>OX465557.1:0-4800000 GCA_950022955.1 Xestia ashworthii
TGAATCGCACATTCTGGAAGCTGTGCGCAACTGCTTCTACCGACTAAAGCTTTTATATCGTGTCCGTCCCTACATAAGTGTGGATATGCGAGTCATGCTATGTGAGTCACTTGTTTTATCCAAGCTGAACTACGCTGACACTGTCTATGGGGCGTGCATTCTCGGTAGAAGTCAGAAGCTAATCCAGCGGGTACAGAATGCATGTGCACGGTTCTGTTACAATGTGCCACCCAGAACCCATATCACTCCATTTTTGAATAAGGGTAATCTGATGAGAATGTCAGCGCGGAGAAAGCTTCACCTGGCTACCCTTCTTTTTGGCACTATTCTCACAAAGAAACCAGATTATTTATATAATAAACTATCTTGGTCGCGGGATATTAACCAAATAAAAACCAGAGCATCTTCATACCTGATGTTGGCTTCCTCCCACAGAACTGCTGCCTTCCGTGGTTGTTTCAAATTCGCCGCCAGTCGCTGCTGGAATGACCTCCCACCACCGTTTCGTGCCCTAAAAACAGTTGGTACTTTTAGAAATAAATACAAAAAATATCTACTCCAACAGCAAAAAGTTTTATCCAGCTAAACTTACCAATGGTTCTGCACGCAGCTGGCAATGGTGGCCGGAGCGTCTTGTCGTTCTTATTTTTGTAGGTTACTTGGATGATAGATCATTTTCTAGTGTCTGGTTAAGAATTCCCGTCACCTTAACACTGAGAAGCACTTCTTTTACCGATAATTCGTCACTTTTTTCCTTCTTCGGTAACTCACTTATTAAACATAAGTAGGTAATGATTGTGTCTTGTTTGGACTCTGTTGACAGCCCCAGTTTAATACGAATATCTTACATTACACTATCACTGCACACTATCTGATGATTATGATCACAGTATTATTTGGTATTCATGTTTTGTTTGATTTCACTTGCTAGCTAGCTGACATACGTAATATTCCAATCAAAACAAAACAATACAAATATGGTGAAATATGTGAATGTCTGCGCCCGCGTCCACAGATTACTATATTAGCCCGCGTCTGTCTATGTTCGTCAGTGTTGCCAGTGAAAGGCATGGCACAGATTGGCGAACAGTATTCATTACGTGGGGTGTAGGTGTTTTATTATTTTCTTTATATTTATATTACTTCACACATTAATTTATTTGTATTGTTTAGTCGTCTACACTTTATTTTTATTTTTATCCGTATCTGGCCTGACCGTGGCATCACCTTCACTTTGGGCCCTATCAGAATACCAGCGCTGTGACGTTTCTTTTTTTAATGTTACAGCACCATGCTGAGATAGGAGCCTTTTGGCCTCGTACAGGACGAGTTTCGTTTCTTTTAATTTTTAAATATATGTTTGTTTTTTCTTTGTAAGTTTTATTAGTAAGTTTTAAACTGATATCTTTTATGTGTTTTGTCCTGTGCGTGCTAATAAATGCTTTTTCTTTCTTTCTTTCTTTACCAAAATCTACCTAGGGGAGCTAGTCAAAAACTAAAACGTTGATATCTTCTATTCTAGACGTGCGATTTTGAAGCTGTTTTCGGCTTTTTTAGACAAAAATAGGCGTCCGCCTGTGTTCTGACCATAACGCGCGCACTTTACACCCGCGTCTGGACTTCATCCCTTATTTTCAGAGAAATCCCTTAAAATTAATTGTTTTTCCAAATTTTCTTCTACATTTTAAATTAGATTATAGTTGCAATAGTCCTCACCCTTCTTCCCTGAATTCTGGTCCACGTTCCGTGTCCCGGTCTCCAGGTAGTGGGGTGAAATTCCAAATTTTTTCTTTCGAAAACTGGTTTTTTGACCAAAAGTCAAAATTTTTGTTCGGCACCTACCACGTTTTATTCCATATATCGCTAGCCCGCGCGGAGACGCGTCTCTGGACCCCTCGCCCGCGCCCCTAGCACGAATAAAACATACATTTTTCTAAAAAAATAGTTATTTTCATACATCTCTGTAAGTACCAAAATCTACCTAGGGGAGCTAGTCAAAAACTAAAACGTTGATATCTTCTATTCTAGACGTGCGATTTTGAAGCTGTTTTCGGCTTTTTTAGACAAAAATAGGCGTCCGCCTGTGTTCTGACCATAACGCGCGCACTTTACACCCGCGTCTGGACTTCATCCCTTATTTTCAGAGAAATCCCTTAAAATTAATTGTTTTTCCAAATTTTCTTCCACATTTTAAATTAGATTATAGTTGCAATAGTCCTCACCCTTCTTCCCTGAATTCTGGTCCACGTTCCGTGTCCCGGTCTCCAGGTAGTGGGGTGAAATTCCAAATTTTTTCTTTCGAAAACTGGTTTTTTGACCAAAAGTCAAAATTTTTGTTGGGCACCTACCACGTTTTATTCCATATATCGCTAGCCCGCGCGGAGACGCGTCTCTGGACCCCTCGCCCGCGCCCCTAGCACGAATAAAACATACATTTTTCTAAAAAAATAGTTATTTTCATACATCTCTGTAAGTACCAAAATCTACCTAGGGGAGCTAGTCAAAAACTAAAACGTTGATATCTTCTATTCTAGACGTGCGATTTTGAAGCTGTTTTCGGCTTTTTTAGACAAAAATAGGCGTCCGCCTGTGTTCTGACCATAACGCGCGCACTTTACACCCGCGTCTGGACTTCATCCCTTATTTTCAGAAAAATCCCTTAAAATTAATTGTTTTTCCAAATTTTCTTCTACATTTTAAATTAGATTATAGTTGCAATAGTCCTCACCCTTCTTCCCTGAATTCTGGTCCACGTTCCGTGTCCCGGTCTCCAGGTAGTGGGGTGAAATTCCAAATTTTTTCTTTCGAAAACTGGTTTTTTGACCAAAAGTCAAAATTTTTGTTCGGCACCTACCACGTTTTATTCCATATATCGCTAGCCCGCGCGGAGACGCGTCTCTGGACCCCTCGCCCGCGCCCCTAGCACGAATAAAACATACATTTTTCTAAAAAAATAGTTATTTTCATACATCTCTGTAAGTACCAAAATCTACCTAGGGGAGCTAGTCAAAAACTAAAACGTTGATATCTTCTATTCTAGACGTGCGATTTTGAAGCTGTTTTCGGCTTTTTTAGACAAAAATAGGCGTCCGCCTGTGTTCTGACCATAACGCGCGCACTTTACACCCGCGTCTGGACTTCATCCCTTATTTTCAGAGAAATCCCTTAAAATTAATTGTTTTTCCAAATTTTCTACTACATTTTAAATTAGATTATAGTTGCAATAGTCCTCACCCTTCTTCCCTGAATTCTGGTCCACGTTCCGTGTCCCGGTCTCCAGGTAGTGGGGTGAAATTCCAAATTTTTTCTTTCGAAAACTGGTTTTTTGACCAAAAGTCAAAATTTTTGTTCGGCACCTACGACGTTTTATTCCATATATCGCTAGCCCGCGCGGAGACGCGTCTCTGGACCCCTCGCCCGCGCCCCTAGCACGAATAAAACATACATTTTTCTAAAAAAATAGTTATTTTCATACATCTCTGTAAGTACCAAAATCTACCTAGGGGAGCTAGTCAAAAACTAAAACGTTGATATCTTCTATTCTAGACGTGCGATTTTGAAGCTGTTTTCGGCTTTTTTAGACAAAAATAGGCGTCCGCCTGTGTTCTGACCATAACGCGCGCACTTTACACCCGCGTCTGGACTTCATCCCTTATTTTCAGAGAAATCCCTTAAAATTAATTGTTTTTCCAAATTTTCTTCCACATTTTAAATTAGATTATAGTTGCAATAGTCCTCACCCTTCTTCCCTGAATTCTGGTCCACATTCCGTGTCCCGGTCTCCAGGTAGTGGGGTGAAATTCCAAATTTTTTCTTTCGAAAACTGGTTTTTTGACCAAAAGTCAAAATTTTTGTTCGGCACCTACCACGTTTTATTCCATATATCGCTAGCCCGCGCGGAGACGCGTCTCTGGACCCCTCGCCCGCGCCCCTAGCACGAATAAAACATACATTTTTCTAAAAAAATAGTTATTTTCATACATCTCTGTAAGTACCAAAATCTACCTAGGGGAGCTAGTCAAAAACTAAAACGTTGATATCTTCTATTCTAGACGTGCGATTTTGAAGCTGTTTTCGGCTTTTTTAGACAAAAATAGGCGTCCGCCTGTGTTCTGACCATAACGCGCGCACTTTACACCCGCGTCTGGACTTCATCCCTTATTTTCAGAGAAATCCCTTAAAATTAATTGTTTTTCCAAATTTTCTTCTACATTTTAAATTAGATTATAGTTGCAATAGTCCTCACCCTTCTTCCCTGAATTCTGGTCCACGTTCCGTGTCCCGGTCTCCAGGTAGTGGGGTGAAATTCCAAATTTTTTCTTTCGAAAACTGGTTTTTTGACCAAAAGTCAAAATTTTTGTTCGGCACCTACCACGTTTTATTCCATATATCGCTAGCCCGCGCGGAGACGCGTCTCTGGACCCCTCGCCCGCGCCCCTAGCACGAATAAAACATACATTTTTCTAAAAAAATAGTTATTTTCATACATCTCTGTAAGTACCAAAATCTACCTAGGGGAGCTAGTCAAAAACTAAAACGTTGATATCTTCTATTCTAGACGTGCGATTTTGAAGCTGTTTTCGGCTTTTTTAGACAAAAATAGGCGTCCGCCTGTGTTCTGACCATAACGCGCGCACTTTACACCCGCGTCTGGACTTCATCCCTTATTTTCAGAGAAATCCCTTAAAATTAATTGTTTTTCCAAATTTTCTTCCACATTTTAAATTAGATTATAGTTGCAATAGTCCTCACCCTTCTTCCCTGAATTCTGGTCCACGTTCCGTGTCCCGGTCTCCAGGTAGTGGGGTGAAATTCCAAATTTTTTCTTTCGAAAACTGGTTTTTTGACCAAAAGTCAAAATTTTTGTTGGGCACCTACCACGTTTTATTCCATATATCGCTAGCCCGCGCGGAGACGCGTCTCTGGACCCCTCGCCCGCGCCCCTAGCACGAATAAAACATACATTTTTCTAAAAAAATAGTTATTTTCATACATCTCTGTAAGTACCAAAATCTACCTAGGGGAGCTAGTCAAAAACTAAAACGTTGATATCTTCTATTCTAGACGTGCGATTTTGAAGCTGTTTTCGGCTTTTTTAGACAAAAATAGGCGTCCGCCTGTGTTCTGACCATAACGCGCGCACTTTACACCCGCGTCTGGACTTCATCCCTTATTTTCAGAAAAATCCCTTAAAATTAATTGTTTTTCCAAATTTTCTTCTACATTTTAAATTAGATTATAGTTGCAATAGTCCTCACCCTTCTTCCCTGAATTCTGGTCCACGTTCCGTGTCCCGGTCTCCAGGTAGTGGGGTGAAATTCCAAATTTTTTCTTTCGAAAACTGGTTTTTTGACCAAAAGTCAAAATTTTTGTTCGGCACCTACCACGTTTTATTCCATATATCGCTAGCCCGCGCGGAGACGCGTCTCTGGACCCCTCGCCCGCGCCCCTAGCACGAATAAAACATACATTTTTCTAAAAAAATAGTTATTTTCATACATCTCTGTAAGTACCAAAATCTACCTAGGGGAGCTAGTCAAAAACTAAAACGTTGATATCTTCTATTCTAGACGTGCGATTTTGAAGCTGTTTTCGGCTTTTTTAGACAAAAATAGGCGTCCGCCTGTGTTCTGACCATAACGCGCGCACTTTACACCCGCGTCTGGACTTCATCCCTTATTTTCAGAGAAATCCCTTAAAATTAATTGTTTTTCCAAATTTTCTTCCACATTTTAAATTAGATTATAGTTGCAATAGTCCTCACCCTTCTTCCCTGAATTCTGGTCCACATTCCGTGTCCCGGTCTCCAGGTAGTGGGGTGAAATTCCAAATTTTTTCTTTCGAAAACTGGTTTTTTGACCAAAAGTCAAAATTTTTGTTCGGCACCTACCACGTTTTATTCCATATATCGCTAGCCCGCGCGGAGACGCGTCTCTGGACCCCTCGCCCGCGCCCCTAGCACGAATAAAACATACATTTTTCTAAAAAAATAGTTATTTTCATACATCTCTGTAAGTACCAAAATCTACCTAGGGGAGCTAGTCAAAAACTAAAACGTTGATATCTTCTATTCTAGACGTGCGATTTTGAAGCTGTTTTCGGCTTTTTTAGACAAAAATAGGCGTCCGCCTGTGTTCTGACCATAACGCGCGCACTTTACACCCGCGTCTGGACTTCATCCCTTATTTTCAGAGAAATCCCTTAAAATTAATTGTTTTTCCAAATTTTCTTCTACATTTTAAATTAGATTATAGTTGCAATAGTCCTCACCCTTCTTCCCTGAATTCTGGTCCACATTCCGTGTCCCGGTCTCCAGGTAGTGGGGTGAAATTCCAAATTTTTTCTTTCGAAAACTGGTTTTTTGACCAAAAGTCAAAATTTTTGTTCGGCACCTACCACGTTTTATTCCATATATCGCTAGCCCGCGCGGAGACGCGTCTCTGGACCCCTCGCCCGCGCCCCTAGCACGAATAAAACATACATTTTTCTAAAAAAATAGTTATTTTCATACATCTCTGTAAGTACCAAAATCTACCTAGGGGAGCTAGTCAAAAACTAAAACGTTGATATCTTCTATTCTAGACGTGCGATTTTGAAGCTGTTTTCGGCTTTTTTAGACAAAAATAGGCGTCCGCCTGTGTTCTGACCATAACGCGCGCACTTTACACCCGCGTCTGGACTTCATCCCTTATTTTCAGAGAAATCCCTTAAAATTAATTGTTTTTCCAAATTTTCTTCCACATTTTAAATTAGATTATAGTTGCAATAGTCCTCACCCTTCTTCCCTGAATTCTGGTCCACATTCCGTGTCCCGGTCTCCAGGTAGTGGGGTGAAATTCCAAATTTTTTCTTTCGAAAACTGGTTTTTTGACCAAAAGTCAAAATTTTTGTTCGGCACCTACCACGTTTTATTCCATATATCGCTAGCCCGCGCGGAGACGCGTCTCTGGACCCCTCGCCCGCGCCCCTAGCACGAATAAAACATACATTTTTCTAAAAAAATAGTTATTTTCATACATCTCTGTAAGTACCAAAATCTACCTAGGGGAGCTAGTCAAAAACTAAAACGTTGATATCTTCTATTCTAGACGTGCGATTTTGAAGCTGTTTTCGGCTTTTTTAGACAAAAATAGGCGTCCGCCTGTGTTCTGACCATAACGCGCGCACTTTACACCCGCGTCTGGACTTCATCCCTTATTTTCAGAGAAATCCCTTAAAATTAATTGTTTTTCCAAATTTTCTTCTACATTTTAAATTAGATTATAGTTGCAATAGTCCTCACCCTTCTTCCCTGAATTCTGGTCCACGTTCCGTGTCCCGGTCTCCAGGTAGTGGGGTGAAATTCCAAATTTTTTCTTTCGAAAACTGGTTTTTTGACCAAAAGTCAAAATTTTTGTTCGGCACCTACCACGTTTTATTCCATATATCGCTAGCCCGCGCGGAGACGCGTCTCTGGACCCCTCGCCCGCGCCCCTAGCACGAATAAAACATACATTTTTCTAAAAAAATAGTTATTTTCATACATCTCTGTAAGTACCAAAATCTACCTAGGGGAGCTAGTCAAAAACTAAAACGTTGATATCTTCTATTCTAGACGTGCGATTTTGAAGCTGTTTTCGGCTTTTTTAGACAAAAATAGGCGTCCGCCTGTGTTCTGACCATAACGCGCGCACTTTACACCCGCGTCTGGACTTCATCCCTTATTTTCAGAGAAATCCCTTAAAATTAATTGTTTTTCCAAATTTTCTTCCACATTTTAAATTAGATTATAGTTGCAATAGTCCTCACCCTTCTTCCCTGAATTCTGGTCCACGTTCCGTGTCCCGGTCTCCAGGTAGTGGGGTGAAATTCCAAATTTTTTCTTTCGAAAACTGGTTTTTTGACCAAAAGTCAAAATTTTTGTTGGGCACCTACCACGTTTTATTCCATATATCGCTAGCCCGCGCGGAGACGCGTCTCTGGACCCCTCGCCCGCGCCCCTAGCACGAATAAAACATACATTTTTCTAAAAAAATAGTTATTTTCATACATCTCTGTAAGTACCAAAATCTACCTAGGGGAGCTAGTCAAAAACTAAAACGTTGATATCTTCTATTCTAGACGTGCGATTTTGAAGCTGTTTTCGGCTTTTTTAGACAAAAATAGGCGTCCGCCTGTGTTCTGACCATAACGCGCGCACTTTACACCCGCGTCTGGACTTCATCCCTTATTTTCAGAAAAATCCCTTAAAATTAATTGTTTTTCCAAATTTTCTTCTACATTTTAAATTAGATTATAGTTGCAATAGTCCTCACCCTTCTTCCCTGAATTCTGGTCCACGTTCCGTGTCCCGGTCTCCAGGTAGTGGGGTGAAATTCCAAATTTTTTCTTTCGAAAACTGGTTTTTTGACCAAAAGTCAAAATTTTTGTTCGGCACCTACCACGTTTTATTCCATATATCGCTAGCCCGCGCGGAGACGCGTCTCTGGACCCCTCGCCCGCGCCCCTAGCACGAATAAAACATACATTTTTCTAAAAAAATAGTTATTTTCATACATCTCTGTAAGTACCAAAATCTACCTAGGGGAGCTAGTCAAAAACTAAAACGTTGATATCTTCTATTCTAGACGTGCGATTTTGAAGCTGTTTTCGGCTTTTTTAGACAAAAATAGGCGTCCGCCTGTGTTCTGACCATAACGCGCGCACTTTACACCCGCGTCTGGACTTCATCCCTTATTTTCAGAGAAATCCCTTAAAATTAATTGTTTTTCCAAATTTTCTACTACATTTTAAATTAGATTATAGTTGCAATAGTCCTCACCCTTCTTCCCTGAATTCTGGTCCACGTTCCGTGTCCCGGTCTCCAGGTAGTGGGGTGAAATTCCAAATTTTTTCTTTCGAAAACTGGTTTTTTGACCAAAAGTCAAAATTTTTGTTCGGCACCTACGACGTTTTATTCCATATATCGCTAGCCCGCGCGGAGACGCGTCTCTGGACCCCTCGCCCGCGCCCCTAGCACGAATAAAACATACATTTTTCTAAAAAAATAGTTATTTTCATACATCTCTGTAAGTACCAAAATCTACCTAGGGGAGCTAGTCAAAAACTAAAACGTTGATATCTTCTATTCTAGACGTGCGATTTTGAAGCTGTTTTCGGCTTTTTTAGACAAAAATAGGCGTCCGCCTGTGTTCTGACCATAACGCGCGCACTTTACACCCGCGTCTGGACTTCATCCCTTATTTTCAGAGAAATCCCTTAAAATTAATTGTTTTTCCAAATTTTCTTCCACATTTTAAATTAGATTATAGTTGCAATAGTCCTCACCCTTCTTCCCTGAATTCTGGTCCACATTCCGTGTCCCGGTCTCCAGGTAGTGGGGTGAAATTCCAAATTTTTTCTTTCGAAAACTGGTTTTTTGACCAAAAGTCAAAATTTTTGTTCGGCACCTACCACGTTTTATTCCATATATCGCTAGCCCGCGCGGAGACGCGTCTCTGGACCCCTCGCCCGCGCCCCTAGCACGAATAAAACATACATTTTTCTAAAAAAATAGTTATTTTCATACATCTCTGTAAGTACCAAAATCTACCTAGGGGAGCTAGTCAAAAACTAAAACGTTGATATCTTCTATTCTAGACGTGCGATTTTGAAGCTGTTTTCGGCTTTTTTAGACAAAAATAGGCGTCCGCCTGTGTTCTGACCATAACGCGCGCACTTTACACCCGCGTCTGGACTTCATCCCTTATTTTCAGAGAAATCCCTTAAAATTAATTGTTTTTCCAAATTTTCTTCTACATTTTAAATTAGATTATAGTTGCAATAGTCCTCACCCTTCTTCCCTGAATTCTGGTCCACGTTCCGTGTCCCGGTCTCCAGGTAGTGGGGTGAAATTCCAAATTTTTTCTTTCGAAAACTGGTTTTTTGACCAAAAGTCAAAATTTTTGTTCGGCACCTACCACGTTTTATTCCATATATCGCTAGCCCGCGCGGAGACGCGTCTCTGGACCCCTCGCCCGCGCCCCTAGCACGAATAAAACATACATTTTTCTAAAAAAATAGTTATTTTCATACATCTCTGTAAGTACCAAAATCTACCTAGGGGAGCTAGTCAAAAACTAAAACGTTGATATCTTCTATTCTAGACGTGCGATTTTGAAGCTGTTTTCGGCTTTTTTAGACAAAAATAGGCGTCCGCCTGTGTTCTGACCATAACGCGCGCACTTTACACCCGCGTCTGGACTTCATCCCTTATTTTCAGAGAAATCCCTTAAAATTAATTGTTTTTCCAAATTTTCTTCCACATTTTAAATTAGATTATAGTTGCAATAGTCCTCACCCTTCTTCCCTGAATTCTGGTCCACGTTCCGTGTCCCGGTCTCCAGGTAGTGGGGTGAAATTCCAAATTTTTTCTTTCGAAAACTGGTTTTTTGACCAAAAGTCAAAATTTTTGTTGGGCACCTACCACGTTTTATTCCATATATCGCTAGCCCGCGCGGAGACGCGTCTCTGGACCCCTCGCCCGCGCCCCTAGCACGAATAAAACATACATTTTTCTAAAAAAATAGTTATTTTCATACATCTCTGTAAGTACCAAAATCTACCTAGGGGAGCTAGTCAAAAACTAAAACGTTGATATCTTCTATTCTAGACGTGCGATTTTGAAGCTGTTTTCGGCTTTTTTAGACAAAAATAGGCGTCCGCCTGTGTTCTGACCATAACGCGCGCACTTTACACCCGCGTCTGGACTTCATCCCTTATTTTCAGAAAAATCCCTTAAAATTAATTGTTTTTCCAAATTTTCTTCTACATTTTAAATTAGATTATAGTTGCAATAGTCCTCACCCTTCTTCCCTGAATTCTGGTCCACGTTCCGTGTCCCGGTCTCCAGGTAGTGGGGTGAAATTCCAAATTTTTTCTTTCGAAAACTGGTTTTTTGACCAAAAGTCAAAATTTTTGTTCGGCACCTACCACGTTTTATTCCATATATCGCTAGCCCGCGCGGAGACGCGTCTCTGGACCCCTCGCCCGCGCCCCTAGCACGAATAAAACATACATTTTTCTAAAAAAATAGTTATTTTCATACATCTCTGTAAGTACCAAAATCTACCTAGGGGAGCTAGTCAAAAACTAAAACGTTGATATCTTCTATTCTAGACGTGCGATTTTGAAGCTGTTTTCGGCTTTTTTAGACAAAAATAGGCGTCCGCCTGTGTTCTGACCATAACGCGCGCACTTTACACCCGCGTCTGGACTTCATCCCTTATTTTCAGAGAAATCCCTTAAAATTAATTGTTTTTCCAAATTTTCTTCCACATTTTAAATTAGATTATAGTTGCAATAGTCCTCACCCTTCTTCCCTGAATTCTGGTCCACATTCCGTGTCCCGGTCTCCAGGTAGTGGGGTGAAATTCCAAATTTTTTCTTTCGAAAACTGGTTTTTTGACCAAAAGTCAAAATTTTTGTTCGGCACCTACCACGTTTTATTCCATATATCGCTAGCCCGCGCGGAGACGCGTCTCTGGACCCCTCGCCCGCGCCCCTAGCACGAATAAAACATACATTTTTCTAAAAAAATAGTTATTTTCATACATCTCTGTAAGTACCAAAATCTACCTAGGGGAGCTAGTCAAAAACTAAAACGTTGATATCTTCTATTCTAGACGTGCGATTTTGAAGCTGTTTTCGGCTTTTTTAGACAAAAATAGGCGTCCGCCTGTGTTCTGACCATAACGCGCGCACTTTACACCCGCGTCTGGACTTCATCCCTTATTTTCAGAGAAATCCCTTAAAATTAATTGTTTTTCCAAATTTTCTTCTACATTTTAAATTAGATTATAGTTGCAATAGTCCTCACCCTTCTTCCCTGAATTCTGGTCCACATTCCGTGTCCCGGTCTCCAGGTAGTGGGGTGAAATTCCAAATTTTTTCTTTCGAAAACTGGTTTTTTGACCAAAAGTCAAAATTTTTGTTCGGCACCTACCACGTTTTATTCCATATATCGCTAGCCCGCGCGGAGACGCGTCTCTGGACCCCTCGCCCGCGCCCCTAGCACGAATAAAACATACATTTTTCTAAAAAAATAGTTATTTTCATACATCTCTGTAAGTACCAAAATCTACCTAGGGGAGCTAGTCAAAAACTAAAACGTTGATATCTTCTATTCTAGACGTGCGATTTTGAAGCTGTTTTCGGCTTTTTTAGACAAAAATAGGCGTCCGCCTGTGTTCTGACCATAACGCGCGCACTTTACACCCGCGTCTGGACTTCATCCCTTATTTTCAGAGAAATCCCTTAAAATTAATTGTTTTTCCAAATTTTCTTCTACATTTTAAATTAGATTATAGTTGCAATAGTCCTCACCCTTCTTCCCTGAATTCTGGTCCACATTCCGTGTCCCGGTCTCCAGGTAGTGGGGTGAAATTCCAAATTTTTTCTTTCGAAAACTGGTTTTTTGACCAAAAGTCAAAATTTTTGTTCGGCACCTACCACGTTTTATTCCATATATCGCTAGCCCGCGCGGAGACGCGTCTCTGGACCCCTCGCCCGCGCCCCTAGCACGAATAAAACATACATTTTTCTAAAAAAATAGTTATTTTCATACATCTCTGTAAGTACCAAAATCTACCTAGGGGAGCTAGTCAAAAACTAAAACGTTGATATCTTCTATTCTAGACGTGCGATTTTGAAGCTGTTTTCGGCTTTTTTAGACAAAAATAGGCGTCCGCCTGTGTTCTGACCATAACGCGCGCACTTTACACCCGCGTCTGGACTTCATCCCTTATTTTCAGAGAAATCCCTTAAAATTAATTGTTTTTCCAAATTTTCTACTACATTTTAAATTAGATTATAGTTGCAATAGTCCTCACCCTTCTTCCCTGAATTCTGGTCCACGTTCCGTGTCCCGGTCTCCAGGTAGTGGGGTGAAATTCCAAATTTTTTCTTTCGAAAACTGGTTTTTTGACCAAAAGTCAAAATTTTTGTTCGGCACCTACGACGTTTTATTCCATATATCGCTAGCCCGCGCGGAGACGCGTCTCTGGACACCTCGCACGCGCCCCTAGCTCGAAAAAATTTTGCCCACCCACCCGCCCTCTGGTATATAGGAAGGTAGACGTGGGATTTTCGGCAAAATTTTATTTTTCGGATTTTGTAAGGATTTGCTCTTGCAAGGGATTTTTATAGATTTTTAGGGATTTTTTACTTTTTTTTTTTTACCGTATTTGACTGAGTCTGCAAAGGCTCATACTAGCGTTGACTTATTTTAATAATTATTTAATATTGTATTTACATTTTAACTGATTTATTATATTATTTTATTGTTTTCTGTGTACCCCCCTTTACAGGGACACAGTTAAGTCCAGAGTCCAACCCTTTAAGTCTCTCTTCCCGAGTAGATATCGCTCTGACTCCCTCTTTACAGGAGTCAGTTCTGATAACACCTGCGCTCGTACACTTGAATATGTTCCGCACCCCATCCAGCACCGTGAGGGCTCCAGGCTCTAGTGGCTCGCCGCGATCGGCGGAGAAAGCAATGCCTTCGCCTGCTGACGCAAGGAGGAGAATCTCCTTCGGAGACGAGATTCCTGTTGCGTCACAGGGGGGCCCTGCCACTCCGGGGACGCGCCGAGCTGCTATTGATGCCTCAAGACCGCTCAAAAAGCCTGAGGCGAAGTGCCGCAGTCGCATCGAGGAAGCGAGAGCTTGCCTAAATAAGGCGAAGCTTAATTTGGGCAACTCTCGCAACCTCAAGGCCGAGATAAAGACTGCGGTGCTCGAAGCCATAAACAGGCTTTATGAGCTGGTCAAGGAGTCCGAACGAGATAAGGCCCCTTCCGCACCCGTCGCCACGCCGGAACCCGCGCCCACTGTTGACCGTAGTCCCAATCCTATTTCCGCCGAGGTCCTTGCTGGCCAGACTGAGCTCCTAAACAGCCTAAAGGAGCACATCTCGGAGTTAAGAGACAACTCTGAGAAACTTGACGCACTCCGAGACAGTCTGGCCAGCAGAAAATCGGTGGAGGAGACAACCTACGCGAGTATGACAGCCGTCAGTAAGAGCCACACCGGGGCACAGGCTCCGGAGCGAACGACGCTGCACTCCGTGGTTGTCTCCTCCACTGAGGAGATGGATACGGGGGACCAAATCTTAGAAAGGGTGAGGAAAGCAGTGGACGCGAAGGAGGGATGGGTGCGCGTCGAAAGGGTCCGCAAGGCCAGGGACCAGAAGGTTATCATGGGGTGCGCAACGACGGAGGAGAGGCAAAAATTAAAAGCGCGATTGGAGAAGGCCGGGGAGAACCTCGTCGTCGAGGAAGTGAAGAATCGGAACCCGCTTCTGGTTCTTAGGGACGTGCTGTTAGTACACAGCGACGAAGAAGTGCTTAGAGCCCTTAGGAACCAGAACCAGGAGATCTTTCACGGCCTCGGTGACGAGGAACAAAAAGTCTCTGTTAAGTTCCGCAAAAAGTCTCGCAACCCGCACGTGAGCAGCATTGTGCTGAGCGTTACCCCAGCTATCTGGAGGAGGGCACTCGAAGGAGGCAAGCTCCGTATTGACCTCCAGAGAGTGCGCGTCGAGGATCAGACGCCTCTGGTGCAGTGCACCCGCTGTCTATCGTACGGCCACGGCAAGCGCCTGTGTACGGAGTCGGCCGACCTGTGCAGTCACTGTGGCGGTCCACATCTCAGAGTGGACTGCCCAGACAAGCACAGGGTCGAAGCAGCGGTATGCGTAAACTGCACCAGAGCCAAGCTGGGGGAACACTCGCACAATGCGTTTAGTGATTTATGCCCAATACGTAGGAAGTGGGACGCATTCGCTAGAGCATCCATAGCATATTGCTAAAGTTGTCGATGCGCCCACTTCCACGTACACAGTGATGACCAGTCTGACACAACCAGATTGCAGACGCATTGAGCGAACCACTGGGGTTGGCTTAATGGAGAATGGTAATTGGAGTCACTTTCATAAGAAAGTGGCTGGAATTATACTGGACCGTGAGTCAGCTCTAGTGGAATCGTCAAGTTGTGTCAGACTGGGCGACGAATTCTGCCGTCGTCTTAAAAATTATTTATTTACGTTTTATTTAGGCCTCAAAGAAATTTACGAAAAAATTAAGAATAAAAATAGATATTAAAATAATATCCGATTATATAATAATCATATAGTTTAGGTATTATTAAAATAAGACTAAATTCAATTAAATAAGCGCAGAATTAAAATTGAAAAGGCATACTAATAAGGGTTAGCGAGAGAAAAACATGGGTTAATTAGTAAAAGTAAATTTAGGGAAACGTTTAGGAAATCGTAAAATTAGGTATTTAATTTTGAAAAACCATAATTGTTTTGTAGATAGTAGTATCATATAAAATACAGTGTAAGTATATCTAGTAAAAAGTTAACAAAAATATAGAAACAAATTATAGTATGAACAAATGGAAACAGTAGCGGATCATAATAAAAGATAGAGTGTGGTCTCTTCGGCCTCCCATCAATCAGTCGCAAACAAGCAAAAACATCGATAAAAAGGGCTCTGATCCCCATGTCAGAGGGACACTGGCTAGGCAGGAGTGTTAAAAAAAAAAAAAAAAAAAAAAAAAAAAAAAACCTAACCTAACCTAACCCGAGCTAGTCAAAAACTAAAACGTTGATATCTTCTATTCTAGACGTGCGATTTTGAAGCTGTTTTCGGCTTTTTTAGACAAAAATAGGCGTCCGCCTGTGTTCTGACCATATCGCGCGCACTTTACACCCGCGTCTGGACTTCATCCCTTATTTTCAGAGAAATCCCTTAAAATTAATTGTTTTTCCAAATTTTCTTCTACATTTTAAATTAGATTATAGTTGCAATAGTCCTCACCCTTCTTCCCTGAATTCTGGTCCACGTTCCGTGTCCCGGTCTCCAGGTTGTGGGGTGAAATTCCAAATTTTTTCTTTCGAAAACTGGTTTTTTGACCAAAAGTCAAAATTTTTGTTCGGCACCTACCACGTTTTATTCCATATATCGCTAGCCCGCGCGGAGACGCGTCTCTGGACCCCTCGCCCGCGCCCCTAGCTCGAAAAAATTTTGCCCACCCACCCGCCCTCTGGTATATAGGAAGGTAGACGTGGGATTTTCGACAAAATTTTTTCTTTCAAAATTTATTCTCCTTTAGGCCTGTACATAGGGATTTCTTAAGGGAAAGCTTATTTTAACCATTCTGACTTTGTAAATAACTTATTTTCAGATTTTTTTTTTTAATTTTTTATTAGTTTAGATATATTGTTGTTATTTGTTGTGACAGTCGTACCTAATAAGGCGACTATAATTATATGACATTGTTTTATTTCGATTTTAATTTGATTATTTTATATTTACTTATTGTGTTCCCCCCTTTACAGGGTCACATAAGTACCAGTGTTCCCTCTGAACCTCTCCTCTCGAGCAGATATTGTTGTTCCGTCCCCCGCTTTACAGGGTTCTGTTCTGACAATACCTGCTCCCAAAGTTTTTAAGATGTTTTGCACCCCATCCAGCACCGTGAGGGCTCCTGGCTCTAGCGGCTCGCCGCGATCGGCGGAGAAGGCAATGCTTTCGCCTGCTGACGCAAGGAGGAGAATCTCCTTCGGTGACGAGATTCCTGTTGCGTCACAGGGTGGCCCTGCCACTCCGGGGACGCGCCGAGCTGCTATTGATGCCCCAAGACCGCTCAAAAAGCCTGAGGCGAAGTGCCGCAGCCGCATTGAGGAAGCGAGAGCTTGCCTAAATAAGGCAAAGCTAAACTTGGGCAACTCTCGCAACCTCAAGGCCGAGATAAAGACTGCGGTGCTCGAAGCCATAAACAGGCTTTATGAGCTGGTCAAGGAGTCCGAGCGCGACAAGGCCTCTACCGCACCTGTAGCCGTGCCGGAACCCGCGCCCGCTGCCGACTTCTGCCCCCCGTCCACTTCCGAGAGTCTCGCGAGCCAGACTGAGCTCATTACCACCCTCAAGGAGCACATCTCGGTTGTCAAAGAGAACACCGAGAGGGTGGAAAAGCTCCGAGACAGTCTGGCAAGCAGGGAAAGTGTGGGGGAGACCACTTACGCGGGTGTTGCGGCTGTCAGCAAAATCCACACCGGTGCACAGGCCCCGGAGCGGACGACGCTGCACTCCGTGGTGGTCTCTTCCACACAGGAGATGGATACGGGGGCCGAAGTTCTCGAAAGAGTTCGAAAAGCAGTGGATGCGAAGGAGGGCTGGGTGCGAGTAGAGAGGGTCCGAAAGGCCAAGGACCAAAAGGTCATCATGGGGTGCGCAACGAAGGAGGAGAGAGAAAAGTTAAAAAAGCGACTTGAATCGGCCGGAGAGAACCTCGTCGTCGAGGCGGTGAAAAATCGGGACCCGCTTCTGGTTCTAAGGGATGTGCTATTAGTGCATAGTGACGAAGAGGTACTAAGAGCCCTTAGGAACCAGAACCGGGAGATCTTTGACGGCCTCGAGGACGGGGACCTCAAAATGACTGTCAAATTCCGCAAGAAGTGTCGAAACCCGCATACGAACAGCATTGTGCTGAGTGTTACCCCGGCAATCTGGAAGAGGGCACTCGAAGGGGGCAAACTTCGGATTGACCTCCAGAGAGTGCGCGTCGAAGACCAGACGCCTCTGGTGCAGTGTACCCGCTGTCTGGCATACGGACACGGCAAACGCCTGTGCACGGAGCCAGCCGATCTCTGTAGCCACTGCGGCTCTCCACACCTTAGGTTGGACTGCCCAGTCAAACAGACCGGAGAAGCAGCGGCGTGCATTAACTGCACCAGAGCCAAGCTCGGGGAACACTCGCACAATGCGTTCAGCATAGAATGCCCGATACGCAGGAAGTGGGACGCATTCGCACGAGCAACCATAGCATATTGCTAAAGTTGTCGATGCGCCCACTTCCGCGTACCCAGGGATGACCAATTTGACACAACCAGATTGCAGACGCATTGAGCGAACCACTAGGGTTGGCTTAACTGAGATGGTAAATTGGAGCCATTTTCTTGAGAAAGTGGCTAGAATTGTGCTGGTCTGTAAGTCAGCTCTAGTGGAATCGACAAGTTGTGTCAAATTGGTCGTAAATCGTTCGTATTTGTATTCGAATTCGAATATCAGTTTGGTTTTTAAAATTGATATATAAATATATATTTAGTATATACAGACTATATTATGAAGACAAAACCAATAATTCGAAACAATATGAAGTAAACAAAAAATGCGAGGGATAAAGATTGCGGAAAAATACTTAAAAACAAACGAAATTGGAGAAAACTTAAATAGAAATTAAAGAATCATTTACATATAAATATATTAATGAGTACAATAAAAGGTTATAATAATAAAATTTTTGATTAACAGTTCCTTAAAACTAAAGATAATAAATAGTAAAAATATAAATATAAGAATTATACAGTATTAAAAAAACACATTGTTAAAAATTTTATTGCATAGTACTTGGTCTTCTCGGCCTCCTAAAAAACTGTCGCTAAACAAGTTCAAAAATTCTGTACACAAGGGCTCTGATTCCCATGTCAGAGGGACACTGGTGGGGCAGGAGTGTGGTTTTAGCCGGTTCGAGTCCGGCACTACCTCGACTGTTGCACAGGAGAAATTCCTGTGCGATAGTCGAGGTGTCCGCGGGGATTTCCCACTCCTGCCAAAACAAAAAAAAAAAAAAAAAAAAAAAAAAAAAAAACCTAACCTAACCTAACCTAACCTTTTTTTTTTTTTTTTTTTTTTTTTTTTTTGACGCTGGGAAAAAATGCATTACGCATACCCTCCCATCGGGGGATGAGAGGGGTATGTGGGACTCCCCGGGTCTGACCCGGTATACCCACTAAAACGACCCAGCGAAATTCCCGCTTCGTCCGAGTGGCGGGGGACTGGGAAACCGGCATAGCCTTTACGTCCAGTCCTCCGCCGACGATTGCCCTTCATGGCGGGCCCCTCACAGGGGCCCGAGAATGACTGACGGAGGTGGTGACGGGTGCAATGCGGGCGAAGGCACCCCCGTGCCTGTCGCCCGCCCGTCGCCACCATGAGGAGGGAGAGGACGTTGCCGTCTCCGACCCCTTCTTCGTCTGCGGAGCGGCGCAGCGAGAGGGTCGTCCTCCCGCTCGCGCTCCGTGACAGGGTGGTTTGGGGAGAAATAGACCCCCACCAGGGCCATGTCTCCCCACGCGGCGGCCACGTATCCCGGTCCCCTCTCTGAGAGCGAGAGGGGAGGGGAGTCAGTGGAAGGCCGCACCACCTGAAGGATGCGATGTTCGATCCTATCCATTAGTCGGACATCGCACCCTCCTCCGCTGCCGCCGTAGGAACGACGGAGCGGCCAATCGGCGCGTGCGCTTTGCCTCGCTTAGGGGGAGGATTACATTTCCTCCCCTTCATGACGTGGCCTGCCGGGCGACCACTAGCGGCACACACCGCGCAATGCGGCGTGGCGGCCTCACAAGAGACGGCTTTGTGGCCGTTCTTGCCGCAGCGGTAGCATGTGTCCGTCCTGTCTACCATGGAGGGACACATGGGCCGGGTGTGTCCGATGCCGAAGCACCGGAAACACCGCAGAGGCTGGTCCTCGAGGGCCCGGATTGCACCCGAGCTAATCCCGACCGGCAGCCGTCCCTTGGCAAGGACGGCTTTGGCAGCGGCGACTGGGCACTCAAGGCGAATGGTGCCCATGCCGCCGCGGCCGGGCCTTATGTCCCGGCCTTGGACCGCTGCGGCGCCACAGCCCCCCACCGCTGCGACCGCCGCCACCACCTCCTCCTTGGTGACGGAGTCGTCGAGCTCCGTCACCTCAATGGCCGCCGACTTGACTGGTCGGGCCACCTTGGCCGAGTCTGCGATGACCTCTTGCAGCTTTGCTGCGAAGAGGTCCGCATGGGCACTCCCCTCGGCCCCCGGGAACTCGAAAATTCGAGCCCCGGCTTGTGTCCGCCGGCAAGACACGCTGCCGATCCCCAGTTGGGTGGGATCGGCATTGGCACGCGCCCGCATCAAAATGGACATATAAGTCTCCCCTCGCTCCGCTGCCTCCGCGGTGAGCGTCACCACGACGGCTGCGGTTTTCGGGGGGACTAGCTTGCCCTTCCCCCTTCCCTTTCCCTTCCCTGCTCCCCTGCCGGTCGTCTGCGACCGACTGGGAGCGGTGGTGGCGGGGACGGCAGGTACGGCCTTCGCCGATTTCTTGCCCCTGCCCTTTCCCTTACGTACCACTTCCGTCCACTCGTTGGACGGGGTGGTGGCAGGGAGGAAGGTGTCTTCCGCCTGGGAGGAGGACGGCCCCGGCTCGCTCGGCTGCCTCTTAGCCGCCGCAAGCGGCGGCCGGAGGCGTTTTTCCGGCAAGAGCCGGTCCTCGATGCCCGCTAAGCAGGCCCTTGTGAAGGCCCTCTCCTCCATCACAACCTTGCGGATGATATCCTCAATGTTGGAGGATGGGCCTTCTGCCACAGGGCTCGTCCGGGCCTGTTGTGGCTGGGCCGTGGCTTCAGCCAGCTTCTGGTGAAGCTGGCTAACCTCCGACTGCAGGCGATCCACCTTCGCCTGCAGTTGCCGCGTCTCGTCGGTGGTCTTTCGTCGGACCAGCTCCGCGACGACACCGCGCAGGCTAGCGGCCCGGCTCTTGAGGGCCTTCTGGAAGGTCCCCTTCAAGTTGGAGGACTTAGAGGCGACCTCCACGATCTCCTCCTCGTCCTCCTCCGCCATTCTCTGAAGCTCCTCAAGAGAGTGGTCCGCGTATGTAACGCGGGATGCACCGTACCCGGACTTGGCCCGGGTGACGTGCGCCCGCTTCTCTTTGGCGGCTACCTTCTCCTCCAGCTCTTGCTGGAGCTGCGCTCGCCGGAACAGGTCCAACTGGCGTTGAGCGTCCGCGAGCCCAACATTGTGAGTATCTGCGGCCACGGTCGTCGGCTTTTTAGCCTTCGAACCCGAGGCTTGGGAACCCTCGGATCCACCACTCAGGTGGACCCGCTTCCGCGAGCGAGAGCCGCTCGCGTCCGACACACCAAAAAGCGAATCGTTATCGGACGACTCGTCCGCTAAGAAGCCAGCCGCAGACGGCGCGCGGCTTGCTTCTGACGCCGGAGCGTCGGAGTGGCCCTGAGAAGGGCCTTTTAGGTGGCCCTGAGAAGGACCTTTGGGTTGGCCCTGAGAAGGGCCTTTGGGTTGGCCCTGAGAAGGGCCTTTGGGTTGGCCCTGAGAAGGGCCTTGGGGTTGGCCCTGAGAAGGGCCTTTGGGTTGGCCCTGAGAAGGGCCTTTGGGTTGGCCCTGAGAAGGGCCTTTGGGTTGGCCCTGAGAAGGGCCTTTTGATTTTCGCCCGGAGGCGCTCCGCGTTAGTTTCGACATGATATCCGACAGTTCGTAGCTACAAGGCATAAAATCGCTACGAGAGCACAGTGCACTTTGGCCGTACCCAGTCTGCCACTCCGTTACGGTGGTCAGAACTGGGCCGTTTCCAGGGGACGCGACGTGGACGCAAGCACTGTGGGGTGGTCCCCCAACCTAACCTTTTTTTTTTTTTTTTTTTTTTTTTGACGCTGGGAAAAAATGCATTACGCATACCCTCCCATCGGGGGATGAGAGGGGTATGTGGGACTCCCCGGGTCTAATAAGACCCGGTATACCCACTAAAACGACCCAGCGACATTCCCGCTTCGTCCGAGTGGCGGGGGACTGGGAAACCGGCATAGCCTTTACGTCCAGTCCTCCGCCGACGATTGCCCTTCATGGCGGGCCCCTCACAGGGGCCCGGGAATGTTCGACGAAGGTGGTGACGGGTGCAATGCGGGCGAAGGCACCCCCGTGTCTGTCGCCCGCCCGTCGCCACCAAGAGGAGGGAGAGGACGGTGCCTTCTCCGACCCCTTCTTCGTCTGCGGAGCGGCGCAGAGAGAGGGTCGTCCTCCCGCTCGCGCTCCGCCTCCTCCTTTTGCGAGATGACGTCCTCGCAAAAGGAGGCGACCGCTGCCCAGGCCTCCTCGCTCCCCAGCATGGCGTTGACGACGCCGGGAAGCGAGAGGTCTGGTCCAATCACCGCGGTCAGGCTGCGGCGCGGCTCGGACCAAGCCGGGCACACCTCAAGGGTGTGCTGCGCCGTGTCCTCAGCCGCGCCGCAGTCGTGGCACGCCGGGGTCTCCTCCCTCCCGATCCGATGCAGGTGCGATCCGAAACAGCCATGGCCGGACAACACCTGCACCAGACGGAACGAGAGGAAACCGTGGGACCGCTCGAGCCAGCTTTGCAAAACCGGACCGAGCGCGTCCAACGTTCGGCGGCCAAAGGCGGCGTTGGCGAGGTCCTCCGACCAATGGAGGACGATGGCGTCCTTTGCCTCCCGCCGCACGGCCTCCCGCTCTTCGGCGACGGGGTGCTCCCCGAGAGCCTTTCGGCGCGCCGTCCACTCGTACACTCTGGCGAGCACCCAAGCCTCCAACTCCCAAGGAGGGGTGCCGGCCAGAGCGCATGCCGCCGAGAAGCCCACCGAGCGGTAGGCCCTCGCCACCCGCTGTGCAATGGCCCTTTGGGGCCTGCGGATGGCGGTCGCCTTCTCCCTCCTGTGGAGGGAGTCCGCCCAGATGGGGGCCCCGTATAGGGCCATGCTCCGCAGGATGCCGGCATACAGGCGCCGGCATTTTGCCTTGGGCCCCCCCAGGTTCGGGAGGAGCCATGAGAGGGAGTCCGCGGCCTTCAGCAGGCGCGTCGACAGCCCGCTGAAGTGCGGGCCGAAGCGCCACCTGTCGTCCAGCACCAACCCCAGATACTTCATCTGGGGCTGGACCCCTATCCTGACGCCCTCCACAATTATGTGGGCGTCGGGAGGGCAGCGCTGCCGAGGTCCGCGAAAGAACACGGCCTCGGTCTTGTGCAGCGCCACCTTCAATCCCAGGCGGCGGATCCTATCTGCAACCAAGGATCCGCCAGCCGAGGCCAGACAGGCCGCGTCGGCAAAGTTCCTCCCCCGGGCAGTGAGGAGAGTGTCATCCGCGTAGCAGATGACACTCGTGCCCTGGAGGAGGGCTCCCCGCAAGAGCCAGTTGAACCCGATGTTCCACAAGGGGGGCCCAAGCACCGACCCCTGTGGAACACCGGACTCTGCGCCGTACCGCCTCACGGTGGCCGTCTTGTCCACGAGGAGGACCTCTCGGTCCTCCAAGTAGCTGGCCAGGAGGTCCCGCAGGTATTGGGGCACTCCGTGATACCGGAGCGCCTCCAATATCGTCGAGTGGGGGACGGAGTTGAAGGCGTTGGCAATGTCGAACGACACCGCCAGCACTCCGTCCCCCGCCTCCACCGCCTCCTTCACCTGGCCCTTGAGTAGGGCCAGCGCGTCGATCGTCGAACGCCCTCGACGGAAGCCGAATTGGGCGTCCGACAGATCCGGCCCTACCCCCCGCAAATGGCTGTCAAGCCGGGAGGCGACAATCCCCTCGAACAACTTACCGACCTCATCGAGCAGGACGATGGGCCGGTATGCCGAGGGGGAGTCCACCGGGCGGCCTCCCTTTCGGAGGAGGCATAACTGCCCCTCCTTCCACAGTTTCGGGAACCTCCCAGCCGTAAAGCACGCGCTGAAGAGGTCCCGAAACCTTTCCTCCATGCCGGAGGCGGCGATCGCCAGCACCCGTGCAGGGACGCCGTCTGGTCCGGGGGCCGTCTTCTTCGCGCGGAGGCTGAGTAGCCCCGCGTAGAGCTCCGCCGCCGTCACCGGGGGGACCTCCTCCTCCTCCGGCGAAGCCGCCCCTTGCGGGGGATCCATCGTTGGTGGGGTGAAGTCGGTCCTGCGCGGAAACAGGGACCGGACCACCCCATCCAGCAACGGTGGATCGAGGGTCTCCGACAGTGGGGGACCATAGGGGCGTAGCTGGTTCCGCGCCGCCTTGTATGGTCTCCCATAGGGGTCCCTGTCGAGACCCTCCAACATCTCGGCTCTCGCCGAGTCTTGTGCAGCGCCCATTGCAGACTTGAGGGCCGTCGTCGCCTCTCGGTAAGAGGCGTATAGGCGGTCCTCTTCTGCCCGGACTCGGTTTTGGGCGCTGCGCCGTCGGCTCCGCGTGTAGGCCCTTCTGGCCGCCACGCAGGTGGCCCGGAGTCCCTCCAGCTCTTCCGTCCACCAATAGACGGCACGACGGGGAGGCGGACGGCGAGACCGAGGCATGCTGGAGTTGCACACCTCGGTCAGGGACCCCCTGAGCTGGACCGCTGCAGCGTCCACGTCCAGGACCTCGACAGGGGGCGACAGCCAGTCCTGGAGGAAGGCCGCCTCCTTGGCTGCCTCCCGGTCCAGGCGGGTCCCCCAACCTAACCTTTTTTTTTTTTTTTTTTTTGACGCTGGGAAAAAATGCATTACGCATACCCTTCCATCGGGGGATGAGAGGGGTATGTGGGACTCCCCGGGTCTGACCCGGTATACCCACTAAAACGACCCAGCGACATTCCCGCTTCGTCCGAGTGGCGGGGGACTGGGAAACCGGCATAGCCTTTACGTCCAGTCCTCCGCCGACGATTGCCCTTCATGGCGGGCCCCTCAGGGGCCCGGGAATGACCGACGAAAGTGGTGACGGGTGCAATGCGGGCGAAGGCACCCCCGTGCCTGTCGCCCGCCCGTCGCCACCAAGAGGAGGGAGAGGACGGTGCCTTCTCCGACCTCTTCTTCGTCTGCGGAGCGGCGCAGCGAGAGGGTCGTCCTCCCGCTCGCGCTCCGTGACATGGTGGTTTGGGGAGAAATAGACCCCCACCAGGGCCATGTCTCCCCACGCGGCGGCCACGTATCCCGGTCCCCTCTCTAAGAGCGAGAGGGGAGGGGAGTCAGTGGAAGGCCGCACCACCTGAAGGATGCGATGTTCGACACTATCCATCAGTCGGACATCACACCCTCCTCCGCAGCCACCGCAGGAACGACGGAGCGGCCAGTCGGCGCTTGCGCTTTGCCACGCTTAGGGGGAGGATTACATTTCCTCCCCTTCATGACGTGGCCTGCCAGGCGACCACTGGCGGCACACACCGCGCAGTGTGGCGTGGCGACCTCGCAAGAGACGGCTTTGTGGCCGTTCTTGCCGCAGCGGTAGCACGTGTCCGTCCTGTCTACCGTGGACGGACACATGGGCCGGGTGTGTCCGATGCCGAAGCACCGGAAACACCGCAGAGGCTGGTCCTCGAGGGCCCGGACTGCACCCGAGCTAAACCCGACCGGCAGCCGTCCCTTGGCAAGGACAGCTTTAGCAGCGGCGACCGGGCACTCGAGGCGAATGGTGCCCATGCCGCCGCGGCCGGGCCTTATGTCCCGGCCTTGTACCGCCGCGGCGCCACAGCCCCCTATCGCTGCGACCGCCGCCACCACCTCCTCCTTGGTGACGGAGTCGTCGAGCTCCGTCACCTCAATGGCCGCCGACTTGACCGGTCGGGCCACCTTCGCCGAATCGGCGATGACCTCCTGCAGCTTTGCTGCGAAGAGGTCCGCATGGGCACCCCCCTCTGCCCCCGGGAACTCGAATATTCGAGCCCCGGCTTGGGTCCGCCGGCAAGTTACACTGCCGATCCCGAGTTGAGTGGGATCGGCATTAGCACGTGCCCGCACCAAAACTGACATGTAAGTCTCCCCTCGCTCCGCAGCCTCCGCGGTGAGCGTCACCACGACAGCTGCGGTTTTCGGGGGGACTAGCTTGCCCTTTCCCCTCCCTTTCCCCTTCCCGTTTCCCTTGCCGGTCGTCTGCGACCGGCTGGGGGCAGTGGTGGCGGGGACGGCAGGGACGGCAGGGACAGCCGTCCCCGACTTTTTCCCTTTTCCCTTGCCCTTCCCCCTACGGACCACGTCCGTCCACTCGTTGGACGGGGTGGTGGCAGGGAGAAGGGCATCTTCCGCCTGGGAGGGGGACGGCTCCGGCTTGCTCGGCTGCCTGTTATCCGCCGCAAGTGGCGGTCGGAGGCGTTCCTCCGGCAAGAGCCGGTCCTCGATGCCCGCTAAGCAGGCCCTTGTGAAGGCCCTCTCCTCCATCACAACCTTGCGGATGATATCCTCAAGGTTGGAGGATGGGCCTTCTGCCACAGGGCTCGTCCGGGCCTGTTGTGGCTGGGCCTTGGCTTCAGCCAGCTTCTGATGAAGCTGGCTGACCTCCAACTGCAGGCGATCTACCTTCGCCTGCAGTTGCCGCGTCTCGTCGTTGGTCTTGCGACGGACCAGCTCCGCGACAACACCGCGCAAGCTCGCGGCCCGGCTCTTGAGGGCCTTCTGGAAAGTGCCCTTTAGGTTGGAGGACTTGGAGGCGACCTCCACGATCTCCTCCTCGTCCTCCTCCGCCATCCTCTCCAGCTCCGTAAGAGAGTGGTCCGCGTACAAGACGCGGGACGCACCGTACCCGGACTTGGCCCGAGCGGCGTGCGCCCGCTTCTCCTTGGCGGCAACCTTTTCCTCCAGCTCTAGCTGGA
This sequence comes from Xestia ashworthii, assembly GCA_950022955.1. NCBI lineage: Eukaryota > Metazoa > Arthropoda > Insecta > Lepidoptera > Noctuidae > Xestia > Xestia ashworthii. Next base: position 26,404 of record OX465557.1, read on the forward strand.
GCTGCGCTCGCCGGGCGAGGTCCAACTGGCGTTGGGCGTCCGCGAGCCCAACGTTATGGGTATCCGCGGCCACGGTCGTTGGCTTTTTAGCCTTAGACCCCGAGGCCTGAGAACCCTCCGACCCACCGCTCAGGTGGACCCGCTTCCGCGACCGACAGCCACTCGCATCCGACATACCAAAAAGCGAGTCGTTATCGGACGACTCGTCCGCCAAAAAGCCTGCCGCAGACGGCGCGCGGCTAGCTACTGACGCCGGAGCGTCGGGGTAGCCCTGAGAAGGGCCTTTTGGTTGGCCCTGAGAAGGGCCTTTTAGGTGGCCCTGAGAAGGGCCTTTGGGTTGGCCCTGAGAAGGGCCTTTGGGTTGGCCCTGAGAAGGGCCTTTGGGTTGGCCCTGAGAAGGGCCTTTGGGTTGGCCCTCAGAAGGGCCTTTTGGTTTTCGCCCGGAGGCGCTCCGCGTTATTTTCGACATTCAGACAGCTCGTAGGTTTCAAGGCAAGGATAATCGCTACGAGAGCACAGTGCACTTTGGCCGTACCCAGTCTGCCACTCCGTTACGGTGGTCAGAACTGGGCCGTTTCCAGGGGACGCGACGTGGACGCAAGCACTGTGGGGTGGTCCCCCCCCCAACCTAACCTAACCTAACCTAACCTAACCTAACCTAACCTAACCTTTTTTTTTTTTTTTTTTTTTTTTTTTTTTTTTTTTTTTTTTTTGACGCTGGGAAAAAATGCATTACGCATACCCTCCCATCGGGGGATGAGAGGGGTATGTGGGACTCCCCGGGTCTGACCCGGTATACCCACTAAAACGACCCAGCGAAAATTCCCGCTTCGTCCTAGTGGCGGGGGACTGGGAAACCGGCATAGCCTTTACGTCCAGTCCTCCGCCGACGATTGCCCTTCATGGCGGGCCCCTCACAGGGGGCCCGGGAATGACCGACGAAGGTGGTGACGGGTGCAATGCGGGCGAAGGCACCCCCGTGCCTGTCGCCCGCCCGTCGCCACCAAGAGGAGGGAGAGGACGGTGCCTTCTCCGACCCCTTCTTCGTCTGCGGAGCGGCGCAGCGAGAGGGTAGTCCTCCCGCTCGCGCTCCGTGACAGGGTGGTTTGGGGAGAAATAGACCCCCACCAGGGCCATGTCTCCCCACGCGGCGGCCACGTATCCCGGTCCCCTCTCTGAGAGCGAGAGGGGAGGGGAGTCAGTGGAAGGCCGCACCACCTGAAGGATGCGATGTTCGACCCTATCTATCAGTCGGACATCGCACCCTCCTCCGCAGCCGCCGCGGGAACGACGGAGCAAGTAGCAGCAGCAGCAGGCCCGGTCGGCACCTGCGCTTTGCCCCGCTTATGGGGAGGATTACAGTTCCTCCCCTTCATTACGTGGCCTGCCGGGCGGCCACTGGCGGCACACACCGCGCAGTGTGGCTTGGCGGCCTCACAAGACACGGCTTTGTGGCCGTTCTTGCCGCAGCGGTAGCACGTGTCCGTCCTGTCTACCGTGGACGGACACATGGGCCGGGTGTGTCCGATGCCGAAGCACCGGAAACACCGCAGAGGCTGGTCCTCGAGTGCCCGGACTGCACCCGAGCTAAACCCGACCAGCAGCCGTCCCTTGGCAAGGACGGCTTTGGCAGCGGCGACCGGGCACTCGAGGCGAATGGTACCCATGCCACCGCGGCCGGGCCTTATGTCCCGGCTTTGCACCGCTGCGGCACCACAGCCCCCCACTGCTGCGACCGCCGCCACCACCTCCTCCTTGGTGACGGAGTCGTCGAGCTCCATCACCTCAATGGCCACCAACTTGACTGGTCGGGCCACCTTGGCCGAGTCTGCGATGACCTCTTGCAGCTTTGCTGCGAAGAGGTCCGCATGGGCACTCCCCTCGGCCCCCGGGAACTCGAAAATTCGAGCCCCGGCTTGTGTCCGCCGGCAAGACACGCTGCCGATCCCCAGTCGGGTGGGATCGGCATTGGCACGCGCCCGCATCAAAATGGACATATAAGTCTCCCCTCGCTCCGCAGCCTCCGCGGTGAGCGTCACCACGACGGCTGCGGTTTTCGGGGGGACTAGCTTGCCCTTTCCCCTCCCTTTACCCTTCCCCTTTCCCTTGCCGGTCGTCTGCGACCGACTGGGAGCGGTGGTGGCGGGGACAGCAGGTACGGCCTTCGCCGATTTCTTGCCCCCGCCCTTCCCCTTACGTACCACTTCCGTCCACTCGTTGGACGGGGTGGTGGCAGGGAGGAGGGTGTCTTCCGCCTGGGAGGAGGACGGCCCCGGCTCGCTCGGCTGCCTCTTAGTCGCCGCAAGCGGCGGTCGGAGGCGTTTCTCCGGCAAGAGCCGGTCCTCGATGCCCGCTAAGCAGGCCCTTGTGAAGGCTCTCTCCTCCATCACAACCTTGCGGATGATATCCTCAAGGTTGGAGGATGGGCCTTCTGCCACAACCTAACCTAACCTAACCTTTTTTTTTTTTTTTTTTTTTTTTTTTATCGCTGGGAAAAAATGCATTACGCATACCCTCCCATCGGGGGATGAGAGGGGTATGTGGGACTCCCCGGGTCTGACCCGGTATACCCACTAAAACGACCCAGCGACATTCCCGCTTCGTCCGAGTGGCGGGGGACTGGGAAACCGGCATAGCCTTTACGTCCAGTCCTCCGCCGACGATTGCCCTTCATGGCGGGCCCCTCACAGGGGCCCGGGAATGTTCGACGAAGGTGGTGACGGGTGCAATGCGGGCGAAGGCACCCCCGTGCCTGTCGCCCGCCCGTCGCCACCATGAGGAGGGAGAGGACGGCGCCCTCTCCGACCCCTTCTTCGTCTGCGGAGCGGCGCAGCGAGAGGGTCGTCCTCCCGCTGGCGCTCCGCCTCCTCCTTTTGCGAGATTACGTCCTCGCAAAAGGAGGCGACCGCTGCCCAGGCCTCTTCGCTCTCCAGCATGGCGTTGACGACGCCGGGAAGCGAGAGGTCCGGTCCGATGACCGCGGTCAGACCGCGGCGCAGCTCGGACCAAGCCGGGCACACCTCGAGGGTGTGCTGCGCCGTGTCCTCCGCCGCGCCGCAGTCGTGGCACGCCGGGGTTTCCTCCCTCCCGATCCGGTGCAGGTGCGATCCGAAACAGCCATGGCCGGACAACACCTGCACCAGACGGAACGAGAGGAAACCGTGGGACCGCTCGAGCCAGCTCCGCAAAACCGGTCCGAGCGCGTCCAACGTACGGCGGCCAAAGGCGGCGTTGGCGAGGTCCTCCGTCCAGTGGAGGACGATGGCGTCCTTCGCCTCCCGCCGCACGGCCTCCCGCTCTTCGGCGACGGGGCGCTCCCCGAGAGCCTTTCGGCGCGCCGTCCACTCATACACTCTGGCGAGCACCCAAGCCTCCAACTCCCAAGGAGGGGTGCCAGCCAGAGCGCATGCCGCCGAGAAGCCCACCGAGCGGTAGGCCCTCGCCACCCGCTGTGCAATGGCCCTTTGGGGCCTGCGGATGGCGGTCGCATTCTCCCTCCTGTGGAGGGAGTCCGCCCAGATGGGGGCCCCGTATAGGGCCATGCTCCGCAAGATGCCGGCATACAGGCGCCGGCATTTTGCCTTGGGTCCCCCCAGGTTCGGGAGGAGCCACGAGAGGGCGTCCGCGGCCTTCAATAGGCGCGTCGACAGCCCGCTGAAGTGCGGGCCGAAGCGCCACCTGTCGTCCAGCACCAACCCCAGATACTTCATCTGGGGCTGGACCCCTATCCTGACGCCCTCCACAATTATGTGGGCGTCGGGAGGGCAGCGCTGCCGAGGTCCGCGAAAGAACACGGCCTCGGTCTTGTGCAGCGCCACCTTCAATCCCAGGCGGCGGATCCTATCTGCAACCAAGGATCCGCCAGCCGAGGCCAGACAGGCCGCGTCGGCAAAGTTCCTCCCCCGGGCAGTGAGGAGAGTGTCATCCGCGTAGCAAATGACACTCGTGCCCTGGAGGAGGGCTCCCCGCAAGAGCCAGTTGAACCCGATGTTCCACAAGGGGGGCCCAAGCACCGACCCCTGTGGAACACCGGACTCTGCGCCGTACCGCCTCACGGTGGCCGTCTTGTCCACGAGGAGGACCTCTCGGTCCTCCAAGTAGCTGGCCAGGAGGTCCCGCAGGTATTGGGGCACTCCGTGATACCGGAGCGCCTCCAATATCGTCGAGTGGGGGACGGAGTTGAAGGCGTTGGCAATGTCGAATGACACCGCCAGCACTCCGTCCCCCGCCTCCACCCTCTCCTTCACCTGGCCCTTGAGTAGGGCCAGCGCGTCGATCGTCGAACGCCCTCGACGGAAGCCGAATTGGGCGTCCGACAGATCCGGCCCTACCCCCCGCAAATGGCTGTCAAGCCGGGAGGCGACAATCCCCTCGAACAACTTACCGACCTCATCGAGCAGGACGATGGGCCGGTATGCCGAGGGGGAGTCCACCACAACCTTGCGGATGATATCCTCAAGGTTGGAGGATGGACCTTCTGCCGCAGGGCTTGTCCGGGCCTCTTGAGGCCGGGCCGTGGCTTCAGCCAGCTTCTGATGAAGCTGGCTGACCTCCAACTGTAGGCGATCGACCTTCGCCTGCAGTTGCCGCGTCTCGTCGGTGGCCTTGCGACGCACCAGCTCCGCGACGACACCGCGCATGCTCGCGGCCCGGCTCTTGAGGGCCTTCTGGAAGGTCCCCTTTAGGTTGGAGGACTTAGAGGCGACCTCCACGATCTCCTCCTCGTCCTCCTCCGCCATTTTCTCCAGCTCCTCGAGAGAGTGGTCCGCGTACAGGACGCGAGACGCACCGTACCCGGACTTGGCCCGGGCAACGTGCGCCCGCTTCTCCTTTGCGGCCACCCTCTCCTCCAGGTCCTGCTGGAGCTGCGCTCGCCGGGCCAGGTCCAACTTGCGTTGGGCGTCCGCAAGCCCGACGTTATGGGTATCGGCGGCCTTGGTCGTCGGCTTTTTGGCCTTCGACCCCGAGGCCTGGGAACCTTCGGACCCACCGCTCAGGTGGACCCGCTTTCGCGACCGAGAATCGTTCGTGTCCGACACACTCGGCGCGGCGGCCACGTATCCCGGTCCCCTCTCTGAGAGCGAGAGGGGAGGGGAGTCAGTGGAAGGCCGCACCACCTGAAGGATGCGATGTTCGACCCTGTCCATTAGTCGGACATCGCACCCTCCTCCGCAGCCGCCGCAGGAACGACGGAGCGGCCAATCGGCGCGTGCGCTTTGCCTCGCTTAGGGGGAGGATTACATTTCCTCCCCTTCATGACGTGGCCTGCCGGGCGACCACTAGCGGCACACACCGCGCAATGCGGCGTGGCGGCCTCACAAGAGACGGCTTTGTGGCCGTTCTTGCCGCAGCGGTAGCATGTGTCCGTCCTGTCTACCGTGGAGGGACACATGGGCCGGGTGTGTCCGATGCCGAAGCACCGGAAACACCGCAGAGGCTGGTCCTCGAGGGCCCGGACTACACCCGAGCTAATCCCGACCGGCAGCCGTCCCTTGGCAAGGACGGCTTTGGCAGCGGCGACTGGGCACTCAAGGCGAATGGTGCCCATGCCGCCGCGGCCGGGCCTTATGTCCCGGCCTTGAACCGCTGCGGCGCCACAGCCCCCCACCGCTGCGACCGCCGCCACCACCTCCTCCTTGGCGACGGAGTCGTCGAGCTCCGTCACCTCAATGGCCGCCGACTTGACTGGTCGGGCCACCTTCGCCGAATCGGCGATGACCTCCTGCAGCTTTGCTGCGAAGAGGTCCGCATGGGCACCCCCTTCTGCCCCCGGGAACTCGAATATTCGAGCCCCGGCTTGGGTCCGCCGGCAAGTTACACTGCCGATCCCGAGTTGAGTGGGATCGGCATTAGCACGTGCCCGCACCAAAACTGACATATACGTTTCCCCTCGCTCCGCAGCCTCCGCGGTGAGCGTCACCACGACGGCTGCGGTTTTTGGGGGGACAAGCTTCCCTTTTCCCCTCCCTTTCCCCTTCCCGTTTCCCTTGCCGGTCGTCTGCGACCGGCTGGGGACAGTGGTGGCGGGGACGGCTGGGACGGCAGGGACAGCCATCGCCGACTTTTTCCCCTTTCCCTTGCCCTTCCCTTTACGTACCACTTCCGTCCACTCGTTGGACGGGGTGGTGGCTGGGAGGAGGGTGTCTTCCGCCTGGGAGGAGGATGGACCCGGCTCGCTCGGCTGCCTCTTATCCGCCGCAAGCGGCGGTCGGAGGCGTTTCTCCGGCAAGAGCCGGTCCTCAATGCCCGCTAAGCAGGCCCTTGTGAAGGCCCTCTCCTCCATCACAACCTTGCGGATGATATCCTCAAGGTTGGAGGATGGGCCTTCTGCCGCAGGGCTTGTCCGGGCCTCTTGTGGCCGGGCCGTGGCATCAGCCAGCTTCTGATGAAGCTGGCTGACCTCCGACTGCAGGCGATCGACCTTCGCCTGCAGTTGCCGCGTCTCGTCAGTGGTCGTGCGACGGACCAACTCCGCGACGACACCGCGCATGCTCGCGGCCCGGCTCTTGAGGGCCTTCTGAAAGGTGCCCTTTAGGTTTGAGGACTTGGAGGCGACCTCTACGATCTCATCCTCGTCCTCCTCCGCCATCCTCTCAAGCTCCGCAATAGAGTGGTCCGCGTACAGGACGCGGGACGCACCGTACCCGGACTTGGCCCGAGCGGCGTGCGCCCGCTTCTCCTTGGCGGCAACCTTCTCCTCCAGCTCTAGCTGGAGCTGCGCTCGCCGGGCGAGGTCCAACTGACGTTGGGCGTCCGCGAGCCCAACGTTATGGGTATCCGCGGCCACGGGCGTCAGCTTTTTCGCCTTCGACCCCGAGGCTTGGGAGCCCTCGGACCCACCGCTGAGGTGGACCCGCTTCCGCGACCGAAAGTCGTACGCGTCCGACCCACTAAAAAGTGAGTCATTGTCGGACGACTCGTCCGCAAAGAAGCCAGCCGCAGACGGCGCGCGGCTTGCTTCAGACGCCGGAGCGTCGGGGTGGCCCTGAGAAGGGCCTTTGGGTTGGCCCTGAGAAGGGCCTTTGGGTTGGCCCTGAGAAGGACCTTTGGATTGGCCCTGAGAAGGACCTTTGGGTTGGCCCTGAGAAGGGCCTTTGGGTTGGCCCTGAGAAGGGCCTTTGGGTTGGCCCTGAGAAGGGCCTTTGGGTTGGCCCTCAGAAGGGCCTTTTGACTTTCGCCCGGAGGCGCTCCGCGTTAGTTTCGACATGATATCCGACAGTTCGTAGCTACAAGGCATAAAATCGCTACGAGAGCACAGTGCACTTTGGCCGTACCCAGTCTGCCACTCCGTTACGGTGGTCAGAACTGGGCCGTTTCCAGGGGACGCGACGTGGACGCAAGCACTGTGGGGTGGTCCCCCAACCTAACCTAACCTAACCTAACCTTTTTTTTTTTTTTTTTTTTTTTTTTTTTTTTTTTTTTTTGACGCTGGGAAAAAATGCATTACGCATACCCTCCCATCGGGGGATGAGAGGGGTATGTGGGACTCCCCGGGTCTGACCCGGTATACCCACTAAAACGACCCAGCGACATTCCCGCTTCGTCCGAGTGGCGGGGGACTGGGAAACCGGCATAGCCTTTACGTCCAGTCCTCCGCCGACGATTGCCCTTCATGGCGGGCCCCTTACAGGGGCCCGGGAATGACTGACGAAGGTGGTGACGGGTGCAATGCGGGCGAGGGCACCCCCGTGCCTGTCGCCCGCCCGTCGCCACCACGAGGAGGGAGAGGACGATGCCTTCTCCGACCCCTTCTTCGTCTGTGGAGCGGCACAGCGAGAGGGTCGACCTCCCGCTCGCGCTTCGTGAGAGGGTGGTTTGGGGAGAAATAGAAACCCCACCAGGGCCATGTCTCCCCACGCGGCGGCCACGTATCCCGGTCCCCTCTCTAAGAGCGAGAGGGGAGGGGAGTCAGTGGAAGACCGCACCACCTGAAGGATGCGATGTTCGACCCTATCCATCAGTCGGACATCGCACCCTCCTCCGCAGCCGCCGCAGGAACGACGGAGCGGCCAATCGGCGCGTGCGCTTTGCCTCGCTTAGGGGGAGGATTACATTTCCTCCCCTTCATAACGTGGCCTGCCAGGCGACCACTGGCGGCACACACCGCGCAGTGCGGCGTGGCGGCCTCACAAGAGACGGCTTTGTGGCCGTTCTTGCCGCAGCGGTAGCACGTGTCCGTCCTGTCTACCGTGGACGGACACATGGGTCGGGTGTGTCCGATGCCGAAGCACCGGAAACACCGCAGAGGCTGGTCCTCGAGTGCCCGGACTGCACCCGAGCTAATCCCGACCGGCAGCCGTCCCTTGGCAAGGACGGCTTTGGCAGCGGCGACTGGGCACTCGAGGCGAATGGCGCCCATGCCGCCGCGGCCGGGCCTTATGTCCCGGCCTTGCACCGCCGCGGCGCCACAGCCCCCTATCGCTGCGACCGCCGCCACCACCTCCTCCTTGGTGACGGAGTCGTCGAGCTCCGTCACCTCAATGGCCGCCGACTTGATTGGTCGGGCCACCTTGGCCGAGTCTGCGATGACCTCCTGCAGCTTTGCTGCGAAGAGGTCCGCATGGGCACTCCCCTCGGCCCCGGGAACTCGAAAATTCGAGCCCCGGCTTGTGTCCGCCGGCAAGACACGCTGCCGATCCCCAGTTGGGTGGGATCGGCATTGGCACGCGCCCGCACCAAAACTGACATATATGTCTCCCCTCGCTCCGCAGCCTCCGCGGTGAGCGTCACCACGACGGCTGCGGTTTTTGGGGGGACAAGCTTCCCTTTTCCCCTCCTTTTCCCCATCCCGTTTCCCTTGCCGGTCGGCTGCGACCGGTGGGGGGTAGTGGTGGTGGGGACGGCAGGGACGGCAGGGACAGCTGTCACCGACTTTTTCCCTTTGCCCTTCCCCTTACGGACCACGTCCGTCCACTCGTTGGACGGGGTGGTGGCAGGGAGAAGGGCATCGACCGCCTGGGAGGGGGACGGCTCCGGCTCGCTCGGCTGCCTCTTATCCGCCGCAAGTGGCGGTCGGAGGCGTTTCTCCGGCAAGAGCCGGTCCTCGATGCCCGCTAAGCAGGCCCTTGTGAAGGCCCTCTCCTCCATGACAACCTTGCGGATGATATCCTCAAGGTTGGAGGATGGGCCTTCTGCCGCAGGGCTCGTCCGGGCCTGATGCGGCTGGGCCGTGGCTTCAGCCAGCTTCTGATGAAGCTGGCTGACCTCCGACTGCAGGCGATCCACCTTCGCCTGCAATTGCCGTGTCTCGTCGGTGGTCTTTCGTCGGACTAGCTCCGCGACGACACCGCGCAGGCTAGCGGCCCGGCTCTTGAGGGCCTTCTGGAAGGTCCCCTTCAAGTTGAGGACTTAGAGGCGACCTCCACGATCTCCTCCTCGTCCTCCTCCGCCATTCTCTCTAGCTCCTCTAAAGAGTGGTCCGCGTATATAACGCGGGACGCACCGTACCCGGACTTGGCCCGGGTGACGTGCGCCCGCTTTTCTTTGGCGGCTACCTTCTCCTCCAGCTCTTGCTGGAGCTGCGCTCGCCGGAACAGGTCCAGCTGGCGTTGAGCGTCCGCGAGCCCAACGTTGTGGGTATCTGCGGCCGTCGGCTTTTTAGCCTTCGAACCCGAGGCTTGAGAACCCTCGGATCCACCACTCAGGTGGACCCGCTTCCGCGAGCGAGAGCCGCTCGCGTCCGACACACCAAAAAGCGAGTCGTTATCGGATGACTCATCCGCCGAGAAACCAGCCGCAGACGGCGCGCGGCTTGCTTCTGACGCCGGAGCGTCGGAGTGGCCCTGATAAGGGCCTTTTAGGTGGCCCTGAGAAGGGCCTTTTGGTTGGCCCTGAGAAGGGCCTTTGGATTGGCCCTGAGAAGGACCTTTGGGTTGGCCCTGAGAAGGGCCTTGGGGTTGGCCCTGAGAAGGACCTTTGGGTTGGCCCTGAGAAGGGCCTTTGGGTTGGCCCTGAGAAGGGCCTTTGGGTTGGCCCTCAGAAGGGCCTTTTGATTTTCGCCCGGAGGCGCTCCGCGTTATTTTCGACATTTTCCGACAGCTCGTAGTTCTCAAGGCAAGATAATCGCTACGAGAGCACAGTGCACTTTGGCCGTACCCAGTCTGCCACTCCGTTACGGTGGTCAGAACTGGGCCGTTTCCAGGGGACGCGACGTGGACGCAAGCACTGTGGGGTGGTCCCCCAACCTAACCTAACCTTTTTTTTTTTTTTTTTTTTTTTTTCATCGCTGGGAAAAAATGCATTACGCATACCCTCCCATCGGGGGATGAGAGGGGTATGTGGGACTCCCCGGGTCTGACCCGGTATACCCACTAAAACGACCCAGCGACATTCCCGCTTCGTCCGAGTGGCGGGGGACTGGGAAACCGGCATAGCCTTTACGTCCAGTCCTCCGCCGACGATTGCCCTTCATGGCGGGCCCCTCACAGGGGCCCGGGAATGTTCGACGAAGGTGGTGACGGGTGCAATGCGGGCGAAGGCACCCCCGTGCCTGTCGCCCGCCCGTCGCCACCATGAGGAGGGAGAGGACGGCGCCCTCTCCGACCCCTTCTTCGTCTGCGGAGCGGCGCAGCGAGAGGGTCGTCCTCCCGCTGGCGCTCCGCCTCCTCCTTTTGCGAGATTACGTCCTCGCAAAAGGAGGCGACCGCTGCCCAGGCCTCCTCGCTCCCCAGCATGGCGTTGACGACGCCGGGAAGCGAGAGGTCCGGTCCGATTACCGCGGTCAGACCGCGGCGCAACTCGGACCAAGCTGGGCACACCTCCAGGGTGTGCTGCGCCGTGTCCTCCGGCGCGCCGCAGTCGTGGCACGCCGGGGTTTCCTCCCTCCCGATCCGGTGCAGGTGCGATCCGAAACAGCCATGCCCGGATAACACCTGCACCAGACGGAACGAGAGGAAACCGTGGGACCGCTCGAGCCAGCTCCGTAGAACCGGACCGAGCGCGTCCAACGTTCGGCGGCCAAAAGCGGCGTTGGCGAGGTCCTCCGTCCAGTGAAGGACGATGGCGTCCTTCGCCTCCCGCCGCACGGCCTCCCGCTCTTCGGCGACGGGGCGCTCCCCGAGAGCCTTTCGGCGCGCCGTCCACTCGTACACTCTGGCGAGCACCCAAGCCTCCAACTCCCAAGGAGGGGTGCCAGCCAGAGCGCATGCCGCCGAGAAGCCCACCGAGCGGTAGGCCCTCGCCACCCGCTGTGCAATGGCCCTTTGGGGCCTGCGGATGGCGGTCGCATTCTCCCTCCTGTGGAGGGAGTCCGCCCAGATGGGGGCCCCGTATAGGGCCATGCTCCGCAAGATGCCGGCATACAGGCGCCGGCATTTTGCCTTGGGCCCCCCCAGGTTCGGGAGGAGCCACGAGAGGGCGTCCGCGGACTTCAGCAGGCGCGTCGACAGCCCGCTGAAGTGCGGGCCGAACCGCCACCTATCGTCCAGCACCAGCCCCAGATACTTCATCTGGGGCTGGACCCCTATCCTGACGCCCTCCACAATTATGTGGGCGTCGGGAGGGCAGCGCTGCCGAGGCCCGCGAAAGAACACGGCCTCGGTCTTGTGCAGCGCCACCTTCAATCCCAGGCGGCGGATCCTCTCTGCAACCAAGGATCCGCCAGCCGAGGCCAGACATGCCGCGTCCGCGAAGTTCCTCCCCCGGGCAGTGAGAAGAGTGTCATCCGCGTAGCAGATGACACTCGTGCCCGGGAGGAGGGCTCCGCGCAGGAGCCAGTTGAACCCGATGTTCCACAAGGGGGGGCCAAGCACCGACCCCTGCGGAACACCGGACTCTGCGCCGTACCGCCTCACGGTGGCCGTTTTGTCCACGAGGAGGACTTCTCGGTCCTCCAGGTAGCTGGCCAGGAGGTCCCGCAGGTATTGGGGCACTCCGTGATATCGGAGCGCCTCCAATATCGTCGAGTGGGGGACGGAGTTGAAGGCGTTGGCAATGTCGAATGACACCGCCAGCACTCCGTCCCCCGCCTCCACCGCCTCCTTCACCTGGCCCTTGAGCAGGGCCAGCGCGTCGATCGTCGAACGCCCTCGACGGAAACCGAATTGGGCGTCCGACAGATCCGGCCCTACCCCCCGCAAATGGCTATCAAGCCGGGAGGCGACAATCCCCTCGAACAATTTGCCGACCTCATCGAGCAGGACGATGGGCCGGTATGCCGAGGGGGAGTCCAGCGGGCGGCCCTCCTTTCGGAGGAGGCATAACTGCCCCTCCTTCCACAGTTTCGGGAACCTCCCAGCCGTAAAGCACGCGCTGAAGAGGTCCCGAAACCTGTCCTCCATGCCGGAGGCGGCGATCGCCAGCACCCGTGCGGGGACGCCGTCTGGTCCGGGGGCCGTCTTCTTTGCGCGGAGGCTGAGAACCCCAGCGTAGAACTCCGCCGCCGTCACCGGGGGGACCTCCTCCTCCGGCAATGCCGCCCCTTGCGGGGGATCCATCGTTGGTGGGGTGAAGTCGGTCCTGCGCGGAAACAGGGACCGGACCACCCCATCCAGCAACGCTGGCTCGAGGGTCTCCGACAGTGGGGGACCATAGGGGCGTAACTGGTTCCGCGCCGCCTTATATGGTCTCCCATAGGGATCCCTATCGAGACCCTCCAGCATCTCGGCCCTCGCCGAGTCTTGAGCAGCGCCCATTGCAGACTTGAGAACCGTCGTCGCCTCTCGGTAAGAGGCGTATAGGCGGTCCTCTTCTGCCCGGTCTCGGTTTTGGGCGCTGCGCCGTCGGCTCCGCGTGTAGGCCCGTCTGGCCGCCACGCAGGTGGCCCGGAGTCCCTCCAGCTCCTCCGTCCACCAGTAGACGGCACGACGGGGAGGCGGACGGCGAGACCGAGGCATGCTGGAGTTGCACACTTCGGTCAGGGACCCTCTGAGCTGGACCGCAGCGGCGTCCACGTCCAGGAACTCGACAGGGGGCGACAGCCAGTCCTGGAGGAAGGCCGCCTCCTTGGCTGCCTCCCGGTCCAGGCGGGTGAGTGCCCACCGCGGGAAGGGAGATTGCCCAGCACGGGTAATCCCGCTCCCCCCCTGCTGGGTGGAGATGTCGAACCGCACATATCGGTGGTCCGACAACGTCTCCACCATCTCCACCCGCCAGCTGACGACGCGGGCGGCCAGCGCGGGGGTGGCAAACGAGACGTCCACCACCGACCCACCCTGTTGCCGCACACACGTGTGGACCGCCCCCCTGTTGAGGAGGGACACACCGCATGAGGCCGCCCAAAACTCGACGGCGCGTCCCCGGACGTTGCAACCGGTGGCCGGGTTGCCCCAGGCCGCCGACTTGGCGTTCAGGTCGCCCAACACCAGAACTTGGCGTGGCGCCACCCTCCCTTTGACTGCGGTGAGGATCTCGAGGAAATCCTCAAAGTCCGAGAGAGGGCGGTTTGGGGAGAAATAGACCCCCACCAGGGCCATGTCTCCCCAGGCGGCGGCCACATATCCCGGTCCCCTCTCTAAGAGCGAGAGGGGAGGGGAGTCTGTGGAGGACCGCGCCACCAACGCCACCAAGCCGTCCCGGTCGCCCAGCCAACGGCCAGGGACCGAGTAGGGTTCGGCGACCACCGCCAAGTCCACCAACCACTCAGCCATGGTCTGCATCAGCAGATCCTGGGCTGCCCTGCAGTGGTTGGTGTTCGCCTGGAGGATGCGATGTTCGACCCTATCCATTAGTCGGACATAGCACCCCCCTCCGCAGCCGCCGCAGGAACGACGGGGTCAGCGGCAGCAGCAGCGGGCCTGGTCGGCGCCAACGCTTTGCCACGCTTAGGGGGAGGATTGCAGTTCCTCCCCTTCATTACGTGGCCTGCCAGGCGGCCACTGGCGGCACACACCGCGCAGTGCGGCGTGGCGGCCTCGCAAGATACGGCTTTGTGGCCGTTCTTGCCGCAGCGGTAGCATGTGTCCGTCCTGTCTACTGTGGACGGACACATGGGGCGGGTGTGCCCGATGCCGAAGCACCGGAAACACCGCAGAGGCTGGTCCTCAAGTGCCCGGACTGCACCCGAGCTAAAGCCAACTGTAAGCCGTCCCTTGGAAAGGACGGCTTTGGCAGCGGCGATGGGGCACTCGAGGCGAATGGTGCCCATGCCGCCGCGTCCGGGTCTTATGTCCCGGCCTTGGACCGCCGCGACGCCACAGCCCCCTACCGCTGCGACCGCCGCAACCACCTCCTCCTTGGTGACGGAGTCGTCGAGCTCCGTCACCTCGATGGCCGCTGACTTCACCGGTCGGGCCACCTTCGCCAACCTAACCTAACCTAACCTTTTTTTTTTTTTTTTTTTGTTGCCGGGGTGGAAAATCCTCGATGGATGTCCTCCGCTCTGGGGAGAGCGGAGGGGTCTGTCAGACTCATACTGACTAAAAACCACCCCGGTGTTCCCTTCCCACACTTGCACCGGGGATCATGGGAACTAGTGCGCCTTCCACGATCCCCGGCTAGTGCCGGCCCGCCACTGCGGGCCTCCTCAAGTCTGCGGGGGGAGTGAGGTGTACTCCTCCCGTGACGTCCTATAGGGGCGCGCGCGGAACACTACGCGCCACCGCCTCGGGTCCAGTTATTCGGCGAGGCGGCGGACCTCCCCAAGTCCACCGTCCCTCTGGACCCGTCTAGGGGGGCTGGAAGAGGGCGTTGTCCGCCCTCCGCCGACGCCCGGTTCGTCTGCTGCGGGTCGGGAGAGTGGTCTCGACCTCCCTCAACCTCTCCGCAGCCTCCTTCTGTGAGATGACCGTTTCACAGAAGGAGATCACCGCATCCCACGACTCTGCGCTCCCGACCATCGCGCGAGCGACGGCTGGCAGCGACAGGTCGGCTCCCACTTCTGTCACGAGGGCACGGCGCGGCTCCTCCCATGCGGCACACTCTGCCAGCGTATGCCGAGCCGTGTCCTCCAGACAGTGGACGCAGTGATGACACCGAGCGTCCGGCTCCCTGTTTATGCGACACAGGTACTTCCCGAAGCAACCATGCCCCGAGAGTACCTGCGTCGCCCGAAACGACAAGGAGCCGTGCCTCCTCTCGAGCCATTCCTCGAGCACCGGTCGGATCGCCTCGATGGTGGCGAGGCCGGCGGTAGGGCGTAGAAGCCTGTCCCGCCACTCCGCCACCAGGACCTCGCGGAGCTGAGACCGACGCAGATCGATCTCTCGCTGCATCGGTCCACCGCCCCGCGTCCGCACCTCCTCGCGCCACCGGTAAAGCGACGCGAGGACTCTCGCCTCTAGGTCCCAAGGTGGCGACCCGGCCAGTGCACAAGCCGCCTCGTAGGAGACTGTGCGATACCCCCTGATTGACCTGACGGCCATCGCCCTCTGCGGTTTCCGCAGCATCGCGATGCTGCCGGCCGTCAAGTCAGAGGCCCACACCGGGGCCCCGTACAGGGCCATGGATCGCAAGACCCCTAGGTACAGTCTCCTACAGGCGGTGCTCGGCCCCCCTAGATTGGGAAGCAGCGTTGCAAGCGCGCCCGCAGCGCCCATCAACTTGGGCGCCAGTCGCCGGAAGTGGGGGCCGAAGTTCCAATGGCTGTCGAGCACCAATCCCAGATACTTCATGGTGGACTCGACAGCGATCGGGGTCCCCCCTACCACAATTTGTGATCCCGGCGGCGGCGCCCGCCGGCGGCCGTGAAAGACCACAGCCTCCGACTTGTTGAGGGCCACCTC
This sequence comes from Xestia ashworthii, assembly GCA_950022955.1. Lineage (NCBI taxonomy): Eukaryota > Metazoa > Arthropoda > Insecta > Lepidoptera > Noctuidae > Xestia > Xestia ashworthii. Next base: position 42,063 of record OX465557.1, read on the forward strand.
CAGGCCCAGGCGCCGTATGCGGCCCACAAACCTAACCTAACCTAACCTAACCCAAGTTCCCCCCGAGCCTCCGTGGTGGTCGGATCATTTTTAAAGCCGCTCCGCAATTAAAAATACGAAAAAGTGGTCAAAAGTGCTCGTATCTCGACAAAAAAAGTGTCAGGAGTTGCAGAAAAGCTGCCTCCATAATACTTAGTGAAATCACAAACCGGATTGCAGTGCTTGCAGTGAAAAGTGCTGAAAAACCTTCTATTTAGAGGTTAAGTGTAAACCGCTTCCAACAAAATCGTGAACGCTGCGAAAACGAGATCGACGACCCCCCTCTTTTTTGCTGGAATCGGGAGGGCATCGTGGTCCCCTTCCATCTGGGGCACTTGGAGTCGTCCCATCATCGCGCTGTAGCGAGATATTCAGCTTTTTCAAGAAACCACGTGGCCTGAAACTACGTAAGGAGTGGAGACTGCGGCGTGAAAATTGGTGACTAGCTGGACCTTCATCACAAAAGGCGAGTGCAATTGTAAGCAGAATTTTATGACAACCACAAACTTTTATATGACAGTTATAAAAGTCAAATTTTGCACCACTATAACTTGAGACACAAGACAAAATTCAAAAATCTACAACTGCAGTCGGGTGCGCGCTTATTAGAAGACCTTAAGTTATTAATTTCAAAATTGTAGTCTTAGTCAATTTAGTTCTGTAATTAAAAACCTGAAAAAATTTTTATTTGTGAAATTTAACGTCAAAATATTGTGAAAAAATTTAAAATTAGTTTTAGTCTTGTAGAAGCTTATTTATAATTAATTTAGGTATTTTTTCCAAAATTTTAGCTATAATAGTTTTAAAGATATTCAATTTTTTCTGTTTTTTACTAATATTTTTTTATAAATAGGAGGAAATCACTTTTTTGGATTGGTATTGGGTTTTTCCACCTTGTTTGGGTTCACTTAAGCCGAAACTCGGCCCACGTAACTTTAAAATCGCCGAAAATCGGAAAAGTCGGCCATTTTAATAAACCCGGGTACTTGTTTAGAAACTGATTTTCTCCTCAACCGTTTGGCGTACGAAGCTGCGGTTTCCAGATTGGGAAAGAGCACTAATTGGGGATTGTTAAAATATAGTTTTCAGGCATTTTCAGGTTGAAGGATTTTTCAGGCCTGAAACCTGTATTTTCAGACGGAGAAGGTGGAGCCAATCTGTGAATCGAAAACCCCGTCTCGATACGACCAGTGGTTGTGGAGAACGCGGGAGTTCAGATTGTCGTTTGACAGATCGGCGGCCATCTTGGCCAGTCTAACTTGGCTCCAACTCCCGAACCGACGGAGATAAATTGATTCTGTTTTCAGAATAGTACTCTAGGGCATAAGGACTACCCCCTCCCTCGGTTTCGGGAAGATTGGGGCTGAAAATTTTCAGTCGCCTGAAATTGATTTCAGCGCATAGAACGGGCCAGGCCGAAACCAGCGAGTCCAAACTCGGGTCTTCTACGACAAATACGAGCCGAGATATCTTAGGTCTAGTTGTCACTTTGACGTTTACGGCGGCCATTTTGTAAATTTTAAAACACCGATATCTCCAGAACGGTGAGTCGTGGAGGGCTGGGGTTTCTTTTGTTGACTCTGGCTGGAGTCGGACTACCCGGGGAAACCCGTTTCAGGACTTTTCAGGGAAATAGTTTTTTTCAGTGCTGAAAATCGGTTCAACGGGCAGATCTCGTCGAGCACTTCCTTTATAGCCCAAACACGGTATTTTTCGGCCGAGGCGTTCGGGAAATACAGCCAATATCCGTTTTGTTGGGAGTTATCCGGCTTAGTACCCGGAAAACTTAAACGGCTGTATCTCTGGAACCCTTTGAGCTACGGAACCGTGCTTGGTGTCGTTTTTAAGGGCTCGGGGAGCTCTATCTGTTGAATTCATTAAATCGACTCTACATAGAGCACAAACATTTTTCGATCTTGAATCAAGACCTGAGGAACCTGGAACGGTTTTCTTGCGGAGCGGGATTACTGTTACTGAAATCAGCAATTATATATGACTCTACATTGAGACAAAAGTCACTTTAGACTTGTTAGCTTATAGTTTACTTAATTAAGGTGTACCACGAAGGCTTTATTGAGCCGGACTGCACATTTTCTCTTTACGACTGTTGACAAGCACTTATTTCTTGCTTTTGTTTTTGCACCTAATTTTGTAATTTTATTTATTTTTTGTTCTTGACTGCACACATTTCTTTTACTCTGTGTGCAGACCACGCTTGACTTTTACACACACTATTGTGTTTTCCTCTATTCCCATTATATACAATTTGACGCATTCCTCTGACAATGTTCGCCAGAACACCAACGAAACCTGTAGAGGAAAGGGAGAAACAAAAATCTCCGCCTAAGACACAGACGCTTTCGTGTAGCGCTGGACGCATAGTTGAGAAACAAATCTCTCCGCCTAGGACGCAAACAACATCGACAAATGTTAGGCGAAGCATTGACAAGCTGGAGGCTGCAGGAACAGAACAACATAACTTGACACCAGCCACCAGCAAAATGGAAATACAAGTTCTGCCTAGACAGTTTCTCCCAACGCGCTTGGCCGAAGCCAAAGCAAATGTCGTGAAAGCCAAGACGAACATTAACAACTCTCGAAACCTTAGAGCGGACATTAAAGCCAATGCACTAGAAGCCATTGACAAACTCTTCCAAATAATAAAAGAAGCGGACATTGAGATCAAAAGGCTCAAAAAAACTGGAGAGACACCTTCGCATGAAAATATAGAGAGCTCTCAGATAGTACCCGACAAGACGCCCCAAAAAGGGACCGACGAAGGAAACAGTCAGATAATCGCACAGCTAAAAGAGCAGAGCCGGCTACTTTCGGAAAATGGCAGAAAAATGGACGAGCTGAAAGAGAAGATGGAACAACAGCACCAACTCATAAGCGCAAAAACCTATGCAGAGGCTACGGTAGTTCGATCCACCTTGCACCCATCCCCGCAGAACGCGCTGCACTCGGTAGTTGTTACGTCCCAAGACGAAAACGACACTGGAGACCAAGTCCTAACAAAAGTAAGAGAGGCGGTGAACGCCAAAGATGGGTGGATCAGAGTTGAAAGGACTCGGAAAGGCAAGGACAGAAAAGTTATAATGAGTTGTAACACAGCTGAAGACAGGCAGAAAGTAAAGCAAAGGCTAGAAAATTCCGGAAAGAGCCTGGTCGTGGAAGAGGTCAAGAACAGAGACCCTCTCCTGAAGCTTGCCGACGTACTAACAGTTAACACTGACGAGGATGTCTTGAGGGCTTTCAGGAACCAAAACCGGGGCATCTTCCACGGCCTAGAGGAGAATGAAGATAGATTGGAAATCAAGTACAAAAGGAAAGCCCGAAACCCGCACACCAGCCACTTCGTCCTGAGTGTATCCCCGGCTATTTGGAAAAGAGCGACCGACGCTGGAGCAGTCTATATCGACTTACAACGCGTCCGGGTGTTGGATCAGTCACCACTGGTACAATGCTCGAGATGCCTTGGTTATGGTCATAGCAAGAGGTTTTGCGCAGACCCAGCAGACCTCTGTAGTCACTGTGGAGAACCGCACCTTAGGGCACAGTGCCCACAGTGGCTTGCAGGAGGTGTACCCTCCTGCAGAAACTGCACAGCGGCCAAGCTCGACCGAAATGACCACAACGCCTTTAGCCAAGAATGCCCCATACGGAGAAAGCGCGACACCATAGCTCGTATGACTATAGCGTATTGCTAAGGGCGTCCAAGAGGACAAGCACCTGTACCGGGTGCTCCAATGCAACCTCCAGCGCAAAAAGTTAGCAACCGAAGAGCTAATGATCGAAGCAACCAACAGAAAGGTAGCAATAGCGTTGATCCAGGAACCTTATGTGGGTGGGTCGGATAATATGAAGTCATACCGCGGTGTTAGGATTTTCCAAAACACTGGAGGAGGAACGTCTAAAGCAGCCATCGCCGTATTTGACCCAGACCTCGACGTCACTCAGCACCCGGAGCTCACCACAAACAACGTCGTAGTGGTGAGCGTAAGCACCAACGAATGGCACGTAACAGTGGCTTCATATTATTTCGAACCCGACCTACCCATCGATTTGTACCTGGATCACGTAAAAAAGATCGCAACAGCCAAAGCTCGGAGGCTCATCATCGGAGGCGACTCCAACGCAAAGAGCACCTGGTGGGGAAGCCCCGAAATAGATCACAGAGGGGACGATGTGGCTGGCACGCTTCACGAGATGGATCTCCATATCCTTAATAAAGGTGACACCCCTACTTTTGATACCATTCGAGGCGGAAAACGTTACACCAGCTTCGTTGACGTGACGGCTTGCACTCTTGATATGCTGGACCTAGTGGAGGACTGGAAAGTCGTTGTGAATCTCACGAGCGCCGACCATAATGGGATTAGTTTCAATATTAAGCTTAAAAAATCAGCTGGGGTAAGTGTCAAACGAACCACAAGACTGTTCAATACAAAAAAAGCAAACTGGGAAACTTTTGTTGATACTTTTAAAAAACAAAAAACTGACTTGAATTTAGAAATCGCAAAAATTCGCATCATTAATACAGTTGAAAAACTAGACCAAATTTTAAATAATTACAATAAAGCCATCACTGTAGCTAGCAACACTTCAATCCCTTTAAAGAAAAACACAGAGACACTTACCCTACCCTGGATGTCGGAGGAGCTCGCGAAGATGAAACAGGAAGTCACCACTAGGAAACGCAGAATCGGGAACGCCGCACCGATACGAAAACAAAGAGTGTACGACGATTACACAGAAGCCAAAAATGAGTATGAAATGAGAGCAAAGGAGGCCCAGATCTGCAGCTGGAAAGATTTCTGTTGCAAGCAGGACAAAGAAAATTTATGGGAAGGGATTTATCGGGTTATAGGGAGAACGGCGAAGAGGGAGGAAGACATACCCTTGGAAGACGGCGGCATTACCCTTGACGCAAAAGGCTCTGTGGAGTTGTTAGCGAGGACATTCTACCCTGAAGACCTTGAGGAGAATGATAACCAGACGCACCGAGTCACAAGGAACCGAGCATCAGTTGTGAACCAACAACTATCTGAGGGACAGCACGATCCTCCGTTTACAATGACAGAACTGCTCAGCGCACTGGATTCCTTGAACCCAAAGAAAGCGCCTGGTGCTGACGGATTCACAGCTGACATATGTGGCCATGCGATAAAATGCGACCCTGAACTTTTCCTGGAAGTACTGAATAAATGCTTAGAGCTCCACTACTTCCCAGTTGTTTGGAAGGAAGCGACAGTCATAGTCCTAAAGAAGCCAGGAAAAGAGTCGTACACCACCCCAAAGTCCTACCGCCCCATAGGACTGTTACCGGTATTGGGCAAGGTGTATGAAAAAATGCTGGTCGCCCGACTCAAACACCACTTGCTGCCGAGGCTGAACCAAAACCAGTTTGGATTCATGCCCCAAAAGAGCTGCGAAGACGCTCTCTATAAACTAATGGAACACATAAATAAAAATCTAGATGAGAAGAAAATCATAACCGTCGTTTCATTGGATATAGAGGGCGCTTTTGACAGCGCCTGGTGGCCAGCGATCAGAGTCCAACTGGCAAAAGGAAACTGTCCTTTGAACATCAGAAAAGTAGTAGACAGTTACCTCGACCAAAGGAAAGTCACGGTAAGGTACAATGGGGAAACCTTCACAAAGGCGACCAACAAAGGATGCGTCCAAGGGTCCATAGGTGGGCCCATCTTGTGGAATGTTTTGCTGGACCCCCTATTGTGTGCTCTCGAAGCCGAAGGTCACTATGTGCAGGCGTTCGCCGATGATGTCGTCATGGTGTTTGATGGTCACACGGCACAACATGTGGAAGGACGGGCCATTGCCGCTCTCGAACTTGTCCGAGGGTGGGGTGTCGAAAATAAGCTCAAATTCGCGCCCCATAAGACATGCGCAATGGTTATTACACGCAAGCTTAAATTCGACACTCCGCGCTTGTGCATGGGCGGGATTGACATTGGTATGTCCAAGCAAATCAAGATGTTGGGTGTGACAATTGACGACAAGCTCACTTTTAAGGCTCACGTGGCAAATGTCTGTAGAAAGGCCATCAACGTCTATAAACAACTTGCAAGAGCAGCCAAAGCAAGTTGGGGCCTCCACCCTGAGGTAATACGCACAATATATACCGCGACCATAGAGCCCATCATCTTATATGCGGCGAGCGTCTGGGCACCGGCTGCCGGAAAACTGGGAGTGCAGAAACAGCTCGGAACTGTACAGAGAGGCTTTGCGCAAAAAATGTGCAGGGCTTATCGCACGGTCTCCCTGAACTCAGCGCTGGTTCTGGCAGGAGTGCTCCCACTGGATCTTCGTGTACGTGAGGTAGCCTCACTATACAGGATCAAGAGGGGGGCGGCCCTGCCCGAACTGGGGGACAGAGAGATCGAGCGATTAATGCCGGCAATAGAAGCGCCTCACCCTGCAGATCTCACACACCTCGGGCTGACATGTCTAAAAAACCGGAGCGACTTGGACGCAAACATTAGCTGTGCAGTTAAGATTTTTACAGACGGCAGCAAGATTGGCGGAAAGGTTGGTGCGGCGTTGTCCGTTTGGGAAGATGAAGCGGAGACCAAGGCCGTCAAACTCTGCTTGCCGTCATACTGCACAGTATACCAGGCGGAATTGCTGGCCGTTTGCGAAGCTACGAGGCGCATCAAGAAGCATAATGCACTCACTTTTGGCATATATAGCGACTCTATGGCGGCGCTGCAAACGATCTCCAACCTCGGCTCCCTCCACCCACTAGCTGTAGAAACTCGCGAGAACCTATCAGAGATATCTCGACAGAACAAAGCTGTGACTTTGTTTTGGATTAAAGCACACGCTGGATTGGAGGGAAACGAAAGGGCAGACCAACTAGCCAAGGAGGCCGCCTCTGCGTCAATAAAAAGAAAACCCGACTATGATTTGTTCCCCGTCTCATTCGCGAAGCGACAGCTTCGGCTAGAGTCAATTCGCGAATGGGACGTGCGGTACAAGTCCGGAGAAGTCGCCGGAATTACAAAAATCTTCTTTCCGGATGTGACAACGGCATACAGAGTTGTTCGCAGCTTCGAACCGACATGCCTGAGCACCCAATTGTTGACTGGCCATGGGGGATTCTCGGAATACTTATGCCGATTTAAGTGTAGGGAGAATCCTTCATGCATATGTGACCCAAGCGTGAAAGAAACCGTACCCCACATAATTCTGGAATGCCCAGTGTTTGGGCGTGAAAGATTCGAGATCGAACAATTGTTGGATATAAAACTTACAATAGAGAATATAAAATTCATAATGAGGGATAAAAGTAGGAAAGATTTTATGAACTATTGCTTAAAAATAACAGAAACAGTCGTAAAGAGAAATAAGTAACAATAAGTATGATGACCGTATATTATGGAATATATCGTACATCATACACTTTAATTGATTAAGAACATTGTAATTAAAACGTAGAAATAAGCATAGTTTAAGATATGAAATAAGCACTAGATATAAAATTAGATATGTAAGAAAATTGATAAAATAAAATGTATACTAGGCATCAAAGCTTTATGATTGTGTGGATGTTGTATGCCCTGAATCCCTTTAAATGTAAAATTAAACAAGAAATAGCACTAGAGATAAGCATAATATGTAAGCATAAAAATGTAAATAGAACTAGAAATGTAAGAAAGTAATGTATTAAAATATGTATATTGAGCTTTGATTTAATAAAGATAATAAAATTGTGTGTTGCAAACCCGAAACCCATAACAATAAAGAAATCAGTACAGATAAAATAGAGAGCATAGATAGTTCAGACCGGAATCCCACCGGGACATTGCATGAAAGAGATAGTAAGAAAGAAAGATAAAGTATGTGGAACAAAAGTGCGAGAGGAATACTTGATAGAACTGGAATGAAAGAGTAGCATAAGTTAACATAGGCTCTGATATTGTGTCAGAGGAAGTAGATATAAAAAAAAAAAAAAAAAAAAAAAAAAAAAAAAAAAAAAAAACCTTTTTTTTTTTGACGCTGGGAAAAAATGCATTACGCATACCCTCCCATCGGGGGATGAGAGGGGTATGTGGGACTCCCCGGGTCTGACCCGGTATACCCACTAAAACGACCCAGCGAAAATTCCCGCTTCGTCCTAGTGGCGGGGGACTGGGAAACCGGCATAGCCTTTACGTCCAGTCCTCCGCCGACGATTGCCCTTCATGGCGGGCCCCTCACAGGGGGCCCGGGAATGACCGACGAAGGTGGTGACGGGTGCAATGCGGGCGAAGGCACCCCCGTGCCTGTCGCCCGCCCGTCGCCACGAAGAGGAGGGAGAGGACGGTGCCTTCTCCGACCCCTTCTTCGTCTGCGGAGCGGCGCAGCGAGAGGATCGTCCTCCCGCTCGCGTTCCGTGACAGGGTGGTTTGGGGAGACATAGACCCCCACCAGGGCCATGTCTCCCCACGCGGCGGCCACGTATCCCGGTCCCCTCTCTGAGAGCGAGACGGGAGGGGAGTCAGTGGAAGGCCGCACCACCTGAAGGATGCGATGTTCGACCCTATTCATCAGTCGGACATCGCACCCTCCTCCGCAGCCGCCGCGGGAACGACGGAGCAAGTAGCAGCAGCAGCAGGCCCGGTCGGCACCTGCGCTTTGCCCCGCTTATGGGGAGGATTACAGTTCCTCCCCTTCATTACGTGGCCTGCCGGGCAGCCACTGGCGGCACACACCGCGCAGTGTGGCTTGGCGGCCTCACAAGACACGGCTTTGTGGCCGTTCTTGCCGCAGCGGTAGCACGTGTCCGTCCTGTCTACCGTGGACGGACACATGGGCCGGGTGTGTCCGATGCCGAAGCACCGGAAACACCACAGAGGCTGGTCCTCGAGTGCCCGGACTGCACCCGAGCTAAACCCAACCAGCAGCCGTCCCTTGGCAAGGACGGCTTTGGCAGCGGCGACTGGGCACTCGAGGCGAATGGTACCCATGCCACCGCGGCCGGGCCTTATGTCCCGGCTTTGCACCGCTGCGGCACCACAGCCCCCTACCGCTGCGACCGCCGCCACCACCTCCTCCTTGGTGACGGAGTCGTCGAGCTCCATCACCTCAATGGCCACCGACTTGACTGGTCGGGCCACCTTGGCCGAGTCTGCGATGACCTCTTGCAGCTTTGCTGCGAAGAGGTCCGCATGGGCACTCCCCTCGGCCCCCGGGAACTCGAAAATTCGAGCCCCGGCTTGTGTCCGCCGGCAAGACACGCTGCCGATCCCCAGTTGGGTGGGATCGGCATTGGCACGCGCCCGCATCAAAATGGACATATAAGTCTCCCCTCGCTCCGCAGCCTCCGCGGTGAGCGTCACCACGACGGCTGCGGTTTTCGGGGGGACTAGCTTGCCCTTTCCCCTCCCTTTACCCTTCCCCTTTCCCTTGCCGGTCGTCTGCGACCGACTGGGGGCGGTGGTGGTGGGGACGGCAGGTACGGCCTTCGCCGATTTCTTGCCCCTGCCCTTCCCCTTACGTACCACTTCCGTCCACTCGTTGGACGGGGTGGTTGCAGGGAGGAGGGTGTCTTCCGCCTGGGAGGAGGACGGCCCCGGCTCGCTCGGCTGCCTCTTAGTCGCCGCAAGCGGCGGTCGGAGGCGTTTCTCCGGCAAGAGCCGGTCCTCGATGCCCGCTAAGCAGGCCCTTGTGAAGGCCCTCTCCTCCATCACAACCTTGCGGATGATATCCTCAAGGTTGGAGGATGGGCCTTCTGCCACAGGGCTCGTCCGGGCCTGTTGTGGCTGGGCCGTGGCTTCAGCCAGCTTCTGATGAAGCTGGCTGACCTCCAACTGCAGCCGATCTACTTTCGCCTGCAGTTGCCGTGTCTCGTCGGTGCTCGTGCGCTGGATCAGCTCCGCGACGACACCGCGCATGCTTGCGGCCCGGCTTTTCAGGGCCTTTTGAAAGGTTCCTTTCAAGTTGGAGGACTTAGAGGCGACCTCCACGATCTCCTCTTCGTCCTCTTCCGCCATCCTCTCCAGCTCGGCGAGAGAGTGGTCTGCGTACAGAACGCGGGACGCACCGTACCCGGACTTAGCTCGGGCGACGTGCGCCCGTTTTTCCTTGGCCGCAACCCGCTCCTCCAGCTCTTGCTGGAGCTGCGCCCGCCGGGCCAGGTCCAACTTGTGTTGGGCGTCCGCGAGCCCAACGACATGGGTATCCGCGGCCACGGTCGTCGGCTTTTTTGCCTTTGACCCCGAGGCTTGGGAACCCCCGGACCCACCACTCAGGTGGACCCGCTTCCGCGAGCGAGAGTCGTTCGCGTCCGACACACTGAATAGTGAGTCGTTGTCGGACGACTCATCCGCCAAAAAGCCTGCCGCAGACGGCGCGCGGCTAGCTTCTGACACCGGAGCGTCGGAGTGGCCCTGAGAAGGGCCTTTGGGTTGGCCCTGAGAAGGGCCTTTTGGTTGGCCCTGAGAAGGGCCTTTGGGTTGGCCCTGAGAAGGGCCTTTGGGTTGGCCCTGAGAAGGGCCTTTTGATGTTCGCCCGGAGGCGCTCCGCGTTATTTTGGACATCGACAATCGTAGTTCGCAAGGCAAAGAGATAGAAGCTACGAGAGCACAGTGCACTTTGGCCGTACCCAGTCTGCCACTCCGTTACGGTGGTCAGAACTGGGCCGTTTCCAGGGGACGCGACGTGGACGCAAGCACTGTGGGGTGGTCCCCCAACCTAACCTAACCTAACCTAACCTAACCTTTTTTTTTTTTTTTTTTTTTTTTTTTTTTGACGCTGGGAAAAAATGCATTACGCATACCCTCCCATCGGGGGATGAGAGGGGTATGTGGGACTCCCCGGGTCTGACCCGGTATACCCACTAAAACGACCCAGCGACATTCCCGCTTCGTCCGAGTGGCGGGGGACTGGGAAACCGGCATAGCCTTTACGTCCAGTCCTCCGCCGACGATTGCCCTTCATGGCGGGCCCCTCACAGGGGCCCGGGAATGTTCGACGAAGGTGGTGACGGGTGCAATGCGGGCGAAGGCACCCCCGTGCCTGTCGCCCGCCCGTCGCCACCAAGAGGAGGGAGAGGACGGTGCCTTCTCCGACCCCTTCTTCGTCTGCGGAGCGGCGCAGCGAGAGGGTCGTCCTCCCGCTCGCGCTCCGCCTCCTCCTTTTGCGAGATTACGTCCTCGCAAAAGGAGGCGACCGCTGCCCAGGCCTCCTCGCTCCCCAGCATGGCGTTGACGACGCCGGGAAGCGAGAGGTCCGGTCCGATTACCGCGGTCAGACCGCGGCGCAACTCGGACCAAGCCGGGCACACCTCGAGGGTGTGCTGCGCCGTGTCCTCCGGCGCGCCGCAGTCGTGGCACGCCGGGGTTTCCTCCCTCCCGATCCGGTGCAGGTGCGATCCGAAACAGCCATGCCCGGATAACACCTGCACCAGACGGAACGAGAGGAAACCGTGGGACCGCTCGAGCCAGCTCCGTAGAACCGGACCGAGCGCGTCCAACGTCCGGCGGCCAAAGGCGGCGGCGGCGAGGTCCTCCGTCCAGTGGAGGACGATGGCATCCTTTGCCTCCCGCCGCACGGCCTCCCGCTCTTCGGCGACGGGGCGCTCCCCGAGCGCCTTCCGGCGCGCCGTCCACTCGTACACTCTGGCGAGCACCCATGCCTCCAACTCCCAAGGAGGGGTGCCGGCCAGAGCGCATGCCGCGGAAAAGCCCACCGAGCGGTAGGCCCTCGCCACCCGCTGTGCAATGGCCCTTTGGGGCCTGCGGATGGCGGTCGCATTCTCCCTCCTGTGGAGGGAGTCCGCCCAGATGGGGGCCCCGTATAGGGCCATACTCCGCAAGATGCCGGCATACAGGCGCCGGCATTTCGCCTTGGGCCCCCCCAGGTTCGGGAGGAGCCACGAGAGGGCGTCCGCGGCCTTCAATAGGCGCGTCGACAGCCCGCTGAAGTGCGGGCCGAAGCGCCACCTGTCGTCCAGCACCAGCCCCAGATACTTCATCTGGGGCTGGACCCCTATCCTGACGCCCTCCACAATTATGTGGGCGTCGGGAGGGCAGCGCTGCAAAACCTAACCTAACCTAACCTAACCTAACCTAACCTTTTTTTTTTTTTTTTTTTTTTTTTTTTTGACGCTGGGAAAAAATGCATTACGCATACCCTCCCATCGGGGGATGAGAGGGGTATGTGGGACTCCCCGGGTCTGACCCGGTATACCCACTAAAACGACCCAGCGACATTCCCGCTTCGTCCGAGTGGCGGGGGACTGGGAAACCGGCATAGCCTTTACGTCCAGTCCTCCGCCGACGATTGCCCTTCATGGCGGGCCCCTTACAGGGGCCCGGGAATGACTGACGAAGGTGGTGACGGGTGCAATGCGGGCGAGGGCACCCCCGTGCCTGTCGCCCGCCCGTCGCCACCACGAGGAGGGAGAGGGCGATGCCTTCTCCGACCCCTTCTTCGTCTGTGGAGCGGCACAGCGAGAGGGTCGACCTCCCGCTCGCGCTTCGTGAGAGGGTGGTTTGGGGAGAAATAGACCCCCACCAGGGCCATGTCTCCCCACGCGGCGGCCACGTATCCCGGTCCCCTTTCTAAGAGCGAGAGGAGAGGGGAGTCAGTGGAAGACCGCACCACCTGAAGGATGCGATGTTCGACCCTATCCATCAGTCGGACATCACACCCTCCTCCGCAGCCGCCGCAGGAACGACGGAGCGGCCAATCGGCGCGTGCGCTTTGCCTCGCTTAGGAGGAGGATTACATTTTCTCCCCTTCATCACGTGGCCTGCCAGGCGGCCACTGGCGGCACACACCGCGCAGTGTGGCGTGGCGGCCTCACAAGAGACGGCTTTGTGGCCGTTCTTGCCGCAGCGGTAGCACGTGTCCGTCCTGTCTACCGTGGACGGACACATGGGTCGGGTGTGCCCGATGCCGAAGCACCGGAAACACCGCAGAGGCTGGTCCTCGAGGGCCCGGACTGCACCCGAGCTAATCCCGACCGGCAGCCGTCCCTTGGCAAGGACGGCTTTGGCTGCGGCGACTGGGCACTCGAGGCGAATGGTGCCCATGCCGCCGCGGCCGGGCCTTATGTCCCGGCCTTGCACCGCCGCGGCGCCACAGCCCCCTATCGCTGCGACCGCCGCCACCACCTCCTCCTTGGTGACGGAGTCGTCGAGCTCCGTCACCTCAATGGCCGCCGACTTTACTGGTCGGGCCACCTTGGCCGAGTCTGCGATGACCTCTTGCAGTTTTGCTGCGAAGAGGTCCGCATGGGCACTCCCCTCGGCCCCCGGGAACTCGAAAATTCGAGCCCCAGCTTGTGTCCGCCGGCAAGACACGCTGCCGATCCCCAGTTGGGTGGGATCGGCATTAGCACGCGCCCGCACCAAGACTGACATATATGTCTCCCCTCGCTCCGCAGCCTCCGCGGTGAGCGTCACCACGACGGCTGCGGTTTTTGGGGGGACAAGCCTCCCTTTTCCCCTTCCTTTTCCCTTCCCGTTTCCCTTGCCGGTCGTCTGTGACCGGCTGGGTGCAGTGGTGGCGGGGACGGCAGGGACGGCAGGGACAGCCGTCGCCGACTTTTTCCCTTTGCCCTTTCCCTTGCGGACCACATCCGTCCACTCGTTGGACGGGGTGGTGGCAGGGAGTAGGGTGTCTTCCGCCTGGGAGGAGGACGGCCCCGGCTCACTCGGCTGCCTCTTATCCGCAACAAGCGGCGGTCGGAGGCGCTTCTCCGGCAAGAGCCGGTCCTCGATGCCCGCTAAGCAGGCCCTTGTGAAGGCCCTCTCCTCCATCACAACCTTGCGGATGATATCCTCAAGGTTGGAGGATGGGCCTTCTGCCGCAGGGCTTGTCCGGGCCTCTTGTGGCCGGGCCGTGGCTTCGGCCAGCTTCTGATGAAGCTGGCTGACCTCCGACTGCAGGCGATCGACCTTCGCCTGCAGTTGCCGCGTCTCGTCGGTGGTCTTGCGACGCACCAGCTCCGCGACGACACCGCGCAAGCTCGCGGCCCGGCTCTTGAGGGCCTTCTGGAAGGTCCCCTTAAGATTGGAGGACTTAGAGGCGACCTCCATGATCTCCTCCTCGTCCTCCTCCGCCATTTTTTCGAGCTCCTCAAGGGAGTGGTCCGCGTATGTAACGCGGGACGCACCGTACCCGGACTTGGCCCGGGTGACGTGCGCCCGCTTCTCTTTGGCGGCGACCTTCTCCTCCAGCTCTAGCTGGAGCTGCGCCCGCCGAGCCAGATCCAACTTATGTTGGGCGTCTGCGAGCCCAACGACATGGGTATCCGCGGCCATGGTCGTCGGCTTTTTTACCTTCGACCCCGAGGCTTGGGAACCCTCGGACCCACCACTCAGGTGGACCCGCTTCCGCGAACGAGAGTCGTTCGCGTCCGACACACTGAATAGTGAGTCGTTGTCGGACGACTCATCCGCCAAAAAGCCTGCCGCAGACGGCGCGCGGCTAGCTTCTGACACCGGAGCGTCAGAGTGGCCCTGAGAAGGGCCTTTGGGTTGGCCCTGAGAAGGGCCTTTGGGTTGGCCCTGAGAAGGGCCTTTGGGTTGGCCCTGAGAAGGGCCTTTAGGTTGGCCCTGAGAAGGGCCTTTGGGTTGGCCCTGAGAAGGGCCTTTTGATTTTCGCCCGGAGGCGCTCCGCGTTACTTTCGACATTTTCCGACAGCTCGTAGTTCGCAAGGCAAGATATTATAGAAGCTACGAGAGCACAGTGCACTTTGGCCGTACCCAGTCTGCCACTCCGTTACGGTGGTCAGAACTGGGCCGTTTCCAGGGGACGCGACGTGGACGCAAGCACTGTGGGGTGGTCCCCCAACCTAACCTTTTTTTTTTTTTTTTTTTTTTTTTTTATCGCTGGGAAAAAATGCATTACGCATACCCTCCCATCGGGGGATGAGAGGGGTATGTGGGACTCCCCGGGTCTAATAAGACCCGGTATACCCACTAAAACGACCCAGCGACATTCCCGCTTCGTCCGAGTGGCGGGGGACTGGGAAACCGGCGTAGCCTTTACGTCCAGTCCTCCGCCGACGATTGCCCTTCATGGCGGGCCCCTCACAGGGGCCCGGGAATGTTCGACGAAGGTGGTGACGGGTGCAATGCGGGCGAAGGCACCCCCGTGCCTGTCGCCCGCCCGTCGCCACCAGGAGGAGGGAGAGGACGGCGCCCTCTCCGACCCCTTCTTCGTCTGCGGAGCGGCGCAGCCAGAGGGTCGTCCTCCCGCGCGCGCTCCGCCTCCTCCTTTTGCGAGATTACGTCCTCGCAAAAGGAGGCGACCGCTGCCCAGGCCTCCTCGCTCCCCAGCATGGCGTTGACGACGCCGGGAAGCGAGAGGTCCGGTCCGATTACCGCGGTCAGACCGCGGCGCAACTCGGACCAAGCTGGGCACACCTCCAGGGTGTGCTGCGCCGTGTCCTCCGGCGCGCCGCAGTCTTGGCACGCCGGGGTTTCCTCCCTCCCAATCCGGTGCAGGTGCGATCCGAAACAGCCATGCCCGGATAACACCTGCACCAGACGGAACGAGAGAAAACCGTGGGACCGCTCGAGCCAGCTCCGTAGAACCGGACCGAGCGCGTCCAACGTCCGGCGGCCAAAGGTGGCGGCGGCGAGGTCCTCCGTCCAATGGAGGACGATAGCGTCCCTCGCCTCCCGCCGCACGGCCTCCCGTTCTTCGGCGACGGGGCGCTCCCCGAGAGCCTTTCGGCGCGCCGTCCACTCGTAAACTCTGGCGAGCACCCAAGCCTCCAACTCCCAAGGAGGGGTGCCAGCCAGAGCGCATGCCGCCGAGAAGCCTACCGAGCGGTAGGCCCTCGCCACCCGCTGTGCAATGGCCCTTTGGGGCCTGCGGATGGCTGTTGCATTCTCCCTCCTGTGGAGGGAGTCCGCCCAGATGGGGGCCCCGTAAAGGGCCATGCTCCTCAGTATGCCTGCGTACAGGCGCCGGCATTTCGCCTTGGGCCCCCCCAGGTTCGGGAGGAGCCACGAGAGCGCGTCCGCGGCCTTCAACAGGCGCGTCGACAGCCCGCTGAAGTGCGGGCCGAAGCGCCACCTGTCGTCCAGCACCAGCCCCAGATACTTCATCTGGGGCTTGACCCCTATCCTGACGCCCTCCACAATTATGTGGGCGTCGGGAGGGCAGCGCTGCCGAGGCCCGCGAAAGAACACGGCCTCGGTCTTGTGCAGCGCCACCTTCAATCCCAGGCGGCGGATCCTCTCTGCAACCAAGGATCCGCCAGCCGAGGCCAGACATGCCGCGTCGGCAAAGTTCCTCCCCCGGGCAGTGAGGAGAGTGTCATCCGCGTAGCAGATGACACTCGTGCCCGGGAGGAGGGCTCCGCGCAGGAGCCAGTTGAACCCGATGTTCCACAAGGGGGGGCCAAGCACCGACCCCTGCGGAACACCGGACTCTGCGCCGTACCGCCTCACGGTGGCCGTTTTGTCCACGAGGAGGACTTCTCGGTCCTCCAGGTAGCTGGCCAGGAGGTCCCGCAGGTATTGGGGCACTCCGTGATATCGGAGCGCCTCCAATATCGTCGAGTGGGGGACGGAGTTGAAGGCGTTGGCAATGTCGAACGACACCGCCAGCACTCCGTCCCCCGCCTCCACCGCCTCCTTCACCTGGCCCTTGAGTAGGGCCAGTGCGTCGATCGTCGAACGCCCTCGACGGAAGCCGAATTGGGCGTCCGACAGATCCGGCCCCACCCCCCGCAAATGGCTATCAAGCCGGGAGGCGACAATCCCCTCGAACAGTTTACCGACCTCATCGAGCAGGACGACGGGCCGGTATGCCGAGGGGGAGTCCAGCGGGCGGCCCTCCTTTCGGAGGAGGCATAACTGCCCCTCCTTCCACAGTTTCGGGAACCTCCCAGCCATAAAGCACGCGCTGAAGAGGTCCCGAAACCTGTCCTCCATGCCGGAGGCGGCGATCGCCAGCACCCGTGCGGGGACGCCGTCTGGTCCGGGGGCCGTCTTTTTTGCTCGGAGGCTGAGCACCCCCGCGTATAACTCCGCCACCGTCACCGGGGGGACGTCCTCCTCCTCCGGCGTAACCGCCCCTTGCGGGGGATCCATCGTTGGTGGGGCGAAGTCGGTCCTGCGCGGAAACAGGGACCGGACCACCCCATCCAGCAACGGTGGATCAAGGGTCTCCGACAGTGGGGGACCATAGGGGCGTAGCTGGTTCCGCGCCGCCTTGTATGGTCTCCCATAGGGGTCCCTGTCGAGACCCTCCAACATCTCGGCTCTCGCCGAGTCTTGTGCAGCGCCCATTGCAGACTTGAGGGCCGTCGTCGCCTCTCGGTAAGAGGCGTATAGGCGGTCCTCTTCTGCCCGGTCTCGGTTTTGGGCGCTGCGCCGTCGGCTCCGCGTGTAGGCCCTTCTGGCCGCCACGCAGGTGGCCCGGAGTCCCTCCAGCTCCTCCGTCCACCAATAGACGGCACGACGGGGAGGCGGGCGGCGAGACCGAGGCATGCTGGCATTGCACACCTCGGTCAGGGACCCCCTGAGCTGGACCGCAGCGGCGTCCACGTCCAGGCCCTCGACACCCCCAACCTAACCTAACCTAACCTTTTTTTTTTTTTTTTTTTTTTTTTTTTTTTTATTTTTTTTTTTTTTTTTACGCTGGGAAAAAATGCATTACGCATACCCTCCCATCGGGGGATGAGAGGGGTATGTGGGACTCCCCGGGTCTGACCCGGTATACCCACTAAAACGACCCAGCGACATTCCCGCTTCGTCCGAGTGGCGAAGGACTGGGAAACCGGCATAGCCTTTACGTCCAGTCCTCCGCCGACGATTGCCCTTCATGGCGGGCCCCTCACAGGGGGCCCGGGAATGACCGACGAAGGTGGTGACGGGTGCAATGCGGGCGAAGGCACCCCCGTGCCTGTCGCCCGCCCGTCGCCACCAAGAGGAGGGAGAGGACAGTGCCTTCTCCGACCCCTTCTTCGTCTGCGGAGCGGCGCAGCGAGAGGGTCGTCCTCCCGCTCGCGCTCCGTGACAGGGTGGTTTGGGGAGAAATAGACCCCCACCAGGGCCATGTCTCCCCACGCGGCGGCCACGTATCCCGGTCCCCTCTCTGAGAGCGAGAGGGGAGGGGAGTCAGTGGAAGGCCGCACCACCTGAAGGATGCGATGTTCGACCCTATCCATCAGTCGGACATCGCACCCTCCTCCGCAGCCGCCGCGGGAACGACGGAGCAAGTAGCAGCAGCAGCAGGCCCGGTCGGCACCTGCGCTTTGCCCCGCTTATGGGGAGGATTACAGTTCCTCCCCTTCATTACGTGGCCTGCCGGGCGGCCACTGGCGGCACACACCGCGCAGTGTGGCTTGGCGGCCTCACAAGACACGGCTTTGTGGCCGTTCTTGCCGCAGCGATAGCACGTGTCCGTCCTGTCTACCGTGGACGGACACATGGGCCGGGTGTGTCCGATGCCGAAGCACCGGAAACACCGCAGAGGCTGGTCCTCGAGGGCCCGGACTGCACCCGAGCTAAACCCGACCAGCAGCCGTCCCTTGGCAAGGACGGCTTTGGCAGCGGCGACTGGGCACTCGAGGCGAATGGTACCCATGCCGCCGCGGCCGGGCCTTATGTCCCGGCTTTGCACCGCTGCGGCGCCACAGCCCCCTACCGCTGCGACAGCCGCCACCACCTCCTCCTTGGTGACGGAGTCGTCGAGCTCCGTCACCTCAATGGCCGCCGATTTGACCGGTCGGGCCACCTTCGCAGAGTCCGCGATGACCTCCTGCAGCTTGGCTGCAAAGAGGTCCGCGTGGGCACTCCCCTCTGCCCCCGGAAACTCGAATATACGAGCCCCGGCTTGAGTCCGCCGGCAAGACACACTGCCGATCCCGAGTTGGGTGGGATCGGCATTGGCACGCGCCCGCACCAAAATAGACATATAAGTCTCCCCTCGCTCCGCAGCCTCCGCGGTGAGCGTCACCACGACAGCTGCGGTTTTCGGGGGGACTAACTTGCCCTTTCCCCTCCCTTTCCCCTTTCCCTTGCCGGTCGTCTGCGACCGGCTGGGGGCAGTGGTGGCGGGGACGGCAGGGACGGCAGGGACAGCCGTCGCCGACTTTTTCCCTTTGCCCTTCCCCTTACGGACCACGTCCGTCCACTCGTTGGACGGGGTGGTGGCAGGGAGAAGGGCGTCATCCGCTTGGGAGGAGGACGGCCCTGGCTCACACCGCCTCTTATCCGCCGCAAGCGGCGGTCGGAGGCGTTTCACGGGCAAGAGCCGGTCCTCAATCCCTGCAAGGCAGGCTCTTGTGAAGGCCCTCTCCTCCATAACAACCTTGCGGATGATGTCCTCAAGGTCGGAGGCGGGGCCCTCTGCCGCAGGGCTCGTCCGGGCCTGTTGTGGCTGGGCCGTGGCTTCGGCCAGCTTCTGATGGAGCTGGCTGACCTCCAACTGCAGGCGATCTACCTTCGCCTGCAGTTGCCGTGTCTCGTCGGTGCTCGTGCGCTGGATCAGCTCCGCGACGACACCGCGCATGCTTGCGGCCCTGCTTTTCAGGGCCTTTTGAAAGGTCCCTTTCAGGTTGGAGGACTTAGAGGCGACCTCCACAATCTCCTCCTCGTCCTCCTCCGCCATCCTCTCCAGCTCGGCGAGAGAGTGGTCTGCGTACAGAACGCGGGACGCACCGTACCCGGACTTAGCCCGGGCGACGTGCGCCCGTTTTTCTTTGGCCGCAACCCGCTCCTCCAGCTCTCGCTGGAGCTGCACCCGCCGAGCCCGGTCCAACTTTTGTTGGGCGTCCGCGAGCCCAACGACATGGGTATCCGCGGCCACGGTCGTCGGCTTTTTTGCCTTCGACCCCGAGGCTTGGGAACCCCCGGACCCACCACTCAGGTGGACCCGCTTCCGAGAACGAGAGTCGTTCGCGTCCGACACACTGAATAGTGAGTCGTTGTCGGACGACTCGTCCGCCAAAAAGCCTGCCGCAGACGGCGCGCGGCTAGCTTCAGACGCCGGAGCGTCGGAGTGGCCCTGAGAAGGGCCTTTGGGTTGGCCCTGAGAAGGGCCTTTTGGTTGGCCCTGAGAAGGGCCTTTGGGTTGGCCCTGAGAAGGGCCTTTGGGTTGGCCCTGAGAAGGGCCTTTGGGTTGGCCCTCAGAAGGGCCTTTTGGTTTTCGCCCGGAGGCGCTCCGCGTTATTTTCGACATTCAGACAGCTCGTAGTTCGCAAGGCAAAGAGATAGAAGCTACGAGAGCACAGTGCACTTTGGCCGTACCCAGTCTGCCACTCCGTTACGGTGGTCAGAACTGGGCCGTTTCCAGGGGACGCGACGTGGACGCAAGCACTGTGGGGTGGTCCCCCAACCTAACCTAACCTAACCTAACCTAACCTAACCTAACCTTTTTTTTTTTTTTTTTTTTTTTTTTTTTTTTTTTTTTTTTTTTTTCTGGGAAAAAATGCATTACGCATACCCTCCCATCGGGGGATGAGAGGGGTATGTGGGACTCCCCGGGTCTGACCCGGTATACCCACTAAAACGACCCAGCGACATTCCCGCTTCGTCCGAGTGGCGGGGGACTGGGAAACCGGCATAGCCTTTACGTCCAGTCCTCCGCCGACGATTGCCCTTCTTGGCGGGCCCCTCACAAGGGCCCGGGAATAACTGACGAAGGTGGTGACGGGTGCAATGCGGGCGAGGGCACCCCCGTGCCTGTCGCCCGCCCGTCGCCACCACGAGGAGGGACAGGACGATGCCATCTCCGACCCCTTCTTCGTCTGTGGAGCGGCACAGCGAGAGGGTCGACCTCCCGCTCGCGCTTCGTGAGAGGGTGGTTTGGGGAGAAATAGACCCCCACCAGGGCCATGTCTCCCCACGCGGCGGCCACGTATCCCGGTCCCCTCTCTAAGAGTGAGAGGGGAGGGGAGTCAGTAGAAGACCGCACCACCTGAAGGATGCGATGTTCGACCCTATCCATCAGTCGGACATCGCACCCTCCTCCGCAGCCGCCGCAGGAACGGCGGAGCGGCCAATCGGCGCGTGCGCTTTGCCTCGCTTAGGGGGAGGATTACATTTCCTCCCCTTCATGACGTGGCCTGCCGGGCGACCACTGGCGGCACACACCGCGCAGTGCGGCGTGGCGGCCTCACAAGAGACGGCTTTGTGGCCGGTCTTGCCGCAGCGGTAGCACGTGTCCGTCCTGTCTACCGTGGACGGACACATGGGCCGGGTGTGTCCGATGCCGAAGCACCGGAAACACCGCATAGGCTGGTCCTCGAGGGCCCGGACTGCACCCGAGCTAATCCCGACCGACAGCCGTCCCTTGACTAGGACGGCTTTGGCAGCGGCGACTGGGCACTCAAGGCGAATGGTGCCCATGCCGCCGCGGCCGGGCCTTATGTCCCGGCTTCGGACCGCTGCGGTGCCACAGCCCCCCACCGCTGCGTCCGCCGCCACCACCTCCTCCTTGGTGACGGAGTCGTCGAGCTCCGTCACCTCAATGGCCGCCGACTTTACTGGTCGGGCCACCTTGGCCGAGTCTGCGATGACCTCTTGCAGCTTTGCTGCGAAGAGGTCCGCATGGGCACTCCCCTCGGCCCCCGGGAACTCGAAAATTCGAGCCCCAGCTTGTGTCCGCCGGCAAGACACGCTGCCGATCCCCAGTTGGGTGGGATCGGCATTAGCACGCGCCCGCACCAAAACTGACATGTATGTCTCCCCTCGCTCCGCAGCCTCCGCGGTGAGCGTCACCACGACGGCTGCGGTTTTTGGGGGGACAAGCCTCCCTTTTCCCCTTCCTTTCCCCTTCCCGTTTCCCTTGCCGGTCGTCTGCGACCGGCTGGGGGCACTGGTGGCGGGGACGGCAGGGACGGCAGGGACAGCCGTTGCCGACTTTTTCCCTTTGCCCTTCCCCTTACGGACCACGTCCGTCCACTCGTTGGACGGGGTGGTGGCAGGGAGAAGGACATCGACCGCCTGGGAGGGGGACGGCTCCGGCTCGCTCGGCTGCCTCTTATCCGCCGCAAGCGGCGGTCGGAGGCGTTTCTCAGGCAGGAGCCGGTCCTCGATGCCCGCTAAGCAGGCCCTTGTGAAGGCCCTCTCCTCCATGACAACCTTGCGGATGATATCCTCAAGGTTGGAGGATGGGCCTTCTGCCGCAGGGCTCGTCCGGGCCTGTTGCGGCTGGGCCGTGGCTTCAGCCAGCTTTTGATGAAGCTGGCTGACCTCCGACTGCAGGCGATCCACCTTCGCCTGCAATTGCCGTGTCTCGTCGGTGGTCTTTCGTCGGACTAGCTCCGCGACGACACCGCGCAGGCTAGCGGCCCGGCTCTTGAGGGCCTTCTGGAAGGTCCCCTTCAAGTTGGAGGACTTAGAGGCGACCTCCACGATCTCCTCCTCGTCCTCCTCCGCCATTCTCTCTAGCTCCTCTAAAGAGTGGTCCGCGTATATAACGCGGGACGCACCGTACCCGGACTTGGCCCGGGTTACGTGCGCCCGCTTCTCTTTTGCGGCTACCTTCTCCTCCAGCTCTTGCTGGAGCTGCGCTCGCCGGAACAGGTCCAGCTGGCGTTGAGCGTCCGCGAGCCCAACGTTGTGGGTGTCTGCGGCCACGGTCGTCGGCTTTTTAGCCTTCGAACCCGAGGCTTGAGAACCCTCTGATCCACCACTAAGGTGGACCCGCTTCCGCGAGCGAGAGCCGCTCGCGTCCGACACACCAAAAAGCGAGTCGTTATCGGATGACTCGTCCGCTAAGAAGCCAGCCGCAGACGGCGCGCGGCTTGCTTCTGACGCCGGAGCGTCGGAGTGGCCCTGATAAGGGCCTTTTAGGTGGCCCTGAGAAGGGCCTTTGGTTTGGCCCTGAGAAGGGCCTTTGGATTGGCCCTGAGAAGGACCTTTGGGTTGGCCCTGAGAAGGGCCTTGGGCTTGGCCCTGAGAAGGACCTTTGGGTTGGCCCTGAGAAGGGCCTTTGGGTTGGCCCTGAGAAGGGCCTTTGGGTTGGCCCTGAGAAGGGCCTTTTGATTTTCGCCCGGAGGCGCTCCGCGTTATTTTAGACATTTCCGACAGCTCGTAGTTCTCAAGGCAAGATAATCGCTACGAGAGCACAGTGCACTTTGGCCGTACCCAGTCTGCCACTCCGTTACGGTGGTCAGAACTGGGCCGTTTCCAGGGGACGCGACGTGGACGCAAGCACTGTGGGGTGGTCCCCCAACCTAACCTTTTTTTTTTTTTTTTTTTTTTTTTTTTTTTTTTTTTTTTTTTTTTCACGATGTGGAAATCCTCAATGGATGTCCTCCGCCCTGGGGAGAGCGGAGGGGTCTGTCAGACTCGTACTGACTAAAACCACACCGGTGTTCCCTCGCACACTTGCGTCAGGGGGCAACGGGATCTGATGCGACTTCCGCTGCCCCGGACTAGTGCTGGCCCGCTTGACCTACGGGCCTCGTCCCGGGGGGAGTGAGGTGTAAAACTCCCCCCGCTACGTCTATGAGAGGCGCGCGTGGAACACAACGCGCCGCCGTCTCGGGTCCAGTGTGATGGGGGGCGACGGATGTCCCCGAATCCGCCGCCCCTGGACCAATTTAGGGGGGCCGGAAGAGGGCATTGTCAGCCCTCTGCCGACGCCCGGTGCGTCTGCTGCGGGATGGGCGGGAGCTGGTCATCTCCCTCTCCCTTTCCGCAGCTTCCTTCTGCGACATGACGGTCTCGCAGAAGGACATCACCGCGTCCCAGGACTCTGCGCTGCCGACCATCGAGCGAACGACGGCCGGCAGCGACAGGTCTCCTCCTACCTCTGCAACGAGGGCACGGCGCGGCTCATCGAAAGCAGCACACTCGGCCAGCGTATGCCGCGCCGTATCCTCCGAACAATGGACGCAGTGATGGCACCGGGCGTCCGGCTCCCTGCTTAAGCGACACAGGTACTTCCCGAAGCAGCCGTGCCCCGAGAGTACCTGTGTCGCCCGGAAAGTCAGAGAGCCGTGCTTCCTCCCGAGCCAGTCGTCGAGTACTGGCCGGATCGCCTCGATTGTGTTGAGGCCGGCGGTAGGGAGGTCTAGCCTCCCCCGCCATTCCGCCACCATGACCTGTCGGAGCTGAGACCGGTACTGTGTTATTTGTCGCTGCACCAGCCTCTCGCCCCGATGTTCGGCCTCCTCGCGCCACTGGTACAGTGTCGCGAGGGTCTTCGCCTCCAGGTCCCATGGCGGGGATCCGGCCAGTACGCAAGCCGCCTCGTAGGAGATCGTGCGATATCCCCGTACAACCCTGACGGCCATCGCTCTCTGCGGTCTGCGCAGGACTGCGATAGTGCGGGCCGTCAGGTCGGTCGCCCATATCGGGGCCCCGTAAAGGGCCATCGATCGCACGATCCCCACGTACAACCGCCTGCAGGCGGAGCTCGGGCCCCCCAGATTGGGAAGCAGCGTTGACAGCGCGCCCGCCGCGCCCATCAACTTGGGCACCAGCCGCTGAAAGTGGGGGCCGAAGTCCCAACGGCTGTCGAGCACCAATCCAAGGTATTTCATGGTTGACTCGACAGCGATCCGGACCCCCCCGACCACAATGTGTGATCCCAACGGCGGTGCCCGTCGGGGGCCATGAAAAGCGATGGCCTCCGACTTGTTGAGGGCCACCTCCAGGCCCAGGCGCCGTATGCGGCTCACCACCTGTGAGACCGCAGCCGTAGCTAGCAACGCTGCTTCCCTGTACGAGCTCCCCCGGGCCGTGACCAGCGTGTCGTCCGCATAACACGTCAGGTTCACTCCCGGCGGGAGCTCGCACCGCAAAACCCAGTCGTATCCGATGTTCCACAGGGGTGGGCCCAGAACCGAGCCCTGTGGAACACCGCACGACATCTCACGACGGCCTATGCCGTCGCGTCCCATGTAGGTGACACACCTCCCCGAGAGATACGCCCCCACGATGTTGCGGAGGTAGGAAGGCACCCGATGATATCGCAGGGCCTCCCTAATGCAACTCCAAGGCAGGGTGTTGAACGCGTTGGAGATGTCCAGAGACACCGCCAGCACCACCCCACCCTGGGACACCGCTTCCTCCGCCAGGACTCTTACTCTCCTGATGGCGTCGATGGTAGAGCGCCCACACCGGAAGCCAAACTGGCTGTCGTCCAGGTTCGGCCCCACCGTGCACATGTGGCTGACGAGGCGGTCTGCGATTACTCGCTCGAACAACTTGCCCGCCTCGTCCAGCAGCACTATGGGCCGATAAGCGGACGACGAGTCCGCCGGGCGCCCCGCCTTCCTGAGCAGGACCAGTCGACCAGCTTTCCACCTGTTAGGGAAATGGCCCTGCACAAGGCACGCCGAGAAGAGTCCCCTCAGTGGGGGCTCCAGCTCTTTCAGGGCGAGGACTAGAGCGCGGCCAGGCACTCCGTCGGGCCCCGGAGCAGTGTTTTTTGCCCGGAGCCGCATCACGGCCGCGCTCATCTCCGCCTGTGTCACCTCTGGGACGGTTTCGCTCTCCTCTACTTCCGGCTCTGCAGCTGTGGGCGGAGCCATTGGCGGTGGCTCATGCTCGGCTCTCTCAGGAAAGAGAGCCGAGACCACTCGCTCCAGAAACTGCGGCTCGAGACCTTCCGTCAGCGGGGGGGCCCATGGCCGAAGTTTCCCTCGGACCGTACGGTAAGGGCGCCCCCACGGATCCCCGTCTAGGGTCGCGAGCAGCTCCTCTCTGGAGCGCGTCTTCGACTCGCCGATGGCCAGCCACAGAGCCTCCTTCGCCGCGCGGTACACCTCATACAGCGCGGCTTCTTCGTCGGGATCCCGGCGACGTCTCCTCCGACATCGCGTGTACGGGCGTCTGGCGTCTGCGCATGCGACGCGCAGTTGCTCAACCTCGACGCACCACCAGTACACGCGGCGCCTTGCGGACAGAGGGGAGACGCGTGGCATGGACGCGTCGCAGATTTGCGTCATCGCGTCGCCAAACCACTGCGCCTCCTGTTCGACGTCGACGGGACCGACGGAAGCCGACTCCCGAACCCAGGCCAGGACGATTGTGGCTTCCTCGAGAGCCTCCTTGTCGAGGCGTTTCAGAGCCCAACGCGGGCCGTCTCTCCGGGGGGCCGATTGGCTACGACCTCCAGCGGTTTGGGCGGAGACGTCGAAGCGTATGTATCGGTGGTCCGATAGCGTCTCCACCTCCACTTCCACGTGCCAATCATGAACACGGTGCACGACAGCGGGGCTAGCGAATGAGACATCCACTATGGACCCGCCCCGCTGTCGCACACACGTGTAGGCCGAACCCCGGTTCAAGACGGCCAGGCCTGTCGTAATGGCCCACTCCTCTAGCACATCGCCTCTCGGGTCTGTGACCGGGGATCCCCACGCCGCAGATTTGGCGTTCAGATCACCGAGAAGCAGTATGGGCCGAGGGTGAGACCGGCCGACGACGGCTCCCAACTCGACAAGGAAACTCTCGAATTCGGCGAGACTCCTGTTGGGCGAAAAATATGTCCCGATCGTGACGATCCCGTTCACAAGGGCGGCAACCCAACCGTGACCCCGGGATACGTCGACAAGAGTCGCGCCGATGATGGCCACCAGGCCGTCCAGATCCCCTGCCCAGTTTTCCCGGGGGGGGATAAAATACGGCTCAGCGACCACCGCCACATTTATCGACCACTGCGCCATGCTCAAGACCAAGAGATCCTGAGCTCTGGTGCAGTGGTTGATATTCGCCTGAAGGAAATGAAGTGCCATTACTAACACTCCATTTCCTGGGTTCGTCCCACAACTGGCCGTGAGTCGGCCTCAGAGGTGCTAGGGGGTGCGGCCCCCGCAGCCTTGGTCCAACGCTTGTTGCGCTTTCTGGGCACGCCGCAAGCGTTGCCGCCTATTCTGTGCCCCGCGGACTTTCCTGCAGCTGTACATAGACTGCAGTTTGGCTCCGCGGAGCACTGGGCCGCCTTATGGCCAGGCCGACCGCAGCGATAACATAAATCGCTGCGGTCGGTTTCGCAGGTGCAGAGTGCCCGTACGTGCCCTTTCTCGAGGCACCGGTAGCACTGCATGGCCCTGGGTGCCAGGAGTTTAACCCTCGCTGACACCCAGCCCACCAGTAGACGGCCCGCGTCGGCGACCTGCTTGGCCGCAGCAACCGGGCACCGCACCCAGATGGTGCCAAGCCCGCCAGCGTTTAGGCGGATCTCGCCCGCCCGCACATTTTCCGGCTGGCATCCGCCGCTCCGGGCTATGGCCGCCACCACCTCCTCTGGGGTCAAGGAGTCGTCCAGCCCATCGACGCGAACCTCAGCCGTCTTCATGGGTCTGGACACCCGGACCTCCTCGGGGTTGAGGACGTCCCTCAGCTTTGCAGCTAGAGAGTCCGCCCTCTCGGCACAGCTGGTCCCCGCCAACTCAAACATTTTGGCTCCCGTAGCAGCCGTTTTAAAACGGAAGCCGTCTGGGGTGCCAAAATCAGCGAAGACCAGCTTGCCCCTCGCCTCCGCCAGTACCTTCTGGTACGTTATCCCCCTCTCCTTGGCTTCCGGCTGCAGCGTAACAACTACAGCCTCGGAGCGAGGGACGCGGATCCTGGGGGCCTGCCCCTTGATGCCCGGCGCATTCTTGGGCTTACCCCTCTTGCGCCGCTTTTTACGGCTTTCGGACGTCTTCCATTCCCCGTTGTCTTTGGGGGACGAGCTCGTTTCCTCAGTGGGATTTCTAGTCCCTGTCTCTGCCTTTTTGGCCCCCTCTGTGGGTTTCTTGGGCTTCTGCGTGGCCTTTTTGGGCACCGGCGACGGCTTTTTTGGCGCAGGTGGCGCTTTAGCCACCTGTGCCCACGTCGGCCCAGCCGCTGCTGGTGCGGGCTCCACCTCTTTCTTTCGTGTATCGGCCGCTAGCGGCGGACGAAGCCTGACAGGGGGGTTGAGCCTAGGCTCTAGACTGTCAAAGCGGGCGGTCATTATATTCAACAGCCGGCTGAACTGGTCTTCCCCAAAGACCCGTTCTGTGGCAGGGCATGACTGTCCGTAGTCGGTACACCCTGCTGCCGGCTGAAGTCCGCCCTCAGGGCACTGACCTCCTGCTGGAGCTCCTCCATTCTCGTATGGAGACGGTAATTCTCCTCTTGGAGTTTCACCGTCTCCTCCGAGGTCGTTCGATCGAGGAGGACGTCCATCGCCTCCTTGATCGCAGTCGCTGCCTCTTTTAGGGCTCGCGTGAACGTGCCCTTCAGGTTGCCTGATTTCGTGGCCACCTTCAGGACGACGTCCACGCCGTCCAACACTTGACGGCCGAGGGCTTCTGCCGTTAAGCCCTCAATGGCGGTCTGGGAACGCCTCTCCCTTGCCAGACGAGCCAACTCAGCGACTTCGTCGGTCGCGATGGCCTTCCGGCCCTCTCGCCTCGCAGCGTTGAGCTCCGCCCGGGTGCTCACCAATGCAATGGAGGCATCACCTTGCTCCACCTGCATAGCCCCGTCAGAGTCACTCACCGGTATTTCGCGGGGCTTTAGGAACCGGCCTCGGGAGTCGCGTGACGCTGCCTGGGCACTCGTTCCGGAAGGTGGTCCGCGTCCTCTGCCTCTCCGTGGTGTAGACACCTTGGGGGCCGGCAGGTTCTCCTCACTTGAGGACAAGCCCACCGAGCCCGCATCCGACCCACAGTCACGCGGCCGCTTCCCCCAAAACTTGGAGCGAGTGGCCGCAACTGGCTGTGGTGTGTCGGAAACCTCCGACAGCGCAGTCACCCTTTCCAGAATGACTCGCGGTTCTGCTGGAGCCTCTGCTCCCATCTTTAGTGACACAGTGCCCGAGTCTAACACTGCGTCCTTCGCACGGTGCGGTGTAAAAGAGATCAGGTCTTCGAAAGACCGTGATCTTGTTGAGCCTCCTCGGCTCTCGTTGCCATTGGCAGCGGAAAACGGTTGGTGCCCTCCCCAGAATACGGGGGGCTTGACGATCCGTGGACCGTGGCGGATTCTCCAACTGCTGAGCAGCTGGTACCGCCCTGGGGTACTTCTTTACAACTCGTTTTTTTTCATTTTTTTTTTCCTTTGAAGGGTGCGGTCCCTTACTCCCTACTTCGTCTTAATAAATATATAAACATATACATATAAACATATTTATATATACATACACATAATATATTCCCCCCCTCCCCCTTGATCCTTTATCACGACGATTCGCCACGCTCATAGTCACGTCTGATGTACAGACGCATACCAGAGGGCGACGGATGCCGTGATCCAAGATGAAGGAGGATCCCCACCCCTGATTAACTCCCCGAGAACTTCGAGGAGTGAATCACTAATCACGTACCGTCCGATGAGCCCGCTGTGTGAGCCATCGCACGGTACACGACGAAAAACCCCACCCTGATTCACTCCCCGAAAACTTCGAGGAGTGAATCACAAATCACGTACCGTCCGATGAGCCCACTCTGTGAGCCATCGCACGGTACACGACGAAAAACCCCACCCTGATTAACTCCCCGAAAACTTCGAGGAGTGAATCATCAATCACGTACCGTGCAATAAGCCCGCAAGCCATCGCACGGTACATGACGAAATCCTCCCCAATGCACATCGAACCCCGCACGATAGACCCGCACGTCATCGCACGACGAACGATGTGACCCCTCCCCAGAATATTAGCCGCGACAGTAACATTTCCCAAGGGATGAGAATTTCTTCTCATTCCTCGAGGAAGGATACTGTCGCGCCCAGGGTGCACCAGCCCAGCAGCTGCTCTTTCCTCCAGACGTATCGAGAGGGACCAGCAGCTGCCAGACAAACGTGGAGGAATTCTGACGCACCCCAACCTAACCTTTTTTTTTTTTTTTTTTTTTGACGCTGGGAAAAAATGCATTACGCATACCCTCCCATCGGGGGATGAGAGGGGTATGTGGGACTCCCCGGGTCTGACCCAGTATACCCACTAAAACGACCCAGCGAAAATTCCCGCTTCGTCCTAGTGGCGGGGGACTGGGAAACCGGCATAGCCTTTACGTCCAGTCCTCCGCCGACGATTGCCCTTCATGGCGGGCCCCTCACAGGGGGCCCGGGAATGACCGACGCAGGTGGTGACGGGTGCAATGCGGGCGAAGGCACCCCCGTGCCTGTCGCCCGCCCGTCGCCACCAAGAGGAGGGAGAGGACGGTGCCTTCTCCGACCCCTTCTTCGTCTGCGGAGCGGCGCAGCGAGAGGGTCGTCCTCCCGCTCGCGCTCCGTGACAGGGTGGTTTGGGGAGAAATAGACCCCCACCAGGGCCATGTCTCCCCACGCGGCGGCCACGTATCCCGGTCCCGTCTCTGAGAGCTAGAGGGGAGGGGAGTCAGTGGAAGGCCGCACCACCTGAAGGATGCGATGTTCGACCCTATCCATCAGTCGGACATCGCACCCTCCTCCGCAGCCGCCGATGGAACGACGGAGCAAGTAGCAGCAGCAGCAGGCCCGGTCGGCACCTGCGCTTTGCCCCGCTTATGGGGAGGATTACAGTTCCTCCCCTTCATTACGTGGCCTGCCGGGCGGCCACTGGCGGCACACACCGCGCAGTGTGGCTTGGCGGCCTCACAAGACACGGCTTTGTGGCCGTTCTTGCCGCAGCGGTAGCACGTGTCCGTCCTGTCTACCATGGACGGACACATGGGCCGGGTGTGTCCGATGCCGAAGCACCGGAAACACCGCAGAGGCTGGTCCTCGAGGGCCCGGACTGCACCCGAGCTAAACCCGACCAGCAGCCGTCCCTTGGCAAGGACGGCTTTGGCAGCGGCGACTGGGCACTCGAGGCGAATGGTACCCATGCCACCGCGGCCGGGCCTTATGTCCCGGCTTTGCACCGCTGCGGCACCACAGCCCCCTACCGCTGCGACCGCCGCCACCACCTCCTCCTTGGTGACGGAGTCGTCGAGCTCCATCACCTCAATGGCCACCGACTTGACTGGTCGGGCCACCTTGGCCGAGTCTGCGATGACCTCTTGCAGCTTTGCTGCGAAGAGGTCCGCATGGGCACTCCCCTCGGCCCCCGGGAACTCGAAAATTCGAGCCCCCGCTTGTGTCCGCCGGCAAGACACGCTGCCGATCCCCAGTTGGGTGGGATCGGCATTGGCACGCGCCCGCATCAAAATGGACATATAAGTCTCCCCTCGCTCCGCAGCCTCCGCGGTGAGCGTCACCACGACGGCTGCGGTTTTCGGGGGGACTAGCTTGCCCTTTCCCCTCCCTTTACCCTTCCCCTTTCCCTTGCCGGTCGTCTGCGACCGACTGGGAGCGGTGGTGGCGGGGACGGCAGGTACGGCCTTCGCCGATTTCTTGCCCCTGCCCTTACCCTTACGTACCACTTCCGTCCACTCGTTGGACGGGGTGGTGGCAGGGAGGAGGGTGTCTTCCGCCTGGGAGGAGGACGGCCCCGGCTCGCTCGGCTGCCTCTTAGTCACCGCAAGCGGCGGTCGGAGGCGTTTCTCCGGCAAGAGCCGGTCCTCGATGCCCGCTAAGCAGGCCCTTGTGAAGGCCCTCTCCTCCATCACAACCTTGCGGATGATATCCTCAAGGTTGGAGGATGGGCCTTCTGCCACAGGGCTCGTCCGGGCCTGTTGTGGCTGGGCCGTGGCTTCAGCCAGCTTCTGATGAAGCTGGCTGACCTCCAACTGCAGCCGATCTACTTTCGCCTGCAGTTGCCGTGTCTCGTCGGTGCTCGTGCGCTGGATCAGCTCCGCGACGACACCGCGCATGCTTGCGGCCCGGCTTTTCAGGGCCTTTTGAAAGGTCCCTTTCAAGTTGGAGGACTTAGAGGCGACCTCCACGATCTCCTCTTCGTCCTCTTCCGCCATCCTCTCCAGCTCGGCGAGAGAGTGGTCTGCGTACAGAACGCGGGACGCACCGTACCCGGACTTAGCTCGGGCGACGTGCGCCCGTTTTTCTTTAGCCGCAACCCGCTCCTCCAGCTCTTGCTGGAGCTGCGCCCGCCGGGCCAGGTCCAACTTGTGTTGGGCGTCCGCGAGCCCAACGACATGGGTATCCGCGGCCACGGTCGTCGGCTTTTTTGCCTTTGACCCCGAGGCTTGGGAACCCCCGGACCCACCACTCAGGTGGACCCGCTTCCGCGAGCGAGAGTCGTTCGCGTCCGACACACTGAATAGTGAGTCGTTGTCGGACGACTCATCCGCCAAAAAGCCTGCCGCAGACGGCGCGCGGCTAGCTTCTGACACCGGAGCGTCGGAGTGGCCCTGAGAAGGGCCTTTGGGTTGGCCCTGAGAAGGGCCTTTTGGTTGGCCCTGAGAAGGACCTTTGGGTTGGCCCTGAGAAGGGCCTTTGGGTTGGCCCTGAGAAGGGCCTTTTGATTTTCGCCCGGAGGCGCTCCGCGTTATTTTGGACATCGACAATCGTAGTTCGCAAGGCAAAGAGATAGAAGCTACGAGAGCACAGTGCACTTTGGCCGTACCCAGTCTGCCACTCCGTTACGGTGGTCAGAACTGGGCCGTTTCCAGGGGACGCGACGTGGACGCAAGCACTGTGGGGTGGTCCCCCACCCCAACCTAACCTTTTTTTTTTTTTTTTTTTTTTTTTTTATCGCTGGGAAAAAATGCATTACGCATACCCTCCCATCGGGGGATGAGAGGGGTATGTGGGACTCCCCGGGTCTGACCCGGTATACCCACTAAAACGACCCAGCGACATTCCCGCTTCGTCCGAGTGGCGGGGGACTGGGAAACCGGCATAGCCTTTACGTCCAGTCCTCCGCCGACGATTGCCCTTCATGGCGGGCCCCTCACAGGGGCCCGGGAATGTTCGACGAAGGTGGTGACGGGTGCAATGCGGGCGAAGGCACCCCCGTGCCTGTCGCCCGCCCGTCGCCACCATGAGGAGGGAGAGGACGGCGCCCTCTCCGACCCCTTCTTCGTCTGCGGAGCGGCGCAGCGAGAGGGTCGTCCTCCCGCACGCGCTCCGCCTCCTCCTTTTGCGAGATTACGTCCTCGCAAAAGGAGGCGACCGCTGCCCAAGCCTCCTCGCTCCCCAGCATGGCATTGACGACGCCGGGAAGCGAGAGGTCTGGTCCAATTACCGCGGTCAGGCTGCGGCGCGGCTCGGACCAAGCCGGGCACACCTCGAGGGTGTGCTGCGCCGTGTCCTCCGGCGCGCCGCAGTCGTGGCACGCCGGTGTCTCCTCCCTCCCGATCCGGTGCAGGTGCGATCCGAAACAGCCATGGCCGGATAACACCTGCACCAGACGGAATGAGAGGAAACCGTGGGACCGCTCGAGCCAGCTCCGTAGAACCGGACCGAGCGCGTCCAACGTCCGGCGGCCAAAGGCGGCGGCGGCGAGGTCCTCCGTCCAATGGAGGACGATGGCGTCCCTCGCCTCCCGCCGCACGGCCTCCCGCTCTTCGGCGACGGGGCGCTCCCCGAGAGCCTTTCGGCGCGCCGTCCACTCGTACACTCTGGCGAGCACCCAAGCCTCCAACTCCCAAGGAGGGGTGCCGGCCAGAGCGCATGCCGCCGAGAAGCCCACCGAGCGGTAGGCCCTCGCCACCCGCTGTGCAATGGCCCTTTGGGGCCTGCGGATGGCGGTCGCATTCTCCCTCCTGTGGAGGGAGTCCGCCCAGATTGGGGCCCCATATAGGGCCATACTCCGCAGGATGCCGGCATAGAGGCGCCGGCATTTCGCCTTGGGCCCCCCCAGGTTCGGGAGGAGCCACGACAGGGCGTCAGCGGCCTTCAATAGGCGCGTCGACAGCCCGCTGAAGTGCGGGCCGAAGCGCCACCTGTCGTCCAGCACCAGCCCCAGATACTTCATCTGGGGCTGGACCCCTATCTTGACGCCCTCCACAATTATGTGGGCGTCGGGAGGGCAGCGCTGCCGAGGCCCGCGAAAGAACACGGCCTCGGTCTTGTGCAGCGCCACCTTCAATCCCAGGCGGCGGATCCTCTCTGCAACCAAGGATCCGCCAGCCGAGGCCAGACAGGCCGCGTCGGCAAAGTTCCTCCCCCGGGCAGTGAGGAGAGTGTCATCCGCGTAGCAGATGACACTCGTGCCCTGGAGGAGGGCTCCCCGCAAGAGCCAGTTGAACCCGATGTTCCACAAGGGGGGCCCAAGCACCGACCCCTGTGGAACACCGGACTCTGCGCCGTACCGCCTCACGGTGGCCGTCTTATCCAAAAGGAGGACTTCTCGGTCCTCCAGGTAGCTGGCCAATAGGTCCCGCAGGTATTGGGGCACTCCGTGATACCGGAGCGCCTCCAATATCGTCGAGTGGGGGACGGAGTTGAAGGCGTTGGCAATGTCGAATGACACCGCCAGGACTCCGTCCCCCGCCTCCACCGCCTCCTTCACCTGGCCCTTGAGTAGGGCCAGTGCGTCGATCGTCGAACGCCCTCGGCGGAAGCCGAATTGGGCGTCCGACAGATCCGGTCCTACCCCCCGCAAGTGGCTATCAAGCCGGGAGGCGACAATCCCCTCGAACAACTTACCGACCTCATCGAGCAGGACGATGGGCCGGTATGCCGAGGGGGAGTCCACCGGGCGGCCCTCCTTTCGGAGGAGGCATAACTGCCCCTCCTTCCACAGTTTCGGGAACCTCCCAGCCGTAAAGCACGCGCTGAAGAGGTCCCGAAACCTGTCCTCCATACCGGAGGCGGCAATCGCCAGCACCCGTGCGGGGACGCCGTCTGGTCCAGGGGCCGTCTTCTTCGCTCGGAGGCTGAGCACCCCCGCGTATAACTCCGCCGCCGTCACCGGGGGGACCTCCTCCTCCTCCGGCGAAGCCGCCCCTTGCGGGGGATCCATCGTTGGTGGGGTGAAGTCGGTCCTGCGCGGAAACAGGGACCGGACCACCCCATCCAGCAACACTGGCTCGAGGGTCTCCGACAGTGGGGGACCATAGGGGCGTAGCTGGTTCCGCGCCGCCTTGTATGGTCTCCCATAGGGGTCCCTGTCGAGACCCTCCAACATCTCGGCTCTCGCCGAGTCTTGTGCAGCGCCCATTGCAGACTTGAGGGCCGTCGTCGCCTCTCGGTAAGAGGCGTATAGGCGGTCCTCTTCTGCCCGGACTCGGTTTTGGGCGCTGCGCCGTCGGCTCCGCGTGTAGGCCCTTCTGGCCGCCACGCAGGTGGCCCGGAGTCCCTCCAGCTCCTCCGTCCACCAATAGACGGCACGACGGGGAGGCGGACGGCGAGACCGAGGCATGCTGGAGTTGCACACCTCGGTCAGGGACCCCCTGAGCTGGACCGCTGCAGCGTCCACGTCCAGGACCTCGACAGGGGGCGACAGCCAGTCCTGGAGGAAGGCCGCCTCCTTGGCTGCCTCCCGGTCCAGGCGGGTGAGTGCCCACCGCGGGAAGGGAGATTGCCCAGCACGGGTCATCCCCCTCCCCCCCTGCTGGGTGGAGATGTCGAACCGCACATATCGGTGGTCCGACAACGTCTCCACCATCTCTACCCGCCAGTTGACGACGCGGGCGGCCAGCGCGGGGGTGGCAAACGAGACGTCCACCACCGACCCACCCTGTTGCCGCACACACGTGTGGACCGCCCCCCTGTTGAGGAGGGACACACCGCTTGAGGCCGCCCAAAACTCGACGGCGCGTCCCCGGACGTTGCAAACGGTGGCCGGGTTGCCCCAGGCCGCCGACTTGGCGTTCAGGTCGCCCAACACCAGAACTTGGCGTGGCGCCGCCCTCCCTTTGACTGCGGTGAGGATCTCGAGGAAATCCTCAAAGTCCGAGAGAGGGCGGTTTGGGGAGAAATAGACCCCCACCAGGGCCATGTCTCCCCAGGCGGCGGCCACGTATCCCGGTCCCCTCTCTAAGAGCGAGAGGGGAGGGGAGTCCGTGGAAGACCGCGCCACCAACGCCACCAAGCCGTCCCGGTCGCCCAGCCAACGGCCAGGGACCGAGTAGGGTTCGGCGACCACCGCCAAGTCCACCAACCACTCAGCCATGGTCTGCATCAGCAGATCCTGGGCTGCCCTGCAGTGGTTGGTGTTCGCCTGGAGGATGCGATGTTCGACCCTATCCATCAGTCGGACATCGCACCCCCCTCCGCAGCCGCCGCAGGAACGACGGAGTTAGCGGCAGCAGCAGCAGGCCTGGTCGGCGCCAGCGCTTTGCCACGCTTAGGGGGAGGATTGCAGTTCCTCCCCTTCATTACGTGGCCTGACAGGCGGCCACTGGCGGCACACACCGCGCAGTGCGGCGTGGCGGCCTCGCAAGACACGGCTTTGTGGCCGTTCTTGCCGCAGCGGTAGCATGTGTCCGTCCTGTCTACCGTGGACGGACACATGGGCCGGGTGTGTCCGATGCCGAAGCACCGGAAACACCGCAGAGGCTGGTCCTCAAGTGCCCGGACTGCACCCGAGCTGAAGCCAACTGTGAGCCGTCCCTTGGCAAGGACGGCTTTGGCAGCGGCGATTGGGCACTCGAGGCGAATGGTGCCCATGCCGCCGCGTCCGGGTCTTATGTCCCGGCCTTGGACCGCCGCGGCGCCACAGCCCCCTACCGCTGCGACCGCCGCAACCACCTCCTCCTTGGTGACGGAGTCGTCGAGCTCCGTCACCTCAAAGGCTGCCGTCTTGACCGGTCGGGCCACCTTGGCCGAGTCTGCGATGACCTCTTGCAGCTTTGCTGCGAAGAGGTCCGCATGGGCACTCCCCTCGGCCCCCGGGAACTCGAAAATTCGAGCCCCGGCTTGTGTCCGCCTGCAAGACACGCTGCCGATCCCCAGTTGGGTGGGATCGGCATTGGCACGCGCCCGCACCAATACGGACGCGTAGGTCTCCCCTCTCTCCGCAGCCTCCGCGGTGAGTGTCACCACGACGGCCGCGGTTTTTGGAGGCACCAGCTTTCCCTTCCCTTTCCCCTTCCCCTTTCCCTTGACGGTCGTCTGCGACCGACTGGGAGCGGTGGTGGCGGGGACGACGGGTACGGCCTTAGCCGACTTTTTCCCCCTGCCCTTACCCTTACGAACCACGTCCGTCCACTCGTTGGACGGGGTGGTGGCAGGGAGTAGGGTGTCTTCCGCCTGGGAGGAGGACGGCCCCGGCTCGCTCGGCTGCCTCTTATCCGCCGCAAGCGGCGGTCGGAGGCGCTTCTCCGGCAAGAGCCGGTCCTCGATGCCCGCTAAGCAGGCCCTTGTGAAGGCCCTCTCCTCCATCACGACCTTGCGGATGATATCCTCAAGGTTGGAGGATGGGCCTTCTGCCACAGGGCTTGTCCGGGCCTCTTGTGGCCGGGCCGTGGCTTCAGCCAGCTTCTGATGAAGCTGGCTGACCTCCGATTGCAGGCGATCGACCTTCGCCTGCAGTTGCCGCGTCTCGTCAGTTGTCTTGCGACGGACCAACTCCGCGACGACACCGCGCATGCTCGCGGCCCGGCTCTTGAGGGCCTTCTGGAAGGTGCCCTTTAGGTTTGAGGACTTGGAGGCGACCTCTACGATCTCCTCCTCGTCCTCCTCCGCCATTCTCTCCAGCTCCTCAAGAGAGTGGTCCGCGTATACGACGCGGGACGCACCGTACCCGGACTTTGCCCGGGCGACGTGCGCCCGCTTCTCCCTGGCGGCAACCTTCTCCTCCAGCTCTTGCTGGAGTTGCGCTCGCCGGGCCAGGTCCAACTTGCGTTGGGCGTCCGCGAGCCCAACGTTGTGGGTGTCCGCGGCCACGGTTGTTGGCTTTTTTGCCTTGGACCCCGAGGCCTGGGAACCCTCGGACCCACCGCTCAGGTGGACCCGCTTCCGCGAACGAGAGTCGTTCGCGTCCGACACACTGAATAGTGAGTCGTTATCGGACGACTCGTCCGCCAAAAAGCCTGCCGCAGACGGCGCGCGGCTGGCTTCAGACGCCGGAGCGTCGGGTTGGCCCTGAGAAGGGCCTTTGGGTTGGCCCTGAGAAGGACCTTTTGGTTGGCCCTGAGAAGGGCCTTTGGGTTGGCCCTGAGAAGGACCTTTTGGTTGGCCCTGAGAAGGGCCTTTGGGTTGGCCCTGAGAAGGGCCTTTAGGTTGGCCCTGAGAAGGGCCTTTGGTCTTTAAAAATCGCCCGGAGGCGCTACGCGTGAGTTTTGACATATCCGACAATCGTAGTTCGCAAGGCAAGCAGTAAGAAGCTACGAGAGCACAGTGCACTTTGGCCGTACCCAGTCTGCCACTCCGTTACGGTGGTCAGAACTGGGCCGTTTCCAGGGGACGCGACGTGGACGCAAGCACTGTGGGGTGGTCCCCCACCCCAACCTAACCTTTTTTTTTTTTTTTTTTTTTTTTTTTTTTGACGCTGGGAAAAAATGCATTACGCATACCCTCCCATCGGGGGATGAGAGGGGTATGTGGGACTCCCCGGGTCTAATAAGACCCGGTATACCCACTAAAACGACCCAGCGACATTCCCGCTTCGTCCGAGTGGCGGGGGACTGGGAAACCGGCATAGCCTTTACGTCCAGTCCTCCGCCGACGATTGCCCTTCATGGCGGGCCCCTCACAGGGGCCCGGGAATGTTCGACGAAGGTGGTGACGGGTGCAATGCGGGCGAAGGCACCCCCGTGCCTGTCGCCCGCCCGTCGCCACTAAGAGGAGGGAGAGGACGGTGCCTTCTCCGACCCCTTCTTCGTCTGCGGAGCGGCGCAGCGAGAGGGTCGTCCTCCCGTGCGCGCTCCGCCTCCTCCTTTTGCGAGATTACGTCCTCGCAAAAGGAGGCGACCGCTGCCCAGGCCTCCTCGCTCCCCAGCATGGCGTTGACGACGCCGGGAAGCGAGAGGTCTGGTCCAATTACCGCGGTCAGGCTGCGGCGCGGCTCGGACCAAGCCGGGCACACCTCGAGGGTGTGCTGCGCCGTGTCCTCCGGCGCGCCGCAGTCGTGGCACGCCGGGGTCTCCTCCCTCCCGATCCGGTGAAGGTGCGATCCAAAACAGCCATGCCCGGATAACACCTGCACCAAACGGAACGAGAGAAAACCGTGGGACCGCTCGAGCCAGCTCCGTAGAACCGGACCGAGCGCGTCCAATGTTCGGCGGCCAAAGGCGGCGGCGGCGAGGTCCTCCGTCCAATGGAGGACTATGGCGTCCCTCGCCTCCCGCCGCACGGCCTCCCGCTCTTCGGCGACGGGGCGCTCCCCGAGAGCCTTTCGGCGCGCCGTCCACTCGTACACTCTGGCGAGCACCCAAGCCTCCAACTCCCAAGGAAGGGTGCCGGCCAGAGCGCATGCCGCCGAGAAGCCCACCGAGCGGTAGGCCCTCGCCACCCGCTGTGCAATGGCCCTTTGGGGCCTGCGGATGGCGGTCGCATTCTCCCTCCTGTGGAGGGAGTCCGCCCAGATTGGGGCCCCATATAGGGCCATACTCCGCAGGATGCGTCGATCGTCGAACGCCCTCGGCGGAAGCCGAATTGGGCGTCCGACAGATCCGGCCCTACCCCCCGCAAGTGGCTATCAAGCCGGGAGGCGACAATCCCCTCGAACAACTTACCGACCTCATCGAGCAGGACGATGGGCCGGTATGCCGAGGGGGAGTCCAGCGGGCGGCCCTCCTTTCGGAGGAGGCATAACTGCCCCTCCTTCCACAGTTTCGGGAACCTCCCAGCCGTAAAGCACGCGCTGAAGAGGTCCCGAAACCTGTCCTCCATACCGGAGGCGGCAATCGCCAGCACCCGTGCGGGGACGCCGTCTGGTCCAGGGGCCGTCTTCTTCGCGCGGAGGCTGAGCACCCCCGCGTAGAACTCCGCTGACGTCACCGGGGGGACCTCCTCCTCCTCCGGCGAAGCCGCCCCTTGCGGGGGATCCATCGTTGGTGGGGTGAAGTCGGTCCTGCGCGGAAACAGGGACCGGACCACCCCATCCAGCAACGCAGGCTCGAGGGTCTCCGACAGTGGGGGACCATAGGGGCGTAGCTGGTTCCGCGCCGCCTTGTATGGTCTCCCATAGGGGTCCCTGTCGAGACCCTCCAACATCTCGGCCCTCGCCGAGTCTTGTGCAGCGCCCATTGCAGACTTGAGGGCCGTCGTCGCCTCTCGGTAAGAGGCGTACAGGCGGTCCTCTTCTGCCCGGACTCGGTTTTGGGCGCTGCGCCGTCGGCTCCGCGTGTAGGCCCTTCTGGCCGCCACGCAGGTGGCCCGGAGTCCCTCCAGCTCCTCCGTCCACCAATAGACGGCACGACGGGGAGGCGGACGGCGAGACCGAGGCATGCTGGAGTTGCACACCTCGGTCAGGGACCCCCTGAGCTGGACCGCTGCAGCGTCCACGTCCAGGACCTCGACAGGGGGCGACAGCCAGTCCTGGAGGAAGGCCGCCTCCTTGGCTGCCTCCCGGTCCAGGCGGGTGAGTGCCCACCGCGGGAAGGGAGATTGCATAGCACGGGTCATCCCCCTCCCCCCCTGCTGGGTGGAGATGTCGAACCGCACATATCGGTGGTCCGACAACGTCTCCACCATCTCTACCCGCCAGTTGACGACGCGGGCGGCCAGCGTGGGGGTGGCAAACGAGACGTCCACCACCGACCCACCCTGTTGCCGCACACACGTGTGGACCGCCCCCCTGTTGAGGAGGGACACACCGCATGAGGCCGCCCAAAACTCGACGGCGCGTCCCCGGACGTTGCAACCGGTGGCCAGGTTGCCCCAGGCCGCCGACTTGGCGTTCAGGTCGCCCAACATCAGAACTTGGCGTGGCGCCGCCCTCCCTTTGACTGCGGTGAGGATCTCGAGGAAATCCTCAAAGTCCGAGAGAGGGCGGTTTGGGGAGAAATAGACCCCCACCAGGGCCATGTCTCCCCAGGCGGCGGCCACGTATCCCGGTCCCCTCTCTAAGAGCGAGAGGGGAGGGGAGTCTGTGGAAGACCGCGCCACCAACGCCACCAAGCCGTCCCGGTCGCCCAGCCAACGGCCAGGGACCGAGTAAGGTTCGGCGACCACCGCCAAGTCCACCAACCACTCAGCCATGGTCTGCATCAGCAGATCCTGGGCTGCTCTGCAGTGGTTGGTGTTCGCCTGGAGGATGCGATGTTCGACCCTATCCATCAGTCGGACATCGCACCCCCCTCCGCAGCCGCCGCAGGAACGACGGATTTAGCGGCAGCAGCAGCAGGCCTGGTCGGTGCCAGCGCTTTGCCACGCTTAGGGGGAGGATTGCAGTTCCTCCCCTTCATGACGTGGCCTGACAGGCGGCCACTGGCGGCACACACCGCGCAGTGCGGCGTGGCGGCCTCGCAAGAGACGGCTTTGTGGCCGTTCTTGCCGCAGCGGTAGCATGTGTCCGTCCTGTCTTCTTTGGACGGACACATGGGCCGGGTGTGTCCGATGCCGAAGCACCGGAAACACCTCAGAGGCTGGTCCTCAAGTGCCCGGACTGCACCCGAGCTGAAGCCAACTGTAATCCGTCCCTTTGCAAGGATGGCTTTGGCAGCGGCGATTGGGCACTCAAGGCGCATGGTGCCCATGCCGCCGCGGCCTTGCACGGCTGAGGCGTCACAGCCCCCTACCGCTGCGACCGCCGCCACTACCTCCTCTTTGGTGACGGAGTCGTCTAACTCCGTCACCTCAATGGCCGCCGACTTTACTGGCCGGGCCACCTTGGCCGAGTCTGCGATGACCTCCTGCAGCTTTGCTGCGAAGAGGTCCGCATGGGCACTCCCCTCGGCCCCCGGGAACTCGAAAATTCGAGCCCCGGCTTGTGTCCGCCGGCAAGACACGCTGCCGATCCCCAGTTGGGTGGGATCGGCATTGGCACGCGCCCGCACCAGAACGGACGCGTACGTCTCCCCTCGCTCCGCCGCCTCCGCGGTGAGCGTCACCACGACGGCAGCGGTTTTCGGAGGGACTAACTTCCCCTTTCCCTTCCCTTTCCCCTTCCCTTGTCCCTTGCCGGTCACCTGCGACCGACTGGGAGCGGTGGTGGCGGGGACGGCAGGTACGGCCATCGCCGACTTCTTGCCCCTGTCCTTCCCTTTACGCACCACGTCCGTCCACTCGTTGGACGGGGTGGTGGCAGGGAGTAGGGTGTCTTCCGCTTGGGAGGAGGACGGCCCCGGCTCGCTCGGCTGCCTCTTATCCGCCGCAAGCGGCGGTCGGAGGCGCTTCTCCGGCAAGAGCCGGTCCTCGATGCCCGCTAAGCAGGCCCTTGTGAAGGCCCTCTCCTCCATCACGACCTTGCGGATGATATCCTCAAGGTTGGAGGATGGGCCTTCTGCCGCAGGGCTTTTCCGGGCCTCTTGTGGCCGGGCCGTGGCATCAGCCAGCTTCTGATGAAGCTGGCTGACCTCCGACTGCAGGCGATCGACCTTCGCCTGCAGTTGCCGCGTCTCGTCAGTGGTCGTGCGACGGACCAACTCCGCGACGACACCGCGCATGCTCGCGGCCCGGCTCTTGAGGGCCTTCTGAAAGGTGCCCTTTAGGTTTGAGGACTTGGAGGCGACCTCTACGATCTCATCCTCGTCCTCCTCCGCCATCCTCTCCAGCTCCGCAATAGAGTGGTCCGCGTACAGGACGCGGGACGCACCGTACCCGGACTTGGCCCGAGCGGCTTGCGCCCGCTTCTCCTTGGCGGCAACCTTTTCCTCCAGCTCTTGCTGGAGCTGCGCTCGCCGGGCGAGGTCCAACTGGCGTTGGGCGTCCGCGAGCCCAACGTTGTGGGTATCCGCGGCCTTGGTCGTCGGCTTTTTAGCCTTGGACCCCGAGGCCTGGGAACCCTCGGAACCACCGCTCAGGTGGACCCGCTTCCGCGAACGAGAGTCGTTCGCGTCCGACACACTGAACAGTGAGTCGTTGTCGGACGACTCGTCCGCCAAAAAGCCTGCCGCAGACGGCGCGCGGCTGGCTTCAGACGCCGGAGCGTCTGGGTGGCCCTGAGAAGGGCCTTTGGGTTGGCCCTGAGAAGGACCTTTTGGTTGGCCCTGAGAAGGGCCCTTGGGTTGGCCCTGAGAAGGGCCTTTAGGTTGGCCCTGAGAAGGGCCCTTGGGTTGGCCCTGAGAAGGGCCCTTGGGTTGGCCCTGAGAAGGGCCTTTGGTCTTTAAAAATCGCCCGGAGGCGCTACGCGTGAGTTTAGACATAGTAGTCTCCGACAGTTCGTAGTTCGCAAGTCAAGGATAAAATCGCTACGATAGCACAGTGCACTTTGGCCGTACCCAGTCTGCCACTCCGTTACGGTGGTCAGAACTGGGCCGTTTCCAGGGGACGCGACGTGGACGCAAGCACTGTGGGGTGGTCCCCCAACCTAACCTAACCTTTTTTTTTTTTTTTTTTTGTTGCCGGGGTGGAAAATCCTCAATGGATGTCCTCCGCCCTGGGGAGAGCGGAGGGGTCTGTCAGACTCGTACTGACTAAAAACCACCCCGGTGTTCCCTTCCCACACTTGCACCGGGGATCATGGGAACTAGTGCGCCTTCCACGATCCCCGGCTAGTGCCGGCCCGCCACTGCGGGCCTCCTCAGGTCTGCGGGGGGAGTGAGGTGTACTCCTCCCGCGACGTCCTATAGGGGCGCGCGCGGAACACTACGCGCCACCGCCTCGGGTTCAGTTATTCGGCGGGGCGGCGGACCTCCCCAAGTCCACCGTCCCTCTGGACCCGTCTAGGGGGGCTGGAAGAGGGCGTTGTCCGCCCTCCGCCGAC
Source organism: Xestia ashworthii (assembly GCA_950022955.1). Lineage (NCBI taxonomy): Eukaryota > Metazoa > Arthropoda > Insecta > Lepidoptera > Noctuidae > Xestia > Xestia ashworthii. The sequence goes on from OX465557.1 coordinate 85,587, forward strand.
GCCCGGTTCGTCTGCTGCGGGTCGGGAGAGTGGTCTCGACCTCCCTCAACCTCTCCGCAGCCTCCTTCTGTGAGATGACCGTTTCACAGAAGGAGATCACCGCATCCCACGACTCTGCGCTCCCGACCATCGCGCGAGCGACGGCCGGCAGCGACAGGTCGGCTCCCACTTCTGTCACGAGGGCACGGCGCGGCTCCTCCCATGCGGCACACTCTGCCAGCGTGTGCCGAGCCGTGTCCCCCAGACAGTGGACGCAGTGATGACACCGAGCGTCCGGCTCCCTGTTTATGCGACACAGGTACTTCCCGAAGCAACCATGCCCCGAGAGCACCTGCGTCGCCCGAAACGACAAGGAGCCGTGCCTCCTCTCGAGCCATTCCTCGAGCACCGGTCGGATCGCCTCGATGGTGGCGAGGCCGGCGGTAGGGCGTAGAAGCCTGTCCCGCCACTCCGCCACCAGGACCTCGCGGAGCTGAGACCGACGCAGATCGATCTCTCGCTGCATCGGTCCACCGCCCCGCGTCCGCACCTCCTCGCGCCACCGGTAAAGCGACGCGAGGACTCTCGCCTCTAGGTCCCAAGGTGGCGACCCGGCCAGTGCACAAGCCGCCTCGTAGGAGACTGTGCGATACCCCCTGATTGACCTGACGGCCATCGCCCTCTGCGGTTTCCGCAGCATCGCGATGCTGCCGGCCGTCAAGTCAGAGGCCCACACCGGGGCCCCGTACAGGGCCATGGATCGCAAGACCCCTAGGTACAGTCTCCTACAGGCGGTGCTCGGCCCCCCTAGATTGGGAAGCAGCGTTGCAAGCGCGCCCGCAGCGCCCATCAACTTGGGCGCCAGTCGCCGGAAGTGGGGGCCGAAGTTCCAATGGCTGTCGAGCACCAATCCCAGATACTTCATGGTGGACTCGACAGCGATCGGGGTCCCCCCTACCACAATTTGTGATCCCGGCGGCGGCGCCCGCCGGCGGCCGTGAAAGACCACAGCCTCCGACTTGTTGAGGGCCACCTCCAGGCCCAGGCGCCGTATGCGGCCCACAACCTGTGAGACCGCACAGGTCGCTAGCAACGCTGCCTCCCTGTACGAGCTCCCCCGGGCCGTGACCAGCGTGTCGTCTGCGTAACACACCAAGGCCACTCCCGGTTGGAGCTCGCCCATCAGCACCCAGTCGTACCCGATGTTCCACAGGGGTGGGCCAACGACCGAACCCTGTGGAACACCGCACGACATGTCGCGCTGGCCTCCGCCGTCGCGTCCCGAGTAGGTGACACACCTTTCCGCCAAATAAGCCCCAACGATGCGGCGGAGGTACGGGGGCACCCTGTGGTAACACAGCGCCTCCCGAATACAGCTCCAGGGCAGGGTGTTGAAAGCGTTGGAGATGTCCAAGGACACCGCCAACATCACCCCGCCCCGGGACACCGCTTCCTCCGCCAGGACTCTTACCCGCAATATGGCGTCCACAGTGGAGCGCCCACGCCGGAAGCCGAACTGGCTGTCGTCCAGATCCGGCCCCTCTCTGTACAAGTGGCCGGCGAGGCGGGCAGCGATAATCCGCTCAAACAGCTTACCCACCTCGTCCAGCAGCACTAAGGGCCGGTACGCAGACGGCGACTCCGCTGGGCGCCCCGCCTTCCTGAGCAGGACCAGGCGACCCTTTTTCCACTCCCTAGGGAATTGGCCCTGCTCAAGACATGCGGTGAAGAGTCCTCTCAGCTGGGGCTCTAGCTCCTTCAGAGCGAGAGCGAGCGCAACGCCGGGAACTCCGTCAGGCCCCGGGGCAACGGTCTTGGCCCGAAGCCGCGCTATCGCCACCCTCATCTCTGCTTGTGTCACCTCTGGGACGCTGACGTCCTCCTCATCCGTTGGCTCTGTGGCTGTGGGCAAAGCCATCGGTGGTGGAACATGTTCCTCTCTAGCAGGGAAGAGCGTTGCGACCACTTCCTGCAACAGCTCAGGCTGCAGGCTCTCGGTGAGTGGGGGTGCCCAGGCACGAAGTTTCCCTCGGACCGCACGGTAAGGGCGCCCCCACGGATTCACGTCGAGAGCCGACAGCATCTCCTCCCTGGCTCGAGTCTTAGCCTCACCGACGGCCAGCCACAGAGCCTCCTTGGCCGCGCGGTACACCTCATACCGCGCGGCCTCTTCCTCCGGAACCCGGCGACGTCTCCTGCGGTAATGGCTGTACTGGCGTCTCGCCTCCACGCACGTCACGCGCAGCTGCGCGATGACAGCGGACCACCAGTACAGCTGGCGTCTTGTGGGTTGGGTGACACGGGGCATTGACGCGTCGCAGATTTGCGTCATCGCCCCGCGGAACCACTGCGCCTCCGCTTCGACGTCGACGGGTTCGTTTGGCTCTCGGACCCAGGCCTGGAGAATTGCGGCCTCCTCGAGAAGTTCCCTGTCGATACGCTTGTATGACCAGCGAGGACCGTCCATCCGCGGGGTCGGTGGGCGACCGCCCCCCGCAGTCTGGGTGGAGACGTCGAATCGAATATATCGATGGTCCGACAGCGTCTCCACCTCCACGGCAACTCGCCAGTCGCGTACACGGCCTGCAACAGCGGGGCTTGCAAACGACACGTCCACTATGGACCCGCCCCGCTGCCGCACGCACGTGTACACCGAGCCCCGATTTAGGACGGTCAAGCCGGTTTCAACCGCCCACTCCTCCAACACCTCACCCCTAGGATCGGTGATCGGGGATCCCCAAGCCGCGGACTTGGCATTGAGATCCCCGAGCAACACCACCGGGCGAGGGTGGAACCGGCTCACGACGGCACCTAGCTCGACAAGGAACTCCTCGAAGTCAGCGAGACTCTTGTTGGGGGAGAAATACGCCCCAATTGTGACTATGCCGTCCACGAGGGCAGCCACCCAACCGTGTCCTCGGGACGGACTGCCAAGAGTCCCGCCAATGATGGCCACCAAACCGTCTAGGTCCCCTGCCCAGTTATCGCGGGGGGGGACAAAATATGGCTCGGCGACCACAGCCACGTTGATCAACCACTCCGCCATGCTCTGGAGCAACAGATCCTGAGCTCTGGCGGCGTGGTTGTTGTTCGCCTGGAGGAAACGGAATTGTGCCATTAATGACACTCCATTTCCTCGGCTCCTCCTTCCCTGGGTCGGGAGTCGGGCTGTGGGAGAGGCGCAGATTCTCCGACAGCTCGAGTCCTCCTATTTCTAGACTTGGGTGCCTTGCAGGCCTTCCCGCCAAGTCTGTGCTCCGAGCGTTTCCCTGCAGCTGCGCAAAGGCTGCAGTATGGCGCTACGGAGCACTGGGCCGCCTTATGGCCGGGTCGACTGCAGCGAAAACATATTTCGCTGCGGTCGATTTGTGCAGTGCATTGTGCCCGGACATGCCCCTTTTCCAGGCACCGGAAGCACTGCACAGCCCGCCTTGGCAGGAGTTTGACCTTGGCAGACACCCAGCCCACCAATAGTCGCCCGCCGTCTGCAACCTTATTCGCAGCAGCGACCGGGCACCGCACCCAAACAGTGCCCAGCCCATCCGCGCTGCTGCGAATTTTGCCCGCCGCCACGTTGTCGGGCGGACACCCTCCGTTTTGGGCAATGGCCGCCACTACTTCCTCCGGGGTCACCGAGTCGTCCAGCCCCTCCACGCGCAATTCAGCCGTGGTCATGGGCCTGGACACTCGGGCGTCCTCTGGCTTGAGGACTTCCCGGAGTTTGGCGGCCAACTTGTCCGCCCTCTCCTGCCTTGCCGCACCCGACAACTGAAGCATCTTGGCACCCGTGGCTGCCGTCCTGAAGACGAAACCAGCCGGGGTGCCAAACTCGCTAAATTGAAGCTTCTGCTTCATCTCCGCCAGGACCGACTTGTAGGTCACTCCCCTGCTTATGGCTTCGGGCTGCAGAGTAATAACTACAGCCTCGGAGCGTGGGGTAGTGACCTTTGGTGGCCTCGTGCCCTCTGGTCCAGCCGGTACCTGGGGAGGTGTCGGCTGCGGCGCCCGTTTCTTGCGGCCCCTCTTCACCACCGTCGTCCAGGGCTCCTGGGTGGGTGGTGCGGACGCCGGAATCGCGGCCTCTTGGGAGGTAGGTGGCGCGGTCGCACCCGCCACCCTCTTCTTCTTTTTCCTCCTGCGGCGGCCCTCTCCACCTACCGTAACTTGGGCGGGAGAAGCGGTCACCGGGGGCTGGGACGTCCGGACGAGGGGCGTGGACGCAACCTGTACCGGCGTCCCGGGCTCCACTGTGGGCTCTTTGGCCCCCCCTGCAGTCCTCCGCGTGAGCTGCGCGGGCTTCGGCCTCGCGGGCTCTTCCATCCTCCGCCTGTCTGCCGCAAGCGGGGGGCGGAGGCGCTCAGCCGGGGGCAGTCGAGACTCGATTGCCTCCAGGCGGGCACTCACCATGCCCCCACACTGCAGCATGCAGATTCTGGCCACCCTCTCTACGTCGTAGTCCGACAGACTCGGAGTAGGTGGCGCTGCAGGTGCAGGGGCCGACGAGGGAGCCGCCTGCTGCTGCCCGACACTTTGCAGAGCGGCAAACTGCCGCTTGAGGTCCTCCAGCTCGGATCGGAGACGGCTGTTCTCCGTCCACAACCTCGCAGTCTCCTCGGAGGTCGTGTGGTCATGGAGAACCAGAACCGCCTCCCTGATCCCCTCTGCCGCCTCTTTGAGGGCGCGCGTGAAGGAGCCCTTCAGGTTGCCGGATTTGGTGGCAACCTTCAGGACGATGTCCACGCCGTCCATTACTTGGCGGCTGAGAGCCTCTGCTGTCAGGCTCTCCCCATTGGCCGCCTGGGCAGACCGCCACTCTCGGGCCTTACGGGCCATTTCGGCCACCTCATCGGCCGCGACCGCTCTACTTTGAGCGCGCTTCGCGGCATTGGCCTCCGCCTTTGTGCCCACAAGAGCGACGGTGACCCCTCCCTGGTCGTCGGTCGAGACCGCAGGTGATGCGCGATCTGACCCGCTTGGCACCGGCGTGTCGGGGCGCTTCAGGAAGCGGCCCCGGGTGTCGCGTGATGCTGCTGGACTGCCTGTCCCGCGACCTCTACCTCTCTTCGCTGTTGGCACTTTGGCGGCCGGCTGGTCCTCCTCACTAGAAGACAGACCCGCCGCCGAAACAGCGTCCGTCTGACCGCGCGAACGCTTCCCCCAAAACTTGGAGGAAACGGCCGCAGCAGCCAGCGATGCGTCGTCCGACTCCGACATGCTCACCCTCTCCAGAACCACGCATGGCTCTGCAGACGGCGCGCACCTCGGAGTGTCTGGAGCCTCTGCTCCCGTCCTTGCACCCGGTTTTGGGTCGGGTGGTTTGAAGGAGATCAGGTCTTCAAAGGACCGTGACCTCGATGAGCCTCCTCGGCTCTTGTTGCCACTGGCAAACGGAAAGCGGTGGTTGCCCCCCCCAGAATACGGTGGGGCAGACGATCCCGAAGGGATCGTGACGGATTCTCCAGCTGCTGAGCAGCTGGTACCGCCCTGGGGTAATATATTTCCAGTCGCTTTTTTCATTTTTGTTCCTTTTAAGGGTGCGGTCCCTGTCTCCCCACTTCATCATTCATAAATAAATAAACATATACACATAAAAATATATAGAAACATACATACATAAATTCCCCCCCTCCCACTTGATCCCCCACCACTACCATTCGCCACGCTCACAGTCACGTCTGACGGGCAGACGCGTACCAGAGGGCGACGAATGCCGCGATGCAAAATCAAGGAGGATCCCCTACCCTGATTCACTCCCCGAAAACTTCGAAGAGTGAATCACTAATCACGTACCGTCCGATGACCCGCTTGAGCCATCGCACGGTACACGAAGTTTTCCCCTCCCTGATTCACTCCCCGAAAACTTCGAGGAGTGAATCACTTATCACGTACCGTCCGATGACCCGCTTGAGCCATCGCACGGTACACGACGTTTCCCCCACCCTGATTCACTCCCCGAAAACTTCGAGGAGTGAATCACTTATCACGTACCGTCCGATGACCCGCTTGAGCCATAGCACGGTACACGACGTTTCCCCCGCCCTGATTCACTCCCCGAAAACTTCGAGTAGTGAATCACTTATCACGTACCGTCCGATGACCCGCTTGAGCCATCGTACGGTACACGACGTTTCCCCCGCCCTGATTCACTCTCCGAAAACTTCGAAGAGTGAATCACTAATCACGTACCGTCCGATGACCCCGTTCGAGCCATCGCACGGTACACGATGAAAACCCCCCTATGCACATCGAACCTCGCACGACAGACCCGTGGATCATCGCACGACGAACGATGTGACCCCTCCCCCAGAATATTAGCCACGACAGTACCATTTCCCGATTCCTCGAGGAATAATATTGTCGCGCCCAGGGTGCACCGGCCCAGCAGCTGCTCTTCCCTCCAGACGTATCGAGAGGGACCAGCAGCTGCCAAACTAACGTGGAGGAATTCTGACGCACCCCGACCCCAACCTAACCTAACCTAACAGTTTTTTTTTTTTTTTTTTTTTTTTTTTTTTTTTTTTTTATCGCTGGGAAAAAATGCATTACGCATACCCTCCCATCGGGGGATGAGAGGGGTATGTGGGACTCCCCGGGTCTGACCCGGTATACCCACTAAAACGACCCAGCGACATTCCCGCTTCGTCCGAGTGGCGGGGGACTGGGAAACCGGCATAGCCTTTACGTCCAGTCCTCCGCCGACGATTGCCCTTCATGGCGGGCCCCTCACAGGGGCCCGGGAATGTTCGACGAAGGTGGTGACGGGTGCAATGCGGGCGAAGGCACCCCCGTGCCTGTCGCCCGCCCGTCGCCACCAGGAGGAGGGAGAGGACGGCGCCCTCTCCGACCCCTTCTTCGTCTGCGGAGCGGCGCAGCGAGAGGGTCGTCCTCCCGCACGCGCTCCGCCTCCTTTTGCGAGGACGTAATCTCGCAAAAGGAGGCGACCGCTGCCCAGGCCTCTTCGCTCTCCAGCATGGCGTTGACGACGCCGGGAAGCGAGAGGTCCGGTCCGATTACCGCGATCAGACCGCGGCGCAGCTCGGACCAAGCCGGGCACACCTCGAGGGTGTGCTGCGCCGTGTCCTCCGGCGCGCCGCAGTCGTGGCACGCCGGGGTTTCCTCCCTCCCGATCCGGTGCAGGTGCGATCCGAAACAGCCATGGCCGGACAACACCTGCACCAGACGGAACGAGAGGAAACCGTGGGACCGCTCGAGCCAGCTCCGTAGAACCGGACCGAGCGCGTCCAACGTCCGGCGGCCAAAGGCGGCGGCGGCGAGGTCCTCCGTCCAGTGAAGGACGATGGCATCCTTTGCCTCCCGCCGCACGGCCTCCCGCTCTTCGGCGACGGGGCGCTCCCCGAGCGCCTTCCGGCGCGCCGTCCACTCGTACACTCTGGCGAGCACCCAAGCCTCCAACTCCCAGGGAGGGGTGCCGGCCAGAGCGCATGCCGCGGAAAAGCCCACCGAGCGGTAGGCCCTCGCCACCCGCTGTGCAATGGCCCTTTGGGGCCTGCGGATGGCGGTGGCATTCTCCCTCCTGTGGAGGGAGTCCGCCCAGATGGGGGCCCCGTATAGGGCCATGCTCCTCAATATGCCTGCGTACAGGCGCCGGCATTTCGCCTTGGGCCCCCCCAGGTTCGGGAGGAGCCACGAGAGGGCGTCCGCGGCCTTCAACAGGCGCGTCGACAGCCCGCTGAAATGCGGGCCGAAGCGCCACCTGTCGTCCAGCACCAGCCCCAGATACTTCATCTGGGGCTGGACCCCTATCCTGACGCCCTCCACAATTATGTGGGCGTCGGGAGGGCAGCGCTGCCGAGGCCCGCGAAAGAACACGGCCTCGGTCTTGTGCAGCGCCACCTTCAATCCCAGGCGGCGGATCCTCTCTGCAACCAAGGATCCGCCAGCCGAGGCCAGACAGGCCGCGTCCGCGAAGTTCCTCCCCCGGGCAGTGAGGAGAGTGTCATCCGCATAGCAGATGACACTCGTGCCCGGGAGGAGGGCTCCCCGCAAGAGCCAGTTGAACCCGATGTTCCACAAGGGGGGCCCCAGCACCGACCCCTGTGGCACACCGGACTCTGCGCCGTACCGCCTCACGGTGGCCGTTCTGTCCACGAGGAGGACTTCTCGGTCCTCCAAGTAGCTGGCCAGGAGGTCCCGCAGGTATTGGGGCACTCCGTGATACCGGAGCGCCTCCAATATCGTCGAGTGGGGGACGGAGTTGAAGGCGTTGGCAATGTCGAATGACACCGCCAGCACTCCGTCCCCCGCCTCCACCGCCTCCTTCACCTGGCCCTTGAGTAGGGCCAGCGCGTCGATCGTCGAACGCCCTCGACGAAATCCGAATTGGGCGTCCGACAGATCCGGTCCTACCCCCCGCAAGTGGCTGTCAAGCCGGGAGGCGACAATCCCCTCGAACAACTTACCGACCTCATCGAGCAGGACGATGGGCCGGTATGCCGAGGGGGAGTCCACCGGGCGGCCCTCTTTTCGGAGGAGGCAAAGCTGCCCTTCCTTCCACAGTTTCGGGAACCTCCCAGCCGTAAAGCACGCGCTGAAGAGGTCCCGAAACCTGTCCTCCATCCCGGAGGCGGCGATCGCCGCCACCCGTGCGGGGACGCCGTCTGGTCCGGGGGCCGTCTTCTTCGCGCGGAGGCTGAGCACCCCCGCGTAGAACTCCGCCGCCGTCACCGGGGGGACTTCCTCCTCCTCCGGCGAAGCCGCCCCTTGCGGGGGATCCATCGTTGGTGGGGTGAAGTCGGTCCTGCGCGGAAACAGGGACCGGACCACCCCATCCAGCAACGCTGGCTCGAGGGTCTCCGACAGTGGGGGACCATAGGGGCGTAGCTGGTTCCGCGCCGCCTTGTATGGTCTCCCATAGGGATCCCTGTCGAGACCCTCCAACATCTCGGCCCTCGCCGAGTCTTGTGCAGCGCCCATTGCAGACTTTAGGGCCGTCGTCGCCTCTCGGTAAGAGGCGTACAGGCGGTCCTCTTCTGCCCGGACTCGGTTTTGGGCGCTGCGCCGTCGGCTCCGCGTGTATTCCCTCCTGGCCGCCACGCAGGTGGCCCGGAGTCCCGCCAGCTCCTCCGTCCACCAATAGACGGCACGACGGGGAGGCGGACGGCGAGACCGAGGCATGCTGGAGTTGCACACCTCGGTTAGGGACCCTCTGAGCTGGACCGCAGCGGCGTCCACGTCTAGGACCTCGACAGGGGGCGACAGCCAGTCCTGGAGAAAGGCCGCCTCCTTGGCTGCCTCCCGGTCCAGGAACCTAACCTAACCTTTTTTTTTTTTTTTTTTTTTTTTTTTTTCACGATGTGGAAATCCTCAATGGATGTCCTCCGCCCTGGGGAGAGCGGAGGGGTCTGTCAGACTCGTACTGACTAAAACCACACCGGTGTTCCCTCGCACACTTGCGTCAGGGGGCAACGGGATCTGATGCGACTTCCGCTGCCCCGGACTAGTGCTGGCCCGCTTGACCTACGGGCCTCGTCCCGGGGGGAGTGAGGTGTAAAACTCCCCCCGCTACGTCTATGAGAGGCGCGCGTGGAACACAACGCGCCGCCGTCTCGGGTCCAGTGTGATGGGGGGCGACGGATGTCCCCGAATCCGCCACCCCTGGACCAATTTAGGGGGGCCGGAAGAGGGCGTTGTCAGCCCTCTGCCGACGCCCGGTGCGTCTGCTGCGGGATGGGCGGGAGCTGGTCATCTCCCTCTCCCTTTCCGCAGCTTCCTTCTGCGACATGACGGTCTCGCAGAAGGACATCACCGCGTCCCAGGACTCTGCGCTGCCGACCATCGAGCGAACGACGGCCGGCAGCGACAGGTCTCCTCCTACCTCTGCAACGAGGGCACGGCGCGGCTCATCGAAAGCGGCACACTCGGCCAGCGTATGCCGCGCCGTATCCTCCGAACAATGGACGCAGTGATGGCACCGGGCGTCCGGCTCCCTGCTTAAGCGACACAGGTACTTCCCGAAGCAGCCGTGCCCCGAGAGTACCTGTGTCGCCCGGAAAGTCAGAGAGCCGTGCTTCCTCCCGAGCCAGTCGTCGAGTACTGGCCGGATCGCCTCGATTGTGTTGAGGCCGGCGGTAGGGAGGTCTAGCCTCCCCCGCCATTCCGCCACCATGATCTGTCGGAGCTGAGACCGGTACACCGTAATCTGTCGCTGCACCAGCCTCTCGCCCCGATGTTCGGCCTCCTCGCGCCACTGGTACAGTGTCGCGAGGGTCTTCGCCTCCAGGTCCCATGGCGGGGATCCGGCCAGTACGCAAGCCGCCTCGTAGGAGATCGTGCGATATCCCCGTACGACCCTGACGGCCATCGCTCTCTGCGGTCTGCGCAGGACTGCGATAGTGCGGGCCGTCAGGTCGGTCGCCCATATCGGGGCCCCGTAAAGGGCCATCGATCGCACGATCCCCACGTACAACCGCCTGCAGGCGGAGCTCGGGCCCCCCAGATTGGGAAGCAGCGTTGACAGCGCGCCCGCCGCGCCCATCAACTTGGGCACCAGCCGCTGAAAGTGGGGGCCGAAGTCCCAACGGCTGTCGAGCACCAATCCAAGGTATTTCATGGTTGACTAGACAGCGATCGGGACCCCCCCGACCACAATGTGTGATCCCAACGCGGTGCCCGTCGGGGGCCATGAAAAGCGATGGCCTCCGACTTGTTGAGGGCCACCTCCAGGCCCAGGCGCCGTATGCGGCTCACCACCTGTGAGACCGCAGCCGTAGCCAGCAACGCTGCTTCCCTGTACGAGCTGCCCCGGGCCGTGACCAGCGTGTCGTCCGCATAACACGTTAGGTTCACTCCCGGCGGGAGCTCGCACCGCAAAACCCAGTCGTATCCGATGTTCCACAGGGGTGGGCCCAGAACCGAGCCCTGTGGAACACCGCACGACATCTCGCGACGGCCTATGCCGTCGCGTCCCATGTAGGTGACACACCTCCCCGAAAGATACGCCCCCACGATGTTGCGGAGGTAGGAAGGCACCCTATGGTATCGCAGGGCCTCCCTAATGCAACTCCAGGGCAGGGTGTTGAACGCGTTGGAGATGTCCAGAGACACCGCCAGCACCACCCCTCCCTGGGAAACCGCTTCCTCCGCCAGGACTCTTACTCTCCTGATGGCGTCGATGGTAGAGCGCCCACACCGGAAGCCAAACTGGCTGTCATCCAGGTTCGGCCCCACTGTGCACAAGTGGCTGGCGAGGCGGTCTGCGATTACTCGCTCGAACAACTTGCCCGCCTCGTCCAGCAGCACTATGGGCCGATAAGCGGACGACGAATCCGCCGGGCGCCCCGCCTTCTTGAGCAGGACCAGACGACCAGCCTTCCACCTGGTAGGGAAATGGCCCTGCTCAAGGCACGCCGAGAAGAGTCCCCTCAGTGGGGGCTCCAGCTCTTTCAGGGCGAGGACCAGAGCGCGGCCAGGCACTCCGTCGGGCCCCGGAGCAGTGTTTTTTGCCCGGAGCCGCATCACGGCCGCGCTCATCTCCGCCTGTGTCACCTCTGGGACGGTTTCGCTCTCTTCTTCCGACTCTGTAGCTGTGGGCAGAACCATCGGCGGTGGCTCATGCTCGGCTCTCTCAGGAAAGAGAGCCGAGACCACTCGCTCCAGAAACTGCGGCTCGAGACCCTCCGTCAGCGGGGGTGCCCACGGCCGAAGTTTCCCTCGGACCGTACGGTAAGGGCGCCCCCACGGATCCCCGTCTAGGGTCGCGAGCAGCTCCTCTCTGGAGCGCGTCTTCGCCTCGCCGATGGCCAGCCACAGAGCCTCCTTCGCCGCGCGGTACACCTCATACAGCGCGGCTTCTTCGTCGGGATCCCGGCGACGTCTCCTCCGACATCGCGTATACGGACGTCTGGCGTCTGCGCATGCGACGCGCAGCTGCTCAACCTCGACGCACCACCAGTACACGCGGCGCCTTGCGGACAGAGGGGAGACGCGTGGCATGGACGCGTCGCAAATTTGCGTCATCGCGTCGCCAAACCACTGCGCCTCCTGTTCGACGTCGACGGGACCGACGGAAGCCGACTCCCGAACCCAGGCCAGGACGATTGTGGCTTCCTCGAGAGCCTCCTTGTCGAGGCGTTTCAGAGCCCAACGCGGGCCGTCTCTCCGGGGGGCCGATTGGCTACGACCTCCAGCGGTTTGGGCGGAGACGTCGAAGCGTATGTATCGGTGGTCCGATAGCGTCTCCACCTCCACTTCCACGTGCCAATCATGAACACGGTGCACGACAGCGGGGCTAGCGAATGAGACATCCACTATGGACCCGCCCCGCTGTCGCACACACGTGTAGGCCGAACCCCGGTTCAAGACGGCCAGGCCCGTCGTAATGGCCCACTCCTCTAGCACATCGCCTCTCGGGTCTGTGACCGGGGATCCCCACGCCGCAGATTTGGCGTTCAGATCACCGAGAAGCAAAATGGGCCGAGGGTGAGACCGGCCGACGACGGCTCCCAACTCGACAAGGAAACTCTCGAAATCGGCGAGACTCCTGTTGGGCGAAAAATATGCCCCGATCGTGACGATCCCGTTCACAAGGGCGGCAACCCAACCGTGACCCCGGGATACGTCGACAAGAGTCGCGCCGATGATGGCCACCAGGCCGTCCAGATCCCCTGCCCAGATTTCCCGGGGGGGGATAAAATACGGCTCAGCGACCACCGCCACGTTTATCGACCACTGCGCCATGCTCAGGACCAAGAGATCCTGAGCTCTGGTGCAGTGGTTGATATTCGCCTGAAGGAAATGAAGTGCCATTACTAACACTCCATTTCCTCGGTTCGTCCCACAACTGGCCGGGAGTCGGCCTTAGAGGTGCTAGGGGGTGCGGCCCCCGCAGCCTTGGTCCAACGCTTGTTGCGCTTTCTGGGCGCGCCGCAAGCGTTGCCGCCTATTCTGTGCCCCGCGGACTTTCCTGCAGCAGTACACAGAGTGCAGTTTGGCTCCGCGGAGCACTGGGCCGCCTTATGGCCAGGCCGACCACAGCGATAACATAAATCACTGCGGTCGGTTTCGCAGGTGCAGAGTGCCCGTACGTGCCCTTTCTCCAGGCACCGGTAACACTGCATGGCCCGGGGTGTCAGGAGTTTTACCCTCGCTGACACCCAGCCCACCAGTAGACGGCCCGCGTCGGCGACCTGCTTGGCCGCAGCCACCGGACACCGCACCCAGATGGTGCCAAGCCTGACCTGACATGACGAAATCCTCCCCAATGCACATCGAACCCCGCACGATAGACCCGCACGTCATCGCACGACGAACGATGTGACCCCTCCCCAGAATATTAGCCGCGACAGTAACATTTCCCAAGGGATGAGAATTTCTTCTCATTCCTCGAGGAAGGATACTGTCGCGCCCAGGGTGCACCAGCCCAGCAGCTGCTCTTTCCTCCAGACGTATCGAGAGGGACCAGCAGCTGCCAGACAAACGTGGAGGAATTCTGACGCACCCCAACCTAACCTTTTTTTTTTTTTTTTTTTTTGTTGCCGGGGTGGAAAATCCTCGATGGATGTCCTCCGCTCTGGGGAGAGCGGAGGGGTCTGTCAGACTCGTACTGACTAAAAACCACCCCGGTGTTCCCTTCCCACACTTGCACCGGGGATCATGGGAACTAGTGCGCCTTCCACGATCCCCGGCTAGTGCCGGCCCGCCACTGCGGGCCTCCTCAGGTCTGCGGGAGGAGTGAGGTGTACTCCTCCCGCGACGTCCTATAGGGGCGCGCGCGGAACACTACGCGCCACCGCCTCGGGTCCAGTTATTCGACGGGGCGACGGACCTCCCCAAGTCCGCCGTCCCTCTGGACCCGTCTAGGGGGGCTGGAAGAGGGCGTTGTCCGCCCTCCGCCGACGCCCGGTTCGTCTGCTGCGGGTCGGGAGAGTGGTCTCGACCTCCCTCAACCTCTCCGCAGCCTCCTTCTGTGAGATGACCGTTTCACAGAAGGAGATCACCGCATCCCACGACTCTGCGCTCCCGACCATCGCGCGAGCGACGGCCGGCAGCGACAGGTCGGCTCCCACTTCTGTCACGAGGGCACGGCGCGGCTCCTCCCATGCGGCACACTCTGCCAGCGTATGCCGAGCCGTGTCCTCCAGACAGTGGACGCAGTGATGACACCGAGCGTCCGGCTCCCTGTTTATGCGACACAGGTACTTCCCGAAGCAACCATGCCCCGAGAGTACCTGCGTCGCCCGAAACGACAAGGAGCCGTGCCTCCTCTCGAGCCATTCCTCGAGCACCGGTCGGATCGCCTCGATGGTGGCGAGGCCGGCGGTAGGGCGTAAAAGCCTGTCCCGCCACTCCGCCACCAGGACCTCGCGGAGCTGAGACCGACGCAGATCGATCTCTCGCTGCATCGGTCCACCGCCCCGCGTCCGCACCTCCTCGCGCCACCGGTAAAGCGACGCGAGGACTCTCGCCTCTAGGTCCCAAGGTGGCGACCCGGCCAGTGCACAAGCCGCCTCGTAGGAGACTGTGCGATACCCCCTGATTGACCTGACGGCCATCGCCCTCTGCGGTTTCCGCAGCATCGCGATGCTGCCGGCCGTCAAGTCAGAGGCCCATACCGGGGCCCCGTACAGGGCCATGGATCGCAAGACCCCTAGGTACAGTCTCCTACAGGCGGTGCTCGGCCCCCCTAGATTGGGAAGCAGCGTTGCAAGCGCGCCCGCAGCGCCCATCAACTTGGGCGCCAGTCGCCGGAAGTGGGGGCCGAAGTTCCAATGGCTGTCGAGCACCAATCCCAGATACTTCATGGTGGACTCGACAGCGATCGGGGTCCCCCCCACCACAATTTGTGATCCCGGCGGCGGCGCCCGCCGGCGGCCGTGAAAGACCACAGCCTCCGACTTGTTGAGGGCCACCTCCAGGCCCAGGCGCCGTATGCGGCCCACAACCTGTGAGACCGCACAGGTCGCCAGCAACGCTGCCTCCCTGTACGAGTTCCCCCGGGCCGTGACCAGCGTGTCACCTGCGTAACACACCAGGGCCACTCCCGGTTGGAGCTCGCCCCTCAGCACCCAGTCGTACCCGATGTTCCACAGGGGTGGGCCAACGACCGAACCCTGTGGAACACCGCACGACATGTCGCGCCGGCCTCCGCCGTCGCGTCCCGAGTAGGTGACACACCTTCCCGCCAAATAAGCCCCAACGATGCGGCGGAGGTACGGGGGCACCCTGTGGTAACACAGCGCCTCCCGAATACAGCTCCAGGGCAGGGTGTTGAAAGCGTTGGAGATGTCCAAGGACACCGCCAACATCACCCCGCCCCGGGACACCGCTTCCTCCGCCAGGACTCTTACCCGCAATATGGCGTCCACGGTGGAGCGCCCATGCCGGAACCCGAACTGGCTGTCGTCCAGATCCGGCCCCTCTCTGTACAAGTGGCCGGCGAGGCGGGCAGCGATAATCCGCTCAAAAAGCTTACCCACCTCGTCCAGCAGCACTAAGGGCCGGTACGCAGACGGCGAGTCCGCCGGGCGCCCCGCCTTCCTGAGCAGGACCAGACGACCCTTTTTCCACTCACTAGGGAATTGGCCCCGCTCAAGACATGCGGTGAAGAGTCCCCTCAGCTGGGGCTCTAGCTCCTTCAGAGCGAGGCGAGCGCGACGCCGGGAACTCCGTCGGGCCCCGGGGCAACGGTCTTGGCCCGAAGCCGCGTTATCGCCACCCTCATCTCTGCTTGTGTCACCTCTGGGACGCTGACGTCCTCCTCATCCGTTGGCTCTGTGGCTGTGGGCAAAGCCATCGGTGGTGGAACATGTTCCTCTCTAGCAGGGAAGAGCGTTGCGACCACTTCCTGCAACAACTCAGGCTGCAGGCTCTCGGTGAGTGGGGGTGCCCAGGCACGAAGTTTCCCTCGGACCGCACGGTAAGGGCGCCCCCACGGATTCACGTTGAGAGCCGACAGCATCTCCTCCCTGGCTCGAGTCTTAGCCTCACCGACGGCCAGCCACAGAGCCTCCTTAGCCGCGCGGTACACCTCATACCGCGCGGCCTCTTCCTCCGGAACCCGGCGACGTCTCCTGCGGTAATGGCTGTACTGGCGTCTCACCTCCACGCACGTCACGCGCAGCTGCGCGATGACGGCGGACCACCAGTACAGCTGGCGTCTTGTGGGTTGGGTGACACGGGGCATTGACGCGTCGCAGATTTGCGTCATCGCCCCGCGGAACCACTGCGCCTCCGCTTCGACGTCGACGGGTTCGTTTGGCTCTCGGACCCAGGCCTGGAGGATTGCGGCCTCCTCGAGAAGTTCCCTGTCGATACGCTTGTACGACCAGCGAGGACCGTCCATCCGCGGGGTCGGCGGGCGACCGCCGCCCGCAGTCTGGGTGGAGGCGTCGAATCGAATATACCGATGGTCCGACAGCGTCTCCACCTCTACGGCAACTCGCCAGTCGCGTACACGGCCCGCAACAGCGGGGCTTGCGAACGACACGTCCACTATGGACCCGCCCCGCTGTCGCACGCACGTGTACACCGAGCCCCGATTCAGGACGGTCAGGCCGGTCTCAACCGTCCACTCCTCCAACACCTCACCCCTAGGATCGGTGATCGGGGATCCCCAAGCCGCGGACTTGGTATTGAGATCCCCGAGCAACAGCACCGGGCGAGGGTGGAACCGGCTCACGACGGCACCTAGCTCGACAAGGAACTCCTCGAAGTCAGCGAGACTCTTGTTGGGGGAGAAATACGCCCCAATTGTGACTATGCCGTCCACGAGGGCAGCCACCCAACCGTGTCCTCGGGACGGACTGCCAAGAGTCCCGCCAATGATGGCCACCAAACCGTCTAGGTCCCCTGCCCAGTTATCGCGGGGGGGGACAAAATATGGCTCGGCAACCACAGCCACGTTGATCAACCACTCCGCCATGCTCTGGAGCAACAGATCCTGAGCTCTGGCGGCGTGGTTGATGTTCGCCTGGAGGAAACGGAATTGTGCCATTAATGACACTCCATTTCCTCGGATCCTCCTTCCCTGGGTCGGGAGTCGGGCTGTGGGAGAGGCGCAGATTCACCGACAGCTCGAGTCCTCCTATTTCTAGACTTGGGTGCCTTGCAGGCCTTCCCGCCAAGTCTGTGCTCCGAGCGTTTCCCTGCAGCTGCGCAAAGGCTGCAGTATGGCGCTACGGAGCACTGGACCGCCTTATGGCCGGGTCGACCGCAGCGGAAACATATTTCGCTGCGGTCGATTTGTGCAGTGCATTGTGCCCGGACATGCCCCTTTTCCAGGCACCGGAAGCACTGCACAGCCCGCCTTGGCAGGAGTTTGACCTTGGCAGACACCCAGCCCACTAATAGTCGCCCGCCGTCTGCAACCTTATTCGCAGCAGCGACCGGGCACCGCACCCAAACAGTGCCCAGCCCATCCGCGCTGCTGCGAATTTTGCCCGCCGCCACGTTGTCGGGCGGACACCCTCCGTTTTGGGCAATGGCCGCCACTACTTCCTCCGGGGTCACCGAGTCGTCCAGCCCCTCCACGCGCAATTCAGCCGTGGTCATGGGCCTGGACACTCGGGCGTCCTCTGGCTTGAGGACTTCCCGGAGTTTGGCGGCCAACTTGTCCGCCCTCTCCTGCCTTGCCGCACCCGACAACTGAAGCATCTTGGCACCCGTGGCTGCCGTCCTGAAGACGAAACCAGCCGGGGTGCCAAACTCGCTAAATTGAAGCTTCTGCTTCATCTCCGCCAGGACCGACTTGTAGGTCACTCCCCTGCTTATGGCTTCGGGCTGCAGAGTAATAACTACAGCCTCGGAGCGTGGGGTAGTGACCTTTGGTGGCCTCGTGCCCTCTGGTCCAGCCGGTACCTGGGGAGGTGTCGGCTGCGGCGCCCGTTTCTTGCGGCCCCTCTTCACCACCGTCGTCCAGGGCTCCTGGGTGGGTGGTGCGGACGCCGGAATCGCGGCCTCTTGGGAGGTAGGTGGCGCGGTCGCACCCGCCACCCTCTTCTTCTTTTTCCTCCTGCGGCGGCCCTCTCCACCTACCGTAACTTGGGCGGGAGAAGCGGTCACCGGGGGCTGGGACGTCCGGACGAGGGGCGTGGACGCAACCTGTACCGGCGTCCCGGGCTCCACTGTGGGCTCTTTGGCCCCCCCTGCAGTCCTCCGCGTGAGCTGCGCGGGCTTCGGCCTCGCGGGCTCTTCCATCCTCCGCCTGTCTGCCGCAAGCGGGGGGCGGAGGCGCTCAGCCGGGGGCAGTCGAGACTCGATTGCCTCCAGGCGGGCACTCACCATGCCCCCACACTGCAGCATGCAGATTCTGGCCACCCTCTCTACGTCGTAGTCCGACAGACTCGGAGTAGGTGGCGCTGCAGGTGCAGGGGCCGACGAGGGAGCCGCCTGCTGCTGCCCGACACTTTGCAGAGCGGCAAACTGCCGCTTGAGGTCCTCCAGCTCGGATCGGAGACGGCTGTTCTCCGTCCACAACCTCGCAGTCTCCTCGGAGGTCGTGTGGTCATGGAGAACCAGAACCGCCTCCCTGATCCCCTCTGCCGCCTCTTTGAGGGCGCGCGTGAAGGAGCCCTTCAGGTTGCCGGATTTGGTGGCAACCTTCAGGACGATGTCCACGCCGTCCATTACTTGGCGGCTGAGAGCCTCTGCTGTCAGGCTCTCCCCATTGGCCGCCTGGGCAGACCGCCACTCTCGGGCCTTACGGGCCATTTCGGCCACCTCATCGGCCGCGACCGCTCTACTTTGAGCGCGCTTCGCGGCATTGGCCTCCGCCTTTGTGCCCACAAGAGCGACGGTGACCCCTCCCTGGTCGTCGGTCGAGACCGCAGGTGATGCGCGATCTGACCCGCTTGGCACCGGCGTGTCGGGGCGCTTCAGGAAGCGGCCCCGGGTGTCGCGTGATGCTGCTGGACTGCCTGTCCCGCGACCTCTACCTCTCTTCGCTGTTGGCACTTTGGCGGCCGGCTGGTCCTCCTCACTAGAAGACAGACCCGCCGCCGAAACAGCGTCCGTCTGACCGCGCGAACGCTTCCCCCAAAACTTGGAGGAAACGGCCGCAGCAGCCAGCGATGCGTCGTCCGACTCCGACATGCTCACCCTCTCCAGAACCACGCATGGCTCTGCAGACGGCGCGCACCTCGGAGTGTCTGGAGCCTCTGCTCCCGTCCTTGCACCCGGTTTTGGGTCGGGTGGTTTGAAGGAGATCAGGTCTTCAAAGGACCGTGACCTCGATGAGCCTCCTCGGCTCTTGTTGCCACTGGCAAACGGAAAGCGGTGGTTGCCCCCCCCAGAATACGGTGGGGCAGACGATCCCGAAGGGATCGTGACGGATTCTCCAGCTGCTGAGCAGCTGGTACCGCCCTGGGGTAATATATTTCCAGTCGCTTTTTTCATTTTTGTTCCTTTTAAGGGTGCGGTCCCTGTCTCCCCACTTCATCATTCATAAATAAATAAACATATACACATAAAAATATATAGAAACATACATACATAAATTCCCCCCCTCCCACTTGATCCCCCACCACTACCATTCGCCACACTCACAGTCACGTCTGACGGGCAGACGCGTACCAGAGGGCGACGAATGCCGCGATGCAAAATCAAGGAGGATCCCCTACCCTGATTCACTCCCCGAAAACTTCGAAGAGTGAATCACTAATCACGTACCGTCCGATGACCCGCTTGAGCCCTCAAACAATACGGTCAATACAATATTAAAACTTCATTTACTTCTTCAGGCAGTGTTTAAAAGTTTAGTAATTTCAATTTTACTGAAATATGATGGAATTATGCTTTATTTCTTCCGATTAATTTTTTCGATATGACTCCCGACAGCAAACAGCTGTCGGAAAGATTCGAGTCCTATTAACGAATTGAACTGTCAAAATTATTCGGTTTCGGATTTGTGAATAGCGTTTGGAGGACATCTTCGATATCTTTGACGTTCGATTCGGTACGGAATCTAGTCGAATGGTTGTGAATAAGGGGCCTGGCCCGGGAGGCGCCAGCTCTGTCTGGACCCAGTGCCCCGTCGCAGTGGCCAAGCACCTGGCTGACACCGGCCGGCTCTTGGTGGGTTGGAGCTCTGCCAGGGTCGTGGTTCTGGACGCTCGGCCAATGAGGTGCTACATGTGCTGGGGGTTGGGTCATGTATGCCGGAAGTGTGACTCAGGCGTCGACCTAAGCAAGCACTGCTTCCGCTGTGGTGTGCCGGGGCATCTGGCATCTGCGTGTTCCGCCAACCCACACTGCTTACTGTGCGCGGCGGCGGGACGACCGTCTAACCACGCCGCCGGCAGAAAGGGCTGCAAGCCACCAGTCCGATCTACCAGGGAGTCGACCACTTCCAGCGCAGTGCGATCGGAAGAGCCGTCGCAGGGGGCGATAATGATTACGGACTAATTATGGACCCGGTACGTAATCATTCTCTCCTCCAAGCGAACTTGAACCACTGCGCCGGCGCGCAGGACTTGGTTCTACAGACCATGGCGGAGCGCTCGATTGGTGTGGCCGTAGTGGCGGAGCCATATTTCATCCCAGATCGCCCTAACTGGGTAGGTGACATGGACGGCCTTGTCGCTATTATCAGCTCCTCGGCGCCACTTTCAATTAGAGAGAGGAGTCGAGGATTTGTTGCGGCCACCTGGGGGGACATAATTCTATGGTTAATTCTTTATAGGTACATAAAAGTTATCGTTTTATAATAATAATTCCCTTCCAATAACTTAAGTAATCTTTCATTTTAATTATTTATTATTCATGATAATTAATTGCTTGATGGTCTAGCTCACGCTAATCTTAACTTTAGTCTAGTCACAGACAATAATTGGTCTAGACAAATAATGTAAATTATTGTGAACATTTTCAATTTGTGCTACTGCGAAAGGTCAATTACATCGTGCAAATTCTAGTAATATGTATCTTAAAATAAACTGAATTTCATTATTGAAACTAATTAAAAACTTTTTCAATAAAACCTACAAATAATTTGTCAGCCTTCGGCCAGGTCGGATTGGACCGACTCGGACCGCATCCGGAGAGCAGCCAGTCTTACGTGCGATCGCGTACTGCACGTCCTGCCCAGTCACAGAGTCGTCAAGGCCCGAGATGCGCAGTTCAGTGCACTTCATCGGCCTGGAGACCCTGACCTCCTCTGCGAAGACCGCTCGCAGTTTTTCTGCGACACGGTCTGCCCCCGCAGTACCTTCGGCCCCTGGAAACTCCAGCATGCGGGCACCGGTTAAAGCCTGTCGGAACCTGACATCCGTTATGCCAAGCTCCTCCAGGTTCACGGCTTGCCTAGCCTTGGTGAGGACGGCCGCGTATGTGACCCCTCTCCACTGCTTCCGGCTGCAGGGTGAGCACTACCGCAGCGGACCTTGGCGCACGGATACCTCGCTTGGCGTTCTTGCCCCTCTTGGGCCTGGACCGCTTGTTTCCCTGAGCGGCAGGGACCGCCGCAGCATTTTGAGGTGAGGGAGGAGAAGTACCTTTGTTCTTCTTCTTCTTCTTCCCATTCGTCTTCCTCCTCACCACGTTCTGCCAGCCCTCACTGGCAGACGCCGATGGGTCTGCATCGGGGACTCGCGTGGTCGCCATTGGAACGGATCCACTCGGAGGAGCTTCCCTCTGCGTCTCAGGCACTTGAGGAGACACCTGAGGGGCCACGGAAGGCAGCCTGTTGCCTGCGCCGCCAGCGCCACTAGCAGCAGCAGCTGCATTTCTGCGGTCCGCTGCCAGAGGCGGACGAACGGTCCTCGCTGGCAGGAGGCGGTCCTCGATGCCCGCAAACCGAGCATCAATCATTTTCCCGATCTGGGAAACGATGGCATGCACCTGCATCTCGCTCATTGGTGGCCTTTGCTGGTGGGACTTCTCAGGAGCCGATGAACACCTGGAAACTTGGGGCTCCACCTGCGGCGGACCTTCCGGTCGCACCCGGAGACCCACGACTTCCTCTCGAAGAGCCACCATCTCTTGACGGAGGGCATCGACCTCCTTTCGCAGTCGCTCGTTCAGCAGGTGGAGCCGTCGGGTCTCCTCACTGGAGCTCCTGCTGGCGAGGCCCTCTATGGCCAGTCTAACCCGCTCTGCTGCCTCTCTGATGGCCCGCTGGCATGTACCCTTTAAGTTTTTGGACTTCCGAGTGGTATCCAAAACCACCTCGATGTCCATTAGGGCACTTTTTTCAAGTTCCTCTGCAGAAGCAGAGGAATAGTGCTCCATGCGTGGAACCACAGCGCTGACAGGCGCATCCGCACTCTCCTCTACAACCCTGTTGACGGCCACTTGGCATGCCGGCGACTCGCTTCGGCAGTCCGACTCACTCTCTTCAGAGAGTGAACCACGTGGGGTACCGGTTCGGAGGAACCTACCCCTCCCATCTCGGGCTGCATGGTCTCTGCTCTCTACTTGTCGTCGCCTTAGAAGGTACCTTCCGAGGTGGCAACATCTCCTCGTTTTCGTGAGGCCGTTTGTGAGGTCCCGGAGATGCGAGCATTTCGGAAATACGACCCGACAACTCAGCATCAAGGCGACCCGTATCTCGCTGGCCACTTACCACTACCATAGTGGTGTCGCTGGACAACGCGCCGTCCACTGTTCTGTGCGCTGTATCGTCGGCCTCCGACAACCACGCCTGGTTCTGCTGGAGCCATTGCTCCTGTCCTCTGTGACACAGCGCCAGAGTCTGCCACTGCGTCTGCGTCCGCCGATTGGCGCTCACCCGGTCTGCTGTTGGGGTCTTCGAAAGACCTTGATCCTGAGCCTCCTCGGCTCTTGTTGCCATTGGCAAACGGAAGCGAAATGTTGCCCCCCCCAGAATACGGTGGGGCAGACGATCCCGAAGGTATCGTGGCGGATTCTCCAGCTGCTGAGCAGCTGGTACCGCCCTGGGGTATTAGTTTGCATTTCGACTTATTCATTATTTGTTTGTTCCTTTGAAGGGTGCGGTCCCTGACTCCCCACTTTCATCTAAATAAATATATAAACATATACACATAAAAAATAATATACATACATACATATATCCCCCCCTCCCCCTTGATCCTCCACCAGGACGATTCGTCACGCTCACAGTCACGTCTGACGGGCAGACGCGTACCAGAGCGCGACGAATGCCGCGATCCAAGATCCCCAACCCTGATTCACTCCCCGAAACCTCGAGGAGTGAATCATCAATCACGTACCGTGCGATAAGCCCGCAAGCCATCGCACGGTACATGACGAAATCCTCCAAAATGCACATCGAACCCCGCACGATAGACCCGCAAGTCATCGCACGACGAACGATGTGACCCCTCCCCAGAATATTAGCCGCGACAGTAACATTTCCCAAGGGATGAGAATTTCTTCTCATTCCTCGAGGAAGGATACTGTCGCGCCCAGGGTGCACCAGCCCAGCAGCTGCTCTTTCCTCCAGACGTATCGAGAGGGACCAGCAGCTGCCAGACAAACGTGGAGGAAAAGCGATGGCCTCCGACTTGTTGAGGGCCACCTCCAGAACCTAACCTAACCTAACCTAACCCAGTCTCACGGCATCCCCCGCCGCGATCAGATCACTTTAAAGTCGCTCCGCGCTCGAAAAATTGTAAAAATAGGTTTTTTCGCGGAAAACCACCCGTGTGATATATCATTTTAAGCGGGCTGCAAAGGCGCATGTGATAGTGAAAATTAAGTGGTGATAAGTGAAAAATTGTGGCGAAAAACAAAGAAAAACACTCATTGAAAAAGCTTTGGAGCGTGACGCTGCTCGATTTTGAGTGGTGCAGCCAGGTGCGCAGCAAAAAGACCTATCTCTGGATACCTCACTTGGAATTTTCCGACTTGGGGTTCCGGAGATAACGAAGAAAAACATTTAACCACGTGTAACGTGGTGGGAGTTCCCGAGGGTTCAAACAGGATCCGGGACCGTTCTCCGAGGGCGACACGGACGAGGAGCCGGGAGACTTAAAGACATCGGGGAAATTCCTCGTGGAAGACAGTCAAAAACAAGATTGTAATTTTTGACATTTTTAATCAAATTTTCCGGGATAACCAGATCGACAACGTGTCATTTTTATGCACTTTAAATATTTAGCGAAGTACTCGTAAGTTCTATGTATGTTTTAATTTTGGTGATAATTGTTCAAGTACATAGTTTTTAAGATTTATTATGTGTTTAATGTTTTAAAAAATTGGGGGTTGGCCATTTCAACCCTAAACATTTCTGTAAAATATTTTTCATATTCATTAAGGCGCTACCCCACGCGAAATTAGCAACTCTATTTGTGGTGATTCAAACTTCGTTTGAATCACTGTTAGAATACAGTTCTGATCAGCTTGCACTACGAAGTGGCTTTTACGTCAGTCACTGCGGGTCGAATAGTGCGAAATTAGTGGTTTTTATTCTTTATAAAATCCAATTTCCGTCTTTAAGAAAAAAAAAAACTGGCATTATGTTCATTTTTAAGTTGCCTATCCATTAGTATAAGAAGGAAATCAAAATAATGTTAACTTTACGAGAAGATGCATGTTTTAAATATTTTTTTCTCATTTTTGTCGTTTCATTGTGAGGGGATGGATTTATTAAATATTATGAGACTTAAAAAAAAAAACTACCATTTTGCAGTCAAGAATAAGTATGTAGAAATTGAATGTATTTGTTATTACTTGGTATTTCTTTTGGTTATAGAGTAGTTGGCTCCAAAAAAAGCACAAAAAACGGCTTTTGCTCGGGGACGCGCCTTAATAGTTTTACCACGAGAATAGCTTAATTTGATATTTTATAAACCATTAATTAGTTGTAAAAATTTAATTGTAGTGGGAATTTTCGAGCCAAAACTTTTAAATTGTAACACTGGGGGTTGTAGAAGGGGCGGTGTATACTCAAGCTTCTGAGAGGTCAGAGTAACTAGGCAGACCTACTTTTCATCCAAATTTCGGATTTTTCGGTGCATGGGAAGTCAAAAAACCACAGCTTTTGCGGTGGTGAAACTGTAAACAACCCCTTTAGCGGCTACCTCACACGCAAACCCCTGAGCCGAAAAATCCAAAACACAGGTCGGAGTAAAGAGAAACTCCCCCTTCTTCAGCCGCAATCCCAAAACCCACGCGTCTTAAATAGGACGCAAGCTTTGACTCCTGAAGTGGAGGAAGTGCCTGGCGACAGCAGAAAATATAACTTAGCTGACAAACTTCTAGAGCTAAGCTTAACTATCTTGCAATTGACAATTTGTTACAGCTCAAACTCTTTGTAAATGGACAAAATTTTTTAACACCAATGATGTAATTCACCAACCGGGAATCGAACCCTGGACTCGAAAATCCAAAAAACGTACATAACTCCGAAACGGAGCCAGATAGCCCATTTTTGACCAAAATTTGCAATAGTATGCGCAGTGTTTCCGAGGCCACCCTTATCATAAACCCACCCCTATTTTATATTTCAAAATTTTTACCCTCAAAATTTGACACCTACATAATTATTATAAGACTAAGAAAAATGTAATTTAAAGTTTTGTGTCACATATGTATTTACGTAACTTGAAAAGGCGATTTTTTGTTCATTATTAATGACGTTGAAATTAGGGAAAAACATTGGACTTGGCTTAAAACGGAAATCCATGACAGAATCATGTAAATCGGTCCAGTAGTTTAGGAAATATAGGGTAAAACAAATAGTAAACATTGTGTTCATTGTAGGTATTTATCAAAATGTGTCCCCCCCGCTAAATTTTAAAATAAGAGAGTAAAAAAAATATGCTGTAGTAGATCTCAATGAAAACCAGACAACACATTTCCAGGCACTGAATTTAAACTTAGCTAAAAGTTATAACCCTGAGACAGGCAAGTACGGTAGGTAATTATAACGCGGATTGGGCTGTAGGTAGATTTTCCACTGCCCCCCGTTTATACTGTGATACGGCGTTGCTGTTTCTCTCTTGTTTGCTAGCCCACCTAATATTGTTCATAGAACACAGTTGACAGACCCTGACCATTCGTTACCATCATTATTAGCGATGCGCGATAGCGAGAGGTTTTATTCGATTATTTCGATTCGATGGTTCTCGAATGTTTCGACTTGGACTCGAGTACGACTAGGTTTGTTATTGCGACTAGTGCATGGCGCGATCATTCGTAAGTTGTTCCTCGATTGTTTAGAGTTTCGCGAGTTTTTGACTTGCGTTGTGATTGCAAATCCAAACTAATTCTTTCAACAAGAGCAATCGAAAATAATCAATACTACGACGGGGAAGGAATCATGAAAATATATAAAAATATCGAGCACTGGCAATCAATAACTATCGGTCGATTCCGTTGACTCGAAACAATCGAAGAACATCTCGATTATTTTGTAGAACAGTGGGTCGATGGTTGACTCGATGGTTTATTTTAACGACTCCGATTCTTACGATTGTTAAAACATCTCGGAATTGCCCATCGCTACCATCAATCAAGCTTTCAAGCTGTGTAGGTACCAAGTAGGGATGTCAATCTGAAATTGATTGAGCAAAGAATCGATTTTTTGGAACAAATAAAAATGTTTTTTCAGTTCGGTATCTGGTCCTGAATCGATCCAGGGAATCGATATTTCGCCCTAGAACATAAACTTTTTTTTGTTTGAATTGTTAAGAATTGTGGTGGCGGGAAAATTACGAAGCATATATTGCGCGGGCAAATCCTTTTCGATTTTTTCCAGATATGAGTAGTTAAATCCTTTTCGCTCATCGATCGTTTTTTCGTCCCCGTACCCCTTTTACATTGCAAATTTCATCGAAAAAAAGATTGATTTTTGGAAAATATGAGAAGAGGTTTCAGTCAGGGGAAACAGAAAGTCACTGATTGTAAAATAAAAGTAAAAGTTTATTCACAGTTTATGTAAAATCAGAAAGAGTTCGGTATAAATAATTAGGTATTCGTGGACAATGCAAGTTGCGCGGGAAGTTGAGATGCACGTACATGTGCCTTGCGCGTAAGCAGCGGACTGGCGGACCCGCGCGCATCGGTAACACGCTTACTACCGCCACACGGGAAAGAGATGGAGAATCATTCCGTATATCGGAGCGGCACGCGACCGCGGGACGCTCTTATTGGTCGAGTCGTTTCGGTCTGGGTTGCTACATACTCCCCCTCCAGTTCAGGAGAACGCCCACGCTCCTGGACTGGTATACTATCAATATCAGCATTAGCTGGACGTCCGCGTTTTCTTTTAGGATAAACGGGTTTTGGTAAGGAGTCGTCGCTACCTCGGTAACGTGTAAGGTCTTCAGAATGATATTTCCCTAAATCTACTTCGGGTTGTTCTGTGCTCGCGATGGTGTACGTTGTTGGGCTTACCTTTTTCGTGATCTGGTAAGGGCCATCTCGACGAGGGTAGAACTTGGAAGTGAGGTCTTTTGACCCCTTGCTTAGCAAATGAGATTTTAGCATGACTAAATCACCTACCTCGAAGGCGTCAGATGGTCGGCGCGAAGCGTCGGCATACTGCTTCGTCTTGTCCTGCTGGATCTCGACGCGTTCCCGAACAGCTGACAGTGAATGCAGGAAGTTTTCGAGGTAAGGGGTCGCTTGTGCGACAAAGTTTTCTTTGGCTGTGATGGCACGAAGGTCGTGAATGACCTCTGTGGGTGACCGCATCTCTCTACCAAAGGTCAAATAAGCCGGTGACTTGCCCGTTGTGCGACATTTCACGCTATTGAGAGCAAAACGGATCACTGGTAACTTCTTTGGCCAAGAGGTGTGGTCATCTGCCACGATATTGGCCAGCATTGCCTTAAGGTCGCGGTTTTTTCGCTCGGCAGGGTTAGCTTGTGGATGATACAGCGGGACAAAATTTTGTTTGATGTCTAGGACTGTCATGCATTGCCGCATCACTGCGGAAACGAACTGGACACCGTTGTCTGAAATAATCCTGCGAGGTAAACCGAACCGCATGAAATATTCCTCAATGAGGATATGGGCACAGGCCTCTGCTGTCGCTTCCTTCAAAGCAAACAGCTCCGTCCATCGGGTAGCAGTGTCTTCAATAAGAAAGATCCACCGCTCCCCCTGGTCTCCTTCCGGCAGTGGGCCGAACAAGTCCATGGCCAACACTTCGTTCCGCTGGCACATGACTGGTGTTTGGAGAAGGCCTGGAGGTTTGGTGTTTTTAGCCTTATACCGCTGGCAGTGGATGCAGGCCAAGACATAATCGGTGATTATTCTCCGCATCCCTGTGAAATAATACAGCTGTGCTGCCTTCTGGTATGTCCGATCGATGCCTGGATGACCAGCAGTTTGCGAGTCGTGTAGCTCTTTTAAAATAGCTGCAACTTGGCCGGCAGGTATGACTAATTGCGGGGATTCGCTATCGGAGTCCGGATTGAAACGGTACAGAACTCCTTGATCCATGAGATAACCCCTTTCTAACCATCTTTTGGACGCAACGTCATCAGGTCCTTCTAGCTCTTTAACAATCTTATCCACTTCAGGGTACGAAGTCTGTTCTAGGCGAAGCTGACTTGGTGTCTTGGCGGGTAGATCGCAGATAACAGAACAGACCCCGCAACTGTCGCTTGTATCGCTAGAACAAATCGGTCTACTAAGCGTGTCTGCAACGACATTCGCTTTCCCTGGGGTATATTGAAATTGGATATCAAAAGATTGGAGCTTCAGAGCCCAACGGACTAGTCTACCTGCTGGTGATTTAAGTGATAGCAACCAGCGTAGAGGCTGATGATCACTTCCAATCACGACTGGCTGACCGTCTAGGTAAGGCCGAAAACGCTCCACCGCCCACACTACAGCGACTGCTTCCCGCTCTGTGGTTGAATAGTTGCGTTCAGCTGCGTTGAGGAGTCGGCTGGCATATTCGATTGGCCTTTCCTGATTGCCGTCACCCTGTAATAAAACTGCGCCTAAGGCGTAGTTACTTGCGTCAGTTCGCAGAATGAAGGGACGACTGAAATCGGCTTGCACCAGTATTGGAGCTGTGGTCAGCAGACTCTTCAGCTCGTTAAATGCTTGGTTCTGCTCTGAGCCCCAAGACCAGACTTGACTTTTCTTTGTCAAGCGAGTCAATGGTTCAGCGACTTTTGAGAAGTTAGGTATGAATTTTCTGAACCATGAACATGTTTGCAAAAAGGTTCTCAGGTGCTTCAAATTACCTGGTACCTTCATCTCAAGTACAGCACTCACCTTCCCTGGGTCGGTGGAAACACCTTTTTGTGTTATAACGTGACCGAGATATTTAACGCTTTCTCGAGCAAAAGCGCACTTCTCCCTATTTACATGGAGGTTAAACTCAGCCAGACGTTTGAAAACTGCCTCGAGGTCTTGCAGATGCTGTTGGTATCCCTGGGATATAATCAACAGATCATCCAGATATGCTAATAAAGTTACCTCTTGTAAAGCAGAGCAGGATCGGAGACGATCGATGAGACGCTGAAAGGTAGCTGGCGCGTTACGGAGACCAAACGGCATCCTTTTAAATCGGTAAGTACCTAAAGGGCAGACAAAAGCTGTTTTGTCCCTATCAGCTTCCCTAACCGTCACCTGCCAATATGATGATCGAAGGTCTAGCGTACTCATGTAGCAGTCCCGTTTTGTGCTCTGAAGTAACTCGTCGATGCGTGGCATCGGATAAGTGTCAGCTTTGGTGATTGCATTCAAGCGCCTGTAGTCGACGCAGAAGCGGATACCACCATTGGACTTCGGCACCATCAGCGCCGGTGAACACCAAGCCGATTCACATTCTTCTATAATGTTATCTCGTAACATCTTACCTATTTCAGCCTTCATCAGCTCCTTTTTCGAAGGATTTAGGCGGTAAGGAGGAACAGCAATTGGAGGATGCTCACCTGTATCAATGCGGTGTTCCGCATACGGTGTTGGACCTCCCCCTGCTTTAAAGACGGGTGCGTGCCTGGTGAGAACGGCAGCGAGCGCTTTTCGCTCAGCTGGTTTAAGGTGAGTACCTTCATCGTCCCTAAGTACATCTGTGGAGGCGCAGGACACGTCACGCGAGGTAGGTTCGAAGAACAAGGTATGTTTGACTGTTTCTAAGCTACTAAAATACCATACTTGTTTGGAAAAATCTATAACTACTCCTGCGGCGGTTATAAAATCGATACCTAATAACGTCTCGTTATTTGTCGAGTCGGGAAAAATTATAAAAGGAATCGTTATTACTGCCGTTTCTAAGCACACGTCTAACGTGGTGGTAAGTACATCCATCGTACGGATAACACCGTCGGCAAGCTTAACTTCGCGTGTCGCAGAGCTGAATGGATGTCCTTGACGTAGAAGGAGAGTATATAGCGTATAACCCGCAATGCAATGTTTGGCAGCCGTATCTATCAACGCGGTACCGGTAAACCCTAAAATTTGAATATGAAAAATTGGTCGTAAATCGCAACCAATAGAGGGTCCCGAACGGTCGTTACACAAGCATACATCGGTTAAACATACATTATTACAAAAAAAATTACAAGAACAATTTTGCCCATTATCCTTTACATTTTTACAAAAAAAATTACAAGAACAGTTTTGCCCATCATCCTTTACATTTTTACAAGAAACATTGCGAGAACATTTTTGACCATTGTTCTTTATCTTATTACAAGAAATATTACGAGAACGTTTTTGTTCATTAACCTTTACATTATTACTAGAAATAATACGATTACATTTTTGAACATTATTAGACAAATATTGTGGAATAATATTGGCCGTTTTTATGGGACACGAAACACCGTTAGCACTTTCACACACTAATTCATTATTATAGTTATCAATAGGGTTAAAAGAGTCAGATGCGCGAGATTTAATCGAATAGAAACTTTGAGCACTAGATTGTTTATCACTCTCACCTGGTGTCTGCGACGCCTGTAACTTACGGCATTGCTCCTTGACGTGGCCGAACTTCTTGCAGTAGGCGCAAGTAGGCCTTTGCCTCCTTGTGGAGTCCTGCTTCGGTGGACAAGGCGCGTGAGGCGCGGGGGGCGCGGCTGGAACAGGCGCGGGCGGAGCGGGCGGGCTCTGCGCCGCGGCGGCGCCGGCGTCCGCGCTGTCGCGCGCTGTGGCGCGGCTGTTATCACGAGCGCCCACGTTATCACGCGAGGCGGATTGTGTAGACGGCGTTGATGTTGACAGCGGTTGTGCTCGCCGCTCACTCGCCGTGTGTGTCATGGCGGTTTTTTCGACGAACGAGTCTTCTACATTCCGTGCGAGGCGGAGTAAATCATGGAAGTCGCGACATTCTTCTCTGCGTATCCTTTTCTTAATTCTGCTGTGCAGGAGACCGTATGTCATATCTATCTGTGCTGACTCTGTTATATCACCCTTGGGCAAGCGTGCGAAAAGGGCGCGAACGCGCGCTACAAACATGTCGGTGTTTTCTTTGTCTTGCGGCGTGGAAAATATTTCAATGTAAATTCGATGAGGCGGCCGGCGGTCACCGAAGGCACTTATCAAGTTATTCTTGGCTTCTAGCCACGATGACACGGAATATTTTATGCCCTGCCACCACGTGGCCGCTTCGTCCTTGAATAAGTAGGCTAAACCTCGTAGGATATTTGAGTCCGTAACTTGCGCGCAGTCGCTATATGCCTCAATAGCGTCAATGAATGCTTCGACCGACTCCTTCGGTCGGCCGGAGAAGGTTGCTCTGCAGCGGGCTAGGGTGCTATGCCCTGATAGCACGAGTGATTCCGGGGTGGATGCATTCGCCCGCGACACCGTGGTGAGCAACTCCCTGAACGCTTCTGTTTGAGAGCGCTGGAGAGAAGCGATAATCATCGCCACGTTTTCATTAGAGAACGTAGCGTTTGCATCGGCACGCGGCGAAGAGAACGCGTCGTCGCCATCTTGGCTGGCGGACGCCGCTGGCGGCGTGTTTGCTCGCGAGAGGACGGGTAATGCGTTGTTTGCATCATCTCTCCGAGTCAAACTAGCCGCTCTACTCCTTGTCACTGGCATTTTTGTTCGTCACTGCAAAACGTTCACTGTAGACACTATGCACTATACCTACTATTGTCACACGAAAAACACGTTGGAGCGCCACATATGAGAAGAGGTTTCAGTCAGGGGAAACAGAAAGTCACTGATTGTAAAATAAAAGTAAAAGTTTATTCACAGTTTATGTAAAATCAGAAAGAGTTCGGTATAAATAATTAGGTATTCGTGGACAATGCAAGTTGCGCGGGAAGTTGAGATGCACGTACATGTGCCTTGCGCGTAAGCAGCGGACTGGCGGACCCGCGCGCATCGGTAACACGCTTACTACCGCCACACGGGAAAGAGATGGAGAATCATTCCGTATATCGGAGCGGCACGCGACCGCGGGACGCTCTTATTGGTCGAGTCGTTTCGGTCTGGGTTGCTACAAAAATCATTTTTTTTTATTTGTGACTCGATTATTCATATTTCTATTCGAATCAATTCAGTAACGGATCTTTTTCAGAGTTTTTTTTTGGTTCCTTTCGTCCGCCTTTGGGGCAGGCAAAGGGAGCTGAACCAATACAGTAATTTTTTCAAAGACAATAGACGTCCCCATTGGAGAGAAATATTTGAAATTTAGAATAGGTACCGGTATGTAATGTGATGACAATCAACGAGTGTTGCTAACGTTTGATTTTGTATTTCCTCTTCTAAATCTTACACTTTTCTTAAGTTTTAAGGTAATTACTAAATATTATTCTTTATCACCATAAAAAGCATCCATTGTACATAAAAAAAACTTTTTTGCAAAAAATAAAACCGACTTCAAAAAGAAAAAGTGAAAAATAACTTTAGCTTCTGAAGTCGGTGACGTTTGTATGATTGATTTAATTTTTTTGTCACCGACTTCAGAAGCTAAAGTTATTTTTCACTTTTTCTTTTTGAAGTCGGTTTTATTTTTTGCAAAAAAGTTTTTATTTTTCACTTTTTAATGGTTCACATGGAAAGTGCATACCGTTACAATTACAACAAGCCCAAACACGACTAGGATACATTGTCTCATTATGGAGTTCCGTGACTCTTGGCTTCATCATCAGATCTGATGGTAGAATGGTTCTTATCAAACGCAAATGCTTCACTTGTTGTAGAAAATACCAAAATTGCTGTACGTTATCCTATAAAATTTGAAGAGTTCCCTCGATTTCGCCAAGATTCCATCATCAGATCCCGACTTGGCGACTATGGGACCAACTTGGAAGTATACCCTTTCAAACAAAAAAAGAATTTTTCAAATCGGTTTAGGCGTCTTCGAGTAATCGGTGATCATACATAAAAAAAAAAAAAAAAAAAATACATACAGTCGAATAGAGAACCTCCTCCTTTTTGGAAGTCGGTTAAAAATAAAACCGACTTCAAAAAAAAAACAAAAAAGCGAAAAATAACTTTAGCTTCTGAAGTCGGTGACCTTTGTTTGATTGATTTAGTTTTTTTGTCACCGACTTCAGAAGCTAAAGTTATTTTTCGCTTTTTTGTTTTTTTTTTGAAGTCGGTTTTATTTTTTGCAAAAAAGTTTTTATTTTTCACTTTTTAGTGGTTCTCATGTGCTTGATATACATGGAAAGTGCATACCGTTACAATTACATCAAGCCCAAACACGACTAGGGTACATTTTCTCATTATGGAGTTCCGTGACTCTTGGCTTCATCATCAGATCTGATGGTAGAATGGTTCCTATCAAACGCAAATGCTTCACTTGTTGTAGAAAATACCAAAATCGCAACACGTTTTCACATAAAATTTGAAGAGTTCCCTCGATTTCGCCAAGATTCCATCATCAGATCCCGACTTGGTGGCTATGGGACCATTTGGAAAGAATACCCTTTCCAACAAAAAAAGAATTTTCCAAATCGGTTGGCAAGCGACGGAGTTATGCCCGAACAAACATAAAAAAAATAAAATAAAATAGAAACATCCGAATTGAGAACCTCCTCCTTTTTTAGAAGTCGGTTAATAACACTAACCGTCAATAAAACACAAAACACTTCACTGTTCCATAAAAAACTCTTTCACGGACGTTTGAATGGTTCTCAGTAGTAGAGTCGCCAATGCTAAACCTGAACGAGGCTTACTACTTAGTTAGCCGTTCAGACGAGCGAAATTGGAACTACAGCTACCATTTTGAGAACGACATTTTGCTTACACTTAAAAACCCCGAAACATAAATGAACGATGTAATTACTGTGTGTTCTGATATTCAAAAACTGACTAAAAATACTGCCCTACGTTTCCCCTTTTTCTTGGTAAACTTCATAAATGGCAAGACCAAATTTCGACTTGGGTCCCCCCAGGTTCGGGAGGAGCCATGAGAGGGTTTATCGACGCACTTTGTGTGCTAATAATAGGTATTAAAATGTGCAATAGTTATGAAAAACCAAAGTGGTTTGTCTGTGTACCTATTCACTTATCTTGCTGGTTTCACATGAATTAAATATGATTCAATCAATAGACGTAAGTAGTACCTACGTTTCACCATTGCGTACGTAGCTAGGAAATAAAACAGGTAAGTTTGCCTACGCTTATCGCCTGATTTAGGTATACCCCCAGTATACATGAACTTCTATTCTCTGACTGATTTTATTCAACCCAAACCAATGAATTAGTACCTCATTGTGTCAGAAAACGTATTATCAGTACCCACTTACATACAGCAGTAGAAAGATTTTTAAATCCTTAGGTACTTTAAATTTAAAGTACTTAGATAATACAATAAGATACAATAATTACATTAGTATTGTATCTGTGTGAACTAAAGGCACATCGCAGATATTTTTTTTTACTTTCTGGCATTCTCTCTCATCTCCTAATAAAAAACATTTTTATCAATCACTAGCGGACGTCCCGCGGTTTCACCCGCATAGTTCCCGTTCCCGTGGGAGTACGGGGATAAAATATATCCTATGTTACTCGTGGATAATGTAGCTTTCGAATGGTGAAAGAATTTTTAAAAACGGTCCAGTAGTTTTTAAGCCTATTCATTACAACCAAACAAACAAACAAACAAAGTTTTCCTCTTTATAATATTAGTGTAGAAGTGTAGATAAAATGTAAAATTAGCGGGCAAACCCGCGCGCCGGCGCAAACTTGCTATAAACACAATTTTGATTCGCAAGATGTCAAGACAATTATTAAAACGCATGGACTGACTGGAGGAATGGCAACAACGCGGGGGGGCGGGGCGGGGGGGGGGGTGCGTCTGACTGGCAACGTCACGTAATCGCGTCTTCGCGTCAATCGGTTATCGGTTTATTAAATCCTTGGCGCTTGTTCGCATTTTCGAACAGCGCCATCTATAATGTTTACCGAACGTAAACTCGTATTACAACAGTTACGAACTCTTTCTCGTGGTTCTAAATATTTCTGCCAGATGGCGCGA
Source organism: Xestia ashworthii (assembly GCA_950022955.1). Taxonomy (NCBI): domain Eukaryota; kingdom Metazoa; phylum Arthropoda; class Insecta; order Lepidoptera; family Noctuidae; genus Xestia; species Xestia ashworthii. Next base: position 120,853 of record OX465557.1, read on the forward strand.
TTCAGTTCACTCACACATGTAAAGATTTTTCGTTTTTTATTGGGTCTAATTCTCCTAGAAATACTGTTTTTTTAGAACATTTGGGCGTTTTGCGACCATAATACATTATAAAGTACCATTATTCTTGCTTTTATTCTGCAGAAACCGTTTATTTACGGAGATCACACCGCTTGGAAAATGTATGGCGAGGTCTGTCTAGGCAATCACCTTAAGTTGAATAATTATGTTTATTTATTTATTTAAACTTCACGTACAATAGTGGTACATAGGCGGACTTAATGCCACAAGGCATTCTCTACCAGTCAACCATTGGGTCAAATAGACAGCATTGTGATAGAGTACAATAAAAATAAAAGTAAACATACCATCTTGTAAGCCTAAAATAAAACACATAAATGGGTACCTACATACTAATACTTAAATAAGCATATATATACTTTAATTCAATCAACATATATAATATGTTGATTGAATTAAAGTAATAAAATTATACTGTGAAGTTAATAATTAACAAGACTTTCGTTAAAATAACAGTTTTTTTACTGTTTTATTATAAGTATACAGGGTGACTGGCTCGGGACCCGCCATAGCAAATTCGCATATAGAGGAGGTCATTTGCTAATTACTGAACCGTACTTTTCCTTGCCAAAGTTTTATAGTTTAGGAGATATTTATATATGTCAATTTTATACTCTATTGAATTTTTTTCCAAAATTTTACCTTCAAGCATTCATAACTTTTTTTTGCTTTATTTTTGTGGTTTTTTTTTACTATTTGTTGGTAGTCATTAACATTGGTGATTAAAATACCTCGGAAATTCCCTCAAACTGTGGTAAAAAATAAGATAGTACGCTTTTTAAAGTAAAATAATGCCAAATCAAAATCATTACGATCAAATTCAACCTCAAATTAAAAAAAAAATAATAATTTGAGGTTGAATTTGATCGTAATGATTTGGATTTCTCATTATTTTCTTTAAAAAGCGTACTATCTTATTTTTTTACCCTAGTTTGAGGAGGAAGGTTCCGAGGTATTATAATCACCAATGTTTATGACTACCAACAAATAGTAAAAAAACCCACAAAAATCAAGCAAAAAAAGGTTATGGTTGCTTGAAGGGCAAATTTTGGAAAAATTTCATTATAGTATAAAAATTGACATATCTCCTAAACTATAAAACTTTGGCTAGGGAAAGTAAGGTTCAGTAATTAGCAAATGACCTCCTCTATCAGCGAATTTGCTATGGCGGGTCCCGAGCCAGTCACCCTGTATAGATATAGATACATAGATAGATATTTGATTTAATTCTGTTTACTTGTAAATGTCAATGTCAAGTATTCAACTTCAATTCTTAATGGCTTTTGTGAAAGAGTTACCACGATTTTGCCAATATCCCGTACATTGAATGAAAATAAAAATAAAAAATCTCACAAACACGTGTGACACGACTGGATCGGATTTGTGTCATCATCCAAAAAATTAAAGTAAAAGATTTGGATTGGACTCACTCCACTTTTTTGTCACTGAGCGACAAAACCTATCAAGATTATACTCGCTCACTCAGACCAACTACAACTAGCGGTAATTTCTACATAAATTATTGTGGACTGGAGTGCACATTTTCAGAAAAAAATCTAGAACCACAGATATTCCAGCCTTCTTACGAACCTGGCTTTATTATTACCAGAGTAAAAAATGAATTTATGCGGGCAGCACTGTGGCTCCTGTCAAAGTCAGAGAGTTGTCAGTGTCAGTGAGCAAAATGTCATTAACACGTTGCATTGCGGTTGTGTCGGTTCCGGTTTGTTTGTCGATATTGAGACGAACTTTCGTGACAGGCTCCGTTAGTTACGCGCAGACCTGTGGTAGCGGCGTCAGCAGTGCGAGCAAGCAGACTCTCGGGGCCACCAAAATGTACATCGCAGAGGAACGAGGGTCGGCTTATGCGCCTGACTACCGGGTGTATTTCAGTAAGTAGAGCCGCAGTTGGAGCAGCCCCGTACTGGCAGCCCGCCGCCTGGCAAAGCGCATGTTTGGAGGCTGCTTCCTCTTACCTGTTCCATTATTTATTAATACTATTGAGACTGGCCGGACTTTGAACTTTTCTGTCATTATCATGTTACTTATATTGTTTGTCATTAAATTGTCACTGGGTGTACCTATATCATAGCATTTCTGGTGAATGTGTTCAGTGTATAGTATAACCTATCACCTATGACCTTGAACTATTAACATTCTAAAATATGTATGAGCTATTAATAGTTCATGATATTCAAACATTATTAAAATTACTTTTCTGGGACTATTTTACGTAGCTTTTGTTTCATCTTGCAAAACATTGTGCTGTAATTAAAAAAATATGTTAATGCTACATTGTCGAACTGTTCAATCAGAGTACTTTATTTCTATTTTATTTGTCTTTTAAAACATATAATTATATTACCATAACATAAATGAATTTAAACTTTCCACTAAATTAAAATCACATTTAGTTTTCATTGTTCTGCAACGTAATTTTATGCTCTGAAAACAGAGCATAAAATTACATTATCTGATAAGGTCAAGATTGTAATAACCATATCAATGACGTTCCTTACTGTGATGTGATAGTAATCATCAAAATGGATCTTGCCGTTCATTGTGTAGTTATATAAAATGGCTTGTTATTACTTGCTTGTCAGGTTGGCACTTGGTAGGTCTGTTGAGCTGCTTGAACTACTCGGCTGTGTTTAGTTAGTCCCACATACTGACTGTAGAGAATATGTTCATTCAAACTTACTTTTCACTTGTAACCTGGAGTATTTTGTATGATGATGAAAGATAAGAAAGCTCCACGGTAGCCCACTAAATTTAATTTTCCTTAAGGTGAAAGCTCCACGGTAGCCCACTAAATTCAATTTTCCTTAAGGTGAAAGCTCCGCGGTAGCCCACTAAATTCAATTTTCCTTAAGGTGAAAGCTCCACGGTAGCCCACTAAATTCAATTTTTCTTAAGGTGAAAGCTCCACGGTAGCCCACTAAATTCAATTTTCCTTAACCCACTTGTTACTGAATGCACTTTTTTTGTCCGAATATAATGAAATTTAGATATTTATATCCTCACATGATATGATAACAAGGAAAAATGCAAATAAAATAATTCGTCTATTGCAAAATCAGGAAAATGGACTTGTTCTTTAAAAAGGACGCTAGTAATATATGCTACTAATGTAGTGTGTATGAAAGAAAATAACGAAGTGTCTCTATTGCTTTTTACACAAAATAAGTTAAAAAGTAATAAAAACGTCTTCAAACAATATTAATATATATATTTTGTATGGTATGATTCCTTTGGATGCAAGGGAACTTCCCAAGTTTTACACGATTTTTAATTTTATTGTCACACAACTCAACTGGGTACTTTGTTACGTACTATTTGAGATGACTCATTATTCGGCTGCCCTTATCCTAATTATTTTGTGGTAGGCACAGCATGTCTACCTCTTCCATACTTCTCGACTACTCGTCATCTCATGAGGCACTTCCATATTATATGGCAAGAAAGTCATTTCATCCTTCACACAGTACATCCATCGTTTTTTTGGTCTTCCTCTACTCTAGCCATTCACAGTCATACTCAAAACTTTCCACATGACATTTTGCATGCCCATACCACGACAACCGATTACCACACCATTTTTCAGTCACCGGTGCCATTTTCAGACAATTTTATCAGCTGACTGTTATCATCAATTTTGAGCAATGATCCTCCGAAATTGAAGATGATCGAATTCTCCTCCATCAATATCATAGGCTATAACCGGACCTACGGAATTGGATAAAAGAGTTACATCTCTTGCGGTCCAGTACAAATATGTGGTCCCAATGTTTTGAAGTTGAAGGTACAGACGAACCATGGATAACTGATCTTCAATTGATGGACTACCTACAGCTACTAATACGTCTTCGTATGGGTGCTTTCGTTTCACTGTTCGAAGTTGCCAAACTTCAGCTACCATTCATTCATCATAGTCATTTCATCATAACTGTCACTATCGTCTGGTGATAAATGGTCGTAATGAACGTGTGCTAATGTCCATAATAGAATGCTTGGTAAATTTTGAATTCGTACTTGATTTTCGTCCCTGGAGTCCTGGTTGGTGACGTCAGCATTACAATGTTCGTATGGTAAAATTTGATATACTATCGAAGATACTGTGTCTCATCAACTTTTAACTCTGATGATTTCATGGAGTCAAGATTGAGAAAGCATTCATTTGAAAAGATGAAGTAGTCGATATTACTACTGGGCTTTATAAAGAACACCAAATAAAATCGCCTCATACGATTAGAAAAATGTCAACTAGTCCAATTCTTTTTTCTAAATCTCGTAAATGCTAGTATAAGCTTTTAGTATTCATTACCAAAAATTTTGAAAAAATTATAATAATAAAGTAATTTGCCCCATCAAAATTATGATAGTTTTAACGTGAATTCAGTGCTCCAAATTGTTATTATAATATCATGTAACCTCACTCAAAATACCTTTATTGTATTGCCACACATCTCATCTTTGAAATGTCATCAACCAAAGTTGTTTACATTACCCACATTAATCACACGATTTTTGTTTATGCGCCGACCTTTTAAAAGGACGATAGTAACAAGTGGGTTAAGGTGAAAGCTCCACGGTGGCCCACTAAATTCAATTTTCCTTAAGTTTTTTTTCAATTTGCAGGTCAGTGCCAGGTTGTATGTTGATGAAAAAAAAAACAAATTAAAAAGCGTTTATTCATGGAGAAATCGTATTACTTACAAAAAAAAATATTACTTCTGCCAAACTGTAAAGCAGTTTGTTGTCAATTTGTCTTTCGGCTGAAATGATGATGATGATGATGATATTTATAATTATAATTACATTATATTTTGGTAATGGTTAAAAATCTGACAGCCAGTCTGACTAAGTGGTATTGTCTTACCCAGCTTGCTATTGATTAGCTAGGTTGTTGAGGTCAGATAAGCAGTCACTTATTATAAAATACTGGTATTCAGCTGCATCCGGTTAGACTGGAAGCCAACCCCAACATAGTGGTGGACTTTTTCAATGCCACCTGGAGGGGAAGTACTCTAAATACTGGAGTTAGCAAATTTTAACCCAAGGAACCATTCTTTAATTTTTAAAAAGAAACAAATCTGCATCCACAGATTTTCGTAAATTCGTTTGCCACACTCAAGAATCGAACCAACTAAAATTCGAAAAAAAAATATTTTTGGTGTCATAACTGTTTGAGTGCAGCCGTCTCTACTACATGCTGCCGATGGCGTGACGGTTCCTTCCACGCCCTGAGTTGTAGAACAATAGTGCAATAACAATATTAGAACCACTTAACATTCTCTTAGAGCAGATTGGAAACGTTTGCATATGTCAAGGTTGCGAAGGTCGTTTAATTTCAATAGTGATAAGTGTTCTCACTCGATTTCTTATCGGCTTCTGTGATCCAACGCATTCTTAGCGACTTCATTTTACTTCAGACTTTGTTATAATTGGCCGGGCGGGGTTCAGGTGCTGCTCCCGCCGTACGTCGACGCGTTCCTACAACATTATTATCTATCAATACGACTACAGCAATCCTAACAGATAGCACGAGTAAAAACATAGATTTTCGTTTTTGGACCACATGCTTGATAAAAATGCAGCGGGTGTCCACCTAAACCAGAAAATTAGCATTAGACGGACATGCCCGCGGGCAGTTTGTACGGGCATGTCTGTCACCACAATACACTACGAAGGTCCATGTTCACCAAACACATGACGGACGATTATCTAAAAACAGCTGTTTAAATTACATTTTTGTATGGGAACATGTCACATTGACAGCTGTTTTTAGATAATCAGACTGTTATCTTTTTGGTGAACATGGACCTAAGACTCATCAGTTAATTTGTTGTCTCTGTCTCAAGTTCTCAACGGGCTACATGGTTTAGTTGTTACGATGTAGGGACTCAATTTTTTTCTTAGAATGTAAGCAAAATTTTATAATGTATTTAGTTATAAATTTTGGCAGGGAGCATTGCCTAATTTTGAGGTCTCTTTGCTTTTCATCCTACAAATATTATAAATGCGAAAGTTTGTGAGTATGTATGGATGGATGCATCCATCCATCCATATATACTCACATGCTACATATACATACTCATATGGACGTTTGTTACTCTTTAACGCAAAAACTACTCAACGGATTTGGATCAAATTTAGCACACAGATAGTTTATAACCTGGATTAACACATAGGATACTTTTTATCCCGGTAATAAGATCCCATGGGTCAATTTAGAACTTCACGCGGGCGAAGCCGCTGGCAGAAGCTAGACTTCCATAAACATTGATATTTTTAATACTAAGCTAAAAATTTTTCCCAGTATACTTAATTTTTTCATTAAAACTCATTTTTCAAAAGCGTCATTCAAAACGTAGGTATTAAAACCAAATTAGTTTTAATGAAAATTTAACACAGTTCGATACCATAAAAGACGTCTGTACTGGTTATTGTCGCTCTCAGGTCTGAGGGCAGGCGGCCTGCGATGACAATTCACGGATGGACATGCCTTTACGAACATGTCTTTACGGACATGTGCCCGCTCAGACAAAATGAGAGCAACGGGCAAGTCCGCCAGACTGACTGCAACGGTCCTACACTAGCAAACATTGCACAGACCTATAGTAGCGATGGCCGGGAGGCAAGTCTGCAGAATTGCCCGCGGGTATGTCCGTCTCGTCTAGTGAATTCCCCGCTTTAAGCTTCCGCTGTCCGTACGTCCGTCCGTCTGCCTGTCTCTCAGCGGGCCTCATGATCCATAAGTAGACAATTGGAATTTTGACAGAATGTGTTTTTCTGTTGCCCGCTATAAATTGCACATCTTCAATTGCTTCTACAACCCCCTTTGTTGCCCAAACACTCTCACCCCCACCGCTGAACAACTGCCAAGCGCTCAGATCAATTAACAATAATAGTATGGCACACTATCCAGAGGGATTTCGCAACCGTAACTGGGGATCATCTTGTGTTTGCTACACATTGCTATAAAAGGCCCTGAAAAATATGGCGAAGACTTTGCTGTCGCTTGACATCTCAAAATCTTAGACAGGGTCCGGCATGCTAATCTTGGGCAAGTTTCACGCATTAGGCATCTCTGCTGACTGCAACTGGATTTCCGACTTCCTGAGTGACCGATCGATCAGAGTAGTCATAAGGCCATTGATGCTGGTGTTCCTCAGGGGTCTGTTCTTTCTGCGACATTATTTCTGCTCCACATCAATGACCTACCACAGCTTGGTGTAATTGGGTACACAAATGACAGCACAGTCGCAGAAAGATACTTGTCTTGTGCAAGAGCCAGCAGAGAGGAAACTGCTGCTCTTAGCGAGGCCATGGTGGAGCGAATGAATTGGGTGAGACGATACTTCACAACTGGACTGCTTTTAAGTTTGTGTAAAGCATAAGTCCGTTCCTGTAAGGAGTGTTTCAGTCGTTTGTGGTATGGCTCAGCAAAATACCAGCTTGCTGCACTTGACTCGGTGGAACTCAGAACTAAAAGGCTTATAGGCGACGAGACGTTTGGTAGCTTCGCTTCACAGCCTAGCTCATCAGCGTATTGTTGCCTGCCTGTCGGTCTTCTACAGATTGTACTTCGGAGAGTGCGCAGGAGCTCCACGGCCTGATCCCGCCATCACCCTTTTACCACTGGACTAGCAGACGTACTGCGACGTACCATTCGTACTTGGTTCCCGTCGAATCGTACTATGCGCTTCTCCTCCACTTTTATTATGCGCACTGCAAATGTGTGGAACTCTCTGCCTGCAGCTGTGTTCCCACCCACATTCAACCCGCCTGCCTTCAAAGCAACAGTAACAGGCATCTTATGGGTACTCTCGTTCCATCATACACCTCATCAATGATATCATTACTTATAATATCATTAGACCTCATCCATCGCATTCCATCAGGCGTGATCGAGGTCAAGAGCAGGCCCATTTTGTAATAAAAAAAGACTAGTTGTGGTTTGAGCTTTCAACCCAACTACATTGTTCACCAACCAACTGTCATAATTATGAAGTGTTTTGTATAAGTAGTATAAACTAGTATGTCCCAGTCGTGTACAGGTACTAGTACACTGTACAGTTGTACCTACACCAATGTGTATCGCTCATTGTAATGAGTGGTGTTGCAGAGGACGAGAGCGGGCCGATCTCGCCGCTGCACGACATCCCACTGTGGGCGGACAAGGCGCGGCGGCTTGTAAACATGGTGGTGGAGGTGCCGCGCTGGACCAATGCCAAGATGGAGATCAGCCTCGGCGAGCCGCTCAACCCCATCAAGCAGGACGTGAAGAAGGGCGCGCTGCGCTTCGTGAGCAACGTGTTCCCGCACCACGGCTACATCTGGAACTACGGCGCGCTGCCGCAGACGTGGGAGAACCCGCATCACGTGGACCCCGGCACGCAGGCGCGCGGTGACAACGACCCCATCGACGTCATCGAGATCGGTGAGCGCGTGGCGGCGCGCGGCGACGTGTACCCCGTAAAGATCCTAGGCACACTGGCGCTCATCGACGAGGGCGAGACGGACTGGAAGCTGCTGGCCATAGACGCGCGCGACGCCGCCGCTGACAAGCTGCGCGACGTGGCCGACGTGGAGGCGCACTTCCCGGGCCTGCTGCGCGCCACGGTCGAGTGGTTCCGTCTCTACAAGGTGCCCGACGGCAAGCCCGTCAACCGCTTTGCCTTCGACGGCGAGTGCAAGAACGCGGATTTCGCCTACAAGGTCATCGACGAGGTGAGCCGCTCTCTCGGGGGTCGTGGTTTCGACTCTCGCTCGACCGACACACTAGCGAGTAGTATGTGACAGTGCTATGTTTGCAGGTGCACGAGTTCTGGCGCTCGCTGGTGGCGGGTGAGGTGGCTGACGCGACCGACATCAACAAGTAAGACAGTCGCCGTTCCAAGTTCTCGTGTGTGTATGTACGTGCTACGTATGAAGCCGCTAGTAACGGAGTGTCCGTGTGTCCGCAGGATGAACGTATCGGTGGAGGGCTCGCCGACGCGCGTGGAGCGCTCGGAGGCGAGCGCGGTGCTGAGCAAGGCGCCGGCGCGCGGCCTGCCGCAACCCGTCCCGCTCAGCGGTCAGTAGTTCAGTACTCACCACCTGATACCTAACTTCACTCGGCTCGACACTGGACCACCGTCGTGTAGTTCCGTGCGAGTCGTGCGACTACAGGCTGTAGCTCACTGTCGAGCAGCTGTCGATACAGGTTAAAGTATAATGTCGTGTTCGCAGTGGACAAGTGGCACTTCGTGTCCAGCCTGTGAGTGGCGCGACGGCTGCAGGGCGCGGTGCCTCGCTACCTTGCCGACGATAGCTCGACTCTCCTGGACGCCACCTCACTGTTCAAAAGCGTCAGTTGTCATGATTGTGTGATACTTATTGCGCTTTTCATATCCATAAGTATTTAATTATCTATTCTAAGTGTAATGTATATTTATAATGTTCAATTAAATTTAGTATTGAGTAAAAAGTTCGTTATTTTAAACTATTCAGGCCTATAAAACCGCACCCAGAACGCGACATTACAACTTCGCGAACCATTAATTTTGTCTTGCCGGTCTGTAAGGGTAAGGCTGTCTATCTACTGGAGCAGAGTTTAGATTAATTTTATGTAATGTATCACACCAATGTGTTTTGTTATCAGCATGTCTGAAAAATAGGTACTCTCTAATAAAAGAATCTGATATTTTTCCTATCTTCAAAATTAAGTAGGTACTAAGATATTAAAACGTTCCTCATCGGTTAAATCCGACTTAGCGACCGCGCTAACGTGGAACGTCACGCCGCGAGTTGCGAATAATTTTAATTTATTTATTTAATAACAATAATATTTAAACACTTAATAAGTGCAAACAAAGTGGTCGTACTTACATCTTATTTACAGATCAATTTTTATTAACGTAAACTCCGCATCACCCACAATCTTCATCATCATCATCGGCCTATTTTTAACGTTCCCACTGCTGGGACAGGCCTCCTCTCTATGAGAGGGAATGGGCTATATAAGCCACCACGCGGGCCCAGTGCGGATTGGTAGATGTCACATGCTCGTCACATGTCTTCGAATTTATGGTTCTAGGACATGCCGGTTGCCTCACGATGTTTTTCCTTCACCGTTTTGAGAGCAGCGGTGATGTAATAAATTACACAAAGTAATGCGCCTGCCTGGGTTCGAACCCACGACTTACTGAACGTAAGTCGGGGCCGCCACCACTGGGCCACCGCTGCTCCACAATCTTAAAGGCATACAATTGACGAACCAACAGATTTAGTAAAAATGTAACGACAAAAAAAAAACTTGATTGCCAAAATTAGTGAATGATCACCAAAATTAATTCCCATTTTAGCGAGAACCAATTTTAACAACCCACTCCAAATTATGATATATTATTATAATAAGCATACTTAATCCAAAAATAGTTAATGACCACCAAAAATTTAACAGAATTTTAATATAAAATGACTATTAAAATTTAAAGTCATTTTACATTCACATATTATGTAACATCGTTTTATCCTTTGTAAGTAAATTATTTCCAAAAAAATCATTCACTATTATATTACCCAAAATGGTAAATAAAACCCTAAAAAGTTTGACCCTATGATATTGCGAAATCATAACTGTCTGACAGTAACAGGCTAACAGTAACACATATGAGAAAGAGAGGGTTACAGAGAGTGGGTCGTAAGCACCTATAATACAATTTTGAAAAAGCACATCACACACATCCTTCCGCGTAATGAAAATGCGCGCCCGGTACATGATCATTATTTTGCTGCGGACTTATTTAATATATCATTGAGATCAATTTACGTACCCAAGGCCAATTTTGTTCAAAATCAAATACTTGTGATTAACAACTTATTTATTTGGATAAGAATAAATTACCATGTTTACGAAAACAGCTTTAAGGGCTTCTATTGACAGCTTTACATCTTCATACTTAGACACTCGATGACAGTCATACTCCAGCTAGGTCTGCAGTTCTCATCAAGGTGCATGAAATGAGCCGCAACACGATATAGCTGCTGTAAACTGTTGCGGACCTCTTACAACTGCTTACCATTTCAAATTTCGAACTCTACGTCCCTACGCTATGACGCCGTGTCTTAAAGTGCACAACAACTTTAAAGCTTAGACACCTTCAAATGCGGTATTAATATTTTACGGTGACTTTCGAGACATTCCAATTTTTAAAGAGTATTTGCAATTTTGCTCCAAATTTTTATGTGAGTTCAACCTTTTTGGAATAAAATCGGATTGGGTTTTGAAACATGTATCAAAACAACATGTAGTTTATATCAGAATCTCTAAGGAGTATTTATATCAAATTCGAAACAAATCACCGCCAAAATAACTTTCTACCCCTTTTTAACCCCGTTAGGGGATGAATTTCAATGCAATACGAAACGCGTCCATCAATTCTGTTAATATTGTTGATTGCAAAATTTGAAGTAGAATGGACCAAGGAATCACATTTTTCCATACAAACCTTGCCCCCCCTTTTCACCCCCTTAGGGGTATAATTTAAGAAAATCCTTTCTTTTACGTATGCCTACGTCATACAAAAATACACCCTTCAAGTTTCAGGTTTCTACAATCTGCGGTTTAGGCTGTGCGTTGATCCATCAGACAGTCCTTCAGGACAAAGCATTTTTTATTTGTAGATAGTAGGATTTGTACTCGTTTGTAATGTATTTGTAACTTTTCCGGCTTTATGTCTTATGTACATTCCTATAGTCTACATTTTATTCGTAATATTATTTTATTTGTAATATATTATACAGGATGGAAACGATTAACGGGACAGTAAGGGGAGCTACCTTAACCGTTGAGTATTAGAAACGACCGATTGTCTGGAAGAACTTTTTGATTAGTGTCGGAAAGAAGATCGATTGGCATCAAAAAAATTGTTTTATGAAAATTGCAATTTTCTTGCTGACTGTACTTAATTTTTTAATTAAATCTGTGAACGGGGATCAAGATTTCGTGAAAAAATTACGGATTGTTTCACAAGACCATTTTTGTGTAGCTGCAGCTCACCTTACTGCCCGTTTTCTGTTTCCACCCTCTATTACCAACTACTTATACCGAGGAAAGCTGATTTTCTTGAGTTCCGCTATTTTGGGCGCATTCACTTCAAAAATCAAATTTCAAGAAAATTGAGAAATTACATTTACCTGTATTAGATTTGAAGTATTTACAGTAACTTTTAAAGGTTTCCACTTCATTGGATTTTATTCTATACTAGCGGACGTCCCGCGGTTTCACCCGCATAGTTCCCGTTCCCGTGGGAGTACGGGGATAAAATATATCCTATGTTACTCGTGGATAATGTAGCTTTCGAATGGTGAAAGAATTTTTAAAAACGGTCCAGTAGTTTTTAAGCCTATTCATTACAACCAAACAAACAAACACACAAAGTTTTCCTCTTTATAATATTAAGTGTAGATGTGTATGAAGTTAATTAATTTTAAACACAAAACCTTCTTTTTTATGTCTCTGGGTAAAATTTAAAAAATGCTGAAACAGGTATTTCTTTATTTTTAATCTGGGGGCACGGCAGTGCCCCCGCCAAGTCGAGCGCGAAGAAAACACTGCCGTAACATCCTTTACTGGAACCATTTCGCCGCATTTTCAGGCCCCTATTTGAGAACCTCTGGATAAGACCAGAACGCAGAAATTTTTGTCATCTAGTAAGCCATAATCACATACTTAAAATCTAAAATTTCAAGTCTGTAGGTCATTTAGTTCCGAAGTTAAGCGAAAGCAAAGTTTCGCATTTACGACACCCACTCACTCACTCATGATCATCAAAATAGAACTAGTACTTCCCATAAACTCAGAGAGTTGAAATTTGGTACAGAGTTAGGGTTTAATGGCCACATAAAGGGAAAACTATAAAAACTAGGATAATCGAAGATCTCGAGTACCTGGTGACCCTGATTAGAAAACACAAGAGCCTAACCAAACTATTAGAGAGATTGACATACCGCCTTTACAAAAAATATTCAACTTAGTGGGCCGCTTCATTTGATGTCAAAAATCGAAGGTCTGAAGTATCTGATGAAGAACCCTCAGCTGGTCTCAGCTGTATTAGAGACTAGCTTCTGCCCGCGACTTCGTTCGCGTGAATTTCCCGCTTGCAACATTTCTTATTGCTGCTTCGCTCCTATTAGTCACAGCGTGATGTCATATAGCCTATAGTCTTCCTCAATAAATGGACTATCCAACGCAAAAATATTTTTTCAATTCGAGCTGGTAGTTCCTGAGATTAGCGCGTTCAACCAACCAAACAAACAAACTCTTCTGCTTTATCATATTATTAGTATATTAGTATAGATATGGTAATGCCCCCTTCTACTATTGGTACATAAAAAAAATCGACTGTCATTGCAAAAATCCAGCGTAGTGGGACATATCTTCTAATTTAATCTAGCCTATAGCGTCTCCTCCTCTCTATGCGAAATCTGGGGGCACGGTAGTGCCCCCGCCAAGACGAGCCAAGCGAAGCGCACGGGCACTACCTACCTTTTCTCGAAGCGCTTCGTTGTTTTTTTGAACCCTCATAACTTGGGTTTGGATTATGCTAGATCAACAAAATTTTCGGGATATATTGTCAATAGCGGACTTATTGAACATATTAAGTTTTAATTACATTAGCTTTTATACTTCAGATTTTATCTAAAAAACGCTGATTTCGTCACTGACTCACTGATGATCATCAAAATTCTTAGGGTATTTCCTAATGTCCTAGAAAGCTGAAATTTCGTATGTAAGCTAGTATTAGCACACAAACAACAACAAAAATTATAAAACTGGTAACTTTCATCCCCCAACCCCTTAAACTAGGGGATGGGAGTTTGTATGAGACCTGTAATTTTAATTTTGATTTGATGACGCTAGAGGTCTAATCTAATAATCTAAATAAAACTTGATGCCCCCAGATATATATATGTATAGGTACTCATAGTTAAAAAAAAAAAAAAAATTATCGACATATTATTATATTGAGACATATACTTCAATAAAAAAAAAAATTGTTACAAACAACTTACAAAAAGAAATGAAATCCCACCAAAAACATTTTCATGTAAAATGTTGCCAAGACGAGCCCATATGACTCGCACTGTCAAAAAGTTATCAGATCTCATGTAGAGCCAAGCTTCTAACACTACACGCCCTAACTCTACAAGGCCTAACTTCACAAACTCTACACCTTAGTCAAAATATGTGGCTTGGCCGTTCGTTACTACAAGAACTATTGTATGTATAACACAAAAGTAATGAACAGTGAATTAATTTTTCACCTTACGCCGATGTGAATGCCAATGTTCAACAGCCAAGTCACACAACATTAACTATAATAATAAAGAAATCGCAGTAAGGAACCTTAGACTTGGCACGACTTTGTCTAGATTTCATTACTTTTTAGAGATAAACAAGCAGCTCCATCGAGACTTGGCTAGTTTTTTACAGAATGTTTCTTGGTTGGATAATAAGTATTTACTCTGAGTTTCATAAATCTAGAACAATCAAAAAAAAATTTTTCATACAAACTTTACCCCCCTTTTCACCCCTTTTTTAAAAAAAAATCCATAATTTCGATAGCCTAAATGTTATTCTGAGTTTAATCAAATATGGTCACGCCAACAATAATTAGGTCCTGAAGAGTATCAGAACCAACCTTCGATACACGCGGACGTGTTTATTACAGTGAATCGGCAATTTGAATTTAGGTTTTAGTTCTTATTACACTGGGTAATCAAACACAAGGGCGCGTTTGGCGGAGCGGGAGTGTACTAAATATTGCAGAGAAAGGCTCGAGATGATCCTCGTCTCTTCGCGGGTGATCAGACGAAAGGGCTCGTCATGCGGTGCGGGTGGTTCAAGAGATCCGTTACACACATGCGACCATGTGCAATTTCTTCATTGAACTGACAGCTGTCAGTCCTCGTTCTCTCGTTCTCATGTTCACTTCTTGAATGATGCTAAAGCGCTGCATGTGTAGGTTGGGAAAAGGTGCGGGAAATACAAACTGCCTCATATTATAAAGGTGAATATATCTAATCAGTGTTGGCGTTACCAAAATAGATTAGTGAAGTTTTCATCAAAATCCGTCCAGCAGTTTTTACGTGATGCGCGTTCAAACAAACAAACAAAAATTTTAAAAATGGTTTTAATATGTTCAGTTACTTATTTTAAGTCACCCTGGTCGGTTTTTTTTTTAAATCTTCAATGTACAGATTTTTTGGTCTCAACGATTTTATTATATGTATAGTATAGATATCCCATATTGTGTGAGTGCTGTGTACTAGAATGCTATAATTCGCTGGAAACATACGTTTTTATTTTTTTACTTGAATGTGCCCTGGCGGTTAAGAGTATGTCATGCTCACTCAAATATCCCGCTGATGGTGGCGCGTGTGTCGGGTCATTTAGTTCCCTTCAAAATGGTTGAGTTAAATGGTGCTGATACATGCGTCACGTGTTTCGAACACGTCCATTATATAATTGGCTGGGGTATTCGTGCCGAGTCCTGTGAACAAGGGGGTAGGTACTTAGTGACTGCAGCGTTTGTGATTTTTTTTTGTTGGCCAATAATAAATATAATACCTTCAAATGACATTAAGTATAGTACATTATGGTACAAGTGTGTAATGTTGGTGATTACCGCCGAGGCGCCATTGAGAACCGAGCCGTTAGGCGAGGTTCTTAAGAGAGCCGAGGACGGTAATCATCAACACACACGTGTATCATACGACGTTTTTCAACACACTTGAGAATAAAATAATACTAAAAATAACTATAATTTCAACAGTGAAAACGAGTTGTGAATTTTTTTTCGCAATGGCGGGAATATTCATCAGTTTTCCTATGCGCGCGCATCTAACAATGGCGATCGCCCATAGACTAAAAGAATGAGGTTTCTTTTTTTTTGCTTTACGCAGATAGCGTTTTAGCCACGTACGAAATGGGGAATTCAAAGTTTTATTATTAAAAAAAAAGTTAAAAAAAAAAAAAAAACAAAAGTTGCATTTGAGTGAAAGTTTTATTTATTAAAAACTTATAAGTTGAAATTATCTATGTAGATACGAAGTTGTATGAAATGAGCAAGCAATAGGTACATTAATTTATTTGTACTATTGAACACGATCTTTTTTGTATCGAAACTTTTTTAAGAACAAAGCAATTCAACCAATAAAATAAAAAAAAAACCCTTTAACTCACTTGTGAATAATAGCAATGAAAAAGTCACAGTTTGATTACAGGTGTCATTATGTGCCTAATTGCGGTGAAATTAGAGCCACTTTATGAGCAAGTGTGTTGAAAATCTATATTTATCTATTTGTAAACCTAATTCAGTCAAGCCAAAAGTATTTTTTATTCTTCTTCATCTATACCTACACAACTACAATATTAAATACTTAATAAGATTATTTATTTAAGCACTTTATTTTATATATCACGACAGGGAAACTCTGGAGAGTAGCAGTCCTCGAATATTGGCGCCATTGACATGTGCAAAACAGTGCACCACGAAGTGATGTTATATGTCATTACATTTCGTCCCGAGTAATATTACATTACACCATCACTTTAAACATCACGCGTGATGTTGTGATGTAGCGCCATTCGATAGCACACCATCGCGCGTTCTAATGTAATGCAATGTTCTAGTGTAATAGGACATGTTTGAAATAGTACAGTAACATAGCATTATAACAGTGTGATTTACTCACTATGATTTAAATATACAAATCATCCAAAGTTGATTTTCCTTCATACTTATACCCTAAATCAACAAGTAACGGGTTTCCAGGCTCGGTTCGAGCGAGTCTTCAAGTCATGTCGCGAGGTACTGCGCTGCTACCGCTCGCGTGATGTTTAGTGTAATGGTGTGATGCTTATTTTAGTCGAGTAATGTGTCATGTTACAGTACGCGCTCGGGTGATATTACGCGTGATGCATCACTCGCATTACTTACACATATCCCATTCGCCAATATAGGTACTTATTGTCCTGCAGTCTCTAATCATCACATCGCCGTGCGATGTGATTCTTCATTGTTGGTAGATGGGTAGTTGAAATCACACACAACATTTTACTCAATCTCCAAACGTTTATTTCTAAGAAACCATCTAGGTACAGACACAATAAACATTCTGAGTCGAGCAGCCCGTTCGCCAATATTGTTAATAAGGAGAAGAACGGACAAAGAAACTCCTTACACTCTTTTCAACCAATATTACATTTCTCATTTACACAAGCTTGTAATGTTCACTTCAAAAGCTATTATTATTTACTTAATAGATAATTCAATTGTTTCACTCATCGTAAGATAATGAGACACTGCCTAATCGACGCGTCTGTTCCTTGAATACTGGAAGTGACACCACATTCAGTACAGTAATTCATTACATCGTAAGTTCATTAAAACTTACAAACAATATCAGAATACTTCACACTTAATTATTGTAATAATTAAACAATACTAATATTCACAAATGCAAAGGTATTATTAAGTTTAAGCTAAATTACTAGATTCATTACTGTTTTAAAACCATTTCCGGCAGATCGGAGGACAGGTCAAATTAATACAAAGAATAGGTCTTCCACTAATAAATTGCTTTGTAAATAATCTTGTTACTTTTTAGTTTGTTTTTAGTTTTAGAAAAACTGATTCTAGTTATAGTCTAGAATTATAAATTGACTTATTGACCATTAAAATTGTACTTGGTGCCACATTCCACAACATGTGGAATGTTGCCATACAAACAAAGAAATCATAGTCCACGAAAGAGCTATTACAAATTGGTAAAATCCCAATAGTTATAAAATATTTGCTATCTTAATTTTAACTATAGTTCTAGCTAAACTTGTTTAATTAATCTCTTAAATTGTCACTCGAAGATCTATTTAAGTACTAGTTAATACAAAAGCCAATAGATGGCGCTTAACCCTTCTGTCAATTGAATAATGATCTTTGTAAATAATTGTTAGTGCCACTGCCAAAGCAGAGATGGCAGGTTCATCAATATTATCATGGAATAGTTTATGAGTGTTAATGATTAGATTAAATCTTAGCAGATAGAGACTCCTGCGGCGACACGGCCATTCTGATCGGCGGTGCGCGCTCTGCACCTGCCGTCGCCATCACTATGTGGAGATTCGCGGTTGTTATCTGAAATAGTGGAGATAAATTTTGTCGGCAGATTATTGTTGCTTTTATTTTTATTATCCTACAATGTTCATTGAATTGTAGGATTTGAAAGAAAGTTTCAGTCTACAAAGAATGCTTGTAATAGATCTGACATCTATTCAATTTTCCTATTATTAAATAAAAATAAATGTGTTTATGTCTTCACCTAGAAGCATAGTCACACAGTCGCAGAGTTAGATCTGCTTGAAATTTTTATTTAATCTTTTAGTAGTGCTTAGCTTAGATTCAAGCTGCTAAAAGCCTTCACCTAGAAACATACACACAGTCGCAGAGTTAGATCTGCTTGAAATTATTATTTAATCTTTTAGTAGTGCTTAGCTTAGATTCAAGCTGCTAAAAGCCTTCACCTAGAAACATACACACAGTCGCAGCGTTAGATCTGCTTTAAATAATTTAAGTTGAATCCAGATTAATTAGACTTAAAATCATCAAAACAAAACAAATAATAAAATACAAATTCAAAATTAAATGCAAAATCAAAATTAAATACCGAATAAAATTAACTACAAAATCAAAATTAAAAACAGAATCAAATTTAAATACAAATTTGAATTAAATGCACAATCAAAATAATACCATACACGATCAAATTGTCAATTTAAATTACATAAAAGCAAATTCATAATAAAAATTACACGAAACAAAGATACTTAATATAAAAATCAAATTCAGATTTCAGAGTATTAAATTAAAAAATAAATTAAAATAATGAAAATTTATAATTATAATTCAGTATTTACAATTTATAATCTAGGAATTCATGTACTTACACTATAAAAACATTTATCTATTAAGATTTTTGTAAGAATACGCTTAAATTTAAAAAATGGGAGTGTCGTTACGGAGCTTGGAATTTTGTTATACAATTTTATACACATTATATAACTGTTGTTCGATGTTGGTGTGAGATTCGTCTTGGGTTTATATAACTTGTTGGTATTATGAGATCGAGGGGCATAGTAGCTTGTCGCTTGTTGAAAATGCTTGTAGACAAACATACAGGATTCCAAGATATAAATGCACGGTAAAGTAAGTATCTTATATTTTCTAAAGAATGGGCGACAAGAATCTATTTGTTTCAACCCAAATATAGTCCTTATACACTTTTTTTGCATTATAAATGCTTGCTCAATTTCCACACAGCGACCCCAGAGAATGATACCATATCGCAAAATGGAGGATATATAGCCGTGATATGCGGTAATTGCAGCGTTTCTAGATATCTCGCAGCTAATACGCCTCAGAGGGTAGACAAACCTATTCATCCTACCGCAAACGTCATTGACATGGCGCATCCAAGCGCAAAATTTATCCAAGGATATTCCAAGGGATTTAACTGTGTCAGTTTCTGTCAAGGAGTTCCCTTTATACATTATATTTAGATTCAACGGTTTCGTTCGGTAAGTATGAAATTGCATAAATTTTGTTTTGCTAATATTGACCTTTAAGTTATTAGCTTCAAGCCACTCTATGGACGTTTGGAGAGCCGTGTTTATTTCCTGCTCATAAGTATTTTTATCGGTGCCTTTTAATATAAATAGGACGTAGTTAAGCAGAAAGGACCTAATCCACATCAAGTCACTTTTTAGTAATGGGCGTTTGAAGTTTCAGCTGTAATTGCTCTAAGAGGAACATCCTTTGTTTTCAAAATGTCTTTTTTTTATTCTAGTAGTCTAATATTGTAATTGTTAACGTAATATAAACATTGTTTTTTTCAGTAGGTTTTGAGATATTAAGCAAAGTGTGGGTTGAGTCCTTACAAAGAAAAGCAATTTTTAAAGAAGTCGTAAAATGTTTTAATTCCTCAGAAAAAACTCAAGCCACAAAATAATTTATTAAAAATAAAACTAAATAATTATTAAAAAATAATGTATTCAATCAGCTTCATTACGTTCTCTTTGACATAGAAAAAAATAAAATAAACTTAAAAACGATACAGACATGGGCATAGAGAACTTCATCATTCTTCCTCCAAATCAAAATCCAATGTTGGTCCATATCCATCTTCGTTTATGTCCGTTCCTGTGAGGTTATTACAAATCGCGTTGCAATCTTCGGGTATCAAATTATATATAGATTAGAGATCTGCTAGCTTTGCTTCGGCAATAGCCTTTCCTTGAGGCCACAGGACTTCGAAATCTTCTTCTGAAAACTTGATCAAAACACCTTTGATCTTTTTCGATACACCTAAAGGTTTGAATCTCTCCACTGTCTGATATCATGGTAATTAAGTAGGGATCATCTTTTTTCAAAATAATTTGTTTTGTAATCAGCCAGTTAATTTTATTTTAATTTATACATATTTTACGATCTATAACTTTCTTCTTGAGGAATCCGAGTGCAAACAAAGACATGTAATATTCGAGACTGATTTATTTAGATATGTAGGGTGTGCGCACATTTACAATTTGTTTAGATACCCACATAAAACCTTTGCAAATACATTACAATTTTCCCCTCTAAGAAATCAAAAGCCAACCTTAAGTCATACAAGTAATATTCACATTATAAATGCATGGAAAATTAACAATAGGTATAGTTATAGATATGAAGATTGATATAACACACCCTAAGTTTAGTCTAGTTTCCTAGTCTACCTCTCCCTACTAAGTTTTAATTGTATGGATTAATCGAGATCTAAACATCGATAAACATTACTTATAAGAGAAAACTTTAAATATTAGACCAAAAAGTACGTCGGTCGTTATGTTATTAGAGCCAACTAGTTACTTAATAAACTTAAAACTAAAATACTTAATACTAATTAGTTGCAATAATCTGTTAGAACTATTGTTGTTAGAGCATAACAGTAGGTAAGTATGATCTTTTTATACGCAACAACTTAACATGACATAAGCACAAAAAAAAAACTTATTTTAATAAAACGTAACATTGTGCCAAAATAATACATCGGCTGGCATACCGGTAAACTTAAACTTTGTAATTGGGTTTGTTTTTACGCGGACGCAAGTTATATCTAGGAACTGTCTCAACTGTAGTGTCGTCGTCTGACTGACAAGATGTAGAAGGCTTTGGTGATGGTGACCCTGAGTTTGCGTCTTCAAACGCGAACTCTGTCGACTCAGCCTCACCATTCGCCTCCGTGTCTGGAGTCTGGCGAAGAGCGACACCATCGGCAGCCTCCGAGCAAACAGCCCTAGCTAATGACAGCCGATTACTTTTAAGAATAATTTGATCAATGTGTTTATTTTTTATGACGTCATCAGTGCGTACTTTATAAGTGACAGCACCCGTGCGCTCAGTGACTACACCGGGCTTCCACTTGACAATATTTTTCTTGAAATCTTTAACAAGAACCTCATCCCCTTCTTTAACCTGTCTAACCACACCACCGGCGCTTCGTACCTGTGCCTCCTGAGCCGTCTCCACAAAATCAGCAGTGCGCGGGCGCAGCATGTCAAGTCTAGAACGTAGTCTCCGTCCCAGCAATGCCATCGCCGGCTCGCGCTGTGTGCTGGCGTGCGCTGTGTTACGGTACTGAAACAAAAACTTACACAAAGCTCGCTCCGGGTCTTCACTTTCGATTGTGGCTTTCTTTATAGCCTTTTTGACAGTTTTTACCGCATTCTCGGCGGCACCATTACTGGCCGGGTGGTATGGTGCTGTAAGAATGTGCTTCACGCCGTTACCTTCCAAGAATACTTTAAAATCCCGCGATGTAAAAGGAGGGCCTCCATCTGTGACAATTTGCTTTGGCAAACCAAATCTGGCAAAACATTCTCGTAATTTGGATGCAACTTTGCAGGCTGATGTTCCTGCCTTCATCGGGAATACCTCGATCCACTTTGAGTGCGCATCAATAATAAGAAAATAGGTCGTACCTCCAAACTCAAGAAAATCCGCGTGAAGTCTCGCCCACGGCTCCGCCGGCCAGACATAGGGCACCGGCGGCGCGTGCGGGGGTGCATCGCGTACCGCGTTGCACGCAGTGCAGGCGCGTGCCTGTGCCTCGATGTCAGAGTCAATAAGCGGCCACCACACATAGCTCCGGGCTATTTGCTTCATGCGCACTACACCTGGATGGCCACTGTGTATTTCTTGCAAAATGTGTGCTCGTAGTGTACTCGGAATGACCACACGATACCCCCACACAATACACCCATGATCTAAATGCAGGTGGTCTTTCCTGTGGAAGTATGGTTTTTCATTTTCCACCTCAGTACCTGATGGCCAACCGCTCATGAGATACCCATATATTTTTCTTAGCACAATATCGCTTTTTATCGCCTTTGCCACGTCTTTGTGACTAATGGGGAAACTGTCTTCCACAAAATGTACATAGGCAGCGTCATCCGATTCCGAATCCTCTTTATCTCTGTGCAATGGCAACCTTGACAAAAAATCGGCGTTACCATTGCGTTCAGAAGACACAAACTTAATGTCAAACTCATAGGCGGCCAACCTTACCGCATACCTTTGCAGCCGACTAGCAGCAGTCTGTGGGAGGCCCTTTTTGGGACCGAAGATATGGCTCAGCGCCATGTGATCCGTCTTCAAGGTGAATCGTCGCCCATACACATACTGGTGGTGACGGGTCACCCCATACACAATGGCGAGAGCCTCTTTGTCTACCTGGCTATACTTACGCTCCGCAGGAGACAGTGTGCGTGAGGCACAACACACGACGCGCTCGCTGCCGTCCGGGTAGGCGTGCGCTAGCACGGCGCCCAGCCCGAACGAGCTGCTGTCCACCGACAGCACCAGCGGCAAAGCAGGGTCGTAGTGCGCCAGCACCGGCTCGCGCGTCAGTACTTCTTTAACCCCCGCGTATGCTGCTTCGCATTCCCGCGACCATCGCCACCTAGATCCTTTTTTTAACAAGGCATACATAGGTTGCATTAGCGTACTCATGTTGGGGATAAATCGCGCATAATAGTTAATCATACCTAAAACGGCTCTCAGTTGGGAGACATTTTGTGGCGGTGGGGCATTTGCAATTGCCTCAATTTTACTTTTATCGGTATGCAAGCCGTGTTTATTTATTCGAAATCCTAGATAAGAGACTTCGTCCTTGAAGAAATCGCATTTCTCGAATTTAACTCTCAGACCCGCATCCTGTAAGCGCGACAATACAGCTCTTAAATTCGCCAAATGCGACTTCTTATCGGGCCCCGTGAGACAAATATCATCAATAAAAGATACACAGTTAAGACCGCTTAGGGTCTCTTCGATTAATTTTTGAAACATTTCTGGAAGGCATTTTAAACCAAATGGGGCCCTACGGTACACAAATGTACCTACATGAGTAGTAATCGCAGTCATCGGTTGCGAACTTTCGTCTAAAATACATTGTAAATAAGCATGTTTAAGGTCTATTTTACTATATTGTTCTCCCCCACTAAGCGCAGCGAACAGCTGTTCTACGCGTGGCAGCGGATAATGAAAATCTTTTAGTACTTTGTTTAAAGTTAACTTATAATCGCCACACAATCTAATGGACCCGTCGCGTTTGACGACGGGCACTATCGGTGTTCCGTAATCACTCCGCTCCACTTTGTAGATAACCTGTTCGCGCTGCAGACGCTCCAGCTCGCGCTCCACGGGCGTCCGCAGAGCGAGAGGCAGGGGCCGGGCTTTGATGAATATCGGCGTGTTATCTTTTAAATGCAACTTTAATTTAGTTTTACAACATCCTAAACCTGACTGAAACACTTCTGGAAATTCTAACTTAAGTTGATTAATTACCGGATTGATTTCAGTTGTTAAATGATGTAAACTAAGCGATTTTATATTTAATTGTCTCATCCAGCTTCGCCCTAGCAACGGTGGGCCGCCATTGTCAATAATAAACAACGGAAGCTGGGTTGCGGTGTTGCCGCTCTGCACTTTCACTAATACATAACCGAGTGGGACGATAGCCTCCCCGGTATATGAATGAAATTTGTTATTGTCGCGAATTATAATTAAATGCGAAAGGTGATTATCATAAAATATTTTATTCACTGCCGATATTCTACTGCCGGTGTCTATTTCAAAAATAATTTCAATGTTTTCTACTATTAACATGTAACTGTATGGCCCATCTTTATAATTACTCTTAAATGCTACGACTTGAAATAAACAATCACTTGATTCAGAATCAGAACTGTCATCGATAAAATTTTGGTACCTTGATCCGCGGGCATCCTTATCACTTTTAGAGCACACTGCCGAAAGATGACCTTTGACACCGCACTTGTCACACACATACGATTTATATCTACACTTATTCGACGTATGGGCTCCTTTCCCGCAACGTCTGCAAGCGCCTGCCGCGCGGCGGCGTCCCGTCGCCGGCGCCTGCTGCGCCACGCGATGCACGGCTGCGGCCGCGGCAGCGCCCTGCCCGAGTCCCGCCGTGCTGGCGATCGCCGACAGCGCGACGCCGGTCGCGGCCTCCGCCGCATGCCGTTCTGCCGCCTCCAGCGCGAGCGCCAGCTCCACTGCTTTCTTATAATCCAGCGATGGCTCCGCAAACAGCCGCGAGCGCATATCCTCACTGCGCAGTCCTGACACGAACTGGTCACGGATGTTGTCTTCCAGTGTCTTCCCGAAGTTGCAGTGCGTAGCGAGGTGCTTCAAACACTGCAGGAAGGCGCCGACTGACTCGCCCTCGGCCTGCCGTCGCAAACGAAACGTGTGTCTTTCCGCTATCTCGGATCGCTTGGGTTCCAGGTGCACAGTCACGAGCTCGACGAGTACCTCGAAAGTCTTGTCCTCGGGGTGGTCCGGGGCACACAAGTCACACATCAACTGGTATGTCCGTGCGCCGACATGTGTCACCAACGTGGCCACGCGTAGTTCGTCTTTGATGTCGTTCAGTAATATGAACTGTTTTACCAAACGAATATACGCTGACCAATTGCGGCCCTCCTCGAGGTCAAATTCTTGTAATTTCCCGAACGGCATCGTGTTTATTCCCTAAATTCGTCGCCAATGAGGAATCCGAGTGCAAACAAAGACATGTAATATTCGAGACTGATTTATTTAGATATGTAGGGTGTGCGCACATTTACAATTTGTTTAGATACCCACATAAAACCTTTGCAAATACATTACACTTCTCAATTTTCTTACTGCTTAAAAAATCTTGACTTTTCATTCTAGTTACGTGAAGAGGGTTTTTCTTTGTAGCGATTTTCATGATTTTTTATATATTCTTCTGCAGTATAAACTCTTTCATGATTCTTTAGCTCCCATTTTATTTTACTAAAGTCTGTGTCATTAGGGAGAAAAGAATGTCCAGACTCTAAATATTTATTCGTGTCTATTCAGTACAGTTTTCAACATTAGCACTATTTTAATGTTTCTATTTTGTCCCCCACAGGAATCGCTCCAAAGAACTAAGTTTTCTACACCATCCCTCAAATGGTTTTTAATGAAACGAATTAGACAAGACCCAACTTCTTGGGCTCCTCTTCCGGCTTCTCCTTCAACCCAGATATTACATCTTCCTTGATCGCTAGAGCCAACGTGGATCCCAGCATTATAAACCCATAGCTGACGTTTATAAAACACAATTTTAGTCGGTATACGGGGTAGAGGTAGCGTTTTTTCTAGATCGTAGGTTATACATTCAAATTTTAGATCTAGTTTTGCCCGCGCCAAGTCTTCAGACATTTTATTACGAAGTTCTTCCGCTCGCATTTGATATGTATCTCGTTTCTTGATCAATATTTTTTTTTCTTCTGGCACATGACATTTATTTATTTAGAGCGGGGGCTCTACCCCGTATACGACGTTGTGTTTTATAAACGTCAGCTATGGGTTTATAATGCTGGGATCCACGTTGGCTCTAGCGATCAAGGTAGATGTAATATCTGGGTTGAAGGAGAAGCCGGAAGAGCAGCCCAAGAAGTTGGGCATTGTCTAATTCTTTTCATTAAAAACCATCCGAGGGATGGTGTAGAAAACTTAGTTCTTTGGAGCGATTCCTGTGGGCAAAATAGAAACATTAAAATAGTGCTAATGTTGAAAACTGTACTGAATAGACACGAATAAATATTTAGAGTCTGGACATTCTTTTCTCTCTAATGACACAGACTTTAGTAAAATAGAATGTGAGCTAAAGAATCATGAAAGACTTTATACTGCAGAAGAATATATAAAAATCATGAAAATCACTAGAAAGAACAAACCCTCTTCACGTAACTAGAATGATAAGTCAAGATTTTTTAAGCAGTAAGAAAATTGAGAAGAAAGTTATAAATCGTAAAATATGTATAAATTAAAATAAAATTAACTGGCTGATTACAAAACAAATTATTTTGAAAAAAGATGATCCCTACTTAATAACCATGATATCAGACAGTGGAGAGATTCAAACCTTTAGGTGTATCGAAAAAGATCAAAGGTGTTTTGATCAAGTTTTCAGAAGAAGATTTCGAAGTCCTGTGGCCTCAAGGAAAGGCTATTGCCGAAGCAAAGCTGGCAGATCTCAAATCTATATAAATAATTTGATACCCGAAGATTGCCACGCGTTTTATAATAACCTCACAGGAACGGAAATAAACGAAGATGTAGATGGATATGGACCAACATTGGATTTTGATTTGGAGGAAGAATAATGAAGTTCTCTATGCCCATGTCTGTACCGTTTTTAAGTTTATTTAATTTTTTTCTATGTCAAAGAGAACATAATGAAGCTGATTGAATACATTGTGTTTGAATAATTATTTAATTTTATTTTTAATAAATTATTTTGTGGTTTGGTTTTTTCTGAGGAATTAAAACATTTTACGACTTCTTTAAAAATTGCTTTTCTTTGTAAGGACTCAACCCACACTTTGCTTAATATCTCAAAACCTACTGAAAAAAATAATGTTTATATTACGTTTACAATTACAATATTAGACTACTAGAATAAAAAAAAGACATTTTGAAAAAAAAGAATGTTCCTCTTAGAGCAATTACAGCTGAAACTTCAAACGCCCATTACTAAAAAGTGACTTGAAGATTAGGTCCTTTCTGCTTAACTACGTCCAATTATTTTGCTTTTATTACTTCCGCGCCTTTAGTCGTGGATAATTTTTAAAATTTAATACTAGTATAATTTTAACATATGCACTTGTTACAAATTATAAATGCGAAAGTCGTTTCAGTTAAAATATAAGTGCATGAGT
This sequence comes from Xestia ashworthii, assembly GCA_950022955.1. NCBI lineage: Eukaryota > Metazoa > Arthropoda > Insecta > Lepidoptera > Noctuidae > Xestia > Xestia ashworthii. The sequence goes on from OX465557.1 coordinate 148,280, forward strand.
CAATCACTGAATCTTTTTCTTATAAACGACTTAACCTTCTTGAGTCACTAGGTTATTAAGAATTGTATGGATGTTTCATATAAAACCGTTTTTCGGAAATAGCCTAAGTGTTTTGAGTCGTTTTTAATAAACAAAAACAGAAGTTTGTTAGCAGTAAACCTAAAACACAGAAACGACCCAAATTGCTTAAGTCGTTTCAGTGATTTTCAAAGATTGAATTGTTAGGCAAAATTTAATTCTCAGAAAGGACCCAAACTGTTTGAGTTTTATCTGACAAATTATCTTTAAGAATACGTACATAGAAATTGCATTACTCAGAAACAATTCAAGCAGGTTGGGTTCGTTCAGCAAATATTTTTTTCGTGCTCTTCATACATGTGGGATGAGTCGGGGTAGTAAAAAAAATAGTTTCCATATACATTTCGAAAATAAAGTCTTCACTGTATGATAGATTCGACCCTCAGGAGTACGATGGCATACTTAACTCAATTTCGACCAAACTGTGGGTTAGGTCCTTTCTGCTTAACTACGTCCTAGTGGTATCGTCTGCAAATAATACACATTTATGATTTGAGATATTTACAAAATCATTAATGTAGAGCAAGAACAGTGGCGGACCTAAGATACTGCCTTGAGGCACGCCGTAACTATTTAACAAAAACGAAGACTGACATGACTCTCGCATTTTGGATTGATCATTATAACTAGATATTTCTACTGCCTGTACTCGATCAGTCAAATATGACTTCAGCCAGTCGTATGCTTTTCCTCTTACTCCGTATCTAGAAACTTTTTCTAATAACCGTTCATGACTGACATGATCGAACGCTTTACTCATATCCATAAAAAGCACTGAAACAGGAATTTTATTGTCAATAGACTCCGTAATTGATTTAATTAATTGAAAGGCTGCTAAAGATGTGCTTCTATTCTTGCGAAAACCATTTTGCTCATCTCTTATAATTTGGTGTTTTTCAATAAAGTTAGATAATTTATTATGAAATACTTTCTCAAAAATTTTCGAAAATATAGGTATTAGTGCAACGGGTCTGTAATTGTCCATTTGTGTTTTATCTCCTTTTTTATACAATGGTTTCACTACTGATGTCTTTAATATATCCGGAAATATTCCTTGTTCTAGTGATAGGTTAATAACATATAAAAGAGGTTCCAGAATCACATTTACTGATAATTTTACAATATCAGTGCGAATTTCATCATAGCCACTTGCTTTCGAATCATTTAGAGACATCACAACTTTCTTTAAACCATGATCTTGGTCACACTACTTCTAACTTGCATTATAGGTTATAAGTGCTGTAGGTCGTGAAATCCAAACATTAGGGCTTTAATCATACTGTCTACATTTTCTTCGAAATCGTATCAGTGGTTAGAAAAAAGAATGGGACCTGTACTAAACTCCGTTTAAGAGAACTGCGTGGCCACGCTGGCCTCTATGTGCGGACCGCGCGGCCATAGCATTTAAGTGCTGTAGGTCGTGAAATCCAAACATTAGGGCTTTATTAGTGGGTTGCGGGACTGTTCGAAAGAGATACCGCGGCCCCGGAACGTAAAGGGCGAGGAAGGAACATGGATGGGTTTTATTAGTCAGTAAGAGTCTGACACTCCCTCCCGCTCCGCCCAGAGTGGGAGAAGTCATTTGATGATATCCCATCCTAAAAAAAAAAAAGGGCTTTATTAATACTATCTACATTTTCTTCGAAATCGTATCAGTGGTTAGCAAAAAAAATGGGACCTGTACTAAACTCCGTTTAAGAGAACTGCGTGGCCGCGCGGACCTCCATGTGTGGACCGCGCGGCCACGGTTAAACCTTTATAACTTTCTGAAAATTGACGAATTTGCGACTTTTATTGTTAGTGTTTTACAAATTCCTTCGTAATGTTGACGTAGTCGTTTTTTTCTACGACACCGTGGCCGAGCAGTTGAAACGGACACAATTAATCATATAGCGCTAGTTTGAAACGGAACTTCTTGTATTAACTACTCAAGATGTCATCCGGTGTCAGTCAGTGACGTTTCGCTGGAATGGTCAATATGGCGTCTGCGATTTGTCTCTCAGCACGATTAGAATTTAACAAAATACTCTTCAATCCGAATTTTGCGGATATATGTTGTCGACTCGAAATCTTTATTTTTTTAAGTTTTATTATTCAGGTAAGGTTTCGATCGAGTCTACCGTACCCCTGCACGAAATTATTAATAAAGAAGTAGTATAGATGACAGTTTGTTGACTTGTGGCATCTAGAGTTGCAAAAAACAGTTTTTTTTGCATGCACATCGATTTGTCATGCAGCACACTTTAGATTTAACGCACGAGCATTTCTTAAAACCTTGGCCTCCAAATAAATACATCTTTGAAGCAATTTTTACATTAAATTTTTCAATTAATTAAGTATAATATTTTCTTAGTTATTATTTAATATTAATATTTAGTGTAGAGAGACGTGCTCCGTGCACGTGCTCTGTTCCACAGATTACTATATTAGTAGCTAGCCACAGATACGACAGTGACTTTTTGGTAGAGTTTCCAAAGGGTCCGTTTTGGCGCTATTGTAGCCATCGGGGTTTTGACAGAAGTATATAGATAAAGTTATGTATGTAAGTGTAATAGTGATTGCAGGAATCTTGTTATCGATAACTAGTGATGTTCTTTTATATCGATTTTTTCATTGATATCGATACTTTAATGGCCCCTTCATATAGTTGATTTATTTTTGAGGTTCAGGTAATCATAATAAAATAAAAATGATAATTTATAGGTTTTATATTTGTATAAACATTTTTAAACTAACTGATTTAATTTTTTTGATGGCGTCAATCCAAAAAGAATGATGTGGTGAGTCTTCTTTACAGCTCGTCTTAATTTTCTCCTTTTTCCACCACCAGGATAGCCATTAACACTGTCAAACAGTTCATCAAAAAATTCAACAACTTCAGCTGTTGTGGCCATTGTAGCTCCAGAATCTAGACCATGTAATTTATCTGAAAATAAGAATAATGAACACTTTAGTAAACAAATACCAGTTTTGTAGAAATGGAGACACTTTGTATATGAGACGTTACGTTGCTGGACTGTTAATTATAGCCCTCGCAGTTGCCACAACAATTAAGAAATGTACGTTAATAAAGTAAAAAAAGGTCCATCAGCATGACGCACAACAAACAATTTTAAGTGATGACATGACAAAAGTTATGGGGCACTAAGGAGCCCTCACAATACTAAGAATATTTTCTGAGGGTGCCAAAGTGGAGGGAATTTCTTATTTCCTATATTGGATTAAAATTAAAACATTAGAAGATATTTATGTATCGACACCTCCTACGAATAATATCGTAAGTGCGTTTGATCAACTTTACAGTACAGCTGTTTGAAGATCACATCATTGTTTATTGATGATTATTCAGTGAGATGATAACCAATATTTTTAATAATTTGCAGGTGAATTACGGTATATGTAGGTAATAATCCTGTATAGTAGTTTACTTTATATTTTTTTTGGATATTGAGAAAAATCACTTAAGATATTTTACGTTGATAATCATAAGAAGTAAATTGTAGTATGTCAAACTTACGATGAATTACGTTGGACCGTATACAAAACTATTTGACGTATGTCATAGATACATTATTCTACTTTGTAAAAAAGAGTAAATAATTATCGTAAATAATAGATAAAACATTCTACTCCAAATAATATTGTATTTGTTAATATAGTAAATTTTATAACTTTATTGTAATAAAAATAATGAGGAATATTACTATAGGAGAGTAATAAAAACCATGAAATTTAAAAATTTTATTGAAAAAAAAAAACAGTATTATTCATATGAATTACTAAAAAAAAGATTATTATTTTAAGGTACCTTAGACCTATAATCGTTACATATAATTTTTTTAAATCTATTACTTTGAGATCCATCAAGATAACATAAACTTTGAATAAACATAAAAATCTTCTAGTAACACAAATAAACATAACAAAATCAATTCTTCTTGTTTTAATAACCGTTATATTTGTTAGTTAGGCAAGTAGTATCCACTAATCAATTTCAAGATGTAAGAAAACTATTATGCAATCAGTAACTATTCATAAACTATGTTAATTTTGTTACACCTTGTAAACATTTAATAATAATCTTAAATTTAAAATAACACTATCAGACTCATTTGAATGGCACAAAAAATAATACTCAATACGTAATAAACCTGTAAAATTAAAAAAAATATATATAATTAAAAATAAGTAAAGCCTTCAACTAATCAAGATCAGAATCGCGATCATTATCGCTTACATTCACCGATGGGAGATTTGTAAAGAAATTGTGATAACCACTAGGAATAATTTCAGAGTTACACATATTAATTAAATCGTCTTTTTTGGCTTTAGGAATTGGTAGGTTACTTTGGTACAGTGGTTCAACTGACACAGAAGAATCTGTTGAACATTGCCGCCTCGTATTTTTTTTTACCGACAGAACATTATAATCATTACTAGCCATATCATATTTATAGTATAATTTATTGGGATTTTCTGATTTTACTAAAACTTCTTTAATTTTGTCCCATTGTACCTTATCTCCATTGTCACTCTTGATCCAATTCCCTTGTAACAACAACTTAAAATTTGAAAAATTTGTGTGCTGCATTTCTTCCACTATGTAAGGTTTACCGCCTTGTTTAGCCCAACGAACCAAACAGTACCACTCCTGAGGAGTGTAAATAAGTTTGTTTTTGGCAGATCTTTCTATTAATGCATGAACGCTATCACCTTCATTTTGGGTGTGTCCAACTTCTAAAAAACAATGACGTCTAGAAACCTGACAAGTAGCGGCAGCATACATATACATCGCATAAACTATGCGATTGCGATTTTGGCCCACACAATTATCTGACCAAAATCTAAATTCGTTTGCCCCTAAGTCCTTATGTTTTGAAATAAATTTCATCAAGCAGCTGGAAACCTCATTAGCCCCTCTTTTACCTTGCCCTTCGTGCCACATAAAACAAGTACCTTCCTTATCCACTAGATTAAAAACAGTGAAGTTGAATACAGACAATTTACGTTTATAATAAAGAATACTCAAATTACCGTGTGGAGCATTAAGTACTTTCTGAAAATCGAATGTAGCTGTTAATATTTTTCCATTCGAAGATTTGGCTTCTTCTTTATCCAACAACTTTCTTGTACGCGCTAGATCTTTATTGCGCAGATGGGATTCATAAAGCTGTGTTTCAACTAATGTCGGTGTAAATTTGTTTTTATAAATGTGGCATTTGTCGCATTGGTCCTTCTTAGGAACGTAAAAACTCAGCTTAAAATGTTCGTTAGCAATATCACGATATTGCCTTTCAGTATTAGCTATAGATGAGTATACCTGTTCGTCAAACCATTCTTTGTATAAATCAAATAAGCGATGAAAATTCAAATCACCGTCTAAATAAAGCTTATCACTTCTGCTTCGGGTATAATGAGATTCCACGGGTTGTATGGATTTGATATGATCACAGACACTCTTAATAACATCTTCGGTTATCACCTTACGATGATTATCATGGCGTCCTCGCTGGTCCATTTCTATCAAACCACTAGTAGTATCTAGTTTTTCTAAAGCAGTGTAGACAAATTGCTCACTGATAGAGAAAGTATTCAAAAAAGTTTTCTTACAAACAATCATAAATTGGTCTTCACCACCTCTGTTCACTTTCAGTCTATAAATTAACGTAAAGTTACGCCTTGATGGTGTATCAGTAAAAACCCTACGTTTTTTTTGTTTCAGCACCAAGTAAGCTACAAAAGCCCATTGCTTTTCCCTGTTACCTAAATTCCAGAATTGATTAAAAATATAAATTCTTTCATCACTACTAATTTTCGACGAACACTTTTGTCTACAATTCTCCAGACACATCGGTTTTAATGATTTTGCAAGCCTAGTGGTACCATCGCGACTCTTATATTCTTTGCCTAAATTTCTTAGCTTCTTCCTCTTATTATCAATCCAATCCGCAACATGTCGACGTCTAACATTGCCTACATCCTTTCGAGAAATCTTTTTTCGTTTTCTAGAACAACGCGGCGTCGATTCGGAAAATGAAGAAAACGGGGAGTTCGCCTGGGGTGTAGATAGTAGATCGGTAGTGGATGAAATGACTGAATGCGGTTCTTGTATAGCATTCTCAATATACCAAGGGCAGAAGTAGTTACTACAATCATAGTCTAAATGGTTTGTAGCACACTCTGGAGATGGAATGGGTGTGTTATTTTCATTGGACCGGTTACTATTATCCTCGATTGATTCTAAAAATAATAAATTGTTAAGTTAATATTGTGTACCTATTGAATCATATAATTTATGAATTTCATGTTTCATGAAGGGGAACCATATCAATTTCCTGGTAGGCACCAGGAAATTGATATGGTTCCCCTTCTTTTGTCCCATTCTCTTCTATATCAGTAACTTTGAGTGCATCTTCCGAATTTATATCAAAATTTAAAATTATTTCCGATTCCAAACCTAAAAAAAAAAAAAAAATATGGTTGCCAAATTATTTTTCACAATGTAGGAGTGCATAAATAGGTAACAAGAAACAGTTTTTTTTTAAATAAGTACTTATTGGCGATTTTTAGGTACCCACCTTGACGGATGGTATTGTCACCTACATCTGAATCCGACAATAAATTCAATAAATATCTGCATCCACTGGCATAGGTGAATCTGTAAAAAGAAAATGTAATTTGTTGAATTTAAAGATTTATTAACACGTATAGTGTAGTAAGTTACATAATTTAACGAAGTAATCTATAGGAAGTAGTACATACGACAAAAAAACAATTTAAAATTCTAACGTAAAACATGGTATGTGCATGTTCCGATATAATTTTTAATTCGGTTCCGGTGTAAAATATCTTATCTAATACATACGATATTCATTTTACTCGTTAAAACAACGTAAACTATAGTAAATATAACTTACGATACTATACATCGGTAAGGATGCAAATTATTACGTTTATTTAAAAAACACATAATTTACTACAAATAACAATACAGAATAATACATACCTTCATTTCTCTCAGGTTCTTCAATGACAGGCGTTGTTTTAACCATAATATTGTTTTCATAATTTAAATTTTCAACGTTTCCTTTTTTTCGTATTGTATCATTTTTTTTGTCTTTTGTTACGAGATCAAGAATAATTTGTGCTCTAGATGACATTTTAACTTATTTCGAGTATATATAACTTAAGAATGAACGTAAAAACAACAAAAATATAGAAATGCATTCGCCGCGCGACGAGCGTGCGTCTCCCCCGCGTATTCTGTCGCTACTGTTAGATCTCATTATTTATATTGTAGTCTTTGCTGTTAGATACGAGGCGCCCGCGCGTGCCGAGCGTCCTCCCGCCCCCCCGCATTGTATCGTTAGTGCAGTATACGATTTTGTACTCGGACAATAGTGAATATACGACATTTTGCAGTCTAATTAAATAGGTCTTCTATTAGAAATAATAAAGTTTTAATAATTGTAGACGTTAGTCCTCATGTTTAGAAGTATGAAAATGAAGAAAAGTGAAAAATCTAAATTTGTTGATTACGATACTCTACGTAGGAGGTGTCGGTATGTATATCTATACCTGCCGTTCCAATCAAAACTGATGATGTTATGACACTGTAATCTTGCTCCTCGGAGTAATTATGATCAACTGTACCAACCAACCAACCACCCTGAAAAATTGAGAAATATTGCTGTCTTATATTATAAGTTGTACTCATTTTAATAAAACCAGCCTATAACTGACCCACTGCTGGGCAAAGGCCTCTTCTTAACAGAGAAGGCACGAGCATTGATTACCATGCTTGCTCAAGACAGGTTGGCGAGTTGTACTCATACTTATAGTAAAATAATACTGATAAATGGGACTATATTTAGATAACCATACACACCAGTTGTAGTACATGTACATCCTCCTCATCTTGTTCCTTGAAATAATTATGTTCAAGTATTACATCCCACCCTGGAAACATATTTGATACAGTTAATACAGTCATTTTTAGTATTTCGAAATTGATTTTATGTTTTCCCTATAGGTACATTCTGTATATGTTTTTTGTATATGTCCGCTATATGTTCTTTACGTTCTGTTGGTTTCTAGTTGATTGAAGTTTTAATAAAAAAAACTTATAACATCTCAAATCAAGTAATCAAAAACCGGCCAAGAGCGTGTCGGGCCACGCTCACTGTAGGGTTCCGTAGCTTCCCAGACCATTAAAAATACCAACATTTTTCGTCAGCAAAAATAACTTTGTTTTTCATAGTATTTGTATGAAAAACAAAGTTATCATTTGCGTTTTTTTGAAAAAGTGCTATATAACTCAAAAACTATTCAACTCATCAAGTTGAAAATAATTTTCCTAGAAAGTTCATATAAAGGTCTACTTCTGTGATTTTTTTCATATTTTTTAAACTTATGGTTCAAAAGTTAGAGGGGGGGGGGACACATTGTTTTTGACTTTCGGAGCGATTATTTCCTAAAATATTAATATTATCAAAAAATGATTTTAGAAAACCCCTATTCATTTTTAAATACCTATCCAACAATATACCACACGTCAGGGTCAAAATTAAAAAAAAAATCGCTCCCCACTTTACGTCTGGGGGAGGTACCCTAATAAAAATGTTTTTTTAAATTTTTATTTTTGCACTTTGTCGGCATGATTGATATACATATTGGTACCAAATTTCAGCTTTCTGGTGCTAACGGTCACTGAGATTATCCGCGGACAGACAGACAGACAGACATGGCGAAACTATAAGGGTTCCGTTTTTTGCCATTTGGCTACGGAACCCTAAAAATAGTCCTCTTTTTACTTGATCTGAGTACTTAGAACAAAACGACTTTTACTGTAACGTGGTGATTTTAAATAGACCACAATTTGAATTTTCGCGCCTTAGCGCAATGACAACTCAGTTCAGATGTCGGCCCTGGGGGTCCGCCCCTTTCACCCTATTGGTTGAAATTTCACAATCATAGCTATTAAATTACGTGTTCAAACCAGGAAATGATTTTACACCAGGGTGTTGAAACTAGACCTGAATTGAAATTCACAACAAAACTGTCAAAGATCCCTGTAGTTCTTCGGCAAACGACAATTAACTGGAACGCGCCAAGACATCCGCCATTGACAAACGCTTGTCCAATCACTCACAGGCATCGGATCGAGTTACAGTGTTGCCAGGCGAAGGTTGGGTTCTCTAACATTGCAAATGTCAAAAGTTGAGGAAATACTTGTTGTGAATTCAAATGTCGTTTAGTGGTTAATATTCGAGCTAGATTCATTATAAGTTACTCAGTAAAATTATTTCGGCAGAGTAAGCTTTGTTTGCTGTGGTATTGGTTAGTTTTAAAAATTAAAATTTGTAAGCGAGGGGTAACCCCAAGCTCTTGACAGGGTGACGTGTAATTATCAGAGACTTCCGTTTGGCCATCTTTTATTTTATTTTGTCATTTGACGACGCTAGTCGAAATTCGTAAATAGTTTTGGTTTTATTGTAAGGTGAGTTTCTTTCTAAGATTACTCTTGGAAATCCCGGATTAGGGAGTTCTCGTTTCGTTGGCTCAGTGTTGATTTTGTTTCCAGGTTACTATAGAGTAATTCGCCTAGGAATTTCCCCATGAGGAGTCCAGGTAGACCCTAGGCCGGATTTATTGGTTACAAGATAGTAACAGGGTTGGCGGGGTCAGACATCTGATCATAATCCAGATTCTGGAAAATCTCGATGATCTGGTGAGTTGTTTGTTCAGTATTTTTCATGCCATGTGCGTCCATATGCCATGGACGAACTGTTCTCTCGTTATTGTATTGGTACTTATTAGACTCCGTGTCATTTACAGAACGGGAAAAAGAAATTTAAGAAATTTGACAAGTTTGTGAAACTTTTAATCAGAGAATTCTGAGGATTTTATAAGAGGGCGAGGGACGCGCTTGTAAATCTCCCACGGTTCACCTCGGCGGCGCTGTCCAGGTTGCTGGCTCATTGCATGAGCGGAGCACCCCGTCAGGCCAGCGTGTTTTAAGCTGGAACGTAAGGGACGCAGCGAGGTCGGTGCATCTTTTATTAATATGAGTTATGACCCGTGGCATCATCTGTAGGGATTTGTGAAAGCTACATGCTTTCTTTAACAGTAACACCTTAATTAGTAAATCCGCCCACACACACCAAAGAACCCATTTTGTATAAGCGACCCCTGTCGCTGAGTTAGTTTTATTTAGTTATTTTTTTTATACATTTTATTCGTGTATGTGTAAATTTGGTTTTCTTTTTAATACACAAAACAAAGATACACGAAATACTTGTTTTATTTATTTTCTTTGCCACGTGGCCCTCTAGGGCTTCATTTAGAGAGGACTACGTGACATTACATAACCTAAGAAGTTTAACAAAACTCACCAGGTACACTAAGCGGAACGCCTTAAGCAACTTCTTCTGTTTTTCATAGACAAGTTTCCTGAGTCTAATGAGGAGGGAATTTGTTGGCACTAGGAAGGCATCCACAGATTTCTAAGTTCATTGTTCTTGGGAAAACTCACTGTTGCATTGCAACCACCTACACAGCACTTTCGGATTCCCATGACGAATAATCGCACATTTAACATGCACAATCAGTATTGTCTCAAACTACAGAGGAAATTGTGTATCTCAACTCAGTCAAATACGAGGAAAATACACTCAGAGGTCAGAATTCTCTGAAGATTTTTGACAATGAGCGCATTATATACTCAAGTGTCATTTGATTATGACACTTGAGTATATAATGTTACGTGCTTGACAGACACTGACATAACAAAACCAAGATGGCGGCATGGCGCCGGCGATGCTACGCCAGCGCCAAAACGGACCCTTTGGAGCTAAAGCTGTCACAGCCGTGCTCTGTTCGGACAGGGGGGTTGCCATTGCTCAAACCCATAGATACAATAAACTGTCAAACGCTAGTGACGTTCCGTTAATACAGCAAAGGTATGAAGCCGATATACACCTAATATAAACAATAGTTTTTTAATTTATTTTTTAATTTAGAACACGAATAAATGTTAATTTCTGTGATTCTGTATCGGTAAACGTCTCCGACTCGCGAGACAATGCGTGACGTTCACGATTAGCGGTCAGTCGCGCATCACGTTCCCCACTTGTCTCTAGAGATCTAGAAGTGGATGCGTAGATACGCTTGGAACTCAAGCGCAATTCTCTATCCGTGAACGTCTCCGACTCGCGAGACAATGCATGACATTCACGATCAGTGGTCAGTCGCGCATCTATTCTTCACTGGTCTCTAGAGACCTTTTTTTTTTTTTTTTTAGGATGGGAAATCATCAAATGACTTCTCCCACTCTGGGCGGAGCGGGAGGGAGTGTCAGACTCGTACTGACTAAAACCCATCCATGTTCCTTCCTCGCCCTTTACGTTCCGGGGCCGCGGTATCTCTTTCGAACAGTCCCGCAACCCCGGCAGGCTTCGGCCCTTGCGGGCCCCTCTCTTCTGCTGACATCTCTTTGAGGCGCGCGTGGAACACGAACGCGCCGTCGACACGGCCTGTCGTCACTAGACGGACGGACGGCTAGCTAGCCCATAGCTAACCGTCCACAGGCCCGCATCTACGGTGGCCGGTAGCCACCACGTGGCCCCCGACGCCCGGTGCGTCTCCCGCGGCGGCCGGGAAGAGAGGCTCTCTCCCTCTCTTGTTCCGCCACCTCCTTCGCCAGCATGACTGCTTCGCAGAAGGAGGTGACGGCTTCCCATTCCGTCTCGCTCCGGACCATGGATTGAACCAGGGCCGGACGCGAGAGGTCGCCGCCGCCGATTGCCGCTACGAGGACACGGCGGTGCTCCGCCCACGCAGGGCAGACTTCCACCGTGTGCTCCACCGTGTCCGGTCGATCCTCACAGTGGAAACACCCGGGCGTTTCCTCCCGCCCGATTCGGTGCAGGTACCTCCCGAAACATCCGTGTCCGGTGAGGACCTGCGTCAGGCGGAAGGTGAGGGCGCCGTGGCGCCTCTCAAGCCAGTCTCTAGAGACCTGGATGTAGATTCGTAAATACGCTGAGAACGCAGGCGTGCTTCGCGATCCGAAGAGGTTTCCACGGAGCAAGTTGCAGCCTGATGTTCTCGAACAACATCAAGTCTCTCCTGACGCTCTTCGGTAGATTCTTGGGATCTTATGATCCTCAATCTTTTATCTCCTTTGGAACATTGGGAAAGTTTTGACATCTCTCTAGTCATGGTTATAGTTTTGTTGTGAAGAAACCTGATCAATTCAAATCTAAGTGACTGCTCCCCTGCGTTACCGGGTAGGCTACCGAGTCACGAAGATAAATGGAAAAGGAAAAATAACATGAGCCCGAAGGCTTTATAAAATAATAATAAATGGATATAAGATAAAATTATAAATGGGAGTTTTGGCCAGTAGAGTCAAATTTTCAATGATATACCATCGTCATCGAAAATCAGTCCTAAACTGATACCGCTTTCACCGCGTGGAGGTACTTCCATCAGTCCCAGCTTATTTTATTTTATAATAAAATTATACAGTGAAATTAGTGATAGCTTTGTAATAATTTTCACATCAGATGTTTCTGATCTTCGATTTTTTAAAAGTCAACAGGAAATGCCCATCAGACCGATCAACTCCTCTTCCCTCTCGGATCCTAAGCAGTGTGGACGTGTTATTAATTGAACCAAAAATTAAATAAACGTATTTTAAATAAAAAATAAAATCCAAATAATTCGGTAGAAGTACTAGGAGCGCAGCAATCGAGCGGCGGTGAACGTGCGGCGAGGTGTGCGTTAAGCTACTCACACATCCACGCATCTTACCTACATCCATCTCCACTACGTCAGCTAGCATCGGCGACAGCGAGTGTGTGTGTTTCTCTGTCCTTTTCACCTGTCAACGTCATCTGTCAGTGACATCTGTCATTGTCAACCGTCGATTGTCGTCAGTTCAAGAGCGTTCCAGGTACCTACTAAGTCAAGAACTAGAGCTTTGAAGATTTACGTTTCACGCAGTTGACTGCACATTCCAAATTGATATTTGAATTTTTATTCCGCAAAAATGGATAAGTCCCTGGACAAATCACTATCTGATTCGGAAGTAAACCTAGTGGGTAAAGTCCTGAGTACTCCGCCAAATTTCGTTTTTCAACGTGTAAAGAGAACCAGAGAAGAAATTGATGAATCTTTGAGTAAACAACTGGATGATTTTAAGTTGGAAATCAGGAAGATGATGACATTTTTCTCAGTACAACATAGCGATGAGATAAAAAAAGTGACCACAACTTTAACGGAGATCCAGCAGTCGAATCTTAACATAGAGAGCTCAATCATTAATTTAACTGCGCAAAACGAAGAGCTGAAAAAGAAAATTTTAGAAATGGAGGCTCAGACCAAAGAAGACAAAAAGCAAATAACACTCTTAGAAAATAAGATAGAGGATCTTCAAATGGGTGGACGGAAAACCAATTTTGTCATAAAAAATGTGCCGAGAAAGAGCAATGAAAGCAAAGAAGACCTAATAGAAATGGTTCTGAGTCTTGCTCGCACTTTAACCTGCAATATTGGTAAATATGACATAAGAGACATCTACAGAGTACGCGGTAAAAACACTGATTCGCGAAATACCCCAATTATTGTGGAAACTGGATCGGCTCTCCTGAGGACTGAGATCCTGAAGATGGGTAAGGCCTATAATCTAAGAAACAAGACTAAATTATGCTGTAAGCACTTGGGCTTTAAATCCCAAGAAGATACCCCCGTCTTCCTATCGGAGCATCTAACCCCGAAAGGATCACGTCTACATTTCCTTGCTAGAGACTTGACGAGGGCAGGAGCCTACAAATTCTGTTGGACAGCCTACGGTAAAGTCTATATAAAGAAGGATGAACAAGCGCCAACAATAACCATTTCTTGCGAAGAACAAATTCATAAACTCTTACTAAAACAATGACTGTCGACCTGTAAACTCATGAACACCTGGTCATTCTCTATGATATTTTTATTCTCAATCTGTATCTGTAACTTGTTGAAATTAAGTTTACGTATTGTAAGACTGTGCACATATACTCCAACTAACTACAGTACTGTTCACCTAAACTTAAATTACCTAATTTTACTTATTCACAATTTTCTCATACACTTACATACACAAAATCACCATAAATTACAAACATACAAACACCAACACTTCTTTCACTATTCTCACAGCTTTTGTACATACTCAAGTATTTTGTCGTCAACACATACTAAATACTCCATAAACCTTAATGCAATGTATAAACTTCTTAAAGCAACTAGACCTGCTCCAAACACTTACCTAACCAATAACGTATATTCTTTTTATAAAATCCTTAATGACTGACACGTTACATACCATAACTGAAATAGACAACTTCGAGGTGGCTCGTGCAGTAGAATGCAATAGCTCAGATCTAGATAAGCATGTATTTATAAATAGAAACGACCTAACTATTATTTCCCAAAATATAAGGAGTATTTACTGTAACTTTGACGACTTTATACTCAATCTATCTAATTTTAAATTCGAAACAGACGTTATAATTTTGACAGAATGTAGACTTTGTCCCAGTAAACCAGTGCCCCAACTAAACAATTATTTAAGCTACTGTACTACTCGCCAACTAAACCAAAACGATGGGGTTACTGTATACGTGAAAAAATCTTTGAATCCTAAAATTCAAGAAATTGAAATATCACAAGCGTCTTGTCTCCAACTGGAAATAGTCAATAATATTATATTATGTATTTATCGCTCTCCCTCAAATTCAAATATTGATAGTTTCATAAATTCCCTTAGTACTCATTTAGATAAACTAAAGTCAAGCAAAAGCATTATTATTGCAGGGGACATAAACATTAATATTAGATCTAAAGATTCAGAGTCATCACATGAACATAAAAACAGAAATCACTATCAGAATATGTTGTCATTGCATGGAATACTCACAGGTCATACACTTCCAACGAGGGAAAGTAATTGTTTAGACCACTTCATGCTAAAAATTAATAAAAAGAAAGTATCTCCATTTATTGCCATACTACATACGACAATAACTGACCATTATACGACATTTCTGTCTTTATCGAAAATTAAAAACACTCCACCTTCAAAGAAAACTACGACTATTACAGATTTTGAACAAGCACTAAAAGATCTACAGCAACAAAATTTAGCGGAACTCCTGTTTTGTGATGATCCAAATCAACTAACCTGCCTTCTGATAAACATACTTACTAACACCATACAAAGAAACACAACCTCTCATAAAATACCTAACAGCAAACAAATAATAAAACCATGGATCTCCACAGGCATCTTGCGTTGCATAAGAAATCGTAACAAATTACAGAAACATTCCAGGCTTAACCCACATAACGAAACCTTAAAAATAACCTACACTAGATATAGGAACCATTGTAACTCACTTATAAAAAAGTTAAAACGTAAATATGAAAGGGACCTACTAGTAAAATCAGTTGGTAATACTAAGCTTCTCTGGAAAAATATAAAGAACCTAACTTACTCCAATAAAACTAAAGATCAGAACACCGAATTGCTAAATATTAGGACATCGCCTCTAGAATCAGTAAATTTTATCAATAATCACTTCGCCAACGTTGGTAAACTGTTAGCTCAGCAAATAGTGCCAAGTACAAATTATAAACAAGCTGTCAACCAACCTGCACAGAGTAACACTTTCGTACTTTTAGACACTGATCCTCATGAAGTAGATCAAATACTAATGGGCTTAAAATCGGACAGTGCCCCGGGATGGGACAAAATCTCGACAAAATTCTTAAAGTTTGCTCGTTTTGATATCGTTCCCATAATAACCCATCTTGCAAACCTTTGCTTTCAAAAGGGCATTTTCCCTGAGCTGCTCAAGCAATCAATCATTACTCCAGTGCATAAGGGGGGGGACAGGGACGATGTCAATAACT
Organism: Xestia ashworthii; assembly: GCA_950022955.1. Taxonomy (NCBI): domain Eukaryota; kingdom Metazoa; phylum Arthropoda; class Insecta; order Lepidoptera; family Noctuidae; genus Xestia; species Xestia ashworthii. Next base: position 164,315 of record OX465557.1, read on the forward strand.
ACAGACCTATCTCTATCCTTCCGTCAATATCCAAAATAATTGAAAAACTTCTGAATGTTAGATTAACTCGATACTTGAATAAATTCAGCTTACTATCGAACCAACAGTTTGGATTCAGGCAAGGATTATCAACGGAAGATGCAGTTTCAGCTTTAAGTTCTCTGGTAACTGAACATCTTGATGCTGGGAATAAATGCTTAGCGGTCTTTCTAGATCTTAAAAAAGCATTTGACACCGTCTCTGTCCCAAACCTTGTGAACAAACTCGAAAATGCAGGAGTGAGAGATATTCCTCTGAATTTATTCAAGGACTACCTCTCAAGAAGAAGGCAGAGGGTAAAGATCGAAGAATATGTCAGTGAACACACTGAGGTGACATATGGTGTCCCACAGGGTAGCATACTGGGTCCTACCCTTTTTCTTTTGTATATTAATGACCTGTGCAACATGAACATCGACAATGCAAAAATCTTCTCGTACGCCGATGACACCTCTGTCGTTTTTACTGGGAACTCATGGCACGACGTAAAACTAAAAACAGAAATGGGCATGGCCCAAATTGCCAGCTGGCTGAGTAATAACTTGCTCACGCTAAACACATCCAAGACAAATTACGTATGCTTTAGCGTGAGTAACAGGACACAGCCAGGTGACGATTTTAACATAAAAATACATGTCTGCGGAAATCCAATAAATAACTGTTGTGCCTGTCTATGTATTTCCAAAATTGCACAGACTAAGTACCTGGGAGTAGTAATTGACCAACGCCTATCATGGTACCAGCATATAGAACAGGTTACAAGCAGAGTTAGGAGATTAAGCTGGATTTTTAAATCACTACGTCACATTGCTCCAAAAGACATAATCAGTAAACGTGAATGTACTAGAAACATCCTGAATGAGGTATACTTGGCTCTGGTTCAATCGGTTTTACTGTACTGTATCACGGTTTGGGGAGGTGCAACCAAAACCAAACTTATATACTTAGAGCGCGCCCAGCGAGCTCTTATTAAGATTATGTACTTCAAAAACATATTATACCCTACAAATAGCCTTTATACTATCAGCAATATAATCTCAATTAGAAAGTTGTACATAATCCAAACCGTCTTGAAAAAACATAAAACCCTACCATTTGATTCGGAAAAATTAACTAAAAGAAGGAAAGACTTGGTAGCACCAGTATCCCAAACTAAAACCGTGTTTGCTAGCAGACAATTTAATAAACGCTCAGCCGAACTATACAATAAAGTAAACAAAAAAGTACTCATATATACCAAAAACACATATAACTGTAAGAAAACCATAACCAACTGGATCAAAAAACTCACGTATGAAGAGACTGAGGCACTTCTACAGTACACCAAATAGCAAGATACAAAATAACAATATGTTATTCAATTTCACAAAAACTGGCACTTAAAAATCAAATAGAACCGCACACACACACGCACACTCACTCTCACACACACACCCACGCTCACTCTTATACACATACACACTCACACTCATCAATCACACACTTTTACTCTATTTTTCTTGTTTTACATCTTATTGTTACCCTGTTTTAAATTAAATTAAAATAAAATATATAATAAGTTAGAAATTAAAATTAAGTATAAGATTAATAATACACATTTTTGTTACTGCTGTAATTATTGTGCTATGGAAGAGCGGGGTCTCCTAACACAGGCAAAATTTGCTTAAAAGGAGTCCCTAAACACAACCACCCATTTTTGTAACAAATTTTGTGAATAAAACTTTTGTATTTTTTGTATTTTTGAACTTTTGCTAAGACGTCATTCCTGTGTTATGGTGTAGCTGGGCTCTTGGAGTTCCACAACAGGTGTTCCAGATCTTCGATTTTTATAAGTCAACAGAGAGTGCTCATCAGATTGAACAACTTTTGCGAAGACGTCATTCCTATGTGTTATGGTGTAGCTGGGCTCTTGGAGTTCCACAACAGGTGTTCCAGATCTTCGATTTTTATAAGCCAACAGAGAGTGCTTATCAGATTGAACAACTTTTCCTAAGACGTCATTCCTGTTCGGTCCAAACCCAGGGCAAGCTGTGACCGAAACTTCCGCGATTCGCGCCCGGAGACAATCAAATTAAGTTGCCCTTATGAAAGTAAATCGACTTACCTGGTGCCGGTGGGCTGAAGGGGATGACCAGTCCTTGACCAAGCCGGCCGGTACTGTATGTCTGTGTGTGTACGTGAATAGTGTTATGATGTGGTTGGGTGATTTTGCCAGATCCGACTATGTTTCAACAGACGCTATAGTATTTTCATGTTTCAGACACTCTATACTTATGAGGAAATATAGTATTTACACAATATAGGTACTTACACTTTATACTTTCATTCATACTCATTATCCTTGCATATTTTTTACATCTAAGTCGCGCTTTGGCAGTAACTATTTTAGCTCGCGTTATATTCGATCTAGAACGATGTTTTAACATCGATTTTAGCTGAAATAAAAATTAATTTCTCAATATTTACTTTTTTGACATTACGTCAATCAAGCTGTCAGTTACTTTTCCTTTACTTTTAATTTTCTTACTGGCCTAGGCCTATGAAGGTTTCTTTTGATTTATATAATTTTATTTTATTTAATCAATATATTAGCTCAAATAATGTATTTTAGAGTTAATTACGATTGTTTACCTACTAAATAACAGTTTCTTATCTTACCTTTATAAAATTAATTAGCACGCTCACAGAATTCTTCGAGGAAGTTTTTTACTGAATAATACTGGTCGTTTTAAATACAGGCAACTCACATTTTTGATTTTAAAATCAAAATAATCTAGAGAGAATGAAAGAACTAAAATAAAACAACTGATGTGGAAAAACTGCTGATTTTCGGGAGCAGAAAAAGAGCTGGTCATCGGAGATGATGACATTTATACCCGCGTCCACGCATAGACAAGTCCACACTCACTAGTGCAGATACACGGAACGCGGTGCACACTTTACTGGAACGCAGCTAGTTTAGTCGTTTAGTAACGAGAAGGCCCTAATGATTTTACATAATCTGTGGCGTTTGTTTTGACAGTTGACTAGATTGTAAGCGTTGAATCTGTCTAAACGTAGTGATTATATACTCTGTGAATCTGTCTATGTAAACAAAGTAACGATAGAAACCTTTTCGTGTTTCTACTACGTTACAACGCCAGCCTCAGCAGCGCGTAACAGGTCGGAATGCAGCACAATAATAGTTCAAGGCACCAACGTCAGCACTTTTCAAATTATAATGTTCAATTTTCATCTCACACGCGGGCTAAGTTAACCTCAAAATCGGCGCGGACAACCAACAAATAAACCCGTTTTTTGGCTCAAATGGGGGTGTTTAGTCCAATTAAAACTGAATTATAACCAAAATCTTGCAAACAAAGAGGATTTACTTGGATTTATTAATTATTTCAATCAACCAACAAATTCGATGTGATCTCGTAATGAATCACGACAAGTTACGAAACGTCAAAAAAACAAACTGTCAGATGCTCGGATGACAAGACATGCGTTCGGAAACACGCATGGTACGAAACAATTCCTATATGTGTTATGGTGCAGCTGGGCTATTGGGGTTCCACAACAGGTGTCCGAGATCTTCAATTTTTATAAGTCAACAGAGAGTAAGTACTCATCAGATTGAACAACTTTTGCTAAGACGTCATTCCTATACATCAGGTGTTCCAGATCATCAAATTTATTCTCTCAGCAGAAAATGCTCATCATGTGGAACAATTTTTGCTATAGTGTCATTTTTGTATCTCTTATAGTTTAGCTGGTCTGTTGCAGTTCTGCATCAGGTGTTAAAGTTTCCAAGATAAATTATAGCCTATATGTTGCCCAGACTTAATATCTATACAACAAAAAAAAAAAACATTCAAATCCGTCCAGTAGTTCCGAAGATTAGGAAGATTAGCATGTACAAACAAACAGACAGAGTTTTTTTTTATTCGTGCTCTATTACTGTTTCTAAACCCCCTCAATTATTATTTTTTAAATATTAAATATAATCAATGTACACGTACAGACACAGTTTTTTACTCTTTTATTATATTATTATGTATAGATTTGAAAGTGCGTTATTCAATAGACAATAATAATATGTAGTTTATTATGAATCGCTTATATCACGCACTCATTAGGTAGGTACCTACTACCTATAAAAAATTTGGTCTTAAACTCGGCACGTTTGTCTCTTTGGCTTAGGTGGGTCGAACTTCACAAATAAAGATGATTTTAATTTTGATTTGATTTGACTTCACTGCATTAGGGTACCAGTCAAACAAATCCAAACTGAAGCGGTTTACATTAGTAGCTCCAGTGGCTACTAGCTAGTGGGATAGTTCCATCCATAGCAAGGTTTCATAGCCCAGATTATTATATTATTATTATTATTATAGCTAGCCTGTATTGTCCCACTGCTGGGCAAAAGCCTCCCTCCATTCCTTCCAACGTTCACGATTCTGTGCTCTTTCTTTCCAATTCTCAAGGAAGACATCCAGTTCGTCCCGCCATCTCTTTCGTGGTCTGCCGCGACCTCGTGTCACTGTTTCAGGGCACCATTCCTGAGCCTTACGGGCCCACAGTTCATTCGGCATGCGACAGACATGTCCTGCCCAGTCCCATTTAGGTAAGTTGGGCAGCCTTTTGAGCCACGTCAACGATTTGCGTTTTGGAGCGCAGTATAGTGTTACGAATACGATCCGTTAATTTAACACCTAAGATACTGCGCTCCATAGCACGTTGGCAAACCTTAAGTTTGGAATTTTGGATGTTAGTCAAAGACCAAGTTTGTGCACCGTAGGTCAAGATGGGGAGAATACACATGTCCATCAGCTTTCGCTTCAAAGACATGGGCAGAGTGCCCTTAAAATATTCCTTCATGGACCAGTAACCCTTCCCGGCATTTTCCGTTCGTCTAGCAATTTCCTTATCTTGCCTTGCCTGGAAAGAGATTACTTGGCCCAAGTAGATATATATCTGGACATATTGTATATTCTCCCCGCCTACGTGTATGCTCTTGTTGGAGCTGTTGGTCATGAGTTTGGTCTTTGACATGTTCATCTTTAGTTCTTTTCCAACCTCAAGGCTTGCATCGCTAAGGTCTTGTAGCATTTGCTCTAGATCTGTGGCTGTGGGGGAGAGTATTCATTCGTAAATATAAATAAGTTTCATTTGAATTTTGATATGTTTAAACAATCGACTTAGTGACGTAAGTACCGAAAGAACCTGTAATTGCCAAAACCGGTGGTAAACACGTTGAAAAGTCCTGGAAATGCTAAAAGTAAATTATACTGAAAGGAACCCTACTCCCTAATATCTTCAGATTAATGAGTTTTGAGAACCCACCGAGAACAAGGACAGATGACCAATCGTGTTGTCATTCATTTTTAGTTCTGTCTTCTAACGAATCTTATGTCCGTAAGTGATACGGAGTAGGAAACGACCGTAACTTCGGCCGAATCTACGGATTTCGTGCTTAGAGAGTAGACCTTCTGGACCCGAGACTGCTCGTTCCGACGCGACGGTATCCACATCGCTTCAGTCGGCGGAGAGCTGTGTCACACAGGTCACACCCAGTACTAACTGTCCGGGTGGCGGGAGCGCGGTGCCGCAGCCCGCAGGTCGCGGGGCACGGGCGGGTATCGATCGCGGCGCGCGCCCCGTCGGCGCCTCCGAGTCTTCGCGCCCGCTCACACTGAAAATTTGATGTGCCCTTATGCTACACGCATTGTGCGAGCTAATCTCGCATTAAACTTTGTTTGACCCCATTAAGTTATTAATCAAACGAAGTTGAGTAACTATCAGCTTAATATTCAGCCGGATCAAGTAGCACTGAATGCCAGCCATGACCATTAATAACATAAATGTTGAAAAAATAACCGTACTGCACTGACACTGCACAGCCTCTGCTGCACTGACGGTCACGTTACTAAAATGCTGCAAATCACCGGTTACCTACTTCCAATAGAAACTATAAAACTAAATCGGTTGATCGTTTTCTAAAAATTATAGGTCGCGAAATTCTACTTTCCGTTCTAGCAAACTTCTATAAAATGAGGTCATCATTTATGGATCACCTGACAGACGTACCTACTACCTACATCATGTAGGCACCTGACAGACCGCAACACACCAAGTTACTACAATCTGTCAATCTTTTAGGTATAGATTTTCAAGTTTATCGCAAAATACTTAAAGTTTTTTTCAAATGTTATGGCGACTAACATTTTCATTAACCTTGGAGTACCTTTACGAAAACGGCCGGTGGGATAATTATTATTTGTGATACTCGTAGCAGCAACAGAAATACACATTCTGTGAAAGTTCCAACTGTCTAGCTATCACGATTTATGACATACAGACGGACAGTGGAGTCTTAGAAATAGGGTCCCGTTTTTTACCCTTTGGGTACGGAACAGAAACAGACCGACCCGAACGAGTTGTGTCCACGGAAGAATATACAAAATTATAGATTGAAATATTTCTATCTTCGTAAGCATGGCGGTGTCAAATAATATTTGACACCGCCATGCTTACGAAGATTATGTAGAAAATTGCAACAATTGTCAATAAGTCTACACCACACCGGAATTAGACAAGGTTTTTTTTTGTGTTTGTGCCTACTATTCTTTGTGTTTATTGGCCTACATTGATTTTAAAAACATGTCGGCGTACACGCACAATGGTCAACTTCAAGGACTAAGGGCGGAAACCTAAACCCCATGATAGATAGAACATGACGGCGTCCTACCGTCATCGCGTCCTTAGTTTTTAGGCCGAGAAGAATGAAGAAAGCAACCTGGGGCTGCTAAGTGATACTGAACTCAATGTCTAATGCTCGTTTTGAACAACGCTAAGTGACACCTAACTCAATGCGTAATGACCGTTTTCAACAACGCTATGTATCACCTAACTGAATCACAATCATCGACGAACGATCGAGATTCGTAGAATATCTACGAGTCATCGCTAGTAGTTTAATTTGAATATGGGGACCATGTCGGTCACATTTTTTTTGTCCGTTTTTTAAGGTTTTTTCCTCAACTGTCTCGCAGTTTGAGTACTATATGCGACCTACCCAAATGTCCTTTCTTTGGTATTGTTCGTCGTTTCGTTGAGCTCCTTGGGTTATAAGTCGAGCTACACGAATACACGATACACTGACCGGACAGGTCCACCATCTCAGACACTTAGCTGCATAGTCCTCATGTGAATTGAGCAAGATTATTTATTTATTACACGACTGCCCAAGAAGTAAAGTAAGTGAGTTCGGGACCCATTAAATAATCTAGATTATAATCATAACATCCAATATATGGGTCCCGAGTGTTGCAGTCAATTTGTGATTTGTGAAAGGCAGATTGATCGGTTGGCACTCATCGCATACAGACGTGCACATCAATGCAGTATGAAAATAAATAAATTAACGCTTGCATTAAATTTTGACCCAGTTTTAGTGTATTAGCTTGATATAATTAAACAACATAGTGAGCGGTTTTAACGCAGAATAATGGACTGACTGGATTATAAAACAGTTGTAATATAACCTGAAAAATGGCCAGCAGCCCCTTCAATCGAAGTGGGATGACGCCACGCAGCCCTCCGTCAACACCAACACCGAGACCACCTCAACAACCAAAGCAGCACCAAGAGGAAGCCGTTGAACCAGTCAGTACTGCAGAAATTCAGAACTGGTTGGGGACCATTGAGGAGTACCTGAATGAGGTATTTTGCATTGCCTCTGAAGGAAAACTCAATTCTGAACAGAAGCAAAGAATTGGAAATCTCTGCCGGAAAGTTGGACATGGTGTTTCTCAATTAGCTGTCCAATACCAGTCGCTGAAATCAAGAGCCCTACAAACCCATACCGCCTTAAAAACTATAATAATAATAATAATAATCTGTGGCCCGAGTGTCAAAGTGACAATACATAAATTTTTCTCATCCCGAATTTTAATTTTACCTATATACAACAATTTAGTCCAGAAAAGCAAGATTATATAATGATAAACAAGAAAAAAAAGAACCTCAAATATGCTGGACGTCAGGAATTTTATAAAAATGGACCATACGGAAATCGTTTAATACCACAGTAATGAAATGTCACCAATGTTAACGAGGCACCGGGCACAACTTCTAAGACAAGCACACCCAACATCTCCGGGCTCGTCGCTCAGCTCCGCCTCGCAGCCGCCGGGACGCGCCACACCCGTGAGCACCGTGTCACCGGTCGCTGCAGTTGCGTCGAGCTCGAGCGACGAGTTTTTCTCCCCGCCGTCGACACCACCACCACCACCATCACGAGGACGACGACGAGGAAGAGGACGGCCACCAGCGGGCTTGGGACTTCGAGGCCAACAGGCCCCGAGCAGGGTCCCCGCTGCCGGTGGAAATGTGTCGCGCATGCGATGGACTCAGTCCATGAATGAAAACGTCATGCGCGCATATTATGGGGCTACTGAGGGGGGAAGTAACTTGACTGCGTACCGTAGTCGAATGCTCTCTCTGTTTCAGGTACTTGAGCCGGCTGTCAACGTAGAGGCACAACGACTGTCGGATCAGGTGCGGGTGATCCAGCGTAACCATATGTTGGATGACACCGTACTTGATCGACTACGCTCCGAATCACGGAGTAACCTAGTTACGCCTGCTTCGCCAATGATCGCAGTGCAGCTACAAACTATCCCCAGTGCACCACTGCGATCTGACTACGATGGTGAAGAGGATGGGGACGAAGTTATATCCGTGAGTACTCAATGCAACGCACAATTGAGGAGCGCTTTGGAGGGTGCGTTCCGGGAGTATCGTTCCACACCGCCTGAACTTAGACCACGTTTGCCTCGTTTGCCTATGCACAAGAAAAACAAGGCGCTGGTGTGTGCTCTAGATGCGCAGCTGTCAAATTGCTTTGACAGCAGTAAAGACCTCGCCGATACTCACTCAATATTGTACTGTGGAGCTGTAGCGGCGTGTCGTGTAGCTCAGGTCAAGTTCCCCAACAACGACAGAGCTCCACGATTGAAATTAGCTGTTCCAGCTTGGCAGTGCAGAATTGAGCGACGTATCGGTGAGGCTAGGGCACTCATCGGCAAGTTAATCTGCTTCAGGGAGGGCAATACTCGCCCTAGAGTGATGCGCTTTGTGAGGCGGGCGTTCTCGGGAACTGATATTAGTTTTCGAGATTACTTGGCCTGCGTCACAGAGCGTATCGACTTCCTGAAGCAGAAGATCTGTGCATGGGCAAGCCGTATTCGTCGGTATAAGCGGCGAGTGGAGCGATACACTCAGAATCGCACATTCCAAAGTGATGAAAGGTGGGTATATAGGGCTTGGGAGCGACCGGACCAAGGTGTGACTGACACGCGTCTACCAGATGATGATGCCATGTGTTCATTCTGGCGCAGCCTCTGGTCGGTGCCTGTCAGTCACACTGAGGGTGATTGGATCCGGAAGGTTGAACAAGTGTGTGATCAAATACCAGAAATGGGGGCAATCATCATCAGCCCCCAAGACGTAGCTCGTGCGGTCCGTCCGCTGCCTAACTGGAAATCCCCAGGGCCGGACGGACTGCACAACTTCTGGATCAAGTGGTTCCAAAGATCACACGCTTGCTTGGCGTCCCAGTTTCAATCAGCTTTAGAGTCAGGATCGCTGCCCCAGTTCATGACGACAGGAATTACCCACCTGCTCCATAAATCAGGTAGTACTGCGGAGCCTAAAAATTATAGACCAATCACTTGTTTACCAACGGTCTATAAAGTTCTTACATCCATTTTGAGAGCAAAAATCAACGAACATATTGAGAGTAATGCTATCATGTCTGCCTCTCAGAATGGATGTAGGAACGGGACCCGTGGTACTAAGGAGCTGCTCCTCATTGATATGGCCATTAGCCAACAGGTTCGCCGCTCCCGAAAGAATCTGTCTACATGTTGGATAGATTACAAGAAGGCCTATGATTCTGTGCCTCATACATGGCTCATGAGGGTGCTGGAGTTGTACAAAATAAATGCAACTCTACGCGCCTTCCTTGAGTCATGTATGGGGCAATGGAAAACGGTCCTTCGATATCCAGGATGTCGACAGATCCAGGGGAACGATGATCCTGTATGGATTAAACGGGGGATATTCCAGGGCGACAGTCTGAGTCCACTTTGGTTCTGCTTAGCCCTGAATCCTCTAAGCACATTGCTGGAGAATTCAGGACTAGGCTACCGGTTGAGGAAAGATGGTCAGGTTATATCTCACCTGCTTTACATGGATGATCTGAAACTCTTTGCCCCCAACAAATTGCAACTGATGGAGCTACTAAAAGTAACTGAAACTTTTAGTAACGCCATCAGGATGGAATTTGGTGTGGACAAATGTGCAGTCATGTATGTAAAGCGAGGGGAGATTATGGAATCCGAGGGACTTCAGCTCTCGGATTCCATACACCTGAGATCCCTTTCCTCATCCGAAAGCTATAAGTATTTGGGTATGTCGGAAGCGTTAGGCATTAACGTAACTGACATGAAGCAATCGTTGAGGGAGCGCTTCTTCGGTCGCCTGAAGAAGGTTTTAAATAGCTTTCTTGCAGGTGGAAACAAGGTGCGCGCCTTCAATGGTTGGGTCATGCCGGTTTTAATGTACTCTTTCGGCATACTCAAATGGACTCAGACGGAACTTGATGCCCTGGATAGGAGGGTACGCACACTGCTGACCGCAAATCGAATGCATCACCCACGGTCGTCGATGATGAGACTGTATATCCCTCGGAAGTGCGGGGGTCGAGGCTTCTTAAATGCTAAGAACCTGCACAACCGAGAGGTATGCAGTCTCAGGGAATATTTCCTGGAAGCTGACGTGGGGATGCACCGAGATGTGGTCTCAGTGGACAAGGGCCTCACCCCGCTCTCCCTGGCTAACGAGAACTGGCGCAAGCCTAAAGTATTAGACACTAATGACCGCAGGGAAGAATGGCAAAGCAAGGAGCTTCACGGACGCTTTTACCGGGCCCTACATGGCCCTGATGTAGACTTCTTAGCGTCCGTATCCTGGCTACGCTTTGGTGACCTCTTCGGGGAAACCGAAGGTTTTGTTTGTGCAATTATGGACGAAGTTATGATGACGAATAACTACCGAAAATACATTGTGAAGGACGGCACGGTTGACATATGTCGGGCATGCCACCGTCCGGGAGAGTCGATCCGACAGATTATTTCTGGGTGTTCTAGTCTGGCTAACGGAGAGTTCTTGCATAGACACAACCTTGTTGCCAGGATTATCCACCAGCAACTTGCTTTGAAATACAACCTTGTGGAATCAGAAGTGCCATACTATAATTATTCGCCCGACCCAGTTCTCGTAAATGGTAATATCACGTTGTATTGGGACCGACCTATCACCACCGACAGGACTGTTGTTGCCAATAGGCCTGACATTGTGGTGATAGATCGATTGGAGCGTCGCACAATGATTGTTGATATAACGGTCCCGCATGACGAGAACCTCGTGAAAGCAGAGCAAGATAAAAAAAACAAATATCTAGATCTGGCTCGTGAGGTTGTCGACATGTGGGATGTGGGTACAGCAGTCATTGTGCCGATAGTCGTGTCGGCCAATGGCTTAATAGCCAAGAGCCTCGACCAACATCTTAGGAGGCTCTCGCTTGGCAGCTGGATCAAGGGCTTGATTCAGAAAGCAGTACTTCTCGACACGGCACGTATTGTTAGGAGGTTCCTCTCTCAAGAGCCCTGACCACTGGTAGCTCGGACCCTGTCCCCAGCACTGGTGGGCTACTGTTTTTTATGTTTTTAAATGATTTATTGTTTAAATTTAGTTTTATAAATAAATATTTAAAAATGTAATTAATATGTTAAGCAATGAATAAAGGAAATAATAATAAAAGTGGCAACACCGTGAGCTTATAAGTCAAAAAAAATCATCATCATTTTATTTGCATAAAAATATTGGTTTTTATACAAAACAATTTACAATAGTTCTTTTACTAAAGTTTTGAATCCACACAAATTTAATTCATTGAAAAAAAAACCGGAAGAAAACCAAAACAGAAAAGATGAAAAACTGTAATACTACGACCAATGACATCTGTCAAAGACGTCAATACAATAATTTGGAAAAACGAGATTAATAAGATGATTTTACAAAAATGATCACGAGAGCTGCCTCTCGACGACGCGCACGCCCACCAACCCCGGACTCGTCGCTCAGCTCCGCCTCGCCGCCGCCGGACCCCGGATCACCAGTGTCACCGGTTGCGGCAGTTGCGTCGAGCTCTAGCGACGAATATTTCTCTCCGCCGACGTCGCCAACACCTGTACGTCGTGCGGGGAGAGGCCGGCCACCGAGGAGCTTGGGACTTAGGGGCCAACAGGCCCTGAGCCGGGTCCCCGCTACCGGTGGTTGTGTGCAGCGCATGAGATGGACTCAGTCCATGAACGAGAACGTCATGCGCGCATACTACGGGTCTACAGAGGGGGGAATTAACCGCACTGCATACCGTGATAGGATGCTGTCTCTGTTTCAGGATCTGGAACCAGCCGTCAACGTCTCGGCCCAACGACTGTCGGATCAGGTGCGGGTCATTCAACGCAGTCACAGGTTGGATGATGCCACGCTTGATAGGCTGCGCTCAGAAGTACTGAGCAACCATATCATCATAACTCCGACACAAACCGCGGTGCAAGTGCCAGTTGTCAACGCAACCTTACCGCGGTCGAATCCTGTTGTTGTAGAGGAGGATGATACAGTTGCCTTGGTAAGTAGCCAGTGCAACGACCGATTGAGGAGCGCTCTGGAAGATGCGCTTCGTGAGTATAGGTCCACTCCTACCGAACTTAGGCCCCGATTACCACGTTTACCCATGCATAAGAAAAATAGGGCGTTGGTGTGTGCCTTGGACTCGCAACTCAAGAATGTATTCGAGAGTAGCGAGGACCTCGTTGATACACATTCGATTCTGTTCTGTGGGGCTGTTGCGGCATGTCGAGTGGCTAATGTCAAGTTCCCAAATTGTGACATAGCTACTCGACCAAAACCAGCCGTACCAGCCTGGCAGCGCAGGATCGAGCGACGTATCGACGGGGCCAGGGTACTCATCGGCAAACTATACTGCTTCAGGGAGGGCAATACACGACCACGTGTGATGCGCTTTGTGAGGCGGGCATTCTCGGGGACCGAAATCAGTTCGCAAGAATACATGTCCCGTGTCACAGAGCGCATTGACTTCCTGAAGCAGAAAGTTTATGCATGGGCGAACCGTATTCGGCGGTATAAGCGGCGGGTTGATCGGTACTCGCAGAATCGCATGTTCCAGAGCGATGAGAGGTGGGTATACAGAACTTGGGAGCAACCTCAGCAAAATATCACGGATGTGTGCCGCCCAGATGATGCTGCCACGAGTTCTTTCTGGCGCAGCATATGGTCGGTACCCGTTTGTCATACTGAGGCTGACTGGATGCGTGATGTCGAACGAGTGTGTGAACCTATTCCAGAAATGGAGCCAATTTTTATAACACCATTAGATATAGCCAATGCAGTTCGTCCGTTACCGAACTGGAAGTCACCGGGACCGGACGGACTGCACAACTTCTGGCTCAAGTGGCTTAGTAGTTCGCACACTTGTCTGGCATTCCAATTCCAGTCATCCTTAGAGTCTGGGTCTCTTCCGCAGTTTTTAACAACAGGCGTTACCCACCTGCTCCATAAGTCAGGTAGTCCCGCGGAACCCAAGAATTATAGACCAATCACGTGTTTGTCGACGGTTTATAAACTTCTTACATCCATTTTGAGAGTGAAAATTAATACACATATTGACAAAAACTCTATCATGTCTGCCTCTCAAAATGGATGTAGGAATGGGTCCCGCGGTACTAAGGAGCTACTCCTCATCGACATGGCCATTAGCCAACAGGTCCGTCGATCCCGCAAGGATCTCTCAACATGCTGGATAGATTACAAGAAGGCCTACGACTCGGTGCCACATTCATGGCTCATGAGGGTGCTGGAGTTGTACAAGATCGATGCAACTCTACGCGCCTTCCTTGAGTCATGTATGGGGCAATGGAGGACGGTCCTTCGATATCCAGGATGTCGACAGATCCAGGGGAACGATGAACCTGTATGGATTAAACGGGAAATATTCCAGGGCGACAGTCTGAGTCCACTTTGGTTCTGTTTAGCCCTGAATCCTCTAAGCACATTGCTGGAGAATTCAGGGTTAGGCTACCGGTTGAGGAAGGATGGTCAGGTCATATCTCACCTGCTTTACATGGATGATCTGAAACTCTTTGCCCCCAACAAATTGCAACTGATGGAGCTACTAAAAGTAACTGAAACTTTTAGTAACGCCATCAGGATGGAATTTGGTGTGGACAAATGTGCAGTCATGTATGTAAAGCGAGGGGAGATTATGGAATCCGAGGGACTTCAGCTCTCGGATTCCATACACCTAAGATCCCTTTCCTCATCCGAGAGCTATAAGTATTTGGGTATGTCGGAAGCGTTAGGCATTAACGTAACTGACATGAAGCAATCGTTGAGGGAGCGCTTCTTCGGTCGCCTAAAGAAGGTATTAAATAGCCTTCTTTCAGGTGGCAACAAGGTGCGTGCCTTCAACGGTTGGGTCATGCCGGTTTTAATGTACTCTTTCGGCATACTCAAATGGACTCAGACCGAGCTCGACGCTCTGGATAGAAGAGTCCGTACACTGTTGACCGAAAACCGGATGCATCACCCACGATCATCGGTGATGAGACTGTACATCCCGCGGAAGTGCGGGGGTCGAGGCTTTTTAAATGCTAAGACCCTCCACAACCGCGAGGTGTGCAGCCTCAGAGAATATTTTTTTAAAGTCGAGGTGGGTATGCATCAAGATGTGGTCACAGTGGACAAGGGACTCACCCCGTTGTCCATGGCTAAAGAGAACTGGCGCAAACCTGTGGTACTTACTACTGATGACCGCAAGAAAGAATGGCAGGGCAAGGAGCTTCACGGGCGCTTCTACCGGGCTCTTCATGGGCCCGATGTAGATTTTCTAGCGTCCGTGTCCTGGCTGCGTTTTGGCGACCTCTTTGGGGAACTGAAGGTTTTGTTTGTGCGATTATGGACGAAGTTATGTTGACGAACAACTACCGGAAATATATTATGAAGGACGGGACGGTTGACGTGTGTCGGGCATGCCACCTTCCGGGTGAGTCCATCAGACATATTATTTCTGGTTGTTCTCGTCTAGCTAACGGCGAGTACTTGCACAGACACAATCAAGTAGCCAGGATTATTCACCAGCAACTTGCCTTGAAATATAATCTTGTGGAATCAGAAGTACCGTACTACAAGTATGTGCCCGACCCAGTTCTCGTGAAAGACCATGTCACGTTGTATTGGGATCAGTCTATCATTACTGACAGGACTATTGTCGCCAATAAGCCTGACATAGTGGTGATAGACCGATCAGCGCGCCGCGTAATGATAATCGATGTTACCATTCCGCATGACGAGAACCTCGTGAAAGCTGAGAAAGAGAAACAAATAAAATATCTCGACTTGGCACACGAGGTTCGCGACATGTGGAATATGAACTCGTTTATCATTGTGCCGATTGTCGTGACGGCCAACGGCCTGATAGCTAAGAGCCTCGACGACCATCTCTCGAAGCTCTCATTAGGCGGTTGGATCAAGAGCCTGATTCAGAAGGCAGTACTCCTCGATACGGCTCGCATTGTGAGGAGGTTCCTGTCTCTGCAGCCCTAACCACCGGTGGCTTGGACCCTGCTCCTGACACCGGCGGAACTCTATTTTTTTATATTTTTAAGTGTATATTTTTTTTGTATCCTTTTGTTTTTAAGAAATACTTAAAAATGTAATCACATAAGAATATAAATGAATAAACGACATAATAATAAATAAAAAAATAAATAATAAATAAATATAATAAATAATCTGGCAACCCAGAGTCAACAAGTCGTTGTCATATAAGAATAATAAAATAAAATGAAACAACGACAATGTTGACCAGAGCTGCAGCTCGTCGCGCACGTCTACCGCCTCCGGACCCGTCGCTCAGCTCCGCCTCGCCGCTGCCGGAATCCAGCCCCATCGTGAGTGCTGTGACACCGGCCGTGGCAGTTGCGTCGAGTTCGAGCGACGAGTATTTCTCTCCGCCCACGACGCCACCACCTGCTCGTCGACGGGGAGGACGCCGGCCGCCGGACGGCTTAGGACCTCGAGGCCCACCGGCTTCTGATAGGGTCCCAGCTCCCGGCGGAAGTGTGCAGCGCATGCGATGGACGTCATCGAACAATGAAAACGTCATGCGCGCATACTATGGGGCTACACAGGGGGGAAACAACCTGACCGCGTACCGTGTTAGGATGCTCTCTCTGTTTCAGGTGCTTGAGCCAGCTGTCAACGTGTCGGCACAACGACTGTCGGATCAGGTGCGAGTAATCCAGCGTAATCGTATGTTGGATGACACCGTACTTCATCGCTTGCGAACTGAAATGCAGAGTAGCCATGTCATTGCCACGCCGCCGTCGCAGGCTGTGGTTTCACCACAGTCTACCACAATACCAAATCGCGATGGCGATGTGAGTAGTGACATGGTTACTAATGTAAGTACCCAGTGCAATGAGGATATGAGGAGTGCTTTGGAGGGTGTGATTGGAGAATATCGGTTCATGACACCCGAACTTAGACCACGCTTACCTCGTTTGCCTATGCATAACAAAAATAAAATGCTGGTGGCTGTTCTGGATTCGCAGTTGTCAAATTATTTTGATAACTGCGAAGACCTCACCGATGTTCACTCGATCCTGTATTGTGCGGCCGTAGCGGCATGTCGTGTAGCTCATGTCAAATTTTCTGATGACAGAGCTACACGACCAAAACCAGCCGTACCGGCATGGCAGTACAGGATTGAAAAACGTATTGGTGGGGCCAGAGCACTCATCGGCAAATTGATCTGCTTCAGGGAGGGCAATACTCGCCCTAGGGTGATGCGTTTTGTGAGGCGAGCGTTCTCGGGGACTGGTATCAGTCCTCGAGACTACATATCCCGTGTCACAGAGCGCATCGACTTCCTGAAGCAGAAAGTGTATGCATGGGCAAGCCGTATTCGTAGGTATAAGCGGCGGGTGGACCGATACACTCAGAATCGCACATTTCAAAGAGATGAAAGGTGGGTTTATAGGGCTTGGGAGCGACCGGACCAAGGTGTGGCTGACACGCGCCTGCCGGATGATGATGCAATGTGTTCGTTCTGGCGCAGCATCTGGTCGGTGCCTGTCAGCCATGCTGAAGGTGAATGGACTCGGGTGGTTGAGCGAGCCTGCGATCCAGTACTAGAAATGGGGGCAATTACTATTAGCCCCCAAGACGTAGCTTGTGCAGTCCGTCCGTTGCCTAATTGGAAATCTCCAGGGCCGGATGGGCTGCACAACTTCTGGATTAAATGGTTTACAAGGTCGCATGCTCGCTTGGCGACCCTATTCCAGTCAGCCTTAGAGTCGGGGTCGCTACCAGAGTTCCTGACAACAGGTATAACCCACCTGCTCCATAAATCGGGTAGTACTACGGAACCCAAAAATTATAGACCGATCACGTGTCTCCCGACAGTCTATAAAGTTCTTACATCCATTTTGAGAACTAAAATTAGCAAACATATAGATGACAATTCTATAATGTCTGCTTCCCAAAATGGATGTAGGAATGGGTCCCGTGGTACTAAGGAGCTACTCCTCATTGATATGGCCATTAGTCAACAGGTTCGTCGTTCCCGAAAGGATTTGTCGACATGTTGGATAGACTATAAGAAGGCCTATGACTCGGTGCCACATACATGGCTCATGAAGGTGCTAGAGTTGTATAAAGTTGATGCAACTCTGCGCACTTTCCTGATGTCGTGTATGGGGCAATGGAGGACAGTCCTTCGCTATCCAGGATGTCGGCAAATTCAGAGGAATAGCGAGCCGATAAGGATAGAGCGAGGTATATTTCAGGGCGATAGTTTGAGTCCACTTTGGTTCTGCTTAGCCTTGAATCCTCTGAGCACGCTGCTAGAGGATTCAGGTCTAGGCTATCGGTTGCGGACAGATGGTCGGGTTATATCTCACCTCCTTTACATGGATGATTTGAAACTCTTTGCCCCCAACGATTTGCAACTAATGGAGCTACTGGAGGTAACTGAAACCTTCAGTAGCGCCATCAGGATGGAATTTGGTGTGGACAAATGTGCGGTCATGCATGTAAAGCGAGGGGAGATTGTGGAATCTGTGGGAACCCAGCTCTCAGATTCCATAAATCTTAGATCCCTCTCAGCAACCGAAACTTATAAGTATTTGGGTATGTCGGAAGCGTTGGGCATCAATGTTGCTGACATGAAGCAATCGTTGAAGGAGCGCTTCTTTGGCCGCCTGAAAAAAGTATTTAATAGACTTTTATCGGGCGGAAATAAGGTGCGTGCCTTCAATGGTTGGGTCATGCCGGTTTTGATGTACTCTTTCGGCATACTCAAATGGACTCAAACAGAACTAGACGCCCTGGATACGAAGGTCCGTAAATTGTTGACGGCATATCGAATGCATCACCCGCGTTCTTCGGTAATGAGACTGTATATCCCGCGGAAGTGTGGGGGTCGCGGCTTTTTAAACGCTAAGACTCTCCACAATCGTGAGATATGCAGTCTCAGGGAATATTTCCTAGCAGCCGACGTGGGGATGCATCGAGATGTGGTCGCGATGGACAAGGGCCTCACCCCGCTCTCCTTGGCTAAAGAGAACTGGCGCAAACCTGTAGTACTTACTACTGATGACCGCAGGAAAGAATGGCAGAGCAAGGAGCTTCACGGGCGCTTTTACCGGGCTCTTCATGGGCCCGATGTAGATTTTCTAGCGTCCGTGTCCTGGCTACGATCCGGGGACCTCTTCGGAGAAACCGAAGGTTTTGTCTGTGCAATTATGGATGAAGTTATGATGACGAATAACTACCGGAGATTTATTGTGAAGGACGGTACGGTTGACATATGTCGGGCATGCCACCGTCCAGGCGAATCAATCCGTCACATTATCTCCGGGTGTTCTCGTCTAGCTAACGGAGAATACTTGCACAGACACAACCTTGTAGCCAGGATTATCCATCAGCAACTTGCTCTAAAATACAATCTTGTGGAATCGGAAGTGCCCTACTATAGGTATGTGCCCGACCCAGTTCTCGATAATGGCAGTATCACACTGTACTGGGATCAATCCATCATCACTGACAGGACTGTTATAGCCAATAGGCCTGATATAGTGGTGATGGATCGATCAGAGCGGCGTGCAATGATTGTTGACATAACGGTCCCGCATGATGAGAACCTCGTGAAAGCCGAGAAAGATAAACAAATCAAGTATCTTGACTTGGCTCGCGAGGTTGTCGACATGTGGGAAGTGGACTCGGCAATCATTGTACCGATAGTCGTGTCGGCCCATGGCTTAATTGCCAAGAGCCTCGACCAATACCTTTTTTTTTTTTTTTTTTTTTTTTAGGATGGGAAATCATCAAATGACTTCTCCCACTCTGGGCTTAGCGGGAGGGAGTGTCAGACTCGTACTGACTAAAACCCATCCATGTTCCTTCCTCGCCCTTTACGTTCCGGGGCCGCGGTATCTCTTTCGAACAGTCCCGCAACCCCGGCAGGCTTCGGCCCTTGCGGGCCCCTCTCTTCTGCTGACATCTCTTTGAGGCGCGCGTGGAACACGAACGCGCCGTCGACACGGCCTGTCGTCACTAGACGGACGGACGGCTAGCTAGCCCATAGCTAACCGTCCACAGGCCCGCATCTACGGTGGCCGGTAGCCACCACGTGGCCCCCGACGCCCGGTGCGTCTCCCGCGGCGGCCGGGAAGAGAGGCTCTCTCCCTCTTTTGTTCCGCCACCTCCTTCGCCAGCATGACTGCTTCGCAGAAGGAGGTGACGGCTTCCCATTCCGTCTCGCTCCGGACCATGGATTGAACCAGGGCCGGACGCGAGAGGTCGCCGCCGCCGATCGCCGCTACGAGGACACGGCGGTGCTCCGCCCACGCAGGGCAGACTTCCACCGTGTGCTCCACCGTGTCCTCCGGTCGATCCTCACAGTGGAAACACCCGGGCGTTTCCTCCCGCCCGATTCGGTGCAGGTACCTCCCGAAACATCCGTGTCCGGTGAGGACCTGCGTCAGGCGGAAGGTGAGGGCGCCGTGGCGCCTCTCAAGCCACTCCTCAAAGAGGGGACTTACCGCCACTATCGTGGCGTGCCCTGCACGGGGTTGCGACAGTCGCTCTCTCCATGTCGCCATGAGATCGCGCCGGAGGTCTGTCCGCTGAACGGCGATTTCCGCGGCAGCGGAGTTTCCCCCCGGCGAAGTGCCTCCGCGCGCCATTCGTGTAGGCGCGCGAGGACTATCGCCTCCAGATAGGTCGGCACCCGGTGATACCGGAGTGCCTCCCTGATGCAGCTCCAGGGCAGGGAGTTGAAGGCGTTGGCGATGTCGAGAGACACCGCCAAGACAACCCCGCCCCGGGATATCGCATCCCCCGTCGTGAGGGCTCTCACGCGCATGACTGCGTCCACAGTAGAGCGCCCCTTGCGGAAACCATACTGGTTCTCCGCAAGATTCGGCCCCATCCCCTCAAGGTGCTCGGCGAGGCGGTTTGCAATCACTCTCTCAAAGAGCTTGCCCACCTCGTCGAGCAGCACAATGGGCCGAAATGCGGACGGAGAGTCCGCAGGGCGCCCCGGCTTCTGGATGAGGACCAGTTTCCCCGTCTTCCAACTAAGCGGGAACTGGCCTCTCTCCAAGCATGCGCTTAAGAGCCCCCTCAGTCGGGGCCCGAGAGCCTCCGCATCCGAGGCCAGGACCCAGGCTTTGCCAGGCAAGCCATCGGGTCCCGGGGCGGTATTTTTGGCCTTGAGCCTACCTACCGCCACTCTCAGGTCTACCCCAGTCACTTCCGGAGTGTCGTCGTCGTCGTCACTTGGGTCCTCTTCCGGCACCGCAGGTGGCGTAGCCATAGGCGGGGGCGGATGTTCCCCCCGCGAGGGGAACAGAGCGCTCACCACGTCCTCCACGAGCTCTGGCCGGAGACTCTGCGTCAGCGGGGGGGCCCAGGTGCGGAGTTTATTCCGCACCATCTTGTACGGGCGCCCCCACGGATCTCTGTCGAGAGTCTCCAGCATCTCCAAGCGGGCCAGTTCCCTGGCCCGCAGGATAGCCCCACGGAGGGCGGTCTTCGCCGCTCTGTATCCCTCGTACAGCTCCGCCTCAATGGCTGCCGCATCCGGCGGGCGAATGCGGAGCCTGCGATGCCTGGCGTACGGGCGCCGCGCAGCAACACAAGCCTCACGAAGAGACGTTATTTCGCGCGACCACCAGTACACCTGGCGTCGGGCGCTTCCTGGCCGGACTCGGGGCATTGCCACGTCACAAATGTCGGACATGGCCTCCTGGAACCACTCTGCCTCACTATTAACGTCGGCAGGCCTGTCCGGTGATGTCACCCAGGCCTGCACGATCGAGGCTTCCAGGAGGAGCTCCCGGTCCAGCTGCTTCAGCGCCCAACGCGGACCACTCGGGGCCTGTTGGACTGGCGCGCTTGAGGACTGGGCGGAGACGTCAAACCGGATGTACCGGTGGTCGGAATATGTCTCCACCCCCTCCACGACACGCCAGTCAACGACACGCGGCGACAGAGCGGGGCTAGCGAACGAAATGTCCACCACCGACTCGCCCCGCATCCGCACACACGTGGGAACAGAACCCCGATTAAGGACGTCCAGGCCCTTCTCCAGGGCCCAGTCCTCCACCATCCTTCCCCGCACATCTGTGTAACGAGAACCCCAAGCCAGGTTCTTGGCATTGAAGTCCCCGAGAACAAGCACGGGGAGGGAATGGCTTCCGACGACGACACTCAACTCTGCGAGAGAGTTGTGGAACTCGGCGAGAGTTCGTTCGGGGAGAAGTAGACTCCCACCACGACGATCTCCCCGAACCGTGCTGCTACGCACCCCCGACCCCTCCTGACATTTTCAAGGGTCGGGGTACCGGCGGCGGCCGATGACACTATGGTCACCGAGCCGTCAAGGTCCGCCACCCAGTCTTCCCTGGGCAGGACAAAGTACGGCTCGGCGACCACAGCGATGTTAATCAACCACTGCGCCATGCTCTGGAGCAACAGATCCTGAGCACAGGCGCAGTGGTTGAGGTTCGCCTGGAGGAAGCGTAATGGCGCCGTTATTGACATTCCATTACCGTTTCCTCCACACGGGCCCCCTGTGAGGGCCCCTCCGCAGGCGAACTTGCCGTGCTCTGGGCGGCGGCGGCGGCGGCGACAGCGGCAGCAGCTGTGGCGGTCGCGGCAGCGACGGTGGCGTTGGCGGAGGTGGCGGAGGGCCTTCCTCTGCCTCTGGCTCTGGGCTTGGCAGGTGCAGCGCAGGCCTTGCTCCCGGCACGGTGATCGGCCGGCTTGCGAGCCGCCGCACATGCAGGGCAGTGCGGCGCAGCGCTGCAGGTCACCGACACGTGGCCGGGCTGACCGCAGCGGAAACAGAGGCCGCTGCGGTCAACCTCCGAGGCGCACTGCACTGACACGTGGTGTCCCACGTGGCAGCGATAGCACCTCAGAGGTCTGGGCTCAAGCAGTTTAACCTGCGCTGAGACCCAGCCC
This sequence comes from Xestia ashworthii, assembly GCA_950022955.1. Classification (NCBI taxonomy): domain Eukaryota; kingdom Metazoa; phylum Arthropoda; class Insecta; order Lepidoptera; family Noctuidae; genus Xestia; species Xestia ashworthii. Next base: position 187,019 of record OX465557.1, read on the forward strand.
ACCAGAAGCCTTCGGCCCTCCACTATGGCTTTCGCCGCCGTCACGGGGCAGCTCACCGTGACGGTTCGCATTCCCGTGGGGTCCGGGCGTAGGGTGCCCGCCTTGATTTGCTCGGCAGAGCACCCCCCGGACCTAGCGACGGCGGCCACCACCTCCTCCTCGGTGACCGAGTCGTCCAGACCCATGATGCGCAGGTCCGCGCACCTGACGGGTCTGGACACTCGGGCCTCGTCCGCGTTTAGGGACGCTCTCAGCTTTTCAGCGAGAGCGTCAGCGGTTGAGCCGCTGGTTTCTCCGGGGATCTCCAACATCCGCGCTCCCGTCGCAGTGACTTTGAGCCGGAGGCCCCCGGTGATCCCGAGCTCACCGAGATTCACCGTCTCCTTTGCCTTCGCCAGCAGGTCGCGGTAGGACACGCCCCTCTTTTCCGCCTCCGGCTGTAGTGTGATCACTACAGCTGCGGTCTTCGGGGCGCGAAGCCTAGCCGCGACCTTTCGGGCCCTATTTTGGCGCTGCCGCTCCTTTTTACGGGCCTTTTTGGCCGCCTTTCGCCCCCTCTGCTTCTCCCCGACCAGCTGCCATCCGGCTTCAGCCGTGGGAGGTGCAGGAGGTGTAGGGGCCTGGGGGGGCGGTAGCGGCGGCGGCGGCGGCCGACGTGCCGCAGGCGCGGGCCCACCCGCCACTGGCGCTGGCGCTGTCACAGTCGCCACCTGTGCCGCTGCCTTGCCCTTTCTTTTTCGGGCCGCCTTTTTCTGCCCAGCCGGTGCCGCCGCCTGTTTGGCCGGAGTCGGCTTTACAGGGGGTGGGGTGGACAACGCAGCCCCGCCGGGGGGCCGACTGGACGGCCCCGGAGCTGATGCAGCAGCCGCATACGAGGCTCTGCTTGAGCCCGCGACCGCCTTGTTCACGCCCAGAGGAGGACGCAGAACAATTCCCTCCAGGACGGAAAACCGCGCCTGGAAGGAAGCCAACTCCTTTTGAACCAGGTCCAGAACCTGGTTCTCCACCGGCACAGGCTGGCTCCCCCTCTGTGCTTGAGCCCCCCCACTTTGAGGCGCCACGCGGGGGCCAGGCTCTCTCAGGCTGGCCAAGTCCGCTTGGAGCTTGGCATTCTCCTTCTGGAGAAGCTCCATAGCGGCCGTCAGGCGGGCCACGTCCGCCCGCAGCTTGGCCACCTCGTCCCCTTGTGACGGAGGAGGGGGGGTCCCCCTAAAGTTGTCCGCTGCCGCCATGATGGAGGCGGAAGCCGCAGGTATGGCCCTGAGTTTCGAAGAAACTTTAACTTTTACGGCCACACTCCTTAACGCGGCTTCCACCTCTTTTGTGAACCTGGCCTTACGCTCCTCCTCGGAGCTGCCAGGTGCAACCGCCTCGTCGCCAGACCCGCGGGCTATCAAGCCCGGGTGGCGCCCCTCTTCGGCCAACCGTGCCGATTTCTCGGAATCAGAGAGCCCCCCTCTCTTGCCTCGGATCCCCCCGCGCTTGCTGGTGGGGATCTTGGGAGCAGAGGCCATCTGCTCCTCTTCTGAGGACGACGACTCGCCATCCTTCCTGGACCGCTTGCGGAAGAACTTGCTGTTCTCCGCAGCAGTCCCGGCCTTCTCGCAGCGGGAGCTCACTGAGCCTCCCGCAGCGCTCATCTCACTCAATGTGGCGTCGGATTCCGACGCCACATTCCTCCTCACCTCTTTTGTGCCGTTGCCGGCGGTTTGTTTGTTTTGTATTTGTTTGTTTTTGTTGTTATTTATCTCCATATTTGTTCCCACGAGTAATAAAGGAAAGTTTCGTCCACCCAGGCAGAGCCTTGTACCTGGGTAAGCCCAATACTGTAGGGTGTGGCCGGTGCCCTACAGGGGAGGCGCTAACGACTGGACACCCTCCAGCCATTCATCCTCTCGCCGCGCCTCGAAACTTAGGGTTGGGTGGTTTTTTATCTTAGAGGTAGCCTTCCTCTGGGCCAGGCAGTTAAGCCAAGCCCCCGACGGCGGCATTAGACATGCCTCCGTTCGCTGTCCGGCCAACCCGGCTCAGCGAACCCGCCGAAAGTTGTCTCTCCCAGGAATGCTCCTAGAGGAGAGACAACGAATGCCGCGTTGGTGCGCCTGCACCTCAGCGGCACGGTCACGTCCGCTGTGCCCTCTGCTTAGCAGAGGGTCACGCGGAGAGACCCACCATCGGTCCAAATTGGACCCCGCTCGTGATGCCAGACTCATTGGCCGCGGCAGTGCCAATCCCAAGGGATGAGAATTTCTTCTCATTCCAAGAGGAAGGACACTGCCGCACCCGGGGTGCACCGGCCCAGCGGCTGCTGTTTCCTCCAGACGTATCGAGAGGAACCAGCAGCTGCCGAGCACACGTGGAGGACTTCTGGCATCGCACCCCCTCGACCAATACCTGAGGAGGCTCTCGTTAGGCAGCTGGATCAAGGGCTTGATTCAGAAAGCGGTACTCCTGGACACGGCTCGTATTGTTAGGAGGTTCCTCTCTCTGGAGCCCTGACCGCCGGTAGCTTGGACCCTGTTCCCGATACCGGTGGGCTACAATTTTTTATATTTTTAAATGTTTTTTATATATTTTTTATATTAATATTTAAAAATGTAAAGAGTTTGTTTAAAATTGAATAAAGGGAATAATAATAATAATATATTTTATTTCAGACTAGGTCCATAAATTTGTTAGTTACAATGTTCTTAACCTAGTGTTAGTAAGTAACAATACAAATCTAAATCTATAAGTTAGTAACAATGTTCTTAGCCTAGTGTTAGTAAAGGTACAATGTAGTCAGGCGCTCCCTCTTGCGTGAAGGCCTACCCAATGTGCCATCAGTACAGAGTCCCAGCGACCAGCACACGCGGCCAGAATGGCGCTGCGCAAGCTCGAGACGTAGCGGACTGTCTAGCAGAGATGAACCGCACGATTCAGGAGTCCTGTACGAGGCAAGGAGCAGCATCTACATCTTTTGCCGATATGGTTAAGAAGGGATCTAGCAGCTTTATTCGCCCTAATAATCTCAGCTCCGTGGCGATTTTTCCATGCGACAATACCAAGACCAGTGACGAAACCAAGAACGTGGTACAAAAAATCGTATGCCCTGGAGAAATGAAGCTGAAAGTACGAGGCGTACGTAAAATAGGAAAAGGAGGACTTATTATCAGCACTGAGACCAAGGATGACCTAGATAAACTCAAGCAAACAGTCCAAATCGCTTCGTCAGGCCTTACCGTCGACGAACCTCGGAAACGCAAACCTCGTATTATTGTAGGTACTAGGAGTTCCCGTATCAATGGCCGAAAATGAGGTTTATAAATGTATTTATGACCAGAACATAACGGACAAACTGCCATAGAAACATTTATGACCTCAATTAAACTTAGCCACAAATGTGGTAGGAAAGACGCTGAGACCTGTAATTATATTATAGAAGTTTCAGCCATCATCCGCAAGGCCCTCATCACGCAGGACAGATTATTTATAAATTGGACGTCCTGTCCGGTACGAGACTTCACTCTAGTAACGAGATGTTACAAGTGCCAGCAGTACGGTCATGCATCTAAGACATTCAAGGTCACTGTCTCGACTTGTGGCCATTGCGGTGAAGAAGGACACTCTAGCCAAGACTGCGCAAAAAAAGCCGATGATCCAAAATGTGCTACATGCATGCGCTTTAAAAAACAAGCCAACCACAAGACGGGAGACGCAGCATGTCCAGCTAAACTTGCAGCCGAATACAGGTATATCAACTCGATTGATTATGAAGGCGCCTAAGAGCGCCACATATTTATTTAAATCTTAGACGTATTTTATTGTTTGTTTGTACACTTACACCAGACTATGCTACTAATCTAGTCCCGAATTTCAAGTCGAGAAACGATGTTTTAGAAGCTGAATTTACTAGTCAGGAACTAGATAACTGTCTTAAAAAAAAGGATACGGCCCCGGGGCAAGATGGCATATCCTACTCAATGCTACACAAGTTACCGGAATGTGGAAAACTTTTGTTGCTTAAAATATACAACTGCATCTTTAAATCTGGGACCGTACCCCATCAATGGCGAGACATACAAATTATTCCTATACCCAAAGGCGCAAACAAACAGAATAGCGACACTAAATTGAGACCTATTTCGCTTCTTTCATGTGTTTGTAAAACTTTTCATTTAATGATCTGCAAACGGTTAGAATGGTATGTGGAAAAAAACAAAATTCTATCCCCAAATACAGTAGGATTTCGAAAATCACAGTCCTGCTTGGACTCACTATCTCGACTAGTTTCTTACATCCAAATTGGCTTCACTAAAAATGTTTCTACAGTGGCATGTTTTCTAGACATTGAAAACGCGTATAACAACGTTTCAATTGAGACAGTTACTAAAGTGTTGGATGATGTTCAGGTCGGCTCTAGAATCTGTGTTTATCTTTGGTCCTTTATGAATGAAGGGCACCTTTTTTTTTTTTTATTTTTTTTTTTAGGATGGGAAATCATCAAATGACTTCTCCCACTCTGGGCGGAGCGGAAGGGGGTGTCAGACTTTTACTGACTAAAACCCATCCATGTTCCTTCCTCGCCCTTTACGTTCCGGGGCTGCGGTATCTCTTTCGAACAGTCCCGCAACCCCGGCAGGCTTCGGCCCTTGCGGGCCCCTCTCTCTATGCTGACAACTCTTTGAGGCGCGCGTGGAACACGAACGCGCCGTCGACACGGCCTGTCGTCGTTAGACGGACGGACGGCTAGCTAGCCCATAGCCAACCGTCCACAGGCCCGCGTCTACGGTGGCCGGTAGCCACCACGTGGCCCCCGACGCCCGGTGCGTCTCCCGCGGCGGCCGGGAAGAGAGGATATCTCCCTCTCTCGTTCCGCCACCTCCTTCGCTAGCATGACTGCTTCGCAGAAGGAGGTGACGGCTTCCCATTCCGTCTCGCTCCGGACCATGGATTGAACCAGGGCCGGACGCGAGAGGTCACCGCCGCCGATCGCCGCTACGAGGACACGGCGGTGCTCCGCCCACGCAGGGCAGACTTCCACCGTGTGCTCCACCGTGTCCTCCGGTCGATCCTCGCAGTGGAGGCACCCGGGCGTTTCCTCCCGCCCGATTCGGTGCAGGTACCTCCCGAAACATCCGTGTCCGGTGAGGACCTGCGTCAGGCGGAAGGTGAGGACGCCGTGGCGCCTCTCTAGCCACTCCTCAAAGAGGGCGTTAGATGGACTAATAGAGGATTAGCACAAGGGGACCCCCTATCTCCTTCATTATTTAACTTAGTTACGCATCAAATCTGCTGTAAAATTCACAATGTCATGATATCGCAATATGCCGACGACTTTGTTATCTATACCAGCGACAAGGAAACTCAGATCCTTGAAGGATCGTCTGTAATCAGATTTGATCTGAGCAAGGAAATAAAAACATCTGAACGTAATATACAAGACGCATTAAACTGTTTAGTAACTTTACTGGGTGAGATTGGATTGACGTTATCACCAAGCAAATCCAATTATTGTGTTTTTAGTAGGGGACGAAGAAGGATATTGCCGTCCTTAAAAGTGCATGATCAATCATTATCAATAGTAGAATGTGTTAAATACTTGGGTGTGTGGTAGACAGAAGTTTGCACTGGCGCAAACATATTAATGAAATAAATAGTAAATGTACAAGATTTTTAAATTTATTAAAAGTACTAGCGGGGTCCTCCTGGGGTGTTCACACTAAACACATACGTAGAATATATATCTCGTTGGTAAGAAGTCGTATTGATTATGCCTGTTTCTTATATGATACCAGTGCAAAGACACATATATCCAAATTGGATAAGCTACAAAATCAAGCCCTTAGAGTAATAGGAGGTTTTATAAGAAGTACTCCAATTCACGTGATGGAAAGTGAGTTACACATACCACCTCTATTTGTAAGACGTCAATATCTTGCATTCAAATATTTACTAAAATCACGCTCATGGTCAAATAGTATATGTTTAAACACAATTTCAGAGTTGAGTTCTCTTAGTGACTATAGCTACTGGGCAAATAAAAGAAACCATTGCTTGCTACTACTTATAATGAAGTGGGGCAACTACAAATTAATTCTACGGAAATTCTCAAAATGTTTACTCTAGATACGTGGGTATCCGCTTTACAAATTAAAATGGTCGTCAAAACTGATTTGGAATGTATGAAGCAAGCAAAACAATACTATAATCCCTATGTATTAGTTCATGAAGTGACATCAGAGTTAGTTTTCAAGTACAATGATTGGTGTAAAATTTTCACAGATGGTTCAAAAAGTGTAAATGGGTGTGGAGCCGCCTTTTTCTGCCAAAATACAGGTTATAAAGCTAGTTTCAAAATTGATGCAACTGTCTGTATAATGTCTCTGGAGCTCATTGCAATATATCAAGCAGTGGCTTATGCAGTTAGTGAAAAATTTAATAAAGTAGTTATTTTTACTGACAGCAGGAGTGCCATACAACATGTGGCTCGATGCGTCTCTGGTTGCAGAGGTGCATCGATAGCCTATGATATCCTTAAATTAATTAATGATTTGAATAAAGATGAGATTAGGGTAATATTGCAATGGGTTCCAGCACACTAGGTTTACGGGGCAACGAGGAGGCTGATCGTCTGTCAAAGCTTGCAGTAGAGATGGGTAGCGAACATTCGTATATTCCAGATTACTGGGAATATTGCTCCAAGTTTAAGCTGTCATGTTTTGACCGATGGAGAAATAACTTTGATGACGTATCTAAAACGAAAGGAATTTGGTATAAGGTAATTCAGAATGAGCCTCCTCGGGTGCCGTGGTTCGAGGATACAAGTTTAGGTAGGAACTATGTTAAGTTAGCACTAAGGCTACGTTCTGGACACTATCCATCGGCAAAGTTTGCTTTCCTAATGCGAAAGGTCACATCCCCAAATTGTGAAAGTTGCAATAAAATTGAAGATGTGCAACATTTGCTGATGGAGTGCGTTAAGAACAAGAATGAAAGGGAATCATTGATTAGAGAGTTTAAATTAAACATTCTGGACGTTGGGCTAATTCAAATCATTTTAGGAAACCCCACATCAACGATTGCAAAGAAGTTGTGTGGCTTGGTGAAGGTATTTAATAAATGATTCCCTTTCTATTATGTACAAACATAGTAAGTAAGTATTCCTAATATTTATGTAACTAGGTAATAAGGTACGATGGGGTTGGCATATCCGTATGGACAAAAACCCCCTTTAAAAATAAAAGAATAAAAAAAAAAAAAAACAGGCTGTATACATATATATAAATATACATATAATAAAAGAGTAAAAAAGCTGTATCTGTACATTGAATATATTTAAAAAATAATAATTGAAGAGGGTTTAGAAACAGTAATAGAGCACGAATCCAAAAAAAAAAGTCTGTCTGTTTGTCTGTTTGTTTATACACGCTAATCTTCGGAAGTACTGGACGGATTTGAATGATTTTTTTTTGTTGTATAGATATTATGTCTAAGCAACATATAGGCTATAATTTATCTTGGAAACCTGAACACCTGATATAGAACCGCAACAGACCAGCTAAACTATAAAAGATACAAAAATGACACCATTGCAAAAATTGTTCCACGTGATGAGCATTTTCTGCTGAGAGAATAAATTTGAAGATCTGGAACACCTGATGTGGAACTCCAAGAGCCCAGTTATACTATAACACATATAGGAATGACGTCTTAGCAAAAGTTGTTCAATCTGATGAGCACTCTCTGTTGACTTATAAAAACCGAAGATCTGGGACACCTGTCGTGGAACCTCAATAGCCCAGCTACACCATAACACATATAGGAATGACGTCTTAGCAAAAGTTGTTCAATTTGATAAGCACTCTCTGTTGATTTATAAAAATCGAAGATCTGGGACACCTTTTGTGGAACTCCAAGAGCCCAGCTACACCATAACACATATAGGAATGACGTCTTAGCAAAAGTAGTTCAATTTGATGAGCACTCTCTGTTGATTTATAAAAATCGAAGATCTGGAACACCTGTTGTGGAACTCCAAGAGCCCAGCTACACCATAACACATTTAGGAATGATGACGTCTTAGCAAAAGTTGTTGGGTCTGATGGGCATTTTCTGTTGACTTATAAAAAATCGAAAATCAGAAACATCTGATGTGAAAATTATTGCAAAGCTATCACAAATTTCACTGTATAATTATAAAATAACAAAGAGTACCTTCACGCGGTTAAGGCGGTAACAGTTTAGGACTGATTTTCAATGACGATGGTATATCATTGAAAATTTGACTCTACTGGCCAAAACTCATTTTATCGAATAAATACGTCTTCGGGCTTATGTTCTTTGAGTGTTTAATTTCCTTTTCCATTTATCTTCGTGACTCGGTAGCCTACCCGGTAACGCAGGTCACTTAGATTTTAATTGATCAGGTATCTAAGTGCTCAAGCGCCGATCGTATGATGCGATATCGATGCGTAGATCGACTTCTAGATCTCTAGATACAAGTGGGGAACGTGATGCGCGACTGACCGCTGATCGGGAACGTCACGCATTGCCTCGCATGCTCACGGATAGAGAATTACGCTTGATTTCTCATCGTGTCTACGCATCTGCTTCTAGGTCTCTAGGGATAAGTGGGGAACGTGATGCGCGACTGACCGCTGATCGTGAGCGACATGCATTATCTTGCGAATCGGAAACGTTTACCCATACAGAATCACGCTTGAGTTCTCAGCGTATTCGCACATCTACTAACAGGTCTTTTGAAACGAGTGATGAACGAGATGCGCGACTAACTGCTGCTCGAGATTATCATACATTGCCCCAAACACGCACACAACAAAATATTCATAATCAGTTAGAATGTGAGAGAGAATTGCTGGAGTACGGCATGAAGAGACAGAAGAAGAGCGCGAAAATCCGACATTCTCTGAACAGAATGTCGATAACATCTGTGTCTCAAGATATAGCCGTAAGGCATGACGACCTTCCTTGGGTTGATAAGAAACGGAGTTCATTTACGTATACTCCTATGATTGAATACGCCACATATTCCGCCATCGGAGGTATGGTTCAAAATTTTACTTTTTGTGAAGCTGTTAAATGGCAAAAAGAAACAAACGGTATGTGTTGCTCAGGTGGGAAAGATCCGTTATTTTCCCGTCCCCGGGCTCTTAGAATTAGACGTTTCAGATCTTCGATTTTGACGAACTCGGTGTCGCTGGCAAAAGCAACAGGATCCGCGTACGAAGTCGCGGGCAGAAGCTAGTATTCAATAATGATCCCTTTGGTTTATTTAATTATGTTACTTCTTTCTATATTGTTAACAATGTTTTAATGTTATTATATTTATTCATAGTTCTGATCTAATTTTTACGTTTCAACGCTATTAATTATATCTATAACTAGCGGACGTCCCGCGGTTTCACCCGCATAGTTCCCGTTCCCGTGGGAGTACGGGGATAAAATATATCCTATGTTACTCGTGGATAATGTAGCTTTCGAATGGTGAAAGAATTTTTAAAAACGGTCCAGTAGTTTTTAAGCCTATAAAAATAATAATAATAATATTGCTGGACATTGGCACACAGCGCCACCTAGTGCCACACTAAGCAAAGCTTGTGTCGTGGACACTAGATAGTTGATTTAATACACATTATATACTTTTTTGTTTGTAAATACATACTTATTATACATATAAACATCAATGACTCCGAAACAAATGTCCATGCTCATCACACGAACATTTGCTCGTACCGGGAGTCGAACCCAGGACCCTAAGAACGTAAGGCAGCGTCACTACCGCTACGCCATTCGGGTCGTCCAATCTATGTCTTCTATTGACAAATCTATGTCTTCTTTTTTTTTAATTTTAATTGTAATTAAGTACCTAGTTAATCACTCACAGCGTATGTTTTTTCTTTGTATTATGTTTCGTTAGTTAAGTAAACTCTTAAAAGTAATGTTTACTATTGTATTTCATGTCTTGAGCCACTCATTTTATTGCCAACAGCCAACATTGATCTTGTCTGTGGTGTAACTGCCATTTTGAAGCAAAACTCAGTGTCAACAAAACCTGTGACTAAAGTGGGTGCGTTACAGAGGTCTCGAATTGGAGTTCCAGATAGTAACAGGACTAACTTTGAAACCGCGAAGAAATTACAACTGTTCCATACTAAAGTTAATACCTGCTGTTCCAAACTGTAAGGGACTGCTGTTTTCTTTTTCGCCATTTAAAAGTTGGTCCCATTGTCAGTTATTCGGTTTGATGGGCTTAAGCACTCCTTAAAATTTGTAAAGTAAATTTCTTAAACATCTATCTATATATACTTATAATAAATCTGTAGAGAGGTCAATTCTGTACATGAAATATATTTACAAAATAACTATCGGGGGGTGATTAGTGATCGATACTGATGCCAAAAATGCAATCAGTAAAATTATTGTCTGTCTGTCTGTCTTTCTGTCTGTCTGTCTGTCTGTCTGTCTGTATGTTATTTATAGAAAAAAAAACTACTCGACGGATTTTAACGAAACTTGGTACAATTATTCTACATACTCCTGAGCAGGTAATAGTATACTTTTCATCACGCTACCATTAATAGGAGCAGAGCAGTGAAAGGAAATGTTGGGAAAACGGGAGAAGTTACTTGGTTTTTTTAGCTTCCGTCGCGTGTGCAGCCTTAATGGTTAAAGCTACATAGAAATCATGTATAACGGAAATATTCCACATAAAATTATATAAAAAATATCCCAAGACAGCATATGTCTATCTTTTATAGTTGACTCACAATAACACGTGTAACTCCCGATAGCTTAGCAGTTCGGAGAATAAATGTGAATGTAAGTTTGTTTGTTGCGCTTTCACGCGACAACTACTGAACGGATTTGGATGAAATTTTGCACACAGATAGTTTATAACCTGGATTAAAACATAGGATACTTTTTATCCCGGCAGTAAGATTCCATGGGACAATAATCAAACTTCACGCGGGCGAAGCCGCTGGCAGAAGCTAGTCTTAAATAATAACTAGGTTATGAGTTTTATTATAATTATAAGTATGTAATGTGAGAAAATGATAAGTATGTCTGCTATCTTTCAGCAAACATGGCCCTCACGGCAGCAGAAAGTGCCAAACGATACCGGAACAAGCTGAAACAAAACCTTGAAAAATTTTAAGAGCTGCGGAAGAAGCAGTTTAGAGTATAAATTTAAAGACAGTTAAAATAAAAATGTTCGACCAAATATTACTCTGTGTAAACTAAGCTTAATGTTTTCCAGTTTGTCACTTAGAATTCCAGAGTCTCTGTCCCATATTTTTATCGAGACAAAAAACTAATCTTATTTAAGAAATATTTAGTTAATTGTAATATTTTTGTAGTTGTAGTTGACCCTGAATTTGCTGTTTATATTTTTTTGCAATCAAGTTCTATTTTATTTTAAGTAGTAGGTAGAAATGTAAAGTTTAGATGGTCAAAAGTACCGTCTGTGACGATCTCGAATGTAAAATGATTGCTAAGCGTGATTATAGTGATTTACTATGTTTAGGTGTTTTGTTTCAAAGACTTGATTGATTATTTAATTAAGTAATAATAAAAACAGATTATCATATTAACTCATATTTTTCATTTTATTTACATTTTCCCTTTGTGACGAACCGGAGCACGATCCTGTGAACTCTTCCGTAAAAATAAAGATTATTACGTTGTTTTTCGTAATACTGATGTATTTTTTATTATTTTTACTTGTTTATAGTATATTTTATCGAATGAGATAGGAATTAACTGTAAAATTTCTATACTTAAAATAAAAAAAATCCGGTTCGTCACGTGTACATCTTTTTTGAAAAACGCCCTGTTACGTCAACCACTGCGGGCCAAATAGCGCGAAATGAGTGGTTTCGATCGATTTACAAAAAAAACTATTGATTGGATTAAAATACTAAAACAGTATCATGCTAACATATTGCTTGTAGAATTATTTGCCAAAAAATCAGAATGATCGCATGCATATTAGTATGTTTTTTATTGTTTGAAAGATATTTTTAGAGGTAAGTTCGTGATTTCTTTTTATCGAGCCAAATTAATTGTATTATGTTTTCAAAACAGTATCATGCTAGCATATATCCTGAAGAATATCATATATTTTTCTGGTCTTGTGTAATCGCCTTAACCTATAATTGGCGACTATGTAAGCCCAAGACCTTAAAACATTTTAATATCTAAATGCTGTACACAGAAGCTGTTGGTGAACCTATGTCTATCTATACATATAATAAAATGGTTGAGACCGAAAAATCAGTACATTGAAGATTCCTTCAAAAAAAAAAATCGCCCGGGGTGACTTAAAATAAGTTAAAATTTTTGTTTGTGTGTTTGTTTGTTTGAACGCGCATCACGTAAAATCTGCTAGACGGATTTTGATGAAAACTTCACTAATCTATTTGAATAAACTCAGAATAACATTTAGGCTATAGAAATTATCGAAAATTTTGGAAAAAGGGGGGGTAAAGTTTGTATGAAAGATGTTTTTTAGATTGTTCTAGAATCATGAAACTCAGAGTAAATACTTATTATTAAAAATAAAGAAATACCTGTTTCAGCATTTAAAAAAAATTTCATCGAGATACGTAAAAAAGAGGGTTTTGTGTTTAAAATTAATAAACTTCATACACCCAAAATCCAATGAAGTATAAACCTTTAAAAGTTGCTGTAAATACTTCAAATCGAAAATAGGTAAATATAATTTTTCAATTTTCTTGAAATTTGATTTTTGAAGTGAATACGCCCAAAATAGCGGAACTCAAGAAAATCTGCTTTCCTCGGTATAAGTAGTTGGTAATACAGGGTGGAAACGGTAAACGGGGCAGTAAGGGGAACTGCAGCTACACGAAAAAGGTCTTAGAAACAATCCAAATTTTTTTCGCTAAATGTTGATCCCCATTCACAGTGCAGTTAGCAAGAAAATTGCCATTTTACATAAAACAATTTTTTTGATGCCAATAATGATAAACCTTAACCGTTGCAGCTACCTACATGAAAATGGTCTTAGGAAACCATCCGTAATTTTTCGTGAAATTTTGATCCCCATTCACAGATTTAAAAAAAAGTACAGTTAGCAAGAAAATTGCTATTTTACACAAAACATTTTTTGATGCCAATCGATCCTGTTTCTAATACTCAACGGTTAAGGAAGCTCCCCTTTCTGCCCGGTTAATCGTTTCCACCTTGTATTTACAAATAAAATAATACTACGAAGAAAATGTAGACTATACGAATGTACATCAGACATAAAGCCCGAAAAGTTACAAATACAAACGAGTTCAAATCCTACTATCTACAAATAATAAAAATGCTTTGTCCTGCAAGGACTGTGATGGATCAACGCAAAGCCTTTACCACAGATTGTAGAAACCTGAAGCTTGGAGGGTGTATTTTTTGTATAATAATTTCAGAAAATCATTTCTTATCGTATGCCTGTAGAGAGAGAGAGAGTAGACTCGTTTGTAACCACTTTTCCACTCGGGAACCAACTTCACTTTCAGCAGGCTCAATATCTGCCAGTGACTGTGAGCTGTTGCTGTCCAGCTCCGCCAAGTCGACGGCTAGTTTTTTATCTATCAAATCCATTTGTAACTGCGTTTTTTCTTGTGCAGCTTCGAAGAGCAGTTGCGCCCTCCTCGCCTTCAATGATGTGCTCGCAGAAGGAGATTTAGCCATGATTCTGCTGCCAGGTTTTTTACTTGAACTAGAGGGAGGATGAGCAGGTTGTTCTTCAGTTTTCACACCACTTGCGATCGCCAATTGTTGTTCGTGCTCCCGTCGCACGGTGCTTCGCGTGCCCACCATCTTGTTTTTTGCGGGCGGCGGCGTGCGATACATGCGTCGTGCGTGAATTAGTTGAAGCGAAGCAAATAAACGAATGAAGCTTGACGAATGATTCTGGTTGCCAATCCGGCTCGAAGGACCATTGATGTAGAGGGTGGATCAGTAAAAGAGTGCTCAAGCTTAAAAATCGTGCAAGCGGGGTGAAGGAGGCGCGTACGTGCTCTCGTTTGATAGATTTTTAACCGACTGAACACGACTGAATGCCCCGGCGCGCGCGCGGCCGCGTCTCCCGTGGCGCGAGCGATGAGAACCCCGTATTCCCGTCCCCGTACCCCGCGCCCCTCTATTCGTGTACGCCTCCTCGACCGCGCTCCACTGTTTATTATTTAAAATCAAATGACAATAACATACACATGTAGGAATAAAAGGGTAACATTTACGTTCCGCGTTAATAAATCAAATTACAAAATTAACATTAGGTCATTGAGTTCAATAATACTATAAATCTATGCATTAGGTGCTCGCGTCGCCTACATTCCGCTCCCCAGTGCTGACGCAGCACTCATCGCCCATCGCGACTCGTGCGACGCGTGCCGCGGTCCTCCGCAGCACCCCCGTTCTTGTTTTTATATCAGCGACCCTGATGCGGCCGTCTTTTCCTGGCAGTACATCTTGGACGACACCTCTCGGCCACGTATTTCTTGGGGAATTGGGGTCGACAACTAGTGCGAGATCTCCCACTTTCAAAGGTCTCTGCTCTTCGTTCCACTTCTGCCTGGGTCGCATTTCTGGAAGCACCTCACGAACCCAGCGTCTCCAGTACATGTCAGCCAGTCTCTGGGCCATGCGCCACTGCTTTCTCAAGCATAAGTCGGAGTCGTTGTAGGTACCAAGGACCGGCAAGTTAGAAGCTGCGCCCAGTAAAAAATGGTTGGGTGTCAGTGCCTCGTCAGTGTTGGGTTCCACCGACACATGTGTAAGTGGACGGCTATTCACAATATGCTCCACCTCGACCATCAATGTATGCAGTGTCTCGTAGCGTGGTGCTCGTTCCTTTAGAACCACTTTCAGTGAACTCTTGATTGACCTAATTAATCATTCCCACGCCCCTCCCCAGTGAGGACCTAGCGGGGGGGATGAAGGTCCATGTTGTGGTCATACCATAGTTGAGGGCTTCTCCCTTTAATTTTTCTTCATCCAACTCTAGGATACATTTTTTTAGCTCCTTGTCAGCGCCTTTCAGATTTGTTCCATTATCTGAATATAGATGTCGCGGCCAGCCTCGCCTCGCCGCCATCCGTCGGAGAGCCATGATGAGGGCATCAGTTGTCAGGCTAGAAACAAGCTCAATATGTACCGCCCTCACGGTTAGGCAGGTAAAAATCACGCCGTATACCTTCTCCCTGCGGCGGCCTGTAGTTATTTCCATGGGGCCAAACAGATCAACCCCCGTGAAAGTGAAGGGACACTGATGATGGGCCATTCGCGCTTCCGGTAAGTCACCCATTCTAGGTGGATGAGGTTGTGCTTTTTTGATTCTACAAAACATGCATTTTGAAGTAATGTATTTTACCGTTGGTCTTATCCTGACAATCCAATATTTCTGTTTCAGTTCGTTTACAACCATTTCCTGATTCCCGTGGTTTGCCTTCTGGTGATAATGTTTAACTATGAGGTGAGCAATATGACTTCGTCCGTCCAGTATCACTGGTTGTTTTACATCTTTTGTTATTGCAGGAGCGGCGTTTATGCGACCGCCCACACGGAGAACGCCATCATCATCAACGAACGGTGATAAGGTAAGCAATTTACTTTTCTTATCTAATGCCTTTTTCTTTTGCAGGTTTTCTATGTCTTCAGGGAAGGATTTCATCTGAGAATATTGCAGTAGCAACGCTTCTGCGCGTCCCATCATTGCGCCGTCGACGTCACCGGTAAGTTTTTTACATTTTTCTATGAAAGATAAGACGGCACACGTAGCCCTCAAGATGCGGAGCCATGAGGAGAACCTGCTAGGTTCTGGTACAGCAGGTAAACATATGGGCGTAACACGAAGAGTATTTATGCATTCTAGGTCCATGTCACCAACTTCAGGTAGCTGTACATCCGCTTCCAAAGGCCATAAACTTTCGTCCTCGTATAAAAATGCTGGTCCGTATAACCACTCATTTTCCAATGTGTTTACTTCGCAAAACTCTCGCGTGGCGGCATCGGCGACATTCATCTTCGTAGGTATGTATCTCCAATCCTTCATCTGTGAGTACTCATCAATCTCGCCGAGTCGATGAGCAATATAGGCTTTATAGGTACGCCTATCGTTGCGAATCCAGTGTAGTACAGTGGCTGAGTCGCACCACATATATTTCTTCACTGTTTTTATTCTGTGTTCGTTAATCAATGTTTCAGCCAATCGTGAACCAATCAATGCCGCTTGTAGTTCTAGGCGCGGCACGGACACGTACTTCACAGGTGCCACGCGACATTTACTAGAGACGAACGCAACTTGAACTTGTTTATCGTTATCAAGCCACCGCCAGTAAGCGACCGCGCACATAGCTTTGGTCGACGCGTCGCAAAATACGTGTAACTGTAGGTTCGTATAACCAGAGCGCTCGTGGGTCGCGCTATTCAGTGCGCTTGCACTCGGGCCGTCAGCTGTCTCACTCGCCCTCGTGTCATCGTCCATAGTTGCTGTCTCCGCGCTACACGTACTTGCCGTAGGCCGCGTAGGCCTCGTAGCTGTCGTAGCGGTCGTTCTCGTAGCCGACACGTAATGCCTAGGTAGCCGTATGTTATTTATGTATTTTAATACATCTAGCCATTCTGACCACTTTGTATGTATTTCATCTGGTATCTCATCATCCCAGCTGATACCGGACCTCCATGTGTCTTGTAACATAATTTTTCCTTTTTAACCGACTTCCAAAAAGGAGGAGGTTCTCTATTCGACTGTATGTATTTTTTTTTTATTTTTATTTTTTTATTTTTATGTATGTTACCCGATTACTCGAAGACGCCTAAACCGATTTGAAAAATTCTTTTTTTGTTTGAAAGGGTATACTTCCAAGTTGGTCCCATAGTCGCCAAGTCGGGATCTGTTGATGGAATCTTGGCGAAATCGAGGGAACTCTTCAAATTTTATAGGATAACGTACAGCAATTTTTATATTTTCTACAACAAGTGAAGCATTTGCGTTTGATAAGAACCATTCTACCATCAGATCTGATGATGAAGCCAAGAGTCACGGAACTCCATAATGAGACAATGTATCCTAGTCGTGTTTGGGCTTGTTGTAATTGTAACGGTATGCACTTTCCATGTGAACCACTAAAAAGTGAAAAATAAAAACTTTTTTGCAAAAAATAAAACCGACTTCAAAAAGAAAAAGTGAAAAATAACTTTAGCTTCTGAAGTCGGTGACAAAAAAATTAAATCAATCATACAAACGTCACCGACTTCAGAAGCTAAAGTTATTTTTCACTTTTTCTTTTTGAAGTCGGTTTTATTTTTTGCAAAAAAGTTTTTATAGTAAACGGTGATAAAAACCCGAAGACGTCGAATATTGACATTATCACTTTTAACATTTCTCGTTTCGTAGGTTTCTTTTGTCCAGCGACTATGTGAGCTGGTATTCGTTTGAATGAGACGTCGAATCCCAGTGTGTCATCTTTCGGATTCCAAATTAGGCCTAGTGTACGTTCGCCGTCGTATTGCTGACCGACTTTGAACTTCACTTCTGTAGCTTGCAGACTTTCTTGAGGTAAGTTATTTAGTATGACTTGATGGTTACATGTCCAATTTCTGATGTCAAATCCACCTTGACTGTGTATGTAACTAACTTCGTTCACTGTTTTAGTAGCGGTTTTTTCGTCTTCAAAACTATCTATGTAGTAATCCATGTAGTGTTGTTTTTGTATGGCTTGCACGGCGCTCGGCATGGACGACTTATAAATTTCAGCATTTTTGTTTTTTATATATTGCGCAATAAACGGTGAGCAATTTGCGCCGAATATTAATGAGCTCATGGTATAAGTGTTGACCTCATGCTCAGGTGACTCTCGCCATATGAAGCGAAGCGTATCTCTGTCTTCTTTGATAATTTTTATTCTTAAAAACATGTCACGGATGTCACCCGTCACAGCGATTTTGTGTTCTCTGAATCTCAGCATGGTACCATATAACGAAACCAGCAAGTCAGGTCCTTTCAATATGTAATCATTTAGACACACACCGTTTGATGTTGCGGCGGCGTCAAATACCAATCTTAGTTTCTGTTTGTTGGGGTTATCGACCCCGAAATGAGGTTTGTACCAGATTCTTTTTGCGTCTCCTCTGGTTTCAATTTGCGAAGCGTAATCGTTAGTGAGTAGATGAGCAATTCTTTCTTGATATCGAGTAGCATAGCCATCACTGGACTTCATCTTCTTCTCAACTCCACAGAGTCTTTTCATTGCATTGGTGCGCGAGTCGGGCATCGTGGACTTGGGATCTTTCCACGGTAGTCCAACATACCACCTCCCGTCTATTAATTGAGAGGAGCGTTCCAGATGTTCCCAAGCTCGGGCGTCGTCTGCGTTTTGTCTAGGTTTATTAGAGACACCTAGTGACTCAAGTGAATAGGACCGGCGTATTTCTTCATGTATATCTCTTAGGATACGCTCAGTTTCTGATGGCTCACTGTCTTCTTCATTTATGAAAAGTGTAGATTCCAGAGTCGGCGTCGCTTTCATGTCAAGCGACGACGCGCGCACGCAGCCATGTACGCACCACCCTAACGGAGTACGCGTGATGTATGGCTCGGTCGGTTTGCCTTTTATTATTTCCAACGGTAAAAGCAAATGATAGTTATCTTGCCCTATCAATATTTCTGGTTTACATTGTCCGTCACTTATCACACTTTTTATTTCAGGTCTCAGTTCGTAGCCGCTTAAGTTCACTGAAGTTTGGTTTTGCACTGGTAAGTTTAGATTTTTAACACTACGCGCTTTTATCGTAAACTTGTTGTTGTCCTCAATGTTAGATAAGTTTAAGTTTATAATCTCACTATCGCACACTAGTTCGGTATTGTCCCACGCGCCACACACACGCATAGATTGTTTGTAGCCGTGCAGCCCTACGCGCGACGCTAACTCGTCGCTTATCAGTGTCACTGCCATGTCGAGCCATCGTCCAGAAGTGCAACACTGCGCGACGTTCCTTTTGGTCCGTGAATTAAAATAGGCACGGTTTTTAACAACACTTTGTTGCATTTGTTTATGTATGTTACGGTTTCCACAGATGTATCAGTTTCTGGCGGTTTACTTTCACTTTCACTAGTTGACAGCACCTCTACATTGTTTTTATTTACTTTATAGTGTAACAGACGATGATGTAATTGTCCACAGTTGTCGATATCACACGCGGTAGCGGGACACGATTCTTTGTTATGTCGTGACGTCAAACACTTAAAACAGACACCATGACGTTTCACGTAGGTCCATCGGTCTTTACGTAATGCCTTTTTGAACTTCTTACAGTCTGGTAACGCATGATTGTTCAATGGACAAAACCCGCACTTGGTACTTCTGTTTTCTTTTTCACTTTGTTTGTTTTCGTTTAACAAAACTATTTGCGACTTATGTTTATCGTTGTAACTGTTCTTATAATTTTGCACATACGATATATTCACTGAGCATTGTGTTATCTTCTGGGCTTCTGCACTTAGGAACTCGGATAATATGACGAGCTTCGGTTTTGTGTTTTCACTGAGAAGCGGATAACAGTAATCAGTCCATTTAGAAATCAATACTGTCGGTAATTTAGACAGCACAGTAGACACAATGTTCATTCCTTTTAGATAATCTTCGCAGCCGATGGCAGTCACCGCTGCGACACAGTTTTTAACTTTGATGGAGAAGGAAACAATTTCTTTATGATATTCCTGTGACATTGGGCGTAGCTTGCTGATGTCTAGTAATATTCTAGATATTATTATATCATTATTTCCAAATTGCAGTTGCAGCGTGGACATCACGACGTCAGGAGAGGTGGCGCCGATCAGCAGCGCTGTGACTGCTTCCTTGGCTCGTCCGTGGAGACTCTTTCTTAGTCGCCATAAGTTTTCTCGGTCGCTGAAATTGCAGACTTGAGAAGATTCTTCATAAGCTTGCTTAAATTGTAGCCACTCGAGCGGGTCACCATCGTATTTAGGTAAGTCCTTTGGCGTACACAATCGATTAAGCATTTTCACGTTAGTTCCTGGCTGGTTGGCGTTGGTAGTTGCGGCAGCGGCTAGGTCCTTGAGTGCACAAGCTAGCATGTGCATGGTATCTTCAGTGCCACCTTGCATTGCAGTCATCTCGGGCAGCGATCTGTGTTGTTGGGTTGTGTTTTCTGTTACAGGTGGTGGTGGGCCGGCGTCCCCCATTTGCTGCAAGACAGCGTCTTGCCGTTGTGCCGGGCACAGCGCGTCGTAGTTACCAATAGTGACGCACTGAGTTTTCACCTCCTGACTCGTTTGTAACCACTTTTCCACTCGGGAACCAACTTCACTTTCAGCAGGCTCAATATCTGCCAGTGACTGTGAGCTGTTGCTGTCCAGCTCCGCCAAGTCGACGGCTAGTTTTTTATCTATCAAATCCATTTGTAACTGCGTTTTTTCTTGTGCAGCTTCGAAGAGCAGTTGCGCCCTCCTCGCCTTCAATGATGTGCTCGCAGAAGGAGATTTAGCCATGATTCTGCTGCCAGGTTTTTTACTTGAACTAGAGGGAGGATGAGCAGGTTGTTCTTCAGTTTTCACACCACTTGCGATCGCCAATTGTTGTTCGTGCTCCCGTCGCACGGTGCTTCGCGTGCCCACCATCTTGTTTTTTGCGGGCGGCGGCGTGCGATACATGCGTCGTGCGTGAATTAGTTGAAGCGAAGCAAATAAACGAATGAAGCTTGACGAATGATTCTGGTTGCCAATCCGGCTCGAAGGACCATTGATGTAGAGGGTGGATCAGTAAAAGAGTGCTCAAGCTTAAAAATCGTGCAAGCGGGGTGAAGGAGGCGCGTACGTGCTCTCGTTTGATAGATTTTTAACCGACTGAATGCCCCGGCGCGCGCGCGGCCGCGTCTCCCGTGGCGCGAGCGATGAGAACCCCGTATTCCCGTCCCCGTACCCCGCGCCCCTCTATTCGTGTACGCCTCCTCGACCGCGCTCCACTGTTTATTATTTAAAATCAAATGACAATAACATACACATGTAGGAATAAAAGGGTAACATTTACGTTCCGCGTTAATAAATCAAATTACAAAATTAACATTAGGTCATTGAGTTCAATAATACTATAAATCTATGCATTAGGTGCTCGCGTCGCCTACAGTATGCCTATAATACCATAAGAAAGGATTTTCTGAAATTATACCCATAAGGGGGTGAAAAGGTAGGGGGCAAAGTTTGTATGGAAAAATGTGATTCCTTGGTCCAATACATCTACTTGAAATTTTACTTCGTGGCAATCTTTCAAATAATTGTTTAACATGGTAGTATTCCTTATATCTACATTAACACACCGCGAATTTTAGAGAAATAAAAAAGAATATTTTTTAGTTGTTGCAATATTTGTATCTCTCAACTTCAACTCTTAGTTAATGGCTTTTGTGAAAGAGTCTCCACAATTTTGCCAATATCCCGTACATCTAATGATAGACCATCAAACGAAGGAGATAGTACAGTGACGAAATTTGGACAAGTATTTTACTAAAATCACAAATCTAACTAATTTTCTATTTTACACGCAGAGCAAGACATTTTTTTTTTTTTTTTTATTGCCGTAGGAAAGAAGAAAAGATAAATATATTCAAATAATTATATGCTTTAAATAAATAGAATACTGTATCAACTTACAACTTAATTTTATTAATTTCAATGAACTTACTTAAAATATATACAAAGCGGGTAAATACAAGGGAGAGGAGACATTTAGTGGAGGTTGGACGAGGGATATGAGATGGGATGATATCGTACAAAGATAATCGTAATTTAGGACAGCAGAAAAATAAATGGTCAATATACAGTTTCCCCGTTTTGACACATATGACAGGCACGTCACTTTTCTTTTTCCCCGCAGCAAAAAGTTCTCCCTCGACAAATTACTCATTTAAAACTAATTTTAGATAACATTTTACCAAAATAACAAAATGTCGCCTAACAGTAAGTGTATTATGTGCATCGTTAGTGAAAATCGTAAATCCGAGACACAGAAACACGAGCAAGTTATGCTCATCGCCGACCACTACGTGAACTGGAAGGAGATTGGAGTAAAATTAATCAACAACAACCAACAGAACATCAGAGACGAAGCTGGAATAAGCGTGTATCCCTGACAACAATTTGGATCATGTAACCCTTGAGGCCCCACAACCTTAAGGTGTGAGAATGCCCAATTTTAACTGACCTCCGGATACGCGATATCCACAGCGCTCATCGAAGTGCTACGGTGGTCATAAACACTGAAAATGTGTGCCGTAAGCTTGTTAAAGCTTTTTTCCTCCAGTGAGTGCGCGACACTCCAGTAACATCTCATCTGAGGTTACTAACTGGATGGTTATCAGTGAATGATACGAGATATCTTTAGTTTTGGTGTTAATTACATTACTAACACTGAAAATCTAATTGGCATGGCAGCCAAAGGCAGGCTGGATGGTTATCTATCAGTGAATGATACGAGATATCTTTAGTTTTGGTATTTACATTACTAACACTGCAAATCTAATTGGCATGGCAGCCAAAGGCAGGTAAGGCCTATTTTCAAGACTAGTAACATACGTGGTCAAAGTTATTGAACAGCCAATGGTGAGTAAGTCCCATTTTCACTATATTAGCTAAATACATGCAAAGTTATGCTATTCATCTACAACCATGCAGGTCGCGAGACGACCTTACTTAACCTTGCTTATCCCATGTGCATTATAACCTTGAAAATGCATCATGCCTCTCGCAGTGAATCCGGGATCATTCTTTGCTACCTGGATCAATGAGTAAAGTTGCTGGCTGACATACATTTGTCAGGACTACATTCATCCATAAGTACGAGATACTTATCATTATCATTGCCTCATGCCTTAATACGAGATATTTACAGCATGTTATATTCACACTATGTGTGCAAGCTTCGCTACATCAAGTATGATGTTATCGAAGCACCCTTTGGCCATGCCACAAACATAACATTTTAATCTTTCAGCTATGAAGTAATATTAACATTTAAGCATAACACGTTTCATTCAAATAATAGAGCGAGACTCTTTGTTCACATAGTTCTATGGGAAAACCGTCGATTGGAAATGTTTAAACACCTATGACAGATTCCTGTTTCACTACTAAACTTAAGGGAAACCTACCCTACCAAAGTATTGAGATGTTCTAAACACAAATTAGAATGTTAATGTCATCTTAAGGGAAACAATGACAAGTATCATACTGACAGGAAAGAAAGCACTTATGAACGGGAGAATGGCTTAAAGGCACTGCTTAACACTTCCTGCCAACATTCATCACCACTCGCCGACCTCGGGATTAAATCAATATTATTTATTTTTTGATTAAATAATATTTTATACAAGATCTTCAGTAAAACAACATTTTCATTCAAGAAATACACCAGCTGGTTAAAGACAGTAGTTGTATTCATAACTTATATACAGGGTGTAAGGGACAGCCCTCCACAAATTAACAGGGTGTAATCAGCTCCTTATTTTGAATCATATTATAGTGGAAATTTTCTCAGGAAAATTTTCAATTTTTTATTCGTTTTTTCAGTTTTTATTGCTTTATTTCAATGTAAAGTGACATTATCTGTATGCAGAACACCATTAATGTAAATAACATAGCTAAAATGAAAAAAACGACAATGGATGTTGAAATTTTCTAATGGCCGTCCTTTCGAAAGCTCGCTGCGCTGCCGTTCGCTGCGTGCGTTTTACAGAGGTAGCGATACATTGCGTGCGAGGTAATTAAACAAATCAGTTTTATTGGATTCCCATAAAGTTCCTGAAATAATTTCATGTACCGGTCAACTTAGTACGATGTACTGAAATCACCCTATCAGTTTGCGGAGGGCTGTCCCTTACACCCTGTATGTCACCGTAAAATTGTCAAATACGTTATATTACAATATAACGTGTATCTCTCTAGCGATATTGTAAAGTCTCGAATTATTGTCAACTGAACATACGGAAGTATCTCTTGCCCTCATAAACGGGACTTGGGGCACCCCCCTGTTAGGTTAGTTAGGTTCCTTTAAACCCTGCACTCGGAAATAGGGGCCCCGCGAAGCGGGGCTCCGTCGACTACGCTTTTTAGAGGAATATAAAGTGTTTTAAGGTTAGGTTATATTAATCCATATTTCTCAGGAATGGTACAGTATCTTTTCATGAGAGTTGAACCACTGGGCAAGGGGGACCCCTCCTTCCCTCCACACCGCGTGAGTTGACTGCCATCACATGCATTTCACGAAAAATAATGCGTTTTATTGTAAGCAGTATGTTCGTTTGACAATAATTCGAGACTTTACAATATCGCTAGAGATATTACAATATAACGTATTTGACAATTATACGGTGACATATACATTATATTTCCAAATAACTAATACATGCACAGGCAAAGAGATTTTTACCACCAAGAAGTTTTGGGTCAAATATATGCTCGTGCCAACAACAAGAAAAGATCAATTAACCTGTCTGTGTCCAGCACAATTAAAACACAAATAAAAATATCCTGTTAACAAGAATCTTTTAACACTGAACACAATAATAGATACTGGAGTGTTAAGTCGGTAGCCCCAAAAGAGCACATATCAAGCATAGTACTATAATGGATAAACCAAATTATACACTATAATTAATGATTAAACGAACTTACCTGTATGTGAAGTTCTATCATAATTATGCGAAGGCTTCGTCCGAAGGGATTAGCAAATAATACTTGTAGTACCGCGTAGTGGTCGCCATTCACGCACTTTATTTTAGAGTTATTTATTAATATGAAAAAAAAAATACATTAAAAGTATCTCGGATATCACAAGGTGGGAGGTTTACTTATTCGTGTCATTTAGTTTAGAGTGTCGCAAATATTTCACGGAATTTGGGTGAACTTGTTGTTAACGGGGAGGGAGGGTTGCTAATCCCTTCGGACGAAGCCTTCGCATAATTATGATAGAACTTCACATACAGGTAAGTTCGTTTAATCATTAATTATACTCAGGCTTCGTCCTCGGGATTAGCAAATAATACTTGTAGTGATTTAGAGATTTAGGTGAAATATTAAGTTTTATTAAGAATGTTTATAATCAGTGAACAATTCTTATTACATTTTGAAGTAATTAAATTATTTTAATTTTAATTATAAGTTCCGTCGACAACTGCTCGTGCAAAAGAATCATCATTATTATTATTATTAACATTACTTATAGTTCTATTATAGAACCGATAGAATGTATTGGAAGAATCGCTCCATCCAGCCGTTCTTCTTATTTGATCCAAACTGATACCCAAGTTGTGGGCTGCAGACGTAGCTGCGTGCCTTGTACTGTGCGCAGTAAATATGTTGACATCGATCCCACTATCGCTTAAAGTTTCCTTAATCCATCGGCTCAATGACTGGGAACCTACGGATTTATATGGCTTTACAAGACTTATGAAGAGAGAGTCAATATCTTTTCTCAAAGAACTAGTCTTTTCTAAATAGGATAGTAAAACTTTTCCTGGACATATTTCAGGTCTTTGCTCAAAAAAAGGTAATACCAACACAGGTTGATTGCAACCCCTACGAGTTGTTTTCAGAAAATCTGGAATTTTAATTATTACCTTAGAGGGGAAAGTTTCAATATTTTTAATGTTAATTTTTGACAGGGTTTGTACTCGATGGGCAGTAAATAATGCTATGAGAGTAATAAGTTTTTTAGAAATTTGGTTTAGCTTAAGTGATTCATTGGGGTATAACTGGCTAATGTGATCAAGTACTATAGAAGTATCCCATGTGACGGAATATTTCGGCAAAGGGGGCCGCAGACGGAATATCCCCTTAAAAAATCTTTTAATCCTGTCGTCGTCTCCTAGATTATTGCCCATCAATAGGGCTAGCGCAGATCTACAAGAGTTTAAAGTTCCATATTGAGATCCCTCCTCATACAGTTTATTAAGAAAATAAATAATTTGTGGGACCGATGCATTAAACAAATCAAAATTATGTTGGTTACAAAAATAGTACCAGCGTTTTAGGTAAACATCATATTGTTTAAACGAACTGTCAGACAGAGAAGCTGACATAACAGTAATTGCAGATGGGGGTACACTTCTCCTTAACCACGCCGTCCGCATAAGATCCCTGCCACCAGGGTAATCTTGGTGTGTATGTTGTGATTGCTAGAATGGAAAGAAATGATTGGGTTTCTATTTGCTTTAAACGTTATAACATCAGATAACAAAAGGCTTTTGAACAAAGGATACCACGGTTGTGTAGGCCACAAAGGCACAACAACTATACCTTTAGCCTTATCAGTAATCATTTTTCGCAACATTTTTAAAATGATAGAGAATGGGGGAAACGCATAAAAATAATAATTGGCCCAGGAGACTGTAAATGCATTGATGGTCATGGCATCTGGATCTTTGTGCCAAGAAATATAATTAATGCATTTTTTATTTATTCGGCTTGCGAATAAATCTATTTGTGGTGTGCCAAACGACGATACTATTTCCTGATAAGCCCAATCGGCTAACTCCCATTCTATATCCGGGTGTATGCGTCTGGATTCTGCGTCTGCCGTTTTGTTATCTGACGATTTAATATAAGACGCTATAACAAACAATCTACGACATTCACACCATTGCCACAACTGCTTGGTTATAGCAGTAAGGTGAGGGAACTGAATGCCTCCCATTCGGTTAATATAAGAGATGGCCGTCGTGTTGTCAACACGAAGTAAGATCTGACAATTTCTTAAGTTTTTCGCAAAAACCTTTAAACCAAAAAAGGCGGCTTGAATTTCGAGGTAGTTAATGTGTTGTGTTCGCTCCTGAACACTCCACAACCCGCTGGCCTTCTCTTCCCCGCATGCAGCCCCCCACCCCGTAGTTGAGGCGTCAGTGAAAATCTCCAGGTCATGTAAATCTTCTTTGATTTTACTGAAAGGTTTCTCAATTGTGGTATACCACCATTTTAAATCAGGTTGTAACGTTACTGGCAAATTCATCATTTTATCATAGTTATCATCAGATTTTAGATTTAAGTATTTTATACGTTCAAAAAGTTTTGTATACAACCAGCCGTATTCTATGGCTGGGCAAATTGAGATTAATAATCCAATAAAATGAGCAAATTCGCGAATTTTACATCTATTGACAGTCAAATACTTTTGAATTTCCACTTTAACACGATTAATTTTTTCAGTTGGTAATGTGACCTGGAAGTTTCCTGAATTTAGTACAAAACCTAAAAATGTGCATGTTTTGTTTGGTATCAGGGAACTTTTTTCCTCATTTATTAGAAAACCAAGAGAGGTAATTAATTTTTTTGTCTGTATTGTGTTATATAAACATTCATTATAAGACCGTCCCATTAACCAATAATCATCTAAGTAATTAGTTGATATTAGTCCGGCAGAGCGTAGCAAACGGACTATAGGTTTCATCACCTTAGTGAATATGTATGGTGCTGTACTCAAGCCAAATGGTAGTACATTAAATTCATATAAGTTTTGTTCAAACTGGAACCTTAAATATTTTCTTGAATTATCATGAATTTTTATTAAATAATAAGCATCTTTTAAATCAATTTTTGTCATAAAACAATCTTTAGTTATTAACTTTAATACTGTACGTAAATCTTCCATTTTAAAATGTTCAGTTTTAATGAACTTGTTTAAATTCTTCAAGTTCAAAATAAAACGATATTTACCATTCGGCTTTTGTACCAAAAATACACTTGATAAAAACTGGCCTTCTGTAGGTAAACATTTCGATATAGCACCAATGGATAATAAATTATCTATAGCTTCATAATATAAAAATCTTTCTGTACTAGAATAAGATTTTATTAATGGAGGGGTTAATTGAATTACTGGGCTAATAAATGGTATTTCATAACCTCTGATACAAGATAGTACTAAGAAGTTATTAGTGATTAGTGACCATTGTTTATAAAATAAAGGCAATCTGCCTGTGTATTTTACCCCATCTAGCGGCGGCCGCGCGTCATTGGCTGATAGCGCGATTGCTTCGATGAGCTCGATGGCCGATTGTTCGCAGAGGGCCCCTTCGCCTTCGGATGATTCGGTGGTTTCCGAGCAGCGTTGGGGCCTTTCCAGTTTAAATTTTTGAACGTGTTAGTCGACGCAGGTGGTTTCTTATTACTAAGCGGTGGCTTAGTTATTGGTGGTTTTAAATCGGCGCCAGATTTGCTAATTGCTTTTGCTGTTTTTACTGTCTCCGATAAGTTTTGACCAAACAACAAGTTATCCGGTTTTGTGTTTTGGAGTTGATCTCTCATATCTTTCTTTAAAGAAGATAGAATGAAATTTCTTCTGATGACCGAATCATTATACTGCAAGTCACATAAAATTCGTTCTGAATCCATCAACGTCTTTGTTAGTTCCGGGTCTGCAATTCTGCATTATTAGAGGAAATAATTTTGTTAATTCCTTGACTTATACACGAGATGGCAGTGGACATCTGTTTTTGTCTAAGTTCGATATTTTTGTCTCGTCTAATGGTCACATCGGTCATAGCTGCTTTTATTTCTGCATTTAACGCAGGGGCACTAATAAGTTTACAGTTATCGGGTACCAAGTACTTCTCAAGTAACTCCTTACGAAGTTCCTTAGATAGACCATTCGTTGTACAATGTTCTAATCTCACTGCCAAGTCCTTATGGATTTCAGCTCCATATGTATTAGAAATAGTAGGGTCTTCACCTAATATTTCTAGTATCATGCTGTCCGGAATCGCCTCGACGCATTCCGGCTCCACACAAGGTATATCCTCAGTAGCTGCGGCGCTGGTTGATGGTTCCGCACTTATAGTGGCTACGTCAGCGGTGGGTACGGTAACGCACTCGACGGTGACCTCCGCGTTGTCGTGCTCGACGCATGTACCTACGTCCAGCTCGGTGCCTGCATCGAGCATTTCAGCAACGTTATTGTCAGCTATTTCGCGTTGTTCGCTATAAGCCGCATGTTCTCGTTCTGAAATCGACGGTCGATTTCAGGTTATAAAATAAACAGACCCGAGTAGGTACTGATCGCATAACAATAACTTTACTGGGTGCTACAGCTCCGCAAGGAAGTACCTGCGCAAACCCAGTTAGGAAAAAACAGTGCATTTTTTATTTACTTTAAATATATATGCACTGATGCACATTAAAATAGGTCGCAGGTTTTTCTCTGCTCATTAGTTAGGAAACAGTCCTAGAATACTGTTCGCATAACTAATTAAATGGGTAGTAACATCTCCGATGAGAAGTACGCAAACCCAGCAGTAAACAAAAAGTAATATAAAATAAAATTATGTAAGCCAATATATCTGCTCATTACTTAGGAAACAGTCCTAGCATACTGTTCGCAAAGCTAATGAAATGGGTAGTAACATCTCCGATGAGAAGCACGCAAACCCAGCAGAAAAAAGCGTTATAAAATTTAAATGATGTGAGCCATCATATCTGCTCATAGTAAACAAACAGTCCTATTTATAGACTGTTCGCAAAACTAATATGTGGGTAGTAACATCTCCGATGAGAAGTACGCAAACCCGGCAGATGTAATTAATAACAACCAGGTAGAGAATAACAACACGATAACTTTTATAAGTTCGTATATTGTTCTCTTCACTTCACAATAAGTAATTCACACGAACATAGTGACAGCATAGATGTGTCTTATCCAATATCTAGCGCACGAATGCCCCGATTGAGTGCGCTCCAACCTATTTAACAGTTCTGTTTGTCCCACCACCTGGCTATCGCGTGATTTAAAATATAAAAAGATTAGATGCGCACACATCCGGTGTCAATACAAGTTTTAAATATTATTATCAAATAACTAAACTAACTAAACTTTACCACAAAATCACCTAGAGATATAACAAAGGGAATATTACTACTTATCCTCTCTACATAAAATTATATTTATTATGACATTTCTAACATTCGGCCTTTCCTGACACTAAGTTTGTCCACAAACTTAATTCGCAAAACAGATAAATGGTAATTAATTATTAATACTACTATTGTAAATGATTTAACAATAATAAGTTGGTCACAAATCAAATGTAAATAATTTAACAACAGAAATTATCTTTAATAGTATAATGATTCATCATATTAATCAATCACACAATGAACTATTTGGGTGGTTCTATCAACACTCCAAATTATATGCGAGTGGATCTATCAACACTCAACTTATTACAAACTCAAGTGGATCTATCAACACTTGATTATCTCAGACTCTGCAAGTGGATCTATCAACACTTGACTATCTCAGACTCTGCAAGTGGATCTATCAACACTTGACTATCTCAGACTCTGCAAGTGGATCTATCAACACTTGATTATCTCAGACTCTGCAAGTGGATCTATCAACACTTGATTATCTCAGACTCTGCAAGTGGATCTATCAACACTTGATTATCTCAGACTATGCAAGTGGATCTATCAACACTTGACTATCTCAGACTCTGCAAGTGGATCTATCAACACTTGAATATCTCAGACTCTGCAAGTGGATCTATCAACACTTACATAATCGCGTCAAAATCTGCAAGTGGATCTATCAACACTCACATATTATACTTATCATCACATTTTGCAAGTGGATCTGTCAACACTCACATATCTACAGTATCTCGGCATTATAATCAACACAATATTTTATTCAACAGCAACTATAATTATACATACATACTCAACTACACAAGGCATCATCTATCACTTTTAATCGTTACTAGACTCATTGCTAAGGCTACTCTCAGAATCGCTGAGGCTGGTCATGGTAATCCATGGTTTTATATGGTCGGCCGCCCAGACATTACAATATTTTTTTCGTGAAATATTGGAACCTTCTACACTTGAAACCTCGTACCTATCATTCTCAAGGACTTTAGTTATCCTAAAGGGTCCAGTGTATTTTGGGAACAGTTTTCTACTTTTATCATCATTGCTACTAAATCTCCTACATTGTATATTTTAGCTTTAATTATTACTTATTCTTTTTTTATCAAACCTTATTTTCTGATTTTCTTTATCTTTATCAATATGTTGACTTATTTGATCTCTAATATTATCTTGTACAGAACCAAGTTGACGTATATCACCTAATATTTCAGAAAAAATGTTATCGCTCTTGCTATTCAATTGCGTTCCAAATAGAGCTTCAGATGGTGCTTTTCCTAGTCCTTTGTTTAGAGTGTTATTTAACCCCAATTGCAATTTTCCTAAGACTGTGTCCCAGAATCTTTCACCTAATTTATCTGTATAAGCAGTTAAGGCATCTAGAACCGTCCTATTATACCTTTATAAATGTCCGTTCGATCTAAGAGAAGACAGCATTAAAAATAAGATTTATTTTTGATTCTTTACAGAATTTTTCGAAGTTTTTAGATGTAAATGTAGATCCTCTATCCGAAATTATCCTATTAGGATATCCGAAAATTGATAATATATCCTCCATAGCACGAATCGTTGGTCTTGATTTTAAAATTCCTCAAGGGCTTTAAGGCGCTTAGACGAGCTAAATTAGCAACTCTATTTGTGGAGGTTCAAACTTCGTTTGAAATGCTGTTAGAATAAAGTTCTAATCAGCTTGCACTACAAAGTCGTTGTTACATCCAAAGACTACAATATATATAATGAGATAGACGGTACTCTCAACCGTATTTCCGTCATCATACAAGCAGCGCTCTCTATCCGTGGTGGTTAAATCAAAATCTAACAAAATAAAAACAAAAAGTGTGTCCGTGACCGAGGTTTGATCTTACGACCTGCAGCTCCTAAGTCAGTGGTAGTTCTCAACGGGCTACACGTTCTAATGACAGTCTGCTCAAAATAGCTGTTCTATTGCATGCTATGACAGTTGTCAGTTGGTGACAGATGGTTGATAGAGTAACCATGAATAAAATACGTCTCTATCATTGATTGATTTGATTCTTTTATTTTTTTATATTTGCTTAGATTGGTGTAGATTAAATAAATATGGTTTCTCTATCTAATTTATCAAAATTGTTATTTTCAATTAAATCTTATCACTGTTATAAAGTGGCAACCCAACCAGTAAATAATTTTCATCCTCAAGGATAGCTGGCGCTAGTTTCCGTACAAAATTTTCGAGCAGGTTCCAATGTTCTAAGAGAGCACGGCATGGTTACATCAGCCACTGCGGGCCAAATAGCGCGAAATGAGTGGTTTCGATCGATTTACAAAAAAACTATTTATTGGATTAAAAAACTAAAACAGTATCATGCTAATA
Source organism: Xestia ashworthii (assembly GCA_950022955.1). Classification (NCBI taxonomy): domain Eukaryota; kingdom Metazoa; phylum Arthropoda; class Insecta; order Lepidoptera; family Noctuidae; genus Xestia; species Xestia ashworthii. The sequence goes on from OX465557.1 coordinate 219,310, forward strand.
TATTGCTTGTAGAATTATTTGCCAAAAAATCAGAATGATCGCATGCATATTAGTATGTTTTTTTATAGTTTGAAAGATATTTTTAGAGGTAAGTTCGTGATTTCTTTTTATCGAGCCAAATTAATTGTATTATGTTTTCAAAACAGTATCATGCTAGCATATATCCTCAAGAATATCATATATTTTTCTGGTCTTGTTTATAGCAGTGAATCATATACTTTAAGTAATTATAAAACTCGCGTTTATCTCGTGTAATCGCCTTAATAAACAAAATTTTGTAAATCCATCGACCAACACAAGCAGATAGCAATTACCTTTTGAACTTTTTACAAAAGGTCCTAAGTGATCAATATGCACCGTTTCGAATGGCTTGTCAACCTTATGTGTCGGATGCAGAAATCCTTCTTTTGGACCAGCTATACCTATTTACTATATTTAGTGACGAAACGTTTCATTTTTGGAAACCAGAAGTCTTTACTTATTTTATTCAGTGTTTTTTTTTTATACTAAAATGACCTATATCGTAGTGATTCAACTTACATAGATTGAAACGAGCGCATTTCGGTACAACCCATTCCAGTTCATTATTTACGACTCTAAATAGCTTATTATTTATTAACGTTTTTTTTTTTTTGTTTATGTCTGTGTATTCTTCATCTTATAAAATTGTACAAATACGCTGAGTATTAGGAACTTTTAATTTCAAACTCAAAAGCCAGGCTTCCTGTGTAATTCTAAGTATAGACGGCACAATATCTTGACTATTATCCGATAAATGAGGCTGAGGGTTTCTGCTCAGGGCATCAACATGTGACACTGTATGCCCCGGTTGATTACATTTAGAAAAAAATATATATCAGACGATGTACAAACATTGTTATTTGATTTATTATTAAAACGAAAGTTAGATTCTTTACCCAAATATTTCAAGAACTTAAGCAATTCTTCTGGATCCGTTAGCCTAGCTGAGGAAGCGCTAGCTCTAATCATTCTATCATCCATCCCAAATATTAGACAATCAACCGCCTTTTTCCCCTTAATTTCACAAGCATTTAAAAGAGTAATTTTATCAAAATAATAATTTATTTATTTAGTTATTAAAACTTTATGCACAATTAAAACTGTACAAAGGTGGACTTAATGCCTTAGGCATTTTACCAGTCTACCTTAGGGTGATGCAGAGATAATACACAGTAGGTGCAATAACCGAAAAAAAAAGACTAGAAATTATTTATAACTAAAACATATAGAATAAAATAAATACATACGAAACACAATCATCATCTATGGCTTCACCTATTTTGATTCGTCTTTCTAACATTTCCGTTAATAGGGCACCATAGTTACTTTCCGAGGGAAAAGCTCTAATCAAACGCTCTTGCCACTCAGCCCAAGTCAAAATAATAGTTTGAAGACCCTCATACCATTTTTTCGCATGACCTGTTAAATTAGGCAAGGCGAAATGCGTCGTCTGGTCATCATTCGAGTTATAAATTTTAGCGCATTCATTAACCTTAGAAATCCAGTGTTCAATCCTCTGATTTTTCTGATTAAGGTCAAAATTGGGTATAATATTTTTATCATACGAGATGCCATACGCAGCAGTTTTTAAAATATTTTGCAACAGTACAGCGAAATCACTACTCATCATCATCATCTGCCTAGCCTTTTCCCAACTACGTTGAGGTCGGCTTCCAGTCTAACCGGATACAGCTGAATACCAGTATTTTACATGGAGCAACTGCCTATCTGACCTCCACAACCCAGTTAATACTGGGTAATACGATACCACTTGGTAAGATTAGTGTCAGACTTTTGGGGCCACCGAGTACCTGTAACGACTGTCAAAGATGGACAAATGACAGCCGGGACCAACGGCTTAACGTGCTTTCCGAGGCACGGAGGAAACTCGGTATGTAAGGGTGGTCACCCATCCATAGACCAACCTAGGCCTACATCGCCTAATAACACAAGTACTCACTGTCTAATACGCACTTACAAAAACAGGACACACACGCCTATATTTCACAACCTTAAACACTCGCGCTTCATCAGTCACACATACACACGCACTCACCTACACATCACATGCGCACCATACACTTCACACGTACACTTCACACGTACACTTCACACGTACACTTCACACGTACACTTCACACGTACACTTCACACGTACACTTCACACGTACACTTCACACGTACACTTCACACGTACACTTCACACGTACACTTCACACGTACACTTCACACGTACACTTCACACGTACACTTCACACGTACACTTCACACGTACACTTCACACGTACACTTCACACGAACACTTCACACGTACACTTCACACGTACACTTCACACGTACACTTCACACAACAAATCTATTTGTAAGTTTTTAAATGATCTTGTTTTACTTCAGTATCGTTCACCTAGTGTATCACATTATGTTTAAGGAACTGCTCGACCGAACACTCTCTTAATAAAATACAGGTGATCCTGGTTTAAGAGGCCGGGGTTATATAAATTATTGCACAGATTTTGCAACATTTGTATTGTTTTTAATGTGTCTGTAACTTTTGTTGGTGAATAAACTATTTATCCTACCTATTATTATTAGGCAAGCATGGCATAACCTAAAGATTGACCCGAGCGGCTGATATTATTTAGCCACGGGCTCCTCTAGCGAAATCACTACTATTAATAAGCATAATTATTCACATTCTTACCAATCTGCAACTGCGAGGATGTTGGGGTCGATGCACGATCTCCGAGAGGCGGCTCAGCATCCCTTGTCGCTGAAGTGGTGGCTCTGCCACTCTCGACGGGGCTGGATCAGGCAGTGGAGGAGGCATTGTACACTTCTTCTTCATTAGTTAGCTGTTGTTCTGTAGCTGTTCCTCTGGATCTCGGATCCTTTTTTTTGATTTCTTATGGCGTTTTCTTCTCCGAGCAGAACTTGTGACTGACTCGGTGGAACTGTCACGATGAGTGCGAGACCTTGTCTTACGATAAGACCTTGACCTCTGATCCGATTCAGACGAACTCTCTCGTCTAGTGGATCTCTTCTTACGTCGGGATCGCCGTACCGTATCAAAAGAAACGTCTCGACGATGGCGGTTTTTTTTCGATTACGCCCCCGAGACCGAGATCTCACCCGATGTCCTTCATTGTCTTCAAGGTCACTTTCCATTTTTGTAGGTTAACGTTCCACTTCTGATAATAACAACCAGGTAGAGAATAACAACACGATAACTTTTATAAGTTCGTATATTGTTCTCTTCACTTCACAATAAGTAATTCACACGAACATAGTGACAGCATAGATGTGTCTTATCCAATATCTAGCGCACGAATGCCCCGATTGAGTGCGCTCCAACCTATTTAACAGTTCTGTTTGTCCCACCACCTGGCTATCGCGTGATTTAAAATATAAAAAGATTAGATGCGCACACATCCGGTGTCAATACAAGTTTTAAATATTATTATCGGTGACCAGTCAGATCACCAAACATTAATTCACAAACTTTTACTTGACAAGCAACGATTAGAAAACACATTATTTGTCATTTCATCAGTATACCAACAACAAATTAAACAAATAATTCATTTCGCAAAATAATTATGCCATAAACTTTTATTTAGTAACGTATTATTTGACAAACAATTCATTATTTTTTCGTTTTATCTCAAAAAACAACGTTTGAAATAAAGACGTTACACAAATAGATTGTGCCATTTAAAAAAAATGAAAATAAATGATTTTGGTTTCCTATAAGCACAAATTTTGTGACAGAAATGAATCGCTGCAGAACCGACACCACGTAGTCTTTTCTGCCCTACCCCTAGAGTGTAATTTAAGCCCGCGTAGGCGCGGAGGGGCGAGGCGGGCCGCGAGCTGAGGAGCAGGTGGCTTTAACACTCGCCGCCGCGGCTGAGGCTGGCCGGCTTCAGCCGGCCAGCAAGCCGAAGCTGCGGTGGTGAGCGTTAAAACCCTCTGCGACGATAAGCTTGCGTGTGACCGCCGGAGTCCCGCAGCGCCGGAGCCGTGACAGAAACCATGCCTGCTGCATGTTGCATGCTGCATGTTGCATGCTGCATGTTTGCATACTGCATGCTTGCTGCTTGATGGTTGCATGCTTGCTGCATGTTTGCTGCATGCTTGCTGCTCGCTTGCTGCATGCTTGCTGCTCGCTTGCTGCATGCTTTCTGAATGCCTGCTGCTTGCTTGCTGCTTTCTTGCTGCTTGCTTGCTGCATGCATGGAGTATGACTGTTTGCATGTTATGCAAAAACTATGCATTTCCTTATTTTTTTCTTAAAAAAGAGTAATATAAAAAATACTAGCCTGTAAATTATTTTGTTGAAACGTGATTTGTCCAAACGTATCTAAGTAAAAAATGAAAAATTTATAAATGAATAAATATCATCTGATGCATTTGATAAAAGAAGTATTTGCCAAATAAATGTTTGTAAAACGAATATTTTTAAAATAAAACATTTGCGGAATAAGTTGTTTGCGAAATAAATAGTATACGAAACGTTGGTTGTAAAATGAAAATTTGTCAATGGACTTTTGGTAAAACATTAGTGAACCATTATTATCAAATAACTAAACTAACTAAACTTTACCACAAAATCACCTAGAGATATAACAAAGGGAATATTACTACTTATCCTCTCTACATAAAATTATATTTATTATGACATTTCTAACATAATTAATCATTATGACAATGCTTGAGCAGGTAGACAATGAACATTATTGTAAACAATTAAACACAATATCTAAAATCCTTGAACTAACACGGATTGGTAATAAAAAGAAAGCATTCTTGTTTGTTGCACACTTGCACCTTAAAGTTTGCAACTAAAAAACTGATAAGATACAAAACATATAAGTCTATTACGTAATTAGTTGTTTACTAACCTTGCGAACGATCACCTGATGATCTCGACGAACCACTCAAAGACCGACTTCGATGTCGTCGCCGTAACCGTTTTTCTAATCTTTTGATCTTTTTAAATAATTTCTCATAATTATCATCACTTTTACGTTTAGGCATCTTATTTTATGCACTATACGAAATAAAATAAATACGTACTTAAACGGTGGGAAGACACGACGTGCGTTCGTGGCGAGCACTAAAAAGCGAATGACACGAATAAGTAAACCTCCCACCTTGTGATATCCGAGATACTTTTAATGTATTTTTTTTTTCATATTAATAAATAACTCTAAAATAAAGTGCGTGAATGGCGACCACTACGCGGTACTACAAGTATTATTTGCTAATCCCGAGGACGAAGCCTGAGTATAATTATGTAATAATGATCTAAGTACTTGGTTTAAGTACAATGGTTCCAGAAACCATTTGTCATCAAATCTATGCACTGTAATATCCCAATACTCAAAACTATTAGTAGGTATTGAGAGAATAAGGGGTAAAGACTTACAAAGTTTGAAGGTCTTAACAACCTGTCAATGTACAAATGTCAGCAACTAAACCTGTTTTAGTTACAAATAAAATTGCAATTTTATTTCGACCTTAAAATCCCAACCTCATCTTAGAACAAAGAAAATATTCTTATGATCATTATGATCTTAAGATGACTATAGATCCAATCTAAAATAACATCTTCGATAGCAATTAATTGCTCTACCTAGCAATCTGTAGTACAATGATAAATTATGGGTGTATTATTTAATGTAATTCATTTATATCCCCTTATGTCTAATAGTAATTTTTGGAAAGATTTCCAGGACCAGATAGCTTTTTTCTGCATTGCATTAGATTTGAAAATCACTTAAACCTTACCCCATAATAATTAATTGCCTCTAGTCATATTATTCCTTAAAATTGAAGAGAAACAATGTTCCCTTTACTTTGACTGCTTATTATCAAAACTGTACTAAAACATAATTTCATTGTTCACTGGTTCCGGCCGTTGACCCCATAATCAGCTGTAGTTTTCTGACAATGAACCTTGTTGAGAACTCAGAACAAAAAATCACAACTAAAATACCCGAAAAGAGGGGTAGGCATATTGTGAGATTTACATTATATCATCATCTCATAAAAAGGAATTTTAACTAAAAATTTCATTCATTTTCACTACCAATTGGAGTACCTTTTGGCTTTAATAGCATTCTATAGAAAGTAAGCATTAAAAGTGAAACAAGGGGGGAGGTCAACATGGGAGTGCAGAGACAAACAAACAGATTTACATTATATCATCATCTCATAAAGAGGAATTTAACAAAAAATTACATTCATTATCACTGCCAATTGGAGTACCTATTGGCTTTAATAGCTTTCCATTGAAAGTAAGAACTAAAGTGAAACAAGGGGGGAGGTGTACCTACCTACATGGTAGTGCAGGGAAAAAATGCCATACATTTCATGCAGAAGAGTTCATAAAATCCAAAGACATTCAATTATATATTTAATCTCTTTAATAAAATCCAACTAAAATTAATAGCAATGACAGTACACTATAGATATTTAGCAAAACACATAATGTTGCCTAAATATAGACAACATACATAGGTATCCACTAATTGCAAAGATTTTATTAGTTATAAAACAAGCATTCAATTCAGTTTGCTCTTAGCTTGTCAAGCAATGACTAATGTTTTGACGGCAGAGCCTTGAAAGACATTGTCAAGGAATCACTGCTGGTTCTGACAGAAGTTACATTTGAAATAGTTTGGAAAATTATAGTGACAACACAAGATGTTGGAGCTAGCTCTGCCTAAATTCACTGCGACATAGCAAATATTTACCATTGAGCCAAGTCCTCTAAGTATCATATTTTTTCTTATAAATGAAACAGCAAAAACTTGCTCCATTACAAGCTGCTTGGTAAAACAAAATAATTTGAATGAACAGATTAATGGCATTAGCCAGAAATCAGTTTCTAAAAACCTAAATAAACAAACAGTTTGGGAAAATAGCTCACTCGCGGTGTATGTGTCTCTCATCTCTAATTCGGTTCGACCAGTAAGGAGTGAACTCCTTAATATCCATTATAATATTTTGTCATAAGACTAGATCCTTAGCAATTTTTCTAAGGGTACTAATCGAAATACTCATCGTAATACAGTAAAGAGATTTCTCCTATTTCTGATTAATTGAATCTAATATTAATCGGTGATGAGAGAGTAAATACTTTAATATCCATAATATTTAGTCAAGGCTCTACTAGACCTTTAGAAAATTATTGAGCTCAATTGAGAGTAAATACTACTAGGTACTAATTAATAAATCAGTTTAATTCTATAGTAATGAAGTGAAAAGATTAGTGCTTTTTGATCAATTGAAGGTAACATTAATTGGAAACAATGTTTTGAATAGACAAGCTCTACTATTCAACAATAGTTGGACATTGTATCTCTAAGTCAAACTGCTACATTATATTCTTTTATTTATGCAGTTATCATTTGAGACAATACACCTATGGAGCTCTATACTTACCTTGGTAGCACTTTTCTGGTGCAGGTGTTTTAACAAAAGGCCCCTAAGTGAATGATAAATGATAAATGATATTTATTCAGTAAGTAGGTTTTCTCAAACACTTTTACACGTCATGTTTTTAAACTAGATGGGGCCGGTGTTTCGTACCTGACTACTCTGAGAAGAAACAGCCGAAACAAACTCAGAGGTCATAGTCTCTTTTAAAGTCCAGACAATCTTGTTCAACTCACATGAGAACCATGCAGATTAGTGTCTGAGATGGTCTTTTGAAGAAAGAACCATACAGATTTGAGTGGACCTGTCCAATCAGTGCAAGCATTTGTCAGTTATCGTGTAGCTCGACTTTTAGCTCAAGGAGCTCAACGAAACGACGAACAATACCAAAGAAAGGACATTTGGGTAGGTCGCTTATAGTACTCAAACTGCCAGACAGTCGTGGGAAAAAAAACAACAAAAAGTGACCCACAAGGTCCTCACATTCACAATAATTAAATTAAATAAATGATAATATTACAATTCAAATTCGAATGTCAATAAAAATACGAAATGTCAAACACACATAAAATAAACAAAAATAAAGTAAAAAATAATAAAATAATGAACTAAGTATTCATGTCAAATCATTAAATATCATGACAGTCACAAGTAAATATTCATGTCAAATAAACACACACATAAAAAATAAAAATAAGTAAAGTAAAAAAAAATAATAAAATACTGAACTAAGTATTCATGTCAAATCTTTCAATGTCACAGTGTATAAAATAAAGGAATAAATAATAAACAAGCGAAGCCCGAAATTTCAACCAATACTTATAGTGAAAGAACGTATCTTTGTCTTGCGTTCAACACAGCGACCAACTATTCTTGTCATCTAAATAGTCGTTAATGGAATAGTATGCCTTCGAACAAAGGTTAGATTTTACTTGAGCTTTAAACGCATTGAAAGGCAAGTCCAAAAAGGAAAGGGGTAGCTTGTTATAAAAGCGGATACCGAGCCCCACAAACGAGCCACGCACCTTACGAAGACGGTGGGAAGGAGCATGTAGTTTGTGCTTGTTTCTGGTGTTTAAATTGTGAATATCACTGGTTTTGGGGTATAAATGTATATTTTGCCTGATATATAATATGTTGGCTAAGATGAATTGAGATGCCACCGTGAGAATACCAATGTCTTTGAAAAGTTCTCTTAAAGAAACTCTGGATCCTAGTTGGTATATTGCTCTTATAGCTCGTTTTTGTAAGACAAAGACATTTTGTATATCTGCAGCTTTTCCCCACAATAGAATACCATAGGACATAATGCTATGGAAATAACTAAAGTAGACTAGTCGAGCTGTGTCAACGTCAGTGTATTGTCTAACTTTCCTGACTGCGTATGCGGCAGAACTCAGTCTTCCCGACAGGGTTAATATATGTGGGCCCCATTGAAGTTTGGGATCAACTGTTATTCCTAAAAAAATTGCAGAGTCTACAGTTTCAAGCACTTCATCATTTAAACTAATATTGGGACCTAGGTTTCTAACGTTAGGTAAGGCAAATTTTATACATTTAGTTTTCTTGGCATTAAGAACAAGATTATTAGTCGTGAACCAATCCGTAACCATTGATAGTGTGCTGTTTATGTCATCAAAATTTTGTCTATTCCTATCTACTTTAAAGATAAGAGAAGTATCATCTGCAAAAAGTACAACGTCGCAGAGACCTTTTAGATAGAATGGTAAATCATTTATATATACTAGGAACAAGAATGGACCTAGTATTGAGCCTTGAGGTACACCTAACTTGACTGGTAGCCCTGAAGACTTTGTGCCATCAACATCTTCACATTGGAACCTATTATTTAAATATGAGTCAATTACGTTAACAGCTTCGTTTTCGAGACCGTAATGACGCAGTTTACGCAGAAGCGTGTCATGGCGTACGCAATCAAAGGCTTTGGAGAGGTCACAGAAAACTCCAATTACATTTTGTGAGTGCTCCCATGCGTTAAATATGTGTTTTAGGAGAGCAACACCCGCATCTGTAGTCGAGCGACCTTTTGTAAAACCATATTGTTCATTATGGAGGAGGCTATTTAGATTAAAATGTCTTAGCAGCTGCTTGAGTATTAATTTTTCAAATATTTTGCTAAATGCAGGTAAGATGGAAATTGGCCTATAGTTGCCTATGTCATTTTTACTACCTGATTTGAATAGAGGTATGGTTTTACTACTCTTCATGAGGTCAGGAAAAGTTCCTAGATCAACGCATTTATTAAAAGTAACAGCAAGATAGGGGGCTACTATGTCTATTATATTACTCAAAAGTTTAATGGAAATGCCCCAGTAGTCCCCTGTGTTTTTCAACTTTAATGTCTTAAAAATATTAACTACATCATTCGGTGTTACGTGCTCGAAACGAAATGAGTTATTACACTTGGGCACACTACCATGTAAAAGGTTTTCGGCTTTAGACGGGGACGAACTTAGAGAGCGAGTCGTTGTTATTGGTATGTTGGCAAAAAACTCGTTAAATGCCTGAGCTACATCAGCTGCGTTACTAATTAATTTGCTGTCGACTAAAATCTCCAGTTGATCTTCTTTTTTAATCGACTTGCCCGTTTCAGTCTTTATCATTTTCCACGTAGCTTTCACTTTATTATTAGAGTTTTTAATCGTGTCGCTTAAATATTTTGATTTTGCAAGGGCACAAACCTGTTTAAATAATTTAGAATACTTTTTAACACGCTCTAGAAAAGGAGCATCAAACCTGTACTGTTTCATACCATATAGTTCATACAGTTTCGCTCTACTTATACATATAAATACCAGGCGTAGCCCATTGATTGTAGCTAACTGAGTTACCCGCAACGTTTATGGTTTTTGACTTAAAAGTTGATTGGTATTCTTTTTGCACAACATCAAAAAGGGCTCCATAGATTTCATTAGGATGCTCGTGTTCTACAATGGACGGCGTAATTTTATTTGCTATATTATTTTTAAACCTATCGCAACGACTAGCTGTATAAGGCCTGCATTCTATTTTATGCGGCTTTTTGAGTAACGGCATAGGAAAGCTAACTAATAGACCATTGTGGTCAGATGTCAGGTCACTTAATACCAATTTATTTAAAGAATCACAGTCAGTAAATATATTATCGAGACAAGTCGACGTAGACTCGGTGGTCCTAGTTGGTTCACAGAACAAATTAACTAAATTAAAAGACCTACACAGATTGAGAAGTCTGCTACTTAATGGAGTGTCATTTAAAATATTAACATTAAAATCTCCACATAAAATAATATTTTTGTTACTTGCTTTCAACTTATTGAGTGAGTCCTCCATTACGGATTCAAAAAGACCAAAATCACCAGAAGGGGGTCGGTACACGCAAATGACTATATATCGCTCGAGTTCAACACAAGACAGCTCAACAGTGCGCTCGATAGAAAGGTTAACTAAATCTAAACGTTGTTTACATTTCAACTTGTTTGAGACAAGAACTAAAGATCCACCGCGAATCGCACTTCTTCTTGCAAACGCACTTTTTACAGTAAAATGATCATCATTGATAAATACTACTTCATGTTCTTTCAACCAATGTTCAGTTAAACATAGCACGTGAACATCATAATTTTCCATAAACAAACTTAACTCTAGTTCTTTGCCGGACAGACCTTGCATGTTTTGATGTACAACATTCAACATGTGAGGTTTTTCCGTTGTCCTGCCTAAAAGTTTAAACAACTAGGGGTATCCATAATAATGTTAGTATCATTGTTCGATGCAATGATTGCAATCGACCACGTTTTGCTGACCTAGCGATACAATGCGGCCGCACTAAGTGCCCCGCGAGCTCAGTGCATAACGAACAGCGACCGAGTGCATTCATTTCCATCATTTTAGCAATAACTTAGCTTAGTTACCTCAATAAACCCGTTAAAGTTGTTTGAGTGTTTAACTGAGTAGCGTAGCGATTCCCAATAGGTACCACCTAGTCACGTCCCCTACATTTTGGTCCTTCGAGCCTCTGAACTTCGTCGGACTTTAGTTTTTCGGGACTGAGGGCTCGCGAAGTGAACTTAAACAGAACTAGTGACACTTTGGATTGCAGTGGTTTAAAGCTTAGCAGTGACTGTGGTGGTAACCTCAGCAGCGAGACTTTAGTGGGAGTATATTGAGTTGGAGTGCGCAATATATTCTCTCAGCGGTAGCAGCAAAAGCGGTACTCGGGGAGTGCCTTCCAGCAGCAGTGAGTTCATAGCTCACATTAGCGGCAACAGCGGATCACTGGTGTGGAAGTCAAACCCATCAGGTTAGCAGCGGCAAAGGATTTTTCCAAGTAAGATCGTTTAATTTTTCTTACATCAGCAGCGAGATGGAGGACCTTTATTACGTTCAATTTGAGATTGCGGAGAGCATTAGAAAACTCATCGTCAATTTTAAAAAGGATAGCGTAGAGCGTAAAACTATAGATTACTGTAAGCGTAAACTAGAGTTACTTGAGAAATACTGGGAGGACTTTCAAGTGAATCATGAAAAGACCCTTCCTTTTGAGCAAACAAATCATAAATATTTTGTTAAGTCTGAATTTGAGAGCACGAAACAGCTTTACTTAACAGCAAAAGAGCTTATCAGTCAATGTAAAGAACAGTTGATGCAGCAACCTCGGAAGGCACCGTGTCTTCCTCAAACAGCACAGCTGGCGCCCGGAACTTCAACGAGTCAGCCAGACCCACCAGCAACAACAACTCCGACCTTTCAGTCAAGAGGGTCCAACAGCAAGCTTGACGATATGCTACATAAGCAGTCGGTCAATTTTAAAGCGTTTCTTAGAGCAGTCAACAATATTGATGTCGAAACTATCGTTGACAAGTGGGAGTTCGAAGACGCCCTTCGAACCCTGCACAATCGGTGGACTACTATTGATAATCTTCATTGGGAGATTATTGGTGAATCAGAGGAAGATCTAGCAGAAGACTATGAATATAACTTCAGCAAACACGAGCGTACTTTCAACAGCTTGAAAAAAGCTATTAACTCCAAAATGTGGTCAACATCATATCGCGAGAAATCCACTCCTCAAATGGATATTCCTGTATTTACAGGCCATTACCAGCAGTGGATGCCCTTTAAAGATCTTTTTAGCGAAGCAATCCACAAGAACAACGCACTGTCAAACGCACAAAAAATGCAGTACCTGAAAGGCAAGTTAAAAGGTGAAGCAGAGCGTTTGATTCAGCACCTTCCAATCAGTGCTGATAACTATAACGTTTGTTGGGAGATTCTAAATCATCGATTTGATAACAAGAGGATTATCTTTACAGCGCACGCCAATGTGTTCCTTAATGTGCCAAATATACAGCAGCAATCATTTTTAGCATTTAAAAAATTGCATGACGTCACGCTAGAGAGTCTTCACGCCATCAAAAACCTAGGTGCAGATATTAGCACGTGGGACCCTCTAATTGTACATATCTTATCGCAAAAGCTGGATAGTGAATCTTATTCCGAGTACATAGAGTCGTTAAAGAATCCTAGAGAACTACCAATCCTACAAGACTTTTTAGATTTTTTGGAAAATAAATTCACTAGCCTAGAAACATCTCGTCGACGACAAGACACCATGCAAAAGTCATCGCAATCTCAGCAGCAAGCGAGTTCATCAAAATCATTGACAAACAGCCGCAAATTTAACAATAATTATAAATCGAACGATTATAATTCGAAGAACTCAAAAGCAATGCACGTGCAGGAAATCAAATGTCCTCATTGTTTTGCTGAGCATAAATTACACAATTGCGAAAGGTTTCTGCAAATGCCGAAGGAAATGAAACTTAAAACCGTCAAACAACTGAAATGTTGTATTAATTGCGTTTTTAATCATAATGGAAATAAATGCCATTCCAAGAAGCGCTGCCTCACGTGTTCGGGCAGGCATCATACTTTATTGCATGATTGTTTTGCTGAGGGCAAACAAAATTATGCTAATGACGAAGAGCTCAAGCAAGTAGAGAGTTCAAAGCAAAGCAGCGGCAACAGTGTTCACGCATCTCAGCAAAATTTCACTCAGATTCTTTTAGCTACAGCGTTAATAAAGGTGACAGCAGCAGATAGCACGCAGCTGATCCTGAGAGCTCTCATTGATCAGGGCTCACAGGTATCATTGATGACGGAGAAGGCAGCTCAGCAGTTGGGTTTAAAGCGACAGCAATTTGATGGAGCAGTTTCCGGAATTGGAGAAAAGGAATCTAACTGTACGGGCAAGCTAAGCATTACATGCCAGTCTATGTATACGAGCTTCAAATTTGACACGGATGTTCTGATTATGAAAAGTCTTATCAAAAACTTACCTAATCAATCGTTCGAAAAGCCTTCGTGGTCGCATTTGGAACATATTAATTTAGCGGATCCAGCGTTTAATACAAGTCGTCCAGTTGACTTGTTACTCGGGGCAGACGCCTATGCTCTTATCATGCTAGACGGTTTGATAAGAGGTCCTGATTCGTCTTCGCCCTTAGCTCAGCAAACCCAGCTAGGATGGGTAATATGCGGAACTGTAAAGCCACAATTCCATTGTAACGTCATCGTGAATAATACAGCGGATATTCAAAAATTTTGGGAAATTGAAGATATTCACGAGCAAAATGAAATATCAGCGGAAGATCAGCAATGCGTCGAGTATTACCTATCAACGACAAAACGTCTTGAGAGCGGTCGTTACGAAGTTAGGTTGCCGATGAAGCAGCAAGCGAACGACAAGCTGGGATCGTCAAAGGAAATAGCACTAGCGCAATTTAAGAATCTAGAGAAAAAGCTTAACAAGCAAAAGGCTTTAGCTCAGCAATATAAGCAATTTCTAAGCGAATATGAAGAGTTGGGACACATGAAATTAGCGACCTTTAGCAGCGATGGAATAGAGTGTTTTTTACCTCATCATGGGGTTCAGCGAGCGGAATCCTCCACTACAAAGTTACGTGTCGTATTTAATGCATCCGCAAAAACTTCTTCGGGACTAAGTCTCAATGATGTCATGCATCGAGGACCTAACTTGCAGCAAGATCTGCAGACACTGTTACTTAAGTGGAGACTATACAGATACGTATTCACTGCCGATATTGAAAAAATGTATCGGCAGATATTAGTAAACGAATCGGATCAAAAACTCCAGAGAATCCTTTGGAGAGCTAAAACTGGACAACCTATTACGACATACCAGTTAACGACGGTTACATATGGCACGAATTCAGCACCTTTTTTAGCGATGATGACCCTTCGAAAACTAGCAGCGGACGAGAAGCATAACTTTCCTACAGCAGCAAGAATAATTCTTGAAGATTTCTACATGGATGATCTAGTATCCGGAGCTCATACTATCGATGAAGGGAAAAGTAGCATAGCGGAACTTAATTCGTGCCTAAGCAGCGGAAAATTTTTGCTGAGAAAGTGGTCAGCAAATGAGAAAAGGCTATTGGAAGATATAAATTCATCGCAGCAACATAATCAAGCACCATCATTCATTTTCAAAACTGAAAATACACCAAAAACTCTGGGCTTGAGATGGGATCCGGAAACAGATGAATTCACTTTCCAATATACTTCAACAGCGGATACTTCAAAGCTTACAAAAAGACTACTTCTATCGGAAATATCCAAGTTATTTGATCCTCTAGGTTGGCTAGCGCCGCTAACTACAAAATTCAAATTATTGTTTCAAAAGGTTTGGCTAGATGAAATTCAATGGAGCGATGAAGTTTCATCCGAGATCAACGATGAGTGGGTCAAATTAACTAAAGATCTGGGATGTATTAGCAGATTCAAAATCCCACGATGGTTGCAGAGCAAACGAGATGACATTATCCAGTTGCACGGATTTTGTGATGCGTCTCTGAAAGCGTACGCATGTGTCGTATATGCCAGAATTGTATCAAAAAATCGAGTATCTGTAGTACTAGTGGCAGCTAAAACAAGATTAGTACCAAGCAGCAAGACCGTTTCGCTTCCAAGATTGGAATTATGTGCAGCGGAGCTATTAACCAGACTACTAACAAAAGTAGTCACAAGCATGAGTAGCATTGATTACGAAATCTATGCTTGGAGCGACTCCAAGATCGTCCTTAGCTGGATACAAGGCTATCCTGAACGTTGGAAGCCGTTCGTAGCGAATAGGGTGAAGAAAATTATTAGCGTGGCATCACCTGACGTATGGCATTACGTATCAACTAAAGAAAATCCAGCTGATTCAGCGAGCAGAGGACAATCCGTTACACAATTAATAGAGCACGCGTTGTGGTGGCGAGGCCCAGCTTGGCTATCGACACCCGACTTTAAGCCAAAGCGAGAGCAATCAGAGTATACGACGGAAGAGGAGGTCCGGAGGCAAGTCATAACCGTCCAAAATAGCAATCATGAAGACAGCGTAATTGAAGAATTACTGAATCGCCACAGCTCATTCGATAAAATAAATCGTATAGTGGCATGGTTATTACGTGCACCTGCACGGACAAGTAAACAAAAGCCGCCGTATCTCACATTACAAGAGCTAAGGAAAGCAAAATCAATTATAATTAAATGCATACAGCGCAGGGAATTTACATCGGATATCGAGAGTTTAATGCATAGTAAACTTAATTACAATAGCAAATTATTAAATCTACAGCCATTTTTAGATGAAAGCGGCATATTAAGAGTCGGGGGACGTCTCAAAAATGCCAACATTAGCTCTGATATGATACATCCAATAATTATCCCATACAACGGGAGATTAACGGATCTTCTTATCCAGCAAGCACATGAACACACCTTCCATGGTGGAGCTCGACTTACCTTGTCTTTACTGAGACAGCAATATTGGATAATTCAAGGAAATAGAGCTACCAAAAAACAGCTTCGTAAATGTGTGACCTGTAAAAAACAAGAACCCAGAAAGCTACATCAAATAATGGGAGACCTGCCTGAATGTCGATCTAATCCAGCGCCTCCATTTTATCATACTGGAATAGACTATACGGGGTTTATTCGAGTAAAAGCAAATAAAGGGAAAGGTATTAAAACAACCAAGGGGTATATCGCCTTGTTTATTTGCATGGTCACAAAAGCGGTCCATATAGAGCTGGTCTCCGACCTAAGCAGTTCGTCATTCTTAGCAGCGTTACGTCGCATGGCGGCACGACGAGGGACTCCAAAGCACATCTATTCGGACAATGGAACAAACTTCGTAGGTGCTAACAAGATCCTTCAAGAGGAACAGCAACAGTTCGAGCGAATTTTTAGCGACACATTTTATAAAGAAATAGCGGAGATGAGCATAGAATGGCATTGGAACTGCCCTTCTTGGCCAAGTGCTGGTGGAATCTGGGAGCGATCTATTCGGAGTCTAAAACAACATCTGAAAAGAGTAATAGGAGAACAAGCTCTTACATTCGAAGAATACAGCACGATCTTGGCTCAAATTGAAGCGAGCCTAAACTCAAGACCACTGTGCCCCATATCCGAGGATATCGATGACATCGATTTTCTCACTCCAGCGCATTTCTTAACTACTCGTGCCGGCCTAACTGTCATAGACACGACACAAGATGCGAGGACAAGATGGTATTTAGTGAATAAAACGTTCCAAGATATATGGAAGCGGTGGAAAGCGGAGTATCTCAGCCAGTTGTCGATACGCAGCAAGTGGTTAAAAGCACAGAAGAATATAGAGATAGGAGATATGGTAACCATTCATGATGATAACCTACCACCGGGAAGATGGCCTGTTGGTCGGGTGGTTGAGGTCCACCCTGGAAAAGATGGAGCTGTCCGGGTGGTGACCTTAAAAACTAAAAACGGTTTCATAAAGCGGCCCATTATCAAGCTTTCCATTTTACCTATAGCAGAAAACGAGGCAAAAAATCAGCATCAAGCCAGCGTCAGAATACGTAGCGATTAACTTAAGAAGAGATTCATACATAACAGCCAGCGTCAGCGATCTTCAAGGTTGTGAACATCAAGCGGAAAACTATCTTTGTCGTCTTCGAGGGCCAGTCCAGAGTTTAGGTCCCGAGGAACAATTCTGCGAAAGGGAGAAGCTATCCACTTGCAGGATCATCAAATCTAGCTGTGAAAACAAATGGGTTCCATTACACGACTTTTCCACCTATTTGTATTTCTGTTGTGACTCGTACTCTTTGAGAGTCATATGCGACGACGACCTACAAGCGAGCGAAGTCAGCAAAGCTGGACTTATTCAACTATCTAGGCAATGCATTGTGAAGGGTCATGATATAACACTTTATTCTCATCAGCAATTAGAGAATACACTTAACCTTAAGCCAAATATACTCGAGATAAAATTAACTCCCATAAATCGAATCATCAGTAATCTTACGCTACCTATCCAAAATTTCCAAGACGATAAGATCGATGAAGATACCGCACCGATAGACGTATCTTTAAGGCAACTCGGTGAACAAATTGAATCGATGAAAAAATCAGCCGAACAGACAGAAGTTTTAACGACACATGACATACATCAGTATGCGTTGTTGTATAGCCTATTAGCAGCAGCTATCGCAGCGGTCCTGTGGTTCCTGAGGAGAAGGTGTCGGCGGACCAGTGGTCCACCCGCCCAAGGGCGAATCGAGAGCGTACCAGCGAGTGTGAGTGTGTGTATAAACCAATCTGAGCAAGAGCAAGGCTCTCGTGTAAGTGCGCGAAATCAACCCCTGTCCGAACAGGGGCCAAGTGTCAGTGATAGTGCGCGCGTATCTAATTTTTCTAAACGGTGGTCTAGTTTACGTTCAAAGAGGCGAGACATGTCGACGTCTCCCTTACCTAAAAGGCAATCAGTGTTCTCGATAAATGACTCAACCGTTTGAGCATCCATGTCTAGCTATAAGATATGATTGTTCCATCACCTTGTCAATCATTTCTCATCTAATATTGTCTTAATTCCTTAGCATTTTAAGCTCACACTCACGTAACTCTTTATTTTTGTACATGCTTATCTCATTATCTCATCTATTCCCGTCGGGAGCATGTTCGATGCAATGATTGCAATCGACCACGTTTTGCTGACCTAGCGATACAATGCGGCCGCACTAAGTGCCCCGCGAGCTCAGTGCATAACGAACAGCGACCGAGTGCATTCATTTCCATCATTTTAGCAATAACTTAGCTTAGTTACCTCAATAAACCCGTTAAAGTTGTTTGAGTGTTTAACTGAGTAGCGTAGCGATTCCCAATAGGTACCACCTAGTCACGTCCCCTACAATCATTACTAACAGTGACTGCTGGTAAAGAATAAGTACCAGTGTCTATATTGAATGCTAAAATATTAGCAATCAGTCTCCTACATCTAGGTGGTAAATACAACTTAAAACTAGATAGTTTGTAATCAGTAATAAATTGATTACAATCAAAATATAAAATAGCGTCACTGTGACGACATGTCCTATTATAAATAAGCATATTTAAATCATAAATGTGCCTGTTTTGCTTATCAGTTAAGTAATCAGAGTAGGGTAAGGCAAAGAAAATAAATTTACAATTATTTGTGTCATTGAGATGCAACATTAAATGAACACATTCAATAATATCCTTTTTTCTAACAGTTAAACTATCCCCACATAATAAAATAACAGTTGAACTAGGGTTAATTTTTGATAATTTAACTTTATTTATTAATTGGCTTAGACTGGCACCGGGAAAACAACTATTTATTACATAATTATGTGAACACTGATTAAATATACTACCAAAGTTTTGCCCAATTTTGTCAGAAAATACATAAGTTGTTTTGATTAGAATATTTTCATTTACATTATTGAAAATGTTTGCTATTGGCTCAGCCACTGAGGGTGAGGGTGTATTATGCTGGGGCTGTGGTGCCTGGGAGCAGTTACAGCTACAAGAAAGGTTATTTGTCAGAGACTCATACCGCTCTGCATTATCCTTTACCAGGTCCACCAGCTCACTAGCCTCCTGCAAGCGCTTACTCAGATCTTGTTGAGAAGCCTCATATTTACTAAAGATGTCCTGTAAAGCATATTCCTTAACAAAAAGTTCATCCCGCAGGTGCTGAATATCAGTTTCATACATATTTCTGCTTAAATCCAATTCACTATTGCAATTCTTTAATTCTTGTAATAAATTGAGTTTACTTTTTCTTAGTTTTGTGTTTAATTTATTTACTTTTAGTCGTTTCAGTGATGAATGCGTTTTTCTGATAAATCTATTAATTTTAATGTATTTTTTAATCTTATTATGACTATGACTTTGAAGGTGGAAAAAAGCCTGAATGAATGGGCATAATGCCAGCGACTTCCTTTGAAAGTATTTCCGAACAATTCAACACTAATTAATTGAGAGCCTTTTGGAAACACACACACACCCATTAAATACTAACACTGCAACTGAATTTCAAATCATCAAATTACTTACTGAAAAATCTGAAACCATCATTGTCTCATTAATAGAATCTATCAAAAGTATCATTAATCTAATCATAGATTGGTAATATGAGCAAAATTTAGAAAACAAAGATATTAATTGTTCTCTTAGCTCTAAATTTAACCCATTAGAGCTATAAAACAGTTATCAGGATATATCAAGCTTTATTATTTGTAAGGTTGTCACATCACATTTCAGTGGTACTTAAACTTCATAATTGGTCCCCCTCACAATACAACCCAAACAACAGCTCAAACCAGAGCTGGCATCAACTAAGCTAGACATAATGTTGATTATATATGTCACCGTAAAATTGTCAAATACGTTATATTACAATATAACGTGTATCTCTCTAGCGATATTGTAAAGTCTCGAATTATTGTCAACTGAACATACGGAAGTATCTCTGCCCCCATAATCGGGACTTGGGGCACCCCCCCGTTAGGTTAGTTAGGTTCCTTTAAACCCTGCACCCGGAAATAGGGGCCCCGCGAAGCGGGGCTCCGTCGACTACGCTTTTTAGGGGAATATAAAGTGTTTTAAGGTTAGGTTATATTAATCCATATTTCTCAGGAATGGTACAGTATCTTTTCATGAGAGTTGAACCACTGGGCAAGGGGGACTCCTCCTTCCCTCCACACCGCGTGAGTTGACTACAATCGCATGCATTTCACGTAAAATAATGCGTTTTGTTACAACAATATGGCAGTATGTTCATTTGACAATATTTCGAGATTTTACAATATCGCTAGAGATATTACAATATAACGTATTTGACAATTTTACGGTGACATATATAAGTTGCCAAAGCGACCATATAAAAACTTTATATGTTTATTATATACTCTTAAAGTTATAACATTAAACCTACTACATTCCTATGTAAGGAGAAGGTCATAAATTATTTTCATAAATCAACTCACAATTATTTGTATTTTAATCAGATAAATAATTAATTATTGCAGCAAGCTCTAAACATCTACCATGTTAAACAATTATTTGAAAGATTGCCACGAAGTAAAATTGGGAATCAAACGAGCTTACCTGTTAAGCGAAGTCTTGATTCTAATTTTATGAGTGGCAATCTGAAAAATAATTACCCACCCACCACTATAATATAGCTAATAGCCCCCAAAGCTGCAATAATTAGTTTACCTAATTCAATGTTAAGGCGATTACACGAGCTAACCGCGAGTTTTATAATTACTAAAAGTATATGATTCACTGCTATAAACAAGACCAGAAAAATATATGATATTCTTCAGGATATATGCTAGCATGATACTGTTTTGAAAACATAATACAATTAATTTGGCTCGATAAAAAGAAATCACGAACTTACCTTTAAAAATATCTTTCAAACAATAAAAAACATACTAATATGCATGCGGTCATTCTGATTTTTTGGCAAATAATTCTACAAGCAATATATCATGATACTGTTTTAGTTTTTTAATCCAATCAATAGTTTTTTTGTAAATCGATCGAAACCACTCATTTCGCGCTATTTGGCCCGCAGTGGCTGACGTAACAACCACTTTGTAGTGCATGCTGATTAGAACTTTATTCTAACAGCATTTCAAACGAAGTTTGAACCACCACAAATAGAGTTGCTAATTTAGCTCGTATATGCGCCTTAACCTTTCAGGAAAACATAGTGAATGTAGGTATTTGGAACTACTCTGTATACAGAGATTGTTCCCAATATAGTGATCTCTAAAATAAGTGACGTGCCTGTCATATGTGTCAAAACGGGGAAACTTTTTAATGAGACATACAATATTGCAACAACTAAAAAATATTCTTTTTTTATTTCTCTAAAATTCGCGGTGTGTTAATGTAGATATAAGGAATACTACCATGTTAAACAATTATTTTTCAGATTGCCACTCATAAAATTAGAATCAAGACTTCGCTTAACAGGTAAGCTCGTTTGATTCCCAATTTTGCTATCAACAATATTAACAGAATTGATGGACGCGTTTCGTATTGCACGTAAATTGATTTCAATGCATATCTTAGGAGATACACCGTTTTAAATAACTCCGCAGCAAAATAATGCTCATGCACCGGGTGCTCATTTTCATTATGCGGAAGGATGTGTATGATGTGCTCTTTGAAAATTGTGTTATAGGTGCTTACGACCCAATCTCTGTAACCCTCTCTTTCTCTTATGTGACGCAGACGAAGTTGCGCGGGTCAGCTAGTACAATAATAAAATCGTTGAGACCAAAAAATCTGTACATTGAAGATTAAAAAAAAAATCGACCAGGGTGACTTAAAATAAGTAACTGAACATATTAAAACCATTTTTAAAACTTTTGTTTGTTTGTTTGAACGCGCATCACGTAATAACTGCTGGACGGATTTTGATGAAAACTTCACTAATCTATTTAAATAAACTCAGAATAACATTTAGGCTATAGAAATTATGGAAAATTTTGGAAAAAGGGGGTGAAAAGGGGGGGTAAAGTTAGTATAAAAAATAAATTTTAGATTGTTCTAGAATCATGAAACTCAGAGTAAATACTTATTATATTATATACATTTTTAAAAAATTTCATCCAGAGACGTAAAAAAAGAGTGCTTTGTGTTTAAAATTAATTAACTTCATACACATAAAGAATAAAATCCAATGAAGTGTAAACCTTTAAAAGTTGCTACATGTACTTCATATCTAATACAGATAAATGTAGTTTCTCAGTTTCCTTGAAATTTGATTTTTGAGGTGAATATTGAATACGCACAAAATAGCGATTTAATGACTGACGATTACCTTTAGTGGCTTATGTATCAACGCACAGCCTAAACCGCTGATCGTAGAGACCTGAAACTAGCAGGGTGTGTTCTTTATATTGGAGCCATCGGCGGTGGCTCATGCTCGGCTCTCTCAGGAAAGAGAGCCGAGACCACTCGCTCCAGAAACTGACTATGATGTAGGCATCTGGTATAGAAGAATTTTCCAAGATTGAACCCCTAAGGGGGTAAAAAAGGGGGGCAAAGTTTGTAAGAGACAACGTGATTCCTTGGTCCAATCCACTTGAAATTTTGCATAAACCTTTTTAACAGAATTGATGGAAGACGTGTTTCGTATTTTAATGAAATGAACCCCTAACGGGGTTCATTTCATTAAATGTATGGGATGTAGAGTTAGAAATTTGAAACGGAAGATTAAAACATTTTGGTTTCAAAATTGTCACCAATGAAGATGGAAGGCAGTTGGCCTTGCAACAGGTCCACCAGAGTTTACAACAGCTTTATCGTGTTTAGGGCGCTTTTAATTTAGACGTTTCGTGTCGCGCCGCTGCGGCGCCAAAGCAGTGCGTTTGTTGTACGACTCGAAACGTGTAAATTGAAAGCGCCCTTAGGATCAGTAATAACCTGATTTGATCAGTAATAACCTGAGCTACTGTACCCAAAATTATTGCATGCCAGGGTCAAGCTACAAACAAGTAATGGCATCAGTAATAAAAAATGATTGTTATCTTAACACTACCATTACTCTATGTGTTGGTAATAGTTCTAATGTAAAAAAGGAAGATATCACCGACTGTGTTTCTGAGTTGCTAAAGTTAAGATGTAATAAAATCATATTGTGTGCTTTTCCATATTTTGAAAATTTAAGTAGTAGGAAAAACGATTATATACATATGTTGAATAAACATGTACATTTTTTAGTAGGTCACTATAGTGACAGGCTTATGTATCTGGATATCAACACTATAGTTGGTAATCTTAAGTCGACACGGGGTAAGGTGTATCTACCTATTGTATGTAGACACAAAATAGCTCGGCTATTAGCTTATAGTATTCACACAGACATAAATAGTATGTCTAAGTTTAGTTATATTATTAACACTGCGACGATTAGTAATTCTACTAATGTACAGGTGACTGGCACAAATGAATATAGCACTAGTGCTATAAATATTTACAAACATTGTACTGAGGAGGATCCATCTGTCACCGTGGAAAATTCTCAATTAGGGTTTATTAGTGATAGGGTCTTATCGTCTGAGGATGGCACAGGAGTCTCCGGCCTCACTTCAAATATAAATTTAAACTGGAAAGTGAGACAACAAAAGGTACCATTAACAATATTTTTGTTAATCCTACCAACAGCAAGGTACCTTCTTGCACTCAATTAGTTAGTAAAAAAGGGCCTCAGCAGAACACCTTAAAATTATTCCACCAAAATATCCAAGGCATTTCTTCGAAATTATTAGAAATTGAATTGTTTTTAGAAAGTAGTAAGTTTGACATTATTTGTTTTACTGAACATTGGCTAAAGGATTACCAAATGCTTATTAATTATGAGAACTATATGGTGGGTAGCTGCTTTAATCGTAAAACTATGCTTCGTGGAGGTTCCCTAATATTAATAAAAAATAGTTTTAAATATAAGCAACGTAATGACATAGTAGGTCTCTCGGTTGAACATTGCGTCGAACTGTCCTGTGTTGAGCTAGATAAGCATGTTATTGTGTGTGTGTACAGACCCCCAAACTATCAAAACTTTTCCATATTTGAATCAATAATGGAAGATGTCCTGGCAAAACTTGCAGCCAGTAATAAAGCTACAATAATTTGTGGTGATTTTAATATCAATATTTTAGAAGAAAATTCAAATAGCAGTCGGTTATTAAATCTTTTTAAGTCATTTGACTTGACTAACGTTTTTATTGAACCCACTAGAATCACAACTTCTTCTGCTACTTGTATAGATAATGTTTTCTGCGATTGTGATTACTTAGATAAAGCCATAATAAATTGTTTGCCGTCTGACCATAGCGGACAAACTGTAACTTTTAGTTGTAAAACTCCAATACAAAAAGTTCAGATTAAATTTAGACCTATAACTTCTTGCAAATTAAATAGGTATATCGGGTTTGTCAGGATTTATTTCGTTAGGCTCGAGCATTATGTGGGCAGAAGACGGGTTTCGTGCTATGAAAACTCACTAAATGCGATACTTTGTTTATTGTCAGGTGCTCGGTTCGGGTTGGTTGTTTCCATGGAGAAGAACCGGCAAGAAACTCCATGGTTACTCTTTTCAAACAACTACACTGAGTAAACTATCAAAGTACTTGACATTACACTTTCACACTAACACTCACTAAATGGGCAAACCGACAGTTTCGTTCTGGAGGAGTGATTTGGTTGGAGACTCGAGCAAAAGTGAGCTCAGCACAATCCCCACTCTCCAAGACGACTCTGTCCACGTGCCGCCAGTAAATCAACATCTGACGTCACGGCGTTTACCCCTACTACAATAGTCAAATCAGCAACTTGATATTGAAAAGTTATCGCTTTCTCCGACAGGTATAATATTTCCCTACAGAACAAGTTAAGTGTAATGAGCCAAGAGGATATTAATATAAATCAATTGTATGATCGTTTCTTTTCATTAGTTCACACGGAATTCAACAAAACTTTTGAAAAGAAGACAAAGAGTATTTGCCCTAAATTTATATTTAGTGATTGGGCAACTAGAGGTATCAGAAAAAGTAGGGAAAGGCTATTTGAGCTTTATAGCCTTAAGCCTTTTATAAACACTGAAACTTTTAGCAAGTATGTTGCTACGTATTCAAAGATTTTTAGAAATACTTGCAAGGTTGCTAAAGCCCTGCACATAAGCAACAAGATCAAAACAGCAGAAAATAAAATAAAGACCGTTTGGAAAGTCATAAATAACTTAATTCCTCACCTGAAGCCTCAATTGGCTTATTAAAGGCGAATGTGTCTGGCTGCCTGGCTGAATTTAAATTTAAACACATTAACCCTATGACAGTTATTAAAGCTTTCCGGCAAATTAAAATCAAACTGACCGAAGATTTATGGGGAATGTCTATCAAAGTTTGTACATCTATACTTGAGACCATAGCCCCGTATTTAGCTTTAATTTTTAATTTATGTGTAGACCAAGGAGTTTTCCCGGATTTAATGAAATACAGTAAAGTCATACCTCTTTTCAAATCCGGGGACAGTAAAGATTCCAATAATTATAGACCTGTATCCGTGTTACCAGTTTTTAGCAAGGTTTTTGAAAAAGTAATGCTTAATCAAATGCTTTATCATTTTAACACCAACAGAATCTTACATGATCAACAGTATGGTTTCACCAAGGGACGTTGTACAACTGACGCCGGTGTAACCCTATTAAAGCACATATTTGCTGCGTGGGAAGAGTCCCAAGACGCAATAGGAATTTTCTGTGATCTCTCCAAAGCTTTTGATTGCGTAAATCATGACACATTACTTTTGAAACTGGAGCATTACGGACTGGGTAAACTTGCACTTAGCCTGCTAAAATCTTATTTGAGCGATAGAAAACAACATGTTCAAATAAATGGTGTTAATTCACAGGGTTTGAATGTAAAAATGGGGGTTCCGCAAGGCTCAATATTGGGTCCTTTCCTTTTTTTAGTATATATAAATGATCTACCCTATTTGTTGAAACACCAACCTCAAAATATGGTGTTGTTTGCTGATGACACTTCTCTAATTTTTAAGATAAATAGACGGGCCCAAAATCTAGATGACGTGAATGATGCCCTACTTCAGGTCCAAAATTGGTTCACAGCAAACAATTTGGTATTGAATGAAAAAAAAACTAAATGCATAAGATTTTCATTACCGAATGTTAAAAGTAGTGATTGTGAGATAATATTGAATAAAGAGAAACTCGAATTCGTAGATAAAACGGTTTTCCTGGGGCTTACGCTTGATTCAAGGCTACAATGGGGTTCTCATTTAACATCTCTTGCGGGGCGCTTAAGTTCAGCAGCATATGCCATTAGAAAAATCCGTCAATTCACTGATGTAGATACCGCTAGACTGGTCTATTTTAGTTACTTCCATAGTATAATGTCTTACGGTATTTTGCTATGGGGACGGGCTGCTGATATTGAGTCTATATTTATTCTGGAGAAAAGAGCCATCCGAGCCATATACAATCTTCGTAGGCGCGATTCTCTAAGGGAATTTTTTAAGGATATTGGCATCATGACGGTTCATTGCCAATACATCTACGAAAACATAATGTACGTAAGAAAAAATCTGCATCTTTTCGGTAAAAGAGGCGACAGACACAATTACAGTACTAGAAATAGGGACCAACTAGTTCAGCCAGGCTTTAGACTCGCTAAAGTAGACTCATCTTTCATGGGGTACTGTTTGAGATGCTATAATAAAATTCCACAAAGTATTCTTGAACTGAATGAGACTAAATTTAAAACATGCATTAAACGCACACTATGTAAGCAAGCATATTACCCGATTGGCGTAGTGGTAGTGACGCTGCCTTACGTTCTTAGGGTCCTGGGTTCGAATCCCGGTAGGAGCAAATGTTTGTGTGATGAGCACGGACATTTGTTTCCGAGTCATGGATGTTTATATGTATAATAAGTATGTATTTACAAACAAAAAAAAAAGTATATATGTAGTATATCAACTATCTAGTGTCCACGACACAAGCTTTGCTTAGTGTGGCACTAGGTGGCGCTGTGTGTTAATGTCCAGCGATATTTATTTATTTTTATTTTTATATTACAAGTTGAGCGATTATATCGCTGATAAAAATGCTTGGCTCAATGCTGGTCCTGCTCCACAAGGACAGGGGCTCAAAAATTGATAGCATTAAATGGTATTGTTGGAGCTGCTGAAGATTGTACAACTATCTTTGCATTGTATAGATTCAATCTATTTAGTATTATATAAACGCATAGCCCATATTGTGTGAGTACTATGTACTAGAAAGCTATCATTCACTGGAAACCTACTTTAGTTTTTGACTTGAATGTGCCCTGGCGGTTGAGAGTATGTCATGCTCACTCAAATGTCTCGCTGATCATGGCGCGTGTGTCGGACCATTTAGTTCCCTTCAAAATGGTTGAGCTGAATGGTGCTGATCCATGCGTCATGTGCGTGAACGGGCGCTGTCAGTTGTGACTGGTCATCTCTTAGTCGCCATGGTTTATTTGAATTAATTATTTTGTTTTTGAGTTGTATTTTGTTTTTGTTTGGCTATGGACACTTTTAACGTGCACATCTTGCTACATTGTTCTCACATAATATAACATCTCAACATGAATGATGTAACCAAGATTTTGTAACAATATTTTGATTTAAAAGAGTGTCCATGGAGTTTCTTGCCCGTTCTTCTCCATAGAGATCTACGCTAGGGAATGGGCAACTACAGTACTTTCACAGTTTTTATGTCTTGTGACTGGGACTGTAGCTACATTTAATTTTCATCTTTGTTTCGACAATTCAAAAGTGCCTGTTATTGGCCTACTTGAAATAAATGCTTTGATTTTGATTTTTGATTTTGATCATTTCACGCAACTTGATGAGAACCTTTAACTTAACTAGAGTACGACTTTCATCGATGATCTGACTATGGAGATGTAAGACAGTAGCGAAAAGTCCCCAAAAGTTTACAGCAGCTATATCGTGTTTCGGCTCATTTAATGCACTCCGATAAGAACTTTAGACCTGGCAGGAGTATGACTGTCATTGACGGCCCAACGATGGGGACAAAAGGCAGTTGCAAGAAGTCTTCAACGGTTTACAGCAGCTGTATCGTGTCCCGGCTTATTGCATGCACCTTGATGAGAACTTTCGACCTAGCTGGAGTATTACTGTCATCAAGTGTCTATGGAAGCAAACGTAAATAAATGATAATAATATAAATTTTATTTCAGATCAAATACAATCCATTTATGTATTAACCTAATGTTAGTAAAAAAAAAGTTAAAATAAGAAACACTGTATTCAAAATAGATACGACTTACACCTATGTGTCCAGCCGTCTCCAGTGATGCATGCTGTCGTCTCAAGCTTTCGAGGGAAGCCCGTATTTGGAAACCATAAGTAGAATATATATTATGAACCATTAATGCAAAGATTTCCGAGAAATTAAATTGTTACCTACTCGAATCTACACTAATATTTGTTTGTTTATTTGGTTGAACGCGCTAATTTCAGGAAATGGTGGTTCGAGTTAAAAACATATTTTAGTGTTGGACAGCCCGTTCATCAAGGAAGGCTAACATCACCATTAAGAGCGGAGCATCAATGAAAAAATTCCCAAAAACATAGATTAAGTAATTCCTTTTTCTTTGCTTCCGTTGCAAGCACTGCATAACGCGGTTAAAGTTACACAGCAATCACGTGCGAAGGAATTGTTCCTCTTAAGCATTAAAAAAAAAGTCCGCGATAGCCTGTCTATTTTTTAAGGTTGACTCACACTTTATCTAACCCTCACTCGCAGACGAAGTTGCGCGGGTCAGCTAGTTAATAAATAAATAAATAAATCTCAATCGCTTCCCGAGCGATTCTCTTATAATAGTGCTTCTCATTGGCAAGGATTTTTAGGTTGTGTAACTCCATCCAGTGGTTGGGTCCTGAGTCTATTACATGCTTCGCAATAGCAGACTTCAAATTCAATTTCAAAATTTGTCTGTCTGTCTGTTTGTCGATTTTAAATCAAAGGTAAAGTTCGCGATAAATACCCGTTTGCATAAACTTGCGCGAATCATATTTTAAATTAAAGGTAAAGTTCGCCATAAATACCCGTTTGCATAAACTTGCCGCGAATCATATTTTAAATTAAAGGTAAAGTTCGCGACAATTCCATCAACATCACCCTGACTCTCCTGAAAATTGCAAAAATCGCAAGAAACTTTGAATTTCGCGGACTGCCCTGGCGCGATGGCGCCGCGCGCCTGTATGTCGCTTTTATGTAGACTTATTAGATAAAATCCAAAGAAACAGATCGGTACCCACCAACCTATTCAAATAAAAAGTACCTAAATGTATGCTCAGTCATCAGTGTGTGTGTGTGGCCCTTTGGCCAATGCTTGATTGAGGAGCAGCCGTGCAAGCACTACGCTGTTTGTAGTTATGTAGCGGGTGGTAACTGTAAGCTGCGCGGCTGTGCGACGCCGACGCGACGTCGCACTCGGCCACTCGACTCTCGAGCGATCTGAAGGAGTGAAGGCTGTATCGTGCGGAGGGGTAGCGGCGCGGGCGGCGCGGGGAGCGGGGAGCACGGCAGCCGGATGCCGCTCGAGCCACGCAAACATTACGTACACTCCAGATGCGACACCTGACATAAGTACATACCAAATAACTAGGTATGTACCACGCCACGTACCAAATCATAGTTTCTTTGGACAATTTATTCTACCACTCATATAGGAGAACGGAAAACATTATGAGACCAGGGCTCACCCTTCAACAGCTCATCATTGTGGTTTCACACATTTCCGGTAACATACCTAAATAAACCGTTATTTTTTATTCGTTACAATTTCTTTTAGGGCCGGGCGGTAAATAAACAACCTCTATGAGACCGAATATGAAAACTCGAAAAAAATATTACAAAAAATACCGTTGTGTACATGACTGGATGTATTTTTGTTGCATCTGAGAAGACAAGCTGGTGTAGGCATCGAGCAGGCAGTTGGCGCGCGGGCAATGGGTGGCGGGTGGAAGGTCGCGGCGCCGCGGGGGCGCGGCGCGGCAGTGGCGCGACTGTGCTGGCGCGATGCACTCGTTCGTGAGGGCGGTGACTCTGGCGGCGCTGCTGGCGCTCGCGGCGGCCGCGGCCGGCTCGCGGCGCTCCGACCAGGACTTCGAGTTCGACGACGATGCGGTGAGGCCAGGAGCATGTGTATTGTGTTGGCCCCCGGGCACACGACGCGATCTAGCGGACGCAGTTTACTTGACGCGGCCCTATTTCTCGTGAAGGGCTCGACCGTCCTGGGATGTTTTTAAAATGCTTGCGTCTTCTTGACGACCACAACAGCGTACTATACAATCGTACGCTTTTGATGCAGTGGCTGTGGAGCAAAGCGATCACAATCCAGCGGAGACACGGTCCAGCACACTTCATTGAATGCACTTACAATAGCGACGTTTATATGTAGTTAGGTATTGATTTTATTTAACCAGTGTCCTTCGTGATGTTTTTCGGTCATCTAGGTTTTTGTTATTTGGATTTTCTGGGTTATGATGGAAGAAATACGTAGTTTTTTTATAATGAGGTTCTCTAAGTGTGTAGTTTCACTAGGTGTACCGTGTAATCTACTGAAAACTCTCAGTTCGTTCACGCTTCGTTCACTTCGTAGGTACCTACCTACCTGCTGATATTTGGCACCATATCGATTACGTAGTGCTTAACTCACAATTTGACTGTCTTCATCAATTATTTTCATACTAATAGGAGTTAGTAACAGAATCATCCGGTCGCCTCGCCTCGTACTGATACCTATTATGGTCGACGTACTTATGTAAGTAAATAGAATAGTAGGCTATGATCATCATCATCATCTCAGCCGAAAGACGCCCACTGCTGGACATAGGCCTCCCCCAAGTGTCGCCACATCGACCGGTCCCTTGCGACTCGCATCCACCGGATTCCCGCAACTTTCACCAGGTCATCGGTCCACCTAGTGGGAGGTATTCCAACGCATCGTCTTCCGGTTCGCGGTCGCCACTCCAGAACTTTTCGGCCCCAACGGCCATCCGTTCTGCGAGCAATGTGCCATTCTTCGGGCTACAATGGGCCTCATCAAAAGGCTTAAAGTCACCCAAAGGGCAATGGAGAGGGCTATGCTCGGAGTTTCCTTGCGTGATCGAATCAGAAATGAAGACATCCGCAAGAGAATCAAGGTCACAGACGTAGGTATGCTATCATCACTGTTTAAATCTCACGCGATTCAAACCTTCCCACCACGATTCCGTAGGTAGGTACCTACCTACTTATTAAGGCAGAAGATTCCCTTCCAACTTTTTTGTAGTTTCCGTTACTTTGTGTATTTTACTGTACCGTTCTATTTCTTACTTTAACCATTATTCTTGACACTCTTCGCTTCCATCTCCACGTTCTCATCTCCGCTGCATGCAGTATTTTTCATCCGTCTTCTTTCCAATTCACACAGTACAACAGTACCTCCATCAGTTGCAATTTGTTGGGGGCAAACAGTTTTAAGATCATCCATTTATAGCAGGTGAAATATAACCTGACCATCGTTCCTCAACCCGACTCAACCGGAAGCCTAGGTCTGAATTATACAGCAATGTGCTTAGAGGATTCAGGGCTAAACAGAACCAAAGTGGACTCGGACTGTCGCCCTGCAATATTCCCCGTTTAATCCATACCGGTTCATCGCTCACCTGGATCTGTCGACATTATGGATATCGAAGGACCTTCCTCCATTACCCCACACATGACTCAAGGAAGGCGCGTAGAGTTCGCGTAGATCAATTTTGTACAACTCCAGCACCCATAAGCCATGCACCAATTGAACAAACGAATTCTAAAGCCCAGGGCCCCGTGGATCTCCATTGCCGCGGCAACCGCCGCTCAGCCGACGGACCTCCGATCCGGCGTGATCTCATGGCGACATGGAGAGAGCGACTGTCGCAAACCCTAAACTAATTTTTAAAGTAAATAGAAAAGATACGCATGTCCAACATGTTAACGAAAGTCTAACCGTTCTCTCGAAATGGTTCGCTGCTAACAATCTTTTATTGAATGCAAGCAAAACGAAGTGTTTAAAATTTTCCTTACCAAATGTACCACAACGTGATCTAAATTTAAATCTTGACGGCAATAAACTTGATGTTATAGCGGAAACTGTATTCTTAGGGATTACCATAGATTCAAAATTGCAGTGGGGCGCGCACATAAGAACTCTTTCGCTCAGCTGCATATGCAGTTAGGAAAATAAGGCAGTTAACGGATGTAGCCACAGCTAGGTTAGTTTACTATGCTTATTTCCACAGTATTATGTCTTACGGCATCCTGCAGTGGGGATCAGCAGCAGACGTTGACTCCATTTTTATACTACAAAAGAGGGCAGTCCGCGCGATTTATAAAATGGGTCCTGGCGAGTCACTCAGAGAAAAATTCAAAGAGATCGATATACTAACTCTGCCTTCACTTTATATCTTTGAATGTATTTTATATGTCCGCACAAATCGAGGGCTTTTCAAAATTAGAAGCGACTTCCACAACAAAAATACACGCAGTAAACATGAAATTGTAATACCTAAATTCAGATTAACAAAAACTAGCAAGTCTTTTATTATAAACAGTATACGCTTTTATAACAAGTTGCCAAAGTCAGTTATAGAACTGACCGATGGAAAGTTCAAAAACTATATTAAACGTGTCCTTATGAAAAAAGCATATTACCTACATAAAAACTTTTTTGCAAAAAATATAACCGACTTCACACAACGAATGACCTTTGTTTGAATGATTTAGTTTTTTTGTCACCGACTTCTGAAGCTAAAGTTATTTTTCACTTTTTTGTGTGAAGTCGGTTATATTTTTTGCAAAAAAGTTTTTATTTTTCACTTTTTAGTGGTTCACATGTGCTTACCCTTTCACAGCGTATCGGTGTGATTTTTTGTTATGAACTGGTGTAAACAATAGACAGACGTGTCTTCAGCGATCCCAGTACATTTGCTATCATTTATTAAGGAGTTCAGTTGCCTATCTTCCGAAGTCACCAGATCTTTATCAAATCGAAATGGCATCACTCCGAGAAAGTACTCTGCCTAAAACTACCCAAAGCGCTTCTGGTGTGCCTATAAAGTTAAGAAGTTACCTCTATTTCTCCGGGATCCCATTGAATGTAACTTTACATGTCTAACTGTCGAAATCTGGGTGTATTGTATACTTCTGCGTACTCCCTCAGAGCATACAGGTGTGATGTTACGTCATGATGTTGTATAAACAATAAACAACCAAGCGATTGCAGCAATTACTGCAGCTTTGCCGTGTATTTTTGAAGAGTTCCATTTATATCTCCGAAGATCAGCGTAAGATCTTAACCAAATTGACATGGAACCACACGAAAAACACCAGCTTTTAAATAAAAGAATAATCATCAAAATCGGTTCACCCAGTCGAAAGCTCTGAGGTAACAAACATTGTCGAAATCGGGTATATTGTACACATCTGCGTACCCCCTCAGAGCATACAGGCGTGATGTTACGTCATGATGTAGTATAAACAATGAACCTACAAGCGGATGCAGCAATCACTGCAGACTTGCCGTCTATTTTTGAAGAGTTCCATTGTATATCTCCGAAGATCAGCATCAGATCTTCAACAAATTAAAATGGGACCCAACGGGAAGCACCAGCTTTCAAATAAAAAAAGAATCATCAAAATCGGTTGCCCCAGTCGAAAGTTCTGAGGTAACAAACACAAAAAAAAAAAAAAAAAAATACAGACGAATTGAGAACCTCCTCTTTTTTTTTAGAAGTCGGTTGAAAATCAAGGACTACGTTGATGACAAAGAAGTTTGGCTATGATTCCTTCTGCGCATGCGGCTTATGGTAGCTCATAAACGGCACAGATTTGTGGATGTCTCTAACTATTCTCAATCTCATTATTCTTTTTCTTTTGATTCAGATTATTACAGTAGTTTTTAAATCATTCTTTTTCTCATATTTAGCTCAGAATAGTTACAGCACTGATGACAATGTTTGTGTCACTTGTTTAATTTAGTTAGTCCTTTAATTAAATATTCTTTTTTTTTTAATTTACTTACATTTGTATAGATGCTTTTTTACCTATTATTTGTGAATGAGTGAACATAGTAGGCCTTTTAGATTCCCGGATGCTGTTTAACTTTTGTTAAATATTTCCTTTGTTTTACATTTTTTGTATAGCAAGCAACGACCTATTGTCGGGCCTACGCTGTTCCCCCATACTTTAGTACTAATGCTGTAATGAAACATATAGTATATTTTATAACGAGGGACTAAACGAAGCCATTATATACCCGAGGTGGTTTGACTCCCGAGCTTGCGAGGGAGTCATTAAAAAGCGAGGGTATATTAAATTGGCGTTTAGTCTCGAGGTGCAAACTGTACTTTTCACTTCGAGTGCGAGAAAAATAGTCATTTAAAACTGAACAAATTTACACTCGACAAAAATTCTGAACTGAGCGGTCAGTTTTCTCATCTATCAGATCAGTCACAGATTAACAATTTAAAACACAACACAAACTCTCAACATTGTCGCAATGAAGATGATCCACACTCCACAGATAATTAGTAGGTACCTACATTACTGCAGCGGCTAGCAACAGAGGCATTGCACATACTTTTCAAAATCAACGATGCACACAAACAACAATAATTTTTCTCGCGTTGAAGAGTGCATTTGTTTTTTTTTTTCAATAAACCGCTTTCTATTTGCAAGCCAATTCGAAATTCAAATAATACTTTGATCCATTAAAAAAAAAAAAAGTTAGGAAAAGCGCGGGAATCGTTCGAACAAATAGGCGGCAATTTCTAAGCTAATTCTATTAATTAATTAAATAATCCTTAGAACTTTATAAATAATAGTTGTAAATAGCTTATTTATATCAGTGTCACTGTAATTATTGTAAATATGGGGAAAAGCGGGCGCAAAAGGAAAAAAAAAGAAGAGGAGGAAAGTTCCATCGTCGACGACTCGTCTACAGAGTCAGACTCGTCGTCGTCAATTGATGAAAAGCTGGACTACGTTCCATATAATGCACCGAACTACATAAGGAAGTATCCTGATAACAGTATCGGTAATGTAGAATACATTGTATTCCTTTCACATGTTGAAGCTAACCAACCAATCACCGAAGGCACCCGAATGGGCATCTCGCGCGCAATCCGGAGGGATTGTATAAGCGGCGTCCAACACTTACGCACCATAAATAAATTTAAAGTTGGCATTGTCTTCGATAATGCCAACAATGCCAACATGTTCCTCCAGGGGAGTAAATTAACTGCAGAACATAAATTAAAAACCTCTATACCTGCCTCTGCCACGGAGACCACTGGGGTCCTAACTAGGGTCCCCATACAATTGTCTAACAAGAAAATTTATTCTCTTCTGGCCAGCACCAGGAACATCATACAAGTTCGAAGATTTATGCGACGGGTAAGAATTGGAGGTGCAGTGAAGTTGGAGCCGACGCAGACTGTGGCCGTAACGTTCTCAGCCACTCAGCTGCCCGACCATGTTTACCTGGATCACTGGCGCCACGAGGTCAATACATACGTCCCACCGGTAAAACAATGTTTAAAGTGCCTAAGGTATGGACACATTGCTAAATATTGTAAAAATACAGAAAAATGCTCCATCTGCACAGAAAATCACAATTTTAAAATGTGTACCATTGACTCAGCCAATGCAAAATGCTACAACTGTGGAGGCAATCATATTGCTATATCTTCTGTCTGCCCAGTTAAAAAACAAAAAATCACGGAATTGAAAAAAAAGGCCATGTCATATAAATACTCAGATATTGTAAACGAAAAATCTTTTCCATCTCTTTCTTCATCAGACAACTTTCAAAACATTCTAAATTCAGATAAATTCATGAACATGCTCGTTCAATCTGTCATACAGATCATTACTTTACACAAAAATAAAGAAAATGTTAGCTCTAGTAGCATCAAAAAAATAATAAATGAAACATTTAATAAAAATTCAAACAACATTTAATTATGGACATTAACGTGATACAATGGAATGCACAAAGTATACTATGTAATAAACTCCTTTTACATAATTTTCTACTAGATAATAACATACATATAGCTATTTTATCTGAAACCTGGCTTAGGCCAGAACAACCATTTAAACTTAGAGGATACCAAATAGAGCGTAATGATACTGGTAATAAACATAATGGAGTAGCCATTCTCATTCACAATAATATTAAATATTCTAAACTTAATACTTTCTTTGATGACTCTTTACAAAATATTTGTGTTCAATTGCATGTTGCTGGTCATGTCATCAGCATTGTTAGTATGTATTGCCCAAGTCATACAGTTCCTAGATTTAATAAAAATAAATTGGATTCATTCATTAAAAGTATTCCTCATCCTTTAATACTAGCTGGTGATTTTAACGCACATCACATCTCCTGGGGATGTAACTCTACTGATGCACGTGGTAGAGACATTTTGGACGTCATTGATGAAAATGGTTTGGTATTACTTAATAATGGTCAGGTAACTACTGTGGGCTCCATGACCTGGCGTCCAAATGCTTTAGATCTCACTATTGTATCTCCAACATTAGCTCTTTCTTGTGAGTGGTCTGTTCATGATGATCCGCTTGGTAGCTATCATTTACCTGTAATCACAAAAATTATCTTTAATTGTAATAGTAACAACAATAATAACAGTGTTGGTAATGATTTACATTTATTCCCTA
Source organism: Xestia ashworthii (assembly GCA_950022955.1). NCBI lineage: Eukaryota > Metazoa > Arthropoda > Insecta > Lepidoptera > Noctuidae > Xestia > Xestia ashworthii. The sequence goes on from OX465557.1 coordinate 256,430, forward strand.
GTTATAAATTAGTCAACTGGGATAAATATTCTAATGAAGTTGACAGTGCACTTAATAATTACACAATAAATCCTTTGGATCCTCAAGCTAGCTACAATGAATTCTGTTATATACTACATTCTGCAATTGAAAAGTCCTTACCAATACATCAAAAACGTAACAGACCATTTTCAACATGCAATAGAAAGAAGTCTCGAGCTCACCTCCCATGGTGGAATCAAAAATGTAGATCAGCTGTTGAAGTGTCTAGGCAAGCATATTTACAATTTAAACGAGATCCTACTGAAGCTAATTTCCTTAATTTTAAAAGGTTACAGGCCTTAAAAAAAATTACCTTGAAGAAGGAAAGAGATGCTAGTTGGGCCCACCTGTGTGAGTCATTTAATCGAACCACTCCATTATCCATAATCTGGAATAATATGAAAAAATTTAATAAAACCTTCACTTATAGCAAATTTATGAGTAACAACAATAGTAATTGGATACATGAATTCTTAAATAAATATACACCAGACTATGTTGATAATTATATGACTGAACACTTTAATGGAGACAGCAACTCTAATTCCACAACCAGTTTTCTAATAGAACCCTTTTCTTATCAAGAACTCAAATCAGCAATATCCTCAAGAAAAGATACAGCTTATGGATTGGACGGTGTACCTTATACTTTTCTTAAAAAACTTAACTCCAAATCTCTTAATATTGTACTTCACATTTTTAATCTTCTTTGGCTAAATAACGAAATTCCTTCTCAATGGAAAACAGACTGCCTTATCCCAATACTTAAGCAAGATAAAGAGGAATTTAATCCTGATTCTTACCGTCCCATTGCTCTCACTTCTTGTATTGGCAAAGTCTTTGAGCAGCTCTTAAAACAAAGACTTGAATTTTACATTGAAAAGCATCATTTATTACCATCCAATCAATATGGCTTTCGCAGAGGCTATTCAGCCCGTGAAAGCATAAGCACTTTACATCTTGATCTTCAAAAAAGTATTCATAACAATGAGACAACTGTTTGTGTATTTTTTGATATAGTTGGTGCTTTTAATAATGTTGATCATAACATTCTCACAGAGCAACTTAATCTTCTTGGCATACCTGGAAAAATGATTAATTGGATATTTAGCTTCTTACATGGCAGGGAAGTTTATGTTAAACATAACCGGAAGCTTATTGGGCCAAGATATTCCTATAAAGGAACCTGTCAGGGCAGTATTTTGAGTCCTTTGATATTTTTGATTTACATTCACAGATTAAATTTTGTTTTAGATAATGTTGTAAACCTGCAATATGCTGATGATTTGACTATCTACTGTAGTGGAAACAATATAAAACATGTTGAATTAACTTTAAATAATGCATTGCAAAAACTTCAGCATTATTTTTCTTATTTAAATTTAGACATAAATGCAATTAAAAGCAAAGTCATGATATTTGGCAAGAATAAATCTTATAATATTAGAATTTGTTATGACAAAATCACAATACCAGTAGTTACAGAAGCGAAGTTTTTAGGTATCATTTTTACAAATAATTTATCCTGGAATAAATATGTCGATTATATAGTATGCAAAGCTCGTAGGGCTTCTAACATTTTAAAAGTCCTATGTAGAACTTATTGGGGCGCAGACCCTAAAGTCATGTTAATGCTCTATAAATCTTTGGTAAGGAGTCATTTTGAGTATGGTTTTCTTTGTTTTGCTTCCAATGCCAAGCTAATAGACAAATTAGAGAAAATCCAGAATAGTAACTTACGCCTTATAACCGGTGCTTTTAAAACAACTCCCATTGTTTCTATGCAGCTAGAATGCAATATTCCTCCTTTATTATACCGCTTTAGATTCCTAAAATCAAAATTTCTCCTCAAACTAGCTGCCATTAAATCACATCCTCTTCTTATTAAACTCAACCTTCTTAAAAACTTTCCCGATCGTTGCTTTATTCTTCAAGATTTTTCTGAAATAACACAATATATAGAGTCAATGAACATCTTCTCCTCAAATGAATGGCCTTGTTACCAGGGAACATATAAAAGTAAATACCCACAGATGGATATTATAGTTGATAAAGAATTGTCTGAAAAACATGAAGTTTACGACAAACTATCTCACTGGGCAGATTATAGACATGTCTACACAGATGGATCTAAAATATCTGGCAGTACATCCATAGCCTTATACGATTCTACTTTGAAAATAGGTGGAGGATCCAAAATCAACAAATATTCTAGCATATTCACAGCCGAAGCTACAGCCATTCTATCAGCACTTGAACACATTAATAAACATACAAAATCTGCAATAAAATGGGTTATTCTAAGTGATAGTTTAAGTGTACTTACTGCGCTAGAAAATCACTGCCTGAATACAAAGTCTAACTATTTGATTTATGAAATTAAAAGAGCATGGAAGTTGCTTCAAGACTCTGGCATCACTGTTATTTTCTTCTGGGTTCCAAGTCATAAAGGAGTGCAAGGAAACGAGAATGCAGATTTCTTGGCGAGGTCAATAAATTCCGTTACGAATACAGCTGTCACTCATACTAGTGTTGCCCTACCGCACACAGATATTATTATCGAGCTAAGAAATAAGTATTGCGAAGATCTGAACCGACATTGGACCCATATAACAACAGTGGAACAAAAAGGACAATGGTATGCAGGTATAGAAGGTACGACAGCAAACAAGAAACCATGGTTCACGAAATCATCAACTTTTTTGAATCGAAGATTTTACACTACAATAAACCGCTTACGCCTGGGTCACTGCAGAGTTAACTCGCATCTATATCGGATGAAAATGATTAATACATCGGAATGTAATTACTGCCAAGGAGAAGAACAAACATTAGATCATATCATATTTGGATGCCCATCCTTTGGCATTGACCGCCTTGTGCTTATGGATGATCTATTACAAATCTATAAGGTTGCTGAACAAATCCCGCGCTCAGTTCAGCAACTCATGGGAAATGCACAAACATTTTTACCCATTTATAACTTCATTCGCAATACAGTTAAGGAAATTTAAAACGAGTACTTGACAAAGAATTGAACATATAAATTAAGGAATCGACTAAGAACTGGACTTAAGAAATACACAAGGATTCGACAAAGAATAATAAATTGAACATGAAAAACATGGAATCCATCGGACAAGAAAAACAAGGATAGAACAAAAAACGGATATAATGTATACAAGGATATAGGAATTTAAAAAGAAAAACATGAAGAATTTAAACCTAAGACTAGGCTATCTTGCCTTATATAATTAATAACTATGTAAAATAATAAAACAAAAGAACAGGCTGCATGGGCTAGATCCCTTTGCCTTCCCAAAAGGGAAAAGAAGATAATAATAATAAAAAAAAGTTAGGTACTGTTTTGTGACCATGTCTCAGAGTAAAAGATCGTTCCATTTTTAAATTACTTTTTACTCCCTAGGGAATAAACGGTCACTTTAATCCCGCTTCGTAGGGCTATAATGGCGTACTTTTAGAGCATGAGAAGTGAAAAAAATATTTAATACCAAATGATTTGTAACCATGGAGTTTCTTGCCGGTTCTTCTCCATGGAATCGACCAACGCGAACCGTGCACCTTTTTCGACGTTTTATAAGTGCCCATCTAGGCCTATGTGAAATAAAATATTTTGATTTTTTTGATTTTTTTTTTGACCCGTGCAGCCACAATAGTGGTGATAAGTCCCCTCTTTGAGGAGTGGCTTGAGAGGTGCCACGGCGTCCTCACCTTCCGCCTGACGCAGATCCTCACCGGACACGGGTGTTTCGGGGAGGTTCCTGCATCGAATCCGGCGGGAGGAAACGCCCGGGTGTTTCCATTGCGAGTATCGACTATAGGATACGGTGGAGCACACGGTGGAGGTTTGTCCCGCGTGGGCGGTGCACCGCCGTGTCCTCGTGGCGGTGATCGGCGGCGGCGACATCTCGCGTCCGGCCCTGGTTCAATCCATGGTCCGGAGCGAGACGGAATGGGAAGCCGTCACCTCCTTGTGCGAAGCAGTCATGCTAGCGAAGGAGGTGGCGGAACGCGAGAGGGAGAGAACCTTTCGTCCCGGTCACCGTAGGCGCGGGCCTGTGGACGGTGAGCTATGGGCTAGCTCGCCGTCCGTCCGTCTTATGACGACAGGCCGTGGCAACGGCGCGTTCGTGTTCCACGCGCGCCTCAAAGAGATGTCAGCAGAAAGGAAGGGGCTCGCAAGAGCCGAAGCCTGTCGGGGCTGCGGGACTGTTCGAAAGAGATACCGCGGCCCTGGAACATAAAGGGCGAGGAAGGAACATGGATGGGTTTTAGTCAGTAAAAGTCTGACACTCTCTCCCGCTCCGCCCAGAGTGGGAGGAGTCATTTGATGATTTCCCATCCGAAAAAAAGGGCCCCGTGGATATAAAGGGTCCCAATCACCTGTAGGGAATACACCCATATTTAGTTTATGTATTTGTATTGCATATTACACAACACAAGATATTTATATACAAACACATTTATTTACATGTATTTATAATATTCACTTATTACACATCACCGGCATTCTATATTGACAACATCAATATAATGTCGGATGATGCGGACGCTGTACACTGGAATCGCACCGCGGCCGAGCTATGTCATCGTGACGTACCTACCTATAGCAAGCGAGTGCGGTGGGAGGCAGCGCGCGATCGTTGACCGTCCTCTCCATGACCTTCAGTCGGTACTAACCTCACAACGACGCGTGCGCATAATTCTGTGGCTCCTCGAATAACGCATAGTTTCCGTGTTTCGCTAGATATCTTGTGTTCACCGTTATTTAATAAACTGTTGTGCTGTGCTTACTGTGACTGTGACTGTAACCTATCATCTCTGTTCTCCTTTTTCTTGTTTTGTGTTGTGCTGATAGTGTGAACTATCTATCTTCAATAGAACTGTAAGTACCTACTTAGGCAGTGACTTTTATTTATACTCCTGCCTACCCCACACACTCTCGACAACACCTCTATACACCTCTTTTCAGCCTCTAGATTGGCACTCCTATGGGATTCACGCACGATCCACCAGTAAAGACAGACTGAAATAAATTATAGTCCTTACCTACCTAGTTGTTTTATTTTTTCACAGTTCACACACAGTTTAGTGTTTTTCTCAAAGTCGCGGGAAACATTTTGACTAGTGTGATGATGATGATGATGACTTTTTTTAAATAACATCCTGCTCATCCCGCTATCTTCTTCTGGGAGCTGTCGTTGCCCGTAATGAGCACAGAGTATATAATCACGGGATCCACTGTGCGGTTATTTTATTCCGCTGTCCTTCCTTCTTTGACAGTCGTTACAAGTAGGTACTCAGTGGCCCAAAAAGTCTGACAACCAGTCTTACCAAGTGTTATCGTATTACCTAGTACTAACTGGGTTGTGGAGGTCGGATAGGCAGTCGCTCCATATAAAATACTGGTATTCAGCTGCATCCAGTTAGATTGGATTGGAAGCCAACCCCGACGTAGCTAGGAAATGGCTAGGCAGATGATGATGATGTCCTTCCGACATGCGGCAGATTTGACCAGCCTAAGCATTTATCAGCATAAACTACTTGTGTTTTGTATACTTTGGTCCATAGCTCGTTGGCAGACCCAAGTGCGGAATTCTGACGCTTTGTAAGTGACCATTAATAGCTGAGGGTAGATGATATTAAATGTATTGCACTCGACCGAGGCTTTAAAAACACCACGGTTTAAAAAAACGATCGAAATTGGTTCAGCTGTACCACCAAGTATTGTAGTCAGTTAACTATCTCGTTTTGGTTATTTTGACAGGAGTCTGGAGTGACAGCAGTGGTGAATGGTGGCCACTCGCGACGGCCTCGTCGATATGTGTACGATCCTCACAGTGAGTACCTCATCGTTTGGTAGTACGTATGTATAACTCCGAGTGAGGAAACGAAACATAATTCACGTACCTGCCATTATAGAGAAACTAGTAGAAAAAGGGCAAACGAAATTATGTTGATTTATTTGCAGATTCCCTGTGTCGATCGCTGGTGTGCAAGAAGCGCGAGGTGTGCGTGCTGCGCGACGCTTTCACCGCGCTATGCGCCACCAAGAAGGACATCTTACGGAGAGGGTAAACGATCTCCTACTCCGCAACAATACCTGTATCGCGAAGCTGGGTAGCTGAGCCCTATAAATGGCAAGCTTGCCTGTCTCAGGTCTTCCATCGCTTTTGACTGGCAGAAGCAGTCTAGTGGCTATGCACTCATTGGTATTTTTTATTATATTTCCAGGGACATAATAGTGGCTGCAAGCGGCGGTAGCGGATGGGAGGGCGAAGCGCGGGAGAGTGGAGTTGCGGGGAGCGCGGGCGAGTGGGAGCGCGACGACAACGACGACGACGTGTTCTATGACGCTAGCGCGCGCGACGCCGACGCTGACCCCGATCTCGACGCTGACGACGCCAAGCGGTGAGCGATGTTCCACAACCGCACATTATGGCTTATATTATTGTGAAATATTCAAATATGCCTTAAGAGGAGTAGATAGAAATACCTACCTGTCGCCAACTAGTTTTAAAATGTTCGCCTATAGCATCATAATGTATCGCATCGGTATCGTATGATTGCAGCTGCGTGGGGTGCGGGGGCCGGTCGCGCGCGCAGTTCTTGTGCGGCTCGGACAACCGCACGTACTCGTCGCTGTGCCGCCTGGACCTGCACAACTGCGTGCGGCGCGGCGCGCGGCCCGTGCGGCTGGCGTGCCGCGGCTTCTGTCCTTGCACGCGCCCGCGCCGCCGCCCGCGCCCGCACCGCCGCCCCGCCGACCTGGACGCTGTACGTCACTAACCGCGTCCGCGCGTCCGTCACTGTGACTCACTCGTCTACACGGGGTGAACGTGGAAGGGCACCGACGGGCGACGCACGAACGCTTGCCACGTATTCAGAATTCAGACGTCGGTCTCCCTTCCAACCTGTATAACAATGCACTGACGAAATGAATCGCATTTAGTCATTAAATTCCACTAAATGAATCGAATTTAGTTGTTAATGTGCACCGAGTCGCGTGCGCTGTCTCGCTCGACTATTTGTTTTAAACAATGATAATTTACTTTATTTAAAGAAGGTACCTACTTAGTACGTAACGATTTCATTTCGATGTTACAGGATTGGCGGCGACGAAAATCTGAGTCTTCACACAACGAGGTTCTACCGGAGAGGCAGTCTAGGCGTCGACTCGCACAAGGTCACAACCCCCAACTTTGTTTTATTTATTGGAGAAATCCCACCTTTCGTTAGGGTTTCGTACCTATTCAACAAGGACATGTTCGTCCATCTCCGTCTGCCAACGATTTATCTCAAGATCCTAGTACTAAAAAGCTGTAACTGGTCATATTATTACTCACGCCGACAAAGTGGAATTTTTTCTCGTCTATAACATTATGGTTTGCCAAATTTCAATAAGTATTAAGTTTAGTGTTAACTTTTGTTAGAGTCAACGTCAAGTGTCCCCCCTCCTGCGAGCTAAATGGTTGTTTTTGGATTATTACCTCCATCGTACCTATTTGAAAAAAACAAAAACAACACGAAGTCCGAAGCCTTTGTTTGATTGATTTATAGTATTGTTTATTTTATTATTATTTATTATTTTATTTTATTTTTTATTTTTAGTGTTTTATCACCGGCTCCTGAAGCTCTATTTATTTCTTTTATGTTTGTTACCTCAGAACTTTCGACTGCGTGAACCGATTTTGATGATTCTTTTTTTATTTGAAAGCTGGTGCTTCCCGTGTGGCTGCAATTTGGTTAAGATCTGATGCTGATCTTCGGAGATATTAACGGAACTCTTCAAAATTAGGCGGCATATCTGTAGCGATTGCTGCAATCGCTTGAATGTTTATTGTTTATACAACATCATAAGCTCTGATGGGGTACCTACTCAGAATGATGTGTACAATACGCCCAGATTTCGACAGTTAAATCTATTGGGGATAAGCCTATTACCGTGACATGTACTGTTTTTTTTTTAATTGGAAAGGGTGTACTTCAAGGGTAGTTTGATGAATGTTCGGTTAGGTTCTGATTATGGAATCTATGACAAAGTAACGGAACTCTTCAATTCTTAGGAGCAAATTTACGATACTCGGCCAAATCTTTTATAGGCTACCCGGATATTTGAGTCACCTTCTATATCGTCGTTATTAACCGACTTCAAAAAGGAGGAGGTTCTCAATTCAATGTTCCCCGATTACTCGAAGATGGCTGGACCGATTTTGTTTTTTTTATTGTTTGAAAGGGTATACTTCCCAGGTGGTCCCGTAATCATCAATGATGGGATCCTCGAAAAATAGACGGAACTCTTCAAATTTTATAGGCACACAAGAAGCGATTTGGGTAGTTTTAGGAAGAGTACTACCTATCTCGGAGTGATCCCGTTTTAATTTGGTACAGATCTGATGAAGAACTTCAGAGATAGGCAACGGAACTCCTCAATAAATAATAGCAAATGTCATCATCATCATCATCAGCCTTATAATGTTCCCACTGCTGGGACACAGGCCTCCTCTCTATGAGAGGGAATGGGCTATAATCTACCACGCGGGCCCAGTGCGGGTTGGTAGATGTCACATGTCTTCGAATTTTTTGGTTCTAGGACATGCCGGTTTCCTCACGATGTTTTCCTTCACCGTTTTGAGAGCAGCGGTGATGAATAGCAAATGTACCTACTGGGATTGCTGAAATCTCATGTCTGTCTATTGTTTACACCATTTCATAACAAAAAATCACGCCGATACGCTGTGAAAGGGTAAGCACCATATGAACCACTTTTAAAGTGAAAAATAAAAACTCTTGCAAAAAATAAAACCGACTTCACACAAAAAATTGAAAAATAACTTTAACTTCAGAAAACCAGATCAATCTAACAAAGGTCTCTCTTTTATGTGACGCAGACAAAGTTGCGTGGGTCAGCTAGTGTAAAATAAATGCAGTAAAATAAATTCATGGCAAATATTTGTTTGGGAACAACTAAAAATGGAAAAATAAATAAACTTTTTTAAATAAAACCGACTTCAAAAACCACAAAAAGTGAAAAATTACTTTAGCTTCAAAAGTCGGTGACAATAGTTATTTGTTATACAAGAGTGCAAAGTTGCTCAATTTTGATGACCGAGCAAACGAAAGATTCTAAAATTGAGTCACGAGCGCAGCGAGTGATTCAAAACTTAGAATCTTGAGCGTTAGCGAGGGAATCAAAAGAGCACGAGGTGAAAAATCTTTGCACTCGAGTGCAACACGTAACTTTTCATCCCACCTCAGTGAGGAAATGAATAAACGCAAAAAAAATTGCGCGTTTTTAACAAATTCAGTTAATTCTGTTGGCTTCAAATAAACTTCCTCGTCGCTAGATAATGAGTGGTAATTTTAGGTTTTTCCACTTGTTTTCAAGTTCCTTGTTACCTAAGGTGTTAAAAATATGACGTGAAAAACAAATTAAAAAAGTACCTACACCAAGAAGGTTCCGAGTCTGAGTTATCGGGACCATGGATACTTTGCCATGGAGGTAGAAGTAAATAGATTTAATTTTATTATGATTTGAATCACATACTTAGTGCACACGATGTTCTAAATTCAAATTTACTTAATCCTCTAGACGATTAAAACTGCTTTTGCACTCAGATATCGAAGAGCAAAAACACTTACCGAGATGGGGGGATGAAAAAATTTTTGCTCTAGAGTCATGTAGGGGTTCTTGATCACGCCTACACTTGGATGATAAATGATATCTGACTGCTGATATGGTATTGGCAGAAAGATCGCGTAATAAATGATAAACGCCACAACTTTCTGTGATAAGTATTTAATACATACTTATTGATAGAAATGATAAAGTGCAGTGCTACATAATGCTACAGTTACAATATAAATACTATAAAATGTGCTGACGCACGCCGCGACGCTCGTTATGTATATAAAACTAAATTAAACCTGTACAGTTGTCTGTACATGCTGCCGCGGGCGCAAAGAAGGAATAATTACATAACAAAATGAATTACAAATAAATTACAATAAAATGAACCCTTTAACTCTCGCATAAAGGAATGTCAAACTTAATTGACGCCAAATTAGGGGTTGATGAGCTCTCGGTGATCTTCCGTGGAACTGGCTGCGGATTGGTGATAGTCTGAATTCCTGCTAGTTCCAATCTTGACTCCAATGCTGGTTGCTGTCTTCGCCTTCGTCGGATCCACATGACGACTAAAATAAAGCCCGTCAGGACCGCTCCGCCCACCAGCAAGTAGAGCACGCTGTATTGATGCACGTCGTGGACACTGATTGTTTGTGTCGATTGTTGCTTAAGATCGTCTATTTCAGATCTCAACTGATTCCACATAGAGTGGTGATCCTCTGGTGCAAATGGCTCAACAGAAGGGATGCTTGTGTTGACTATTTGATTGACTACTGACATCTGTGGAAGCTGCATCTCTTCTGTGTAATAGTCAACGTGATTGATGAAGTTCTTATGAGAGTAAATATTGAAAGACTCTCCCTTAAGTATGCATCCTGGACAAAGACTGATTATGCCATTGCCTGTTAAAGTCTTCACTTCCGTGTTATGGGTGCTAAATATGCGTACAGTGCATTGCTGACAACATTGATACAGCCAGTCGTTCGGGCGTCGTAACTTGACCCACTTATTTTCGCACCTTGCTTGTTTGTATATACAGGCCGGTGTTATAATATCATTAATTTTAACGTCACAAATGGATTGTTTTTCTCGTATTTCATAGATTGGTTTCTCAATGGAACATAATATCTTCCCTGGGTTTGCGTGAAGGCACTGTTGTAGGTCGGTTTCTGTGAAGAATAAAACCAAATCCTTTCTTAAATTAAATGCCAAATATGGGTAAGTCGATATAACTTGATAGTTTTGTCCCGATTCTTCTCTTTGTAGGGGAATAACTTTATCCAGTTCGTATTTTTCTGTTGTAACCAGAGGAATCTTGATTTCCATTATGAGATAGTTGTTATATACTTGAGCGTAAACCCGCAGTAATTTATAGAGACTTCTGATACTTGATTTGTCTAATGGCACATTGAGATCATCCTGTATCTCCCGTGTAATGATATTTATCTGTGCTTCCAACTCTTCAGGCGGGAGCAGGTGAGTATCTATGCGCCCATGATAGACATCGGTGATCACATCGATGAGGCCTTGCTGCATACGTCGTAAGGTTGATAGAACGGCGTATGCTGATAGTGCTGATGCCGTTAAATAGAGGCCTTGCGTTGTGTCCGCTTGAACGTTGTTAACTTCCTTTATTAAAGTCTTCATTTGTTTATCCATAGAAGTAAATTGTTGATTCATTATGGCCTCGTTTCTTCTAATAATGCTATATTCGGATTCAATTATTAGAGTTTGATTTCTGATAAGACTCTGTAAATGATTTTCATTCAGTGATATTTGCTCAATATCGCGTTTGTACTGCTCTGCAAACTTGTCGTCTAGAACCCCAAACAAGTAGCCAGCCAGGTTGCCAACCCCGTTTACTAGTCCTCTCTTGTATCGTTTGTTAGAGTTGCGCAATAAGGAATTATAATGTTGAAGTTCGTTCAACTCATGTTGCAGTTGTAATATGATAGCTCCGTACGGTATTCCTGGTTGTGGTAGGCACGTACGCTGATCACACATTGTGGTCGGGGGGGTCCCGATCGCTGTCGAGTCAACCATGAAATACCTTGGATTGGTGCTCGACAGCCGTTGGGACTTCGGCCCCCACTTTCAGCGGCTGGTGCCCAAGTTGATGGGCGCGGCGGGCGCGCTGTCAACGCTGCTTCCCAATCTGGGGGGCCCGAGCTCCGCCTGCAGGCGGTTGTACGTAGGGATCGTGCGATCGATGGCCCTTTATGGGGCCCCGATATGGGCGACCGACCTGACGGCCCGCACTATCGCAGTCCTGCGCAGACCGCAGAGAGCGATGGCCGTCAGGGTCGTACGGGGATATCGCACGATCTCCTACGAGGCGGCTTGCGTACTGGCCGGATCCCCGCCATGGGACCTGGAGGCGAAGACCCTCGCGACACTGTACCAGTGGCGCGAGGAGGCCGAACATCGGGGCGAGAGGCTGGTGCAGCGACAGATTACGGTGTACCGGTCTCAGCTCCGACAGGTCATGGTGGCGGAATGGCGGGGGAGGCTAGACCTCCCTACCGCCGGCCTCAACACAATCGAGGCGATCCGGCCAGTACTCGACGACTGGCTCGGGAGGAAGCACGGCTCTCTGACTTTCCGGGCGGCACAGGTACTCTCGGGGCACGGCTGCTTCGGGAAGTACCTGTGTCGCTTAAGCAGGGAGCCGGACGCCCGGTGCCATCACTGCGTCCATTGTTCGGAGGATACGGCGCGGCATACGCTGGCCGAGTGTGCCGCTTTCGATGAGCCGCGCCGTGCCCTCGTTGCAGAGGTAGGAGGAGACCTGTCGCTGCCGGCCGTCGTTCGCTCGATGGTCGGCAGCGCAGAGTCCTGGGACGCGGTGATGTCCTTCTGCGACACCGTCATGTCGCAGAAGGAAGCTGCGGAAAGGGAGAGGGAGATGACCAGCTCCCGCCCATCCCGCAGCAGACGCACCGGGCGTCGGCAGAGGGCTGACAACGCCCTCTTCCGGCCCCCCTAAATTGGTCCAGGGGCGGCGGATTCGGGGACATCCCTCGCCCCCCATCACACTGGACCCGAGACGGCGGCGGCGGCGCGTTGTGTTCCACGCGCGCCTCTCATAGACGTAGCGGGGGGAGTTTTACACCTCACTCCCCCCGGGACGAGGCCCGTAGGTCAAGCGGGCCAGCACTAGTCCGGGGCAGCGGAAGTCGCATCAGATCCCGTTGCCCCCTGACGCAAGTGTGCGAGGGAACACCGGTGTGGTTTTAGTCAGTACGAGTCTGACAGACCCCTCCGCTCTCCCCAGGGCGGAGGACATCCATTGAGGATTTCCACATCGAGAAAAAAAAAAAAAAAAAAAGGCACGTACGCTGACACAGTTGATTTAAATGTCGAACATATGTTTCCAAGTCAGTGAATCCAGACCAATATGCAGACATGTTGTAGTAGACTATTAGCTTCCATTCGTCCTTGATGTGTTGGAGTTCTGATACTTTGTCAAAAAGCATATTCCTTTGACTATCCAGTGACGTGATATTGTATGATATAGTTGATTGCTGTATGCTTGGTGATATTATCATCATTAACAGAAGAAGTGCTGATGTTAATAATGATTTCATGCTGAATTTTGACCGATTGCGATGACGCCCGTGGGATATTTCTTGAGGTCCATTCAAAGAGGGTGTGCGCGTGGTACTATTTTCTCGTACTGGCAAGGGTATAAGTTTATTGACCGGACGTTTGATACTATTGTTGGCAGTTTTCAACGTTACAACTCTTACACACCCGTCTGAACCGGGATGTAGAGCCTGAACTCGCGCCATCGCCCACTTGCCAGGTGGTATGTTGTCTTCTTTGATAAGAACCACGTCATCTAGTTTAAGATTTTCCTTAGTAGTACGCCATTTTGTTCTTGACTGAAGCTGTTGAAGGTATTCCGTGGACCACTTTTTCCAAAACTGTTTGTTTATTGCCTGAATCAATTGCCATCGTGTAGTCAGGTTCATGTGATCAGGGTCAGTCTGAGATCGTGATAGCAGGGATCCACCGATAAGGAAATGCCCAGGGGTGAGGTAAGTATCGTCTGGGTTTTCAGTGAGCGCGCAGAGAGGTCTCGAATTGAGACAGGCTTCAATTTGACACAGGAGCGTGGTGAACTCCTCATAGGTTAATTTTTGATGGCCAAGCACACGCTTTAAATGATATTTCAAACTTTTCACCGCCGCTTCCCATAGACCTCCTGCATTTGGCCAGACGGGAGCATTGAAGTGCCAGTGTATCTCCATGTTGTTGATGTCAATGATAGCGTTTGGGTTGATTGAGGCAATGATCGCTCTGTACTCTTGATTCAGGAGTCGTGAAGCGCCCACAAAGTTCGTACCGTTATCGCTATAGATATTCTTGGGTACTCCGCGCCTGGAACACATTCTTCTTAATGCTGCCAGAAAGGATGCTGTGCTGAGATCAGACACTAGTTCCAAATGCACGGCCTTGGTGGCCAGGCAGACGAATACTGCAATGTATCCCTTGGTAGTCTTGATGCCTCGTCCCTTGTTTGACTTTATATCCACATGCCCTGTGAAGTCTATACCCACATTAGTAAAGGGCCGGGACGGTGTGATTCTAGGCTTTGGAAGGTCAGCCATGTGTTGTTGATATGATTCTTGGCTGTATCTCCGGCACTTAACGCATGATCTGATATGCTTTTTGACGCTGCTGATGCCACTAATCAGCCAATATTGCTCCCTGATGAATGATAAAGTAAGTCGTGGCCCGCCGTGAAGCGTAGTGATATGAGCTTGCTGAATGATTAACTCTGCCAAGCGACTTCCAGGTAATATTATGATTGGATGCTTCGCCGCGTATGTGATATTCGCTTGCTCAAGGCGTCCTCCAACTCTTAGTATCCCGTGGTCGTCTAAGAATGGTCGCAAACAAGACAATTTGCTGTTGCTGCGGACGAAGCCCTTTTGCTTCAAATGATGTATATCTTCCTTAAAATCTATATCTTGCACTTGTTTGATAGCAAGGTACAATGCGTGTTGTATTTCTAAACCGGACAGTGAACCTTTCGCTGCACGTGATTTTGTATTGCGCAGGTTAGCGATGTAACGTGACACCCGTGCCACTATTCGTGCAACCTGAGTTAGTGAATTGAATTTATTTAGTAATTCAATTATCCAAGAGCAGCTGTTTTGACATAAAGCTGTGTGTACGTTTTGTTTTTTGATTTCTACTGTTGGAGTTTGATATTCGGTTGTAGGGGTATGATTCGAGTTAAAATTAAGAAGCCATTCTGGCCCTTCCCACCACAAGCGATCTCTTGACAGACTTTCGGAGCTCAATCCACGCGTAGCACAGTCTGCTGCATTGTCACAGGACCTGACGTGACGCCAGTTCGATGCGGGGATGATCCTAGTGATTTTTAGTACACGGTTAGCCACAAATTGCTTCCATTTTGATAAATCCCCGTGTAGCCAGCCCAGTACAACCATCGAATCAGTCCAGGCGAAGATCTCCATTGGCTCTGAAGAAAGTGTCTGAAGAAATTTCTCCATCAATTGTGATAGCAAAAATGCACTAAGTAGCTCAAGCCTAGGTAAAGTGATTGATTTATTAATTGGCGCTACCTTTGTTTTTGCTGTTACTAGCTTCGATGTGCGCTTGCCTTTATGATCATTAGTTACAATGTATATTGCGCATGCATAAGCCTTTTCCGAGGCGTCACAGAATGCATGTATTTGTATGTTGTTTTTCATTTGACCTAAATATCTAGGTATTTGAAAAATGTTGATATTTCTTAGGTCATCTCGCAACCTTTTCCATTCTGATAATATGTCGGCCGGTAGTTCTTCATCCCAGGTCAGTTGCGCAGTCCAAGTGGTCTGGAATAATATTTTAGCTCTGATAGTGAGCGGTGATAGCCAGCCAATGGGGTCAAATATTTTTGAAATATCTGACAATAGTTGCCGCTTCGTAGATGGCTTGTCGCTGTCTTGATGTTCGATTCTAGTGTCGAAGGTGAACATGTCACTTGAGGGAATCCATCGCAGACCTAGTGTTTTTCGAGATTCGCTATCCTTGAACTCGAATGGAGCGTTTATTTGTTCTGGTTGTAAGGTTTCGATTAGCTGTGGTTCATTGCTAGACCATTTTCATAGATTCATGCCAGCACTCTTTAAGACTTCTATTAGATCAAGTTGTAGTTGTCTGGCATGCTCGATGGCATTGCTGCCTCCCATATAGTCATCCATATAGAAAGATGATTCCAGGGCGGCCGCTGCTAATGGATGTTGTTCAGCATGATCGATGCCAATTTGCTTTAAGGTTCTCATCGCCAAGAACGGAGCTGCTCTTGTTCCGTATGTAACAGTAGTGAGATTATATTCTTGAAGTAGGTCACGAGGATGACTTCTCCACAATATAGATTGAAGATGCTGATCTTGAGGTCTTACAAGGATAGCTCGAAACATTTTTTCTACATCCGCAGTGACTACGTACTTATATTGTCGCCACGTAAGGATGAGATTTTGAAGGTCTTGTTGAAGGTTCGGTCCGTTATACATCAAGTCGTTTAAGCTGCGTCCAGATGACATCTTAGCTGAAGCATTGAAAACAACGCGCAGAGCCGTAGTTGTAGAGTCTAGTTTCAATACGCCGTGATGAGGTAAGTAGCATGCTGTGTGATCTTGTTGCTCGACCTGGCGCATGTGACCTAGTTCTTCGTACTCGCGCATGAAGTTGCGGTAACCTTGTGCTAGTGATGGATTTTTGCTCATCTTCTTTTCTTGTTGAATAAATTGAGCGACAGCCTTTGATTTTGATGCACCTATCTCTTGTTCGAAGTTAGGTTTCATAGGTAATGCTACTTCGTATTGACCCGAGTCCAATCTCTTAGTGGTTGCTTGATAAAATTCCTCACAATATTGATCTGCAGATGATACTGAGGCAGTAGCTGTAGGCTTCAATCTCCCAGAACTTGGAGATGCTGTCTACATCGTTGATGACAACATGACATGAGAACGTCTTTACGTTGCCTGATAATATCCACCCAAGTTTTGTTTGCTGCGCGATAGGAGATTGGACTGGTCCTTTGATAAGACCACTCATGATAATAGCTGAGTAGACGCTGGCATCCAAGAGCAAGTCAATGGGCTTAGAAAGATTATACTCAGGATCTGCCAGTCTAGTGTGTGATAAATGAGGCCAAGTTTGCTTCTTAAACGAGGTATTAGGCAAGTTGTTTATAACTCGGGATACGACTAGAGCCTCTGTTCTAAAATGATAGTCAGAGTAAATTGATGTGCAGTCAAGCGACACTAAGCCTCTGCTTTGTTTTTGTGTCGACCCAATTCCTGATACTGCGGCTTGATATGATTGCCTTTTCAACCCTAATAATTGGGCGGCGTTTTCTGATATGAGCGATACTTGCGATCCTTGATCTAGAAGGGCTCTGAATCGCATATTACTGCCATCTGAGGCCCTGATATTCAGTGCTACAGTAGTCAGAAGAACTTCTTCATTTCCGCTTGCAACATGGTTAACATTGTGACTATTGCGCGATGTTGAAGTGGAGTCCAATGACGGAGAAGACTGCTGACTCGGAGGTTTGTCTGTTTGTTCCAGGGGATCCGGTCGCGAAAGTGCGTCATGCATAATCGAATTATGATCACCGTTGCATTCTTTACACCTTTTTGTAGAAATGCACATTTTGTCATAATGCTTGTAAAGGCAGTTACGGCAAATGTTATGTTGTGAAATTGTCCTCATTTTCGCGTCCGCTGATTGCGCAAGGAAGCGCTTGCATTGATACAGATGATGAGGCTGCTTACAAACTGGGCAAAATCCCTTATTATTTGTAGCGTTTGACTGATATTTTTTGAAGTGAGATGCATTCCTCGAGGAGTTGTTTTGATTATGGTGTTTGGGTTGACTTGAGCTCGACTTATAAGAATCTGATGTTGCAGGCTTCTCCTTCTTGCCAACAGGCTCTCGGGCCATAAATTTGTTTTCAAGGAAATTCAGGAACTCGGTACATGATGTGAAATCTCGAGGCGACGCACGCGACTCCATATAGTCAGTACGCGTTTCGTCGTCCAGTTTCTTTGATAAAAGATGAACTATAATCGGGTCCCAGGTAGCAATGTCAATGCCTAGGTTCCGAATGCTGTTGATACACTGTGTCGTAGTATCGTGTAGCTTCTTAAAGGCGTGGTATGATGATTGTTTGTTGATCGGCGGTTGATTCAGAAAAATATCCATCTGAGTTGAAAATAAAATCTGTGGATTGTTGTAACGATGAGTAAGGATATCCCATGCCGTATCATAGTTTTCTGCAGATATATTAAGATGCTGGATTAAACCTTCTGCCTCACCCTTGACCTTTCCTTTCAGGTGTTGCATTTTCTGCGCTTTAGAAATACCTTTGTTGTTATGTATTGTTTCGACGAAAAGGTCGAAAAAGGTCGGCCACTGCGTATATTTCCCGTAAAATGTAGGGACCTCTAATTTGGGTGTGGCCTGCTCAAGGTGAGCAGTGGAGTTTAGTTTTCTGTTCAACTCCCTTTTGATGGTAAGGTAGCGCTCTTCAGTCTGCAGAAACTTGGTTTCATATTCATCGTCGCTTCCCTTTAGTTGGTTATCGAGACGTAGGTGAGTAGTGTCAATAACCTTCCATAGATGCTGAAGGTTGTTTAGTTCATCTTGAAGTTCCCATTTTTCCTCTAAGTCTTCAATGTTGATTCGTTTCATTAGTCGTTCCAATGCTCTAATATTGGTGCTCTGCTGACCAAGCAGGTCATTCCCTTGACAAGAATATTCTTCAAAGGTGGGTAAGGAAAAGGTCGGAAATTTAGGCTCCTTGTATGATGACACCATTTCCTTGGTTTTGATATAATACTCCTTCATGTACCCATAAATCTCCTTTGTGAAATATTCGTATTGATCGTCTTCAAACTCCAGCAGCTTGATGTGATTTTCTTCAAACTCCTTCCAGCATTTATCTAGCGTGGCGCTAGACGACTGTGAAGGTATTCAGGTGTCTTCCTGCTTGAACTGTCCTTCCGGAAATTGGTATGTATCCTCTCAATCTCCTTGGTGAGGAAACTCTGGCGTTCGAACATTGATTGTAAGGCCTCCATGATAAATGATAAAAGTAGCTGATAAATACCTGAAGTCACGCTGATACAGATATATACAACGTGTAACAAAAAGGGTATAGTCATATGAAAGGGTGTGCTATAGATCATCAAACTGAACAACTTTCTCTATGGGACCACCATCGTAATCGTAAAAATATAATCAGCTCTTTCATACATTTGGTCTAGTAGGTATTGGAATTTAGTATGGGGCCGTTGAAATTTTTTTCGCGATTACGATGGTGGTTCCATGGAGAAAGTTGTTCAGATTGATGGTCTGTAGCACACCCTTTCATATGACTATACCCTTTCTGTTACACATTGTATATGATACTCTCCTCTAATACTGAGGATAAATTGATAAATTCTTGATTGATATTGTTGCTTAGTGCTTCTGTATTCTCCAGCACGATATGTGCGCCTTCTCAATCCTACTGGTGAGACCCGCTTGTGGGAGGCCAGCGGACCGATTCGCTATCGTACCGGAAATCTTCAGAACACAATTCTTGATAGTGATACACTTGATAACTGGATCCGTAGGTCTCTGCTTCAGATCCGGCTCGAAGGACCAAAAAATGTAGGGGTTCTTGATCACGCCTACACTTGGATGATAAATGATATCTGACTGCTGATATGGTATTGGCAGAAAGATCGCGTAATAAATGATAAACGCCACAACTTTCTGTGATAAGTATTTAATACATACTTATTGATAGAAATGATAAAGTGCAGTGCTACATAATGCTACAGTTACAATATAAATACTATAAAATGTGCTGACGCACGCCGCGACGCTCGTTATGTATATAAAACTAAATTAAACCTGTACAGTTGTCTGTACAAGTCATATACTCTATTTTTCATCTCCTATGAGAAAATATTCCTCCCGGGATTTCGTAGGTATTAAGTTTTGATGGCGTTATTACTTAGCTTCTATTTTTTATTGTTAGTAGGTAATTTCACTACAGTATTGTTTGGTGCTGCAGCCTGCGAGTTCTACACCAGAATCCCCAGAATCCCATTCTTTCGAATTTTCATCGACGTAGTTTAAACAGTGCGAATAGTCTATGCCCTATGGTTATATATAAATACCTAAGTAGTAGTGGCTGTGTTACAACATCCTGTGATCCCGGTGAACATCATCATTAGGTACTAACAACTTTTTAGGTTTCTTACCCAAATGCCAAAATCCTTTGATTGAGTAGGTACAAATAGCTTCAATTCAGTCATATAGGTACTATCATTGACAGGATCCGAGGGTTGCGCGCTGGACAAGATGGCAAATCGACTTCTCGACTGGTTTTCGGTACTAATGGACGAAGCGGGAGCGACAGCACCGCCGGCGGACGGTGAGCGAACGATTCCAGTGACCGGACACGGAGAGAGACACGCGTCCGAACTGAACCGTACACCCTCTCCCGCAGGCTTCCCGAGCGACTGCAAGCCGGAGGTGCGCTGGATGTTCGCGCACCTCGACACGGACGGCGACGGACTGCTGTCCGCCAGCAACCTGTACGCGCTGCGCCACGACGAGCGCGAGCGCTGCCTGCGCCCCTTCCTGGCGTCGTGCGGGGGCGGCGGGGGCGGGGGCGGGGGCGGCGCGGGGGGCGGGGGCGTGTCGCGCGCCGCCTGGTGCGGCTGCCTGCGGCGCGCGGCGCGGCCCTGCACGGCGCTGGCGCGCGCGCACCCGGCGGCCGCGGCCAGCGGCGCCTACGTGCCGGCGTGCGACGCGCGCGGCTACTACCGGCCGCGCCAGTGCCACGCCGCGCTGGCGGTGTGCTGGTGCGTGGACGCGCACGGCCAGGAGCTGCCCGGCTCGCGCACCAAGGGCGCTCCCGCCTGCCCCGGTACGTGCCCGCTTGCGACTGTACGAGTGTACGCCGCCGCCGCTCTGCTACTGTTAGTACCTATGCGCTGACCGAAGTGGGTCGATGTGGTTGCAGGCGACAAGGAGGAGGACGCGGAAGGCGCGCCGGCCGACGACGAGGACGGCGCCGGCGGCAGCGGGGACGCCGAGCTGCGCTTCTAGTCGCCACGCGCGGCTCCGAGCCCGCCCGCACTCTATTATCGAAAGCTAAATGTCTGATAAATCCCATAGGCTACATTTATATCATGTAACTTAGTCGCTAATCGCGATCATCCGAAAGCATTAGGTACCTGTCTACATTTACTTACATACTTAGCTTTCATGGAGAATGGAGCTATAAACAGTAGGTATCGTCTGTTAGATACTGGAGAGAGCGGCAGGCAGGCGGAGATAAGAACGCTTTGCAAAGGACTTCTATTCTCTCCTAAATCAGATAGGTAGGTCCCTACTACATGAACATTCCTTGTTATTGTTGTGGCCTACACTCCATAGTAGGCACACGATTACAGAATGTACCAGTAAATAACATGACGAACCTACCTACCTACTCGTCGTCGTCTGTATAAAATATTACCTAACGAATTTGAACTGTGTTGTAGGTAACTACTTACTCTTTTAAAATGTGTAAGTCTAAGTAAGTAGGTAATTCACACTTGACTAATGTTATGCTTCCTTTCTCAAGACCCCAAAATAATCTAACATTTAATTATTAATAATAATGGTAGCTTTGTAATGTAGGAAATAATAATGTACCTATCTACTTACCATTAAGTAGATGGGTAGGTAGGTACCTACTTACCTACATTTGATCCATCTGGTATTATTTGACACAGCTTTTAAACTGTCCAGGGAGTAACTTGGCCTAAGTAATAGCTTACCTATGTTATAGGTGAGTATTTAATTTTAGTGTTTAACCGTCCCTCAAATAATAATATCAGGAATTACTTGATTAAAAACTTTACATACAGATTTTAGGTAGTTAGGGTGGTGGCACCAATTATCGGCCATGTCAACTTTTTTTGGACTTTGACTGCTTGTAATTTTTACATCAATAGCTTTTGCTTTCTTGCAATGTCTTTGTTGGGTAAAGGGATACTGAAACTCCATTACTACATTAGCAAAATTATGAATCCTTTGTTATTTTTGATAAGTAATATACTTAGATGATTTTTTCCGAATATGGCGATTTCCCTTAACATCGGCCTACCTTTTCTAAAGTGAAGTAAGGTCAATGAACTACTAAAAAAAAAAAAAAAATATATTTCAACTCAGCTCAGGTACAAATAACTTTTATTAACTCTTATCTATCATCACATTCATTTTCTTTTTTTGAAATGCACTATTTAAATTGAAGATCCTTAAAGATAAGATTTCTATTGTCTTTTTTAATCTTTCACGATCAGAACACATTATAAAACTTATGAAAACTGGTATTTATCGCGAATTTACCTTTAATTTAAGCCCGACGTTTCGACCGGATTGCACCAGCCGTGGTCGCGGGGAGACTGAAGTGTTGGAGGTACCGCGACAGCAAAGTGAAGGTGTTTATTCAACTACCCTCACTTGATCTTCATAAATGTTAATTAGGGCCGGTTCACACTAGGACAGCACACTACACTAACCGTGTCCATATATTGAGGCGATTTCACTTGACGAGTACACTTAGTGATCACTGGATTCCAAGCTGAAGACAGTTTGAAGCCGTCTTCGCGATTGAAATTAAGGTACTTCTTGATCTCAATCGCTTCCCGAACCATTCTCTTATAGTAGTGCTTCTCATTGGCAAGGATTTTTGGGTTGTGTAACTCCATCCAGTGGTTGGGTCCTGAGTCTATTACATGCTCGAAACGGTCGAAACGTCGGGCTTAAATTAAAGGTAAATTCGCGATAAATACCCGTTTTTAATTATGTTTTATAAGATTTCTATTCACTTTATTTGGTAATTATTTTTATCTATAATAGGAAATTTGTTTTTGGAATTCCTTACTTTATTTGTTTTTTAGGAATGTTGAATCATTGCTGTCTTTAGTTTATATTAACAGAATTTACTTTATTTTTTAAGACTCGGATGTCAGTTCCTACTAATAAAATCTTAAGCCACATCAATATAATTCACCCACGATGGACTGTAAAGGTACTTTAAGTGGAACCATTGGGGCATATGTTGCATCCAATATTTTTTGTTTCATCTTCTTCAACATCACTAATTAGGTCTTCTTCACAGCCAGCACAAATAATTTTCTCGTTTTCCAAACTTGTCTTGAGAAGCTAAATCAGTGAGGTCAGTTTCGCGATTTCTGTCCTTTAATCAACTCTTTTTTACTACTTTTGTTTCTTTGGCTGGTTTATTTTTTATTCTCATTTCCAGTTTTCGTCTCTCTCTCCGCTTTATTATCTTCAATTCTCTTTCTTCTTTCCTCACGTTGTTTGTATCCAATACTCAGGTGGCCTTTATTACGCATCAATTCCCTTTATATCGGCCGTAGTTTTAAGGCGGCCGATGTTAGGATCTAGTTATCAAACCGAGCTGTTGTTTCATTTTTAACCTTATCAATGTTACTGCTAACGTATAAAATAGCTAAACATGTGGTTTAACATTTTCATGCATTTCCCCAATATCGGCCACCCGGCCGATATTGAGATTTATCAATAATATAGATCCCTAATCTCGGCCCCGCGATTATTTCATAAAATAGACAAACAAATGTAAAAACATGGTATCCAAAAGATACTTTGACTGTTATTCTTCATGAAAAAATAAAATGTAATACCATAGGTATGTTTAGCTCCCTTCAAATACTTATCCTCGCAATGCGTCCACTCAGGGATTTGACTCGGCAATGATACCAAATGACGCATGTCCGCACTTGCGCGTGCTCTTTTGCCAACTGAACGTTCAAATATTTATGCACCCGCATCAAAATATGGGAGGTTATGCGGATGGATATAGAGTCACTTTTTGCATTAAAACTATTATGATTTAAGGGATATTTTTATAGTTATGTTCCACTTTCTCGAAACGTCCGATATTAGGAGGAGGCCGATAATAGGAGACTCCACCCTACCTACTTTATTGGGTACTATACTAATATTAGCAAACGACCTGTAAACAGATGAGATCGCAATAAATAATTTGTTGTAGGTTTAGTAGATATCTTGTAATGCCCACTTGTGTCATGTAGCTATTTGTAGGTACCTACCTACCTTAAATGTAGGTAGGTACCTCTATATGGCTGGCCATCTTATTCTAAATGTAGACTTATTTTGATTGCTTAAGGGTATGAAATGTTATGTGGTCGTGTTGTGTCACGTACAAGGAATGTACCTACACTATACCTACAGGGTAGAAAGTAGTTACACAAAATTAACAAGTTAGATTGTGCGGCTTGTGCCTACACATCATTTACCGACTAGGTACCTACTACGGTACTAAGCACGGAGGTACCGGTAAATCTGCATTTTTTGCTTTGTCAAAAATGGCTTGCCTCTCGGTTGGTACATAATACATTTAACAAATTGCATGATTAATCAGCGTATAATGTTCCCACAGCTAGGACACTGCAGCCCCCATCTCTATGGAGCGAGTGGGTCGTAGTCCAACGCGCATTTGCGGGTGCAAATGGCGTCTGACATCTCGCGTGTGACAGACACCTCGTCAAGTCAGACTTGGCCCACTGGCCACCATTGCTCTTTTGATGTTAATACAAAACAACACAATAACGTTCTAACGTTGTGTTAAGTCTCGGTCACACAGCGATTAATCGCTGCGAATGCGCATAACCGCGAGTAGGTATTCGCTGTGTGTGACAGGGTACTCGCCGCGAATAGCCATTCCGCTTAGCGCGCGAATTTGCGCACCAACAAACTGTCGAAATTCTCGTGTAGGACTCGCTGTGTGTAACAGGCAGGCAGGAAATTATCGCACCGATCATTATTTGCAGCGAATGCACTCGCAGCGAGTAGGTATTCGCTGTGTGTGACCGAGGCTTTAGGTAGCTGTGTACATAATGGAACAAGTACCTACCTACCTATCTGTATTTATAGTAAATACACGTATACTTTGCAATATACATTATTCCGAGAAAAGTGACCAAACAAAATGTCTGCATTTAATCGAATTTAGGCCGTGCCACACTGTTGTAAACAAGCAAGGCTTCCAACTTACAGGGGTCACCTTGGTGGGTTACAAATTTTTTTATTAAGTAAACTTTTTGACCACCACATTGTCATTGTACATTGTACATGTTGAACCTTATTGTAGTGCGATAAAACCCGTTTTCGAGGAAAGGTATTGGGAAAGTCATATTCATTTGCATAATACCTTTAAATTTTTCATTTAATCTTTCAAAAAAATTATGTGGGTAATTGTTATCAATAAAAGTTATTTTCATTTCCATATATTTTTCATTTAACCTTTTAAAAAAAATGTACTTATCATCTTTACATTTAGTCGTGTGAAGCCAAGCCTAACTCAGTGTGGTCGACGAATTCCTATGTAGGGTAAATACGCTAAATTTCGGCCACCTTACGGATTTTCTAAACTGCATCGCTCAGTCTGCATCAGTTTGCAACAAAAGGATAGCTTGTGATGCGGTTTTAGACAGGTTGATAATTCAATTTTATGTTTATAAGCAAAAGGTTGGCTTTACTACTGAAAGAAAAAAGTAATAAGGTTTAAATGCGTCCAGGTCGAAAAAACCCTAAAAGTCGGCCGTTCACGGCCCATGGTCGGTCGTATTTTTCAAAAAGGTCGGCCGGGTACAGGGTGTTTCAAATTAAGGCATTTAAAAATATTGTTAATATGATTTATTTTGGCAGGAGTATAATATCACAATAAGTTTGAATTTGCATTTATTTAATTATAAATTAAATTAAACAATATCAATCAATAACCAATATTAACCAATTACAGTTTCACAACCAACGCTATATATTTTATAAGCACATAGAGCATTGTGATTAATAGATAGGTAGCAATAGCAAGCTCCAAAAGAGCAATAATTTATAGGTATTTGTATCCCAAACCATATTTAGCTATCATAGATATGTTTCCAAATTGTCAACTCGTACATCCAAACTATTTGTAATACATACTAATAAATTATAATAATGCATATATTCAATTTTGAGAAAATAAGAAAGTAAATAAATAAGTAAAAAATTACTACCCAGTCTACCCACACAATCAATGAAAACATACAAAAGTAATCAGCCTGTATAGTGTTGCTCGAATTCGAGACTGGCCGACATTACGATCTTTAATATTTCTAAAGTCGGCCCCTGTTTTGTGTACCTTATTTCTCGAGATTCAACTAATATCACCCCGGCCGGTATTTGGCGACTAAACGTAAAATAGATTTATTTACCGTAATGCTTTGTTGCCGTAATATTAAGCCAATGGAACAGGTAGAATTTGAATTTTTAAAACAGATTGCTTTTACTTTAAAGCCGGCCTCGGCCGAGAATACGATTTTAAGTCGAAACTGGTATTCTAATGGCGGCCCCCTATTTTTCCCATAAAACAATACGCAAAAAATTGAAAAAACTATCTCAAAATATAGTAACAATAACTATTTAGTGATAACAAAGCTAAAAATAAAAATAATAAACGTCTTAACGTTGTAATATCAATCCCCGGATCGTGGGTATTCTCAGGAAGTAAGCTATTTTAACTAAGAACTTGACGCTTCAACGGCACCATCGCTACTGATGCTGAGTGTGCGAAGAGCGAGTGACGTAAACGGATAGTAACGCTTTTTACATATAGAGTATGAACTAAGGTTGCAATTCAAGTGGTAAAATTGCCACTTAATTACCGTTTGAATAAACGCAAGCCGAAAATGTGCAGACGGCCGAAGATTGGGGGGTGGCCGATGTTTGGCGTATTTACCCTAACACTTTCTCGAAAACTGGTTCTTTTCGCACTACTATTAGGTTCAAAATGCAGTGTATTTCACACGCGTGCGTTATTCATGTTTTTTCTACACATGTGCAGAAAGTAAAATTGCCACAGATAACTATACCCATACTTAGTCCAAACTGGTCAACGCATAAAAAAAACACCTGACTATAGAGTCAGAGGTACCTACTTAAGACGCCTGCGGAGCATGCGTATTTCATACAAACGTAATACCAAAATAATTTGTAAATTAAACATATTCCTAAGGTAGTGTGCATTTATTTCGATTGAATTACAGAATATCTAGGTTCCCAATTATATATTTTGATTAGACACTGATTTTAACAAGAGTTATAAGAAAAATAAGTTTTCTATAGAAATTTTAAATTCCCCACATCTCGTCTTTGTATCATTGTCCTCTCTAAAAATACATTTGGGAACATAGATATTCTGTAATCCAATCGAAATAAATACACACTACCTTAAGAATATGTTTGATTTTCATATTATTTTGGTATTACGTTTGTATGAAAAACGCATGCTCCGCCGGCCCCTTAAGGCGCTTAGACGAGCTAAATTAGCAACTCTATTTGTGGTGGTTCAAACTTCGTTTGAAATCCTGTTAGAATAAAGTTCTAATCAGCTTGCACTACAAAGTGGTTGTTACGTCAGCCACTGCGGGCCAAATAGCGCGAAATGAGTGGTTTCGATCGATTTACAAAAAAACTATTGATTGGATTAAAAAACTAAAACAGTATCATGCTAATATATTGCTTGTAGAATTATTTGCCAAAAAATCAGAATGATCGCATGCATATTAGTATGTTTTTTATTGTTTGAAAGATATTTTTAGAGGTAAGTTCGTGATTTCTTTTCATCGAGCCAAATTAATTGTATTATGTTTTCAAAACAGTATCATGCTAGCATATATCCTGAAGAATATCATATATTTTTCTGGTCTTGTTTATAGCAGTGAATCATACACTTTTAGTAATTATAAAACTCGCGTTTAGCTAGTGTAATCGCCTTAAATGTTTTTTTTTTATTTCGGTGCGATCTACGTCTTTACGGCGGCGTAATCATTTTTTGATTACCTATTCAAATTGTGTTTATAAATTCAATATCATAGATAAACATGATGATTCTTTAAAAGTAATAATTTCTTTTATAAACAAATTAACATTTAGGTACCTATTTGTGTTCTAAATTCAAAAATATATTAAAAAAAAACTATTTTTTATATTAGGCTGTATAATAGCTTCATACCTTTGCTTCTCCTTCAACCTGGCGATAGCAAAGCGCGGAAAAAAAGATTAAGTAAATCAGTCTCGTAATAATTCATGACACAAATATTTTTATTTTATTTCTTCAAAAGTGTATTGAAAAACGTCGTTTGATACACGTGGACATTTGTTATTGCAGTTCTCGCTTACGGCTTGTGTGTTTGAACTACAATAACAAACTTTCTCGCGTAAACGTGTGCACGCAACGTCGCTAAATAATAACAGCCGCTTGAGTCAACCATCAGGTTAAGCCGCGCTTGCCTACGTTGGTCCGTGGATGGGTGATCACACTGATCACCTAGGTACCTGTACCTACATACTTACCTACCAAGTTTCCTCCGGGTCTCGGAAAGCCGTTGGTCCCGGCTATCAATTGTCGATCTTTGACAGTAGTTACAGGTAAGTAAGTAGTCAGTGGTCCGAAAATTTGACAACCAGCCAGTCTTACCAAGGGGTATTGTAGGTATTGGTGTCGATTCTGTTGTGCACAAACTAAACTTAATTTAGACTATTGCTATCTTTTACTAAAAGGCAGGGCGAGAAAAGGACGGCTATAGCTATGCACTAAGTTAGAAATGTCAAACTAGTTTATGCCTTGCGCTTCACCGTGTTATTAGTCGACATGTTTTTACGTGCACCCTTCATTTGTATGGAAATATTAGTTCGAATTAAATTTGACAGCTCTAAATTACGTCCGTCTCTTTCTCGTTTTATTAGTGAGAAAAAGATAGTAATAGCCTAAATTAAGTTTAGTAATTGTGCACAACAGAATCGGCACCATTACCTGCCTTGTACTAACTGGTTTGTAGAGGTCAGATAGGGAGTCGCTCCATGTAAAATACTGGTATCCAGCTGCATCCGGTTAGACCAGAAGCCGTCCCCAACATAGTTGGGAAAAGGCTAGGCAGATGACGATGACGTGCGTGCGTAAGCAACGGTTGCCGCTGCGCAAGTGCGCAACTTAGATTATTGGTTCTAATGTATGGGCAACTGTCATTGCGTGATATCCAACAAGCGTTTACACTGTGGAATACCTACGTGTTTACAACGGCGGCATCCACACGTGGTTGACAACGCGCGTTCGTCCGCTGAGGTTGTTGAAGGTCAAACGATTTTTGGTTGCAAACAAGTGTTAACACTGTTGTAAACCGCCGGTGGAAACGGATATGGATGGCTTGTTTACAACAGTCTGGCAGGGGTTTTAAGGATTTTCCTTATTGTAGCATTTTGCTAACCTTCATTACCTACCTATACTTAGCACTTTTCCTGTTCATCAGTTCATCGTACACTTCCTACAGTTAATGGGAAGGAAATCGCATTTGTCACCGTAAAATTGTCAAACACGTAATATTACAATATAACGTGTTTCTCTCTAGCGATATTGTAATATCTCGAATTATTGTCAACTGAACATACCCGACGGAAGTATCTCTGCCCCCATAATCGGGACTTGGGACTCCCCCCCCGTTAGGTTAGTTAGGTTCCTTTAAACCCTGCACCCGGAAATAGGGGCCCCGCGAAGCGGGGCTCCGTCGACTAGGTACGCTTTTTAGGGGAATATGAAGTGTTTTAAGGTTAGGTTATATTACCTAATCGATATTTCTCAGGAACGGTACAGTATCTTTTCATGAGAGTGGTACCACTGGACCATCCCATGCATTTCACGAAAAATAATGCGTTTCATTGTAAGCAGTATGTTCATTTGACAATAATTCGAGACTTTACAATATCGCTAGAGATAATAAAATATAACTTTTTTGACAATTTTACGGTGACATATATACCTATTCTATTGCATGGCAGTGGTCTGGATGCAAATGTAGGTGTGGCTGTAGGTATTACAGATAGATAAAGGCTGCTTGCTCTCAAGTGTTGAGAGAATTATACCTACCATTATCATGGTTACTGAGTAGGGTTATAATGCAAGAAATTAAGCCACCAAATGTTTTACCGAAATTCAGTGGTTTTTGAGTTAGGTCGATTTTTAGTTTTTTATAAAAAATCCCAGATTAAATCATTTAAAGCCAATTTAAAAACGATTTACGGCGCGAATGTACTGAAATTTAAGTTATTATCATAGCTGACAACGCAGTAGACCATTTTAAATAATTAAAAGTTCAAAAATCCTACACCTTTAAACAATTTTTTTTTGTATTTTTTGCCATTCCGTCATTAAAAGATGTTGTATAGTGAAAAAAATTAATGCTACGCTAGATGTACAATAGTACATTGTTATCCAAGGGGTGAAAGTAACTTATTTAGTCCCGAGACGGGGTTTGGCGCCCAAGCGTAGCGCGGGCGCTAATAGCTCGAGGGACTAAAGAAGTCTTTAACCCGAGGTAAACACTGTGCTTTTCATTACGAATACAAGGAAAATAAAAACAAAAACACGAAACCACTCGAAAAAAAAATGAAGATCGGATTGCCGCTTTCCCGCCTATTTTGTTTTTTTTCTGTGGCCGGCTGTTCAGCCTTTATTTTCACTATGGTCACTGAAAAAATAGTAAATATTTTGCCCAAATTTTTGTTATTTTAAAGAAATATTTGTAACTAAATTATAACTAAGTTATTTAAAATAATTATATTCTTTAATTAATACTGAATTTTATGTTATTTCAATTTGACATCGCGCTGTAATTTACAGGCTGTATAGAAGTCGGAACATGGTTCAATAGAAATGTGAAAATAGAACTAGATTTTTTTTAAATAATGTGACAGCTGTCAGTTGAAAGTGATTCTCCCTAGGGCTGAAAAGTATTACTTTCAGCCCGCTCCTCAGGCAACTTCAGACCTACTTTCCGAGTATGAGTAATGAAAAATACTAGAAAAATATCCTTGTCTTATCAGCTCTCTAAAATGGTATAAATGTTATTGAAAAGTTATGGACTACCTACTTACATTATGATAATGTTTTTGATTTTGTAAAAAAGGGAAAACAAAGTAAAAGGTATGCGGAAATCAAAGAAAACAATTTCGTGAAATAGTATTACTTATTTTTAATAAATTTCACTTTTAAAACTTTAATAACTCATTTTTACACGTCTTGTTCGACCAAGACGTTCTACCAGTGTGCCACATGTTTTTTTCGGTGGACTCGTTCTAGTGATCATGAACAAAACATGCGCGTGCTCATCGAAATGTTCGCGCACATTTGTGAGAGCACACGAAGTACAAGCACGGTGGACTCGAGTCAGCGAACACGCATTCTCTGTTTGCGCACTCAATTAAATAGTCTAGGGGACCGACCTTCATTCAACGAATAAATAATATTAATTAGTAAGCTTAGTAACGTGTTGTCGATTAAAGTTGCGTAAAGACCATGATCGTCTTAGGTTGCCAAAGTATATCGCGAATATCGCGATAATGTGCAAACTTAGGCAACTCAACTCAATACCATCTTAACTTAAACCTATTCGCAATGTGCTTGTTCATCATCTAGGGTAAACTTGCATAATTCGTACCCCTTATGGGAAATCCATCATATTTAGAAAATTAGGAAAGATAAATTAGTTTTAATTATTAGGAATTGTTGTTTGCTTAATGCTTTATTGTTTCTATAATCAAATTTAACATAAACCTTATAAACTTCTCAAAAATAAACAATTTAAAAAAAACTGAAAAAAGTACGATTTAAGACCATTCATCCCAAATCGTACTTTGAGTTTTATTCATTGGTATACAGTATTGAGAATCAGCATCAAAATCAACAATGTGTTACTAAAACAAGTAGGAATTCTTAACAAATTCGACGGATGATCTTCGCCAATTCTCGGCAATCATCGTTAAATCGTACCAGTACGTTTTAAGCTGTTTTAAGAACTTAACTCAAGTACGAAATAGGAGCAAGAGCCAAACAAATTTTAAATTTACCGGCAAAAAAATTGACAACAGTTACGAATATGATAACACGTCAGATGAAATCGTAAAGATACACATTAATACGTATCAAATCGTAAAATAGGTTATACACGACCTTATTTGAATAAAACTCTTACGACATGTGTAAAAATATTACAGCAATAGTAGAAAAAAGCTTACTTTTTCAATATTTTTGTCGAGAGCAGCTTCACAGGTGTTATCTGTCAGGTGGTAAAATGGCCGATTGTTATTTATATTTTTTGACACTAGAGGCGCTGATAGCTGTTACCAAAGCCGAGTTTTAAGTGGAGTACGAATTTGGCGTAAGTACGAATTAAGCAAGTTTACCCTACTAAGATTCCTAAACAGTATTAAAAATTAAATATTCGCATCGACTGACCAACGTTTGCAATAGGTTTTTTTTGCCTCATTTTCAATTTTCTCACAACGTGCGACGCTAACCGAAAATTGTGTTTTTGGTATTTAAAATTAACTAAGTACATACTGTTATATCGAAACAAAATTGAGCTTATTTGAAAACGCGGTCAGGCAAGTAACTGAAGTTAGTAGGTATTTTTGGAATCACAATAATTAAACCAATTTACATTTTTTTACGGATTTGATCGTACTTAAAAGGTTGAGGCAAACATTTTGGACATGGGCTCTCGTACTAACATGTTTGCTCACAAAGTTACCAACAGCTTTGCCGGTGTGCTTGATATTAATTAAAACTAAAATAGTGTTCACGGAATTGTTTAATTTGATTTTCCGCATATATACCTAAGTACTTAGGTACCTTTTACTTTTTTTTTCCTTTTTTATAAAATCAAAAACATTTTTCATAATGTAGTCCATAACTTTTCAATAAGATTTTTATACCATTAATTAGAGAGCTGATAAGACAAGGATATTTTTCTAGTATTTTGTAGGTACATCTGGCGTAGTAGGTATTATTTTTTTTCACTATATTACAACTTCTTTTTATGACGGAATTGCAAAAATTACAGGAAAAAATTGTTTCTTATGTGATTTATCCTAAAAGTGTAGAATTTTTTGAACTTTTAATTAGGTACCTATTTAAAAAGGTCTGCTGCGTCGTCAGCTATGATAATAACTTAAATTTCAGTACATTCGCGCCGTTAATCGTTTTTAACCTTTTGACCGCCACAGCATAAAAGCTCGCGCGTGCCCTCCACGCCAAGCCACAATTTAATCTACTATTTTGTCACATATTTGTGACGTTTGGCGTACAGGGCACGCGCTTGCTTGTCACGTATATGTGACAATGGCGTCCAAAAGGTTAAATTGGCTTTAAATGATTTAATCTGGGATTTTTCATAAAACTAAAAATCGACCTAACTCAAAAACCACTGACTTTCGATAGAACATTTGGTGGCTTAATTTCTTGCATTATAACCCTACTATAACGTCCTGCAAGGAATACGTCGAATTACCAGTAACCCTGTATATTTATATACCTACTTATAGGTATTCATGTTCAATGCCCCAGCCTAGTTTAGAAGAGTCATACATAACCAATGATATTCTAATAAATATCATTGTACATAACCCTATATTTACTGAGATTTAGTAACTATGCTATATGACAAATAAGCTTATGATTATTATATTACTAGAGCTAGGTATATACCTACCTACGAAGTGAGTGGCGTGCAGGTGGTGCAGTGTCGGCTTACAGCTCGCCTGTTCTAAGATGTGGTTCCAGTGTCGTAGTAAGCGAGCCGGTGAGGCTGGTGTCCTGGTGGCTGTTATATTTTACAATTTCTTATGAATGTGTTGTAATTACATAGGTATATTTACTTAGTAAGTATATTATTTTAACTTGTAAGTACAGGTAGCTATTAAAATCACATTAGTTAGAGAATTATTTGCACTTTTTTAAATCTGTCACTGTACCTACTATAATAAATCAATAAAACCTATTGGTTGTGTTTTCCTTATTACTTACCTATTAACAAAAGTTAGTTTTGTGGATTTCAGGAATTTAAAATAGGTTACTTACCTACCTATTGTAAAGTAAAGGTAAGTGCTAAGCCTACCCACCTACTGGTTCAGGCAATGTATTCTATAAAAAAAAAACATTTCAAACAAAAAGGCAGGTAAGTAGGCAACCAGAATGTTAGTTATTAAAAAGAAGTCTTTTTGACTGTCTTCTTATCTACTACAAAGGGAATTTCTCAATGGACGTCTAGAGTTGGGAGTGTTAAAGTGATGCGTTGTGTTGGTGTGGTGTGTTGAGCGATATGTAGAGGAGGAATGTAGAAGGCTTCAGAATATGAAGCCCGCTTGGCAATATCAGGTCAGGCTAGTCACCAATATGGGATACCCCATATTCGTGTAGGTACTCTGCAACAGTACCACAGTTCTTCAATCTCAGAGAAACCAGAACACGTCGAGACTAATACTGGAATGCCATAATGGGGTTGCACGTTGGAATGCTGAATGCCTGAAAGCATTACAGTACTAAACCGCAACATGGGGACACCAATGGATTAAAGGACACAGAGGATCACTTGGACATGATGCAGCAACTGATGAACTCACCAGGGGATCCAACACAAAACGCCATCTCTTTGTGTTCCATAGTATTTGTGGTTTTTATAAATATGTATGTTAGTCTGTAAGGTTTATATGATAAGTCCGCCTCCGTACCTTTGTGCTTCAAGGAAAAAAAAATACATAAATAAATTTGGGTCTATTGTTAACTGAATTAAATGACGTATTATTATTTTTAAAACTCTTCTGACCTGAACCTATTGCGGCCATTCCTTTCAATCAGCTAAGGAGTTGGTTAAATGATCATACTCAAAAACAAGCTGAGAAATGGTGAACCTGAACCCCAATTTTATGGTAATCTAGGGAAACTACACCATCCTTGAATGTGAAGCTGACCAAGGGCTTCTGCACCTGGGCAGAGATGGATCGCACCTCGTGTTGGGAACCAGCACTGGACTAAAACTTACAGACCCTAGGCATCACTGACAGTCCCCTGTGCAGAGCGTGCATGGAAGTGGAAGAAACGGTAGCCCATGTACTCTTCAAGTGCACCAGCGTAACCCAGTTCCACAAGGAAACTCTTGGAACACCAATATCCCTTGTCGATGTCCTGAGAAGACTGGGAAGATTGATCTGCTTGTAGGGAGTTTCACACACAATGGTCCACTTTTAGGAATAAGTGCGGAAACCGAAACCCTAACATAGAACATAGGTAACCTGCTTAACACTTGTCCAACCACCAAAAAGTTATCAACTATTACAATTTACAGTCCACTCTGCTGAACCCTCTCAACTAAATAAAATAATAGCAAGTTGGGTCAGTGGGTCGTCTTAGGGGCGGATTTAGTTGTGCTGCCTGTTACAGACACAAGCCACTGACAAAGGGTGGATTCAAAAAAACACCAAATCAATAACACTGTAACTTATATATTATAATTACATACATTCTAAATAAATAGGGATACTATCCACGTTAGATTTGCTAGCTTCATGTCACGATTTACTCCTCCACTTTTTCATTCTTGAATTTTCCTCCATAAAAGGGGATGTTGGCACAGAACAGTCTCCAGTCTGTGAAGTAAAGGAGACCAACGAAAGCAGCACCTCCGAAGCCGGCCGCTGATGTGGCGAACGATGCGGCGATTTCAACATGTTTCTTTCCCAAACGGCCCAACATTTTGCAAATTTTCGGAGGTTACCTCCTGTCAGCAAAGTTACGTAAAAGTTCGAGTTTGACTTAAAAAACTCCAAGATCTATAGGAAAATACAATTTGACAGTTCCAAGTCCAGTGTTGCCAGAATGTCCACCAACCAAAACGAAGTTTTCTATTATGCGGGCTCCACATTCGCGCCACGAACAACTGTCAAATTGTCGCACGTAATTTTGCCGCGAAGTCTTCACGAAAATTAATTCACGCGCATGTCGAGAATGAACGCCAAATAAGGTAGCGCTATGCGCTTTGGCTCAATATAATATTACGTGTGTATACCTACGCAATACTAACACCTACCTACGAAGTACTTAAGTTTAAAAGAATCTTTCACTTTTTTTATGTTCTGTAATCTTACCTTCGTTTTATCTCCATGTTCTTTTTGTTTAGGATCCCATAAAATGGGTTCGGCATATGAGCATTCGATCAATACGGTTCCAGCTTATTCGTCCAGCTGACGCTCATCTTGACGCAAACGTAAACAAACACAAAAAAAAATACGTTTTTGAATTCACGCGCGAATGTGGATGCGCTTGATTTCACAGGAAGTTCGCGCTTCGCAAACCCTTTGAAGCTGGCGCAAATACCGACACTGAACGGGAAACAAGGCGCGAACAGGTGCGAAGCCCGTGAACGGGTGCGAAAGCCATCCACATTCACCGTTCGCAGCTTTCGCGGGTGTTCGCCTCGCGAATGTGGAGCCCACATTAGAACTTAGGGCTTCATTGGTGTCCATCGTGGCTGATAGTCACCGTAACTTATTTTTGAGATTTTATAAGGTTTTGTGATTGACACCGAAGCCAGTTTGAAATGTAAACGTTAGTACGTCTTTTGTTGTTTTATTGTTGTTTATGTTCGTGGTGAAGCATACTTCACCGCGTTTATAACAGCACGTTTATATCACCGTAAAATTGTCATACACGTTAGATTGTAAATTATCCAGAGAGATAAAGGAATGGTATCGTTAGTTCTGATTTCAGCCACGCGCCTTGTACAGGCCCGGTCCTTGATCCTTGTACATACTTAAATGAAAACGCTTCATATAATATTGATAATTTTATAAATAGCTCGTAAAACTTTTACTCTAACTTCACTTTTCTATATAAGAAGATGAGTTATTATAAGTGGGAACAAAGTTTAATTAAATGTACTTATGAACTAAGTGGTTTAGTTATAATAATAATATTTACATCATTTATGCCGTTATTTTAATACTAACGTTGTATGTATTCTTCATTCGTTGCGTTTCAGGTTAAGCTGTGCTTGCTTGGGTTGGTCTATGGATGGGTGGCCACCCTTACATCCCGGGTTTCCTCTGTGCCTCGGAAAGCACGTTAAGCTGTTGGTCCCGGCAGTCATTTGTCCATCTCTGACAGCCTTTACAGGTACTCACTGAGTACCTGTAATGTTTAACTTTTTGGGCCGCTGAGTAGTACTCAGCGGCCTAAAAAGTCTGACAACCAGTCTTTCCAAGGGGTATCGTACTAACCGGGTCAGACAGGCAGTCACTCCTTGCAAAATACTAGTATTCAGCTGCATCCGGTTAGACTGGAAGCCGACTCTAACAAAGTTGGGAAAAGGCTAGGCCTAATGATGTACCTATTAGAGACACCATATTATGTGTGAAGTAGAGTTTGTAGTGAATGTTTTATGTTGTGCACACTTTGTCAAGCAAAATGCAGGTGCTGGTATTTACTGAGACCTCGCTTAGAGTCTGTGTGATGTTTAGTATGTAAATTATACAGCAATAATACGTAAATTAAAACAGAATACTCCCCAAGTTCGAAGAATTCAAATTCACAGTCCAAAAGTTGACACTCGATAGATGTAAAATAGTTTCCAAGAACTCTCTAGATGGCTTTGATCTGACTACGTTACTAGGTGCCAAAGCAAAAACGCTTGGAAAAAAACATTGTATACGTCACATACGCTCGTTGATTGAAACTTTCGTTTGCATAAGCCTCCGATGTAATTCACTTTCACTTGGATGTAATGGTTGCATTACATCCAAGTGAAATGATGTGACTTTCCGTTCCTTGCAGTAACTTACCAAGATCAGCGCAATCTATACAGCGACTAGGGAAGACTTGAAAAAGAAAATCCCTCTTAGTCTATGAAAAATAGAGTGGTCAACTGTGCTGAGGCGAAAAGCACCTTACCCTGTTAGTCACCGTAAAGTTACATCCACTCAGTGTGATACGTAATTAAGTACCAATATTATGACATTCTCGGTTGTCATCAAAGTTCGGTGCGGTGTACAACCGAAGCTCGATAGTCACTGGATATCAGAGCGATACGTTAAAGCCCTGCTGGGTGGTCATACTGCTCGTGCAGTATTTCACAAACCTGTGTCTAAACTACTAGCAGTAAATAAAGAAAAAACACACTTAACATGAATAAAAGTAAAAGCATTAGCCATAAAAGTACATATTATTACGCGTGCGCAAAACTGTCGTCGCTTCGAATGTCGCAGAGTTGATATACCTCTCTAAGATCTGCTAAGATCAGAGATACACACTTCTCAATTGTGGTCTTTATCCTGTAAGAACACAAGGCATGGAGATGATACTACCACTTTGCAACAGTTGCAAAGTGGTAGTATTTAATTCAAAATTGTACTGAAAAAAAGAGCAGTAACTGCTCTTTTTTTCAGTATTTTGAATGAGAGGTTTTCTTTTTGACAATTAAAAAAAAAATAGTTTCCATAAACTCGATAGATGGGGTTGATCCGACGACGTTACTGGGTGCCAATGCCAAAACGCTTGAAAAAACACACGTCACATACGCTCGTTGACTGACACTTTTGTTTGCATAAGCTTCCGAATATAATCATTAGGTCCAAGTGATATTATGTGACGTTCTGTTCCTTGCAGTAACGGAGTCAGACCAGCGCCATCTATCCAGCGACTAGGGAAGAGTTGAAAAAGAATTTAAAGTCCCTCATTGTTTCTTAAAATTCTGCACAAAAAAAAACTTGTCAATGACAAATTCAAATTGAAATGTCAATGTCATGGAGTGAAGGGTGTTGTGTGTTGTGTTTATTATTGTTAGCCATGTCTGTCTTGAACTATCCGAGAAATCATTAAAATCGTCGTACAATCGATAAAAAGGGTAATTGCGAAGAAGGACGTCAGTATCAACGAGCGGACCGAGCGGCTCTATTCCTGTGTACTGCGGCGGCGGCGCGACCGTAATCAATCACGGTGTTCGCAATGTGGGACTCGTCGGCGTTCCTGGGCGCGCTGACGCCCAAGTTCTACGTGGCGCTAACGGGCACGTCGTCGCTGATCTCGGGGCTGATCCTGATCTTCGAGTGGTGGTACTTCCGCAAGTATGGCACGTCGTTCATCGAGCAGGTGTCGCTGACGCACC
The DNA here is from genome assembly GCA_950022955.1 of Xestia ashworthii. NCBI lineage: Eukaryota > Metazoa > Arthropoda > Insecta > Lepidoptera > Noctuidae > Xestia > Xestia ashworthii. The sequence goes on from OX465557.1 coordinate 295,211, forward strand.
TGGGCCCGTGGCTGGGCGGCGGCGGCGCCAGCTCGGAGCCGGACGCTGCAGACTGCAAGGTGTGGCGCAACCCGATGTCGCTGCTGCGCGGTGCGGAGTACGGGCGCCTGTGGAGCGCCGCGCGCCGGGCGCCGCTCACCTACTACGACATGAACTTGTCGGCGCAGGAGCACCAGGCGTGGTTTGGCTGTGGCGCTGAGGTACAAGCTCACATTCGTCATACTATTGAATTGCATTACACAATGGCTTTAAAGGGTAGAAAGCTATTTTGACAGTAATATGATAAAAGATTTATCTATTTAACTATTTATGTACACACAAAATACTTAAAAGGACAATATATTAACATAGAAGAGCACAAAGGTACCGCTTATTTCAAAAGAAGTTTCTTCCAGCTGACCTTCAAGAGGAAAGTCTGATAAGAAATGTAGACACAGTGTGTAGAAAAGTCAAACAAGAAAATATAAATTAAAACTTAAAAGAAAACTATGACTATTTAAAATAAACTTATTACATACAAATACATACACATATTATCAAGAACAATTAAACTACTATTGTAAATATTTACTAGTATACATACATAATTATAATATACATACATGTAGAATATTACTGTATAGAAGAGAGCTTTTTGACTTGTTTTTTAAAGAGAATAAAGTTTAGGAATCTTGAATGTTAGGCGGAAGTGAGTTACACAAACGTCCTGCATGAACAGAGAAGGAGTAGGAATACAGTTCAGTTTTATGGGATGGGAAATTAAGATAATGCCTGAGGTGGGATATACAGAGAGCATCAGAAGGACGGGTAAAGGAAAAACACGCCGGTAGCTGGGATATGCAGGGTTATAAAGGACATTGTAAAGGAGGCATAATATCCGAGTGTTCCTGCGAAGACGGATAGGGAGCCACGTAAGCTCCTTGCGGAAGGAAACATGGTCAAAAAGATCCTATGCACACATACCTACTACTGTGATATTGTATCTACTCAGATCATAGTCTACTTGTGTGTCACAAGAAGCTGAACAAGGGTCAATTTGTATGACCTTTAGCAGGTGTTGCAATTTCTAACCTGCCTTAAAGTTAAGATCCAATCAACCAAAGCATTTTATTGTAGTTCTGTAAACTATCGATATCACCTTTAGTTAATGCATTTAATGAATTAAGTGACCTTACTTTATTTTTTCAATGGAATGTATTCTGCTTTTTTTTCATAAAATTTACTGCTGAGCAGATAACAGTTTTTTTTAAACAATGATGAGATTTACGCAGAAACAAACAAGGAATACAGAGCCTAATCTTGCTCAGCAATCTAGGGACATAACTGCAACTGGATCTGTTTGCAATTTTAATTAGAAAGGCCAAGTTGTAGATTTTTCTTTGTTCATATAAAGGAATAATATGAAACCTTTTACATCGGTTAACCTATTGACCACCATAGTCACATATATATATGTGACAAGCAAGTGTGTGCCCCGTAAATGGTTGGTGAAGTTGTGGCTTGGCATGAAGGGCACGGGTGTGTGTTTGTGCTCTGCGTTTGATGAAATATGCTAGATAACTAGGATATGGAAGTCAAAATGTTGTTTGCACAGAGAATATTTATCAAGTGAATGACACAAGTCGTTATTAAATCGTTTTAATTGGATATCAATTTGAAATGTTGTTTTCAACTAAAAAGTTTCACATCTAGTGGTCAAAAGGTTTAAATATTAAGGTAGATATCTATAAATTATATTAAAGTGTCGTATGTAAAATAAAAAAAAATAAAACTGAAGTGTCTGTATACAGGGTGGAATTTTTTTGAGGGAAAGTACCCTAAATACTGCAATGGAAATAGCTAATTATACTCAAAGGAAACATTTCTTTATTTTAATCTAATCTAATCATTTAAAGCGTACAACGTACTCAGCGGAAGCATAGTATTATACTCGTACTCGTGCGCAGGGCCCGGCGGAGGAGGCGATGGCGCGCGCGTGGCGCGAGCGCGAGCCCGGCGCGCGCGTGGCCGCCGCCCGCGCCGCGCTCGGCGTGCGCGCCGACTGCGCCGCCGCGCTGCTGCTGCTGGCCGAGGAGGACGCGCCTACCGTGCACGAGGCCGAGCGCGTACTGCGCCGCGCCTGGCGCGCCGCCGAGTCGGCCTGGCGCCACTCGGCCGCCGGCGGCGCCGCCAGCGCGGCCGAGGCGCGGCGCGACGCGGCCGTGCTGGCGCACGTGAAGCGCCGCGCCGCCATGTGCGCGCGCCGCCTGGGCCGTCTGCGCGACGCCGCGCGCCTGTTCCGTGAGCTGGCGCGCGACGCGCCGCCCGCGCTGCACGCACTGGCGCTGCACGAGAACCTCATCGAGGTGCTGCTGGAACAGAAGGCCTACGCGGACGTGCAGGTATTTATACTGCTCGACTGAAACAACTTCGGCTCTGCACTTTTCTAGTTCAATGGCTTATCCATTGATCTAGAAAAGTGCAGAGCCGAAGTTAAGGGAAGAGGACAGATTATTTTGATGAAGATCAATAATCACAAAATGTTTGTTATTCATCCAAATTTATTTTTCACCACTCCCGCACGAAAGAAGTGTCTTTCTTCTACTAAAACAGTGAGGAAAGTTGGTTTTTCTTCACTGTTTGAACAGTGAGGAAAGTTGGTTTTTCCCCACTGTTTGAACAGTGAGGAAAGTAATAATCCCGTTCAGAAACTAACCTTGCCTGATTTTCTTATGTTAAGTTTCAAAGATATTTTTAAAAAGAAATAATTTTATGCTTAGAATAGAAATATTTATAAGATAAGATTAATGTTTTTTATAAATTATATCAAATTATTGTAAGTGTATAAGTTCAGAAACATTAAAAAAGTTTAATAAAATATTGAAAAAATTACATCGTCAAATTTTGATTTACTTTGTGACTATTTAATTTATTTACCTATGATGACTGAATACTTTCATGCTGGGAGTGGTGGTGAAAAGTTTTGTATGCAACATGTGAGCAAGTTCATTTGCTATTCGTTTTGTTGAGTCTTTCGCTTACTCAGGATTAAAATTTATAATCACTCGCTGAGCTCGTGATTCTATTTTTCAATCCTTCGTTCGCTCAAGACTCAAAATCAAAACTCATAGGAAAAACGAACTTTCCTCACATGTTGGATAAATAACTATTATCACCTTCAAAGTATGCTCCTTCAGAAACGATACACTTACGCCAACGAATAATACAATCATCAAAACAAAACATTTTTTTAAAGACTGTTTCCGGAATTGAGTTTAGTTCTCTTTAGTACCGATTGAAAACGGGTGCCACGAAGTGGTAATTTGAGTTTAGGAAAAAGAAAGAAGTCGGCTGGAGCCATATCTGGTGAATATGGTGCTCTCTTGCTCGATGATTTTGGTTGAGTGTTTGGTTAAAAATTCGTTCACAATGATGACCTTGTGCGAAGGCGCATTATCGTGGTGCAAAATCCAAGAATTTACTTTCCACAAATCTGGCCTTTTTCGGTGAATTTGCTCTCTTAAATGCCGCATAACGCTTAAATAATATTCTTTATTTACCGTTTGACCTTCCGGCAAGAATTCCTAGTGCACAACGCCGCGATAGTAAAAAAAAACAGTAAACATGACTTTGACTTTTGATCGACTTTGGCGTGGTTTCTTCGGTTTCGGTTCAGTTGGAAGGCGCCACTCCGAAGCTTGTTGACTAGTTTGCATGTCAAACTCGTAAACCCACGTCTTGTCACCAGTAACAATGCGTTTCATTAATGTTTGGTCGGAATAGACTTGTCCTAGCATGTCTTCAGCGACTCTCATGCGATTGAGTTTTTGGAGAAAATTCAGGTCTTTTAGGACTAGCCGAGCGGTAACATGTTTCATACCCAAATGATTAGTTAAAATGGCACGGATCGACTCGTGAGACAGAAAGTTCGGCGGCTATCTCTCTCAAAGTTGAATGAGGATTTTCAGTCACTATTTCCTTCACTTTTGCGATGTTAACTTCATTCCAAAGCTAATATCACCACATAAGTACTCCACCAGATTAAAGGCTCACCCAAATCAATTGGTAATGAAACTAATGTCAAACCCTGTTACTTTCACAAGACTGAAAAGAAGGGCACCTCAAGACCTACTTACAAACAGCATGAATAAGCTGAGGGCCTAAAATGGCCGCTTTAGCAGAACATAATACGAATCACCTTACAAAATGTAATTACCTAAAATGGACTTTATTGTTATGAGTGTAAAGTCCACTTTTAGAATTTAAAAGTAGTAACGTGATTCATTTAATGTTCTGCTAAAGCGGCCATTTTAGACCCCCTGTAATGCCGATCGGATGAGACTGTGGCTTCATACCGTGCAAGATCAGGAACCATCATCTACCTATTGCTGAATGTCTGAGGACAGATTGCATTAAAGAGAAGGGGATAAAAAAAAAAAAAACTTCATTCCAGTTGCAGATGTTGATGGCCTACCAGAGCGAGGCAAATCTTCCATCACATCTCGACCGCTTTTGAACGCTTTGTACCACTCATAAGCACGTGTTTTTGATAAAGTCGATTCACCGTAAGCCATAACCGTACGCGTAACATTTTCAGTGACTCCTAACAGGAAATTCCATTGGCGATGCAAAATTCAAGACAAACTCTTTGTTCGATGTTTTTGTCCATAATGAAATCCGCTATGTTACACACTAGATATGAAATCACTAAAACAGCACTGTATTTAATAAATAACAGATGCAACTCAAACTCCGCGCCAAATGGAAAACAGTTGTAAATCACAATCTATAACAACAAAAAAAAAACAAAAATTTGAATTTTTGAAACCATAAACAAATTTTAATCATCCATTCCCAATACTTTTTTGACTGAATGTATATTTATAATTCGATCGTCGATCATTGTGGCCGCAGGCCGTGCTGGCGCGCTACGACGACGTGGGGCTGCCGCGCTCCGCGTGCGTGTGCTACACCGCGGCGCTACTGCGCGCGCGGGCCGCGGGAGGGGGGGGCGCGGGCGGCGCGGGAGGGGGGGGCGCGGCGCGCGGCGCGGCCGAGCTGGGCGCACTGGAGGCCATGCGGCGCGCCATCGAGTTCAACCCGCACGTGCCCGAGTACCTGCTGGAGCTGCGCCCGCTGACGCTGCCGCCCGAGCACGTACTGCGGCGCGGCGACAGCGAGGCGCTGGCCTACGCCTTCTTCCACCTGAAGCACTGGCGCGCGTGCCCGGGCGCGCTGCGGCTGCTGGGCGCGGCGTGGGCGGCGGCCGAGCGCGGCGCGGGGGGCGCGGGCGGCGCGTGCGCGGCGTGCGCGGACCGCGAGCTGCTGCCGCAGCACCACGCGCTGTCCGTGTTCCCGCGCCGGCGCGCGCCCGCGCTGCTGCCGCTGGCGGCGGCGCTGTGCGCGGCGACTGCGCTGCTGGCGCTGCTGGCACATCGCTGGCCGGCGCACGCGCACGCGGTGGCGCGCGCCGCGGCTCAGGGGCTGGACCCGCGCCGCTTGCACACGCTGCTGGCGGCCGTGTGACGTGTCACGTGTCACGTGTCACGCGTGACGTGTCACATGTCACGTGTTACGTGTGACGCGGCGCTAGTCGTTAATGCTGGGGCCACACTAACGTGAAATGCCATTAATTATTGCGAAAATGGACGCATTATCGCAATAATTAATGGCATTTCTCGTTAGTGTGGCCCCAGCATAAGAGTACGGCGATGTTGCATTGTGATCTGCATTATTTTAATTGCAGAATAAAGTGTTACTATCTTATGACTGTTTGTTACTCTGCCGTCCTATCGCTTCTCCCTACTGACTCCAAACCTACAGTAATAACTTATAGCACCCTTGTTAAGTTTTCTCACTTCCGATCCCACAGACTCATAGGTCTGACTCTGGGACTTGATAGCCCTTCAGGAGACGTGGCTACTACCAGAAGAGCTGTCATATCTGAATGGAGTGGACAGTGACTTCGGGTGTACGGGGACGTCGGCTGTTGATACTGCCTCAGGTATGCTGAAGGGTAGACCATACGGTGGGGTTGCCATTTTACGGCGGCGTGGCGTTGATAACCCGCGTATATGTGCGATACAAATAGTGCTTGACAAAAAGTCAATCTTAGTGATAAGTGTGTATATGCCAACGGCGTGTCCGATGGCATATACACACTTATTTATCACTAAGCTTGACCACAAACTTGCCCGAGTTCACGGACACAATCAGTGCGGTGAGTGCTATAATTATAGACAGCAGTAATATTATTGAATGTGTATACGTATTAGGGGGCTTTAATGCGCATCCTACTGAAGGATTTTACAATGAACTGTAGTTTTTGTTCTGAGCAATATTGAACGTGTGTTGATACAGACTGGTTAGGTGTTATGAGTACTCAGACTTTTATAAGTGATGCGCAACGGCTCTAGACGCTGATTAGACCATTGTGTTGTGACCAACTGTGTTCAGTAGTGGGGGTGTATGTGCACTATGATGTTGTTTGGTCGGACCACTTTCCTGTGTTTGTTGAGTGTAATTTAGACACTAAATTACAAAAAAAAACCGGCCAAGAGCGTGTCGGGCCACGCTCACTGTAGGGTTCCGTAGCTTCCCAGACCATTAAAAATACCAACATTTTTCGTCAGCAAAAATAACTTTGTTTTTCATAGTATTTGTATGAAAAACAAAGTTATCATTTGCGTTTTTTTGAAAAAGTGCTATATAACTCAAAAACTATTCAACTCATCAAGTTGAAAATAATTTTCCTAGAAAGTTCATATAAAGGTCTACTTCTGTGATTTTTTTCATATTTTTTAAACTTATGGTTCAAAAGTTAGAGGGGGGGGGGACACATTGTTTTTGACTTTCGGAGCGATTATTTCCTAAAATATTAATATTATCAAAAAATGATTTTAGAAAACCCCTATTCATTTTTAAATACCTATCCAACAATATATCACACGTCAGGGTCAAAATTAAAAAAAAAATCGCTCCCCACTTTACGTCTGGGGGAGGTACCCTAATAAAAATGTTTTTTTAAATTTTTATTTTTGCACTTTGTCGGCATGATTGATATACATATTGGTACCAAATTTCAGCTTTCTGGTGCTAACGGTCACTGAGATTATCCGCGGACAGACAGACAGACAGACATGGCGAAACTATAAGGGTTCCGTTTTTTGCCATTTGGCTACGGAACCCTAAAAAACTAGTGATGATATCTATACACAAAATAAAGTGAAAGAAGCCCCGAACAGATTGATGAATACAGGAGGGTCTGTCATGATAAGTTAAAACACATAGATTTTCCGCGGGCGTTGCAACTCTGTGCTGATAAAACTTGTGACATTTTGGAGCATAGGCCTATCATTGAAAAATCATCATCATCATCTCAGCCGAAAGACGTCCACTGCTGGACATAGGCCTCCCCCAAGTGTCGCCACATTGACCGGTCCCTTGCGACTCGCATCCACCGGATTCCCGCAACCTTCACCAGGTCATCGGTCCACGGTGGGAAGTCTTCCAACGCATCGTCGCATTGATAAAATGTATCATGACATTGTTTTAGCTTTGAGTGAATCAGCAGCTTTAGGCCGGGAAAATAAAGTGTTCAAGTGAAAGCGTAGTGTAGTCGGCTGGAATAGACATGTGAGCGCCGTGAGCGGGGCACACAGGGAGGCCAGACACAATTTTTTAACTTGGGTGTGGTATGCTAAACCTGCTGCCGGTCAAATATATTATGAATAGATGTGTAATTCCAGAAGAAAATTTAAATCCTGGTTGATGTGGTGTCAAAATAATGAAAATCAGGTTAAAATGGACATGCTCGCTTCACATCACCCACAAAAAGACTTTAAATCATTCTGGAAAGCCACAAACCGGTTAAATTAAAGACCTGGGCTCCCTTTGTGTGTCGACGGAGAAATTGATTCAGAAGAGATTGCGAATATCTTTATGAATCACTTCAGTGTAAATTCGCCGCTGGGGCCGCCGTCATGGGTGCTTGATGTTGGGACTGGAATGGAGCTTCAAACAAGGTTCAGCGCCAAAGATGTTGTAAAAACGATATCATCAATGTCTAGAGGAAAGTCACCCGGCCATGATGGCCTCAGCATTGAGCACCTGCGATTCGCGGATCCCCATCTGCCCAGGACGTTGTCCATATTGTTCGCGTCGTTCAAGATTCAAGATTCTTTATTTGCATGAAATATGGTATGTTACATGGTGGTCTTATAAATTAAAAGGTTTCACATATTTCGCTGACTTCTATCAGCATGCAAACTTAAAAATTAAAATATCTATTTAACACATTTTTCTCGTAATGTACGTAGTTATGAATTAAACAAAACATATAAGAAGCATTAAAATGACAATTTATCTTTGACAATACTATTATTTTAGAATTAAAAATACTCATGTGTAGAATAAAATAAAAAAAAATTCATGAAAAATTTCATGAGCCATGCATACCTATCTGCCTGTCGAGATGTTGAGAACTTTAGTAGTACCGGTAGTTAAAAATAAAACTGGCGATATAGCCGATACCTTATAATTATCTCGAAGATATTTGACGGACTGCTTAACGCGCAATTAGGTAAATAAATATATGTCGGAGGAAGAGGAAGTAAACGAAGATTTGATAGTTCGTTGCATACGTGCAATTGATAATGTGACTGTTCCTAAATTACCCTAGGCTGATAAAAATTTCGTTTTTCCTAAATCATGCTATTTATTAGTATTTATGGTCAGCTTCCCCCTTAGGGGAAGGAACAGCGCCCCGCCTCCGCGCAAGCTCTGTAGGTTTCAACCTTTGACTGGATGGCCTTCCACTGACTGGGTGAATTGAATTCCAAATGAGGGGTTTGTCTTGGCCCTGTCCCGTCCTTAGAGGCTAAGGGACAGGGATGGGACACAAGGTGAAGTTAATATTGGAATTCACTGTTAGATATATATGTCACCGTAAAATTGTCAAATACGTTATATTGTAATATCTCTAGCGATATTGTAAAATCTCGAATTATTGTCAAATGAACATACTGCTTACAACAAAACGCATTATTTTTCGTGAAATGCATGCGATGGTAGTCAACTCACGCGGTGTGGAGGGAAGGAGGGGTCCCCCTTGCCCAGTGGTACAACTCTCATGAAAAGATATTGTACCATTCCTGAGAAATACCGATTATTATAACCTAACCTTAAAACACTTTATATTCCCCTAAAAAGCGTAGTCGACGGAGCCCCGCTTCGCGGGGCCCCTATTTCCGAGTGCAGGGTTTAAAGGAACCTAACTAACCTAACGGGGGGGTGCCGCAAGTCCCGATTATGGGGGCAGAGATACTTCCGTATGTTCAGTTGACAATAATTCGAGATTTTACAATATCGCTAGAGATATTACAATATAACGTATTTGACAATTTTACGGTGACATATACATGAATAATATCAAATCTTATGAGGCAAAACGCCAATAAAGTATGAAGCGAATAAAACAAGAGGACGCAAAGATATGATATGATATACCTATGCTAGAAGTTTGGTAAGGAATCTTGACGCTTGTGCTTAAGAACCTATTAATTAGTTCGTTACGTTACTTTATCAGATTCCAAAAGTAGATGCCGCTTGCAAACGCAAACGGGCCCATGTACAAGTACATGGTTTCGTTTCAACGTTTGCTCGGCGTACGTGTACTGTTAGACCTAAGCGCATTGTCCTACTAAGGGCACTGTTAAGAACTCCAACAGCACACGTTCCCTAAGCGCTATATCTACATGTCTTTTCCAATCCTAAGACTTGGGTTGTGAGGCCAGTGCCATTGAAGAAGACAAGTTTTCATTATCTTTACTTACACGCGTACTCTCGTTGATAAACACCCTTACGGCCGTCTACCCCATTTATTATGATCAATTTGCACAAGCGCATCGTAGACTCAGTCTGTAGCAGAACATATTGCAATGTTACTGTTGAGCGCCGAAATGGTCATATGTTTCGTCATTTCTCGTTCCTTTAATCTTCCCCATGTAGAGTTTGCGTGTCTCGCTAAATTGTGACGATTTAGTGATAGGCCTGTGGCAGCCGGGGTTTGTTTTAACGAGACACAGTCCCTAGCGTTCGTTAGAACGTGGCTATCAATTTAGGTTGTGATACTTGGCGATGCCTACCCCACTCCCTGGAACGTACGGTCATCAGCTTCAAAGCAATTTTCTGAGCTAGACTTTTACAGGAAGCAGTATTCATCAGCAGCGTTTGATCGACTTGTAACACAAGTACAAGTTAGTATTACAATACTAAACATTATGATTTGTTTTAGACCATTTGTGAATATTATGGTGCTGTCTTCACCACTGAACAATATACTTTGTTCTAATCAAAATGTGAACATTACTATTCGGCCTTCCATTTGTGATGAGTCAGTTAAAAGTCGATATTCGTCAATAGTCGATTGTATATGGGTACAATGTACATGTTGTATGTACGTTGTAGAGTGTAGGCGGTCGGCTTTCTTCGTCTCCCTAGATCAAACGCAGCCTATGAATATTTGCTCAGGTACGGATTAGGAAGTGGACACATAACAGTTGAGATAATAATATACATTATCATGACGTGAAGCAATCGCTCCGTCATGCTGCAATAAATGATTACTGCCAGCCCTTCCACGCTACCGTCCAACTGCATTTTAAGCGAGAATTTAATTATAGTTAACACTTACTTACCACATGTTCTTTAAAGATGGTCAGTCTTCAACTAACTTACTGAATACTGTAGTTTCGCCTTTACCACAGCCTGGATCATTTCACGTAACAACACTCACTTTTATTAGACTTAATACTATTACTTATTTTTAGCTTATAAATATTATTTGTCCACGGGGAGTTGATGCGCATCTTAGTACCGAAACTATGCTAACTTTCCGAGTCTAACCTAGGACGTCCTAGTGCTTTTACGATTATAGACCGGTCTATCCCGCGAACTCAGCCAGACCTCTCCAAGCGTCTAAAGCCATCTCTAGCTCATCTCGATTAATCTAAACAGACCTTTCAATCCAACTCTATTATACTCTTACAAACATCACACTTTCGCGGCCACACACTCAGACATAGACTCCTAGTATTCTCTAAATCTCCTAGCTTATCGTCTGGTCTCTACCGGGGTGTAGTCTTTAGACTCCTAGTATTCTCTAAATCTCCTAGCTTATCGTCTGGTCTCTACCGGGGTGTAGTCTTTAGTATGGTGGCCCAGGACCAACCTAAGTACGACCCAAAAGGACCTTGAGAAACTACAAAGATTTGCCTGCGTGGCAATCACCGGCAGCATGAGAACATCACCAACTGCTGCCCTACAGGTGATGCTGGGGCTACCACCCCTACACCTCGTCGTAAGAGAGGAGGCGGCCGTAGCGATTTTCAGACTCGAGTTAGCCGGCACCCTAAGGAACGACTCAAGAATAAAACATACACGCATCAAAGAAGATGCAATCAAAGAACAACCGATGATGGCATCCCCTATCGACAGAACTCTGAAGACTCACTGCTTCAAAAAACACTACAACATAGAGCTCATAGAGGAGTTGTGCGACTACTCAGGCACAAGAGAGCTAAGAATCTATACTGATGGATCAAAAACCAACGATGGGACAGGCGCCGGGGTGTTCTCCGACGACCTCAACATTAAAATATCAAAATCTCTTGGAAGGTTCAACTCTGTCTACCAAGCGGAGTGTGTGGGCATTATCCAAGCAGCACACGCTATAGAGGCCAGGGAGGTTACGGATACCAACTTTCGTATACTCTCCGACAGTGCCTCGGTCCTTCAATCCCTAAAGAGTAACCAGATCACGTCGAGACTAATACTAGAATGCCACAAGGCCCTAGAACAAATCACGGTGTTGAATCACAACACGGTAACGCTGCAATGGATTAGAGGACACAGTGGATCACTCGGCAATGATGCGGCTGACGAACTTGCCAGAAGAGGATCCAGTACAATACCATACGGACCCGAACCCATTGTGCCCATTCCCTTCAAGCAGCTGAGGAACTGGTTAAAGGATCACACCCGATTACAAGCAGGGAAATGGTGGGCCTCGGCACCAGGTTGTAGGCAGTCCAAGGAAGCTATGCCATCCTTGGATCCAAAGCTGACCAGGCGCCTTCTGCGCCTGGACAGAGATAGCCTGCGTCTGGTGGCGGGGACCATCACTGGACACTGCTCGCTGAACAAACACTTCCACACTCTAGGTATCACTGACAGTCCCCTGTGCAGAGCGTGCCTGGAGGCGGAGGAGACGGTAGCGCATGTGCTCCTGGAGTGCACAGGCGTTACCAAGATTCGCGAAGAGACCCTGGGAACACCAGGATCACTTGCAGATGTCCTGAGGAGACCGGGAAGTTTAATCTGCTTCTGGAGGGAGGTAGGCTGGTTGGAGTAATCGGCCACCATGGCTCACGCACAATGGTCCATTTCAAGGACTAAGTGCGGAAACCTAAACCCCCATGATGATGATGATCTACCGGGGTGTCAACACGACTGTCTCCCGCCTATCTGCTGCAAGCCCTCGTCCCCCGCCTTTTCTCGGCATTCCCACGCTTCAGTTGCTGGTGCCCTTTTTAGGGTTCCGTAGCCAAATGGCAAAAAACGGAACCCTTATAGTTTCGCCATGTCTGTCTGTCTGTCTGTCTGTCCGCGGATAATCTCAGTGACCGTTAGCACCAGAAAGCTGAAATTTGGTACCAATATGTATATCAATCATGCCGACAAAGTGCAAAAATAAAAATTTAAAAAAACATTTTTATTAGGGTACCTCCCCCAGACGTAAAGTGGGGAGCGATTTTTTTTTTAATTTTGACCCTGACGTGTGATATATTGTTGGATAGGTATTTAAAAATGAATAGGGGTTTTCTAAAATCATTTTTTGATAATATTAATATTTTAGGAAATAATCGCTCCGAAAGTCAAAAACAATGTGTCCCCCCCCCCTCTAACTTTTGAACCATAAGTTTAAAAAATATGAAAAAAATCACAGAAGTAGACCTTTATATGAACTTTCTAGGAAAATTATTTTCAACTTGATGAGTTGAATAGTTTTTGAGTTATATAGCACTTTTTCAAAAAAACGCAAATGATAACTTTGTTTTTCATAGTATTTGTATGAAAAACAAAGTTATTTTTGCTGACGAAAAATGTTGGTATTTTTAATGGTCTGGGAAGCTACGGAACCCTACAGTGAGCGTGGCCCGACACGCTCTTGGCCGGTTTTTTTGTGAATCTTTCAATTGTTTTAAGTGTGCGTCCGGGTTTTGTCCAATCCAGAGTTTATATTACAAACACGTGTGCTTATTTAAACTATGAGTCGCTCGTAGAAATAGGATATTTTTAAATTTCTAAAGAATTCTTTGAGAAGCTTGTCAGCCATAGGTACCCATTAAAATAAGGGATTTATGACTGAAAGTTTTTACGTTTTGTTTTTCAATGAAAGTACGCCTCGTCGCCAATTACGGTAACTTGTCAAGTAATAAAATATGAAATGAATTGGTTTGTAAGTGTTTGGCTCCGTGTGTTGATTTTAAAATAAATATTAAGGAAGTATTTGCTTATTAATTGTATCGACCAGTCACAATAAGATTGATTGTTAATTTAAAATATCTTGTTAAATCCTAATTTAATGTGATTTGATTGACGGGTGTGTGGGTTTAGGCCTTCTGGGGTTGACGGGATTTTCTTCAAGGAAATACGTTTTTAAATGATGTAAGCGATATATTAAAGAGGGACACAAATACACAATACACATGAAAACTTAATACACAGTAGGTAATTATAAAGTCTTTGGGGTGCTCTCCGAGCGCGAGTCGAAACGTGTCGCGGCGCACACAGATTTTGTAACGACTGGCGGGCCGTGACGCGCGAGCGCTCGCCGGGTGGCGTGTTTTTCGCGCCAACGTTCAACGCACCTTGTTCGGTCCAAACCCAGGGCAAGCTGTGACCGAACCGTCTGCGATTCGCGGAGACAATCAAATTAAATTGCCCTTATGAAAAGTAACTTACCTGGTGCCGGTGGGTGGGTGAAGGGGATGACCAGTCCTTGATCAAGCTGGTTCTGGTATTGTATGTCTGTGTGTGTGCGTGTGGTAATGTGGTCGGGTGATTTGCCAGATCTGACTATGTTTCAACAGACGCTGCCTTAGCCTAGAACAGGTCGGGATGAAGCACAATAATAGTTCAAACGACACCACCGCCAACACTTTTCACAATTATAATGTTCAATTTTCACTCTCACACGCGGGCTAAGTTAACCTCAAATCGGCGTGGACAATTAACAAATAAACCCGGTTTTGGACATGTAGGGACACACACACGCTCAGAGTGTCGGGTAACCTATGTTCATTTTTTTTTTTAAAAAGGGGGGAATAGTGTAGGGACACACACACGCTCAGAGTGTCGGGTAACCTATTTCGTTACTAGGTAAGCCGAACCAGTCGGGACAACGCGCGCGCTATATTTAGACGTGTACCGTGTACAATATAATAGTTCACCAAATTAAGACTGTTTTATTTATTGGGTCACGAATATACCCTAAAGACACAAATGGGGGCGTTTTGTCCAATTAACACTGAATCACAACCAAAATCTTGCAAACAAAGAGGATTTACTTGGATTTTCCAATAATAATAATATAATAATAATAATAATTTATTTGCATCAAGTTTTACATTTTACATTAGATACATGTTAATACATACAATTTAAGGAAAATTAAACAATAGTGTGGCGACACCAACACCCTTGCTAAGTTGTCAAGACAACTTGTGTTAAAGATGCTGGGCCCGACCCTTTAGTGGATGTTTCTTAATTGTAATTAGTTACATACATGCCATTTTACAAAATATATGACTAGTCCATTATGCAGCATAAGTAAACGGGCAAATAAACTATTTAGAAAAGAAATAAAATGAAAACAAAAGTAATATAATGGTATGAGCAGAGTAGTGTAGTGTGGTGTGTGTGTGTATGTGTGTGTGTGTGTGTGTGTGAGTGTGTGTGAGTGTGTGTGTGTGTGTGTGTGTGAGTGTGCATGTGTATGAGCATAGGCTAGTTTAACGGGAGCTATATTGAGTCAACAATAAATTTTCTGTATTGTTGTAGTTAAGTGTTACAAGCCAATCACTTAGTATCTTTTTGAGTGACATTTTAGGTAGTGAGTAGAAGTCCAGTACTTTGTTAAGGCTATTATAGAGATGAGGACCTTGGAAACAAGGAAATCTTCTTGTAAAAGAGAACTTACAGGGGAAGGGTTGACATACCTTGTCTTTGCGTCTTGTGGTGATTACTTTAAAGGAGGTTCTTTGGTGCTGATATAGTACCATGTGTAAGACAAATAATTGCCTCACTGTAAGGACTTTACAGTTCCTATATAATTCCTCAGTTGGAAAAAGGATGGACCTAAAGGTGCTAGTTTTTAGCACGGCTCTCTGAGCTCGTTCTAGTTTCAAAAGAATAGTTTTTGGTCCACCACCCCAAGCACTTATACAGTACGTTAAGAGAGACTGACAAAGAGCAAAATATGTACACCTAATAATTTGGGGTCCTGCGATGTGGCGAAGAGTACTAAAGACAAAGATTAGCTTTCTAATTCTTTTCGTCAGTAACTCTATATGTGGTGCAAAACTCAGGCTGTCGTCGAGAGTCACACCGAGATATTTAATGGTTCTACAGCGTTCCAGTTCGGGACATGTACATGTCGCAGTGCCAGGCAGTACACAAGAGTGCGCTACCAAAGCGTACGAATTTGGTGGTTGACTCGAATTTCTTAAACTGTATGTAAGAATTTTAGTTTTGTCGGTGTTGATTGTGAGAATGTGTCTTTTGAGCCATTGTAGAACACTATTTAGTCCTTTTTGTGCAGAATCAAAGGTGTCATCCCAAGTATCACCAGAGAAGGTAAGGACAGTGTCATCAGCGAATGCCACGATTTTTCCACTTCCCAAAGTCAGATTACATAGTTGGTTAACGTATATTAGAAATAAGGTTGGACCTATCACACTGCCTTGGGGAACGCCGAATGTCACTGGTAGCTCTCCACTGAGGCAATTTTGTATTTTTACACATTGTGTTCGATTTTGAAGGTAGTCCTTGAAAATGTTAAGTGATTGGTCACGTATCCCCAATTCTTCAAGCTTTATTATAAATCAGAAATCGAAACCGTATCGAATGCCTTTTTTAGGTCCAAAAAAATTGACAATACCTTCTTTTTCCTGTCAATATTTTTGGTAACATAGTCAATTAGGTCAATTACAGCACTACTAGTTGATTTATTGCGTCTAAAGCCGAATTGGTTGGGAGAAAAAAGCTTTTTATCTTCCATGTAAGTCACGAGTCTTTTATTAATTAGGCGTTCTAGTATTTTGGAAATGGAAGGTAACACTGCAATAGGACGATAATTATTTACCAATTTTTTGCTTCCAGTTTTATGAATTGGGTGTATGATGGCCTTCTTGAAGGACATGGGGAAAGTGCCGGTATGGAAACAGAGATTAAAAATATGTGTGAGTATGGGGACTAGTATCGATGAATAGCGTTTTTACAACTTTGTAGGAATATCCCAGCCTACAGCAGAATCTGTTTTAAGTGACATCAGCATCTCTCCAACCTCCGTTTCATCGGTGTCTAACATGACGAATGATTGTAAAGGTGGAGATGCAGGGGTAGTGTCTGATGGGACTTTATGACTACCAAGTGGACGTGAAAAGTTATCAGCAAGTTCCTTGCCGATATTGGCAAAAAACTCATTTACTTTGTCCACCGAGAGCTGAGGTGACGTAGAAGAAGCCAATAATTCGGTGTTGGGTATGTTAGGCTTGTCTGTGTTAGTCACTCTATCACCTTCCAAATCTTTTTATTGTCCTTTGAAGCTTCAGTCAATTCTCTCCTGTCAAAGTCCCTTTTTAATTTTTTTAAAATTCTTAATGTAATATTGTTTGGACAAAGCTTGAGTTTTTTGTGCATTGCATCTTTATTCCGCATACAGCGGAGCATACCAACGGTCATCCACGGTTTGAGTAAACGTTTTTTATTTGGAACCTTGTTTATAGATGTGTGGGTATTAATGAGTCTAGTGAGAATGGTGATTAAACTATTTGTCGCTTCATTAGCATCGGTGTGTTCATAAATTACTTGGAAACTTGTAGTCTTCATCTCAATATCAAGAGTTTCGTAATTAGTCTTCATAAAGGTGTGTGACTGTGGATTGACATCTCGTTTAAGATTAAGGCACAGCATTATAGGGTTATGGTCGGTGACAGAGGCGTGTAAAACTATGGTGAGTGCAGTCAAGTGAGTTTTGAGCATGACGTGGTCAAGACAGGCATTTTCTCGAGTGGGAAATGAGTGAGCAGGTAGCAAGCCATGGGAAGCTATGAGATCGAGATAGTCCGAGGTTTGGTTTGAAGATAAAGTACCTACTTACATGCGATGTCAAGGTTAATGTCACCAACTATTGCTACCTATGGTTTTATATGTAGTCAAGCTTGCCAAAAGAGAGTTTAGAGACTGTAGGAAGTTACTTAAGTCTCTAAAAGACGGAGATCTATAAATGCATATGATTGCCTTATCGGTGCCGATTTTTAGCACTAGACAACTGGCATCTGAAAACTTAGGTTCTTCGACTGTGTAGTTTTCTATATTTTTAACATAAAGAACCACACCATCGTTCTGATTGAGGTGTTTTTTTGTTTGGTAATAAGAGTAGTTATCGATGGTTGGGATTGAATCATTATAACGTTTTAGCCAGCACTCAGTCATAACTAATATGTCGCAGTCAATGTTTATTCTGTTAAGGAGTGTTAAAAAAGAGTCGAAGTTTGCATGAATAGAGCGAATGTTCTGGGTAATTATTTTTAATTTCTTAGAAGGGTTAGTGATATAGTTAGTGCACTCTTCGGGGTCACAATTAAATGTGGTAGAGACTGAGAGCTGATCTATATTGTTTATAATTTCTTTAACGCTGTCCTCTGTTAAATCGTTTTTTTGTAAGTGAACCAAAATAGGGCGTCATTGGGTGTTTGGTACGTAATAATAATGTAAAGCACAAATTTAGTTGTATTATTATTAATGACAATGAGAAAATCTATGACAATGAGTGGATGGATGGATGGATGGATGATTGCTACCCTTTCACAGGAAGACGGTTGAATGAGCGTGAAGAAAGCTTGGCACAGAGATAGTCTGTAACCTGGAACAACACATGGGATACCGTTTATCCCAGTACTAGGTGGGAAAAACCGCGGGCATAAGCTAGTAGAGAAATATGAATGTAAAGTAAAAAATAGAGTGAGTTTAGTGTAACTACATGTATTAAAAACTGACGTCGTGAATTAAGTGTATTGTGTTTGTTATTAGTCGTTGTGTGAAATGATGGCGTGTATTGTGTAAGTAAAAATAAAGTGTACTTTGGTTTTTGTGTGTTGTACAAAAATGTAAAAAACAGAAGAAAAAAACTTAAAACTATGTTAACTATTGAAAAGTTTACGAGGCATGCAATTTTCAGACGAAGCTCCAATGTTTTAAGCAGGACACGTTGTTGGGTGTTGATAAGTGTTTTTAGTCACTTTTTTTGTTGTTTCAGACCTTCAAAATCAGATTCCTGTGATATTCTCTTTGCCGGCGCACCCTCTGCCTTTTTTACGTAGACTTTGCCATGTGATGTCCAGTGATACGCATAGTCGTTTAGCTTTGTAAACTCTCTTGCTTGATAGAACAGCTTCCTGACTTTAGTGGTAAGGCTCTCCGAGACAAAAATTAATTATCATCAATTATCAATTATCAATTATCTCAATCAATCAATAAAATTCGATGTGATCTCGTAATGAATCACGACAAGTGATTATCATCAATTATCAATTATCTCAATCAATCAATAAAATTCGATGTGATCTCGTAATGAATCACGACAAGTGACAAACATATATATTGTAGTCTTTGGTGACAAACGTCAAGCGATGACAGTTGATGTAACAGTGACAGTCCTAACGTCATGTTGCGTTTCGATACACGTACGGCACGAAACACACCTGATTGGTCGTTGAGGCTGATCTGTGATTGGCTGCCACGTACAGTGCAGCCAACATCACTAACTGCCGGATTCTGGGCTACATACTCCCCCTCTAGATTACGATTACGTCCTCGATCGTGATCTAGCCCAGCTGCACAAGCAGAAGAGGTGGCTTCTCTTAGAGCATATAATTCTACCCACCTAGTTGCAGTGTCCTCTACTAATAGGATCCACTTTTCCCCATTTTCACCTTCAGGCAGTGGTCCAAAAAGGTCTATAGCCAATACCTCATTGAGCTGGTTTAAAACGGCGTTTGAATGAGACGTGGTGGTTTCTCGTTCGTCGCTTTATACCTCTGGCAAGTAGCACAGGATTTAACATATTATCTCATGTCAGCGAATAAATAATTCTGAGCAACCTTCTGGTAAGTTTTTTCAATTCCAGGGTGACCCGCCACCTCCCGCGAGGCGGCGGGCCTGCTTGCCGGATTGCCACCATGGGATCTGGAGGCGATAGTCCTCGCGCGCCTACACGAATGGCGCGCGGAGGTACTACGCCAGGGGGAAACCCCGGGTCAGTCCGCTGCCGCGGCAATTTGCCGCGGCAGCGGACTGACCTCCGGCGCGATCTCATGGCGACATGGAGAGAGTGACTGTCGCAACCCCGCGCAGGGCACGCCACGATAGTGGCGGTAAGTCCCCTCTTTGAGGAGTGGCTAGAGAAGCGCCACGGCGTCCTCACCTTCCGCCTGACGCAGGTCCTCACCGGACACGGATGTTTCGGGAGGTACCTGCACCGAATCGGGCGGGAGGAAACGCCCGGGTGTCTCCACTGCGAGGATCGACCGGAGGACACGGTGGAGCACACGGTGGAGGTCTGCCCTGCGTGGGCGGAGCACCGCCGTGTCCTCGTAGCGGCGATCGGCGGCGGCGACCTCTCGCGTCCGGCCCTGGTTCAATCCATGGTCCGGAGCGAGACGGAATGGGAAGCCGTCACCTCCTTCTGCGAAGCAGTCATGCTAGCGAAGGGGGTGGCGGAACGAGAGAGGGAGAGAGCCTCTCTTCCCGGCCGCCGCGGGAGACGCACCGGGCGTCGGGGGCCACGTGGTGGCTACCGGCCACCGTAGATGCGGGCCTGTGGACGGTTAGCTATGGGCTAGCTAGCCGTCCGTCCGTCTAATGACGACAGGCCGTGTCGACGGCGCGTTCGTGTTCCACGCGCGCCTCAAAAAGATGTCAGCAGAAGAGAGGGGCCCGCAAGGGCCGAAGCCTGCCGGGGTTGCGGGACTGTTCTAAAGAGATACCGCGGCCCCGGAACATAAAGGGCGAGGAAGGAACATGGATGGGTTATACCGGTAAAGTATACCACGATCCAACAAGTAGCCACGTTCTGTCCAACGTCGAGTCGCAACTTCTTCTGTATCTTCAAGCTCCTTAATGATCTTGTTAATATCTGGGTCAGATTGCTGTTCTGCACGCAGTTCTGTAAGGTCACGCGTCGGTAAATCCACTATAACAGAACATATTCCGCAGGATTCGCGAGACTCTTCTGTGCAGACGGGGCGACTGAGCGTATCTGCCACTACATTTAGGTACTTTTCCCGGAGTGTATTCAAAATGAATATCATAACTCTGTAATTTTAGTGCCCAACCGAGTAATCTGCCTGTATAAGGATCGGCGTGGACGTCAACAGCTTCTTTAAAGCACTGAAAGCTTCTGTTTGTTGAGGGCCCCATGTCCATGACTGGTTTTTCCTAGTTAATCTAGTAAGTGCAGCGACTTGAGAAAATCCGGGGATGAATTTTCTGAACCACGAACAAGTCTGGATGAATGTCCTCAGATGTTTCAAGAAGTACCCTAATTTCAATCGCGAAGACGGCTTCAAACTTTCTTCAGCGTGTATTAAAGATTGTTGAAGTACAATGAAGAACACTGATCACATATAACTTATTTATTTTAATACAAACACATTGCGTTTACATCGCTCTTATAACATCATGACAGTTCTACTTCGCGCATCCACAGATAAGAAAACATAGATACATTATAGACTATACTATAAAGCATGTCATACAATATTAACATGGTTATAATAAAGATAGGTATTCAACACCCCCCCACAATTCTAATCCACCATGATTACAATTGCAAGATACCTTTAAAAAACAACTAACCAATCATGTCATGTAAACTAACAAATCAATTAGTTAAATTTACCTTACTAGTTAATAGGCATTTGTACATATATGCAGTAACTAATTAAATTTACTTACTAAGTTCTTCTAGACACATGCACATAAGAATATTTATGAGCTAATCAAAACATTACATTTTTTTGTTTTTTTTTTTAGTTACTAGGTATAGTTAAGCTGTAGTTAAAGTTAACAATGAACTGAATTATGTTTACCTTTTACATTTTTATATTTATACTTGTACACATAGCTATAAAATGAACAATTAATCAGGTTGATAATTAAACAATTATTTTACAAATGAAGTTATCCATCTTCTCTTTAGCCAAACTTTTGGTCATTATATCTGCATAGTTTAAATTAGTAGAAACATGCTCTATTTGTATTTTATTGTTAATTACAAGGTCTTAAATAAAATGTGCTTTGATTCGATGTGTTTGGTTCTTTTTGAATTTTCATAACTCTTTGCCATACTTATAGCTGACCTGTTGTCTACTAATAATACCCCCTCTCGAAGGTTATGGAGGCTTGCTGCAATACCCTGAAGATTAATCAACTCCTGAGCAGTTGCTGCAGCAGCTATGTATTCCGACTCAGCTGTCGATAATGAAACACAGTTCTGTTTTTTAGAGAACCATGCCACTGGATTTATTCCACAAAATATAAGGCATCCACTCACACTCTTCCTATCGTGGTGGTCTGCTGCCCAGTCAGCATCTGAGTAGGCATATAGCTTAGTATCATCAGATTTTTTGAAAGTAATCCTCGTTCTTTTGTAGCATTCAGATATCTTAAAATTCTTTTTCCTGCTTTCCATGTTTGTTCAGTTGGTTTGTCAAGATATCTTGATAGGTATGAAACGGCGTATGTCAAATCCGGTCGTATAGAAGATGATATGTATATCAAACTTCCTATCAATTCTCTGTATGGTACGTCTATAATATTATCCTCTGATGGTTGTTCTATCTTCAAGTTTGTTTCCATAGGTGTCCGAGCTCCATTACACTCTGTCATTTTAAATTTTTCCGGTATTTTATCTATTAACTTGGTCTGTTTTATTTTTAGAATTCCTTTTTGACGTTCAATTTCCATTCCTAAAAATGATTTCATTTCACCTAGATCTTTTGCTTTAAATTCTTCTTTTAGTGCTATTACAGTCTCTTTTATTTTTTCTTTTATTCCTGTAAGAATTATGTCGTCAACGAAAATTAACATCCAGCAATTTTCTTTACTGTCATAATCTGATCTTACAAATCCTTGTTGTTTTGCAAATGAGTCAATCCTGTCATTCCAGCATCTTGGAGATTCAGTTAATCCATATAAGGCCCTTTTTAATTTAAGTATTTTATTGCTGTTAGTTGTTTCAAGTCCTTTAGGTATTTTTATGTAAATTTCTGACTTTAATTGTCCATTTAAAAAAGCGGTAGGTATGTCCAGTTGCCTGATTGGTAGGTCTTCATCAACTGCTTTTGCTATTACCATTCTCACTGTAGACATTCTTGCAACTGGTGCATACATAACATCAAATTTGTCTTCTTTTTGAACTTGAAATCCTCTGGCAACTAGGCGTGCCTTCTTTGTCCCATCATCTTTTTCTTTGAATATCCACTTCGTTTCAATAGCCTTCTTTCCTTTTACATTGTCTGTTTCTTCCCAAGTGTCTAATTCTTTTAAAGCATTTTTTTCCTTGTCTATCGCTGTCTTCCATTCTTTGTCTTCTATAGCATCTTCAAAAGATTTAGGTACATCTGTACATAGGCAATATACCACATTGTTTATTTCATAATCCTTGAGATATGTTGGAGTTTTTAAGGCTCGTCCAGCTCTTGTTGTCTTGTTTGTGTTGTAATTTGACTCATTATTTTCTTCTTCATCTTTGTTTTCTTCTTCACATTCTGTACTTATGGGTTCAGCATCTTTGTCTTTGTTTTCATTCTCACATTTTGTACTGTTTACTGGCTCATCTTCACTTTTTTCTGTTTCATTTTCGTCAATAAGTATCCTTCTTTCTTTACTATCTTTCTTCTTTTCCATATATTGTATATCACTCTCGTCAAATTTAACATCTCTGGGTGTTATGATTGTGTCAGTTTCTGGGTTCCAAAGTCTATATCCAACTACATTATAACCAACCATACGTACTTCCATAGCTCTCTTGCTTAATTTATCAGGTTTGGGTATAATGGTGGCCCATGCTTTCGATCCGAAGACTCTGAGTCTGGACAGGTCATTTTTCCCATAAAATACTTTACAAGGTGTCGCAAAATTAATAGCCCAGGAAGGGGATCTATTTAATTGATAAGCTGCACACTGAATAGCTTCACACCACAAGCGCTTTGGTAAATTTGTCTCCGCTAACATTGTTCTTGTTTTATCACACAGTGTTCTATTCATTCTCTCTGACACTCCGTTTTCTTGTGGAGTGTATGTCATTGTAAATTCCTGTCTTATTCCTTTCTGCCTGCAAAACTCAACCAACCTATTCGCGTGGTACTCACCTCCATTATCGGATCTGATCCTTTTTACTTTATTTCCTGTTTGATTTTCCAGTTTTAATATGTAATTTATCAATTTTTCTGTAGCTTGTGACTTTTGTGTTATTGGATATACCACACAAAAGTGAGAGGTCAATCTGTAATGGTGACAAAATATTTTTCACCGTTTGGACCTGCTTCTTTAACTGGCCCAGCTATATCTGTGTGCAGTAGCCCAGCAACAGAGGTTGATCTGGGACGTGACATTGGTTTGAAAGGACTTGGGTTGCTTTGCCGGTCATACAAGAGTCACAAACCTTTTTACTAATAGGTAAATTCATCCTAGCCAAACTCTTTCTATTTAAATGACCTAGTCTTTTGTGCCACAAATCATTGTGCAATACTCCAATAGTGCATGTTTCTACTTGACATGTTTCAGCTTTAATAGTATACAGTCTCCCCTGGCATTCTCCTTTCAAATAAGTATTTTTGTCAAATATTTCCACACATTCTTTAGTGAAATTTACTTTAAAGCCCGCTTCTACAATCTTTTTACAGACAATAAATTGTACGTCACATTTTGTACTATGAGAGCCTCAATATTAATTATTTTATGTAAGTACTTTATTTTTAACTTACCAATTTTGTTTGTTGTTATATACTGTCCATTTGCTACATACGATACGATACGATACGATATGATGACACTTCCTTAATTTTTAAGATAAACAGACGGGCACAAAATTTAGATGACGTGAATAATGCCCTACTTCAGGTCCAAAATTGGTTCACAGCAAACAATTTGGTATTAAATGAAAAAAAAACCAAATGCATAAGATTTTCATTACCGAATGTTAAGGGTAGTGATTGTGATATATTATTGAATAATGAGAAACTTGAATTCGTAGATAAAACGGTTTTCCTGGGGCTTACGCTTGATTCAAGGCTACAATGGGGTTCTCATTTAACATCTCTTGCGGGGCGGCTAAGTTCAGCAGCATATGCCATTAGAAAAATCCGTCAATTTACTGATGTAGATACCGCTAGACTGGTCTATTTTAGTTACTTCCATAGTATAATGTCTTACGGTATTTTGCTATGGGGACGGGCTGCAGATATTGAGTCTATATTTATTCTGCAGAAAAGAGCCA
This sequence comes from Xestia ashworthii, assembly GCA_950022955.1. Classification (NCBI taxonomy): domain Eukaryota; kingdom Metazoa; phylum Arthropoda; class Insecta; order Lepidoptera; family Noctuidae; genus Xestia; species Xestia ashworthii. Next base: position 320,034 of record OX465557.1, read on the forward strand.
TCAGAGCTATATATAATCTTCGTAGGCGCGATTCTCTAAGGGAACTGTTTAAGGATATTGGCATTATGACGGTACATTGTCAATACATTTACGAAAACATAATGTACGTTAGAAAAAATTTGCATCTTTTTGGTAAAAGAGGTGACAGACATAATTACAGTACTAGAAACAGGGACCAATTAGTTCAGCCAGGCTTTAGACTCGCTAAAGTAGACTCATCTTTCATGGGGTACTGTTTGAGATGCTATAATAAAATTCCACAAAGTATTCTTGAACTGAATGAGACGAAATTTAAAACATGCATTAAACGCACACTATGTAAAAAAGCATATTACAAGTTGAGCGATTATATCGCTGATAAAAATGCTTGGCTTAATGCTGGTCCTGCTCCACATGGACAGGGGCGCAAAAATTGATAGCATTAAATGATATAGTTGGAGCTGCTGAAGATTGTACTTAACTATCTTTGCATTGTATAGATTCAATGTTAGTATTGTATAATCGCATAGCCCATATTGTGTGAGTACTATGTACCAGTAAGCTATCATTCACTAGAAACCTACGGCAGTTCTTGACTTGAATGTGCCCTGGCGGTTGAGAGTATGTCATGCTCACTCAAATGTCCCGCTGATGGTGGCGCGTGTGTCGGACCATTTAGTTCCCTTCAAAATGGTTGAGCTGAATGGTGCTGATCCATGCGTCATGTGCGTGAGCGGGCGCTGTCAGTTGTGACTGGTCATCTCTTAGTCGCCATGGTTTATTTGAATTAATTATTTTGTTTTTGAGTTGTATTTTGTTTTGCTATGGACACTTTTAACGTGCACATCTTGCTACATTGTTCTCACATAATATACCATCTCAACATGAATGATGTAACCAAGATTTTGTAACAATTTTTTGATTTAAAAGTGTCCATGGAGTTTCTTGCCCGTTCTTCTCCATAGAGATCTACGCTAGGGAATGGGCAACTACAGTACTTTCACAGTTTTTATGTCTTGTGACTGGGACTGTAGCTACATTAAATGTTCATTTTTGTTTCGACAATTCAAAAGTGCCTGTAACTGGCCTACTTGAAATAAATGCTTTGATTTTGATTTTGATTTTGACATATATTTTTATACTCTTATCCAAGAACTTAATGTCCTGCATAAAGTTTTCGTAGTTTTCACTCACCAGGTGAGATGTACATCCTGAGTCGACAACAAAGTCAATATAACCATTATCACTCACAAACGCTTTATGCACTGCACTTTCACTCATTATGAAACCTATCTCGGTGCCGGTGTCAACAGCCGCTGCTTGCTGTGAAGAAAATCGTCCGCGTCCACGTCCATAAGATCTGCCCCTACTGTAATTGCCTCTAAATCCTCGTCCATGCTCTCTCTGGCGTCCCCGCTCACTATTTCGGTCCCTGTTGGCACACTCAAACGATTTATGACCTGCTTTCCCGCAGGTATAGCAGGTGCAGGCATTTTCTTGTTCTGTAATTGTCCCGTTTATTTTGGTCTCGGCATCTAATTTATTTATTTATTTATTTATTTATTTTGGATTACCAACGAGCAACATTACAATTTCTTATATAAAATTAAAACTATTGCAGAATAAATGGTCTCGTAACGCACACTCAATTACAGGTAACCACAGCTTACACATTATCGAGTAGGTACGAGTACACATGCTCTAAAAACATAATTGAATAGGATTAAATATTAAAATTACGTACAATTAGATAATCATGCTATTAAACAAAAAAGATTCAAATTTAATTACTTACATGGCAATGTCATTACAAATTAATGGTGGTTGGAATTGAGATTAAAAATAGAAACATAAATACAGATTAAATTAAATTAAAATTAAATCAAAATATAAATTAGATTAAAATTGTGATGATAATTACATTATTAATAATTGGAATGATAATTCAAATGTCCTCCAATTGAAAGTGATTATATAATTTCTTTTTAAATAACTTCAGACTATCATGGTTTATGTCGAGTTCAGCTTTTCGCCATAAAGCGTTATACAATTTTGTTGCTCTCGTAAGGGGAGAGTTTTCACCTAAATTTGTTTTGTGCCTAGATTGCCTGAACAGATTATAGGTATGTGACCGGGGTAACCTGCTAGGAACATTGATCGATATTTTTGACAGAAGGTCAGTATTTATTTTGGATGTCATTAATTTATGAAGGAAACATAAGTCCAGTACTTTTCTGCGATTGTTTAGACTTTGAAGTTTAAAGTGAAGAATACGATCCTTGTAAGATTTTAATTGTTGCGCGGTTCTGGTTTTTAACGATAAATGATACAAAAACCTCCTTTGGACTCGTTCAATACGCTGTTTATGAACGTTGTAATGAGGTGACCATACCTGTGAACAGTATTCCAGATTACTGCGAACCAACGTCTCGTATAGGATAATTTTAGTTTCAGAGTTGTTGAACGGTTTTGAGGTCCTCAATACAAAACCTAGCATTTTGTTTGCGTTTGATATTATCTTGTCAATATGGTTATTGTAGGTCAATTTACTGTCCATCAACACTCCCAGGTCCCGGATACTATTTACTTCCTTGAGAATGTTGCCCGAAATTGAGTATTTCGTGCTATAAATGTTTTTATTGCGACAAAATTTTATATGAAAACATTTTTCAATGTTTAAACTCATCCTATTTTCTTTGCACCACTCAACTAATCTGTCTAAGTCAGCCTGCAGTAAATAATAATCATGCATAGATTTTATAGGCAGAGTCAATTTGAGATCGTCCGCAAATAGATAAGATGCTGCGTGATGGAAACACTGGATTATGGAGTTTATAAAAATATTGAAAAGCAAGGGCCCCAGGTGGGAGCCTTGGGGTACCCCAGACGTCACATGAAAATCCTCAGATCGGGTCCCATTCAAAACAACGTACGACATACGATCACTAAGGTAGGACTGAAACCATTGCAATAGAGGACCGTGGATTCCGAAATTCCCTAGTTTTAGAATTAACAGTTGATGGTCCACTTTGTCGAACGCTTTACTAAAATCAGTATATACTGCGTCAACCTGGATCCGCTGGTCCACATGCTCTATCACATTTTCTGCGAAAGCCACCAAATTAGAGTGAGTTGATCTTCCTTGAAAAAAACCATGCTGATTACTTACTATATGATTTTTCAAGTGGCTGTACAAACTGGGATAAATTAACAGCTCAAAAACTTTAGGTATGATAGAAATTATCGATATCGGTCTATAGTTTTGAACATTGTTTTTGCTACCATTTTTAAAAATAGGGACTATTTTAACCCTTTTCCACGCGGTCGGAAAACAACCTGAGTGAAGTGAGCGGTTAAAAAGATAGGTTAAGGGAGTGGCAAATGACCTCGCACACTTCGCAAGAAGAATTGGGGGAAGCTCATCAGGACCCGGTCCTTTGCGTACGTCCAAACATTTCAGTTTGTTAGCAACCATATCCTCTGTAAGTGTAATATGACTCAAAACATTCAGGCTTTCACAATGCAATAAACTGTTCGATGTATGATTTTGTTGTTTCGGATGGTTCTGATTATACACCGATGAGAAGTTCTTTGCGTATAATTGGCAGATATCGGTGCTGTTGTCGGCTACATCATTGTTTAAAAACATTTTTTCCGGAATTGTACTTTTATTTTTACGCCTATGTTTTATATATGTCCAAAAGTACTTGGAATTAGTTTTTATTCTAGCCTCTATTGTTTTAATATAGTTCATGTAAGATGATTTGTTTAATAACCGACACCTCTCCTTCAACAACCCTAAACTAACCTTATCCATAGCGTTATTATATTTTTTAACTCGTATTCTTAAATTGTATGTTTGCTTGAGTAATTTAATGAGATCTTTCGTAAACCACGGTGGGTGTTTGTTATTGTTTACTTTATATGAAAAAGGAACATGGTCGTTTATAGCACTCATAATCTTTTTGTAAAATACTTCAACCATATCATCCATAGTCTCACAGCTTTCCAATGTTTCAGTCCAGTTAATAGAGTCGAGATTTCGTGTTATGGCTTCGTAATCAGCTTTGTGATAGTTACGGGTAGGCAACATATTGCTGTTCAGAGTACTCTCAGGTTTTATATCTAAATTGATCACTAGAGGAGGGTGATGTATGTCTAACTTAGATAGAGGATCAATGCATTCGTTCACCTTAACATTTGTTACATTAGCTAAAACTAAGTCTAAGACCCTTGATTTATCATTCCTGACACAATTAAACTGTTCTAAACCATTCAATGCAACGAACTCAGTAAAAAGGTGGTTGATTAAACAATTTGTGGTTTCAGGAACAAGGAAGCCACTGTCATCGTTATTAAGCCAGTTTATATTAGTCAGATTGAAGTCTCCTGCAATGAGAGTATTACCCTCTGTACTAATGACTTTGCCTGCATTCTCAAGATAGTGCTCCAGAACATTAATATTAACGGGCGATGGGATATAGACCGCGCAAAGACAAAGACTGATTGTTTTGTGTTTAGTTTTAACATGAACTTTAACCCATAGATCTTCACACAAACTGTTGTGAAACGACATGTCGACTGAATTGTGTTTTTTTAAAACAGCGATCAGTACCCCTCCCCCAGTCCTCTTCTTACAGAGCTCATTAAGTTTACGGTCTCTTCTATATACATCGTAACGGTCATCAAATAATTCTGTACTAGATATATCCTCGTTTAGCCAAGTTTCCGTAAGTATTATAACATCATAATCATTCGTTAAAATATTGTGATACAAATCATGGGTTTTTGTCTTCAAACCTCTGGTATTTTGGTAATATATTTGGAAATCGGCGAATTTTATATTATTAGTTCATTAAACATTCAAAGAAGACAAGCAAAAACAGTGTTAAATTAATTTAAGCAGAGAGTCCATGTTTTTTATAAGGAGACGTTCAGAAGTTTCGTTTTTTTTTGCAAAAATACGACCGTTGCGCACCCAAACAAATTTGTAGTTCTTCTCCTTCGCCGCCATTCTCGTAGCATGGTGTAAAGTTCTATTATGTGGGGCTAAGTGCTCAGCCACAAAGACTGGTTTCTTATCTCCTGCTACGCCCAGGTGGGCAGTGTTGAGCTTATCGGTCTGATTAGCTTTGTTGAAGTTAATCACGCCCGCTAAAATTTCGTCGCGTACAGCAGGAGAAGAAAGTTTAACCACTACAGATCTAGGACGCGTACCCTCAGGGTTCTGTTTAGCAGTTCTAGTAGCCATAACAATATCATTTTCTTTAAGCGGGTATGACACCACTTTACATAATTGCTTCACTGTAACAATTAGGTTCTCAGACTTGTATTCAGGCAAATTAAGGATTTCTATGTTACTAGAACGCGCATGTTGTTCCATCTGATTCAGTCTAAGAGTTAAATCTTTTACGATAGGCATCATGTTGTTATATTCCTTTTGTAACTGATCTATTTGCTTTGACTTTTCTTCGAAAACTAATTTCATTTCATCGTATTGCTTGTAAATTCTAGACAATCTTTCATCTGGCTTAGCTCCGAGCTAATGTCCTTAAGTTCAGTTCTCACGCTCTCTTGCACAATGTTCCTAATATCGGTGGTTAGAAGGCTACGTAGTTCTGTGCGTATAATGTCTCGAATCACTTCGGGTGTAATTGTTGATCGATGAGTCGCTTCGTCATCAGATTTCTCAGGCGATGTTTCAATCGAGCTGTTGTTATTTATTCTGGGACGTTTTCGCATGGATCCCTGAGTCCCATCCACTATATTACCAGTTTGGTTCTTCGATTGGCCGGCAGGTGGCGATGTACGCGGCATGACGGTCTCAACAAACTTACAAAAAGAGTTACAGTTGTTGGGATTCGAACTTGGGCCACCGCACACCCCAGTCGCAATTAGACTCAAAGCGCTATTTGGTTCTTATGAACATTGACGAAATTAAGCTCTATTTGCGTATGTCAATAATCAGATGTGACGGTTGCTTGGTAAATAATGAGTTGTTTTTTTTCTTTTCTATGTAGGTACCTTTAACACAGATTTTATTGAATAGCTATTTTAGCTTTTATTATAACACTTTATGGATCCGTACTGTTTAATTCATATTCACCGTACAATGGTGATGAAAATTGATGCAACAGGCACTGTTTTACTGCACTTTATTCCAGTTGGCGACACTGTTTCACTATTGTCACTGATTGTGTTTTGAACTTATTCACTTCGACTTTTTAACGTTAGATAACACTTGTGCTTATAGTGTCTGTTGATATTAAACTGATAAACATAATATACAAGTAGAAAGACAGTTTAAAAAAAATTAAATTATCAAAACTTCGCGGAGCCTATGTTTACTCGGTCACGCCATCTAGCGTTTTTTTTCTTTTATCTAATAACCTCCCTTTTACTAGATCAAAACTTAGTTTATTTTCTGTGGCCATGGTTTCTATGGCTGTTATGACCTGGTCATACTCTTTAGGTAGGGACGAGAGTAGATAGCAGATCTGATCTTCCTCGTCAATTTTTACGTCGATTGCACTCAATTGGCTGATAAGCCCACTGAACTTTATGTAATATGACTGTAGTGGTTCACTGCACTTCATTGTGATCAGTTTCCGCTTTAAGTGAAACCTATTGTATACACTCTTGCGCTCAAAATTATTTTCTAACAAATTAATCATTTCTTTTGCTGTTCCGCCATTTTTTATGACGTCTATGTATTTGTCGCAACAACTGTGAGCGATTAATGATTTCGCCTTTGCATCATCTTTTTGTATTGTTCTTTTTTGGTTTCTTCTAGTTTTTCCGTACTTAATACATAGGCCACTTGTCTTTCCTCGAGTATCAGTTTCACTCGGTATTTCCATGTACTAAAGTTGGTGTTCTCGTTTAATATAGGTAGTAATGACGCCGCAGTCGCCATTTCACCGGTGTGGTTTTTACGTGTGTCCCTGGATCGCAACCCAACGAATTATCAATTTGTTCACACGCTCTGTTACCATATAAAAGATTGTTGAAGTACAATGAAGAACACTCATCAAATATAACTTATTTATTTTAATACAAACACATTGCGTTTACATCGCTCTTATAACATCACAGATTACTATATTAGTAGCTAGCTACAGATACGACAGTGACTTTTTGGTAGTTTCCAAAGGGTCCGTTTTGGCGCTGTTGTAGCCATCGGAGATTTGACAGAAGTATATAGATAAAGTTATGTATGTAAGTGTAATAGTGATTGCATGAATCTTGTTATCGATAACTAGTGATGCTCTTTTATATCGACTTTTTCATTGATATCGATACTTTAATGGCCCCTTCATATAGTTGATTTATTTTTGAGGTTCAGGTAATCATAATAAAATAAAAATGATAATTTATAGGTTTTATATTTGTATAAACATTTTTAAACTAACTGATTTAATTTTTTTGATGGCGTCAATCCAAAAAGAATGATGTAGTGAGTCTTCTTTACAGCTCGTCTTAATTTTCTCCTTTTTCCACCACCAGGATAGCCATTAACACTGTCAAACAGTTCATCAAAAAATTCAACAACTTCAGCTGTTGTGGCCATTGTAGCTCCAGAATCTAGACCATGTAATTTATCTGAAAATAAGAATAATGAACACATTAGTAAACAAATACCAGTTTTGTAGAAATGGAGACACTTTGTATATCAGACGTTACGTTGCTGGACTGTTAATTATAGCCCTCGCAGTTGCCACAACAACTAAGAAATGTACGTTAATAAAGTAAAAAAAAAGGTCCATCAGCATGACGCACAACAAACAATTTTAAGTGATGACATGACAAAAGTTATGGGGCACTAAGGAGCCCCACACTGCTAAGAATATTTTCTGAGGGTGCCACAGTGTAGGGAATTTCATTTCCTATATTGGATTAAAATTAAAACATTAGAAGATATTTTATGTATGTATATCTATACCTGCCGTTCCAATCAAAACTGATGATGTTATGACACTGTAATCTTGCTCCTCGGAGTAATTATGATCAACTGTACCAACCAACCAACCACCCTGAAAAATTGAGAAATATTGCTGTATTTATATAAGTTGTACTCATTTTAATAAAACCAGCCTATAACTGACCCACTGCTGGGCAAAGGCCTCTTCTCAACAGAAAAGGCACGAGCAGTGATTACCATGCTTGCTCAAGACGGGTTGGCGAGATGTACTCATACTTATACTAAAATAATACTGATGAATGGGACTATATTTAGATAACCATACACACCAGTAGTACATGTAGATCCGCCTCATCTTGTGCCTTGAAATAATTATGTTCAAGTATTACATCCCACCCTGGAAACATATTTGATACAGTTAATACAGTAATTTTTAATATTTCGAAGTTGATTTTATGTTTTCCCTATAGGTACATTCTGTATATGTTTTTTGTATATGTCCGCTATAATATGTTCTTTACGTTCGGTTGGTTTCTAGTTGATTGAAGTTTTAATAAAAAAAAACTTATAACATCTCAAATCAAGTAATCAAAATAGTCCTCTTTTTACTTGATCTGAGTACTTATAACAAAACGACTTGTACATAACCTAAAAAGTTTAACAAAACTCACCAGCTACACTAAGCGGAACGCCTTATGCAACTTCTTCTGTTTTTCATAGACACGTTTCCTGAGTCCAATGAGGACGGAATTTGTTGGCAATATGAAGCCATCCACAGATTTCTATGTTCATTGTTCTTGGGAAACTCACTGTTGCATTGCAACCACCTACACAGCACTTTCGGATTCCCATGACGAATAATCGCACATTTAACATGCACAATCAGTATTGTCTCAAACTACAGAGGAAATTGTGTATCTCAACTCAGTAAAATACGAGGAAAATTAAGGAAAATACACTCAGAGGTTAGAATTCTCTGAAGATTTTTGACAATGAGCGCATTATATACTCAAGTGTCATTTGATTATGACACTTGAGTATATAATATCCAAGATGGCGGCATGGCGCCGGCGATGCTACACCAGCGCCAAAACGGACCCTTTGGAACTAAAGCTGTCACAGCCGTGTATAACATCATGACAGTTCTACAGTCTACTTCGCGCATCCACAGATAAGAAAACATAGATACATTATAGACTATACTATAAAGCATGTCATACAATATTAACATGGTTATAATAAAGATAGGTAAATCCGTGGAATCCAGTGATCATTAGGTAAGTGTACTCGTCAAGTGAAATCGCCTCAATATACGGACACTGTTAGTGTAGTGTGCTGTCCTAGTGTGAACCGGCCCTAATTAACATTTATGAAGATGAGTGAGGGTAGTTGAATAAACGCCTTCACTTTGCTGTCGCGGTACCTCCAATACTTCAGTCTCCCGGCGACCACGGCTGGTGCAATCCGGTCGAAACGTCGGGATTAAATTAAAGGTAAATTCGCGATAAATACCTGTATTCATATGTTTATGATGGTGGCTCCATATCCAAGAAAACTCGAATCTTATCCTTATCAGCTGATACTCCTTCTTGTATTACATTCTCTTGCAAACACACATTTTTCACGATTAGCACGCAATTTGAATTTCATAAGCTGCTCAAAAACGATACGCAGGTCTTCCAGGTGTTTAGTAAAACCATCTACTGAAATAATTAACAGATCGTCAAAATAACCTAAAATGGTTATATCCTTCAGCGCAGAACTGGAACGCATTCTGTCGATTAAGCGTTGAAAAGTGGCCGATCCGTTTTTTTAAACCGAACGGCATTCTTTTAAAACGAAATGTTCCCAACGGAGTGACAAACGCTGTTTTGTCTCTGTCTTCTACTTTAACAGACACTTGCCAGTATCCAGATCTTAGGTCAATTGTACTCATGTGACAACTGCCTCTTTTGGTAGACTGCAGTAGTTCATCAATGCGAGGCATTGGATACACGTCCGACTTCGTGATCGAATTTTATTTTCGGTAGTCGTCGCAAAAACGGAAACTACCATCACGTTTAGGTACTAGCAAGGCCGGGGCGCCCCAAGCGGACTCACAGTTTTCTACAATACCATCAGCTAGCATTTTATTGAGCTAGCTTGTTGCATAACTTCCTTCTTTGCAGGTGTCAGGCGATATGGCAGCGTCGCTATCGGCGCATGATTTCCCGTGTCAATATGATGAACCACATATGGTGTAGGCTCCCCAATCGGATCAAATAAATTGTGAAATTCCGAGAGTAATTGGGCAAGCTCATCACGTTCCTGCTCCTGCAAGCATGTCCCCTCATCGTCCCGTAAAACTTTCATAGCGCTATATGAAGTGCGGCGAGGTGAACACGATAACATTATCAGTGCGAAGGTCGATAGAGAGCTTATTGTCCGTTACACAGTTATTAAACGAATCGTCGCGATTATCACAATAAGGTTCTAAACAACCCCCCGCAGTATGTGCAGGGTTACCTGACGTTCCAAAGTTCGTATAGGTAAGCGGTGTCGGCGGGCGGAGGGCAAATACTCGTAGCGAGCTCGCGCGCGGTTGCTAGGCAACGGCGGCTGCGGGCTCTCGAAATTAGTTGCGGCGGCGCGGGCGCGGCCGGCTCGGGGGCAATCGGCGCCGTAGGCACAGCCGTAGGTGCCACAGGCTTACGTGTGCGAGCACGTGCGGACGAACTGTGGGCAGAGGCCGCGACGGGCGTGCTGTTTCGCGCGCTTTCCTCGCTTCTTTGGTGGGAATCGCGAACGGGATGCTCACGCATTTTATTTACGAGTGACGATGACACGATTGAACAAAACTCGTTTTGTGTATTCACTTTGCACTTTTCGCTCTTAGACCTAATTACGTTACCGCACCCAAAACACTCGATTTTTGGTTTAACACTGTTTTCTTTTTCACTGTCACCTAAGTATTAACTTTTTACAATTAGCTTTTTCATGTCCCCATTTCTTGCAATAATTACACGACAGTCTTTTACGAGATTCCTTAGGCCGGGTCAATGAACTATCGCCGTTGGCGGGAACGGCAGCGGAGTGTTGGGTGGTGCAGCTGCTGGCGCCTGTGCTAGCGCCTTGGACTGGCGCGGGCGTGGTCGTTCGCGGCTTCTGATCCGCGCCATTTTCCAGCGAATCTTCAATTGCTCTGGCACGTTGCAAAAATTGTTCAAATGAAGAAATCGAACTTCTTTCGAAACGTTTCCGTATTCTACGGTCTAGGAAGCCGTAAACCACATCTATTTGTACTTTTTCACTTAAATCTCTTTCTGGTAATTTCGAAATCAGCGCAAAATAGATCTAGGTAAATACGAAATGGCGGGCGGCGCTCACCGAATGCACCAAAGACTACAATATATATAATGAGAATGAGAATGCACTTCGCAGTTTTTCAATGGCGTCTTGCCATGCTGCCGTCGTAACAAAGAAGGCCGTAACTGTCAATCTTGTCAAAAATGAGTTATAACCATATTTGGAATCAGCAAAGAAAATGCTATCTTGTGGTCTTACTCACAAAGCTGTAACTCGTATCAGATCAACAACAACAACAATGGGTTAGAAATACAGTAAACACAGAGATGACAACAGAAAAAAGAAAAAAGTCAATGTGCAAGAATTTTAGCCATAACTACGACATAAATTATGGTTTTTGAATCTGAAAAGCCTTAATAACACAATAACGGCTTTTTTTTGTTAGTATTTTCGTAATTCTAGTCTGGAAGGACGCAATTACCAATTATCTATAATTTTTTTCAAAATTCACACTCTAAGGGGGTGAAACGGGCCTCCAAAGTTTGTATGGGGAAACAAGATTAGTTAGACTATTTCATTCGAAACTTCACAAGAGTACTCCTATTGATAAATGAGTAGAAACAGGTTTCAGGTTTTTTCAAAATTCGACCCCTAAGAGGGGTGAAATGGGCCTCCAAAGTTTGTATGGGGAAACAAGATAAGTTAGACTATTTCATTCGAAATTCCACAGGAGTAGGTACTATTGATAAATGAGTAGAAACGGGTTTTCAGGTTTTTCAAAATTCAACCCCTAAGAGGGGTAAATGGGGTGACAAAGTCTAAAAATCAACGCACAGCCCAAACCGCTGGGTCTCATCTCAGCCGAAAGACGTCCACTGCTGGACATAGGCCTCCCCCAAGTGTCGCCACATTGACCGGTCCCTTGCGACTCACATCCACCGGATTCCCGCAACCTTCACCAGGTCATCGGTCCACCTAGTGGGAGGTCTTCCAACGCATCGTCTTCCGGTTCGCGGTCGCCACTCCAGAACTTTTCGGCCCCAACGGCCATCCGTTCTGCGAGTAATGTGCCCTGCCCACTGCCACTTAAGTTTAGCAATTCTTCGGGCTACGTCGGTGACCTTGGTTCTCTTGCGGATGTCTTCATTTCTGATTCGATCACGCAAGGAAACTCCGAGCATAGCCCTCTCCATTGCCCTTTGGGTGACTTTAAGCCTTTTGATAAGGCCCATTGTGAGCGACCACGTTTTTGTCCCGTATGTAATCACTGGCAACACACACTGGTCATAGACTTTCGTCTTGAGACACTGCGGTAAGTTGGACGAGAAGATACCGCGCAGTTTCCCGGACGCTGCCCAGCCGAGTCAACCGAGAACCGATTGACCTCTTTCTCGAAATTAGACCTACCTAACTGGACCGTTTGTCCTAGGTATACATAATCGTCTACAATTTCGAGTGTGCTCTACACTCGAAATTGTAGACGATTCCCTCTCCGATCTTGATAGGAATGGGTGTGCCATGGGCATTCAACATGACCTTCGTCTTGTCCATGTTCATTTTTAGACCCACTCTTTCGGAAGCTCTACTGAGGTCATCGAGCATTGTACTGAGGTACTCCATGGTCTCAGCCATGACCACTATATCGTCGGCAAACCGAAGGTGAGTGATGCCTAGCCCTCTCCAGTCCAGAACCTTGCAGACATCCTCCAGTGCAGCGGTGAACAGTTTCGGAGATATTACGTCTCCCTGTCTTACACCTCGCTGCAGAAGGATAGGTCTACAGATTCCAAATTTGGCAAGTAGGTTCCTTATGTGGTCTAGGAGTGCACTGAGTATTTTTTTTCAAAATTCACCGTCTAAGGGGGTGAAACGGGCCTCCAAAGTTTGTATGGGGAAACAAGATAAGTTAGACTATTTCATTCGAGACTTCACAAGAGTACTCCTATTGATAAATGAGTAGAAACGGGTTTTCAGGTTTTTAAAAATTCAACCCCTAAGAGGGGTAAATGGGGTGACAAAGTCTAAAAATCAACGCACAGTCCAAACCGCTGGGTCTACAGATTCCAAATTAGGCAAGTAGGTTCCTTATGTAGTCAAGGGGTACACTAAGAAATATTTTTTCAAAATTCACCCTCCAAGGGGTGAAATGGGCCTCAAAAGTTTGTAAGGGGAAACAAGATTGGTAAGACTATTTTATTCGAAACCTCACAAGAGTACTCCTATTGATAAATACAAGATAGCGCCGAGGAAAAGTATTTGTTTTTTCGTCTCGGGTGTCCATTACATGGTTTTCGAAGTCGCTGATTACAAAAATGAGATCGAAATGAAAATCGAAATGGCATTGAAGTAAATTTTTCGTCATGTGTGTCGTTTTCATGTTTTCTGGGGTCGCTGATATCGAAAATGAGATCAAAATGAAAATCCAAGATCTGCATCTTGGATTTTCATTTTGATCTCTAGGGTTTTTTTTTTAAATATTTCCGTCATGGGTGTCGTTTGCGTGGTTTTCGGAGTCATTGATAACAAAAATGAGGTTAAAATGAAAATCCAAGAAGGCACCTAGGATTTTTTTTCGTTGTTCCTTCATGGGTGTCGTTTTCATGGTTTTCACTGAACACAAATCTAATTTTTCTTTAATTTTTGTTTGTCCTCGTAGCTACGTATCGTTATGTAATTTACCGGCCATAGTAATTCCATCCTAGACAATAATTTAAGATTTTACAGAATACTTCTGCAAAGTTTCTCTGTTCTGCTTTGAAACCAACTAATTTATGAGCAACCAATTTTACTTCTTTGTTTTGCGCAATGAAATTCTCTAATTTTTAATTAAAATTACCCGGAATTCGACGCAAGCAAAGCCGCAGACAAAGCTATCTAATACATAAAAATCTCGTGTCACATTGTTTGTTATCGAAGTCCTCCGAAACGACTTCACCGATTTAATATTTTTTTTTTGTGTATACTTGCTACGAGTATGTCAGAGAACAATACGAAGGCTTCTTTTATACCCCTATGTGACAAGGGTGGTTTACGCGGACGAATTCGCGGGCAACAGCTAGTATTAAATAAATTTACTACTAGAAAAAGCCCTAACTACGCAATAAGGGCTTTTTACAAAAGTATTTTGAAGGAACGCTTCCTCATTCGGAAGCCATGCCAAGCCAAGCTATGCCGTAATTACATTCTACGCAATTACGCCTTCATCGATTTTAAACGTGTGATTCCGCTGTGCCGTCCGTGTGGATGCCACTTGTACCGACGAATACGGCTTGCCCATGCACAGATCTTCTGCTTCAGGAAGTCGACACGATTTGTAACGCGGACCAAGGAATCTCGAAAACTAAAATCAGTTCCCGAGAACGCCCGCCTCTCAAAGCGCATCACTCTAGGACCAGTATTTTCCTCCCTGAAGCAGATTAACTACGCCGCTCAAACCGGCACTGCCAAGTTGGAACAGATAATTTTGATCGTGTAGCTCTGTCGTTGTTGGGAATTAGACGTGAGCTACACGATATGCCGCTACAGCTCCACAGTATAATATTGAGAGCGAGGTCTTTGCTGCTGTCAAAACAGTTTGACAGCTGCGAATATAGAGCACACACCAGCGCCTTGTTTTTCTCGAGGTAGTCGTGGTCAGCGCGAGAGTGGACAAACTGCCTTTTAGTTAAGTAATGTGGCTTAGCTGCTTTGTAGCTAAGCATCATTTTTTTTCAGTTTTTATCAAACAGGAAAACAGAAATAAACGCTAAAATGGCGTTAAGGACGGGCATCTGCAAATAACTTGAGTTTTATTAGAGTTTAGTGTTGCTTTCTACGTAATGCTAAATTTTGTAGATTTTTTAAGTATTGACTAATAAAAATTAATTAATTTGATTTTTCTATAAAGCTCGATTACCACTGACTGACTGACTGACTGACTCACTGACATAATTGTTCTCCCAGATGGTGAAGGGGAAGGTGGGTATATTTTGACAGATTCGTAAACAAGTAACTCTCGCGTGAATGGGAAAAGTGCCAAACCTCCCCTTTTCGCCCCCCTTCCTCCCCCTCTCTGTCGTATCTCGGAAACTAAGAGACCCGTATCTTGTTAATTTTTACGGATTCGTATAGAAGAGGCTTGTGTGACTGTTCCTAAATTACCCTATGCTGATAAAATTTTAGTTTTTCTTAAATCATGCTATTTATTAGTATTTATAGTCAGCTCCTCGCTAAGGAGGAGGGGTCACGCCCCGCCCCGCGTGATCCGGTAGGACTCGTCTCCAGGCTGGTCACCTTCCCCTGACGGAGGACTGAATTCCAATTAGGGATTTGTCCTGGCCCTGTCCCGTCCTTAGAGGCTAAGGGACAGGGATGGGACACAAGGTGAAGTTAATATTGGAATTCACTGTTAAATATATACATGAATAATATCAAACCATACGAGGCAAACGCCAATAAAGTATGAAGATAATAAAATAAGAGGACGCAAAGATATGATATGATATATGCTAGAAGTTTGGTAAGGAACCGTTACGCTTGTGCTTAAGAATTTATTAATTAGTTCGTTACGTTATCAGATTCCAAAACTAGATGCCGCTTGCAAACGCAAACGGGCCCATGTACAAGTACATGGTTTCGTTTTACAACGTTTGCCCGGCGTACGTGTACTGTTAGACCTAAGCGCATTGTCCTACTAAGGGCACTGCTACGAACTCCAACAGCACACGTTCCCTAAGCGCTATATCTACATGTCTTTTCCAATCCTAAGACTTGGGTTGTGAGGCCAATGCCATTGAAGAAGACAAGTTTTCATTATCTTTACTTACACGCGTACTCTCGTTGATAAACACCCTTATGGCCGTCTACCCCATTTATTATGATCAATTTGCACAAGCGCATCGTAGACTCAGTCTGTAGCAGAACATATTGCAATGTTACTGTTGAGCGCCAAAATGGTCATGTTTCATCATTTCTCGTTCCTCTAATCTTCCCCATGTCGAGTTTGCGTGTCTCGCTAAATAGTGTCGATTCAGAAATACGGCCTAGGGTTTGATTTTAACGAGACACAGTCCCTAGCGTTCGTTAGAACGTAGCTATCAATTTAGGTTGTGATACTTGGCGATGCCTACCCCACTCCCTGGAACGTACGGTCATCAGCTTCAAAGCAATTTTCTGAGCTAGACTTTTACAGGAAGCAGTATTCATCAGCAGCGTTTGATCGACTTGTAATACAAGTACAAGTTAGTATTACAATACTAAACATTATGATTTGTTTTAGACCATTTGTGAATATTATGGTGCTGTCTTCACCACTGAACAATATGCTTTGTTCTAATCAAAATGTGAACATTACGATTCGGCCTTCCATTTGTGATGAGTCAGTTAAAAGTCGATATTCGTCAATAGTCGATTGTATATGGGTACAATGTACATGTTGTATGTACGTTGTAGAGTGTAGGTGGTCGGCTTTCTTCGTCTCCCTAGATCAAACGCAGCTTATGAATATTTGCTCAGGTACGGATTAGGAAGTGAACACATAACAGTTGAAATAATAATATACATTATGATGACGTGAAGCAATCGCTCCGTCATGCTGCAATAAGTGATTACTGTCAGCCCTTCCACGCTACCGTCCAACTGCAATTTAAGCGAGGATTTAATTATACATAGTTAACACTTACCACGTGTTCTTTAAAGATGGTCAGTCTTCAACTAACTAACTGAATACTGTAGTTTCGCCTTCGCCGCAGCCTGGCTCCTTTCACGTAACAACACTCACTTTTACGGGGAGTTGATGCGCATCTTAATACCGAAACTACGCTTACTTTCCGAGTCTAAACCTAGGACGTCCTAGTGCTTTTACGATTATAGACCGGTCTATCTCGCGGACTCAGCCAGACCTCTCCAAGCGTCTAAGGCCATCTCTGTGCAACAAAATTTAGTGACAGAACCGAATTGCTGCAAAACCGACTCCACGTAGTCTGGTTTGTCCTACCCCTAGAGTGTAATTTGTCACGACATTTGTCGTGACAGAAACCCTGCCTGCTGCATGTTGCATGCTCGCTTGAATGCTGCATGCTTTCTTGCATGCTGCATGCTTGCTTGCATGCTGTATGCTTGCTTGCATGCTGTATGCTTGCTTGCATGCTGTATGCTTGCTTGCTTCGTGCTTCCTACAGCGAAAAAAACCCACAAAATACAACAACAACAAACTTTATGCTTTAGGATATTATGCTTAAAAAAGTTATGCTTTAGAACTTTATGCTTAGTAAATTTATGCTTTAGAATATTATGCTTAATCATTATTATGGCTAGAGAAATAATGCTTAAAAAATTATGCGTAAGCTGTTATGCGTAATGATATTATGCGAAAATATAATTATGCCAAACAAAATTATGCTAAGTTATATTAGGTCTTAAAATTTTATGCAAATGGACAGGGAACCATGAAGTAATGATGACGAATAATTACCGGAGATTTATTGTGAAGGACGGTATGGTTGACATATGTCGGGCATGCCACCGTCCAGGCGAATCAATCCGTCACATTATCTCCGGGTGTTACTGTTACTGTTAGCCTGTGTCATCCCACTGCTGGGCAAAGGCCTCTCCCATGATTTCCAAATTTTTCGATCCAGGGCCAATGTGGGCCACTGGTCGTTGGTTTTGTCTAGCTTGTCCCGCCATCTCCTGCGAGGTCTACCGCGTCGCCTTCTGGTTCCCTCAGGGCTCCACATTGTGGTTATTTTGGCCCACAGCTCGTCAGGCATACGGCAGACATGGCCAGGTTGAATGTAAATATCTCTAAAAAAACAGAACGTGTTCATGGGATGTACGTATAAAGGGTGTAAAACACCTCTTAACGAAGCCGATAGGCACTTGTTCTCCCCACCATTGCGATCATTTTTTTTGTTCTACACCATACCTGGGAACCTTCTAGTTACGGAGATATGGGGGGTCAAAGTTACAACTTTTTGACAAGTTTTTTTTTTAATCCAAGTTTTTTTTTGTAAGATTTTGACTTTTAACACCTCCACGACCCCCGTACTATTAAATCCCTCCATCAGCACAATGTTTTAAGTGCGTTACATTGAGTTCTACCACAAAACATGATTTATAACCTCAAAAAAAAAAAAGTTGTTTCCCAGCAATATTTTTTGGGTAAAGTTACTTAGTTTGATGTACCAGAATGCTTGGTTAACGGCTTTGTGATGAGGTGGTTTACACCCTGTATTACGATGTAAGTACGTTTATTATTGTACAAAAAAAGCTCAAATAACCCTGCTTGGCTTAGTTTAGACACAATTTTCTAAACTAAACGGCATCGTGGAAACAGTCCTACTTAGAATGAATGAGCAGCGTTCGTTGTCAACCAAAACAATAAGTGAGTGGTCTGGTGGCACGTTATCAATCGGGAACGACGCTCGCGAGCGCGCCGTGGCGGGTGCGTGGCACGCGGCGCCTTCGGCCGCGGTCCGCTCCGGCAGTTTGGCGGCGCGCGAGCGGTGCGACGGACGCAAATCACGCCCCGACCGACGCGCACCTACCTTACGATGTTCGCGGAATACTTCCGCAACTTTTAAAAATCACTTTGTTACCTTCTTTGACGTTGAAGACTTGCAGACACGTTCTGAAGTGACTTGCTATGATATGTTTGGTGCTCAATGCTGAATGATATTAACCGTGAAAACTTGCTTCTTGAGAAGTATGGTGTTGTCCTGTAATAGTGTAATTAAATGCGGATAGATATCAGCCGTGGTCGCAACGAACACAGCTCGCTCGGTCGCGGGCGCCCCGTGCGGGATGCGGCGCGGCGCGGGGTGACGCGGCGCCGGTCCATGCTGGTGCTGGCGCGGCATGGCGGCGCGTCGCCTCGTGCTCAACGGGCTGACGGCGGAGGTGGGCGCGGACGCCGACGGGGGCGCGGGGGGCGCGGGCGGCGCGGGGGGCGGCAGTGGTTCGCCCGACTCGCTGGAGTTCTACCACGAACTGGAGCTGTACCGCCAGCTGCTGGCGCTGCCGCCCGTGCCCCCCGCGCCCCCCGCGCAGCCCGCGCACACGCAGAGGCGCGCGCGCACTCCCGATCCCACGCCCTCGAGAAGATGCCACGGTATTTATTGCTCTATACCTCACGGAGGGAACCGTAACCGCAACGTAGCACAAGCGTTCATGCACATACTGACAGCTTCAGCATTTGGTCTCCGCCTCCCGAACTAGACCAGGTGTCTGCGAGAACATACTGGTTGTATGCCTGTTGTGCAATTCCACCCACTCTGAACTAATATTGTTCATAGAGGTTAAGTTATTAAGTTTGGACATACGGCGGGTTCGTTCCCAGTAGTTCTATCTTGTAAACAGTTCTGCGGTATAACTAATGGAAAATATTTTTCATACTAGTCCTAAGATTTAAGGTGGTACAAAATTCCCTTTTGTTTTATACCGCAATTCTACTCTTAAACTAATTGGGATTTTGTAATCACTAGTACCTACGTACTAACTGTGCAAAACTAACTAATGCGAATTTTACCCCGTTTTGGACTTCTTCGTCATCGTCATCATTTTAGTCGAAAGATGTCCGCTGCTGGACGTTGGTCTCTCCCAGATGTCGCCACATTGAGCGGTCCCGTGCGACTCGCAGCGGATCCCCACAAGGTTCACCAGGTCATCGGTCCACCTAGTGGGAGCCGTGGGAGACCTTCCAACGCGGACGCCGCTCGAGAACTTTTCAGCCCCATCGGCCATCTGTTGAATTTCCTAGTAGTATATTGTGTGATTGTTCTGATTGTTCTGTTTGATGATCCTGCAATAAATTACGCAAGCATACGCTTTAGTGGATGCGTGACAGAAACCATGAAGTTCAATTTCTGTGTTTTGGTGTGTTTGTAGCCATCGCGGTACATTGATATGTTCTATTTCTGGTAGATCTTTCTTGATCTTCTGCCATTGCTCGTTGATATGTGCTGGTACTTTGTCGTCCCATTGGAGTGTTAGTGACCAGACATTTTGGAATAAAAGTTTCAGCTTGTTCGAGACAGGAGCCAGCCAGCCTAGTGGGTCAAATATTTTGGATATATCTGACAATAAGGACCTCTTGGTAGCTGGAGCTGTCGATTTTGTGTCAATCTTCATTTCGAACTTGAATTGATCGTCCAGTGGGTGCCAACGCAGCCCCAATGTTTTAGTTGACTCTTGATGTTTGAATTCAAATGATTGCGCTGTGTTTGCGGTGACGTCATCTAATACCTCTAATTTATTAGACGACCACTTTCTCAAATTAAATCCGGCTGATCTGAGTAATTTGATAAGATCAGATTTTAGTTGCTTAGCTTCTTCGATGCTATGATGTCCAGCCAACAAGTCGTCCATGTAGAAACAGGTTTCAACAACTGCGGCCGCAGCAGGATACTTTGAGCGTTCATCTTTTGCTATTTGCTTTAGGGCTCATTTCTGGAGACGCGGCGCGTTGGGCGGCGCGTCGGGCGGCGCGGGCCGCTTCAAATTCAAACATATGTCAATGTATGAGAGCGTTTACGGAGAAGCGTTTTTACGCGCGTTTGCTCAAGATGCAGCGTCGGACGCCGCGTCGGACGCGGCGGTGCACGCGGCGTCCCCCGCGGC
Organism: Xestia ashworthii; assembly: GCA_950022955.1. Taxonomy (NCBI): domain Eukaryota; kingdom Metazoa; phylum Arthropoda; class Insecta; order Lepidoptera; family Noctuidae; genus Xestia; species Xestia ashworthii. The sequence continues at coordinate 340,816 of OX465557.1, forward strand.
GTGCAACGCGGCGTTATGTCATGGAGACTTCTGCCAGTTTTTGGAGGATGATGTTATGCCCAATGGACTTAGTAAATTAGTTTTGAATGATAACAGTATGAAGTAAAATATGTTTGTGTTTCCTTTTGCTACATTAAAAAAATACTCTTCTACTTTGACAGATTTAAAATAGATAAAAACATAATATGGTTTTCGCTTGGAACTGCTAGAAAAAATAAATCTGGAACGTCAAAACGTGCTAACTTGCTGTGATCGATGGTGGCTACAAATCCAACCGTATTGCTTGAGGCAGTCGTAGTTCATATAGCATTATTTGTATATTGCATAGCTATAAATCACGAATTTATTAAAAAAAATAAAAAACATAATTCCTCCAAAATTTAGTCGCAGATTTGTTTTATACATAGTCGTATGAGCCATGTTTTGTAATTACAAACGTGTACTTTTTGGAACAAAATTTCTTAACGCGTCTTACAGATAGTGCGATTTAGTAGAAAACGTCACGTTATGAAATGCTGTATGCGGCCTGCTGTATACTACCACGTAAAACACTGAACGAGGGTCCGTCCCTATAATGGCAAAGAATATAATACAACACTTGAAACTGTTAACATTGACATGAAACATATATATTTGCTGTAAGCTCATATCGAGTAAAATACCATCTTGCCTAGGTAACGAAACCGCTATGGTTTCGTTAAATGCGTTTTACGTACTTCTAATCCGACTACAATACCATCTATCGAGTGAGGGGTTTAACTTTCAAATCATTTTTGATTTAACTCTTAATGTTTCTCTATCCAACGTTTTTGTCATCTTTCTCTGCTTCTGTCATAGGTTTTCACAAATAATTTGGAAGTGAAAACTTCTTTAGCGACGTTGTGCACTTTTTGGGATGGGTAAAAAATGTTAAACTCGCGTCTGGACACGTGACCTGATCGAAAATTCGTAAGACGGAGATTCATAATGTAGGTAGATGTGGTGTTCACTCGTACACTAGTTAGGGTTTAGAGTAAAACCACCGTATATTACTGTGGTGTCTTTGTTCAGGGTTGTACAATAAAACACTATTTCCAATATTCCTGGGTTAGGCGTGCTGTCGCTAAGGCTGCTCGGACTAGACTAAACGCGGTGCATCGCCCCGCGCTCCCTCCAACATGCATCCCCCACCACAGAACGCATAACTCATTTATTAAACACTACAGTAGTTAATATAAATTGTCATATTTGTGTACGATAGCGCAAAAAATGAATATTTTACTTAACCACATAAATTATAGTACTTTTATACTGGTAATTAAATCAATTCGTGCGAAATTATTCCCTAACCATTCCAAATTATAAAAAATGCACCCCACTCCCGCAGTGCAACCTTTTGGGGTTGTACAGACACGTGGAAATTTTGAGAAAACGCATTTGTTATTTGTGTTAGATCATACGTGAATATTGTTTAGTTTTGAAATACGAATTACGTTTGATATAAAGAAAAAACGGTTGACCGCACAATTTTTTGTTGTTGTTATGCATCTACATCACATGCAAAAGAAATAAATATACATAATCAAAAATATTCAAATCTTTCATTGCTCTTTTTCACATAAATCGTCTACTTTGACAATTCTTGCTGCCCGTCAAATGTCACATTGCCAGCGCCAATGATGCCATTGTTACTATGCGTTGCTTAGCCAATTAGAGACGAGCGATCACAAATTCACAACCTACCCAATCATAACTTCGTGATGATAATAGAGAACAAATTAGCTGTTTAGAGAGAACAAACGTTGTGAGGCCGTCTAGCAAAAAGATTTTGTTTGAAGTTACTAAAAAAAGCGGCCAAGTGCGAGTCGGACTCGCCCATGAAGGATTCCGTAGCAGCAAGTAACATAACGCTTTTTTTATTTTTATATTTGAGTTGATTGAATGAAAGGTAAATTGCGGTTTACGATTTATGACGTATTAAAAAAAAACTACTTACTAGATCTCGTTCAAACCAATTTTCGGTGGAAGTTTACATAGTAATGCACATCATTTATTTTTTTTAGTTTTATCATTCTCTTATTTTAGAAGTTACAGGGGGACACACACACATTTGACCTGCTTGGAAGTGTCTCGCGCGCAAAATATTCAGTTTAGAAAAAAAATATACTACAATCTCAATATCATTTTTGAAGATATACCCATAGATACCCCACACGTATGGGTTTGATGAAAAAAAATGTATAGTTTCAGTTCTAAGTATCAGGAACCCCCAAAATGTATTGTTTTTTTTCTAGTTTTTGTGTGAAAATCTTAATGCGGTTCACAGAATACCTCTACTTACCAAGTTTCAACAGCATAGTTCTTGTAGTTTTGGAAAATAGTGGCTGTGACATACGGACGGACAGACATAGAGACAGACATGACTAATCCATAAGGGTTCCGTTTATTACCATGTGGCTACGGAACCCTAAAAAGCTCTCGAGTTGGCATTGGGACCAAAGACTTCTTGATGCTCTGTGCTGTATTTTTTTTACAGACAATTGACAATACTGAGACTTCCACAACATCAAAAGAGTTTGCATAGATGATGTGGATAATTCCAAATTGATTTTATCGAATCAGAGATCGATTATAAAAATAAATCGACATGCTTCTCGTGCGGATGTGCAGCACGTATTCCTTCCCTCCTACTGCAACGACGCGTATGCCGCAGCGTTGTTGACTGCAGGCAACACTCACACGCTACAAGATCCGTGGTAAACAGCGCGGCGTAATAGAGGAAGAGCCGTGACGATCAGCCCATCGCTATTTTATAAAACCGAAAAGTTTGTCTGTGTATGTCCCTAATTTTGATCACGGTTCCTATGAAATTTATCAGGTAGCAGTTGTATAAAATTGCTCGCGAAACGTGATTATTTTAGACAAAAAATGAATACCTGTCTGGAATTCAAACCTGAGACCCTAGGTTTATAAAGAGGCCACTAAAAAGTTGGGCTACTTCGCCCCAGTGATAATTGGTCTAAAATAGTCGTTCTATTCTAATCTAATGCTTGTTATGACCGAGTAAGATAGGATGAAAGGTAGAAATAAAGAAAACATATTTATTTGGCATAATTATGCCATAAGTGCACACAACAAGAACAGAAAAAAATAAAAACTTAATTACACAATTAAAAAACTTAAAACTACACAGACAAAAAATGGAAAGAAATAATTATTGTGCGTCTCACGGCTGCGCCAATTAGGCCTAGTTTAGTTGAGCACTCGTAGATGTAGCGCGCTTCTATTTGCAGAGCCCGGCAGATCGAGCGAGATCCGCTGTTATCATGCCTCGACGCACTCGCGCTCCCCCCAGCCAGCTCGTCCCGTAGGTCGCGACGCGCGAGCCGCACGACGAGGAAGCGAGAGCGGGTCTCCACCGGCGCCGTCGCCTGCGTTGCGTTGAAGCGCCAGCCTCCTTGCTCCATGCTCGGGGCTCACGAAATCGCGCGCTTTAATTTTGACGCCCATCTTAGCGGCCACCAACATGGCAGTGTAGGTGGTGTTTTCTCCACTTATCTCTGGAATATTAGATCTAAGGATATCATTTGCGAGCAAGTCCTGGTCACGGTCGTTTATGTCGCTCAACTGATTTGTAAGATCCACATTCGACGATTGCGACATTTTGGGTTGAGCCAGTTTGGTCTCCATAATAACTATCCAACTCCAAGTTACTCATTCTATTGTTCTAGCTTCAGAAGTTCAGACAAACACCATAGGTTGAGCACAGCAACGGAGTACAGGACCGCACATGCCGACGTTAAGCCACAAGTTGGTTTTCCGTTCCCCGAATAATTATCTTCTATAAACTGTGGGCTTCGGGTACTTGTGTATTGATGGGGTTCACCTATAGTTATTTACTGTTTTTTTTTTTAAATATTTAAACAGCACATGAACACTAGATAACAATGTTATTCGTAAGTTGCCCTTGCAGAAGTATTTATTAAATAAACTTAGGCGAATTAGACTGTTATTTTATTTATTCGCGAGAAGAAAAACACAAAGAGCTTATGTCTGTTTGACATCCGTGACGTGACATGATGACACAACGCCGCGTGCACCGCCGCGTCGGACGCGGCGTGCGACGCCGCGGGCAACGCGTCGCAGCACGCCCCGCGTCTCCCTATACAATATTGTACTGAGGCCGCTGCACGCGCCGCCTCTCCGTAAACGGAAAAAACGCTCGACGCGCCGCGTGACGCGCCGCTCAACGCACCGCCCGACGCGCCGTGTCTCCAGAAATGAGCCCTTAGAGTCATCATGGCGAGAAATGGTGCGGATTTGGTGCCATATGTGACTGTTGTTAGCTCATATTCACGTAATTTCTCTTGAGGCGAGTTTTTTGATATTGCAGATCATCGTCATGACAGTAGATTTGTCTGAACATTTTCTCAATGTCCGCTGTGATTGCATATCTATGTTGTCTCCATCTCAATATTAACGTAAATAAATCTTGTTGGAGATTTGGGCCACTATACATGCAGTCATTTTTAAGCTGTAGCCGTAACACACGTAATGCTGTTGTTGTTGATTCGGGCCTCAATACACATAGGTGAGGTAAAATGGTAGTTTTACAACATCATAAAACATATAAAAACGGGTATTTATCGCGAATTTACCTTTAATTTAAGCCCGACGTTTGGACCGGATTGCACCAGCCGTGGTCGCGGGGAGACTGAAGTGTGGAGGTACCTTAAATTAAAGGTAAATTCGCGATAAATACCCGTTTTTATAATTATGTTTTATGATGTGTTCTGATCGTGAAAATTTAAAAAAGACAAGTCTTACAACATATCTGCCATCCTCCCGTCGCAAAGTTTCAGTCTGATACTGCTGAATGCACTGATGATCCTCCTTCGACATGTCGATATTGCCATCTGCTATGTCTTCAATGGCCCAAAACCTTTGTATGTCTTCAATATGGTTCATTACGACGTTGCAGTGATATGATTTGACGTTTCCGCTTAATATCCACCCAAGTTGAGTTTGTTGTGCTACAGGGAGTGACTCGTTTTCTTTGATAATGCCTCCCATTATAATTTGGGAATATACGTCGGCCCCTAGTAGTAGATCTACTGGTCGGCTCGTATAGAATCCTGGATCTGCTAGTTGTATGCTCTGTAGGTATGCCCATGATGGTTTTGAGAATGTCTTGTTGGGTAGGTTGTGTAACAGTGTGTTCATTATCAGCACATCTGCTTGAAATGTGAATTCAGTATGCATTGATGACGCAGTAATATTGATCTCTCCCTTACAATTGGCTTGACTAGTGCCGATGCCAAATATGACGCCTTTGCATGCTTGTCTTGGGAGTTCTAGTTTTTGAGCGGCGCTTTCTGATATTAGAGAGACTTGTGAACCTTGATCAATAAGAGCCCGCAATGTGTGATATGTCCCGTTTCGTGCTTTGACACGAACGAGGGCTGTTGCTAACAGTATTTCTACAATACTTTCATTTGAGACATGGTTGACAGTGTCCCGTGTCCTGTTTTCTCGTGATATGGACGGTTGTTCTTCTGCAGGCGACTTCGTGCTACTTGTTCAGCCGTTGCAGTGGAGCGTATCGTGCAACAAGGTGTTATGCTTTTCTTGACATACTCTGCATTTTGTTTCCGAGTAGCATGGCTTGTCTTTGTGATCATAGAGACAATTTTTACAGAGGTTCAATTGTTTCACAATATCTCCTTTGGCCCCTGGCCTAGATTCTATAAATATTTTGCAATGGACAAGTCCGTGGTTGTTATTGCAGAGTGGACAGTTTGGTTTATTCATTGCAAAACTTTTAAACGTTGAATTGCGGAAAAATGGTTTGCCTGCATCGTTCTTATTATTCTGCTGATTAGGTTTACTTTGTTTGTTAGGCTGATGTTCTGATTCTTTTCTGTTGAATGTTTCTTGCTTTGATTTTGGAATATACTGCTTCCGCCGAGATGATTCAAGAGCGGTGTATTTATTTTCCAGGAATGTTAGGAAATCGTCGAGTGTCGGCAGTGATCTAGGATTGGTTAGCGATTGAATGTATTCCCCATGCGTCTCGCTGTCCAACTTCAGTGCCAGCAGGTGCACAATAAGTGAGTCCCAGTTTTCCATCCATCATTGGTAGTGTCGAACATCTTCTTGATCTGATAATCTGCTTGATTTTGCATTGTAGGTATTGCCAGAAGTGCGCTGATATGCGAGCTAAAGATGAGCTTTTCGTTGTTGTATCGATGATTCATGATATCCCAGCATACTTGATAATTTTCAGAATTGATGTTTAAGTGTTGGACTAGTTTTTCTGCTTCACCTTTTAGCTTGCTCTTCAAAAACTGCATCTTCTGAGCACTCGACATTGTTGTTGTTGTGGATCGTTTCTATAAATAGATCTTTGAATGATGTCCATTTGAGGTAATTCCCGCTGAATACAGGAATGTCGATTTTGGGGGTACAATTTTCACGGTGTGAAATTAAGCCCATCTTAATATTGATTGACTTTTTCATGTCATTGTATAACTGCTCATACCTGCTGTATGTTTGCTCATAATCTTCATCTTCCTCGTACAGCTCACTGTCAATGTCCCAGTGCAACGAGTCGACGACTGAACATCTTTTTTGCACATTCCGCAGTAGATCTTCGAGTTCCCATTTTTCAGAGATGTTCTCTAATTCCACGCTCTTGATTGTACGAGACAACGCCTTAAAGTTGCTGTTTTGCTTTCGTAGCATTTCTTCTAGTTTGCTCGCATTTCCTTGAGCAACAGTTTTCCACAGTGACGTAGACTTACTGTTACCAGGGTTGCTGTTTGCTTGATCGGGGTCAGCTGATGAAGTACTTGAAGATTCTTGATGATGTTTGCCAGATGCCGGTGCCGATACTTGTATTGATGGCTTGTTCGGAGATTGATCTCTCTTACTTTCACTAGGAACCTTCGTTTCGTATCGTTCGATAATTTCGCGTGCTTCAGAGTAGAAGAGTTTCGTCTTTTGATAGCATTTATCGGTGAAATAGTTGGCACTGCGATTTTCGAATTCACATAATTTCAAATAGTTCGACTGGAACTCAGACCAATAGTTATCCAGAGTTTGCAGTCTTTTCTTGATATTGTATGGAGTCTTACGTTCTGCAGAATCTTTCTTGAAGTTCCTTAATAGCTGCTCCATAGCTTGCATGATTTGATCTTGATTTGCTAAAATGTTTTCCATTGTGGAACTCATGGTTGATAGTTTTCTTGATTATATTTCTGACCGCTAGTCTACAAGAAGTACTTTTGCGAACTCTCCGCGATATTAGCGCCTTCTCAATCCAACCGGTGAGACCCGCTGGCCGGCTGAACCGATTCGCAACCACGGAAAGAAGAGCAAAGCACCCTCTGTGATGATGGGTCAGCAGTCGATGGCTTGATGATGTTGGTAAACCGGTGACCGTCGTCCACAGGTCGTGTTTACAGGAACAACCACTATTCTGTTCGCAACGTGATTGGATCCCGCTTATCCGGCTCGAAGGACCATTAAGATGTACGGTTAGGGACCTTACACCTTGAGTTGATGCTGATTGATACACTGATAACTGATTGATTGATATTTATTGATAAAAGTATGATTGCATGATAAATGAGTGCACGCGGTATGAATGCTATTCGTGTACTAAATTAGCCGGCCCGGCGCAGGTAAAATGCTGACATATTGATATGAAAACTGTGCTGTGCTTGCACTGTACAATCAACATTAACCATAAGTTAAAAAATAAAAAAGTTGTATGTATAATAATGTCTAGTACCTATCTATTTAAATTTAGTTTGTTTTATAGTATGTAGTGACGATATCTTCAAGAATTTCTTTTACTGAGTAAAAAGTCTTATAAAGTAGCCACAATTTCAATTTGTTTTTTAAAAATGCAGTGGTGACTCTCTATTGCTGAATCAAAAAAAATCCGCTGCTTCATACATTATTGGTCGCGTGACTCGAAAAAATGTAGGCAGCAGCTGATATTTTTTTCGAGATTTCATAGTCGGTCCCATAGTAGAAGTTGTTCATTTTCATGAGTACTATTCGCCCTTAATAGTATATTTTATAACGAGGGACTAAACGAAGCCATAATATACCCGAGGTGGTTTAACTCCCGAGCTTGCGAGGGAGTCAATGAAATCGAGGGTATATTAAATTGGCGTTTAGTCTCGAGGTGCAAACTGTACTTTTCACTTCGAGTGCGAGAAAAATAGTCATTTAAAACCAAACAAATTTACACTCGACAAAAATTCTGAACTGAGCGGTCAGTTTTTTCTTCTATCAGGTCAGTCACAGATTGAAAATTTATAACACAACACAACCTCTCAACATTTTCGCATGAAGATGATTCACACTCCACAGATAATTAGTACCTACATTACTGCAGCGGCTAGCAACAGAGGCATTGCACATACTTTTCAAAATCAACGATGCACCCAAACAACAATAATTTTTCTCACGTTGAAGAGTTCACTTGTTTTTTTCTGAATAAACCGCTTTCTATTTGCAAGCCAATTCGAAATTTAAATAAAACCTTTGATAACTTACTCTTTTGTTACCATGTTTCAGAGTAAAAGATCGTTTCATTTTTAAATTACTTATTACTCCCTAGGGAATAAATGGTCACTTTAATCCCGCTTCGTAGGGCTATATTGGCGTACTTTTAGAGCATGAGAAGTGAAAAGTAATTAAAACGACTAAGAGTCCTTTTTGTGGTTCCGACGCGGAAACGGTTAACACGTATTCAGTACATCACTCTGAGTCCCCTTTTTTTATGATGGGAAATCATCAAATAACTTCTCCCACTCTGGGCGAAGCGGGAAGGAGTGTCAGACTTTTACTGACTAAAACCCATCCATGTTCCTTCCTCGCCCTTTATGTTCCGGGGCCGCGGTATCTCTTCCGAACAGGCCCGCAACCCCGGCAGGCTTCGGCCCTTGCGGGCCCTTCCCTTTATGCTGACATCTCTTTGAGGCGCGCGTGGAACACGAACGCGCCGTCGACACGGCCTTTCGTCATTAGACGGACGGACGGCTAGCTAGCCCATAGCTAACTGTCCACAGACCCGCGTCTACGGTGGCCGGTAGCCACCACGTGGCCCCCGACGCCCGGTGCGTCTCCCGCGGCGGCTGGGGCGAGAGGCTCTCTCCCTCTCGCGTTCCGCCACCTCCTTCGCTATTACTACTATGATAGATAGGATAGTCTATTTTAGTTAATTTCATAGTATTATGTCATACGGTATTTTACTATGGAGACGGGCTGCAGACATCGACTCTATTTTTATTCTGCAGAAAAGAGCCATCAGAGCCATATATGAATTACGTAGACGCGATTCTGTAAGAGAACTGTTTAAGGAAATTAATATCATGACAGTACCTTGTCAATACTATCTATGAAAACATCATGTACGTAGGAAAAATCTGCGTTTATTCAGTAAAAGAGGTGACAGACACCACTATAATACTCGTACTATAAATGGGGACCAACTATTTCAGCCAGGTTTCAGGCTTGCTAAAGTAGATTCATGTTTCATGGGGTACTGCTTAAAATGTTACAATAAAATACCTCCCCACATTCTACAAGTGAATGAGACGAAATTTAAATCTTGTGTAAAACGCACTCTATGTAGCAAACATAATAAAAGCTGGGGGATTACATTGAGGATAAAAATGCTTGGCTAAATGCTGGCCCTGCTCCGCAACCATAGGTGCAAACTTATTGGACAATTATTGTGGTAGCTGCAGAAGATTGTGAAAATATTCTTGCATTGTATGGATTCTATATTTCTTAATCCTATCCAATAATATTATAAATGTGAATGTAAGTTTGTTTGTTACGCTTTCACGCGAAAACTACTCAACCGATCACCATGAAACTTTGTACACATATTTTTGGAGGTATTAGAAGTAACATAGGATACTTTATATTTAAAAAAAACTAACCCTCACTCGCAGACGAAGTTGCGCGGGTCAGCTAGTATTGTATAATTGCATAGCACATGTGTGAGTACCATGCACTGTAAAGCTACCATTTGCAAAATCAAAATCAAAATCAAAATCAAAGCATTTATTTCAAGTAGGCCAGTTACAGGCACTTTTGAATTGTCGAAACAAAAATGAACATTTAATGTAGCTACAGTCCCAGTCACAAGACATAAAAACTGTGAAAGTACTGTAGTTGCCCATTCCCTAGCGTAGATCTCTATGGAGAAGAACGGGCAAGAAACTCCATGGACACTCTTTTAAATCAAAAAATTGTTACAAAATCTTGGTTACATCATTCATGTTGAGATGGTATATTATGTGAGAACAATGTAGCAAGATGTGCACGTTAAAAGTGTCCATAGCAAAACAAAATACAACTCAAAAACAAAATAATTAATTCAAATAAACCATGGCGACTAAGAGATGACCAGTCACAACTGACAGCGCCCGTTCACGCACATGACGCATGGATCAGCACCATTCAGCTCAACCATTTTGAAGGGAACTAAATGGTCCGACACACGCGCCACCATCAGCGAGACATTTGAGTGAGCATGACATACTCTCAACCGCCAGGGCACATTCAAGTCAAGAACTGCCGTAGGTTTCCAGTGAATGATAGCTTACTAGTACATAGTACTCACACAATATGGGCTATGCGATTATACAATACTAACATTGAATCTATACAATGCAAAGATAGTTAAGTACAATCTTCAGCAGCTCCAACTATATCATTTAATGCTATCAATTTTTGCGCCCCTGTCCATGTGGAGCAGGACCAGCATTAAGCCAAGCATTTTTATCAGCGATATAATCGCTCAACTTGTAATATGCTTTTTTACATAGTGTGCGTTTAATGCATGTTTTAAATTTCGTCTCATTCAGTTCAAGAATACTTTGTGGAATTTTATTATAGCATCTCAAACAGTACCCCATGAAAGATGAGTCTACTTTAGCGAGTCTAAAGCCTGGCTGAACTAATTGGTCCCTGTTTCTAGTACTGTAATTATGTCTGTCACCTCTTTTACCAAAAAGATGCAAATTTTTTCTAACGTACATTATGTTTACGTAAATGTATTGACAATGTACCGTCATAATGCCAATATCCTTAAACAGTTCCCTTAGAGAATCGCGCCTACGAAGATTATATATAGCTCTGATGGCTCTTTTCTGCAGAATAAATATAGACTCAATATCAGCAGCCCGTCCCCATAGCAAAATACCGTAAGACATTATACTATGGAAGTAACTAAAATAGACCAGTCTAGCGGTATCTACATCAGTAAATTGACGGATTTTTCTAATGGCATATGCTGCTGAACTTAGCCGCCCCGCAAGAGATGTTAAATGAGAACCCCATTGTAGCCTTGAATCAAGCGTAAGCCCCAGGAAAACCGTTTTATCTACGAATTCAAGTTTCTCATTATTCAATAATATATCACAATCACTACCCTTAACATTCGGTAATGAAAATCTTATGCATTTGGTTTTTTTTTCATTTAATACCAAATTGTTTGCTGTGAACCAATTTTGGACCTGAAGTAGGGCATTATTCACGTCATCTAAATTTTGTGCCCGTCTGTTTATCTTAAAAATTAAGGAAGTGTCATCAGCAAATAACACCATATTTTGAGGTTGGTTTTTCAATAAATAGGGTAGATCATTTATATATACTAGAAAGAGGAAAGGACCCAATATTGAGCCTTGTGGAACCCCCATTTTTATTTTTAAACCCTGTGAATTAACACCATTTATCTGAACATGTTGTTGTCTATCATTCAAATATGATCTTACCAAACTAAGTGCAAGTTTACCCAGTCCGTAATGCTCAAGTTTCAAAAGTAATGTGTCGTGATTTACGCAATCAAACGCTTTGGAGAGGTCACAAAAAATTCCTATGGCATCTTGGGACTCTTCCCACGCAGTAAATATGTGCTTTAATAAGGTTACACCGGCGTCAGTTGTACAACGTCCCTTGGTGAAACCATACTGTTGATCATGTAAGATTCTGTTGGTGTTAAAATGATAGAGCATTTGATCAAGCATTACTTTTTCAAAAACCTTGCTAAAAACTGGCAACACGGATACAGGTCTATAATTGTTAGTATCTTTACTGTCCCCGGATTTGAAAAGAGGTATGACTTTACTGTATTTCATTAAATCAGGGAAAACTCCTTGGTCTACACATAGATTAAAAATTAAAGCTAAGTATGGGGCTATTGTCTCAAGTATGGATGTGCAAACTTTGATAGACATTCCCCATAGATCTTCGGTCAGTTTAATTTTTATTTGCCGGAAAGCTTTAATAACTACCATAGGGTTAATGTGTTTAAATTTAAATTCAGCCAGGCAGCCAGACACATTCGTCTTTAATAAACCCATTGAGACTTCAGGAGAGGAATTTAGAGCCTCCGTAGTTTTTAATGGTATTTCTGTAAAGAAATTTACAAATTCTTGAGCTACTTCCTGATTAGAGCTTTTAGGACCACTTGCTGTATCTAATATGTAGCTAGTGTTACGTATTTTCTTCCTGTTAGTCTCGTTATTTATGACTTTCCACACTGTCTTTATTTTATTTTCTGCTGTTTTGATCTTGTTGCTAATGTGCAGGGCTTTAGCAACCTTGCATGTATTTCTAAAAATTTTTGAATACTTAGCAACATACTTGTTAAAAGTTTCAGTGTTAATAAAAGGCTTAAGGCCATAAAGCTCAAATAGTCTTTCCCTACTTTTTCTGATGCCTCTAGTTGCCCAATCGCTAAATATGAATTTAGGGCAAATACTTTTTGTCTTCTTTTCAAAAGTTTTGTTGAATTCCGTATGAACTATTGAAAAGAAACGATTATAAAATTGATTTATATTAATATCGTCATGGCTCATAACACTTAACTTGTTCTGTAGGGAAATATTAAACCTATTTAATTTGCTAGAAGTTATAGGTCTAAATTTAATCTGTACTTTTTGCAATGGTGTATTACAACTATAAGTTACAGTTTGTCCGCTATGGTCAGACGGCAAACAATTTACTATGGCTTTATCTAAGTAATCACAATCGCAGAAAACATTATCTATACAAGTAGCAGAAGATGTTGTGATTCTAGTAGGTTCAGTAAAAACGTTAGTCAAGTCAAATGACTTAAAAAGATTTAATAACCGACCGCTATTTGAATTTTCTTCTAAAATATTGATATTGAAATCACCACAAATTATTGTAGATTTATTACTGGCTGCAAGTTTTGCCAGGACATCTTCCATTATTGATTCAAATATGGAAAAGTTTTGATAGTTTGGGGGTCTGTACACACACACAATTACATGCTTATCTAGCTCAACACAGGACAGTTCGACGCAATGTTCAACCGAGAGACCTACTATGTCATTACGTTGCTTATATTTAAAACTATTTTTAATTAATATTAGGGAACCTCCACGAAGCATAGTTTTACGGTTAAAGCAGCTACCCACCATATAGTTCTCATAATTAATAAGCCTTTGGTAATCTTTTAGCCAATGTTCAGTAAAACAAATGATGTCAAACTTACTTTTTTCTAAAAACAATTCAATTTCTAATAATTTGCAAGACATTCCTTGGATATTTTGGTGGAATAATTTTAAGGTGTTCTGCTGAGGCCCTTTTTTATTAACTAATTGAGTGCAAGAATTAATAGTACCTTCTGTTGTCTCACTTTCTAGTTTAAATTTATATTAATATTTGGAGTGAGGCCGGAGACTCCCGTGCCATCCTCAGACAACAAGACCCTATCTGTAATAGACCCTAATTGAGGATTCACCATGGTGACAGATGGATCCTCCTCATTGCAATATTTGTAAACATTTATAGCACTACTGCTATATTCATTTAAAGTCACCTGTACATTAGTAGAATTACTAATAGTCGCAGTGTTAATAATGGAACTAAACTTAGACATACTATTTATGTCTGTGTGAATATTAAAAGCTAATAGCGAAGCTATTTTGTGTCTACATCTAATAGGTAGATACACCTTACCCCGTGTCGACTTAAGTTTACCAACAATAGTGTTGATATCTAGATATACAAGTCTGTCACTATAGTGACCTGCCAGAAAATGTACATGGTTATTTAACATATGTATATCGACGCTGGAAAGGAAAAGTTGTCTAAGCGACATCAGAGTAACTTTACAGTAGAGCTGTTTAAAGTTTGAATTTTCAGAAAAAAATTCGTGTAAATTCTTGTAATGGTCCAAAATGCGTAATTCTTAGAAATTTGTTTGTTTATTTTTTTATCTACATTATAGTATACGTAACTACGAAAAATAATGCTTAGTTTTGAAGTTAGTGTCGCTTAGTAAAATTTTCCCCAAAAGTAGAAACAGGAAAAATTGACTAACCGACTAGCGTTGAAAAGGAAGGTACGGTAAAAATGTAAAATATGTCTTGTTTTTAGAATTTAGATAAGAGTAAAAGTTGCCTTACCAAAATAAAAAAACATGTGGAAGTCGAGGCAAAACAACCTTAATATTAATTTAATATATCTTTTTCCCGCAATTTTGACAGAAATGACATTTATTACAGAAAATTGGATTAATAATATCATTAAAAAATGTAAATAAAATGCATTTAAACTGTTTTGAGTTTTATTAAATGTATCAAAGCAAGTATTATTAGTAAGATAGGTGTCCACAATAATAATATTAAGAACATAGAGATCACAAATTTAAGTATTTAGACCTATTAATTATTGAGATCAGTACAAAATGTGAATATGTTTACAAAACTAGTAACATTTCAGTCACAGCTCGATGCTCAGTAACACTTAAAATCAAATTTACCTCATAGGCATTCAGAAAACTATACGTAACAAATAGAAAACTTCAATAAAACGAACTTAAATTCAAATTCTATAAACAACAGTAGCCATATCAACGATACTCTATCAATTCTAGTATGGTTCTTCTGGCAGCAGGTAACCTGATAAGAAACTAAATGAAATGACAAGATAAAAGGAAAATAACAGCTGTCAGGGAACCATTACTGTGCGAAAACAACTTACAGCTAGTAATATTGTCAGTCTTCATCTTCATTATAATATGAAGTAACAATTTTAAACCTCTTTGTCCTAGGTTCTCGTTTTCTGTATCTAAATTTTCTTCAGTATTATTTTCCAGCAACTCACTGTTAGGTAGATTTCCTTTTTTTGAAAAAAAAAAAATCTACCTATTGGTCTCTCACCTACGGGGATATTTAAGAATACGTATGTATATGGGTGACAAGCAAAATTTAGCCACACTCTACAGGTCGCAATTATGAACCGATTGCTTTCAAACTTGGCCAAAAAATCGAAACGGTCAAAACTTAGGCTAAGTTCGTGAATGGGCGGAATTCGTCCATGGGGGGCGGCGGGGGGCCGGTTTTTCTAAAATCAGTTTTTTGGCCATAACTTTTTTCCTATGGAAAATTTTTGAACCGTTTCTCATTTTTATCATTCTGAGTACAAATACGGACATCTTTAAATTAAAACTTTTTTGATGCAACCCCTAAATTGGGGAGGGGGTTGAAAATTCCAAATTTTTTGCGAAAAAAAATCATATCTCCGAAACAGTAAACATTTTGACCGTCGCAAATATTTTTTTTTGAAAGCAAATTGTTTACTTTACAATTGTTACCTTCAAAGTTTAGCGATAAAACTTATAGTTTTCGAAATAAAAAAATATAACTTAACATTTGAGGGCGTTTCCATGCTAAACTCTTATGAGAGAATTTAAAAAGAGTAAACTTTCCATTACAGGACAACGATTTTGAAATCACATTTTTTTTTGTAGATTGTACACATAAGTACAACTCTTTATACAAATTTTCAATAGTCGGACGCTCCAGCACCTTCTTCGAAATCTACCTCCTCCTGCGGCTGGCCGGAGGGATTTTTTTTATTCTTACTTAACTCTTTCCGCTTCTTTTTCTTATTCTTTCTTGTTTTTTTCTTTTTCGACTGGTCCTCTTCTTCATCACTGTTTATCGTGTCAGATTCTACCCATTCGTCAGAATCAACTGCGCCATTCTCTTCACCAGGACAGAATAAAGTGCAAAAATCTTCATCAGACATGTAATCAACATATCGGATACTTGTTTTGGCTTTTCGTTTACGAACACTTACACCTAGAGCAGCCTTGTCCTTTGGAGGTAACTCCTTATTGTGAGAGACTCCTGCAGCAGGATCATCATTTGAAGGTAAGTGCATACTGCGAGAGACTCCTGGAGCTGGTTTGTCAATCGAAGGTAAATCCATGTTGCGAGGTACTTCTGCAGCTGGATCGTCAATCGAAGGTAAGTCCATGTTGCGAGGTACTTCTGCAGCTGGATCGTCAATCGAAGGTAAGTGCATGTTGCGAGGTACTTCTGCAGCTGGATCGTCAATCGAAGGTAAGTCCATATTGCGAGGTACTTATGCAGCTGGATCGTCAATCGAAGGTAAGTGCATGTTGCGAGGTACTTCTGCAGCTGGATCGTCAATCGAAGGTAAGTCCATATTGCGAGGTACTTCTGCAGCTGGATCGTCAATCGAAGGTAAGCCCATGTTGCGAGGTACTTCTGCAGCTGGATCGTCAATCGAAGGTAAGCGCATGTTGCGAGGTACTTCTGCAGCTGGATCGTCAATCGAAGGTAAGTCCATATTGCGAGGTACTTCTGCAGCTGGATCGTCAATCGAAGGTAAGCCCATGTTGCGAGGTACTTCTGCAGCTGGATCGTCAAT
The DNA here is from genome assembly GCA_950022955.1 of Xestia ashworthii. Lineage (NCBI taxonomy): Eukaryota > Metazoa > Arthropoda > Insecta > Lepidoptera > Noctuidae > Xestia > Xestia ashworthii. The sequence continues at coordinate 357,538 of OX465557.1, forward strand.
CGAAGGTAAGCCCATGTTGCGAGGTACTTCTGCAGCTGGATCGTCAATCGAAGGTAAGCGCATGTTGCGAGGTACTTCTGCAGCTGGATCGTCAATCGAAGGTAAGTGCATGTTGCGAGGTACTTCTGCAGCTGGGTCGTCAATCGAAGGTAAGTGCATGTTGTGAGGTACTTCTGCAGCTGGATCGTCAATCGAAGGTAAGTCCATATTGCGAGGTACTTCTGCAGCTGGATCGTCAATCGAAGGTAAGCCCATGTTGCGAGGTACTTCTGCAGCTGGATCGTCAATCGAAGGTAAGCCCATGTTGCGAGGTACTTCTGCAGCTGGATCGTCAATCGAAGGTAAGCGCATGTTGCGAGGTACTTCTGCAGCTGGATCGTCAATCGAAGGTAAGTGCATGTTGCGAGGTACTTCTGCAGCTGGATCGTCAATCGAAGGTAAGTGCATGTTGCGAGGTACTTCTGCAGCTGGATCGTCAATCGAAGGTAAGCCCATGTTGCGAGGTACTTCTGCAGCTGGATCGTCAATCGAAGGTAAGTGCAATCTGCGAGCGTATTCTAAAAAAACACCATTAAGTGAAGGTAAGTCAATACTGCGAGGGCTTGTTCTTTCAGTCTGCGAAGGACCGAGATAAACCTGCCAATCATCTTGAACGGTATCATTAATCGAAGATCTGTTCATACTGTGAGAGAATCCTGATGCAGCTTCGTCATTCAAAGGTAAGTCCGTACTGTGGATATGTTGAATGGTATCTGTAAGAGCTGGGAAAACTTCCTCGGGGTCATAGTTCTCTTCATCTTCAGTAATACGTCGTGATATTACAGGCGCAGTTGAAGAGCACTGACGCAGCGTTTCATTCTGAAATAAATGAAGTAGCTTCTTGAATTCATTTTATCTAAAATCAGGAAATAACCATATGGCCAAGATTTAATGATTAAGTTTCTCTTCTCATCGTGTGGGACACAGAGTCAACGAACGACCCGATGAACCCTAAACTACTACGAGTAGGTCTCTGACATAGTTATGTAGTGACCGCCGCCGTCTAAGGTTCATGTTCACCGAGAAGATAACAGTCTGATTATCTAAAAACAGCTGTCAATGTGACATATTCCCATACAAAAATGTGTTTTAAACAGCTGTTTTTAGATAATCGTCCGTCATATTTTTGGTGAACATGGACCTAAGTGATCATAGACAGCAACCGGGTCCGACGGGTTAACGTGCCTTCCGAAGCACGGTATCATGTTTCTTTTCGGACAATTAGGTGATTCAGAATACAAGGTCCTAACCAAACTGGAAGACACTCACAAAGTGAAAAATCACTATATTGTCCCACCGGGATTCAAACCCGGGACCTCCGTAACTTGAGACGAACACTCAACTCAACTAGGTATGTTCTTATTTACACATAATCTAAAACCTACCTACTTTCCTCTAACCTAGCGCTCACTTTTTATAAACATGAGATAATAGTCTAAAAGGCAATTATTAGCAGCACCAATATTACTTCAATACACTCGGCTTTGGCCGTAGTAGGTATATAGCTAGCGCCTGTGACGAGACGTGACCTTCAATGAGTAATAAGCTAAAGAGAGCCCTTATCTATGATAACAAAATAGAAATCTAATATACATAAACATAACAAATAATACAAAACAATGAGAGATGCAAAGAAAATTAATGATAGGTAGGTTCATACACACCGACTGTAAGTCGTCCTTGGTTCTAAAAGAGATTCCTGATTTATTAAGAGCCTTTTCCAAAAGAATATGTCCACGTTTTCTTCGGTCCATTGTTCTGAAATAAAGGTACACCATGTAGTAACGCAAAAACAGCATTATAAAACGAATTTATTTGTTAATTCAACTTACAGTTTTTATGTTTGTCGTACATAAGTTAAGCGTAAGCGAGACCTCAGTTGACAACAGCGCGTGCGCGTGTCTCCCAAGCGACGACCGGCCGCGCACCGAAGTATCTTAGCTACGTTGAAACTATCTTCACTGCATGCTCAAGCGACTGCTCACGCGTTGTTCGTAGGTGTAACCGACGTTTTTTATGTGAATTATTATGGGTAAAAATACACTTTGCGCCTGCGCGTGACATTACCATAGGATATAACCAACGTTGGATAATCGTACACGTTCAAGTAAAAGTTGCCTAAATAACAAAATAATACTTGAAAACGGCAGGTAAAAATTGACTAACCGACAATCAGTTGTATTTTTAGGCAGGTAATATTTGCTGAACCAGATGAATATTAAAAAAAGGAAACTGCCAATTTTAACTAAACGCCATGTAGGAAAAAAACCAAATAAGGCAAAATTACTTAAGTGATAAAAAAACAAATCCTTTGTGAGGAAAAAATATACTATGCGCCTAACACTATATTGCCAGATACTGGAAAAATTAACCAAGTGGAGTAATTACCATACGAACAGAAATGTAAAACTTGACCAAAGGCAGATTTATCATTTCACAATTACGACAACCACCAAATTTTCAAAAATGCTCAAAAATTTAGTCGGTTAGTACGGAAGAAAAAGTGAAATCTTGCCAACTCCATAATGTCGAAGCGACATCAAAAGTCGTCGTAGAAAGACGTGAGTAGGACCAAACGACGCAGAAAAATCAGGCGATTCCAACAAGGTATATAACTCAATATGGCCAAAACTGTCGCTTAGACAACTTTTCCTTTCCAGCGTCGAATAATTGTTTTTTCTATTACCCAATTTTTCAAAATAGGGAAAAGCACACAATATGATTTTACTACAGTTTAGCTTTAACAACTCTGATACACATTCAGTGATATCTTCCTTTTTAATCTTAGAACTATTACCCATACATATAGTTATGGTGGTATTAGGATTACAAACAGTTTTTGTTGCAGATGCCATAACCTGTTTGTAGGTCGACCCTGGCATACAATAATTTTGAGTACAATAACTCAGGCTATTACTGATCAATTTCCCAAGCCCTCTACCTATACTATCAGAGAACATAACTGAAAGATTAGAATCTAGACAATTAGGTGAGACAAAATTACCTAAGTCAGGTATTGTATCTTGGCTGGAAACACAGTCCTGAGTTTTCACAGCTTGGCACGGGTCCTCCGTTGCCTCAGGCTGAACATCATTCCTGGATTCCCCCTGACAAGTACACTGAATGTTGTTGAGAGTCAGTGAGTCCACTTTGTCTACCAATGCATTTGTAGCAAGAATATGCTCTTTAATTTGATTTTGTGAGCGTTCATATTTGTTATATAAAGATTTTAGTGACTTATTAAGAGCCTGTATTTCTGATTGCAAGCGCTGAGTGTCAATTTCATAAATATTTATACTATCTTCCAATTTAATCTGATAGTTATTTAATTTATTAACTAGAGAAACACGTTCCTTCCTTAATTGAATATTTTTGGAATGGTGTTTCTGTTGTTTCTTGTATTTATTACATTTTTTAATGATTTTATTTAATCGTGCATATTTCTTAATTTTATTCTGGCTTATTTTATGGCCGTAGTTATGCTGTAGTAAGGAGTCCTCTGTAAGGTCTACTGTTGTAATGGAATGAGGGTTACAATTTGAATTTACTAATTCCCTGTACAAATGTTCAGTTTCCATAGCCTGATTGCTTTGCTGCATTTACGAGTAGTTATCTTTCATTGACTTGAAAATGCCTTGGTGGCTGAGAGAATGTCATGCTTGCTCAAATGTCTCGCTGATGGTGGCGGGTGGGTCAGGTCATTTAGTTCCCTTCAATATGATTGAATTGAATGGCGCTGATACCATGCGTCATGTTCGTGAACGGGCGGTGTCAGTCGGGACTGGTCATCTTTTATCTTTGATCATTTGAATTGCTTTATTTTTAAATATTTGATTTTATTTTCTACTTTGGACGCTCTTAATGTGCACGTCTTTCTACATCGTTCTCACATGTATGTATAATCTTAACATGAAATATGTAACCAAGATTTTCTAACAACATTTTTGATTGAAAAGTGCGTCCATGGAGTTTCTTGCCCGTTCTTCTCCATAGATCTACGCTAGGGAATGGGCAACTACAGTACTTCACTTTTTTTTTGGTTTTATCGACCGCGGCTTTTTATTTCGATTATCATGAAGCACGAATGAAGATACTAAGTACTTCTTCATGATTCTGCCGTCGAGGTAGTTTGTGAGACTTACTACTATATTTGTTCTCTCTCAACTTCTTCTTGTCCTTACCAATTAAGTACGTATCTGGGTAACCCTTTTGGAATTATAGGCGAGATTTTATGATCAATGTAGGTATTGCTGACCAGCTGTGCGCTGCACACGGCCAAAACAAGTAACGTGGTGTGTTGTGCGCAGGTGAGCCGCGGCGCAGTCGCACTCCGGGCGGCGCGGGCGCGCTTCCCCCCCCGCCGCCGGCGCGTGCGACCCCCCCGCCCGCGCCCGTCGTGCGGCACGCCAGGGTGAGTCAATTACATAACAATACAAATACTTTAAGAACTTTCTTATATTATTATGTAACAGCATAACTAAAGAAATGTTTATGACAAGTATATAACCTATGCAAACTTGTGCTTTCAACAATGATGAATGATCAGATGTGGTCGGTTTGTTGTGACGACACGGCAAAAGGTATTTCAACTTCAGCAAAGCGTTTCCATTTCAGTTACAAAAGTTAAGTGACTACATACTACGTCGTACGATAAAATAAAATAAAAACTAATGTCAAACCTTTTCTGTGGGCACTGCTGTGCCCGCACCAAGTGGATTAAAATCAAACAAACAAAGGCACACCTGTAATCTGGAGTTAGAAGCTTGAATTTGGTAGCCATGAAAGCATAACAAAACTAAGTATAATGGGTATTAAATTAAAACCTCTTAACGAAGCCGAAAGGCACTTTTTTCCCCGTCTCACGTTTTCCCCGTCATTGCGATCAGTTTTTGTTCCACACCATATCTTATAGTTATGGATATGTTGGGGGTCAAAATTCCAACTTTTTGATAAGTATTTTTTAATACAAGTCTCATAGTTAAGATTTTTACTCTAAACATTTTCAGTACCCTCGAACTATTCAAACCATCCATTAGCACGTCAAGATGATGCTGTCTCTTCCACGTAGGTATCCCACTGTGCAGCTCTATGCCGATTGCAAGGTACTCACAGTTAGGCAACTTTATGTGTTCCTGTCGACCGACGCAAACACTCTGCCCGCCCTCCAAAGAAACCGACTGGCAGGCTTAAACATAATCCCGTTTTCCCCACGAATGCCATAGAACTGCATTTGCCAAACGTCAATTATACGTTAATTGCATTAATATGTACAACCTCCTAAACAAAAAAATTAAAATTTATTCGTGCCCTAAATATCGTAAGCACCTATAATACGTTTTCAAAGAGCACATCACACACATCCTTCCGCATAATGAAAATGCGCGCCCGGTACATGATCATTATTTTGCTGCGGAGTTATTTAAAACGGTGTATCTCCTAAGATATGCATTGAAATCAATTTACGTGCCAAAGGGCAATTTTGTTCAAAATCAAATACTTGTGATTAACAACGTATTTATTTGGATAAGAATAAATTACCATGTTTACAAGAACAGCTTTAAGGGCTTCTATTGACAGCTTTACATCTTCATACTTAGACACTCGATGACAGTCATACTCCAGCTAAGTCTGCAGTTCTCATCAAGGTGCATGAAATGAGCCGCAACACGATATAGCTGCTGTAAACTGTTGCGGACCTCTTATAACTGCTTACCATCTAAAATTTCGAACTCTACGTCCCTACGCTATGACGCCGTGTCTTAAAGTGCACAACCTCTTTAAAGCTTAGAAACCTTCAAATGCGGTATTAATATTTTACGGTGACTTTCGAGAGATTCCAATTTTAAAGAGTATTTGCAATTTTGCAGTAAATTTTTATGTGAGTTCAAGCTTTTTGGAATAAAATCGGATTGAGTTTTGAAACATGTAGTTTATATCAGAATCTCTAAGGAGTATTGATACCAAATTCGAAACAAATCACTGCCAAAATAACTTTCTACCCCTTTTAACCCCGTTAGGGGATGAATTTCAATGCAATACGAAACGCGTCTATCAATTCTGTTAATATTCTTGATTGCAAAATTTGAAGTAGATTGGACCAAGGAATCACATTTTCCCATACACACTTTGCCCCCCTTTTCACCCCCTTAGGGGTATAATTTCAGAAAATCCTTTCTTATCGTATGCCTACGTCATACAAAAAATACACCCTCCAAGTTTCAGGATTCTACAATCTGCGGTTTAGGCTGCGCGTTGATCCATCAGACAGTCCTTCAGGACAAAGCATTTTTTATATGTAGATGTAGATAGTAGGATTTGTACTCATTTGTAATGTAATTGTAACGTTTCCGGCTTTATGTCTTATGTAAATTCCTATAGTTTAAATTTTCTTCGTAGTATTATTTTATTTGTAATATATTTATACAGGGTGGAAACGATTAATGGGGCAGTAAGGGAAGCTACCTTAACCGTTGAGTATCAGAAACAGGATCGATTGGCATAAAAAAATGTTTTGTGTAAAATAGCAATTTTCTTGCTAACTGTACCTACGTTTTTTTTTAAATCAATGAATGGGGATCAACATTACGCGAAAAAATTACGGATTGTTTCCTAAGACCATTTTCGTGTAGCTGCAGCTCCCCTTACTGCCTCGTTTACAGTTACCACCCTGTATTACCAACTACTTATACCGATTTTCTTGAATTTCTCAAATTTGAAGAAAATTGAGAAATTGTATTTACTTGTATTAGATTTGAAGTATTTACAACAACTTTTAAAGGTTTACGCTTCATTGGATTTTATTTTATAGGTGTATGAAGTTAATTAATTTTGTACACAAAACCCTCTTTACGTCTCTGGATGTTTTTTTTTTTAAAATGCTGAAATAGGTGTTTCTTTATTTTTAATAATAAGTGTTTACTCTGAGTTTCATGATTCTAGAACAATCAAATATTTTTTTTCTACAAACTTTACCCCCACTTTTCACCCCCTTTTTCCAAAAATTTCCATAATTTCTATAGCCTAAATATTATTCTGAGTTTATTTAAATAGATTAGTGAAGGTTTCATCAAAATCCGTCCAGCAGTTTTTACGTGGTGCGCGGTCAAACATACAAACAAAAATTTATAAAAAAATGGTTTTAATATGTTCAGTTACTTATTTTAAGTCACCCTGGTCGGTTTTTTTTCAAAGTCAAATTGAAAGTCAAAACATTTATTGCGAACCAAGTGTACAATGTGGTGTTATGGTATGGTAGTACTTATGACTTAGCGGCCTTTTACAAGCATTGCAATTTCTCCTTCGATTGCCCTTCTCATTTTAAATTAGCATGCATTCAAGCATGCATTCAACATTTGTAATTACGTAATTATTTATTTTATTTTATATTAGTTAATAGTAGTACAATTCACGAATTTATATTTATGTCAAGATTAAATGTCAATAATAATGAATTTGATACAATTTTAAAAAATGGTTATGTCAAATTTTATGTAAAATAATGGTGAATTTAATATAATTTAAAGAATAGTTATGTCAAAATTTAATGTCATTATTAGTGAATTCAATACAATTAATATTAGCTATGTCAAAATAAAACATCATTAATAGTGGATTTAATACAATTATTCAGCAATATTATCTAGGAATTTAAATTTTATGTAGGTATTCAATCTTACTGTTTGAATAGGACAGATCGCCACTTTAGTATATAAGAGAAAATCGTTATTTTAAGCTAGACTCTAAATAATCTTTTACTGAGTAGAAACATTTTTGGATAAGGTACAGTTTTAGCCTCTTTTGAAATATTATTACTGATTTTTCAGTCTTAAACATGTTGGGCAACTTATTATATATTTTTATTGCCATATAGTATGGGCTATTACTCAACATTTTAATTCTTGAAGATGGAGCGCATAACCTCTTTTTATGGCGAGTGTTGACGTTGTGTGTATCTTCAACTTTAGTGAATTTGTCGCTAATTTTAAAAACAAATACACAAATGTCAAGTATGTATATTGACGGCAAAGTTAGAATATGATACTTTATGAAGTATGGTTTGCAAACCATACTTCCGTATTATCTATTTGGGCTAGAATTCTTATACACTTCTTTTGTAATATGAATAGTTCATCTACGCTAACACTATTTCCCCATAGCATGACACCATATCGCAGCCATGAGTATGCGTATGCGTAGTAAGCAGCCATAGCTGTTTGTGTATTAGTGCTTTGTTTAATTTGAAAGAGTGCGTAACAGAATCTGGAGAGTTTTTTTTTCAGATGTTCTTCATGTGACTTCCAGTTAATATGTGTGTCAATATTTATGCCAAGAAGGCTAAATGTATTAACTTCTTCTATTTGTGTGTTTCTGAATATTGTTTTTATATTGAGAGGTGGTTTTTTATATCATCTAAATTGTATTAATTTAGTTTTACTGCCATTTATTTCCAAGTTGTGGATCTGGAGCCAAGTATCTACAGTTTGGAGTGCATTTTGTATTTGTAGACTAGGGTAACGTAAATAACGTTACCACACTTGATTAATATTGAAATGTCGTCTGCAAATAATACTGGTAAAGCGTTTTCTTTATCTAATATTTTGGGGAGGCCGTTAATGTATATTAAAAATAGTGGGCATCCTAATACGCTTCCTTGTGGGATTGAGCAAGTAATTTGTTTTTTTTCTGATCTAATATTTTTGATCTCATTTTTATCATGGTCGTAATTTTCAATTTCTACTATTTGTGACCTATTTTGTAAATATGATTTAAACCACGAATAAGTTTTTTAAATCTTCAATGTACAGATTTTTTGGTCTCAACGATTTTATTATATGTGTAGATACATATAATAAAACAGTAAAAATCTGTGTCTGCACATTGAATATATTAAAAAAAAAATAATTGAGGGGGGTTTAGAAACAGTAATAGAGCACGAATAAAAAAAAAACTGTTTGTTTGTCTGTTTGTTTGTACACGCTAATCTTCGGAACCACTGGACGAATTTGAATGTTTTTTTTTTTGTTGTATAGGTACTAAGTCTGGGCAACATAATTATAGCCTATAATTTATCTTGGAAACTTGAACACCTAATGCAGAACCGCAACAGACCAGCTAAACTATAAGACATATAAAGATGGTACCATGACAAAAATTGATCCACGTGATAAGCATCAAAATAATAATTAATTGAAGATCATAATGCTAAGGTACTTCTAGTAGACACAAGAAACACAAGTGTCAAAGTTTGAACACCAGTAGTGTTTAGCCTATAAAACAAAACTAAAACAAATTGCAATATCAGTCCCATGTTCTAGATAAACGAACTGCAGTAAGTTGTGTGTTAGTAGTGTTAGCCACCTTTGACTTGGCAACCCGAACGGGGTTGCCAAGTCAAAGGGTCAAGTGTAAACCCAAGACACGCACTCAGATTTTTGTGCGTATTGTATAATTAACACTTGCTTCGGTGAAGGAAAACATCGGATACCACCATTATCAGAGGTATTTTTGGAGGGCATGTAAAACCAAGTAAGAGGCTCAAGGCCGGCTAAATTCTCTGACACGGGGCTAGGCACTAACCGCACGACAAAGAGAAGAAAGAAGCAACTTTGTAACCTGCTATAAGTACTGTGCGATTGCAAAGTAGATAGGCTATTGAACACGGCGCTAGCGGGTCTTTATGCACACCAAACACGTATCCAGACTTTTGGTTTTGGGGACAAACATTGAATCAGAACACATTATAAAACATGAAAACGGGTTTAATTTACCTTTAATTTAAGCCCGACGTTTCGACCGGATTGCACCAGCCGTGGTCGCGGGGAGACCACGCCCCACGCCGCCACCACCACGGCTGGTGCAATCCGGTCGAAACGTCGGGCTTAAATTAAAGGTAAATTGGCGATAAATACCCGTTTTCATATGTTTTATAAAACATTGAATCAACCATGCGAACAGTGTAAAAATCACTCTAATCTGTGTGCTATAATTTACGTATTTCGCAGTGGTTATGATCCCGTTTGTTAAAAGTCAAATTTCGGGAGGGATACATCCCAACTAAAATAAAAACAAGTCAACATCAGCCCTTGTCTTATTCTATTTGGGGTCGGCATACTACGTTTTCGAACAAAAGAACGAAAACAAATAAGGTACTATAATCATTGTAAACAATTTCTTACTGAAAATCAATCCGTTATAAATTATTCTAATTACATTGCCGCTCTGCAACTGGCTACGCCGTAGAACTGGCTACGCCTTAGAACTTGCTACGCCTTGGAACTTGCTACGCCGTAGAACTTACTACGCCGCAGAACGTGCTACGCCGTCGAACTTGAGCCACACTTACAGTCGGATCTCTATTTCTGTTCTGCGAAAAATAAACTGGTCAACAAACATTGCCAGTGCCTGAAAGCCAGCTACTCTGACGTGGTTGGCTTAACGTATAATGTTCCCATCAGTTAGTGTCGGCGCGGCACCGGCGTGGTGCAGCACATGAGCGCGGTGTTCCTAGTGGAGCTGCCGACACAAGGGAGCGCACTCTATAGTTCCCCTACTTTAAGAGTTTGCTTTTAATTTTTTATTTGATTTTAAAGCACGCATACTCCACGTTTACAGTTTTACAAAACTAGTTAGGTGGATACTCAATAGTAATTAAATCTATTTCCTATGTCTGTGCAGGTGTACACTGGTGACGCGGTAATTATGCTTGTCAGCCGGTTTTGTTTAATTGGAACCACTACTGTTTTCATCATAATTATCATCCGAAATAAAGGATGTCCTATACAAACATTAAACAATAACCTGCAAGTGTACACCTGCACAACGCAAAATGTTCTATACTTATTCTATCATGACCCGGTGACTTTCCACGCTTCTTCTTTTTATGATATTCTTCACGTCTAAGGGCATAATTCGACCGTACTTCTCACCAGGTCTGATGTCTGCTTTACTTAAATTATAATAATAATAATAATAACAAAACAACCTCAAACACGTTGGACAATTAAATATCATAAAAATGGACCATAGCAAGGAACTCATTACCACCACATAGAAATTGTCAAAATGTCACCTATGATAACAAGGCAAAGGGCCAAAATACAAAGCGAAGCACACCCACCATCTCCGGGCTCGTCGCTCAGCTCCGCCTCGCAGCCGCCGGGACGTGCCACACCCGTGCGCACCGTGTCACCGGTCGCTGCAGTTGCGTCGAGCTCGAGCGACGAGTTTTTCTCCCCGTCGTCGACACCACCACCACCATCATCACGAGGACGACGACGAGGAAGAGGACGGCCACCAGCGGGCTTGGGACCACGAGGCCAACAGGCCCCGAGCAGGGTCCCCGCTGCCGGTGGAAATGTGTCGCGCATGCGATGGACTCAGTCCATTAATGAAAACGTCATGCGCGCATATTATGGGGCTACTGAGGGGGGAAGCAACTTGACTGCGTACCGTGGTCGAATGCTCTCTCTGTTTCAGGTACTTGAACCGGCTGTCAACGTAGAGGCACAACGACTGTCGGATCAGGTGCGGGCCATCCAGCGTAACCATATGTTGGATGACACCGTACTTGATCGACTACGCTCCGAATCACGGAGTAACTTGGTTACGCCTGCTTCGCCAATGATCGCAGTACAGGAAAGTATTCCCAGTGCGCCGCCGCGATCCAACTGCGATGGTGAAGAGGATGGTGACGAAGTTACATCCGTGAATACCCAATGCAACGCACAATTGAGGAGCGCTTTGGAGGCCGCGTTCCGGGAGTATCGTTCCACACCGCCTGAACTTAGGCCACGTTTGCCTCGTTTGCCTATGCATAAGAAAAACAAGGCGCTGGTGTGTGCTCTAGATTCGCAGCTGTCAAATTGCTTTGACAGCAGCAAAGACCTCGCCGATACCCACTCAATATTGTACTGTGGAGCTGTAGCGGCATGTCGTGTAGCTCAAGTCAAATTCCCCAACAATGACAGAGCTACACGACCGAAATTAGCTGTTCCAGCTTGGCAGTGCAGGATTGAGCGACGTATCGGTGTGGCTAGGGCACTCATCGGCAAGTTAATCTGCTTCAGGGAGGGCAATACTCGCCCTAGAGTGATGCGCTTTGTGAGGCGGGCGTTCTCGGGAACTGATATTAGTTTTCGAGATTACTTGTCCCGCGTCACAGAGCGTATAGACTTCCTGAAGCAGAAAATCTGTGCATGGGCAAGCCGTATTCGTCGGTATAAGCGGCGAGTGGAGCGATATACTCAGAATCGCACATTCCAAAGTGATGAAAGGTGGGTATATAGGGCTTGGGAGCGACCGGACCAAGGTGCGACTGACACGCGTCTACCGGATGATGATGCCATGTGTTCATTCTGGCGCAGCATCTGGTCGGTGCCTGTCAGTCACACTGAGGGCGATTGGATCCGGAAGGTTGAACAAGTGTGTGATCAAATACCGGAAATGGGGGCAATCATCATCAGCTCCCAAGACGTAGCTTGTGCAGTCCGTCCGCTGCCTAACTGGAAATCTCCAGGGCCAGACGGACTGCACAACTTCTGGATCAAGTGGTTCCAAAGATCACACGCTCGCTTGGCGTCCCAGTTTCAATCAGCTTTAGAGTCAGGGTCGCTGCCCCAGTTCATGACGACAGGAATTACCCACCTGCTCCATAAATCAGGTAGTACTGCGGAGCCCAAAAATTATAGACCAATCACTTGTTTACCAACGGTCTATAAAGTTCTTACATCCATTTTGAGAGCAAAAATCAACAAACATATTGAGAGTAATTCTATCATGTCTGCCTCTCAGAATGGATGTAGGAACGGGTCCCGCGGTACTAAGGAGCTGCTCCTCATTGATATGGCCATTAGCCAACAGGTTCGCCGCTCCCGAAAGAATCTGTCTACATGTTGGATAGACTATAAGAAGGCCTATGATTCTGTGCCTCATACATGGCTCATGAGGGTGCTGGAGTTGTACAAAATAGATGCAACTCTACGCGTCTTCCTTGAGTCATGTATGGGGCAATGGAGAACGGTCCTTCGATATCCAGGATGTCGACAGATCCAGGGGAACGATGAACCTGTATGGATTAAACGGGGAATATTCCAGGGCGACAGTCTGAGTCCACTTTGGTTCTGTTTAGCCCTGAATCCTCTAAGCACATTGCTGGAGAATTCAGGACTAGGCTACCGGTTGAGGAAAGATGGTCAGGTTATATCTCACCTGCTTTACATGGATGATCTGAAACTCTTTGCCCCCAACAAATTGCAACTGATGGAGCTACTGAAAGTAACTGAAACTTTTAGTAACGCCATCAGGATGGAATTTGGTGTGGACAAATGTGCGGTCATGTATGTAAAGCGAGGGGAGATTATGGAATCCGAGGGACTTCAGCTCTCGGATTCCATACACCTGAGATCTCTTTCCTCATCCGAGAGCTATAAGTATTTGGGTATGTCGGAAGCGTTAGGCATTAACGTAACTGACATGAAGCAATCGTTGAGGGAGCGCTTCTTTGGTCGCCTGAAGAAGGTTTTAAATAGCCTTCTTTCAGGTGGAAACAAGGTGCGCGCCTTCAATGGTTGGGTCATGCCGGTTTTAATGTACTCTTTCGGCATACTCAAATGGACTCAGACGGAACTTGATGCCCTGGATAGGAGGGTACGCACACTGCTGACCGCAAATCGAATGCATCACCCACGGTCGTCGATGATGAGACTGTATATCCCTCGGAAGTGCGGGGGTCGAGGCTTCTTAAATGCTAAGAACCTGTACAACCGAGAGGTATGCAGTCTCAGGGAATATTTCCTGGAAGCCGACGTGGAGATGCACCGAGATGTGGTCTCAGTGGACAAGGGCCTCACCCCGCTCTCCCTGGCTAACGAGAACTGGCGCAAGCCTAAAGTATTAGACACTAATGACCGCAGGGAAGAATGGCAAGGCAAAGAGCTTCACGGACGCTTTTACCGGGCCCTACATGGCCCTGATGTAGACTTCTTAGCGTCCGTATCCTGGCTACGCTTTGGTGACCTCTTCGGGGAAACCGAAGGTTTTGTTTGTGCAATTATGGACGAAGTTATGATGACGAATAACTACCGCAAATAAATTGTGAAGGACGGCACGGTTGACATATGTCGGGCATGCCACCGTCCGGGAGAGTCGATCCGACACATTATTTCTGGGTGTTCTAGTCTGGCTAACGGAGAGTACTTGCATAGACACAACCTTGTTGCCAGGATTATCCACCAGCAACTTGCTTTGAAATACAACCTTGTGGAGTCAGAAGTGCCATACTATAAGTATGCGCCCGACCCAGTTCTCGTAAATGGTAATATCACATTGTATTGGGACCGACCTATCACCACCGACAGGACTGTTATTGCCAATAGGCCTGACATTGTGGTGATAGATCGATTGGAGCGTCGCACAATGATTGTTGATATAACGGTCCCGCATGACGAGAACCTCGTGAAAGCAGAGCAAGATAAAAAAAACAAATATCTAGATCTGGCTCGCGAGGTTGTCGACATGTGGGATGTGAGTACAGCAGTCATTGTGCCGATAGTCGTGTCGGCCAATGGCTTAATAGCCAAGAGCCTCGACCAACATCTTAGGAGGCTCTCGCTTGGCAGCTGGATCAAGGGCTTGATTCAGAAAGCAGTACTTCTGGACACGGCGCGTATTGTTAGGAGGTTCCTCTCTCAAGAGCCCTGACCACCGGCAGCTCGGACCCTGTTCCCGGCGCTGGTGGACTACTATTTTTTTATATTTTTAAATGTTTTTTATATAATCTTATATTAGAATATTTAAAAATGTAAATTTGTATGTAAATAACGGAATAAAGGAATAATAATAATAATAATATTCCACAACTATCACACAACGCCATCTAGTCCCAAGCTAAGCAGAGCTTGTGTTATGGGTAATAGACAACTGATAAACATACTTATATATTTCTAAATACATACATATTATAGATAAATTACACCCAGACACAGAACAAATGATCGTGCTCATCACACAAACATTTGTCCTGGGTGGGAATCGAACCCACGACCTCCGGCATAGCAGTCAGGGTCACTAACCACTAGACCAACAGGCCTGTCAATTATAAAAATCACTTGGCATTGGTTCTACAGCAAACAGATCTTTAAAAACATTTGCAATGTTTTGATGCCCTACTGCACCGCCATCGCTCACAGGAACACTCGGCTTAGGATTCAACTGCCCCGATTAAAAAAAAAACTGTTAAAATCTTTAGCCTCATGTTTTGCTGCCATGGCTGCCAGTAAGTCCATTTTTATTTGACCGGTATTATCCTGGAACCATTTGAATTTCTTTTTAAACTGTTTTCGGGTTTCACACATACTCAAATACAGTGGCCCCATGTAGGGGCGTGGCTGCCGCTGCAGGACCCTAGTTACTGAAACTAAGCCGAGACTTCCCGTGTGATTCTCCTACGTGCTTATTCCACCAATATGGCAATTCGAGTTTTCTCCGATGCACCACTCAAGATATTAATGTTAATGTACATTGTTTTAAGTATGTGCATAGGCACATTGCATCTACATTGTCACATGTATAGTCATTGCAGTCTCGTAATTCCACTAGTAAGTCTATGTAACGTAGTGCCCCGTTGCCCAGCTCCTTAAATTTACAAATTTGGTCATTATTTGTTATCCCCCGTAAAGTTCTGTCATCTGTTACTTTAATTATACAAGTTCTACTTGGTATACTCTTAAGATTACATGTTATTTCCAACGGAAAGTGGTCTGACTATGACACTTCATACAACATCTTATTGAACTTGTTTTTTTCTTTCAGTTTTTATTTAAAGTCATCAGTTATTTTTCATGCAGTTAGGTTTCTATTTTAAATTGTTAACAAAATCCGATTCAAATATGGAAGTAATATTTGAATAATAATTTCGCGAGGACGAAGGTCGCGGCTAGTAATATATTTTTTTTCAAATGATTCGCGTTTCAGCGAGTGCGTCTCGTGGGGTCGTTGTAGTAAGGTCTGCCCTAATGTAAAATGTTACTTGATGCCATTCAGGTCACTTTGCTTCCCACTAATTGAAAAGAAGAAGAAATACACCAGGATTAGTTCTTGCATTTGTGAGCATGAATATAAGTGCTAGTACATAGGTCGCTAGCGGTGCGAGTGTGCAGCTAGTAGTAGTTCCAAAAAGTCTATAATCTGTTGTGGTGATTTCAATATTAATTTATTAGAAAATTCTGGGTTAAGTTCTAAAATTATAAGCCTGTTTCAGTCATACAATCTTGATCACAAATTTCTTGAGCCTACTAGAATAACCCCAACTAGTGCTACTTGCTTAGATAATATTTACACTGATATTATACCTTCCCAAAAAGTAATTATTAACTTAATTGATTCAGATCACTGTGGGCAATTGATCACAATTCCAAATGTGGACAAGAAAGTTTCTAAAAAAGATATCATTGTTAATCCCAAAAGTAAAAATCGCCTGGAATCTTTTAAAACTAAACTTTTATCTAAATTACCTCTTTTGTCTACTAATGGTGATCCCAATCAACACTATAACGATTTTTTCAGTGTGTATTGCACTCAATTTGAAACCACATTTGTCCCTAAGACAGTCTCGGTTAATAGTAACGCTTCTTTCAATGACTGGGCCACCATTGGTATTCATAAGAGTTGTAAACGACTGTATGAGCTGTATGAAGAGCGGACCTATATAAACACTGTAGAATTTAATTTGTATGTTAAGAATTATTCTAAATTATTTAAAAAAGTTTGTTTTATAGCAAAGGCACGTTACTTGAGTTCAAAAACTAAAAATAGTAGTAATGTAATTAAAATGACATGGAACATTATTAATAGCGAAACGGGAAGGTCTTGCAACCGAAGTAGTGACATCAGTCTGGCTATTGGCGATAATATTTTAAATTCAGACAATCAAGTTGCCACGGCCTTTGAAAATTTCTTTGCGGATATTCCCGTATCGACTACTAAATCGCTAAACTCGTCACCTGCTGCTGCCGAGTCTTTACTAAAGGAAAACGTTTCAGTTTGTGATTCCGAATTTAATTTTCATTATGTAACCTGTAAAGATATACTTAAAATCTTTCACACCTTAAATGTTAAAAAGACCGCCGATCTATGGGGTCATTCTGTGGACGTAGCTAAATCTATTATAAACATTGTAGCTCCTTCTTTAGCAGTAATATTTAACGACTGTATTGACCGTGGTGAGTTTCCTGATCTAATGAAATATAGTAAAATAATACCATTATTTAAATCGGGTAGTACATCAGACCCCACAAATTATAGACCTATTTCAGTACTACCAACTTTTATTTAAAAAAAAAATTAATTTTTAAAAAAATATTTTGGAACAAATGCAAAGTTTCTTTAATAAACACTAGTTATTACACAAAAAACAGTTTGGTTTTACAAGGGGTCGTTCAACTACCGATGCCGGTGTTGAACTTTCAGGACACATTTATAATGCTTGGGAGGACAAATTCGATGCTTTGGGATTTTTTGCGATTTATCCAAGTCTTTCGATTGCGTTCTTCATGAAACATTAATCAGGAAACTGCACTACTACGGAATCCGTAACGCCTCTCTGGATCTTCTTACTTCATATTTGAGTGATAGGATTCAGAGAGTTAATGTTAATGGGAAAAGATCTCTCGGATCCGTAGTAAGAATGGGGGTACCCCAGGGCTCAATTCTTGGTCCATTTTTGTTTCTCATTTATATAAATGACTTGCCTTACCTCATAAAGGATAATCATGATATAATATTGTTTGCAGACGACACTTCTCTATTATTTAAACTTAAACGTCAGCAGTTAGTTACGGATGATGTTAATATCGCCCTGGCAAAAGTCGTTAATTGGTTTAATGTTAACAACCTCATGTAAGACAAGTGGAAACTAGTGTAGTAATCAAGGATGAAGAGTTGAAACCGGAAGACAGCACAGTGTTCTTAGGCATAACTTTGGATGCCAAGCTTCAGTGGGGCCCGCATATACTTAAATTGTCAAAAAAACTTAGCTCTGCAGCATACGCCGTTAGAAAAATTCGTGAATTAACTGATTTGGAAACAGCCCGTTTAGTTTATTTTAGTTATTTCCACAGCGTGATGTCGTACGGTATCCTCTTGTGGGGGGGGGATATTCAGACTATATTTGTCTTGCAAAAAAGGGCAATTCGTTCAATTTATAAATTAAGTCCCCGATACTCCCTCAGAGAAAAATTTAAAGAGATTAATATTCTTACTCTGGCCTCTCAGTATATTTATGAAAATCTTTTGTACGCAAAAATATTAATTTGTTAAAAAAATACAGTGATATCCACAACATAAATACGAGAAACAAACACAAATTTGTTATTCCTGCTACGAGGCTCAAGAAAATAGGGGGAACGTTCAGATGCCAATGTATACGCTTTTACAATAAACTTCCGAGCCATATTCAAGCACTTAGTCTAAATAAATTCAAATCGTTTATAAAACGGAAGCTATGCCTGAAAGCCTTCTATCATGTTAATCACTATCTCGAAGATAAAAAGGCTTGGGATTAAGCTGCTCCAATGAAATTTGCTCTGCGAATATCGAAGTTTCGGACTTCGCTTGTTTATTATTGATTCCTTTCTTTTATACACTTTGACATTGAATCATTTGGCATGGATGCATATTATTTTTTTACTTTATTGTTTATTATTTTATGTGTGTGTGTGTGTGTATTTGACATGAATATTTACTTCTGACTTTTGACATTTAATGACTTGACATGAATACTCATTTCAGTATTTTATTATATTTTACATTTTTAGTTTATTTTTATTGTTTTATGTGTGTGTATTTGACATGTCGTATTTTATTGACATTCATTTTGTAAATTATTATTAATTTTATTTTATTTCGTGAATGTGAGGACCATGTGGGTCACATTTTTTTATTATTTTATTTTTTTACCCCTCAACCGTCTGGCAGTTTGAGTTCTATAAGCGACCTACCCAAATGTCCTTTCTTTGGTATTGTTCGTCGTTTCGTTGTGCTCCTTGTGTTATAAGTCGAGCTACACGATAACTGACAAATGCTTGCACTGACTGGACAGGTTCACTCAAATCTGTATGGTTCTTTCTTCAAAAGACCATCTCAGACACTAATATCTACATGATCCTCATGTGAATTGAGCAAGATTATGTCTGGACTTCAAAAGAGACTATGACCTCTGGGTTTGTTTCGGCTGTTTCTTCTCAGAGTAGTCAAGTACGAAACACCGGCCCCATCTAGTTTAAAAAAAAATTGACGTGTAAAAGTGTTTGTGAAAACCTACTTACAAAATAAAGATCATTTATCATTTAGCACTAGGTCGCAGGTTATTAAAATTTGGCAAAACAACGCGCCGGTAATCTGCCCCTCATTTGCCGATCCAGCGCCACCGCGCCCCGCACCCCCCACCCCCCACCCCCACGCTGTCTCATTACTGATACATTTTGCCGAGCGATTGCATGCTAAATGATGAGGAATATTATAATTGAACGATTACACGCAATCTTCAACTTGTGCGGGCACTGCCGTCGCGTCGCCGGCGTCCAGTCAGCTCATTGCAACACGTGTTCCGTCACGAACTTAGTTATTCGAGTAGTACACTCACTAGCACATCAAGTTACCACAAACTGTCACAGTTCTCCAAATGATTTAAAATCAAAAAATATTAATAATAATATAAATTTATTTCAGATCATACAATCCATATGTTGTTAGTAAGTCTTAACCTAATGTTAGTAAAACAAAAAGAAAAAACAAAAAACACACTATTTACAAAATATATAAGACTTACACTTACATGTGCAGCCGTATCCAGTGAGCCAGCATGGGGCTGTCCCACCTATCACAAAACACATTCAGAATGCTGTGGGAGCTAGCACGTACTCTACCGAGAATAGATGCGCACCTTTTCCGCATAATGGCATGAAAACCATCAACCCTGGCCTCGGCGAACATCCCGGAAGCGCTACAAAAGCGTGGTAGACCCAACAGCATCCTGAACACGTTATTATACTGGACACGCAAGGCGTTGTATGCCCTCAGCGTATACCTGACCCACAGACTGCACGTGTAAAAAGACTGGCAGTATGCTCTGAAAAGGGTTATTTTGACTTGCGTCGTACAATTTGCAAATCTGCGGATCAGCATATTACCTCGGACAGCCATCGCCCTGCGTTCCCTTTCCATGTCGAGGTCATCATTCAGGTCATGTGTGACCCAGTGACCCAGGTACTTAAATTTTGTTACTCTGGATAGCGGAGTATCATTTATAGTCACTTCTGGCACGTTAGAGTAACATTTGGTGCCAGCCTTAAATACCAATAACTCACACTTCTTAGCATTGTACCTGAGTCCCTGCGTGACCGCATAGTCTTCACACATCTTTACAAGACGCCTGAGTGCGCTTATTGATGGACTCAGCAACACCATGTCGTCCGCGTAACTTATATTGTTAACGCAAACTCCGTCAATGTGACAGCCTATACGGGTGCTGCTGAGTTCAACAATCAGCTGATTAATGTAAAGGTTAAAGATACGAGGTGAGGTAATACCCCCCTGCCTCACCCCACACTTCAACCCATACACATCAGACAGAGTTCCACCCCACCTGACATAGTTCGTCTGATTCTCGTACCAAAACTTAAACAAAGAAATAACAGTACAATGGTTTGATGTTCAAAATCGAATGAGACTTGATGCGTTAGCGACTGTACGCACAGAATAGTTGTGTGGTGTACGTGACATCGCGGTTAGTAATTGATTGATGACTGTGCGGCGGCGGGTCACGCGCACCGCTGCACGCTTCTTACACGAAGTTTTAGTTGTGACGAGATTTATAATGCGAACTGAGGCGCGCCGAGGTAGGCAGCTTCCAGCAGATCAGGAACATTAAAGCGCTTATAAACTTTTTTTAAGCGGTGTATCGTACCGCAAAGGAGTCTGCCCCCACTACACCAGGCACGGAAAGAAACTAGTATGCCAACTAGAGCAACGAATCCTACCCATTCATATCGGTCATCATACGCAGCTAAGACCTATGTTCGTCAAATTAAAAAGTATAAGACTACCACCACTAGACCGTTCCGTCACCGTCGCGTATCGAAAATAGTAGGCGAGAATATTTTACCGACGCCGTTACGTTACGTGTTCGGCACGCAACCGTGATGGTTGATGGCGGAACGGTCTAGTGGGCGTAGTCTCCTAGTTTTTAATACAAAGAATATTTTTTTGCCTGATACGTTCATAGCACGGTCGTGGTTCGGTACGGTGTAGTGGGCAGAATCCTTTATTGTGAATTTGCTATTTCCAGGCGTAAGTCTATCGCCCATCAAATTATATCATCGGAGTCATCATGCAAGAGCAATTAAAGAAAAATGTATAGATAATTTTTATGTTATTGACAATTATTAATCTATTAAATCTAATTGACTTTGTTATTTTAAATTGTTATGTTAAATTAAATTAATTATTTTAGTAAATATTCTAAAACTCTATAATAATATGCCTAAATTGAATTCCTCATTTTGTTATTTTGAATTATTACTGTACAATATTGCTGATTTTGATTTTGAATATTGTATTTAGTTATTATTATCTTCTTTTTATATTTATTCGATTTTGTGTACTCTTTATGGATACTTGTGTCTGACTAAATAAATGAATTGAATTGAGATCTCATCTTGCTACAACAGTTCTTGAACATGGATCATTTTGCTTAAAATGAGTGTGTTCTGTGCGGGCACCGAGACGATTCCCTTTTTTATGCAAATACTTATGTGTTTTATTACATGTTTCAAAAGAACAAGGTATACGTAATAACAAGGCTGTGACACACAAGAGCCGCGCGCCGCTCGACGCGCTGAATATTCATGCAGTGAGTGTTCGCGCGGGAGAGTGGCTTCTTCGCGACTCGCCTTCACTACGGAAATTACCTTATCAAGGACGGTTTTTAAAAGTTGCCAATGTGAGCCGCTGGAGTTAGTAATGTTCGTAAGCCTAGCCGCGCGGCACGCCGGCGCCGGTGCCCTGGCATAGTGTTGTACGTGTTCTTGGCGAAGTGATACTGTGCAAGTGTGAACACGTGCCGTCTCCGACCCCGGATACGTCACATCAGACAATCTACAAGGTGCAGTTTTGCATTATAGTCAAATTTCATGAGCTTGTCTCAAAATACTTAAATACCAATATTAATTACGATACCCGGTCAATCTATATACATATAATAAAATCGTTGAGACCAAAACTCTGTATATTGAAGATTAAAAAAAAAATCGACCAGGGTGACCTAAAATAAGTAACTGAACATATTAAAACCATTTTTTAAATTTTTGTTTGTTTGTTTGACCGCGCATCACGTAAAAACGCTGGACGGATTTTGATGAAACTTCACTAATCTATTTTAATAAACTCAGAATAACATTTAGGCTATAGAAATTATGGAAAATTTTGGAAAAAGGGGGTGAAAAGGGGGGGGGGGGGTAAAGTTTGTATGAAAAAAAAATTTTAGATTGTTCTAGAATCATGAAACTCCGGTTAAATACTTATTATTAAAAATAAAGAAACACCTGTTTCAGCATTTAAAAAAAAAAAACATCCAGAGACGTAAAAAAGAGGGTTTTGTGTTTAAAATTTACTAACTTCATACACCTATAGAATAAAATCCAATGAAGTGTAAACCTTTAAAAGTTGCTACATATACTTCAAATCTAATACAGATAAATATAACTTCTCAGTTTCCTTGAAAATTGATTTTTGAGGTGAATATTGAATACGCACAAAATGGCGATTTAATGACTGACGATTTAGCTTTAGTGACTCATGGATCAACGCACAGCCTAAACCGCTGATCGTAGAGACCTGAAACTAGCAGAGTGTGGTCTTTATATGATGTAGGCATCCGGTATAGAAGAATTTTCCAAGATTGAACCCCTAAGGGGGTAAAAAAGGGGGGAAAATTTTGTAAGAGACAACGTGATTCCTCGGTCCAATCTACTTGAAATTTTGCATAAACCTTTTTAACAGAACTGATGGAAGACGTGTTTCGTATTTTATTGAAATGAACTCCTAACGGGGTTTAAAAAAGGGTAAAGGGATGATTTGCTTCGAAGTTGATATCAATACTCAGAGCTTTTGATTTAAACAACATTTTATTTTGACATGTTTGAAAACTCAATCCGATTTTATTCAAAAAGGTTGAACTCACATTATGTGAGTACCTTGGTGCTAATACTCTAAAATTGGAATGTCTCGAAAGTCACCGTATTATATTTGAAGATTTCAAAGCTTTAGAGGTTATGCACTTTTAAGACACGGCCTCATTGGACGTAGAGTTAGAAATTTGAAATGGAAGATTAAACATTTTGGTTTCAAAATTGTCACCAAAGGTATGTCAATGAAGATGGAAGGCAGTTGGCCTTGCAACAGATCCGCAAGAGTTTTCAACAGCTTTATCCTGTTTAGGGCGCTTTCAATTTAAACATTTCGTGTGGCACCGCTGCGGCGCCCTTAGGATCATTTCATGCAACTTGATGAGAACCTTTAACCTTACTAGAGTACGACTTTCATCGATGATCTGACGATGGAGATGAAAGACAGTAGCGGGAAGTCCCCAAAAGTTTACAGCAGCTATATCGTGTTTCGGCTCATTTAATGTACTCCGATGAGAACTTTAGACCTGGCAGCAGTATGACTGTCATTGACGGTCCAACGTTGGGGACAAAAGGCAGTTGCAAGAAGTCTTCAACGGTTTACAGCAGCTATATCGTGTCCCGGCTTATTGCATGCACCTTGATGAGAACTTTCGACCTAGCTGGAGTATGACTGTTATCAAGTGTCTAAGGAAGCAAACGGAAATGATAATAATACTCGTATAAATTTTATTTCAGATCAAATACAATCCATTTATGTATTAACCTAATGTTAGTTAAAAAAAAGTAAAAATAAGAACACACACTATATACAAAATAGATACGACTTACACCTATGTGTGCAGCCGTCTCCAGTGAGCCAGCATGGGCAAGCTTTCGAGGGAAGCCCTTATTTGGAAAACCATAAGTAGAATATATGAGCGATTAATGCAAAGATTTCCGAGAAATTAAATTGTTACCTACTTGAATCTACACTAATATTATAAATCTGAAGAGTTTGTTTGTTTGGTTGAACGCGCTAATTTCAGGAAATGGTGGTTCGAGTTAAAAACATATTTTAGTGTTGGACAGCCCGTTCATCAAGGAAGGCTAACATCACCAATAGGAGCGGAGCATCAATGAAAAATTTCCCAAAAACAAAGATTTATTTCTTTTTCTTTGCTTCCGTTGCAAGCACTGCATAACGCGGTTAAAGTTACACAACAATCACGTACGAAGGAATTGTTCCTATTAAGCATTTAAAAAAAAAGTCCGCGATAGCATATGTCTATTTTTTAAGATTGACTCACACTTTCTCTAACCCTCACTCGCAGAGGAAGTTGCGCGGGTCAGCTAGTAGTTCATAAAGCTACTCTTTTAAAATAATTAAAGGTGACTATAGATATAGACTAGGTGGTATTTCAGAATAACACGAAAGTAATAAACAGAATCACACCTCGCGCGAGATGTCGCTGTGTGCGTTTATTTGTGTGTGTGAAGGCGCGGTTATAGGGCTAGTTACAAACGGGCTGCGTTTAAATACGGGTGGTTTACACTTACCGATTTCCGTAAGTTAGAAAAAAAATGGGTATTCATTAGGGTTGAGAATCACTAGCATAGATACCTCCTTGAATTTGACCAAGATGTAAAGCGGCACCTTGTAGATGCATACGTGAACGTATGTCAAGCTATTTATAGTCGTATTGTAAACCCGTGTGTACTGTGTACGTTACCCGAGAGACGCCGCCGCTTGTGACTACGCGAACGACATACAATCATACAATGAGCCGGTGACAGTCGCGAAGGCTCTACGCCCGGGGGGAAACTTGCCGCGGCAAATAGCCGCTCACGGACAGACCTCCAGCGAGATCTCATGGCGACATGGAGAGAGCGATTGTCGTAACCCCGTGTAGGGCATGCCACAATAGTGGCTATAAGTCCTCTCTTTGAGGAGTGGCTTTAGAGGCGCCACGGCACCCTCACCTTTCTGCCTGACGCAGGTCCTCACCGGACACGGCTGTTTCGGGAGGTTTCTGCACCGAATCGGGCGGGAGGGGGGATCGCGGGGGAGTCTGCGACTCGACCGGAGGACACGGTGGAGTACACAGTGGAGGTTTGCCTCGCTTGGACGGTGCACCACCGTGTCCTTGTAGCGGCGACCGGTGGCGGCTACCTCTCGCGTCCTGCCCTATTTTTGCCCTATAAGAGAGAATGGGAAGCCGTCACTTCCTTCTGCGAAGCAGTCATGCTAGCGAAGGAGGTGGCGGAACTTCAGAGGAAGAGAACCTAACGTCCCAGCCACCGCGGGAGACGCACCGGCCGTGTCACCACGTCGGCCCGACCGCCGCGCCGTAGGCTTGTGGACGGTGTGCAATGGGTTAGCTCGCCCTCCGTCCGTCTTATGACGACGGGCCGTGACGACGGGCCGTGTCGACGGCGTGTTCGTGTTCCACGCGCGCCTCAAAGAGATGTCAGCAAAAATGAAGGAGTCCGCAAGAGCCGATGCCTGTCGGGGCTGCGGGACTGTTCGAATGAGATTGGCGGCCCTGGAACATAAAGGGCTAGAAGGAACATGGATGGGTTTTAGTCAGTAAAGGTCTGACAGACCCTTCCGCTCCGAAATCCGAAAAAAAAGCCGGTGACTTGAAGTACTCAGTCGCTCGATACAAAACGTTAAGGTGGCTTATCTTAATAGTGAAGGAGACAACTTGACCGTGGGGTTATTAATTGCTTCCTCCCCCCGCACTCCCGCGAGAGGTATAATGGACTTGTCGCTACTCGTCCCTGCTATAAAAGTAGACCGGGTACGTACTGTGTGACTTTCAGTTTACGTATTCAGTATTTGAAGCCCTGCCCATGGCGACAGCACCCCACCACCACCGTACTCTTGTTCCTCGGCAGGTCGAGGGAACTCGATGCCGAATAGAGTACCTAGTCAACCATGTCCGTCATGCTATAGCTGTAGCTATTTGGCTGGAAGACACCCCTCTCAATATGCGACTTTATAAAATACTTACGTATGCTTCAATAAGGCTGTATGGGAAGGGTCACTAGTCTATTTAAGTGCATATAGTTTACGTCTGTAACCCCGGTAGGTCGGAACCCCATAGAGTAAAACAATTTTGAAGTAATAACAAATTCGAGTTATACAATTAGAATTACCGAATTGCAATGCCATGGAGGTAGACAACGTTCTACAATATGTTGTATGAAGTGTTTGCATATTAGAGTGTGGATGAGTGTGCTGGGCTTAGTGGCGTCCGCGTCGGCCGATAGCTCAAGGTAATCAGACGTCCGCGCTGCACTTGCGGCTCTTATCTAACACTTATCAATTAATGGAACCTACCCTATCCTTTCTCGAGAGGGGTAGATCTCTACCCCGCCACCCCCCTCCGATAAAACCAATCAATTGATTGGCAACTCTGCGTTGTGGATCAACGTTCAACAGTGTTGTTGGATGTGACTGTTGTTTAGTTAAAATAAATAAATAAAATAAAATATGGCTGTACATTACACACAGCGCCATCTAGTGCCACACTAAGCAAGACTTGTGTCGCGGTCACCAGACAGTTGATCATCATCTGCCTAGCCTTTTCCCAACTATGTTGGGGTCGGCTTCCAATCTAACCGGATGCAGCGTACAGTAAAATACCAGTATTCTACTTGGAGTGACTGTCTATCTGACCTCCACAACCCAGTTAATAGAATAGAATAAGAATAGAATAATCATTTATTCGTTAATGGACAGCACAACACAAAAGAGCAGTACATACATAAATACATGTAACAACAAACAGCTTAACAAATAATTAAAACAGCTCAACTGCGCTGAGCATGCGGATAATACGATACCACTTAGTAAGACTGGTTGTTAGACTTTATGGGCCACTGACTACCTGTAACGACTGCCAAAGATGGACAAATGACAGCCGGGACCAACAGCTTAACGTGCTTTCCGAGGCACGGAGGAAACTCGGTATGTAAGGGTGATCACCCATCCACAGAGCAACCTAGACAAGCACGTAACCTAAAGATCGTCCCGAGCGGCTGTTATTATTTAGCCACGAGCTCCTCCACCAGGTCACCAGTTGTTATGCTACATATACTTTTTAGGGTTCCGTAGCCAAATGGCAAAAACGGAACCCTTATAGATTCGTCATGTCTATCTGTCGGTCTGCCGGTCTGTCTGTCTGTCGGTCTGTCCGTCCGTATGTCACAGCCACTTTTTTCCGAAACTATAAGAACTGTGCTATTGAAACTTGGTAAGTAGATGTATTCTGTGAACCGCATTAAGATTTTCACAGAAAAATAGAAAAAAACAATAAATTTAGGGGGTGCCCCATACATAGAACTGAAACTCATTTTTTTTTTCATCAACCCCATACGTGTGGGGTATCTATGGATAGGTCTTCAAAAATGATATCGAGGTTTCTAATATCATTTTTTTCTACACTTCCAAACAAGTAAAATGTGTCCCCCTGTAACTTCTAAAATGAGAGAATGATAAAACTAAAAAAAATATATGATGTACACTACCATGTAAACTACCACCGAAAATTGGTTTGAACGAGATCTAGTAAGTAGTTTTTTTTAATACGTCATAAATCGTCAACCGCAATTTACCTTTCATTTACAACGAACTGCAAGAACTTTTATACTATGTTACTTGCTGTTACGGAACCCTTCATGGGCGAGTCCGACTCGCACTTGGCCGCTTTTTTTGTTATTAATTAAACATCCATGACTCGGAAACAAATAAGAATAAGAATAATTTATTTAAAAGAAGAAGGTTTACAAAAGTATACATTTAAGTGCAGTAGAGTTATTTTTAACAATTGTATAATGAGTGCTTATAATTAAACTACAATTACAATATATAAAACAGT
The DNA here is from genome assembly GCA_950022955.1 of Xestia ashworthii. Classification (NCBI taxonomy): domain Eukaryota; kingdom Metazoa; phylum Arthropoda; class Insecta; order Lepidoptera; family Noctuidae; genus Xestia; species Xestia ashworthii. The sequence goes on from OX465557.1 coordinate 385,619, forward strand.
TGCTGCCGTTGCTGGTAACGAAATTGTCAAAACAAATGTTAGGTAGCGACCTACCTGATCTAGGTTTATTTAAACCTGTGTTTCAGGCCATCACTTTACATTGCATAATTTAATCAGGACAGTAAAAGTTTTCAAAATAAAATAAATCTAATTACAATTACAACAAAAATCAAACTGGTACAAAAACAATAAACATTACAACTAATTTTAGGTAGGAGATGTGTACAAAGTAGATACGAGGGCATAACATAATCAAACTAAGACTTCTAGAAGTTTTTCCGTGTCCGTGTAATTAAGTGTCGCTAAATAATCTGATATTACAAATCTACATTTCCTATAACTTAGACAATAGAAGTTTAGTTTCTTGTTCAGTCTATTATACAGAAAAGGACCTAAAAACAGATAGAATCGACTAGCAAAAGCATGTTTAGTTTGAGGCTTTGAGCAAACCAGGTCCTTCCTTCTCCTATCGGAAGGAACTTGGTCATAGTGAAGGGTAGAGTGCTGCTGCAGTATAATGTGAAGAACAAATAATTGCCGTACTGTGAACACATTACATGCTTTGTAGAGCAGCTGTGTCGGAAATCTAAACGGACGAAAGGTAGCGACCTTTAGAAGTGCTCTTTGAGCACGTTCTAGAGGGAGAAGAATTGAATTTCCCGCGCCACCCCAGGACGTAATGCAATACGTTAGAATAGACTGACACAAAGCTAAATAAACCTGTTTTATTAATTTATACTCGGCTACATTACGTAAATACTTAAAAACATATATTAGTTTGCGAACTCTAGTGCATAGTAACTCGATATGTTTACGGAAATTTAAATTGGAGTCAATTGTGTCACCAAGATATTTCAAATGGTCAGCTTTTTCTAAAGTAGGGCAAGAACATGCAGTGTCAGCGTACGTGCTACAGGTATGCGCGTTAATGATTAAGTTAGTAAGCGGTGTGTTAGTATTTCTCATAGTAAATGAAATGTATTTTGTTTTATCAGCATTCAGTGTTAGAAAATTATATTGGAGCCAATTAGATACAGTGTTAAAACCATTCTGAGCATGTTCATAGGCCTCTGCTCTTGATTTAGCTGCAAACAACAGAGCAGTATCATCTGCATAAGACATTACAACACCATTTTTGAGTGGGAGGTTGCACAGGTCATTAATATAGATTAAAAATAATGTTCTGATATACTGCCTTGTGGAATTCCAAAACGAGTATTAGAAAGATCAGAACTTGTGTTCGGACCAATTTTTACACATTGCTGTCGATCACTAAGATACTCAGATAAAAGTAAAAGCTGCGCTCCTCTTATCCCAAGAGTTTCAAGCTTCTGCAAAAGACTATTGCAAGAAATAGTGTCAAATGCCTTAGCAAGGTCTAGAAAAATACCAACTGTATACATACCCCTGTCCAGATTTGTAGAAACGTAATTGATCAATTTATTTACTGCTTGGCTAGTGGATTTTTTGGGCCTAAACCCAAATTGATTGTCTGAAAGAAGATTAAATATCTTCCAGATATTTAATTAGTCTACTATTTATTATCTTTTCCAATATTTTTGATATACCCGTTAGTACTGAAATGGGTCTGTAGTTATTATTATATTAGGTGTGACCACAGACTTTTTTAGCAATTTTGGGAATATCCCATTAGATAAACATAGCTGAAAGATGTGGGTAAGCGGGGGGGCCAGTAGGTGTTGAAATCTTTTTAGTACGTTATTGGGTATATCATCCCACCCCGTTGCGCAGACATCCTTTAAGCCGTTTATAATTCTAACAACTTCGTTGACGTCCGTATCCAGTAAGACAAAAGAGTTCAACGTGGAGGATGAAAAAAAAAGAAATAAAAAAAAAAAAAAAAAAATGTCCAAACATCATCATACAAACATTTGCTCCTACCGGGATTCGAACCCGGGACCCTAAGAACGTTAGGCAGCCTCATTAGGGTCGTCAGTTGAATGCAAAGAGATCACTTTTCTCCCAAAGAACAAAATGTGTGAAATATCGTATATATACAGTGTGTTTGGTTAACGGTTATCGATACTTAAAGAGCATACTATACAGTATGTTAGTTTAAACGAGGGACTTATTCAAACCCGCAATAGTCTATGCTTACATGATACTATTAAACATATGAACAAAAAGAAAACACTAATACATAACAGAAAGATCCATACCAAAAACTTCGCCTAAGTTTTGCAACGTGTGCGCCATGCGCTTATCGCAGAACATGTGTACTGCGGGTCAATGACCTTTCTAGGTATAATCCATTTTCCCTTCATACTTTAAATCTGGCTTTGGACAGGCAAATATCTAGGTAACTAGGTACTGACCGAATGTTCGCAGTCGTTGATTGACACCTTGCATAATAATTAACGGTTCCTCGCACAATATCACTAGATAACACTTAAGCACGAACCACAATCCCAATATTCTTCACTGGAATGACGATAAGACGTAATTTTTGGTTATTCAAGAATACGTTTATAGGACACTCTTAATGTCGCGAAGTAAGCGGGGTTGTTTGTTAAATGCGATACGCGGAAACGCAATATTAGACATGCGGAAGTAACGGCGATCGCGCATACACTGAGGTCAGCGCGGGGTGGCGCGGGGATGTGCCTTGTCGGTGCATCGGGGACATTACAAAGGAAAGGGGCGGAGTTTGCGCTCTGAGCTCAGGACCGGCACGTGTTTTGCCGCGTGATACCTACTTGCGCGCTGTGTCCATGAGTAATGTATTTAATTAGACAATTATGTCAAAAATTAAGGTTATAGGTTTTTTACATATTTGGATTGAGAATCGAATACTGAATACCTTCCCTCAATATGTCCCTCGTTTAACCTAACAGGCTGTATACTCATTTCTATCGACAAATACATGTAACCCAAAACCCGCAATTGGCAGCCATCTTGTTTTTTATTCGGCTGATCTAGGCTACGTTCAATGAAATATTTAAACAGGGTGCTTAGTGATTGGGTACAGTTCTTGAAATAGGTGATACGACTACTAGACCTTATTTTCGTCAATTTATACCCCAAAAACTTACGGGTTGGTTTTTGAGAAATCCAACTTTTAATTTTTTTATTGAAATAATCCACCTCTCCACCATAAGTGCTGATGTGAGAAATCAACGCCAAAAATTCTGGCATGAACACCAAGGCCTGATGAAATGAGTATATAATACGAGTATGCTGGGCGTAAATTATCGTGCATAAGTTTTAATTCGCACGCAAACTTAAAAAGTATTTATTAGATTATATGTGTTTTTTTGGGTTATAAATGTTACCTGATATTAAGTTTATTGTAAGAGAGACTCAGCAATCGTACAGTTAAACTGCGTTAAGAGTTTTGTGGAGCAATGTACCTAGCTTTAAGAAATGTTTAAGTGAACAAATCATTCACTCATTCACTCATTTAAGTAATTTTAGTAAGTTCCGATTCCACAACGCTCTGTTGTAGTTGCTTACGTAGATCAGGACAGTCTGTCCAGCGCGGCCTTTATATATCATTACTTGCTACGATGGCGAACGGAGTATTTTTCGTCGCTACAATCGGCAGATTTTCTGGAAACTAAGTAACTTGTATCGCACCGCACTTCACACGCGCCGCGCAGTAACCACGCGCGTGTCGCAGGTCTGCACCATCCACTTGCGTCGCGTCGCACGTCTACGTTGGTTTCAGTTACCGTGAGGAGTCAACCGCGTCCGTAAGCAGCTTCTGTCCTGCAGAAATCCGTTTAGTCTATAAATTACCTCCGACTAATTACGTTCTCGACGATGCGTTCGTTGGTTGTCTGCTTAATATTAAAATTCTTTGTAGTCCCTCGAAGGATTCTACTTGAAATAAAATACCTTACTGGGCTTGCTTATTGGGCTTTGTACTAAAATGATAGCGAATCAATTCTGTGCTGGTTTACAGCTGACTGGTAAATATTGATGTGTTAGCGGAGAAACTGTCACTCGTCAACACGAGCTGACGTAACGGAACTTCCTGAACGTGATTTTACTGATACGACGTTTATTTACTGTGCTATTGGCTCTAACCTACAAAGCTGTAGACAAGTCGCCCACTTAACACGTCACTCAAACTATCGTGTAAAAAAATTGCAGATCTCGTGCTGCCGTCATGCAGCCGATAAAGTTTTTCGACTTACAATGACTTCAAGCCGCTGCTAGCTTGCCGACAACAACGTCGCCGACATATGCTGGTGGGTCCAGCGACCGTGTTTGTGATCCTTTAGGTTACAGTATATTAGCTCAAATAAACCTCGTTGGACCAACGTTATGCATGACAGTATATCTTCCGGCCTCGATTTACATTACATTCAGGAAAGTCCAGGGAAGTCCAGAAAATGTCTGACGTAAACTGTAATTGAATTTTCCCGTTTGAAAGTTTTCAGTTGGGTATACTCGTACGAGTAGCTCGGGATTGAAATTATTTATGGTGATAGCCTTTCATTGGCTTAAGCCTGTCTGCAGTATGTGGCAGTAATTCTAATCATAGCGCCGTTCTCATATGTTGTGCAAGAGACTACTGAGGGTTGTGTCAGTCACGATGTGGTGTAAACTAATAAATAGTCATTCCTTTTTGTACACTACCTTTGAACACTGCGTCACCCTGCCTCGCACCGCCCCGCACTGCTCCGCTCCGCACCGCCCCGCTCCGCATGGCCCCGCACCGCCACGTGGCTTGACTGCCTTTAATAAGTTCTTGTAAATAAGTACAGGAGTGAATGTCACTAGTTGTAAATTATGAGTCGGCAGTAATGGCTACACGGCGCAGTCCGCGTTCGTTACTACCTCAAGACGTTTTGAGCTCCAAACATAATGGAATACATTGTTATTGTTTTCAGTATCACATAGCACGTATGAACAAGTACTCTTGCACAAGACACTCTGGTGACTAAGTGACGCTTCTTCCTACAAAATAAGGGTTTCTTTTAGAATGAAATAGTTACTTCATATTTCTTTGCAAATATTTTTAGTGAGACTTGCCAATATCAGATACGTTGCATTTGTAATAAATGAGGTATGTATAATTTTGCACTTGGTTATTGCGTGTAATCTCTGCGTCAGTGCCCTGCTGTCCGGTTCTGTCCGGCACGCGGCAGTGTGGCGCGTGCAGCGAGTGCACGTGTCGCACGACACGGCGTGCGTGACATGGGCCCGGCGGCAGCGAGCGCGCCCAGTGCCAGTGCTCACGTCAGAAGACTCACTTCATACAACGTTTTGTTGCACAAGCTAGCCAAACCCAATAAGTGTAATTAAATTGCCAACTTTTATTTCAATATTGACAAATAAAAGTATCCGCAACTGCAATTTACGAGGCAACAATTTAAATATTTAAAGGGTAATTTCCCAAGAAGTTGAGTAAGTCTGGTAATGTTCATAAGAAGACAGCAGAAGCTCTGCAGGGCCGCCCTCAACATCTGTTATGACTGCTTAACGTTCAAGTGGACTTGCTGTGTGTTCCCATTTTGTGCCCGCTACGAATATTCATGTGTGTCGGCGGAGCCGCGTCGGGCTGCTGTCACCGCGCCGTGCAGTGTGACATCGTCGTACGGCTGTCGACGGCTACTTTACATTGCTGCACACAGCACTGCTCCTTGCTCTACCACCACGCGCATAAATATTTAAAAAATAGTGGTTCGCCGATGTTGGGAGCAGGGTTCAAGCTACCGGTGTTTAGGGCTCCAGAGACAGGAATCTCCTCATAATGCGAGCCGTATCGAGGAGTATTGCCTTCTGAATGACGATGATTCACAAAACAGGTTTTTAAACGAAATTATCCGAATGACTACCTACAGTAAAAAACTCATAATTCACTGTAGCACAGCTCTATTACTGACGTGGTGCTACGACACATAATATGCTACTGCGTAGCATTTGCTACGACGTAGTGCATGCTACGACACACACATGCTACTGCGTAGCACTTGCTACGACGTAGTGCGTCCTACGTTGTAGGGGTGCGGCTTACTGATGTTGGTCGCGGCTTTTGGCCATTAGGCCATTGCCCGTTACGATATTCGCACAATGATAGCCAAGTTCACACTCCACATGCCGCACAACATCGTGTGCTAATTCAAGATATTGTATTTATTGTTATGGCGGCCATAGTAATAAAGGGTGTTAAAAACATCTTAACGAAGCCGAAAGGCACTTGCTCTCCCCATCACTGCGATCATTTTTTTGTTCCACACCATACCTGGGAACCTTCTAGTTACGGAGATATTGGGGGTCAAAGTTTCAACTTTTTGACAAGGTTTTTTTCAAATACAAGTTTTATTGTAAGATTATTACTTTAAATACCTCCACGATTCCCGTGCTATTTAGTACAATGTTTTGAGTGCGTTACATTGAGTTCTACCACAAAACATTATATTTCACCCAAAAAAAAAGTCGTCGCCCAGCAATAATTTTTGCATAAAGATACTTAGTTTAATGTACAGAATGCTTGGTCGTCGGCTTTGTGATGAGTTTGTTTACACCCTGTATACACTATGTAAACATTTCAAGTGTGTGTTTGCCTATTACGGTTCAAAAGAGATAGCCCTGTCCCAGACGGAGAGACAGACACCTGATCATTTCTTCGGAGTCAATTACCGCTGGTATATAATACCGCTCGGTCGATGTTCCCGAGCCACGCTTGCTCCGTGGATGGGTGGCTATCCATTACATATCGAGTTTTCTCCGTGCCTTGGATAGCACGTTAAGCGGTTGGTCCCGGCTGTGATTTATATATGTTTGACAGTCGTTACAGGTAAGCAGTGACAACCACAGCTATTTATTACCCAGTACGAACTGGGTCGTGGAAGTCAGACAGGCAGTCGCTCAATGTAAAACACTGTTTTGTTCTTCAGCTGCATCTGGTTACACTAGAAGTTGATCGTAACATAGTTAGGAAAGGGCTAGGCTGATAACGATAACGAGCGACAGGATATTGTTCAATGTCAAACTGTTCGTCGAACTATTCCCGCAGGAATATAATAGAAGCCTTATCTTATCACATCAATGTTATTGCAGAACGCGTCCGTCTTGAACAAAGCGGGCACGTAGAAGCTACTGAGATGCCGATGGTCAGCCGGAAGCCAATATAAATTCCAACGTCCGACCGGCACTGGGCGGCGTCCGGGCCGCACTCCGGTCGCACGCTGGGCCGCATGCCGGGCCGCAAGCCACGCTAGCGACCGCGCCTTCAGAACAACACTAATAAGCGAGACTTGCATTCTCACTCTCCGCGTACTACAAAAGGAACATTACACGTACAAGACTCGTTGCTTTAAAATTAGCATAACGTTAAACTTTTATGATAATAACCGACATCATACTATCGTTGTAAGGATCTCTAAATGAATGGGAGTGAGTTGGTAATCATTGCTTATCTAAAGAACTATCTAATTTAAAAGTTACAGTTTGTTTATTTTATTTAGTATTCGACTGTATTTAAGAAACCAGGCGGTATCAGCACTGATACTGTGCACGCAGGGGTAATCGAACATCATGTGACGGGCATACGTTTAATATACGAGTACTTACATAATAAACAACTACTAATAATAGACAATAACGAACCACACTACTTCTCGTCATTAATACCGTACCCTTACAACGTAGCACGCACTACGTCGTAGCAAGTGCTACGCAGTAGCATGTGTGTGTCGTAGCATGCGCTTTGTCGTAGCACCACGTCAGTCGTAGAGCTGCGCTTTAGTGAACTATGAGTTTTTTACTGTAGGTAGTCATTCGGATATTTTCGTCTGAAACCCTATTTTGTGAATCGAAAGACACAAATGCGACCCTAATCCTACTAATATTTTATGAATGCAAAAGTTTTTGAGGATAGATGGATGGATGTTTGTTACTCTTTCACGCAAATTACTTACTTGATTTGGATTCAATTTAGTAATCAGATAGTTTCTAACTTGGATTAACACGTAGGACACTTTTTATCCCAGTAGTATGATTCCGTGGGACAATTATTGAACTCCACGCGGTCGAAGCTGCGGGCATTAGTTAGTGTGTAAATAATTTTGTGATTTTGTCTCGAAGCGGTGCCGACTCGCCTCGTTAGCTCTCTTATTGGACACTCTGACGGCTCTCATCACGTAGAATTGATGCCTGACAAACTCTCTGTGGAACGATTTTGATGAAGATTTTTAATTAGGCTGTTATGTATTGTATGAAATGACCTAACGGCTTAATGAGTACGAGTACCTTTTATAAGCACTCATTGAATCTACTAACTTTTCTAGTGTTTGCTTTCTTTTGTTTAATATGCCTCGCTGTTGGGTTCCTTCAATCTGGCAGAATCTTGATGCTCCGAAATTTATTTGGCATAACACACTTGGCATCATTTTGTTTAAACATATATTTTAAAAGCATGTATTTTTTTAAATATAATTATTGTTTGGTCGAATGTTTGTATGTACGAATTTACAATGGCATACTTTTAAGATGGTAGAATTTTATTTGGCATAATTACCTTCAATGTTCAAATTCCGCATAATTTCGTTTAGAATAATGTTTATTTAGAGAGACGATGATTTGATATAATTTCTCTTGGCATACTATGAAGATAGCAGAATTTCAAATTTATTTGGCATTATTGCCATTTCTATAAAATAGCATTTTTAACTTTGATTTAAAATTAAAATATTGTCTTAGAAAGTCAATATGTTGTGCTAGAAAAGTTAGTAACAGAAACATAACGCTCTAAAACCGACTCCACGTAAAATCTTGTCTGCCCTACCCCTAGAGTGTAATTTAAAATCGCGTAGGCGCGGAGGGGCGAGGCGGGCCGCGAGTTGAGGAGCAGGTGGTGAGCGTTAAACCCATCTGCGACGATAAGCTCGCGTGGGACCGCCGCCGCCGGAGCCGTGACAGAAACCATGCCTGCTGCATGTTGTATACTGCATGCTTGTTTGCATGCTGCATGCTTGCTGCACGCTTGCTACATGCATGGTATATGCTTGTTTAGATTTTTGCATGCTTGCTTGAATGCTGCATCCTTGCTTGCGTACTGCATGCTTGCTACATGCACGATGTATGCTTGTGTGTATGTTTGCCTGCTTTTTACAGAGAAATAAAGATCAAGTGTTCACAATCAAATGATTTCATGAATTTTCTGTGATGTGATAGATGAGTCTTTCCATTATTATGCAAATGAAATGTATGCCAAAAGATGATTCTAACTGTAAACTTTCTAAGATATGATAGTTCTGCCTTAAAATGACTATCGATATGAAATTTATGCCAAAAGAGGATTCTGACTATGAACTTTCTGCGATAAGATGGTTCTACTTTTAATTATGATGCATATGAAATTTATTTACTGCCTAAAGATGATTCGGAGTTGCAAAATTATGAGTTTGAACGTATGATAAATTATATGTATAGATGAGTGTCTGCCAAATGATTTTCTGCGAAATGAAGTTTATGCTATCAGCTGGTTGCAAAGTAATATTATGACATAAAAAGTTATGCTATAAAGGGTAGACCCCTCGCTGTTCACATATTTGAGTATGATTACCAGATTCGACAAACCTTAATGACACGTTTAAAGTCTTCGTTAATGAAAACACTTTTTTTACAATTTATAAATACGAGTAGTACTGTGTTCAAATAATCACTTGCTTTTCATCCGTTTATGTATCTAAATGCTAATCTAGTGGCACTTTATAAATTACTATTTCAATTTGCTAACATGCGGATAATGTAGTGCGCTACAATATTGTTAGTACTAATATTACACCTTTGATCAACTTGTGTCGGGCTATCGGGGTGTTTATAACATGTGATTATTTTGTAAGTGCCTGTAGTTTAAACTAGATATCCGATTCCAAGAAATGAGATGTCCAGGAAATATTTCATAGAAGGTAGGTAGGTACTACAAAGCCATTATAGTGGTCGGGTTTTAGTTTTTCTACTTTGACAAGGAAGCAAACGCAGAAGTCTCCTTCTGTGTTACTCGTACATCCGCGAGTACTTGGTATCACGTAGTCCAGTGGGTGTGCAGGAGTGTGGGACGGGCCTCCAGACACGAGTGTTACCTGCGCGAACAAACATTACGTTTAATTTGATGGCTCACGCTTTGTAGCGCGTTATTAACATCACCCGGAGGACGAGCAGAAGCCTCAGTCCAAACAATGCGAGGACCAGTTCATTCACAACAAAACGTTGTAATAGGATGAATGACACTGCAGTCGGTTTCCTTTCGCTTTCACTTGACTGGGTATCGTAGAGGTGTGATCTGCGCTGGTGTCTGTGTCTCGTGGTGTCACAGTGAGGCTACTGCAGTGATAGATACTACACGCGCACACTGAGCGTCCGCGTGGTTATAATAACGGCATCATACGGCATTACAGGCGTCACATTACCGTTCCACCGTCATTAGCACTAACTCGCGTCTCCGCTCACACTAACTGAATAATGCTCGCTATCTTGCGGTATCGTCATGACTATTTAAGTGAGTATTACTTGACCAACGTATCTTGAGACGCGATGGAATTAAAAACTATGTGTTCAAGAATGAGATAATGTGAGTTCTAACAATAAGATTGTTATAAGTGATACCGCGCCGCTCCGTACCACTCCGATCCGTTTCGGTCCGCAAGTGAAGGCAGTTTATTTGCCGCTCACTTTGTACCTGTCGTTCAATTTGTCGGAGCGTTCGGCGCCGAGAGCGCTGCATGTGAGATGTTATAAATGTGATCTAAGCACACAAGCGATACCGACAGCGACGAGCGAGCAGCGGGAGCGGGGGCGGGGGCGGAGCGGGGTGGGAGCGGGGGCGGGAGCGGGGAACGTGTCCATCGATGCACAGGGACTCGCTAGATGCAATTATACATAGATTGCTATCTAAAGAAGTCGACCGATGTAAATAGTACAACCAAGAAATACCTGCTAATGACAATGTCTTTCCGTGTAAACTGCGGTTACATTGCATGCACCACGACGTTTTATTTGGAAGCCATGAAAAGAATCATATCTGACAGAGAACATTACAGTGTGGATTACGTACTCGTACAAGTGACGCCAAAGAAGTTAACCAAAGAGTAAATAATACTTGGCAAAGATTCTGGTCTCTTAAAGAAATAATGAAAAATAAAACTGTACCCGTTTCAGAAAAAAGGAAGCTATACAACACCTGCATTCTTCCATGTCTTACGTACGGCTGCCAGACCTGGCCATTATCACGAAAAGTCGAACACAAGCTGTGTGTATGTCAAAGAAGAATGGAGAGGAGCATGTTGAACCTAAGACTACAAGACAAATGGAAGGCTACGAAAATAAGGAACATCACTAAAGTGGCAGACGTTAGAGTGAAAACCAGAACACTTAAATGGAAAGGACAGGTCATATGATGAGACAATGGACCAAAAAAGTCCCATAATCGTACCCGAGAAACGGAAAAAAGACGTAGAGGAAGACAGATGAAAAGGTGCGAGGATTATCTGCCGAGGGGCTGGCGAAGAACTTCTCTGGGCAGGATAATAATTGGAGGGAAATAAAGGAGGACTATGTCGCAAGACAGCCTGATCTGGTAGCTGATTAGTTTTAAGTTAATGTAGTATTACTTGTTTATGTTTAAGGTCAGAGTAAAATAAAGGCTATTTTATTTATTTACGCTAAACTTGTGGTGAATAGTAAGGCACACGGTACCATATTGATGAGAGAGCCGCTCACTGATATTGAATCGGATCAGTTATCTCCGCTGGATATAATTCATGAAGAGTATTCCGCGACGCGACGCCGGCGCCGGCCGCTCGCTCCCGACGCATGAATAATCGCCGGAGATTTTAAATTGAAACCACGTACGACCAGTGACCCAGCACATAACTGCTGATATTCAATTCAATTTGAACGCTTTTAATCTACCTAGATGTAACAATCATTTTATAAAGTGGAAATATTTTTTTGAGTTAAATAGCCAGTTCTGAGTTCAATAGACAGTTCTAGAGCAGACAATGTATTGAAGTTGTGTGTGTCACTGTCAACTAAACAAACGAATCTATACTAATATTATAAATCTAAAGAGATTGTGTGTTTGGTTGAACGCGTCAATCTCAGGAACTACTGATTGGAATTGAAAATAATGTTTTTGTCTTGGATAGACTATTTATCGAGAAAGGCAATTAAAGGCATTATACATCATTAGGAGACGAGCATAAAAAAAATGTTGCAAATACTATGAATATTTATTCCTTTTGTGAGCTCTTTCTCTCTTTTGTGATTCAGAAAAAGTTGCGTGGGTCAGCTAGTGTTACATAAAGCTCGCCTTTTGTATTCTCTTAGTCATAATTTCAGCCAAAAGACGTCCACTGCTGGACATAGGCCTCCCCCAAGTGTCGCCATATTGACTGGTCCAGTGCGACTCGCATCCAACGGATTCCTGCAACTTTCACCAGGTCATCGGTCCACCTAGTGAGAGGTCTTCCAACGCATCGTTGTCCGGTTCGCGGTCGTCACTCCAGAACTTTTCTGCCCCAACGGCCATTCGTTCTGCGAGCAATGTGACCTGCCCACTGCCACTTAAGTTTGGCAATTCTTCGGGCTACGTCGGTGACCTTGGTTCTCTTGCGGATGTCTTTATTTCTGATTCGATTACGCAAGGAAACTCCGAGCACAGCCCTCTCTATTGCCAGTTTAAATAAACCTAGATCAGGCAGGTCGCTACCTAACATTTGAATTCGACATTTTCGTTACTTAATTGTAAAATTAATTGCAACTGTTACATTATTATGGTTGTAGTCTACATATCAACGAACTACGCACGAATACCTGTAACTTTGCCCAGAATTGATACAAAGTTGACAAATGACATGCGAGTAATTACTTACTTGCATTTGTGTCACATTTTATTAGGCATTTTGCTTTGTAATATTTTTATTTGTTTCGTGTTCACAACACAACTGAATTGATGATGGAATATCGTAATACAGATATGTAGTCCTCAAATAAACGCTGTATGTCTGAATCTATTAATTTAGTTTCTTTTTCAAAGACTTAAACGATACGGGTTTAACATATTTTTTTTTGCAAAAAATAATGAATTTTTAAAATCTCAAAGAAATTAGTCATAATACTGATTTATTTCTGAGTCATCTGACTAACTGTTTCATGTAGATTAAGCCTCTGTATTATTAAATCCGTAAAAATAAATGCCCCTAAAGTGTTACTTCGTCTGTCATCTCAATCTCTATTTTTTTATTATTCGAACCACTAGGGAGTAGTTCCAATAGTAGAGGTAGTTACCAGAAAATGGTTGTGCGATAGTATATGCTTGAATTTGATGCACCGAAATTCATTGATAAACTAATGCACTTAGAAAATAATCTTTTTACATCTGATGATTACCCTAATACCCAAAAGAATGAGTTGAAAAATAAAAAAATATGTTATGCCACTACCTATTTCAGTCAAAAATATTTTTTTCTTTATTAACATTTCTAAAAACAAAATTTCGTGATAATTTTCTTGTCTTCAACTAAGAGATCAATAAAAAATTGAAAAACATTTTTGTCCGTTCAAAACTATCAAATCAACGTATGTGCGACGGTGACAGGAATGCTACGCAGTAATAACGTAACGCGGGCGTAGCAGTTACGTAGCTCATCGTAGCAGTCGCGTAGCTCATCGTAGCAGTCGCGTAGCTCATCGTAGCAGTCGCGTAGCTCGTCATAGTGGCACGAAGCGTTGATTGAATGCAATTTGGGGAGATTCGTCGGTGGCGCTTTTTGCGGCCTTTTGAGGTTAGCTCCGATCGCAGGTTTTTGTGCACTGGTCGCCCCCCTCCCGCGCCGGCCCCCGCCCCCGCTCCTCGCTGCCCTCTGACCCACGACCCGAACAGTTTTGATCGGAACAAGCTTTTAGTTATTGGTTTCAATATTTGGAAATGGAGCACTCCTGATTATGGGGTGCCACTGAACATAAACCTCCTGGCTATAATATGTAGCATTCAGCCATCGTAAAATAGAAACACGGGCGAACATGATTTTAAATAATTCGTAAAAGCTCTATTGCAATATGAACGTTTATCGTTCGCGGGTGTTTTGTGGTTGGTTACTGTCCGTAGTTTATCGTGGTTTATGGTACATGCGGTGCTGAGCCGCTGGTCTCTGCGGTGTACGAGTATGTTCCTACTTCCACCTCGCGTGCACGCGGTGTCATGAGCGGACGACGTCGTCCCAAGTAGCACAAAACTGCATTATAGGATGTCACATAGGGTCCACATCGGTAACATTAGCATTTATGAAGACTTATTACAGTTCACTCGAACTACAAAAGCTGAAAACTACGCCTTCGCCTGTTTATCGACTATAGTAACAACCACAGAAATAACATTGTAATGTTGCGAGCGTTAATATAGGTGTTCAGGTCTGTGTTAATCAGCATTTAGCAATAAATAGTAGCGGCAGCTACAATATAGCATTTTTGTGAACCTGAAAGTAGCTATATTCTGAATTGAAGACCACAAACGTACCCATAAAATGCTTGCATTTTAAAAAAGAACATGTGAACTGCTTTAATGTAATAAGTTATTCTGTGACTTCAATTAACAAAGATATATTGCGTCTTGCTGAACATAGTTGAACTTTTTTAGTGTTAAGCAGCTTGCTACATGCAATCTTATAATAGCATTTATCTAGCCCACATGATCACTATAGGTGAATTTATATGATGCTAAGTTACAGCAAACTGCTATAAATTAGATCATATGTGACCTTTGATCCTGCTTGGAGCGGAATACTTGTACTAGCATAGGCAATTCTACTACTGATGTTGTTAAATAAGATCCTGAAGGACTATTATTAGCGCCTAGTGCGTAATATCTTGTCAGTTGAACGCCGCGCCGCCATCATTGCGATATAATGGTATTTAGAAATGTGGAAATCTAAACGAAGAACTGGCGGGATTCGCCGAAAAATAAATGCGGAATACTTGAAAATTCTAAACAGCAATACAGATGATATTATACGATGATGATGATATACCCACTATTTAAGCTTTACATGGATCTGTGGCTGACTTGTTCGACACAAAAACTACTCGTGTCAGCTTGTTACGGATTTATGTACCACGTGTGAATTCATATACAGCACATAGAGTTTAATTGTGATTAATGCGGTGCACATTGGGTGTTCGCCATTTTTCTTGTTTTAACCTAAGTATTTATTATAATACTAACAATTTATTTTTGTTTATTTAACGAAAATAACAACTAAATTTGAAAAGGATACCAACTATTTATAAGTAAACAGCACATAGTCAAATTACATGTCATATAAAAAGAGATTTCTAGGTTTTTTTTTGTATTATCATTTTATTTTATTCTATAATTTTCACCTAAACAGTCAAATTTTGAGAGCGCGTGAAAATTTTCGCCTATAATCATACGATATTTGACAATAAACTTGCTTTCCCAATCAAATTTCATGCATGTTAAAGAAAAAAATCAAGGTTTTACTAACCGAAAACTAATATTTTATCACAAACACTGGTCACAAAATGGTTGGCGCACAAATACAACACCAAAGTATTAAATAAAAATTTGACACTTGTCAATTTTCAACAGCCGAAGAATTAAAAAGATCCACGTCTGTAGTTTGTGCTGACTAACAGGTAACTCACATCTAATAATTCAGCCATTGTGCTGCATAATAGGTAACACCCACTCTAATAATCAGCCAATGTTCAGCTCTTGGGGTGACTGTTACCATTATAAATGCTTAAATAATGCTAATATAACGCAATTAGTACAGTAATTGAACTATTAGCTGTTTAATTTGTGCCCAAATCGGAGTTATATCAGCTGAAACAGCGCCTCTAACGCTCTTGTTCAGCAGGCTTGTACAGCTTAAGATTCTATGGTAGACAGTGATTCAGCTGATATACAGCGTTTCTGTGCTACTTGGGGTCAGTTGGCCGACGCAGTCACTCAAGTCGATCAACTTAACGACTCTAATCATTTGTGTTTATCATTTTTTATTTACAATTTTGAACATTGGAATCCGTTTGAGGTCTTTTGTGTTCGTTGATCATCTCTGTTTTTAATTATGTTTTGTCATACATACACAGGGAATTGCCATAGCACCGCCGGTACCATATTTGAGTGTGTTTTAGAACAATTAATGTACCATTGTCAAAAACAATGTCATGTCTTTATAAATAAATGAGAAATTAATTAACATTACAATATACAAATATTCTGAACTGAGCAGTCGGATTTAAATAATTAGGAGAGCTATATTAGCCAGAGGGACATCAACTTACTATTATGTTGATTGTGTTCATTAAAGTTTAACTACGCAGAGGACATTGTTCTCCGTTGTGTCCACGTGACGAACTTATACATCTGCATAATATTCCAGTAGTATTGAAGTAGCTCACCGTGTTTGTATAAAATTGTAAACCGTAGGTAGCGCGCCAGAGCCGAACGAAAATAGCCTGCGTTTATTTTTGGTTCCGGCGCTTCCATAGGGTCGTTTCCTGTGGCGCGCTATCGGCTAGTCGGCCGCACACACACAACACACATACACACACACACACGCTCGATTACACGCCGAATCGAGTCGCCTCATGAGTCAGTTATAGCATAGAGAGGCCTGAGACCCCTACGTCGTCGTTGAAAAATTGAAAATTCTCGTTTCACACATCATATTTTCATTATTTATTAATATCTGTGGATTAAACTGATTGTGCTTGTTGCAATCAATTTAACTGAAATGCTATGAGGTTATTGTATTTTCGACCAGAAATCGCCGTATTTACATTATAGGTATACGTTTACAGCGCACGTTCGTTCTGTAAACTGGTACTGGTTCAAAATATTTACTTAACAATCCCGTGTCGTTCCATAAAATAGGTAACTAATTTAAAACACTATACAGGAGAAATTCCTTGAGTGAGGCACCAATTAAAAAAATACTCAGTCTTGAAGTGAAAATAGTTCTCTCTGAATATATACTTCTTTCTACACTAAGAATGAAGAGACTTACATCAGCGAAGCCGCGGTAAAAAAATAAAAAAACAAAGAGCAGCGGGCCTAAAATGGCCGCTTTAGCAGGACATGATATGAATCACGTTAAAAAAAAATAGTCATAATAACCATAAAGTCTTAGTTATTTTATTACTTATTTTAGACCCCTGCCTGGTCCGAACACTGCGCGCCGGCATGAGTACAAGTGGCATCGTGGCATGTTACAAGGAAAGTGTTAATATAGCGCGCAGTCGAAGCCAAGTGCCGTGTGCCGTGTGCTGTGTGCTGTGTGGTGAGCTGCCAAAAGTCCTTTAATTACTACAATAGCAGCAACATGGCTAATATTAGTTTATTTTATGAACACGATCTAGTTTATGACTACATTAGCACATTCGTAGAATAGTATGAACGTATATATGTATAGTATGAGTAGAAGAGCAGTGGAGTAGGCTGCTAGTGGATTACGTAGTGTTCGCAGTTCTGTTCCAAAAAGTTTTCTGAAATGATGTTCGAAAACGTTTCATGAGTCACATTTTATTTGGAATGTGTAATAATGTGTGGCAAAACAGTTGTCGGTCTGGTTGTCACTAGCTCGACAAGAATGATCGTTATTACATACAACAAACTCGTCGGAACATTTCAATGAGAAGACATCACTTGTTGTCTTGCGTAGTACATTACAAGTTATTTACAAACGCGAAGCTATTCATATTAACTGATATCATAAGACTATTAGAGTGACGTACAGCTTGGTGGAGACGTGCTATTATTACTCAATATTAGTTGCATTTTGTGCCTGTGCCGTGGCCGTGGCGTGGCGGTAGCGTGGCGGAGGCGGCGCCGCCGGGTGGCATATCACCGGATATTGTTGTTGAGAACACAAACGCGGCAAGTTGGCTCATTGGCGTGCGGCCACTAAACCCGGGCTTGGTTCAAACCAAGCAAGCCTTCCACTAGCATGCTCTCAGTGCGTTAATATCAATGATACGAGTATATGACAAGAAGAATTATTTTGGGAAACAACGTCAGTTTCAACTAGAATAAATTGTTAATTTCAGTTATATCTGTCACCGTAAAATTGTAAGAAAAATGATCACAATGACCGGAAGAACAACTTTTGTAATTAACCTACGTACCTTCATATTCTGTTAATGGTTTTGAACTAGTATTCCATGAAACAGTATGACGATTGACGTGTTCGGGGCATCAGTTGAAGTCTCCGGTGATATTGAAAAGAAGCTGCTATCATGAGCTCGGTGAAGCACGAGCACTCCCGCATAAACTGTGCGGAGGTAGTGTGTGCGCACCGGCGTGCAGTCCGGCACGCGCTAGTCCGCGCGCGCGCTGGCCCCGCTCACTGTGCGCTGCATTTTTGCTGAGCGGCGCGCGTCGTTTGTGTTGCGGCGCGTTATTGTGCAACTTTCCCTATTAGCGCTACAGTGGCACACAACACACGCTCATACTGTTCACACGCTGAGTGTGGCGGTCTGTCTCGTACTGAAATATTAGTTTGAATAGCGATGTTCATGGACGTACAACCATTTTTAGTTTTACTTTGGTCTGTAGGAATTAAAGTGGCAAGGAATGAAGTATTACAGCACACAGAGAACCGACGACGGCACGTCACGCACCTCGCACGTCGGTTTACTGCGGCCGATCCTGACGGATGGCGTGCTGCCGGCTCCGGCTGTTAGGACAGCTCCTAACTCACGCGCGGCTGTGTGCGGCTAAACATAAACAAAATACTATGGAGGGTGACCTTATTTGAAGTAATTACAATAAAAATAATTAAATATTTGTTTCGGAAAGCATTCGGCTATCACGTTACATAGTTCGTTACTGCTCGTTTCGGCAGTAAAAAATAACATATTTCCTTCGCGCTTCCTTTTTATGGAAAAACACTTATCTTTTGAGAGCAGCGGTGGCCCAGTGGTGGCGGCCCCGATTTACGTTCAGTAAGTCGTGGGTTCGGACCCAGGCAGGCGCATTTCTTTGTGAAATTTATTACATCACCGCTGCTCTCAAAACGGTGAAAGAAAAAATCGTGAGGAAACCGGCATGTCCTAGAACCATAAATTCGAAGACATGTGACATCTACCAATCCGCACTGGCCCCGCGTGGTGGATTATAGCCCATTTCCTCTCATAGAGAGGAGGCCTGTCCCAGCAGTGGGAACATTAAAAGGCCGATGATGATGATGACTTATCTTTTGGACAAAATTGTTCAAATTATTTGATACTGTGTTAAGCTATCACGGTTCAAATACAAATCATTTATTTGCATAACACAGGTTCAGAGTTCACAACTAAACTTAAAATGTCATTGTCTGTCCCTAACATTTTTTTTTCCATCCAGCCGCATTCTCTAGTCAACCCGCGATCATGGCGCTTGCAACTGCGTCGAAATATCAGGAGCTCAATATAAATATCAATCACGGAAGATATCCCGTAAGTGACATTCTAAGTTACATTTTCAGATAATAATATACTTTAACATCAATTTTAATTGGACCGAGGGCGTTTTGGGCGACCGAGCTTGGGCACCAGCTACTCTTCCCATTTGAAAGGGATCACTCGCTCCACGGTACTGAGAACTTAGTTAGTACATTAGTTCTATAAGGTACGACGCGTGGATGCATGCATGTCCGGCTGACTGATGCAAGCGTTCAAGAGTTCCACAAATAATATATTGAATTTGCACTCTATAAGCGTAGTATCCTGGCTTCGCCTGGACAGTGGTCATGATGTCAAATTCAAATTCATTTATTGTTTGTCACAGTTGAAATATCAATTGTTGTGATTATTACTTTAATGAGATTGAAAACGTGAGGATTTTGTGACTTACAACATTTAAATACCTAATAGCAATTCTCGTTTGTTTCTTTTGGAGTTTTGTATAATATGAAACTGTAAAGCGTTTTAATATTTCAGCTAGTTTGGAAAGGCTAGTTAGGGCTACAATCGCGGAGAAGTTTGCGGCGAGTTATTTGAGCTGCATCGTAGAGTTTGCTTCATACCGGAGTACTACAGTATTGCTCATCTTACTAATGACACAATATTGTGCCAAATAATGTCAGCCGCCCGGGACAATTTTTGGATGAGTGACCACCCGTAACATAGCCAATTTCGTCTGTGCTTCGGAAAGCACGTGAAGCCCTTCGTCCCCTGGTGCTGGCACAGGGGAGGTCGCACGAGGCGGCGGCCGAAAACATGACACGCGGGGTTGCGATAGTCGTTGAGAGGATTGGGTGGCATTGCACAAGTCCGAGGCCATGTGCTTTCATGGGCCTCGGAATGCGCCACCGTCGGGATCCACACTGACGGTAGGAGGGGTTTCCATCGGCGTCGAGTCAACGTTGAAGTACCTAGGACTCGTCCTCGACAGCCGGTGGAACTTCGTGGAGCACTTCCGACGTTTGGCCCCCAGGCTGGAACGGACCGGGGCTGCCTTCAGGCGGCTCCTGCCCAACCTTGGGGGGCCAAACGCCTCCTGCCGCAGGCTCTACGCGGGGGTCGTGCGGTCCATGGCCCTCTACGGGGCCCCAGTGTGGGCGCGTTCCTTTTAGGCGGCGAGCCGCCCATTATCTGAACGCGCCCCAAAAAGTGGTGGCCGTAAAGATGGCCCGTGGGTACCGCACGATCTCCCGCGAGGCGGCGGGCCTGCTTGCCGGATTGCCGCCATGGGATCTGGAGGCGATAGTCCTCGCGCGCCTGCACGACTGGCGCGCGTAGGCACTACGCCGGGGGGAAACTCCGCTGCCGCGGCAAGTTGCCGCTCAGGGGACAGACCTCCAGCGCGATCTCATGGCGACATGGAGAGAGCGACTGTCGCAACCCCGTGCAGGGCACGCCACGATAGTGGCAGTAAGTCCCTCTTTGAGGAGTGGCTAGAGAGGCGCCACGGCGTCCTCACCTTCCGCCTGACGCAGGTCCTCACCGGACACGGATGTTTCGGGAGGTACCTGCACCGAATCGGGCAGGAGGACACGCCAGGGTGTCTCCACTGCGAGGATCGACCGGAGAACACGGTGGAGCACACGGTGGAGGTCTGCCCTGCGTGGGCGGAGCACCGCCGTGTCCTCGTAGAGGCGATCGGCGGCGGCGACCTCTCGCGTCCGGCCCTGTGTGTGTGGTTCAATCCATGGTCCGGAGCGAGACGGAATGGGAAGCCGTCACCTCCTTCTGCGAAGCAGTCATGCTAGCGAAGGAGGTGGCGGAACGAGAGAGGGAGAGAGCCTCTCTTCCCGGCCGCCGCGGGAGACGCACCGGGCGTCGGGGGCCACCGTAGACGCGGGCCTGTGGACGGTTGGCTACGGGCTAGCTAGCCGTCCGTCCGTCTAACGACGACAGGCCGTGTGTGTGTGGTTCAATCCATGGTCCGGAGCGAGACGGAATGGGAAGCCGTCACCTCCTTCTGCGAAGCAGTCATGCTAGCGAAGGAGGTGGCGGAACGAGAGAGGGAGAGAGCCTCTCTTCCCGGCCGCCGCGGGAGACGCACCGGGCGTCGGGGGCCACCGTAGACGCGGGCCTGTGGACGGTTGGCTACGGGCTAGCTAGCCGTCCGTCCGTCTAACGACGACAGGCCGTGTCGACGCGTTCGTGTTCCACGCGCGCCTCAAAGAGATGTCAGCATAAGGGGAGGGGCCCGCAAGAGCCGAAGCCTGCCGGGGTTGCGGGCCTGTTCGAAAGAGATACCGCGGCCCCGGAACATAAAGGGCGAGGAAGGATCATGGATGGTTTTAGTCAGTAAAAGTCCGACACTCCCTCCCGCTCCGTCCAGAGTGGGAGAAATCATTTGATGATTTCCCATCCTAAAAAAAAAAAAAAAAAGCCCTTCGTCCGAGCTGTCATTTGTAGCTTTGACAGTCGTTACAGCCACAGGTAAACAGCGGCCTGAAAGTGTGACAACCACACTTATCAAGGGGTATCGTATTGGGTTGGTCGATTTCCTGGGTTGTGGAGGTCAGATAGGCCGTCGCTCCGTGTAAAGTACTGGTATTCCGCTGCATTCGGTTAGACTGGAAGTCAATCACAACATAGTGATGCGGTGTGCGGGTGATGATATTTGATATATAACTGATCTATTGTATTAGGTACCTAAACCTGTAATAATAGTTGTAAGTGTTGTTTAAATAAATAAAATAAAATATAATTTTGTTGCATAAACATATATGTAACCGTTGATTACACCTGTAATCAACGGTTAGGCAGTGATGTACCTTTCTACCTTTTTAAAGAAGTCGTGTTCTACTAACCTATGGGCTATGTGTATTAAATGATTCCAATAGTAGCCAAATATAATGTTGAACAGCTTTGTTTCAGAAAACGAAACTATACTGACATCAAGCTGTAGTGACGTTCGAGCGAATAAACAAGATAACTTTAATTAGTGAGTTACTACCGATATTAGAAATGTTTTCGGTTCCATCTTTATTTTAACCTCTAAATTACTAAAAGAGGTTCACATCGTAGCTCAACATACCACGTTACATCTGACGGCCGCCTATTTAATTAGACCGTTATCAGATCTTCGGAGAGGAAATCTTTGAAGCATCTATTACGTGATTAAAGTTTCCAGTAGAAAGGCTCGGCTAGCCGCTACAAAAGAGAAGTGTGCGCAATATAGTGAAGGAAAAATATGCGCTATTTGATAGTGGCGGGCGAATGGCCGCGCGCCTGGTATGCCTTTGTGAAGAACAAGCACGCGCCGGCTGCGAAACTCGTGATCCGATTATGTGTCGGCGCCTCAACACCTACATCATAACACCAGCCAACGAAGCCACTTTCAGTTAATGAAAATTGCCCAAAATTCTGCGACCGCCGATATTCCTCAGCGTCTTTTAGAAGATAGAGTAAATCCTGCGAAAACGTGATAGTGTCCAGAATGGTGCCGGCTGATTACCTCCGCGCTAGCCGCACCCATTGTACGAACCGAGCCGAAGGACGCGCCGGCGTGTGAGATAACGTGAACCCACTTATATCACTACACTACACTCGAGATACTCACATCTACACCTCCTGTTATATTCGGAAACAAACTATGCAGCTCATAAAACACACATCATGCATTTAGTAAATTTCGGACAAAATATCCTATTTCCAAGTTGATATGGAAAAGTCGAAATTGTATTTTGTTCTCTATTTTATTTATATTATTTATTTATTTATTTTTATTTATTTATTTTATTTTAAAGAAGGCTTACAGACTAATAAAGAAAATGTTATAATCCAAACTAATATTATAAATGCGAAAGTAACTCTGTCTGTCTGTCTGTCTTTCTGTCTGTCTGTCTTTGCTTCACGCCTAAACTACTGAACCGATTTGTGTGAAATTTGGTACAGACATAGTTTGGAACTTGAGAAAGGACATAGGATAGTTTTATTACAAAAAATAAAATATAAAATTTATTCCGGACATACAGCGCCATCTATTGGTCAAGAGTCGGCATCAATTCAGTACTGAAAATTCATCGGAAATATGTAAATAAATAGTAAAAAGGTATGAAAAATATAATATAATACAACTTTTAGTACAAAGAAAATGCTCTAACGGAGTATAGATAATTGTGATCGCGCAATGGTGTCGATCGTTACACGAGTTCAGTTCATGTTATTGTTTTAATTCATCGGAAAAAAGTAAATAAATAGTAAAAAGGTATGAAAAAAATAATATCAATATAATAAAACTTTTAGTACAAAGAAAATGCCCGAACGGAGTATAGATAAATAATCCGAGTTGTCACTATGCTCGATAGATGGCGTTGGGATCGAAATAGATCGCGCTATGGTTTCGTTACACGCATTTGGTTGGGTATCGGCCGAGCGCTTCGGTACTGTCGTGGAATTGTAGATTGATCGTTTCGTAAATTTAAAATTGGCTCCGTTGTATTAGTAGATTAAAAGGTTTATTTGTTGGGTTGTCTGGTTGTTGTATAATGTAAGTTTAGTTTGATCTCGATTATTAGTAGATACTAAAATTGTATGTCTAAATTCTTTTTAATTTAAGAGAATAGGTTGTATTATAATTTCTTTTAAATTGTTATCAAGTTTGTAATTCGTATTTTTTTTAAATTCTTTTGTTTTCAGTTAGTTTTCAATTTAAGTTCGGAAAGATTGTAATATTTCTTTAGTTTAAGTTCTTTTTTAAACTACTTTTTTCAATGACGAGAAAACGCAAGTCCAATTTAGCACGTAGTTCCAGCGGAGCTCGAGCTAAAAGAGTTGCAAGAAGATTATTCCCCGCATTCCCATCATTCCAACTGATTTGCCATTCCAATTCAAAAGAGTTCAGTTTCCGCTGAAAACTGCGTTTGCAATGACCATAAATAAAGCCCAAGGGCAAACGCTTAAAGTTGCGGGGGTACATCTTGAAAAAGCCCAAGGGCAAACGCTTAAAGTTGCGGGGATACATCTTGAAAAAGACTGTTTCTCCCATAGACAACTCTACGTTGCGTGCTCAAGAGTGTCAAAACCACAAGACCTATATATTTTGCAAAGGATGGCAAAACTAAAAACGTGGTATACAGAAATGTCTTGGTGTAAGAAACTTTAATAATCTTTAAAGCCTAAAATAATAGAAAATTTGTCAAGGGAGAAACAGTCTTTTTTCTGAAATGGCAAATCAAAATAATATTTTGAAAATAAGGGAAAAATAACGTTTTCGCCTTTTTCGATCGGCAATAACGGCTTTAATGCCCTAAGTGAGTATAGGTACATATCTTCAATTCAAACGCAGAGCTCATTATGTTGATTTTTGAAGAGTTCCCTAGAATATCTTCCACATTTCATTTTTGAAGAGATCCCGCGAGATCGGGAACTATGTGATGTGGGTAAAACCAAAAATCTGCCGGAAGTCACTATTCCACGCGAACGAAGTCGCGTCAAAAGCTAGTAATATATAAGTGTAATATTATCAAATCGCTAATTACAAGCCTCCACACGTAGACAAAAAAAAAGACAAAGGATATTTAAAAAAAAAAAGAGTAAGTACAGAAGACAATTAATCACTAACAAATATTTATAAGAATTAGCTAAATTAGCGGAATTAGCTATCGAAAAAGTTTTGTGCGATTTGCTGTCGCAAGGACGCCACACTGGTGCAGAATAAGTCAATATAAAGGTCCTTAGAAAGTCTATATTACGAGTAGTCAGCAATTTGCGGCCGTCGGGTGCATCGTCCACCGGTCGCCAGCTTATTTCAGCTGTCGCAGCGGCCGGGCGGGCGCTGCGGCGGCGGCGCGGCGGCGCGGGTATGATAGAAGACTATAATAACTGTGTAACATTGGTCGCCGTCACTATCCGCGACTGCACGACGGTGCACGACTACACGCAACTAACCGCAACGGCAGCGGTTTGTTACGATCACGGAAATATAAAAAAAAACAAGGTTACGACACTAGGCACTAGGACAGTATACAGGATGCCTTTTTAAGTCGGCTTGAATGGCAAAACTGGAAACTTTGACGAATAGCGAAATATAGTTACTCAAAGGAGCATCAATAGTGTCCTGGAATGCATCGTCAGATTTTAAAAATGCTGTATGTTCCTAGCCAGGAATCGAACCCGTTGATTTTGGAAAAAAAAACTCTTAACCCATTAAAGTGTCGCTTATCAGATTGTTTCCTTGGTTTCTGTAGGATGTTTTATGCACATTTTTCTGCTATAAAACTAGTTGACTGATGTTATGGTAATAGTAAGTATGCACGCTACGAGCAAAAATTGTTTGGGATTTCAAACAAAGTGAATGAGGATCTCGTAGGCGCAGTGGATCGACTCACATTCACAACGCTGTGTACTGGCATATTTTGCAACTGATTTGATTGTTTCTGACTTGAACAATGATTTTGTGCACATCCCACATGAGATGTTACCAACTTAAATATATCATAGGTACAATAATTACCTCCAACTGGTTCATAACACATTGACTACTTTTTGGCTTAATTACCATTTTAAAAATTGTCTATCAAATAATATGAAATAAAGGCGACCAGTAACATAATTATTGTTGCTTTCTAAAACTGCAGCAACCACAATAATGAACACTGAAAATGTTCTATTTTGTTAGTCGTTGCTGAGGATTGTGTTCGCTGAGTTTGCGTGTACGTTATGTGTGTGTACTAGCTCTACTACACTAGCTCTACTACACTAGCTCTACTACACTAGCTCTACTACACTAGCTCTACTACACTAGCTCTACTACACTAGCTCTACTACACTAGCTCTACTACACTAGCTCTACTACACTAGCTCTACTACACTAGCTCTACTACACTAGCTCTACTACACTAGCTCTACTACACTAGCTCTACTACACTAGCTCTACTGCACTAGCTCTACTGCACTTGCTCTACTCTACTAGCTCTACTACACTAGCTCTACTACACTAGCTCTACTACACTAGCTCTACTACACTAGCTCTACTACACTAGCTCTACTACACTAGCTCTACTACACTAGCTCTACTACACTAGCTCTACTACACTAGCTCTACTACACTAGCTCTACTACACTAGCTCTACTACACTAGCTCTACTACACTAGCTCTACTACACTAGCTCTACTACACTAGCTCTACTACACTAGCTCTACTACACTAGCTCTACTAAACTAGTTCTACTACACTAGCTCTACTACACTAGCTCTACAGACTACACTAGCTCTACTACACTAGCTCTACAGACTACACTAGCTCTACTACACTAGCGCGACACACGGGTCTGTCCGCCCGCACTCCAGTGAGCGGGCGCAAGTGTTGCCTATCGCCTTACCAGAGCCAACAAACAGCTAATGAAGCTATACAGTTACTGGGAAATTAAAACGTGGTATTTCGTTTTTTTCGTTTTATTACCAAAATGTATGAGTAGTATGTTTGCCTTCCTATTGTATTGTATAACGGGCTGGTGTCCGCAAGTCCACGTCAAGGTGCGTATTTTGCGTACGTCTGCCTTCATAATCTTCAACCTTGTGTGGTCGTTCTACGAGAAATGACTCAATCCGATTCAATGTTAGGCTAGGTTAGGCTTATGTCACCACTGGTACGGGTACGCACTTACGCAGAGCGCGGCTGGTCCGGGGTGGTATTGTGTTCGGTCGCACTAGTTCCGCTTGTTGTTGTTTGTGCTCTCACAAGTCTCAGTCTCTCCCCCCCCCCCCCACACGGCACAAACTTGTGACTCTTTTGTCAACGCTTACTTTCCGAACAACTACGAGTATTATTGTCATACTTCCGGAAAATAAACTTTTTGTGTTCTATAAAAATGCATTGAGACAATATTTTTAATAACTTCGCATTAAGCCAACTATAATAAGAATAGAAAGTTATTGAACGCTATGGAGGAAAACGGCACAAGATAATACTGAAACTTTGTATCTCTGAAGAAATGTTAGCGAAACGTTAAAATAAAAAAATCTCGTTATAATGTAACGGAGGTTTTATATGTGGAGCAATTTGAGAGGGTGTAGTATCACAGGTAAGTAATTGGGCGGATATGAGTTTGTTGAGAGTATAATTTGCGAAATGAAGTCTGGAGTGCGTCCCTCCGCGGGCCCGGGGGAGTGCGGGTAGTAGGAGGGAGGGGTAGGGCACGCTGGTCTGCCGAAGATAGCGCGCCGGCCTCCGGGCCCCCGCCCCCGCCTTGTGTCCATAATATTTGCGAGTTTCAGTTCGTTACTTTCAACTCTCCAGGTGTATCCTTTTTATTGTTTCATTTGCATGCTTGTCTGAAAATAAACGAAAACTACAATTTTTTTATATTATTGTTATGAGTAATTATATAGAGGTTACCTGACGGTTTAAGATGGTACATAATTTTGTTTGACAGTTAATGTTTCTTTTATTGGTAGTTTTATCTAGATAAGTAGGATAAACTTTACTAATCGCGATGATCGTAGACGATCGTGGTGATCGTAGTTGCATATTATTGTTTGGAGTTCATGCTCTCAGGCCTCAACGTCCGCACAGGTTGTTGTGGCCTGACAGACTTAGCCGACCTGAGTATGTAGCAATAAGAAGCTCGTTTGTGCTTGTGTCGCATGTTTGTTTACACGGTATCGCGGCGGGCAGCCAGCACGTCACGACCTCTGTGGACATGCGATAAAACAACACTTTTGTCCGGAACTAACCGTTTTACTTTGTGTACACGAGCTACCATAAAACTACCCACCTCCGCCGTCCCGCCGCCGACCGCCACACTAGCAGGCGGGAACAGAAGGATCACTTGTCCTGGCGCCACCTCGCGATCTGCTTGCTGTATTCATTGGATCTTAGGAAGGAAGTATCTCGGCAGTCAGTTCCTCTTGTGAGCTCGTCGCGTCATCACATCATGCTGTAACACTATGCAGGAGAATTAGGCCGCAGTAACCGGCGTCACAGTGGCACATAAAGCTGAACTTTTCCTATTTTTATAGAAACGGATGTGCCATAACTTGTTTGCATGTTAGTTCGGGCCTACGTCCCCCTTGCCGGCCGGTCTGGGTCTGTCCCGTAGCCACACTCCGCAATAAACCCGGCCCGTGTTCTGTGATTATAATTTTATTGTATCGAGGAACTTGTACTCGACTACTTACCATATGTTAACATGTTACGGTAATTATTTATTTATTTATCAAAATCACCCTTGCAACTGTCATCGGTCTCAAAATTAACTTCTAATATAATCTTTCAGTACTAAGTTTCCTAACTATAAAACACTGTATTTATGAATCAAAATCAAAATCAAAATCAAAATCAAAGCATTTATTTCAAGTAGGCCAGTTACAGGCACTTTTGAATTGTCGAAACAAAAATGAACATTTAAAGTTGCTACAGTCCCAGTCACAAGACATAAAAACTGTGAAAGTACTGTAGTTGCCCATTCCCTAGCGTAGATCTCTATGGAGAAGAACGGGCAAGAAACTCCATGGACACTCTTTTATATCAAAATATTGTTACAAAATCTTGGTTACATCATTCATGTTGAGATGGTATATTATGTGAGAACAATGTAGCAAGATGTGCACGTTAAAAGTGTCCATAGCAAAACAAAAATAAAATACAAGTCAAAAACAAAATAATTAATTCAAATAAACCATGGCGACTAAGAGATGACCAGTCACAACTGACAGCGCCCGTTCACGAACATGACGCATGGATCAGCACCATTCAGCTCAACCATTTTGAAGGGAACTAAATGGTCCGACACACGCGCCACCATCAGCGAGACATTTGAGAGAGCATGACATACTCTCAACCGCCAGGGCACATTCAAGTCAAGAACTGCCGTAGGTTTCCAGTGAATGATAGCTTATTAGTACATAGTACTCACACAATATAGGCTATGCGATTATATAATACTAACATGGAATTTATACAATGCAAAGATAAGTACAATCTTCAGCAGCTCCAACAATACCATTTAATGCTATCAATTTTTGCGCCCCTGTCCATGAGGAGCAGGACCAGCATTGAGCCAAGCATTTTTATCAGCGATATAATCGCTCAACTTGTAATATGCTTGTTTACATAGTGTGCGTTTAATGCATGTTTTAAATTTCGTCTCATTCAGTTCAAGAATACTTTGTGGAATTTTATTATAGCATCTCAAACAGTACCCCATGAAAGATGAGTCTACTTTAGCGAGTCTAAAGCCTGGCTGAACTAGTTGGTCCCTATTTCTAGTACTGTAATTGTGTCTGTCACCTCTTTTACCAAAAAGATGCAGATTTTTTCTGACGTACATTATGTTTTCGTAGATGTATTGGCAATGAACCGTCATGATGCCAATATCCTTAAATAGTGTGTAGAATGACACAACACGTTCACACTCACGTTTTCAGTTCCCACATAATTTATGTATACTGTTACAAATTGATACAGCGACCAAGATGCCCTAATCACTGTGTCGTAGCACCGCCACTTCTTTAGGGGTTAATTAATAGCAGAATGTTTATCGTTCGTCATTAGTTGCAAGTGGCGCTCAGCGCACGTAATGACGTGTTCGGTGTTGTGCGACGCGCGATACGTAACTTATATTGCGGCACATCATAACATCGTGAGCTCATCACGTCACGAGCTAATCGCGTTACAGCACAAAGGCACCGCGCGTCGTCGTCTGAGACTCGCTCCAGAAGCGCCCCGAGCCCGCACGCGCCCGTGGGACACGCGCCGGTTTATCATGTTATTCTCTATTGTGAAAAGGCTTACGTCGATATAGGAATTGACAGTGATAAGTCTTTGATGAGATTATGTACCAACGAACCGGGACGTCGCGCGTCGGTCGGAGATATCGATAGTACATGGATTATAACCCGTCTGCTGAAGGCTGCGGGTTCGATTCCCTTCAGTCATGGTCTATGTACAAGAAAGTGCTCGAGTTCGCAAAGCTTGCGTATGTTTTGGTTCGTAAGTGAACAGGTGGCTACTGAGGATGTTTTGAAGTTTGTTGCATGCAGGTAGTGACGCTGATTGTTACGAGTAGATAACTCAGTGCAATCTGCGAGAGCGAGTGCTCTTATTAGCATAAAAGGCAGCTCTATCTGATGTCCGCTGCCGGCCCTCCTCCCTCTGTTCCTCTGCTCCCCCCCTCACCCCCGGGGTGAGTGCACGATGAGCTTATTTCCGATACGTCCTGGTGGAGTCATATATCAAGCTTTATCAAGTTTTACAATTAATTTTATTACATGTTATTATACCGTCCCGGACGTCCCGCGCGGACTCGCTCGGGTGGCCGATCACTTCATTTCAACACGTTTCACCTTCAGGCAGTTATATTATAAGTACATTTTCTTCTATAGTTTCGTGCTGACAGCGGATAAAGATGGTCGTTCATTGAGCTGCGCCGTAAATAATGCCAAACCAACGATTGATCAGTAGCTGCGTGGCTCCTGGCTACTTTGTGGTGGACGAGAATGTCGTCAAAGGGTTACGTTACGGGCATTCAACGGAATGCTTATGTTCAGCGGCGCGCGGCCGCGGACCGATGTGAAGTGCTGGTTCAAGTAAAAATACTACCAGCAGCAGCATAGTGGAATGTTGATGTGGTGTGCGCCTACGCACACCACATCATGCATGGGCCTGGCTGCTGTTATGTAGTACTATTACAACATACGTTTGATGGTTCGACAATGTTCGTGCTTGAATATTGGTATTTGTAATTAGCAATAAACCAGAGAAAGAAAGTAATTGTTCCTACAAATGAAAAGTAGTTGTTGTGAGAGTGTGCAGCTGCATGTGTGCTCAATATGATGATAATCAATTAATAGCGATAGTCAAATGAATAAGTCAAGCTACGTGAAGTTCTATTTGTATTGAGACTGGTGTAATTACGAGTAACCTGTAAAATAGTGATGTTAGCTTCGAGCTGATAATGACTAAATATCAATGAAAGTGTACTTGTAATAACTTCACAACAGATAACAGTTGTGTCGCATGCAGTACATGACACTTCATTCGCGTTCAACTGTAACGCATTGAATGAGTTATTTTTTGTTCTGTTAGGATATAAGTTATGAATCGCTGCAGTCGTCAATGTATTTATCGGCTATAGTGGGGTAGTGACTAATAGACACACGATTAGCTAGGTGCAGAATTATGAAAACTTGTGTAGCGTGATCGTACGAAATGTTGGTGTACCTCAAGCAAAGCATTATTCCATCTATCACGAAAATGGTTGCGAGACTGGTCGCGCCTTTGGCATAAAATATCGGTGCTTGTTGACACAGCTAAAGCTCCGCAATTATTAAGAGCATGTTGATTACTCACAGTTACAGGTTGTAGCATTCAGTGCATTCAGCGAGAGAGCTGAACTACTATCGTATGCCGGGTGTCTCAGTTTGACAGTTGTAAGCACTAGTGCGAAGGCAGAGGAATCAATTACCGACGCTCCCTCGATGTTTACCGGCGCGGGCGGTAGACACCAATGATACGAGTGACGTCACGAAGCGCAAACACTATGCAGATAGCTCCAATGTACCTATGTACTAGGTATACAAGACACCGTACACAGTGGAGCCCAATATAAGCTCGCAATATGCGCGTCGCGGTAAACACGCGCGACTAATATTGTAAAGAGGACGGTTTTATTTGTTTGTGCGATAGGCGAGCACAGTATGTGCTGCTGCAAGGGATGTACCTAGTTGTACTGAAAGTAGTATTGATTGAAAGGCACCTTATTGACTTCTTTTGTGGTTTAGCGGTCGCAAGCATGGCTGCTGCGAGTAGGGGTTTCGGTGCGATCCCAGCGAGTAGTGGGAAGAGGAATTACTCAGAGATAGACAGAGACCGACAGATAGTCAGACGGCGTAGACTTAGGTTTTACCCTTTGATGACGGAACTCTTAAACCTTGGCAGTTTCATTTCA
Organism: Xestia ashworthii; assembly: GCA_950022955.1. Taxonomy (NCBI): domain Eukaryota; kingdom Metazoa; phylum Arthropoda; class Insecta; order Lepidoptera; family Noctuidae; genus Xestia; species Xestia ashworthii. Next base: position 417,943 of record OX465557.1, read on the forward strand.
GCCTACCGAGAGAGAGAGAGAGAAAAACGTACCCCTCGAAAAAAAAACTTAAGTTAATGCATGTAACTACTCGTATCATGCGTACAAGGTAGGTATAGTAGAGTACATTATTGAACATACTATCTGGCAGGCCCTGCGTGGCAGCACCACCGCACTCGGCCGGCCCGCGGCGGATGTCAGCCAGATCTCCCACTTTCATGGCCTTTTGTTGTAATATCTAAATAAATGTATCTAAAATAATGTTGACCTCAAAAATGTTTCTTTCCTTTTCGGTTCCTTTTGTTAATTAAATGTTAGAAATTATTGTGAGGAGACCAGTGTTGTTTAATTGTATGAAATGTGTCACATAAATCAAGGTTTATGAGAAAGGTACGAAAATTTCATACAATTTTACGACTAGGCAGTTTAGGAGCAATGTTACAGTATCTTGGAAGCGCACCCATCCGACTCGTAAATGTATCAGGTTGTTTCAGCAGCATTGTATCAACTATGTAGTCGGTAGTTACTATATTTGCGCGTCACTATCAAATTATATGTCATGCAAACCTAAGTCATTATTGCCCTGACTAAGCTCTAGCCAGATAGTCCCTAATATTACATAATAATTTATTCAAATAAATTATTATGTAATATTAACAGATTGGAGATGTAAAACTTTTTTTACATTACTAACAGGTAACACAGAATTGTATTCTACAATACAGTGGGTGAAGCCTCCTAGCTAGGCTACAAAATAGCCTAGTGGCAGGCACAGTTTCAATTCCTAGGTACTAATTGGCTCTGGTATGTGTTACATGTGCAGATTAGCAAAAGTGATAATTAAAAGTAAAAGTCGGTTATGCAATGACTAAATAAAAGAAAATTTAAAAAAGTAAAACAATTGTATGTGTGTGTGTATGTACTCGTATGAGTGTTCATGCGGATGTGTGAGTGTATAGTGTGTTGCCCGCTGCGCTTTTCAGTAATGTGATTTGAATTTGGTATTAAACTTTTACCAAAGAGTTTCACTTTGTAGGTTTCAGTTGTTGCCGACGAACAAATGATTAAATAAAAAATAATAATGAGAATTAATTAAATTCTTGTCCAACCCAAGGCCACCTCCAAATGATTGAATATTTACTCGCTCTCAGGTACCTATTCCTAGATGATCTGTCCCATCTGGCTGGCTGCTGAGGACTGTGGTGCATATGCACTAGAGCGAGGCGCTGTTTTTCGAAAATCGAATATTTTATGACTACTTTTCACACCAATGCTCTTCGGGAGTAATTCACCAACTCGTCCCACATGCCCTCGGCCCATTTGGGACGAGTTGATGAAACTCCAAATAAATAATATTTTCATTGTGCAACTCGTCCCACGTTTCTTTTTGTGTGGAACTTTAAACTTTATCAACAATTGGTACAGTTATTAAGACAAGTAATAACAATGTTTTTTGCGCGAAAGGACACTTTTGCGACTGGACTTTTGTGCGACTTAATGGCCACGGAGGTTAACTCTGTAAACATAACATCACGCCTGATAATACATGAAGGTGTAAATTTTTGGTTTTCCATCATGGGCGTCGTTTTTTTTTTTTTTTTATGGCGCCGACGAGAATTTATCGTTTTTCCGTTATGGGTGTCATTTTTATGGTTTTCGGGGTCACTGATTACGAAACTGAGGTCAAAATGAAAATCCAAGATGGCGGCGAGGAAAGTTAATGGTTTATCGATAATGGGTGTCATTTTCATGGTTTTCTTGGTCGCTAATTACGAAAATGAGGTCAAACTGAAAATCCAAGATGGCGCCGAGGAGAATTTTATCGTTTTTCCATCATGGGTGTCATTTTTATGGTTTTCGGGGTCGCTGATTACGAAAATGAGGTCAAAATGAAAATCCAAGATGGCGCCGAAGAAAGCTTATGGTTTTTCGATCATGGGTGTCATTTTCGTGGTTTTCTTGGTCGCTGATTACGAAAATGAGGTCAAAATGAAAATCCAAGATGGCGCGGAGGAGAATTTTATCGTTTTTCCATCATGGGTGTCATTTTCGTGGTTTTCCGGGTCGCTGATTACGAAAATGAGGTCAAAATGAAAATCCAAGATGGCGCCGAAGAAAATTGTTGTTTTTCCGACTTGGGTGTCATTTTCGTGGTTTTCCGGGTCGCTGATTACGAAAATGGGGCCAAAATGAAAATCCAAGATGGCGGCGAGGAAAGTTTATGGTTTTTCGATCATGGGTGTCATTTTCGTGGTTTTCCGGGTCGCTGATTACGAAAACGAGGTCAAAATGAAAATCCAAGATGGCGCCGAAGAAAATTGTTGTTTTTTCGTCATGGGTGTCATTTTCGTGGTTTTGCGGGTCGCTGATTACGAAAATGGGGTCAAAATGAAAATCCAAGATGGCGCTGAGGAGAATTTGTCGTTTTTCCGTCATGGGTGTCATTTTCGTGGTTTTCTTGGTCGCTGATTACGAAAATGAGGACAAAATGAAAATCTAAGATGGCGCCGAAGAAAATTGTTGTTTTTTCGTCATGGGTGTCATTTTCGTGGTTTTGCGGGTCGCTGATTACGAAAATGGGGTCAAAATGAAAATCCAAGATGGCGGCGAGGAAAGTTTATGGTTTTTCGATCATGGGTGTCATTTTCGTGGTTTTTTGGTCACTGAATATTGGTGGAATCGAGACATCTATGTCTTTCAAACATCTTCGGTTTTTAACACCTAATGCACGAGTACCGAAGACATCCCGGACGTCAGCCTTTACGAGATTAGGATGGCTCTGAAAAAGCTCAAAAACAACAAGGTACCGGGTGCTGACGGAATTACGCCCGAACTCCTGAAGGCGGGTGGAAAACCGGTACTTAAAGCCCTTCAGAAGCTGTTTAATTCCGTCATACTCGAGGGGAAAACGCCACAGGCATGGTGCAGGGGTGTGGTGGTACTCTTCTTCAAGAAGGGTGACAATGCCTGGTTGAAGAAGAGTGGTCACGGCTGAGACCATGGAGGACCTCAGTACAATGCTCGATGACCTCAGTAGAGCTTCCGAAAGAGTGGGTCTCAAAATGAACATGGACAAGACGAAGGTCATGTTGAATGCCCATGTCACACCCATTCCTATCAAGAGACTCGACACTCGAAATTGTAGACGATTATGTATACCTAGGACAAACGGTCCAGTTAGGTAGGTCTAACTTCGAGAAAGAGGTCAATCGTCAAATACGACTCGGCTGGGCAGCGTTCGGGAAGCTGCGCGGTATCTTCTCGTCCAACTTACCGCAGTGTTTCAAGACGAAAGTCTATGACCAGTGTGTGTTGCCAGTGATTACATACGGGACCGAAACGTGGTCGCTCACAATGGGCCTTGTCAAAAGGCTTATAAAGTCACCCAAAGGGCAATGGAGAGGGCTATGCTCGGAGTTTCCTTGCGTGATCGAATCAGAAATGAAGACATCCGCAAGAGAACCAAGGTCACCGACGTAGCCCGAAGAATTGTCAAACTTAAGTGGCAGTGGGCAGGGCACATTGCTCGCAGAATGTATGGCCTATGGGGCCGAAAAGTTCTGGAGTGGCGACCGCGAACCGGAAGACGATGCGTTGGAAGAACTCCCACTAGGTGGACCGATGACCTGGTGAAGGTTGCGGGAATCCGTTGGATGCGAGTCGCAAGGGACCGGTCAATGTGGCGACACTTGGGGGAGGCCTATGTCCAGCAGTGGACGTCTTTCGGCTGAAATGATGATGATGATGAATGCACGATTCCTGTGCTTGTTTAAAGTTTTTTTTTTATATTTTCATACTTTGGGAGATTTGTAACGAGATATGGTTCGAAATCAGTAAGGTGGCCGGTCATTTCTGAGTACAACATGGCATTAATTCTTTCTCAGCTCTTTCTATGGTTTCATTTAGATTTATTTTCATTTTATTTCCACCGACATCTGATTGGCATTTGTGAGTAATCCTTTAGGATTATCGTTAGGTTTGTTTGTTTGTGTACATATGACAATGTTTATATGTGTTTATTTATTAGTTTGTTTATATTTTTTTTGTTTAGTGTTTGTTTAAGTTTTTTAACAGTCACGTGCAGTTTTAAGTTTTACTTTCTTCAAATATATCATTTTTTTTTGTGTTTAGGATTAAGTATTTTTTATTGTGTAGTTTTAAGTTTTATTTTATTCTTATTTGTTTTGTTGTGTGCATATGCAAAATAAAAATAGTTTCTTTCTTTCTTTGTTATGATGATTAAATTATTTTATAAGCAATTTTTTTATCGTCATTTCAACACGAAGGCTTCTAACACTAAAAATGACACCCATGATCTAAAAACCATAAACTTTCCTCGCCGCCATCTTGGATTTTCATTTTGACCCCATTTTCGTAATCAGCGACCCGGAAAACCACGAAAATGACACCCATGATGGAAAACAACAAATTTTCTTCGGCGCCATCTTGAATTTTCATTTTGACTTCATTTTCGTAATCAGCGATCCCGAAAACCACGAAAATGACACCCATGATCGAAAAACCATAAACTTTCCTCGCCGCCATCTTGGATTTTCATTTTGACCCCATTTTCGTAATAAGTGACCCGCAAAACCACGAAAATGACACCCATGACGGAAAAACAACAAATTTTCTTCGGCGCCATCTTAGATTTTCATTTTGACCTCATTTTCGTGATCAGCGACCCCGAAAACCATAAAAATGACACCCATGACGGAAAAACGACAAATTCTCCTCGGCGCCATCTTGGATTTTCTTTTTGACTTCATTTTCGTAATTAGCGACCCCCAAAACCTTAAAAATGACACCCATGACGGAAAAACAACAAATTTTCTTCGGCGCCATCTTGGATTTTCATTTTGACCTCATTTTCGTAATCAGCGACCAAGAAAACCACGAAAATGACACCCAAGATCGAAAAACCATAAACTTTCCTCGCCGCTATCTTGGATTTTCATTTTGACCTCATTTTCGTAATCAGCGACCCGCAAAACCACGAAAATGACACCCATGACGGAAAAACAACAAATTTTCTTCGGCGCCATCTTGGATTTTCATTTTGACCTCATTTTCGTAATCAGCGGCCCCGAAAACCATAAAAATGACACCCATAACGGAAAAACGACAAATTCTCCTCGGCGCCATCTTGGATTTTCTTTTTGACTTCATTTTCGTAATCAGCGGCCCCGAAAACCATAAAAGTGACACCCATGACGGAAAAACGACAAATTCTCCTCGGCGCCATCTTGGATTTACTTTTTGACTTCATTTTCGTAATTAGCGACCCCGAAAACCATGAAAATGACACCCATGACTGAAAAACAATAAATTTTCTTCGGCGCCATCTTAGATTTTCATTTTGACCTCATTTTCGTGATCAGCGACCCCGAAAACCATAAAAATGACACCCATGACGGAAAAACAACAAACTTTCCTCGCCGCCATCTTGGATTTTCTTTTTGACTTTATTTTCGTAATTAGCGACCCCGAAAACCACGAAAATGACACCCACGACGGAAAAACAAAAATTTTCTTCGGCGCCATCTTGAATTTTCATTTTGACCTCATTTTCGTAATCAGCGACCCCGAAAACCATAAAAATGACACCCATGACGGAAAAACGACAAATTCTCCTCGGCGCCATCTTGGATTTTCTTTTTGACTTCATTTTCGTAATCAGCGGCCCCGAAAACCATAAAAATGACACCCATGACGGAAAAACGACAAATTCTCCTCGGCGCCATCTTGGATTTTCTTTTTGACTTCATTTTCGTAATTAGCGACCCCGAAAACCATGAAAATGACACCCATGACGGAAAAACGATAAATTCTCCTCGGCGCCATCTTAGATTTTCATTTTGACCTCATTTTCGTGATCAGCGACCCCGAAAACCATAAAAATGACACCCATGACTGAAAAACAACAAACTTTCCTCGCCGCCATCTTGGATTTTCATTTTGGCCCCATTTTCGTAATCAGCGACCCGGAAAACCACGATAATGACACCCATGATGGAAAAACGATAAAATTCTCCTCGGCGCCATCTTGGATTTTCAGTTTGACCTCATTTTCGTAATTAGCGACCAAGAAAACCATGAAAATGACACCCATGATCGATAAACCATTAACTTTCCTCGCCGCCATCTTGGATTTTCATTTTGACTTCATTTTCGTAATCAGCGACCCGGAAAACCACGAAAATGACCATAAATTCAAATGTCATTCGCGCAAGTGTCCTGATCTCAAGATGTTATGCAATAAATACCGTTTTGGATTCATGCCCGCCTAGTACTTTTCGTAAGGTAACTAGCATAACTGTACTAACACTAGACAGTCAAATGTTGAGATGATTTTTCCACTCAACACTTTTACTACTGATTGTACGTTTTAGTGACGTGGGACGAGTTGCAGAATGGAAATATTATTTATTTTGATTTTCACCAACTCGTCCGAAATGGGCCGAGGGCATGTGGGACGAGTTGGTGAATTACTCCTCTTCGGAGATAAAAGTGTCTTCGCCTTGGATGAGTTTTAACTTGGTCCCATTTAAAATTGAAGAATGAAATCCACCCCTAAGGGTTGAAAAACAGGGATTGATTGATTTTTTCCACACATTATGAAGTTATAATGAAAATGCAACATATAAAGAGGTCTGGATTTTATCTGATGATGGAGAAGAGATTTTTCTTTTGGGTTTTCAGTTTGTGTTTTTGTCGGTTCAATTTTATGTTAAAAAGTTTTCATACCTATATTGATTGCTGAATTTTGCAGTCAATACTATTAGGCACAGCAAATAAAGTGATGTGAGCTTATTCTGAACAATGTTCATTTACAATGTATACCTACATGTAGCCCTTATGTAGACACGTGTTAGGAACAGTCCCGCGACTAGGCGCGACTGCACACTGCGGACGATAGCCCGAGCACTCCCTCGCACTGCGAGAACTAATTGAATAACTTCAAATTAAAGATAATATTCATAAACTTGTATACTCGTAGGATAACAATAACCTATTCCGATTTAGTGAAATGAACAGAATTTCTCGGCGAGCGATCGTTAAGTTTCGTGTTATATCCTTGAGTCAGGGTAAAATTGTATTATTTAATTAAGAACAAGTTAATTTTGTAAATGCCTTGATCTCAACTTGAGTATGATTAGTTACTGTTTACGTTAATTAACTTAATTACACCTGTGATACTCAAGACCCGCTAACCAGATCACGAGATAAACGTGGTTCAAGTACAAACATCGGATCAAAAAATACTGGTACTCAGCTGCATCCGGTTAGACTGGAAGCCAACCCAAACATAGTTGGGAAAGGCTAAGCAGATGATGATGCAGTTTTGATGATGGGGCTACAGTAGCGGACACTCTATTGACAGTGTTTTTAAGGCATTCACATAAAGCTAAGGGCTCGTTCAGACACTCGAAAACCGCAAAAAGTGTATTTCACAATATTCTTCTTGAGATGACGTCATTGAAGATCAAATAAAGGTTAACCACATTTCTTAAACAATATAAATAAATAGGGAATATTTTATCATTTTAACGAGAAATCAATAATTTAATTAGAGAACTTATGCTTTGAAATGGTTTCGTATTTTTTCACATTTTGAAAAATGAATAATCCCCATTACAGTTGCTTAAATCCACAATGAAATGTCTGTTAATATCTATTTATAATGCAAGTTACTTACTAGCTTTCTTCCGTTCACGCTACTGGCAGTACTGGCTATAATGTGAATACTCGCGTATCCGAACATTTAGGACAAGCACGGCAGGCAGATTTATTTGTAAAGAAGTTGTTTCTGCTACCGTGCTCCGGTACACACCACTCGATTGTTTATTAATCCTCGGGCGACATTGTCATGTTTCCATTTTTGTCGTCGCAGGGTCACTGCCCACTGTGCACCGGCGACAGATTAATATTTCGTTGGGAGGACTGATGTAAATGTTATTTCATCAACAATAACGCTTTGACGAGGTTCAACTACACAAGTACTTGTATTAACAGGTTCTATTTATTTTATCACATTGTCAGCTCCAGCTGTTCATTTAATTGTTAGTGGTTCCGGCAGTTTGTTGTGTGGTGTAATACCTACTACCGTAGCTATTTGTTTGAATGTGGTAACTAACTTACCTAAGCTTCAATTAGCTGCAACTAAATAACCGTCGCAGGTAAACAGTGACCATAATATTCCATGTAATTGTTTGCCTTTCATTTCTGGATTATTAAAGTACGGAGCCAGTGTTTAGTGTTGAGATTCAAATATTACGAACAAAGTAACTTTAAACGAGAGTTCCTCTCACTAACATTGTAAACGAGAAAGTTTCTTTTGTTTGCGATTCAAATAGACGACAAGGTTTGAGAGGAGTTGAATTAAATTATAAATAGGTGACTGTAAATATGTGTTTAGCTTTTTACAAACTTTTGTTTAATTTGCAATGTTTGGTTGTTGGTTTAGGTTAAATCTTGCAACTGAATTTGAAAATTGTCCAACCGATTGAGCGCCTCCTGATTTGAGGTTTCAATAGATGAGAAGAATACCAATAAAAAATGCCGTTACGCCTATATTTAAAAGTTTGTTTACTTTGAACCGACGCGCGACGTGCGCGGGATTGGTGGATCCGTCGATGTAGGTATAGGAAATATTTTTTCTTTTCGAATGTTAAAGCTTACACACTCACGTAAACATAACATGGTACTTGACTGGTGTACCTAATAAGCTATTTGGTTAACATTTTATAATGTAATTCACCACACACACACATACATACATTCTAATGTGTTTTCCCATACATTTTTTTACATCACTTCAATTAATTTTTTTTCCAAAATTACAAGACCACTTAATCAAAAGTTTTGTCTGTAGGTAATAGGTAGTGAATCTATTTGTTTGTTCGATGCGATGACAATAACAGAAGTAGAAACTGGCTAACTAAAGCTTTTCCAAGATATTTTGTTCTTGATCTATTATCGCCTAAAAGAACTACGTAGGTACGAGAGAGCATCTGATGTAATAAAATAAATAAAATAAAATTAGCCTTTATTGCTGTTTAAACTTACAAAGATTGGATATAACTAACTCACTAACTATGCATTTATTATAATTTCTTCTTACTTATTATCAATTAGAATTATAATACAAAAAAATTAAAATTTACATTCATTATTAAATTAAATTATTAAATTATATTCAGTTTTCTAGCTGGAATATTGATTGCCATATGCGAAGAAATAGTTTACCCCGTATATGGCCTTCAATATTCCATTGTCAGACTGATGTATTCGGCTCATGAAGGAGGCCCGTGCCTTTCTCATGACAGCGTAAAAGTCATCTACCCTGTTCTCAGCAAACATGCCGGACGCACTACACCGCCATGGTAGCCCCAGTATGCATCTGAATGCGTTGTTATATTGAACACGCAGCGTGTTGTAAGCACGCTTCGTATACTTATACCATAGGGCGCAGGTGTATAGGTTCCGACAGTATGCGTTGAACAGGGTTATTTTCACTTGGTCAGAGCATTTCGCAAATCGTCTTGCCAGCATATTACTTTTAGCAGCGAGGGAACGTCTTTGCCTTTCGATATCATCATCGTCCTTAAGTTTCTCAGTCAATAGGTGGCCCAAGTAAGTGAAACATTTAACTGATTCGAGTTTGGCGTTACAAAGAATATCTAATTAAATTTCATGTATCGGCGTTCGGTTCACAAACAGCTTGTCTTTCGACATAGGCCTCCTCTAAACTTTTCCATTTTTCCCTGTCTTTTGCCACTCGGATCCATTCTGGACCCGCCACTTTTTTATATCGTCCTCCCATCGTTTAATTTGTCGCCCTTTGCTTTTTTTACCATCTCTTGGGTACCACTCCGTTACAATTTTGGTCCATTTTTCTTGTTTTTCCCTTAACATGTGTCCTGTCCATCGCCATTTCTAGCGAGCATCTGATATAGTTTGTCACAAATAACATCGGATTATTACAATGTTTTCAAGTAAAAGTTTTAAGATAATGTTTTTCAAAACTTGCACGACTGCACAAGCTGCGTACCTAGTAGATGTTCTTACCTAGTGGTACCTCTCCAGCAAGTTGCTCCTCTGCGAGTTAATCCCAACTTCAACAAGTCGTCGTTAGTATTGCTTCGACTTGTGACTTGTATGCTTTACGAGCCCACTTCAGATAGCTGCTGACATACAGCTGTTCTCGCGATTCTGCTGCAAGCAAACATTCAATTAAGCAAAGAATAAAAATTAAAAAGACATACGAAGAAGAAGATGACTTTATGGCGTTTGGTAGGCTATTGGGGTGGTTCATAAGCGCAAGGGACCGGTCAATGTGGCGACACTTGGGGGAGGTCTGTGTCCAGCAGTCGACGATGATGATGATGATGATAAGCCGTTTATTATATAATATAGTCACCGTACATGAAACCAGGTAAATGCTAGCCGAACAATACAATCACACCTTGGGCAAGCGCGGGGGAATGCAGTGGCGTGGTGGCACCGCGTACTGCATGAAATAAAACGCGCGCGCATCGGCCGCGTACCACTGCCGCGCACTGTATCGGCGGCAGGGGAAACAACTACCGGGGTTGCCAATGACAATGACAAAACACACTACTGCAATGTACGTTCTTGTGTGGCCTCCAGCTATAACTTCACATAATGTTATACCCTTAACGAAGCCGAAAGGCACTTGGCCGTCCTCCCCGTCATTGAGATTTTTATTTGATTCCATACCAACTGGGAACCTTCTGGTTATGGAGCTGTTGGAGTTCTGTTCCAACGTTTTACATTCTTTTTAAAACCATGTTCTAATGTTTATATTGTATAACAAGTATGTATTTACAAACAAAAAGTATCTATGTAGTATATCAACTATCTCAGCTGTCCACGACACAAGCCTCGTTGCTTAGTGTGAACCTGTGCACATTTCAAATTCAAATCAAGACCTGCGATTTTTTGTGGGCGCAATGTAAGTGGATAAGCATTCGTAATGGGGTCGGTTTAAGACAGCCAGTCTTCATTTAGACTTGTACCTAATAAGTTAGCGTCAACAGAAAAGTCTCATACTGGCGGGCATGTCCAGTTGAGAAGCAGAGCGCCCTTCCAGTTGTTCGTTGGACTTGCGGAGATGCCCCATGTCAGATGGGGTAACAAATTATTTCTGGCATAAACTTGTAATTTAACATTTCGGCAGTTATTGTTGGTGGACGACCAATCCAAAAAAAATTGGGTCCAAGGAAATTCGGGTGAGAGCTGAGCGCGATTGGAACTCCCTTCCAGGAGATGTTTAGAGGTGGAAAACGCACGATTGTGTTTTTGCGGTTTTTGGTTTCAGGGCGCTTTCAGCAAAATAGTTACTGACGTTATTGAGAGCTGGAAAAATGCGCTTCAATCTCTCGCGTCTTCTCTTATACTGACTAAATGCAGATTATTCCTAACGTACATGTACATGAAGTGGCATAATACTATGAAAATAACTAAAATAGACTAGCCTCGCGGTACCGACATCGGTAAGTTGAAGGATTTTTCTAACAGCATATTTTTATGTGATCATGGTGTATTGGCACGCGCCTAATGCGTGAGGTATTCCTTCAAGTTGTGCCGGATTCCGGCCGAGTTGAGAGTTGTTGGCAAGTTTAGTTCCGTGCCTCAATGCGAGTATGGCGCACTCTTACTACTCAACTCTCACAAACAAAAAGTATGTAACGATAGTTCAATGACACTTCACTAGACACACACTTCACAATTCAAATTGATCCCTATTATCTACCTTATCGAATGCTGTAACAGTACAGGGTGTTTTTAACGGGTTCAATTCCTGGCAAGGAATATTTTTTTTTTTTCTAAAAATGTAATGATGTAGTTTCAGTTTTCATCACAATCAGGCTCGAGACTCCATTGAGTATTTTTTCGCTCTTCCTCATAGTTTCCTCATTTCGCCATCCACGCCCACTTTAAAAATTTACCCTGTACACGGTACTTATAACAATGGATTTTTTTTAATTCTTGTCTAACCGTCAGCCCGTCTGTTTGTCTCAGTGGTTAATCTCCGAGACGGCTTGACCAATTTTGACGTTCAATGTTATAAGGAGTTCCGTGCAAAAATTGCAAATAAATTATATCCATGACCATTTAACGAAATCGGATTCAAATAGGGAAGTAATATTGTTCAATAAATGAGAATTAAATTCTAGTGTTTCCTAATATTTGGGTCGGTTTTCCCTGAGCACACGGTAATCCCTGGTTCACCGGCTCAGGAAATAGGTCACCTGCAGTCGCACGCATAATCTGAGATATATCCCACAAACAGATGAGCGGCCGCTGTCGTGGGCTATGACTTACGGCGGACACCCTGACACACTGCTTACCAAGCGTTATGGCTTGCAGAGGGTTTGAGCTATGGCTTGTGAGTTGTGACGTCTACGTCGAGCACTAGTACCGCCGCGAGACGTTGTTCGGCCTCATGTCGTGACGGCCTGCAGAGCGTCGAGGTCGGGGGATGCGACATTATCGTTATAATGCTCCGGAATGTTTAATTGATGTCATCTCGAATGCAGCGCCTCATGCGCCGCACGACGACGTCTAATTTAATTAAATATTTGAAACGAAATGTATAAATGTACTTTCTATACAACAGTCTAAAGAGACGAGTCTTCATTTCTTGAAGCCGCATCCGCGATGCAGTGGCGCTGAGCGACGGCCACCGGTACGTAGCGGTAGGTAGTGTAGTATTTCAATCAGCGTCGTCCCTCGAGTCTCGGCTAAGTATTATTGCCTGATTCTTCTGTGATTAAAGTCCGCAGCGCGATATTAAACGGAGCGGGACTCGCTAGCAGTTAATTGAAAACGTATCCGGAGACCGGCGTCGGTGGCGGCGGCCGGCGGCTCGATCCCGTCTGCGAGTGAATGTAGAAGACCCACTCACTTGTACCTGGTGTGCATCATGAGATACTTGCATGAAATAAGAGGTTGCTACATTGTAACTTATTTGGGACTTCATATATTGTTCTTGTACACCGATTTAGTTTCAGGCGACCGCGATTAAGCCATTATAACTTGAAATCACACGAGGCTCGCACTTACCTTCTGTCCGTGTTTATTCGACATTGTTCGGCATTCGGCCTCCAGTATCTTTCGCCGCATTCCCCACACTAGCTGTCGTTTGATAAAAGTCTGTTCGCCCGATTGGATTACGGATTCTAATCTATCGGTTGAAGCACCTAACTTATTATTGTTGATTAATCTGGAAACCTGGTCGGAACGCTAAACGATACTATACTCAACTTGTACCATCGCTGGTCTACGAAAAGAGAAGGTAATTCTATTGATAACAGGATAAGTTGGAGCCATTACTGCTTATGAGGTTCGAGAGCCGGTCATCTGAAACTGTAACAGCGCGCGGCTCTTTAATAGGAAATCCCTTTATGGCGCGATAAATGGCGATGGGCTTGTATCCCATCACATTACAACTTAATACAATTATCAAGAAACTGTGTGCTGTAAAACAGTGAGCCTTATTGCCACGATACCCTGAAACATATATGTAAACCGCTGTCTTTTGTCAATAGTCTTGTTTCAATCCGTAGTAAGCGTAATGCAAATATGCACCGGTAACAATATGCCGTGCACATTTACGATGCCATTGTGATGTTCGAATACCTACGTAACTCATTGAGCGCTTGACGCAGCGCGAGCGGATTGAATTGACGTGATAGTGTGAGCCCTTCAGTTGCGGTTATCTCCACGCGTTGTGTCGTGCCGTACCGCTCCTGTGTACCTTGTATGTACCCTGTCCCCTCGTGCGGCTGTGCACGCCCCATCGAGAGCTGCAGCGCTGTGTATCGCCACCGATACAAACTGTTCAGAAGTTTCAAGCGTGCTGAGTGCATTTCGATGTAGATGCTTAAATTGTTTCTGGTGCACTCCCAACTTATAATATTCTTAACAGTTCAAGAATGACGACTCAATTTGGAAACGTTATTTAGATAAAAGCTCTTTACCAAAACTCCGCTGAAGTACGGTTAATGTTGTTAAGAAAATATCTTAACATTGTTAAAGTAGCACAGTATGAATGCCGTGATATAGACACACTTACATCGCTGATGAAGCCGCCCTAATGTCAAACAAGGCAACAATTTGAAAGCGTTCATTGACAAAGTCATTGAAAATAAAGGAATAGGGGGCGGCGCGCGGCGTAGTTGTGTAATTGGTTTGGAACAGTTGGATTGGAACGTGTCAGTGATAACGTGCAGTTTATCGAGAGCGCGATATCGACAGACGACCAAAATAGCGTTTACCGTTGCAGTCGCTTAACCCAATTACCACCTGTCGGGGCGAGACCGGGGGTCGGCGACGCGGAGAGGGGGGCAGAGGTCAAAGGTCAGCGACAATTTTTGGATGTTTCTTGTTCATATTTAATTAGCGGCAGCGGGTCGCGGCTGTTTGTTGAGCCTTTGTTCTTGACTGAATGGCGTGTTGTGAGCACCGCTCTCACAATTATTGCAGTAAAGAATTGTAAAAGCAAGCTCAAGCTAAATAATGACAGCCGCTCTCAGGTCGATCTTTAGATTAAGCCGTGATTGCCTAGGTTGGACAGTAGATAGGTGACCAGACCACCCATTACATACTTACCGAGTTTCCTCCGTACCTCGGAAATCACGTTAAGCCGTTGGTCTCGGCTGTTATTTGACAGTCGTTACAGATTCGAGAGTCACTGGCCCGAAAGTCTAACAATAAACAGTCTTACCAGGGGGTATCGCATTAGTCGATACTAACTGGGGCGTGGAGGTCAGATAGGTAGTTGCTCCATGTAAAATGCTGGTATTTAGCTGAATCCGGTAAGACTGGAAAACGACCCCAACATAGCTGAGAAAATGCGAGGCAGATAATGATGATTGTGATTTATGCGATACGTTTATGCAGAACGTTCATGAAAGGATGTCTGAGTGAAGTTGAGTTCCAGCCGAGTAACGTGTTATCGGTATAAATAATTCAAAATTCAGTAAGTCTGCCTTCTTATTAAAATCCGCCCCCCCAACGTGTGAGCTTAGTACGTGGGCCTGACAGATCGCTATCTGTGGGTCGGTCTATTGTCGTGTATCATCGGTGATGATCGGCTATGATCGGGGCGGAGCGTGCGGCCGTATATCGCGGACGGCCCGCTCGGCACGGCTCCTGATAGCCTCTTTATGAGCTCCTTATTCACGTGTGAATGGGACCTTAACTTATATTTACTTTCCCTTACGTCTTGCCAGGCCAAATGTGAAATATTGGTTTTATTAGTAGATAGTTAAACTGAAAGCCTACTTAGCTACAGTCAATTTTAAAGACCCGAGAGGCCTTCCGCCGAATAACACTTCGTGTATTAGGCATGTAAGTTATAGCAGCAAAAACAAGCGTATCTAGAGCTGCACCACTTGTTATTTCTAAAACCTTGCTAATATACTAATAAACGTAGCGTGGGCTGTAGGGTTCCGTGTGACTAGTCCTCACGTAATCCGGGCAGCGAGTGCACGTACCCTTAAAGTAATTCAACCACTTGCTGATAATTTGGTGGTTTTATTTTATCACCACACTGTGTATCATATTTTTGGTACCAAATATAAAAAAAAACGCATAAATACGAAAACCGGAGGATACCAAGTGGATAGTCCTTATTGATATGAAATCGAGTGATAAATCACAAGTCGTAATATCAGATATCAGTCGATTTACGAAATGTATCAGTGTTGCCATATCTGTACGAAACACTCCGCAAGAACTTGACAAACAGAAGACTTACTCTTCTTGCCAACGCAAAATAAAGAATGACAGTACCCTATTATCAGTTTTATTCCTAAAGGGTATGCCTATTGCCTGTAATACTGTAACAAGTAACAAGATGCAGCAGATAACTGCCACAAAGTAGCACGTAGTAACAGAGCAGTAGGCCAGACGTCTCATGTAAGTAATACTTTGACTTGACCTGGGCCTCGATTCTGCTATTGCAATAGTGTCACAATTGTCTATCATTGATCTCATAATTGTTCATTTTGACAAGTTTGGTGATCTACTAATATAAAGGCGTCATTATTACTTTTCAATGGTCAACCACTGACACTCAATTGAAAGAAATGGCTTAAATTAGTAATCTCGTACATAATGACAAATGAATGACTGACTTACGCGGTAGTCTGCCAACATTTTGACAGTTTTTTTGATAATTAGAGCCAAAATTTGCTCAATTAGCACCATTTCGTATTGCAATAAATATAGACTTCTTTAATAAAGATAATTAAAAACGCTAGAAATAAAAACAAACAAAACGTCAGTAAATAGTAATGTCACATTTGACTTTGACAGATAAACAGATAAAATATAATGGAGTTGTATAGTTTCACATTTATCCGCGTTACACATAACTTAATGTTTTTTGCTATTTACGAACTTCTTACTACTTCAGATTGCTTTTATCACAAATAAATAATATGTAAAAATATATATAAATGAAATCTGGCATGAATAACTGTTTAAATTTAATAGTATATTTTCGAAAAACATTTCTATTAATAGGTTTTATAATAATCACACAGGGGCGCAAAAATTGATAGCATTAAATGGTATTGTTGGAGCTGCTGAAGATTGTACAAACTTATCTTTGCATTCTATAGATTCAATGTTAGTATTATATAATCGCATAGCCTATATTGTGTGAGTACTATGTACTACTAAGCTATCATTCAATGGAAACCTACGGCAGTTCTTGACTTGAATGTGCCCTGGCGGTTGAGAGTATGTCATGCTCTCTCAAATGTCTCGCTGATGGTGGCGCGTGTGTCGGACCATTTAGTTCCCTTCAAAATGGTTGAGCTGAATGGTGCTGATCCATGCGTCATGTTCGTGAACGGGCGCTGTCAGTTGTGACTGGTCATCTCTTAGTCGCCATGGTTTATTTGAATTAATTATTTTGTTTTTGAGTTGTATTTTGTTTTTGTTTTACTATGGACACTTTTAACGTGCACATCATGCTACATTGTTCTCACATAATATTTTTACCATCTCAATATGAATGATGTAACCAAGATTTTGTAACAATGTTTTGATTTAAAAGAGTGTCCATGGAGTTTCTTGCCCGTTCTTCTCCATAGAGATCTACGCTAGGGAATGGGCAACTACAGTACTTTCACAGTTTTTATGTCTTGTGACTGGGACTGTAGCTACTTTAAATGTTCATTTTTGTTTCGACAATTCAAAAGTGCCTGTAACTGGCCTACTTGAAATAAATGCTGTGATTTTTTTTGAATGGCAACACAGCAATGTCATTCTAACACAATTGTGAGACCATTGATCGAACGACTTTACGAACTTTTAGCAAAATGACGATGGAGAACCCATTGTCATTCATCAACAATTATGAAATCAATGGTAGACCATTGTGACACTATTGAAGATATAGATTTAAGAATTGGGGCCCTGCCCAATGTTTGTACATTAAGTAGATTAAGTGGCCAGCTTATACTGGTTATGTTACCACTGACATGCTGCCTGTCGTACCTTAAATTACTCTTCGAGCATTCGTTCTCGATATTAGCATTATCACACTTGTAGTTCCACATTCAAGGCCACCATTCTGCACATTCTTTTGGAGGTAGGAGCAACTGATAAAAACAAAAAATATTAAAGAAATATGAGGGTATCCGAATATACCCCACCACTTCTAGCTGCCGCCTGTCCTCACCGATCATTCACATTTTTGTGCTTCGCTGTTTTGCACGTTCGTTCGTATTTTAATTTTATTTTTGATAAAATTCGTATTTTTAAATCGTTTCTGATAATATTACGAGTAACAATGCCTAAAAGAAAACGTGAGTGCAGTGATGATGAATACGAGTATTTGTCTAAACAAGTTAAAAAATTACAACGTAAACTTAAACACCGGCGACGTCACCGAAGGAGTGAATCAGTGAGTGATTACGATAGCGACTCATCTCGCAAGCGGTCAGGTGAGTGTTCGTTTTATACTTTGTGTTCTATGCAATAAAAACGGGCAGTTGAGCGAACGGTTACAAACGAGATTTTTTATTACGATGTTTGTAAAGTATTCTTATAAATGTTACGTTTAAAAACGATTTGAAATTATGGCGAGTATTTTACAAAACTACATTAGCCAGGTAAAAATATAGCTAGATAAACGAATATTTATTTCCACTTACTTACTATAATTACCATGTAAATTAAAAATAATCTAGGACAATTACACCACTACAAAAAAGTGATATGGGTTTGCGTGTTTCTCAAAAGGAGACTCACATACAACCCCTACATATTCAGTAAATTTTACATACACAAATTAATTGGGCTAGCGTGTTGCTCAATAGGAGCTTCACATACTGCCCTATACTATGAAATAACATAAAGGGTTGACGTGTTTCTCAACAGGAGTCTCACCACCCTACGCATTGTCATTCTATGGCTAGCTTCTCGTATAAAAACGAGTATGTATATTCTTATTTCTGGGATTGCGTGTTTCTCACCAGGAGTCTCACTACCCGTAACATACGAGCGAAAAACATTATTTTTTCGCTTTCAGATACTGCATCAATAGCTGAAATTCACGCGGACTCAGACTTATATCAGCCAGGTTGCTCTTATTGGGGCACCGACAATGCAACGCCAGTAGTCGAAAACCCAGTCGATGATCAATCACCTCATGACTTACCGAGCACTGATCTTGCACCACAAATAGTTTCAACTCAAGTTGAACCTTATGAAGTTACCCCAACGATTGAACAAATATTGCCAGCTGAGAGCGTAACTACAGCCCCGCCGAAACAAGCCAGTGAGCAGAGTAATACTCCCACAACTAAAGAACAAAATCTCGAGTTGGACCCGGACTTATTGAATATTCTTGGTGATGACCCTACTTCTTATAAGGAGTATGGCAAAGAAGTACAAAAGGACCTGGCCATTCGACTTAACCATATTGCTACATCTGGCTTGCCTAAAGAAACACGAAAAGAACTAAAGGAGAAGTATCTTATTCCAGCTAATTGTAAATTTATAAAGGCACCTACTCTCAATCCCGAAATACGAGCTTCTCTTCAGGAAAGTCAAGCCAAGAGAGACAAAGGAATTGAATATAAACAAACGCTTACTTCCTGTGCCTTATCATCTCTGGCAGAAGCCATAACCTTGCTTCTCTCGTCTGACCAAAGGAACCCTGATCTTCTTAAATTACTTATGGACACAGCTCGTACATTAAGCGACATCCAACACACAGACTCAATGTCACGACGATATTTTATTCTATCGACAGTGAACAAGCAGCTCAAAGATCAGTTGGAGAAGACAAAAATCGACGAGATGCTTTTCGGCAACAGTTTGGCAGAAACAGTAAAATCTGCTAAAACAATTATAAGCACTGGCGCACAGCTAAGGTCGGCTACAAATGTGAGATCAGTCGTAAACGCTCGTGGCAGAACATCGACAAGAGGTTTAAACTACAGAGCACCCACCGCGACCGCGACTCGACGGGCGCCGCCCTCGGGGGGTGCGAGGAACTCGCGGGCGGCAGCTCCAGCGACGAGATTGACAACGCATCACAGCGCTTCGAGGACGTCATCGCGTCGGCAGCAGCCTCGTTACAGACGATAAGCACGGTAAAGCCAGCAGGCCGACTATCTAATTTTTATGAACAATGGGCTAGAATCACTAACAATCCTCTAATACTTTCTTGGATATCTGGCTATCAAATTATTTTTACATACCCTGTTATACAAGGCATAGTCCCCTCTGAACCTAGATATTCACCATCGGAATACAAATCGTATAAAGATTGCATAGATAATCTTCTATGCTCTGGTGCTATCTCGCCATGTGAACCAGACGAGAATCAATTTATTTCGAGCGTTTTTCTCATTCCAAAACCAAACGGTAAAAATAGATTTATACTAAACTTGAAACAACTCAATAAATTTATTTCGACCCAACACTTTAAGCTTGAAGACCTCAGAACCGCAGTCAAGCTAGTATCAAAAAATGGTTATATGAGTACAATTGACTTAAAAGACGCATATTTTTTGATAAATGTTCATCAGGAGTCTAGAAAATATTTACGTTTCAAATTCAATGGAAATCTTTACCAATTTAACGTCTTACCGTTTGGTTTGAATACTGCGCCTTATGTATTTACGAAAATTATGAAACCAGTAGCTGGGGTACTGAGATCTATGGGTTATCTATCAACTTTTTATTTGGACGATGTCTGGTTATTTGGTCAAACATATAATGAATGTTTAAATAACATTAATGTCACAAAGCACTTGCTACAATCGTTAGGATTTATTATCAATTTAGAAAAAAGTTCCTTTGTCCCTAGTCACGAATGTAAGTTCTTAGGAAACGTAATCGATTCCATTAAACTTGAAATACGATTACCCAGTGACAAGGTTCAAAAAATCAAAAATGAAATATTAAAATTTAAGTCAGTAAAAAGATGCAAAATTAGGGAATTTGCTCGATTTTTAGGATTACTTACATCTGCTTGCCAGGCTATTGAATATGGCTGGCTTTACACGAAAGATTTCGAGCGATGTAAATACCTAAATTTAAAAAAGGACGAAAACTATGATAATTTCATGACTATACCAGAGACCCTGCTTCCTATTTTTGATTGGTGGTTACAGGCTATTCACAGTTCTTGTAAAATTAAAACTGATGAATATGCCTTAGAGATCTTTACGGACGCCTCAACTACGGGGTGGGGGGCAGCCTGTGGTACTGACACTGCTAGCGGCCCCTGGAGCGAGTTAGAGCAGTCCATGCATATCAATTACCTGGAGATACTTGCAGCTTTCTTGGGAATTAAAACTTTTGCAAAAAAGCGTTACAATTGTCAAATATTATTACGAGTTGACAATACCACCGCAATATCCTATATTAATAGAATGGGAGGCGTACAATACCCCCACCTAACAGATATTGCCCAACAGTTATGGAAATGGTGCGAAGCGCGCAAAATAATAATTCATGCCGATTACATTAGTTCTAAGGATAACAGTGTCGCAGATGCCGAATCTAGAAAATCGCATCCCGATATCGAATGGGAAATTTCTGAAAGGGCGTTCAGTAAAATTACAAATTATTTCGGTATCCCAGAAATAGACCTTTTTGCAAGCAGAACTAATTATAAATGCGACACTTATGTATCTTGGCACCGAGATCCAGATGCTTATAAAATAAATGCATTTACAATGTCATGGGAAAAACTATTCTTTTATGCGTTCCCACCCATTTCCATAATTTTAAAAACACTACGCAAAATTATAAATGACCGAGCAACCGGCATTGTAGTAGTCCCTCAGTGGCCTACACAAGCCTGGTACCCTCTTTTTAATAGTTTACTCACATCAAAACCGTTAGTTTTGCATGCAAGTGATGACTTACTCATTTCTCGTTGTAGGGAACGCAGGATACATCAGAAGATTACTCTGGTTGCAGGAATGTTGTCGGGACTGCGCTACTCCGAAGAGGAATACCGCAAACCTCCTTACCCATAATGCTAGCCTCATTATCTGACAATACGGTTAAACAATATGATACCTGTCTAAGAAAGTTCTTTAGTTATTGTCAGGAAAATTGTCTTAATCCTTATAGCGTCTCAACTTCAGATGTCCTCTGCTTTCTCACACAGATTTTTAATGAAGGCGCTCAGTATGGTACGATTAACGGCAGTAGATCAGCATTATCGTTGCTGTTAGGCTCGGGAACGGTCAACAACGATTCCGTCAAGAGGTTTTTAAAAGGGGTTTTTAAATTGCGTCCCACATTACCAAAATATAACATAACATGGGACACAAACATTGTCTTAAATCATTTGGCGGAAATGTATCCGAACGATACTCTAAATTTAGAACAATTATGTAAAAAATTGGTTACTCTTGTGGCTCTTATAACAGCCCATCGCGTACAAACATTGTCTAAGATAAAGGTTAATAATATAGTGTCGTACGAATCTGGCTTTAACATTAAAATTCCAGACCTTTTAAAAACCTCGCGGGCCGGTGCTCTCCAACCGCTGCTATCGTTACCATTCTTCACTCAAAGACCACAAATATGCCCAGCTAGTACACTAAAAGCATATCTTGACAAAACCTTAAGCCTACGCTCAGATCACCAAGTGTTATTTATCTCGTTCAGAAAACCTCATCGTCCAGTTACCTCTCAAACATTGAGCCGATGGGTTAAATCTGTTTTGGAAAGCAGTGGCATCGATACCACTCTATTTACCGCTCACAGCACCAGACACGCGTCCTCCTCAAAGGCTTTCACGTCGGGTGTAAGCCTAGATGTCATAAGAAATACCGCTGGCTGGAGTACTAATTCTCGTGTATTCGCTAAGCATTACAACAAGGTGATTGTAAATGAGTTAGATAATCAAAATGAGTTTGCTATTAACATATTAACATCTTAAAGTTATAAACAATAATTATTTGAAAATTGTGATTTTTAATTATTATATTCAATGAGAAGTTATTCGATGATTAGTTATGTTATTCTATAAATGAGCTTAAATAGTATTTAAATAAGATATGTTCAGTTCTTTTTGTTACTTATTATATACAATTGGAAATATTGTGATGGATTCTAATTACAGTTAATTAAAGTTTTGTATACATACATGCTTTTAATAATACAATTTACATAATATTGCCCGTATTTCACGACTACTTCTCTCAACATCTACAAGTGTGATAATGCTAATATCGAGAACGAATGCTCGAAGAGTAATTTATGATTAAACGAACTTACCTGTACGTGAAGTTCAATCATAATTACTCGAAGAGCTTCGTTCGAAGATATTAGCATCCCTCCCTCCCCGCCAAGACGGGCTCCCATGGTCGTGAAATACTGATCAGCTCAGCATCAACCTCCAAACTTAATGATCGGTGAGGACAGGCGGCAGCTAGAAGTGGTGGGGTATATTCGGATACCCTCATATTTCTTTAATATTTTTTGTTTTTATCAGTTGCTCCTACCTCCAAAAGAATGTGCAGAATGGTGGCCTTGAATGTGGAACTACAAGTGTGATAATGCTAATATCTTCGAACGAAGCTCTTCGAGTAATTATGATTGAACTTCACGTACAGGTAAGTTCGTTTAATCATAAAATATACATTGGTAGTGTAGAGCATCTCTATTATGTACCTAGTATGAGAAGTTTTCAAAAACATTGAACCGAAAATTGTTTTGCGCGTTTGATTTTCAACCTCTAGAGTGGACTTTCTGTTGGTTAATTTTCAAAATTCGCTGTATCATGAATTTGAATACTACTGAGACGTCACCGCAGCGCCGTAGCACTGCCCCGGGCGCTGTTCGCGGTCGCCGGTCGCAGTCGCGGTCCTAGGGGGCCTGACTGCTCAGCATATTGTAAAATGCGAGGGCGTTCGTCGCCCTTATCGTCGTTTTATTGCATTTCGCGGATATTTGCCCTTATAACATACTCGGGAATCCCGGATTTTTCCTCTTCTTGAACTAATAACAGACGGCAGTATTTTTTCTTTCAGTCTATTGAGTGCGGCGTCCTTGTGTTCTCCTATGTATGTATATAGTAAGCGGCTTGTGTGTGTGTATTACCTGTTCGGCTCACACCGCAGGCCGCACACTATTACACCCACAAAGGGTGTTTATAGGCTTCTAGTAATGAGACTTGATGCGAGCTAGTGATGTGCTAATGATCGGCGGATATTGCTGCCGCGGCGGTGTGTAAACGAATGGTTACTGACTAATCTGGCACAAATACCCAGGTCTAGTATGTTTGTAATTTTATGCATTGAGAAAATAAATACATTGTTATGATTGAAAACAATAACTGGAATTCAAGTTAGTCCCTATTTTAGTTTCAATCACCTAAATAAGAACTTTATAGGCAGTGTGAGCTTATCTATCTTCGAAACGACCTCAGATTTGTTTTGATGTGCCTGTGATGTTGGTCTAAAATCCCCGGGGCCGCCAGACATTACTTATTTTCTGATTAACAAAACGTGTGTCATCCGCGTGTGACCAGTACCTATACCTATAATATACAATTATATTTATTTTTTCCGGATTGGAAATCATCAAATGACTGACTCCGCGCAGAGCGGTAGGAGTGTCAGACTTTAACTGACTAAAACCTATACATGTTCCTTCCTCGCCCTTTATGTTCCGGGGTCACGGTATCTCTTTCGAACAGTCCCGCAGCCCCGGCAGGCTTCGGCCCTTGCGGGCCCTTCCTTTTTGCTGACATCTCTTAGAGGCGCGCGTGGAACACGAACGCGCCGTTGACACGGCCTGTCGTCATAAGACGGGCGGACGGCAAGCTTGCCCATAGCTCACCGTCCACAGGCCAGCGCCTATGGTGGCCGGGGGCCTGAGGGACGAGAGGTTCTTTCCCTCTCGCGCTCCGCCACCTCCGAGAGGTAACGCCTTCCCATTCCGTCTCGCTCCGTATACCATGGATTAAACCAGGGCCGGACGCCATACCTGCTTACTAAACTTGTGCCGACGGACAATTATTGTTAGATATCAGGATCATAGGTGGGCTAAACATCTCCTAGACACAATGAAAATGTTGTAAATTGGTTTATTGACCCATACTAAAATGATTAATTGGCACCCTACAATTTATTTTATAAAAAAAAAAAACTTTTTTGCAAAAAATAATACCGACTTCACAAAAAAAGTGAAAAATAACTTTAGCTTCAGAAGTCGGTGACCTTTGTTTAATTGATTTAGTTTCTTTGTCACCGACTTCTGAAGCTAAAGTTATTTTTCACTTTTTTTGTGAAGTCGGTTTTATTTTTTGCAAAAAAGTTTTTATTTTTCCCTTTTTAGTGTTTTACAATGCTTACCCTTTCACAGCGCACCAGCGTGATTTTTTGTTATGAACTGGTGTAAACAGTAGACAGACATGAGATCTCAGACAGGAGTTCCGTTGCCTATCTCCGAAGTTCTTCATAAGATCTTCATCAAATTGAAATGGGACCACTTCGAGAAAGTACACTTCCTAAAACTACCCAAATCGCTTCTACGGTGCCTGCAAAATGTGAAGAGTTCTCTCTATTTCTCCAGGATTCCATTATCAGATCCTGATTTGATGATTATGGGACAACCTGGTAAGTATACCCTTTCAAACAATAAAAAAAAACAAAATCGGTCCAGCCATCTTCGAGTAATCGGGGAGCATTGAATAGAGAACCTCCTTATTTTTGAAGTCGGTTAATAACGACGTTATGGTAGGTGACTCAAATATCCGAACCTATATAAGATTCGGCCGAGTATCGTTAATTTGCTCTTAAGAATTTAAGAGTTCCGTTCCTTTGTCATGGATCCCATAATCAGAAGTAATCAGTACCTAACCAAATTCTCATCAATATACCCTTGGAGTACAACCTTTCCAATAAAATAAAAAAAAAACAATACATGTCACGGTAATAGGGCTTATCCCCAGTAAATGGAACTTAACACACCTAACTGTCGAAATCTGGGTGTATTATACACTTCTGAGTACCCCCTCAAAGCATACAGGCGTGATATTACGTCATGACATTGTAAAAACAATAAACAACCAAGTTGGGGGATTATATTGATGATAAAAATGCTTGGCTCAATGCTGGTCCTGCTCCACAACCATAGGAGCAAACTAATTGATTCCCAGTTAAGTTATTGTGGAAGCTGCAGAAGATTGTAAAAAGTTCTTTGCATTGTATAGATTTCGTCTTAGTATTATATAATTGCATAGCACATGTGTGAGTACTATGTACTGTAAAGCCACCATTTACATCTAGTTATTTTATTTTATTTTTGACTTGAATATGCCTTGGCGGCTGAGAGAATGTCATGCTCACTTAAATATCTCGGTGATGGTGGAGGGTGCTGATACATGCGTCATGCTCGTGAACGGGCGCTGTCAGTTGAGACTGGTCATCTCTTAGCTGCCACGGTTAATTTTAATTATTTTACTTGTATATTGTTGATATAATCTTTTCTCTGGACGCTCTTAAAGTGCACGTCTTTTTACATCGTTCTCACATACAATGTATAATCACAACATGAATGATGTAACCAAGATTTAGTAAAAATATTTTGATTTAAAAGAGTGTCCATGGAGTTTCTTGCCCGTTCTTCTCCATAGAGATCTACACTAGGGAATGGGCAACTACAGTACTTTCGCAAGTTATTATGCCTTGTGTCTGCGACTGTAGCTTTGATTATTCTTTGTATTTTTGACATTCAAAAGTGCCGTAATGGTCTAATTGAAATAAATGCTTTAAGTTTGAGTTTGAATCAGATAATAAGCGTCTAGTGTCAATACGAGTATGTAGCATCTTGCTCTAAGAAGTGATGGTGAAGAATTGTCACGAGTATACTGTCCACTGGGTCCACTGGACGCGCGGCATCCGCATGGGGCGAGTGGGACGACCCTCTGACATTATCCGCGTCACATCCCTCGGATCACCTTTTGATTCACAAACAAGGACATGTACGAAGGTAGTCCCGTACTAAGTAAACAAGTATGTTTGGGCAAACATTTACACAAACGTATTCGGCTTGTCTACCGGTACTGTCGTGTGATGGAAGGATATACTTGTTGAAATGTCATCGTATGGTGCTAGTCAAATACGAAAGTATCTGACAGGAAGATGATTCACTAGAATCAAACTAGATAGATGAATTTAGGTAATGTTTTGATGAATCGATAGACGATCGGTTTAATAAAAGACTCCCATTTGCTTGTCATTGTTTTTTTTTAAATTTTATTTATATATTTAATGCCAGATTACAAAGATCCATTATGGTTTGTTTTCAGAGCAGGTATATCCAAATCTCCTAACATGTAGGTAACTAACTATACTACTCGTATCGCGCTGTATCTAGATGTAAATGAATTGTGAATAATTCTGGCCAATTAAGTGGACACGCGGCGGACAGACAAAGTGTTTATCATGTTCATATCAATTATGTAGTTACTGTACTTTAAATGAGCCCAAATAAAAAAATATTTATAAGTTTGTTTATTAAAATCTAGGTGAGACAAAAATAAAAATAACGGTCAAAATCAATGGTTCCTTTCATATCTCGGTATGTCCAGTTGCAAGTGTTTATTTAACTGAAGCACGTCCGCTTCGACCAATCAGGATAAAGCATAGAGTCCAAGATGACTCCCATTTCCATGAGGACAACACACAACACAACAAACACACACACACAGGAATGCGGATGGCGTGCGCTGGATGCTGGATGCGATGAAAGTCAACTCACGCGGTGTGGAGGAAGGGGAGGGAAGTAGGGGTCTCCCTTGCCCCATGGTACCACTCTCATGAAAAGATAATGTACCATTCCTGAGAGATACCAATTAATATAACCTAACCACTTTAGATTCCCCTAAAAACCGTAGTCGACGGAACCCCGCTACGCGAGGCCCCTATTCCTGTGTGCAGGGTTTAATATTGGGTTATAATATTTATGTAATTGCATAATATTAATGAACCAGTATTGAGCATGCGCACGCGCATGTTTGCTTCGTCAGATGCAGCTTGCACGAATGTTCCGATCCCATAATATATCATGAGGCATAGTTTCATAATCATAATCAGTCAGTTACATTTATATAAGGAGCATGTCTTGTACTGGGACACACTACACATGTACACAGGCCTGAAGCAGGCCGCGTGTACCTGTGTGTTGCTGCCACGTCGCGCGGTTATTAATGACGCGGGCTGCGCGCGGCGCGTCTCGGACGAGCGTCATAAATCACGCGCTGACGCCGCCGCCGCTGTATACCTACACCCTACACTTTATAATTTTAAAACTATTTCTCGAGGAAGATCCCGCTTCCGCTATTACCTCCCTTCGGCGGCGTTGCTATCATTTTTCTTCCTTTCATTTCCTTCAGGATTTGATATTTCAAGTTCACCAGGATTATGTCAAGGGGACGACGAGAGTGCTCGAAATAATATTATACTTACGCCGTAGGACGGTTTTATGGCAATGTAACACACATCCGTCCATTTTAGCACTACATAATGAAGCACGGTGCTCAAAATGTACTTCAACGAGCTAAAATAATTGTGGAACCTAAAAACGCTAAATATTTATTAGTCTATGATATGGGGCATTTATCGGTCGGTCGCGCGCGCGTCGGATTACTGCCGCGCTCACTCGCTCGCTCGCTCACATCGCTCGCTTGCGCGAACAATGCCATTCGGCACAATGCCGTATTATTGTTATAGGTACACCACGTTGATCCGCTTAAATTGTATTTCATTTTTTTGGCTTTTATACTTATGCTTTTATATTTTCTCGATCGACTATCAACTCTCGTTATACATTTATGATACGAGTATACTGGTGGTGGAGAGCACTTGTCCCGCGTGTGTGTGGTGCCGCGCGCCGCGCGCCGGGCGGTGTAATGTTCGCTTGGCTCGCAGTCAGTAATTAATATGACAAGTGGCGCTAACTATTGACATTCTAAGGACGTCGTAAATTAATAACACATTCGTGCTTTGGACTTATGTTCAATAAATAGTTATGAATTGCTTTTGCATTTTGTTCTAATTTCATGCATCGGGTAGTCCAATGGTTTCAATCTAATGATACGTAATTTTATGACAAAAAACTCTCTTGAAGCCTCAAAGCGCATGGTTTGAGCTAGTTCGAGCGTTATCACATTACATTAGCATCTAATATGATGTCCGCGGCTTATTGATGTGAGCGCTAATTGTTCGCGAGTGAACCGCGTCCGTGCGACACGCGTCGTACATGCAGTATGCTTAGTGCGAGTTTCATACTAAAATTCGAGTAACGTCTGTATCGCGTAGATCGAGTTGACGTCGTCGATAGTGACAATCCAGTGCCTCTAAGAAAGTAAGGACTGTTTCGCGCACAATGCTAACATTTGCGTGTATAACGCGAGTGCAAGTTACAATTTCGACAGTTTTGACAGCTTGAATACGAAACACAGTCACTTGCTAGCGTGAAAGTTGTCACTTAAGATTTTGTGGTGAGAGCATCGTGAGAGTGGTCATAGAACAAAGTAATTTAATTTAATTTCATATTGTGAATAAAACTTACAATGGAATCTCGTATTATTTCGTTTGGAGAATGTTTGAGGCCGCAAAAACACAAGATGTTTATCTTGTGTGTAATTTAACGCCACAAAAAAAACACGGAAACACGTTTACGTAAACATGGTCACATAAACAATGATAGAGTGCTCCACTACAAGCCACTCGGGCATTATTAGATCATTTGCTTTGATCTCCATGCCTTAAAAGTAACAAACTTAGTTTTACGAACTTCACAGATGGATCAAGGTCACTCACAACACGCCAAAAGATATAAATTACACTGCTCCGTTTATGTTACCAACATTTCAAATTGGGACGGGCTAGTCTTTATTTTTAACAATAATATTCAAAACTGTATGCAAATCACAACACAAACTTTCGTAAACACAAACAAAACTAATGACGATTGACCACAGATAAATAATGTCGTCTAACTTGTATAACCACAACTATTTGAATCGGCAGTCACTTCTGTTATGAACACAAAATACGACTGTCAATTTATTTTGGCCGGTTACTAATGTACGCGCCACTTCTAGCAGGGAATGAACGCGAAACGAATGAACGTATTCTAGAAACACACACTCGCAAGTTAACAATTGTCGATGCGTTTAGAATTAGCACTCATAATAATATGTAGTTCTCACGTATTACGCTAGGTGGCGCTTACTCAGCGCCATACAAATTTGCGTTAAACGATGACACGGGTGATACGTACAAAAAACTCGCACTAAGCATACTGATGTGTGGGGTGGCCAGCTCGCGCGATTTCATTAAACGGTTTGACAGCAACGAACTGTTTCGTTCGCAGGGACTTCTATTGTGCAATCCAGGGCGTGAGCGGGGTGGAATTTGTAACATTTTAGTGCCTCTAAAGCGCTAAAAGAAAATTAATAACCGTTGAGCGTTTTACGCGCTCATAAAAAGTAGTGCATGTCGGTGGAGCGTGGCGAGTGAGAGCGGCGCACGGTGGAAGCGCACGGTGTGCCGGCGCAGTGTGTAACCAGCTTTACTAAACCGAGTCAAAAGTTAATGTTACGTGGGATTCTGTCACCATCACGTCACTACACCTCGTCTCTGAGAGACGCTGCTGTAATTCCGTCGCACCGTGCGTAGGCAATACATTTCCAACGCAACACAACACACTATCATTTCGATATCACCATTAATGGGCACTGGGCACGTCCTTTGACTTCAGAGTACCATGAAGTTTGAACGTTACATTCGCGCTAAATTGTCCCGATATCATCACAGCATCGTTTAGTAACGCATCCAGCGTTTTATTTGTGTTAAAGGCATTTATTTTGTATTTGTTATCGAGCTGCGTAAACGAATTTCTGTCGTTCGGCTGTAACAAAGCGTAAGCTCGTCGATAAAATTTGTTTTATCTGAGAGCGCAGGAAATTTTCTAGCAACGTCCGCCGCCGCGTCTGATCAAAATTTATCGATAACCAAACGAAATTCGAGGGAAACGAACGAAATATTATATTTTTTCTTAAGAACAGGCCTAAAATATTACAGATACCGGCACTAATAAACCTTGTTAGAAATACAAGAGAATTAATCTTAGATGTTATATTCGCTAATACAATAAGTTAGCGATCCCGTCGCGGCGTATTAGCCTCCCCTAATGAATAGTAGTGATTAATCAAGAAGTGGCAGCGAGCGGCTGCGCGACAGATGCGCGCTGTGGACGCCACTGATAACGTCACCGCCTGTAGGTAGGTACATACGACTACCTACCTACAGTAGCTTCGACATAATCGTTGTTTGTGAGAACAACCCGTTGTTGGTTCACTAAACAACTCGAAGCCGACGTACAAAGCTCTCTTGTTATCGTTCTAAAATGTTTTCTGAACAAAATGCCTGCCTCTTGTTTTCTTTCGATATAAGTACTGTTAGACGCTGGGAAATATTGGAGCTTGTGACATGAAATGTTTACAAATACTCCGCTCTCTTAAGAACGTATAAGCCGCCTTTATTTTATCAAAGAGAACTTGTAAGTATCGTGCAGTACCTACATGTTAAACAGAAGTCGCAGTCCGTACAATTACATCCCCAGTTCTGTGGTTCAGGATGGTTCCGATTCAATCACACTTCGGTACATCCTATTTTCTACCAAAGTGGGTTTTCTCTATGTTTTGCTATGCGGTAATATAAAGTAGGCTTTCAGTAGTTAACTCAGTTAGCTGACAAAGTGTGGAGTTGGCGGCGCGGCGCGCGGCTGAATGTCAGAACTCAAGTTTTAAGTGAAATTCTTACACTTACATTCACCTAATCAGAGAAGTTGGTTCCTTATACTCGTAATTGAAAAAGTAATTCTTTATTATAAAATATGTTCGCGTCTGGTTTGTGCTCGACTGCTCGGAGATATTTCGGCGAGTGGTTGAGAATGTTGAGATGCCCGGAGTTACTTGAAATTGTTCATTAATTATTATAAAGACCGGTTCCGTTCGAGTCTGGAGTTGTGTTTGCGGGAGTGTGTCGAGCATGTAACCTACCTACAGGTGCGCTGCCATTCGCAGGATCTTCAAAGATATACCTATTTAAAGCACATTTTATAAACGAATGAGTGACAAAATGAGTCGGAACAGCTTCCCCAGCTCGACTAATCCGTTAGTCACCAACAACAAGGTTAAAGAAGAAAAAACAAAGTTGTGGCTTCTCAGACATACCCCTCCGGCACACTATGCCGAACCTGCAGAAAAGCTCCTAGTGGGACACCTACTTGGCATAGCTCACCGGAAGACCGTAACTCGATTGCGAAGCCAGGTAGGTCGCTGCAGATACAATTAGTCCTATAAGAAATACCTACTTTATTGGTATTCCGATGAAGAAGGGTGCGACTGTCAACACAAACCATGGCTCACCTCCTGTTTTGCCCTATGTATGTGTAATTCCACCTGAAATTTCAGGGAGCTGGCCGAAGCCACCACGGACGACGCGCGCCGTCGAGGTGGCAGAGTTCTGGTCGAAGCTTGGTTGAGTCAGAAAGGGAATTATCGACACAACGAAGCCCCTGCCCGGCCCTGTATTGTGTTCAGTTAGTCAGTTATAATACCGGTTACTATTAATAACCCCCATTACACCATTATCATTTACAAAACCCTCTTTTCTTGAATAATGCATAGCAATATCTAAATCAAAAAAGCCAAATGACACTTTTTGTCCCGCCATGGAATTGCATTCTCGACGAGAGCCACAGATGTGCTCAATCACTTGACCACATTGTCTCGGCGAAGTAAAAAAATTTTCGCACCACATCGTGACGGGACGGTGAGGGCGAGACTAGCCCGGCCTCGCGGCCCCGCCCCGCGCCCGGGCGCGCTTGCCAACCGCATGTTGATACGAATCTCGCTGAGTAACTGTAATAGTCCTCTACTTCAAATATAAATGAGCTGCTATTTGGTTTAGTTCGAGTTTAACGATACAATTTCCAATAAATTCGTAAACTTTTCGAGTGCGGCAAATGAATGGCTATTTGCTAGTACTAGTTTTGTTTTTTTTTGTTGATGTTAAAATTATGTGAAGAACGTAGAAACAACATAAAAACGATTGTGTTAAAAGACTTTATGGCCAGAAGGGAGATAACTTCTGAGATGAGGTGCAGGCGTGGAAGAAGACATGTTGCGCCAATCTATGAATGGGTTTAAGAGCAGGAAAATGATGATTTGTTTATTTTAGGAATTTCTCTGCGCTGAGTGTTCTCCATACGAAATTGAAACAATTTAAGTAACATTTGACTTTTGTGATGGCTTCGGATTTGGGAAAAAAGGCCTCTTAGCACTGAACACTCAGCACGTAGCAACCCAAGTCGGAGCTTCCCACAACATTAAATTACATTATTTTCCAATAATTATGTAGAGAAGCGAGATCATGAATAATATTACTGTCCCGATCCCGCGCTCTGCCGCCGTATGTACTCGTACAATAAGCCGCTTACACACGTCGTGTGCAGATCGGCACATAATGACGTTATTAGCTCACCGCATTGTGCCGCGCCTATCGCCGGGCATTAGGCACAGCTGCTAATTGATACAGCATCCCGGTCACATCCATCATCACCGACTGTTGACATGTACTTACTGTACGTACGTACGTACCTAGTGACTGTGAGGCGGTCCGGCGGCGCTCAGCGGTGGATTAGTCTCTAAAGTAAACACTTATATTTTTAGATAAACGTACCTATGTACTTACTAGTGGCCTGAAATCGATTGAACACTGGGAAAGCTGAGGCAGAAATAGGTAGAAATAAAATAATAAGGTAAGGTAGGTAGGTAAGTAATATTTGTATAGTCTACAAATTACTTTCAAGGGTTGGGTTGGGATGCTTAGTTTTATGTGTGTTGCATAAAAAATCGCAGAAAACGCTAGAAATAACTTAGTTTTTTTGTCTGTTTTGTTGCTAGATTGGAACTATTGGAAAATCATAAAGTGTAATCGTAAGTGTTGTCATAAAAAGCTCCAACAATGAGGTGGTCACATCGCGCATCGCCGCGATTTGTTATTAAACTAGCTGAGTTTAGTACCGATTATAATTATTACCTTCATAAACATGAAAAAGTTTGTTTCGCGTTTGTTATGTTTGATCTATAAACTAAGAACTCGGTAGTAGAACTAACTCAACAACAACAAACAAAAATAATGTTGAATATTTAGGCCCTAGTAATAAAGGATAATTGGGAATCAAACGAGCTTACCTGTTAAGCGAAGTCTAGATTCTAATTTTATGAGTGGCAATCTGAAAAATAATTATTTAACATGGTAGTATTCCTTATATCTATATTAACACACCCCGAAATTTAGAGGATCAAAAAAGAAAAGAATATTTTTTAGTCCTGCAATATTCGTATGTATACTTCCCCGTTTTGACACATGTCGGGCACGTCACTTATTTTAGAGATCACAATATTGGGAACAATCTCTGTGTACAGAGTAGTTCCAAATACCTAGATTCACTATGTTTTCGTGAAAGGTTAAAATTGAATTAGGTAGACTAATTATTGCAGCTTTGGGGCTATTAGCTATATTAATCTGTGGTTTGTTTTGACAATTAAGTCGTTAGGTTTTACATACTCTTTGAATTAAGTGTTGAATGAGGTTATGTTTACAAAGTAATGAGTGTAATCAATTCTGAGATTCTACTACGTTACATACCTAATACCTATAATATGCGGCCTGTACTCTTCGGTCAATACAGAGATACTTGCTGCTCGATCGGCTGACTCATTCCAAGACAAGAGCTAGTTACTGCCGCCAGTCACTCTCACACTTCACTTCCGCGTCGTCGGCAGATAATTAAGCAGTAAGTAATTAAGTCCGCGCCGACTTCTCAGCGCCCAGCGGAAAAAGTCACGATAGAGATCATACTTTGTAGATACATGTCCATTTCAACAACTCAAGAGTACAATAATAATATTCGCCTAAAAAGCGTAGTCGATGGAGCCCCACTTGCTCCTATTTCTGTCTGCAGGGCTAAAAGGAACCTAACTAACCTAACGTCGGGGTGTTTCAAGAATCGATTATGGGGGCAGAGATACTTCCGTCGCATGCATTTCACAGTTTTACGGTTTCACTTCGATGGACCGAAAAATAATGCGTTAAATTGTAGGTATCCAGTATGTTCGGTTGACAATCTCTCGAGAGTTTACAATCTCGCTAGATTGATTACAATCTAACGGGTTTTACAATTTTACGATGACACATAAACCACAAAACGCGTCCAATCTGCGTCCGTTACGTTTCAAATCGAGTTCCTTATGACCATTGAAACGAGTGGTCCTTCTCTCTGTGCAGCCCACAGGCGAGCACAGGGAGGCACAGGCGAGCACAGGCGAGCACAGGCGAGCACAGGCGAGCACAGGCGGGCACAGGCCCGCACGGGCCCGTGCGGCGAGGGCGCGATCACAAACACGGTGACTTATCGTCCTCGGCGCGTTATTAATGTCCCGCCCTCGCGCACTTCGTTCCACTTATCGTGCCCTTGCACCCCGCACCTCGCGCCCCGCGCCCCGCGCCCCGCACCCCCGCGCCCCGCGCCCTCGCGCACAACTAAATAGTTCCACAGACAGCTAACCTTGTTGTGATCTCAAATTAGTTTACCTGTATCACATTTGTCTGTTTCTCTATTCCATACGAGTTTAGGGTTTTAAGTCTTTTATATTGGAAGGTGTTACGTATTTCTAAGTGTCATAAGCTGATATTCATAACTTCACAACGTGAAAAATAATTAAAACAAACTATTACCTTCGAGTAGCTTCTTCAAAATTAATAAGATTTTCAGCCATTCTTTAACAAATATTCTGATTATTCGTGAACAGCCACTGAGCGGCTTAATTAGATTTGTAATTAGTTGTAAATGTATGACAATACAAATTGTAATATTTGACATAAGTAGGTGAGGCGACCTACACCGCACATATTTATAATTTAACACCAACATATTTTCTAATAAACAGATAATTAATTAATTATCTTTATTCCACTGGCACTAATTAATTTGCCTAGTGACGTAGTTGCCATAATCCCCGTCATACACTCATAGCAAGTCGGCGCACATATTCCATCGCGGTACTCGAACCAATCATGGAAATAGAGGCGTTAATTAATTTTCCACATTCAAAATGAATTTACCTAATTGAAAATGTGGAATGAAATCGACATAGGGAAATTAGAATTCCCGCTAGACGATGTGAGTGGCTAGAGGTGTCATAGAGTGCTTATATCCCGGTCGAGTCCCCGCCGCGCATCCCGTATCCCGCGTCCCGGCTGTGGCGATGCAAATGAGTGGCGCGGGCTTACCCCCGGGATTCATTTGTAAGCGTTTAAATTGTCTCTCCGACGTACAACGGTGTTACACGGCCATTATTAAAAAGTCAGCGATTTATCTTAAAGACTTTGATGCTCGCCGCTCGCCGCTCGCCACTGTTCTCTCGCAAATGTTTTACTGTAAGAGTTGATCTTTTTGTGGTGTTTCGTTCTTGGCTCTACTGGTAGTAAGTGGTCGCAATAATTTTGGTAAGTATTATTGGATAACTTTGGTGTTGTAAGTAAGTAGTATAAATCCCCGTTATTGTTGCCCACAAATATTCTATTCAAAGTATTTTATGATATTGTTAAGTACTATGGTTAGATATAGAATAAATAATAGTCCATGGCTTGGTATACCCTCAGTGGTGGTTGGAAATTTTTAAATGTAGAAAAACATGGATAATAATTATGAAAGAAAGATGTGACTTATCAACTGTTTTTGGATGGCACTTTTTGAATATTGTGGCGCGAGTGGGAGAGACGTAGAGGAGGCAAAATGAAAATTCGGGAAGAGCAGGTCAAAATATATAAAATCACCAATTTTCAAAACTCTCTGAAAACTTTCCAGATAACCTCGTTTTGAGCACCAAATGCTTATAATATTCGTTAGATGGCAACTAGATGGCGCTGATGGGGTGCTAGCCTAGGGCGCTGTAGACATTTAATCTGCCTCTGTATACCCTTAGGAAGTTAAGCGGTTTTAAGTACAGTGACAAATGTGTTGCACTTACCGTCGTTACCTGAGGTGGCACAGCGAGTACATCAGTGTGCGGCGAGCGACGCCGGGCGGCGTCATTAGTGCGCGGCGGTGGCGGTGTCCCACGTATTAGTCTGGCGTCCCGAAGACGTGCGCCATATGTCGCACGTCCCGCAGGCGTAAGCCCCACATTATCCACACGCCGGCTGATACGTCTACACGACGTGTCAATCCTCGATCGTTACATGCGCGTGCATACGGAGCAGGTGAAGCGATTGTACTCGGGAGCTAGATCCACGTATCTCACTAAGGGACTTGCATTCTTTTTTCACTTTACTTCCGAATTAGGAGTAATTATTTGCTACACATTTCATTGAATGCTCAATACCAATGAAAACTACCCGCCGGAGAAGATGTAACAGACAATTTTCATTAAGAAAACAGATACCAATCATGATTAACGGAAAATGTCTGTTCTTCGCAATTATAGTCAGTAAAGTAGGTTAATTGCGAGCAATGTAAAAAGCCTGCAATCTGTCGGCGTATTGATTGGCTGCAAGCTGTCGTGCTTCGGTACCAGCTCATAATGTTCGGCTCTCACTTGCATGAGCAAGTAATTAACATTGCGGTCACTAATCAACACCTAGTAAGAGTATGTACCACACTGAGCTAAGTATTCAACATGAAACAAAGATTTACATTAAGATGGCTACATCACTTTGTTTCAGCACTACTTCACGAACTCAAACTCAAACCATTTATTTCAACTAGACCATTACGGCACTTTTGAATGTCGATGAAACGAAAAAATAGCGAAGCTACAGTCACAGACACAAGGCATAATAACTTGAGAAAGTACTGTAGTTGCCCATTCCCTAGCGTAGATATCTATGGAGAAGAACGTGCAAGAAACTCCATGGACACAAAATTTTGGTCACATCTTTCATGTTGAGATTATTATACATCTATGTGAGAACGATGTAAAAATGCAAATGGTAGCTTTACAGTTCATGGTATTCACACATGTGCTATGCAATTATACAATACTAAGAGATTGAATCTATACAATGCAAGAATATTTTTACAATCTTCTGCAGCCACCACAATAATTGTCCAATAAGTTTGCACACCTATGGTTGCGGAGCAGGACCAGCATTTAG
Source organism: Xestia ashworthii (assembly GCA_950022955.1). Classification (NCBI taxonomy): domain Eukaryota; kingdom Metazoa; phylum Arthropoda; class Insecta; order Lepidoptera; family Noctuidae; genus Xestia; species Xestia ashworthii. The sequence continues at coordinate 455,685 of OX465557.1, forward strand.
CCAAGCATTTTTATCCTTAATATGCTTGCCTACATAGTGTGCGTTTTACACAAAATTTAAATTTCGACACCTGCGAGTACTTCGCTATCAAACATAATTTTGAGTTTTTTATCAGTAAAACTTTTCCAACGATATTCAATGCGTTTCTTTCACTAGTCAACATATTGACTCGACACAGAACTATAAGAACTGTACAGTTGTAGCTTTCAGCCAGCGTTGCGGTCGTCTCTGTTCGTGACAGTGTTTTCAAAAGCCGAACTGGACGACCGATAACCTCTCGCGAACCTAACGCACGCATATAGAAGTGCACATGAACATAAAACGGAGAGAGACTACGCATCGTTTACTGTCGGAGTGCCTGAAAACTGTTTCGATAAATTGAACAAAGCAGAATGCTGGCCTATGAACGCTGAATTTAATGAGTGGATTTGGTTTCGGAACCCAACCAAAAATTCATCATCCATTAAATAATGTAGACATATTCTATCAAAACGTAAGAGGTCTTCGAACTAAATTGGACGAGTTCCGTAATAGTATAGAGTCACTGTATTCGGACTTATATGCAATCACTGAATCTGGGTGCAATTCTTCTATAGAGGATTCCGAAATTATTCCTCCGGGATTTCAAATACTTCGCTGCGATCGAACGGATGGACGGAAACAAGGAGGCGCGTTTCTAGTGGCCACACACCGGTACGAGCTGCGGCAAGTACATATGACGGACGTAACGATAGACACCTGCGTCTTCGAAATAGTTTGTGCAACGGTTCACTTAAATAACCGATTTTTGTTTTTGTGCTCTGTGGTATATATCCCTCCAGGTAGTTCGGAGAATGATTACATGATTTTATTTAGATTAATAGAAAAACTATGTGATAGGTATAGAGAAGTAATTGTGATTGGAGATTTTAATTTATATTCGTGTCCTGTTAATATTAGTAATTATTATGAATGTTTTGTGTCCTATTGCGAGTTCACTCAAAGTAACACCGTACCCAATTGTTTAGGTCGTCAGCTGGATTTGGTTTTGAGTGCAGGTTTTAGCGAAGAGTTGTTAGTAGTAGCGGCCGATGAGCCACTCGTGCCCGTCGACGCTCAACACCCGCCGCTAGCGGTGAGCGTGCGCCTAGCCCCCGCGCTACCCGCGCCTGCCCCTATCCCTCCCGTAGACGACGGCCGTAGCAGCGCACACAGTATTAGACCGCGGTGGAATTTTTATAAGGCCGATTATCAGTTGATGTATTCAATGCTTACTTCCACGGATTGGGATATATTGTATGACAAGCATGATTTGGAGGAGATGTTGAATGTCTTTTATGATAAGATTAATCATATTTTGGATACATGTGTACCCCAGAAAAAACAACTTAACAATAGAAATTCGCGATACGTATACCCCGAATGGTACACTAGGGATATTATCAAAGATATACAGATTAAAGCCAGGCTGCATAAAAAGTTCAAACTAACGAAACTCGATAGCGATTACGATACATTTGCAAAGTACAGAGCTCGCATAAAAAAATCATTAGAAATTGCACTCAAAGAACACAAAAGTAAAATTCAGAGTCAGTTCGCAAAAGATCCAAAATCATTTTGGCAGTACATTAGATCTAAACGAAGTAGACTAAATAGGCAAAGTATCATGAAGGATGGACAATACCTCACGGATCATGAATGTGCTAGGGAATTCGCGGATTTTTTTGAATCTGTGTACAGCAAGGAGCCACCGCGACTGGACTCACGTGCGGCGGCGGTGGCGGCTCAGCCCACCAGTGCGCGTGTGCATATCGAGGCTCTTAGTCTTCGGGATGTTAAGGACGCGCTCGCTAATCTCAAGCCAAAACGTTCATCTGGCCCTGACGGTATACCAGCGTTTCTGTTTAGGGACTGTGGCAGGGTGCTAGCAGAACCACTGCACTGTATATTTAATACATGTTTAAAGCAAGCGACGTTCCCGCCTCGATGGAAAATTACACGAGTTATTCCGGTTCCGAAGGGTAAGTCTGGCCCGGATGTCGGTGGCTATAGACCAGTGGCTGTGTTGTCGACTCCGGCAAAATCAAAATCAAAATCAAAATCAAAGCATTTATTTCAAGTAGGCCAATAACAGGCACTTTTGAATTGTCGAAACAAAGATGAAAATCAATAGCTACAGTCCCAGTCACAAGACATAAAAACTGTGAAAGTACTGTAGTTGCCCATTCCCTAGCGTAGATCTCTATGGAGAAGAACGGGCAAGAAACTCCATGGACACTCTTTTAAATCAAAAAATTGTTACAAAATCTTGGTTACATCACTCATGTTGAGATGTTATATTATGTGAGAACAATGTAGCAAGATGTGCACGTTAAAAGTGTCCATAGCAAAACAAAACAAAATACAACTCAAAAACAAAATAATTAATTCAAATAAACCATGGCGACTAAGAGATGACCAGTCACAACTGACAGCGCCCGTTCACGCACATGACGCATGGACCAGCACCATTCAGCTCAACTATTTTGAAGGGAACTAAATGGTCCGACACACGCGCCATGATCAGCGAGACGTTTGAGTGAGCATGACATACTCTCAACCGCCAGGGCACATTCAAGTCAAAAACTAAAGTAGGTTTCCAGTGAATGATAGCTTTCTAGTACATAGTACTCACACAATATGGGCTATGCGTTTATATAATACTAAATAGATTGAATCTATACAATGCAAAGATAGTTGTACAATCTTCAGCAGCTCCAACAATACCATTTAATGCTATCAATTTTTGAGCCCCTGTCCTTGTGGAGCAGGACCAGCATTGAGCCAAGCATTTTTATCAGCGATATAATCGCTCAACTTGTAATATGCTTGCTTAGATAGTGTGCGTTTAATGCATGTTTTAAATTTAGTCTCATTCAGTTCAAGAATACTTTGTGGAATTTTATTATAGCATCTCAAACAGTACCCCATGAAAGATGAGTCTACTTTAGCGAGTCTAAAAGTGTTTGAATCTGCGATCCAGCGCTGCGTGCAGGGACAGGTGCGCGCGCAGCTGTCGGATGCGCAGCACGGGTTTCGGCCGGAGCGCAGCACTGCCACCAATCTACTCAACTTCATGGCGCTGGTGGTGCCGGCAGTCGACGCTGGCGTGCAGGTGGACGCGGTGTACTTTGATTTCAGAAAGGCATTTGACACCGTTGACAATGACGTGTTATTAGGAAAGCTAGCAGACATTGGCTTTTCACCACACCTGTTACAGTTCTTCGTCAGCTATATGGGAAACAGACAGCAGTATGTTGACTACAGAGGGTGCGAGTCCGAGCCGTACTATACCGGGTCCGGCGTGAGCCAGGGCAGCAATTTGGGGCCACTTGAATTCATAATAGTGATAAATGACTTACCGGAGGTTGTCAAACATGGTCTGTGTTTATTGTTTGCTGATGACTTGAAATTGCTGCTTGAGGTGAGGGATAAGTCGGATTGCGAACGTTTGCAGGAGGACATAAACAGAGTGGTAGAGTGGAGCCAGAGGAATAAACTCTACTTCAATGTGGACAAATGCTCGGTAATGACGTTCACTCGGGCGCGGACCCCACTATGCTACGAGTACAAAGTGGAAGCAGCACCGATGGAGCGGGTTTCACAAGTACGGGATCTAGGGGTTATTCTCACTCCGGACCTCACTTTTCGGGAGCATGTAATAAAGATATGCAAGAAGGCGTACAGGAACCTAGGTTTTGTACTGAGGCAATCACAGGGGTTTACAAATATTACCACACTCAAGGTGTTATATGACGCTCTAGTCAGGAGTCATCTTGAGCACAGTGCAGTCATTTGGGCCCCCCATGAAACAAAATACAGTGCTATGTTAGAGAGAGTCCAAAATAAATTCACTAGATTTTTGTATTTTAAACTATATGGGGTATATCCATTCTACCCATTAATGTACCCTACACTCTTTGTACTGGGTATGGTGGGGTATAATGAGCTCAGGGTACGTCGGGAATTCTGCCTCGCCGCGTATGCAGTTAAATTGTTACGTGGTGCAGCTCATAACCCGAGAGTGCTGAGGCACTTGAAACTGTGCGTGCCGGATCAATACGTGTGGAGGCGGCGGCGCCCACCACTGCTAGCTGTGCCGGTAGCCAGAACCAATCTCCTGGCTAAGACCCCTCTCACCCGAACGATCCGGGTAGTAAACGAGGTTCACGAGCGAATCGATATTTTTTCGTGCACTTTGAGTGAATTCGCAAAAGTATTGTTAAACTTAGTTTCTTACGTATCACTTTAAATTTAAGTAGTTTTAGTTGTCAAGTTATCCTTAGTTTATAAGGATATAGCCACACTTTCGAATTAGGTTTAAGATTACCTGTAATGATAGTTGTAAGTTGAAATAAATAAAATAAATAAAAAATAAAATGTACGTGTGTGTAGGGTACCATACTCACACACGTGCATCGCTGTCAAGCCGCTCAAACGGATACGGATATTAATAGACGATAAACCTCTGAATTGTTTCGTTTTAATTTCCATGTTTGTTTCGTTGTAGGCACGGATCACTACGGTCGAAAAAAGTTCGATTCGTCAGACGTCGGATTCGCAGAATTTCCGATTCGTAAAAGCTCTGGATTGCATGTTTCTTTACACAAAATACGCGCCTTGACGTGGAGTGGCGGACACCAGCCTGTTGTACAATACAATGTTTTGCTTTAAACGTCGTTTTTTTCGTTGAAGTAATGACTTATACTTTGACGACCCGAATGGCGTAGCGGTAATGAGACTGCCTTACGTTCATAGGGTCCTGGGTTCGAATCTCGGTAGGAGCAAATGTTTGTGTGATGAGCATGAACATTTGTTTCCGAGTCATGGATGTTTATATGTATAATAAGTATGTATTTACAAACAAAAAAGTATATAAGTAGTATATCAACTATCTGGTGTCCACGACACAAGCCTTGCTTAGTGCGGCACTAGATGGTGCTGTGTGTTAATGTCCAGCGATATTTATTTATTTTATAAGTGATAATTTGAACTGATTTTGACATTTTAAATTTATTTATCGAAATCGGTGTTCTATCGTTTATTTATCTGCTGCCATGATGTAATTAAGCAATTGAAGAATGTCCCGAAGTACGTTCCTAAAGTTTGGTTCGACAATTGCAATAAATTGGTCTTATAACTTTTTAATGCTTGAATTCAATTGAGTACGTTAGGTACTGTGTGAATGCCTTATTGAATATAAAAAATTACATAACACATAATTATGTTCACACTTTCGTACTTTTTAAGTTCTACAATAAACGCACACATTCACTAAAAGCTGCCTCTGTCAATATCATTCTGCCTGTCACTTATATCTTACGCGTGCTCTCTTTGACAATGCCAGCGCTCAATACATCAAAAACAATGGTTTCACCTTTTTCGGCACCAATTTCCTCCTTGCCAAGGCAACGGCTATTTCCGCGAGGAAATTACTTACATCCCTCAGATAATATGGAGATAATCTCCTGAACGTCTTCCTCTCCTCACGGGCACGCCTCACGCCTTACGACTCACGACTCACGAGCTCTACGTGTTTCATACTCGTATCAAGTATTTTCGCGAACAGTTCGACGAGTCATCGCTCTAGATTCGCTCCACGTTAGAAACAAAACAAATAATGTGTGCGCGCACCGCTTATTCGAGACCGAGACCATGTTGTACAGCCACTAATGTATTGTGGAGGTAAAACGATAAAGATAAAGATAACTTTATTTTGCAAATAAGTATGGGTAATCTCAAACGCTGACAAAAACATATAATAGTACAGCCATATTTTACCACGTAGGCATGCAAAAGATTTAAAATAACAACTTATAACTAAATACAATTTTAAAAATAATACACACTAAATAAAATATCAAGGTTCATTTATATTGTTATTAATTATACAAAATTATGCACTAGCTTAAGAACTTTTTCTCAGTTAGGAATTCCTTAATATTACAATATGCTTTCGCCACCAAAAAGCTTCGAAATCTTTTTTTAAATAATGAAATTGGAAGCTCTTTCCATGTCTTTGGCAATTTGTTAAAAATGACTGGTGCCATGCAGTAGACACTTTTGCGCATAAGTGCAGTCTTGGCTGGCTCCAGACATAGGACACTATTATCGCGTCTATTGCGGGGTACTACATCGGATAGTCGTCTAAATCGACTTGGATTTGTTTTTACAAACACAGCTACTTCAAATAAGTACAGACACGGCAATGTTAATATTTTGTAATTTCTAAAGTACGGTTCACAACTATCAGTGGGTTTAAGTTTAAACATCGCTCTAACACATCTTTTTTGTGCCTTGAAAGCGGTCTCTCTTTCAGTCGAGTTTCCCCAAAATATGATCCCGTACCGTAAGTGTGATTCTGCTATCCCATAATAGGCAGTCAGAAGAGCATCCGTGTTCAATATAGGTGATAATGAGTGTAGAGCGTATGCAGTCTTACTCATTTTCTTGCTCAATGTAACAACATGTGATTTCCAATTTAGTTTTTTATCTATTTCGAGACCTAGGAATTTGGTGGTTTCAACTTCTTCTATGGTATCATTATTATAGTGTATATTTAAGTTAATACTAGCGGTCTGTTGTCTAAAATGGATAATTTTAGTTTTACACAAATTTATTTTTAAATTGTTTGCGTCTAGCCAGTTTACCATCTGTTTTAAACTATTATTAATTTCGCTCTCATACGTGTCTCTATTTTTACAAGCTATTGTGATCGTGCCATCGTCCGCAAATAGTGTTATAGGTCGTTCAATAGATTTCGGTAGGTCATTTATGTACAAAATAAATGCAAAGGGACCTACAACACTCCCCTGCGGTACCCCAAATAATGCTTTACGCTCCGAAGACCGGAATATCTCTTCACATTTACTTACCATATTAATTTTATTGACTTCTGTTATTTGTTTTCTGTTTTGTAAGTACGAATTGAGTAAATTAAGGACATTGCCCCTAATCCCGTAGGCTTCGAGTTTATTTAAAAGATTTTAATGTAGCATGATGTACATAGTCGAACGCCTGGGTCATGTCGCACAATATGCTACAAACAGGATTCCGTTGATCAACATTTTTAATAACGTAGTAAATAAAATCATATACAGCCATATTAATAGTCCTGTGTAGCCGAAATCCTTTCTGTTCCTCACACAGAATGTCATGTTTATCTATGAATTTGTAAAGTTCCCTATAAATATACTTTTCAAAAATTTTGGCAATTACTGGAATTAATGATATTGGTCGGTAATACTCCATTAGTTCTCTATTTTCTTTTTTGAAAAGTGGCTTTATTATTGATATTTTTAACGCATCGGGTATATACCTGCGCCAATGCTTAGATTAATAATGTGACTTAAATGACCGCTTACTTCCTTTGATACTCTTTGACATTTGTGTATGTCACCGTAAAATTGTCAAACACGTTATATTTCAATATAACGTGTTTCTCTCTAGCGATATTGTAAACTCTCGAAATATTGTCAACTGAACATACGGAAGTATCTCTGCCCCCATAATCGGGACTTGGGGCACCCCCCCGTTAGGTTAGTTAGGTTCCTTTATGGTGCTTAGACGAGCTACATTAGCAACTCTATTTGTGGTGGTTCAAACTACGTTTGAAATGTTGTTAGAATAAAGTTCTAATCAGCTTGCACTACAAAGTGGTTGTTACGTCAGCCACTGCGGGCCAAATAGCGCGAAATGAGTGGTTTCGATCGATTTACAAAAAAACTATTGATTGGATTAAAAAACTAAAGCAGTATCATGCTAATATATTGCTTGTAGAATTATTTGCCAAAAAAATCAGAATGGTCGCATGCATATTAATATGTTTTTTATTGTTTAAAAGATATTTTTAGAGGTAAGTTCGTGATTTCTTTTTATCGAGCCAATTAATTGTGTTATGTTTTCAAAACAGTATCATGCTAGCATATATCCTGAAGAATATCATATATTTTTCTGGTCTTGTTTATAGCAGTGAATCATATACTTTTAGTAATTATAAAACTCGCGTTTAGCTCGTGTAATCGCCTTAAACCCTGCACTCGGAAATAGGGGTAAGCGTAGTCGACCGTCGACTACGCTTTTTAGGGGATTATAAAGTGTTTTAAGATTAGATTTTGTTAATCGGTATTTCTCAGGAATGGTACATTATCTTTTCATGAGAGTTGTACCACTGGGCAAGGGGGACCCCTCCTTCCCTCCACACCGCGTGAGTTGACTACCATCGCATGCATTTCACGAAAAATAATGCGTTTTATTGTAAGCAGTATGTTCGTTTGACAATATTTCGAGAGTTTACAATATCGCTAGAGATATTACAATATAACGTATTTGACAATTTTACGGTGACATGTACACTGCACACCTACTGACGATTTAAGATAGATCAAACCGACCTTAATTCTGAGAGTAAAGGGAGTTTAATAAAAAGTAATAACTCCAAGGGAATTTGCTGATAGTTTTATGATTCTTTGGGCAAAACTAGTTCTGTAGAGTGTAGTTCAGATTCAGAAGGGAATGACTGCTTCAGATGGGCAGCCTCGGTTTCGTTAATCCTAGCGACATCCTGTGAGCGCAGATCGACGATCCGTTTAAACATTCGGGTAGTTAAATTTTTTATCGTGTACCGGTAAACACACACACACACACACACATGTTCATTCGCACACACACACGCACTCGTTACGAAATTTAGCGTGTGCTAAATGCTAAATTCCCATTTAAGTAGTGAGTTGTCCAAAGTTCCCGGAGAGCCACAGAGAGCCCTAGCTCATGCCGCGCTGCAATTAAGGTCATTCAAAGCAATCTTTAGCTTTTTTGTTCTTCCTAGACTTTTCTTCTAACTATTATAAGTTGAACAAGTAGCGATCTATCAACATGAACAAAAAGCTGAACGCTGTTCAGTGATTAACTTTTAACATTTTTCTTAAAAACTTAAGGACATATTCGCACAAGTTACCTTGGTTTTATGACTTATTATTAAAATGTAGCCCAAAAGTATGTATTAGTACATATTTGTGGATAAAGAGAGAGCTCATGGAATACCCTTAAACCGCTGACTTCCACGGACACCACTGATGGATGAAATCCTTTTAGGAAGACCGCCGAGTGAACCACTAGGCTGCAATACGAACGAGGCACGGCTTCTGTTAGTTATGAGATCAGAAAGAGAGAGATTATAAATAAGACGTCATAAAGGTCAACTCACACCGAAAGAGCGGCGAAGGGCAGCGAAGCGCGGAGTCCTGGCAGTCGCACGGCTCCGTTTATGGAATTCGCCGGAATTCCCGCGGCGCCGCGGGCATCCACGCGACTCGTTCGAGTTTCTCATGCGATAATAAGTATTATTGTAATGAAAATAAAGTTACTTAAAATTCACATGACACTGAAACTGCGCTCCGCTTCGCTGCCCTTCGACGCTCTCTCGGTGTGAGTTGACCCTAATGTGAAACCGACGCCAAGGGAATGAATGAGATGGCAAGAATTGCATTGAAAAGAAGAAATAAGTATTTTGTGGGAATGCACATTTTCTACACACTGCATACAGGTATGTATACTACACAGACACACATTGGTATGGTACGATGTAGCGGATTACGTGGACGATCGTTAGACTTTATTCTTTGTTCATCCGAAGTCTTTTTGTCGGGCGGCTTTGTGCGACGCGCTGCGATTTGGTGCGGCAAAGTACAAAGCGGCGCGGTGCGGTGTGGCTCGCTAGTAGTTGACGTTCATACTTTTTGCAACATAGACATTTTGACCCCTGCACATTCACACCGTTTAACATTTTGTCATGTTGACTACCCAGTCCCTAAATGTCCCTCAGACGAAAGCTGTCGTGTCTAGTGTACCGTATTCAAGAAACCGATTTATAGATATATTAAAATGTGGAAATCATTTTTGAAACGCCGCTTCTGAATATATAGCGGTCCGAGTACATTCAGTTCGATATTCTAGTTAGCAGGAAATATACCACACAAAGTGTTTCAAGCTCCAAACCAAATCTAAGCCCTCATCTACACATACTACATTGAATATAAATAGAGTAACACGGTATAGTATAGAAATAACTATCGGTTGTTACGTAAACCAATTGCAGAAGTAACACAGTGCTATATTTATCTCGGTTGGTTACAATTTGTATGGTAATTACAACAACAATCAGATGCAACTGGTGAGGCGCCGCGTTTTTCTTCCATTTAGTTTTATAGGCTTCCTTACTTCTCATTTTGTTTGGTTTTCCATACCGTGGGTACCTACTTAAAATTTAAATTGAAACTTGACAAAACCGTGCCCCAGTGCATTATACTGAGAATCTATCTTACTGGAACTCTTGCCCCTCGAAAAAGTCGTAAATTCTTGAAAAAGGATCGAAACTGAAACTTCTACATCTGGTAGTCTTATTGCAAACTGTGTAGAAGATAAAAAGAAACAAGCAGTATCGGTAAGATGGTATGGGATTACATCCTCTGCAACTAATAGCGAGGGAGGTGACGCTACCGTCAGCTCTGTGTGTTCATTGTGCGCGCGTTCGCCGGCACCGCTCGTGACGTGCACCTACAGCGCTACAGCCACACGGACCACTGTCTCGACGACTCCCCGTCAACAGTTGCGGAGAAAATGGAGCTATCTCTTATTTATAAACAGTTTTACCGATAAAACCTCAAGTTGCGCCGTGAACGCCATTACATTATTGAATATATTGCCTATTCTATTCCTCTGATGAAAATAGTTTAGAAGGTGTATCTCCAATAAGTTTTGGCATTGAATTGACGTTACTGACATAGTTTGCAGAAACGCAAGTTAAAGTGGCAGTGGACGGGCCACGTTTGTCGAAAGATTGATGGCCGATGGAGCAAATGAGTCCTGGAGTAGAGACTGCGTATCAGCAAGCATAGTGGAATCTCGCGCGAGGAGCCGACAACCTTAAAACAGTGGCCGGGTCAGGATATTTTTGTCCAAAATAGGATTCATGGTCATCATTTAATGTTCGCACTGCTGGGACTATAAATGACCTATAATCCAGCACGCGGGACCAGTGCGGATTGGTAGATGTCACATGTCTTCGATTCTTTGGTTCTAGGAAATGCCGGTTTCCTCACGAGTTTTTCTTCACTCTTTTAAGAGCAGTGGTGATGAAATAAACTACACAAAGTAATGCGCCTGTCTGGGTTCAAACCCACTACCTATTAGGCCACCGCTGCTCTGCAGAATAGGATTGCGATAGGCTCATTTTATGTTGGCGTTGCAGTAAATATTACCTAGATTTGAGCAACTTAAGGTCGGCCGTGTGCGCGCACAGATACAATCGCGGTGGGAGCGCTACTGATAGTGTCGCGGACAATTGTCTCACGTGGCGACTGCAGCACATTGTGTGCGTCACCTCGTCTCGGTACCGAGCGAACACGACGAAACTGTTTCTACTATGTAGCTCTTCTTACGTTCAATGGAAACTGGTAATGACTCGTAGGGATTCAACAAAAATATTTCAAGCTTTTCTGCTGTTCAAAGGAGACTTAATTTACAAGTTACTTAACACAATGTGCCTCGACAATACATTAATGAAGTCTTTACACAACACAGCGTTTGACAAATTAGTCGCCAGCAATGATGAGTTCTGTTATCATCGTTTAGAGGGTAGCCTACCCCACCCGTTGAGCGTTGAGCGGTCGTCATTACGGAGGGCGCTGATAAATCCATCGCTTCATTTATTCACAACCCTGTTTAACTCTCTTTCGAATAGTTCCCAAGTTTCTCGTTTTGAATATTGTTGGCCGGTGAATTTATTTCATTACTTAATTCAATTATTTTAAAGTACAGGAAGTTTCTTTGAAGCCAGAAAACCATTTTGTTTGAGCTGGGTTTGGTCGCAACACCGACCAAGCCGGCGTTGCGTTGTTTGAAATTATTTATGTGTATTGTTGCGACACTCGCATGCGACGGCGGCGGCGCGGCGCAGCACGCGGCGGTGCGCGGGACCTCACGACTGCGAGCTAGTTAGTTTATTGCTGCTCGGAGCACTTCAAACATCAAATAAATTCTTGTGACTGTGACGATATTTTGTTTGTTTCCTACGAATATTGTTTTCTTAGAATGTTCTTTGATAACCAGAGGACTGTGTATCAAGGCTCTGGCTTTATATTGTTCCAAGAAACAGGCGTGCTGTATATAGGAATATATTTAAACAGTTTGTTATCGTAAGGTTCAGGAAAGGAACAAGTATGAATACGGAATCTCGATCAATCGTATCACATGGTACACGGTGTTTTCGGCAAAATTCAAATATGTTTTATCAGTACGTATGTGGTGACATTGTCCCAGTTGGACCTGATCGTCCTAATTGATTTTATTTTAAGCTCGAGTTCAATATCGCGCGGTCGGACACAGGACGAGGGTCGCGTCTCGCGCAGCCCGGCGGCACGCAACGCGACGTCTCATAACGTTGTCAGTCGACAAGGCTACTGTCATCGCTCCGGAACTTATTCCGACGCTTTTTTACTACAAATCAAGTTTCAATGATGTGACAGAGAAATGTCGCAACCTTCCGCGAGACTGATTGTAGTCGACAGATTTCTAAATCCCTCAAATAACAATATTGTCCAAATGACTATCCACATTTGAGTACAACAATTTGTCACAAATCACTGATTACGAACATCAAACCTCAATCTGTTGCCCATAATAAGGTATCATCGTATATATTAATAAAATACCAAAACCTCAACAAACTGAAGTGCTAACACAAGGTAACAGATCGATTTGTTAAAGATACTCAATACTCAATACTTTATTGCATTCCACAATGTAGGCTTAGGTGGTATACATATATTATTTATAGATAGATTTGCATTGAAATCGGTGAAAGCTATCAAATGTAGGGTGCCGACAAAATCAGGCCTAAGATTTTCTAGTGGAGGTACAGAAAGTGTGTAGTCGGGGATCTAGTTTAAAAAGGTAGCTTAAGTAACGTATGTATACGTTCCTTCGATGACGCGACGGCGGTCCTCGGTCGGCAGGACGCGGGACGACGCAACCCGTTCGCTAGTGTACTCGTACCTTGTCTATTACAATAAAGGTTCGTTCAGCCACAGTTTCCCGCCGAGGTCGCCGGTACTAGTGGTTGCGGTACAGAAGGACTGAATATAAAGTAGCTCCTAGTTTACCTGGAGGGCGATATTATTCCAGGCAGGTGTGCGTCCGTAAGTCTTGTATTTATTACAATATTATTAGTGAAATACGGTCGAAATATATAATATGATAAAGGCAGGAAGCAAGGCTCATTTTCCTCGGGTACTTTAATTTTCCAGTCGATGTGGTATAGTCCTCCTCCCGCCCTTCCCCCCGTAGGGTGGGAGGAGGGGGTCACCTGTGACCGTGTCCTCATTATGCATCCATGGGGAATGCTGGTTGGTTCCACATATCATTAAAGGTCACATTCTGTGAAGGGTTCCGTCTGTTACAAGCCTTAGACCTTACCAAGGAATCCTTCTCATGATGGAGATATAAATGATGTACTTGTTTATTTAGATTGATTTAACAGTGGAAAGGTTTGATTTCTTGCTAAGCGGACCCTGTGTTACACCATACAAGACTGTTTGTGTATACCAATACCAAGACCATATATATCTCTATTATTATGTTTAACTAGAGGAGGCAACAATAACAGCCGCTAAAGTCGATCTTTAGGTTAAGCCGTGTTTGCCTAGGTTAGTCTGTGGATGGGTGACCCTGACCACACTTACATACCGAGTTCACTGCGTGCCTCGGAACGCACGTTAAGCTTTTGGTCCCGGCTGTCATTTGTCTATCTTTGACAGTCGTTAGAGGTAGTCAGTGGCACAAAAAGTTTGACTAAGTACCAGTCTTACCAAAGGGGTTCGTATTACCCAGTACTAACTGGATTGTGGAGGTCAGACAGGCAGCCGCTCCATGTAAAATATTAGTGTTCAGCTGCATCCGGTTAGACTGGAAGCCGACCCTAACATAGTTGGGAAAAGGCTAGGCAGATGTGATTATGTTTAAGTAGATATTAGACATCACCATCAGTATAAGCAATCAGATTAGCCTGTCGGCTGTCAATATGGTTTGTGAGAGTCACGTCGCGTCGGTGATCGACAGGTGACGGGCGACGGGTGACGTCGCGTGTCGGGTCCCTTCTGTCCCTTCTGATGTCCGCCTGTCGCTAGCACACACTTTATTGACCGGAAGAATACTTCAATCAGACAGTACTGTATTTATGTTCGCCTAACTGGTCAAAATGTACTAAACAGCTGATTTTTTTTCACGATCTTATGTTTGGTCGCATAGTAAAAGTTGTTTGTGCAATCACGTGTTTAAGTATCGTAAACTAATTAGTAGTCACTCTGTATAGGCTGGGTCTATACCTCATGACGTGCTCAGTCTGCATACAAAAATTTAATCGAATGTATCCAGCTGTTTAGTTACCTGACATTATTTTTCATTTTCAGCTTTTTCCACATGGAGAGGTACTAGGTTATCACCGACAGGTTAATGTCCTCCGGTTCGGTTTAAACAATGTTGACAAATCGCTACTTCAGAAATCTTGAAAATTGTTTCTTATAACTGATTTATTGCTGTGTTTATAAACAAGCACAAACTGGATCATTGTAACATCTCCAACGAACACAAACTCACGGCACTTGTTGCTGAAGCCTGCGCGAACGTGTAATGTAACGTGCTGCTTGTAACTTGTTACATTATAAGTTTGCCTGGATGATGCCGAGATGAACTAAGGGAACTTAAGTTTACGTAGTCATTTGTCGTAAGATATTTAAGTATACACGGTGGACACAAACCTATCACGAAGCCGTCAACCAAACATTCTGTGCGTCACACTTAAAGAAAGAAAGAAAAAACATTTTGCTGATGCATGCATTGAGTAGTACACGGCAGGGGTCATGGCGGTATTTAAAATTAAGGTAGAATATTCAAAATATACATATAAACACATATATACTTACAACCGGCCAAGTTGCTAACCGGCCGGAGGGTTCCTTATAATCTTGTAAGTATTTTGTAATTAAACAACACATTTACGGTTTTCAGATTTTTTCCTTTTCATGTGCTGTAAGACATTACTTTTTGCCAAATTTCGTTGAAAATTCTAGTTCAACGGATACAGGGTGGAATTTTGCAATGCCACCTAAATGGTGCAGAATCAAATTTTTTCGAGCTTTAGTCGATCCATCCCGGGTTCGATACCTGAGTGTGGCAAGCGAATTTTCGAAAATCTGTGAATGCAGATTTGTTTCTTTTAAAAAAATAACGGAATGTTCACTTTGAGTAAAATTTCCATTTTGAGTCCAGGTGGCATTGAAAAATTCCACCCTCGATAGATTTTCGACCCAAAACCTTTTGACGTGACCTGGACTTCCGTTTGACCTAGAATAGAAATAATGAAATTAAACTTGTTTGCATGTGTTAACAATTATATGGTACTCCAATAATTTCATAATTTTATTTTAGTTTAATATAATGTAATAATTTTGTGAACTCATCATATAATCGTTATTTTTTTTTAATAATTTGTATGTCAGTTGGCAAAACATAGCGCACTACCTAATTTTTAAGATCTTGTTGTAATTGTTACCTATGTTTACGAATAAATGATTCTATTCTATTCCTATTCTATTCTAATTGACAATTTTGGATAAAAGTAAAGTCTTACAGCACAAGTAAATGGAAAATTCCAAAAAATAAAAAAAAGTTGAAAATTTTGGTACTTACGAGTTTTCGCGAAAATCTGAATTTTCCCGTATCTTTTATCGTGTTGGCCTTGATTTTTATACACCTAATAGGGATAGACCTCAGTATCTGGTATGAATTCAATTTGATAGGTCCACCCGTTCCTGAGAAAATCGGTGCTGACAGACGGGCAGACGGACAAGAAAGTGATCTTATAAAGGTTCCTTTATACCTTTTGAGGTACGAAACCCTCTAAAGTTGAAAAATAGGTTAAATTTGTAAGTAAAAACGCGAAAACTTGTAAGTACCAAACTTACAAGTTTTTGCAAAAACCTGTATCCTGAGAAAACTGACGGACAATGGAGTGAGAAACAGAACCCTAAACATGTGAAAAAGTTGGAACCCAGTAGATAAAAATGTTATAGTGATGGGGAGATCAAGTTTTTTATTTATTTATCTTTTGTTATTCAAAATACACTGTTAACATTTATTATACAACACGTACATACCACACACACCATCGCGGGTTTAACAGTGGTATGCCAAGTGCCTCTCGGCTTCGTTAAACTTCTTTAATGGTCGGTTTACAAACAGCACGCCACTTGCGGCTCTAAGCTCAATCTCAGCGTGAGGTTATTGTATCAGTGTGCATGCAATATCTGAGCTCAGCGCCTCGTCAGCCATAAACCTAAAACGAACTTGTCCTTGTCGCCGACCTGATTTCCTTCAATCCGACTGTGTGTGAGCATTCAAACAGAACACCGCAGTAAGACACGCCGCGAGCGACCCCCGCGCCGGATCATTCGCGATAATCCCCGCGACGTTCACTCTCACACTCACTCACACTCACTCACTCACTCGCGATACAAGTGATAGAGCCGCGATCTGTCGACGCCACACTATCACACTTGAGTGTTTGAACACGGATTAGCTTTTGACTGTCACGTCTTTCACACTCTCTTCACTATTGAAGAGTATGTTCTACTTTACATGTTTGTTCATGTTCTACCTTTGTATAGTTAGCTGATATGGCTATTTATATGACGGTGTTCCGGGTCCGAGGCGGCACCGTGACGGCCCGTGGAGCGTCACACTATTACCCGCCGCCCGGCCCGACCCGGACCGGCCGCCCGGCAAATGAAACCGTCCCGCCAAATGAAACGGTCGGGCTATTGCATTCTATTACCTGCACTGCCAACATTGTTGTTTTTACTAACACCCTTACCTTCTACTATGGAAGCGTAACAACGCTGTTTTATTTGCATTTAAACGGACCTTTTTTCTTTTGTTTTGCAAAAACAAAAATGTTTTACAAAATATTCAACATAGGGTTCAAATTCCTTCATGAATTGCCAATTACCTAGCCTAGCCACTACTACCACTGTGTAGTGCAGTCCCGTAGTTTCGCTGTCACAGTTTCCATTATGATGTGCTGAGCACACAGTATATTCGCCGGCCGCCGCCGCCGCGCCGCCCGGTGTCAAGCAAGGCGCGCTCATTGTGTGGGCGCACAGTACGGGGTCACATCTGTAGCATTTGTCTACGCCGGCCGCTACGCGCTACGCGCTACGAGATCGCTACGAGACCGCTCGAGCGAGTAACTGGGTGCTACGAACCGTAGACCGCTTAACTCCGTGTTACAAAAATGGGAGTTCCTTCTTTTTATTTATTATTTTTATCGCGAATCTGTTGTTCCACGCTCAGGAAGTTTAACTTGAAATGAGTTTGCGTTATGATGAGAAAGCTCCGAAAAGCAGTTTGTTATTAAATATTTTGGAATAATTATTATAAGTTATACTTACAAAGTTGTTGAAGCACTCTTGAAATATAGTGAAGTTAGTAAATCTTCAGCATTTTCATAGTGTAAACTTTTGTAAAATTTGTGTAGTGAATATATTAGCGTGATGCAGGTCGTAATTCATAATTTAATTCCTATCAAGTTCGTGTGAAAGTATAAACATAAAGTGGAAGCATGAAGTTTTAATTAAACAAGTTACAGTTAGTATTTAGAATTGCAAAGCGCGCTGCACGTAACGCGCGAGCGAGTCGCTCCCGCCACGCCGCCGCCACGCTACCGCCCCGTAGCCGTCCCGCAGCCGCCACGCAGCGTACACGCCCCCGCACTTGCCGGCCAATGCCGACCGCTTCTTTCTATTTGCATTTACATGCGTTTTAAGCAAGAAAATACATTATGCTCGCCCGAAGCAATTTATTTGATGTGACGCTTCTATTTAACTTGTAAGGTTCTACGCAATTTATTCGGGGAGCTATTGCTGGAGTTTTAAGGTTTTGAAATTATAAAAAGAAAGGTGTTTACGCTATAAAAGTTGAGTGGGAACACAAACTGTACGGATCGGTCACAGATAAGGTGAACACAGATGGTCGGACATTTTATTTTCTATTTACCTAAAGTAACGTAATGATGACAATTGTTGGTGCGCTGTCAGCTCGTCTGTCCCTGACACCCGCACCGCAGTGACTGTGAGGACTCCCAGTAGAAACTATTGCGAGTCTCAATTGTTAGTTCATAGCGCGAGTTTGTAGTTGCGTCGCGACATCTCCGCGGCTCACTAATATGACTAGATATAACGTATACGTATACGTCCTGCATGAAGCACATCGGACGCGACTGTCTACAGTCACACGTTGTTCTGACTTCTTTTGCGAAAGTTACGCCAGTCCGCGAAGGAAACGTTTGTTTGTGCTGAGGATCGTCGGCAAAGTTGTTATTTTTAGTACAATGAGAAGTATGCACGTTTTTAATTACAGATGTACATTAATTGAGTTGAGCATACTGAATTAAATTGTGTGTCATCTCGCTCGGCTGAGGAGCTTGTATGGAGCGATAATAACACAATACGAGATGAAATAAAAATATCAAACATGCTTACATAATGAAAATCGCTGAAATCCTTAGCTGTCCGGAATTATTAATTCCTTTCATCTAATCATAATCTAATGTGTTTTTGTGTTATACTTATACCTAAGTATAAATTTTAGATGCCAAATGGTAGAATGTACCAGGAACTAATAACAATTACTGTAACAACTCATGTACGTTCAATTCACATTCAATGCAAATAAATTATTTCTATTCTATTAATGAAAACTTTCACACACGAGCAAGTGTTTACTGCAACATGTCCTAAGACGCTGAAACACTACTTAAATGTATAGGTCGTGGCTCACTTGACAAGCACCGCACCAGCACGGCACCAGCACAGCTCCTTACCGGCGCCGCCTCGAATATAGGCTACGGCGCGCGGCCCGCGCGGCGCAAGCGAGGTGTAAGCACGCGGTCCCCTCGCTTGCGCCGCGCGGTCGCCTCGCTTGCGCCGAGCGGGCCGCGCGTGGTCGCCCAGCTTGCGCCGCGCGGGCCGTGCGCCGGCCGCGCGTGGTCCACTCGCCGTCCGCAAGGCGCAAGCTCGCAGTCCGGGCGCTGGTAGTAATAGTCCGGGAGGTAGCATTGTTTTTTAGGGAATTATCTCTAGTTATTATACAACAAGCTTTCGATTTGTACTGAATTTCACATAACTCGGGAGTCTTATCATAATAGTAATGGTTTTTATGCATTGCAGCATCGTGACCAATTATATAAATAGATATTATCTGGGAGTCTAACCGAACTAGGTCTAGTGTCGTGGGCTCTTTAACTAAATTTGTAACTGGCCATACATTAAACAAAGAGTACCCACTACGTGGAGAAGCACGACGGCGCAGTGACGTTGTTTCGCGGGCCACTCGGCGTCCGCGCGCGGTCCCCTCGCTTGCGGCGCGGCGTCCGCGCGCGGTCCCCTCGCTTGCGGCGCGGCGTCCGCGCGCGGTCCCCTCGCTTGCCGCGCGCGGTCCCTTCGCTTGCGGCGCGCGGGCCGCGCGCGGACGCCGCGCCGCCCGCGCGGCGAGGCGTATGGTAGCGGCAAGCGCGTTGACCACCCGCCGTAAGCTTTTTCATATGTACATTCAAAAATATGTTATGCGACACACGATTTAATGCTCTAATTTGAATGGCAAGTAAATTGCTGGGTTGGAGCGGTGCTGGTGCGGTGCTTGTCAAGTGAGCCACGACCTTTAGTCGTGTGTGAGTGTAGGTAGGTACGTGTTGCGTGTGAAGTCGTCGCTGAAAGTTAAGCACGTGGTCAAGATTGCAGCGCGCACTACTATGTCGAACTATGTGCACTAACTACCTCGCAAGTGCTATATAAAGTTTGAACACGTACCTGTGTATTAAACTGTTGTCGACCATAACTCGAGGAAGACTCGAACTAAGAACAAACTCGGAGCAAACTATCAAGTACCTTCCTATATACTCGTGAGGCTCACACGCGGTGGGACACATTATCATCAATTTGTGTTTAGTTCGCGGCAAACATCTGTCTATTGTTGATTTGATGTGTATGTAGTGTGCACCGGAAATGTATGTCATATATTGAAGCGTGTGGTCCATGCATCAAACTGAACTACTTTCTCCATTAGACTATCATGGTCATCGCGAAATATATGATACAAGCTGTACATACATTATATACTACATCCATCAGCACAGTGTGTTGAATACGTTACATTGAGTTTTACCGTAAAATTTGATTTTTCACCCAAAAAAAAGTAGTTTCTCAGTCATCATTTTACAGAAAGCTTGGTTAAAGTCTGCGTGATGGGTCTATTCTATATACACCCTGTACATGTATACTTACACGTAAAATAAACTAATCAATATCCTATAAAGATAGGTAAATGTTTGTTTTTACTCATCCTCCATACCACATCATCATGTTTTTACAAAATGACCAAATAAATACGTCCAAATCGCGACTAGAAAGTTAATAGTCAGTACACTCTGCGACGACTGCCAGACAAATAAAAGCAGCCCTCAACAGCCCGCAGATGTTACGAAAATCCAATTAAACCCGAGAGAAGAGTCTGGAGAGAACGTTCTGGCCGAGGTAAATAAAAAGTTAGCGGTCATTTATAACCTGGAGAAGAAAATACAAGAACTTACCAACAGCGTTGAATTTTATGGTGACATGTATCAGACATTAATTGATTTTAAAGAAGAAGCTCAGAAGAAAATAAAGGCAATAGAACAAAAAAATGTATATTTGGAGAAATGTAACAAGGCACTAGAAGAACGGGTACAGGAGTTGGAAATAAAAGACAAAGAGAAAAACATTGAAATACACGGATTGGAGAAGCACGAGAACGAGAACACTATGCTAGTTGTCCAAAAGTTAGCACAGAAACTAAATCTAGACCCAAATGAAATTCAAGATGCACAGAGGGTAGGCCAGGAAAAACCAGAGGACACAAAGCCCAAGACTGTGGTGGTAACCCTACGGTCTAAATATGCTCGCAGCAGCTGGATGCTTGTAAAGAAGGAAACAAAAATAACGAATAATAAAGTCTATGATAATGGCAGCGAAAATCGAATATACATTAATGAAGATTTACCTAAGTACAAACGACAGCTTCTTTGGACTGTAAGAAATAAACTCAAGCCGAAAGGTTTCCAATATATTGGGGTGCAAAATTGTAGTATCCTGGTCAAAAAGAATAGTGAGGAAAAAAAGATCTATAACATTAGATCGGAGGAAGACTTGAATAAGCTCGACGAATGTAAATAAACACGCGTACCTGACGCGGAGAGTACACACGAGGTGATATCTAACAGCAACATTCGATCGTGCAAATAGCTATTACGGTAATTTTAATTTTAAAAGATACTATGATATATTAGCCCTAAATAACGACCTATCTGAAAATAAATGGAATACCCACATATTACATTTGAACATAAGATCACTTCGTAAACATTTTAACGAGTTAGTAATATTACTTGATAAAAATAAATATAACATAGACATCTTAATATTAAGCGAAATAAATATAAAGAAGGAAGAACTACCATTATATCAATTAGTAGGATATAATACATTTATTCATACTAGAGAAACAAGTAGAGGAGGAGGAATATTAATATACGTCAAGAATGAATTGAATTTCGAAGCGAAAATGGTAAACATAGAAGCAGTAGAAACACTTCATGGTCAATTGAAGCACGGGGAAAATAAAACACATGTAATCGCGATTTATAGACCTCCTGCCAAAAATAAATTAATATTTATTCAGCAATTACAGACGCTAGTGAAAACCATACCAGCATCTGACAATATTATAGTGATTGGCGATACCAATATAAACATATTAAGCGACATGGTTAATCCTACGGTAACAAGGTACAAAAACGCCCTGTGTGAAAGCGGCCTGATGTGTGTAATACCAAGCGAAGAGGTAACGCGCGAGGCGATCGCCGACGGCCGGCTTGAGGTATCGTGCTTGGATCATATCTGGGTGCGAGCGGGACGGAGCGAGCATGACGCGTGCGCCTACGTGCTTGAATCACGAATCTCCGATCATCATGGAATCGGACTAATGTTGAACTTATGTGTGAGTGGAAGCGAAAATCAATGTGTGAGTGGCAATATCAAGAACAACAGTGTGCGCGAAGTGTTAAGTGATAAAATCGTTAAGCAAAAGCTAGATGAATATGATTGGGCCCATCTATTATTAATAACGTGTCCAGTATTATTGTATGCGACGATGTGTAGCGTATTTGATAGTATTTACAAGGAGAGTACAATTAAGATTAGCACATTTAATAAGAAAGTAATAAGGCAGCCATGGATAAATAGGGATTTATATACAATGTTATTGCGGAGGGATTATTTATTTAAAGTTTGGAAAGCGGATCCAAAGAATATGAACAAGCGACTAGATTATACAAAATTTAG
Source organism: Xestia ashworthii (assembly GCA_950022955.1). Classification (NCBI taxonomy): domain Eukaryota; kingdom Metazoa; phylum Arthropoda; class Insecta; order Lepidoptera; family Noctuidae; genus Xestia; species Xestia ashworthii. The sequence continues at coordinate 478,190 of OX465557.1, forward strand.
AAATAAAGTAAATAAATTAACAATTATGGCGAGAAATAAATATAGACAGGAACAAATTTTAAAATGTAATGGAGATTTTAGGAAAATATGGACAAATATAAACATTTGGTTGGGTCGAAACAAGACTAGCTTGGACGATGTTATCTTAAAGTATCTAGGAAAAACAGATTGTATAGAACAGATTTGTACAAACTTTTCTAAAACGTTTACGGAGGAAATAAAGGGAATTAAACATGTATGTAACTTAAAGTTTTTAGATAGAAATGAATATGTAAAACCAAGCGAGGTAAGCTTTAGATACAGTAAGGTGACCTCGTCAGAGATAGAAAAGGTCATAAGCACATTGTCCTGTGAAAAAGCACCCGGTTCAGACGGAATAAGGGTCCAAGACATTATATATTTACGTGAGAAAATAAGTCCTGTTCTAGCTGCATTCGTTAATATGTCCTTATCTAACGGTATTTACCCAGACCAGCTAAAAAATGCAATTATACGTCCTATATACAAATCAGGAAATCATTTAGAATACGGTAATTATAGGCCAGTCGCCATATTACCGGTTATAGATAAAATAACCGAAAAAGTTATTGTAGGACAGATTAGCGCGTTCTTAGAACAACACAACATATTGTGTGACACTCAGCACGGTTTCCGAAGAGGGCGCAACACTGTCTCTGCCTTGTTAGGATTTTCAGATTATATTAATGACTGCTTAGACAATGGCAAACAAGTTATGACACTATTCATAGATTATAAGAAAGCGTTTGACACTTTAGACCATGACATACTATTACAGGCAATGGAGAAATGTGGAATACGCGGGCCCACTATTAATTGGTTTAAAAACTACCTCACTAATAGAAAAATAAGCACACTTATATCCCGTGTGGCTGGTAAAGAGGTGAATGTGGACTTGGGAGTGCCTACTGGATCGGTGTACGGCCCTGTAGGATATATAATGCACGTAAATAGTGTGTCAAATGTCGTACGTAAATGTAAGGTGTTCATGTACGCTGACGATATGTGTCTTGTGTATGCCTCCAAAGATATAGCTGAGGCCCAAAAGTGTATTCAGGGTGACTTTGAGAATATTAGTAAATGGGCACACGACAATGGCATAATATTAAATCTGTCAAAAACTAAATGTATGCATGTACACTCGCCATATAATCGAAATGCTAAATATGTAAATAATGACTATCTTACAGTGATAGGACATACATACGAATGTTTACATAGGAATAAATGTAACTGTAACTGTGCAAAATTGGAGTGTGTGGATAATTTTAAATATTTAGGTATAACGATTGATAAGAACTTTAATTGGAGATTACATGTAAATGATATCTGTAAGAGGCTAAGATCCGTGCTTAGTAAGTTTTACCACCTAAAAAATGTGTTGAACAGACAGACGCTAAGAACTGTGTATTTCGCTCTTGCCGATTCGCTAGTAAGCTATGGACTCCTTGTGTACGGGCGAACTTTTATTACATATTTAAGAGACATTAAAGATATACAGATAAGACTGATAAAGTTTCTGGTTAGTAAAAATGTTAAAGATAAGTGCAACAAAGAGTATGAAAAGTTATTTCCCATATGTAAAATTATACCCGTAGATAAAAAAGTAGATTATTTGGTAGGTCTAGAATACTATTTTAGTGATGAATTTAAGATTAATGTTAAAAACAAGCACAACACACGTAGGGTTAGAGAGAACAGACTGGTTCAACCACAGATAACAAATTATTATGGTAAGAGAACATCTAAGTATTTGGTACCTAAAGTGTTTAACAAAATAGATATACTAAGAGAAAAAGTAAAATTAAGTAAAGGATCCCTTAAGACAAAATTAAAAAACTGTTTGCAGGATAGCAAAGAGAACTAGATAAACAACTACATTGTAAAATTCAAAAAGTAGAATATATTGTATAAGTATTAGCTAAGTAGTGTAAGGTGGATCATTGTAATGGAAAAGAGCGCCTCTCGCCATCAAACGTTAAAGTTTGGCGAGTTTTAGAGTTAAGGTACACCTCTGTAATATGATTTCTTTAAATAAATATTAAAAAAAAAAAAAAAAAAAAAAAAAAAAACTGAGCATTTCAGCTTAACAAACCCAGCATTTAATGAGAGAACTGAGAGACTTATAACAGGTACATACATGACAAAAAAATGAAAGTAATTAAACAAAGGTGGTCGCCGCCGGACATCATTACTACAACTGTTACAAAACGTCCGCAGCGAAGGGTTGGCGCTCACCGAGGCAGCAGCCGGCAGCGGCGCCACCGCATCGGGCGCGCTCAGATATTTCACAAATAGCCCGGCTTTGTTACAGTTTGTCGTGTTCATTGTGGGAGGGAAATTAAAACGTGTTACAGACAAGTACCTTCAGCCCTCCACTATGTGTAGACGTGCAGAAAGTCGACTAGTTTCCACAAAGGAGATGCGGTGCCGTGCACGACAAACTAATTATTAGTTCAAGTAAGCAAGCAAGTTGCAAGCATTCAGCATGATATTGGTACAGGTGGTTTACGATGAAAAAGTTCCATCTTCCGGCCCTTGCCCCAAGTTACTTGAGGTCTGCGCCACGTTTTTTTCGCTCATTCCCTGTCAACCGTCACACTATCATTCAAGAAAAGTTCAAGACTGTATTATTAATCTCATAAATCATCAAATGATAGATTGCTGCAATCAAAGGTTTGGCTGTTACTAAGCTGATATGTGAAAGAAGGCTTGACTGAAGCTTCTGAGCATATCTCGCTGGTAACAGAGAGCAACAAAGTGTTCAGGTCAGGAGTAGTGTTACTGTGCACATAGCAGAAAAATAAACGCGCCCCGACTGTGGGACCAACGAAATGGGTGCAAACGTGCGGTATGCCAGGTGCGGGCCAACAATTATCTAGCAATAAGTGTGCTAGTAAAATAACTCCTAAATACAAAACATTTACTCTTAAAGTTGCCATGACCCGTGAGAAATTGGGCAACACAATGATCAACCTCCAGCCATGTCCTGTCCAGCCGCTCACGAACGGATGGAAAGAACTGGTGGAGGTGTCTGCCCTTGATGGAATTGTCCCACCTACATTGCCGTTCAGATAAAAGTTCTTCCCAGACGGTTAAAAAGTCTGCGTCCGTGGTCTCACGCGCGTTATAGTACATTGCAGCCCGGTACCAACCGGGTAGGCTTCGGTAAGGCTTCGGTACTAACGGTCCTATACGCTTTGCATAAGAATATCAAAGCCAAACGCTGGCTTTGAAGCAATTTACGTCGTACCGCTCCTATGGTGGCCCTATCGGCTCAAACAGGTGCCCCGTAGCACATACAACCCAAGTAAGTAGCCACATAGATGGTCTTTAGAGTTAAAAATGATAGTCCTGACGTAGATTTGGAAATCCTCGTTAAGGAATAAAAGTTCTTTTTAGTTTTTTCACCGACATTTTTTATGTGATCTACGAATAAATTAATTCCTCTCTAAGACCAGACCAAGGTAGCACTTAGTATTTTCCTTTAAGCTTGTTGACTCGCCTTTTTGTCAATGTTCCACATCTGACTGCGAATATGAACAATCTGCACATGACATTTTGTGGGACGAGTGTAGTCTTAGGCAAAATGAACGCAATATTATGTTGGATAGTGTACAGGTTACATCCGGAGTTATTTACTATACGGACCTTGTAGAAACTAGAGCAAAGGAGATAATTTTTTTTGGGCCCACCTGGTCATTGCATTTATTATTCATAATAACACCAAAAAAGTAACCATTTTATTATGGTAATAAACGAAATATTACGTAGAAATTAAAACGGAATCTTAAAATCATAATAAATAAGCTATGTTATGATATTTTTTTGCAAGGCAAATCATTACTGTTGTGGTCAATGTCATTTGACAGCAAATACTTACGTGAATAGGGGCGTTTTTAGGGTTCCGTAGCCAAATGGCAAAAAACGGAACCCTTATAGTTTCGCCATGTCTGTCTGTCTGTCTGTCCGCGGATAATCTCAGTGACCGTTAGCACCAGAAAGCTGAAATTTGGTACCAATATGTATATCAATCATGCCGACAAAGTGCAAAATAAAAATTTAAAAAAACATTTTTATTAGGGTACCTCCCCCAGACGTAAAGTGGGGAGCGATTTTTTTTTTAATTTTGACCCTGACGTGTGATATATTGTTGGATAGGTATTTAAAAATGAATAGGGGTTTTCTAAAATCATTTTTTGATAATATTAATATTTTAGGAAATAATCGCTCCGAAAGTCAAAAACAATGTGTCCCCCCCCCTCTAACTTTTGAACCATAAGTTTAAAAAATATGAAAAAAATCACAGAAGTAGACCTTTATATGAACTTTCTAGGAAAATTATTTTCAACTTGATGAGTTGAATAGTTTTTGAGTTATATAGCACTTTTTCAAAAAAACGCAAATGATAACTTTGTTTTTCATACAAATACTATGAAAAACAAAGTTATTTTTGCTGACGAAAAATGTTGGTATTTTTAATGGTCTGGGAAGCTACGGAACCCTACAGTGAGCGTGGCCCGACACGCTCTTGGCCGGTTTTTTTCTGTTTACTAAAAAAAGTACGATACCTACCCGTTGGTAATCATATCTGCTATAATTATTATAGAATCAGAAAGGCTATAAAAATAAATATTATTAAACTGTGAGCATTTTAATGCTATTTTTGAAAGTTTACACTAAAATCGCATAGATGGTTTAAACAATCAACGTGGCATGGAACGTTATAAACCCACTTTTTAGTGATTGACAGACAACTTCATTATTTTGACATTTACTTTTTCTGTTTATTTTGGTTGTCGTAAGTGTTTTTGCAGATTTTTCGCATTTATTCCGGTTAGACAAGGCTTAGCTAATTTAACGACTGGAATCTAGAGGTTATAAGGAAGAAATCAATGTAAGTTTCATTATTAAATGTTACAATTTATGTGGGTGGCCTAATTCCCGAACAAAAAAAATTGTCTCCTTTCCGTGCGTTCAAGCGTTTTTGCCATACCTATTATTGGAATCAAATATAACAGCTCACAACTTAGGACCCATTAACGTTAATATTTATCCGTGGTGCTAGGCAACTGGGCCTATCCCAGTTGTAAACGTCCCTTTGTGCCTATTGGCCTTGTTTCGTTCTGTCTCCTGCTGATATGGAGGGAAGGGTTTTTTTCCTACTCCTCTGCTAAACTTTCTGATTAATTCCGTTGCGGGACCCAAGACAGTTAAATTCATTCTCTGGGGCTTTTCTGGTGGTCGCCACTGTTGATTCTGGCTTTCAGGAGTTACAGTGGTTTGGGCGTGTGTGGCGCGCTTGTCCCAAAAAAAAGAACTCAAATGTAAAATTACAAACTTATTAAGTTGTAGAAAAGCTGTTGTACAAGATTTATTGTAAAATAGCGCAAAAAGCCTTATTTATGATTAACTAATCTACCTGTGGCGGGAGGCCCGTTCTAAGTATATAACCATATATATGCATGTACTTTGTTATTTTTCTGTTGCTGATTTATAATACGAGTATAAGCACTAATTTTAAGATTGTATATTATAAAGGATGATATTGTATGGAAAAAACTATAATATGATACGAATAAGTAAGCACCTAATGCTGCCATAAAAAATAAAATGATCCAGTGAACAATCTTGCGAGCAGGTTCAGAGAGTTGAGGAAACTTCATCACTCAGAGACAGACGCGGACGAGCTTCGTGTTTACGAAAGAAATGTAGCTTCATAGAAGCATTCATCGATTAAAAACACATTTCTAAGCCATCTCTAGAGCATAAAGAGTAGAGACCTTCCATCAATCATACACGACGTCATCATTAGTCTTCATCAGCGCACGCTCTTCCAAAATACTAAATGAACTCATCCATCTACGCGTATCAAGTACATCTTTTGTCTGGTCCATCATAGTTCCAGTCCAGTCGTCCTCGTAGTTAGCTGTGCTGCGACGCGACAGACTCTTCGCCACGTGGTCGTCTTGTCGCTCCCAACAATTACTTTCGAACAGTGATTTATAATTTGCCACAAGAAATTGAAAGGTCTTTTAAGCAGCTTACGTGTGGTAGCGGTGGTTTAGTGCGAGCTCACTCTGTGAGCGCCTCGATAAGTAGGCGGCAGGCGCGCAATCGGCGTCGGCTTTTTAATTTCCCCCGGGAACAGAACCTTAACGACCGCGACCTGACTACCCGAGACCGAGCCGCTGAACACTGGCGACATTGTTTCTAATGTGTTCCTTTCAATAATGTCGATGAGGCGTCGCCCGCCTCCCGCCCCCCCCGCTCTCCTCTCAGCCCGCCAGGCGCCCACTCGCGGTACAACACATACATCGTGAGGTATTCCGCTGTTTTAGAGAATTAAATCGCGCTTTCGCTCGGAATGAGAGTTATTTGGGTGAGTCACTCGCGATGTTACATAAATTGCTGCGTACAGACTTCCGTTCAAAGGCCACAACATGCTACGTGCCATACCATTCCAGAATGATAGACTTATGCAAACATGATAGGTCATACAATATCGTCTATTTAATAGTAGGATCATAGTTAATGTTGTACACAATAGTTTCAGTTGAAAATGTTTCCCGTATATGACTGTATAAGTTTAGTTTCAAACCGTGAAAGCTTAAAACAGTGTGTTGAAATGTTTCACTGTATAAGTGCGTTGTAACGTAACAAACTCCTCACATTATGAGCGGCAGTTGAGAAGTACTGTTCAAGTGAATATTGACACTGCGTTGGTAGCAGACGGCAAACCACCGGGTGTGACGGTGAAGAAGCGCTGCGTCCGTCACGCGATGCTGTCATAGAGCCGGCAGAGCTTACAGTGAGTGTCGATTAACTGACAGTTTCCAGTAGTCCACTAGTCGCACCCGCGGCCGCCGCTCTCAGCTCTCGGTGACGTATTGGACGGCTTGTACAACAAACTAAGTGCATCGCGAGCTTGGATTTCCTGCTCGCTAAAGTAGACGCAATGACGAAAATAAAAAGATAATTCTCTGTGTATCGTCGTTCTAAGGCCCCAGCAGTTTAGTTCCCCCGGGGCAGTTATCGGTAGTTGTTTATTTTATTTTAGATCAGCTCTAAATAACAAGCGCTTTTGTCGGAAAAAGGTCGATCATAAATATTGTGAATTCATGGAAGGAGTTACATCATACTCGTAGTTCGCAGCGAATAGTCCACAGTGGAACAGTAAATATTAGTGCAGCAGTGCAACTATTAGCCAGTGTATCTACTGGGAGTTATTAATACTTGTCAACTGCGTATCGTGGCGGCCGGCGGCCTGGGGCTATGGGCAGAGAGGTCTGTTGTATCGCACATGAGCGTTGTAAGCTTGCATGTTATATTATAGTTGACCTGCTGAGTGGCGAATACTGATATGGTAGTAGGTAAATTAATTAATACTGATGTTAATTTATATTTTGCCATCATTTAAATCATCATCATCATTATCATCGATTTCCAGTCTAACAGGATGCAGCTGAATACCATATTTCTTTTTCACTATTTTTTGCATAAAGCTTACAAAAACAATTATCTTTCTTAAACCATCATCCGAATCGCCAATTTATTTGTTAAATAATTTATCATCAAACATGAACCTCCCTTCTTACATAATATTGTCTCATTCGTAGAGAAAGTTAATGTCGGAAAATAACCGTACCTACATTATTTACCTGAGGATATTTTGTGATGTTTATTTTTTTCATTGTTGCTGACTAAAATAACCTTAGTACTTGTGGGAGATCCTGGGATTGTCGTAAAAAATAATAATCGACGACAACAGGCGGACATTTTGAACCTAAGCCAAGCTTTTCAGTTTACATCATATCGAGAAATGTGAAGCGTTTTCACAAATCGTACAAATACTTTCTTACAAACTGTTACGCGTTTTTAAAACAAGAATATTTCCGTTATTGTGCCTTTAAATACAACTGAAAATATTAAATGCATTTCGTTTAAAGATATAAAAGATTGGAATCTCCATTTATCGTAGTGTGATAGCTGACAGTGCGGCTCATCCCGCCATCCCGCCGCGCGACATGCGACGTGCGACGCGCATTCTACGTAAATTCTGTGCTGTCTGTGCAAATCCGCGACAGGCGCGTCGCGTCCGACTGCGACAGGCGCGACGTGTCGCCCCCCTCTGCCCCGCCCCGCCGGGCGTCTCTCCTGCCCTCCGCTTTAAGCCGCTTTGCACTACCCATTTTCCGCATCACAATATTTCGCACATTTCACCCCCGAGGAAATTTTTATTTACATATACACGTCTTAGATTTTACATCTCGTCGAAATCCGAGAATCCTCTTCTTAAATAACGCTTAAAATGTACATTGTTGTAATATTTTGGAGCGAAGTCGCACATAAGTATGTCTACAATATGTTTAAGAGAGTATATAGCCGGGTTTTTAAACAAAAACTTGTAGCTAAACTTCGCAAAATAAATGTAAATGAACGTGAACCGTAACGCTGGTTTACGTCGTATCGAAACTAGCAACAAATACAATTATTGTAGACAAATGAAGACATTCGTTAGTGAGAGTTAGGCAGTAAACAAACTTGAAGAGTTAGCGGCTGTGTACCGTATTGTGAAATTAATTCTGTAAACTAATACACTAGGCGCTCTCTGGTAATTTTTCCCGGGAGTCTGAAGTATTCGCATAAATTACCCAAAGTTTCGCGACTAAATAAATACTTGGAGTTGTGTAAACGCTTGTGTTATTAACATGACTTATAGATATTGTTATATTGTGTCGGTATTACTTGCTCAACGCTGTGGTACGTTCATAAATAAAACAGATGGTTCTTATATGGCTGCCAGGTACACCTGTGCTGGTTAACTTCGCTTCAAGTTTCGCGAAATGTCGGTACATTGTGTAACCTCTGCGTGTCGATGGCGGACCGTCACCGTCGCCTCCGCGGGACCACCCATGCAAATGTCATGTAAGCCACACTTATTTGGGGACTGAGGATTTGTGTTATCGGGAACAAATATCATAACCACGTGCTTTTTGATGAGTGTGATTCTGAACGTCTTTTGCAAACCTTTGTCAAGTACTGAACAAGTTATAGTTATTGGCTATTAGCTAGAAGCTGTTAACCTGAATGCCAACCTAAAACGTCAAACTCACTAAATGATTATGTATGAGTATGCTCAAACGGTAAAATAATAGTGATACCTCATATGGGCACTTCATGAGAATCACGATTGTTTCCAACAACATTTGGACACCTGTTACAGACACTAAGCGCACAGATTAGTTCACATCCCCGCTCAGCTCAGCCCCGCTCCGCTCAGGCCGCACTTACATTCATTGTGATTAAGAGTGGATTTATTGCCGGAATTATGCCCGGATCGAGTCATTCACAAGTGTACCCGCGATAACAGATACTTGAGACATGTTCATGAGCCTCATCCTTATCTTAAGTCTAGACGTTTTTATGACGAGAACAAGCTTTGATTTACACTAGGTATCTACGCCTGGTGCCGGAAATTGTGCAGAAAATTGTGCTTGAACCCGGATCCATCATGTCCAGTTCCATCATGGAACTGTTAATGGACTAGTGACAATGAATGGATTGGTCCAACTAGTGTAAAGAACTGGATAAACGATATTTTCAGAACGAAAATGTTTAGATTGATTCTCGGAATTCAAATCTTAAGCTAGGCAAGAAGATGTCTGTAAAAATAGACCTTTCACATCGTCATATGCGTAAACTACATCGTACAGACAGTATAAAATGAACCATTTCATATCGCATACGTGAGGGGCGCGTGTGAGCCAGTGTGGCCGCGTGGCCAATATTCGGCGTCTGTTTTCACCCGTATATTTACGAGGCGCGTCGTAAAGCCGAGCCCAATTCACAACCAAAATCTTTATTCAAAGTGTTCATAAAATCGCAACAAAAATACGATCGTTGTTTTATGTGTCGTATCGCGACAATTACATTATAATGTTGCGTTCATGTTGCGACGTATTGGACCTCCGCGTTTCCGCATGCCGCCTACCGTCAGCGGGAATGGGCTTTTATGTATTAATGTGAAAACGTAATTATGTAAATCAATGTATGTAGGAGTCCGCAATTATGTATGTAGGAGTCGGCTTCCAGTCTACTGGTTAGACTAGAAGCCGACTGCAGCTGAGTACCAGTAAAATACTGGCATTCAGTATGGGGCGACTGCCTAACTAACGTCTACAACCTAGTTAGTACGGGGTAATACGATGCTCCTTGGTAAGACTGTTAGACTGAATATATCAGACTTTTGGGCACTACCTGCCTACCTACCTATACTAACGACTGTCAAAGTTATACAAATGATAGCCGCGAACAACGACTGAACGTGCTTGAAAATTCGGTCTATAATGTATAGTCCCATCAACGGACCGAGCTTGGCAAGTGCTGTTTGACCTTGGAGATGTTGATTATCAAAGTAATACAGCGTTAAATAATAAACCTGTTAGCGAAGTGGAGATAATAGTTAAACAATGGCGTCAGACCGAATCGGTCAAGCTTCACAGACGAATACGGTATGGCTGTTAGGCACCCCTTGCAGCTGTGATGTAGCCACGAGCTACATGATAACACCAGCTCACCTATGAGGTGCGTTGGAGTCTAAGGACGTACCATACTTATGTTCCGGCCACCTTGGCATCGCATGCCGCGTGTGTAGCATCCTTAATGTGCCTATTAGCGATAACTTACCATATAACGAGCACCTGTGCCAGTGTGCGCTCATAAAGAATCGTTTTAATTCAATTACCGCTTCAGTTTGATTTAGTAAGTCGCGTGCGCGATCACGCGCCTCGAGTTACTGTATACTTAGCGATCGTGCATGTCGCGGCTCTAACGCGTGTTTGGGGCATAAGTTACAAGGTGGTGACATAATTAATTATACTTAGAAACAATCGCATTGCACTAACCCAAAGTAACAAGACATGGGCAGGGGACGGTGATGACGAACTGATGAAGATATCGAATCAATAATCACTATAGAACAGATAGGTACACCCCGGTTTAAAACTTCGGAAACCAGGCAAAGTCACTTCCTAAGAGTATTTCAAGTGGTTGTTTGAAGAAGGTTTATCTTTATATCAGAAACTTAAGTTGTCTGTTAAGGCGCGTCCCCGAGCGAAATTAGCAACTCTATTTGTGGTGATTCAAACTTCGTTTGAATCACTGTTAGAATACAGTTCTGATCAGCTTGCACTACGAAGTGGTTTTTACGCTAGTCACTGCGGGTCGAATAGTGCGAAATTAGTGGTTTTTATTCTTTATAAAATCAACCGTCTTTAAGAAAAAGAAAAACTAGCATTATGTTCATTATAGTTGCCTATCCATTAGTATAAGAAGGAAATCAAAATAATGTTAACTTTACGAGAAGAAGCATGTTATAAATATTTTTTTCTCATTTTGGTCGTTTCATTGTGAGGGGATGGATTTATTAAATATTATGAGACTTCAAAAAAAAAAACTAACATTTTGCAGTCAAGAATATGTAGAAATTGAATGTATTTGTTATTACTTGGTATTTCTTTTGGTTATAGAGTAGTTGGCTCCAAAAAAAGCACAAAAAACGGCTTTTGCTCGGGGACGCGCCTTAAGTTAGTCATGAGAAGCGTGTCAATGGCATGTGTTCCGCGACATCTCATTGATAAAACAATACCAGCGGTGCAGGTGTGACATGCTCCTGTTACGTATTCGACGAGATCAGGGCAATGTGTTATATTGAGATTGATTCCATTTCACGTGTTTCTAAGCCACCGCTGCACCGCCGCGCGCCGGTGAATACGATCAGATTGAGATGAAGACTGAACTAAATTAGATAGAAACCCAACTTCTTGTGAAATAATTATGGTTATTTTCGCCAATGCTAGGCGACTCCTAATTGGAAGCCTAAACCAAAGCTCACTGTTGCCAGATGAGTACGTACTCATGTGCTGTTGCTTTTTCAACCACCCGTTCAGTGGTAAGAATTTAATTTTTTTCTTTTCTTTCTTTCTTTCTTTCATATATTTTTTCTATACTGGGGTACCAAGCATCGTATTGGTAGATTCCTTAAAGTGAAAGATCTATAGGTGGCGCCCGAGAAAGACAACTATGAAGTATTCACCATGACTTTATCTGGTTGTTTTCTGGTGATTTCTCACGGATGTTATAAAACAATCGCAACATTAGGCACGCGTTGTTATTTATAGCAGCGGTTCAGATAGAATGTGGAAGCTGAAACGCGCAGATATCGCCAGCGAAAGATGGCCTAATATGGTCAGAAGGATCAATCCATTCAATAATCGTAACTTGCAAAGAATAATTATTCATATTGAACTTACTGAGGCAAACCATTGTCAATAATGTTTCTACTTTTGTATTTGTCAGACAGAATCTTTCCAGTTTACCAGTAACCAACTTATGATCAGATGATCAACCGGATGGAGTACCTACCGACTGTCAGTCACCAACTGAGTAGAATTAATTTTCATGACCTGCTTTTTGTTTGTTTTTTTGTTGTAGTGAAACGCTGAGGACTTTAAGATCTACAGGCTACTGGTACGTTTAGTACGGTTCTTTGACAGCTTTGGTCCTTCTGGGACTGTTTACACAGTGTTCGGAGGCAGCGTATAATTCGGCGAGCTGCGCAGACGCCGGTCGGACCGGTCCTCCTCCCGCTCCCCCCCCCCCCATCCATGTTGCCCCCCCCCCGCCGCGGTGCCAGCTCGCTCCCCCCTCCCCCCACTGGTCTGCCCCGTACCGCGACCAGTTCTGCGAGGCTAGTGGCACTCGCAAAAACTGCCACAGTCCCGCCGCAAGCCTTCGTCCTATTTGTTTTGGTAATGTCCGAGAATCGCGGTCAGTAGAAAAACGTGAGTGTCGTGGAATGTCAGCGGTGTCGGTGCAGTGGTGTCGCGAGTGTCCAGTGTCGGGGATGTAGTGTCGGCGGGAGATGTCGCGTGCAACAACATGCTCGCCGTCCGCCATGCGAAGGTACTCCTACATCTTACATGTCATACTGTCGCGACGAGCCCTAAGGGACTCACTGGTATGCTTCAATACTGTGAGCTTTTGAAGCTGTTGAGGTTTTTAATTTTATCAACACAAAATAGCGGTTAATTATATTTTAGTAGGTATAGTGATCAGCTATGTGAGTTATTCTAAATTGTGAGTTAGACGTAGGACGTAGGCGTAGAGGCAAACCACTTTTGTATTAATCATAACACGATCATTGATCCTAATAATATCGAATCGTTACGAATTTAAATATCTTGAGCATGATAAGTTCGTCGTGTGAGTTTATAGGTTCGACGTTCCAATATGCTTAACGTAAGAGCGCTAAAAGCTCCACTCGCTGCCACCCGGGGGAGCATCACTTGCGAGGAATATGGCTCCACTACTTACAATAATCTTCACAGATTATACCACGGAGTAGTGAATTCCACATCCTTACAGAAAATAAGAACATCTCACAGTGTGAGTGTCCCGAGGGGGATGTTACAGGATGTTAGAAGCGCGTAACACAATGTTTATAGTCGATGTCTCCCTGAGCGGCAGCTCCAGTGTCGACAAATAAACTGAAACAAGAGCCAGTACTGCTGCTGATCATCTGCAATCATCCGCAAGACATTAGGGGCAGCTGCGGCTAAATGATGCGGCACTAACAAAGGAACCTTGCCATAACCGAGCAATGGCGCGGAAACTCCGCAAGTCCTCCACAACGCCATGCAGATGACCTACTCATCGATTGCGAGGTGATTTATAATCAACACAGAATTTTGTAGAAAACTCTGTACTGTTCTATCTGATGTAACTGATTATTAATGTTCTAACTCTGTCGGCTCCGTCTAGAAGAGTGGAACTCTTGTAATTGCACACGATTCGAGTTTAAATTACTTTTCCTCAAAAGTATTTCCCTCAGAATCAGAATCAGAATCAGAATGCTTTATTTGTAAACATAGGTCAAATTACAATAATGATGTTACAGATAGGTAGATCCTCTATGTTTTGCCCAGAGGCGTACAAATATATAATTTTAAGTTCAGTTCAGTTTTCAGTTCAGTTTTTTTTTAAGTTTAGGTTTCTCATGAGCTTCGTGCTGTATCGTGTGCGACAGCCGACACTGACAGTCTAACGTGCTCTTCGAAGCACGAGGTCTCGGGTCGCATCATATGACGTGCTGAACTTTGTTGGCTGTTTGTTTATGTTCCGTTTACACACAATATCAGAAATTACAGAAATCCCACTCCAAACAGTGCTCGGTGAGGAAGCACTGCCAATCAAAATACCTAATTTCGTCTTACTACTGAACCCGATCGTACCAAGTTAAATGAATTTTGCTATATTTCAATTAGGGTGTATAATATATGGCATACTAACAGATAGTATAATTTAACTTGAAATAACGTTCCCATGATTTCAGAATCAGAATCAGATCTTTATTTGCTTTGAATGTAGGTACAAGATGTTGTAAATAATTAATGAGATCGGCTACAGTCCACCTTACGGCGTGCAAATTATTAGGTACATAAATTAATTAATTTATAAAATCAAAACAATATCAACATAAACAAAATATAAATTAAAGTGAAGTCAATTAACAATAAGATAAACAAAACAGAAATTAAAGCGAAGTCAATTAACAATTAGTCAGGTACATAAGTCTTACATGGTCAAATTTACAATAATAAACAATAATAATTTAATACGCTATAAAACAAATAACCTAATTTCATGTGATCTAATGTAACATTTCATTTAACCTATTTTGCTCTAGAGTAACATAGAGTATAACGTTCATTTCATAGAATTTTCAATCCAACCTAATTTTCATTTATTCATTATCAGCCAGAACAGAACTACGCGCCAAAATTCTGTAATGAATAAGTAAATATCAGAAAACATAATACTGTTATAATCTCATGTAACCCAAACGGTTCACCAACAAAGAACTCTCGCTGGTCGCATATTATGCTAATTGGATATTAGTTCAGAATTAGTTTATAGAAAATGTTCATTAAACCATATAAAATCAGGTAAAATGAAATTATAACGATAATTCATTATAATTATCTTTCATAATCATATAATTTCAAATAGTACTCACCCATTTCTATTATTTGTACACAAGGTTGTTGAAACTTGCAACACATGGAATGAATCTTCTGTTCTTTTCTGTGGGATGTGTATGTTGTGCTGTTCTTTATGGTGCTATCGTTTTACGGCATGATGTACGAAAACAATGGGATACAACGGTAGAACTATTTCATGGTTAAGGATGCAATATATAACACGAAACATGATTTGTTTCATAACTATCTTCATCAAACGATGCGTGTACACGTTGACTGCGTTCTGCAAGCATCACTGCTTACCAGCACAGAATGGTTCTGGCGAGCTTGCAGGACGCACAAAGCACGAACAGCTTAAATAAACTGACCTGCATCACCCAATTCAATCTCAAGCCTACAACCTCTATACCTACTGCTAGTTCATGGAAAAAAAATTGAGAATCATAATATAAAAACCCTGTTCCTGCTTAGTTTATTCGATGAGCTCGTGATGATGATCGACTTCGTTTATCCCTACTCAATTAGTGATTGCACCGAAAATGAGCTGAAATTACATTTGTTATGGATGGTATTTAAAAGTACTTCAATTTATTCCCATTTCATTTACCTAATTTTGCCTGTGTTCCACCAAATATAATGAATGTGCACCAAAATACGTTAATTAAAATATGTCATAACGAGCATCTATTTAACAATTAAACACTGTATATTCTCCTTAAAGCGTAGTCGACGGAGCCCCGCTTCGCGGGGCCCCTATTTCCGAGTGCAGGGTTTAAAGGAACCTAACTAACCTAACGGGGGGGTGCCCCAAGTCCCGATTATGGGGGCAGAGATACTTTAATATTTGGTGATCAGTATTATTTGGTGCACGATCAGTATTTTTCGGGGAAGAAAAGATTTTTGGTGAACACAAAAATATTATCCATTTGTTATACAAGAGTGCAACTTTGCACTCTTGTATTTTTTGTTTGCATTTTGATGACCGAGCAAGCGAAAGATTCAAAACTTAGAAACTTGAGCGTTAGCGAGGGAATCAAAAGAGCACGAGGTGAAAAATCTTTGCACTCGAGTGCAACACGTAATTTTCATCCCACCTCAGCGAGGAAATGACTAAAGGCAAAAAAAAAAACAATTGCGCATTATTGGCATCAAATAAAATTCCTCGTCGCTAGAACCACTCATTTTAGGTTTTTCACTTGTTTTCAAGTTTATAGTTTTTAACCTAAGGTTTTAATAAACAATATGACGTGACGTGAAAAAGAAATGGCGCACGCAAAGCAAATTTAAAAAAAAAGTAAGGTTCCGAGTCTGAGTTATTAACAAATTAAAAAAGTTGTATGATAAATTCGGCACCATGGAGGTAGAAGTAAATAGGTTTAACGATGTAATATACTCTTTCCGACATGGGGGGACGAAAACTATGTATTTTCTACTCATAAATTAGGCCAGGTGGACTATAAATTTTTGGCTTTTTTCGGGTGCTTTTTTCATGGCCGTCCGTCGATACGAAAGCTGGAGTTTTTGTTCGTTTGCGCGCTGTGGCGCTATGTAATAGTCATCAGCGCAGCAGTGTAAACAAACAGAAGAAGGCGGGCTGTGGCCGGCGCGCAGCGCGGCCGAGAGACGTCACAAAAACTTGCATAACTTATAGCGTCGGACACCGGACATGAAAGAATTGGATAATTATGGAACTCCGCTTCAAATAAAATGTTTATATGTTTTTGTGTGCACAATTATAAAGTTGAGATAAAAGAAAATGGATGAAAAGGATTGCATATTATTATGGCACGTGATGAGAACGTTGAGATGGATTTGTATAGTAACGAAAATGGATAAAGTATAGAACAGGAAGTTTAAATGTGGCGCCTGCTACAGAAAAATTGACGGCGAAGGTGATGTGACGATCTGATCTCGTTTGCGTGGCAAACATGGCCAGATACCGCACAGAACAGAGAGGTTTTGGAAGGAGAAAGAGGAGTCCTTTGCCCAGCAAGTGGGACACTTAAACAGGCCAACAAAAAAAAAAACAACAGAATTAAACAGCAATCTCATCCCCGGCGCAAGGAAATAGCCATAAAACCCCCTGATCACGAACACTGTTTTCTTTTAAAATCCTTGATACATATACATATTTATCTCAAAGCGAACAGAAGGACTTTGTAACAGTGCTCTTTCCTTACTCATATTATTCTAGTCAGCGAAACTAGAATGGTACGTAATTTAAAGTAGTAGCAAACCTAAACAAGCTGATGTTGAGTTTATGTCATGTTCTGATACGAGTACAGGCTCAGAGGCTGATGTTTGTTTAGGACAAGCACTGATTCACGTGATTTATGTAGTCTGCTGATACAGAACGACTGCGAGTTAGAAGAGGGTGAACGTGTTCTCAAAGAAGCTTGCTGGCGTTCAAATTTAATTATAATACTAACATGCCTATCTGGAGCTACGTAGCAAACGAATTCAAAATCATCAGTATTTCAAGCCTACCTAGCGTACACAATACATAATTATATATTTACTTAAAAACCGAAACCAAAGAATCAATATTTATAATTGCGCCTTCTCGTGCACCGTTACGCTTCTGTTTTCGAGAGTACTTTAGAGAGCTAACCGATTCCGACCCTTTTGGAGGACCTTCTTCAACCCCTCAGAGCATTGTTAGCCACATGTGTCCGAGTCACACAGTACTGCAGTACTCGCGCGAGGACGACGAGTCATTAACCAGTGCTGACAGGACAAAGCGCATAAATACGGTGGGGGCGAGTGAACGAGCGAGTCGGGTGAACGAACTGAACGCAGCACAAACGCTCATTTGTACCTGCACTTTAACAATTATTTTTGAATACGTGTGAAAGTGCTAGCTCTTTGTTTTAGGGCCGCTTTTACCAAACGGTTAAACATGTTTAAAATTTTATTTAAGGACTAAATTCTGTTTAACTCCACAAGTTGTCTTGCACCACAAGTTAAACACGATTTACTATCCGTCAAATTTAAACAGCCAAAAATGGCTGTTTAAGGTGCTAAACATATTTAGCAGTTGAATTTGAGGTTATATTTTGGTCGTGCGTCGTACGTGAATAATTTGATTGTGATAAGAATAATGAGTTTGTCTGAGTTTCTTATTGAAGAAATTGATGACAACGACAAAGATATTGTCTACTATCTAGACAGACCTCGTGCATATGTTCAAAATTGCTGAAGTTTTTTCGAAGATTTCGCCTAACCAAGAAGACAACGAATATTTTTGCTAGAAATAATTGAACCTAAATTATTGTTGCATCGATTACTCTTATATAATTGTTTTACAAGTTTAGTTATACAATCAAAATGAAACAGTTGCTGTGAGGATCTAAAGCTAGCGGTACTAATATAAACAGTTAACTTATGACAGACTATTTACATATACTAGTTCATTATAAAGTAAATAATAAATAAATACGCGTCTCACACTTTGACAGATAACTCGTTTTACGCAAAAGACAAAACCAAATATCGACAAACAATCGTGAAATAACGCTAATTGTTACCATATTGCTCAAATCGTGAAATGGAACGCACAAAAATTAATGCGGGAACACTCTAAAATGTGTTTAATTAAATTCAACCTTCAAAATCGTGGTGAAAGACAAACTTAAATAAGTTTAAATTAATCATGTTTACAAATGTAAACATATTTAACTTAATAGTTTTAAACCTATTTTAAATAAGATTTGGTAAAAGTCGCCCCTAGTCTCTCTAGCTAAATTATATTTCGTCTAAGGGTGGTGGGACACTGCGAGTAAACACGTATGACAATACAATTGTCAAATTGTGTACCGAGTTGCTGAATTTAAATCTAACTTTTGTAGTGTAGGGAAGATTAGAAGAACGTCAATATAATCAAATCGCATCTGAGAGCCAGCTACAAAACTTTCCAATGTTACAATTTACAAATATTTATGTTTAATCGAATGCTTTATCATTGGTATCTAAAAATAGTGTCACACACACCAGTCCTTTTATTCGAGTTCAACAAACTCAAACTCGTTTTGATCTCCAAATTATTCTCAGCTAAACAGATCGTCAATCCATCATTACTTCCAGGCCAGGTCGCGGTCGTTGCGAACTTGAAGTGATTACGGCTGAATATTGTCCTATTCCGATCACAATGCGAGCATTATCGTCTGTGTGCCGACTGCCGACACGCGCGTGCCTCGTGCGAACAAAAAGTGTTAACTGCTGTTTATAAGTACCTAGATTATGTCATGCGACAGGGAAGTTAGAGAAGGTAAACTACGAAAAGATAAAATCGGTAGCTAGCCAACCAATGAGTGGTCAACAAAAAGGGTCACTTTATTGGATGTCAGCAGATTGACATTGACAAAGTCATGAAACGAGTCGCATAGTATCTCTTTCCTTGTTCGTCATCACTCTGCCCTTATCTCATAGTATCTCTTTCCTTGTTCATCATCACTCCGCCCTTACCACAATTCATTTGTGGTCGGCGTAGCGTGTCTTCTGCTTCCATACTTCTCAATGTTGTCATCATCTCAGCGGCTTTTACACATCGCTCCGCCTAAAAGAAGCTCTTACGCGTATTACATAAAATATCAAGGCTTGTTCACTGATAACAGCATAGGCAGCAGAATATCCATACCACTTTTTGAGAGTAACAGTTACGAGATTTACGTGTATGAGGGCTACGGCTACAATTATTTGCCACTTACTTGTTTGTAGGCTTTGCATGCTGTAGGAAAACGCTGCACGTAAACTTTTTTTTTTAGTTCAACTTGGGATGACATAAGAATATTTTCAAGTAGTGTTTGGATAGGATCGTCTTATTATCCTGCTTGGTGTCCATGATTGTGTGTTTGAACCGATCGAGTTAATATAATAATATGTTATTATAACATACCTACACAATGATTTAACGAAAAAACTTTATCGAGAGGTTGTTGGTCGGGTTACAGAACGCAGTTACTGAAATCAACCTTATGTTATTAGCGTAATTGATGTTAGTAAGTTATTAAAGATGATCGTCTATTATTATATAGGTAATTAAAACGACTAAAAATGACGTTGTAAAAGTAAGAAGACTGTTTCATGTGAGGTCCAAGAGTATTTGGGGTTTTCTGTAGAGAAATTACTCTGCAATAAATTGGTGCACAAAATTATTTGACTGACTTGTTCCCAAGAAACTATGGCGCGGTAACGAAGTTTCATACAACAGTACTTTTGGCGAATGTATAAGGAAAGTTGTGTATTTAATTGTTTAATAATGTATCGACAGTACTAGTTATAAGGGCCTTCAGAATAACTTCATCCCAAAGTTGTATTATTAGTTGCAGAGAACTCAATATTCGAGATTTTTACTTTTGTATTGAGAGGAGGAATGAGGCGTAACCTGTATCTATAGTATTATTCGACGATAATGATCTTGAAACGGGTCAAGGGCGCACTTGAACTCGACCTTACCTCTTACTAACTGAATAACAGAAAATTACACTTGTTACATACGGAATAGAGTCCAAAACAAACGCTAATATTGTTAATGTGATACTCAAGTCCAATCTGAAAATTGCGAATGAAATGCGCGATAAATACTGTATATTATACCATTTATCTATGTATCATCAAAGCGTATACCTACTAAATTATTGTAAAATATTCTTTATTTTTAGTGCTATTATTATGTTTAGAGCGGAAAAAATACCAGGGCCTTAAAATGAATTTTAAATGAGTACTGCGTTTCTTTAAATCTTTAATTAGCTACATGTTTTATTAAGACACTAGCGGACGTCCCGCGGTTTCACCCGCATAGTTCCCGTTCCCGTGGGAGTACGGGGATAAAATATATCCTATGTTACTCGTGGATAATGTAGCTTTCGAATGGTGAAAGAATTTTTAAAAACGGTCCAGTAGTTTTTAAGCCTATTCATTACAACCAAACAAACAAACAAACAAAGTTTTCCTCTTTATAATATTAGTGTAGAAGTGTAGATTTGGAAGTACCTAGCTATCAATACTCAATTATTACAATTACAATTATTACATACATAATTTATGAGATGAATCTTTCAATACGTCGTCATTTACTGTACCTAATAAGATTTTGATGCCGATTTTTGTTTTTTGAACATGTACTTTGTAGAAAATTTAACAATAAATTAAAACACTTTTAGTCGAAAAATCCTAAAAGAATGAACCCAAATTAATTCGAAAAATCCTAAAAGTATAAATTCAAATTAATTACAACAGCGAGAAGTGTCCTTAAAACCCTCCGATTTCTTGGAATCTACTACACATACGAGTAAGCTTATTAAACTTCTTTGAAACCAGATTTCAAGTACTATTAATGTAGCAATATGTTGATACTTTGATATTCAGTGACGCGTGACGCATACCGTGAAACAACACACACACATAGGTAGGTATGTAGGCATGCGGAGGGAGAGGTTTTTATTATAATTTGATATGTTTGCTCTATTAAGTTAGTAGGATACAGGATTCTATTCTCGTCATGTTCAGCTAAATGGGGCAGAATGTGCGCGGGCCGGGCGACAGCGGGGAGGGATGGGGCGGAGGGGTATGGGGAGGTATGCTTCTGATCATTACATAGCTCATTAAGTTCATTTATAGTCATTTATCTAACATGCACGCATCGATGATGTGAGACACGAGGTTTTGTGTTGGAACTAGGGCCTAGTAGCTACAGGATTTTGCTATTCAGAATGATTGATTGTCGTATCAAATCGTGACATAAATAATAGCCTTTGTGCTTAAACGAAGTTCAAGTAACTTTTGTTACTCGTCTGTGTTCCATTTAACTATTTCTTACATTATAAATACAATCATCAATCGTATTTTCTGTTAAATAGCGAGCATTTACGCCTGATAAGCTTAAAAGTCACAGATAATACTAAAAGCATTGCACGCGATACTCTCGTGATTCAATTAATCGCGTTAAATAGCCGAGCGAGTCTTTGTGCGCGTAATCTGCGTCGCAATGAATTCGGTCAATTTGATCCTATCAACAGGTTATAAAGGGTGTTCGTCTATCGTGACGTCACGGCAGTGCCGGCACCACATTGGTCCCACCCTGCTGACTGGGTTCGTAGTGTTTTGTGGGACACTTCTGCAAGCAGTAGGGGACTTTAATCAATGTCCTGAAAGAACGGGATTGATATTTTATAGCAGCTGTCCACTCTGGAAATAACCGTAAAACATAAGCGTGTGTCTCCTGTTTGACTGGTATTAAAGCTGTATACTTAATATAAAATGAAATGCACTTCCCTTATTAAAAACATGGAAGATTAAGTTCTGGATAGCACACCATTCTCATCACTATATATTTTTCATTTTTCATGTAATAAAGTTGAAGTTGAGTGTGATCGGTATTCTCGCTGCGGGTTCGGTCGGCAGGCGGCAGGCGGCAGGCGGCAGTCGGTAGTCGGCGTGTTTGTAAGCTAGGCATTTAACTGTGCTGCCAGCGAGACGTATGGTGCGCGATAACTCTCGGGACAAGCGAGTCGGCATAAATCATAGAGTTCCCCGAGTACATGAGTACACGCGCACCGCCCGCGCCTGGAACACGAGATAAAGGAATTTCGGAGGGTTTGTGTAATCGTTCTTTCGTTTGCATTGAAAAAAGAAAGCTGCAAATGATTGGTGGCATTTAAAAGCTCGGTAAAGGGAAATCGACCAACAATGAATCGGGCCTCTTAAACTGAAGGATTCGCGAAATAACGACTGTAATGGCTTAGGCCAATTATGATCCAAGCTCGAAAGTGATACCTCCTGCCTATTTGGGAAAAGTGTAAGTTATTCAGACCATAATATTCCTCAAATATTGTCATAGGTAGGAGCTCTTTTTAACCGACTTCCAAAAAGAGGAGGTTATCAATTCGTCTGTATGTTTTTTTTTTTTTTTTTTTTTTTTTTTTTTTTGTGTTTGTTACCTCATAACTTTCGACTGAGTGAACCGATTTTGATGATTCTTTTTTTATTTGAAAGCTGGTGCTTCCCATGTGGTCCCATTTTAATTTTCTGAAGATCTGATGCTGGTCTTCGGAGATATACAATGGAACTCCTCAAAAATGTACGGCAAATCTGCAGTGATTGCTGTTATCGCTTGTAAGTTTATTGTTTATACAACATCATGACGTAATATCACGCCTGTATGCTCTGAGGGGGTACGCAGATGTGTACAGTACACCCAGATTTCGACAGTGTTTGTTACCTCAGTACTTTCGACTGGGTGAACCGAGTTTGATGATTCTTTTTTAATTTGAAAGCTGGTGCTTCCCATGTGGTCCCATTTTAATTTGCTGAAGATCTGATCCGGATCTTCGGAGATATACAATGGAACTCTTCAAAAATACACGGCAAATCTGCAGTAACTGCTGCAATCACTTGAATGTTTATTGTTTATACAGCATCATGACGTAACATCACGCCTGTATGCTCTGAGGGGGTGCGCAGATGTGTACAATATTCCCAGATTTCGACAGTTAGGTGTATTAAGTTCCATTTATTGGGGATAAGCCTCCTTGACATGTATTGTTTTTTTTTTGTTTTATTGGCAAGGGTGCTTCAAGGGTAGTTTGATGAGAATTTGGTTAGGTTCTGATTATGGGATCCATGACAAAGGAACGGAGCTCTTCAATTCTTAGAAGCAAATTAACGATACTCGGCCAAATCTTTTAAAGGCTATCCGGATATTTGGGCCACGTACCATAACGTCGTTATTAACCGACTTCAAAAAGGAGAAGGTTCTCAATTCAATGTTCCCCGATTACTCGAAGATGACTGGACCGAATTTGTTTTTTAATTGTTTGAAAGGGTATACTTCCCAGAAGGCCCCATAATCATCAAGTCAGGATCCTGATAATGGGATCCTGGAGAAATAGAGAGAACTTTTCAAATTTTATAGGCACACCAGAAGCGATTTGGGTAGTTTTAGAAAGACTACTTTCTCGGAGTGATCCCATTTAAATTTGGTAAAGATTAGATGAAAAACTTCGGAGAAAGGCAACGGAACTCCTCATTAAATGTAGCAAATGTGTGTCTCTTACTGGGATTGCTGAAATCTCATGTCTGTCTATTGTTTACACCAGTTCATAACAAAAAATCACGCTGGTACGCTGTAAAAGGGTATGCACATGTGAACCACAAAAAAGTGAAAAATAAAAACTTTTTGCAAAAAATAAAACCGACTTCACACAAAAAAGTGAAAAATAACTTTAGCTTCAGAAGTCGGTGACAAAAAAACTAAATCAATCAAATAAAGGTCACCGACTTCTGAAGCTAAAGTTATTTTTCACTTTTTTGTGTGAAGTCGGTTTTATTTTTTGCAAAAAGTTTTTTAGTTGCAAGAATACCTCCACGCAGGAAAGCTTGAAATTTTCACAGTTTCACGCCTCCCGCGCGTTGTAATTCCATATAATCATAATATTTATAGTTCCATATCGCGCGCCGCGTCGCTTGCCGCTCGTAAACGCGCGCGTCACGCGTCGCTTTACTGCCGCGGCGCGATAACAGTGCCGCGGTCGCACGTACGCGCGTTTACGATGCGTGGCTTATTACTACCTGTCGTGATGATATTGTTTCAACACAATCTCGATTGAGCCCTTCGTTATGTTGTGTGTTGATGTGTTGTGTACTTGTGTCGCAGATCGGGGAAACAAAGGGGATACGTCGTAAGTTCCCTTATTGTTGTGGGTTGGGTTATCTCTGACTTGGATAATGCACGGAAACATTGGTCACAAGGATCTTTTGGCGCTTGAATGACATTGGACAATGAATAGCAAACATTTCTGTAACTGTTTTATTTATTTATGTACGCACAAAATGCTAAATAGGAAAAAAAGTGCGGTGTCTAGATTTTATAATTTTCAGTTTCGTATAATCTTATTTGTTTAGTTAGTTGAATGTTGAATTGTATTTTAGCGGTGAATTTCTGAAACTAAGTTACATACAGACACAATTAAGTCATTATCATCAGCATCATCTAGGCTGATGATCATTAATTTCAAGGCACTAAAGTCAATCCAGATCGTCACTCCGTCTGCCCCACGAACTCGTCTCTCCAACGATAATCGGTTCTACGGCTAATATTTTCGCTTCAGCTTTATTCTGTGTCATCCACTTTGGTTCCCCGAAGGATCACCTCGTTCTGGTTTCGATCTCTCATAGAGACTCCAAAATAGACCATAATTAAGTACCACAATGCCTGCTGTTTCTACTAATATTGTTACCGAGATATCCTTGAAATGACTTGTTCATATATAATTATAGACACCTCCATCTCAGCACCTGTTCTGTATCACTGTACATTGTATTAGCTCCACACAAGCGCGGCGTCACGTCGAGCCTGTAATTTTTCCAGACTGCCTCCAATACGATTATGTCACGCTACAGATACACACAGAAGGACCAGTACTCCGGGATGTCAAGTGAAGTTAAATATTGGTCACATACTTGTAGAAAAGAAACTATGGAATGGTTGTGTGAGGAATGATATGAAGGAAAAAGGTGTAAATGATTGCTTGACCGTTGACAGGGGAGAATAGAAGAAAAAATCGTTTTTTTGTTTTTGATTTTTTTTTGTGCAGGAAGATGATGATTGTAATCGGTGTTGTCACGAACCACAGTAATGTCCACCCAACCAGCAAAAACTAGACTTACAACAATCTCAAGACTACTCTTAAATCACTCCTATATATTCGTATAAGCCTGGGTTTGGGCACTAATTATAAGCTTATTTAGTTTCATATCGTTCTAATATCAGTCTTATTGAATGCTGTTTGCACTTACTGAACTCTAGCCAAAATCAATTTAAGCCGACTTAGGCTAATATTGGTCTAAGGTTAGAACCATTTGAGGCAATACAAGCTCATTATGATTGTACGTCAGATCAAACTTAAAAGTTTGTTTGAGTGTTGGTTTCAAAGTTACAATGAAACAATTAATAAATGAAAACAAATTAAAGTTGCTGTGAAGTTAATGCGTCAGTGTATTTAAGTTTTACGGCAAGTAATCGTATTGGAATTTATTATTTACTGTTAAGTAGACCTCGTTTTACGCTTCAAAATTCATGCGCCTTGTTAAATAAGGTATTTTCTGTTCTCGTTTGATAATTTTATTTGTAAATTTCTATTGATAGTGTCGCCATTAGTATAGCTGCATTTTACAAGAGCAATATTAGACTATTGTAAGATTGTTTACTCTAATTTTAGCATTTGGTATGCTAAAGATAACTCCATATTGCAATAAATTAGGGTACCTCGCAAAAAAAAAAAATTACATAACTCTCCAGTTTTTGTAATCCATTATTTATTACTATTAAAATTTAAAAAAAATGAAATTAAATATGGCCAGCAAAATGACTCGATCTAAGATCAAACGGTGTTAAATGAGTCTTGTCTTTTGTATTGTAAATACATTATGTTGATCCAAAATCACTCTAATATCATACTTATCCAGTGCTATTGATCTAATAATAGTTTAAAATAAGATCAGAAATGCACGTACTCACAGTACTCTTATGCAATGCTGATATTAGTCTGACATCTTACAATAGCATTTAGCAAGTCTAATATAAAATCAAACGAGCTTAGAAATTGCGCATATAAGAGCAAGTTTTCTCAAGTGCAACTAGTCTTAGTAAATTATCTTATATACAAATATGAGACTTGGTTATGAGACTGAGCGTTCTTGAGCCCATACCGGCTTATCTAAATGTAATATAGGATCGATGGCATGTTCTAAAACAAATATAAGAGCGCTTAAAGCCTACCACTCTTATATAGTGCGAGTTCTGAGACTATTTTGCTGGTTGGGCACTACAGTTCTAGAAAATTACATTGTAATATTCCTAGGCTTAGGTAGTGTCAGCTTTCAAAACATGAAAACCTCTTTGCAGTAAACAGGAAGGTAAGGTAACCGGAAGATATTTTCTGCGTTCTTTGACGTTTCTGCCTTTTTCAATATTTTTACTCTCCCTTTTATTAGCATACAATGTATGTAGTTGTCATGGAGTGGTCCTTCTGTGCAAGCATTCGGTAGCAATGATCTGGGGATTCCCTCTCGCCGCAAATTGGCCGCACACGCTCCGAACGTCCTTGACTCAACTTAACTTGATATTCTCGCCTCACAGAGGAAGCTATTAACTTGGCTCCTCTTTATATACCTATCTCGACTTCTGGGACTTTGACCAAACTGCTCTGTGTTTACAATACAATTATATTAGTAAGCGACTGTTGAATATAAAATCGATTTATTTGTCACATTTCACTAGGAGTGCGTGGGCCACGGAATCAATCACATATTTTAGCATTTTTTTGTATAATTTGCAAGTCAATTTGGAATAATTTATGAATGTAGCTCGTTTCGTTTTACACGACTTCTTTATTTCCACGTGATGAAGTGTTATTACTCCTTATGTTAGGCTTAATGGCGATGTAAAACAACCATTCGCATAATTACAATATTATTATACGCCTACTTCTAAATACCAATGTCCTAGACCAATGCCACTGCACACTGGCGTGAATGTCACCTGCCACGTGCCGCGTATCTAACAGAATGACCATTATGATGTCATTAGGAACTAGAAACGCTCTAAGCGCACGACCAGCTTTTCTTGCTACTTAAAACAACATCCTCGTTCAATAAAATAACATAATAATATGTTAATTACGAACACTTAATTGCTCACAGATAAAAGCTGAAGAAAAATATAAAACCAGGAAACTACAAAGAAAAGAGGAAATGTGTGACATGTGTCAGTTCTCATAGTGTGGGTCTGTTTGTGAACTATCTGAATCTGAATACAAACTAACGAACACATCAGAAGTAAGTTCACAACTTGACGCATGTTCACTTACAGTGCGTTCCGAGATAGACTGTAAACGCTATGAGCGTCCATAAACCCGTTCCGAGATACCGTGAGCGCGATCATAAGCGCGATATCGATGTTCCTTGAGTCGTCATAGATGACGTCATGACACGCGCCATCTTGCAATTATACCGACCATGCCCCAAAGAAATATCACCGTGAGTGCTGTCAAATGACCTAATGACAGAATGATCTTAGCTGTCGTAATCGTGAAAACTAAAACGGAACGCAAAATATTGCTGTGAGCGCTGTGAGTGATTATATCGTATCTCGGAATGTACAGTTAAATTCGGGAAAGTCGTTGTGCATCTGTAGATGTCCATACACACTATTTCACATGATGGCTCTTTAGACAAGCAATATTTCATCGGAACATGACAATATAAAGCTTAGGAAAATAGAAAGAAACAATAATAACTTAATAATAAACGTAAGCAACTGTAAAATAAATGTTTGTTTTAGTAAACTCATCCGGAGGCATTGCTGCTCGCCCGGGGTGTCCCTGGAAAGCAAACCAATTTAGTTTATTACATTTTCCGGTAATGGGGATGGCAACTGTGGAACTAATGGCGCTAGCATAGTTTGCTCCAAGCATCGTCATTGGTAGAAAATCTGGTAATGTCATTTTAAATTTCAAAATGGCTTGACCTCATTGGTCAGATTGGGAACAAGCTATGCTAGCGCCATCTGATTTAAGCTTTCACCGGCCAACCCCATTCCTCCTTAAATAATCTGGTTAGTCCAGAACCACACCGTAAATCGATACGATATGATCATAAAATATTTCATTAAAAAAGAATGTGTCGTTTATCACAACCGACGGGTGCCACGGGCACACGGGTGCGTGCCGATCTTTTGTGTGACGCTTCGTTAACTTAACTAACGGTTAGCGGTTTCAAAACAACGTAACATCACTAACACTCTTCCAGCTTAACCGTGGCTTTAGAAAACTCGGTCAATTAGTTACAAAAACACACACATTTTTATAATCACTTGATACCGGCTGCTTACGTCCAATAAACAGCAAATTTATGACGAAACATTTCTCGAAAACATGTTCAACATCAAAGGTGTTCCAATAACTCTGGTAAACCGTCTCCTAATTAACTGGTAACAGTTACGAATTTAGTAGATATTAACAGATTACCCAGAAGTTGGGTGTTTGACGACTTGTGAATAGGCATTGCTTACACACTACGATTACAACGATAATACGCAGAGCTTTTAAAATAAAAAAAAAAAAACAAAATTGTTTATTTCTTCAACAAAAATTAGTTTGTGATTGGAGCCTTCTTTTAAGCAAACAATGCCTTGCTTTTAACTATTGAACTAAAGATTAAACGCAGCTATTTGTAACCTAAGTACTCGTAGGTTGAACTTTGTCCGTAACCTTTCACCGACACTAATAACGGATATGTTATCTGATCTAATAATCTAAATTCGCCTTAAGAAAGAAAAAAACTGCCACAAAAGAAATCAAGATAGAGAATTTCACAGACGTTTTTGAGAGTCAAATACGGTACCTATGTAGGACTGTAGGTAGGTTTCACTTGTGGCCAAATAGAATTGGTTTCGTTTAATTTTTGTGGGAACAATACAGTAGTCACAGTAGTGCTTATATTACGTGAAGTGAACCGCAATCTTTTTAGTACCTAACTTACTAAAATGTTCAATTGTAGCACAATTAGTGGATAAATGCAACTGAAATAAGAAACACAAATGTGAAATATTTGGTTTCATAAGGCCTACATAAGTTTTTTACTTAAAACGTCCAGAATAGGTGTACGGTTAGGGTTGGTTGTTTCATATGGAGAAGAACCGGAAAGAAACTCTATGAAAGTTACTCTTTTAAACCACATGAAAACCTAAGAACCCCATTCTCTGAAGCATGTAAAATAAAAGTCGTAAAGAACAGATCACAACACAATGCACGCACAGACTCGAGATACGGGTGTTTCTACATAGCCGCGGCTCGGCCCACTGCGCACCGACTGTAACAAATGCAAAATTATCTAGATTAAAATCTAATTAAATTTACAAGGCGAATAAATCGGAAGGAGCGGGACGAACACAAACAACTGAGGATATCACACGAATGAATCGTGTGCGAATTAGAGAACAACGGGCACATGCACGACTACACAACGTACAGAATGTACTATACGAGTATATTTACTCGCTCGGATGGTTCGGGAGTTGCGACACACAACTAACTAGCTACCTGTGAGCGGGGGCTGAAGGACAGCGAGGAACCTGTAGGCACTACTGTAGTAGTTGTAGTACCAGACCGTACACAGCATGCTTTTAGTTATGAATAAATACATAGATTATTTTATAATTTCACAGTCTTATGTTTAGTATTGTCACTTATAAATAAGGGGGACTACCCTTTATTACAATTTATTAAAAAAAACTCCGTGCTTTTTAAAATTACCCTTTTTGAAATGAAAAGGATCTAAAACAGAACGCAACCCAAAAATGCTAATAACAATTCACAAAATGTGCTGACTGAGCCCGTCCTAAAGAAAAGCTTTATTTATTTATACACCTTGACAAATAAGCTTAATACCTTAACACAAATTGTACTGTCGGGATCTCCTAGCGCTGGCGGTGCGTGGGGGACGTGTGTCGCCAGTCCTTCAGCGGTTTACATAACAAGTGGTACCTAATTACCTACATACATATCGACGTTTCGTTCATATTGTATGTAAAGTGGCTTCGAGTTGCCTTACAGTAGATGCCTTATTTTCTGCGACATAAGGAACAAGATACATCAGTGCGACTGTGACTGTATTAGCCGCCATGCTAATAAACTGTTAAATAAACTCGGCGTAGCAATAAACTCTTGTCTACTCGTCGCAGCGTTTAGCAATTTTTTGCTTTGTTTATCTTGGGGTAATACGACAGATAAATTCGTTCTATCAAATGAAATAAACGTTATATGTTTATGAATGCGGGTTCAGTTGGAAATTAGTCTGACTATATCATTTGCTAGTTAGTCCTCACTATGTCCTCACATAATCTATAAGATCGTATTTAGATAAGTAATGGTTCAAGTTATCCAATTTGCGTAGCAGGAGCGAATTGCGATTTCAATGAATGATAAACAAATAGTGCTTGCATCGCATTCATCAGTAAATTGGCTGTAGTTCAGCGCCACTAATCGTTTAATAAATCAATCCAACCGCTGGTACACAAAGCAGTGACGCGATCACTGGCAGTCAGTGAGCGCTGAGCGCAGACCATCGAATGTCCCGACGATAACCATCACCAACTGCTGGATTTATGGTCATACAATGATATTTTACTTATGATATCATTGGTTACCTCATCTCTCTGTCGCGAACTTGTTTATTCACATTTTTAATTTATTTATTGTATCAAAACAATTACTTCGTGGTGGTTTTCTAACGTAGTGTAGGTTCACAGATGGTACGTTTCAGCTTTGTGACTTCTTATATGAGATTTGGTAAGGGTTTTCTGTTCACTAACAGTGTTGAAATTTTGAAAATTATTGTGAATAACGGTATTAAATTATGGTATTTTTGCTGCAAAATAACATTTGTAACGTGTTCTAGAACATAGAAGAATAAAATGGTTACAAAGAAGGTCTAACATCAAATGTATATAACCTATACAATTCCTAGTTACAGCAATAAATTAAAAAGAAAACCAGGCTTGTCATTGTTATTCTCTGACATCACAAAAGTAAACAAAGGTTGGAAAGTCTAAAAAAAAAAAAAACCCGCGATAAATACCCGTTTTCATATGTTTTATAATGAAGTCTAAAATATACAGAAAGCCTTTTCGCCTTTTAATTCGTATTATTTATAAATAATACGAATTAAAAGGCGAAAAGGCATGCTAAGCCTCCGCATAAAGGCTATGCAGTTATTCGAAAAGAACGTATGATAAAATTTTGGATTACAATACTTAAAAACGTAAGTACAAAAACACAAACATTACACAAACTAAGGATTCAACTGAAAGATATTCAGGGACACGTCATATTTCCGAAACTTTTCACCGCTGCACTGGAGGATGTCTTCAAGGTTCTGGACTGTACAGGGCTAGGCATCAATATCAATGGCGAGTGCATCACCCACCTTCGGATTGCCGACGATATAGTGATCATGGCTGAGACCATGGAGGACCTCAGTGTCCTCAGTACAATGCTTGATGACCTCAGTAGAGCTTCCGGAAGAGAAGGTCTTAAAATGAACATGAACAAGACGAAGGTCATGTTGAATGCCGATGTCACACCAATTCCTATCAAGATCGGAGACCCTTCACTCGAAGTTGTAGACGATTATGTGTACCTGGGACAAACGGTCCAGTTAGGTAGGTCTAACTTCGAGAAAGAGGTCAATCGTCGAATACGACTCGGCTGGGCAGCGTTTGGGAAGTTGCGTAGTATCTTCTCGTCCAACTTACCGCGGTGTCTCAAGATGAAAGTCTATGACCAGCGTGAGTTGTCAGTGATTACAAACGGAACCGATACGTGGTCGGTCACAATGGGCCTCATCAGAAGGCTTAAAGTCACACAAAGGGCAATGGCGAGGGCTATGCTCGGAGTTCCCTTGCGTGCTCGAATCAGACATGAAGACATCCACTAGAGAACCAAGGTTACCGATGTAGCTCGAAGAATTGCCAAACTTAAGTGGCAATGGACAGGGCACATTGCTCGTAGAACGGATGGCCGATGGGGCCTAAAAGTTCTGGAGTGGCGACCGCGATCCGGAAGACGTTGCGTTGGAAGGCCTCCGACTCAGTGGACAGATGATCTGGTGAGGGCTGCAGGAATTTGCTGAATGCGAATCGCGCAAGATCGGTCAATGTGGTGACACTTGGGGGAGGCCCATGTTCAGCAGTAGACGTCTTTCGGCTGAAATGATAATGATGATGATGATGATGAAAAAACTCTGCCAAGCTCATTACATATTTATGATAGGACTGTAGATAGTTCCGCGCTTTTTGACGCGACTAGGATTAGTCTACCAAATACCTCGTCAAATACTAGTTGAAAGATGGAACACACAAAATTAAACAGATGTCCACTGATTTACAAAGCGCGCATGAAAAACAACCATTTAGATAACACTAATCATTAATGTCCAGCCGATACCGATTCAAATATGTAGTACTAGCTGTTGCCCGCGACTTCGTCCGCGTAAACCATCCTTGTAACATAGGGGTATAAAAGAAGCCTTCGACTTGTTCTCTAAACTACCAAATATACCTACACAAAAAAAATGTTAAATCGGTGAAGTCGTTTCGGAGGACTTCGATAACAAACAATGTGACACGAGATTTTTATGTATTAGACAGCTTTGTCTGCGGCTTTGCTCGCGTTGAATTCGGGGTAATTGTAATTAAAAAATGAGAGAATTTCATTGCGAAAAACAAAGAGTAAGTAAAATTCAAGATCCAGCAGACTTTTAAAGATATACATATCTGGGTTGCTCATAAATTAGTTGGTTTCAAAGCAGAACAGAGGAACTTTGCAGAAGTATTGTGTAAAATCTTAAATTTTTGTCTAGGATGGAATTACTATGGCCGGTAAATTACATAACGATACGTAGCTACGAAAACAAACAAAACTTAAAGAAAAATTAGATTTGTGTTCAGTGAAAACCATGAAAACGACACCCACGAAGGAAAAACGAAAAAAATCCTAGGTGCCTTCTTGGATTTTCATTTTAACCTCATTTTTGTTATCAACGACTCCGAAAAACATGAAAATGACACACATGACGAAAAATTTACTTCAACGCCATTTCGATTTTCATTTCGATCTCATTTTTGTAATCAGCGACCTCGAAAACCACGTAAACGACACCCGAGATGGAAAAACTAATACTTTTCCTGGGCGCTATCTTGTATTTATCAATTGAAGGAAAAAGGTAAAGGGTGAGGGGTGAGGGTACTCTTGTGAGGTTTCGAATGAAATAGTCTTACCAATCTTGTTTCCCCTTACAAACATTTGAGGCCCGTTTCAGGTAGGGTATATTTTGAAAAATTCTTTCTTAGTGCACCCCTAGACTACATAAGGAACCTACTTGCCAAATTTGGAATCAGTAGACCCAGCGGTTTGGGTTGTTCGTTGATTTTTAGAATTTATCACCCCATTTACCCCTCTTAGGGGTTGAATTTTGAAAAAACCTGAAACCCGTTTCTACTCATTTATCAATAGGAGTACTCTTGTGAAGTTTCGAATGAAATAGTCTAACTTATCTTGTTTCCCCATACAAACTTTGGAGGCCCGTTTCACCCCCTTAGAGGGTGAATTTTGAAAACTTTTTTTTTAGTGCACTCCTAAACTACATAAGGAACCTACTTGCCGAATTTGAAATCTGTAGACCCAGCGGTTTGGGCTGTGCGTTGAATTTTAGACTTTGTCACCTCATTTACCCCTCTTAGGGGTTGAATTTTGAAAAAACCTGAAACCCGTTTCTACTCATTTATCAATAGGAGTACTTTTGTGAAGTTTCGAATGAAATAGTC
This sequence comes from Xestia ashworthii, assembly GCA_950022955.1. NCBI lineage: Eukaryota > Metazoa > Arthropoda > Insecta > Lepidoptera > Noctuidae > Xestia > Xestia ashworthii. The sequence goes on from OX465557.1 coordinate 512,633, forward strand.
TAACTTATCTTGTTTCCCCATACAAACTTTGGGGGCCCGTTTCACCCCTTTAGAGGGTGAATTTTGAAAAATCCTTTCTTAGTGCACCCCTACACCACATAAGGAACTTTCATGCCAAATTTGGAATCTGTAGACCTAGCGGTTTGGGCTGTGCGTTGATATATCACCCAGTCAGTCAGTCAGTCAGTTTACTATTTTATATATACAGAAGAAGAAGATTTCACGTATACAGAACTAACATTGAATATTTATCGTAAGAATTACACAATAATGTTACGTTTATTTACGAGTGTATCGGGGATTACAGTACTGCCAGAATTTGATTAAGCAGAGCCTTCGATCGCTAATAGAAGCAGCGACTGTAATGCTTGATCACGTCGTTAATATCACATCAAACTTATTGGTTTCATTCATTGATGTGACAATACATATTATGCGGATGATTGTAATAATATGTTAGCTTAATGTGAAGATATAATACGCCACGTACAATGTTGCAAGTAGTTCTGATTGGCGGTTAGTGGTAATGATGTGATTTCAAAGTTGTTTCATCGAAAATATTTCTGATGTCGGTTGCGGTTGGCTGCCAATAGTACGTTATGTTGTTCATTACAGTACGGTTCGCTCATGTTGTATAACAAAATCAACATTACGAACAAATGAATTGTAACTAACACGCTTACTTATTACACAGAAATGTTTATTATATTTATGTTCAATAAAGCATTTAATAAAACAATACAATGGGCGGAGAGCATAGGCACATTCAAACTTCTGTCCATAACCAGAGTTAAATCCATGAACTTAATGGTAGTTTAATCAGTCGTCATGTAAAAATAAGTTAAGCTGTCGTCATGTAAAGTGGAGCACGCGCCGGGCGTGAGGTCAGACGTACGTCGCGTCGGTACGAGCAGTGGGACGAAATAAGTAGCGTCTACATACAGTACAGTCATGTAAACGTGCCACTTCAACTGCTGACCCGGTCATTAAGCCGAACCCCGCTCGAGATAACTTGGAGAAGGACAACTACAGGAGTATATGGCTAATAATGTTGAGGAATATAAACCGCTGAAGTTGGTTAAACTGGCATTTAGTATAGTTAAGTGTCTTGACGTGGTCGAAAACGTGAACACTTAATAAACTTTCAAAACGAAGACGTTGTTATATTTATAAAGTACTAAATAATCCGCACCAGGCTTCATTAGGCGTATGGAAACTGTTCAAAACTTCGAGCGCATCCTCCCGTGAAAGAACTCTGTGTACGTGAGCATCTTCTAATAAAAGTGGACTTTCTGCAACTAAGTATGTTTTTTGCTCCCTCGCTCGTTCGCCGTCCCGAGTGAAATTAAAAGATGAGTCCTGTCGGCGGTAAGTGTGTCGAGAGGCTCGTCCTCAGTCCTCACAGACTACTCGCTGCGACTTCTTTGATTTAAACTTATGCAAATCGTAGGAGCCAGTCAAGTGGCTTCGGCAACTTACCAAACGATAGTTGAAGAGTGAACGGGGCAAGAAGCATGAGCGGAGAACGGATTTTAGTTACAAAGTCACTATTAATGTTCGACGTGTAAAAGTTTGTTGTTGTTTTTCGTGCTCTTCTTTAGTTTCTCGTGTGATAAAAATGAAAAATCTTTTGCAGTGGCTGTATTATTGCAAAAATTGTCTAGTATTTTTCAGACTTTAACTGTACCAAAAGTGTTTTGTAATCTGTTTTGTAAAAGCCTATAAAATAATAATTAATTACTCCAATACAATTAACTGTAAAATGTCTCGTAAACACCGACTTAATCGCAGTTCCGTCCAATATCGTCAAGGCAGCACTAAATACCTGAGGGAGCCGATCCATCAAACTTTAAATCAGTTATTATGACTTGGATCACAAGCGAATCCATTAGGATTACGCGCTGTAAATAAAGCTAATATCTATCCAGTCTCATCTAATTCGACAGGTTGAATTGGCGCTGTAACAGCCGCGCTTAAACGTGAATGCTTCTTAAATGAGCTCGTTAAAACCGTACTCCTACCTACCTACAGACTGTTAGATTGATACTGTTATTACGTTTTATTACTGTGGAGTTAGTTTGCTACTCATCGACAGTAATTAATCACTGCCTCGTCGTAGTGCTTACTCAAGATTTGACTTAAGTTCATAGATAAACAAATTACAATTTGATTAAGTATGTTGTGTACAGTTGAAATGCAGTGGCACTCGAACTGATGTTATTTTCATGCCAGCTATGATAGGTATATCAGAAATCAACTATGGCACTGTCAATATCACGTTTTCCGTAAATGTAATGTCCCGCTACCGCCCATGACTTGCGCCTCGTTTGTTGGCGGCAGCACGACGCTTGTGCTAACTATTTGTGCGGATTTTAATTAAGTTTGCGCGGTTTGAGTGACACCCCCCCCCCTCCAGTACCCCACCACCACACCGCGTCACCGGCATGCTGCGTCAGGCACTCGCACGCACTACCATGTGCTAAGCTTACATCTAAGTCAGTCAATATTGAAGACAAAGTGCATTACTGTTTGAAGACTTATGCATGTCATTTTAATCACTTAAAGTGTCCACAGCTATGAGATGAGCAGACGGTATTGTTGATATCGTTGGTGGAACTTGGATGAGACAAGTTCTGTGCGCGGAGATTGGCTAAAACAATAAAAACGTGGGGTTGCTGTAAAAATATCCAGTTCTTGGTTAAGCTCGCCATTCTACATGACCGAAATTATTGCAATTTGAATGCATATATTTTATGTTTTTTTTTTTTAATAAAGAATATGAAAATTGTCGAGTAGTGGGTACCCGGTACAGTATAGCTGAACGACTAATAAAGGCTGATATACCCGAGATTACTACGATTGAACATCTAACTAATACTAGTGGTCGCCAGTGGTCGAAAATCTGTAATCATTAATTTAAAAAGTGGTACAAAGTCCAACAAAGTGTACAAAGTGTAATAATTAATTTAAAAAGATTCACGTATTAGTCAATTAGCAAACGTCAACATAGTCGTTGCCACGACCAAGTCAATAAATAGCATTCTGCACCTCCATATAAATAAGTGTGCAAAATTTTATATCGTGCCATTTTCGTTAAAAGGGATACAAAGTTTCTCTTCACGTATTAATATTATGATTAAAAATACCATTTAACTCAAGCCCGGTGCTTGTGGCTTCGGTAAAACTAAATATTTCCTTTAACAATACAACCTTATTAATTCAGCGTCACACTATGATCTGATATTTAAACAAACCAATGCATGCCATTAAGGCATCGATGCGAATATGAATAATGTCGTGTTATTTGAACTAGTTCTAACGGTAAATATTATTATCGGCGCTGATTAATTTTAGTAGTGTAAATAGTGGCACGTACATATTTAGTTGTTTTAATTACACCAAACAGTTTCATGTTCCTCGCGGCGCTCGTGTTATGGAATCTGTCATAACTAATTATTGTTATTTACTCATTGCAATTATTTTTAAGTTTTGATTGGTGCGCAATGCAAAATGTGGTACATTCAACTCGACTCTTCACGTGACCAGAGGGCGGGCCTATTTTTTGGCCAAATGCTGATTGCATTGCCATCCAATGTGGCAGTGCTGCCAGCCTTTTGGGCACTTTTCCTTTTGACAGCGATGTGGACAAATTTTTGACGCCCTGTAATCGTTTTGCTTACTTTTACTTTTAATTAAGTTATTCTTTGTATGTAGTGTATATACATTTTGTTAGTTGAGTAAAAAATAAAACTACATCATACATAAATGTTAGGATATAGATTGTCAAGGTGCTTTCGTAGCGAAGTTACTTTGTATGTTAGTGGGCAGTAACTGATTTCAAGTAAAATCCGTAGCCGCAAAATTTGTAGAAAGTTTCAAAAGTTTAGCATTATGTTACAAAACGCTACTCAATCGAAAGCAACTCCAGTGTGTATGCTATTTCTACTGATCTTGAGTCCTGTTTCGTACCATGCGTGTTTCCGAACGCATTTCTTGTCGTCCGAGCATCTGACGTTTGTTTGACGTTTGGACTGTCACTGTTATATCGGTTCTCTATCGTATTACCTAACTTTTTAATCCATAATCTAAAATGACATATATTTTTTTGTCATAATCATCATTCGTCCGAATGATAATTTACCCGAACTTTAAATCACATAATATCATACGCCATAAAGTTGAAATCCCTAAATAAAATAAGCCCTAAATCTGTTTGTCATAAGTATTACAATCAATAATACACAAAAGACATAAAATGGTTTTCAATATTAGTCATAAGTCCGATTCTAAGTAAATGTTTAATCGTGTGTAGGCGTTGACCTGCAACGCAAGCAAGCATGCAGCAAGCATGCGGCAAGCATACAGCAAGCAAGCTAGCAAGCATGCAATGCAAGCAAGCATGCAGCAAGCATGCAGCATGCATGTAGCAAACATGTAATGCAAGCAAGCATGCAGCACGCATGTAGCAAGCATGCGGCAAGCATACAGCAAACAAGCAAGCATGCAGCAAGCCAGCATGCAACAAGCAAGCATGCAACAAGCAAACATGTGGCAAGCAAGCATGCAAGCAAGCGTGCAGCATGCAAGCAAGCATACAGTATGCAAGCAAGCATGTAGCATGCAAACGAGCAAGCATCATGCAGCATGCATGGTTTCTGTCACGGCTCCGGCGCTGCGGGGCTCCGGCGGCCTCACGCGAGCTTATCGTCGCAGATGGGTTTAACGCCCAACACCGCAGCTTCGGCTTGCTGGCCGGCGAAGCCGGCCAGCCTCAGCCGCGGCGGGGAGTGTTACAACCACCTGCTCCTCAACTCGCGGCCCGCCTCGCCCCTCCGCGCCTACGCGATTTTATAAAACACTCTTGGGGTAGGGCAAACAATACTGCGTGGAGTCGGATTTACAGCAATTCGTTTCTGTCACTAAAACCTAACTTTAGGGATTTTTTTAGCGACCAACAATTTAAAAATGACCATTCGGAATCATACACATTATGTGATACAATACTTAGGTCATACGACTTTATGTCATGTAAAATTAGGAGATTCAATTATTATAGTATTCGATATTATGACAAAATAGTATTAGAAGTAAAGTTAGTTATGTAAAACATAATTTCGTTGTTTTGGCCATTATGGTTACTGAAGTTTATAGCAAACGTGTTATGGATAATGATTTTCGGACAAAAAAATTTAGGACAATCAAGGGAGTACCGTTATATCAACTGTCATCGCTTGACGTTTTGCTTCTTGTTGCTTTGACTCCTTACGAGATTATCGGATTTATTGATTGATTGAGATAATTTGAAAATCCAAGTGAATCCTTTTTGTTTGCAAGATTTTGGTTGTAATTCAGTGTTAATTGGATAAAACGCGCCCATTTGTACCAGAAAACGGGTTTATTTGTTCATTGTAAAGCGCCGGTTGGAGGTTATGCTTAGCCCCGCGTGCGAGGTGAAAATTGAACATTAATTATTGTGAGAAAAGTGTTAACGGTTGTGCCTTTGAACTATTACCAGTGCTGTATTTCCGACCTGTTACGCGCTACTGCGACTAGCGTCTGTTGAAACATAGTCGGATCTGCAAATTCACCCACCACATACATAACACTACACACACACACACACAGACAGACAATTCCAGAACCGGCTTGATCAAGGACTGGTCATCCCCTTCAGCCCACCGGCACCAGGTAAGTTACTTTTCATAAGGGCAATTTAATTTGATTGTCTTCGCGAATCGCGGACAGTTCGGTCACAACTTGCCCTGTTTTTGGACCGAAGTCCCACGTGATCTTTGCCATAACACTTAACCGTTTAATTTGCAATCTTGAAAATACATTGACTAGCTTGTGACCTATAATGTTATAAAATATAAACTGAAGAATATCAATTACACAAAGAAAACTGTTTTCCGAACATGAATCGGTTCTGTTTGTCGAGTTGAGCAATGATCATAAATTACCGGCTGCTGATAACCAAACGGCTTCATTAAGCGCTGACATTGTAGGAGTCGTTAGTGATCGGAGGTCGCGGGGAGTGACCCTGAGGTCACAGGCGAAGATTTGTGCACTACCACCAAGGAGCCACTCGCAGAAGTCCTACTACAGAACTAGAAGCAGGAACTATTCGCTAATCGCTTAAGGTTGCTAAAGCTATGGCAGCAGCACCTTCCCAATAATTTGGCAACAGTGTTTATTTAGTATTTCGTGACGAATCATACTGACCTGATTTTGAAAAAAATAAAATTAACAGAAATAATAAAATATCGCTTATCGTAAAAAAAACAAAATTTCATAATTTTTGACGTCATACCTAATTACATTATTAAAGGCCCGCTTTTCAATACTTCCTAGTGTTTTTGCTGAAAGCAGAATTGGCTCAACCAAATCTAGCAAGTACCTAATAATATGTCACAATCTTCTGTCCTCATCTGTTTAGTGGTACTACATGAACATCCGTGGTCCATCAGTCGTCGCCCGACATTAATCACTTTCCGATCAGCTCAGCTCCGCTAACTCAGTTACGAAGACCACACCTACAGCACTACACTGTACTACAGACGAAGTTATACAACTGAAACTTTATCATTTAGTTAGTACTGTACAGTGTACAGTGTACACCACCTCACCTGGAAGAGTGGACCTACAGCGCTAACTCGTGCCGGTAAATAGATTATCCGCCCGTTCTCTGCAGCACCGGCGCGCGGCGCGCGGCGGGTGACGGGTGACGGGCTGGGGATAAAGTCGGCTGAGTGAAGAGAGGACTGCGGCCCTGAAATGGCCGCTTTAGCAGAACATAATATGAATCACGTTAAAAAAAATATATAGAAATAGACTTTAAACACATAACCTTATAGTCTATTTTAAGAATTTTAAAGTTTTAACGTGGTTCATATTATGTTCTGCCAAAGCGGCCATTTTAGACCCCCAGATTCTGTCAGTGAATTGTGATGTGGTAGATTAAAATAGCAATGAATGCCGAGACTGTTTAGCGATTGCTAGCAGACTCGTTGAAAGAGAAATAAGTCAGAATTGCTTACTTATGGTTATTGATTATGGCTTTACAAGCATAAGTTATCTTATTATCTTAGTTTTTAACGCTTTTGTTTTTCTTTTTCTTTTGTCTATTTTCAAGTATTAAGATCAGAATAAATATATGTATTCGATCTTCGCTCTTGCTCGTGCTCTTGCGTGCTTTTTGTGTTCCCGACCGGCTTTCATTTGATCTATGAAAGTCGTTACCTACAGGTAGTCAGTGACCCGAAAGTCTGACAACCAGTCTTACCAAGGGGTATCATATTACCCAATATTGACTGGGTTGTGGAGGTCAGATAGGCGGTCGCTCCATGTAAAATACTGATATTCAGCTGCATCCGGTTAGACTGGAAGCTGACCCCAGCATAGTTGGGAAAAATTTGGCAGATGATAATTTCACCTACATAATCACCTTTCTGTCCTTGTTACATGTTACTTAGGGTTATGTATTCCGTCTAGTGAAGTTCACTTTTCACAACCAAACGAGGTTTCTTCAGTAGCACTTCTTAATTTTTTAACTCAGTATACAAGGTGCAGTTCGTCAGCGTGTCCTGGCGGAGTATATTCTGCATACAATTATGAGATTTATATTCATAAAGTTGTTGACTTGCAAGCTGCATGTATACAACTCCACTTGCATTTTGCACGACATGCATTCCATCAACTAACTCATTTTGCACGTTTTCTAAATGCACATATTTTTAAGATCGTGTACTTATACACTACGGTAAAGTTATTCGGTTCCTCAGACCGTATATCTATTCCTTTGAATTAACAATTTCTTCTCCTGCAATTTTAAGTGTATTTTTAGAACAAGCACTATACTTTCGTTGCATTTACTATTGGCTCACAAAAGATTCATAGTGAGCTCGCATTCTAAAACCTTGAAAATACCCAAGTTCATCGACATTTCGAACGAGGAGGAAAAACAATCTTTAGCAATCTGTTTTTCTTTCATTTCAAGTACATAAATTACTTCTGTAGTATCCTCGGCATGTGGCAGGCGCAGCCATTCGTTGTCCAGCAGTGGGGTGTGGGGTGAGGTGCTTCCGGCTTCGGATAGATCACCGCGTGTTGGTTTAGGTCTCGGCGAAGTTATCGCGTATCGATACGCCACAGCTGCGACCCTGCACACCCCGCCTAACAACTATGTCGAGGTCATGTTCCAAACTCTCCACAATGCACTTTTTGCTTCTGCCAATAGAGTACACTTCACATTGGCAGCGATAGCCAGAAGTGGACGAAGTTGCAAGCCATTTATTGTCCGACGTGTGTGGATAGTGTGATTCATATCTCGCGATATTGTCTTATCTTTATCGTTAATCTCTCGTAAGCCAGCCTCTTTCACAAGCTTTCATTACATTACTTCCAGCTGCGGACTGCGATAGATTGAGGTGATTGCTTGAAGATCGAAGTGACCTAGACTAGCACTTCTAACAACTGTATCGGATCGTTCGGTTAGCTCGCGTCAATCATTTCTTGCACCTGGTTATTGCAATGTAACTTAGAACGTAAGTCAAAGGTTACCGGAGCTATTGCCATTTGTCTAGAACTTCTGACGGAAGAAGAATCAAGAATGATATTAATTTGCTTTAACACTTTCCCAAATCCCTCTTCATAATTATCGTCGTATCGTAACTCTTGAGGGCTCTGGGATGGGGTTCATAATCAACAACATAAATATATTACATGGGAGGAGTCTTAATAAAATTATAATTATATTGTTATCCGCTAATAATTTTAATCCGATTGTTATTGTCAATAACTTGAGTGAAGAATGTTCTGTTTGTTGTTGTTTGCGTCGCGACTCCGAAATTTAATAAAGAGTGCGACAGAGACAGCACGATGTTCTCTTATTGTGACGTGTAGGTTGTGAGATATTAAATGATCGGAACATTAGGGTTTTAGACGAGCTTCAGACATAATATCATTAATTATACTTGTGTATACGCTTGATTGATCACAAATATAAGGCAGATTTAGAATTAGACAAGCCTTTTGTGGAAAACGCCGACCCAGAAAAGATAACTTCTATCTGTTCGCAAAACTAAATTACAAATAATCCATAAAGGTTCCTAGTGCCTGGCTTTCATTAAACCATTACTTATTCCCATGGTTTTATCCGGTACAGCAATGACTGGTCATCAGTAACGGTTGTAACAATAAGAATCAATTTCATAAGAGTCATTCCTCGATTAAAATAGTCGGTTAATGGCCCCCTAGCAAACGCCATAGCCACGTCACAGGCCACACGTCGAGCCTTGCTAATTGTGTGTGTCGTCCCTGCCGCGCGTCTCTCTGTGCTCCACATTCTATTTGCGACCATCACGTCGACGTAAACAAAGCCTTAATACAGTTCTGGAGCAGGCAGCGGCACATATTGCACCTATTCCCGGATGATTGTTACAGCATTGTACAGTTACAAGTTATATCGGTACAAGTACCGATTTCATAAAAGAATTCTCCGTAGCTTTGAAAAGTATACTGTTGAACACACTTTGACAAACCCATTGTGACTCTTTTTAACTTTTAATGATATAGGTTAGAAATATATTATGTGGCTGTATTTCCTCAGATATAAAACGGCGAATAAATCGCTGAGATATTTAATCATAATCTGACAACAATTAGAGTTTGCTCTTGACGCGGTACAATGGCTGGCCGTGAATGATTACCGAACACACAATGAGTTCGTCGTCGGTTAGCATCGCTTTCAAGTAATTAGTCGTATTATTATCCTCTTGTAGCGATCGAATAAAAAAATCCCAAACATGTAGTTACATATATTTTTTTATTTCGAACACGGTATTATAACTAAAAGGAGACTGAGACCCACTTGCACATCATTGTCGAGTTCAGTAAATAGTGATTTATTTATTTACAAACTCGTAAACAACACCATTACACAATAACAACATTAAAACGTGCCCACGCAAAGCAATAACTGCTTAACTGATTGGAGTTAGCCAAACAAATCAAATATTTATTTTATTCGCGGAAATGGACAAAACGTTGACAGTCAAATAAACGTAAAAGTTAAATACTAGTTTTAAAGACCAATCAAAGTAGATGCAAAATTGACTCGACAGACTTCACCAGAGTTTGACAAACGAATCGGAATCACTTAGTTAAAATCAGCACAGTGCACCCTGTATCAGCACAGTGCACCCTGTATCAGCACAGTGCACCCTGTATCAGCACAGTGCACCCTGTATCAGCACAGTGCACCCTGTATCAGCACAGTGCACCCTGTATCAGCACAGTGCACCCTGTATCAGCACAGTGCACCCTGTATCAGCACAGTGCACCCTGTAGGTATCGTGTGATATAAAAGTGACGATGTCCCATCGTCTTTTGCCTTTTCCCAATAACGAATATTGGATTCGGCATAAAGTAGTTTCACAGTTTTTATGTCTTGTGACTGGGACTGTAGCTTGATTTAATTTTCATCTTTGATTCGACAATTCAAAAGTGCCTGTAACTGGCCTTCTTGAAATAAATGCTTTTGATTTTGATTTTGAGTCTTATCGGATGCAGTTGAATACCATTATTAATGTAATAGTACATTGTGATACAAGGGGCTAAAATGACCCATTATAGACGAGGTAAGTTTTACTACCGAGCTTTAGCGAGGTAGTAAATAGAAACCGAGTTATAATGGGATTTTAGCGCCGTGTGTTACACCGTACTTTTCACTACGATTGCGAGAAAATAAAATAACCATATTTAATATGATAGTTTATTTTATTAAAATGAAATGTACAATATTTTGTACTGTTGTTCTAATGAGATGTTTTTTCCCGGCAACATAATCTCAGTTCTCTGTGAAGACGAATATAATATTGTGTCGTCTGTGAGGTAAACGTAGGAGATAAAAAGAAATTCAAATAAATAATACAGAAAAAATCTTAAAATTTCGCGCCAATGCCTTTTTTTATTTCTTCTGTAGCTGGAATGCAACGCACACATCCTGCCAAAGAGTTCGGCGTTCGGCGCGTTTGGTTCCTTTTTTAAAATATTTTTTTTTTTATGGAACAGTAATAAGTCAATTCTTCATGAATTATGAGTAAAGACTTTGCGCTTTCGAACACCGACTACGAAATTTAAAAAAAAAAAAGCTTATTTTCCCTAGGGCTATAATGAGCAATTTTACGGCCCCTCTGGTACGCTATTATGACGGTCTTTTCGAGCAAGAGGAGTGAAAATAGTAGATTGTATCATAAGGGAGCAAAATAATATTTTTACGGCGAGGGCGCTTTTTTGAATCCAGAGCGAAGTGAGGGATTCTAGAGTAGAATCCCGAGCGTAGCGAGGGATTCTTTAGTAGAATCCTGAACGTAGCGAGGGATTCAAAGTACGTCGCCCGAGCCAAAAATATATTTTGCGCCCGAGTGATACACTCTACTTTTCATCACCCACTATGAGAAAATAAAAGGCGCCTCATATTTTATTGTAATATTGATATTTAATGAAACAGAGTAACAACTAAATTGAAATTAAGTAGTATCTAATAATAAAACAACTAAAAACTTATATTTACATTTGAGACATTTTCACAATTTTGAAAATTAATTGTTACAGTTTTATTAGGAATAGAGATTGTTGTAGATTTAATTTTATTCTGCGTGTTTGAAATAATGTCAGAATGTGGCTCATTTTGAGGAAAATGTGACGGTGAATCTCTTTGTTTGGATGTAGATGGGCGCGGCGACAGTGGCATGGATGGATTAACTGAAGGTTGCAATTTAATGTTTTCCACGATGCGTTCACATGTTTTCGCCTTGTTCTCAATGGAATCTTCTATATATCCCTCTGCTACAGCACTCGACTTCCATCCTCCATGTCGCTTGAGAACAGTTAAGTCCGCTCCAGAATCTGCCAACAGGGTAGCAGAAGTGGGACGAAAACAATGTCCTGTATATAGCTTGATATCTGGTAACTTCAAATAAGTAGCGATTTCTTGTGGCATGTAAGAAATTTTATTTTTTCCCATAACCTGTTTGAAGCACTTGCCATTTTGATAACTGATGAAAAACCGATTGGTCTTTATATCAGCAGGACGCAGGTCCAGGTATTTCTGTACAATAGTTTTGTATTCTCCTCGGATTACGAAGGATTGGTCAATCTTTGTTTTTGTGTCTGTCAGCTTTACTAACAGTAAATTATCCGAGTGATTTTCGACATCATCAACAGTTATTTTTAAAAGTTCATTGCCACGACAAGCTCCATGTACTCCGAAAATTAAAGCCACCTGTAACAAAACCGAATGTGAATAAGACAAGTACCTATCTATCGAAGTACAGGTTACAATAAAATGCGCATTTTAAAACACTGGTTATACTTTACTAATCCACCATATATACATACATAGTTACTTACTTTTACGGCAAGAAAGATGTTGTCGGGTGCCTCATTAAGGAAAGTCTCCACGTTTTTGACTGAGAACACTTTGGATTTTTTAGGTTTAAATCCATCAGACATCCTCTTCAGATACGCTATTAATTTCGAATATGTGTCCAGTTTTACGTCGTTATTAGAACTGACTGTTGATTTTAGCATTGAGTAGGTACTCCAAAGTGTGGAAGGTTGTTTACTTTTGGCTAAGTACTGGAAGTAGGCCAAAAACACAGATTCTGAAAAATTCTTGGCGCCTCTTGAATTTCTCCATTCAATAAAATTACCATAAGCTTTCATATATTTCTCCCGGGATTTTGCAGGTAGTAGATTATCCATCACATTTCTTGCGTCAGTTCTAATACTATCAGGAGTTAATTCTATACTTTCACTGTCACTTGAAGAACTCATTTTTCAAAACAAAATCATGAATTTCTATCAATCCGTGAAAATTGACGAAAAGGCGGGCTATAGTTCGCGCGTTTTTAATTTTATTTCTTTTTTTTTTGTATTCAGCCGGCGCGCGGCGCTACTATGGGCCGTCGCACCAGCCAGTCTTTATTCAAACAATATTTGCGTTCGATTTCTTGGGCGCTGAACACAAGATGTTCCAAATTCAAAAAGTGCGCGGCAAAGATAATTGCGGCGCACTTATAAAGAGGATTAAAAACTCATTACTGCCCGCTAAAAGTTTCTTATAGAAAACACCACCTTTGGGTGCACTTAAAGGCGAACCAAGTCGTCTTTTTCGAATAGATGGGATGAAAATAATTTTTCAACACACTTTCTCAAAAAATGCATTTACGAAGCCATTATACATTGTTCGAAAGTTAAAAATTATACGTACCATACAACGGAACGTGCGGTAAAATAGGTACTCTCAACTAAGTACCTATTTTACCGTACTCCCACTTGTATAGCACCGTGCGTATTCTTTACGGTTTTATTTAATTTCCAAAAAGAAAAAAAGAATCCCGCCAAGGAGCAGGCTGTGCTCTCTTAGAACATTGGAGCCTGCTGTACGGAAACTAGCGCCAGCTATCCCTGAGGATGGAAATTATTTACTGGTTGGGTTGCCACTTTATAACAGTGATAAGATTTAATTGAAAATAACAATTTTGATAAATTAAATTGAGAAACCATATTTATTTAACTACATCAATCTAAGTAAATATAAAAAAATAAAAGAATTAAATCAATCAATGATAGATACGTATTTTATTCATGGTTACACTATCAACCATCTGTCACCAACTGACAACTGTCATAGCATGCAATAGAACAGCTATTTTAGACAGATTGTCATTAGAACGTGTAGCCAGTTGAGGACTACCACTGACTTTGGAGCTGCAGATCGTAAGATCAAACCTCGGTGACGATACACTTTTTGTATTTATTTGGTTAGTTTTTGATTTAACCATCACGGATAGAGAGCGCTGCTTGTATGATCACGGAAATACGGTTGAGAGTACCGTCTATCTCATTATATATATTGTAGTCTTTGCCAAGGAGTTTCACATTACGAAAATAAATAAGCTGCCTAATCGAACCTCCTTGGAAGTGCTCTTGCTCAATAAGTTTGTCTCACTTTAATACAAAAGAGTAAGTGAGACGAAGGATGTAGTTCTAATTTTCACCACGTGCATGTGGCGCCATTGGCAATTTCGCGCCATTTTCATAGAAACGTCAAAGATTGTTGCGACTTTCCGACTGATACCTAAACAAAATAATGAGCTCAAGCGAGGAATCAGATGTTAATATGGAATCTACTCCACCTGATATTTTGAATGAAGTGCAAATTGCAGAAAACAGTTTCGCCGCCGAAATCGCGAGAGCGCTATTTAATGATTTACAAAAATTTTATAGCGTGGTTAATATAATGAATAATTTTCTCACAAATGTGTTGAAAAACGTTGTATGACACACGTGCAGTAATTGGTATTTACAAACTTGTGACTAGGGTCTTCGACTTCGTCTCGGGCTTGCATTCGTCTACTCGTTTGTTGTGCGGTAGCAGTTAACACTAGTATCATAGTAGGAAATAAATAAAACAATACAGCGAAAAGAGAAAGCGCGCGGAATAATTTTTACTTAACATATAAGCGATGCGCGCTCGTTCGCGCTTTTTTTTCAGGCATAGGCACAAAACAGCCAGTATTATTAATAAAGTAAATTAATATTTTTGTTTTTGTTACATATATTATTGGTTGTAATTTATTGTCAAAATTAATTAAATTAAAGAATTCAATGTTTATTTATTATATTTTATCTCCCAAAGTTAATTTTATTTATAAAATGTTGACCACTTTTCTGAAATAAAAACTCTTTGCTAAGATTTAAAAAAGTACCGTTTGTTTTGGCGGAGCATCTTGATAAACCGTGCGATTTACATTACACTACCGCACAAGTACCTACGTAATGAGATATATTACGATATTGAAATTGGTGAAATAAGAGACCCTTTACGAGCAAATGTGTTATAAATAACTATTATTGAACTGATGACTGATGTGGAGCGATTGCCTATATGACGAGTATCTCTGTAAGACTGGTTGTCAGACTAGGATTCTGACTTTCCCTAAGGACCACACAGTACCTACTTTATTGACACTGCACAGTGCACGTTCCATTTTAGGCATACTCCATGATGCAGCATCGAGATCGTTGGTTTAGTATGTCGTTGCGCTAATTACCGGTGGATTACCCGCCACGCGCCCGAGCCCGGGCTCCGTACGGCACGGTTTTACGGCGCGGCTCAATGGCCCCTAAAGTGGATCCATCGAATGTATTGATAATACGCTCTCAGCAGCTAATTGTGTTTATTGCTGGTCGGATCTCAAGATTGGCTCTAATTAGCTTTATCATGCGTATTATAAGTGGATCGTTTAGCGGTAGCTGATCTTTGTTCGCCTTTTAAGAATTGTATTTGTCTTCAACAAGGGATTTTTTTAAAGTAAGTTTACAATAAACAGCTGTTTGGAATTCTGAAACTATTATGTTACTGTTTTAGTAGTCATGAAAAGTTGAGCTGAAGATCTTTGACGGCGGTAACACTTAAATCCACATTAAGACATCAGCGTCAAGTTGTCAGGTGAGCTTGAAACTTGTTGTTAACTCTGAACTCGTGACGGATCACTCGGCGCCGATGCCGACGCGTTCACTCACTCACATAATAAACTTATAACTTACTTACTGGTGACTGAGCGGTTAGATGTGTATTCTGTATATTATTCATTTAAATAGTTGGTAATAGTTTGAAACATGTAATCCAATCTGAAGCTAATCTGTGTTTGCTGAGAACTTCAGCTAGTGCTTAACTATTCCATCAGATATGATAATGTAAGAGGCTACTTGGGTGGCACTAAGTTATTAAATGTATATCAGTAAGTGGTAATCAATTGATGAGCTACATGCCTCTCCTCATCAGCTGATGCAAAGGTAAAGATAAGGGCTCTTTGGTTTGAGTATACTAATAATAATCCACAAAAACACATTCTAAATGGCCAAGAAGCTTCAAGTCCCACACGTAAACTACTTATAACAAATGCTTGTATTAAGATATTTAACTATCCGTGAAACGAGACGGCAGAGCTACCATTTAATCAACACCGCAACGATGTTACAGTTGCACTCAACCAAATCTTAACAAACTCTCTCATGAGAGTCCCACAAGTACGGGAGATGTCATCATCTCCCGTACTTGTGGGGCAAGTACTTGCACTGTCCGCCTAACTACTTGCCTCCAACTTACTCCAGTGCCCCACTGTGCGGGAGGGGAGCACTGGGGCAAGTTCGGGCACGCCGGAGTTGTGAGCAACTTTATGAATTCCTAATCTTAATGTGTTGTTTATGTTAAATTTGACGTCGTATTGAAGCTCGCCAGTCGCCAGATATTGCTGAATACCAGAACTTGGTTATGTGGCACTTTACAAGTTTTGGGACGAAGCAAGAAGTAGATTAGACTCGCCGCTGCGTAATGAATACTTGTGGACTGGTCTGGGAAGGATGAAGTAAAAGAAGAACGTTGAACGTTAAGCTTATCATCGTGCGGGAATTGTTAAAGTTTGTAGAATTGGATCATTTGTCTGGTAGACGAAATCCAGACTGTCTATCGCGTATTTAGTTTTATCGTTAACATACTAATTGAGTTTGTAGTTAGGAAAAAAGGGATTAACTTTCTCAACTTAACATTATGATAAACAATGAACAACTTAGTAACGTGCTTTTGTTAACTGTTGTTATGGCACCTTCACCATACCAACAGTAAAGAGAAGAGGAACATCTTGTTAGTGATCCCACTTGACTGTAATGCATTGATTGGAGGTGCTGTAGTACGGAAACATACCAACTGACCAACCACGCCTTCTGACTAACCATGCCTTCCGTCGGTGCTCGACGTGTCGGGCTAAGATCCCGAACATGATGATGATTTAATTGACGGTTCCGTCTAGTTGACAGCTGTTATTATTCGTTTAAAAGTAACGATATCACATTAGAGCTTTCTTTTGATTTTCGGCGCGTTATAGTAGATGATAATTATAAAATGAACGTGTTAGGTAAGTACTTACTTCGGATGCACGTTTTAAGAAAAGTTTTTACTTTGCACATTTTCCAGCTGCAGCTTTCCATAATAACCTTATGTAACTTTACACAGCTCATTAACATTGTTTACTTCGCTGTTATGATTGTGTTAAGTAGAAAGGAAATGGAGTAAAGTAATTGGTTCTGTTCCTTTTATATAACACACAAAGACGAAGAAGGTGAAGATTTCTTATGGATTTCTACATATACTTACATAAGTTCTTAATACTTGTACAATTTAATATCTAAAAATAAAGATTCGTAATACCTACCATATGTTCCAGCTAGTTTCCAGGTATTGTATTAAGGTGTTAGTTAAGTTTCCATCATGCCACAATGACCAGTGCAGGAGCCAAATGTGGCAGTTATGGCACTGCTACGCAAGCTGCGATGTTGGCACTCCATCCAATGGGTTTACGAACGGCTATCGATGCCTGATAAGCGGATTGACATTAACTGTATTAATATTACATGATACAATATGTACACAATGCCAGTGGTCATTAAATTGTTTGAACAACGAACTGCAATCAATGTAAACCGAAAACCTATCATACTTACTTGTAACAATCCTACTATCAAAAACTTTCATACATACATCTTAACTACTGTAACTGGTGTTAGTATGAAAGTTTTTTATTGATTAATTCCATAATGATTCGAAATGCGACGCGTTATGTACTGACATTGCGAAAACTTTTACAGCCTTTGTTGAAGTACAGACTCTATACCTTTAATTAAAGTTGAAAAAATGTATTTGTACAAGCAGGCGCCATCTGGCGGAACTTCTTCGTAGTACACGCAGTCGCAGTGAACGAGGCAGAGCGTTTCTAAGAACGAGACCGGAGGGCTGTTGCTAGAGTCTACACCACCCAATAGATGGCGTTGCTAGTTGCTTTTAGTTTTTCATTCATGTTTCCCAGTTAAGTCTTTTAATTTAGATTTAGCTTTGTTAGCAAAATTTCAGGCAAGTATTTAATTCATAAATCCGCTTAACGATACATAGATTCGGTTAATTTAGTACTTATCTCAGTTAAGTAGTTCATAACCATTTAAGATGTTTTTAATATTATATTTAATTAATTCTTCACCTAACTTTAACACTATCTCACCGTAGGCCTATAAAGAACAAGAAAGTTTTTACGCAAAGGATGACACAAAAGTCGGCAGCTGTTTCGTAACTAAAGCTAAGCGTCCCGAAAGTGCCGGAAACTTGTTCACATCTGTAATTTATCTCCGCGACACATTGCCCGAAGAGCACCTAACAGCAGTAAGACACGTCTTAGTTCTTATTTCCTTAGGCCCGGTGTCTATAACTTACTTACGTATAACTGTCAGTTAATATGCCGTCTCGCAGCTATCGGGGTTTTAATATACAAAGATAGCTTGAAATATCCCATCCGCGTCACCTATCTGTCACTCGATTCATAGAAAAATCAAAGAAAGATTTTCTGTGACGTTTTGTTTCTAACCACTTGTGTGTCTGTCTAACAGACAGAGATAGTAACCTACCGAAACCGAACAGTAAGTTAATGAAAATGCCCGTTAGTCATCCTGAATCCTTCATAAATGAAATGTTTTACTATTTTTGACACTTTCACTTGGTGAGAGAATAAAAACTCTTTCTTTTCAGGTTAAAGAAGTTTCCTAACATTTCACTATAATCTCTATTTACTTTGTGATGTTATAATCTTTCCTGTTTGGATTCCGCGATTGAGTAAAATCATACTTAAGCTGAGCTTCTTCTTTGGAAAGGATGGTGATATCATGCTGTGACAATACAAAATAGTCTATCTCTCAAGTCAGCGCGACTTTAAGGTGCATTGGTAATTTTAGCTGACCTGGTATTTCAGGTAGCAAGATTCCTTCTAAGACCTACTTAACCTAATCTATTTTAGTTGCAATTCTTGGTTGGTAACATAACATCCTGATATTAAGACTAAAAAGTACTCCTAAACTCTATATCTATTTTAAGCGCTATATCGCGTTTGCTCTAAAATGTCATTATATTTCAATATCCTCTATATTTTAAAGTTCCTTCTAAACTACCTATCTACGTCGCTGTCATCAGGTATGAGCCAACGTTGTGTCTTCTGGGAAATAACGCGTCGCTCAGACTTGTGCGTGTATCAAACGTACGTCGCGTCCTACGTCCCAGCGACGTAACGACCCGGCCTGCAATGGCCTGACATAGGAATTTATTATCACTTGCGGTGACCTGCGACGGTTTGCTGGTGCTATTGACTTTGTTTAATCTAGACAGATAGATTGAGGACAGGCCTTTCTTTTGAGAGGTCTTTTGGGGTAGTAGTAAAGTCTATGTTAGTGAAAGTAAGGTCTCTACCCGGCTAAGTTGGAACTTTCAGTTACTTTACCCTAAGATTGTCTGTTAGGATTGTTTCTGATGTTTAAGTAGCTCCAAGTGTTGCAAGATTTTTAGTGTGACCCGTGAATCGAAAAAAAAAATATTCCGCCTATTAATGAGATCACATAATTAGTTCTAAATTAAATCTCATTTAATACTTTTGAAAATGCACTGTTTAAACTACAGATAGTGTGGTTTGAGCTGACTGCACATTTTCCGTATTCACAATTTAATATCTCACAAATCTTACGTACTATAGTCAGTTATTATTGAAAGGTTCTGTACTTTCGCGTGCTATGTACACAAGGTACGTTTATGATCGGTATTAGCAATCCGCTACGTAACATGAGCCCGAGTGAGCACGCCACCACACGCGACCACCGACCGCAGGCGCGAGGCGGTCGCCGCGGCTGCGGTCGGATTTAGGTGCACTACTCATGTTTTAGGCATTTACAGACAGTCTGGCATTACAGGTTTCCATTTTCGGAATGTTGTGAGGATTTTTCTTTTGTGTATCAACTTAACCTTGTATCTACTCGACTCTCATATTTAACATCCCGAATAACGCAGCGATGGCCTTTCGTTTTTAGGGTCCTGGGTTCGAATCCCAGTAGGGGCAAATGTTCGTGTGATTACAAAGAAAAGTATCTATGTAGTTTATGAACTATCTGGTGTCCACGACACAAGCCTGGTTGCTTATTGTGGCATTAATGTCCAGCGATATTTATTTATTTTATTTATATTGGCATTAATAACAAACCATCTAAGTACAAAAATGAGATAATACTACTGTCATGCCCCTATTCAAGGTGTCAAGTACCTATTTATTATTCAATAAAATCAAGTTTATGAATGTGTATGCTCGTGGCTTAAAAGTTTAGTATTTCACGGATTAAGTTCCATTATTGCCGTACAGTACGTAGGTGTGACGTCTGCGGTTACGCGTTTGTAAGTCATCCTCCAAACTTGTTTCTAGATCTACCTAGGTATGGTATGACGTTTAAAACGTCAATACTTTAACTCTTTAATCTAGTTTAGTACAAAGCGCCGTGTCTTGTCGTAATTGAAAATGCCAGCACGCTCGCATCGATGTAAAGCTCAGTCGATTGACCCTGACACTGAAGCAATAGCGTCGTCCTCCCGGCGCGACACCGATATTTTATCGAATCGCTGTCAGTAGTGAGCAGCATCAAAATAGTTAAGAGAAGACAAAGGGATTCATTTTAATTTGACATAAGTGTTATGTTATGACTGTCTGTTGGATCCTCCACGAAGCCGTCAACCAAGCATTCTGTACATCAAACTAAGTAACTTCCACGCAAAAATTATTGCAGGGAAACAACCTTTTTTGGGATCTAAAATCACGTTTTACGGTAAAACTCAATGTAACGCATTGAAAACATTGTGCTGATGGAAGCATTCAATAGTAACTGGGTTATGGAGGTATTTAAAGTTAAGTTATGACCTTAACACTTTCAGCTGAGCATCTCGGTATTCAAATGTTTGTTGTGCGGCGCACTATTTTGTCATACAAAATAAATGACCATTAATGACGTTTTGTTTTTCATACAACCAAAGATAATATGAAATGTGACACAACCGTTACTACACGTCGACGTTGCGAATGTATGCGTAACTAGAATGTATGTGTGCGAGTAGCTATAAAAAGTGCACAAAAAAACTAACGTGGAGTGGATGGCGCTAGCAGTCCCAAAATTTAAAGTGATACGGCGCGATGACGTAGCTTGAAGGAATTTGTATAAGCCTCAGCCGTTTGTACACGTTCTTTGAAGAAAGACATATTTTTTACTGACGTGATTAAAAGTTGTGTCAAATAGCGTTTATCAAGTTTTACATATTATAACGTTGCTCCGCTCAAAGTGTTAAGATCTAACATTTGAAAAAAAACTTGCGATAAAGTTGGAACTTTGACCTCCAGTATCTCTGTAACTAGTAACTTAGGTTCTCAGGTATGGTCCAGAACAAAAAAAAATATCGCAATGACGGGGAGAACAAGACAGTGCCTTTCGGCTTCGTTTAGATTCTATTTACACCCTATTGAGCATTAATAATCGCTATGCCTATTGGTACGTGTACATCAGTTACAATGAACCCATCTCCTCATGTGCAGATATTCGACATCGGAACATAACGCGCGCCTGCACGTGACTATATCAGCCGGGTTGACGCGTAGGCGCGTCTCGAAGACATATTAATTAAACAAGTCGCGAGTCGCGGCCGTGCGCGGCGACACTCGGCTTGACGCGCGGCTTCACTGTATCGTAATTAAACCGACGACGAGACGCGGCGCGATCTGCGACGGAGTAGCTTATTATCATTACAGACGTACTGAGTTATTGTCGTGTGGCATATTTTATTTGTATTGTAGGCACAACGCTGGTAGGTTTGTGTAAAATTAATCTTTAGTCCTATTAAACACGGAATGACGAGGTCTATTCTTACATAAGACCTTTAGCTAGGGACCAAAAAGCTTTAAAATCCGCAGGATATGAAGCAAGTTTGTTCCCTATTCGAATAATGTGGTCAGATGGAGCCCTCTGCAAGACTTAGCAGCAATACTTTGCAAGACTTAGCAGCTCTGTTAAAGACTTTCTTCTTCTGGAGTAAATCCTTTGCGCAATCCTTCGTTGTTGAGGAGCACGTGGCTGGTTGGTGTTTAAGCTGTTGGTCCCGGTTGTCATTTGTCCATCTTTGGCAGTCGTTACAAGTAGTCAGTGGCACAAAAAGTCTGATAACCAGTCTTACTTAGTGGTATCGTATTATTTTATTTTATTTTTATTTTATTTTATTTTATTGTGTTTGGGTGGCTTACAGCTAACAATACAAACATATATAGTGAGGCAATCAACGAAAAGCCATTTACAAGCCTCCACATTTAGCACTAAACTATTGTTGCACAAACTTATAATAAATAAATAAAAAATAAAAACTTATATCACAACTTAAGCACAAACTTATATCTAAGCATAATTAATAATGTAACTTATCATAATATAAACAACAAAGAATAGGTGTTAAGAAAAAAAACTATTCAAATTCATCACAAACAACATAGGTTTTAGACAATGCACTACTAATTGCCGCTAAGCTACTTGCAAACAAATCGATTGATGGGTGTTCATTCGTTACAATAGCGTTAAATGCTTTGATTGAACGAAGGAAAAAAGAATTACTACGGTAAACTGTGCGAGCGTAAGGAGCACGAAGAAGATTTCTCAAGCGAGAATGACGAGGAGGAACATTCAGGGACAGCTTAGAAAGAAGTTCAGGACACTCAATTCTTGATTGAGCTATTTTTACTAGGAACCGCATGTCAGATATATTTCTCCGAGTTACAAGTGGAAGTAAGTGAAATCGTGCGCAACGTTCCTTGTAGCTCAGATAAGGGATTTTAAATTTGTAACCTAAGTATCGCGTGAATTTCCTTTGTAACTGTTCCAATCTGTCTGAATGAACAGCATAATTTGGATTCCAAATTTGACTACCATATTCGAGATGACTGCGGACGTAAGCGCAATACAGAATTTTCAAGGTTTTCATTCTCTTAAACGAACTGGCATTACGGATAATGAATCCCAGGGCTTTGGATGCTTTTTTGGCAATATGGTCAACATGACACTCAAAGGTGAGCTTACTGTCCAGAAAAATACCAAGGTCTCTGGTGACATGAGTTCGAGATAAAGGCTGATTAGCGATTGAGTAATTAAATATTATTGATAGGTTTTTCCGGGTAAATGTAATAACTAAGCATTTGGAAATATTTAGGTCTAATTTATTTATTCTACAATACTCAACTAATCTAGAGATGTCTGCTTGCAAACGTATAGCATCGTTCAGATTTTTAACTGATGTAAAGATTTTCATGTCATCTGCAAACATTAAGTGTTTAGAATGTTTGAAACACTCGCCAATGTCATTAATGAAAAGAACAAATAATAACGGCCCCAGCAGGGAACCCTGCGGCACACCAGACGGAATGGTTGACCAGGAGGATATAAAGCCACTGAGGACCACTGCTTGAGTCCTATTTTTTACATAGGACGAGAACCATCGGTATAGGTCGCCCCTAATGCCCAAGTCGATAAGCTTCCTCAGCAGAATGTCATGATCGATTCTATCGAACGCCTTACTATAGTCGGTATAGATTGCATCCACCTGGGAACCATTATCCATATGCTCTGTAATAAAGTCTGTGAATAGGACCAGGTTAGATACTGTAGACCTTCTTTTCAGAAACCCGTGTTGTTCAGGGCTCAAGCTAGATACCACACTGCTGTACAACTGATTATAGACTATGCGCTCCAATACTTTAGCTAGTAAACAAAGTTTTGAGATTGGCCTATAATTTTCAATTTTATCTTTAGCTCCCTTTTTATGTATGGGTGATATAAAAGCTGATTTCCAAACAGTAGGCACAATGCCATCAGATAATGACCGTTTAAATAAAAGTGAAACAGGCAAAGCTAGTTCATCAGCGCACTTAACTATAAACACTGCAGGCAAAGAATCTGGGCCGGCAGATTTAGTTAAGTCGAGAGATTTTAAATACTTATGAACAGTCACTATGTCAATTTCAATTGAACTCAAATCACAATTGGAAGCACAGCCGGTCGAGCCACAGTTGCGGTTTGCAGAAGAAGCGTCTAGGAAGGTTGTTCGAAAGTAATTAGCGAAAAGTTCACAAATTCCTTCTCCCGAGTCACTTCTACTGTCACCATATGACATACTTGACGGGAAATTGCTGTTCATGCGTCTGCTTTTCACATATGACCAGAATAGTTTAGGACTAGTACCTATTGAAGACTCGATTTTAGTTATGTAGGCCTTATAACAAAGCCGTTCGATATCATTGGCTCTATCTCGAAGTAATTGATGTGTTACGCGATCAGAAATATTACCGTAGACTTTAAATTTCCTATAGTGTTTAAACTTTTCTTTAAGTATCTTAATGAGCGCCGAGTTATACCAAGGTGGATATTTAAAGAGCTTGCACAGGCGCTGGGGGATGTGTTTATCTCTGATTTCGTATAACGTTGAATAAAAATTCCCAACAGCTTCATCAACAGTACCTTTCAATAATATGTCGTCCCAGTTGATGCCTCGTAGGTCAGATCGAATAAGTTCGTAGTTGCCTTTGTTGTATTGATGCACCATGCGTGCGCTGGCGTTAAGTGACTGTGGTTGTTCAGTAACAAACTGGATTAACAATGCAGGGTGATATGAATCCTCGATGGTTAGGGGTTCTAAACACGCCGAGACGGTGACGGGAGAATTTGCGAGGACCAGGTCTAGAATTCTGCCGTGCCTGTTATTTACAAGATTAAATTGCTGTAAGCTACAAAAATCAATGGTATCAACAAAATGGGTAAACAAGCTAGTTTGGGGCACGATAGGCCTAATTCCATCATTTGAAGTCGTCCATGTTATCGAGCTCATGTTAAAGTCTCCAAGAATAATAAATTTATCTGCGGGGTGGTTATTTACCACGGCCGAAAGATTGTCTAAATAAGCATGTAATTGACTAGCAAAGCTATTACCTGAATTCTGTTCACATAGATAGAGAGTACATATGTTAAGTCGGTAGGTACGTTTATCACAGGCACTTAATTGAACAGAAATCCAGATGTCTTCCGCACTGGATTGCCAGTCCACATTCTCAACTACAGTTAGCTCACGACGCACAGCGACTAGCACTCCGCCACCACGCGTCTGCGCTGTGGCTGCGTAGTCACGGTCGCGCCGCCACACTAGGTACCTGTCGTCAAAAAGTTCACTGTCCAATATCCCATCAATGAGCCAGGTCTCAGTTAAAGTTATTACATCATAGTTACATCTAGCTAAATTCCTGTAAAAGTCGATCGACTTCGTCCGCAGTCCTCGAACATTCTGATGATAGATGTTTAATTCATACAATAAAGAACGCAGTATCTACAAATAAGTAGCTCATAACAAAAGTAATAATAAATAAAGTAATAATATATGACAACTCCGAATAAAATGTACGATTCTCAACAAAAAGTAAATAATCAAAACTCCATATAAAGCCCAGAAACACAATCATTATGAATAAGTTACCTTTTATTTTATATAAACTGTTAGCACATGCGTAAGTGTTCGTTATTACGGATAGGTCAGAATAAAACTTTAAATGTATGTTCATTTTAATATAAAGACCAAGACAGTTATTATTTTTCTCCAAACTCAAACCACAAAACACGAACAAGAAGCATTTCAAATGAACAGAAAACATTTCAACACCCATCAAAACGTATCTGTTACGAGTAGCAAGCCGTTGAACATACCTATAATAGCAAAATATTACACATTTCGGCGCAAAAGAAATCGGTGCGTAAACAAAGCGAGTGCGGTCAAATGGACTTTGAACTGAGATAAGCGAATTGGCGCATTCTATGTTTCGCACGCAGCTAATTAGTGACACTTTCAATAATCGTTTATGTTTAAGTGTATTGTTTATAAGGCATAGCAAAGATGAGATGAATTTAACCTTAAGATATGCACAATCAGCGTTAGAAATAGGCAGTAAAAAAAAATAGACATAGTAGTTGAAATAAAAATAGACTAATGCATTTTCTGTAGGTCCCGTTCTGTTGCTACGATGAAAGACTTGGAGGTGGCATCTCGTCTTACAAAAATCTTCATGTGTTTCACCCACACATACTGGAAGTTTTTTTCCTTGGCAAGAGATTTAGTTTGCGAAAGTAACATTTTGTTCTTAATAGTAAGGTGATCATTGACAAAAACTCTTCCCAAACCAGTGATTCCAATATGTTCAGGAAGAAGGGGATCCTTGTAAGACCGGGCAGCCGCGATGAAATCCTCTTTCACATATCTGTTCATAAAGGAAACAATGATGTGCTTACTGGTTGATATGTTATTATTAGTCGGTACTCTGTGTACAAAATTAATTTGAGTCTTCACAATAGGGTAGGAAACTTTGTCACCGATTTTCCTCACTATTTCGAAGAGGTTCTCTCTATCCTTCATCGGCACCCCCTTAATTTCCACATTATTGCTGCGGAGCCACTGATCCATGTCTTGATGCTCGTCCTCAAGTTTGACAATCGCTGACTTGGTGTGTGTACTATCCATATCCACCGCTTCTACTTTGGTTAGCCTCTCCTCCAAAGCAAGAACCTTCCCAGGAAGTTCCTTGAGATTAGACAGCTCCTGCCGCAAGAGTTGCACTTCAGATGCCAAACTGGTGAGAGGAATAAGGTCTTGACGGATGCTGGACAGTTCCCGCATAATTGTATCCAGTGTAATCGGAGCAGGAACCACTGGCGAGGCTGTGCTTGAAAGTGGTTGAGTGCTTGTATGACCTGGATTCTTGCAATTAGCGCATCTCCAGGTTGCCTGACGCTCCCCGAGCTTGCGATAACCCTTCTCCGTGACTCCAGAACACGGGAAGTCAAAGTGTTTGCAACACACCGAACATTGAATCGCTTCTGCGACTTCTTCACCACACCTTCCACAGACTAGTTTATAAGTTTATAGCACTTGAC
Source organism: Xestia ashworthii (assembly GCA_950022955.1). Classification (NCBI taxonomy): domain Eukaryota; kingdom Metazoa; phylum Arthropoda; class Insecta; order Lepidoptera; family Noctuidae; genus Xestia; species Xestia ashworthii. Next base: position 539,549 of record OX465557.1, read on the forward strand.
AACAATAACAGTCGATAATATCGCGAACGACCGCTGACAACTTAATGGTAGACGCGCGACGCGTTCTCGCTTGGACGTCTGATCGGAGCAGCGCTCGCACGGACACTGTATCAACTGCGTTTTGGAGGTCAGATAAGCAGTCACTCCATGTAAAATACCGGTATTCAGCTACATCCGGTTAGACTGGAAGCCGATCCCAAAATAATTGGGAACAGGCTAGGCAGATGATGAATCCTTCGGTGTCGATCATCAACTCAGTCTAGATAAGCACGCGCTTCTACGCGTCTGCATTGAGGACCGACCCACGGGTGGACTTTGCTATTGCCGGGCACCTGTATAATTTACGTATCGTATCTAGGCGCAGCTTGCGTGCTGAAGAAGGATCGCCACATTTAACGGCAGAGTTGTGGTCGGAGGGACTTCAAGAAGTTTTTCACAACGCTGTTCGTAGTTACAACACTGAAGTTTGGAACCCTCTATGGAACTCATTCATTTCATTGTAATGTGTCCCTCTAGGCGTATATGTCAAATTAATCGTTTTCCCCCGCACGTGCAATTGTGAGCAATCAACGTTGCGCATTGAATGGCTCCTCGAGGTAATTACGTGGGCCGCTGCGTGGCGTCCACTGTGCGCGTTGTTGGAGCACCCTCGACCTCGCCCCGTTAGGGGCGCGTAATGAACACCACTACATTGCGGTCATTGTGCGATTGTCGCCAGTTTTGAGAGCCCAGTTGGCGGGCTTATTAATTGCAAGCGTTTCAAATAGAGGTCGATGCACTGGCAAAATGCCAAACGTTTATTTGTTCGAACTAAGTAAATGATGTTTATGTGTTGGGCGTGTCAGATCACGATCGTAAGAACACGATATGTCAATTACTTTTGAAATATTCACGTTCAGGCTTCGATCTCGATAATTTTATTGGGAACATTGTTGCACAGCTATCAGCTAGGTACTTACGTTGAATTCAGATTTAAATTATTATGTGTGTCATGGAGCTTCGAATATATATGTCACCGTAAAATTGTCAAATACGTTATATTACAATATAACGTGTACCTATCTATCTAGCGATATTGTAAAGTCTCGAATTATTGTCAACTGAACATACGGAAGTATCTCTGCCCCTATAATCGGGACTTGGGGCACCCCCCCGTTAGGTTAGTTAGGTTCCTTTAAACCCTGCACTCGGAAATAGGGGCCCCGCGAAGCGGGGCTCCGTCGACTACGCTTTTTAGGGGCATATGAAGTGTTTTAAGGTTAGGTTATATTAATCGATATTTCTCAGGAATGGTACAGTATCTATTCATGAGAGTGGTACCACTGGGCAAGGGGGACCCCTCCTTCCCTCCACACCGCGTGAGTTGACTACCATCGCATGCATTTCACGAAAAATAATGCGTTTTATTGTAAGCAGTATGTTCATTTGACAATAAATTGAGACTTTACAATATCGTTAGAGATATTACAATATAACGTATTTGACAATTTTGGTGACATATATATGGTTTTTAAAACGAAGGAAGAAGAGCAAAAACCCGTTGAACCCAGATGAATTCAGAGAAATTATACAAAACGTCCGTCTTGTGAATGCCAAAGTATACTGTAAGTTACTATGGGAAATTTCCATCTTAGCTACGTCCCTAACAGTGAGCTGTTACTTGGATTTTCAGTTAAACTTTCCGAGAATAACTGTAATTACATACAAGTCTTGACACACGGTTACTGCAAACCTCCAATATTGTGATCTGCCGACCCTGCGGCGTCACGTGTGGAGTAGTGATGTGCAGTATGTCGATAATGTGAGTTATGTTAATTCGTGTCATGTCGATACCCTGCGGCCGTCGCAGCCCCGCACTTATCGCGACCGGCTCATTACTCGCCGCTCATTATACACTCGACGCGAATTAAACACTTTATCAGCGTCCGTCATCTGGATACGCCGTGCCTGTCAATTATTTAAATATTTTTGTAAAAAGAGAATATTTTGACTATAAGGTCCATGTTCACCGAAAAGATAACAGCCTGATTAGCTAAAACAGCTGTTTAAAGCACATTTTTGTATGGTAATATGTCACAGTGACAGCTGTTTTTAGCTAATCAGGCTGTTATCTTTTCGGTGAACATGGACCTTAATCGTTTAGGTTATGTTTAAGTCGTACATTGACTAACTTAAACAACTCTTACTCTTATTTCAATTAATATTTTGCCATGTTTACTATTATTGGTTTTGAGTTCCCGATATTTCGGCGCTGTTATTGTAGTAATTTTGGTAAACATCCCGTTTTAAGTGTTAGTGATAATGTTAGCGAGTAGGGATGCATCAGATACCGATAACGATACCGATATATCGGCGATACTTCGGGTTTGCCGATATATCGGTATCGGCGATATTTTATGGCAGATTCAACGATACTTTTCAAATTTCACGCTTTAAAAATGACGTCTACCCAAACTTGAAAAAAATGGCGCAGAAGTATACTTGTCGCATCTGAGAGACTATTTTCCACCGCAGGTCTTATTCAAACAGACTTGCGAAATCGCCTTTGCCAGCAAAACTTAAGAATACTTTGTTTTTTAATTAAAAATCTTATAAATGTTAATTTTGAGTATCGGTGTCGGTATCGTGTCGGCAGAAAGGCGTATCGAGGCATCCCTATTAGCGAGCATGTCAGTTTAAAAACTGAATATTATGTATAATTTTATGTCCTAATGTAGCTCCCGACTAGACTGGGCTCATGGGCTGGAAATAGTAATGTTAGTAAGTGGTGTTGTTTGTTGCAGTACCTGGGCTCGTTCCCGGTGTCCGGCGGCGAGCCGGCGGCGCGCGGCGACCAGGTCTCCGCGCATCTACACCTCATGAAGGTAAGTCGTCACCTGCAGGACTGTCGCCACTCCTGGCGGTCCCAGAGACAATGACTGAGTGTCTTATGTACCTACCTGTGAATAGCAAGCAGCGCTGCGCGATCAGCTACTAACGGCCTTGACTTGTGTTTCGTAGCGGACTCGACTTCTCGACTCTTACAGTACCTACATGTATAGAGAAAAATCTGAAAACCATAAATATGTTGTTTAATAACAAAATACCTACAAAAGGTGCGCGAGTCCAACTCGCACTTGGCCGGGTTTTTTAAAATAGAGTATCCACAGCCCTCTGTGGACGCTACGGCGGGCGGCGAGCCCTGTATCTAGTAGGGGACACAGTTAAGGAGATAGTACTTCTAGCTAGACGTCCTCTTCCACAAAGAGATTTGCTACTACTACTGGTTCTTGTCAGTTCTCTCACATCGTCACAAATAACGCAAAATATTACTTGAACAAACTAGTACACGCCGTCTTCCGCAAATCGTGCGTTTCGTCTTTGCCCGTTGCTCCGAGCTAGCTCGTTCAGCCTCGGCATCAGGAGGTCCCCCTGTGCGCTATTGCAAACATACTTGTGTTACATAGAAATACACTCAACTCTCCCTATTTATTACCTTTCCCTTAGATTTTTACAATTAATTCTCTCTCTCTCTCTCTCTCTCTCTCTCTCTCTCTCTCTGGTGTACGGAGATTACGATTGTATATCAATTTAACGAGTGGCTGGGGAATATGATGCGTTTATAACATGTTTATAATGGTTTAATGGTGCATTAGTGCCGTAACGACAGGTTGTGTGGCTGTTATCTGTGATATTTTGGCACTTTATACGAGCTGTTATTTGCATAATGTGAAATCCATGCAGATAAATCCTCATGTTAGCCAATTTGAAAGAAGTAAATATTTATTTGCGAAATGTCAATTAATGTTCAACTGTAGTCTATTCAGGGTGTAAATAAACAACCTCATCAAGAAGCCAACTTTTACGCTAAAATTATTGCTCCGAAGCGAACTTAATTATTTGGATGAATGAAAATTCATGTTGATACCACAAAGTAGAACTCAATGTAACGCACTCACGCACTCAACCCAACTTTCTCAAGTTATTATGCCTTTTTTTTTTTTTTTTTTTTTGGGATGGGAAATCATCAAATGACTTCTCCCACTCTGGGCGGAGCGGGAGGGAGTGTCAGACTCTTACTGACTAAAACCCATCCATGTTCCTTCCTCGCCCTTTACGTTCCGGGGCCGCGGTATCTCTTTCGAACAGTCCCGCAACCCCGGCAGGCTTCGGCCCTTGCGGGCCCCTCTCTGCTGCTGACATCTCTTTGAGGCGCGCGTGGAACACGAACGCGCCGTCGACACGGCCTGTCGTCACTAGACGGACGGACGGCTAGCTAGCCCATAGCTAACCGTCCACAGGCCCGCATCTACGGTGGCCGGTAGCCACCACGTGGCCCCCGACGCCCGGTGCGTCTCCCGCGGCGGCCGGGAAGAGAGGCTCTCTCCCTCTCTCGTTCCGCCACCTCCTTCGCCAGCATGACTGCTTCGCAGAAGGAGGTGACGGCTTCCCATTCCGTCTCGCTCCGGACCATGGATTGAACCAGGGCCGGACGCGAGAGGTCGCCGCCGCCGATCGCCGCTACGAGGACACGGCGGTGCTCCGCCCACGCAGGGCAGACCTCCACCGTGTGCTCCACCGTGTCCTCCGGTCGATCCTCGCAGTGGAGACACCCGGGCGTTTCCTCCCGCCCGATTCGGTGCAGGTACCTCCCGAAACATCCGTGTCCGGTGAGGACCTGCGTCAGGCGGAAGGTGAGGACGCCGTGGCGCCTCTCCAGCCACTCCTCAAAGAGGGGACTTACCGCCACTATCGTGGCGTGCCCTGCACGGGGTTGCGACAGTCGCTCTCTCCATGTCGCCATGAGATCGCGCCGGAGGTCAGTCCGCTGAGCGGCAATTTGCCGCGGCAGCGGAGTTTCCCCCCGGCGTAGTACCTCCGCGCGCCATTCGTGTAGGCGCGCGAGGACTATCGCCTCCAGATCCCATGGCGGCAATCCGGCAAGCAGGCCCGCTGCCTCGCGGGAGATCGTGCGGTACCCACGGACCATCCTTACGGCCACCACTTTTTGGGGCGCGTTCAGATAATGAGCGGCACGCCGCTTCAAGGAACGCGCCCACACTGGGGCCCCGTAAAGGGCCATGGACCGCACGACCCCCGCGTAGAGCCTGCGGCAGGAGGCGTTTGGCCCCCCAAGGTTGGGCAGGAGCCGCCTGAAGGCAGCCCCGGTCCGTTCCAGCCTGGGGGCCAAACGTCGGAAGTGCTCCACGAAGTTCCACCGGCTGTCGAGGACGAGTCCTAGGTACTTCAACGTCGACTCGACGCCGATGGATACCCCTCCTACCGTCAGTGTGGATCTCGACGGTGGCGCATTCCGAGGCCCATGAAAGCACATGGCCTCGGACTTGTGCAGCGCCACCTCGAGACCCAGTTGCCGGATCCTCTCAACGACTATCGCAACCCCGCGTGTCATATTGTCGGCCGCCGCCTCGTGCGACCTCCCCTGTGCCAGCACCAGGGTGTCGTCTGCGTAGCAAACGACGCTGACACCACTAGGGAGGTCGGCGCGCAGCACCCAGTCGTAACCGAAGTTATTATGCCTTGTGACTGTGACTGTAGCTTTGCTTTTTTGTATTTTTGACATTCAAAAGTGCCAATAATGGTCCAATTGAAAAAAAATATATATGTGGCGGTCGTTGAGGTGATTAAAGTATAAATCTTCCAATAGAATACAGTATTTTAAAAAAAATCGTCAAAAAGTTGGAACATTGACCGCCAATATCTCCGTAATTAGAAGGTTCCTATGTATGGTGTAGAAAACAAAAATGATCGCAATGGGAGAACAAGAACCTTTCGGTTTCGTTAAGAGGTTTTTTTTACACCCTTTATACGTAATGTAATGGTCCCAGCAGTTGAGAAGTCTGTATTAATGTGTGGCAGGTTCGGGCAGCAGATACTGCAAGATAAGTAGCTCATAGCACATGTAACCGAGGGGCCACGTCAGATGTGACGTACAGAGAGGTGTAGGTAACATTGAGAGGTACACTCGTGACGGATGACGTCACGGCGCGGTGACCTCGATGTCACGCCCTCTTACCCTGCTTATTTGTGACTGTGTAGTGCGGGTGACTACGGCGAGACAAATCAACTTTAATGTTACCTGACAGTGATAACTAGTGTTATTGAAGCTACTCATAGGGTGCACAGTACGGCAATGAGGACTGACAGGTTGATCATAAAGTAGGTGCCCAGTTAATGACATCCCTAATCATGTTTAACTATAACCATCAGGCTCAATATTCGACTAGTCTAGACCATAAATATTTGAGTACAATTTCTGGTTGGAACCAACACATATCAGCAACAGACTACATACATAACATAGGTAAACATCTCATAATTACTAGAATTTGATTTTCTGTCCTGCTCCCACTGCAGCTTGCGCCACTCCATCCATCTCCCCCCCTCGCTGCACAAAGCCGCTCCGACAGAGCGCTGTTGAGTGCGCCTCGTTGTGTTCACGCAGTCAGACATGCATCTTGCATGCGTCTCACAAACAACACAGACTTGCATCAGTCTGCTTCTTTTAAGGATGCAAAATGGTTTTTCACCTGTAGGTTACGTTCTTATAGTCAAGTGAGACGAAGCAGGTATCTAAAATTCCAAATTGCATGCAGAAGCTGCATGTTTGCAAATAACTAATAATTTTATGTGTGTCTGCGAAACCGCAAAACGAGTGTATAAGAATCGTTTTCTGAAGATTCTGCAAAAAGCGTGAATTTATGTATATGTCACCGTAAAATTGTCAAACACGTTAGATTGTCATCTCTCTAGCGAGGTTGTAAACTCTAGAAATATTTTCAACTGAACATACTGCTTACAAAATACCGCATTATTTTTCGGTAGATTGTAATCTATCGAAGTGACACCGTACTATTGTGAAATGCCCCCATAATCGGGACTTGGGGCACCCCCACGGTAGGTTAGTTAGGTTCCTTTAAACCCTCCACTCAGAAATAGGAGCCCCGCGTAGCGGGTCTCCGTCGACTACTCTTTTTAGGGGAATCTAAAGTGTTTTGAGGTTAGGTTGTATTAATCGGTATTTCTCAGGAATGGTACATTATCTTTTCATGTGAGTGGTACCAGTGGACAAGGGGGACCCCTCCTTCCCCCCCCTCTCCTCCACATCGCGCGTGTTGAATTCCCATTTCATTGCATTTCACAATATTACCGTTTCACTACGATAGATTACAATCTACCGAAAAATAATGCGTTTTATTGTAGGCAGTATGTTCGTTTGACAATATTTCAAGAGTTTACAATCTCTCTAGTTATTTTACAATCTAACGTGTTTGACAATTTTACGGTGACAAATATATGAACGTGTTTTTGCGAATAGATAATCTTAAATTGAAACTACGAGTTTCACTTGAAACTTAAGATTTTATTAAGAAAGTAACAACTAATTACAAAGTTTACAATACCCAAAATGTTAACCCCGTGACCCCACTCCGGTGCACATAAACACAAGAACAAAGCGTGGCTGCCCCACATCCGCGCTCAAACACCGGCGAGCTGTGTGCCACATGTTTGCGGTCGCGGGATGACCCCTTGACCGCGTCCCTCACACTAACATAATATAATCTGAAGCGGCAAGTGATGCAGGAACTTAAACTTATTCTAGTCTGCATCAGCGTTTAGGCTAGCCTACTTGATAAAAACGACAATATGCCTAACACGAACACGCGGGATGGACGAAATTCGGGCGAATTTAAAAATGGGAACACAGAATTTGAATTTAGCGCATAATATTTCCGGTGTTCTGTCATTTCACCGCAAATCCATACCATCCATACCAATATCCATACCAATATCCATACCAATATTATAAATGCGAAAGTAACTCTGTTTGTCTGTCTGTTTGCTACCTTTTCACGATAAAACGGCTGATTGGATCGCAATGAAATTTGGCAAGGAGATGTATTTCAACCTAGGGAAGGACATAGGCTATATATTATCACGCTAATTACTTACGGGGGTGAGCAATATTGCATTTCGTCTATATTTTTCAACTGTTTGACAACTGACAACTGTCATAACATGCATTGTAATAGAATAACTATTTTAGACCAATTGTCACTAGAACAAATGCCCCGTCGATGATGGCTACCGCCTGTCGTACAATGAGTCGCAAGTTCAAGCCTCAGTAAAGACATGAAACACTTTTTGATTTTGTTTAATGCTGTAAGATTTCCGATACTAACTTTGGTTCGCACGTTCAAAACCCACCCGGTTTTCAGTTTTTGAAACAAGGTATTTGTTTTTTAGTTAAAGCTTTAAGATTTCCAAATCATTGTTTTATACTACATCCTTTTTTTTAACACTTAAGCGACAGTTTGGGAGTCATTTATTCCAAATAATAAATCTGTAAACATGGCGCTTAAGCAGCAGGATCACACACAGAACCCTTTTTCTACTATTTCTTAAACTTTCGTCTGTGTATGTGTGTCTCTACGTAGCCCTTTTGTTATTGCATCACGTGTAAATTATTAAACCAATGTGGTTTGATTCAATGCCCAATTTATTAGTGTGCATAACTTGGAGAAGGTTTTGATTTTTGTTTCTTTGTAATCGGTGCTCTCCATCAAAAGACATTTATGACTTTAAAGTTTTTAAGGAGAACTTATCATCATGATTTAAGGATACATGCAATGACATCTATTGAACCAAAATGGTACTAATGAATAAAAATCACACGATAGAGAAGAAGAGAATAGTCAACATGACCCTGCTTTAAAAACGGAGTAAATAAAATTAAAGAAATCGAAACAGAAGTTTTGGTCGTCCAGCGGTGAGATAAGCAGACGAAACTGTTGCTATTGCGGGAATATCCTGGATGAGACTGGCACAAGAGCGTGGAGCTAACAAAGAAAACAAAGAGAGGCCTGCACCCAGCAGTGGGTGAAGTCGGACTTTAGATGATGATGATGACGCTTAACTTTTTCCAGAGAAGTCCGATTTTCATGATTATATTTTTATTGAAAAGCGTGTATCACAAAGTTTGTCCCATTTTATATTGAAAATAGTCGTGTTCGAATCAAAGTCACGCACTTCTGATTCATGTGCGTATTGTATTAATCATCGCTTGCAAAGATGAAGATGAAGAAACATCGTGAGGAAAACAGCATGCCTGAGAGATATTTTCTCGACGGCATTGTAAAGCCAATTTAAGACAGAGGACCTTGGGCGGCATAAAAACTCTGACACCAGGTTAGGCAACTAACCACACGATAATGAATTAAGGATCGCTTGCTTCGGTGAAGAAAGACATCGTGAGAAAACCTCAGCTTGCCTGAGAGTTATTTCTCGACGGCATGTAAAGCCAATTTAAGACAGAGGACCTTGGGCGGCATAAAAACTCTGACACCAGGTTAGGCACTAACCACACGATAAAGAAGAAGCTCGTGTTGGGGCTTATTTCATAAACCTTTTTGACAACTTTAGACCTGGCTGAAGTTTGACTGTGGTCGAAGGTCAAGCGATGGAGACGAAAGACAGTCACAAGAGGTCCGCAACACTTCAAATCTGCTCTATAGTGTTTAACGCTCATTTCGTGCACCTTGATGAGAACTTTAAACCTAGCTGGAGTATGACTGTCATCGATGGTCTAACGATGGAGACTGAAGGCAGTTGCAAGAGATCCTCAACAGTTTACAGCAGCTATATCATCATTGGGCTCACTTAATGCATCTTGATGAGAACTTTAGAAATAGCTGGAGTATGACTGTCAGCGAAGGTCTCATGATGGAGGCTTGGAGACGAAAAGAATTTGCAATAAGTTTTCAAGAGTTTACAGCAACTACATCATGTTGTGTTGACCTGCCTGGAGTATGACTACCATCGAAGGTCTGACTTTGGAGAAGGAAGGCAGATGCGAGAGGTCCGCAACAGCTTTAACGTGTCGCGGCTCATGTCATGCCACTTGATGAGAACTTTCGACCTCGCTGGAGTATGATATCGTCGAGTGCCCAAGGATAGAAACGTAAGGTAGTCGAGGTAAGAGCCCATAATTGGAACTTCAATCTGTACTAATATTATAAAGCTGCAGAGTTTGTTTGTTTGGTTGGTTGAACGCGCTAATTATAGGAACTGTTGGTTCGTCTTAAGCAGACGAAGTTCGCAGGTCAGCTAATTTATTTATAAATTTTCATTTGACACGAACCGAATTGGTCATTTGTTCATTTTACAGCAACAAGTTTGGCAAACTTAAAAAAAAACATCATCATCATCATCATCAGCCTATTAATATTCCCACTGCTGGGACACAGGCCTCTACATTGTACAGTGCTTCCCCGCCATGTAATAAACCGGCAGCGCCAATGTCATCCTCATTATAATAATTACAAATACTTTTTGAACCACCATTAGGCAAGTCAGCCGTTTGGTATATTGAACTTTTAGATTTGGATATTCTAATACATATAGATTTAGATTGTTGAAATTGTGACGCGAAACATTTGTAAAGAGAAGCACTTACCAAATGAATATTCGTAAAGTTAGTGTTTGTTTGTGAAATAAATAGTACATGAAACGTTGGTTGCAAACTTAAATGTCAAATTAGTTTTGGTGAAACATTTGTTAACCAATATTTACGTAGTATCAAACTTCACTAAATACATATTTATGGGTATTATGAATTCTGCTACTCGCCAAAATGCTATAAGATCTGTTATGTTGTTTATTGTTGCTTTCGTGCTAAGGTTTCTGAACTCTAACTTTGTCCAGTAACCGATTGCTTGGCGGGATGGTAGAGACTTTCAATTCAGTGAAATAAACAATTTAGCTTGTCATTTTACTAATCAGCAGAAAGTCGTGCCGTATGCAAGGAAATCACGTCATCGTCGCGTTCAAATGTATTAGTAACTTCAGATCAAATGAAAAATGAGTCGGAATTTTCTATCCGAGAGACTTTTTGAATATAAATATTAAAAATGTAAAGTACTTGTGAACTAGAGGCACTAGAATGGAACAAACAAATACATATCGCAGAGCTCACTGAGCTCACTGGGGCGTGAACAGCGTCCACTCAACCTGTGTTCACACATCACTACATAGTAAAGAAACATGATGTTTTGTTCCAGCCTTGACACTGTTCTCGTTCGAGTGTTTACATGAAACACAATTCAGTTTTATGAGATTCTGATTCTAATAATTATTAATGAGAATCTTGTACACTCTGTCCTAATACAAGTACGATGATCCATTCAAGTAGATGTTTGGCATGATTCATTTTACTTTTTCTAAACCTGTATGATAAAGGCAGACTCTGTTCGGTTTTGTATGCGATACATAAAGTTTGATACATGGTTGGAACTGCACGGAGTTATGACACACACAAGCTTTACGGCTGTCAAAATACAACAAATCATCCGTGTGTCCGCGTTACGTGTAGTCAGAGATTTATAGTTTGTTAGCTGTGAGTGACTGCCACATAACTGAAACTATTTACTGCAAGTTATAAGCAAAGAGACTTGGGATATCACGAATATATGTGATAGATATATTTGTATATATATTTAACATAATTTCCAACACTTATCGTTCATTTGTGACGTCACTAGTATCGACATCAAGCATTAGGCTCTTGTTATTCGATTAAAATTTAGTTCGCTTTATCCCGTCTTAGATCGCAAGTGTGTTTTAATGTCTGCTGAAATCAGTACCGAATATTCTTAAACATCGAATGCCCCGAAAAAGACAAGGATATACATAAAAGGCAGTCAGTGTAGAGCCACCCTATCACTATCAGCTAGCGTGGGGCACAAAATTGTGCACTTGAACGTCCCGACGCGCGACGTTTGATCGAGACACTGATCTTTTTGTTAGTGCCCCTCGTCATGACAATATTAGACAAGTATGTATGTAACTCTAGCTAGCTCTTGCGGTTTAGGACTATTGACACTTCATGTTTTTATATGTTGTTGCTGTTACATGCTGTCCTCTAAACAAGTACTAAACAACTGTCCTTTGCAACTTTTGGTAAATTTTGATTAATAGGGTAGTTGACAAAAAAAAAAACTAATTAGTCCGTCAGTTAAATTTATCCAAAAACATTAATTTGACATTTGGTATTTTTTCTTTTGTTACATCAACCAAAATTTACGAAGACGCTTTTAAAATTCTCAATAGGGTACGTCACGCCTTGGTATAATTTTGGTGAGTTCTGACGTCACGAGTTTTGGTGTGTCTTTGTATATGTGTCCATTATTTTTCCAATACTCTAACTGATGGACTAGATAGATTTGCAGTTTTTGTATACTGTCGTCATGTCTATTGGCACAATATTAGATTCCTTCTCCAAATCCAAACTCAAATTAGCATCAATCCACAATTCAGCTTCGTAGACAGGTGCTACGAAAACGTCACGTCGTAGACTCGTGGATGTTAGCTTAGGCTCGTAGCGCTACGCTGCTACGCGCGCCGTGGCATAAACAAATTCTAACGGAACTTGTTACCCGGTTTATAAAGTACGCTATTATCACCTCGTGATCTATTGTTGTAGGGTAAATATAGCCTTTTTAAGAAATGTACGTCGCATTAATAGTACAGTGAAACGCGAATAATTAAAAAATCCGTTTTAATGGAAAATAATTTAGATATTTTTGTAAATTGCGAAATATCGATCGTTTGAGTTAGCTTTTGATGATAAACAGATTAAAGTTTAAAAATATTGATCTACTCACAGAAGTGTGCGATAAGAAGAGTTTGGATAAATTTTCTTTTTTTAGTACGCCTTATTATTAAGTGAAAACGAAAAAATAATGTTAATAACATTAATCACTAGCTGTTTACCTTACACCTCATTTTGTTGGCCTCCTTCATTAGCTGGCGTTGTTTAGTGTTGTTGCTCAAAGATGGCGCTGTTCGCAACTTTATGAAAGGCCTGGGCAGGCGCGATAACAGGCAGACGAGCGCTTAGCGACGATGTTATTATGTATTAGCTTCATAATAACTTGTTTACTACATAAAAAAAAAAACAGTTTTTTTGTCTTACGGCACGATTTTTTGCCGTTTTTTTAATAGGTACATTTGAGATAAAATCTAGTTAGTTGAAACCATACATATAGAGATAATCTACGGTTGAGGAGTAGGTATAATAGTAGCTTTTTTTGTAGTTTTTTTTTTATTATTTAGTCGGCTTTACGGTACAAACTTAGGTTGCTTTAAAAACATAATGTCGTATTGAAACTTGAAGAGCGCCAGGCGATGACAAAAGATGCAAAGTTTCATAAGTGCGGGCTACCTGCGACGAATGTACTCTGTGACCAAGACCAAGCATAATGCATTAGACTACTTTCCACTCTACTTACCTTAATGAAGATTTATATGTTATGAGCATAATATTTACGAGTGAAGTTAAAAGCGTTAGCTCATTATTCCATACTGGTAAAATGCATTTCGAGTTACATAGCTCACCTAAATGTCACCGAGTGGTACTTGTAAACTTTGAAAATAAAGATTTAGAGCAGCAAGTCGCATCAACTTAACTGAACTCGATCAACAAGTCTAAACAACGTTTTTGGAATATAGTATTTTTTTTTTAGTCTGAATAGATAGTACAATGTGCTAGTAGCAGTAGATAGCAGTTTTACTGTCGTAATCCGCTCTTAGTGTCAATCACAAGCACAACAGAACGGTTAAGATGATTATCTAGTTTACTTAACCATAATCTCGTCAGTGTATACGCTGCGTTGTATTCCCCGCACTTAAGCGGCACTTGTATCGTTTTGATACAGGTTCGGCTCCCAACTGTGACAGCGCGCCGGTAAATTTATTCATTGGCTCATGTGGCAGCTATCGAGACACAAAGGACACGACAGTTTCAGAAGACTTACTTCGAATCATCTGTCACTTGTTAGACAGTAAAGACAACGAAATTAACGAAGAATATGCTTCAACTTTGTTGAACCATCACAGGGACCGTTATAGGATAATACAGTGAAATAGTGTCTCGGAAATACTAGAGGGCTCAATTCATAATTGAAAAAGGTGTGCAACTGTGAACATTGTCATATTGTATTAATTTTGGTGTTTTTATTTTTACTGGGTAGTTTTACTTATTTTACATTGTGTGTTTTTCTATTATATGTGTTCAAAAATGTGTTTTATAATGTTTGTCTTATAGCATCGTATTGGAATAGTCTGTAAGGATGTTATAATTGGTGTAAATAAATAAATAAATAAAATTAACTGGAAATGTTAGTGTGTGGAACCAGGCTTTTTTAGTCGTACCCATTTGAACTTTTCACGTTCAATGCTTCTAATTTTACGTGGAACTTCTGCCGTTTCATATTGTGTGTCTGCCGCCCGAGACAGGCTGGACAAATTGGTGAAGCGACGTCGCGGCGCATGCAGAGTGGAAGTGGAAGCTAAACGACAGGACCCGCGAATCTGTCGCCTCCAGGTCTCGGCGCGAGGGGGGCTATAGATGTGAGCTTCTTTTAGAATGGTGTGAGATCTAGATTAAAATGTAAGCGGGATTTTAAAAGTGGACCTCATGATAAGTTTCTACTGAGTTATTTCTCTTAACGTCTAAGATTTTACCACTATTTGTGAAATCTAGTGCAATAGACGCAAATGAACATAATAGTCCGGATGTACCGTTGCATTTTAGGTAGTCTTTTACGCCTATCGGTTGCCATCTTTCTTATTATTCAATAGATCCCGAATGACTGATAGGTAAAGGATCTGGGACTTTTGCGCGAAAGACACTTGCGCGAACCCATTTGCGCGAAAAGACAAATGCGCGAATGGATTTTTGCGCAATTGGACATTTGCGCGAACAGACATTTGCGCGCCAGGACACATGCGCGACTGGACTTTGTCGTGATTGGACTTTTGCACGAACGGACTTTTGCGCGAAAGGACAATTTCGCGAGTGGAAACTTGCGCGAGTGGACATTAGCGCGACTTAATGGCCACAGAGGTTTATTCTGTGGAGTAAACATAACGTCACGCCTCAAAATACTTGAAGAGGGTTTTTTTTATTCTTACATCATGGGTGTCATTTTCAGGGTTTTTGGGGTCGCTGATTACGAAAATGGGGTCAAAAAGAAAATCCAAGATGGCGCCCATGATTGTTTTTCGTTTTTCTGTCATGGGTGTCGTTTTCATGGTTTTTGGGTTGGCTGATAACAAAAATGGGGTCAAAAAGAAAATCCAAGATTGGCGCCCGTGTTTTTTTTTGGTTTTCTGTCATGGGTGTCGTTTTCATGGTTTTTGGGGTCGCTAATTACGAAAATGGGGTCAAAAAGAAAATACAAGATGGCGCCCATGATTTTTTTTGGTTATTCTGTCATGGGTGTCGTTTTCACGGTTTTTGGGATCGCTGATTACGAAAATGGGGACAAAAACAAAATCCCAGATGGTGCCCATGTTTTTTTTTGGGTTTTCTGTCATGGGTGTCGTTTTCATGGTTTTTAGGATCGCTGATTACGAAAATAAGGTCAAAAAGAAAATCCAAGATGGTGCTCATGTTTTTTATTTGGTTTTTCTGTCATTGGTTCGTTTTCATGGTTTTTGGGGTCGCTGATTACGAAAATGGGGTCAAAAAGAAAATCCAAGGTGGCGACCATTTTTCTTTTTGGTTTTTTTGTCATGGGTGTCGTTTTCATGGTTTTTGGGGTCGCATATTACGAAAATGAGGTCAAAAAGAAAATTCTAGATGGAGCCCATGATTTTTTTTTGGTTTTTCTGTGATGTGTTTTGTCCTGTGCGGGCTAATAAATCTTTCTAATTTCAAATTTTTTCTATCGTTCTTCTTTCTTTCTTTCCATGATGGAAAAACAAAAAATGTTGCAATGCGCCATCTTGGATTTTCTTTTTGACCGCATTTTCGTAATCAGCGACCCCAAAAACCATGAAAACGACACCCATGACAGAAAAACAAAAAAAATCATGCGTGCCATCTTGGATTGTCTTTTTGACCCCATTTTCGTAATCAGCGACCCCAAAAACCATGAAAACGACACCCATGACAAAAAAAAAAACAAAAAGAAAAATGGGCGCCATCTTGGATTTTCTTTTTGACCCCATTTTCGTAATCAGCGACCCCAAAAACCATGAAAACGACACCCATGACAGAAAAACCAAAAAAAATCATGCGCGCCATCTTGGATTGTATTTTTGACCCCGTTTTCGTAATCAGCGATCCCAAAAACCATGAAAACGACACCCGTGACAAAAAAACCAAAAAGAAAAATAGGCGCTGTCTTGGATTTATATTTTTGACCCCATTTTCGTAATCAGCGACCCCAAAGCGCGCATGTGTCCTGGCGCGCAAATGTCTGTTCGCGCAAATGTCCAATCGCGCAAAAGTCCATTCGCGCATTTGTCTTTTCGCGCAAGTGTCTTTCGCTCAAATGTCTTTCGCGCAACTGTCTTGATACCATAAGTAAATCCAGCGTCAGCTGACGCACCCGCGGTGGGTGTACGATTGGGAGGTAGAACTGTACGGTTGTATAGATTCCATCTCTTAATATTATAATTGCATACCACATGTGTGAGTTCCATGTAGGTATTGTAAAGCCACCACTTACATTTAGTTATCTTATTTTTCTTGTTTAGACTTGAATATGCCCTGGCGGCTGAGAGAATGTCATGCTCACTCAAATGTCTCGGTGATGGTGGCGGGTGTGTCGGGTCATTTAGTTCCCTTGAAAATGGTTGAGCTGAATGGTGCTGATCCATGCGTCTGTAGTGTGTAAGCAACCTTATTGGATTGTAACCCGCCTTATATCATATATGTACCTAGATGTAATCTTATTCATCGTTTAATCATTATAATAAAGACAGTATAGACTCAGCTCTCGGTGTTTCAATATCTCCTCGAGATCCCGCCTTACATGGCGACCCTGCCAAAGCGCAATGGCAGTGGCTTGATTTGTTTAAAAATACCATGACCATATTAAGTGCGAGTGAGACTTAGAAAAAAAATGTCAATATGTAATAATTAGTGTGGCGCGCTACCAGGTTTCAACTCTCTTACTTCGGCTGTACGAGTTATAATTATCACCAGAGAAGATGGGTACCAATAACTCCAAGGAGGAGTTGCTCCTTGCCCAAAATGCCGCTGCGGGCAGTAACCAGGCTTCAATAGAAGAATTAAGGACGCATATTGGAGTCACGAACATAATCTTGTTGCTGATCCTCACTCTGGTATCGCTGGCGTCGCTCTACGCCATCTACAGAATTTATAGAAGATGTCACCTTCAATGGATTGACCAGCAGATTCAACAGCATACTATGCGACGTTCGTTTCTTCGCAGGCTACAAAAACCGACCGTGGACGTGGACAACGGAGTAGTGTAACGTCGAAAATATAGTGTTTGTGCAGTGCTACATTATAAGATACAAGTGCGGTCTAGTGCGATCAAAATATCATTTAATAAGACACTTAATATCGTAAAAGAGAAGAAATCGGTGTGATGATGAAACTTTTTAGGAACTTTAAGATATCTTATCTGGCATTTACTTAATTAAGATTTATTTCAATTAAACATAAAATAATGTATGCAAAAGAAGATTTAGCTTCTATTATGGTAAGTTATGGCAACTAGTTTAGAACAATTGTGTAATGACATTAAAGACATAAGAGTGTATCTTATTAAAATTGGTCCTGGTCGTAGAACAGGCAATGTATTGAATGAAACTCTCAGAGGCAAATTATATTTTTATGAAATATTCTGACTATGTAGTCCAAATTACAAGTGATATACAAAAAGGGAAAGTTGCAGGTAGTGAGTCAGAATTAATTTATAAGTACATCGAGAGATTTCAGAGTTTATATGCAGAAGTTATAGAATTGTGTAAGTCAAGTAAAACCGAAACAATGGCTACTTTTGACCTTAAAGTTGCGTTAAATTTAATGCCACTCATGACTGACGAGGAGGCCAATACCAGGCAATTAATAGATAACATTGAGTATTATAGTTCAACTCTTATAACACCAGACTGTAAGAAGCAGTTAGTTAATTTTGTACTTAAGAGCAGATTGTCCCAGGCTGCTAAATTACGATTATGTCCGCAATACTCTACTGTGGATGACTTAGTAATTGATATGAAAAAGGTGTTATTACCTCAAAAATCAGCCACGGCATTGCAAACAAAATTAACATCAATTAGACAAAACGAGTTAACCATACAGAAATTTCCGAACTTTTCGTGCAGTTGACGGTTTCGCAGGCCAACGGACAATCCGAGAACTATCACATTTTAAAACCTTTAAATGAACAATACGCGATTAAAAAATTCGCCGATGGGTTGCGAAACCGCAGGCTAAGCACAATAATAGCTGCTCGAAATTACAGCTCTCTCAAGGACGCGATACAGGCGGCTCAAGATGAAGAGATAGCCTCGTCTCCAAGTTCGGCTGAAGTACTAGGTATGTATAATAATGACGGTAGATTCTCAAGGGGTTTCAGGCCAAACCGAGGTTATCGAGGTCACGCCAACCAAAGATATACGCATCGAAGACCCTATCGTGGAAGCTACCACAACAACAACGGCAGTCGCGGTGGATGGAATGGGCATCGCGACCACCGGCAAGAGCAGGCCCCAGCACGAAATCGCCACGGATATAGGGGTAAGTCTTACTACAATAGAAATCAAAGGATGCGTAACAACGACTCTAACAAGGTTAACGTGATAACAGAACCGGAAGTAAACGTAGAATCGGCCCATACTTCTAATGATAAAAACAAAAAGTTAATTCGTGAATAAAATTCTATCATGTAATAGTAATTGTTCAATTAGTCTATCAATAAACAGTCATGCATTCCAATGGTTACTTGATACGGGTGCATCGATTTCAGCGATAAAGTATAAACATGTTCTAGAAGAGCGCATCGCATTTTGCAAAGAAAACATTTCTATAAATGGTATCGGAGGCAAAGTAACAA
This sequence comes from Xestia ashworthii, assembly GCA_950022955.1. Taxonomy (NCBI): domain Eukaryota; kingdom Metazoa; phylum Arthropoda; class Insecta; order Lepidoptera; family Noctuidae; genus Xestia; species Xestia ashworthii. The sequence continues at coordinate 558,427 of OX465557.1, forward strand.
CAATTGGATATTGTTATTTAAATTTCAACGTAAATGGGCATCAACTGAAACATAAGTTCTATGTATTTGACTTCTTACCAATTAGGGCGAATGGCATCATCGGTCAGGACTTTCTGACTAAGTATAAAGCGGTATTGGATTTGAATCATAATATAATAACTTTGTCTACTTATTACAATAACATTAATTTACCAATTAATACCATTAGCAATCATTTACATATTCCACCAAGATGTGAGTCCATTCATTATGTATCGACAGATATTGAGGATGAATGCTTAGTTTGCGCGTCAGATATCAGTGACGGTATTTACTTAGCGAGTTCATTGGTAAAACCAGTGTGTGGTAGGATACCTATCAAGATATTAAATACTACGGAAGATTATGTAACACTTGGAGAAATTAAACCAACTATACATAGTCTTAGTGACTATAATGTATGTTCCTTTTCTCAAAGCGAATCAAATGCGTATCGAGTTAGGAAATTATTATCATTGTTGCAATTAAGTCATTTAAATGGAGAAGAACAAACATCAGTAGAGAATTTATGCGCAAAATACAGTGATATATTTTATTTACCGGGAGACAGTTTGACAACGACTGATATTTATAAACATTCGATTACTTTGCAACCTAATACGACACCCATATTTTCAAAACCATACAGATTACCTCACGCACAGAAAAAGGAAATAGATAGACAGATAGAAAAAATGTTGCAAGAAGGAATTATAGAGGAAAGTAGAAGCGAATGGAGTAGTCCAGTGTTATTAGTTCCGAAAAAAATAGATACTAGCGGACAGAAAAAGTGGAGATTAGTCATTGACTATAGGAAATTAAATAATTGTATTGAGAATGATAAATTCCCTCTACCGAACATAACGGAAATACTGGATTCATTGTCAGGATGCATATATTTCAGTCATTTGGATTTATATCAGGGTTTTCATAATGTAGAACTTGATAAAGATAGTCGAAAGTATACAGCCTTTTGTTCTGGTCAGTACCAGATGACAAGAATGCCAATGGGGCTCAAGACCAGTCCCTCTTCCTTTTCCCGGATGATGACAATGGCTATGGCAGGTCTTTCATATGATAAGTGTTTAATTTACCAAGACGATTTGATAGTATTTGGTCGTAATTTAGGAGAAAAAAATAAATATTTACAAGATGTTTTCGAAAGGTTAAGAAAAGCGAATTTAAAGCTTAATCCCGAAAAATGTGAGCTTTACAAAAAGGAAATGCTATACTTAGGACATGTGGTATCTCGAGAGGGTGTTGTGCCCGATCCAGAAAGAATAAAAATTGTTGAAAGTTACCCTTGCCCAAAATCAGTCGAAGAAGTCAAGCGTTTTACAGCTTTCGTAAATTATTATAGAAAGTTTATACCAAACTTTGCGGAAAAAGCTTACCCTTTACACCAATTGTGTAGGAAAAATGCGACTTTTAAATGGGACCAAGAATGTCAGAAAACATTTGAAGATTTAAAACAGTGTTTAGTCTCTCCTCCAGTTCTGCAATATCCTGATTTTACAGAAACTAATCAATTTATAGTACAAACAGATGCATCAGGTTATGCAATTGGCGCTATTTTAAGTAATGGAAATAAAAAACCAGTAGCATATGCGAGCAGAGGTTTAAATAGTGCAGAACGGCGCTACCCAACAATCGAGAAGGAATTATTGGCAATAGTTTGGGCAGTAAAGTATTTTCGTCCATATCTGTATGGCACAAAATTCAAAATATTGACAGATCATCGGCCATTAATTTATCTTTTTAATATGCGGGATCCATCGAGTAGGCTTATGAAATTTAGATTAATATTAGAGGAGTACGACTACATTGTAGAGTATGTAAAGGGTTCGGACAACGCAGCTGCAGATGCTTTGTCCCGGATTTCTTTCACTAGTGAAGATTTAAAGCATATGGGTGAATCATACATAAATGTGACAACTAGGGCACAGGCGAGAAAATTGCAAAGCTCACCGTGTCACATGACGTCTGACAGCACTTGGCCTGATCAACCAAGTGTCGTGGGAAGTCATACGAAACCAAGAGAGGCGATAGAACTTAGATTTATCGAGAAAAAGTAGTTAGATATTTTGAGAAATAAAAACGAAATAAATGAAGAAAAAAACGCGTTTTGCTATGTAGAAAGTAAGTTAACAATTTTTATAAATCCCGACTACCAATCACAATTGACGCGAGCCGCATTTGTGAGGGAGTTAGGTAGATTTTGCAAATTAATAGACGTCGACGAAATATGTATAGTGAAGAATAGAGAAAACAAAGAATTTATAGAAGAATTATTAAGTGAGATTAAATCGTTAGAAAATAGGTACGTACCGCGAATTTATATAATAAATGATGTTCGAAGAATAGACGATAAAGACGACAGAAAAGTTATTCTTAATGACTTCCATCTCTTGCCTACTAGTGGCCACGCGGGCATGAGAAGGATGGCAAATAACATAAAGAAGTATTATTACTGGCCAGGGTTAGAACGAGATGTTCGAGAATTCGTGAAAAAATGTACGAAATGCCAAAAGGAAAAATATGCTAGACTAGTTAAGGAGCCTATGGTTATTACCACAACGGCTACAACGGCATTTGAAAAAATATTTTTAGATTTATTAGGACCGTTAGATGGGGATTGTTTTAATTTTTCATATATACTAACCATACAATGTGAGTTGACTAAGTATGTTGTGGCACATCCTTTAATTTCTAAAAAATCTAAAGAGGTGGCTCAGGCTTTAGTTAATAGTTTTATTCTTCGCTACGGGTTGCCGAAGGAAATAGCAACAGACAGAGGATCCGAGTTTATGTCTACAGTATTTCAAGAGGTTTGTAAACTTTTAAAAATAACTCATTTAAACTCCACAGCTTACCACCACCAAAGTATTGGTGCGTTGGAAAATTCTCATAAAAATTTAGGCTCTTTCTTACGCATTCAATCCGATAATCACCCAGAAGCATGGAGTCAATGGCTACCATATTGGTGTTTTTCCTTCAACACAACAGTACATTCGGAAACTAAATTCACACCATTTGAGTTGGTCTTTGGTAAAATATGTTCGCTTCCCAGCAACTTAGATAACAATATTGTTGAACCACTTTATAATCACGAAAGTTATCCTTTGGAATTAAAATTTAGATTGCAGCTTACTCAAAAAGAAGCCAGGGAAAATTTGATCAGAAGTAAAATACAAAGAAAAAATACATACGATAGCAGTACAAATCATGCAATTTATAAGCCAAATAATTTAATTCTAGTAAAAAATGTAAATTGTAATAAAATGGATAGCATATATTCAGGTCCATTTGAAGTAGTGAAAGATATGTCACCATGACACTATCAGCCGGCTTACTATGACTTTTATTTGCAGCGTTACCTCCCGGACTATAAATATTTAGAATTCCTATTGAAACTCAAAACAAAAGCAAATTACAAAGTAGTTCTTTAAGTACCTACATCTCTAACAGTACCATACCTTTCGAGGATTATATAATAGGTATGATGATGTGTTTACGTTGTGTTATTGTGTTAGGTTGTAAAAAAATAATAAACAAAAGATTACATAGTTGTGACTACATAACGTGGTTTCATCTCAAAAGCCCAAACTTACCCTACAAAGTATCATCAAAGCACACAGAGCGAGGTTGAGCGATCACAAAGCAAGGCAAACAAACAAAAAGCACATTATTGCAGGCACCCCCCAAACTGCAGCGACCCTCGAGCTGCACCCCTGTGGAGGGCTGACATGAAAGTAATAACGCACTCCAGCGCTCGCATGCGCGTGAAATGCGCACCACAGACTTAGACAACCCTCGAATCCACCAAGTGCCACGAAAAAAAAAAAAACAAACTAAATTTAAAAGTTAATATTTTAATCATTGAGTCTGATGTGTGCGACTGGCCCTGCAGTCGGACACATATTTTTCTTCTTTACATTTTAAATGTCCAACTCGTCACACCATCTCCCACTGGGCCTTATAGACTAAGGTCCCAGGGTCGCCAGACATTCCTTATTTTCAGATTAACAAAATGTATGATATCGGCAAGTAATATAGTATGTACTGTGAAAGTATGCATATCTGCTAGCTTGTGCCGACGACTAATTTTTATAAGATATTAGGTTCTAAAGTTGCGTAAAAATATATATATATTTTTTTCTTAAATCCTGAGTGCTGATTTGTATGTTGCAGAATATTCTGATCACGTTTTGCACATAAGGGAGCTTCACAACCCGTCATTATCTCGTGCATCAGCGCAGCGTTTCATTTTGTGAGAGAATATTAAAATCTGTCGACACTCTTACCGACTCACAGTGATGAAAATAAAGAAGGTTCGTATTGTGCAGTCCTAGTTCACTACACTTCTAAATTAAAGAGGTTCTAGGCTCTAGTTTCAAGTTACTGAATGTAATTTGCACCGCAGAACCATAGTTAAAAAAAGACGAACCCCCCGTCATTCCGCATTTTACTTGTCCTACCCTTCTCGGTACATACCTACTAGTTTGTCGACTCGTCACCACCCTTTCGTCTTTGTAATAGCTAATTAGTTGCTCTTATAAAGAAAGGCAAACTGTACTCATGCCGCCGTGAAAATTCAACGAAAAGTACCTAGTTTAAAAAAAATACGTTGGGTTTCCTCTGAGGGGTAACTTAGGCCTTGACGATTCATATTAGAGGCCTTACTTGCGACTAACTTTAAATTAAGCCGCTCTTCAAAGGCTAGATATTAATGGAGGTAAGTTTCACTATGTAATTTAGAAGCTAGTGTTCTTACATTTTATAAAAGGAGGTTTTCCTACAATGTTTCGTACCGGGAGCGGTGAGAGGGGATGCCGTCGGCTTCACAGAGATTACTCGGCCGTTGTGCGCAGACAAACGCACGGACGGGAAATTAAAATAAAACGACAGTGGGGACATCGGAGGATTCTTTGCACGCAACAATGCGTCTGCGCCTAGAGCCTGGACTACCTAGCTATGAAATAAACAAATAGGTACAGAAGGATCACCGCTATACATTTAAGTAAATTTTAGAAATATCCTCACTGATGACCCCACGCAATGACTGTGACTAAGAAAGGTATAACTGAACTGAAAAATAGCTGTTCAGTACCGAGTCTGAAATAAATGTTTTGTTTTTTTTTTTTGTAGATTTACCTATGCTCGCCTAATGTACGGAACAGCTGATTTTTTTCACACGTGATCTTTGCAGTTCGCTGTAGGTAGCAAGTTTGCCATGGAAATAATTAATACCCCTGTTCGGCGAGCATATTCGTCTAGTTTAGCGTTGCGATAGTCGCGTCTTCATAACCACAGACCATTATTTTGTTTTGACGGATGTACAGTAACTGACTGACTGTACAGTTTAGTCATGTGGTGTTCTGCCGGAGACAGTACTAGATGCTCTGGATCTGTCTACATCGTGACACGGCTCTGCGGCTGCAACAAGAATGCCATTTTCTGCTCCACAATAGATATTTTTTCTCATTTGCAGCCTTCGGGGGTTTATGAGTAACGTGTAATGACTTCTTTCGCTTAGTTAGTTCCTTTCCGCTTAAAATGAAAACAATACCCAGCGCAAAGACTGCGGAAATATTTTGTGCAAGCTTATTTCTTTTCCCAAAAATGTTTGTAAGAGAATCTTTTGAATAAAAAGACCGTAGTCGCGAAGCTTTGTTGTGTGTTCGGTACACAAATCTACTTTCTAGGTATTCCATTCAATTTTCGTTTTCAATGAAGTCACGAGTTTTTCCCGCAATCGGTGTGATCTTTACAATTTCCTAGAAAACAGTTGAAAGCCGTAGAAAGCGGCACAAGCGTATTCAAATGTTGTGGAGCAATAAGTTGGTAGATATTGGGGGATCCAATCTAGGCAATCGTCCCAGCGGCGCGGGTCGTAAGGCTGGCGGCACACAGGCGCGGCGGCGGCACGGCGCGGCGTCGGTGGCGGCGGCGGTAGGACGCAGGACACCCGCGGGAACATTCGCAACCTGCCCCGCTTGCCACCACTAGCATTCTCAACGGAATAAAAAAAACTTGAAACGTTATCTGAATAGACTTTGCACAATCATTTTCATAGTTAGAAAATATTATGTTTAAGTACTTGAATGTCAATATTATATTCCGGGGAATAGGATTTCCTATGCTTCGGTGAAGGAAAAGATCGTTAGGAAACCAGCATGCCTGAGAGATATTTCTCAACGGCATGTAAAGCCAAGTCATGTCGCCCATGGGCGGCATAAAAACTGACTCCTGGCTGGGCAACTAAACACACGATAAAGAAAGAAGGATTTTCTATTATCGTAAGAAGTGGCGTTGTACATTTGTTTATCAGTCTTATTTAACAAATCTCTTCTATAAGGACACTCAACTTGGCCATCATCGTGACCTTCAGTGTTACGAGTATGTGCCCAGCTCGCTGCGTCTCGCACACAGCACGCGCGTGCCCGCGTGTCCGTCGGTCGCGGTCTCGCGTTACATAACCACCACTCAGTTTCACGCTCCACTTGCCCAACTTTATTTTCTCCTTGTTCTGATTGTTCTTTAAATTGAACATTTAAATACCAAATGTAGATAAACTGATTAAACTCACAAACGCCGCCGGTACGAGTATATTTTGGTGTTTAAGCTGAACGTTTAATTGTCTTAATTCCTGCGGGCTTTTGGAAAGAGACTAAACAGTTTCATTTTCCACAATGAAATCTCGGTTTACGCGTTACAGAAATGGTGTTGGTAGTAGGCGAAATAAAATGGTAAGCTTGTTGGTCTGTTGATTTTTTTGTCAAACGCACACAGTAGATATATTATGAAGGACGGGACGGTTGACGTGTGTCGGGCATGCCACCTTCCGGGTGAGTCCATCAGACATATTATTTCTGGTTGTTCTCGTCTAGCTAACGGCGAGTACTTGCACAGACACAATCAAGTAGCCAGGATTATTCACCAGCAACTTGCCTTGAAATATAATCTTGTGGAATCAGAAGTACCGTACTACAAGTATGTGCCCGACCCAGTTCTCGTGAAAGACCATGTCACGTTGTATTGGGATCAGTCTATCATTACTGACAGGACTATTGTCGCCAATAAGCCTGACATAGTGGTGATAGACCGATCAGCGCGCCGCGTAATGATAATCGATGTTACCATTCCGCATGACGAGAACCTCGTGAAAGCTGAGTGTTGGGTATGTGTGCGTGTGCCTACGCACCGATAAGTATAACGAATAAACGTCAGTGCGTTACTAGCAAGTAGTGGTTTCACTCGTCTGTCCTCGTACTTAACATTGGCGACGAACCTACCTACGTAAAATAAAAGTAAAAATGTCCGGCACAGTTTTTGGTCTATTAACTGCGTTTGATCACAATGCACAGTCATGGGAGACCTACAAATGCCGCATTAAACAGTGGTATGTGGCGAACGACATCACCGGAACGAGCGAACAAACAAATAAAAAAATATCTCGACTTGGCACACGAGGTTCGCGACATGTGGAATATGAACTCGGTTATCATTGTGCCGATTGTCGTGACGGCCAACGGCCTGATAGCTAAGAGCCTCGACGACCATCTCTCGAAGCTCTCATTAGGCGGTTGGATCAAGAGCCTGATTCAGAAGGCAGTAGGTACTCCTCGATACGGCTCGCATTGTGAGGAGGTTCCTGTCTCTGCAGCCCTAACCACCGGTGGCTTGGACCCTGCTCCTGACACCGGCGGAACTCTATTTTTTTATATTTTTAAGTGTTTTTTTTTTGTATCCTTTTGTTTTTAAGAAATACTTAAAAATGTAATTACATAAGAATATAAATGAATAAACGACATAATAATCATTTATTTATCAAAAGGGGCACATTTACAATTAAGTATCATCATCATCATCATCAGCCTATAATGTTCCCACTGCTGGGACAGGCCTCCTCTCAATGAGAGGGAATGGGCTATAATCTACCACGCGGGCCCAGTGCGGATTGGTAGATGTCACATGTCTTCGAATTTTTTGGTTCTAGGACATGCCGGTTACCTCACGATGTTTTCCTTCACCGTTTTGATAGTAGATAATTACGAGTATTGTCTACATAAACATAATGTAGACGAAGAGAACAGAACCACATAATATATCCTACATACTATAGCACACTTATGTACCCAAAAGTAGGATAGGTTCAGTAAAAATAAATGGTATCTATCAAAGATAAGGTCTGGTATGAAGCCGTGGCGACCGGCCGGGCGATGGGCGAGCGATATTGGATGCCGATAGCGCCGGCCCGGACGAACGGCCGCCGGCCGCCGGAATGATGCGATATCAACGGTTCTATTACTGACTGCTTCAGTTCGGAACAAATCCGTCTCGGAAAAAAACTATCATCATAGAACGGAATAACTTCATGCCAGAAATCCTCGATAGGAGAAAGTACTTCACTTCAGTCACGAATGTGGATACTTACGAAGGAAAATGTTGCTGTAAACATTTTCAGTGACGAACTTCACAGACTCTCATGTGTCTTATTTTAATTACCCATCCAATTATCATCTTAAATGACTTGAAGCGCCTCGCGTATTCCCCACCTAATCGCGCCACACTTAATTGAACGTTTCGTCTCAAAACATCGTAAACTTGTCTATGGTTGTCAAAGCAACGCTTGCTCCATGCAAGCAGGGCGAGGTTACTATCATACCTGCAATTAATTCAGCAGTTACATCAACAAGCTTTCGTGATACACAGAGCAACCCTGGTGCGAACACAGGGTTGCCAGCACCCATGATAGCATATTTAGGTGATTCAAAGCTTAGCTCTTGCAAAATAACAAATAATATTTGACCAGCAGGGTAGATATCTACGTAATTGTAACATGTGCTTTTGAAGAAAACACTGAACTAATTGTTAGGAAGTAATCTATTATAGTTTTTGTGAAAGCCGTTTATTGGGCTTTTCATCCATCTTTTAGTTTATTTGAATTAAGTTATTTATCAGGCTACTTATTTCAGCTTAATTCTAACTTACCAGTATACTACTTACTTAACATATCTTGCAACCCTGGCTCGAGTGCTTAGAGGGGGTGGTCTGTCGTAAAATCCTAATGAAAGTTTCATAGCGATTATAAAAATGTGTAATAAATGAGAGTTAGTTTGTGCCGTGTAGCGATTAACTCGGTAAGCAGCTGTTGAGATAGTAACGCTCGTTTACTGACATAGTTTGATACTAAAGTCAATAGTAAAACACTTGTGTTTATGACCCAAATAACACTCAAACACTGGGTCTATAAAATCTTCTCGCACACACAGAAAATTGTAGCTTACGATGACGGAGAACGAAGTTTTGCCGGCTGTAGTCTACTGTTTAAGAAAATAGCTATCATTTTTAGCAAGTCAGCAAGTTTCTTAGTTTTCTATACTATAGTATTTTTTTACGCCTCTATAGTATTTTAAACGTCTTTAGTTGTTCTATTTGTAGACCTTATTATATTATACCCTGAAGCATACTGTCAGTACTAAAAGCACCTATTAAGACTAGTTTGGCTTTTATGTATGATTCACTGTAAATTATTTCTGCCCAGACAGGTGTTAGGTATTCCCTCCAAGTTAACGTGATGATGAATATTGCAGCGGTGGTTGCAGACGGGTGCGGCGGGTGTGCTGCGGGGTGCGGGGGGTAGGCGGCCTAATACCAGATAGTATCCTTTCACAGTGATTGTGGCGCCAGACGCTAGACTGGACAGGGGCGGACTGAAGGGTACAATGGCTAGTTTATTATTAGAATTTAATTCCCCGGACCTATCGAACTGTAACTAGTTAGGTATTCTCTAAATATTTTATTGGGATTCATTGTAAACGTTGAGGATAGGTTAACTTGGATATAATTGCAATCGTTGAGGAACTTTTTTTGAATAGCATAGGATTCCGTTGGTTATGGTAGGAAACTCAAATTAACAGAACCTAATCACGTGTTGCATTGTTTGTGAATGTACAGATTGAACAAAATATACCCGCAGTCACAAAATGGTCTTAACACCAATTTACAGACCGTCCTAAATAAGATTAGGTAACAACTAACTTAATTAGCAACACTGGTTATTGTGTGTTAGCTCACTCTTCCTTTACCAGTAAACATTCAATCCGGCCCTGCGCCTGTACCCCGGTGGGGACAGTTCATACAATAAGTTCGCTCCAGCAGTCGGGGCTATTGAATGCGATAGACGACGGGCTAGATATCGCTAGATATAGTCTGCCGATATAGCCGGTATAGCTCTGCCGATGACAGATAACAGTACGCCACTGATGACGTCAATCAACTGAATCACCTGTGGAAAGCAATTTTACAAATAACATTTTGTGTGAAGAAGGTATTTCAAAATACCATTATAAATCTATTCCTTAGTTGGATTACATACAAATTTTCTAGTTATTTGGAAACTCAAAATAAACACACATGAAGATGTTAAGATGTAATTTATTTGTAAACCAGCTCAATTTGAACCTTCATTAATACTTAGTGAAACTATCTGTCATCAGGCAGAATTCGCATCAATTCAACAATCGACTCTGCCTCGCTCAGTTCATCGAGTTTGTTAGCAACAACTCTTATAAAGTTGCACCATTATCGTCGCGGGTCCAAGTAGGACGTGATGAGGTGCACGTGACGTATGACCGCAGCCGGGATCGAACCCGCGACCGCCGCTAATGAGCACGTGTTTTCATCATGTGTTTTACTTAGTTATTCATAATTGACGTGTCTAGTTTGTAGTTTACAGTTGTCAGCGTAACAATATGTTTGTTTGCTGGGAGATAGCTCTGTTTTTCATTCCAAGGAGAATGTTCACCGTTTTTCGGTGGGCCGAAATGTTTTGAGTTGTGATATGGTCTAACAATTTCAAACCCTAAAAACTTCAAATAGCTCAGATCTCAGATTGTCAAAGCTTACAGAATTTTCAGCGAGAGACTGCTCTGTCTGAATCTACTAATTAATTTCATTTTTATCTCGTAACATTCAGGCCCAAGAATGCATCTCCTTTATTGTGTCTCCTTTATCTACGAGACTGAACGCTATCAGTAAATGCACACTGCAGCTGTGAGTATCAATATTCCACAGCTATGATGTCACTGACAGCTCTTGAACGATGTTTATGCTGATAGCGTTCGGATGTAAACAGGAAAGTCGCCACGAGCTTGTCGAAGGTTAATTCTTCATTTGTAAGGCAGAAGAATTTTTTCATACTCCCAGGACATCTCCCATGGTAATGGGATAAACCTTTAAGATTCGGCTGTAGGTTTATCCTCAATAACATTGAGTGGTTATTGAAACATTAATGTTCACAACAGTTTTAATTGTACTTCTATTGTTAGACAAACATGACGGATGGTCAAAATTACGTCTCCAAATTTAGTACTAGTCTCCTCACAATGAACAATAACTCTCTCAAAACGGTGCTATTTCTGTAACACATTCCATTCATGTTGCTAATAATGTAAACTTGGACGCCATTGAAACTGGCACGAATGTAATAGAATCCAGGCCAAGCTGGCAGTACGTACGTCTGTCGGCTAGATCTAGAGCGGCCACTAATCCTTGAGACACAGGTAGACTGTAATTAGTCCGGGACGTGCTGCCCTCGAAGCTATTGTACGAGTACACTCAGCTTATACTTCATATGGACGAACCTACAATTAAAATGATATGATCTGACAAACTGAAATAATTTGACTATACTATCAGCCTTTTGCGAGGCCAGTGATAACGTTGTTGAGTTCTGGTCGAAACTAATAGGTCTAGATATGTGGACTCCTTGTATTGAGGATGAGTATGGAAGAAGAACACATGCTGGGCCGATCACAAATTAGTTGGGATAAAGGTAGAAGAATATTATGATGATATGAACTCAAAAAAACCGGCCAAGAGCGTGTCGGGCCACGCTCACTGTAGGGTTCCGTAGCTTCCCAGACCATTAAAAATACCAACATTTTTCGTCAGCAAAAATAACTTTGTTTTTCATAGTATTTGTATGAAAAACAAAGTTATCATTTGCGTTTTTTTGAAAAAGTGCTATATAACTCAAAAACTATTCAACTCATCAAGTTGAAAATAATTTTCCTAGAAAGTTCATATAAAGGTCTACTTCTGTGATTTTTTTCATATTTTTTAAACTTATGGTTCAAAAGTTAGAGGGGGGGGGACACATTGTTTTTGACTTTCGGAGCGATTATTTCCTAAAATATTAATATTATCAAAAAATGATTTTAGAAAACCCCTATTCATTTTTAAATACCTATCCAACAATATATCACACGTCAGGGTCAAAATTAAAAAAAAAATCGCTCCCCACTTTACGTCTGGGGGAGGTACCCTAATAAAAATGTTTTTTTAAATTTTTATTTTTGCACTTTGTGATGTGTTATGATTGATATACATATTGGTACCAAATTTCAGCTTTCTGGTGCTAACGGTCACTGAGATTATCCGCGGACAGAGAGACAGACAGACAGACAGACAGACAGACAGACATGGCGAAACTATAAGGGTTCCGTTTTTTGCCATTTGGCTACGGAACCCTAAAAATCACCACATCTTTGCCATATACGTCCTATGACAGGTCATTAAACAAATGCAAAACTCAATCAAGATTTAAAATAATTACATCTCACCTAAATACAGTCATTTTTAACCGACTTCCAAAAAGGAGGAGGTTCTCTATTCGACTGTATGTATTTTTTTTTTTTTTTTTATGTATGTTCACCGATTACTCGAAGACGCCTAAACCGATTTGAAAAATTCTTTTTTTGTTTGAAAGGGTATACTTCCAAGTTGGTCCCATAGTCGCCAAGTCGGGATCTGATGATGGAATCTTGGCGAAATCGAGGGAACTCTTCAAATTTTATAGGATAACGTACAGCAATTTTGGTATTTTCTACAACAAGTGAAGCATTTGCGTTTGATAAGAACCATTCTACCATCAGATCTGATGATGAAGCCAAGAGTCACGGAACTCCATAATGAGACAATGTATCCTAGTCGTGTTTGGGCTTGTTGTAATTGTAACGGTATGCACTTTCCATGTGAACCACTAAAAAGTGAAAAATAAAAACTTTTTTGCAAAAAATAAAACCGACTTCAAAAAGAAAAAGTGAAAAATAACTTTAGCTTCTGAAGTCGGTGACAAAAAAATTAAATCAATCATACAAACGTCACCGACTTCAGAAGCTAAAGTTATTTTTCACTTTTTCTTTTTGAAGTCGGTTTTATTTTTTGCAAAAAAGTTTTGCTATCTGGTGTGAATACAGTGTATTCTATCTATCTTTTACACAGTCATTCTGACAAATTTTCAGTTTTCTCATCCATTTACTTTTGACGCTGACTGTACCAAGTGATTACGTCTGACGTGTGGGGCGCCTCATATAATATGGAGGCGCATTATTTACGAACATTGGTTAACTTTAGTTATTAGGCAGCGATTACTACATATAGGTCGGTCTTTATTGATAAGGGATTAATTGATAGCGGCTGATATTGAATTACTAATCACGGGTTATGGGTCGTTTTAGGATAGTGATAAAGCTGGGGAAGTGGTTTAATGAACTATGTGACTTCTGATCTGTTATCCCTTTTGGGGTTGTGGTTAGATCTTCTGTTCGAATAGATGAAAGTATGTTTTTCTTCACCTTGCATTGATGATGTTTTGAAACAACCCTTACGTTTTCAATGAAACTAGACGACACTAAGAAGAGTGCATTGACTTATTAACAGCACTGTTCAACTTTTACAGCTCTGCTTAGCGTCTGGTGTTGCAACTGTATTTACGCATTGATCCAGGTGTGGTTTATTGCGAATTAAAAGGAGCACTAGAGTCGTAAAATGTGTTATTTTAAATGGTGGGAATAAGGCCTTTAGCGTAATAATCCTACTAAATAACTAATTATCTTCGTACTAGTAGTATGATTGAGATATTGCCTTGGCTGTGCATTCAATATTCATGTGTGTACAGAATCACATAACTATGTATATCGCTACATTGTATGCAAGTCAAGCCGAGCTCGAGGCCGTACAGATTGGATCGAGACAAATTGAGGCAAACTAGCTTCAGAGACAGAAGTGATCATAGATTGTTAGTGTAGGTCACCCTGCCCAACTAGCTATGCCAGCTAAAGACGGTAGAAGCCCTTGTACACCTACATTTTTGTGCATCGTAGACTTTTCAGTTAGTAAGTATTTCATGAAAACTCGCAAGAATATCTTAGCTTTTCAAAATTTGTGTGATTCTGTTGGTTGCGAGCAAATAAAGAATGATATTTAAGTATATTTAAAACAAATCTCAGAGGAACACACGTTATAGTAATATTTTTGACAAGAAGAAGTGAAGCGTCACCAAGTGGCTAAAGGACCTAACTAAATTGCGTTCTATTTTGAATAGATTCTGTCATAGCACTGAAATGTTAAAATAATTAAAGGCTAAAATGCATCAATTATTATGTTTTATTTTAGAACTTCTTACGCAACAGAAGAGCAGACAAATCAGCAAAACATTCAGCTTGTTATGTAATGGAAGGTTATTTCTACTATAACTCACGGAGCCTCGAGGCTATCGGCTAGGCCGCAGATAAGTCGACACAGTTTTTATAATAAAATATATCACCCAAATTTAACGGCAAAAACTCATGTTACATGTTTTAGGTATTCAGACATAGATCGAAATCGTCTGAAGATAAAAAAACATAGGAATCAAAATACGACATTCATCATCTGCCTAGCCTTTTCCAAACTATGTTGAGGTCGGCATCCAGTCTAACCAGATGCAGCTGAATACCAGTATTTTACATGGAGTGACTGCGTATCTAACCTCCACAACCCAGTTAATACTGGGTAATAATACGATACCACTTGGTAAGACTGGTGTCAGACTTTTTGGGCCACTGACTACCTGTAACGACTGTCAAATGACAGCCGGGACCAACAGATTGACGTGCTTTTCGAGGCACGGAGGAAACTGGGTATGTTAGGTCACCCACCCACAGACCAACCTAGGCAAGCACGGCTTAATCAAAAGATCGAACCAAGCGGCTGTTATTATCTAGCCACGAGCTCCTCAATCAATAAAAATACGACAGTCAAAATACGTCATTAAAACTATTAATTTAAAGTAGGTACTCATTTCACAAGCAGTAAGTGGCACGGTGGTTACTGTTTCTCCATATATTTCTAAAGAAGCCTAGAACACGAATACATTTGTATCATCACCGTTATTCGTAATTCAAATTGTACCAAATGTTCCGTACTTTCATTTCTAAGTGTTTGTAATTTGTACATATTCACTGATTAAGATATAGGCAAGCGCGATGGTAAGCGCAAGCAGTCTTCCTGGGGTGGTATTAGGACCTTAAGAAACCTCAAGACATCAAATAGTTAGTCGATACTCAATAATCGATTTCGCGCCTACACTCGAGTGCTTGTGTTATCTATGGTCGAACGCAACGCAAACGCTTCACTGCTACTTGTTCGAATATTGAAAATGGTTACGCCGCCGTTTTTCTCTAACTAATTGGAAATAAATGTACATTCTGTGTCTAAAGTGTTGTGTCCCCTTTAAAAGGGGCTGCAATAGTGCGTGGAAACCTGAACTCGTGGATCTAGCTCTAGGAATCAAGGTAAGGCTGCTTTTTATTGTCTTGTCTTGTCAGTGTCTAGTGCTCTCGCACTAATTCAAAATGAACGCTGGAAAGTTCATTTTGAATTTCCATCTCTTATGTTATCCGAGAAATAATCCTTCTCGTAACAATATTATAAAGGGTGTAAAACACCTCTTAACGAAGCCGAAAGGCACTTGTTTTCCCCGTTATTGCGAACGTTTTTTTGTTCCACACCATACCTGGGAACCTTCTAGTTACGGAGATATTGGGGGTCAAAGTTTCAACTTTTTCACAGGTTTTTTTTTTAAATACAAGTTGTTAATGTAAGATTTTTACTATGAATACCTCCATGGCCCCCGTACTATTCAATCCATCCATCAGCACAATGTTTGAGTGCGTTACATTGAGTTCTACCGCAAAACAAAATTTTTCACCCCAAAAAAAAGTCGTTTCCCAGCAATAATTTTTGCATAATGTTACTTAGAATGATGTACATAATGCTTGTTTGACGGTTTCGTGATGAGGTGGTTAACACTATGTATTATTATTAATTTTCATCGAACCAACCACCCTAAACATTATTGAAAGTACTGACATTTCTTAGCCGTCTGCTTCCTTTATGTAAAAGTTCCACTTTTAAAAACTCTTAATTGAATAACCTGCATCACCATGCAACCGAGCAATATTCTTACATCTTTATGTGCCAACTTTTAGAACAAGTTTTACTATGAAGGATGTGTTGGCGACAGTTTGCGTCAGGGATAGATTCGTAATAAAACCGTCTGTCCCGCCCATCTGAGATACTGTGAGCGGTTTGTTTTACCGCTCATCCTCGTAAACTCAAATAGAACAATGTTTTATGTTCGGGCCGACATTCATAACATCAATATTGGGATGCCTCTCAAATCTAATAGATCGCCCGTAAAACTGTTTGTAGCAAATACACAGGTGTTACCTAGTTTCTATTGTAAGCAATCCATTTGACTCAATAGGATCATCAAAATCAATCTATTCTACCATTTCCATGACTGAATTTTCACGTAAAATTATCTCTCTTTGTATATCAAAACAAACCGAAATCCAAGTACCTATACAGGAAGGACATATTCTATAGGCATTCATAAATTACCTGCTCATTCTGGGATTTCAATGTAAATATAATACTTTGATGGAACGGAAATTATTCCCAAAGTGCTTCTGTAATTTTGCAATGGAAGTGATCTGAATACATTTAAAAAAAATGAGAAAATTGAAAAGCGAGTGACAGTTTTCCCTTATATTTTCACCTATACGAGGTGTGACTTAGTAACCCATTTAAAAAGCTTTCTTCCTGAACAGCGGTATTATTTACGACGCTCCTGACTCTTGTCGGTAATACTCTCAAAGTAAGAGAATAAAACACTGGAGTTGGTCCACAGAAAGTTTTCCAATAAAATGTCGCAAGTAGCCGACTTACTTGTCAAGAAGAAACGCTTACTGAACCGAACGGACGACCAAGGTATCCTGACCCCCGCCCATGAGCAAACTCTTTACAACTCATTCAACGATCACTTTATTCTGTGGTTTATTATGGATCTTGGTAAACTAGTTACTCAATTATGACACTATTAAAATTTTACGTTTATTGATTTTACAAGGTTTTCCTGAGTTTGGGTGTAACTTATGCCTATTTGCTTTTACTTAGTTAATAGCCGGTAGATTCAAGTTGTTTGAGCTGTAACATTCTGAAGTAGAAAGGTCTCATAAGACGGGCGTTTTAAAACATTTTTACTGTTACACTCACATTTCACGTACGTCATCTACTCATCTAACAAATAACATCTACGTCTATAAATGAATCAGTACCATCTCGTAATCCCTAACCTAGATCTGAGCACGTCGCACGTCGCGCCCGCCTCAGTATAAACTCAATCTCCCAATAAGCGCGCGTGCCTCGAGCGGGACCTAATCGCGTGGTCCCTCGTGTGGACGCGACCTAATCAAACGGAACCACATCTGTTCAGATAACCGAGATAAACCCAACCCCAACATTCAAGGGTAATGTACAAATATCATTTTCTTAGAAATTCAAGGGTAAGATTAGTAAAGGCGGGGAACAGACTAGTTACAGTTCACGCGAGTTGTGTTTCAATACATTGTAACTGCGTGGTCTATGCAATAAGGTGATTCTGATTGTACTAATTGTTTACTTTTAGCAGACTCTCTTCATCCTGTAAAAACGTTGCTGCATTGTGACACAATACCATATCCCTTGATCTGTCAAGTCTGACCGTAACGGTCAGACGCCATTGTTTAACTATTGTGTCTACTTCGCTGACAGTTAACGAAATAACGCAGTTCAAATTATCATAGTAATTTACGCTTAAAGTTTTTTTCACAGTATACCTACTTAAGTCATGCGAGTTTCAAATCCTGCTCGATGAAATTTATTCAAAATCAGCCGCGTCATATTATACGTTACAAATCTGTTCTTAACTTTATGCTGTTGAAATCTTTCCATCTCCAGAATATCGTTTTCGTCGATATGTTTCGTGGGTCGAGTCCACAGAACAAGTAAGGTCAGCTCATTTGCAATAGCGGTCATATAGTTAGGTACTACCTACATAGTACCAATATGCCTACAAGTCGGTATATAAAAGCACTGTTTGTGCGAGATTGAGTTTGTGTTTTAGCAGACACGTGTAACAAAGATCATTGTAAATACGTCTAGTGTCTTAGGGTGCAAGGCTATGATAATTGTTTTTTATCAGTTTTTGAACAATATTAAAGTAGCAAAAGTGATGGCGGATTTCCTCAGTACAGCGAGGGGTGACCTTTTCACCATGCCATGCCCAGCTTTTCTATGACTCTCACAATTATTTTTATAAATTAAAAGACTGAGGGACTCCCCATGTGACTACACATCCTTAGTCCCGGTCTAGTAAGTCTCAACAAGTTGCGGACTAGTCTCGCCTTATTGTCAAATAAGCGCTGGGCTGGCTTAAACGAGATGTTGATTCCTTTACCAAAACAGTCATCTAATAGAAAGCTGCCTTGCTTAGCTGTCGTTGTGTTGCTAACTCAGTACCATCACATTGCCATCAAGTCGTTACTCCCAGCCCCGACCCGTCCCGCCACCGTCGACGGTGACACGACGCTGACAACAATATCGCGCTGATGGCGAAACAACGCCACAATCACTCGCGGCTTTCACTCTATCACGTTTCAGCTTTTTGGAGAAAAAGTAGACATTTCAGAAGGACCAAAACTCAACATTTTGGATAAAGCTTCAAATTAGTGAGTCAGTAGTAGTAGCAGTCTACAGTTGGCCATATGAATATAATTAGAATGAAAATAAGTGTCAACATTTATTCAAAATATTCAAAAATGGCCCTAGGTATTGCTCAATTTCAATCAAAAGGTACACGATCAAAGGTACCTATGACGGTATGCCTCGGAAGGTATGCCTTGAGACTGAGACCTTTTGGAAACCTTTTAGAAAACAGTTATTCTGGAATTGTGGTTGTGGTTGACAGCACCTGGCCGGTGACTTTTGAAAATATAAACTATCAGAAACTTTCATTATAAGTAGCATAGGTGCTGATTGAACCTGTGCTTCTACTCTCTTCTACTATATGTCCCGGGGTTAAGCGATACTTGGGAGCGAACGAACCGTTTTGCCGTAGAGAGACGAGTGTCGACCATTACATGAGCAGTTTTAAACCCATCCAGCAACGTTTCCTGTTCCACTGAGTTCGCGATTCGAAGCTGACTGTTCTTTTATAGACTTTCTGTGATCGTCTGTTTTAATGGCTGGAAGAGTGGGATGGTTTGGGCTAATATACAAGATTCATGTGGTTGGTGCCTTTGTAACTATGTCGGTATTATGATTTAGAATGCCAGCTAGGTACATCACTTAGAGTTCAATATTCAAGTTCATAGTTTATATTGGTAGTGCTTTTTGATTTAAGGAAAAGTTGCGACAGGTTTTGTAGTTACCTGGTTGCACGATGCATCGGTGCACCCACCAAGTCGAGCAACAACAAACAAAGAAAAAAAGAGCAGCAACTCTTTTCTCGAAGCAATTCATGACATTTTTGACCTCCTGTAACTTCGTTTATGATAAGGAAGCCCAAAACAATAACTTGGTATATTCCTCAATTTTATTCAATTTTAACTTGTGTTTTAAAGTTATTATTGCAAGTCAAAGTTCCTGTCACTGGCAGTGATGGTCAGTGAGTGAGTGATCACTCACTGACCATCATAATACAATCAGTCTCTTCAAAGATTAAAATGGCCAGTGGATTAAATCAGACCTACAAAAGTAGTTATTGCGATAGTTGCATTTTTGTACATCTTTTAATTTATACGAACACCGTTTTTTAACTAAATTGAAATAAAATTGTTTTTAAGACACATAATTTGTGCAAATTAAATTCCTTTGTACGAGTATATTTGTTTGGCTGCTCACATCAAACATAGCAAACGAAATAACTAGAGGGTACGCTAACATCGCACGGCACGGAGGGCATCGCGCGGGCGCTCTCGTGCCGCGTCTAGTGAAGCTCGTCGTAACAAGGTAAACGGTAGTTCGTTTTGTCGCGAGTACATCACACTACGAATACATAGATGAGCTTTTAAAAAAACTGTGGCATTGAAGCGTTAAAAAAGCACAAAAAATTCATGGTTTTTCAAATATTTAACAATGATCCGGAGGGTTTCAGAGGTCGATAAAATTAATTTGACAGAACTACTTCATCACATACGATATAAAAAATGAGAACTACCTGATTTGAGAAAGATTTGGGAACTCCTATTTGTTTGGTAATCGTGAAAATAGGCCGCCTATATTTTATTGCCAAAGGTTTCAAGATTTGTCAATGAAAGAATGTCGTCGGCAATACCGATTTTTTCTCAGTCTTATAAAATAGTTACCACTATGAGATAACTTTATTGTTTATTATATGCATTAGGTACTTACTTTCACCGAAGGTAATAAATCGATCTTCTTCATAACAAGACGAGAACTAAAAGTAAAGAATTGAAAGTATCTGATTCATCAAACTTTTTTACATTTGTGTCTCTGAGCCCTCTCCCGATAATTCCACTCGCTGTAGAGCTGAAGCCTAGACTTTACTCAATAATAATATTCTCCCGCCACGCGCCACAGACGCGCGACGCGAGACGTCGTCGATCGCGAGTCGTCTGCGCACCGGAGCCGTGGAGGCGCTAAGCACACCTGAAATACTTTCCCAACTGAACACATACGAGCATTCAAACTGACGCCATCTCATAACAACGAGGGAAAGGTTAGGTTTGGTTTTGGTTGACGGAAGAAATTTTAAATGTTACGTTTTTCTCGTCGTAGGTATTAGTTTCAAATTAACATTTCTTGCGAAATCTAAACTTACTTATAGTTGTTCCTGATTTTACTGTTTCCTCAACTCTTGTATTACTATGTTTCGTAAAAATTTTATAATTAACTAAACGTGTCTTGGCTGTTTGATTAACCATAGCGGTTTAGAGGGAAAATATACATCCCTTTCTAATTTACTGAGTACGGAAATTGTAAACACACACAATAATGTAATGCATTCTTGCGACTCGTGTGTCTCGTACAGTAACGAAGACATATTTACAGTTACCGTAGGACGTCGACGTCGCGTCGCGTCGCGTCGGGAGGCGCTTGTTCTCTAAATTGCACTTTCAGGCCCCAACCGGTTATTGTCAACTCTCCACTTACTTTACGTCCCAAACGAGATGTTTTAATGGCTAGTTGCTTTCAAAAGTTATAATGAGTGCTCACACTTCTGTTTAAATATTAAGATCAAGTGTGAGCTTTTTGTGCTTCGTGAGTCTGTAAGCTTCGGGAGAGAAGAGTAGAACATTGATATTAATCTTAATCACTACAAGACTTAAGAGAAAGGCGCAGTAGTAGTGGGTGTAATTGAGACTAAGCTCTTAGTATGTACCTGTGGAATAGGCACCCACATAAACATAGAATTTGAATATATGTCGACGATATTTTCGTTCATAGCAGTGAATATATTATTATAGGGATATTTTGCTGAATAGCCTGCAGTTATACAAAGTTTTATGAAAAAATAAAAGATGCGTTAAAAAAGTAACTTTAGACGTTACAATGTTAATAAGATTTCATTGTGAAAGAAATGTTTCATAACTTTTCCAGTTGTTTAATTAAGGGCTGGCATTGATTGCGGCGTTCGCTTGAATAATGCATAAAGTGGCGCCTCCCACGAATATTATGTAGTTTATATGTTAAGCAGATAGCTCAGGATGTCTTCTAGAGGCTTTCCAGGGATCATTTGCTAGCGGTAAATTTGATATTACAATTTCCCGCTGTAACAAATTGCCCAGGACATAAGTTCGGTCGGAAATGCTAGAAGCATAATATTTTCGGTGTGCCATGAATTAGAGCAATGTGGAGTAAACCGTTTCTTGAAACTACGTTATATTGCATTCTGTTAAAGATAAATGGTAGAACAAATAACAGTTCTGTGTACGTTGCGTTGCTGAACGTTCAGTTAAACAGGGGCACGTAACTACATAGCTGCTCTTTGATAAGTTCTGTCTGCAATGCATTTTTAATAACATTTTATAAATGTCTGGACAAGAACTCTGTTACTTAATGATTCCGTAAGTACAGAACATTGTAGTGGTCATACGGACACATCAAACTACGAAAAATTCTGGTAGGTCATAATAAGCTTTACTCGTAACCTTGTTTTACTTTCTGAAAAACTAACTGATCGTGATTTACAGACAATCTCTCTTCTTCCATAAAGTATCATTAGTAACACATTGAACAAAAAGTCAACTTCAAACGCACTGGTATTACTGCAGTATTGATATTAAATGATGTATGTCAACACAGAGCTACGGCCGCGAGGTTTTTGCGGTCCCGAACAAACGATGATCGATGTCCCTCAGCGGCCTTTTGTCTCCGCCGAGCTTATTGTGTGATTGGTGGGTTTGAATCCTGCTCGTTTGTGATTGGTTGATTCGACTTCCGTTTTTAGGGTTCCGTAGCCAAATGGCAAAAAACGGAACCCTTATAGTTTCGCCATGTCTGTCTGTCTGTCTGTCTGTCTGTCTGTCTGTCTGTCCGCGGATAATCTCAGTGACCGTTAGCACCAGAAAGCTGAAATTTGGTACCAATATGTATATCAATCATGCCGACAAAGTGCAAAAATAAAAATTTAAAAAAACATTTTTATTAGGGTACCTCCCCCAGACGTAAAGTGGGGAGCGATTTTTTTTTTAATTTTGACCCTGACGTGTGATATATTGTTGGATAGGTATTTAAAAATGAATAGGGGTTTTCTAAAATCATTTTTTGATAATATTAATATTTTAGGAAATAATCGCTCCGAAAGTCAAAAACAATGTGTCCCCCCCCCCTCTAACTTTTGAACCATAAGTTTAAAAAATATGAAAAAAATCACAGAAGTAGACCTTTATATGAACTTTCTAGGAAAATTATTTTCAACTTGATGAGTTGAATAGTTTTTGAGTTATATAGCACTTTTTCAAAAAAACGCAAATGATAACTTTGTTTTTCATACAAATACTATGAAAAACAAAGTTATTTTTGCTGACGAAAAATGTTGGTATTTTTAATGGTCTGGGAAGCTACGGAACCCTACAGTGAGCGTGGCCCGACACGCTCTTGGCCGGTTTTTTGTTTTATGGCTAAGTGTGTAGTGGTGCAGAATAAATCCTGTCCTTATCCCGTGTCTGTGTAAATCCTGCGGAAGAATGGGCCCTTTACTTAGGAGACGCTTATTGGGTTTAAAGTAGATGGTAAAGTGTGTCGGTGAAGTCTGCGTTATATCTAGCGCTTGACACGACAACTCAGTTTTCTTCTCAGAGTAGTCAGATAGAAAATGTCGACTCCATCTAGCTCATGTTTAATAACGTAAAACTGATTCCAATGTCCTTATTAGCAGAATAAATTATTTTAGTTGATTACATTTCATTTGTGTTGTTGACTTATTTGTTGATTCACTGGTTTCTGTTATTACTATTTTAGCAACTTAAACCCGCTGTTTTTATTTGCATTTTTGATATATGTAATATAATTATGTTAGTCTGTAAATCTTATTAAGAATTGATCGTACATCATTTTCACGTGAAACGTATTACAATGTATGGAGATGTGAAAAAACAGATTCCTTTCAAATATTATTTTATTTTAGTGTAACAATTATTATCCTAAAATAACAACACGTGCGGTACCTATACGATATGGGATAAGTACGAGTATTCCTGAGATGACAATCTATGAATTTATTTCCAGGTCTTGTTTTATGAGTTCCACAAAACAATATGCTTCATTACCACCTAATTCATAAACATTTGACATATTTTTAATAATAATGTAGTATCTACCAACTAAATATTCTAACAACAAAACTTTCCTTTATCATGAAACCAAACGTTTCCATAAAACGTGACTTCATACAATAAAATAATTAGCTCGACAGTAAAGTTTTAAATAAAAAAACAATTACCTGCGGCCGGCCGTACGTGCGGCTAGGGCGGGCGGGCTAGGGCGGCAGTCGAGCGCCGCGAGCCGCCCGGGCAGCACGCGCCGCCCGCCCTGCGCCCTCCGACATACGAACTCGTAACTTCGGAAAAGTTCGGAACTGCACGAAGTTCGTCACCACTGAATGACGGTTTGGGACGTTTGTTTTGTTGCTTTGGAGACCTTTAATTGGTAAGTCATCAGTTGGATATATATATTTTCTCAGCAACAAAATTATTGAGTAATTAGAAGTTTGATTGTTTCAACTAGTTCTGACACAAATGGCTGTATGTGTTTATGAACTGATTAACATTTAATGACACAATTGACTACCTCGTTGGTTTAGTGGTCGTTAACGCGACTGCTGAGTACAAGGTCCAGGGTTCGATTCCCAAATGAAACAAAGTGTTATTGGGTATATCCATCAGGATGTTGTCAGTAGCCCTCATGGAGTATAACCCCTTAACTGGTATAATGTACGTACGAGTAGTAATGGGTACAACTCTGCTTTACTCTTCAGGTGTTACAGGCGTGATGGTCTGCTATGTGAATAAACACAATAATTATTCATCAACACTCTTATAGATGTATGAACACATTTTAGTTATTATTTAAAGTTTGTTTCTACTCTTTTAAATTATAGCTAGTAATGCGGGGAAATGAAAACAATTACTGGGAATTTAAATATTGCAACACTATTGCGGACAAAGCAAATAGCGGAACATGTGATACAACATTCTTTCACTTAAAATCAATCGATCGTCCTGTAAGTAATATCAGGCACATTGCAAACCATTGCAAATATCGACGCCACATTGTTCTTGTCGTACTAAATCACAGAACAACCCGCTTCCTCCTCAAATAGTCACATTTCCGAGGGGAAAACTGCAATTACGTTTTTGTGTTACATATTTTTTCAGTTACAGCTCCGGATTGGAATTTGTTCCAATAAATTGTGATGGGGTCCCTCCTATCGTTGGACCCTTCTGTCCTTATCGGGGACTGGAGATGTTGCCCTTTTTCTACCCTTTTGGGGATCAATGTTTGTCAATTACATAACGTTATATTAAAATAGTTCTAAATATTTAGCTGTTTACTTTGTTGTCACATTAAACAAGTAAGTTAAATAATATCTTTTTAGAGAACACAGTCATTTAAAGTAGAATAGCTTCAAACTGGGTAGGTGTGTAGCTTTGTAATTAGGTAGAGGGTAGGTAGCTGATGAGGTACTGGTAAGTAGGTGCCTAGGAAGATCAAATAAAAATATGGCGAGTAAAATACACACGTCTTTGGACCAGTGTCGCAGATGGAAAGGGAATAGTGTTGCCACTATTTACATTACGTTTTACATTTTAATGTTGGTGTTGATAAATGATAAATGATAAATGATAAATGATATTTATTCAGTAAGTAGGTTTTCTCAAACACTTTTACACGTCATGTTTTTAAACTAGATGGGGCCGGTGTTTCGTACCTGACTACTCTGAGAAGAAACAGCCGAAACAAACTCAGAGGTCATAGTCTCTTTTAAAGTCCAGACAATCTTGTTCAACTCACATGAGAACTATGCAGATTAGTGTCTGAGATGGTCTTTTGAAGAAAGAACCATACAGATTTGAGTGGACCTGTCCAGTCAGTGCAAGCATTTGTCAGTTATCGTGTAGCTCGACCTTTAACTCAAGGAGCTCAACGAAACGACGAACAATACCAAAGAAAGGACATTTGGGTAGGTCGCTTATAGTACTCAAACTGCCAGACAGTCGTGGGAAAAAAAAAACAACAATAAGTGACCCACAAGGTCCTCACATTCACAATAATTAAATAAAATAAATAATAATATTACAATTCAAATTCGAATGTCAATAAAAATACGAAATGTCAAACACACACATAAAATAAACAAAAATAAAGTAAAAAATAATAAAATACTGAACTAAGTATTCATGTCAAATCATTAAATGTCATGACAGTCACAAGTAAATATTCATGTCAAATAAACACACACATAAAAAATAAAAATAAGTAAAGTAAAAAAAAATAATAAAATACTGAACTAAGTATTCATGTCAAATCATTCAATGTCACAGTGTATAAAATAAAGGAATCAATAATAAACAAGCGAAGCCCGAAATTTCAACATTCACAGAGCAAATTGGAGCAGCTTAATCCCAAGCCTTTTTATCTTCGAGATAGTGATTAACATGATAGAAGGCTTTCAGGCATAACTTCCGTTTTATAAACGATTTGAATTTATTTAGGCTTAGTGCTTGAATATGGCTCGGAAGTTTATTGTAAAAACGTATACATTGGCATTTGAACGTACCCCCTATTTTTTTGAGCCTCGTTGCAGGAATAATAAATTTGTGTTTGTTCCTCGTATTTATGTTGTGGATATCACTGTATTTTTTAAACAAATTAATATTTTTGTGTGCGTACAAAAGGTTTTCATAAATAAACTGAGAGGGCACAGTAAGAATATTAATCTCTTTAAATTTTTCTCTGAGGGAGTATCTGGGACTTAGTTTATAAATTGAACGAATTGCCCTTTTTTGTAAAACAAATATTGTTTGAATATCGGCGGCATTGCCCCACAAGAGAATACCGTACGACATCACGCTATGGAAATAACTAAAGTAAACTAAACGGGCTGTCTCTAAATCAGTTAATTCACGAATTTTTCTAACGGCGTATGCTGCAGAGCTAAGTTTTTTCGACAATTTGTCTATGTGCGGGCCCCACTGAAGCTTTGCATCCAAAGTTATGCCTAAGAACACTGTGCTATTTTCCAGTTGCAACTCTTCATCCTTAATTAGTACAGTAGTTTCAACTTGTCTTACATGGGGTATCGTAAACTTAATACATTTAGTTTTTTTCTCATTTAAGAGTAGATTATTAACATTAAACCAATTAACGACTTTTGCCAGGGCGCTATTAACATTATCCATAACTGACTGCTGACGTTTGAGTTTAAATAAAAGAGAAGTGTCGTCTGCAAACAATACTACGTCATGATTATCCTTTATGAGGTAAGGCAAGTCATTTATGTAAATCAAAAACAAAAATGGACCAAGAATTGAGCCCTGGGGTACCCCCATTTTTACCACGGATCCGGGAGATCTTTTCCCGTTAACATCAACTCTCTGAATCCTGTCACTCAAATATGAAGTAAGAAGATCCAGCGAGGCGTTACGGATTCCGTAGTGGTGTAGTTTCCTGATTAATGTTTCATGAAGAACGCAATCGAAAGCTTTAGATAAATCGCAAAAAATTCCCAAAGCATCGCATTTGTCCTCCCAAGCATTATAAATGTGTCCTAAAAGTTCAACACCGGCATCAGTAGTTGAACGACCCCTTGTAAAACCGAACTGTTTATTATGCAATAACTTATGTTTATTGAAATAACTTTGCATTTGTTCCAAAATTAATTTTTCAAAAATTTTACTAAAAGTGGGTAGTACTGAAATGGGTCTATAATTAGTGGGGTCTGATGTACTACCCGATTTAAACAATGGTATTATTTTACTATATTTCATTAGATCAGGAAACTCACCACGGTCAATACAATCGTTAAATATTACAGCTAAACAAGGAGCTACAACGTTTATAATGGATTTAGCAACGTCCACAGAATGACCCCATAGATCGGCGGTCTTTTTAACATTTAAGGTGTGAAAAGTTTTAATAATATCTTTACAGGTGACATAATGAAAGTTAAATTCGGAATCACAGACTGAAACGTTTTCCCTTAGTAAAGACTCGGCAGCAGCAGGTGACGAGTTAAGCGATTTAGTAGTCGATACGGGAATATCTGCAAAGAAATTTTCAAAGGCTGTGGCAACTTGAGTGTCAGAATTTAAAATATTATCGCCAATAGCAAGGCTGTAGTCACTATTTCGGTTGCAAGACCTTCCCGTTTCGCTATTAATAATGTTCCATGTCATTTTAATTACATTACTACTATTTTTAATTTTTGAACTCAAGTAACGTGACTTTGCTAAGAAACAAACTTTTTTAAATAATTTTGAATAATTCTTAACATACAAATTAAATTCTACAGTGTTTGTATAAGTCCGCTCTTCATACAGTTCATAAAGTCGTTTTCGACTCTTATGAATACCAATGGTGGCCCAGTCATTGAAAGAAGCGTTACTATTTACCGAGATTGTCTTAGGGACAAATGTGGTTTCAAATTGTGCGCAATACATGCTGAAAAAATCGTTATAGTGTTGATTGGGATCATCACTAGCTGACAAAAGTGGTAGTTTTGATAAAAGTTTAGTTTTCAAAGTTTCCAGGCGATTTTTACTTTTTGGATTAACAATGATATCCTTTTTAGTGACTTTCTTGTTTACATTTGGAATTGTGATCAATTGCCCACAATGATCTGAATCGATTAAATTAATAATTCCCTTTTGGGTGGGTATAATATCAGTGTAAATATTATCTAGGCAAGTCGCACTAGTTGGGGTTATTCTAGTGGGCTCGAGAAATTTATTTTCAAGATTGTATGACTGAAACAGGCTTAAAATTTTTGTACTTAACCCAGAATTTTCTAACAAATTAATATTAAAATCACCACAAGTGATTATAGACTTCTTAGAACTACAGATTTTATGCAATACTTCATCCATTACCTTTTCAAAACAATCATACAACCCTGAAGGAGGTCTATATACACTTAAAATGATAAACTGCTCCAATTCTATACAGGCTATTTCAACTGTTCGCTCAACAGATAGGCTTACAATATCCTTGCGTTCTTTAAATTTAAGATGATTATTTACTAGGATTAATGCGCCGCCATGTATAGCATTTACCCTGCAGAATGAACTACCAACCTGGTGATTACTAAAATTGAAAATTAATTGGTGACATTTGAGCCAGTGCTCCGTTATACAAAGAATATCTATGTTGTTACAATTCAGGAAAAATTCTACTTCTAATTCTTTGTTCAATAATCCTTGAATATTTTGGTGAACCAGGTTGATATTATTAAAACTCTCAAAACGTTCGCCTGATTTATTATCTGGCTTCCTTATAATATTGCAAGAGGTTGCCTCTGTTGTCTCAATTTCTAATTTAAATGATTCACTGATTCAGTTAATGTAGACAAATCATTTGCAGAATAATCTAATTGAGTCTTGCATTGCTCAACAGAGGCAACTTGATTAGCCAAGTTCTTGGCTGTAATAGAAAAAAAGTATGATAGCGACACAGCTACCTGTCTTTTGCAAAAGTTTGAAAGATAGCACCTGTCCACAAGATATCTATCTTTTAAAAAATCTACAAAATCAAAAAAAATGCAAAATCTACTCAATACTACATATATTAATGAAGGTTCTAAGTTATAAACGATCACGCTATGAGCAATAGAGGAGCGGAGCAAAGATGACAAATGACAAATATTGCAAAAATGTCCCCATTTTTGCAATATTTTTTAAATTTATTTCTTTTGTGAGCTTTTTCTCTCATAATTATGTGACGTAGACGAAGTTGCGTTGGTCAACTAGTAAGAAATAAAATCTCCAACACTAGGACGTTATAACTGGCTTTAAAGAGTTTACATAAAATTACAATTTTTTTAAATAACAGTTGTCAGAAACTATTGGCCAACTTCTACGAAGATTACTTATAAAACAATACAGTATAATAATACTCGTATAGTTTATACTAGTACCCCCGTACTAGGTGAATCAGTTCTGTGTAAACTAACATCCTAATTAGAGTTAGCTAGTGAAATTGTTAATAGAAGAATTTAAATGATTGTGTTAGGTTGTTAGATATGTATGCGCATAAAGAAGCTTTTTTTTTCCTTTCTTCTTCATCCAAGTTGGACATCACGCCTTCCAAGAAAGCGTTTCATAATTCGATTTAACAATCCTACAGTTTAGGGCCTAGTTAATATATCGGTGTCCAATAAAATACGATTACAAGCTTTTATTAACACATCACGTTTTGCAGCAAATTATCCGGAAAATGTTTTCGATCTTGATTGGAGCTCATATTACCGGACGAACACGTTTGTGGAACTCTTTGATAGGTACGTCACATTGATATCCAGGTTCATAGTTCGGGTAAGCAATCATTTTGCATAACTTTGTACAATTTTGGAGACACAATCAACATGCGTGTAGCGGTCGCAATCTCGACTACTAAGCTAAGGGTGGGTTCAATTCTCAGGGCAGGTAAGGTGTTATTGGTTTTTCACTATCAGGATGTTGAGGGATGTTGAGTTAATGTATTTTATAACTTTACTTTAAACATCTCCACGACACCCGTACACCATACTATTGCACATTGAGTCCTACCTTAAAACGTGATTTTTCACGGCTTCGTGAAGAGTTCGCTTACTCCTTGTATAAAATAGATGATTATATTTTATAAAATAATTTATTTTGTCGACATCCGGAACATCAACAGTGCGTTTTAACTCAGAGCCATTAAAATTATTTTTAGCGTAGTTCCCATAACGCATATTGTATATATTTCCGTGTTGTCGTTGGATTAGAACGTTCGCCACCATAAAACATAACACGAACCCGTGTTTTATTCACATAAATCTCGTACGCCTGACGGACGAATAAAAGACGGAGGACTTCGCAAACTTACATAAGTATTCATCAAGGACTTTATGTCGGATCCCCAAGGGTTATATTTGAGCGGCGGGACCGCACTGATAACGGTGTAGAGCCGAAAGTTAGTCTGTTATTGCGTAACTTTTCCCATTGTAACGTGTCACTAGAGCCTCCCCCCCCCTGCCCCCCGCCCCCCGCCCGCTCCCCTCCGTTCCCGTCACATCTCAACCTGTCGTCTCAAGTAATTAGCTCGGGTACAGAACGACACAACTCAATGTTGTACTTTTCTCTTAAAGTAATTTAAGAAAAATAACCTTTCGCTCTCGCCATCTTTGTCATCGGCACTTTACTGGCGTCGCGTCGTGCCTCTTTTGTGTTTTGAGCTTTTCGTTTTCGTGACTTTTATTCCGGGATACCTCAAGGGTTTTCTGTGTTTGTGCGTTTGTGTTAGAATAGGTTAGTTTCAAACACTCTGTTACATACATGCAATATGCACGTAGCGCAGGTCTATACGGATCACAAAACATAGGTTGTATGTCACTGATAGTTATATTGTTGTAACAAGGTTTTGCTCTCCCAGACATCCATACAACTATGTCACATAGATCTGGAACTTTACTATTTATTTACTTTTTTCTCATATTTTTTTTTTCCATTCTGCACTTAGGTTCGGTACCTAGTCCCTCATAATTTAAAAGAACAGTAAAAAAAGAATGCATCGACTGATCGTTCATATACAATAGAATGTAGTCGTCGAGTACGCGAAACGCACTTTAAACGAGCGTACAGCGTAGTGCACTTTAGCGTACTCGTATTAAAATACGCGATCAATGCGTAATTAGTCTGCGATCCATTCGGCATCAGTTGTTGCACTTGACTGGGAACAAATACTTAGTAGCGAGAGGTTTTCCATGTTTCGATGATCGAGTTGAATGGCTCGAGTGATGGATATGCAGGATTAATACTGGCACTTCATATGCTATTTGGGTAGGTATGATATTGGCATTAGTAATTTGCAACAAATGCTTTAAAGTACTCTTTGCTACATTAAGTAACAAGTTACATAGGTACTTTGGGTTGTTTTGAGATTTTAATTGCATGGTTCATTAAGTTATACAGCACATAACACTTTTTTTCGTAATGTACAGTAATTTGTATAAGAATATTTGAATATTCGAAATAATAATGCAAGTTATCATTAAGCGATATCATTGTCCTAAAGTTGTTCCGGGTAGGTTTTTGAGAGTGAACAAAAAGACAACAAAATCAAAATCAAAAATCGAAATATTTTATTTTACATAGGCCTATATGGACACTTATAAAACGTCGAAAAAGGTGCACGGTTCACATTGGTCGATTCCATGGAGAAGAACCGGCAAGAAACTCCATGGGTACTCTTTTCAAATCATTTAGTATTACAAAATTATTTTGTTACAGCATTAGTACTTTAGTATGGGGGGACAGCGTCGGCCCGACAATAGGTCGTTGCTTACTATACAAAAAAAAAATGTAAAACAAGATAAATATCTAACAAATGTTAAAAAACATCTGGGAATCTACAACAAACGCATTTGATATTATTGTTCTCCTCAAAATTCACTTTTCCTCAATTGTATAATTACGAATAGATCAAAATCGTTAATATTCAGTTTTTACCGAATTATAACTGTAAGCTGGATTAGGAAGAAATTAAACTTGAAACGCGAAGGTCGGTTGTGCACTAGCGATTCCAATCAACGGCTAGTGATTCCGACGCACTATAACGTCTTAGTGATTAGAAATAGAAACACCCTAATCGTAGTGTATTGCATCCTCAATTTATTGCGCATTGTGACAGGAAACGGCCTGGCACGGCCTGGCCGAGTGGCCAGTAAACCCCTCCAGCAATAATTCAGTAATTAGCTGGACTGTAAAAGTGTGTAGGCTTGTACTGGGCAAGAGAGACAGAAGGTCTACTTTGAAGAACAATAGTAAATTAACAAATGTTGCTCATCACGCTACGCTCGCTTCAACATCAGGTGGAGCTGTGCAAATCCTGACTCATTGTTTCTCTAACAACATTGTCTTATTATTATTGAATGGCCTGATGACATAAGTCCAAGCATAGGGTCGACAACCGGTTCAAAGCTTCTTGTATCCAGTAGACTCTCAAGATCTTCGTAGTCTAATAAACCAGTCGAATTGGCATTATCATAGACAACCAGCAGCTCATCGTTACAATTGCACTGTCTCCTCAGAGAAGTGATCTTTTCTTCGTAAGAAGGCCCTTATTTCTTTTTTTTTCGGATCGGGAATCATCAAATGACTTTTCCCGCTCTGGGCGGAGCGGAAGGGAGCGTCAGACTTTTACTGGCTAAAACCCTTCCATGTTCCTTCTAAGCTCTTTGTGTACCAGCCCGGCTAGCATGGGCAGGGGATAAAAATTTTATCCACCGGTTATTTTCACTTTTGTTTGAATTTTGTCCCTTGTCAGTGGAAATAACCGGTGGATAAAATTTTATCCCCTGCCCATGCTAGCCGGGCAGGGCCGGGGATCTCTTTTGAAGAGTCCCGCAGCCCCACGTAGAGTGCCCTACGCTGTATTTTAGATGTTCCATTGTCATGAACTCAGAACACAATTGTTTAGGCTTCTGTCTTAACTGTCTGCCTTGTAGCGAGGGCTGGTGGTTAGTGGTAACTCGTAAACTTGTATCGGTGCTCGACTGCTAGCTCCGCGCTAATGGATCTGCACTATTATATACGTTTGAGGAGAGAGCGAGAAGCGAGTCTTTTTTTTTACCTATTCAAGTAAACTTTGGATATTTTTTCTGATTGTACGAAATTCTATCAAAATTATTAAAGTATATAATAACACTATTTCTTAAATGAAGTCCAAATAAAATGACTTGCGTTGCTCTGTAAATAAAGATTTTTATTGTTAACAACGAAACTAAAATAAACACTTATACATCATATTAACCAATTAGAAATTATAACAAACCTGTAAATAAAGAAACGACATTTAAAGTCTATTTATCCGACCTTCACAATTCTTTATCTCTTTTGGAAATTAAATCATTTTGCAAGACACATTTTTATATAAGTAAACGTCATATGTCTTGTGTCTTTCAATGACCATAAACTAAACATAAAATAACATTAAAACTCAAAACGAAAGCAATACAGAGTATTGTCTTTACATCTCCCCCCTTGGAAAAGAAAGTTTTCATAAGTAAACTTTCAATCAAGACAACTCTCCCCTTTCTTCTGTTTCTTCTCCTCTTATCTTTTCCTCTTCTTGCATTATGGGTATTGGGATAAGTTTTGAGATATGAAAAAGATTTGACTCTGTTTTTCTGTGTCCTGTGTCGATTCTATATATTGATTTTGAAACTTTTTCAATAATCTGAAACGGTCCTATTTTCAGTTCTTCTAGTTTTTTCCTATTTATCCTATTGCCGTTTTCCACAAACACCATATCTCCAACGTTAAAATCGAAACATTTTCTATTTTTATCGAATAGTGTTTTGTTGTAGTTATGTGATTTTATTGTATTCTGAAGTGCTGTTGCTCTATCTCTGACCCAGTCATTATGTGTTTTTTCTCGCTTCAATTCCATGGGTAAAACCGTGACATCTGTACCATACAAAATATAACTTGGTGAAAAGCCAGTTACTGAGTGAATAGTTTGATTATATTTACTCACACATTCATGAGCTATTGTTGTCCAGGCCCTCTTATTTCCGTCTTCATTCATTTTACATCTGATTTTGTTAACCAATGTTTGATTTAACCTCTCATTTAGACCATTTGAGAATGGTGCGTTTACTGCAGTAAATATCATATTTATATGTTTGTCTTTTAAGAATTTCTTAAATTCTTTTGAATTTATACCAGGATATTGATCGGTGAGCAGCATATTAATGTCTTCTTTATCTGATACATTTGTGACCAGTCTTATAAAATCATTTGCACTCTGAGTTTTTGAAGTTAAGATAAATGCGTATCTAGTAAAGTGATCTACTAACAAGTGCAAATATTTTTTCGTAGATCTTGACCCTCCAAAACCTCCTATAGTGTCTATAGAGATTATTTCAAATGGCTTTGTTGCTGGACCCAGATGAGACATAAATCCAAATTTGTACTGCCCTCTTGATTTATTTCGTGTACAAATCTCACACTCTCTACATACTTTTTGAATATTTTTTATTAAATTTCTGGCCGTGTACAGTGGACTAATTGTCTTCTCCATCTGTTTTATTCCAATGTGACAAAGATTCTCATGTGTATTTCTCAAAAGTTGGATACTGAATTCTTCTGACAGTATAATTTTTTCTTTGTTTGTAACCTTTTTATAGTATATGTTTTGTTTATTCATTATTTTTTCTTTATTCTTCTGTATTTCTTCATTTTTATTCTGATCTATTAAAATGTCTTCTAGGTTAACTAAGTTAACAATTTTCAATTGTTCATCTGTATTTTCATTTGACTCCAATACAGGATTCCTACTGAGGCAATCCGCTTCCAAATTATCTTTTCCTGGAGCATATTTTATATTAAAATCATATTGTGATAAGTAGTAAGTTAAATCACCCAGTTCTTCATCGGTTCTCGATTTCAGATTCATGTTTTCTAGTGGCTTATGATCTGAATAAACTGTAAATAATTTCCCTATCAACCAGTACTGCCAGTATCGTACTGCTTCTTTGATGGCTAAGCACTCCAAATATATCGCTTTTTTCTTTCTTTGCGCTCCATTTAGTTTTTTAGAAAAGTAAGCTACTGGTTTTTCTTTTCCGTCTGGCTGCGTTTGTTTTAAAATGGCTCCAACACCCTCTATAGAAGCATCCGTGTAAATATTGATAGGTAAATCCTTATCAAAAATTTCTAAAACTGGTTGAGAGCATAGGAGATTTTTTATTTTTTCAAATGCTTTTTGACATTGGTCAGACCAAATAAATGGTTGATTTTTCCTCAGTAAGTTATGTAACGGATCCAATATTATCGCACTCCTTGGTATATATTCATTATAAAAATTAATTTTTCCTAGAAATTGTCTTACATTCTTCTGCGTTTTCGGAGTAGGAAAATTCCTTATTGAAATCAGATTATCTTTTAGTGGTTTAATAGAATTATTTTGTATTATATGACCCAGGTATTTTACAGAGTCTGATGCAAATGTACACTTGTCTTTTTTAAACCTAACCTAACCTTCACTTTGCTGTCGCGGTACCTCCAATACTTCAGTCTCCCCGCGACCACGGCTGGTGCAATCCGGTCGAAACGTCGGGATAAAATTAAAGGTAAATTCGCGATAAATACCCGGATGTCATATGTTTCAAATGTACACTTTGTAAATTTTAATCTGAAACCTTCTATTTTAATCGCTTCCAACAGCTGTGTTAGGTGATGAATATGTTGATCAAATGATTTTGAAAAAATTAGGATGTCATCTATATAATTTACAGCAAAATCTGTAAGTTTATATTTTCTTAGTATATTACTCAGTATCCTCTGGAAGATTGCCGGTGCGGTTTTCAGTCCAAACGGTAGACAAGTCCATTGGAAATGTCCTTCCTGTGTTACAAATCCTGTCTTTTTTCTGTCTTCTACTCGTAAAGGAATAGACCAAAAAGCAGAATTTATATCTAAAGTTGAATAGAAATTGCAATTCCTTGTCTTAGTCATTAAGTCTTCTATTAACGGAAATGGCTGAGCTTGCGGTACTACTATTTTATTTAAATCTCTGAAGTCTATACATAATCTGGATTTCCTGTTTTCTTCTTTTTATATGCCAATGTTACAGGTGCAGCAAATGGACTGTATGATTCTTCTATAAGTTTATTATCTAATAATTTTCCTATTTGTTCTTCTATTTCTTTTTTATCTTCCATAGTGCATCTGTAGGGTCTTTTACTGCAATATTTGTCTACCAACAAGTCTATTCTGGCTTCATATTCGTTAACAGTTCCAATGTCATATTTATTCTTTGCAAAAACTGAATTGTATTTATTAATCAGTTTATTTATTTCTGATTTCTGATGTTCATTTAAATGGTTTATCTTTATTGAGAAATCTTCTTCTTTTACATGTTCATTAAAATTAATAATGTATTCTTTCTTTCTTTCTTTTATTTTTTCTTCTTTAGCATTAGCTATTTTATTTGTAGAAACTTCTTCTACTTTCTCTTTATTCAAGTTGTGTTTCTGCGTAATTTTTAAGTCTTCATTTTGTATTAACTTGAACTTCGTTATCAGGTCTAATCCAATCAAAAAATCATATTTGAAATTTTGTTCATCTATAATGTACACTAAGGCATTTTCTTCAATTTCAAAGATTTTTATTTTTAAGTTTGTCAAACCACTTGTCTTTTTGACACCATTAATTGTCATTAAACTTGCTTCATTCAAACTGTTTCCCTTGTATTTTAGTTTTAATAACTTTGAATTAATTAGAGAAACATTTGAACCGGAATCATAAACTCCATAAATTTCTAATGAATCGTTTAATATTAGTTTGACATATATTAATGGTGTCACTATTAGTTTTTTTGTTCAGCTTCATGTAATTCGGCTTCTATCACAGAGTTGTTTACATGTTTAATGTTTTTTTCTTTTGTTATGTTATCTTCTTTTGTTTTAAACCAACAAATAGATTCGGGGTGGTAGCGAATTCCTTTATTTAACTTTTCACAAGTTTTACATGGGCTTTTATCTTCATTTCTATAGTTGCCTCTTGGGTTTCCATATTTTCTATAATTTGAATTATTATTTTTATTCACCAAATGTTCAATTCTTCTCATTTCATTAAAAAGATCAACTGAATCTTTTAATGTTTCTCTATCAATCCTGTTGAGTACGTGTTCCGGCAAACCAGCTGCAATAAGATCTATCAGGGTACCTGTATCTATTGTGTTTCTCATATCCAGTAACAGTTTTTCCTTCTTTATTACATAATCCACCAACAATCCGTCTTTATATTTGAAATTTAA
Source organism: Xestia ashworthii (assembly GCA_950022955.1). NCBI lineage: Eukaryota > Metazoa > Arthropoda > Insecta > Lepidoptera > Noctuidae > Xestia > Xestia ashworthii. Next base: position 596,122 of record OX465557.1, read on the forward strand.
AGCATAGGTTATTTGGTTCCATCCTTTGTTCGCAAATGATTCACAGAATTTGTTTTTCCATATTTTCCATTTCGAATCCATGGTCAATTTTATAATCATGGAACCATACCAATCTATACAACTTTTATCCATGAACAATCTGAGTATTTCAATTTTTTTCTCATCTTCTGTCACATCAAAGCGTAGGCACTCTTTTTCAAAAGTGTCAATCCATTGGTTTGCGTTCGAATTTTTACTGGTAAATTTTTCGATCACAAACTTCTCTGCAATGTGTTTCAAGTTTTGCTGCTTAGACTCATGTGTATCTTGAACTAATTTTTCAAACATTTTTTCTAATACACCTGTATCTCTACTTTGTGCAGCCGCGCTTTGAACTTGTCCCATTTCCTCTAAGTACTGATTTTCAAATTGTAAATTATCATCCTCATCTAAGTATATTTTCTTAAGTTCTCCTGTTATTGTTATCCAGACTCTTCGCGTCTGGTATCTTTTCTTTAAGCTGTTTTTTACCTTGATGAATGTTGCTGTTTTTACTAGTTCTTTGTGATGGGTAACATGTTGAAATTCTTCTGGAATAACGTATACTTTATTTTCTCTCGTAGCTATTGAGGATAAACAACAGATATTTGATTTTCCGTCGCTCCCCGGAAGTATAGTGAATTCGAAACGAAGTTTTTCCATTTCTTATATTCTGTTAAGGTGTTTATAAACAAAAATGTCGTTTTATAATAACACTATTTCAATGACCATAAACTAAACATAAAATAACATTAAAACTCAAAACGAAAGCAATACAGAGTATTGTCTTTACAAGTATTTTGATGTTTATGAAAAATACGACCGGAGTCAAACCCAACTTTTCAAGTTTTCTTCCTTTCCACAAAAAAACTAGTCAGAGCAAATGTTCAACAGATGTAACAAGCTAGATTAGTAATAATCTCTTATTACGTCATCACCCAGCTTATAACGTTCACAACTGAAGAAATTATCAATTTAAGTCACTTAACTAGTATTACTGATACATAAACGACTATTCAACTATACAGTCCGCATATTTCTCATGACTCGCGGCTGCTATAACTCAGCTCGCGAAAGCTGTTACTGTGTAGAGGCTGAAAGTAAGTCCCAGTTGTGCGTTCTTTACCCCGCCACACTTTCGACGCGCGGCTTAGCGCTAAATATTTCACTTTACTCTCGATGAATCTCAAGGCATGGATTAATTGAGTTTCTTATAGCTGTGTTAAAAGTAAACTCAAGAAAGTGCTTTTGCTGAAGCTAGAAAACATTTCGTCTAGACACTGATAAAGAAAAGTACTTACTGCCTATTTTTTTGAGAAAATATTTGCCCTCGTAAACTTAGATAAAGTGAGTAAAGTTATCTTTCACGAGACCCTTAAATATTTAAGACCTCATAAAAGGACCGCTAGATACTAGGAGGACATAACCGTTGACACGTTATACGACGGATATCAGACAATTGTGTGGAAAAATTGTCAGCGAACGTAATGAGGCGATCATAACATCGGCCGTGTGCCATGCGATCCTAGTAATTGCGCTCTTCAGTTCAGTTCGTTTGTACGGGATGATTGTCATACACCCCACCCACCGAACCCTGGGTTCACCCCTACTGTCCCCACAGACGTGATACTAAATCGCGGAAGGGCGGAATTAACCTTGCCGGCAGAAGTTAGTTGAATGATGAACACGAACTTGAGTTGTTATATTTTGTCTAATCGTGTGGCGTTGTTGTAAGCTGTTTACATAAACTGGATGGATTATCTTTTTTTTCTTACTAACAATTTTATGATAAATACAAATTCTTGAGTTTATCTTGTTCAAGTTAATTTAAAGACCAACTTCAGTGAATGGCCCTACATTTTCCAAAAAATATTGCTCATTCTCAATACAACTATACTATTCCGTTGTTAACATAAAATTTTCGGTATGTGGTTTAGAAATGATCTTCGAACAGAATAGCCAATAAAGATTGGGTGACATTAGATAGGGTCGGTTCTGTGGCCACAAATGTCGTTGGCAGTAGTTCGAGGCGTCCCCCAGGGGCGAGCTCTGCGACCGCTCGCGATCGCTTCCACACGGGACGACCGCAGCCACAATACGCACAGGTGCACTATCGCTTATGTCGATGCTTGTGTCGGATATTGCCCGACCGTGCGTAGACCTTTTTTTTTTTTTTTTTTACGATGGGAAATCATCAAATGACTTCTCCCACTCTGGGCGGAGCGGGAGGGAGTGTCAGACTTTTACTGACTAAAACCCATCCATGTTCCTTCCTCGCCCTTTATGTTCCGGGGCCGCGGTATCTCTTTCGAACAGTCCCGCAACCCCGGCAGGACCGTGCGTAGACCTGGGGAAACGATTTGGTTGTAAAATAGAAAGTTGGGTTTTTAACAGCGTTTAACAGCGGTTTGTGCTTTTTTTATTCAGTCAAACTGTTGTGTGTGTGGGTACAAACTTAAGTGGCAGTAGGCAGGACATAATTACTCGCAGGACGGATGGACCACCACTCCAGAACTTTTCGATCTGGCTGAAAAATTCTGGAGTGGTGACCGCGTACCGGAAGACGTTGCGTTGCAAGGGCTTCCACTAGGTGGCCGATAACCTGGTGAAGGTTGCGGGGATCCGCTGGATGCGAGTCGCAAAAGACCGGTCAGTGTGGCGACAATTGGGGAGGCCTATGCCCAGCAGTGGACGTCTTTCAGCTGAAATGATGTTGATGTAGGTACAGGCTTAAGATAAACTTTATGTGTACTTGTAAGCACCTATTTAGAAAATGGTATCTTATTAAGAAGAAGAAAAATTGAATAAAATCTGAAATGATTATTTGAAACCAGGTCACATAACTTACTTCCACATACCATACATTCATTTTTATTGTCAAAATGTATTTCCTGAGTAACAAAGAAAAGGGGTACAACAAAAGCGTTCCTTTCACCCATCAATCAGAGCCGAAGTCAATGTCAAAGTCTTGAAGCCGTCAATCGTACGAAATTGCAGGAAACAGCGAACCGTTCTTTATGTTAGTATCGAAACAATCAAGTACACACGTGCTGTACAACGACGAAACAGAAAGGTATAGAAGGGTAGGTTCATAACGAGCTTAGACAGAAAATATGATTCAAGTAGCGAGTGCAGATTTGGGACTGCTCCAATTTGCCTGTACAGTAGCACGTATAAGTTTCTTATCACGTTTTGCTGGGGGTTGATTCTCTGTAGCTATCGGTACATTTGGCAGTCATGATGAGCGCGACACTAAAACGTAGCACCAAGGTCGCAATAAGCCGCACCACGAATAATTCACCATTTACATACAAACTGCCGCCACCCCGCCATCATACGCCGCCGATGCGATACCTTCTCCCGGGACCCTTTACATCGCTCGCTAGCGCTGAATATAAAAACTCCGACCTGATTAAAAACGACCGTGAATAAAAAAGTAGATGATATCTCGCTCCAGCAAAGTGAGGGCCTTTACCTGGCGATATCGCTCATTTGCTTTGTCAGCAGAAAAGTGTGTTAGTGGAGAATGTAGGGAGCACGCAGCTGCGCCGACAAACTGCCATCAAAGAATATTTAATAAAGAAGCCTCAAATGTATTCTGCGTGTGAGGAGGGAAAGGGCGCTGTATTTGTGACAAAATGATGATGGAAGGCGAATATTTTATCAATTTTTGCAAGTTGTTTGAGATAAAGAAAGTTTTCCTTTCAATATTTTCGGCACAAAGAAAGGTACAGCTTGAAATAACTTTGTAAATTTTGAGGCTTGGCAATTCATAGCTGCAAAAACAATGTTTGTAATGTTATTATTACGAAATTACATATCAAGAGCTGCAAAAGCATATAATAAAGGTACACTACGCGGTAGGCACGTCGCGTTAAAGAGAGATTCCATCCGTCCGTCAGTTTGGCTTGCACGCGTGACTGCGTTATCTTTGTTATAAGTTGTTCAATAAACCTTTACCTTTACCTTTAGCTCTTGGTATGCCAAAGAACTAAAAAAATTAACTAAAAGAACAGACTCATATTTTGTTTGAGGTAAAGAAAAAAAAAATTGATCGAGTAATTTGTAGAGATACCTACATTTACCACAGCTATTTAACGTTTAAATAGGCCTCTTGAGTATGAGGGGCGCAAGAACAATGTTTGGGAAAGTGGTGCTGTTGTCTTGTCACCATTAATATAAAGTTAAGTCATGCGTACCTGCGAGTTGTGACCCCATCTCGATTCCCCTGTGCTTCCTCCAACCACGCGGTTGCCAGATTGAAATTTAAAACAAGTGTGCTTTAAGTCCGTTAGTGTAACTGTTATTAGCAGAGTGAGAACTGTTCACAGTTCACATTAAAACTTCGAGCTACTACATACTAATGGCTCCGGCTCTTTATAATGTACCTCCTGTGCTGTAGTACACCCACTGTACAACCGCGGAGTGATAAGAACTAACGTTTTTAGTTTGTATTATCGTGTATTCTGTGAAAAACTTTTTAAAACAGACTTTTAAATGTTGCATAATTACTCGCCTATTGAATGGCCTGATATCGAGACGCAAAGTGGCTTAGAGAGGTTTCATGTTTATTCTAGGTGAAAAGTATCATTTTTATTATGGTGTTGGTGAACATGAACAGTGTTCATGTTTATTTAAGGTAAATAGTTTCATTTTTAGTATAGTACCGACGAGTATAATTGGTGAACCTGAACAGTGATAGAATTGCATTCGCTTCCAGTCAACGTTTGGGTGTGATGCCTAATCTTCTGCACGAATGCTCGTATCCACACATTCAGGTAACACTGATACTATAGATTTAATTCAAGTCTCATAATTAATTTGTGAATGCAGTGATACACCTCCCAGCATTTTTTAGGTAGATTTCCTTTTTTTTTTTAAAATAAATTTACCTATTGGTCTCTCACCTACGGGGATATATGTCTACGTATGTATATGGGTGACCAGCCAAATTTAGCCACACCCTACAGGTCGCAATTATGAACCGATTGCTTTCAAACTTGGCCAAAAAATCGAAATGGTCAAAACTTAGGCTAAGTTCGTGAATGCGCGGAATTCGTCCATGGGGGGCGGCGGGGGGGCGGTTTTTTTAAAATCAGTTTTTTGGCCATAACTTTTTTCCTATGGAACATTTTTGAACCGTTTTTCATTTTTATCATTCTGAGTAAAAATACGGACAACTTTAAATTAAAACTTTTTTGATGCAACCCCTAAATTGGGGAGAGGGTTGAAATTTCCAATTTTTTTTCGAAAATCATATCTCCGAAACAATAAACATTTTCAGCGTCGCAAATATTTTTTTTGAAAGCAAACTGTTAATTCTACAATTGTTACCTTTGAAGTTTAGCGATAAAACTTATAGTTTTCGAAATAAAAATTATAACTAAAAATTTGTGGGCGTTTGCATGCTGAACTCTTATCAGCGGATTTAAAAAGGGTAAACTTTCCGTTACAGGACAACGATTTTGAAATCATATATTTTTTTGTAGATTGTACACATAAGTACAACTCTTTATACAAATTTTCAATAGTCGGACGCTCCAGCACCTTCTCCGTAATCTACCTCCTCCTGCGGCTTGCCGGAGGGATTTTTTTTATTCTATAGATTTCCTCATTCAAACCATTTCCTGTCTCGTTTAGTTAATTGTTATGCATTTGTGATATAACCTTTCATATTGCATTTACCTGTTATCTGTGATTAATCTTGTTGCTATTGGGGATTATTTTGTGATGCCTTCTAATTCATCTGCACGTCGTCGAGACGAGAGTCTCTCATGCTACGTGGCGCGATTCTCATTACACTAATCTGTACACGAAATCAGGTCAAGAATTTGCTCCAGAATTTAATATCAGTTGACAAAGATGTAGTGTGTAGCAGGTAGATAGTGGCCGTTACGGCTTGTGGCCGCCCGTCTTAATTAAAATGCCTAATGAGAGCCGACGGGACGGCCTCACGCCCCCTTACTCCCTGCCCCTGCACCCCTCGCCCGCGACCTCTCACACAATCACCATTGCTACTAGGTTACACCCTCTTACTAACAAATGTTGTTTCGTAAATCAACTCATTTCGGAACTGTTGAGTTAACATGTGTGCATTAAATCAAGGATAATATTCCTCCAGGGTAACCAGGGTTTTTAGTGAATGTGAAATTCTTCAGGGATGAAGTTTGACATTTGCCTTCGCCGTTTTTAAAGTAGTGGTAATTAATCTTATCTTTTCGTCAGGGAACGTCAAAGATCTGAGGTCTACCTTCATTCCTTATTTATGTGCAAGAAGTTTAAATAAATTTTGAAATGGAGCTTCCAATGGTTAAGTATACAAAAGCAATGATCTAGCTCAAATGTAATTTTGTTCATTACAATTAAATACTAGTTGGAAAACAGTAATTAGAAGAGCATCTAGTTAATAAAGGCATCAGTTGTTTCCCATCCGCTGCGAGCAGTAAAAGTCGTCTGTCGGAAGTGTGCTACATTACCTACTAATATTACGAAGCTCTTCCAGCGTATTGTATTACTTAAACTCGTAAAGTTTAGTACAGATTTATCTATTGAATGCGTTTGTTACGATAGTTTACAAATGCTTGAAGTGTAATGCTAAGGTGTACCACTCTCCGCCACCTGCGGTGCCGGAAGAGGACCCAAGCGACGACGACGACACTCCGGAAGTGACTGGGGTAGACCTGAGAGTGGCGGTAGGTAGGCTCAAGGCAAAAAATACCGCCCCGGGACCCGATGGCTTGCCTGGCAAAGCCTGGGTCCTGGCCTCGGATGCGGAGGCTCTCGGGCCCCGACTGAAAGGGCTCTTAAGCGCATGCTTGGAGAGAGGCCAGTTCCCGCTTCGTTGGAAGACGGGGAAACTGGTCCTCATCCAAAAGCCGGGGCGCCCTGCGGACTCTCCGTCCGCATTTCGGCCCATCGTGCTGCTCGACGAGGTGGGCAAGCTCTTTGAGAGAGTAATTGCAAACCGCCTCGCCGAGCACCTTGATGGGATGGGGCCGAATCTTGCGGAGAATCAGTTTGGTTTCCGCAAGGGGCGCTCCACAGTGGACGCCATCATGCGCGTGAGAGCCCTCACGACGGGGGATGCGATATCCCGGGGCGGAGTCGTCTTGGCGGTGTCTCTCGACATCGCCAACGCCTTCAACTCCCTGCCCTGGACCTCCGTCGTGTGGTCGGGGACTACCTGACGGACAGGGCCGTCATCTACCCCAGTCGCTGCGGAGAATGGAACCGGCGAGAGATGTCGTGCGGTGTCCCACAGGGATCGGTTCTGGGACCGCCCCTGTGGAACATCGGTTACGACTGGGTGCTGCGCGCGGACCTCCCTAGTGGTGTCAGCGTCGTTTGCTACGCAGACGACACCCTGGTGCTGGCACAGGGGAGGTCGCACGAGGCGGCGGCCGAAAACATGACACGCGGGGTTGCGATAGTCATTGAGAGGATCCGGCAATTGGGTCTCGAGGTGGCATTGCACAAGTCCGAGGCCATGTGTTTTCATGGGCCTCGGAATGCGCCATGCGGTTTCCATCGGCGTCGAGTCGACGTTGAAGTACCTAGGACTCGTTCTCGACAGCCGGTGGAACTTCATGGAGCACTTCCGACGTTTGGCCCCCAGGCTGGAACGGACCGGGGCTGCCTTCAGGCGGCTCCTGCCCAACCTTGGGGGGCCAAACGCCTCCTGCCGCAGGCTCTACGCGGGGGTCGTGCGGTCCATGGCCCTCTACGGGTCCCCAGTGTGGGCGCGTTCCTTGAGGCGGCGAGCCGCCCATTATCTGAACGCGCCCCAAAAAGTGGTGGCCGTAAAGATGGTCCGTGGGTACCGCACGATCTCCCGTGAGGCCGCGGGCCTGCTTGCCGGATTGCCGCCATGGGATCTGGAGGCGATAGTCCTCGCGCGCCGCTAGACTGGCGCGCGGAGGCACTACGCCGGGGGAAACTCCGCTGCCGCGGCAAATTGCCGCTCAGCGGACAGACCTCCGGCGCGATCTCATGGCGACATGGAGAGAGCGACTGTCGCAACTCCGTGCAGGGCACGCCACGATAGTGGCGGTAAGTCCCCTCTTTGAGGAGTGGCTGGAGAGGCGCCACGGCGTCCTCACCTTCCGCCTGACGCAGGTCCTCACCGGACACGGATGTTTCGGGAGGTACCTGCACCGAATCGGGCGGGAGGAAACGCCCGGGTGTCTCTACTGCGAGGATCGACCGGAGAACACGGTGGAGCACATGGTGGAAGTCTGCCCTGCGTGGGCGGAGCACCGCCGTGTCCTCGTAGCGGCGATCGGCGGCGGCGACCTCTCGCGTCCGGCCCTGGTTCAATCCATGGTCCGGAGCGAGACGGAATGAGAAGCCGTCACCTCTTTCTGCGAAGCAGTCATGCTAGCGAAGGAGGTGGCGGAACGAGAGAGGGAGAGATCCTCTCTTCCCGGCCGCCGCGGGAGACGCACCGGGCGTCGGGGGCCACGTGGTGGCTACCGGCCACCGTAGACGCGGGCCTGTGGACGGTTGGCCATGGGCTAGCTAGCCGTCCGTCCGTCTAACGACGACAGGCCGAGTCGACGGCGCGTTCGTGTTCCACGCGCGCCTCAAAGAGATGTCAGCATAAGAGAGGGGCCCGCAAGGGCCGAAGCCTGCCGGGGTTGCGGGACTGTTCGAAAGAGATACCGCGGCCCCGGAACGTAAAGGGCGAGGAAGGAACATGGATGGGTTTTAGTCAGTAAGAGTCTGACACTCCCTCCCGCTCCGCCCAGAGCACCATGGGAGAAGTCATTTGATGATTTCCCATCCTAAAAAAAAAAAAAAAAAAAAAATGTGTAGGTACCACTCCAGTGCCCCCAAAGCAATGCATTCGCCAAAGTTTGAGTCCCAAGTTATATGGGACAGGGTCGAGCTTCTCGTGAATATAGGTAAGTAATTATGAATCCGGGCCGCTAAGTTCCAAGATCTCATTTGGCATTTTTGCTTACATCCACTCGACTCGATTTAGTGTGTAAATTGAAGAATTAGCATGTTGAATTTAATTGTTATGTTTTCTAACAGTTTCTCAGTATAACTTGAAAAAAAGTCTTTTGACTTTCACTGTTAAGGAAAACCCAATTATCTATCTTAATTTTCTCAGAAATAGTTTCTGGTCTTTTATCTACTATTACTTACTTACTATCATTTAATGAATGTTCATATCATTAATTAGATAAGGACTTCAGAACTTTCCGTGTGGCCTTCGCGATAATTTATTATGCAAGTTAATAATATTAGTAGCCGTAAGCACCGCACTTACCGCCGACAGAACTAATGTTTCATTCATTAAAAGAAAGTGCCTAATTTATCATTTTAATGTTCAAATAATGATTCTGTTATTTCCAGCTTTTGGTTTCTTTTTGTTGCGAACGATCTGTTTCTTCATAAAACCTTGCGATGTCTGAAAATATAATGTATATTTTATTATTTTTCAATTTACATGCTTATTTTAAAATATATCTTTATATGAAAATATTGAATAATGTAAAAATAGCGATCCGCCGCGCGCCGGTCTGGTTCGGAATAATCCATGGTAGGGTTTTAAGGCTCCAGAGAGAGGAACCTCCTCATAATGCAAGCCGTATCAAGGAGTACTGCCTTAAATTTTAAATCAGGCCCTTGATTCAACCGCCTAACGAGAGCCTCGACAGATGTCGCGTGACCTCGTGTGCATGTCGAGATATTTTATTTGTTTCACTCTCTCAGCTCTCACGAGGGTTTCGTCATGCGGGGTGGAAACATCGTCATCATTTATTAATTATTATTAGCCCATGACGTGTGAACATGTTACAATTATTAAAAGTAAACTCTGAAATAACGTACCGATGAGAAAATGATAAAGGAGAACGGTTGAGCTGCTTTCGCTACAGGCCACTGCCAAGTAGAAGACCAAAGGACCTCTAAACGCAGTCATGTTGATTTAATTAGTCTTTCCTGTCATTAGGTTTACGTCTGGATATTGGCTATAATAGTGTCCGTTTGTTGTTGTACAGGAAAACGGGCGTGCGGTCCCAGTGCTGGTAGTAGTCGCGCTCTCGGGGGTCAAAGTATGCGACCCCGACGATCAGGTAAACAAATTTCATTATTTTCTACAATTATGAAGCAATTTCCTATTGCGTTTGGTTGCGGGACAACGTTTAGCTCTGAATTGTTTTGCGTTCAAATCTCCAGTGTCTCCTGTAATTTTGTCTGGCTGTACTTGTTGTAGGCATGACATTATATCCCTTAAGTATTATAAAAAATATTAATTAAAAGGGAAAAAGTAGCGACAGTTTTCGCCCACTCTTCAAGGGTTTGGCTCTTTAAAAACATTTAGAGCTGTATCACAGAACTATTCAATGAACTAAATACTCGTAGCTTTAAATCTATAGTTGAGGAAAGATATCTGCTTGAGTCATATATTAATTGTCTCAGTGTCTCTCAAAGGTCCCACACTAAGTCTCCCATGTATTGCAGAGCGTGCGCATGTGTCACGCACTGCGACGCATCTCGTACGCGACGTGTGAGGCGACGCGCGCGCTGTTCGCGCTGGTGGCGCGCGAGCCGCGCTCCGAGCCGCCGCACCACTACTGCCACGCCTTCCAGACCGACACGCCCGAACAGGTCAGTGTAACACACGCTACATAACCCAACAGCTCCGTACAAAACAGCCTGTGTAATGCAACAAGTCTGAGCGAAATAACAGAACGGGTTTGTTCGAGACACTTGTGCACAGCGCAAACACCCCTTAGAATAGAGGGTCTAAAATGGCCGCTTTAGCAGAATCGTAAATGAATCAAAATTAAAAATTCTTAAAATGGACTTTGTGACCATAAGGTCACAAAGACCATTTTAAGAATTTTTAATTTTTGTGATTCATTCTATTGAACAAATATTAAAATTCTTAAAATGGACTCTATGGTAATGGTAACAAAGACCATTTTAAGAATTTAAATTTTTTAACGTGATTCATTTACGATTCTGCTAAAGCGGCCTTTTTAGACCCCCAGGTCTGTACAAAACAGTATGTTTAATAAAAGGGTTTCTTTGAAACTCCCTGTGTGAAACAGCAGATCATAAGACATCCTAAACATTAGAACCGATATTATGTTGAAAGACACCGGTACAGGGTTAGTAAGAAGAAGTAGAAGTTACTACGAATCCATAATGCTTTTGAAGCTGTGGTCAGGCAAAACAAAAAAAAAAGGCATGTATTTAAATCGATATCTGTATATTCCCTTTTTTCGATCAAAATATTTCAAAGTTAAACCAAAAATACTGACTTGCACTCAAATTATGCACACTAAATAAATCAAATTCGATATACTGTTTAATGGTATTTGCAGAACTGTTTTACTGAACGAATAACTATTATCAAAATAGTATATCTGTCACCGTAAAATTGTCAAATACGTTATATTGTAATATCTCGAAATATTGTCAAATGAACATACTGCTTACAACAAAACGCATTATTTTACGTGAAATGCATGCGATGGTAGTCAACTCACGCGGTGTGGAGGGAAGGAGGAGTCCCCCTTGCCCAGTGGTACAACTCTCATGAAAAGATATTGTACCATTCCTGAGAAATACCGATTATTATAACCTAACCTTAAAACACTTTATACTCCCCTAAAACGCGTAGTCGACGGAGCCCCGCTTCGCGGGGCCCCTATTTCCGGGTGCAGGGTTTAAAGGAACCTAACTAACCTAACGGGGGGGTGCCCCAAGTCCCGATTATGGGGGCAGAGATACTTCCGTATGTTCAGTTGACAATAATTCGAGACTTTACAATATCGCTAGAGAGATACACGTTATATTGTAATATAACGTATTTGACAATTTTACGGTGACATATCTAACAATTCTATAATTCAACAAACATATTAAACCTTTTTTAAGGAAAACCATCACCTAATTTACTTTTATGAACATCTATATGTCACCGTAAAATTGTCAAATTCGTTATATTGTAATATCTCTAGCGATATTGTAAAATCTCGAAATATTGTCAAATGAACATACTGCTTACAACACTTTATATTCCCCTAAAAAGAGTAGTCGACGGAGCCCCGCTTCACGGGGCCCCTATTTCCGAGTGCAGGGTTTAAAGGGAACCTAACTAACCTAACGGGGGGGTGCCCCAAGTCCCGATTATGGGGGCAGAGATACTTCCGTATGTTCAGTTGACAATAATTCGAGATATTACAATATCGCTAGAGAGACACACGTTATATTGTAATATAACGTGTTTGACAAGTACAATTTAGAGTGCAAGTTAGTATTTTTGATAAGCAATTCGTATTTTTGTTTTTTATATCATATATCCGATGTACGAACCACATTTTTGTGTTATTTTTTAGTTTTTTTTTGCAGTACTTGTTTAGTTAATCAATTGATTTTTTTGCACAGCATTCATTTTTCTGGTATGCATTCAGTTAATTAGTGGAGTTACCTAGTGTGCTGAAAAAATATACAGATGTGCATTTAAAAATATCCCAAAAAAAAATAGGGGTAGGTACGCAAAATTACTAACAATAAAATAAAAAATTGAATAAAAAATTGAATGGATTATCCTAAATAAGATCAGCATAAGTCACACTTTTATTTAATAAATCTTCGATACGACAATCTGTAGTCTGTAGTGTTAAAGTTCTAAAACAAAGGAGTAGAGCAAATTCGATCGCAAGTCACCGCTCGGTAAACTCGCCCGGCTTTGGTTCACCCGACACTTTCTGCCTGTGACATGGCTCTTCTGAGTGTGACATGGCTCGTTCTTGTGATCCTGTTGTGAGAACGAGAGGAGTTCATAAGATACTGTCATGAATGTATGTCATGTATGTTGTTTTTCCTGTGCTTAATTATGTAGCTGGGTTTAAGATTGTTGTAACTTCTTCCGTGTGTTCTTCTGTTGCACTTGCAGTGTCCTAGATATTGATATGGACGATGTGGGCCTACTTTTAGGTTAGGGCCAGTAATTTTTTACGTTAGTTTATCAACTTTAATGATAATATCAATGTCATACGTTGATGTGATGGATTCATTACAATAAAAACTGTGCCAGGTTGGACAATTTCATTCAAAGTCTTGTTAAACACCCGATACTTTTGCCAGCGGCAGCAAATTATACCTCCACCAACATGTCAATCAGATAACTATAATTTGCGCAAAAAAAATTCACAGTAAGTAGCCAATACTTTGAAAGTAGCGGAGAAAGTATGAACGCACGCACGACTTTCAAGTATTTGCGTATCGCGTCAAGTTCGAGGTCACGCGAGATAAGCTCGCCTTCACTGAGCTTCGACAAAAGCCTTCGCTGAATAATAATATAGTGCGGATATGAATAACTGACGACACGAGCCGCGTGGTACAATATACATGTGGTGACAGCGAACGAAAGAGTCGTGACTTTGGAATTTTAGATGTTCATGATGTGAGTGCGAAAATAATACTTTGGTTTGGATGTCACAAAATTGTTTTGATTACAGTCGGTCCCAAAAATTCTAAGTTCTTTGTAGGGGCGGTTAGAAATCACAACCTTTTCATGAGTTTTGTGAACAACATCAAATGGCTTCTTATCAGATGTATGAGAATCATACACGCTTCTTCCTCATCCTTAGTAGTTCATGCTTTGTCATGCGTTTAACACGTGTCGTGTAAGACATGAATATTGAACAATTAGGAGACGATGTATGTGACTATTGTAAGACGTGCCATCACATTAATGTGCCTGATTTATCATACATTTACTCGGTTTATTCTCTAGTTAAGCTTAGAACGTTTAATGTAGTGCCATTGTCACGTTCAAAGACTTAATCATTTTGTTATTCTTGTCATCAGCACCATTATTTCTTGGTGTATCTTCATTTATGTAGTTTATAACCCTCTTCAAAAAGAAGGAGGTTCTCAATTCGGCGGAAACTTTTTTTTTTTATGTATGTTCCCCGATTACTCGAAGATGGCTGGAGCGATTTGAATTATTCTTTTTTTGTTTGAAAGGGTATACTTCCCAGGTGGTTCCATAATCATCAAGTCGGGATCTGATGATAAATAAATAAAATGCTTTTTATTCAGACTTTTCAGTCCATTTGGTTAGTACAACACACAACTTAGAAACTAGTGTTAGTACTTATATCTACCCGAATAACAAAAAGAAACAGAAACGAAACAAAACAATTATTAGTTATGCGCCACAGTGGCATGTAGGCCCATCCAATGAACCAGTATGGGACTGTCCCACCTGTCAGCTATAGTTGACAGGATGCTGTTGGGGCTGACGCGTACCCTGCGCATGATGGAGGCGCATCGCTTGCGCATGATGGCGTAAAAGCCATAAATGCCCGCTTCTGCGAACATGCCTGAAGCACTGCAGTAGCGCGGCAACCCCATCAACAGCCTGAATGCTGATGATGGGATCCTGGAGAAATTGAGAGAAATCTTCAAATTTTATAGGCACAATTGATGTGATTTGGGTAGTTTTTGGAAGAGTACTATCTTAAAGTGATCCCATTTCAATTTGGTGAAGATCTGATGAAGAACTTCGGAGATAGGCAACGGAACTCCTTAATAAATGATAGCAAATGTTATGACTGGCATTGCTGAAATCTCATGTCTATGTATTGTTTACACCAGTTCATAACATAACATCACGCCGCTACGCTGTGAAGGGGTAATCACAAGTGATCCACCAAAAAGTGAATAATAAAAACTTTTTTACAAAAAATAAAACCGACTCCAAAAAACACAAAAAAAGTGAAAAATAACTTTAGCTTCAGAAGTCAGTGACAAAAATCTAAGTAAATCAATCAAACAAAGGTCACCGACTTCTGAAGCTAAAGTTATTTTTCACTTTTTTGTGTTTTTTGGAGTCGGTTTTATTTTTTGCAAAAAAGTTTTTTTTTTAAATTTCATTTGCTTCGCCTATGTTATTACTTCTTAAAATTGATTTGGTTGGTTTTTATTGTAGTTGAAGTGGCCATCCTATTGAGATATTGTTTCTTTTTTTTATTACCAAAGAATGATTACAATTGTCAACGTGGAATCAAAAAGCATACATAGCTAAGATGGGGGATGTTAGTCAGGTAAAGGTCACACTTATCTTCATGTCTATGCAACAAAATCGCCGAGCGACGCAATACTCGTAGTACGATCGCGTCGTCCAAGCATCAAGCATCAAATCAAGGTAAATTTCTACTTTGTCAGGGTACAAGTCATTTCAGGCATAGATCTTTCTGCTAACTTTCAGACACCTACCTAAGTACGTGTTTGCTATAACTTAGAACTCAAGTGTACGAACAGTAGCATAGTCCTTTACCAAAACGAACTATTTCAACAGCACCACCTCCAATATTGGTGCTTTTCGATAACGTTAGTGCCTTTATGAGGCAACGTTATCATCTCGCGAGCGAGCGGCGGAAGGAAATTGCAGTTTAGCTCTTCTTATATGCTATAGAGTTTAGTTCAGTTTGTGGGGAGCTGGAGCAGACATGTCCATATCACGACTTTTAGATGAAAGATGCCAATAAAGTTTCACTGAATTTTGGAAATCGTTTCCTGTTTTTCAAAGCTTTATCTAAGAGCAATGCCCGCTTCTGCGAACATGCCGAAAATATCAGGTAAAATGTTTACTATTTATGGTGGTGCCATAAATAGTAAACATTTTACCTGATATTTTTATTTAACAGTATTGAATTTCGATCATACTTATTTCATTTCAATTTGTCGATAATAATCAACTTTTAAACTGTTAAACTACAAGTGCTCTATCTTAGAGACAAGTACAACGTATTAGACAAAGTACGTGCTTAGTAACGTTTGTAGATCTCGATTTTTTATCTTTAAACATAGCGGGTCGAATCTTCAGACCATATTTACTAAGCACAACAGCATTTAGCCTTAGTAGGCTAGACAGTTAGTACTGATATTTCAAGGATTCAGAAAAGCACAACATTCTTCTCTATTTTATGTGCATGTTACACGATCGTGTTGAGCTGGAAACTAAATAAAATAGAGCTGAACAGTTTGCAGCCCATTGAAACCGCTGAGAGAAACAAATGAACCGTGGAGCGCGGATAAGATACGTGCCGAGTGCCGGCTTTGTTACGTATTTAATATTTTCAAAAGTTTGTACATTTTTGCTTGTTCTAAATGTTTTCACTAAATTATGCTACGGTTAGATTCTTCGCTTGTCAGCCTATATTTTCAATTTCAAGACAATATGTATTACATCAAGCAACTATTTATTAAACGCGGGTATTGTAAAAGTTTTTGCGTTTTATACGAAGATTACTTAAATCTTTTACGAATTCAAATTGGCAACTTGCGATGGTGCTTTAAGATCCACTGGTTTCTCTAGTAGTTAAAGTAATTTACTGATATTGTTTTCCAACTGGCAAAACAACAAATAAATACGCTTATTGTTAGGAGGAATCAATTTAGTATTGCCGTAAAAAAGTCCACAATACTGATGCATCTGGAATCTGAATTAAACCTAACGTGGATGTTCGGTTCCAACCCAGGGCAAGGTGTTACCGAAACTTTCCGCGATACACGGAGACAATCAAATCAAAGTTGCCCCTTAATAAAGGTAACTTACCTGGTGCCGGTGAGCCGAAGGGGACGACCAGTTCCTGATCAAGCCAGGTCTGCAAGAATGTCTGTGTGTGTGTGTTTGTGTATAGTGTAATTAGGAGGTGGGTGTTAGCAGCTTGGCAGATCCGACTGAGTTTCAACAGACGCTGCTCCAACAGCGTATATCAGGTCGGGACGAAGCACAATAATAGTTCAAGGCACCACCGTCACACTTTTAAGAATAATTGTCAACTTAACTTCACACGCGTGGCTGACGCAACCTCAAATTGGCGCGGAGAATTAAACAAAGTACAAATAAGCCCGGTTCGGCACACAACTGGGGCGTTAAGTTCGATTAACACTGAATTATAACCAAAAAACTAGATAACAAACGGGATTAAATTGGGTTTTCCAATACTATTAATCAAACAAAAAAATTCAAAGTTATCTCGTAAGTGATTAACAGACAAGTCAAAAGCACAGATTAGATACAATAGTGACAGTCCAAACGTCAAACAACTGTCAGATGCTCGGACGATAAAAATGCGTTCGGAAACGCATGGTACGAAACAGTGGAAAGAAACCTTTTTCTTCGACTTTGAAAATGTATTGCAGTGGCGCGGTGGCGCAAGAAATCGCGGCGTTTGTTTTAAAGCGGCAGTTGAGCCGCTGAGCCAGTGCATGTGCACTTAGAAGGCGCGGACCAAGTTGCGGTGAGCAGACTGTCCCGGCAACTTCGCCTGCGAGTTGCGGTTTAAGAACTGCTGCTAAGCCTAGCCGATATTATAGAATGCGGGGTTTGTTTGAGAGTTGCGTCTTGTAGAGAATTTGCAAAGAGTTTTGTGTGGGGATGTGATGATCTGTTGTTGCCTATGCTATGTTACAGATAAAGATACTTTATTAGTTCATTCAAATTCAAATATGTTTATTTGTGACACAGACGCAAAAAATAGGTACATGGTGTTATAAACATAAGTAAAGTTTCACTATGTGCTGCCTTACAAGGCGTACAAGTTATGTTTACACATCAATTGGTGTAGGTTTGAGGTTTTTATAAGTCTATAAGCTTAACATCTACTAAAATTAAAGTTACTACAGCTAATTCCCTAATATTAAATATTTAATAAAAATAAACATTATACAAAAACAAATTTTAAAACATGCGTTTACACACAAATCGAGCATGCAAGATCTTAGTAAAGTAGGGTAGGTTTAATTCATATATATCAGTTCGGTAGTATAACTCATAAACAGGACTCTCCTAAAATCGTGTAGGTTATCTTATTAACGTTCTACAGCTACAGGTAGAAACATTGTAAAATATTGCACATGCATTACATCATCACAAAAGCCAGTATATCCCTCTGGCAATGCAAGAGACTCCTCGGGAGAAACTGGGGCCTAAGCCCCAAACTCACCTACTGGCTATACACCACAGTTATCCGACCAATTATCACATACGGGTCTTTAGTATGGTGGCCCAGGACCAACCTAAGTACGACCCAAAAGGACCTTGAGAAACTACAAAGATTTGCCTGCGTGGCAATCACCGGCAGCATGAGAACATCACCAACTGCTGCCCTATAGGTGATGCTGGGGCTACCACCCCTACTCCTCGTCGTAAGAGAGGAGGCGGCCGTAGCGATTTTCAGACTCGAGTTAGCCGGCACCCTAAGCAACGACTCTAGAATAAAACATACACGCATCAAAGAACAACCGATGATGGCATCACCTATCGACAGAACTCTGAAAACTCACTGCTTCAAAAAACACTACAATATAGAGCTCATAGAGGAGTTGTGCGACTACTCAGGCACAAGAGAGCTAAGAATCTACACTGATGGATCAAAAACCAACGATGGGACAGGCGTCGGGGTGTTCTCCGACGACCTCAACATTAAAATATCAAAATCTCTCGGAAGGTTCAACTCTGTCTACCAAGCAGAGTGTGTAGGCATTATCCAAGCAGCACACGCTATAGAGGCCAGGGAGGTTATGGATACCAACATTCTTATACTCTCCGACAGTGCCTCACTCCTTCAATCCCTAAAGAGTAACCAGATCATGTCGAGACTCATACTAGAATGCCACAAGGCCCTAGAACGAATCACGGTGTTAAATCACAACACGGTAACGCTGCAATGGATTAGAGGACACAGTGGATCACTCGGCAATGATGCGGCTGACGAACTTGCCAGAAGAGGATCCAGCACAAAACCCTACGGACCCGAACCCATTGTGTCCATTCCGTTCAAGCAGCTGAGGAACTGGTCAAAGGATCACACCCGATTACAAGCAGAGAAATGGTGGGCCTCGGCACCAGGTTGTAGGCAATCCAAGGAAGCTATGCCATCCTTGGATCCAAACCGCAAAGCTCTGGTGGCGGGGACCATCACTGGACACTGCTCGCTGAACAAACACTTCCACACCCTAGGTATCACTGACAGTCTCCTGTGCAGAGCGTGCATGGAGGCGGAGGAGACGGTAGCGCATGTGCTCCTGGAGTGCACAGGCGTTACCAAGATTCGCGAAGAGACCCTCGGAACACCAGGATCACTTGCAGATGTCCTGAGGAGACCGGGAAGTTTATCTTCTTCTGGAGGGAGGTGGGCTGGTTGGAGTAATCGGCCACCATGGCTCACGCACAATGGTCCATTTCAAGGACTAAGTGCGGAAACCTAAACCCCCATGATGATGATTGCACATGCACTTATAATACGCAAAATATTAGTCACTCATTTTAATATTACCACTTTAATCATAAAGTTATCAAGCATCGTCACGTTCATGAACTAGTTCACAGATAATTCCGCAAGACCGTCCACTGCAGCTCGCAGCTCTGATTCAGATTGGACAAGTTTCCACTAACAGATAAACGCACTTAGCCGCTACCATCTGATCAATAACGTGCAATTAGGGTTCTTGCTGATCATCTATAGAAGACATTTATTCGCGTTAACATGGCCGCTAAGCTTTCTACAGGTTTCTTTGATATTTCTGATGGATTTCAATTATTGTTTCTAGTATAGCTTATGTTGTCATCATCAGCCGATTAATGTGCCCACTGCTGAGACACGGCCTCCTCTCTATGAGAGGGAATAGGCTATAATCTACCACTCGGGCCCAGTGCGGATTGGTAGATGTCTATTGTCCTTGAATTTTTGGTTCTAGGACATGCCGGGCGCATTACTTTGTGTTATTTATTTCATAACCACTGCTCTCAAAACGGTAAAGGAAAACATCATGAGGAAACCGGCGGCATATCCTTACGTTGTAAGCTCCAAGAAAGTTTGTCAAAGTTATTATTACCATTCGGATACGCGTGCTCACTCTGGTATTTTACTACATCTTGCTAATTTTGTATTTTGTTATATCACCAACTATAAACAAGTATAAAACTCACCAACATTCAGTTAGTAAGAGAGAAGTCAACGTTTAATTCTTTTTCAATCTCTTCAATCCATAGCCAGTCTTTTACACGGAATGAAAATAGTCTACCAAACAATTGCTGCAAACAATTGCCTTTAAAACTATTGGTATTGTTTCATATAACCCAATTACCACTAGAACTAATTGCCATCGACTGGGAGCGGTTATACAAACCCAGTTAATGACGATGACTGACGGTTGCATTCGTCACGACTTGTCCGATAGTGCCGACTCATTCGTCGCACTACATTACGCACTGAATTAATTTCTGGGTTAAACAGGTTGAATTCCATAGTTTTTTACTGAATTCTTTCTACGGTAAATAGGGCAACTTCTTATATGTAACTTTGTCAAATAAATTGGATGAAAAGATAAGATAATTATAAAGTCCGTCATAGGACCAGGACAAAGCAACATAGCGGTGATGGAAATGATTGATGAATGTCACATGCTGCGGGAAAGCTGCCATCACTCATAATTAGTTGTCATGTCAATCTTGTTTAAAATCGTTGAAACGATTTGTACTTTCCCTTTGTCTAGCCCATCTACGAGTATAATAGTGAATTCGTAATTTAAAATTGCCTGTGTCTAAAATTAAGTCTAGTCGCAACTTCTGTTTGCATGATGTATTCAAAGTATCACCCCTGATAATTCCAAATATGGGCATATGGCTATGAACACGGCGTCTGCAATAAATGTGGCTGCTTCACCTATTTCAGGAATAAAATCTTAACGCTAGCAAGTAGCATACAAATTCAAAACCTCATCTAGTCCATAACTCCTGGCCGCATACAATAGTATCAGACTATCTCCAGCGCAGCAGTTCATTTGAATATGCTGAGCTTAATATTATGTGAAAGTGAACGAAATGGGCGAATGAACGAAATTGAGTGTATCAGTTGTTTAATTTCCCGAGCGACCAAGCTGTATGGAGTGAACGTTTTGCGTGGACACCATCTGGTGTGAGGGTCAGAGAGGTGCAGAAGGTTCATACGAACATAGAACTGTGCACTTGAAATACTATATTTATTTAACACACACAAAGGGGGCGTTAATGTGTCTCTTTTGCTATTTGTTGAAAGTAACAAGTCTAAGTAAGCCTTTAACATTTATGGTCTAAGTTAGCAGATGCAACACGGCTTTTAATTAAATTATACTCTTAAGTCCATAACCTATGCCATCTCCTGAACCTCGTTTCAACCTTTTTGTGTTAAACAGGGATTGTTCTTGTATTTTTACGGTTTCAGAAATTTATTTCACTCAAAAATAATACAATTACTCACTTCTATGAGGAAACACATACAAATAATGATACAATTAAGCGACGGTTTCGCTTGGTAATAAACTAAGTTACGGAAAACACACAAAAATGCAAATACAATTTATAAATTATTCAGGTGGTGCTTTAATAGCCTTTTAAAAGTAAGAAGTGATTTCGATTTTTTGATTACTTTAGGTAAAGAGTTATAGAGTTCAGCCCCCTCATATACGTCTTTCTACCGTAGTTTGTCCTCGGTGCTCTTAAAATTATATGATTAGCCTGCCTCGTAATCCGCTTCTGAATTTGCATTCTTTTTGTAAATGTAATTTGTGTATTGTATATCTCTATTAATTATTTTTCAGTTTAACTTTTTTGAAAAGCCAGCAATATCTATACTTCTTTAAAAATCTGTGGCATCGTTTGTCTGAAATAAACTGAATTGTTTTACTAAAGCTGTCACAATCAATCAAGGGGTAAGCTCCGAAAGATCAATAAACACTCGATCTCCTGTCAGCGTGTGAGTATTTGGGCTACAGTCGCAACTCGCGTGTGATGTCGGCTGTTAATTTATTGCCGAAAGATTCAAACGTCGGAATAAACTCGCAACCATAATAAACACGTGAATGGGCCATTAATACTTGACTCGTCTTATTGTATCGTTCGGACAATCTTGTCGCGTTAAAATTTAGTTGTCTTTATTTCTGTAATCGGATTAACTTCGCCGACATGTTTATTTAGAGAGCAATCGATCCTCACTCCCCCTGACAGATTGAAAATTTTCGGTTAATTGTATTCCTTTAGTCGCGAGTCGTGACTGTCATCGATCTGATGCCCTCGGGGCTTCGAGTGGGCTTTGTGATGTTTCGGTACGATTCATAGTTATGTTGTCGGCTATATAGTAGCAGTTTAGATACTCCAACATTCGCGGTCACTAAAACAGATATAAACTTTCAACCCTGTTGCATTACGAATATTTACGTGAAAGCTCCGCACCGTAATCACTATAGTGAGCCTTTTGAGCTTTCATTTCGATTTGGCAGTGCAGTGCGCGCGCGTCGCGCATTCCTCCGCGAGCGACCTTGCGCGTCGCACTCCGGCGGGGGAGGGGTGCGCGTGTGAGGAGGGGGGGCACATTCCTCACAACCGCCTCCCAAATAGTAAACACTGCAGTTTCACGAACGTCCGCTATCGTCAGCTTCATCTAGCTGACCATTCATACGTCCCTCCGCACACCGACGACGGACGGAAAAAAGCTCCTGATGAATTACCGACCATTATGCTACGGAACCTTGTCTAAAATAAACCCGCAGCTGATTGCTCGCCAAATGAATAACTATTAACATTGAATGTGGATTGTTCGATCGATGGCGGTTGAGGTCCCATTAAATTATCATTAGGGACTTGTGTTTAGGGTCATCAACCGTTCGTCCGCTCGCAGAAAAGTTCGACGCCTTATAAAATTAAAGAAAAAGGAGTATACGACACAGGTGCGCGGGCGCTCGCGTTTCCCATTGTGCCTGCGCCACTTACCGTGAAGGCTTTAGTAGAGCTCAGAACGAGTTTGTAAGCATCTCTCGCTCGGAGCTCAGTCGCGTTCCAGCTCTCGAGGAGCTCGCATGCCGCGTGCCTGTACATAAATATTATAACGCGCGTGTCGTTGAGTGACTTCGTCGTGGTGATTGATTGTTTGATCACGGCGTATCTGTGCCTCTGTGCTGTTACCCGCGTGTAGTGAGGTGTGATTGACCTGTGAATAGTTCCACTTTATTGTTCGTAACAAATCGTGGGAGCTTTCTTCTGGTATGCAACTGTATGCTTTTGTATAGCTGTGTGGAGAAATTCTTCTGTTTTGTCCTGTTAAGCACCAATACTGTACTCAACTCTATCTCCAGTTGCGGCATCTTTTTGGTATGAGTTGTTGTGTTTATCAAGAGTTGCATCTTTTATATCGCTATAAATAGCTCTAATCCAGTATTTACGTCCAATGTTTTCGCCGGCAGTATAAAAAGTGCCACAATAGAGAGGCGGGTGGTCGTGTATTCGCTCCCGCTGCACAGTCTACCTGATCTTTTAATTACAGCTCGCTTTGTGTCCTGCCATGCAGCGTTTTGTTTAGCAGCTATTGTATCTTCCGCTTTTGTCCCTTTGACTGTCTATATTTGTACACTAATCATAATCTCAGCGAACTATTTCTGTAATAATCTGAGCTTCCCTCTGTTTGTCTGCCACATCGCTATGGAGCGAAAGGTTTTGTTTGCAGTCCTAGAAAAGAGACAAAATTTTCACTATACTTCAAAAATTGTTAATGACATTTCGTTACCTTTCCCAGCCAGGAGATTTGAAGCTCTAACCACAGACATTGGGTCCACTTCATTAGCTCAGCATTTTCTAATATGAACTTGTATGAACGTTGAATTTGCAATGCAATCTTAATAAACCAAATATTAAAAAAAAATTGACATTTCAAACGAATTGTCTTTCTGTGAAAAATAAAATATCGCTATTTTCAATAAGCTCAACATCTACCAGAAACTGTACAGCATGAGGCAACAATACATCAACATTGTCATATTTATGTAGTACGTCCGCAACATTTGGGCTCAGCACCGGAGCTCGTATATTTCTTGTTTTTACGACACGTCGCACGCCGGTCCAAGCTCATCCATCTGTTACTGCTCATCTGTTGTGATGCCCGTCATTGTTTCACCGCCATTGTACCCGACTTCATTGAATGTCCAGTTATTGTTTGCGGAAGTTCATGCTAAATACCGAGGAATTTAAAGGGCTCCATTGTTTTGGCCTCTGTGTTGTCTTCATTGGATTTAGTTCATAATTGCCTATGTCGGCGATGTTTCCAACTACAAATACACTGTAATTTCGTCAATAGCTGTTGTTGATATGAATGACTGAAGTTCTAACATTCCGATCATTACATCGATCTAAATAATCGAAGAAAGAAACGTGTAGAGGAAACGCTTAATTTGAAATTTGTTCGTGCTTGTGCCGTAATAATAAGTTAGGTCTGTTTATAAAAGTGTTCACATCCTGTTCCACTTCAGTGACAGATTTATACCCGTTCACACCTCCCCGTGGACTCAAGTCATTTTAAATATTCTCGTGGATATTAATAATTCTGATGTAATTAATTGCAATCTGGCAAATGATGACGCCCAATACCTATAATAAAGGGAGGAATATTTTATTTATAAAGGAAGGTAGTTACCTATCTCGACATATTGTGCGTGCAATATCATTCAAAAGCATATACTTAATAAAATTGTGGAAAACAAAATTAGGTGGAATTTCATCTTATACCGAAACCAGCTTTATAGAGTAGGTACATGGAAACAAAGTTGTAATAATACCTCTTGTAAGACAATCTCGGTTAATTAACCGTTTAATATGGCGTAACTTGATATCGCGCCGAAAAACCGCCCAATTCTGGAAACCCTCGCTCCGGTAGAGATCGTAAAACATTGGTTTGATTATATTATTTTTGCATAAACTTTTCCCCTTGAATTTTGTCTTGCGTGTAGTCTTTTGCAGGACTTGTGAAGAACATGGTCCAAACGGCAGAAAAACTTTGATATTTACCCCATCTACCTGCTTACAATCATAACTATTGAAACTCGAAATGTATACTTTAATTATATCATTATCTAGAACGAATTTGTTGTAATTAAAATCCTTTTACAATACGATTTTGTTCAACCCCCAAAATCTCATCTCTTAGAAAATTCCGTAATCAAAGAACCGAAAACAGAAGACAATAAATTGTTTGTGAAGAATGTAAACGTCGCTGATTGGCGGATCGAATCCTGCATTAATTATAAATTCTACACTAGACAGATGTCGGCCGCTGGGAGCTACCAATTGAATCATAGCCCAGTCGGGAGTCGATCATACCGCACCGGATCACCTAACACGGGGATTAGTTACTATTATTGCGTTATCATTTGATGATTATTATAAAATCTATATAATGTATCAGCTTGCATTTCTTGCGTTACGTCATTATTTTTCGTAAAATGTTCGTCTCCATCATTCTTACTAGACTTATTCCACTAGGTTCTGTAATCGCATTTCCAATATTCATCTCACAAAATCCTTAGTGGTTTTGTGACACTTAAGCCCTGTAGGAGGGTGTCAGCAGGTAGGTAGGTAGGGGTCTGTAAATAATAAGAGCTCGAGGATCAAGTACACTTATTATTTATTGCCTGAACTTCCGTGGCCTTCACACGACTCGATTACAGAGGAAAGATGTGGTAGGAACACTGGCCTGAACCGACTCCAGCGATGATGGTTCCGACTTGGGCCTAGCCAGCAACCAACGGCTCCAGTCCCAGGTTCTGTCTTCGGTAGCCGACGTCAGCGTAGGGTAGGTGTCGCTCTGTAGCGTCTGCAGCAGAGGACCTTCCTCAAGCGTCCTTCACGACGCAGGAACCACGACGTGACGAAAGGTTCAAAGGTAGACTAGAAAATCCTGGAATTCCAGACAGAAACGGAAGCGTGAGCAAGCTGTCGGAACCACGTTTCGTAGGTCCAAAGGTCACAGTGTCCCAGATAGGAAAATAGGAAGAAATACAGCAGAAGACTAAGAAGATTAAGAAGTTCTAGAAACACCTTACAATAATAAAGCTCTTCTAATAAAATACAAGGAAACTTACCCTAGAGGGATTTCGCGAAGTATTTAATAAAATTATTAAAGTACGATCGGAGCGAGTGACACAGCTGTCAAATCAGTGCTTTCAAAAACGACTGGTCATGGGCCCTACCGGCCGCACCGATTCGTAACTCCTCGGCGACACTCGGCAAGGATCGTTTTAGCGTTGCGCGGGCGCCTAGAAGCGAGGACCTTTTAATATAATAGATTCTCGTAGGTTCCGTACAATAATATTTAATTTTAATGTTTTATTTAAGTGTTAGGTTTAGTTAGTAATAATATAATAGATTATTTCTTTAAAGTTTTATGTAATTAGTGTAGTTTTAAGTGTACATAGATTTCTTAATATTAAGGATTCTTAAACTTAACTCTTTTCATTTGTAACTTGCAAAGTGCAACGTTACAGTACCCCGCCAAAAAGCGAAGGATTTTTCATACTAGATGTAAAATCCGACTAGCACTACTAAACTAAACTAAACTTACTAAATTCATACAGTCTAATCTTTCATACCTCACGCAAATAGTCACCTTTCATAAAATCATCGAGTCTACTAATAAAGACTTGAGACCATCCCAACAGAGTAATAACTAAATTATTTAATAATTATACTCAATTAGTAAGTTTGAATGTATTAAAATAGCATTAATTATTTAACACATACGAGTTTATGTAGTTGGTTCTTGTATAGATTAAAGCAAGATCTGGTACTATGATAAGTTAAGTAATAAGTTTAGACTTTATAGTTGGTAAGTTTCATATCTTTGATATGCCAAGATCCTAGTGGTTTTCCAGACATGTCAGCGAGTTCATAAACAAGAGGAGACTTTTTACCAATAACTTTACATTTAATAAATTTTGCAGCTAATTTCTTATTAAAATATTTGTCCTTATCACTCTGATAAAAAAGTCCTTTTCCAAACAACATCACCAATATTAAATTCGGCAGGTTTTCTGCGTAAATTATAATGCTGACAATTCCTACTATGAGCCTGGAGTAATAGTGCTTGAACCTTATTAAATATACTAGACAACACACCCAAGTTCTCAGCGTAGGAATCGCGAGGTTGAAAAATAAGATCGTCATCGTTTTCCGTATCTACGTAGTGCGATCCACAAGCAATTAGTTCACGCCCGTACACTAGAAATGAAGGAGTAAAACCGGTTACCTCATTAACAGAACTATTCACGGCGAATTGTATTTTAGGTACTAGCAGATCCCATACTCGTTGATCGGTAGTTATAAACGTTGAGATAGCGGTCATTATAGTTTTATTGTATCGCTCGACTGTATTTACATGAGGTGAATATTTAGGAGTAAAATGTAATTTAGGAACCTTATATTTGTCAAACATTTGTCTTAGCGTAGCACTTACGAATTGTTTACCATTATCAAGTATCACGGTAGAAGGGATGCCATGTATTAGAAATACATGTTCCTCTAGGATCTTGGTAACAATTTCAGCGGTCGCGCGCTTTATTGGAAATAATAAGCAGTACTTACTAAAACAACAAGTCACGACTAGGATGTAGGAGTTTTGTTTTCTAGTAGTCGGTAGTGGTCCTACTAGATCTACGCTAATAATTTGAAAAGGTCTAGAACATTGCTTAGGTCTACCCATTTCACCTAAGGGAGAATGAGTTTGGTGTTTATGTGCAATACAGGTATCGCATGACGTAACCGTTTTTACGACATCAGCATGCATTCCAGGCCAGTAGTACCTGAGACTTACCCGCTTGTAGGTTTTAAATATACCAAAATGACCAGCGGTTGGTTCTGAGTGGTTTTTTAAAATGATTTCAGTTCTAGACTCAGCAGGTATCACCTCCTTCCACTCGAACTCTTTATTAAGGGAATGTTTAGTTTGCATGTATCGGAATAAGCGATTATTTTTTACTAGATAATTTGGAAAAGATGTAGGAGAATTTTGGCAACCGTTATAAATATTTAAGTACCATTGGTCGGTAGAAACTGCAGTATTAGGATTAGTGTCGATAGCTGAAACCTGGCAAGCGCGTGATAGTGCATCAGGAATGATATTATCTACACCACGACGGTGTTTAATTTCAAAATTGAACGCTGAAAGACGAACACCCCAACGAGCTAGACGTCCAGTAGGGTTGTTTAGGTTAATGAACCACTTTAGAGCTGAATGGTCAGTGTATACGATGAACTTTTTGCCATTATCAAGGTAGCATCTCCAGTGTTCTAAGGCTACTAGTACAGCGAGAGCTTCTCTTTCAGTGATGCTGTAATTCCGCTCTGACCCAGTCAAGGTTCTACTAGTGTAGGCTATAGGATGCTCGACTCCGTCTATAGTCTGAGTTAATAGACCTCCAACACCATAATCACTAGCGTCGGTGTGGACTTCAAACGGTAGGTCAAAGTTAGGGCATGAAAGAATCGGAGCAGAGACAAGGAGTTCTTTTAGTTTTGTGAAAGATTCTTCAGCTTCTGTAGACCAAAGGAAGGGATTAGATTTTTTACTAGTGGAAGTAAGTTTGTTTAGTGGGCCAGCAATAGAACTGAATTTAGGAACAAACTTACGATACCAAGACGCGATTCCAAGAAATCTCTTAACGTCTTTTTTATTTGTAGGTGTAGGGTAATTTAAAATAGTGTCGATTTTATCTGAATCGACATGAAGACCTTTTGAGTCAATGACGTAACCTAGATATTTAAGTTGGTTACGAAAGAAAACAGATTTTTCGTAGTTTATCGTTAGATTAGCCATAGTTAATTTTTTATGGACTTTTAGTAGAAGAGAAATATGGTTTTCAAAATTAGAGCTAATTATGACAATGTCATCGATGTAGACGAAGACAGAATTTTCAAACTCAGGGCCATAGAATAATGTATCGACTAGTCTCTGTTGAGTAGCAGGTGAATTTGTCAACCCGAAGGGCATAGTAACAAATCTGAAGGTACCTCGATGAGGAATATAGAAAGCAGTCTTATTTCTATCGTCTTCTGAAATAGGAATTTGCCAGAAGGCTTTGGATAAATCGATGCTACTTAGGTATTTAGCATTATTTAAACTATCCAAAATCTCCGAAATATAAGGCAACTTGTAGGCGTCCTTTTTAGTGACCGAATTCAATTTACGACTGTCTAGACAGAATCTAAGTTTACCATCCTTTTTTGGTGTCAATAGAACAGGTGAAGACCATGGACTCTCACATTCCTCAACAACTCCCAAGGATAACATTTCGTCTAGTTGTTCAGATAGAATACGTTGTTTCTCAGGAGAAACCCTGTAATATCTTTGCCTAATAGGTAAAGAATCACCAGTATCAATATGGTGCGTTACTAAATTAGTTCTACCTAAACCACGTTTTTCAGTTGAAATATTTTTAAACTGTTCTATAATGTTATCAGCGGTTACTCGTTGAGCTTCAGTTAATTCATTATAGGAATGAACAACACTAGTAGTTTCAGATACTGTAGCTATTTCACTAATATTATTTGAGGCCTCTTGAATAGAAATAGAATTATAAAACTTAGGAAATAGATTAAATTTAGTCCAAAAGTCAATGCCTAATATTAAAGTTGATTTTACAGAAGGTACGACGTAAGCTTTTAATATATGAAATTGTTTTTCGAAAGTTACGGGTAGATTAATAAATCCAATAGAAGCTAAATTTTGCCCACCGGCAGCTGTAAAAGTTTTAGCAGCGTCTCTGTGAAGTTCAAGACCCAATGAAACAAAACGTAAGTGAGAATTATTGCCTAATATAGTTACTGTAGAACCGGAATCAAGTAAACCACAAAGATTGGTGTCACGTACTTGGATAGTCGCGTACGGACGTAGATCATCCCTTGGTTTTTTATCGAAGATTGTTGTAATGAAATAGCTAGAAAAGAAAGTTTTGACCGTCAAAAGCCAGTCCTTCCAATCTTTTTCGTCAAAGTTTTTGTTTTTATTAGAATTTACAGCCTTTTCACTACAGCAATCTTCACTAGCTAGTTTTTTCCCTTAGACTTCGGATGACATTTAGGGCAATTAGGGTATTTTACATCCTTAGTACCACACTTGAAGCAAATTAAAAACCTATCCGCTTTGCATTTGTTTAAGGAATGTTCTGAATTTCGACAGCGAGGACAATAAACCGGTTTAGCATTAGTTTCGGAAGTGGCAATAGAAGCAACATCTGGCTTATCTTTAGGCTTAAAATAAGAGTTTGAACGATGTTTTGTATACCTATCCCTATAGTTCGATTTATTAGTGCCCTCATCACTGGATTTAGAAAATGCTAGGTCAGGAGCCAACGTATCAGACGACACTCTTGGTGGTTCTCTAAACTGTGAAGACAGAGATTGTATTTTCTCATAATTCCTACATAAGGTTCTTAAGTCGCCCATAGTAATTATTGAGTTGGTATTTGAGGCTAATACACTAGAATAACAAGGTCTAATGTTATGCATTAAGATGTCTAGTTTCTCCTGTTCTGATATATTCTTTGTTAACCTGGAAAACAATTCTGACATTTTTGCGAAATAAATAGTAATATTTTCCGAATCACCCTGTGTTCTATTACGTATCTCAGTCAATAATCGGTAGTCGTAATCAAAGTGACTAAAATCCTCGATTAACAAAACTATCTACTCATCCCAAGTAGTAACAGAATCTTTAATACTACGGTACCAATGTAACGCATCGCCTGTGAATATTTCCGTAGCATACATTAATAATTTAATAGAGGGTATATTGCGCGCAGTACTATATTCATTCACTCTCTGCACGAAAGCGTGTACACAAGTTTTACCGTTATACCTGAGTTTCTGTAGTTCACCAATGTGCGAGCGGTCACAATACACAGATACGTTAGGTACGGTATCAACAGATGTTTGAACACTCACGACAGGCTCATAGCTAGGGTTAGCAGATTTATTAAGTGAATTTATTTTATTCATTAGTGAAGTTAGATTTTTTGAGAGTGATTTAACTTTTTCAGAGTGTTTGGAATCAGAGCAATCAATACGTTTTATGCGGTGGTACAAATGATTACATAATGCTTTAGTTCGTTCGAAAAGATTCATGTCAAATTTATCCTCTAATGATTTAACTCGAGTTGTAAGTTCGGCCATGGAAACACCAACGCCAGAAATATCGGCATCAGGTTCGATTCCCGACTCACAAATATCAGAGGTAGGTATAATAGGTGTTAGTTTATTTATTTGTTTACGAAGTTCGAGTACGGTTGATGCAGGTTCTTCGCCTCTAATGAGCACTTCGTAAGTAAGTTCGTTTTTGTTAAGCACAAAGAATTTAATAGGGTACGTTTCCATGTTTACTAGAAGAATGAAC
Source organism: Xestia ashworthii (assembly GCA_950022955.1). NCBI lineage: Eukaryota > Metazoa > Arthropoda > Insecta > Lepidoptera > Noctuidae > Xestia > Xestia ashworthii. The sequence continues at coordinate 627,363 of OX465557.1, forward strand.
GCGCGGTATTAATATATGAATACAATGATAGGATAGATTAACAAGCGATATATAAATGGTGTTCTTTACAAATATGCAAGTGTACTAGCTACCTTTTTACGATTGGTGACAAGAGGAAATGATAGAAATGAAAGTAAATTATTAAAATGATAGAAATACTAACTACTAAATGAAGTGAAAACTAAGAAGATTTTAGCTGTGCGAACTGTTACGTATAACAAAATTGTTATTTAACGTTTAAGTAAGTTTGAATTATTCACACAATTTTTTTTTTTTTTTTTTTACTAGTGTAGGTACTGGGTGAAAAAAAATTACTTGTCTTAACTTCTCGTCACAATTAAGCGAGCGAATTAGTAGAACCAATACGTAACAGTTAACAATAACCACACACTAATAGGTATAGAAATGACAATGAGTAAGCAGAAAAAAACAGAGAACTTTAAGACATAAAAAGTACGTACCAGTTCGCTTTGCTGTAGATTGTCACCTTCACGTTCACAGCAACAATGTAGGTAGATCGATTGAACAGCTGTATTTCGGGGAAAAAGAATCTAGACGTGATTAGGCCACTGGAAACACACGTTAAGGGCGCCACTGTGACACTTAAGCCCTGTAGGAGGGTGTCAGCAGATAGGTAGGTAGGGGTCTGTAAATAATAAGAGCTCGAGGATCAAGTACACTTATTATTTATTGCCTGAACTTCCGTGGCCTTCACACGACTCGATTACAGAGGAAAGATGTGGTAGGAACACTGGCCTGAACCGACTCCAGCGATGATGGTTCCGACTTGGGCCTAGCCAGCAACCAACGGCTCCAGTCCCAGGTTCTGTCTTCGGTAGCCGACGTCAGCGTAGGGTAGGTGTCGCTCTGTAGCGTCTGCAGCAGAGGACCTTCCTCAAGCGTCCTTCACGACGCAGGAACCACGACGTGACGAAAGGTTCAAAGGTAGACTAGAAAATCCTGGAATTCCAGACAGAAACGGAAGCGTGAGCAAGCTGTCGGAACCACGTTTCGTAGGTCCAAAGGTCACAGTGTCCCAGATAGGAAAATAGGAAGAAATACAGCAGAAGACTAAGAAGATTAAGAAGTTCTAGAAACACCTTACAATAATAAAGCTCTTCTAATAAAATACAAGGAAACTTACCCTAGAGGGATTTCGCGAAGTATTTAATAAAATTATTAAAGTACGATCGGAGCGAGTGACACAGCTGTCAAATCAGTGCTTTCAAAAACGACTGGTCATGGGCCCTACCGGCCGCACCGATTCGTAACTCCTCGGCGACACTCGGCAAGGATCGTTTTAGCGTTGCGCGGGCGCCTAGAAGCGAGGACCTTTTAATATAATAGATTCTCGTAGGTTCCGTACAATAATATTTAATTTTAATGTTTTATTTAAGTGTTAGGTTTAGTTAGTAATAATATAATAGATTATTTCTTTAAAGTTTTATGTAATTAGTGTAGTTTTAAGTGTACATAGATTTCTTAATATTAAGGATTCTTAAACTTAACTCTTTTCATTTGTAACTTGCAAAGTGCAACGTTACAGTTTATTGCCAGGTACTCTAACTATAAAGCAATATATACCCGGGTTTTAAGTTACTAGAAATTGGGGCAAAAACAATTTGACCAGCGTTTTATTCCTATTCAAAAGGACTTGATCTGAAAAAACATAACAGTATATTTTGCAAATATTTTATCCTCTTTACCTGTCGGTAGGTTAGCACAAACTATGTATATGTCACCGTAAAATTGTCAAACACGTTATATTGTAATCTCTCTGGCGATATTGTAAACTCTCGAAATATTGTCAAACGAACATACTGCTTACAATAAAACGCATTATTTTTCGTGAAATGCATGCGATGGTAGTCAACTCACGCGGTGTGGAGGAAAGGAGGGGTCCGTCCCCCTTTGCGCAGTGGTACCACTCTCATGAAAAGATAATGTACCATTACTAAATATAAATTACTAAATATAAAAATACCGATTAATATAACCTAACCTTAAAACACTATAAATTCCCCTAAAAAGCGTAGTCAACGGAGCCCCGCTTCGCGGTTATTTCCGAGTGTTGCAACCTAACTAACCTAACGGGGGGGTGCCCCAAATCCCGATTATGGGGGCAGAGATACTTCCGTATGTTCAGTTGACAATATTTCGAGAGTTTACAATATTGCTAGAGAGATTACAATATAACGTGTTTGACAATTTTACGGTGACATATCTAAAAAGCCTCGACTTTTCTATTAGATTTGTGATCCGGGTCGCGGAGTTCTGTTTGGATTTTTCATACATTTCTAATTCTATTTTATAGTATATTCATAAAACCGTTGTGTTCGAACTCCTACATGAATAATATTGAATTGAAATCTATTGAAAACTGAACCGCAGTCATATAAAAGGAAATTGAATGTGGTAACGATGGCAATGAAGTAGGTTTGTTTGAGTTGCAGTGAAGTTACGAAAGTGCTCAATAATATATGTAACTTTGTTAATATTTTGAAACCACAAACCGCTTGTGTTGGTAAAAGTATTTAGGGATATTGATTGTATAGAGTACACAGTTCACAAATGATAATAATTAAGTGTGTTTATGGAATAAATCATAATGGCAGCAGCATTATAAGCTATTGTAATGAGAAAGTTAATAGATTAGAATAACACATTATAAAACATATGACATCCGGGTATTTATCGCGAATTTACCTTTAATTTTATCCCGACGTTTCGACCGGATTGCACCAGCCGTGGTCGCGGGGAGACTGAAGTATTGGAGGTACCGCGACAGCAAAGTGAAGGTGTTTTTTCAACTACCCTCACTCATCTTCATAAATGTTAATTAGGGCCGGTTCACACTAGGACAGCACACTACACTAACAGTGTCCGTATATTGAGGCGATTTCACTTGACGAGTACACTTAGTGATCACTGGATTCCACGCTGAAGAGAGTTTGAAGCCGTCTTCGCGATTGAAATTAGGGTACTTCTTGATCTCAATCGCTTCCCGAACCATTCTCTTATAATAGTGCTTCTCATGGGCAAGGATTTTTGGGTTGTGTAACTCCATCCAGTGGTTGGGTCCTGAGTCTATCACATGCTCCGCTATAGCAGACTTGTTTGTTTGTCGATTTTTGACCGCTGCTATGTGTTCTTTGACCATTTCAGCGACTGTTCGCTTCGTTTGGCCTATGTAGGAACGCCCGCAGCTGCAAACACCTTCACTTTGCTGTCGCGGTACCTCCAATACTTCAGTCTCCCCGCGACCACGGCTGGTGCAATCCGGTCGAAACGTCGGGATAAAATTAAAGGTAAATTCGCGATAAATACCCGGATGTCATATGTTTTATAATGTGTTCTAGAATAACACAGTAAAAGCTTTTCTGTATAGCGGGAGGTATTCATTAATGAACCGTCTTCCTTTCAGTTAGTGGGGCTTATTGATATTAACAATGATAATGACATCACTGTGATTTCCTCTCTCCAATCTTGTTTCCTCATCGGATATAATAACGTTACACAATATCTGTTGTTCGAGCAAACATGGTTTACAAGACTCCTACAACTTGGTTAAGTCTCTTCACAGTGCTACTGAATATTGAAGCTGATGTAGTACTATAAACATGAAACTAGGTTAGTCACTCAACTAAACAGCTTATGCGAGTATATTAACAAAAGTGACAAGTATGCAGCTAGATTCAACTCGGCATTGTATCTAATCTTGACTTGTGATTCATAGTTCAGGTGGCAGCGATAGTCTAAACGTATTTAGCGTCTGATCAAATATGATCGAATATCTCACGATCAAAAAGTCATGAACATTACCAAATATAAAAACGTGTAGTAGAAAACTGTTTCTAAATATTCGCAGTCAAATTAAATTAGCAAGTGACGGGGATCTACATATATTCTAAGACAAGAAAAAAATACACATGACGTTTATGAAGATTCGCTAACTTTACCTGTAAAATATAACCAGAATAAAAAGTACAGTTGGGAAGTCTGCATGTCTGCGTGGAATAATCTAGATAGATACATAGTTGGTCGTTTGTTGGTGAAGATCAAACACCACGTGGTGTTGTTTAAATAAACAGGTATCAGTGGGGTGAGCAGTGATGGTGGGCAGTGCGCGCCGGATGTAGACGTGCGTGCGTGCGTGCGTGCGATGCACAACTATGCGAGGAGCGAGGAGGATCGGTTATTATCTCGAAGATAGTGATACAAGTAAAGGTCTATCTTTTCTAAGGTGTTTGATATTACTAGACTATGGTACTTGAATTTAATGCAGATGGTTTTAGGAATGTAGGCGTTGAAGCTATAATATAAACAGTGACTTTTTCAAGGAGCATTAAAAAGGCTAAAGGAAAAAGTGAAACAAATGTTGTTGAACAAACTAAAGTGGAACAAATGTTGTTGTTTATGATGTTAGTAATCTACTCCTGCGAGGTTGTTGGTGTTTTACAAATAACCCTGTATATATGATAATCTTACACAAGCGTGGCATAATTCGGATAACAAATAACGACAACTATAAAAGCATAATGACCGGATTTAAACCGGAACCCGTGCCGAAGCCCACATTTCACAAGAGTCTTTAAAACCGTACAAGATCGTAAAACAGTCAATAAGCCCATGTACTGGTGACGTCATTTATTCGTTTTATTAACTTTAAAAGCGCTTCACGACTTTAAGTGCCGGCTGGATGTGCGTCGAATTATATCGCGTGGGGACTACTGAATGACAGAAATTAAACACATGAAGACGATCTTCATTTGTAGAACCAAGTTCAATATGATGATGGTAATCAACATTATATTATGGTAGGTATTATGTCTCTGAAAAATCTATTCATACTCGACTTTCAAATAAAACACTGCATGATACACTAATTCACTTGTTAATTTATTTAATGTCACACAGCATTCCACCGTCACCATCTTCTTTTTATAGCCCAAGAACAAGGAAGCAGGTGCTATATATCTAACCTAACACAGAAGCCACACACATTCAGTGTTAATGGAGTTTTAAAATATTAAACGAAACTAAAATATTATAACCATTGGATTAGCAAAAAGAATGTTAACTGTTAAAAAGTTTGATGAGGGAACTGCACTTAATAAATAATGCACTTAAAATTAAAGAAGCGTTTAATTAATTAATGTCAGTAATTAATTCCGGTCACAGGCCTCACCGCCTCCCAGAGTCGTGACATAAAGATAAAAGCGATATATCCAACAATTTCCAAGCGGAAGAGATCAATAAAGTTGGTCACAGCATACGCCGCAGATCAAAGTGTTTCCGTCGACGGGTAAAAATAACACTTACTGCCAAACAACAGTAAACACACGCGATACTGACTCTCCATACTAGCAGTGAGTTACGAGTACTGCACGTCCGGAGATCAGAATTGCCCATGTTACAACTCATGAAAATCAACGGAATTTTGATTCCATCGAAAAAGTTTAGTGTCATGGATTCTTGACACTCGACGGCAGTAGTTAGTGGGAAAATGACAGAAAACACGGTTCTGTCTAAGGGAACCAAACTATCCAAAGTTTTCTACTGCACTTGAAATACGTTGCCGAAAATAAAGAAGAACATGTCTACTTAGGTACAGTAGGACCGTTCAAATCAATCAATCTCGTATGTTCGGAAACTGCTAAACTGTAATAAAACAAACAATCGTTAACAAAGAATTTAACTTGAAAGTAAAGAAATAACCTTGGAATTAACAAAGCACTAAAAACAATCTTGGACTTCACTTGAAGTATCCACCACCCAACAAGATTTCAATGAGTTCAAGCGAACGATTGGAAAACACTGGAGTTATAGCGAGTTTTACAGCATACTTCTCAGCTTTTATTAACGTTCAAACGTAAGAGAGGTCTTCAACCAGCTGAATTTAAAGAAGCTTTCAATTTGATCGTGTATTTTAATTTAGCTGCTCCAGCTTTAAAACCTAACATATTCTGTAAGGGTATAAAGTTGCAGTGGACCAAAACTACTACAAAATTAAGGCAGCAAAATAATAAATCGCTTTTGTGATTTGGATGGGTTTTTATGTGAAGCTAGCTAGAGTGTAAAGTCTGTAACGATGTCGTTTCATTTACAGTCTCGTGGACGTAAAACCTCCACGACGACTAAAAAACCTCCATAGTACTTACTTGTACTCAAAGAAAGAAATGTAACAGTCCTTTCGAAATTCAAATTTAAAATTGGCTTGTCGCATTGACTGCACAGCCATTTTTATCATCAGTCCTACCAAAATTATGTAACGATATACATCTTCCTAAGTTTCTTCCTACTACCAGAGTATTGAGTGTTTGCTCTAACTAGCACAGCTGGTTTCTATTTAATGAAGTTCTAAAAAAAACCCGACGCACGGGGTAAGTTTTTGATTATAAAATACTATCTTGTAACTGCGGCTCCTCGCCGCCTATTAAAAATTTCGTCATACTAGGACTGTTATTTAACCATGTATTTTTTATTTATTGTTTCAGTTTTTTATTTTTAATCATACGATTTCTACAATAATAAACCACCAAGTCACATAAGAAACGTTTATTATTTCATCATCTGCACCCATCACGTCACACTGGCTCTCCGGAAGAACTACCCCGGGATGAGGTTGTAGAAGCTTGGCGAGAAAGCGCTGACACGCCAGACGAGGCCGACACGCCAGCTACCAGAAGCGTTTTACACCATCTCCCGCTACATTCTACGTGACTGCGCCGAGGACACTGACCACCCTAATTGGATCAAAAAATGAAGATTAGGGATTATTATTAATATTTACAGCGCGTATATAACAACGGCGTAATAGTGATTACTTTTTAGTGTTATACCATATTCTACCCTATGTAAGTACTACAGTCAAACTTCATCCCCATTTTTCATAACACAAAACAGAACGTATCACAACTATCTAAACTACAATCACTATACACACATTTTACAGACAATAACACGCTCGACGCTACTAAGGCAGGTTACAAATGTAATCGGTTCCCGATTGTCTTAGTACCGGAGGCATTCATACACAAACTAATTACCTACCTATTACTCATATACCAAATACTTACAAAACACAATACTTATTACAACACAGCCTTACAGACATCACCTACTCACACCTACGGCTTGTCTAACGACAGCTACATAAACCCTCGAGTTCTTGGAGTTTAAACCCTCGCAGTTATTCCAAAACACGTTGGTTACCTCACCCTTGGCTTTGGGGAGTACCCTTATCCAAGTTACTACACGCTTAGCCCGTATTTCTCTAGGCCTTCGAAGCCGACTCGAGAATACGTAAGCTAAGTTCTTACAAACATTACATGCAGCTAACAGAATATATTTTTAACACTAAATACACAACTATACAATAATATAATATAATAAAATACATAATCAGAAATTATCATCATAATCAGAATATTTAAATACATAAACTGTCATACTCAGACGTTGTCACTATTTATTTTCAACAATTTTCTTTATTTGACTGAAAAGGTTTGATACCATTTGTTCAATTATAAAGCCATATATACAATATGGATATTTCACAACTTAACAAACCTGAAATTATTTATGAGCTTAATTTGCGAAACGCGCAATTTCAACCGACACAAACTGCCGTTGAATTGCGTGAAATTCTTTCCAATATATTAGCAGAGTCCCATGTATATCCACCAACTTCTTTAAGCCCATATACCTTAGCCCGAGATATAGAGGAATTAAAAAAATGTCTAGACATTCTAGACATAACCATAACTTCCTATCCCAATAGAAAAACAAAGATTATTCCCTATATTACCCACATCCGTAATCGTTTGTCGTTGATAGAAATCAACACAGAAAGTCCACCCGAGGACATTCAAAATTATAAATCCCTTTGGGAACAATTAAAAACACACGAGCAACGTTTCCAGATCCTAGAACCAACACCATCTACATCAGTATACCATTCTGCGACATCTGTTCAGGAAACCACTGTACCAAACATATTTTTCGATACTCTTACCCAAACCCTAACTAATTTATCACATAACCGACCAAACACGGAGATTAAGAAATTTTCTTTTACTGGAGATGGATGTCCCAGAGAATTTATCCTAAAAGTAGAGGAATTCGCTACTGCTAGGAATATCAGCAATAATACCTTGTACAATCACATTTACGATGTACTCTCCGGAATAGCTCTAGATTGGTTCAGAGCAAACAAAGACTCTATCAGAGATTGGGAAGCTTTTAAAACATCCTTATTAAAATATTTCGAAATAACAGATTATGACTATAAACTCAAAAAATTTATAGATTCACGCAAACAAAAAAGTAATGAAAGAGTTATTATCTATTTTGCTACAATGGAGTCATTGTTCCACAAACTCCACGAACCACTCTCGGAAAAACAAAAAATTGAAATTTTACGACGGAACTTAAAACCAGAGTTCAGTCAAAGATTATTACCTAACGATCTCTCCTCAGTAAATACATTACTTGAATCCTGTAAATGGTTCGAAAACTGTCAAGAAGTATCAAATTCCGACTCTAACGATTTATCCCACATTTTACCTACTTTATCGAAGCAAAAAAGTTTTTCAATGTCCCATAGCTTCGACAACAGCATACATACACGTACTTACACACCCCCAACACCTATCTACACAATTACTCCAAATAAACAACAAAAATATTTTTCTTGTCCTCGTTGCCGGACAGACGAACACAAACTAGAAGATTGTACTAGTACTAAAAGAGTTTGTTTTCGATGCGGGAAACAAAACGTAATTTTCACAAATTGTCCGAAATGTAATAATAACCCTCCAAAAAACTAATAAACAAGGATCGTAGTAAATCTAATTTTGTTAAGTCAGATTGGGACAATTGGCTTAATACTATTAAAATATTTTTTAAATCTTATAAAATTACTACGCTCCTTTTTACAAATACTACAGATACTGAACGTCCCTATACTAATATTAACGTCAATGGTTTAATTTTATCAGGATTATTAGACAGTGGTAGTGCAATCACTATTTTGGGCAATAACTCACACAAGTTGTTACTTCAACATGGTCACAAGGTAGAACACAATAACATAATACACGGTACGGTTGCAAATGGTCAACCCGTACATTCCATTGGATATATTAACTTACCTACTATGTATAATAATACATTTTCTAATATTATTGCTCATATTATACCTAACATCTCCGAATCTTTCATACTAGGAATTGATTTTTGGAAAACTTTTAACTTAGCTCCCCAGATTCTTTCCAAAATAACTCTCCATAAATCTTCAGACGCCCCAACTTTCTTAATCAATACAACAGATATTCAATTAAATAATTATAACAATCTTTCTGAAACTCAACGCCTTATATCTGATACTATCATTCAAAATTTTAAATACATTTCTACCGAAACCTTACCTCTTGGGAAAACCCACTTAATTGAACATCATATTGACACAGGTGACCATCCTCCTATACGTCAACGATGTTATCGTTTATCTCCTGAGAAACAAAAAGCTCTTCGCCAAGAAGTAGATAAAATGCTTGAATTAGATGTAATTGAACCTTGCGAAAGCCCTTGGCTTAACCCTGTTATTATAACCCCTAAAAAAGATGGCACTTGGCGTTTCTGTGTAGACAGCCGTAAACTAAACGATGTCACCAGGAAAGACGCATATAAATTACCTTTTATATCAGATATTATTGATAATTTGAAAAATGCTAAATATCTATCTTCCATTGATATTGCAAAAGCATTTTGGGAGATTCCTCTCCGAGTAGAAGATCGTCCCAAGACTTCTTTTCACGTTCCAGGTCGTGGAACATACCAATTTAAGGTTATGCCCTTTGGTCTCACTAACGCACCCGCAACTCAGCAAAGATTTATAGATAATCTGCTTTGTGACGTTGACGGCTCCGTATTCTGTTACTTAGATGACATAATTATCATTTCCGAAACATTTGACGATCATATTACCCTTCTAAATAAAGTTTTCAACAAATTAAAATCAGCTAACATTACTATTAACTTTCCCAAATGCGCCTTCTTCCGTAGCGAACTTAAATATTTAGGGTATGTAGTTAATGAAAAAGGTTTACATACCGACCCCGATAAAATCAAAGCTATTCTAGACATACAGCCGCCTAAATCTAGTAAGGAAGTCAAAAAGTTCCTTGGTACAGCGAGCTGGTACCGTCGTTTCATTCCAAATCTCAGCACCTTGGCCGCCCCTCTCACGAAATTAACATCAACTAGCAAAAAAGCACCTCCTTTTAAATGGCTTCCAGAAGCAAATAACGCATTTAATTTAATTAAACAAGCATTAGTTTCTACTCCAATTCTAACTTGTCCTGATTTTTCAAAACCTTTTGCTGTCCACTGTGATGCATCAGCATACGGTCTGGGAGCAATGCTGACACAGGAATTTGATGGGTTAGAAAAACCTATTGCTTATATGAGTAAATCCCTCACTCAACCTCAAAGAAATTACTCAATCACTGAACGTGAGTTATTAAGTGTTATAACTGCTCTAGAGCATTGGCGTTGTTATTTAGATAACGGGCAGAAATTTACTATTTATACAGACCATTCTGCCCTTCAGTGGTTTTTACATCTCGATAATCCCACAGGTCGATTAGCCAGATGGAGTATTCGTTTATCCATGTTTAATTTCGAAATTAAACATAAAAAAGGTAAAGATCACCTAGTACCAGATACCTTATCCCGTATTAAGACTATTAATGCTATTAATATTGAATTATCCAAATCTAATGATGATTGGTTTAATACAATCTTATCTAAATGTAAAACCAATCCATCTTCAACCCCTGATTATTATATCAAAAACAATAACTTGTATAAATATTCACGATCTAACACTCCATATAATTCTGAGTTTTCTTGGAAGTTAGTTGTTCCTTTGGAATTGCGTGACTCTGTCATTGCCGAAAACCATTCTACACCTACAACTGCTCATTTTGGTACATTTAAAACATATCATCGTATCAGAAATAGCTACTTTTGGCCTGGCATGTATAAAGACATTGCAATATACATATCCAAATGTGAAACTTGCCTCGCCTACAAACACCAAAATCAACATACAATTGGTTTGATGGGTAAACCAAAACATTGTTCACGTCCCTTTCAATGTTTATCAATTGATTTAATTGGACCATTACCATTGTCTCGTAAACTTAACAGATTTATTTTAGTAGTAACTTGTTGTTTCTCCAAATATTGTTTAATATATCCTATTAAACGTGCAACATCTTCAGTCATTAAACATATTCTTGAAAATCTAGTTTTCATGACATATGGTATTCCTGAAACAATTATTTTGGACAATGGCCCACAAATGATAAGCAATGAACTCACAGACTTATTTAAATTCTTCAACGTACCCAAAGTACATTATACCCCACGCTATTGCCCACAAGTAAATACAGTAGAACGCTATAACAAAACCATACTTACCGCAATCGCTTCATTTGTTGATGATGATCATAGAACATGGGATATCCATCTCAACAAAATTCAATTTGCGATTAATTCTGCTGTAAATGAAACAACCCAGTTAACGCCATCGTATCTAGTTTTTGGTCGTGAACTTGTCACGTGCGGTTCTTTCTACAACACCGACATAACAGAAGATTCCATACTAGCCCCTAAAGACAAATATTCTGAAAACATTGGTTTACTTAGCCCAATATTTTCAGAAGTTCAAGCTCGTCTCTACAAATGTCACCAAACGAATGCTCAGTATTATAACAAACATCACCAACAGTTAGAATTCGACCAAGGTGATATTATCTGGAAACGTAATTACCCCATTAGCTCAGCGGATAAATATTTTTCAGCAAAACTAGCACCCAAATTTATTAAATGTAAAATTACAAATAAAGTTACACCTCTCGTTTATGATTTATCTGACATGTCCGATAAACCATTAGGTCGTTGGCATGTGAAAGATATTAAACCTATTCCCAAGTTAAGATAACTAACAATCATTTTACCCCTAATTTACGATATTCCTTCTTATATTAACTACTTATTAATTTATTTTAATTTGTTGTATTTTTAAGCGTGACACATGTCACTTAGTCTTATGATTTATATAGGTACTGTTTTATATACATCTCCATCCATTCGGCTAACCATCAACTCCTTTATCAATGCTTAATTTTGTACATATGAGATTATTACAATTTTAATTTTTTTTTACATTTCCTTGTCGTATTTGCGGCTTTAGTAATAGTTGCATATTACCTTATGGAGCAGTACACGACTCCTAAAATAAGCCATCGTGTCGAGCGGTTTTCATAACTCGTAAAATAAGCCTTTGTGAACCTTACTTTTAAGTTAGATAGTAATTTTATATCCTTGAACCTGAATTTTAAGTGGGTTATTTAAAAGGTGCGGGTTACGACACCTAATTATAAAAATAAGCCATCGTAAACCTAAAATATTATGTACTCATAACAAGTACCTACTTATTATAATCTCTAAGCAGATTAAGATTTTTCCTGACCATTATTAGGGTTGGTAAACTTGTAAATTTTTAGAACATTTAACACACACACTTACACATGACATTCATCACACACAAAAACACTGACCACGATCACCAAACGCCAGCGGGTGGTGACTGGCAATAATTCAATAAGCCTGCACTAATCTGGGTTAGTTCCTTGAGAAACATCTTCTATTATATAAGATTTCTCTTCTTAACTGTTGCCTTAATTCAGACTTATTGATTAAGACTTTGTTAGATACGATGAATGTTAGTATTTGAATGGAACCGGAACCAACCTAGTGTAAATTTGTCACTGTAATTAACATTCTTACATTCAAATTCATCATGCACTTCCATTAATTAACAAATATGTTATTACCTATATTATTATTTTTATATAAAAATGACTTGTTTTGTAACTACTTACCTACCAAATTTAATGTAATTGTGAAAATGACATCGTTATCATTCCCGTATTTTTTTTAAACTTTAATTTAACTCGTGACTTAATAACAACTTAACTTACTAATTTTTTTTTTCTCTTTTCTAACTTTCAACTAACTTTTTCTTTAACTTTCACCTCTTCATACCAATTCTCCTTCTTTTGCAAAAAAAAAAAAAAAAATCCTTAAAGATTTTTTTTTTTGCGCCGGCCACCCCGGTATTGTAACGATGTCGTTTCATTTACAGTCTCGTGGACGTAAAACCTCCACGACGACTAAAAAACCTCCATAGTACTTACTTGTACTCAAAGAAAGAAATGTAACAGTCCTTTCGAAATTCAAATTTAAAATTGGCTTGTCGCATTGACTGCACAGCCATTTTTATCATCAGTCCTACCAAAATTATGTAACGATATACATCTTCCTAAGTTTCTTCCTACTACCAGAGTATTGAGTGTTTGCTCTAACTAGCACAGCTGGTTTCTATTTAATGAAGTTCTAAAAAAAACCCGACGCACGGGGTAAGTTTTTGATTATAAAATACTATCTTGTAACTGCGGCTCCTCGCCGCCTATTAAAAATTTCGTCATACTAGGACTGTTATTTAACCATGTATTTTTTATTTATTGTTTCAGTTTTTTATTTTTAATCATACGATTTCTACAATAATAAACCACCAAGTCACATAAGAAACGTTTATTATTTCATCATCTGCACCCAGCACGTCACAAGTCGATATGCTAATGATCTGTTTTAATAATCCTGTCGCTGAACTGTCGGGAAGTCCTTTGTAATATTGCCATGATTGGCTTGCACATAAGTATGTTGATAAAGAGAGGGTTGAACCTCATCTGGCAGCACGAAATCCCACTTTTGTATGCTCCTGTTCTTTTGTGTCGCTCAGATTGCATTGTCGGTCGATGCTACCTCATGCGATAGCATGCAAGCTCTTCAATCCAAAAGTATTTACATTTATTCGAAACAACTTGTGACGTGTTAGAGGTCTCATAAACATTAATGGCACAATATTAAATCCTTTACCACCAGAATGTGCAGCATTTTTGCAGCGGTCCCACGTGGTGGGCGCGGGGGGCCGGGTTCGGTCACGCGCGAGCGCCTGCGACCATGCCCTCCATAATATATTACATTACGTCTCTGGGACCCCGGCCGTGTCCTCGGTGTTCCACGAACTCGAAGGTACCGATATGTCCTCGATTCGAACTCTCTTGTGGGTTTTGACTTTTGAATTTATGCAGATTTTATGAGGCTGTGGTGTATGAATGTGAGAGGAATAATTTGGTTTCTTTGAAGAAAAAAGGGGAATTTTCATGGAATTTAATAAGAATAAGTACAGTTTATTGTAATTTATTACGTTATCTGCTCAAATTATAGATTTAGACTGAATTACAAATATCTTTCTCGTAACGTTCCACCATGGCAGATGCCACTGACTGTAACATTAATATTTCAATGATTAGATCACTGTTTGCAAGGATCCAAAATGTGTGTGACATCATCTTAACAACAAAACCTGTTTATTGTCAGATCCCCATAATCTAAAGTCGACAACAATAACCAAATATTGTGCAATACCTCTAATTCAGTGTGAAACTCTACTAAGCACCGCTCCTAACCGGCTCTAAAAGTATAATTACCTGTTCCTAAACGTCCAAAATACCCGTAACCGCTAGTAAAACGCGTAACGTCTGTTACTCCGTAGGCTCGCAGCGTATAACTCAGTTTGCGTGCGGAGAGATTTACTGCCCGTTACTTCCCGTGTTCAAACAGCGCGGGGTCAGATTCGTACCAACTTAGCCCCAACTTCAACTCAACTCAAGCGTTTCGAGGTTTCCTGCAATTTAGCTTTTAAAATTTTAAGACTATTGGAATTAAATTGGTGTGTTTATAAACTTTATGTTAGTTCAGCGATGCTAGCTAGTAAACGTAATTGTAAGCTGTTATATTTTAGTCATGTACATATTTGCTTTATTGTATTAATCACTGTCATATATATTATTTGGCTGAACTGTATGTAATAAACTCATAGTATTAACCACATATTTCTATATAATTTCACCTACAAACTCCGAATTTTTGGACCGAGGGGTATCCTTTTACTTCATCGGTGTTGTATAAGGCCTATGTAATAAACCTGAAAGAGTTTCACGACTATAATACAGCATCATTAAAACAAGATGTAGTATAGTTGTCAATAGTTGGTGCATAGTTTACACTAGTCGGTGCATCGTGCACGCAAAGCATACACTCGCTCGTAAACATCTAGCACATGGCTCGCAACGGAAATAAATTGTTTAGAAGATATTTATAATACAAGCAGTACATTAATAAATAAACGAGATGAACTGCCCTTTCTGAATTGGTCTACAGTGAATCTAAGTAGATTTTAGAACACTTTCACGGTTTATGTTTCTTGAATTAAGATTTCCGTCTCCATCTTAATTCCTGCCTTATTAAAATTAATTTGGGGTTCGGCACAACAAGTTTAAACACTGTTTTAGGCTTTCACGGTTTAAAACTAAACTTATATTGTGTTGTATTGTCTTGTGTTGTGTGTTGTTGTGGTATTGTATCGGGAGCTCAAAACAACAAATAATCACGGAAGATATCCCGTAAGTGACAATATAAGTTTACAACAAGTTTATTTTAGTTCTAAGTAAAGCTTTTCTCGTCCATCCCGATTATCTGATCAAATGCACCCATGAAGCTCAGTTTGATGTGCGACCTCTCACCCTTCACGTGCACTCCATAGTATATCGGTTTAGTCCCATCTCGGCACCTTCCCATCTCGGCACCCATGAATTAATTTATCATCTTTACGAAAAATTCCCATCTCGGCACTCCGTCATTAGTCGTTGCTAAGTACACAGTCATCAAAAAATGGATACACTGTATCAGTATAGTCAGTAAATCAAATTGACTCAAAACTAGTTACGGCGAGAGACACCGTACCACCAATAGCGTAGAAGGTTGGAATGGGAGATTTAATAGGCGTGTCGGCAAAAGACCAGTAGGTCGAATCTTTTGCCGACACGCCTGTTTAAATATTTACACTTAAATATTTAATCAAATATTTAAGTGTCGTGAAACATGATACAAGGTGGTTTGCATTTAAAATGATCAAATTTTTCAAGTGTAACATTCCTATTTCCAAGAAAAAAGAGAAATACGTAAAGTCCCATGCCGAAATCAACCAAATTGTAGCAAATTATGAAAATGGTTCGATAAATTTAAAAAGCTGCATAGACTGCAATAATTTCCATATTTGTTTCGTGGACGACGGCAAAGTAACTGTGATTTTATTTATTTTTGATAAGTAATGTTTAAAATTATTGCTATTATTGTAAGAAAATTATGTACAATGTTGATTTCTCTGTGATATAGAAGATTAAAAAAATAGTCTATTTACAACTGTTGATTAGTGTAATATTTTTTTATTAGTTTGTTTTTTGTATGAAGAGTAACAACTTGCTGTGATTTTATTATTTCAGATATTTTTAAGACTAATGTTTTTTTATATTTCGAATTTTTACCTATTATGTAGGTATGAAAATATACAATCCCGATTTATGTGATAATTAAGACTGAAAATGAATGTACAGCGAGTTATAGCAATTAGCTGACCCCCTTTGCAATTATTTTATATTTTATTTATTTGAGCGAAGTAAATAAAATATAAAAGAATTGCAAAGGGGGATCAGTTAATTGCTATGACTGTACAGTGAACGCGTAATCAAGCCTACTCGTATCATTTAGTACTAGTATGAAAGTCCTCAAAGTATGGACGCCCTTTTGCCTACGTCCCGGTTATACTGATTAAACGTTAATTGTACATAATAACTGTTGATTTTTGTAATATGTTTTTACATAATTGCTGGAAAGATTTTAAAACAATTATTTCTACGAACCGTGAAAGAAATTCATATATTTTAAAATTTGTTATGTTACTGCCAAGGGAGAGATAATGGAGCCTCTAAAAAGCGATTCAAGGCTTGTCTGTGAAAATAGTAATTTAAAAAGAAACAAAAGTTATTTAATAATTAATAAAGTTGATTTACTTACTATACTGATACTGTTTTTCCGTTTCTTTTTGTGTAACTTAAAATGATTTATGAGAGGGTGCCGAAATGGGAATTTTTCGTAGACAAGATAAATAAATTCATGGGTGCCGAGATGGGAAGGTGCCGAGATGGGAATAAACCAGTATATCAGCTATGGAACTACCATCAAGTAGATCAGTGCAGAAGTTTTGATTATTATTAAGTCCATAAGGTACCTTCAGCAATGTTTCTCTATTTGTGTTTAGGATTCTTAATATCAATAATGCTTGTTACTTGAGTAAGTCTTTTTCTTCAGACCTCCACCTCCTCCTCTTCTGAACGTACGTAATATAAATTGACTCGGCTACCTGTTCTCTTCTTAAAGTGTCGACGGTAATCTAAATTGACTCGGCATAGAATTTGGCTCCGAGATTGGGGTCGTCATTAGCGTTCATCAGTTCCTCTAACGCACAGTCAATAGGTCATGGTCCCAATCTCTCAGTCCATTTTTTGTAGACTTGGACTACACCACTCTCTAGCTTTAAGCTTACAACTGGCTTTTACAGTAACAGGTTGGAGGAATCAAAATCTTTTGTTGTATCCGTATCAGAGTAGGTTTTCTGCCCCTGTACCCTCCGTGCTGTGTGCACGTGTTCTGGACAGGAAACAGACGCGTCCTGCGGGAGCACTTCCCCAGATAACGCCAGGGGTCAGGGGCGAGGCGCCTATTCAATTAATACATTGGGTTTGAACCAGTCTATGACTGGGCTGGATGGTTTCCTTTGGTAATGTTAGGCAATTACTTGTTAAATAATTTAGTACGTTTTTGTGTGCGTAAGTGTGCTTTATCATGACATGGATATTGCGTTATTTATTTTTATGTTTTTGACGCGCATTATGTTGAAACTTCAAAACGGATGAACCGATTTGGATAAATTATACGTCGCGGCGTCGTTAGTTATTTTATAATTCGTCTTCGTGACGCGTGTGACACTGGCTACATTAAAATTAAAAAACAAAATCAATTGGCGGATTTTAGTTGCCATAATGTGCAGTTAGATTTTTCAAAACTTGTCGAGTGAAAATGCGGGGTTTTTGAAAGCAGCAGATTACAAAAATATATGACTTCACTACATATTTTAAAACAATCTCCTCCGCCGCGTCCGTCTGTCTGTTCGCGGTAAACTCAAAAACCACTGAACCAATCTTCATTCTCATCACCAATGGATAGAGTGGTTCTTGAGGAAGGATTTACTACCTAATGTCTACATCACATCTGCGAAATCTTTCATTTACTTTTTACATTGTAAAGCTGAACAGCACGCTTGCGGTTAGGCATTGATTTAGGTGTTGTCCAGTGTAACTGAAATATACTTCCTTGACTAAATCATCAACTCTTAAAAAGTTTCGCCTCGTATCATTTTCGATTCTGAAATACTGGGATATTCAGTTTTTGGGTTTGTATTGCGTAACCTCAGCAGTATCGTGTCTGGAACTCGTCTGTTCAATGTCGGCCATTCAGACCTAAATTGAGGCAGTTGTTCTAGATTTTCTTTTTTCATTTCGATTGACCACATTTTGCGTATCGTGTCTGCGACTCATCAATTCTCTTGAATGTAGTTCTGTGTTGGCTAGCCTTTTTCATTTTGCTGAAGGTTTTTGTAAAGAAACTTTTGAAGCTTTTGTAACTATATAAGTAGGATTTACGGAGAATCAAACGATAACACGCTTCTGCGGGGAGTTTAAGAAAAAGATTGTGACTACGTGCGTATTTTCAGAAAATGTTCTACATAATTTTTACAGAGCGTTCCATTTCCACGTATTGTGTTATTTTCTGGGTCAGAAGAGCGCACAGATCGCGACGTGTTATTTTTTTGTTGCAAAACAAAACAAATGCATGGAAAAAACTTTCGACTCTTTTACTTTTTTCAAAACTTGTAATTTTTTCAGCATGAAAACCAATTTAATCTGGAAAAATATGTCCGTAAGAAACGAATGTGCTAACTATACGTATGTATGGTGACTTGCGTAACGTATAACCCGATTGCATCGAATCCCGTACGAAACAAATATTTGTATGACCCACTGGGACTTGTTCCGGGTTTGGTGTTTGTGCAGTACAGATTTATGTCTATAGACTTACACATAGTGCAGGAATATGTAGAGCTTGGATAAAAAAACCGACTTCTAAAACACAAAAAAGTGAAAAATAACTTAAGCATCAGAAGTCGGTGACGTCGGAAGTCGGTTTTACTTTTTGCAAAAAAGTTTTTATTTTTCACTGCCCACTGACGTGATGTTATGTTATGAACTGGTGTAAACAATAGACAGACATGAGATTACAGCAATCCCAGTCCATTTGCTATCGTCTATTTAGAAGTTGCGTTGCGTTGTTCTGATGAAGAAGTTCGGTTGAATTAGGACCACTCCGACAAAGTATTGTTCCGAAAACTACCCAAATCGCTTCATGTGTGTCTATAAAATTTTAAGAGTTCTCTCTATTTCTCAAGGATTCCATCATCAGATCCTGACTTGATGATTATGGGACCACCTGTGAAGTATATCCTTTCAAACAAAATAAAAATAATTCAAATCGGTCCAGCCATCTTTGAATAATCGGGGAACATACATAAAAATAAAAAAAAGGTTCCGACGAATTGAGAACCTCCTCCTTTTGGAAGTCGCTTAAAAATGGAACTCACGTTATAATTGACTAAACTTTCAAAGAGTTTTTAGACTGATTATAAATAATTGTAATAATTTGAGACTCATTCAATGTACCATTTTCTGCCATCTATCGAATCTGGCCTCGAACAGAAAGGGTCACGGTTGCCATAGAAATGCCATAAAGCCAGCAGATCCCTCCTAATGTTATGAGATGTAGCCCTCGCACAAATTGACCGAACCGGCGACTCTCAGACATCAAGTGAGCGCAACATTCATCAAGTAGAGAGCAGGCCTCATTTTTATTGTGATTATTTCTTGGTTCTTCCTTTGTGGAACTAACTAAGGGTTGGATCACGTTTACTCTTTGATTAAGTACAAGTGCTTCTACCAGAACCTCAGGGGGCAAGTTTCGTTCGTTATGATACTGCTGTGTTTCAATTTAATCAAAATTATGGTTCATGTCCGTAGTGGCATTTGCTGTAAAACGCCCTGATGGCAGTCTAATCCCTGGTCATGTTTTAGACTTTTTTTCTGTAAATAAACTTAGTTTAGGCGGAATTGTAATTTAAATTTATTTATTCCACACGAGAGTGATCTTGTTCGGCACGAAAACGGGCGTCATAAAAAAAGTACACACATTACTTTTTATGTACAAAGTTAAGTTTTTACAATTATTTCTTTTTACAGTAAAATCACGCCTCAGCGGTACAATATTGTCGATCAAACTTGTAAATGCGTGTGAGCGATAATACACGAATGATATTCTAAACGAACTTAAATTTTAAGCAGTCTTTATAAGTTTTTTTCTACAGAAAAACGGAGCCGTTGCCACTAGATTCCGCGGAATAGTCGTGCAGAGTCGCGTCGTATCGAATAGTGCCGATTCGCAGCGTGTCGGGTTTCCCCTAGATTTTGTAAACAAATACCGACACACGCGAGAATCTAAGCATTCAATATGTGTCCACTGATAGCGGTTAAAGAAACAAGAAAGGTGAGAAAATGGAACATAGAATTTAAGGGATCTTAACATTGGTGGGCAAACGGGTTTGCCATCACTGGTGAATCCTGGACTGGGTTAGTACAGGAACGTAGAGACTTGATACAAGGAAAAGGAGGGAATGAATGAGTGAAGTCGGGCTGTGGATGATGATAGTGATGTTACATTGTTCCACGTTACCTGGTGGCAGAGTCCAGCCTAAATAGATCAATGGAACATGTTACAAAGTCCCCTGACATTAATTTTACTGTTTTAGGAGTCGCTCTTTCTTGGAAAAACTCATCAGACTGCGAATTATTGTACACCTAGGAAAGTGCCAAAATTAAGAGATCTGAAAAACCAATGACAAGAATTTATTGTCACGTTATTAAGGCGCTACCCCAGGCAAAATTAGCAACTCTATTTGTGGTGATTCAAACTTCGTTTGAAATACTATTAGAATAAAGTTCTAATCAGCTTGCACTACAAAGTGGTTTTTACGTCAGTCACTGCGGGTCGAATAGTGCGAAATTAGTGATTTTTATTCTTTATAAAATCAAATTTCCGTCTTTTGAAAAAAAAAAAACTAGCATTATGTTCATTATTAAATTGTCTATCCATTAGTATAAGAAGCAAATCAAAATAATGTTAACTTTACGAGAAGATGCATGTTATAAATATTTTTTTCTCATTTTTGTGGTTTCATTGTGAGGGGATTTATTACACATTATGAGACTTAAAATAAAAAATAAAACTACCACTTTGCAGTCTAAGAATATGTATAAATTTAATGTATTTTTATTACTTGGTATTTCTTTTGGATAAAGAGGAGTTGGCTCCAAAAAACTGCACAAAAAACGGCTTTTGCTTGGGGTAGCGCCTTAAGTAAAAGCGATGTGATCATCACTCATAGTGCGAAGTGCGCCTGTTATCGCTAGTGGAGGCACCCCACGTGTCATTCGCTATCAATTCGCACGCATTCGGCTGCGCTCGATTGAATTACTGTAGTGTTTTGCGGCTCGAATAAAATGTAAATGAAACGATCGCAATCCTGTTACGGACGGATCGATGCGGAGTACGGACGACGACTTGCGGCTCGCGTGGGAGACAGACACACAGACAAACAGACACAGTCATCACTAGAAGATGGTTTATGTATGTGAGTGTGTGCTTTTTTAGCATTTTGTGAACAGTTTAGAGTTTTTTTGAAGCTGGAGACACCAGGCTTTTGTTAGAGACTGGATGCTATTTAGAGCAACGTTTGAAGTGTGTCATTTAAAATAAGACTATACTACAAATGTTGTTGCCTATGAGTTTGTATAGTCTTGCACTTGTAGCTTTGATTATGGGTGGGATTTATGGAGATTTGTATCTTATTGTTCACATTGATTGGCTTAAAACAATGAGCTGTCCCATTTACGTCATCACTCTACCTTTATCACTTTCTTAGGTTGCCCAGTAGTAATATTATAGCCTGCAGTTTTCTCCACGTAGATCTATTTCAAACTTTCTTATTTATTTTCTTTTCATCTGTATTATTGATAAGTAGGTCTTTGGAATTGGTATGTCGTTATCTTGAATTCTTATAAAACAGTAAGAGCCATACATCAAACATAAAAAAAAAATATTTCGCAGCCGGCGGCGCGCGGCGGCGCCATCTCATGATGGCGACCAAACTCGTTTGTTTCACATCTATACATTCATTAAGACAACACATTAATATTCTTTCGACTCGACGAATATCAACCTTCTTTAATAACTTCAGTTAACATTATTTTAGAGGCCGAATGATTTTGATGACTGCTCAAACTGTTACGACCGGTCAACTCTATGTTAGTCAAATTTTATAGCATTTTGGTTATGAGTTTTACTAATTAACTCTTTCTTTATAGGTTACTAATTTAAACTGCCCAATAAGGATTGCTGTTACAAAGTGTAACTGTGCATTGGCTTTATTCATGGCGAAAAGAGTAAGAATGATTTATTTATTTTTGGAATTGTATTTTTGAATTTATCGACGAACAATTCATACATAAATCAGCGAATACTCCTATCCCACAAAACAATGCTTCCATTGTTATTAAAAATATTGATATCAGCAAGCTAGACAGAAAGATAGGTTACCGCGATTGAGTATGTCATGTATAAACGATCCCTTTTGTATTAAAAGTCTCCAGATACACATTTTGACTTATTCTCAACTCTTTGGAAATCACAAAAGTACGTAACAGTTCTATGTCAAACTACGAGTATATAAGATGGTACTAAATTACCATAAAAATAAAGAGATTACAACAAATCGTTCAATCACGCTACATAGCACATACCGGCAGCGTTTAGCGGTTCCCGTTACGTCGCTTAGCTAATTAGTTCGTATCTCCTCTATGCTAATGAACCCTGGTACCTCCGCACTCCGCTGGCTGACGTTAAGTATACTTATTAAGACGATTATTGCCACTGAAAGTATTTTTAAGAGCTTGATTGACGGTCATTATGTAAATATTTGTTAGTAAAATAATAACAGTGACGTAACAGGGATAATTATAACACTAGGTGAGTTTGAAAAACCAGTTGTAGTTTTTTTAAATCAGTTTCAATTCAGGTCCATAAAACAGTTGGTAAAGTGTCCGATTGAAGAAGAATAAATAGTAAAAAGAAAAATCCTGCATTTCTTACCCGTCTAATAGAAAAACTCGCAAGAACTTCAAAAGAAACTGGAGCAGGGTCACAAACTTAACGGCCTGTATCCCGGCAAAGCCGCAACATTTGACAACAGATATTATGATAAACCCTTCAGCTGTTGGCCGCATCTTCTAACTTTCTTTACAAAGAAACCTTTCATCCCGGACGCTTCACACGTCTTACAGTTTAGGAGTTTAACGACAGTTTCAAAGCTGTGGGAAACTATTTACCATATCAAGTTAGTTGCTCGATATCAATTAGCTGCTGACCGTCAGTGAGGGTTTATGGGCTGGTGGCACGGATCGGATGCTCTTTACGATAATATATTTAGACATTATTATATCGCTTACAAGTTTATGGCGTTTTGCTAATGTCTTGAGTTAGTGATCGATGCTTGTATCAAAATTAAGTAACTTTGTATGTGAAGCAATCTATAATTTGCTTATCCAGAATACATGGAGTCTAATCAATTATTTTATTTTCTCAACGCTGTTGGCGGGATGATATTTTATAATCATTTGTACTAAATTCATGATATAAGTAACTATTCTCACAATTTTACACCGTTTATGGTCGTGTGTGTCCATTTAGTTTGAGGACCACTGTCCGAATGAATTAGAATAAGATTATTACTTACTGCAAGAAGTTAATGAGCACTTAACATTAATGGATGGAGGATTTTCTACTAAATTCTTACCAATACACACTGCCTACACTTGGCTTTTCTGTAAACTATTCCAGATACTCAAGTTAATCCTAGAATTGAAATACCTTTTTGGTCCGAAAACAGCATGAGTATGTACTAGGTACATTCCATGTCGTTAACTGCTATATTATGTACCACGCCTGGGAGTTGGGAGTAGGGTTACCATTTTGAAAAACACTGATAAAAAGCCGGATATATTCGGAAAACAGCATAACATCTACTTACAGGTCATTGTGTGAGGCAAAGGTTGATAATATAGAACACCCACATTTTACCAGTTTTATTCAAGATCCATATAATATAGAGGGTAGAAAAGTGCGCAAATATAACTTGTAATCTGTATTTTTGAAGAAGTTTTTCAATTAAGGGCGGACAAGGTCCGAGCGTGTGTCCATAAAGCAAGACATGTCGGATACTTACCCTAGCTGTGACTGCTGTGAGGCAGGGTACTGCTAGTACTCGTAAATATAAAGCAAGACATGTCGGATACTTACCCTAGCTGTGACTGCTGTGAGGCAGGGTACTGCTAGTACTCGTAAATATAAAGCAAGACATGTCGGATACTTACCCTAGCTGTGACTGCTGTGAGGCAGGGTACTGCTAGTACTCGTAAATATAAAGCAAGACATGTCGGATACTTACCCTAGCTGTGACTGCTGTGAGGCAGGGTACTGCTAGTACTCGTAAATATGCGGGCCTGCATTATGATGGATGCGCGCGCGCCCGCCGCATGCCTAATTTAGTAATTAAGATGAGATAGCGCTCGTGGAGATAGCGACCGGATTGGGAGCACAGAGGAGGAGAGAACAGTGGGACCAGTCTGGTCAGGCCGAGGACTGTCCCACAGTGTTGTGAAAGAATGCGTTTCTATGTGATTGTAAGACGTGTAAGTGCAATAGTTAGGATAGAATGCTTTTTAGGGTTCCGTAGCCAAATGGAAAAAACGGAACCCTTATAGATTCGTCATGTCTGTCTGTCCGTCCATATGTCACAGCTACTTTTTTCCGAAACTACAAGACTATGCTGTTGAAACTTGGTAAGTAGATATATTCTGTGAACCGCATTAAGATTTTCACACAAAAATAGAAAAAAAAACAATAAATTTTTGGGGTTCCCCATACTTAGAACTGAAACTCAACATTTTTTTTTTCATCAAACCCATACGTGTGGGGTATCTATGGATAGGTCTTTCAAAATGATATTGAGGTTTGGAACATCATTTTTTTCTAAACTGAATAGTTTGCGCGAGAGACACTTCCAAAGTGGAAAAATGTGTGTCCCCCCCTGTAACTTCTAAAATACGAGAATGATAAAACTAAAAAAAATATATGATGTACATTACCATGTAAACTTCCACCGAAAGTTGGTTTGAACGAGATCTAGTAAGTTTTTTTTTGATAATACGTCATAAATCGTAAACAGCAATTTACCTTGCATTAAATCTGACGGAACCATTCATGGGCGAGTCCGACTCGCACTTGTTTATTATAGTTGCAGTAATTGTCTTTTTTAAACTTTCACGATCAGAACACATTATAAAACATATGACATCCGGGTATTTATCGCGAATTTACCTTTAATTTTATCCCGACGTTTCGACCGGATTGCACCAGCCGTGGTCGCGGGGAGACTGAAGTATTGGAGGTACCGCGACAGCAAAGTGAAGGTGTTTTTTCAACTACCCTCACTCATCTTCATAAATGTTAATTAGGGCCGGTTCACACTAGGACAGCACACTACACTAACAGTGTCCGTATATTGAGGCGATTTCACTTGACGAGTACACTTAGTGATCACTGGATTCCACGCTGAAGAGAGTTTGAAGCCGTCTTCGCGATTGAAATTAGGGTACTTCTTGATCTCAATCGCTTCCCGAACCATTCTCTTATAATAGTGCTTCTCATGGGCAAGGATTTTTGGGTTGTGTAACTCCATCCAGTGGTTGGGTCCTGAGTCTATCACATGCTCCGCTATAGCAGACTTGTTTGTTTGTCGATTTTTGACCGCTGCTATGTGTTCTTTGACCCTTTCAGCGACTGTTCGCTTCGTTTGGCCTATGTAGGAACGCCCGCAGCTGCAATCGATCTTATAAACACCAGGAACCTGGAATGGTACTACATCCTTTGGTGTACGCAGACGCTTCGCCAATTTGTTTAGTGGAGCATAAACAGACTTTATTGAAAGCTTCTTGAAGAGGTTCCCAATTTTGTCCGTTACCCCCTTCACATAAGGCAAGAACGCTGGCTGTCTGGTTACCTCAATGTGTTTATTCTTCTGCTTGCGTCTGCCATCTGGATGCCATCCATTCGTCCTGTACCCGTTTCGTTTTAGAACCTCCTGAACATGTTCCAGCTCTCCGGCCAGATGTTCAGGGTCACAGAGGTCATAGGCTCTGTTCATAAGAGAAGACACCACAGACTGAAGATGTGCTGGATGATGATGAGAGGCAGCATTCAGATATCTGTCCGTGTGCGTTGGTTTTCTGTATACAGTATGCGACAAGGTTCCATTGGCCTTAACCATAACTTTTAAGTCTAAAAAGGCTAAAGATCGGTTATCCTCCATCTCATACGTGAACCTTATCTTCGGGTGTATGGAGTTAAGATGTTCAGTCAGTTGGTCAACTTCCTGTTTACCTCCCCTGATAACGCAGAAAACATCGTCGACGTACCTTTTCCAGAGCCTTACACCGTGAGCTGTCATGTTGATCATAGTTTCAAAGTGTTCCATCCAGATATTGGCAAGTACAGGAGCTACAGGACTACCCATAGCTACGCCATCAATCTGGAGGTAATGTTGCCCTTGGTATAAGAAGAAATTTCCGTCTAAACAGTTCTCCAGAAGACAGACATACTGGTCAGGAAGTTCATGATCACATAATCTTTGCCTAACAACATCAAGACAATCCTTCAGAGGAACACAAGTGAAAAGAGACTCAACGTCAAAGCTCACCATTGTATCTCTAGGTTCCAACTTCATGCCCTTGATGATGCCGATGAAATGTCGCGAATCCTTAACAAAAGAAGACGTCTTGCCTGTTATGGGCTGCAGTGGAACCTTGGAACCTTGTCGCATACTGTATACAGAAAACCAACGCACACGGACAGATATCTGAATGCTGCCTCTCATCATCATCCAGCACATCTTCAGTCTGTGGTGTCTTCTCTTATGAACAGAGCCTATGACCTCTGTGACCCTGAACATCTGGCCGGAGAGCTGGAACATGTTCAGGAGGTTCTAAAACGAAACGGGTACAGGACGAATGGATGGCATCCAGATGGCAGACGCAAGCAGAAGAATAAACACATTGAGGTAACCAGACAGCCAGTGTTCTTGCCTTATGTGAAGGGGGTAACGGACAAAATTGGGAACCTCTTCAAGAAGCTTTCAATAAAGTCTGTTTATGCTCCACTAAACAAAGTGGCGAAGCGTCTGCGTACACCAAAGGATGTAGTACCATTCCAGGTTCCTGGTGTTTATAAGATCGATTGCAGCTGCGGGCGTTCCTACATAGGCCAAACGAAGCGAACAGTCGCTGAAAGGGTCAAAGAACACATAGCAGCGGTCAAAAATCGACAAACAAACAAGTCTGCTATAGCGGAGCATGTGATAGACTCAGGACCCAACCACTGGATGGAGTTACACAACCCAAAAATCCTTGCCCATGAGAAGCACTATTATAAGAGAATGGTTCGGGAAGCGATTGAGATCAAGAAGTACCCTAATTTCAATCGCGAAGACGGCTTCAAACTCTCTTCAGCGTGGAATCCAGTGATCACTAAGTGTACTCGTCAAGTGAAATCGCCTCAATATACGGACACTGTTAGTGTAGTGTGCTGTCCTAGTGTGAACCGGCCCTAATTAACATTTATGAAGATGAGTGAGGGTAGTTGAAAAAACACCTTCACTTTGCTGTCGCGGTACCTCCAATACTTCAGTCTCCCCGCGACCACGGCTGGTGCAATCCGGTCGAAACGTCGGGATAAAATTAAAGGTAAATTCGCGATAAATACCCGGATGTCATATGTTTTATAGTTGCAGTATTTGTTTCTCCTATTCATCTTTGGAAATAGTTTAATATTTAATTAGCTATGAACAGGTTTTCTTTTTCTCTATGTTGTTGCTAGTCGCGTGTTTTATAGTCTTCTGTTTCATTTAATTGCAGAGGTATAATAAATAGTAAAGAACTGAAGTGGTAATAAAACGTTATCGACGAAGATTTATTGTAATGTTCGCTAAAGTATGGACCTACTTCAGAAATAGTCGAAAGTAAATCAAAGTTTTTAAATAAATAGATACCTACAGCTCTGAAATGAGCACATAATATAATTACTAAGTGAGTTCCCTGCTCCACTGACACGCTCCCCGCACATTAGGGAGTCCCCACATCCGCTCACAACTCGCTGCGGTTTCGCGGACAATTAAAACAGTACGGCTCATCCGCACCGCACCGGCCCGTAGCCGTCCGCACCGCATCGTAGTGGCCGCGTCCGTTTACAGCGGCGCATTGCTATTGCATTAGACGGGCACATAGAAAATGTATGAAGCTTGCACATTTATGCCTTACACTTGGCAGAAAATTCGAGAAAGTTCACGAAGCTTCACGACTTAATTTATTAAATTAACTCTCTTTATGGTCTATCAAACCAGTAAGACATTATTATTGGGAACAAGTTGCGAACACGCCCTGATCGACACTACTGAAATGGAGCCGCGTCCGAAATCTCCGAATCTTCCATGAATGGATTTCAGATTCAGTTGTATTAAGTATTCAATATTTTGAGCAACATCTTTGGCATTATTGAAAGGCATGTATTTAAATCGATATCTGTATATTCCCTTTTTTCGATCAAAATATTTCAAAGTTAAACCAAAAATACTGACTTGCACTCAAATTATGCACACTAAATAAATCAAATTCGATATACTGTTTAATGGTATTTGCAGAACTGTTTTACTGAACGAATAACTATTATCAAAATAGTATATCTAACAATTCTATAATTCAACAAACATATTAAACCTTTTTTAAGGAAAACCATCACCTAATTTACTTTTAGGAACATCTACATATATGTCACCGTAAAATTGTCAAATTCGTTATATTGTAATATCTCTAGCGATATTGTAAAATCTCGAAATATTGTCAAATGAACATACTGCTTACAACACTTTATATTCCCCTAAAAAGAGTAGTCGACGGAGCCCCGCTTCGCGGGGCCCCTATTTCCGAGTGCAGGGTTTAAAGGGAACCTAACTAACCTAACGGGGGGGTGCCCCAAGTCCCGATTATGGGGGCAGAGATACTTCCGTATGTTCAGTTGACAATAATTCGAGATATTACAATATCGCTAGAGAGACACACGTTATATTGTAATATAACGTGTTTGACAAGTACAATAATTAGAGTGCAAGTTAGTATTTTTGATAAGCAATTCGTATTTTTTTTTTTATATCATATATCCGATGTACGAACCACATTTTTGGTGTGAATTCGATAAAAAAGGTCATCTCGTTTTGTGTTATTTTTTAGTTTTTTTTGCAGTACTTGTTTAGTTAATCAATTGGTTTTTTTGCACAGCATTCATTTTTCTGGTATGCATTCAGTTAATTAGTGGAGTTACCTAGTGTGCTGAAAAAATATACAGATGTGCATTTAAAAATATCCCTTATTGAAATGCTTTGGTTGAATCAAGTTAGTTGCATCTGGTTAGGATTGTATTTGTTAATGATGATGCTCCAGGGTAGCCCGCGAAATTCAAATTTTCTAACGTGTTTTTCGTTCGTAAATGTCGAGGAACTACTTTTTCAAGGTCAAAATCGTTCCTCGACCTTTGTGAACTTGGGGGTCTGTATTGATGATTATTATTCTGTAACTACATACGTTTTACAGTCGCGTACAATATGCTAGGCTAGGCTAGGCAGGTTAGCACTGGCTTGCAAATGGCATTGTGCATTTGGGTTCTATACCTTATTGTTTGGTGTCTTCACTCTAACTTACAATGGCGGAATTTTAACGTAGGGATGTTAAACCACTTTTGTGGTTCATTGTCGGCTGCATGTCGCCTCTTCAAGTTGTGAACATTAGCAAACCTGTTCTGTGAGTGAGGGTATTTGGATTTAGTGGTGTTTATATGCGGCCAGCAAGAAATTCTGTAGGAGATGTTTGGAACATACGATAAAATTCGTAAAGAGTGAATTACAATTCCGAAGCTTACAAAACTTTTGGTCTAAATGTATTTTTAGAGATTGATTCATCCACTTGGCTTTAAATATTACTTTATTGTGTTTATACATTAAAAAGGAAAAACTTTAGCATTAGTATTGTTACGAATTAAAAAAAAACAGTTTATGCATGTGTCTCGAGTCAAAACCACACCTAACTAAAACCTTATTCGCTTTATGCAAGAATACAAATGCAAAATTACAGGAAAAGGAAACTAATTGTTTGTGAACGCATTCGCCTGTTCTCTATAACAGGCATTTGAGTCAGTTTCCTGCGAACTGGAGAATTATCCTGTCACTGAGAGCTAGGGCCGAGACTGTTTATTTATATAATTACATGCTTTAGAAAATTGTGCCAATTTGCCGTTAACGTTTTGCCTTTAACACAAGCGAATACCAACCCTAGTCCGTTAAAATAGAGGCTTGTGGAAATGCAGGTGATTGGTAAAGCGCAGGTCTCCCCTCGGGCCAGTCAGTGCGGTTGCAATTATAACGTAGTTGTTCGGTCCGCAACCGATCGTTAGGCAACTGCTACCGGCGACACGGCGACCGACGGACGAAGAAACATCGCTGGTATCGAACTATCCCCAACTCCTTCCGACGGTGGCACAATTACACGGACAACTTGATGCCTACAATTAATATTAAAGCCGCCATCTTTGAAGCTTCCGAGTGATATATTAGTCGATTATTGGCTGCCGATAATCGATCATTCGCTAATCGATTAATCTATTTTTTGTGATATTCTTACGAAAGCACATTTATCACAATCAAGTTTGTGCTACCAACATTTTATAATGCGATGTACTTACTTAATTGTTTTCTGACAGAGTTTTTGTTGAGCATTTACCAAAGATTTATGTTAGTCGTGTACGTAACTAATTGGTTGTAAATCGAATGCAGTCTGCCAACTTGCTAATTTGATTAATGTAACGCTTAATACATGAACATCGTTAGGAGAAACAATGATAGTTTTGTACTTGGAGATTTATTAAGTATGTAGTTTGTGTGGGAACAAGCCCCGTCGCGTCGTTTCTTACCGTGGGTGGCGGAAATGGCAATAAAATATTGTATTGATTAGTCTATTTATAAGTTCTGCTATGTGTGTTCTTTAACGAAAAGGTCACCGAAGTTAGTAGTTCTATACCAGCATGTTTACGAGTTAACAATCATTGCGATGAAATAGAATCCCTGCCTTGGGAAAATCTCCGGTAATCAAAGTACAGTTGTTTCGGTCTACAAGCTCGCCTCAACGAGTCACCCCGCAAACAGATCTATTTAGCTAAACTAAGCCTGTTAATTAGCAGTCAATAGCCGCTTGTGTACTAGCAGTAGTAGGTAGCAGCACGAGATCGCGCGAACACAGAAACGTGTTAATCCTGATATTCACAGATTGAGTCGCGGCGTGCGCCTGTGCTCGCGCGAGATAGATCGCAGAAGGTCAACTTAAGACAGAATGTCTGATAGCAACGTAAGCTTCAATTCACTAACAACTTTGCTACAGTGGAAATAAAGACTACTATGGTTTCGACAAATATGACAACTTAGACCTAAATAACTATTGAAGGACTAAATAACTATTAAATAACTATTGAGAGTTCTTTATCGCAATAAAGAACACAGGCCATCCCGTATAAAGTTTAAATGAGTAGTAATCCTTAAGCACTTTAGCATAATACTATGTTACAAGCTGTAAATGCTCAAAAAATCTTCAATAAGTATTCTGGCACGGTCTGGTCTGGTTTTCAACGGTGATAGCAATTTTCTTAAGTTTACAACTCGGGCTAGTTCAGAAGTAGATTGTAAATGGATTTGATGAATGCAGTTTATTTTTATTATCTACACTGACTGGCTGAAATAGTGTTGAAAATCGAGTGAATGTACAAAATAGACCTTCTAACCCTCTCATCTTTCGTATGAACCTCGCGGAGGCACGTCCGAGGTTTATGTAAGTCTGTGGGAATTAACTCCACAACAACCGCTTTAAATACGAGATGACTGTACCCGCAGTAACGACTCGCTGTACTTTATTAATGGTGAGGCGAGCTTCATTAACAAATTCTATTGAAGTGTTTGTTCTGCTCAAGTGTCTTATTTGCTAGTTAAGATGCCATTGGGGTTTCATACAGCTGTTATAGTGGTAATGTTAAAAGTACTAAAAGCTCTATCAAGATAACCGATGAACCAACCACTTATCTCCATGGGATAGCCCCAAACTGCTCTTGAGTAATCTGTTAACTGAAGCTTGCTTAGAATTCGCGAAAACAATGAAAACGCTTTAAAAATGTATGTGAGCGAATACTGCATGTAACGTACAAATATTTCTACGGATAACTTTATTCTGTCTTTCTGAAATCGCATTCAACCACCAAATAATCCATTTATGACCCGACCAACATGCACATTACCATTCAGCATCAAATGAAACGATAGGATTGTTTACCGCAGCGTCAGCGATGTGTCACTAACCGCCAGTCTAGTGGCTATCGCTCGATATCGCTTTATATCGCTATCTGAGCAAACAAGCCTAACGTGTGATCTCGACACACGCGATTACGTTCGATCACATAATATCGCCCGATATAGGTGAGCTTTACGTGATGGTGATGTTTATGGTATAGTGTGGGACTGTAATAAGGCAATATTACTCTTACTAACGAATGCATACATAATTATGTATTCGACTTGAAAGCCAAAGAAACAATAGACGGAAACTGCATTCTGCGCCAATACCACATAAATTGAAACAAGGGAAGGAAAAAGACTTCACTATTAAGCTTTTCGTGTTTTTGAAACAAGATTGCCATACCTGGCTTTTCCATATCTTCATCATAATTTCAGAGGAAAGACGTCCATTGCTTGGATATACATAGGCCTCCCCCAAGTGTCGCCATATTGACTGGTCCTGTGCGACTCGCATCCAGCGGATCCCCGCAACCCTCACTAGGTCGTCGGTGCACCTAGTACCTATATGTCAAACAAATACATAGTTGACTGTTCCGTGATGGATGTAATGGTGTTTCTGCAACTTTTTTTTTCTGCTTCTGAGTTTGTTACAACAGTGGCTAATGAAAGTAAGTTGTTATAAGTAATCAAAAGATGCCAGAATCAGATTCTGATTACAGATGACGCTGACACAATACAGACTTATAATGTAATTAGTTTTAAGAGTACGAGAGAGAAAGTTCAATTTAAATGAGTCTTGAAAGTAACATTCTAATGACTCGTCAACAAGCTTCGTAATTACGTACTTCATTATGTGATGGTCAGCATTATTTATTTATTTATCGTGTGGTTAGTTGCCTAACCTAGTGTCAGAGTTTTATGCCGCCCATGGGTTCTGACTTGGCAGCATTGAGCTACTGTTATAAAACTAATCATTACATTACAACACAGCTACTGTAAAGATGGACTAATCTTTCTGTCTATTGATGGATATACAATTGACGCACCTAAAGAGGTACATCATATTTTAGACATAAAAATAAAAGCGAGTAATTTTTACAACCGAACATATGTATTATGACATGCACATCAGTGTCGTCATTACAATTTCTTACTCGTATATATCGGTTTGTCTGTGACCTATTTTTGGCAACTGAGATATGATATAGTAAGTAATTAGTCGTAGATAGTTCCCGACATTCAGGTGGGCTGTTGGCTGAAGCAAGTAGTTGTAACATTTTCTTGCGTAGGCAGTATGTTTTGAAGATAATGATAGGTAACCTCAATTTTCCACTTACTGTTAAAACTAACAGTTGTTTCCCCATTGGAACTTTACGATCGAAGTCTTGCACAGAAACCTACCCAAGCTATTAAATTGGTGTAATTTGTCCATAGTCGCGTACCGTTACACCATCGTAATCATAAACGTCGATTGTACTCATATTTCTGCCATGAAGTCACTGCCATAGCTCCGACATGGCTTGCTGGGTATGGCACACATCTGACAAGCGTAGCTATGGATAAATTATATCTTTGTTCAGAAAGGCAGTTGCTCCTTGTAGAAAACTGGTTTTCAGGTATATCCACTTGGATGTAAGTCGACCAGAACATATTCGGAAAGGGCTAGGCAGATGACAGATGGGAGATTTTGGTAATGTCGTCAAAAGTTTCATGTATTTCATACTTTGAACGCCAGACAACTAAGACGTAGTTGTCTTCAGCGCATGGGAAAGCAATCTTCAGGATATCTTGCAGCCTGCCGGGGCTGCGGAACTGATCGAGTGATACCGTGGCCCCGGAAAATAAAGGGCGGGGAAGGAATATTTTTTCGATTTTAATCAGTAAAAGTCTGACACTCCCTATTGCTCCACCCAGAGTGGGAGAAGTTATTTTATGATTTCCCAGACGAAAAAAAAGAGGATATCTTGCAGAGTGCAACAATAGCAGAGCACGCGAGGTTTCCTGTAGAGTGGTGTTGAGCTCACACGCGCGCGCTGAAAGTTTAACACTCCTTTTACGGGCACAGATTTGTCTCCCTAAGGACGTCCCCCGGGAAACAAATCCAAACCCGTAAATGTAGTCTTTAGCTTAATCCATTGGGTACAGTGACAAATTATGTGATTTTTCATTGTAATCGTCTTCTTAACTTTCACCTAATTGTTGTTTTGTCAACTTGTCAAAGTTTTCAGAACAAACAACAAAATGTACTTTATTTAAAAAAAATCTCTATCTGGATTTTTTACAGTCTCTCAGTATTCAACGTATTTACAAATTTTAAAGTTTCGTTGAGAGAAATATCGCTTTACGCTAGCATATAGCTGTAGCTAACAGTGGGCTACGAGCTTTGACGTCAATCGTTGTCGTGGGTGCCTGACGGCTATCATTCTCACATATCGCTCACACCCACCGAACCATACTATTTATGTTACAAACACACTAACAGAAAATCAACTCTAACAAGAGCATCATAAAGTTTAAAACCAAAAGTAAAGTTTAAAGGATTGTTTACAGACCATACAAGGCAACATAACTTCCATATTAGTTTGTTTGTTTTTGAGCAATCATATTTGGACGCGAGTATTTGATAGTTCAACAGTGCGTGTTTTATTATTGTTTACTTTAGCAACGGGGTCTTTGACGGTAGCGTTATCTTGAAGAAAGTATATATAAATCATGATACTTATTATTTGGAAAATCATCATCATCATCATCATTTCAGCCGAAAGACGTCCACTGCAAGACATAGGCCTCACAAGTGTCGCCACATTGACCAGTCCCGTGCGATTCGCATCCAGCGGATTCCCGTAGCCCTCACCAGATCATTCGTCTACCTAGTGGGAGGCCTTCCAACACAACGTCTTCCAGTTCGCGGTCGCCACTCCAGAACTTTTCTTGCAAGCGGGTTGGCTTCCAGTGTTACAGTATGCAACTGAATACCATCATTTTATACGCAGCGACTGTTTATTTGACCTCTACAACACAGTTGCTGGGTAAAACGATATCAATCAATGAATTAAAAACAAATTATTGAACGCTAACTAAACACCTATCTGCCAAATAGTACATTTTCATCCGCGTTCCTATTAAAAAACTATTGGACGCTAAAACACACGTAATTGAAAATTTCTTCGGCACTTAACAACTAAACTAAACACCCCATTTAATACTGCTCCCGGTCGAGAGCTTCAAAGTTATTTCCATCTGCAGCTCGTTTCAATATCGCTATGCAATGTTCCATTCTATTGTGTGGGTAATATAACCACGATCCGACCAGACTTTTCCGATTAAGTCGACCACATTGAGTAGCAGCTCTCTCGCGGCTTCCTCCGGTTTCTGTTCGGTTTCTGTCCGGCCTCGCACTGGCTTGGTTTCCGTGACGTTTGGGTTTAATATCGCACTGCCGTCCCTATAGTTCTCTAGTGGACCATTGTGCATAGTGCTTACAGAATGTATAGGTTGGACAGTAGGTTAAATTGGTTGCGCTTTCGTAATTATGGGGTTCGGCTATTGCTAGCAGTAGGTGACTGATATCTGGTAACTGAGTCGTAAAACTATCCGTGAGTGTGTGGTTAGAATAATAGGATATAACTGAAAGCTAGTAAAATATTAAAATAGTCTCTAAGCCAGCTTGAAAATCAGTTATTTTTCTAGTTTCTTGGTCACAGAAAAACGCTCTACGGCTATAAAACAAGTAAAATAAAATAAAACTGCACCAGTGCATTCCTCGTAAATGTAAGAAACTATTCGTCTGTGTCGTAAAACTTCTGCGTTTCTCTCTAAGTGGTAATACTTGGTGGTACAAGTAGTAGGGGTGGTAGCGGTCGCAATAGCGCAGACTCACTTAAAACTTGCCGCTCAGCCTTCGGAAAAATGTTATGCCTTGTTTATAGTAATAGTCGCTGTACACCATCCTGTAATGTTACACGAGCTTGTACTACGTGCAAAAAGTAATAGGTCTACATTTTTAAACAATGTTTGGTTTTAAGATGTAAGAACAAAATATCTTTATAAAAGTATTTCGGAATAGTAATGTTAAGATTACCATCAGAAGAAAAAGAAACATATTGGCGCCATGTAGCTTCTCTAGAACTTGAACGTAGCACTATTGGAAGTTTGTGCCTGATTGCTGAAAGTAGCCTCACCCCATATTGCCACAATGGGACCTAAACATAACTGCTGCTAAATGTGGTTGTACCACGTCTTTCTAACTCGTTGGGTTTGGCGTGATATTATGTTATGGCTATGTTGTGACATGACTAGTGAATCATTTTAATAATGATTGTATGCTTGTATTGTTTCAGGCGGAGGAACTGAACTCGCTGGTGGGAGATGCTTTCCGAATGGCGTTCGCGTCGCAGCTGCAGCCCTCCGCACCGCTCTGGGTAAGACGATACATTGAACATCCTTCATACGTTATCCAAATACTAGCGGACGTCACGCGGTTTCACCCGCATTTTTCCAGTTCCCGTGGGAGTACGGGGATAAAGTATAGCTTATGTTACTCGCTGATAATGTAGCTATCCATTGCTGAAAGAATTTTTCAAATCTATCTAAAACGCAAACTTTGATTCACTCCTGTATTAAACGTAACTAGATGCTCCCACATCCTCTTCAGTAGTTAATAATCCGGTATTTAATATAACCCGCTGTACTGCACAGTGCCGGAGTGCAGGCGCCTCAACCTTCAAGTTTAATATCTGTTGCACTTACTTAGGTTATTATGAGAACGTGCAGGTGAACATTAGCGTTGATTTACTGCCAGCAGCTATTCTGTGGCGCCAGCTACTGTTGTGTACACCGGGAGTTGTGCTACGGGAAAGTTATGTGCT
Source organism: Xestia ashworthii (assembly GCA_950022955.1). Lineage (NCBI taxonomy): Eukaryota > Metazoa > Arthropoda > Insecta > Lepidoptera > Noctuidae > Xestia > Xestia ashworthii. The sequence continues at coordinate 664,923 of OX465557.1, forward strand.
TTAATTTGTGGTTGTTTTTTGTTTCTATTTCGAAGACTATCAAACTTGATGTCATATTTTTGGTCAATGTAGTGTGTTGTAGACATTATACATATTCATTTAACAAGACTCTTGGTGTAAATAACTAAAAAAGTGTGCGGCAAACTCTTCTCAGTAATTAAATTATCATAACCTACCCATTGCTTTGAATGTGCCCCAAATCCACGCTCTCATGCCAGTCTCATCAAAGTCTGATATGAGCTTAGTTTGTCTCCTAATAAACCAAAAGATTAGACACTTTCGTAGAAAAACACGTTGCTATTTCGCGGGTGTACATTAGCAAAGATTTAGTGCACTTAGCGCTAATGTGGTGCTACTCGTAGACCGGGAGCAATGACGCCGTGAATGTGTGCCCGGGATTTAGAAAACCGGCTTGAGAAACCGGATCTTTTTACTATTTAAAACCTATTATCTACACATAGATAGTTATGATAGAATCATTAAAAGCTATTTTAAAAGTAAAATATCATATATTAGTTGTCGCTCGACCGACTAGTTCTGTATGTCATGAAATGCCCATCTCTGTAATTATAATGAATGTTGTCTCCTCCCTTATCTGATAGTTGTCTGACATTACAGGGGTTCAGTTCCCGCCTCGAGTAATTTACAGTACTTAAGATGATAGTGCATCTTGTGCGGTGACAATCATTATGGTAATTTATACGTTTAAATGTAAGAGAAAAAGTATATTGCAAATCGAATCACTTTATTTGTGCGGTAGGAGCGGGTGGGATCGTAATGGATGTGACATTTGCCACACTAAAGTATTATGTTTAAGATAATGTATTGCAAACCGGTTTTGAAAGAAGCTGGTACTACGAAAGCTTTATTTTGACATCTACATATTTATGTGACGTTATTTATATGCAAAGGTTTTGGATGGCATGTCAGTAATATATCCCATGTCACTGTTACCTAATAACCCACAACACAATACCGCCAATCTTATCAGCCAACACTACATAAGGCTTATTTCTAATTCACTTCTTCAACGAATAGTGTTTAGATAAAGCTAACTCGTAACAAAAGTTTACTGAAGCAGACCCAGTCATTTAGAAAAAACTCTCCACTCTCATCTAAAACGTTCACACCTACCTCTATAATTTCCAATCCATCAAGACACATAAAATCCAATAACCACAGTTAAAAATAAATCCATCATCTAAAACAATCAATCAAACCACCGGTTACAAATAAAACAAAGCAGAACATTCAACTAAAGCTATCTGCACAGAGGTATGATTAGAGGCGCTAAACGGTCTCGGCTCCCGGTCTAACGTGTGGTAATGATACGTTATGAACTAACTACTCGGTGGCGCCATGTTTGCTTTTTGATGATGGGCTTAGCTTTTTTTGGGCAAGTTTAAGTTTTATTATCTGTGTTAGGGAAATATTTTTTTGTGCTTTAAAAAGAGGAGGAAACTGACACTGATAAAGGGCACAAACAACTGACAATCGCTTTCAAAGCGTTACGTATTTCGACAATAAAGACTTTCAATAGGATTGTTATGCTTTTTGGTAGCTTATGTCAATCCAAGATGTTTTTGATTTTCCGTCGTTTGTTATCATTGATGTATTTTCACTTTGAATATGTTGTTCATGTTCATGATACAGCCAGTAAAAGGCAGAAGTTAGTCTAACACCAATTATTTTGTACACTTGACTGAGCATGAAGAAAATCTTTTGCAGAACTTTACTTAAAATTTATTCAAGGCGCTAACATCCAAGGAAATACAGACAGTAACATTTTTGAAATCATAATAACAATTTGTAAGATTTTCGAATCCCTTTTTGGGCAATGAAAACATTAAGATTAGACACTTACTTTAAAATAACAATAGTTAGAGAAGTCTGATCTCCTCCAAACATCTCCAAACTCTTAAGTATAAGATGCTCCGATAAAACTGTGAAAGTCGGCAACTTACCGCCGCTGCTAATGATTACGACTCAGTGTTCCGCAGCGCAAGAGTTTTATCGAGCTCTTCGACAGGTAAGCGTTCTTAATGACACTTGAAAAAAGTTTCGTTCATTATTATATTATTCCAGGCTGCTGTTACAATGTTGCAGTTAACTTATAACTTGATAAGTGTTGGGACTGAAACAGAATCGGAGAAAACAAGACAACGACTGTAATAAATCACTAAAGTTACCACAAGTTTGACGGTAACATTTTGTTTGTTCCGCAAAAAGTTTATGTTCATATGCTACAATGTCGTCCGTCACATGTCGAATTGAATCTGTTTGTCCTAGTGCTAGTTGGTGACAGGTGTCAGTAAACCAAGTCAACTTCAATACTAAGCGTAGTGCTCAATCTCAAAACCCGTAACGCTTAGTTCACTTATTTATTTACTCGCGTTTGTGGTAGGTAGTATCCTGAATCTCACGTTTTCTTTCATAAAGAGGCTCACGTAGTATCCTAGACTTATTTACAGCCCGACATGAACCAGTTACTTTATTCAAACACACAAAAGTAACATGAAACATTCTCATATTTCCCCTTCATCCTAATTCCGGACACGTGCGGGCTCTGTTCGGACTGAGCGGTCTATAATCTAGCTCACTTTGCGTCCGTCCGGCGCCGGCCGATGCCGCTCGATTTATTACAACCCGGCCTGTCCGCCTGTCCGGTGGCGGCCGTCCGGCTTCTGTTGTGTAATTAAATTGTAGGATTTCACAGCAGAGTTGGTCTTTAAGTTTCTGTTGTTTGGCCTGGAGATAGTTTTGATTGGTTATGAGAAAGGTGTTGTTGCGTTTTAGTGTTTGTGAGGTTGATTGTCATAAATTCTGTTTTCGATGTATTGATGTTATCGTTATTGTAAGGGGGGCTGTGCGATTCGATCAAACAATCATAAACTTATTTCTTTACTAGCTTCTGCCCGCGACTTCGTACGCGGATCCTATTGCTTTTGCCAGCGACACCGGGTTCGTCAAAATCGAAGATCTGAAACGTCTAATTCTAAGAGCCCGGGGACGGGAAAATAATGGATCTTTCCCACCTGAGTAACACATACCGTTTGTTTCTTTTTGCCATTTAACAGCTTCACAAAAAGTAAAATTTTGAACCATACTTCCGATGGCGGAATATGTGGCGTATTCAATCATAGGAGTATACGTAAATGAACTCCGTTTCTTATAAACCCAAGTATCAACCCAAGGAAGGTCATCATGCCCTACGGCTATATCTTGAGACACCCGATTCTTCAGATGTTATCGACATTCTATTCAGAGAATGTCGAAGTCTTCGCGCTCTTCTTCTGTCTCTTCATGCCGCGGCTACTCCAGCAATTCTTTCTCTCTCACTTTCTAACAGATTATGAATATTTTGTTGAACGCGTGTTCGGCGCTCTTCTTCTGTCTCTTCATGCCAAAAACACTCAAATAACATAAGCTCGAAGACATATTTATTCGATAAAATAAAATAATAAATGGGAGTTTTGGCCAGTAGAGTCAAATTTTCAATGATATACCATCGTCATCGAAAATCGATAATCAGTCCTAAACTGTTACCTCCTTAACAGCGTGGAGGTACTCCCAGTTTTTGTTATTTTATTATTATACAGTGAAATTAGTGATAGCTTTGCAATAATTTTCACATCAGATGTTTCTGATCTTCGATTTTTTATAAGTCAACAGGAAATGCCCATCAGACCGAACAACTTTTGCTAAGACGTCATCATTCCTATGTGTTATGGTGTAGCTGGGCTCTTGTAGTTCCACAACAGGTGTTCCAGATCTTCGATTTTTATAAATGAACAGAGAGTGCTCATCAAATTGAACAACTTTTGCTAAGACGTCATTCCTATATGCGTTATGGTGTAGCTGGGCTATTGGAGTTTCACGACAGGTGTCCCAGATCTTCGATTTTTATAAGTCAACAGAGAGGGCTTATCAGATTGAACCACTTTTGCTAAGACGTCATTCCTATATGTGTTATGGTGTAGCTGGGCTATTGGAGTTCCACGACAGGTGTCCCAGATCTTCGATTTTTATAAGTCAACAGAGAGTGCTCATCAGATTGAACCACTTTTGCTAAGACGTCATTCCTATATAAGTTATGGTGTAGCTGGGCTCTTGGAGTTCCACATCAGGTGTTCCAGATCTTCAAATTTATTCTCTCAGCAGAAAATGCTCATCACGTGAAACAATTTTTGCTATGGTGGCATATTTGTATCTCTTATAGTTTAGCTGGTCTATTGCGGTTCTACATCAGGTGTTCAGGTTTCCAAGATAAATTATAGCCTATATGTTGCCCAGACATAATACCTATACAACAAAAAAAAAATCATTCAAATCCGTCCAGTACTTCCGAAGATTAGCGTGTACAAACAAACAGACAAACAGACAAACAGATAAACAGACAAACAGACAGACTTTCTTTTTTGGATTCGTGCTCTATTACTGTTTCTAAACCCACTTCAATTATTATTTTTTAAATATATTCAATGTACAGACACAGCTTTTTTACTCTTTTATTATATGTATATAGATATCAAGAAAAAAGAAAGGCCACTTTTATTTACTTAATCGAATATTCAACCCAAAAAGCAATTGGATGCATATCTCGTCTGAATCTGCGAAATGTCATGTATATTTTAAAAACTTGAACGATAAACAAAATCCAAGTGCCCAAGTGGCCATTAAAAGGGTATTTTACTTTGTTTGTATAAGAATCGGAATGACGTGGAAATATTTAATTAATTACTCGGCAATTAAGGTGTTTAGTGCGCGCGGGCACGCGGCCACGCGGGCACGCGGGGCACGGGTGACGCGCGCGCAGATAACGTGCGATTTATGGGAAGTCTCCTTTTTGCCGATAGGGTTGCCGAATAATCGCGATGCTCCCATTTTTATAAGATTAGCAGTTGATCGTACCCATGCCAATTACTTAGTCTACAGTACACTTTGGGACACTCTGCGACTTTTGTAACAAATAGGTATGTCGAGACGATTTTTTCTTCTAGAGAACTCTGCTGCAAGGTTTAACTAAACTAAAAATTATAAGTCGGTTCTCTTTTAAACGTTAATGTAACAGATGTCAACGTCTGATGAACATGACGTAGGTATATCTCTCGATGCCGAGTACCTAATATACGTCAAGTAATGGTGACTTGCAAAAGCTTATAAGTCTCAAGTCACACTCACAATGTGCATTTGCAGCATGTCGTTTTCTATGAATTATTCATACATAAAGAACAAGACAGCATGATGACATGCTTCTTAATGTTTCGATTGTTGCAGAATGTATAATCATATTCATTTCTCTTTTATCCAGATTAATCGTTCATATACATTCCCTTAAGCTTTTTCCATCGGAGGTAGTAAAAAAGACAAGACACCGCCGGCTACAAAACTAAAATACCTCTTTTGCTTCGTCTACGTCCATACATCTACTCATACGCGCATACCGGTGGCGAATACTACGCAACTTTACCAGTCTCTAGAAAGAATATGAAAATCTCCAATCCCAACAATTTTCTACCCTTCAATCTAGATTGTTGCCAACCCTGATCCTTCGTTGCTTTCTCCAGGTGTATTATTTAGATAAAGGCCTGTGTCGAAAGTAACACTTTACGACACTTTTTTACTTTTCCCTTCTAAACCTTTCGCTTTTAACGTACTGTTTCAGTTCACCGCATCAGAAATGGTTTTCCTATTGCAATGTTTAATTGATTAAGTTCTAAGGTGAAGTTTTTCTGCAGGAAAAAAACTTGGTAAAAAATAAAGTAAGCCAGTTCCTATCCCATTGATTTTATTTCGTCATCTGCCTGGCTTTTGCCCCACTAAGTTGGATCAGTGTAATCGCATATACCTGAAAATTAATACCGACTGCCTGTGAAATCACTGGTCAGTGGTACTTATTTTCTTCATTGTAAAAAACTGACTCTAAATTCCCGTTGTTAAAATGTTAGTTCAGTTCCACTAAATTAGGCTTCCTCTTTTACAGTGTTCATGTTGCAGTATTGCAGTCTAAATACAAATAAAATGTTGCTTTACCATTTCGTGCTCTTAAAACTACACTGTATACCGTTTCTTATGAGACAGTGAGCTGACATGCTCCAGTAAAACGTTTTATTTTCAGTGCGAAGTGCAAAGAATTAATTGAAGAAAATTAAGTTCGCTACTTTGTTGCTGAGAAAATAAATTTTCATTGTAGAACTGTGTAGATGTATATAGATTACATCTACACAGTTCTACAATGAAAATTATCAATCAAGTTAGCAAGTTAGATTGCTCGTGAGTCTATAGTCACGAGACTCACGAGCATAAATACCTATACACCCTCTAAGTTTTCTTATAAAGTGATAATTGGAACTTAGACAATAGATCAGTCTATTTCATAATCATAATGCTGTAGTTTCCAGAATATTTTGTTCGAAACATCATACAATTTCAATTAATATGTTACTTACCACTGTAAGAAGATTCTGCACATCTACAAGCGTTCATGAAATAACATTAAACTTTTACCAATCTAAATCTTAAAGAAAATTTAGATTTAACACTACTTCTAAATACCTACATTATATTATGACGAATATACATCAAACCCACATTTACAACTCAGAATCCATAATTTCCACATTCACGAAACATTTATTCTACATTAGAAAGTGACACCCATTGACCTCTATACCTGTACAGTGTACTAGAATCAGTTCAGTTGTAGTCCGGAAAGTTCAAACGCGTGAAACACTTTCTCAAAAGGGAATTCTGTCCCGCTATCCCGCTACCCCGCTCGCGCTGTCCTGCTAATTAAATCCGAGCAGCCGAGCTTTGCCCCGCTCGCCAATACTGCCTTCTTGCACGCCAATCCGTACGACCCTGACTTCCATCCCTTTCACACTAACACTGAATCCTATACACGCACCCCTCTCTCAATGAAAGTGACTTTCAGACGGCATTCCTATTACTACGACTGTTTAAATTATAATGGGACACGCTCCTACTTGTTTTTGGAAATGTTTATTATTTCGTGCGTTTCGTTCAGGTTATTTGTGATTTTTGGAGGTTGGCTTCCACTAGGCCAAAATAAAAGATAGCTAAAATGACTAGATTGTGGAAATATTTATGTCAGCTGTTTATTTTACAGAACTATTAAAACTACTTTTTGAATCACAAGCAAAAGATTTTTCATGCAAAATTTTACGAATGAAAATCTACAAAATCTGCAGGGTAAAATGGATTCGTATTAAAACACAAGCAGACAGGCCAGAAGGTTCACTATATCTAAAGACCTGTTGCAAGCTGACACAACAAACGTAGAAAGAGAAAGGTCGTCTCCAAAAGTCTTTCCTGAACGGCATTGCCGGGAACTGTTATTCTGCCTCTTTCTGAACATGTGGTCCTAGGCGGTTCGTGTTCACGGGCACTAACGGGCTCACAAAAAGCACGGCCGATTTGGCGTCCGCCGATAAATTACCGATATTAGGCGCAGCCGCACGTGGGTGGCGCCAGTTGAAGCGACACAAAATCCGGCTTATACTAGCTCTGATTACAATAATATTGGATACATTCAAGATTACCAAAACTTTCGTCTTGAAAGTTTAGATTCTGATTAAAAAAAAAACTGATATTCACTAAGAATAAATCCTTGTATTCTTTGCTTAATTACAGAGACCTACTCATAAAAATACAAACTAAGTAATTGACTTTTACTGAGCTTGCAAAACCCGATAATTATTTGAATAAAAGAACATTCCATTTTCTACTTGTCATGGTTCGATAGTTTGTACAAGTTGAGTTTGTTCAAGTTTAGTAATTGTTGAATCAGACAAGCCTTCTGGTAGACTAACACGTTCCACATTAGTTGGTGGTACGTTATGCTCAGAACCAAACCCAATCCTTCCAACAGAACGTTAGAGAAAGCAGTTAGCGTAATTCCATCTTAACCCTTACTGACTAATTTTATTCTAGTTACAAGTACTCAGTACTACACGCGGGAAACTATTAGACTAAATAAATAGATAGTGTACTATAATAAAATCTCAATAAAATACACCCCAAAAATTACCAAAATTCGCACTCATTTCTCATTTTTAATTCAATTCTCGACACCGCGTTTGGAATTCGAAGCAATGGTTACAGAATAATCCTATACACCAGTGGCGCAGGCTCCTAACAACTCAATTCCTACCGGCTTACCTTCAGAAGTCTAGAACACAACCACTCTCTACCTACCGTAATTGAAAAATTGCACAATCATTACTTTTCACAAGCATCACCAAACGCCTACTCGCACTTGATCAAAAAAAAATTACCCTTCAATGACATTTTGCTATAAAATAACCCGCAGGCGCTATCGGCTTTTTGGCAGCTAAATTTCTATGAAAAATAAACGTCATGACGTCACTACCCAGCCTGCCATATTAGGGCTCTGGTAAGCCGAAGCAAACTGAGTTATTCATAGAGAAAGTAATAGAAAATGCGTGCGCGTGAGCGAGATGGGAAGAAATCGTTATCGCTCGTTGAATTTCGTAAAGAATCGGACATCATTCATGCTTGATGGATGAATTACATTATTTTGGTGCAGTATGCCGAATTTTATCGAGTTACGACAGGGGCAGAAAAAGAAAGTATGATAGGGGAAGAACGAGATAGTATTAGTAATGGTGGATTTCGTATTTGGTTATCTATTTGGATGTTTATTTTGTTCTTCACTTTGATTTTTTTACTATGGTAGCTCTGCATTTTATTAATTTTTTTTTTGTTGTTTTCGTGGTATTTGGGGTCGGTGATAATGAAAATGAGGTCAAAATGAAAATCCAACATTGCGCCGACGTAAAACTTCGGTTTTGACTTCATGGGTGTCGTTTTCGTGGTTTTTGAGGTCGCTGATAATAAAAAAGAGATCAAAATGAAAATCAAAGATGGCGCCGACGAAAAAATTCGGATTTTTCTTCATGGGTGTCGTTTTCGTGGTTTGTGGGGTCGCTGATAATGAAAATGAAGTCAAAATGGAAACCACAGATGGCGCCAACAAAAATTTTTGGTTTTTTCGTCATGGGTATCATTTTCATGGTTCCCGATATTACGGATAACGAAAATGAGGTCAAAACAAACATAGAAAAAAATAGGAAAAAAAAAGTAAAGTTTTTTTTTTCTCGGCTTACCCTGACTCTTTTTACACCCTTCGCCACTGCTATACACAACTGTCAAAGTAACGTGAAAACACTTTGACAGTAGTTTTTCATGCAAGAAGCGCTACTTTCGAGGGTCAACATACGCTGGGTAGGTCCTCCATACATTTCTAAATAGATTTCCATATTCAATCAGATTATGTAAATGTTAATGAGTGAGGCCTCACACCGATGTGTTCCACGCCAACAAGCTATGCTACATGATGTATGAGGCCATTCAATCGGACATTTGTATAGAAATTATATTAATTAGAATTCATAATGTTGGATTACGTGAAGAAATTAATAAAGAATATTAATGTCTTTATTACTTTTTGGGAATTTGATTTATGGTTATCGTTTAGTTTTACGATTACCTATCAAGAGGGATTAAGAATGTTATGTACTCTTTGTTGAGAATCAAACTTAATTATCAATTAAAGCTCATCAGTAGGTAGCTTATTATAGAATCATGGGAGCAATAACAATAAAAATGTTTTAAAGAGTATCTATATTATTGATCGAATAACTTAATCACGTTTAACATGATTTATTAATCGTTAAAGAGAGAATATTTTAAAAAGGCGTGCTGGTAGAAACGAGTCTTTTTATAACACTAATAGCTCGAGTCTTTGTTTGCTTGCCTAAATGAAGAATACTTGAATAAAAAAATTCGTGTCGTAAAAAATACTCAAAATTATATAAAACCGTTATAAGTGGCACCACACGTCACAATGAGCAAGTCACCCTCCCTAAGGGATGTTAGTAAAATGGAATTCATCGTCCGTTTACACGCTGCTGATAGAAAACGTGGCCTCGACCGCAGTGTTTACACAATCACCAGCCGCAGCCCTGCGAGCTGCCAGCGACAATCAGGTAGGGCACGACCTTGTGCCTTGTGGGGTCCCACAGGAGTGACAGCGATGAAAGAGAATGTTTGTGCGATTTTGTTTTACAATTTGGATACCTTGATATTCTTATTCTACTTATTAAATTATTTTACAAAGGAGAATTTTTTAATTATTTTTAATTAATTAATTTCAGAGATTATTGATAATCTTCGAAAGGTAGGCAGAGGTATACAGTAAAGAAAAAGTACAACCACATTTTGCTACTGACGAGTATGTTTCATGTTATCATGTTTTGGTAGTTAAAATATAAATCAATGATATTTTGAAAAGTATGTAGGTATAAGGATGATTTCGAAATAGAATTCTTCAGAAGAGGGGTATTATGCCAGTAAAGCGTCCTAATCGGTTCAGTGACCGTAAAAATAATTTGCTTGTCTTCGGGGAAACGGGTCTTGACGAAAATCTTTAAAGTAAAACTGTTGATAAATCAAATTGGTTGCTCTTTCGTCTGTGAATTTGGTTGTAGCTTATTTAATTGAGCATTAAAACAAAACGGAATTTGTGCACCAAATTCAAACAGGTTTTGCGTAACTTTTGTTTAAAAGGTATAATAACCATGAAATTACGTCAGCTCTCATTTGTCAACCTTTTCGCTGCAATTCCATTATCCAACATACAATTTAGATTCACAGTTTTGGAGGCTAAACATTAACAAAACGCTCATTCAAAGATAAGGCTGGGCCCTAATTTAATAAAAGCGTACAATTGCGTGTTTGTATCCAATAATTAGTGAAAAAGTACGCCGCGTACTGTGCGTAGTGCAGACAAAGTCGGGTCGCGGCCGCGGACAGAACGGCGGGAACTCACGCGACTCATAAATATACTGAGCAAGATATACATCTGCAGCTGCTGAACTACTAATTGTATTAAATGTTTCGTTCACAAATATTGTTCTAAAGGTTAAATGTGGAAAATTTAAAATTCTGGGAACTTACATCTTATTTTCCATCAAACAGTTAAATTATTCTTCGTAGGTTGTCACCCTTACAGATAGTTTGATAATTTGGATGCTCACTAGGTTTTCCTGTGGTTATAACTAGACCTCAGATGGTCCCAACACATCCAAACTTAATCCAACTTTGGCAATAATGTAGGAATACATTACGTCCAACATTAAATATGAGGAGAATTTGAATTCAAAATGTTCCTCCAGCTCCCAGCTAGACCATCATGATATCTGGCTCGCATAATTCACCTTTGGGACAAAACTATTATGTTCAGGACTTTATGATTTAGTACGGGAAACTAAAATAGTTTCAAAACTAGCGTTTGTGGCATAAAGGGCCAATGTTAGGTAAAATCTAGAAAATTAATTACCCTGCAATAAAACACTGAAAATATTGGGGCAAATGAAATAATACCAGTCGCGTTCGGACGATAAAAACAGGCATTATAAAGATAAAGAAAATAATTGCCTCGAACAGTCGTTAATTGTGCGACGATCGTAAAAATGCTAAATCTCGGCAAAACCTTGTTAAGGTTTGTCCGCAGTAAGGTAGAGTTTTGTTTATAAACCTTTGACTTCATTGAAAGTAATTAAATCAGAAATCTGAACATGAGAAAAAGCATGCCCCTAGAGCAAAAGTTATGTTCTTCTCAGCCATGATGACAGTAATAGATCGGAATGATAGTCTGATGCGACTGATGACTAATTTATTTCAAGATTAATTGCATGAGCGGCGGCACTTCATACTAAACATAATAATAACATAAATCTAGGTTCTTCTTTCTTTTTAGTGTCTTGTTTGTTCATATTTGTGTTCAGTGCCACCCACAGAGAGATACACGTATGTACTTGATTTGTGTTATTTCTTGTGATAGCTTTTGTCATTATTGACGTAATATGTCTAAAACAACAACCTCCCAATACCTTAACCCTGGTGATGTAGGCGAATCACAACAAGTCATTGTCTGCGGGTTACGCAACGCTTGCGTGTCTGCACGGAACCCATGAAACGCACGACTATCGTCTATCACAGACCTTATAGCTGGAACTTCTTCAAATTCATATAAAATTGCCTTAAATGGGTTTCACAAAGTTAAAGTATTGACGATTTAGCTTCATAATTTGTTCAAAAGTATTGCTAGCCTTGAGACTGTATAAAGTTTTCTTGTTTCCAAGATATTTTAGATTGTTAACTGTTCTACCAAATGTTTCAAAATTACCTTAGGAACAATATTCGTTATGAAACTCAAATCTCGTCCGTTGTCTGGAGACTTGATGATGATTAATGAGCTCGCAAGAAATCAGAATGTTCGCTCTCGCTCGATCAACTCAAAACGAAAACATTCAACAGCTGGTAAAGCAATCATAATTTATATTCCCCTACAAACAAGCAATTTAATGATTAGGGGTGATCTAATATTATTGAGGTTTCACCACACATTAGTGCAGGCAGAGGGAGAGGGGACGATGCATGCTCAGCGGTTGTAATGTGATCATCATTCGTGTGGTTTATTGCTGTTACGGTAAATAATAGGGCTTTGTTGTAATTATAGATGTGTTATGGGGGCTTTAATTTTTTCTAATGAAGAATGTAATGTTGAAATTCGTTTAATAAATACTGGTACTGATGTTAAAGTTAAAAAAGAAATTGAAAGTCGCAATGTAATTGTGTTTACTCATTCCTTTTTAATCTCGTAATTTTCAAAACTTTCTGCATGAAAATTACGATTGGTACATTTTATTTTTCCTAGAAATATGGAAGTTAAGCTTGAAGAGTTTCATCATAGTATCATAACGATTACGGGTTGTAAGAGGTAACTATTAGGAACTTACTTTGACGGAAACGTCTGCAGTCCTGTCTTAGATGAAAACTTGAACCATTCCTGACTGCTCTCACTTAACAATTCCTTCATTTAGATTCTTTCGAACATTATTGTCACCCCAAGCCTCTCCAATTCCCTTCTCCGCTGTACCGGCGCGCCTCCATGCCTATTTGATTCGCCATAAAACGAGTCCACACGACGTGCTGCACGTCTTCACTAAACTTTTACGTGTGAGCATTTACGGAAGTGCACGAACCTTTCGCTGTATCGACTGAATATTTTATATGAACGTGTGTGAGGGCAGCAAACAGGTGTAGGAGAGATAGAGGAATGATTCTGGTAATTGGGAAAGTTTTCGTTCTATCTTCCGTGTTCATTATCTTTTAACTGAAACTTCAGCCTAACTTATGTCAATCTGATAAAGTGTAAATTGAAAATATGCACCCCATTGTTTGTTTGGAGTTTTATCACAGAAGGCTCATATTGCTACGCAAAATTAAACATTTTGTTTGTTTTATACCTACTTTAAGAAGTTTAACGACGAAAATTGAGCTATAAATATTATTATAAGGTATTCATAAATTATTTGAAGAGCTTGAAGATTATTTGCAAGTATACAATATGTTTGCGAGTAAAGCACTTGTGGTAAACACATTCATTGAGGATTTTAAACTTTGAGCGAAAAGAGTGTACCTAACTCTGATATACAATTATTTTCAAGCCAGGCATGGAATAAATAACATAATTAGCAGTAATGACAACATCGTCCATTACATTGCCTCTATACAAATCTGTGTAAGTGCAACATACAGACAAAGACTCACTAATATACCTTCACTAGACTCGTACGTGAAGTGTAGTTCCCGCGGGCTTGCTAACTGTTCTAGTCGGGTGGCCTGAGGGCCTGGGAGCCTGAGTGCCGGTGCCTGACATTTTGTTAGGTGTCGGTGTGTTTATTTTGTTTGCTGCTCGAATTGGGTCAGTGTGATCTCTGGGATTTGTTCGGCTGGTTTAGAGACTAGAGTTGTGCCTGGGAATGTATTTGTTACAACATATACATCACGCCCGTTCCTGATCCCTGAAGGGTTAAACAGAAGCGAATCAAACAGTACTCCCACGCCAGGTACGTTTAGGGCACATGTAATAAAGGGAGAACCTATTGCTATCAACGAGGCACAAATCTACCCTCCGTAGCTGGTACTGAGGAATAAAGGGAGAACCTATTGCTGTCAACGAGGCACAAATTTACCCTCCGTAGCTGGTACTGAGGAATAAAGGGAGAACCTATTGCTATCAACGAGGCACAAATTTACCCTCCGTAGCTGGTACTGAGGAACAAAGGGAGAACCTATTGCTATCAACGAGGCACAAATCTACCCTCCGTAGCTGGTACTGAGGAATAAAGGGAGAACCTATTGCTATCAACGAGGCACAAATTTACCCTCCGTAGCTGGTACTGAGGAATAAAGGGAGAACCTATTGCTATCAACGAGGCACAAATTTACCCTCCGTAGCTGGTACTGAGGAATAAAGGGAGAACCTATTGCTATCAACGAGGCACAAATTTACCCTCCGTAGCTGGTACTGAGGAATAAAGGGAGAACCTATTGCTATCAACGAGGCACAAATTTACCCTCCGTAGCTGGTACTGAGGAACAAAGGGAGAACCTATTGCTATCAACGAGGCACAAATCTACCCTCCGTAGCTGGTACTGAGGAATTCCTGAAGGAAAAATCGAATTAAACTTTGCCCTGGGAAATGTTCCTTAGGATCTTCTCAGTTGCAATCGCGATCACTAGTCCAACGAGGCAGTGTGGAACGAGAAATTGTTAAGGTGGATGCTCCATGGTAGCAATTTCTCATATGATTTTTGCAATTTGCACTTTTTCATTTTTTCAAGGTCAAAATCGTTCCTCGACCTTTATGAACATGGAGGGTTCAAATCAAATCAAATCAAATCAAATCATTTATTCTTTGCAAACATGGGTAATAGGTACAATGATGTTCTTTTAGAATAAAGTTCTCCACATCTTTTTTTGGGTTATATTGATGATTTTGATGATTATAATTTTGTAACTACATACGTCTTACAGTCGCGAACAATATTTCGATCGACATACAACCTAGTACTGGCCTGCAAATTGCAAAAAAAACGTTAGGAAATTTGAATTTTGCGGGGTGGGTCCTGACGCTTTCACCTTAATACAGGTTCATTAAAAAATAGTACTGCAACGATTGGATACCCATAATTTCGTTGAACGTCTACGTTCTACTCCTAAAACATAATGACTAGTCTTATTTCCTTTTTTGTCGTTAATCTAAAATTAGTTGCGTCCTCGGCCCGTGTTTTGTGACTCTCGAGTGGTTTCATTGAATTGCAATCAAGCTCCATAAAACCCTCAATTACACTATAATGTTCCAACTGGGACTTCAAACAAGGATATCCTTACTTTGTTTTTACGTTAGTTTGAATGTTTTTTGGTAGGTTAATGCTGGTGTGTTTTATATACTTGGCAGCAGATCGGGTATAGACGTGAAAGAATTATCGGTCCATGACCCATGCAAAACGTCAACCCCTGTTAGACTCAAACGTAAAGAGCGAAAATTCCATATAACTCGATTCCTACCAGATTCCCTTTGAAAAATAGCACACTCAGTATTCTATACTGTATAGGCAAAAAATGTACATTAAAGATATGTACTCTAGATACTCTTGCAAAAATAAACCCTTCGCTCAAAAAATGTACATTAAAGATATGTACTCTAGATACTCTTACAAAAATAAACCCTTCGCTACCGGGAGCAACTGTTAATTTTTCGCGATCACGACTTTGGTCACATGTAGGAAGTTGTTTTGTTTGATGATCTGTTCCACACTCGATGACCACCCAAGTATCAACAAGCATTTCTGATACACGTTGTAGAATTATAACAAAATGCACAATACTCACACATAACATAACATCACGCCTGTTACTCCCGACGGCGTAAGGCTAAGATACACCTAATAGTACGACCACATTTTGCCAGTTATGTATAAGTCTCATATGATAGGGGGGCGAGCATATTGTCACCAGGTACAAATCCAGACTCTGTGTGCTGTCACTGAGAAGTTATTGAAACAGCCAATAACATTTTTCCCGACCTGGAAATTGAACCCAGGACCTAACAGTCGCGCTCGCTACAACTAGACCAACTCATACTCATAACACTCGTCCTTCATTAACATTATCATTGTTGCTTTACTCCCGATTCAAAGTATCTTCAATGAAACTTGAAGCACCAAAGCAACAATAGAAGAGTATACATTAATTAGTAGGTACAACTTCTACAATTATTGTCAACTTGTTGAGCGAGTTGCTGGAGACTGTGGCTTATTAAATTAATTGAGATTTAAACGTCTTTGTTCAACTAGCACAATGACAGAACCTAAGGGTTGGTTCACATTTGACATAGTGCAAAAAATCGCTTTTAAGCTGACTGACTGACTAGTATACGGTGGTTTGAACGAGGGTTCATACTTTGTTTACATTCAGTGTACTCGTACACATGTACCTACTCGCAGGTGTGGACACACCTTTAATTACTGCTGATACTAAATAGTATAAGCATAACCAGCCTAAAACGTTCCCACTGCTGAGACACAAATGTGTCTTCTCTGTGAGGGAGTGTGCCATGGTTCACAACACAGGCCCAGTCCGGGTCGATGGATGTCAAAAAAATCTTCGTGTGTGCTCACTGTAACAGGAAGAAATAAGAATGTTCTACTGCAATAATATTGATGTTCATGTAGAACTTCTACATGAACATCAATATTATTGTTGTCTACAGTTGGTTTAACGACAACGTTCTCATACAAACAAACAAATAAATCCCAATCAACATAATTTAATTGAAACCTTCTTGAAGTAAACAGTTTTACGTCTACACATGAACATTAGCTAGGGGACGGCATGCGGCAAGGGGGACGGATACCGCAGTCACAACATGGCTTATTTGTGGCATCGGCAGGATGCGTGGCGTCACGCGAACATACACACAGATATTAACATTCCCCACAGACATATTATTGGGAGAGTGTAGTCTTATAATATTGTACTTTCTGAGGTGAAATATGCGTGATAATCATTGCTCGTAGAAGATAGCGAGACAAGCTGAACAAGACCAGCAACCAATCGTCCACATTGGCCTTGGATCGAAACAAATGGAAGTCATGGAAGATACGAGTAGCTTTGCCCAGCAGTGGGATGATGCAGCCTTACATGCATGTGGCAAAACATGTCTGAACGATTTTCTGTATTTATGTTGTCCTCCATGAACTTTTTTTTATTGTATGTGGCACGTCATGTTTTGAGCAAATAAAATATATCTTATCTTTAAAAATATATATCACAGTATCAGTAATCATTGCTCATGACTTCTCTGCATTGCAATTATTGCAAACTGGTATGCGATTTAGCAATGTTGTCAAGTTCAAAGTGTTTTGGGTAATTTAAATTTGTCTCCGATAGCCAATATCGTAGCAGTAGTCATTTGCAAGACTGGTAACATTGTTGCTTATCGTAGTAAGGTTAAAAACTAAGGTCAGTCTGTTGCTACCTTCCCTAAATTTTCTTTGATTTAGTTTTTTCTAAAATATAAAGCAATAAACCACTTTAAAGTAAACTTTAGAACTTTAGAGCTTTGAAAGTTCGCTCCAATAAACCTTTTAAAATAATTTAGATACCTACTAAAAGTGATGGTCAAAAAGATTTATTCCCTTTATGTCGAGTCTGGAAGTCTATAAATAGTCTCTATTGTTTTAAAATAGATTTATGTAGTATGACGTAAATGGTACGGTATTTGGTTATCAAGGAATGTTATTCAAACACAAAGTTATTTATTTTATAGTAATGGAAATAATGATTAATGGAAGAAGTGTTTTTAATGGATGATTAGAAAACATTATGTTTGAAAGTTTCATAGTCTTAAGAAATAATATATGATTTAGAACTACAACTAAGGCTGCCTGTCCACTGAAGCGGAGCTAGGTTGCGGAGCGGAGAATCGGGGAAATATTAACCAATAGGATTGCATACTAGTGTGAAGCTGGTATTTTATGCAATTTTATTGGTTATTATTTATCCTTTTCTCCGCTCCGCAGCCTAGCTCCGCTTCAGTGGACAGGCAGCCTTACTGTCGTTTTTGATTTCGTCTGAAGCGGATTTCAATGTTGAGTGCAAGTATAAACTGTAAGTTATGTAAAGGTCCTATTTGGAACACTGCTTTATCTATGTACCTGCAAATTTGAATAAAAAGATAATTTTCAATTCATTCTAACACGGAGCTGCATTTAATGGCATATAAATTATTGTACACTTCTACGTTTACTACATCTGTAATAGTCTGCTAACTGCGCGTTACTATTCAGATGCGGTATGAATAAGTGCGGTAATGCGCGGTAATACCTGGTAATACGCGGTAATGCGCGGTAACGTGCCGTAATGTCGCGGTAAAAGACACCGATTATATTGTGGCGATATGACCATGCGACAAGAAGATACCGAAGGACTACTGACAACGATTTAGGAGGAGCTTGGAGAGTACGTGCTCAAAAATCTGTGGAATGTCAGTACAATAGACTTCTGGTTACTATGGTGATGAAGATAAATGACGATGTTGGTGAAATCATCTACATATACACTGGTGCAGACAACTGCGGACTAACCGCGGATACTGACAACTTACAAACTCTTTACGAAGCTGAAAGGCGCTTGTCCCCGTCATTGCGATCATTTTTTTTGTTCTACATCATACCTGGGGGTTAAAGTTCCAATTTATTGTCATTTTTTATAATCAATTTTTTTATTGTTAGATTTTTACTTTAAACACCTCTACAACCTTCGTACTATTCAATCCATCGATTAGCACAAAGTGTTAAGTGCGTTACATTTTAAAGGAAGGCGCCGAACGTACTTATTTATGTAAACAGATGCGTCATAATAGCAAGAGGTACATAACTGGTTGGAACAAATATGTTCGTGATGCTCACAGAGAGGCTCGACTGTGTTATCAAACATGGTTGTTTTATGGTAAACCGGCTAGTGGTTATGTTTACAATAAAATGTGTCAATCTAGGAAAACCTTTAAGACCAATGTGAAATATTGTCAAGATAACCAACAGCAGATAAAAATGGATATTTTAGCTAAACATCACACTAAAAAGAAATTTGGATCATTTTGGAAATCAACAAATAGTTTGAATCCGAAGTTGAGTCCACCTGTGAGCGTGGCGGGGGTACACGAGCCGGCGGATATAGCCAATGCATTTCGGCGTCATTTCCAGGTGAAGTCACCTCTTGCTAGACCTGTGCAGGTGTTTGATGCTGGTGGCAACTCTGGGCAGATTTCTGTTGTTTTTACGGCACAAGAAATATCAGCCATCATAAAGAAAATGGAGAGGGGTAAATCCCCGGGTCATGATGGCCTCAGCATCGAGCACCTGAGGTATGCGGGGGGACACTTGCCGCGTGTGCTAGCTTTATTTTTTAACCTGTGTGTTAGCCACGGTTACTTACCTGATGACCTAATGTATACAATGGTAGTACCTATTGTGAAAAATAAAACGGGGGATGTCTCTGACTTATCCAATTACAGGCCCATTTCTCTGGCCACTGTCGTGGCTAAAGTGTTGGACAGTCTGCTTGATAAGCAATTGGCTAAACACCTCGAACTACATGACGCCCAGTTCGGTTTTAAGCCGGGGCTGCCATTTGTTAGGGACCTAGCTAAGGACTTGATTCAAAAGCAGTGGACTGTAATTTAAAAATAGTATAATCCAAAATAGGTAACAATGTTGGTAAACGTAAGGGAAAGTGCGCGCGCGTCGTCTTCAGAGATCGGTAGCGAAGTGGGCTCGTGACCCGCGTCCCGCACGTCGCGCGCCGCACCTCTCGCCGCCGCCCGCCGTCGCCCGCCGTCGCCCGCCGTCATCCGACGGCAGCCGAAGATTGCCGAGTGGTCGGAGGCGCCCGAACATCCTCCCCGGGTTGAAGAATTCAAGTGAGAGGAAGTGGGCAGACGTTGTTGTAAACCCGCACCACCGTTCCTCTCTTCGTCTTCAACTCCACTACCCGTGTGGTCCCGTCGCTGCCAGGGAAGACCTTGATGACACGCCCCAGTGGCCACACCAAGGGCGGTTGGCCTTTCTCTTTGATGAGAACCAGTGCTCCCATTGCTTGTGCCTCAAGCAGACTGTCCAATACTACACGGACAGGAAGACTCCTATTTTTGCTTGTTTTCTGGATCTGACAAGGGCATTTGATCTTGTATGTTATGATGTTCTGTGGCGTAAACTCAAATGTGAAACTACCTTACCAGCTGAAATAGTGTCAATGTTTAAGTACTGGTATAGTAGTCAAAGCAATAGCGTGAAGTGGAATGGTTCACACTCGGACGTGTATCGGTTGGAGTGCGGGGTGAGGCAAGGGGGGCTCAGCTCACCCAGGCTCTTCAACCTATACATGAACCAGCTGATCCTTGAGCTCAGCAGCACCAGCGTCGGATGTCATATCGACGGGGTGTGCATTAATAATATTAGTTATGCTGACGATATGGTGTTGCTGAGTCCATCGATCTGTGCTCTAAGGCGACTGATCGCTATTTGTGAAGGCTACGCGGTGAAGCATGGGCTCAAATATAACGTCGCAAAGAGCGAAATAATGGTTTTTAAAGCAGGCAGTGTGACATATTCCTGTATTCCAACTGTCGCTCTTAGTGGAGAACCACTGCGAAGGGTGGACAAGTTTAAATATCTGGGCCACTGGGTCACTGAAGATCTTAAAGATAATTGTGACATTGAAAGGGAACGTAGGTCGCTGGCTGTCCGTTGTAACATGCTGGCTCGCAGGTTTGCACGTTGTACGAAGCCAGTTAAAGTAACGCTATTCAAGGCTTACTGTCAGTCCTTCTACACGTGCAGCCTGTGGGTCAACTTTACTCAGCGGACATACAGCGACCTACGCGTTCAATACAATAATGCACTGAGAGTGCTGCTGCGGCTGCCGTGGCGTAGTAGTGCGTCGGGGATGTTTGCAGATAATAATATTGATGGTTTTGCCGCCATTATTAGAAATAGATGTGCATCCCTGATGACTCGTGTTCGCGGCAGCACCAACAGTATTCTCAGTGTGTTCGCAGATCGGTGGGATTCCCCGATGATGCGGAGATGGATACGACTCCATGCTGAATATTGACTGTATGTAAATTTTTATCTGTGTGTGTAACCTACTAACACTAGAACTTAAGTAAAATTGTTACTAACCCTATGGACTCCGGTCTGAAATAAAAAGTTTCTATTCTATTCTATTCTATTGAGTTCCACCTACATCAAAACATGATTTTTCACCCCAAAAAAGAAGTGTTTTACAGCAATATATTTGCGTAAAGTTACATAGCTTGATGTACAGAATACTTGGTTGACGACTTCGTGATGAGGTTGTTTACACCCCCTGTATGTGTGTGTCCGGATGAGTGTCCTGTGTCCGGATCCGTCTTTCGTGACTTATCCGTATTGGCTTGACAGAACCTTTCAGAGGTGGAATGGAACCAAATAGTAACCAATATTAAAGTCCCCCAAAGAGCTTGATGTCGTTCTCAATTATACATGGAGTGGACCTTCTTTAGATCTTTACTTATTTTTGTGATGTAACTGTATTCTAGTCGTGGAATGCGGTTATATTCGAGCAGTAATCAAGTTGAAATATTGAAAACCCATTGTATTGAGTTATTATCGGCAAATAACCTTCATCCAACGGCCTTTTGAGACTGTCAGCACTTTGAAATGTATTGACTAGTATCAGTAATCATAGTGGACCAGTTAATATTGCCCTGGAGGTAGCATTCCGTAGTAAATATTGGGTAATATAAGTAGTGAAATATTTAGCAAGTGGAACAATGTTAACCGGTTAACAGCAGGTTCCTAATTATAAATAATTTACAGCTGTGCTGTATTTCCTGTGTTGGCATATATTTAGTTTGCCATAAAAATATATTTAGTTAATTTATAGGTTAATAGCTATGAATCTAAACCATGGACCAGCAACGAAGAGACTAAACTGAGAAAACAACAACCTTAATTTTACCACACTCATACTTACTCAACTTTGCCATCAGATCCAACCCCTTAAAACCATACTTCGCGGCAGTTCTCATACGTGGATTGAGTGTTAATCCTCTTATGTACACTACAGGAAGATGCGGCATGTAATTAGTTCCCGTGTTGTTTCAGAGCAAGGAGCTAAGCGGGAGCGACTGCGGTATGGGGGTGCACGCACCCGACACTTTGCCCGGCCTCAAGCACCACTACTGTAGCGACAGGTATTGCCAACTTATCATCATACTTATATCATAGACTATAATATTATAATATCTTCTTCTTAGCATATCGTTGGCAAAAATAAAAATTCAGCGAATCTATGAGTAGCTCGCTGATGTAGTGAAAAAGTCATCAAGTGCATGCGGTGCAACGTGGAAAATGGGTGGTCAAGAAATTAAAACCCTCTTTAGTTCTATATTGGCGGGATTTTTCGTCATGAATTGGATGAGAGAAAGAGAAACGCTGAACGTCTTTCGGGCAGTTTATTTCACAAAGGTCTAATCTTTCCTTCACCGCAGTTTTTCGTTCAAAATCCGATTTCCAGGTGTCCAAAGGTGCAAGTGATTTACTAAAATTGGACGCACAGGGTAAAATATATGGTTCAATCTAAAATATTCGGAGCACAACCTGCGATTTTCGATGGCATGACCTAAATTGGTATTGCAGTAACGTATTTCGTGAGTTTCTATGCAATACGGGTTACTGCGTCGTTCATGCAGTGCTGTGTCGTGTAATATTGTATGAGCCCGTATGCAGCGCGCTGTAAAAGTTCCAGTTAAGTAGTTTCAATTTGTAGAACGACCTCTGTAGTTACAGTAAGGTTTCTTGATATTTTTATAATACTTACATTGGGTAGGTAAGTGCAACGAGCCGCTCTTAAACAATTTTCAAGCCTATTAAGATGATGGACAGATTTAGCAAGAGGACCTTTTTTTTTGACAAGCCCGCCACACACGCCCAAACCACTGAAACTCCTGAAAGCCAGAATCAACAGTGGCGACCACCAGAAAAGCGCTGAGACAATGAAGCTCGACGAAGTCCCAGAGAATGAATTTAACTGTCTTGGATCCCGCAACGAAATTAATCAGAAAGTATAGCGGAGGAGTAGGAAAAAACCGTAATTTCCACTTCCCTCCATATCAGCAGGAGACAGAACGAAACAAGGCCAATAGGCACAAAGGGACGTTTACAACTGAGATAGGCCCAGTTGCCTAGCACCACGGATAAATAATAACGTTAATGGGTCCTAAGTTGAGAGCTTATTGCTGCTATTATATTTGATTCCAATAATAAGTATGGCAAAAACGCTTGAACGCGCGGAAATTTGCTCTAGTTTCTACAAGGTCCGTATAGTAAATAACTCCGGATGTAACCTGTACACTATCCAACATAATATTGCGTTCATTTTGCCAACTCGTCCCACAAAATGTGATGTGCAGATTGTTCATATTCGCAGTCAGATGTGGAACATCGACAAAAAGGCGAGTCAACAAGCTTGAAGGAAAATAGTTTACTCTTAAAGTTGCCATGACCAGTAAGAAATTGGGCAACACAGTGATCAACCTCCAGCCATGTCTTGTCCAGCCACTCACGAACGGATGGAAAGAACTGGTGGAGGTGTCTGCCCTTGATGGAATTGGACATCAAGTTAAATTTAGTCAAATTAGCAGGAAGACTGTTGGAAGTAATCGTAGAAATACGAAACACTTTGAAAGTGTTTATCATTTTTCTAGCCCTATCCTCACTTTCTTTTACTACCAGCTAATCACAAGTTCTGCTACAATTTTCTAGGTCGCCAGCGAAATGCAACATAATGGGCGTGTCGAAGCTAGTGAACGAGCCGAGCCCCAGCAGCTCGGAGGAGTCGAACTCGCCGACGGAGATCAACTGCTACCGGCGCCTGGGCGAGCGGCCGCCGCTCATGAAGCGGCTGGCCATGGGGTTCAGCGGCGCGCTGCTGCAGCCCTCCGACGACGACTCTACGCCGCTCGTCGCAGACACACCCACCACGTAAGTGTTAAGGAATGGTTATAATTTATCACACTGTTTGGAAATCCAGTGATCATTATGCTGTGTGATTTTTTTATTCAGCTAATGGTCTGCCTGAATCTCAAACTGATAGCTGTCATTTGCGAATCGTTCACAATGGTGTTGAGCAATGTGTTTTCTCGATAACTTGAATGAGTCTTTGAATGAGGAAGAACGAACACCAAAGCAAGATGGACTACGATCCACTTCCAATCCCAGCAGTGGGACCATCACATCGCTATTATTTCTGCCTATATTTGTCATAAGCCAAGGAATCTTCTGTACCCATTTTGGCAATACCTACAACACAAAATGATCTCCCTTTGCAGCCCCACAAACCTGCCGCTGTGCATGAACGGAGGCTACATCAACGAGGCGTCGGAGGCGGAGGCGCGCACGCGGGAGAGTAACCGCGAGCCGCCCGCCGTCCCCCCCGCCCCCGCCGTCCCCACCGTCCCCACCGCGCCGCGCCGGACTGAACACCTCATGCATGCAGACCTCGACGTCGACTTCAGGAGGTGTAACAATATGAAGAACAGGTGAGTAGGGTACCTACATCACTTCCCTACTGCTCGATGTATTCCAACTTGAAAATGAGACTAAAAAACATGGTGATGATGATGACCATCTTCGAACAAAAATGTTCAGCAATGGCAAAACCCTTACAACTCAGTTATAGCATAAACTGTTATGACAACTACTGATGATTTCTACAAAATTGCAAGTATCAAAACAATGAATTCCATTCAAAATGTAAGGACTATTCGATAAGAAGCGGAACGCGAACAGAAGCACCTAGTTTAAAAGTATGCGTTCACTTCAAGTTTATTACGTTTTTAATTTAAAACGCTCAAACATAAATCCAACTTTAAACTTATGGAAATCGAATTATCACGGAATGGGTATCCGAATAAAGAAATACAGCATCATAAATTCCCAATTGACACCTCAGTCCAGAAAACTTTTTAAGTTGCACAAAAGCCTTTATAAAATCTATTCCGTGGATTTAAAATATTCCGTAACGAGAGCCGCAGCACTGGGTCCATTCTATTTACTTTTTGCTTTGAAAAAAGTTCTATATTAAATTACCGCGATGATAGCGGCTTAATGGAAACTGGGTCACGACTTTTCATTCCTTTGAATGGTTCCCAACAATATTTTACTTTAATACTTTTGAGCTTAGAGAACAGAGCAAATGACGTCACAACTTTTGTTGAATGAAAATTATGAACGCGTATTTGAGAAAAGCTTTACGAGTATTTGGAGTTGTGGTTGCGAATGTGCTGGAAGGTATCTATTTATTTTTAGTTATATAGTTTTTCCTCATGATGAAGAAAAGCTATATAACTGGAGTTCATACAGAGGAAGTTGCTAGTGAACTGTAATTTGAAGATTCCTTGGATAGGACCTTCTAAATTAAATTATTTATGGTAGTTCTTGTCAATACAGTCTGGGTGTTTTACGTACCATGTGTCTGTTCAACTCTCAAATAAATCACTGTGTTTCCAGTGAGTCAGCAGCGTGCAGTCGCACGACATCATCGTCTTCGGGCGCGTCATCGTGCGGCGTCGTGCCCGGCAACAACAACGTGCCGCGCGCCGAGCCGGAACTGAGGCAAGCGCCCTGGTTCCAGCACGGCATCCCTAGAGAAGTAACTTGACAATATTACTTGCAACGGGGGGTGCTAGAAGCCTAGGTTTCTCGCCTGAGTATTTGCGTGAGAGTTTATTTGTTTTCTCCGCAGTTTCTGTCACAACACGAGCTTGCAGCTTGTAGGAAACTGTTTCTAATGCCCTTATTTGTGTGGATGTCCTAAATTTTTATTCATCATTGTTATTGCAGATAGCGCTCGAAGTGCTAAGCTCGCAGCCAGTGGGTGCGTTCCTGGTGCGCGGCAGTACGACGCAGACAGGTTGCTTCGCGCTGTCCGTGCGCGTGCCGCGGGACTTCACGCCGGCCGGCATCGCGCACTACCTCATACTGCGCACGCCCAAGGGGTATAAGATTAAGGTTGGTGTTCTATGAAACCTATCAACGTTCTAATTCCCTTTCTTTACTTCGTAAGGTGGGGTTAACTCGGTGGAATGTCTTCTGGATCTGAAGTTGTGTCGTAAACTTCTTATGTTCCAAGCTTCTGTCATATCCTGTAAATATGCAGTCAGTGTCGTGCCAGCTACACGGATAAAAAAATATCTACTATAAATTATGTTGCATTATTGAGATTCACGATTGAATTTGGTATAAAGGGTGTAAAACACCTCTTCACGAAGCCGAAAGGCACTTGTTCTCCCAATCATTGCGATCATTTTTTTTGTTCTGCATCATACCTGGGAACCTTCTAGTTACGGAGATATGGGGGGTCAAAGTTGCAACTTTTTGACAAGTTTTTTTTTTAACTACAAGTATTTTTTGCAAGATTTTGACTTTTAACACCTCTACGACAGCCGTACTATTCAATCCATCCATCAGCACAATGTTTTAAGTGCCTTACATTGAGTTCTACCACAAAACATGATTTATAACCTCAAAAAAAAAGTTGTATCTCAATAATTTTTGCGTAGAGTTACTTAGTTTTATGTACAGAATGCTTGGTTAACGGCTTTGTGATGAGGTGGTTTATACCCTGTATACCTGACAGAATAATTATTTACTTCAATTATCTTCAATAAAAGGTGTAGCAATTTTTTTTTATCATATTGCAGTTGTTATTCTGAATCTGGTACTTATTTAATAAAAAATTCTGCCGCTCGTAACTTTTACCTTGTATATTTACACAGTAGAAGTTACAAGCTGTAGGATTTTATTGACGTAATTTACCAAAGTTTAAAAAAAATCAAGTAAATATTGATCTGTCCCAGGGTTTCACAAAGGAGTTCACGTCGCTGTGCGCGCTGGTGACGCACCACAGCGTGATGCCGGAGCTGCTGCCGGTCCCGCTCCGGCTGGCGCGCGGCGCGCGGGCGAGCCGGCGCGACGTGCACGCCGAGCTGGACCGGCTCGACGCACTGCGCGCGCCGCCCCCCGCACACGACAACGCGCGCCACACCCCGCACCACACCCCGCACCACACGCAGCACCACACTTCACACCACACCGCGCACCCGCAGCACCAGCATCAGCACCACTTTCTAGCGCAACTCGATGTGTAGACCACTGTTTACTCGTTATGCTGTGTCTACGTCTCATCGCTGAACTGAACTGTTATACTTAGGGCAAGCTTCACGAATCAAACTGTACGCACCTACGTTCAACATGAAATACTGACACTGATAGCTCTTGGACGCGGTTCAGACGTGCTGATCGCGTTCAGTTTCATTGGTGAAATTAGCTCTCGATGTGATTGGGAATCGTGGTGGACTGTGGCTAATCGCAAGAAGACGAAGACGAGGACCGATCGCTGTGAGACATTTTAGTTTTATCACGTCGTGACTGCTCCATCGATATGTCACTTAGTTGAAACTATTGCCGTGATAGATCTGCACTGTGATTCTATGAAATCTGTCTATTTCGATATCACTTCTGCTTCTACATTTAAAACGAAGTTTTAATAGTGGCATTAGCAAGTGAAATGGAATCAGAAGTGAATTCGATGGAGATTTTATAGATTAGCAAATTAAAACTCGATGAGTGTTTGTCGCGAGCTGTTACGTGAGTATGCCCAATTTCAACGAACATGCGTTTAACTACAATTAAATCAATAGGTTTGTTTCCACCATCAATAAATTGCAAATCTATTTAGTCCGTCAATTAGAGTATTGGAAAATAATGGATACGTATTTTTTGTTTTTGTAAATCAACGAATATTGACAAAGATAAAACGCATCAAAACTCGGAGTGGGGGCTCGTGACGTCACTGTTCGGTATAAACTCACTAAGAATGATACCGAACAGTGACGTATTGGGAATTTTAAAAGCGTCGTATCTTCGTCAATTTTGGTTTATGTGACAAAAGAAAAAATACGGGTCAAATATTTTTTGATAATCTAAGTGACGGACTAATTAGATTTTTTCAGTTAACAAGCCTATTGTATCTATTATAAAAAAATAGGTTACATGATTGACATAGGTACTACTCACTGCCTCACTATGTGTTTCAAGGTTTAAGCTGGTAAATTAATTCATTTTTAAAAATTCACTTACCTAAATCGTTATAGAAAATGTATCCCTGTCTCATGTGTTTCATTCACTGTTAGCGGAAAATTATGGCAAATGTGAAAAGATTAAAAACAATTAAACGGTTAAACGCACATGGATTTAAAACCAAAATAACAATTTCTCACTTAAATAAAACTTTACAATAATATCTTCGCATTAAAACTATTCACTGTTATTTAAAACATAAGTAATCAAAAATAAAAAGATTTCTATATCATTGTAAAGAAGAAGAATATCTAAAATAGTCATGTTTAAGGAGTCATTAAATTATTGTATGTTGTTTAGTATCTGTTGGTAAGTTCTCTTTTGTAAGAATAATGTGATAAATATCATACTTAGGGTGTGTACGCAAATGTAAAAAATATATTTGTAAAAATTAAAATGTGTATATGGATTGTAATTATTAGAAGATTTGTGTCATAATCATAGTTTATACGATAGTTATAGAGAAGGGAAACGCGCATGGTTTGAGTTCAGGGACGACATCTATGTTCTGCTTACAGAAGCACTGAATCATTTACACAAACGACTCACGCTTCATTGACTTGAAAGCTGCTGCACTTAGAATTCCATCGAACACCCCCGAGTGCCTCTTCTCTCTCTCTTAGTTTAAGTTGACGGCCAACTGCTTCGTAAGATGTGGACGGCGAGGTTTGCCACGATCTTTACGTGATTCCCAGACAGCGTTGCATTTGAAGATCCTATATAAAGCTAAAGTTCATGTCAGGCTGGCTGCGGAACACCTTCTATCGAGCCTAAGCGGAGTTTTGTTCAGGTCGCATTATTTGTTCTCAGATGAAATTGTTTTTGTCAAATCTAGATGCATCCGATCTTTAGCCTATAGTCACTACCCAACAGGCAGATGTTCCGCCTCTTGTGAACAGAACATTGATGTCGTTGAGTTTCAGCTGGGTTGCGCTTTAATTGTTTTATTTGAAGTTGTGTAGGTATGGTCTAGTCTAATGAGATGTACAGTGAGTGTGTGCACGGTTTGTTTCACTTATGATACCACACAAATAATAATTAGTTATACTAGGTTGAGTAACGTGTTACAATTAAGACTGCTGTTGTTGACATGTTGGCTTCATTACGTGCCTACTTTATAATATCTAATCGTACTGTTACATTCTAATTCTGATTTATTATACCAGTGCCTCTCCGATTTGATAATTGATAATTATCATGTTTAACAAAATCGAAGTTTTTCAAATGAAGCGTCTACTTGAACATAGATATTTGCCCCGCTAATAAAATAACAACAAAACTTCCTACCTACTTACCTATAATATTTCCTATGGGCCTACAATATAGAAACAAATATCATATACGAATATGTCATCCAGAAGAAGCATCGAACTACTATTCAATGCATTTTGACTATATTCGTGTAGATCTGAGCCCAACTGTAATTTCACTCAACTTATTTACTAACGTTTCACGGTGATTTCACACATTGACATTGACAAATCTGTCGAAAACACACAATCGAGAAGGCACTGAAATGTTTGTAAATTAGTGGAAACAGGACCTTGTACCTTTCATCTTGCCTTACGTATCGTTGGCAAAAAGTCCAAATATGTTTATCCCAAACTAAAGCTCGGTTCTGTTTGTGGAATATTTGGCCCACAGGGAGCTAAAACTTATATTTTGCTCTTTTAGCAATGATGTTATTACTTTAGTCATTAAAGAACGAATACGTCTTTCAGTGACAACTCGTGTCAACAACAGTCAGCCATTTGCAATAATATAAGAGTTAACATCGGAGCGACAGTGTCGCTCCCACGGTGTATATTGTAAACAAGTTGCCTTTTAGCGAGTACCTACACTACGGCTTCGCGTTTATGACGTACAGACACACAGACAAACTAAAACAGAGGTAAAAGTTCAGTTAAACCAGTCCCGACTAATTGAGGACCGGCTGCGGACACCGGACACTGATAGATTCTTCAGAAAAGGTGTAGTCAAACCAAGCGGACTGTACGTTACGGAGAATACGTTTTATTTTTTAACTTTGACAGCTACTGTTTTAAAATATCAGGCATAGTCCGGTGTCCCAACCTAGCCCCAGTCCGGTTCGCACGGTTTTACCGTTCCTTAAGAACTTGTGAAGAGTTGTCCATATCCGAAGCCGTGTCCAGTGTTTTTCCATCTAGTTTGCCATTAATTAGAGTCACATTGTCACGATTGACAGTGCGTATATATGTCTGTGTGTCTGTCCGTCATACAAAATGTTGATTGTTATACACTGCCTTAGTACGAGACGTTTGTATAAACATATTGATATCAGTAGCTTAGTCTGTTGATGTTATACTGTAATTGCCATCTCATCAATAGTTTATTATTATAGGACGTTAGAACTTGAGATTTTTTGATATTGTAACACTGGCAATACTCATTACCTACTATTCACTGTATTCAAATTCTATAGATCTTCTTCTTTATATGTTTGTTATAGATAACTTGGGAAGCTTGCTAAACTTCATCTAGATCCAGATCGTTATAAAGTAATGACCAGTTATCGGAGTAGGTAGATTGATTTTTGGTACTTGTATCATAAATGCACACAGAAAGAATAACATGGATAAGCCATTTTTCCGGAAAGTAATTCCGGTATTTCTGGATTCAATTAAATTTTAATATTGTTAATGTTGGTATTGATATTATTAGGTACTTCTCAATTAAAAATTTAAAGGAAGGTATCTAAACTAAATTAATTTATTATTTATCTGATGAATAATAAAATAATTAATATATTTTTTTCATTTTGCCTTTTTATGGCCACAACTTTTTATAAATTGTTGCACTTAAATAAAAAATAATCAACCAGTTCCGGAGAAATGTCCATAAGTATTAATATATACGTTTCGGATCAGTGACCCCAATTCAATCTACCTACTCCGATCACTGTAATAACCCAGTTATAGATTCATAAAACTGTTGAGTCACATTATCAAGTGACAGGTATCATATCGATTTGACTAATGAAATGTTTGCCAAGGTTTTTTACATTGCGCATTTGTACTAAATCCATAATACAGCAAAGTTAGAACAATTTATGTAATATCTGAATAATTACTTCAATTAAAGCTTCACCACAGGAACATGATAGTAAAAAGTGACCTGTTTTTTTTTTAAATATTTATCTTCAATATCGGTAACGAAATTTATGTATCACTGCTTGAAAAATTAATTTGAGAATACCTATAAACATTGTTTTTCTCTAATCTTTTTCTAGATCGTTATGTATTTCACTGTTCACAGTCCCGACACTAGATGTCGCTATAAGTGTCCTGTAAGCCAAGCGTCAGTTTTGTACCTAATAAGCGAATTTTATCCACCTTTACAAATGTAGTTAACTACATCAGTGAAACTAATAATTTATTTACGTATAAATAAAATAAATATCAAGAATATTATATGGAATCGTTTTATTTTGAACAACTTTTCACAACACCATGCAATAGAGATAGAAACCTCCATTTTACTATGAACAGTTAAAAAAGGGGCCAAGTGCGAGTCGGACTCGCCCATGAAGGGTTCCGTAACAGCTAGTAACATAGTAAGATAAAAGATCTTGCAGTTCGTTGTAAATGAAAGGTAAATTGCGGTTTACGATTTATGGTGTATTAAAAAAAAAACTTTTTACTAGATCTCGTTCAAACCAATTTTCGGTGGTAGTTTACATGGTAATGTACATCATATAATTTTTTTAGTTTTATATTATCATTCTCTTATTTTAGAAGTGACAGGAGGGGACACACACTTTACCA
Organism: Xestia ashworthii; assembly: GCA_950022955.1. Taxonomy (NCBI): domain Eukaryota; kingdom Metazoa; phylum Arthropoda; class Insecta; order Lepidoptera; family Noctuidae; genus Xestia; species Xestia ashworthii. The sequence goes on from OX465557.1 coordinate 696,848, forward strand.
CTTTGGAAGTGTCTCTCGCGCAAACTATTCAGTTTAGAAAAAAATGAAATTGGAAACCTCAATATCATTTTTGAAGACCTATCCACAGATACCCCACACGTATGGGTTTGATGAAAAAAAAAAATTGAGTTTCAGTTCTATGTATGGGGAACCCCCTAAATTTATTGATTTTTTTTTGTGTGAAAATATTAATGCGGTTCACAGAATACATCTACTTACCAAGTTTTAACAGCATAATCTGCTGATGAATGATGTGAGTGGGATGTTGGGATTACGGGAGGACTGCTGAAAAAGTATTACACTCGTAAATGTAGGAAAAAAAATCTTATTAATCACCCTATGTTACGTGCTTACAAACTAGACAAAAAACATAGGTACATATTAGATACCTACAAAACAATAACTTGGAAACAACAGTTCCTGAATCATGATGTAATACAATCTAGCGGCTGAAACATAAGTTAACCGGCACATGAGTTAACCGGCGAAAAGCGCAATCTACCGTCAACAGTTTGAGCTGCGGTAACTCCAAGCAATCGAAATGGTAACGATGGCTTCGGGTACAGAATTTTGTTTCACTTGTGAACAGTCTGTCTTACTTTCTATCCTACCCTACTCTGCATCTAGTGTCGGCACCCGCTGGTAGGTGTCACTAGTGTTTTAAATAAACTACTGTGAATGAATTGAGAATTTTAATATACGCGTAAAAAATAGATCACATGCAATATGAAAGTTTTTACAGACACTTACAGGGAATCAGGATGTTAAAAATACAAATGCGCATTGTAATTTTGATTTCATGTTTTATGATCGAAAGTGCATCGACAAAAAGTTTGATAGACTGGCAGACGTCAAACGGTTCATCTTAATGACAATTTAAATAGATTGAGTCGGCCCAGAACTTAGCTACGTGTTTCCATCGAGACTAGGGCATCAAACAGTTTGTTAATTATCGTCATTCTCATGAATTCATGATCAATCCTACTTGTAGCAGTGGTGGCCACGCACCTTCATTGTCTCTCCCAACTAGCACACAAGCTGCTTCAATCACTTCTGTACAAACTGAATGTTCTACAATAGCCGTTCAAGGGGTTTACTATAATACTTAAGTGGTACAGTGGCGTATTCAATCGCTATTTAACAGGCAGGTGGTACAATAGCCGTACAACAGGGCTATAATAGTTAACAGTGTTTAAATGGAGTTACAAGCTTCCTTTAAAGCGCTTTAGGTGATATATTGCATATTTGTAACTCTATATCTACAGCAGAGAAACAGGTTGTACAACGGAGTTTCAATAATCCGTTGTACCACCTGAGACTCTTAAAAAGATGTATTAATTACCGATATAGACCTAGAAGAGTACAATAGAGCGTCAATACCACTATCATAGAACTGAAAGGTCTACAATGGTCGATACTAGCGGCTTAACCGGTAGAATGGTTGTAGTAAACTCTGAAGGCTGTTGTAACCGAGACGCCATTAGAATTTTTAATAAAAACAATTCTCATGATTTTTTATAATTTATTTACATCATAAATATGTATAAAAACCGAATTCACGTCACTCTTTCTCACCCAGGATTCTAAAGCAACTACCTAGAAAACTAAACTGTCTTAAATAAACTAAATTCAAAATTTAAACCCTCTAATCAAATATACTTTTTATCCAAAAAACTGCATAAACAGCAGGCGCGTGAAAATTTTAGCTAAAACATATGTATATATTCACAACATAGTGGCACTCGCACTGGTATTTTGCATATCATAAAAGGAAAAATCAACATTACTGTTGTTTATTTTCCAATTCATCCATCAATCACTCTTAAGTTAAAATTTCAATTAGTTTTGTTCATTTCAGAGATACAGCCGCGTTTAAATACGGTTCGAGCTCTACAGTCGCGCTACAAGAACTTATTTTAGATCCCGAGGCGCACTGTACCGCTCGCATAGCACCTTTGTAGATCCAAGGGTGCTACAAAGAGTGCGAGCGGTAGAGTGCGCCATACTAACACCTCTGTACAACCATTGTAGAGACATTGTAGATCTTTAGGCGGTACTGCGTGGGCCTCTTTCGTGGTTACAGCGGCGCTATAGCCGCTAGCCGACATCTACTGTAGAACTTATCTATAGAGGCTATGCTGTTATTAGAAACCTCTAACCGGCCGCTGTACGGCTGTGATAGTTGGGACTAGTACCATTAACAGTTCTTACCAGAACTAGTGTTGTTTTTTTATCTATAGTTCAATTTTTAAAGAATCTAATAATAATGGAACTAATCCATACATGTTGAATATTTTAGTTCCATATTATTATTTAAGGCACTTGTGATTTTTTTAAGGGTGGAAACACACTAGCGGTTAGTTTTTTTGGAATAATTTATATTCAATAAAATCAACTTTTTATGAGAATTATTTAATGTGTGAAGAAGATTAAAAGGAGAATGGGCCCCGATATATAAGTATTTGCCCTGAAGTCCAATAGACATAATGATATATACCATTGAAAAGAGTATTTAAAGGGGAACCTTTGCTACTAACACTTTTTGTGACAATTCGTAGTCCGTTCGGAGTTATGGACGAAAGTAGGTGACATGATGGGGCAGCGAAGTTAAGATTGTATCGGCAACTATTTAAAGTTTTCTGGGTTGTTAATAGTAATAACATATAGGTAATCTATTATATAGAACTCTTTATGGATAACCTTTGTCAGTAACATGACTTTCGCCAATTCGTTCTCCGTTAGGAGTTATTGGCCTAAACAGGCAACTATTTGTGCACCGAAGTTAGGATTTTCTGGGTGACCAATAGCAATAACAAATACACCATTAGAGAGAACTTTTTAATGACAAGTTACTACTAACATAACTAACGTTAATTCACAGTATGTTCAGAGTTATTGACCTAAATAGCTGACTATTTGGACACTAAAGTTAGGACTTTATTTGCAACCAATTAATTTTTCTTGGCATCATTAGATAGAACTTCTTAAGGAAAATCTTAGCCTCTTACATGACTTTCACCAATTTGTATTTCGTACGGCGTTATTTACCTAAATAGCTGACTAGTTGGACACTGAAATTAAAATTGTATTCACAACCAATTAAGAGTCTACGTGCAATTAATAGCCATAAGATATACACTATTGAATAGAGATTTGAAAGGAGAACTTTTGCTACTAGCACCACTTTTGCTAATTCGTAGAATATTCGGAATAATCTACCTAAATGTGTACATAATTGGATACGGAAGTTAACATTTTCTGAGTAACCAATAACAATAAGATATACACCATTGAAGAGAGATTTTCTATGAAAACTTTTGTTAGTAACATAACTTTTGCTAATTCGTAGTCTATTCGGAGCTATAGACATAAATAAGTCACTAGTTAAACACCGAAGTTAGGAGATTATTTTCAACCAATTAAGAGTTTACGGGCTACTAATAGACATAAGGTATCTGCTATTGGATAGAGCTCTGCAAAGAGAACTTTTGCTACCAGCACCATTTTTGCTGATTCGTACTCTGTTCGGAATTATTGACCAAAATGTGTGTCTAATTAGGCACCCAAGTTAAGATTTTATAGGTAACCAGTAGCAATAAGCTATACACCATTCAAAAGAGCTTTCAATAAGAATGTTTACTACCGTATAATTTTTGCTAATTCCTAGTCTGTTGGATTTTATTGATAGAACTAGATAGTTGAATGGATACCCAACTGTAGCTCCTCTCTAATTCCGAATCGAGAAAAGTTGTCAAGGCAAGTAATATTCTTAGTGAAGAGATACATCTATTGATACACATCTTAACGCTATTGGTCCATGGGGTAGAATTAACGCTCTGTAAACCCTCAATTACATTTGAAACATTTTGAAATTGTTAACTCGGTTGACATTTTTTTTTAAGTGGAACTAGTGATAAAAAAAATCAACACTATTTCCATTATTTTCAGATTCTTTAGAAATGGAAAAAGTGATTAAAAAAAACAGCACTAGTTCCATCATGGAACTGTTAATGGTACTAGTGACAATGAAGGGCTACACACACACTGTAAATTTCATTGTAAAAATAGCTTGTCTATACCACGGCAGCAACAGTTACCAAAAAAAAGGGCAAGCATGGCGCTACCGGTCGGTGAACATCAACATAAGTATTCCATTTGAAGAGGTCCGCTTCCATTTGGATGCGCTCGCACCTGAGGCCATGCCGACAGCGGGGATAGCAGTGAGAGTGATGAACATTGGCGAGTTACTGTGAATTTCTTTTTGGAAGATGAATTGTGAACTGGCAATGGAGATTTTTTAAATAGAATAAGGTCGTGTTTGTGTTGTATGGATCCATCTTCAGATCAGTACCTACTTATTTTCAGCAAATGTTTGTTAAAAGTGATTGTTACTTCAAGACAATTAATAATAATTCTAGTAAAGTCAAGAGGAACTTTCCTACAATCATCGGGCAGCCAAAACTTACAGTTTGAAATCCGCAGTTTATTTTGCGCTTTATCATCATCTGCCTAGCATTTTCCCAACTATCGGGAAAACTACTACTACCTACGACTACGACTATCTTGGGGTCGGCTTCCAGTCTAATCAGATGCAACTAAGTGCCAGTATTTTACATGAAACGACTGCCTATCTGACCTCAACAACCCAGTTAGTACTGGGTAATACGATATCCCTTGGTAAGACTGTTTGTCAGACTTTTTGGGCCAGTGACTACCTGTAACGACTGTCAAAGATCTACAAATGACCACCGGGACCAATACCTTAACGTGCGTTCCAAGGCACGCAGGAAACTCGGTATATAACGGTGATCACCCATCCACAGACCAACCTAGGCAAGCACAGCTTAACCTAAACATCGACCCGAGCGGCTGTTATTATTTAGCCACGAGCTTAAGCTTCCACTTGAATAATAATTTTATCATAAAATTCAGACAAAGAAAAATACACAATAACAGTTGAATTAATCACCGTCTTCATAATAATTCGACACCATCATAAAATTCTCTTGTTTATCTACGGTAACTGCGGTGTCTTATTCTTATCGTTCCATAATTACGAAAATTCTCATAATGGCCAGTCATTATGAAGAATAGCCATAAAATAGGAGCCATTACCAGTATTGGTTTCTTTTTCATTCGAAGAAATATTATTTGAAATTATTTATGTCGAGTAATGTTAACATACTTTTTTGTTTCTCTGTAATTTTATTGAAACTACGACGAAGTAAGCTTTAATATTTTGTATCCAGTTTCATATTACATTTTTTTCCATTGTTCAGTATTCCTGATACAATTACTTTGCGTATTGAATGGAACTTATATTGCTTTGTTATTGGCACAAAGTACCTAGTGATGCGCAAATGTTTGAGAATATCGATAGCTTTGAAGGTTCAAAAAGCTCTTCAGTATTAAGGACTAATGTAACTCTTTCATAAAAAAATACTAAAGGACTCTATAATAAATGTATTAAACTTTACAAAATAGGTCCAAATCTAAAGGTTATCTGGACATGAAAACCGAAATATGATCGCTTTCGCAACCAAAATGCGAAAATGAACAACATCGCTAGCTACGTGACCAGTATTAGCTCTTAAGTTTATCGCTACAGTACAGTTATAAGTGCAAAAGCAAAGACGTGCAGTTTCGCTGTTTATGAGCCACGTACCACCACTATAAAGATTCGGCGTTGAAGCCGAACTTAACCGAACGATGCCGAAGTGAACCCGAAACGAACAGCGTTAATTCTGCTATCGGTGTAGAATTTGTATCGTTTATTATGATATGAGCTTAAGTTCGGTTTAATAATGCTTTTGCGAAGTTGAGATAATAAACGGTTGAAACACGACGCGTTTTAAAGACGATATCGTTTTCTAGTCTACTTTCGAAGCAGGGAAAAGCAATTACCATTACACGTAAATTTGATGTTTCTGCAGAATACATTAATATTGATGAAAACCTTTACAGTTTAGTTGAGCAACTTAGTAAAGCTTCAGACAATGCAGCAGCTTTTTAAATAGTACTTCAAGAAAAGGGCCAAAAAACGCTGGTGTGACAATAGAAATCGTTCCTGACTAATTGGTCGAAAAGAGCAGACCACAAAGAATATTGAGAAGGTATGTGCAGCGTACAGCGTACTTTGCGTATTTCCCCGTTGTGAAATAAAATAGTCTCATTTAAAAATATACCCAGAAAAGTAAACACATCAATTGCTAGTTTAGTGGCCACGCCCGTAGCGCCTTCACCTCTGAACGTTTTAAAATGTAAAACGAATGGACATTACGAGTCTTTGCTTTATTCGTCTGAAGCAGAACGCGACCGGCGCCGGCGCTTCGCGGTGCGGGTGTCGGCAAATGGGCTATTATTGTTCTTTTGGGTATTTATTGTAATAACTGTTCATACTTAAAGGAGTGTCGGATTAAAATGAAAAATGCAATCGAATGAGCATATATCAAATTAAATAAATGAACAGTCATATAAGATCATCAACATCACCCTAAAAATAATGTTCCCTCTGCTTGTTCACAGGCGTCCTCTTTATGAGAGGGAATGGGCTATAATCCACTACGCGGGCCCAGTGCGGATTGGTAGATGTCACATGTTTTAGAAATTTTAGTTTCTAGGACATGCCGGTTTCCTTACGATGTTTTCCTTCACCATTTTTGAGAGCAGTGGTGATGAAATAAATTACACAAAGTTATGCGCCTCCCTTAGTGCCTGGGTACCAAACCCACGACTTACTGTTCGTAAATCGGGGCCGCCACCACTGGGCCACTGGTGCCGCTATCATCATCTAAGATCAACGGGAATTAATTTATACGTAGGTAATTCACAACTCAGCATCGCCCGGCTCATCCTTGCTACAAATAAATTTAAGAAATTAAGAGACCGTAACGCTACGATGCGTTGCAGTATGGAGTTTCATAAAAAGAATCCTGAACGAGGCGAGTTGAGGTGATATTGACAATGTCGCCACTGAAAGCTTACATTACATCACCTATGGAATATTGACTCTTGAACACGGTTAATATTTGTCGATCGTGTTCAGTTCCTTTACTGAAATTCGCCCACAGTTCTATATCCTAATAAGCTCAAGAAAACTTTTGTTTCACAAGATAGTACTCAGCACTGCTTGAAGACTAATTTTAAATAGAAAATAAAGTAAGTGTTGTAAGTATCTTGCCATTCGTTTTCTAGAATATGAAACTAAAAGTATTTTAAAAAACAAATAAAATCATTTCGCTTCATATTTCAGGCAGTTTCGTACAGAGCAGGCGCGAGTACTGCGGGTAGTCGAATAGGCTTGTTTCCACCATCAATAAATTGCAAATCTATTTAGTCCGTCAGTTAGAGTATTAGATATAATGGACACGTATTTTTTGTTTTTGTAAATCAACGAATATTGACAAAGATAAAACGCATCAAAACTCTGGAGTGGGGGCTCGTGACGTCAGTACTCACTAAGAATCATACCGAACAGTGACGTATTGGGAATTTTAAAAGCGTCGTATCTTCGTCAATTTTGTTTTATGTGACAAAAGAAAAAATACGGGTCAAATATTTTTTAATAATCTAAGTGACGGACTAATTAGATTTTTTCAGTTAACAAGCCTATTGTATCGCACCTCAAAGACCAGCCGCTGTACCACGGGTACATGATACCGAAAGCGTTCCTACTCTCATAACGCGGAATGAAAGGCACCGAGCAAGTGTACGTAGGAATGCCACTAAAGAAAATAATGCAAAAGACCAAAACATTGGTCCTGTTGAAATTGCACTATTGCACTAAAGTTAGTTGAGAATAGTCCAGTAATTCAAGAAAAATTAATGTAAATATGACCATGAGCTCATCCTCTATTACTGTTTATTTATTTAAGGACAACGAACAAAGCGTACACCAATCACTGTTACGTATACCTTTATTTTGTTTTGTTTTTTTCGGATGGGAAATCATCAAATAACTTCTCCTACTCTGGGCGGAGCGGGAGGGAGTGTCAGACATTTTCTGACTAAAAATCATCCATGTGCCTTCCTCGCCCTTTACGTTCCGGGGCCACGGTATCTCTTTCCAACAGTCCCGCAACCCCAGAAGGCTTCGGCCCTTGCGGGCCCGTTCACTTTGCTGACATCTCTTTGAGGCGCGCCTGGAACACGAACGCGCCGTCGACACGGCCTGTCGTCATTAGACGGACGGACGGCTAGCTAGCCCATTGCTAACCGTCCACAGGCCCGCCTGTTACGTATGCCTAAATATTCGAGCATACCGGCTTGATTTTTAACCGACTTCCAAAAAGGAGGAGGTTCTCTATTCGACTGGATGGTTTTTTTTTTTTTTTTTTTTTTATGTATGTTCACCGATTACTCGAAGACGCCTGAACCGATTTGAAAAATTCTTTTTTTGTTTGAAAGGGTATACTTCCAAGTTGGTCCCATAGTCGCCAAGTCGGGACCTGATGATGGAATCTTGGCGAAATCGAGGGAACTCTTCAAATTTTATAGGATAACGTACAGCAATTTTGGTATTTTTTTCTACAACAAGTGAAGCATTTGCGTTTGATAAGAACCATTCTACCATCAGATCTGATGATGAAGCCAAGAGTCACGGAACTCCATAATGAGACAATGTATCCTAGCGTGTTTGGGCTTGTTGTAATTGTAACGGTATGCACTTTCCATGTGTACCAAGCACATGTGAACCACTAAAAAGTGAAAAATAAAAACTTATTTGCAAAAAATAAAACCGACTTCAAAAAAAAGTAACCAAAAAAGTGAAAAATAACTTTAGCTTCTGAAGTCGGTGACAAAAAAATTAAATCAATCATACAAACGTCACCGACTTCAGAAGCTAAAGTTATTTTTCACTTTTTTGTTTTTTGTATTTTGAAGTCGGTTTTATTTTTTGCAAAAAAGTTTTATGAAACTGGATTTTCTTCCAGTTTCTTTAGTTACAACCTCCCAAAAATCATAATTTTATGAATGATAACTTCCATTTATCCATCGCCTTCTATAGAGACGAAATTACGTTGATCAGTAGGTGGGTGTGTCACCGTGTCTGAGGTAACTTAATAACTTCCAGTACATCTTCTGGTTGAACTTCTGCAAATAAACTTCTTGTCGGTTTGTTAGAGACAGCGCTAATGACGTCAGCGCTGCCTGCCTCCCGTGAATAGGTACTTAGTGGTCGCGAGTTGTTGACTGCATCGAGGCAGTTCCGCTCGGGGTTCTAAGTAGCAAGTGCCAAGTAGTAACATTGTTGCGATAACCCCAATCAATAGCTAAGGAACGCATTTGTCACGTGAGAAACCTGTTTATGAAGTGCTTATTACTGTACGAGTTGATCCTTGAATGGGTGACCAAGAAGTGACCTGCGTCCATTCAAACCGAGTTTCCTTCATGCCTCGGAAAATACGGTAAGCCATTGGTGCCTGACTGTCATTTGCAGATCTTTGACAGTCGTTACAGGTAGTCAGTGGCCTGAAAGTCTGATAACCTTACTAACTTCTCTCATTTTTAACTGACTTCTAAAAAAGGAGGAGGTTCTCAATTTGGATGTTTCTATTTTTTTTTTTTATGTTTGTTCGCGCATAACTCCGTCGCTTGCCAACCGATTTGAAAAATTATTGTTTTGTATTTTTTTGTGTTTAGTGTTTACTTTCCAAATGGTCCCATAGCCACCAAGTCGGGATCTGATGATTTAATCTTGGCGAAATCGAGGGAACTCTTCAAATTTTATTGGATACCGTACAGCGATTTTGGTATTTTCTACAACAAGTGAAGCATTTGCGTTTGATAAGTAAGAACCATTCTACCATCAGATCTGATGATGAAGCCATGGAACTCCATAATGAGACAATGTATCCTAGTCGTGTTTGGGCTTGTTGCAATTGTAACGGTATGCACTTTCCATGTGTATCAAGCACATGTGAACCACTAAAAAGTGAAAAATAAAAACTTTTTTGCAAAAAATGAAACCAACTTAAAAAAAAAACAAAAAAATTAAAATAACTTTAGATTCTGAAGTCGGTGACAAAAAAAATAAATCAATCAAACGAAGGTCACCGACTTCAGAAGCTAAAGTTATTTTTAACTTTTTTGTTTTTTTTTTGAAGTCGGTTTCATTTCTTGCAAAATAAAGTTTTTCTCTGTAATCATTTCATGGGAATTTTAAGGTTTGAGGCCGAAGAATTAATTGATTCTAAAAAAAAGAATGTGAAGAGTGCATGAAAAAAGTTTTAAATCAAAGATGTCCGTATGTTTACACAGAATGATTAAAATGAAAAACGGTTCAAAAATTTTCCATAGGAAAAAGTTATGGCCAAAAAACTGATTTTAGAAAAACCGCCCCCCCACCGCCCCGCATGGACGAATTCCGCCCATTCACGAACTTAGCCTAAGTTTTGACCTTTTCGATTTTTTGGCCAAGTTTGAAAGCAATCGGTTCGGAATTGCGACCTGTAGAGTGTGGCTAAATTTTGCTTGTCACCCATATACATACGTATACATATGTATCCCCGTAGGTGAGAGACCAATAAGTACATTTTTTTTTTTTAAAAAGGGAATCTACCTGAAAACTATTATAACATAGTAGTGAAAGGTTTAGGTGGACGATTGCAAGATTGGAATCTCAACCAACAATAACACAACTTCCAAAAGAAATCACATGAATGTTCCAGTCGATTACATCAAAACAAATGACTATCTAATAACAATAACCTGCACATTATCCCTGTCCACAACGACCGCCATGCATACCTCAGGGACAGAATTCGGACCTAATTCAGTAATTAGCATCGAACCCGCACTCCCAATGCCTCTAACATTGTCCACGGAACTCTAGGGGAATATATTTTCCGATCTGTATTTCTGTAGCCAAGTCGAGGAAAATGTTTTTGGAGAAAGTTCTGAGAACCGACGTGACTAATATACTTCTGTTAACATTGAATTTGTTATAGGTAAATATGAAAGATAATATTTTTACGACGTCTGTGAGTTTTATTACGAAATAACGGGTTTGTTTGTTCCTGTTAACTCGTAGATATCCGTAATAACTCTACAACAGGTTGCAATAATATTAGATTCTGTTAACATTGTCTTCTCCTGATGTTGTGAGTAATCATTTTTTAACTTACATTATGATGCTGGGGACTTTTTTCACCCACTTTTTTGCTTCAACCGAAACTAGAAAGATATGAATAAACATCAGTACCTACTATGACTGCCTCGTTAGTCTAGCGGTTGCGAGCGCGACTGAGCGTGAGGTCCTGGGTTCGATTTTCATTGCGGCCGGTGATGGCAATAGACTCGCACACTACAACATGGGACTTCAATATAGTTGGCGAAATGTGGGTGTACAATACAGGGTGTAAACCACCTCATCACGAAACTGTCAACCAAGCATACAGTACATCAAACTAAGTAACTTTACGCAAAAAATATTCCCGGGAAATAACTTTTTTTTGGGGTGAAAAATCATGTTTTGTGGTAGCTCAATCTAACGTCCTTAAGAGGCCTGCGGAGCATGCGTTTTTCATACAAACGTAATACCAAAATAATATGAAAATCAAACATATTCTTATGGTGTTGTGTATTTATTTCGATTGGATTACAGAATATATGTATAGGTTCCCAAATTCATATTTTGAATGGACACTGATTCAAACAAGTTATGAGAAAAATATTTTTTCTATAGAAATTTGAAATTCCTCATAATATCTCGCCTTTATATTAATGTCCTTTCAAAATTTTTATTTGGGAACATAGATATTCTGTAATCCAATCGAAAAATATACACACTACTTTAAGAATATCTTTAATTTTCATATTATTTTGGTATTACGTTTGTATGAAAAACGCATGATCCGCCGGCCCCTTAAAAATTGTGCTGATGAATGGATTGAATAGTGAGGTATAGGTGTTGAAAGTTAAAATCTTTCAATACTCGTAAAAACTTGTACTTATTTAAAAAAAAAAAAATTGTTAAAAAGTTGGAACTTTGATCCCCAATATCTCCGTAACTAGAAGGTGAAGAACAAAAAAATGATCGCAATGACGGGGAGAACAAGTGCCTTTCGGACACCCTTTATAGGTACAGCTCTGCATAACCCTTCGCGGAGTACAGGCGTGATGACGATGTGAACTGTGTGTATCTACTCGTAGTACCTCACCAATTTATGATTCTATTCTGAACTGCATTATCTCTACATAACCCACATCCCACATCATAATGATTGCAGGAAACTTCTCACATAAAACAACATTGTAGCTTAATAGCTTCAAAACTGCTTGTTAAACATTCCTACAATGTAAGTCACTTCATTATTACACTTAAAATTATGTCGGCAGGGCTCAAACTTCTCTGAGTAGTCTCATAATTTGAGGGTAGCTTTTGCTTGGACGTCTTAATTGGCGAAAAATAAAGATTGCTGTAAAAAAATGGAGTATTCAAGAAAACTGTTGTACAAGTACATTATCTAATGAAGTTCCTTCTATTTTCATGTTTTGAGTTAACGAGGTCGCAAGTTATTTAGTTTAAACTTATTTACAGACCGGTGATACAACCTACTTGCAGAAATTATATTGTTAGGAAGAAATGAGGTTTTGCGTAGTATTATGAAGAAATGAGGTTGTACGTAGCACAGGTCACTTCTATGGAAAGGAGTGACAGATAACTTGCATTAGTCTCTGGTCGCGAGTGACTCGTGGAGAATATCGCTCAAAGGGCTGTAAGATTTGTATTTTCCTATTTTGTGTACTTACTCGCTATTTTCCTAAACAATTACGTGTTAATTGGATTCGGTATGATTTGTGGCGGTTAAGGATAGTTTCAGCAATTGATATTTTGTTCCAAGTTATAATAAATGGTTGTATTCATTACTTCATGTACCTCGTTGTCTTATTTTAAACATCTTCACTTCTGGATGCTAAATATATTATTTTATTATGCACTAATGATAACCATACATCAGCTCGAAGTCGTAAATCTATAATTATGTATAAAATGAATCCCTATTTCCCTTGGTCACGCCATCAGGCGTGAACGGCTGGACCGATTTCACTTATTCTTTTTTTGTTGTGTTTGTTATTGTCAGGAGAAGGTTCTTATGAAAAAGGTATTAGTAGGTAGGTAGTAGGTGACAGGACAATGTCTGTCGGGTCTGGTAGTTGATAATGATTACTTGATAGTGTTTTATTAGACACTAGCTGATACCAGCGGCTTCATGCTACAAATTACATACTAAAACCTTCATCGAGAACCACTCTATCCATTGGTGAAAACAGCATGAAAATTGGTGCAGTCGTTTTTCAGTTTATCCCGAACAGACAGACAACGCGGCGGAGGACTTTATTTTATAATTATGTAGTGATTGTGCATATGGATTAGAACCAAGAATGTTATTGGAGCTTGTTACAAAAAGCCATGATAGCAAAAAACTGACATGTTAGTCAGAGGTCAACAGAAATGTCATAATAATACGAGATTATCGAACAATCAAGCCTGATCCTTATCAGTGGTACACCGTCTGAAACACATTACGTCTTTCAATTAGTAGATTATGCTTCTAAGGGAAAGATGGCTGACAATCAGAGTTGCCAACACGAAAAAAAAAAGTGGGCTAGTGCGTTCCGTTTTCTCAATATTTGCACTTAAGTTTCTAAAAGAAGTTTCGATCAATGTCGCCCCGCGATTTAAAGTAACCCCATTCTACGGTACCAAAACAGTAAAACAACAACGCGGTATCAATGATCAACCATCCTGTGACAATTTCATTAGCAGACTTGGGCCCGAGGGGCAGAGTACATATTTGTGTACCCCAGGGAAGGCAAACAGATCGCCTCTCTGTCCTTGGCACGTCTCTAAGGTCAAATGGTCCTCCGTCTAGATCCAGTCCAATTAATACACGTGGACTAACACTTAGTAGTAAAATTGGTCTATTTAGGTGACAAAGGGCTCCTAATTAAGACAGGCGAGCCATTTAATGGATGTATAGGGACAATGAACTAAATCAACGACTGATGAATGCTACTTCGGGTCTCAACCCCTTTGTTTGACTAACAAGAGCTCTTGATTGTCTTAATGACTGCTACAATAGAGAACTACTATTTTATATTGTAGGACTAGAACAAATGAAGTTATTGTTAAATGCCTAAGTTAAAGTAAGGTTTATTTGCGCAGTAATTGGGTTGTGGCGGTCAGAAGGGCTGTCATTCTAAAACTGGCACTCAGCTGCCTCCAATAGACTGGAAGCTGACTCCAACATGGTTTGAAGAGGCGAGGTACGTGATGTGGTTGGATTACCTGTGTAAAGGAGCCCTGACTAATGATTATTTTCTACTAAAAGCCTAGTTTTAGCTAAGCTTAATCGAGCCTTCTTAAGATATGGGTATACCTAGGTGGTATGACTTACCTATCGAAACAATAAGCTTGGTCCTCACGTATCACGTACCCTCATACTTTACTCGTTCTGCCCGACGCGACGCGGCGCGGACGGCTAAAGTTGGAAGCTCTAATAATCCATACCTTCGGCAAATTAAAAAACTTTCACGGGAAGAGGTTTTAACTCCACATATTGTGCAGTTCCCGATCCTTTGGTAAGACAACACGTTTCACAGTACACGTAGTATTGCTTAGGAATTCAACTTGCTTATGAACTTGTCTGTACATAAATCTTATGTGATCGGTTTTATGCTAGATAGAAACTCAGACATTCCAAACATCATCAACATCTACCTAACCATGTTGGGGATGGCTTCCAGCCTAACCGGATGCAGCTGAATACCAGTATTTTTCATGAAGCGACTGCCTATCTGACCTCCACAACCCAGTTAATATTGGGTAATACGATATCACTTGGTAAGACTGGTTGTCAGGCTCTTTGGGCCACTGACTACCTGTAACAACTGCCAAAGATGGACAAATGACAGCCGGGATGTTTTCCGAGGCACTCAAAAGAAAATGGCCAAATAAATTACTTAAACTAAGAAATCAAACACGGACGCCCGGTTGTTTAAGGCTATTGAAAAGCTTTTAATAAACAAACAGACAGTATGTAATTCTATGAGGAAGGAAAACGATGTATTTTGTTAGTGTATACAAGAGGATACGTTATTATTCATTCTATCGGAAATAAATGTTTGTTAAACAATAACAAGCGAACAGTTCTAACGTAAACACATAATATTGACGTATTGTATTACAATGTTGATAAACATTAGAATTAATTGTTATGAACAAACAATTTCACTATGACTTTTTATGTGTGTTCAGTAATCGGATATTACTATGGTATTGTAAATAAGAACCTTTTGTGAACATAATATTTGATCATATCCATATTACACAAACCTAACAGGAAAACTTATGTGCCGTTATTAAACAATTCGTACGTATGTGGAAAACAATAGTGTGTACATGGAGTTCCGTTGTCTCCATAGTTGGAACGGGCAACGAAGTTCAGAGCTGTCCAACTAAATGATCAACTTCTCGTTATTTAAAAGCAACTGTAAACAAGTAATTCAAATTAATGCTTTGATTTTGAAACTACAGTTTAAAGTAAAAAATAAAGGGTGTAAAATACCTCTTAACGAAGCCAAAAGGCACTTGTTCTCCCCGTCATTTCGTTCATTTTTTTTGTTCTACACCTGGGAATTGTTTGCTTTATGGTAACTTTGGTTACGGAGATATTGGGGGTCAAAGTTTCAACTTTTTGACAAGTATTTTTTTTTTTGAAATACATGCTTTTGTTGTGAGATTTTTACTTTACGGCGCCGCATTACATAACGGCGACGTTTTACAATCTGGCGCGCCATTATGTAATAGGGCGTGTTCCACGATATGGCTGTGACATTATATACTTATACATATTTTAGCTACACTGTCCAATACTGGTAAATTCTGGTTAACATCTGGAGCTTAACCTAGATGCTCCAGATCATACACGGAACAACTTCAATATATTATTTTGTCATGTTAGCAACGCAATTACTGAGCGTCATTGATATTCTACAGTTTTTTCCCAATCAATAATTTTACACACCTTATTTCACGGCTTCTGACAAATACCAATAAAATAATCAATCACAGAAAAATGCCGTGAGTCCGGACAAGCAGTGAGGCGTCCATTAGGTGTGGGTCCGGCGCAAGCACCAACAATATAACTCAGTGGAGGTAACGCGCTGGAAGTGACAAAAACGATGCGCTCTCAAACGTCTTGCGACAAGCTTGCCATGTCAGACTACACGCTTTTAACGTTGAGGTGTGTGTACACTCAGTGGCACGTGCACAAGGTATTAGTAGAATTATTGTCATTGAGTAGAAAACTAGAAAATCACGGCTGATTCGGCTTGGCCCTTCAGTTTAATAATTTAGTACTGGTTGGTTTTGTTTGTTACTTAGACAAACATGACATTGGACTCGCCCTTGCTTTTATGCGCTTGAATCTCATAGTATATTTGATTTGGGATTGTGGTACTGGTGTATTTACTGTTATAAAACTGCTGTTCATAATCCGCCATCCTTTCTGTTGCAAGTTCAGAAAACGACATAGCTAAAGCAAAGCTAAAATTAAAACTGTAACAACAATTTTGTAAGGGTACTTGTATAATTGTATACAACAATCATGTCCTGCCACCCCATTTTACCCAATTCCACAACAAAAGAAACTAGAAATAATCAAAAAAGTTTCCAAAACAGTGCACTCAACTGCAGCAGCGCAAACTAATTTTAAAAACTTGCCGAGCTCCGTGCGATATAATATTAACATGGGCGGACCATCTGCCACCCGAACACCCGGGTACCCGGGCAGTGCACGAGTGTGCACGCTCCCTATCTCTGAACTGTAACGGACCTTTATTTCATGTTTGACATCTTTTGTTTCACGCGGACGCGACAAAAACGTAATGTATTGTGTGATGCCAAATACCGACCAACAATGATACAACAGAAATTTCCACGCTTTACTACACGATTGCGTTCAAAAATATTGTATTTTGGTCATAGATGGTATTAAAGTTTCGATTGGAATTAGATGAACAAGTTTTACAATGATGTCATTGGCGTTGGTGGAAAAATAAAATAAATGATTTTACTTAGAAGTTAAGACGGCTTTTTTGCACTAAGCGTCAGACACTGCCGAATGCCGAATTACGATTTATGTTCTCGACGTGTCAGACACTAGACACATTTTGTCACCGTGTGATGTGACAGCTAGACGCTCGTGACGTTTGCTGCCGTGTTTTAAAGTCGCTCGTTTGCTAGTTAATCAGTTTTGCAGACAACCCACGTTCCTTCGTTTAATCGAATGGGATTATTGGCAACACTGCCCGAGTGACATGTAAAATTTTTGATCCGTATTTTAAAATTAAATTTAATTAGTAAATAAGTTAAATTAAGGTGTAATTAATATGTGAAACGCATCTTAAATGCGTAAATACTCAGGAAAACTGTTATCCTGATAATTAATGAAGTTTTCGGTAATACAAGGATACCGGTAACCTAAAAACAACAGCTGACGTTTCAACCACGGATGTGTACGGATAATTCAAGGGAAGTATTGTTTACTTTTATTTAAAAACAGCACACAAACGTCATTTTAACTCTAAATTACTTTCATGCCAATTTTTAGTATTAGTTTTTGCTGATTTATTACTCTGTACTGGTTCTAAATCTCTTTGTTGACAACCGGTCATTTAGCAACAAAACATAGTAGTTTCGTCTCTGTTCTTATTTTCAAATTGATATAATCAATACGAGTTCATAGATAGATCGCGTAGGATCATTACTGTGGATTACTGTGTTGAATTATTAACATAATAAGATCAGTTTAAACTTTTATTTATTTTATGCAACATACCCACATGAAAAGTAAATACCTAAGATAATAAAACCATTGAAATCTACATAGATTCAATTACATACATTGTATTAGATTACTTTTAAAGTTAATAGAGCAGCCTACCTCATTTAATCTCATAACTGCAATCTTCTCCCTGCTTTTTTTTTTTTGTTTTAAATAGTTTTTTTTGTTTTTCTCCCCTTTCACCGCTAACTTTCTTTTATTGGTCTATTCTATAGGTTCTCACCGCTTCTTTACTTCTAATTTTCAGTAACCAATCCTGAAACCATGCCTGTGATGACCCGCAAGGCTACTGCCCTGGATATGGAGCTAAAATTGAGAACGGCCCTCCAAGAACTCAAAGAATCCAACCTCCAAGTCCAACAGCTGTTACAGGAGAGAGAAGAGAGTGAGGTGGAAGTCGATAAAGTTAATGGCAAAATTTCAAGCTTAAAACGGGAGCTAGTAGACCTACATCAGCAATACTTGGACGTTGTTGATGAACGGGATCAACTGAAGGTGGTCACGGATGGTTTCACAAATTGTAGTAACTTGTATGAGGAGGCTTTGTTTAAAATTAGGGACCTGGAAAATGACTTAATTCATGCCAATAATTGTATATTTAAATTACAGAAAGAAAGAGAAAGTACTCAGGTTATAGAAACAAACCTCTTATATAATGAATTATTAAATAGTAATTGTAACCCCCCTTCCTTAATAACTATTGACCTGACTGAAGATTCCTTACTCAAACAGAATTTTATAGTTAGCAATAGGAAGTTTAAAAAATATGCAAGATTAAACAGAATTATTAAAAAATGCAATCAATTTAGGAAACAACATAAACGCTTTTCCAAATATATTCCACTAAGGAAAGAGCGTGTTGATTTAGTTAATAAGTTAAATAATTACCAAATAAAATTAGAGGACAGTATAAAAATTTATGAAATTGATACTCAGCAGTTGCAGTCTGAAATTCAGGTACTTAAAGGGAACTTAGTGAATCCTGAATCACTAAGTTCCCTTTCTAGTAGGTATAAGATTTCTCAAAACCAAATTAGGGAACATATTTATGCGGCAAATGAGTTGGTAATGGGTCAATGTAGTTGCCAGACAGTTACCAACCATGATATTATCCAGCCTCAGGTAATGGAGGACCCATACCAGGTTGAGAATTTGCCTCGGGACAGCACTCTAAATCAACAAACAATTAATATAACACAAGATGATTTACACGTGGTACAGCCTGAGTTATATGATAGTTTGCCTGAGTTTGGTAATTTTGTCTCATCAAATAGTAATGTTTGTGATCATTCAGTTATGTTCTCTGACAGTATAGGTAAGGGGCTAGGTAAATTAATTAGTAATAACCTGAGTTATTGTACCCAAAACAATTGTATGCCAGGGTCAACCTACAAACAGGTCATGGCATCTGTAACAAAAAGTGTTTGTGATCCTAGTACCACCATTACTATATGTGTTGGGAATAGTTCAAAGGTTAAAAAGGAAGACATCACTGACTATGTTTCTGAGTTGTTAAAGTTAAATTGTAAAAAAGTCATTTTGTGTGCTTTTCCATATTTTGAAAATGTAAGTAGTAGGAAAAACGATTATATTCACATGTTAAACAAACACATACATTTTTTAGTAGGTCACTATAGTGACAAACTTATATTTCTTGATATTAACACTTTTGTTGATAAACTTAGATCGACGCGGGGTAAAGTGTATCTACCTATTAGTTGTAGACACAAAATAGCTCGGCTATTAGCTTTTAATATTCACACAGACATAAGTAGTATGTCTAAGTTTAGTTCTATTATTGATACTGCGACTATTAGTACTAATACTAATGAACAGGTGGTGACCTTAAATAAATATAGCATTAGTGCTATTGATGTTTACAAACTTTGTACTGAGGAGGAACCATATGTCACCGTGGAAACTTCTCAATTAGCTCTTAGGAATGATAGGATCATGTTGTCTGGCGATGGATCGGGAGTCTCGGGGCTCTCTCCAGATCTTAATATTAATTTAAACTAGGAAGTGAGACAACAGAAGGTACCATTAACAATATTGTTAATCCTACCAACAGCAAAGTATCTTCTGGCACTTCATTAGTTCGTAAAAAAGGGCCTCAGCAGAACTCTTTAAAATTATTCCACCAAAATATCCAAGGCATTTCTTCCAAATTATTAGAAATTGAATTGTATTTAGAGAAAAGTATGTTTGACATTGTTTGCTTTACTGAACATTGGTTAAAAGATTACCAAATGCTTATTAATTATGAGAATTATATGGTGGGTAGCTGCTTTAACCGTAAATCTATGCTGCGTGGAGGTTCCCTAATATTAGTGAAAAATTGTGTTAAATATAAGCAACGTGCTGACATAGTAGGTCTTTCGGTTGAACATTGCATCGAACTGTCCTGTGTTGAGCTAGATAAGCATATAATTGTGTGTGTGTACAGACCCCCAAACTATCAAAACTTTTCCTTATTTGAATCAATAATGGAAGATGTTCTGGCAAAACTTACAGCCAGTAATAAATCTACGATTATTTGTGGTGACTTCAATATCAATATTTTGGAAGATAATTCAAATAGCAGTCGGTTATTAAATCTTTTTAAGTCATTTGACTTGACTAACGTTTTTATAGAACCCACTCGAGTCACGCCTTCTTCTGCTACTTGTATAGATAATGTTTTCTGCGATTGTGAATACTTAGATAGAGCCGTAGTAAATAGTCTGCCGTCTGACCATAGCGGACAAACTGTAACTTTCAGGTGTAATACACCATTGCAAAAAGTTGATATTAAATTTAGACCTATAACTTCTAGTAAATTAAATAGGTACAATATTTCCCTACAGAACAAGTTAAGTGTTATGAGCCATGACAATATTAATATAAATCAATTCTATGATCATTTCTTTTCAATTGTTCACACTGAATTCAATAAAACTTTTGAAAAGAAGACCAAAAGCATTTGCCCTAAATTTATATTTAGTGATTGGGCAACTAGAGGTATCAGAAAAAGTAGGGAAACACTATTTGAGCTTTATGGCCTTAAGCCTTATGTAAACACTGAAACTTTTAACAACTATGTTGCTAAGTATTCAAAAATTTTTAGAAATTCTTGCAAGATTGCCAAAGCCCTGCACATTAGCAACAAAATTAAAACAGCAGAAAATAAAATTAAGACAGTTTGGAAAGTCATAAATAGCGAGACTAACAGGAAGAAAGTACGTAATACTAGCTATACATTAGATACAGTATGTGGTCCTAAAAGCTCTAATCAGGAAGTAGCTCAGGAATTTGTAAATTTCTTTACCGATATACCGTTAAAAACTACGGAGGCTCTAAATTCCTCTTCTGAAGTCTCAATCGGTTTATTGAAAGCGAATGTATCTGGATGCCAGGCTGAATTTAAATTTAAACACATAAACCCGATGACAGTTATTAAAGCTTTCCGGCAAATAAAAATCAAACTGACCGAAGATCTATGGGGAATGTCTATCAAAGTTTGTACTTCCATACTTGAGACTATAGCTCCATACTTAGCTTTAATTTTTAATTTGTGCGTAGACCAAGGAGTTTTCCCTGATTTAATGAAATACAGTAAAGTCATACCGCTTTTCAAATCCGGGGATAGTAAAGATACTAATAATTATAGACCTGTATCCGTGTTGCCAGTTTTTAGTAAGGTGTTCGAAAAGGTAATGCTTAATCAGATGCTCAATCATTTCAACACCAACGGAATCTTACACGATCAACAGTATGGCTTCACCAAGGGACGTTGTACAACTGACGCCGGTGTAACCTTATTAAAGCACATATTCATGGCGTGGGAAGAGTCCCAAGACGCTGTAGGAATATTTTGTGACCTCTCCAAAGCATTTGATTGTGTAAATCACGACACATTGCTTTTGAAACTTGAGCATTACGGACTAGGTAAACTTGCACTTAGTTTGGTAAAATCTTATTTAAGTGATAGACTGCAATATGTTCAAATAAATGGTGTTAATTCACAGGGCTTGAAAGTAAAAATGGGGGTTCCGCAAGGCTCAATATTGGGTCCTTTCCTCTTTTTAGTATATATAAATGATCTACCCTATTTACTGAAAAACCAACCTCAAAATATGGTATTATTTGCCGATGACACTTCCTTAATTTTTAAGATAAATAGACGAGCCCAAAATCTAGATGACGTGAATAATGCCTTACTTGAAGTCCATAATTGGTTCACAGCAAACAATTTGGTATTAAATGAAAAAAAAACTAAATGCATAAGATTTGCTTTACCGAATGTTAAAAGTAGTGATTGTGAGATAATAATAAATAAAGAGAAACTCGAATTCGTAGATAAAACTGTTTTCCTGGGGCTTACGCTTGATTCAAGGCTTCAATGGGGTTCTCATTTAACATCTCTTGCGGGGCGCTTAAGTTCAGCAGCATATGCCATTAGGAAAATCCGTCAATTCACTGATGTAGATACCGCTAGACTGGTCTATTTTAGTTACTTCCATAGTATAATGTCTTACGGCATTTTGCTGTGGGGACGGGCTGCTGATATTGAGTCTATATTTATTCTGCAGAAAAGAGCCATCAGAGCCATATACAATCTTCGTAGGCGCGATTCTCTAAGGGAACTGTTTAAGGAAATTAACATCATGACTGTATATTGTCAATACATCTATGAAAACATAATGTATGTCAGGAAAAATCTGCATCTTTTTGGTAAAAGAGGTGACAGACACAATTACAGTACTAGAAATAGAGACCAATTAGTTCAGCCAGGCTTCAGACTCGCTAAAGTAGACTCGTCTTTCATGGGGTACTGTTTGAAATGCTATAATAAAATTCCACAAAGCATTCTTGAACTAAATGAAACCAAATTTAAAACATGCATTAAACGCACACTGTGTAAGCAAGCATATTACAAATTGGACGATTATATCGCTGATAAAAATGCTTGGGTCAATGCCGGTCCTGCTCCACAAGGACAGGGGCGCATAAAGGGATAGCGCTAATTTGTGTTGTTGGAGCTGCTGAAGATTGTACAACTATCTTTGCATTGTATAAATTCAATATCTTTAGTATTATATAACCTCATATTCCATATTGTGTGAGTGCTATGTACTAGAATGCTATCATTCGCTGGAAACCTACGTTTTTATTTTATTTATTTTTTTGACTTGAATGTGCCCTGGCGGTTATGAGTATGTCATGCTCACTCAAATGTCTCGCTGATGGTGGCGCGTGTGTCGGACCATTTAGTTCCCTTCAAAATGGTTGAGCTGAATGGTGCTGATCCATGCGTCATGTTCGTGAACGGGCGCTGTCAGTTGTGACTGGTCATGTCTTAGTCGCCATGGTTTATTTGAATTAATTATTTTGTTTTTTGGGTTGTATTTTGTTTTTGTTTTGCTATGGACACTTTTATCGTGCAAATCTTGCTACATTGTTCTCACATAATATACCATCTCAACATGATTGATGTAACCAAGATTTTGTAACAATATTTTGATTTAAAAGAGTGTCCATGGAGTTTCTTGCCCGTTCTTCTCCATAGAGATCTACGCTAGGGAATGGGCAACTACAGTACTTTCACAGTTTTTATGTCTTGTGACTGGGACTGTAGCTACATTAAATGTTCATTTTTGTTTCGACAATTCAAAAGTGCCTGTAACTGGCCTACTTGAAATAAATGCTTTGATTTTGATTTTGATTGATTTTTGAATCAAACGAATTCCTAACCGCAACACATCATACCACTCCATAACTGAACAAACTCCTCCATTGTAACCCAGTGAGCATGCACGATCGCTGTGGACGGACGTATCATGCATGCAGCCACAATGTTTTCGCAGGCCGAGGATTATATTATCTGCAAGCGAATGACCACCACTTGCCACGTGACAATAAAGGAAAACTTGGCTGGCGTAGAAGGGCTTTTTAATACTACTGTGAATTAAGTGTTAAGGTTTTGATTTGCGTATCATTTACCGAGTAAATAGTACCTCGTGGATTGAGTAGCCCAGACAAAACGTAGATAAAGTTGTCGGCAAGTATTCTTTTATAATATAAGTAAGTATCTTAAAGTGACAAGCTTTAGTTGCCTACCAGTAATAAGTCGAAGTCTATTTTTTACTTGGTGCCTAAAGTTACGCTTAAGTGAGTTATAATGATTCGCCTAAGTTGAAAAGCTAATTTACAGTTTACTGGGTAAACACTTAAGTGACGAGTCACCGTATGAATCCGATTTTTAATTCGTAAACTAATAATACTATTAAGAGACAGTAATTGCACTTGATTTAAAGCTTACTAGCTTTATAGTCAAAAATATACATTAACATCGAGGAGTAATAAGCGCGCTTTGTTTTTGCAGCCGGGATTTTGCACATTTGACTGGACAAACCGACTGCAAACTGTATTAACGGGGTTTTCAATGATATGGAATCGTTGTAGACATAAATAAGTCAAAGTAACATTTCGTATGGTCAAGTGGGTAAACGAGTACCAGATAAATCAATCACGATTTTACCGCAAAGGCTCCTTTGTTAATAGTGAGCATTTTGCAAAACAGGCAAATGAGATGATTGCACACACGTACTACGGGTTTGTGTGAGAGCAGCGGTGGCCCAGTAGTGGTGGCCCCAACTTACGAACAGTAAGTCGTGGGTTCGAAAACAGGCAGGCGAATTACTTTGTGTAATTTATTTCACCACTGCTCTCAAAAACGGTGAAGGTAAACATCGTGAGGAAACCGGCATGTCCTAGAACCAAAAATTCGAAGACATGTGACATCTACCAACCCGCACTGGGCTCGCGTGGTGGACTAAAGCCCATACGCAAAATACGCGCTTTGACGTGGAGTTGCGGACACCAGCCCGTTGTACAATACAATACGGGTTTATGTGAAACTACGTCATTTACCTGATTGTTTGATACTGCATACTTTTGTAAACTAATTAAGATATAGTGGATACCTACAGTGGATGCTGCCACTACACACTTAGATGGAGCACACACTCATCGACGCATTCTACTGGACAGCGAGCATGTAGTTATAATAACAGTCAAGAATTAAACGCACATAGTTGTGGTGTGCGCCCGTGTGTACTGGGAGACTGAACGAATGAACAAGGGAACGAGTGAGTGAGTGAACGAGAGCCGTTTTATGGGAAACCATTTATGATTTCAGACGGCGCAGTTTGTTGTGTTATGGCAAATATTTTATATTAACAGTGCTGTGTGTGGTTTAACAGGTGAATTTTATCGTACGGCATGCACTTTTTCAGTAATTTCAATTGTATGGCCTTGTGTACTAAGTACTCGAAGCATGTAGTTGCTGTAACTGAAATAAGGTTGACAATCATCATCTCGTTTCTGGGACGTACAGTTCCGCAAGAAGCTCTATAACTACTAATAAGCTTACTCCAATCTCACGCCACACTAACCCAATCTATCAGGCAATCTTACAACATGGAAGCGCTGTACAACGTTACGAATCAATCTCGAGCGCGTTGCATCACGCCGCCCATTAATCATGATCTCGAGACCGGCGCAATGCGGCAGGTGCCCGAATTAGGGGCCCTCAACTTAGATTGTGTCCGACAAGTTGGATGACGTGGGACCCCGCGAGATAGCGAAGGTGTGTGTGCTTGGGAAACGGGAGGGGAAAGGTTAATCCTTTTTGTCAAGTTGGTGTGTTAAGCAGTTTTGAAGATTTGGGCAGTTTCTGTGACTAACATTTTTATAGGCATGTTAAAAGAGGCATTTTTCTTTCGTACTAAATGTGTAATTACCACTAAGTACTTACAAAACAGTGAAAAAAATCGACAACGTTAAAAAACCTGGCATGTCATAGAACTAAAAAATTGAAGATATGACATTTACAAACATCAAAACATTCCCTCACAGAGAAGGTTGTGCTAGCTGGTGGAAACATTATAGATTTATTGGGGTCGGCTTCCACCAAGTGGAAAAATCCTTGCTCTGAATGGAGGGGCAGTTTAAGTATAAAATAGGCCGCTAGTTCATTCTCAAGCGCGCACCGGGAGATGCGTGCAGGGGCGGATTTACCTATAGGCCAAGTAGGCCCGGGCCTTTTTTTTTTTTTTTTTTAGGATGGGAAATCATCAAATGACTGCTCCCACTCTGGGCGGAGCGGGAGGGAGTGTCAGACTTTTACTGACTAAAACCCATCCATGTTCCTTCCTCGCCCTTTATGTTCCGGGGCCGGTGCGTCTCCCGCGGCGGCCGGAGATGGTGCGGTACCCACGAACCATTTTTACGGCCACCACTTTCTGGGGCGCGTTCAGGTAATGGGCGGCTCGCCGCCTCAAGGAACGCGCCCACACTGGGGCCCCGCAAAGGGCCATGGACCGCACGACCCCCGCATAGAGCCTGCGGCAGGAGGCGTTTGGCCCCCCAAGGTTGGGAAGGAGCCGCCTGAAGGCAGCCCCGGTCCGTTCCAGCCTAGGGGCCAAACGTTGGAATTGTTCCACGAAGTTCCATCGGCTGTCGAGTACGAGTCCCAGGTACTTCAACGTCGGCTCGACCCCGATGGATACCCCTCCCACCGTCAGTGTGGATCCCGATGGTGGTGCATTCCGAGGCCCATGAAAGCACATGGCCTCGGACTTGTGCAATGCCACCTCGAGACCCAGTTGCCGGATCCTCTCAACGACTATGCAACCCCGCGTGTCATAACTTCGGCCGCCGCCTCGTGCGACCTCCCTTGTGCCAGCACCAGGGTGTCGTCTGCGTTGTAGGCCCGGGCCTAAGACGGCATTTAAGGGGCGGAAAAATTTGCGCCTACGTGTAAAATCTCAAAAATGTGTCCATATAGAATCCCGCAAAAAATGATATGTATGGCGATTACGGTTATTAGAAATGTTGCTCATCCAACTGAATCTTTGCTTACTAGTTTATTATAAGATTAATTTAATTTCTATAGTTTATTTATTTTTTCATGCTTTACAACTCATAAGGGGGCGGCAATCTTTCGTAGGCCTAGGTAGGACAGCCAACAGCAACGTATCAAATCCGCCCCTGGATGCTTGAAGGTTTTGTTGAATCTTAAACTTTCAGGCAATACTTATACCTACACTCCTATATTCAGTCACTTCAAAAAGTGCGCGAGGATTTCGCTTGCTTGATGGAAATTGAGAACTTTTCACTTACACGCTGAGTCTGCAGCGAGTGTTCCTGTTGTAGTTGATTAATAACTAGAAAACTGCTTGTTCCTGTTATACATAGAATGAAAATAAAATACAAGGCACCCTTAAGTAGAAATACCTAATAGGTATACATGACCATTTAACTATGTAACCATTTTATTTTATTTTTTATGTTTTGTCCTATCGGGCTAATAAATGCTTTTTATTTCTTTCTTTTCTTTCTTTCTTTATACGAAAAAAATACACTGAAAGCATCTTTTACTAAAGTAAAATTATACTTAGTAGTTACTTGGATGCATGGGTGGGTGGTTGATAGCTATTGCCGACAAACCAACAAAGGTTCGTCTATAGACGAACCTTTGTTGGTTTTAACATTAACATTAACATTTACCAGAACGTAATTAGAATTGAGCAATTAGTATCGTTGTGCAAGACCATATATCATAATAAGGCTCACGCCGTAGAAGTATTACAATTAAAGTTAGAAATCTCATCGCGGCGGGGTTTAAACCGTGGCGATGCCGCGACCGGGCGCGGGCGACGCGCGGCGGTTGAAACTTGGATTTATAGAGGATGAGTTGTAAGCTGCGAATAACTAATTTATAAGCAGGATAATTATACTTTTCTTTTCAACTTGAGAAGCCATTAGGTATTCTGTAGTTATTTTTATATATTTTCTGTAGACTGTTATGCTCGTTTTTGAAGGAGACTTGAATATAAATTCCACTGCTTAAGAGATAAAAACGTATACCATCGCTGAACTATGATTAAAAGTAATTGAAATACCGCTCAAAGTGCCTTTCGAAAAGAAGATAGTTATTTTGTGATACGTATTTCTATTTAAAGTTTTATCCACGGTCAGTAATGACATGCAATTGGAGACGTTCCAAAACTATAGTTTTCTAGTTCAACATCATAACTCACGTAACCAAGACAGATTCAATTCTCGAATCAATAAAGTCGGATTGCAATCCGATATGAATACGCGAATAACATTAAACATTGAAAGGTGTTCGCACGAGTGCACCCGTAAAGCTGTCCGGTCCGGAATGAAGCCGTAACGGAATGCATTGGTCGTCGCGACCCGGCCGCGCAGCAGGGTTGAGTTATATCGCGATGCGCGACATGCGGATATGCGCACTATATTGTGCACTAAGTAATGATACTTAGTGCACAATATAGTGAGCTATGAAGCTCATTATATATATTGTAGTCTTTGGTATCATATTCGGTACAAGGAAGTGGTTATTATTATGCATAGTAAGAGCGATACTATAGTTATGCTGTTGACAATATGTTGTGTGATAAGATAATGGATTTTGTCATCTACCCTATTCTTTGAATTTATGAAAATAGGTTGAGGGCGACTAGAATACTGCTTGTTCCTGTTATACATAGAATGAAAATAAAATACAAGGCACCCTTAAGTAGAAATACCTAATACCTAGGTATACATGACCATTTAACCATGTAACCATTTTATTTTATTTTTTATGTTTTGTCCTGTCGGGCTAATAAATGCTTTTTATTTCTATCTTTTCTTTCTTTCTTTATACGAAAAAAATACACTGAAAGCATCTTTTACTAAAGTAAAATTATACTTAGTAGTTACTTGGATGCATGGGTGGGTGGTTGAGAGCTATTGCCGTCATGGCTACTGTCATCTATCATTGGACTTAAAGATAACTTGCAACATGTGAATGTCCCGTAGGCACACCACTGCGCTACCCTACGGTACAAGAAGTTTGAGGTTATGTACACTGCTACTTTGACATTAATAACGAGTGGTTAATGTGTGGTTATTGAAAGTCAGCGGCTGTGAAATGAATGAGTACGACTGTTACGAACCGTGTGATTGTGAAGAGAGCGCTCGAACGTGAACCGACAGTACTTTCATGTATTTATAAATTAATCAAATTATGTTTTGTGCTGCCAGTACTTACTGTAAAGTTCTTTTTTACTTTTCTATTTGAAATAATTGCTTAGGGAAGATACTGATTATATAAGTATGACTACAACAACTGGCGTCATTTATGTGTTTGTAACGAATCACCGAAGAGAAAAAGACGAGTTATGATGAATTTAAAATTTCTATAGAAAACTTATTTTTCTCATAACACTTGTTTAAATCGGTGACCAGTCAGTTCACCAAACATTGATTCAAAAACTAATACTTGACAAGCAACGATTAGTAAACACATTATTTATTTATTTTTATTTTATTTAACACTTCAAGCACAAAGTACAGAGGCGGACTTAATGCCAAAGGCATTCTCTACCAGTCAACCTTCAGGTGATGCAGAGACAAGCAGTGGTAGTTATACATTATTTGTCATTTCATTACTACACAACAACTATTTTAACAAATAATTCAATTCGCAAAATAATTATCCCATAAACTTTTATTTAATAACGTATTATTTGACAAAAAATTCATTATTTTTTCATTTTATCTCGTAACGTTTGAAATAAAGACAAAAAAGAAAATAGATGAATTTGGTTTCCTATAGTTAAAATAAAACATTTGCGGAATAAGTTGTTTGCGAAATAAATAGTATACGAAACGTTGGTTGTTATATGAAAATTTGTCAATGGAGTTTTGGTGAAACATTAGTGAACCGAGTATCCATTCAAAATATAGTATATTTGGGAACCTAGACTTAGATGTAACTCAATCGAAATAATTATTAGATAGTGGGTATCTTAAAAAGTGTTTAATTTACGAATTATTTTTGTATTACGTTTGTATGAAATGCGCATGCTCCGCGGGCCTCTTAAGAATACTCCTATGTTAACTTGACAAAATATTATGATCAGTATTCTAGTCGCCCTCAACCTATTTTCATAAATTCAAAGAATAGGGTAGATGACAAAATCCATTATCTTATCACACAACATATTGTCAACAGCATAACTATAGTATCGCTCTTACTATGCATAATAATAACCACTTCCTTGTACCGAATATGATACCAAAGACTACAATATATATAATGAGCTTCATAGCTCACTATATTGTGCACTAAGTAATGATACTTTTTTATTATTTGTTAAAATAGTTGTTGTGTAGTAATGAAATGACAAATAATGTATAACTACCACTGCTTGTCTCTGCATCACCTGAAGGTTGACTGGTAGAGAATGCCTTTGGCATTAAGTCCGCCTCTGTACTTTGTGCTTGAAGTGTTAAATAAAATAAAAATAAATAAATAATGTGTTTACTAATCGTTGCTTGTCAAGTATTAGTTTTTGAATCAATGTTTGGTGAACTGACTGGTCACCGATTTAAACAAGTGTTATGAGAAAAATAAGTTTTCTATAGAAATTTTAAATTCATCATAACTCGTCTTTTTCTCTTCGGTGATTCGTTACAAACACATAAATGACGCCAGTTGTTGTAGTCATACTTATTTAATCAGTATCTTCCCTAAGCAATTATTTCAAATAGAAAAGTAAAAAAGAACTTTACAGTAAGTACTGGCAGCACAAAACATAATTTGATTAATTTATAAATACATGAAAGTACTGTCGGTTCACGTTCGAGCGCTCTCTTCACAATCACACGGTTCGTAACAGTCGTACTCATTCATTTCACAGCCGCTGACTTTCAATAACCACACATTAACCACTCGTTATTAATGTCAAAGTAGCAGTGTACATAACCTCAAACTTCTTGTACCGTAGGGTAGCGCAGTGGTGTGCCTACGGGACATTCACATGTTGCAAGTTATCTTTAAGTCCAATGATAGATGACAGTAGCCATGACGGCAATAGCTATCAACCACCCACCCATGCATCCAAGTAACTACTAAGTATAATTTTACTTTAGTAAAAGATGCTTTCAGTGTATTTTTTTCGTATAAAGAAAGAAAGAAAAGATAGAAATAAAAAGCATTTATTAGCCCGACAGGACAAAACATAAAAAATAAAATAAA
Organism: Xestia ashworthii; assembly: GCA_950022955.1. Lineage (NCBI taxonomy): Eukaryota > Metazoa > Arthropoda > Insecta > Lepidoptera > Noctuidae > Xestia > Xestia ashworthii. The sequence continues at coordinate 727,796 of OX465557.1, forward strand.
ATGGTTACATGGTTAAATGGTCATGTATACCTAGGTATTAGGTATTTCTACTTAAGGGTGCCTTGTATTTTATTTTCATTCTATGTATAACAGGAACAAGCAGTTTTCTAGTTATTAATCAACTACAACAGGAACACTCGCTGCAGACTCAGCGTGTAAGTGAAAAGTTCTAATTGGTAAAAATCACGCGAAACTGTTAATAGAAAGTTCCGTAATGTTCTACAGCATGCAACACACAATGTAGGGTACCTATATTATACTTTGGTAAATAATACTAATAAATAATAAAAATCTTTATTTCCAGCTTACAATTCCAATGTCACTACATTCTTTCTACAATATAAATATCATTTAAGTTGAGAATAAGAATTCTTGATTTGCAGCATTACTTCTTTTCTAAGGACATGTACTAAATCATCATATCCTGCTTTTTTCCCAAGTATATTGTGAAAAGCTTTCAGTCTAATCGATTACACTTCAATATCCGTATTTTACATCGAGTGACTATCATCTGACCTCCACAACCACTAGTTGTCAGACAGACTTTTGGAGTGCTGCGAATCCGTCAAGACTGTCAAAGATCTTCGAACGACAGCCGATAGCAATTTCCATCCCATTCACGGAAATCAACCTAACCTAGCTGTTATTATTTTGCCACGAGCCGTGGAGGCATGTAATAAAATAAACATAATAATGTAACTAATTGATTGATGTACCTACTCAGTAGTAGGTACATCAATATCATCATACTGAGTAGGTAAATTACTAAGTAGGTACCCACGTACAGCAGTTCCTGCTATACCTTCGTTTACAAACATGAAACTTATCAATAAACTTATAAATCCGTCAATGTGTTCCAAACTTCCGTGTACAACGTTAAGCCAACGTGTTGCCGACATAAAACTTGGCTCTTCTACATTAATGGGAGAAGCCTGTTATGCGCTGATTGCTCCGAGTTCATCAGGCGGCCCGTTTTATACATTTAATTAATAAATGTGCCGTTAACGTCAAGACGGTGATTGTAAGACGCCAGGGGAGAAAACTGAAGAGTTTTATCGTTTTTTTAGAAGGTAGCTTTACGGTTTATTTTTGAATAGCTTTTAATGTTTTGGTATATGAGTTGTAAAGCTTAAGGCGTAGATTATCAATTCCCGTACCGAAAAAAAAATGTCGCCATTTCATCTCAACGATAATTGATGTCAAAATCAAAAGATATCTTAGTAGCACTCCGCCCGCGACTTCGTCCGGGCAAATGAATAAAATGAAATAAATAAAATACATATATATATCTTACTTGGAAAAGATGTAGCTTTCTAAAGGTGAAAGTATTTCTAAAATCGGTTGAGTAGAGCCTATTCTTGAGTTAAATCGTAACAAACTAAAAATCAAATATTTCCTCTTTATAATATTAGTTTATATGTATGAGAGCTGATGTAATAAGATAAGATAAGATTTATTTATTTCTGAGTATATGGTACATTAATTTAAGATCTTAAAATTAGTCAGTTTCACATACAAAAAAAAACCTTTTATTCAGGTATTCCTTGTTTAGTTTTCAGTAACTATGCTATTACCGCACGTTCAAGCGTACTTCTTTTACTCGAAGCATACTCGTAGAAACCTATTTTATGTTCTGAATTTTCGTCGGTTCATATCAATTACGAGTAATTATGTACGTACAAGGTTGTCAGTTAATCTAGTGAATTCATTTCACATCATTATTTCATACGAGATGTTTGAACTGCCTGCCTTTATTTTGTTTTGCTTTTCTTTGATTGTATAACTATTTAATGTCTCTCGATAGAAACCACAATCCTATTTTCAGACTTATTCACTTTTGTTAGGACATTTGTTGCTACTTCTACTTGAATCAAAGATTGTTCGGTACTTGCAATTCAGATTACTTTAAATCCAAATCAATCTCGCAGACAATGCAAACATCAGATACGTAGCCAAGTCTAATTTATCAAATGATTTAAGCAATATCAGAGTGTGCCCGGTTCCCACTGTGCCCAGCTGCCCCGGCGTGCATTATTTATGAAACAGAAACAAAACCAATAAAACTTATTGCAATGAATTTCATTTCGTATATTTTTCTCCGTTTCGTTCGTTTCCGTGAACTTTTTCTTTGCTCACGATTAATGAATGCGCTCCGTATTTTGTGGTGATTTCACGATATATTTCAACGTTTTTAAATGAAAGAGGGCTTTTGTTTTCTTAAGAGGGTAATTTGAGCTTGGTAGATGTAATGTTAGAAAGTTAACAGATTGGTGCCCAGTACTCGTATAAGCACCACTGGCATTAATGTCTGTTTTCGGAATAAGCTTGTGTAGGTTCTTCATTTTGGATATTGTCTCATCAGCTCGTGGCTAAATAGTGGCAGCCGCTCGGGAAAAGCCTAAAGATCGCTTTAGGTTAAGCAGTGCTTGCCTAGGTTGGTCTGTGCATGGGTTACCACCCATTACAAACCGAGTTTCCTCCATGCCTCGGAAAACACGTTAAGCAGTTGGTCCCGGCTGTCAATCATAGATCTTTGGCAGTCGTCACAGGCAGTGGTCCGAAAATTCTGACAACCAGTCTCACCAAGGGGTATCGTTATTACCCAGTACTAACTGGGTTGTGAAGGTCAGATAAGCAGTCGCTCCATGTAAAAAACTGGTGTTGGCATCCGGTTAGACTGAAACCCGACCCCAACACAGTTGGAAAAAGTCTAGGCACATGATGATGTCTGAAGAAAAGGGTCAATAACAATAAACATTTTACAAAATAAAGCATTTGTCATTTTATTTACTGTAGGTGGTAAATAAATAGAGTTTTAGGTTTAGGTAGGAAGTATATGGAAGGGTTTTTTGGTAGGAAGCCTTACTTAAAAATAAAAGAATTATTATGGAATGTAGAGGAGGTGGTACATAGTCGCTTCTATAGAAAATAATGGCGACAGGTTACTACAGAGCAGAGATTGTATGCTTTTACCGTAAAACTAAACAAACTGCAACAATTTAACGAAGTTTATTACTGCTCCAAACGTTTGAAATAATGTTGTTTAATATTTCAGCAAAGCGAATTCGTTTAGCTATTTTCTTTAACTACCGGAACCAAGTTTGGCATCAAAGTGAATAAATCCAAACTCTAGAATCGCTATTAAAAATGTTTCAGTGCAGTCAAGTAAATTTGTTCATTAATTTACTAGAAAACTACAAGTTAAGACTTGAAGATTTCTTTGTTACATTGTGGAGTTATTAAGAAAAGTTGCTCTACGCAAACACCAAACTACATTGTGTCATTCAAATAATAGCCATAACACCATTTTAATGAGACCTCCACTCGTAAAATGTGTTTCCTCTTTATCGTTATATATTTTAGGATGTAAGAGCGGTTGGGGGGTGGCTTGTAAAATTGGTGTTTGAAGAATGAAGCCGATATGTTAGTTCTCCAGTAAAATAAAGTTTGTGTGTTGGCGACATTGTGTTACGTACAATATTTTCTGTTGTTTTGTCAACGCTGGGTGAATGTGCCCGGAATGTTGGCACTTTCAGTAAGTGTCGATGTCTCGATTTCGCCGTCTTTGATCATTTGAATGCCATTGTGTGTCGTCTGCTACAAAGACAGCCATTTTAGAAATGTGTTCGCATTTTGCTCGTTCAACTTTCTAGTTGTATATTTGGCTCAAAGGTAACTAGATATTCTTAAAAATTCATCTCAACATTTTGGAAAATATTAAGTCTTATAGTTTGTTGACTCATTTAAAAACAAAGTATTTTACTTTGAATTGGTTTCAGTAACTAGAAATTCGGTTAAATAGCTATTGGCTTTAGTAATGCCGTTATCTTCTTATTCTGTCAATTGACATTGCGGTCAATGAGCTGGATATTAGTTTAGTAGCTTCTCTAAGCTAAGAAAGAGATTATTTATCGATGCACTCTTGATTGTAACTTCAAAACCCAACATGGATATGACATCACTACCCAGAAATACCTGTAAAATAAACGGAAAAGTTCCCGTTGATATGATTAGTGCTGAATACTTATGACAGTCGCGTACGAAGTCGACGAGCAGTTGTTAGATCTGCATGTCTGATTGCGACTCTGCCGGAATTCTTAACGCGATCATTGAATAATGCAGCTCTTTATTAGACTTGATTATGTTGGAGGGCAGAAATAGGTTTCTTTATTTATGTTAGGAAAAATTGAGCTCATGTTTGTGAGTTAGGTAAGCCAGGGACTATAGAGTTGCTAAGGAAGACGGTCAATTTGATAGAAAAGGTAAATATGCAACGATTTTTGAAAGATTTCAAACACATAGTAGGTTTGTGTTTGACTTTGTCTAGTATATACGAGGAGCTCGTGGCTAAGTAATAACTGCCACTCGGGTCGATCTTTAGGTTAAGCCGTGCTTGCCTAGGTTGGTCAGTGGATGGGTGACCACCCATATACAACGTGTAACAAAAAGGGTATAGTCATATGAAAGGGTGTGCTATAGACCATCAAACTGAACAACTTTCTTTATGGGACCACCATCGTAATCGTAAAAAAATAATCAGTTGTTTCATACATTTGGTCGAGTAGGTACATTTGGTTGGGGCCGTTGAAATTTTTTTCGGGATTACGATGGTGGTCCCATGGAGAAAGTTGTTCAGTTTGATGGTCTGTAGCACACCCTTTCATAATAATATGACTATACCCTTTCTGTTACACGTTGTATACCGAGTTTCCTCCATACCTCGGAAAGCAAGTTAATATGTTGGTTTCGGCTGTCATTTGTAGATCTTTGACAGTCGCTACAGTAGTCAGTGGTACAAAAAGTCTGACAACCAGTCCTACCAAAGGTATCGGATTACCCAGTAGGTACTAACTGAATTGTGAAGGTCAGATAGGCAGTCGCTCCATGTAAAATACTGGTACTCAGCTGCTTACGGTTAGACTGGAAGACGACCCCAACATTATTGTTAAAAAACTAGGCGTTAAAAAGTCCTCAAATCTCGAACAATTTCTAGGCAAATATGCGTTATATCGTAAGAGAAAGTATCTGTGTGAAATAATAAACAAAAGCAAGCTTAAATAGTGCTCATCCGGAATGCCTAGTGCAGATTTTTATCGAAGTTCATTTTGTTGGCAATAATACCCCGATCTTTTAGCTACAATCCTTTTATTTGTGTTGGTCAATGGTCCACAAAATCTCATTAAACGTGGCCGGCGCTGGGCGACGCTGGCCTGCGTTGGCGATGGGCGCGCGGCCAACTTGTCCACTAACGTGCTAGTTAAAGCAAACATGTGATCGGTGTCCGTGACTTTAGAACTGAGATAGTTTTGTAACCGATTTACGTATTGAGATGGAATTTTTCAGCTTTTTGAGGTTGTCTATTTTGAACGAGCATGAGTGCATACATAAATATTAGGTGGACAACCAAACGCTTATTTGGCATGCATGCTTGAACTATGATGGCAATGGGCAGGGCACATTGCGTTGGAAGACCTCCCACTAGGGGACCGATAACCCGGTGAAGGTTGCGGGAATCCGTTGGATGCGAGTCGCACGGGGTCGGTCAATGTGGCGACACTTGGGGGAGGCCTATGTCCAACAGTGGACGTCTTTCGGCTGAAATGATGATCATGATGATGTTTGACAAGTCATTTTTGGCAGATGAACTGGGAACTCAGTTCCGGACAAAGTCTTGAACGGCGTTTGTTGTTGTCTTTTATTGTAGTTTCAATCTGTTCCTTAAAAAATACCCACAAAACAAATCAAACGGTGCGATGGTTTGCAAAGATCCTTTAATTTAAACTATAAGGAGCCTTGATAGCGCACAGACACCTACACTTAATAGTTTCCTTTCTACTACAAGACCGCTTCATACCTGACTCCCTGAGGGAAACTTCTCATGAATATATGAATACAATAATACTGCTATATTAAAAGAAAATTACTCTCGACGTGAATTTGAAGTAGAAGCATATAATTCAATTGTACGTAAAATTGAATTTAAAGAAGTTCTGCTAAATCATTTGCGAAAACTATGTAAAGGTACTCGTAGACTTGCACAGACTAGTGCAATGGAGGTTAATTTGATTGGAACAAAATTAGTTTTTGACGTGTTAACATAAAGTTTACGACAACATCATACCTGTATTTACTGAATTGAGGTAGACAGAGTCCTACGTCTTGGAGTGGAAGTCATATATAATTATTTTTATTATTTTCAAATTAATTTTCAAGGTAAAATTGTGACTTCGAACCCTGATTTTGATTGATCCGATAACAAAATGTAAGGCACTACAAGCTGTTCGCGCTTGTTACCGGATTTTAGAGCAACGACTCAATTGTTTTGTCTAGTATAAGATACTCAAATATAAATGCGAAAGTTTGTGAAAATGGATACATATACTACTGAGCGAATTAGACCTGAGGCTCGTGGCTAAATAACCGCTCGGGCCGATCGTTAGGTAAAGCCGCGCTTGCCTAGGTTGGTCTGTGGATGGGTGACCACCCTTACATACCGAGTTTCCTCCGTGCCTCGGAAAGCACGTTAAGGTGTTGGTCCCGGTTGTCATTTGTCTATTTTTAAAAGTCGTTACAGGTAGTCAGTGGCCCAAAACGTCTGAGATCCAGTCTTACCAAGTGGTATATCACTTTGTATTTCCCAGTAATGACTGGTTTGTGGAGGTCAGATAGGCAGTCGCTTCATATAAAATGCTGGTATCTAGCTGCATCCGGTTAGACTGGAAGCCGACCCTAACATAGTTGCGAAAAGGCAGGCAGATGATGACTACTGAACGAATTTGGATGAAACCATCATTGATATGGGTTATAATCTGGATTCACTCATACGATACTTTTTATCCCTGGAGTTCGATAACTGTTACGAACGTAAACGAACGTACGAAACGTAACGATTAGCTATTAAATTATAACTAACAAAAAAATCCTAAAATCTCAACGATATAATTGGCGTCACGGGTCTGTAGGTAATGTAATTAAACGAAGTCTAGACACCTGGAACTAACTACCGCTTGTTAAACTTTATCGCCATTTAATATTGAAACTGTCTGGGTTTACACTTAACAAGCGGTTTGTGATGGATCACGTTTTTTCCTGATAAACTAGAAGATAAGAAGTGCGGATTCAGATGGCGTGAATTAAATCACTTATAAAAGGCTTGATGTCAACCCCTCGCATTACGGACTCAGTTATAAGCATACCGATTTGGGTTGAAACACATTTTCGGGTCACCAGATTCAACTCATCAGTAGGTATTTTGTTGAACAACAAAGCTAGCCTGCAGCCATCACTACAAATATGCAATTTCATTCAGCTCGCGAGTGCTGATCTTTCTCCTCCGTTCTGCATTAAATGCTGCTTTTCTGTACAATTCAAAATAAAACATCTGTGTATTACTTCTTATAACTAAAAAAAAATAATACTTAAACCGGGCTTAAAACAGGCAATATTTTCAATCTCAACTATTATTTTAAAGAGGGAAGATTTTATTTTTTGTTCGTTTATTTGTAACGATTTAACTCAATAACAACGAAATGGATTTAAAAAAATCCTATACCATTATAAATCTAAATCTTTACCAAATAACAAAGGCTATAAATTATATTCATATTATGAAAATTGGCCGAGCTATCACCAATGCTAACTAATAAAATGTTGAAATGAGCAAATTTCTTTGCAAGTTTTTTAAGAAATGCACGTGAATAACAAAAAGGTACTTGCAAATTGAAATACATACCCTTTATTGTTCCTCACAAATCCAGAATATTCAGATTTCCATAACAATTTTCCCTCGCAAGTAGAAAGCAAATACAAAGGTGGTGCACACCGTAACTGCGATGTTCGCATAATCCAATCGCGCTGGGTCGTCATTAACGGGCGCGTTTTGATGGCCGAACTCTTAAAGTCACCTCGATCGGTGAAGTTTCTGAACAAAAGTCGCGCTGAATTCAATCCGGAGAGAAAAACATTCCAACTTTCAAGTTTTTTCTACAGAGATGGTTCACTAATTAGTTGTTCAACACTCGTCGTTACAGCTTCATTAGTTGTTTATTTAGGTTCTTTTTTTTAGTAACACCACAAGTTGGTGATGTGTTTATTATTCAGTGAGTTAATTATTTGATGTTTAGGTGAACACAGTTCAGTATCATCATCACCACCTAGGTTCCAGTGTAACCAGAGACATAAGTATGTTTGTACTTCAGTATGGTTAACCCTTCGTAGATCTACACAAGACACAATGGCTTTTTAATTGCGTCTATAATTACGGCATACAAGAGGTTAAGGGGTAAACGCACAGTTTTCTGCGCCAAACGAAACGTTCTATTATACGACGTATAACGCTATCGGTATTAACGTTCATCTTACATTGACCCTGTTCGGTTGTAGTTTAGTTTTCGAGAAAAGCCTCTCTAAAAATGCATCTAAGTCCTTCATTTACTTTCACCCCCAAAATTAATTACTACATAGAATTCTAGATGATGATATTTTTCTGTTGTGTTGTGTCACCCGTGGATTTTTCAAACGCACCTTATGAATGTTCATATTTCTCAGCAACTTCTTAAAAAGTCTTTAAGTAATTAACACAAACCTCCATTAATAACTGTCCAGTATTCAATACGGCGAATCATTAATAGCACCACAGATTATGTAAAGCAATCAGTCAGCACTTAATGGGCGTTAATTAATCAATAAGCTCTTACGTACAGAGTACTTAGCCCGCTGAAGTAGTTGGCTTAGCGCGGGAAGCGTCTCAATAGTAATAACAATTACGTTAGGTGCCCATTGTTTGACTAAGCTTAGCTATTTAGGTATTTGTTGACCATGATCTATTAATGTGCAGCCGTATGCAATGCTTCTATGCAACTGTTTTGATACGCCATTGATTACCAACGGTGATTGACTTTGTCTGGTTTTGGTTATAGTATTAAGTCTAACATAATAGTTAGTAAAGTTAGTAATAATCGTTAGTAATCAATGGCGTTTACGAGGCAAAAATAAAGGTTCTGTGTGTCGGTTTCGAAGCACTACCTGTAACATATTATGGCAACACAATTAATTAGTTTTTGCATATCCTCGGTGGTACACCGAGTATTTAAGTGGTATACAGTTAAAACATTATAAAAATTGTGCCCAACATAACCGGATGTAACTATCAAATAACTTAACAAGATAGTTTCCAGTTTGAGCCAAATAGGCGAATAACTTAGCTATCAAACTCTTACTAGAACAGAATTTCCAACGAAAGTTTCATCAGTGAGGTATTTCCACTATTTTAATTCAAAAATGACTTGGAAGAGTTGCAAGAGCGGGAACACACTATCAAATATTAAATGGACGCCCGTTACTGTCAATCGACCGTCTACTAAACCGATGAACACAAAAGCGGTTTATCACACTCGAAGATTCTGCTCATTCATGTTATGACATCTGAGTAAGCAAGTGATTGGTGTAATGTCAAGGTCGCTCAAGAAACAAATAATCAGTACATATTGACAATTCTGTAATTATTAATATCAAGTTGAAAGATTTGTTTGCAGACTAGGCTATCATAGGAAACGAAACTGTAGTAGTGCGTTAGTTTCAGTCTAAAACTTATAGGGTTCTACCCATCATGTTTCTTGTGCTCTGATTGTTTCGACAGCCAGCCTCATAAAGACTGGTGATCCTTCTGTGTTTACCTTTTTCGTGGCTATATGCCGATCACGATCGCGCGATATGCGATCACGTCCGTACAGTCGCGTATCGCGCGATGCTGGACGGATATCCGCCATGATTGGACACACGCGGATTAATAGTTCACGTGCGACTCGTTGCGACGATACGACTTGTTTAAACGTTTAGATGCGTCTGATGCAGTGCTCTTGAAGGAAATGGAATTTAGTTAAATGTTCTGGAGGAAAATGAAGGACTGTTTTAACTATTGTTTCAGGGAAACCATTAGGAACTTTGACATTTTACTTTCTACTGGCTTGAAATACTTAGATCTGCCAAAAAAATATTCTAAAAAGATATAGTAATTATTGAATTAAGAGCATTAGACTGAGGAGAGAATAAATAACACAGCTATATGGACTTAGTTCTGATTAAAAAGATTATTTCAGGCATTCGTACACTTCGGACTCAAAAAGATGAGTCGTATTATTTCATTTAATTTTTTTGTCTATGCTAAATAACCAGTAATTAGTGACAATGACAATTTAAAAACTTGTAGGTAGAGGAATTATTGTAGAGAACGAGGACTGCATTCTCGTCTACATATAATTCGCCCATTCGCCAGACACGTATACGTACGTAGGTATAATTCAAATTGTATCCTCATCTTGGCAATAAATGTACAATACACGATCAGCAAATAAGCCTAAGTAAGTAATGCAAACAGTTTGTGAGCGCCCCGAGCGCCATAGTGCAGCTGTAAACAGAGAGGTAAAAAACGTACTTTGCTACACAAGAGAGTAGGTACTCTTTCATTTTAATTAAATATTAAAGTGTAGGTAATCTATAAGCCAGAGGAGCTCGTGGTTAATAACAGCCGCTTGGGTAGATCTTTAGATTAAGCCGTGCTTGCCTAGGTTGGTCTGTGGATGCGTGACCACGTGACCCCTCTTACATATCGAGTTCCCTCCGTGTCTCGGAAAGCACGTTAAGCTGTTGGTCTCGGCTGTCATCTGTAGATCTTTGACAGTCGTCACTGGCCCAAAAAATCTGACAACCAGTATTACCAAGCGACATTATTACCCAGTACTACTACCTGGGTTGTAGAGATCAAATAAGCAGTCGCTTCATGTAAAATACTGGTATGCAGCTGCATCCGGTTAGACTGGAAGCGGAGCCCAATATACTTGGGAAAAGGCTAGGCAGATGATGATGATGGTAATCTATGAACCGTTGGCGGTTCAAGTTGACCGCTGCTGATCCAATCCGTTCGAATGGCCCACTCCTCCCAAACACAGTGAGAGTGTGAAGCCATGTGGCAGCATTATAGAACGTACTCTCCTGCCAGTCGTGCTGAAGCACCTGCACCCTCCAGGACTTAAACACAGACAGAGCTGTCCAGATTTATGATATCTAAGGAAGTGGTTTCGTCGAAAATGACCCCTCACCGTGGTAACACAGTCGTTTCAAACCAATTACTGTCGCCCAAGAATCAGTTAGCTCGATCAATATCTACGTGAGCTATTTAAAACAAAGCTTTTCTAAGTAGCTAAGTGTTTCCCCCGGGGAAATCACGCCCCCGCCTGATTGACGCGCTTACACACCTACATTTAACATTTTATTTATTTTACCCTTTCCTAAGCATCGCCTTTGTTCCCGTCAGCATGAAAACACCTGAGATTTATATTTACTAAATTCTGAAATGTTTAAAATTTCTGATGTTAATAAAGTGTAATAATTATTTATTTATTATCTACGTAATGTTGTGTTCATTTTTCATTCATTTGCAGGTATGTATGTGTTCAGCGGGTGGAATGTTTGTATTAATTACGAGTATATTGATTTCATTCATTTCGATAATTTGTAGCGTGTTCATTGAGGTATGTGAATGTAATTGAGTTGGAACCTTTATAATTATATGGGTATCTGTTAATCAAATTAATGTATAGTATCAATTCAGGTATGGTTTTGAAGTTGCAATATGACATTATGTGTAGCTCACCTTTGTGGTGGCCCTTTTTACATAAACATGCTTTTTACGCCTTTTAAAACAAAACTTCAATTATTGATCACAACATCTATGTCTAATTCTTACTTACATTATTTTTATATCAATGACGAGATAGATTCAATAGGTGTTAAGCAAAATCACAGTTACTCACAACATAGACTCACACACATCTTTCCCAAACTTCGTTCCTACTTAACCCACTCGTCAGTTCCCCACTGTGGCCCATCCCCTGCCTGGTACGCCGGTCACGTGAGCCAACTAAACGGTCACGTGTGAGCCCTGCCGTCGTACAAAGGCGACACCTTTCAAATGCTGCTACACTACTTACTGCCAGTCGATTCCTCAACATATATTCGTGAGACGACGCTTCATGAAGCCAATTATAAGGCCTTCTGACGAAAGTATACGCTTACCGCTGTTGGTCCAAGAATGGTAGGCAGACCATCTAGCCGGAATCCTGGCTATCATTTGTAGAACTTTGTCATTTTTTATCTAAATCCTGAAAGTCTGACAACAAGACATACAAAAGGTTATGAAGTAATGGGGTGCTCAAGGTTAAGTATGCAGTTGCTCCTAATAAACTCATATTCAGCTGTGCTATGCTGCTATCTAACATAACTTTTAGATAAAAACTATTAGATCAATTGAAGGGTATGCCTAGGTTACTTCTGAAGGTACACAAAACTAGTTATCAGAGGCTTTAGTATTGATATAGCAAACAATCAATTACAGCAGATAGTTCAATATATTGATAGCAGACAGACTTAAACGTGTTCAAGTTCAAGTTGGTAATACGAATAAACACAAATCATGCAGATGAGATAAACTTCTCTTCAACTAAATAGTTCTATCTCTAATGATACTTGTTCTAAACTGATACCTTACCCCACGAGATCATTGGGTATTCAAATTACATAACTTTGTAACTAACACCTGCATTCACAGACTGACTAATTTTAGTGAGCGATAACTTAGGAGTTACTCAAATGTAGCTAATGACCGATCGACACTAAAAATGTATTGAATTATGACACTTTTGTCCACTACACATAATTATACTGTGTTCAAGTTTCGGTCATGTATTGTAGATACATAATGAACAGAATGTTCTCAGGCCTCTTCACTGTGAGGACGAAGATTCGAAAACTTGTGACATGATGAATATAAAAAATAAAATAGAATGTTGTCCTTCACTGTTATTAAAACACTGTACGGAGCACGTTTCGCGTAGGGCTTCACAAATCGTTGCACAAGGAGAGAATGAGAAGTGAGATTTAAACCAGGAACGCTAAACTTTGTAATCAGTCAGGAAGTTGTCACATCCGCATCCGTAATCTCATCGTGTCTGGGTTCTAATTAATGTCTGATAGCAGACTGTAACTAGTACACAAAAAATAACTTGATAATGGATGACCTATTTATTAAAACAAGACAAGTTCCGGCGCCGAGGCGGTGCACAGTGTTCCCTTGCTCGAGGTGGACATAAATGTATGTCGCACACTGTGCCGCCTTTCCGTTTCCCATAACAAAATCTTTGTTGGTGACAGGAACAATTTATTTTTGTTTTTGTTCTTAATTGCCATCATGTTTAATAAGAGGGATGTTCGGGGAAAAGGGGATGTAGGCACTATGTTCAAGGTTGGGTGTTATTTTTGTAGAAAGCAGACTTTATTGTTATACAGACTAATGTGATGAAAGGGCAGTGTTTTTCTTTGTTTAGTTTGTTTTATTTATTGGACTTGTCTGAAAATCACTGCGAAGTCTTAGCATTAATATACGTAGTTATATTAGTACATTATGGTACAAGTGTGTAATGTTGGTGATTACCGCCGAGGCGCCATTGAGAACCGAGCCGTTAGGCGAGGTTCTTAAGAGAGCCGAGACGGTAATCATCAACACACACGTGTATCATACGACGTTTTTCAACACACTTGAGAATAAAATAATAGGTACTAAAAATAACTATAATTTGTTGAAAACGAGTTGTGAATTTTTTTTCGCAATGGCGGGAATAATTAATCAGTTTTTTTTTTTTTTTTTTTTTCCTGGCTTCGCACGGTTTGTGCATTTAGCCAATGTCATGTTTAGGAAGGTAAAGTTAAAGGTGGTAGGCAAACTGGAATTTATCAAATATTAACGAAATATAACGGAATTTGGAATATAATATAGGATCAGTAGGATTATAACTAACTATAATAATAATGATTGATGAAATATAATTAATCAGTTTTCCTATGCGCGCGCATCTAACAATGGCGATCGGCCATAGACTAAAAGAATGAGGTTTCTTTTTTTTGGCTTTTCGCGGATAGCGTTTTAGCCACGTACGAAATGGGGAATTCAAAGTTTTATTTAATACAGAGAAAACAAAAGTTACATTTGATTGAAAGTTTTATTTATTAAAAACTTATAAGTTGAAATTATCTATGTAGATACGAAGTTGCATAAAATGAGCAAGCAATAGGTACATTAATTTATTTGTACTATTGAACACGATCTTTTTGTATCGAAACTTTTTTAAGAACAAAGCAATTCAACCAATAAAAAAAAAAACCCTTTATCTCACTTGTGAATAATAGCAATGAAAAAGTCACAGTTTGATTACAGGTGTCATTATGTGCCTAATTGCGGTGAAATTAGAGCCACTTTATGAGTAAGTGTGTTGAAAAATATATTATATCAGGCGTTTGTGGAATATAACTTGCATGTTTTCTATATAACTAACTAGAAACAGAACTTGTTTGTCTCAGCAATATTACAAACCTATCGTTTTAGATTTATTTCATAAATAGGGGCACTCTTACCACATCTTATTCATAGTCTTTATTTCTAAGTAATTGAAACATTTTTTTTTTGGTCCTGTCTCCTTGTAAGTATAAATGCGTGCTTTAAGTGTTAAGTCATATTTAATATCAATTAATACCAACCAGCAACTAGTAGATTATGTAGTAACGGTTTATGGCTTGACTGCAACACCCAAGGGTCCAACGTCACGCAACTGACGCAACTGAATACGAGTATACATACCTCCGCCTAACGTAACGACACCCAGGGGACACTTGATTCATACCGACCATCAATGTTAGTGTGGGCTTACCTTTGTGTTCTAAAAACTGGCGGGTATTGGTGACCAGTTAATATGCTCATTTACTATTAATATTGGTATGTTTGACTAATACTTTTAATTTTATTGAGAATCTATTCATTCATTTTCAGAAAGCAGTCATCGTTTTTCGCAAAAGGGTATAATATTTTTTTCACACCACCTGCTCGAAAATGTCAAATTATATGTCAAGCAACCTTAACCTAAAGTGAGTCATTAGTGGCCGGGGGCACAGCCGGTCAATAATGTTGTACTGGATTTCATTATGACCCGCTGGTCAATAATGTGATTTGAATTTGGAATCTCACATGCTCAGCTAAATTGGCAGTATAGTACTAACAAACACCCTTTGGTGCCAGAAAGAGGAAAGCTATTCTCGATACCCTTACTACGCGTGGATGATATTCTCGATTTCCTACAAAATCATAACGACTGCTTCTTCATATCGTTGCCATGTTCTCGAAGACATAATATTGTAAGAATAATAAGATAACTACGAACCATTTTTTAAAAGGAATGGAACATTAAAACTGGCATTAATAATAACAAATACCGTACCGCGCCGTATTGTATTGTACAACGGGCAGGTGTCCGCAGCTCCACGTCAAAGCGCGTATTTTGCGTATGGGCTATAATCCACCACGCGGGCCCAGTGCGGGTTGGTAGATGTCACATGTCTTCGATTTTTTACCGCGCCGTAATACCGTAATAGTAATTGGCTGTAACATTACTTAATCTATTTATTTTTACTGTTCTTATTTAATAAATACTTTGTTTTTCGTACTATGGCTATTATTTTCTCACAGTAGGTGTAAAAAGTAGAGTATCCTCCTCTGGGCTAAAGGTGTCTTTGCCTTGGGCTAGCTTGAATCCCTCGCTGCATTCAGGATTCTTGTATTAACTCCCTCGCTTCGCTCGTGATTTAAACTCTTAACTACCTCGCTGCGCTCGGGAGTTAAATCCCGAATCCTTCATTGCGCTCGAGATTCAATATGACGCCCGTGACATAAGACACAACTTTAGCCCCTTGGTGCATAATCTACTATTTCACCCCCCATCTCGGAAAGAGTATTTTTCCTCTTCGATATCCGAGTGCAAAAGCCGTTTTTATCCTCTAGAAGAATAAAGGAAATTTAATTTAGAACATCGTGTGCACTAAGTTTGTGAATTCAAAACATCATTAAACCTATTTACTTCTACCTCTATGGTGCCGAATTTATCATACAACTTTTTTTAATTTGTTAAAAACTCAGACTCGGAACCTTCTTGGTGTACTTTTTTTAATTAGCTTTGCGCGCGCCATTTTCTTTTCACGTCATATTGTTAAAACCTTAGGTTTAACACAAGGAACTTGAAAACAAGTGAAAAACCTAAAATGACCACTCATTATCTAGCGGCGAGGAAGTTTATTTGACGCCAACAGAATTAACTGAATTTGTTAATAATGCGAATTTATTTTTTGCGTTTAGTCATTTCCTCGCTGAGCTGGGATGAAAAATTACGTGTTGCACTGGAGTGCAAAGATTTTTCACCTCGTGCTCTTTTGATTCCCTCGCTAACGCTCAAGATTCTAAGTTTTGAATCACTCGTTGCGCTCGTGACTCAACTTTAGAATCTTTCGCTTGCTCGGTCATCAAAATTGAGCACGCGTTTAAAAAGCAACTTAGCACTCTTGTGTAACAAATAACTATTCCGACGACCCGAATGGCGTAGCGGTAGTGACGCTGCCTTACGTTCTTAGGGTCCTGGGTTCGAATCCCGGTAGGAGCAATGTTTGTGTGATGAGCATGGACATTTGTTTCCGAGTCATGGATGTTTATATGTATAATAAGTATGTATTTACAAACAAAAAAGTATACATGTAGTATATCAACTATCTAGTGTCCACGACACAAGCTTTGCTTAGTGTGGCGCTAGGTGGCGCTGTGTGTTAATGTCCAGCGATATTTATTTATTTATTTATTTATTTTACTATTATCTCCCTGTGTCTCAACGGTTTGTCTCTTTTCCATTATAAGTTTTCCTTTTGAAGTATGTACCTACATAATTATGACCGGACCTACAAATGGACAAAGCGAAATGTATGGATCGTCATAAGTGACATTCTATAGTCATTGCGTGTTTTTATTGTATATTCACCAAAAGTGCCTCAAAGAAAAATATACTCAATCAGTTTTACGGTGCACTGGAAACTCTGTACTGTTTTTAAAAAAGTGTGTGTCTCCGGTAATTTCGAATAAAGTGTATTATTAGAGATTCTTTGAAGTTCACAGTTTAACTTCTGATCAAACATTTAAAAAAGCGCTCGAACATTGTAATAACATTCCAGCGTACTTACGTACAAAGCGAACTATTTCCAATCCCTATTTGCTGTCTAATACATAAAGCTCTTCAAGCACAGAACAAATATCCCGTGAAAACAAGATAATAACTATGTATTGAAACGTTCGCAAAAGAAACTTTGAGGAAAGTATGAATAACCTTTGTTACTTAGGTACTCCATGGGTTCTGTTCCAGAAGTTGGTCGAAGTTTTGTTTATTGGTGTTACTACAGTACATCATCATCTGCGTAGCCTTTTTCCAACTATGTTGGGGTCGGCTTCCAATCTAACCGGATGCAGCTGAATACCTGTATTTTACATGGAGCGACTGCCTTACTGACCTCCACAACCTAGTCAATACAGTCTTACCAAGGGGTAATGCGATACCCCTTGGTAAGACTGGTTGGTAAACTTTTTGCTGACTACCTGTAACGACTGCCAAAGATAAATAAAATAAATAAATAAATATCGCAGGACATTAACACACAGCGCCACCTAGTGCCACACTAAGCAAAGCTTGTGTCGTGGACACTAGATAGTTGATATACTACATATATACTTTTTGTTTGTAAATACATACTTATTATACAATATATAAACATCCATGACTCGGAAACAAATGTCCATGCTCATCACACAAACATTTGCTCCTACCGGGATTCGAACCCAGGACCGTAAGAACGTAAGGCAGCGTCACTACCACTACGCCATTCGGGTCGTCATTTGTAAAGATGGACAAATGACAGCCGGGACAAACAGCTTTACGTGCTTGCCGAAGCACTGAGGAAACTCGTTATGTAGGGGTGGATACCCATCCACAGACCAACCTAGGCAAGCACGGCTTAACCTAAAGATCGACACAAGCGGCTGTTATTTTTTAGCCATGAGCTCCTCCTCAGTTGGTGTTACTAGTTCATAAGGCTCAATTTGTATCATAATAAGTTATTTAATAGAATCAATATGTATGAATATTTTTGTTTTTGAAATTAAGACGCCTGCGGAGCATGCGTATTTCATACAAACGTAATACCAAAATAATTTGTAAATCAAACATATTCTTAAGGTAGTGTGTATTTATTTCGATTGAATTACAGAATATCTAGGTTCCCAAATATATATTTTGATTGGACACTGATTATAACAAGAGTTATAAGAAAAATAAGTTTTCTATGGAAATTTTAAATTCCTCATATCTCGTCTTTGTACCATTGTCCTCTCAAAAAATATATTTGGGAACATAGATATTCTGTAATCCAATCAAAATAAATACACACTACCTTAAGAATATGTTTGATTTACAAATTATTTTGGTATTACGTTTGTATGAAATACGCATGCTCCGCCGGCCCCTTAAATCTTTCATTCGTTCATTCATAAACTCAAGTCCACTTAGGCATGATTAATAGTTTTGTTTAATCATGTTTAAATATCGATACCCATTTCGCAAATTTATTCATGTACCCACTGTTCAGTAGGTACTATACAACTAATTAATTATATAGACAATCATGAATAGTGTAATATGATGGCTGCAGGCAAAGTGAATAAAAATTGTAAACTGAAAGTCTTTTGATTTCTGTTTTGTTTGCTAGCCAAATGAAAGAATTGTTTGGCTGAATAAATTATTATAAAAATAATTAATTAATGATTTTCATTCAGAGTTAACAATTATAATTAAAACATAAGCAAAAACATAGCACATGACGGTAAAATTTGGAATTAAGCCACAAAATTAAAATTAAAGAGTTATAATAAATTCAGCTACACAAACATTCGCGACATTAAGTTGTGACATTAAATAAAAAGGTACAAAAATTACTACCCGTCACATACATTCATGCTACAAAATCCTTCCAACAACTGCACAGTGTGACTTTAATTAAAAAACGCGGAAAAAATTGTAGGGAACTGTATGAAACCGTATAACGTTACTAATTCAGAAGTTTTCACCTCTCATAACGGGCAAGTTCGCGGCTTCCAAATTAAAAAGTTCCGACGTACTTCGGGATTACTCGGGTCGGACTCGGGATCAATCGGGTGCAGCCGACGAAATTGTTTCACTAAGTATTTAACGCTAATCCCATGTTTGGAGTTCGTCAAGAAGTTGTTTATACTTGGAAGTTGTTCGTAAGAATGTTTGCTGAGTTATAGTAATTATTAGTTTACGGAAGGCTCGAACTGTTTTTGTAGCTGCACACATAATTATATTTTCTAAGATGTTTAACTTCAGCTGGTGTCAATAAAATATACATTTGTAGAGCGTATAGCCCCACTTTGTGTTCATTCCCCGATAAGAATTTTATTCTACTACCAAACACGTCTGCCCTCTGTGCTCAATCATTCAGAATATATTGTACGTTCATAAATGAATTACCATTGTAAGCCCACGTAGAAAGAACATTCACGTACAAAAAAGTATGTAAAAGTGTGCAACAACCCGATTATCCAGACCGTCATTTATATCAACAGCTGATGTCAACACGTCGATTCTCACAAGATATCCCTCCGCGCCACTTCATAAATCACATTGACCGCTTTCCCTCTGTCGGCTAAAAACTCGCTCGATTTTCGCTTAAAACAGCCGAAGCCCCGCCATTTATAACCGGCGCCCTTCATACATAAGCATCGCCCTTTCCGCGCTAGAGGTGGGCCACTCGATTTATTACTCGAATAAAAGTCGAATCGGAGGTAAATCTATTTAGCCGACTCGAATTGATTCGAAGTAGTATGATAGCGTAGCTTTATCTCGAGGTGTGAGACGAACGGTGACTCTTCACCGTTCATAGATTTATCACCATGATGGGCGATACTGTTATATTTTAAGGTGTCTTTTCACATTGTTTGTTAATTTTATCAGTTCAATATAAATTTGAAATGATACAACTCTGTTTGATCTATTAGTTATCATTCATTACAACTAATAATTATATCATGCACATCCAAGATATTGCACCACACTACATCGTAAAACAATCCCTACCGTCTATAAAATGCAATCTCTAGAACCGCCACTAAAAGTTAAAACCCACGAACTATCAGAACTCGTAGCGCACTGAAAGCTGCACGTAAAAGCATGTTTATTGTATAAACAAGCAAATCAACTGCGAACAAATCTCGACGCAATTTGTGTGAGCTCGGCCGAGTGCGGGAACATTCACTGTACCACTGTACACCTACGTATGACGCATGCAGCTGGTCTTTTGAACAAATCATTTTAGCGCGGGGTTATACAGGCTGAATTATAATTTATGACACTATTTTTAATAATGTAGGTAATTAATTGTTATTGTTTGAATGCTTATCTGACATCATCAGAATTGCAGCAGCAGTGATAGCCTAGGTGTGACCGTCAGATTTGCACGTCATGTGTTGAGCTCGAACCCATCTCTGATTTTTCGGATTCATGTGCGTAGTTATCACTTGCTTCGGTGAATAAAAACATAGTGCGGAAACCAAACCAGCATAACTGAGAGATATTTCTCGACAGCATGTAAAGCCAAGTCAGAGGTCCAATAACATCTCTAACACCAGGTTAAGCACCAACCACTCGAGAAGAAGAAGCAGAAGCAACAGTGCTGAGATAAGATTACGCAATGAACAGAGTTGATATCAATCAAATTAATGAATGAGTTAGCAAAAAGCCATATTGCATTTTACATCAGGTTTACATCAGCACAAGCAAATACCCACATTTGGAAAACAATCTTAAACAATATGATGTTTTCCTCTGTATTTGCGACCAGCTACCAAAAACACAGTTTCCATGTTATGTTGTTCCAGTACTAACAAACGATCAATTCAGTTGTATAAAAATAAGAGAGCAACATAAAATAAAGCCGCACGTCCCAGCACTAGGCCCGACGGAAAATGATTTGTTGAGTGCTACGGAATATTCCATTATGCAAACACTTGGGCCCGCGGTTTTTATTCACATATGGCTGCTATGGGAATGTTCTACATCGTGCCGTAATCGGCGGGTACCGCACTGTTTACCATTGATTGACTGGTTTTGTCTTTATTCAGTGATCTATAAAAACAATAAGTTTGAATATATTGTCTGATCAGACAATAATTGTGTCACAACCATTCCATATGTGTCGTGAAATATAACCTATCACCAGAACTGTTATCTTCGAAGGATTCATCAAAGGTACGCATAGTACACTCTTATTACGCCAGTAACGTTTAAATTCCTATAATATGCGACGAGCCTACACTGTAAACTGGGTACTTTTTTTTCCGATTGGAAATCGTCGAATGACTCCTTTCACTCTGGGCGGAGCGGAAGGGAGTGACAGACTTTTACTGACTTAAACCCATCCATGCTCCTTCCTCGCCCTTAATGTTTACAGACACGGATCTCTTTCGAATAGTTTCGCAGCCCTGGCAGGGTCAACTGGGTACTCGTACTACGGAGAAATTCATAATGGAAAAACTCAAAACGGTTTGCGTACTCCAAAAGACCTCGCTCAGCATTAATGCTTGCGCCCCCGGGGGTTTTTTTTCGTGGACCAACAGTGTCGTCTCTTGCTGGATTAAGATAACCTGCTACAGAACTATCTCGAATCACGATCATCCATTCTCCACCATCTTAATCTTCATTAAATTCTGTATAGCAAGCTACATTAATCCTCTTCGGTAGTGTTCTAACAACGAGCTTCTTACAATTAGATTGAATTCAACCTTCCTTTAGAAATTATCACGTCTAGAAGCGACCTGTCGTTTGAGAATCTAGACATTAGTAAGTAACTATTATTCAGAAAACCCACTTTACACATTTCTATATTATTATCATTTTGTTCCATATCATTATTATAACGCTAACGCCTACTTGAGTGGTGTCACTCTCGGCATGTACTGACTAAAGTACGGTGTGGAGTGTAGTCGGGTAGTATGTGATGACTATTAGCATGATATAACACTAAAACATGGCGTTCACTTTGTCCAGCTTCGACAAACGAATCTATGAAGGCGATATTTATTTACTTAAATAAATAAATAAATCACGGATTCGCGCAACTGATCGCTTCGATTAGGTTGCGGAGTGATACGCACCCAGCCCCGCTACCATTTTAACAGAGCCACGTTTTATTTCAACTTTGAGCTAACACAAAAGAAGGACGAAACCTAATTTCATGGGGGCTTTTATAATACACTCCCATTACCGCCATCATTTTTTATTGTTCTTCTGAACTTATTTTGCACCGTCTAAGCTTGGCACCGTGACTTTCAAACCTGTCTAGGTAAATGTTGACAGAGCGTCATAGTCCCGCTAAAGTTGGCGCAACTCGGCGCAAACAAAGCGAACAATTCGATAGCTGCCTTCCTAATAGTTACTTAGCTAATAATTCCATCGCTTTCCAGACCTACCTGCCTGTCTGCTTGTATTGTACTAATTATATTTTGATAGTTGATTGTACTAATATTAGTTGAAACAACTGATGATTACACAAACTTACTCATAATCGAAGTACTTCATCGAAAACGTAAATTAGAATCCCACCCACGGTCTAGACATGATGTTTGAAGTGGAAAGTTCTTTAGGCGCGTTGAACACTTTTTGAGTGAACAAAAATCATGGAACTCGCGTGACCGTCACCGAACGGTTCGTAGTACTACGCCGGCTACACCGTAGCTGATCGGCTACGAGCTTTCACTTCTGTCGGCAGTTCCCAAGACTGCCCCCCCCCCCCCACATGTTTATTTTTTCCCTACGTCTAACATTATACAACTAGCTTTATCTGTAGTCTATGTGCTGCTCCAGGTTGTGTGTTACATAAGCTATAATATTATTGCGAGCAAAGAATAAGAATAAGATTTTTTTGTGTGCGTTACCTTGAGTTAAGTATACCACAAAACATGATTTTTCACCGCAAAAAAAAGTTGTTTCCCAGCAATAATTTTTGCGTAAAGTTACTTAGTTAGATGTACAGAATGCTTTGTTGACGGTTTCGCGATGAGGTGTTTTACACCCTGTATAGATTATTTAAGCCAAAGAAGAGGTTAATTTTCTCATCACTAGAAAACTTAATATTAAGCACTCCACCTTTAACCAACCTCCTACAGATTATGAGGAACACAACACAAAATTATTCGCCCGTGCAGGTACTTCGATATTCATAAAACTTTTATTTCACTTTTATTCAATTGTTTACGTAACAAAACACGAAAAACACGAGCATAAAGTTGTAAAGCGCAGGGTGGAGGGTCCATTCATCCGCCCACCCTGCGCGAAGTTATTACAGAGAACAATGGACACAATAGCGACGCGTTACGGACGGTGACAATAAGAATTAATAAAAGTTGCGCCTAGCACGTGAGCTAAGTTCTGAAGCGAGACGTCCGACAGCTGGTGCTGCCACCATGTGTGTAGTATGCTGTAACCATGATAATTATGTCGTGATGTGAGATATAAGGTATTTTGTTAATGATAGGCCCGACGGAAAATGATTTGTTGAGTGCTACGGAATATTCTATTATGCAAACACTTGGGCCCGCGGTTTTTATTCACATATGGCTGCTATGGGAATGTTCTACATCGTGCCGTAATCGGCGGGTACCGCACTGTTTACCATTGATTGACTGGTTTTGTCTTTATTCAGTGATCTATAAAAACAATAAGTTTGATACCTATGAAAACGAAATAAATGTGACATTAAATAGAATTATAAAATGGTTTGAGAACAATAATCTAATTATAAACTTGGAAAAAACTAAAATTATGCACTTTTATCAAAGAATACCAAATAAAATCTATGACATTAACTACTTAGGGACAAAAATAGAATCAGCTACTGCTACTAAATTTCTTGGAATTACTATAGACAACAATTTGACCTGGAAACCCCAGACTGACGAAATATGTAAAAAACTAAATCGATTTACTTACGCTCTCTATAAACTATCAAAAATAGTGAGCCTAGAATCCGTACTAACAGCCTATCACGGCTATGTTGCATCAACACTCAGATATGGTGTAATATACTGGGGCAATTCAGTTGATAGAGAACTCTTATTTAGAGCCCAAAAAAGATGTGTCAGAGCTATGTGTGGACTAAAAAGCACAGACAGTTGTCGACCGTACTTCATACGTTTCAAAATACTTACCTTGCCATCGCTGTACATATACGAAACAAATATGTTCGTCAAAACTAACATTTCACTTTATAAAATAGCTACTAAAAGTTACTACAGAAAATTACGTGATAGAAATAAGTTAGAACTCCAAGCGACTTATGGCAAAACGGCACTTATGAATAAAAGCACCTTCTGTATGGCCAAAAAAATTTTTAACAAACTACCTGAAAAAATAAAAACGTTAAATCTGGAAAATTTCAAAAAACAATTATTAAATATATTGTTAAATAAATGCTATTACTCACTACAGGAATATCTGGACGATGATTCTATAATTTCTGCTTCAGAAAATTGTACCAACATCACCTAACCTATTTTTGACTATTCAGAATATTTGACATTAGCATTATTATAACTTTATCTCTTTGACATTTGTTGAAATTGATTATATCCCCAATTTATATTGACATGCATGTACCTATTTTTGAATATTGATTTTATTACGAATGTGAAAGTTAACATAATTTTATAAAATTCTACCAATAAAGTAAAGACAATGTTAATTAAAATTATATATTTGTACGCCTCTGGGCAAAACATAGAGGATCTACCTATCTGTAACATCATTATTGTAATTTGACCTATGTTTACAAATAAAGCATTCTGATTCTGATTCTGATTTTGAATATATTGTCTGATCAGACAATAATTGTGTCACAACCATTCCATATGTGTCGTGAAATATAACCTATCACCAGAACTGTTATCTTCGAAGGATTCATCAAAGGTACGCATAGTACACTCTTATTACGCCAGTAACGTTTAAATTCCTATAATATGCGACGAGCCTACACTGTCAACTGGGTACTTTTTTTTTCCGATTGGAAATCGTCGAATGACTCCTTTCACTCTGGGCGGAGCGGAAGGGAGTGACAGACTTTTACTGACTTAAACCCATCCATGCTCCTTCCTCGCCCTTAATGTTTACAGACACGGATCTCTTTCGAATAGTTCCGCAGCCCTGGCAGGGTCAACTGGGTACTCGTACTACGGAGAAATTCATAATGGAAAAACTCAAAACGGTTTGCGTACTCCAAAAGACCTGGCTCAGCATTAATGCTTGCGCCCCCGGGGGTTTTTTTTCGTGGACCAACAACGAGAGGAACACAACACAAAATTATTCGCCCATGCAGGTACTTCGATATTCATAAAACTTTTATTTCACTTTTATTCAATTGTTTACGTAACAAAACACGAAAAACACGAGCATAAAGTTGTAAAGCGCAGGGTGGAGGGCCCATTCATCCGCCCACCCTGCGCGAAGTTATTACAGAGAACAATGGACACAATAGCGACGCGTTACGGACGGTGACAATAAGAATTAATAAAAGTTGCGCCTAATACCTCACGTGAGCTAAGTTCTGATGCGAGACGTCCGACAGCTGGTGCTGCCACCATGTGTGTAGTATGCTGTAACCATGATATGTCGTGATGTGAGATATTATATTAGTATTTTGTTAATGAATGGCAGCTGTTTACTAAATGATATCGATAATATTGTTAACCGAATAAGTGCTGGGATTGATGGCGATCCGTATGAATTAAGTTGGTTGGTTTAATATAATATTCCACTGCAAACATAATTTTCTAAAAGTTTTTTTTAAATGTAGCAAAAGGATTTGGATTATCTTAACATTCCAGATAGTACAGAAGAAAATATGTTTGAAGCACTGAAGAACAAACTATGTCGACAAGTTTTCAGAGTAAACTATGCTCCGTTATTAAAACTTATCTACCTAGGTTAGCAACAGCAGCTCAAAGTATTTGAATAAGTTTTAATAACGAAGCGTCATAAAATTACTAACGACATAAAACTCAAAAGAACACACACAGAACAAACTCTGTCCCTAAATCACCGAAGTGAATTTGATTAATTCATCAAAGAGGCGCAACCCTGGCTCCGCCTACTCGCCTACTCGCCTACTCGCCTAGTGGCCACAGTTGCCGATAGATTTTAATTAATATATAGTTCCCGGGAGTTATTCCTCAAGTTTAGAAGTGGATCGCGCCGCGTGCGTAATTAGAATTAATGCTTGCAACACTGTGGCGGCAGGTAGCACGAAGTTGGTCGGCGAGCTTCCCCAGCCGTCGCGTACCAATTAACTTGGGACGTTTTGTTTGTTGGCAACATTGCCGAATAAATTCTGCAACTTTTTGGAGGCCTCGTCGGATAGATTTGCGTGGCTAATGTACTTAGGAGGAAAAGATTAAGATAAGTTTTGGTGCGTTGAATATTTAAGGAACGAGAATTCAGGGAGGCGGTCCTGAAGGATTATTTCAGCTCTAATTGATGAAGGGAAATCTTGATTCCACTCACATTCTCAGTTTCTGAGTATTTTTCAATGCGGTTACAAAAGTAAACTTTAGCAAAGATACATCAATAAAAGAAATAAGCGGTAACTTCCCAGATAAACTTTGACGCGACAAGAATCCCAACAGACCCAACTATGCCTTTACAAGCTCATTGAATATCACTTCACTACAAAATTCATAAGCCAATTTATTCGTGGTCCTTCTAAAAACAGTGCCTATTTTCACGCATGTCACTGTCCCTCAGCCGCCGACATACCAGTAATTTATCAAATAAACATGTTTCTAAAGGGATGTGTGGTCCCAAACTGTCACGCAGTAAAAAGGATCTCGGTATACCGAAGTTTATCGTCGGAGAAACTACAGCTTACAGTAACGTATGCAGAGGACAAATGATTATGGGTATCTGTCCGTAGTCTGTAGCGCTTTTACGGTAGTTTTCTTGCAAAAAGAATGGGAAAAGATTAGCGGGAATTGCCTGGGTTATGGGATTCAGAGTGCACATGATTATGGGAGCATACATTTTGTAGTTTTAGGCCGTTTATACTGTAATAAAACAAGCTTTTCTACGCATAACTAAGAGTGTTTACGAAAATAACAATGTTTCAAGATATATAAGAGTTCATAAAATATTTTGCAAAATGGTTTATTGTAAACACATTTTAATCGTTTAATCGGTTGTTATTTAAAAAATAAGTCGAATAGAAGACTATAACGAATAATTATCAGCCTTACAAAATAAGACTTGAAAATAAATCACCCGCAAACACTTCAAAGGACCATTTTTCAGTCACAGAAGCAAAAGCGCCACATAACGTAATGTTGGCTTAATATCACGTCAACGGATATACAAAATTCCGAATTGCAAAGGAAACCATATAAAATTGTCGAAAAAAAAAACGCTAACAAGGCTCGCGACCTCGTTTTCAATCCACGCCACATTTGGCAGGCGCGGCGAGGGAATTTTAAAACAAAGACCAAATGGAAGTGGGTCGGCAACTGGCTGTTCTACCTTACTAGTAGGCTCGCCAACTTTTATATGATTAACGGGAAATGAGTGGAATAAATATTGTGTTAACAGGAAGCTTGTGTCGAGTGGGAGTTGTGCACTGCAGAACGAACGTTTATTTTTGTAACATGTTTTTAATAGGTAATTTGTGGTACGTTTTAAGCGTTGCTGTAATGAATGACATTATTTACTTGCTAGTTTTGGTCACATTGTTGTACTACTCTTGTATTACATGAGCTGTTTTATTCTTATGTCTGGACACAAAACTTTCTGAATATTACAAAAGGAGCTCGTGCCCAATGATATAGTTGAGAATTATTCCAATACACGGACCCATTTAATTTTATTAGCATTAAAAACCAATAGTGCCCTCCCTCATACGAAGCATTAAAGAAAATGTTCCGCTCGCTAAACTTGTACGACTTGAGCCGGGAAAGAGGCAATTTTGTTCTACTTTTTACCAAAATCAATATGCAAAATATTAGACATTTACATGCCTTTAACGGAAAACTTAGCACATTTCGGCTCTGCCCTGAATTCTTGGGTATTCCAACCAAAAAGCCGTTTCCGACCCTTAGGCTCGGGAAAACCGCTCTTATGAGGATCTAATAAAGGCGAGAATGGATGTATTACTCAAATACTGGAGTTCAAATGTTTCTAAAGAGACGTCGTAAAAATATAACGCATAGTGGGCGACACGCAAATACGGAATCCAAAGACCATTCCGTGTTTATTGATTCATAAATTTTATTTCCCCGTATCATTTGTTAGGGGAGAGAGAAAAATAGCGGTTATTTTTAGTTATTTTCATTTTTCGTAAAACGTTGTAAGCGGTTTGGACGTGATATATGTCCGCTGCTAATGATCGGGGAATTAAGGGAAATAAAACGCATTAGTAACTGTTCGCTTCGTTTCGTTCGTAAGTAACTGTTTGTAGATTTATCAATAGGGTGGCAACAATTACTTTATTTATAGCTGTTTTAGAGGCAATAACATTTTGATGGCTGCTTTACTGAATCAGGTCAGGTCTTTAATTTGATTTAAAGTTTGTATATAGCGTAGTTTGAACCAAATTGACTTTTTCTTCAGTTAGTCCGGTGATTGAATGTCGACGCGCTAATATTGAACTTTGACAGATATTATTCTAAACCATCTGCCAGTTTCTAATTTCGCAATCAGTCCGCAATTTGTCCGTACGGTGATTAAACGTTAAGTCAAAAATCTTTTTTTAACTTCTTACACTATTTTGTATCTATTATTTTAAGACAGTAACTAATGCACAGGAAGTCAACGGCCGACACCCTTCCCTACCAGACAAAAGGAAGCAATTTACATGATAAGCATCAGTGCAGCACGCGCGACCTCGTAAAATAGTTAATAGACGATAAAACGATATTATGTTCGTAGCTTTCCGTTTATATAACGCTTCTGTAGCTACTGAACTCACTAGCATTTTTGTAGACAGGTGTCCTGGTAAATTTGTTAATATCACACATGGTCAAATAGTTTTATCAGTTTTATATTTAAAGCGCGGCGCGTTAGGTGACGTCACCACATTGTGTATGGATGCCACATCGCACTGATTGAAATGAAGACGTCACAAAACGTTGATGAAATTTGTATAGATTTGAAGATGTTAAATAGATATCTTTTTCAAGTGGATGGTCAACAAATGAACACACAGACGTACAAGTATTTATAACCATTATTGTAGTTGTTATTGGCCAGAACAGCAAACTGTTGGTATCTTTGTTATGACAAGTAGAGAAAGAAAAGAGTAGGTCATGACATACTCTAAAGCTTGTCTACTCAGCACTCAACATTGTTGACCGCTGAGTTGACGAGTAATACATAGATAAGTATGAACGAAGAACACATGCTGCGCCGACCACCAATATTAGATACGGGCAGGAAAATAATATTGAAGTAAATATAAATAGTAATTGAAAAAGCTAACTAAAGCTAGTAGTAGATGAAGTAGACATAATATAAAGTACGTTTGAATTCCTATGTCATAACACAGCGAATAATCAAAGAAAAACAATATTCTTTTCTCGGCTAGATATATGTACTTTTTTGCTCTGAAGTAGGGGACTTACAAGCTGATCCTATAACCCTTTCAATAGTTCTAGTTCTGCGTAACACAAGGCGTCACGTGGGTGTTCCACCCACTCTTTAATAACGAGTACTTACACTTTCCCATAAGCCCTTGATCTTCATAACAAGCGTGGGCATAGCAGGATTATGTAGGATATGCCATTTACTTGCTTGATTTATTTATTATTTGAATTAATATTATTGTTGTTAAAGTTTTCGGCCTTGCTGCGCGTTAAAATAAGAATAGAAGTAGGTAAGTTTTATCGTTTGTAATTCTTATTCTTATTTCCGCTTCTCAAACATAAAAAAAAACAAAGTAATACGCAAGTAAAATTGGTGATATCAAATGATCCCAATTATTTAAATTCCTCAGCATCAGAATGTATTCTCGTTCAGTTCATTAATATTGCGTTAGTTCGTGGAACGTCGTCATTGACGAAACCTTCACGTTAAATATTCAGCGCAGGCCACACCGAGCCAAACAAAAACGTACAGAGGAAAGGTTTCAGTTGATTTTATTGCAAAACGTTGATTGTGATTTTCAATGGATGATAAAAAGGGAACAGAAGAATTGTCAGCACTCTTGTCTTTTTACAGGTTTTCTTGTAAAATGTTTTAATTCAGAAAGGAACATACAAAGATTCAAGCTTAGCCAAATAGGCTAATGTCAGTTAAAAGATCGCGGGTAATACCTGGTAGGGGCTCCCTGAGACCAGTGAAGCAGGCACACAAGGGAGGTGGTCTATACTCATACTCTATACTCAGCAGCGTCTTAAACTCATGTGAGAGTTTTAAACGCACTAAAAGAAACTTCCTGTATTTGTAAGTAAAGCTTGGTTCTGAATCATTTTGGAGAATAATATCCTCATACACAAAACTGTGAAACAAACAGCACATCAAACAGGATATAAAGACGGTACGCCATTAAAAATTCACGTCACTACGAACTTCAAAAGAGAAGTTTTAGAAAAATTAAGTCCATGCTTCCATAGTCGACTATCGAAAAGTTTATAATGACGCCGGTGTCGAGACTTTTACAAAAGTCACGAAGAAACGCTCAGCTCAGGACGATTTGTTTGAGGAACAACGTTGTTGAAGGAAGTTGGACGACATCGATTTCTTAGAATTTTTAAGGATCTGTTGATTGATGTCAGGTTAATGACCTTTAGCTTTTATGTTATTTTGTTTATACTTTTGGTAATAAGTTCTCATTGTCAAAAACTGTCGTAATCATCATCTACTGTCACTTATTTGAACAGAGCATGTACATTTTTCTCAAACTTCCCATCCCTCAAAACATTATCAACCCGGAAAAGCACATGGGGCCTGGAAACGATCTGCAGTGGCCAATCCTTCCAGAATTTAAACGTAGCCAATGTTAAAGCGGCTGCATACTAGTCTAACATAATTTCAGTTTAATCAATGCATATACGAGAAAAGATCTCACATTGCCTATTGTTCTATTTTTTTTTTAAGATTAACTCAATATCATGCCTGTATTTCCTACGATTGTCAATACAGGGTATAAACAACCTCATCACGAAGCCGTCAACCAAGCATTCTGGACATCAAACTAAGTAACTTTACGCAAAAATTATTGTTGGGAAACGACTTTTTTTTTGTGGTGAAAAATCATGTTTTGTGATGAAAGATCATGTTTTGTGCTAGAAATTAATGTAACGTGCTCAAAAAAACTTACTGTAGAAACTTGTTTCTAAAAAAAAATAACTTTCACCCCCAATATCTTCGTAATTGGATGGTTCCTAGGTATGGTGTGGAACAAAAAATGATCGCAATGACGAGGAAAACAGTGCCTTTCGCCTTCGTTAAGAGGTTTTATACCCTTAGGAGTATAGAGTTTGACGAGGGAGCAATATGCCATTAACCGGGCACAAATCCAGTGACTGCTCGTCTGGTGATGGAATGGAGATGGGGGAATTAGATTATATAATTCCAAAGCACACCGTCCAAAATATAACCGATAAAACCGGTAGGCTAGCAAATGTGCAGCAACGTTCAGACTTAGGAGCACTAAACTAAAAATAGTGTTCTAAATTTAAAAGTTCACAAAATAGATGCAACACTGTCCCATAAACAACACTTGAAGCAACATCAGCTCACACCACCCGATGACGTCACCAAACAAGTCGCACTATTTCTTAGCTGTTATCAAACAAGTTAGCAGCGAGCCCACAAAGCGGAAAGTAATGACCGCAGCGTGTCCCCGGGGTTATAAAAAATACGTTAGTTCCTCTTTGTATAGGAAAAGGGTTTATTCAATGTTTCGTGTATCGGTAATGTAGTCTGAATTAGGTTTATATCGTAATCGAAACTTGTGTATCGATAGAAGACAATAGTTTCCTTGTTGTAGGTAGTTGTACCGGAGAAAATACGTGTTCGAAACCTATGTAGTTCGTGCTTATGTTATATAAGTGCGAAAGTAATCATTCTCACTGGCGACCCCCCGGAGACAGTGGGATATTTTGTATTTAAAAGTCGTTACACTGTTCACCCAGGATGGACAAGCAAGCGGTGACCGCGGGAATAAACCAACTTTGACTGTATGTGTTTCTGCCTTCAAAGATAACAGCTTCGCTGTGTCATTTCCTCGAAATATGAATGTATAGATTTATGCCTGATACTAGAACTTGAATTAGTTTACGATCCCGTGAATAATTGCCGATTTCCATGTGGACGAAACTACGTGCAAAATCTAGTTCTTTCTATATTTTTGTGTATTCTCTGTATTTTCACCGCAATTATAGACTTTGAGCTAAAACTGTAGTTAAGTGTCACGTAATGTTTGTTGATCTTACTTTACTTGTATGTTTTTACTAGAGAGTAAGCTTATGTACTCGCTACATACTTGAAATATTACAAGTGAATAAATTATATAAATAAGTTTTACGAGAGTCTATCTCAAGTCTCTCTATTTCTAATATCAATAGAGAGACTTGAGATAGACTGAAAATAGTACTAAGGATTTAATTCAAGAACTCACTCTCGGCAGCTTTATTAGTAAAGATGTGCCAAGATGGACTAAAGCCAATTTAAATTCCATAAATGCTTTTTAATTTCAGAGCCCAGAATTTGGGAAATTAGAATATATACGTATTCTGGTACAGTGAGCTGTAAGAATTTAATTCGCTGCGTCTCGCGGCGCTCATTAAAGTGTCCGAAACAAAGGAAAAAACTGTCAACTTGGACCAAGTTTAATTGCCTTAATAAATCTGGAGGCGAGAAATTTACGGCAATGAAGTGAGCGGCGACGATACAGGTGGATGATTAGCTTAATTTATAGAATATTGAGGGAACGGGGAATCGGGGGAATCGGGGGAACTTAGGGGAGAAATGTGGCGTGAGTTTTTTTGGAACAGACGGGATGTTTTAGACAATGTTGTGCAGGGTATGTGTTAAACCTCTAGAATATTCAACGACAGTGATTAAGTGGCGCTTACAAAAACATGACATAACTTAACAGCACGCAAATTATTCATGCATGAAGTTCCTTAAAGTTGAGCTACGAGACGGCTCTGATGTAGCATGGAGCTACGCTATCGTAGCAAGGATCTACGGCGTAGCAAGGAGCTACGCCTCACGTCATTGATTACTGAGAGCGGCGTTTCGATAGGCTGTCATTCAAATGTCGTCGTTTAGTTTGTGTCCTATTTCTTATAAAAAAGTAGTAAGCGAATATAATATATTATAGGCACTATAATAATATACAGAGTATGACAAAATATTTTGTTCATTTATCAAACAATAATTTAAAATCTTAACTTAAGTGGCAGTGGGCAGCGCACATTGCTCGCAGAACGGATGGCCAATGGGGCGGAAAAGTTCTGGAGTTGCAACCGCGGATCGGAAGACGATGCGTTGGAAGAACTCCCGCTAGGTGGACCGATGACCTGGTGAAGGTTGCGGGAATCTGTTGGATGAGAGTCACAAGGGACCGGTCAATGTGGCGACACTTGGGGGCGTCCAGCAGTAGACGTCTTTCGGCTCAAATGATGATGATGATGATGAATTTGGAGTTGAATTCTTAATCCTAAGCCAACAAATTTACATTTAATTACCCACAAAAGATTCCGTAAACAGACAAACAACAATACGACCTCCTTACTAAGCCTTATTAAAAGAAGAATTAGTCAGGACGGCCGAGGTCGGATCGGATCTCGGATCGCACCTTCATTATGTACAGCGTGGATGATCCGCCGATTCAGTGGCCTCGCAAACACTCGGATGCAAATGAAACTCTTTGTAAGGAATCTTAGGGGATTTATACGTAAAAATTCTCGACCGAAACCCGGCTCAGCGTGACAAAAGAAAATAAATTGGACCACAGTGAGTTAGCTATGAGTTTATGTAGGAATGGTGTAATGAACACTTAATTGAGTGTGATGAAATTATCATCAGACTTCTTCAAATATCAAGAATTTGTGTGCCTTTTATCATCATAATTATTTTAAACAGTTTTCTATTATCACTTTCTTAGGCAAGGTCGTGGTCAAGAGCATGGGCTAACTCTTTTGACCATTTTCGTAAAAAAAAAATATAATAAGGGGCCACTCAAAATCAAAATCAATAGTCATTTCTGCAACAAGACAGCAAAGTGGGTCTGTCTCAATATTAAAGATTGTTAAAACTATGAATAATTATGTAGAGAATATGATAATTTTCGTATTTTTTTCTTCAACATTCATCATCTTGATTTAATTTAAAAAATATAATTCAATAATTCGATATGTAACATTTTTCATTTAAAACCTAAACACGTAATTTACAATACCTACTACAGTTATCGATTTACAATATCGGTATCCGAACGTTTTATTGTTTGTTTCTTTTTAGGCCTGCAGCTACAGAATTAGAAAATCGAATTTCGAATCGACTTGTTTCTATCTCTCGCTTTTTTCGTATCGAAGTTATTGATCGAAGTATCGAAGTGACAGAACAAAGTAAAGTTAAAATCATTCGATTGTTGTGAGTAGAGCTGCACAGTTCTCGGTGTACAAAAAATCACTAAAATGTTACTTTGTCTCACGCTCGCTGTCTGTAAACGCTTTTCTGACTCCTAAGACACAGGCACATACACCTAGTTTAGGAGTAAGGGAATTAAAATTATAAAGCCTAGTTATAAGCCTTGTGATGCTCTTTGTTTTAGGTTATTGTACCGTGATGGCTTTTGGTGCAATAAAGAATTTATTTATTTATTTAAATAAAACCTGCTTGTTTGAGGTGCTGAGGTGAAAAAAAAAATCACATAGGCCTAGATGGGCACTTATACGTCGGAAAGGGTGCACGGTTCGCGTTGGTCGTTTCCATGGAGAAGAACCGGCAAGAAATTCCATGGTTACTCTTTTCAAATCATTTGGTATTAAAATATACTGTTACAGCATTAGTAATTTAGTACGAGCGGACAGTGTAGGCCCGATGCAATAGATCGTTGCTCTATTCAAAAAACGTAAAACAAGATAAATATTCAACAAAAGTTAACAAACATCTGAGAATCCATATCACTCATCTGTACGCTAACACACCGAATGAAACAGTATATAACAGTCCTTAACAAATCTTGATAAACTATTCACGGTTTTGTTGTACAAACTTCTTTTTTACAAGATTCCGGAGCGTATTACAGAAGTAAGCTACCTAGGTTTCCTTTCAGGCTAAAGAAATCTATTTGTAGGTGGCGAAGGTTGAAAAGGAACCTATTCGTCGAGTGGATATCTTTTCAGGAATCTTGACAAGGGGAGCGTTCATTGCGGATTCTAATAAGTAAAGTGTTAGGGTCCTGTTAGTTTTCTAATTAACTGACGTAAATCAGACATGTGAGTGTAGAGATATGGCATGTAAGGTAAAGCCACACTTGTATTTCCCGAACGATAGGTGAAGATGTACGTATAAGTAACTTACTTTTGAGGTGGTAAGTATTAAAACCTATCTGAAAAGTTATTTAAAAAGTTTTCCATTTCACTTCAAATCTCATGAAACAAAGGTTGGTATTTCGTTGTTGAAGACCATCTATGAAGTTCATTGCCTAGATTGAGATAGAATTAGCAAATTATGAATAAATATTGGACTAACACAGCGCCATCTAGTGCCACACTAAGAAACGAGGCATGTGTCGTTGCCACCGGATAGTTGATGTACTATATAGATACTTTTTGTTTGTAAATAAATACTTACGAGTATCATACATATAAACATCCATGACTCGGAAACAAATGTCCATGCTCATCACACAAACATTTGCACCTACTGGAATTCGAACAGCCTTACTACCGGTGCGCCATTCAGGTCATCATTGAATTGTGGAGGTGTACTAAATAAGGTCTATGAAGAGTTTCTTTTTTAATTCAAAGCAAAGGCTGCTAAAACAATACCGCCGTTTTTCTACGAAGTCCTTTACGAGACGTTTAAAATACCGCCATAATTCATTTACCTGAAATTGTATCAAAAATATGTAAGTGGAAACCATTCCCTTCTAGGAAATGTATCAAACGAGCGGTTTCTTGTACCAGAAGCATTTATAGCATTAAACGTAGTCGAGGTAATTATGTAACTGAGAGTTAAATTGCTTTCAGAACCTTTGTGTATACATAGCAGTAAAATTAAACAGGTTTCTTGCTGTTGATGTGTGTTCTAGTTGTCGTTGTCTGTAATTTTTACCGACAGGATGTAAACAACCTCATCACGAATCCGTCAACCAAGCATTCTGTACATCAAACTTTTTTTTGGGTGAAAAATCATGTTTTGTGTTAGAACTGAATGTAACGTAACGCACTCAAAACATTGTGCTAATGGATAGATGATTGTTTAATTGAAGTACTGTTGAGTGATGACAGATTGCTATTGATTAAATCTAGAATCACCTTGTGAAAAAACGCACGATGCCGCTGGGCAAAGGTCTCCACACGATGGTTGCCGGAAGACGGCGAGGCCCACCCAGAAAAAGGTGGCGAGACGATTTAGGCGCGCATCGCGAGGGTTGGTCCGAGGCGGCACAGGAAAAGAGCACATGGAAGGAATTGGGGGAGGCCTTTGCCCAGCAGTGGGACAGTACAGGATAAATAAATAAAAAAAGGTAAATTCAGTAAGTCATACCTAACAAAAAACATTGAATATCGAACTCTGTCTCCTTTTTTACAGCCTCTACGGTAACAATGCGAAAGTTAAACCTTACTACATACAAAATGCTATCGTAACAAACTACGAAGGTAACGAACTACTACTACTACCTATATAAAACCTAACATATAATCATACGAGGTCACAAAATACACAGGTTAGTGCTTCCGCAACCTTGAGACGTAACTTTTTAGACTTTTTTCTACGTTATTGTTTACACTACCACAAACAATTAACCTCTGTGGCCATATTTAAAACAAACAACGCCCATCAAAACCACCGCTTATGAAAATTCAAATTGGGTTTATATCCACATAAAATATTACCAGAAGGAATAATGAATTTATTCCCTATACAGTGTTTTGTGGTCAACGCGGAATTGTTACACACAAAATATTTGTGTGCAAACAAACAATGGGTTTTGTGAAAATGTATGTGATTTAATTTATCATGGTGCATACCATAGAGGGCTAGCCTGAAATGCCCATATTTGGACATGGACTTTGGACATGGCAGTAAGCTCACTCCGTATTTCATGAAACTTAAAGATGATTTAGCTAGAAAGGTTGAAAAAGAAGATATGCTGCACCGAATATAAGGAGAGTTGCGTCCTAGCTGGTAGTTTGTGAGACTTTACTATCCTTGTTTACGTTTGTTCCCGTTCAGTTCCTCCATGTTATGTTACTCTTCTGTATTGGTTGAAATATATCTATCTAGACTTAATGCAAAGATTAAGTATCCCATCTCGAATCTTTTTTTAAAAGAAAGCAAAGACAAGTATGAGATGAGAAACAAGGAACAGAATCATGAAGAAGTATTTCCTACATACTGCATACTGTATGATAATCGAAATGTACATTAATATTAAAAATATAAAATACCTCTTTTATGGTTCTGGCCTCGTGGTAGTTGGTAGATAAATAAAAAACCAGGAAACCCGAAGTCATGAGTCATTATGGGCTCCGGCCCATCTCGTAACTTTCCCATTTCGACAAATAAACAAAACAGCATCACAAAAGTCTCATTTCGTAACTATTTTAATCTTCATACATTGAATCCCATTTCCTAACTATTTTGAACTACTAAGAAAAATCACAATTGTCATAGTGCACATTGTGTTTGTCAATTATTGTTCGGTATTATGTTGTCTTTCTAACTTATCGTAAATATTATAGCAATGTATGTACACAAAAATAAACGTTCCTGCTATGAGATTAAAAAAATAACTTATTACTAAACTTGGATCATGATTTCTCGATCCCCTTTTATAAGTAAGTCTGGTAGTCGGTAGTAGTAGACTGGTAGTATTGTAAACGGCAGGACTAACAACTTCTTCACGATTCTGTTCTCCTAGTACTTATTGTTTGCTATTGAATAAAAAGACGATTTCAGCGGCACCAAAATCTCCTTCCTGATTCTGTTCTGCTGGTACTTTCTGTTGAAATTCAAAATTAAGTTTTCTCGTAACAAACCTTACTGCGCCTGAGAAAGACAAATCATAGCAACATGAACAAATGGTTTCCTTGTAACTTTGGGAGCTGACTGTACTGTACAAAAAACAGTAGAAAGGAGACAATTTTTTTGGGCCTATTTATTTTGCATTTATTATTCACATTTCACCAAAAAAAAAAGTAACCATTTTACAATAGTATTTATACGAAATATTACATACAAATGAAACCGGAATCTTAAAATCACAATAAATAAGCTATGTTATGATATTTATTTGCGGGTCAAATCATTCCTGTTGACGTGAATAGGGGCGTTTTTTTCCGTTTACTAAAAAAGTACGGTACCTACCCATTTGTAATCATATCTGCTATAACTAAAACGAAAAGAAAAAATACCCCGTTTTTGCAACATTTTTCATTCCTGCTCCGCTCCTAATGGTCGTAGTGTGATGTTATATAGCCTTCCTCGATAAATGGACTATCCAACACAATAAGAATTTTTCAATTTGAACCAGTAGTTCCTGAGATTAGCGCGTTCAACCAAAGAAACAAACAAACAATCAAACAAACTAACTTTTCTGCTTTATAATATTTTATATAATATATATAGTATAGATTATAATAGAATCAGAACAGAATATAAAAATAAACATAAAAATATTAAACTGTAAGCATTTTTAATGCTATTTTAAAAGGTTTAAACTAAAATCGCATAGATGGTTTAAACAATTAACGTGGCACGGAACGTTATAAATTCACTTTTGTAGGGGTTGACAGACAACTTCATTATTTGGACATTAATTTTTCTGTTTATTTTGGTTTTCGTAGTTATTCCGGTTGGACATGACTTAGCTAATTTAACTACTGTAATCTAGAGATTATAAGGAAGAAATCAATGTACATTTCATTATTAAATGCTACAATTTATGTGGGTGGCTTAATGTATGAACAAAAAAAAAACTCCTTTATGGTTGACGAAAGGGATTCAATGTATGAAGATTAAAATAGTTACGAGTTGGCACACTTTTTCACTTGTTTCGCACGTCTTTTGTTTAGTTGTCGAAATGGGCAAGTTACGAGATGGGCCGGAGCCATATTATGCAAACACTCGCTACCCGTGGTCGGTGAGATATGATACGAGTATCTGTAATTATGATTTTTTATTTTCTATCGATATATTCAGAAGTCCAGGAAACAATCCCTAATGCTATGGAACCAAAGCAAGGGTAATTTAAATTACCCTTGCAGCCGGTAATGGGTTGACCCACCGGGACCACGGATAACGACTGTACAAAAAGCCAGGCATCTAACCAACTAGATGGCAAGTAGTAGATTCGGTTACTTGCTCACGTCAAATGGACGCCTGACGATAAGCCGTGCCGAACCAAGATGGAGCGATACTGATCCTTTGGAGTGCTTATAAGTGTGCGTTGGCCTTTACGAGTAAGTTACATTCCAGAATCAAATCACGTACACTGTTAAGATCTTTTAAAACACTTTATATTTAAGTGAACATTACAGGTATTTACTACCTGCTATAAAATAACGCAAGTAACAGCAATAAATTCAATTCGGTTTGACACAGTTTA
Source organism: Xestia ashworthii (assembly GCA_950022955.1). Classification (NCBI taxonomy): domain Eukaryota; kingdom Metazoa; phylum Arthropoda; class Insecta; order Lepidoptera; family Noctuidae; genus Xestia; species Xestia ashworthii. The sequence goes on from OX465557.1 coordinate 767,603, forward strand.
ATGAAATCCCCATGGCAGTGTATTCGCAATAAATAGTGTACAATAAAACTGAAAACATAAGCCGATTAATACACATTTTATTACCACCGCTTAACGGAGTTAAGTACCCACCTGACGGGTTTACAGAGCTCATGAGTTATTGATGGACATGAAAAACTACTCACAAAATAATAATATATTATGTTCTCAACACTCTGTATTTTATGGCATTGCAACATGAAATCTTCATTTCGGTAGACTGGACGCAAGGTATTTACGATAACATCATGATGATGAGGTGAATACAGGTTGTAAACAATTTCAACACGAAGCTGTCAACCAAGCATTCTGTACATCAAAGTAAGTAACTTTATGCAAAAATTATTGCTGGGAAACGACTTTTTTTTGGGGTGAAAAATCATGTTTTGTGGTAGAACTCAATGTAACACACTCAAAACATTGTGCTAATGAAAGGATTGAATATTACGGGGGTCGTGGAAGTAAAAATCTTACAATAAAAACTTATAAGTATTTAAAAAAAAAACTTTTCAAAAAGCTGGATCTTTGACCCCTAATATCTCCGTAAAGAACTACTCGGTTCCCAGGTATGTTGGAGAACAAAAAATAATTCGCAATGACTGGGAGAACGAGTGGCTTTTGGATTCGTTAAGTGGTTTTTTACAACATTTAGATTGACCTCCCAGGTTGTTAGTAGGAAAAGAAAGAATCGCAGTAGTGGCGTTCCGGAGTGCCTTTGTGTTAGTGCAAATTTACTTAGATAGATAAGTCACTAGAGTGTAATTATCTACCTCAAGGGGTTCCAGGGCAGCAAATATTAGCCAGCACCTTAAAAAATATTCTTACTATTCTTATACTATACGAGTAGCAGACATAAACGCTAAAATCTTTGTAAAACCGGTCAAGCGCAGACAGTTAAGAGAAAGAGGATTATAAAGTACAATGCGTCACAGATCAAATTATTATGGTATCATAAATTTCCTTATTAAAAATAGGCACTTTATTGCAATAACTCCTAAAATATTCTAACTTTAATATAGAATATAAATTTTATTTGAAAATTAATAAATCACTTGAGCTGATTTCGACGTACAAGTAATTACTTACTTTAAATTATTGCGTATTACAGATACTAGTACAAAAGCTTTAATGAAACTGACGGAATCGATTAATTAATTGAAGTCATTACGTCCTCGGATATTGGAACCAATCAAATTGATTCATCATAAGCGAAGCGGTTCAAACCTGCATGCTTCGATCAATAAATCATGGACGATCCTCGTTTATTGACAATTTACTTAATACTGAAGCAATTGATTGCTTATTTAAATTACGCATTTTTAATTAGCTTGCGTAAATGAGTGGGTTGATTATGGACTTTAATTTAAATACAAATTGTCTTATTAACCCTTTAAAAAGTTCAATCATGAAAAGTCCAATTACAAAGTGCATGCGCAAATAGCTCAGTAGTTAAATAGTCAGAATGACAAGCGCAAGGTAGCTAGTTCGAAAGTTATTCATCAAACTCAAACTCAAACTCAAATCATTTATTTCAATTAGACCATTACGGCACTTTTGAATGTCAAAAATACAAAACTAAATCAAAGCTACAGTCACAGACACAAGGCATAATAACTTGAGAAAGTACTGTAGTTGCCCATTCCCTAGCGTAGATCTCTATGGAGAAGAACGGGCAAGAAACTCCATGGACACTCTTTTAAATCAAAATATTGTTACAAAATCTTGGTTACATCATTCATGTTGTGATTATACATATATGTGAGAACGATGTAGACAGACGTGCACATTAAGAGCGTCCAGAGAAAAGATGAAATCAACAAATTAAAGAAATAAATAAATTAAAATTAACCGTGGCAGCCGAGAGTTGACCAGTCTCAATTGAGCCAAGCATTTTTATCATCAATGTAATCCACCAACTTATAATACGCTTGACTACATAGTGTGCGTTTTACACAAGATTTAAATTTCGTCTCATTCAGTTGTAGAATGTGGAGAGGTATTTTATTGTAACATTTTAAGCAGTACCCCATGAAAGAGGAATCTACTTTAGCAAGCCTGAAACCTGGCTGAACTAGTTGGTCCCTATTTCTAGTATTATAGTGGTGTCTGTCACCTCTTTTACTGAATAAATGCAGATTTTTCCTAACGTACATGATGTTTTCATAGATGTATTGACAAGGTACTGTCATGATATTAATTTCCTTAAACAGCTCTCTTAGAGAGTCGCGTCTACGTAAATCATATATGGCTCTGATGGCTCTTTTCTGCAGAATAAATATAGACTCGATGTCTGCAGCCCGTCCCCATAGTAAAATACCGTATGACATAATACTATGAAAATAACTAAAATAAACTATCCTCGCGGTATCAACATCGGTAAATTGACGGATTTTTCTAACAGCATATGCTGCTGAGCTTAGGCGTCCTGCAAGAGATGTTAAATGAGGGCCCCATTGTAGCCTTGAATCGAGCGCGATTCCCAAGAAAATCGTTTTATAGACAAATTCTAGTTTCTCTTGATTTAATACTATGTCACAATCACTACTTTTGACATTTGGTAGAGCAAATCTGATGCACTTAGTTTTTTTCCCATTTAGAACTAAATTATTTACAGTAAACCAATTATGAACCTGCAGTAGGGCGTTATTTACGTCGTCAAGATTAGTGGCACGTCTGTTTATCCTAAATATTAAAGAAGTATCGTCTGCAAACAACACCATTTGCGGGTGATTGTTAAATAAATGGGGTAAGTCATTAATATAAACTAAAAAGAGGAAGGGACCCAATATCGAACCTTATGGTACACCCATTTCTACTTTTAAACCCATTGAATTGACACCATTGATTTGTACCTGCTGCTGTCTATCACTCAAATACGATTTTACTAAGCTGAGCGCAAGTTTACCTAAACCGTAATGCTCAAGTTTCAAGATCAGGGTTTCGTGATTTACGCAATCAAATGCCTTCGAAAGGTCACAGAAGATTCCTATGGCATCTTGTGCCTCTTCCCACGCAGTAAATATGTGTTTTAATAAAGTGACACCGGCGTCAGTTGTACAACGTCCTTTGGTGAAACCATACTGTTGCTCGTGTAATATTTTATTGTTGTTAAAATGGTGAAGCATTTGATTGAGCATTATCTTTTCAAACACCTTGCTGAAAACTGGCAACACGGATACGGGCCTATAGTTATTCGTGTTTTTACTGTCCCCGGATTTAAAAAGCGGTATTACCTTACTGAACTTCATTAGATCCGGAAAGACCCCTTGATCCACGCACAAATTAAATATTAAGGCTAAATACGGAGCTACAGTCTCAATAATTGAGGTACAAACTTTGATAGACAAACCCCACAGATCTTCAGTTAATTTGATCTTGATTTGCTTAAAAGCTTTTAAGACTGTTATGGGGTTAATATGCTGAAATTTAAATTCATTTGGACAGGCTGAAACGTTTGCTTTCAGTAAATCAATAGAAAGCAAGGGACAAGAGTTTAAGGTTTCTGTAGTTTTCATCATGGTACTCATAAATAACTAACTTCTATGAGTATTACAAGCACATTATTTTAGCTTAAATATGAAGGCCAGAGAGAAAGTAAATGAAAAAATAGCACAAAAAAAAACTATAGATATTACTTTTAGATTAAGAACACTGATTAAGTATTAACATCTTTAGCTCATTATTTTTGACGTCTTAAGCCGACGTAAAATATTAGCTTTAAATAATAAGATTAGTTCATTTTAATTATGTTAAGCTAATATTTTCATTGCCTTTGAACTCTCACATTATCTACTTAAATTCATTTTCAGCAATAAATCTTGTTCATTCGTCGCCTCAGATCGTGATAAAGTCAATGCGATCACAATAAATTAAGAAAGTGACGTATCTATGTACGTGACTCGCATCTTTAGTGTCCACACTCCGCAGGCAAGTTTAACGACTTTTCGTAGAAGATAAATTAGGTGACGATTTCATCGTGTTTTTATAGCTGCTCAATTAAGAAGTATTTAAAATACATTTGTCTTCATTGGAAAGGTACTTAATTCTGTGTATTTAGATATTTTACGATGAATCAAACACTATACATGGCTGGTCCGAAATGGTGATGGTAATCTGGTAATAATTAATTAGGTTTGCTGTAAGAAAACCTAACTCTGGGTTAAGCTCGCCTTTGTACATAAGCTATATTATTGCAAGTAATATGTATATTTGTTGTTATTTTTGTGTGCAATATAGAATAAGAATAAGAATAAAATATGTACTTTTACAGATCAATTTGATTTAAAGTTTTGAACCTTTGCCTGATTTTAAAGTATTAAACTAGATTTCCTATTTAAACCCAACCATTGAGATTGTATCACAACATTCTTCTGGCTAATCGAATAATTACCAAAATACCTAAAACAAGGACCCAAAGTGCCCCGGCCCCCGGACCATTTTGACGAGCCCTACGTAACATAACACATACTAATTGGTAGCAGACTAATTATCGCCAATAATTGGTCCGCGCCTCGCCACCCCGGGTATATTTTATATCAAATGTGACCCTCCGATCAAATGGTCAGATAGTCATTAAAATTAAGCTCTTCGTAATTGACGCATTGGTTATCTGTAGGCGTGTTTGTTTTACCGATATCGGATCCATCGGATGTTTAGATAATTGCTCATTTTGTTAATCGAATCGGAAGTATTTATTGTGAATTATACTCATATCTAACTTGAATTCTTGACATGTGATTATTAGGTAGATTTCATAAAAAAAAAATACTACCTAAATTGGTCTCTCACCTACGGGGATATATATGTATACGTATGTATGTGGGTGACTGGCGAAATTTAGCCACACTCTACAGGACGCAATTATAAACCGATTGCTTTGTTAAGTTCGTAAATGGGCGGGTTTTTCTAAAATCAATTTTTTGGCCATAACTTCTTTCCTATGGAAAATTTTTGAACTATTTTACATTTTTATCATTCTGTTGTCATACGGACAGCTTTAAATTAAAAAAAAATCGATGCAACCCCTAAATTGGGGATGGGGTTGAAATTTCCAGAATTTTTGCGAGAAAAAATTATATCTCCGAAACGGTAAATATTTTGAGCGTCGCAATTTTTTTTTTTTTTTGAAAGCAAATTGTTTACTCTACAATTGTTTCGTTTAAAGTCTAGCGATAAAACTTATAGTTTTCGAAATAAAAAATTATAACTAAAAAATTGAGGGGGTTTCTATGCTAAACTCTTTTAAGAGGATATAAAAAGGGTTCGAAATTCATTTATTTCGTACATATTTTTTTTTGTACACATAAGTACAACTCTTTATAAAAATTTTCAATAGTCGGACGCCCACGGTTTACGAGATGTAACTATTTAAAGTTTCTATACTAATTGGAAAAACCGGCCAAGAGCGTGTCGGGCCACGCTCACTGTAGGGTTCCGTAGCTTCCCAGACCATTAAAAATACCAACATTTTTCGTCAGCAAAAATAACTTTGTTTTTCATAGTATTTGTATGAAAAACAAAGTTATCATTTGCGTTTTTTTGAAAAAGTGCTATATAACTCAAAAACTATTCAACTCATCAAGTTGAAAATAATTTTCCTAGAAAGTTCATATAAAGGTCTACTTCTGTGATTTTTTTCATATTTTTTAAACTTATGGTTCAAAAGTTAGAGGGGGGGGGGACACATTGTTTTTGACTTTCGGAGCGATTATTTCCTAAAATATTAATATTATCAAAAAATGATTTTAGAAAACCCCTATTCATTTTTAAATACCTATCCAACAATATATCACACGTCAGGGTCAAAATTAAAAAAAAAATCGCTCCCCACTTTACGTCTGGGGGAGGTACCCTAATAAAAATGTTTTTTTAAATTTTTATTTTTGCACTTTGTCGGCATGATTGATATACATATTGGTACCAAATTTCAGCTTTCTGGTGCTAACGGTCACTGAGATTATCCGCGGACAGACAGACAGACAGACAGACAGACATGGCGAAACTATAAGGGTTCCGTTTTTTGCCATTTGGCTACGGAACCCTAAAAAGGACGCCATTTGTGTGTTTTGTACATGTTTTACATAAATATAATTTTATTTTGACATATTCACATACTTTTGGTGTGTAATAAATGTGCACAAAAATTGATTGCTGATTAATATGCAAATGAATACATTGACATTTTTACAAAAACATAATGATTTTGTTTTTTGTGGAACGGAACGTGAAGCGACACCAAGCGATTTCTTTGTCAGCCGTCAGCGTTAGTCATCGGATGTTGCCTTGCAGACTGCAGTTGTTTGAAAATAAATTGTCCAAAAAGTCTTGCTAGCTAGCATGTCGAGGAGCGTAGGCCGAAAGCCGCCGGAGCGACGACGATATTTGTGACAGAAAGTGAGTGTGTAATGTAAAAGGCGAGCGTAGCAAGCGCGCGTCACGAAGTCGTAGCTGGTTCTAATTCTTAATTTGCTTATATCTCGAATTTTACAAAATATAATGGTATTGTGTACATTTAACTAGCAACACCGTTAAGCGTTGGCAACACCATACCCCTCCCACTAACCGTTGTGTTACGGGGCAGCCAAGGCTTGATCATTCCATCGCTGATCGTCGACTCGAGAAGTTCATATAGCGGAACCTCTGCCTGATTGACCGTTACTCGTTGGAAGTTTAAAATATTGTTGAGTAACGGAAATATTATAATTTATTGTATGCGAGATTGTGATAAACTGATTTGATTGTGAGTTTGTAGTCGTTGATACAGTGATTAATAAACATATATAATCCTGAAGCTGCCGTTTTTCTGAGTTGTCTTACACGAAAATGGTCCGTTCTATCGCATATAAAAATATTGAAAAATTGGCCCCCATAACGACCACCCTGAAAAAAGAATATAAAACAAATGTAAATATAGGTGAATCCTTTTTCGAAATTTACCTCCTCCTGCGGCTTGCCGAAGGGATTTTTTTTTGGAGTGATTTCCACGCTGCGAAACAAACACAAAAAGCGAAAGTTACAGTGATTGTTCTACTTATAAATAAAATCTGGAAAAACACGACTGGTGTTTAGACTTTTAAGGCCTCAAACAAATTGAAAGAATTACAACAGTCAGGAATTTAATATGTGTGAGTATTCCTATAAACCGAGATGCATTTTTTCCCAAGGCACATTGCTCTTCTAGAGAACCACGATGCATAGTCTCTTGCATCAACTTTAAAACTGCCACCACCTTATTCTTAGAAAATATCTACAACATAAAGCCACTTCCATTACATTCCCTCAAGTCTTTGACTTCTTTATATTAAAAGTTCAAAACAGACATTTATACAAAACACACTTCTTTGTACTTCAACTTTTCAATTTCTTCGTGGAATTCAACGAGAATATTTAACATTGGTGCAGTAAAAAAATCTATGCAATATTACTAAAGTAACTTCTCAAATGAAAAGGCAGCTTATGGAATTTTCCGTTTTATGACTTCTTGGATTTTAATGCAGTGGAAAAATACTCTTATCTGAGGTACGATTAGCAGGGTAAAAGTAACTTGTGTAAAACAATATCGATAACAATACGGTTTTATACCAATATGTACGGTTTTTACTAATATGTAGTTTAGATTGGAAACGTGTAGTTATTGAGTTCGTTTCTAAGGCGAAAATGTTTGTAACCTTGATATAGACACTGTGACGTCTGTCGGGGGAGAATGGAAGAAGAAAACGTGTTGCGCCGACAACAAATAGAACGGGACAAGGGCAGGAAGATTATAATATAGATGTCGCAGCCAATTCGTAGAACACGCCGCATTACATAATGGCACGCTGGATTGTAAAAAAAATGCCGTTATGTAATGCGGCGTCGTCACGTTCAGCCGGATTGTAGTGGCGATACGTTCGACAAAGCGGCATCCAACGTTTAGCCGTATTGTCAGCAAGAAGAAACGACCGAATAAAATACTGAAAATTCCGAAAATAAGCCGTAGTTCACGTAGCCCCGCTACGCGGGGCTCCTATTTCTGTCTGCAGGGTTTAAAGTAACCTAACATAACCTAAAGTCGGGTGCCCTAAGTACCAAGCTCTATTCGCTCGCTTTCAAAGTGGGTTATCGACGACGCGCCCGTTTGTATTTGGTCGGCACGTTTACGCCGCTTTGACGAACGCGAAGTGCTCATTCAATGCGGCGTACTTTATTTCAGCCGTATTGTAATCCGGCTGAACTTGAAGACGCCGCATTACATATCAGCGAAGTTTTACTATCCGGCGCGCCATTATGTAAAATGGCGTGTTCTACAATATGGCTGCGACATAGACACAAAAATCATTCCGATTTATGACAGCAAAACTATTGTAAAATAATGACAGACAGATTTATAGGATGCATTTCAAGCAGTACTATTCAGTATCACGTTCCTTGCTTTTGAGTACACAAAGTACGTATCAACCACTTTTTTCCGATGAGAGATTGACATGAGAGCATCGACTTGATCCCACCTTTACATTGAACCCATACTATACTCCTAATCCTTCCATAATTAATGCCAACCAAACAATATCGCAGTCTCACTAACATAGCGGCGTATTAAAATTGAATATGCATCGTTCGTTCTCTTGCTACTTTAATATTCATCGCTCGCTCACTACACAACTCAATAAAACGTGTTTACGAGCGGCAGGCGATGTATAGCGAAGCGCCCATGAATTGCTAACGTGCGATCAACTCGCGTATTATGTAGGATTTTATTCGACTCAGATATGCGAAGTATCGAGTTTAGAGTAACTGCACTCAGTAAATGTGGAATTATAGCCGGAGTTAGAGGCAACGTTTCGAAGTATTTTGTTATACTCGTTGGAAAGTATTCACGTATGAAAATTCATTTAAGATTGTGGAGGTAAATATTTATTGTGTGTTCCGAAATTACATAGCAAAATTAAATCTACTTAATAATATTTGAATTTATGTTTACTGTTCAGTTTTTTGAGAACTTGAGCTATTCATAATATTCACTGTAAAATACTGTAAAATATACGCTCGAATGTGAAGGTAAACATAAATATGTTCAGCCATCATCTAGACTGCTTTGAAAAAAGATAATTCAAGAAGTTTTGACTCGATCTGGGAATCGGGCCTAGAACTCCATGATCACCAATTGTGCTTGTGTCCACTAAACCAACGAAACATCAATTTATTAATACAATAGTCGTAACCAAATAATTTTAAACCACTCAATGATATTACACTTGGAGACTTGTACAACTTGTACATTCGGGTGCAGACGTGCACAAAAGTGGGCATAAAATGTGGTGTGTGATGCAAGTTGCGGTGAGCGGTGAGCGGTGTGCCGCGCCATTACACGGAATTGCGGCAAATTGCTGGAAATGCTGTGCGCGACTGTATAGATACATGTACGGGGGGAACAAAAGAGTTTGGCATGCAGGAAATAAAAGTCTTTTCAGTGCGAGCCCAACTTCATTGTGATTCGTTTAAAAATGTACCAAAATGTGACGTCACACGAGTTTTCGACGCATTGCATCGTCTTCAATTTTTTTTACCTTAAAAAAGTAAAAAATCAAACGTTTTTTTTTGTAAATCCCTCTGACAGACTAATTAGATATTTTTTTTGTCGTTAACCCGATTCACTCCCACTCATACAGAGAACTCCTCTCTGAGGTCTGCTGGGACACACATCTCAACACAGGGAAGGTTATGGGCCGATTAGTTACTCATGCATTTATATAGATACAAGAAAGTCCCATATTTTTCGAAAGAGAGAAGAGAATTCTGAACGCTACTTAATTTTAAATTTTTTCTACGTTATACGACATTGAAAGTGTATTGTTTGGGAAGCCAGAGGGATGTTCTTAAACAGTGTTTCAAAGAGTAACGGAGCCACTTTTGTACTTTCATAGAAAGAAAACCAATCTTTTATCTGTCAGTCAATGTTAATATAGCTTTTCCATTACTGTACGTCTCGATATAGTTACAAAAGTAATACCATAAATAAACTTCCAGTGTCCGACGATCGACCGGTCACCGCGGTAACCTATTTGCCTACAACCGATTTACTTCCGAGGGAGAGCTGATCAATATGAAAATTGATGTACAATAGCATGCAAATACAAAGGATGATAAAATGTTTACAATAAATAGGAGAGCGGGTCACTTGTGTGGACGCCGCATCGTGCCAGATAAACTCATTATAGTCTCACATACATTGCAGATTATATTATTATTTTTATTTTTAATAATAACAAATTATTTCCAAATGTGTTTGCCAATTTTTGAACTACCTACTTTCAATTGGCGATTTGGGGCATATTATAAGATGATGACAATTTACTAACGGCCATTGTCATTGAAAACTTAACTTGCTGTTCGGTTTCGATAGGTATTTCTGATTGAAATTTTTCTTTTCGACGGTTAAAAACAAAACGTCACAAAAACCCTTTCTTTGATTTTTCTAAGATGGTAAGTGACGGGGATATGATAATATTTCAAGCTTACTTTGCTTATAAAAAGTTACATTAAATTAAAATGTAAAAAAACCCCCGTCACATGGTCGTAATTTCAAGGTATTTTTTTCGACTAAGACAAAACATAAGCTAAGAACACTCCTGACTGATTCAAATTTCAAACGACAAAATCAAAATCAGTTCATCCGTCCGGGAGCAACAATGTCACAGACAGACACACACACACAGACACGTCAAACTTATAACACCCCGTCGTTTTTGCATCGGGGGTTAAAAACACCAATTAGCTACGAGACGTGTACGTTAGTAAGTTAAACAAAACGAGCCTTAGGCAACTATCACATGTGACACCAGTGATGTGTCGGTAGTTTTATGTCTGGACTTGAGAAAGGCGCGTGAAAGGACAACCCAATGAAGAATGTACAGATAGGGTTAATTACTCTTAAGATTTTATTGGACAGAAAATAACACAGTTATCAGATTAACAACACAAAACGATTTGTTTTATCTGAAAATCCAAGCGATACACTCAACATTATAAAGCTTTAGACTCCCTTAAAAGTACATTAAAGTGTTTGCAGACTGTTCGCAGCTCGTAAATCAATTAAGCTGGCCGATTAGCTCTTTGGTATAAACTACAACATTACAGCTACATGTGTAGAGGAGGGTAATACACTATTTAACTAGCACTAACTTGAATTGGGACAGAATGGAGTTTGTGTCAGTTTGAGTACAGCGTGATTGTCTCGCGCTTGCGATATTAATACTCGTATGGGCAATATTGACCGACTAACTTTGTATAGGGGACTTTTGGTGAACTAAACAAAATTGAAAAAGCACATGAATCCATTTGATCGGCTGTTTGCTTTATAGCTCACGTAATCATCCTATTAAGTTCCTGTTCCTAATGTTGAGAGAGACAGGCCCCTTTCTATAAGAGAGATGAAGTACTCGTACTTTACACGAGCCCAGACCAGATTGGTGGAAGGCAGACGTCTTAGATTTGTTTAGATGTGAATATAAAGGGTGTGCGAAACCTCTTAACGAAGCCGAAACGGACTTATTCTCCTCATCATTGCGATATTTTTTTTTGTTCTACAGCATACCAGGGAACCTTCTAGTTACGGAGATATTGGAAGTCAAAGTTCCAACGTTTTGACGAGTTTTTTTAATGCAAGTTTTTGCTGTAAGATTTTTACTTTAATCACTCTACGACCCCTGTACTATTCAATCCATCCACCAGCACAATGTTTTAAGAGCGTTAAATTAAGTTATACCACAAAACAAACAAAAAAAAAAGTCGTTTCCCAGCAATCATTTTTGCGTAAAGTTACTTAGTTTGATGTACAGAATGCTTGGTTGACGGCTTCGTGATGAGGTTGTTTACACCCTGTATATGAGTCCTGATCTCTTGAATATCTTTGGAGTATCACTTTATAAGAAACGTAGCTATTACACATTTCTCATCACAGAAACAAATATCAGTTTAAAAAAAAACATCCGTAAATTGAAGGTAGCTGCTGGTTGGTACAAAATAATACCAAAAGCTAGTCTTAAATTACAGCCAAGTTTCTCTGGTATGCAATTAAGTAGCTACCAGCTAGCTAGGAGTAGGTGCTCACAAAACCAGCCTTCACGTCGCAGGCGAGAAGTTAATTACCGTTCTTTCATTCACTATTTATGTAATTTTCAATAGCCTCGCCTACTTAAGAAGTAGGTTTCACGCTAAGGGCGGCGACAAGCTCACGACATTCTTTATAACTTGTTTCTTACGCACTTCATCTACTGATAGCATTCTTTTCGGAATCCACTAACTACGATATTATTGATACTGTGATAGCATAATCGACGTTCACTGAACTGGAGGGCGAGTGGGGCATTATTCACCACGCAGACCCAGTGCTAGTATTTTAACCAGCACTGGATCAAAACCGGAATAATGGATAATGTAAAAATTGTATCCATCGACACAATATTTAGTTCTGGACATTTTTATTTATTTCCTTACGATATTCTACTTGAGGTTATGAAATACAAAATAATTACGTATACATAAAAGCTGACTGGGTTTCAAACCTACGAGATGTCAGTCAGGGCCGTTCTCTCTGAGCCACCGCTGCGAGGTGGATTGCAGTGTTTTCCTTCAATTGACTGCTTTATTTGAATGGGAAATCCATCCTAAAATAGTAAGACGTACGTACATTCCTACAAATCTCGTGGGACGAACAGGAACCATTTGTTTTTGTCAAAGACGAGTCTGGTTGAATGGGCTTATTTTATTTGAGTCAACAGTGACTGGTAGGTAATTATTCAGGCGACTAATGTGACTGGCGCCGTCTGCCCTTGAATTAGTTTGGATAAAAAACGACGGATTTTTTTAGTAGGATAGATAATAAAATATGAGATTTTTATATTCGTTTTTATAGTGTTGTTGGCACGTGGCACTACACATCGGTCTAGGACAAATGTAATATTATAGTATCTGTGAATGACCGTTGTCTGCCAACTGACCGTACTGGTTGGACTGCACCAGATTCCTACTAGACAAATCTTTACTCCAATACAGTCTCCCTCAGTCATGACGCGTTCAGTAGCCCATTGATGTGCACCTACCTATGTTTATAATAATTCTCTTTATTAAATATTCCATGTGACATTTCAATAATTTGTATCAAAAGTGTAATAATGTATTCTTAACGTAACGGTGAAGGAAAACATCGTGAGGAAACCGGCATGTCCTAGAACCAAAAATTTGAAGACAAGTGACATCTACCAACCCGCACTGGGCCCGCGTGGTAGATTATAGACCATTCCCTCTCATTGAGAGGAGGCCGTGTCCCAGCAGTGGGAACATTATAGGCTGATGATGATGATGATGAATAATGTATTCTTAATGTATGTGAATGTAATTAACTATTGTTTGCCCAATGGGCGGGACATAGCTGATCACAATCTATTTTAAGACCTGTATTATGTACCTACCTATGATCCACAATAAATATATTGATTGATTGATTGAGTTTATAAAAAAAACATCTGACCACATCATCATCTGCCTAGCCTTTTCCCAACTATTTGGGGCGAATTTCCAGTCTAACCGGATGTAGCTGAATACCTGTATTTTACATGGAGCGACTGCCTATCTGACCTCCACAGCCCAGTTAGTACTGGGTACTACGATACCCCTTGGTAAGACTGGTTATCAGACTTCTTGGGTCACTGACTACCTGTAACGACTGTCAAAGATCAAATGACAGCCGGGACCAGCAGCTTACATCAGACCACGTTATGCTATAAGGGTGTAAAACACATCTTAACGAATCCGAAAGGCACTTATTTATACTCCCCATAATTGCGATATTTTTTTGTTCTACACCATACCTGGGAATCTTCTAGTTACGGAGATATTGGGGGTCAAAGTTCCAACTTTTGACAAGTTTTTTTTGTAAGATTTTTACTTTAAACACCCGTACGACCACTGTACTATTCAATCCATCCACCAGCACAATGTTTTAAGTGCGTTACATTGAGTTCTAACACAAAATATGATTTATCACCCCAAAAAAAAAAGTCGTATCCCAGCAATAATTTTAGCGTGAAGTAACTTAGTTTGATGTACAGAATGCTTGGTTGACGGCTTCGTGATGAGGTGGCTTACACCCTGTCAGCCTTATTAATAAATATAGACTAAAGCAAGATTAACTTTACTCCAGGGTTTAAGCTTAAATTAATGAAAATCAGTATTAATAAACATAGAGAAAGGAGGGAGTAAACTAATACAACTCTACTCTCGGCGAAAAAGTTAATCCTTCGCTCACCATAGTCTAACGTGAGTTTAGCGACAGATCTGACATTTGAATTTCAAATAAATTCACTTTGATAGATCTTTGTTTGTTGTGGTTGTGTAATTATGATGGAAAGAGATTATTTTATTGATGACTTATGGGTGATCGATGAAATAGACGAGGTTAGAAATCGGACGCCATTAGTGAGGCGTGTGAAATTTTATAAAATTCGTAAGAATCCACTAGAAGAACTTCAAGAAGCCGAATTTAAATCAAAGTACAGGTTTTCTCGATCTACTGCCGTTTTCATTATTGACATGGTGAAAAATGATTTAGCTGGTGATGCAAGAGGTGGCTTTATACCACCTCATCTGAAAGTTTTGACTGCAATAAGAACATGGGCCCGTGGAGAAGTAAGTAAATAAAAGTACCTATGTCAATTTCACAGATGATTATCATCTCCTACACATTTCTGATATAATATATTTTAATTCGTCAGATTCAAGATGATGCAGGAGATCTAAGTGGAACGAGTCAACCAACAATATCACTTATATGCAAACAAGTTGCTTTAGCACTAGTAGCACAAAGAGCTCAATGGATTAAAATGCCACGAACTGATGTGGAGCAGAATAATGCGATTGCAAGTTTTTATTCATTATATGGATTTAGACAAGTGGTAGGAACTATTGATTGCACACATATTCGAATCCCGAAAGTCAGTGGAGATGTTGGACAATACTACATAAATAGGAAAGGATACAGCTCAATAAATGTACAAGTAAGTTTTATAGTTAGTGCTAGGCATCAATCTCATTATACATTTGAATATGCAAGATATTATCTTAGTCAGATCCTATAAAATCACTTCAATCTGTGACTTCATATTTAGGAAGCTGCGTACATTTTTCAGGTTGTGTCAAATGCTAATCTGGAAATCATGGATATAGTGGCACATTGGCGAGGCAGCACACATGATTCAAGAATATTCAATGAATGTCGCTTGAAACAAAGATTTGAGCAGTCAGAATTTAAAGGCAGACTATTAGGAGATTCTGGATATGCTTGTACTCCTTATTTATTCACACCAGTTTTGAATCCTAATACCCAGAAAGAAGAAATGTACAACCGTGCACATATAAGGACCCGAAACACTGTAGAACGATGCTTTGGAGTATGGAAGCAAAGATTTCGTTGTTTATTGCGAGGATTCACAACAAAATTATCAAATACCAAATTATATATTGTTGCATTGGCAATAATGTCCATTTCAACCACGCGGACAACTCATAATATTTGATGAAACTTTGCCAGGAATTAGTCGTAATTTGTTACTTTACACACCTCTTTTCTTGAATTTGTCCCAAAAAAAACCAAGACGCTATGACAAAGAATAGTTGGCCGCTAGAACCGCCACTTGCCGTAGTCACCGCCCGTGATTACACAGAAACTATATAATGCAGATAGACGAATGATACATCAAAAGAAAGGTCTTACTTTGTTTAATTTGTCCCAAAAATAAAAAACGTCAAAACGTAAATAAACAAAAAGTTATGCAATGTTTAGTTTTCAGGTTATGAGTAGGTAGGTATATCACCATAAGTATCAAATTAATAGAGGCTAATGTGTATAGACAATTAGATTTTAATTTGTTACAGCGAAAAAACACAAAAAAATACTAGAAAGTAGGTTCAATAATATGTTAGAGTCGATTTTAGTTGGCCGCTCGGACGGCAATATGCCTAAAATACAATGGCGTTTATCTCGTTATTAAAAGTAGGTTTAAGCTTAATTAGAGTACTAATCGACGGGTAACGTAACCTAGTTTGCATAAATATGGCGAATATAACTGCAGCATTCATATTTTAGAAGATATTTACAAAAACACAGTAGTATGAAATCGTATGAGAGTAGGGTGACCATGAATTTTCACATTTTCGGAATTTTCGATATTCACATCTTATTTTTTTAGGGAGAGTGCATAATTTATAAAAGTAAAAGTCACAAATCGATTAAAATTTCTTTATTCATAATCAACACAAAGGCAAACAAATCAAGTAATAAAAGTCAACAAGATAAATAAAATGTATAGATTAGGAAATATAGAGCAGAATCTGAAATAAAGTGTAAAAAAAATTCGAAAACTTTTTGAGAGTTGCGAACTTGGGTATACATAGCCATAACGGGTCCAAACAATATACTAAGAAATCAGATGTACATCATGTCTTTTTCATTCATTTCTCGATTTTGACCGGTGTATATTTTAAAGGTGCCGTAACTCGGTAACCAATAGACCGACAGAGCTGCGGTTAGACTTAATTTGTCACATACGGTTAAAAACATGTCAGATGATCTTTCCTCGAGAAATGCGTGGATTAGAACATATAGAGCTGAATTTGAAAAATGACCAAAAATCTAGCGTTAGTTAGGCTGTAAAAAATTTACACAACTTTTTAAAGAGTTGCAAACTTGGGTATAGATAGCCCTAATGGATCCAAACAATATACTAAAAAATCAGAGATACGTCATGCATTGCGAATTTAGCGATTTTTTGGACGGATTTTGACTGGCCTTTATGATCTGTCATTTTTCAACATAGTTTTTGGTAATTTTTATCAAGACTGATCGTTATTATTTATGAAATTATGTAGGAACACTGGCAAAAATGGCAATGCAGATAGAATGTTACTTTATATAATGAAAGAAGTGTGGTTACGACGCAATTATATTTTACAGATAAATTAAAAGCTAATGTAGATAAGTTATTAAGCTAAGAATATTTTTAAGAGATGACCACACTTGAAGTGAAGTGAAATCACATTAAAATGTGGCAGAGACGAATTTCATGTCTTTTTATAGATACTTAATAATTATAAGTACGTACTAAGTACAGTTTATTACTTTATTCAAGTCATCATAAAATTGTAAAAAATTAACTTACCGCAGTCGATTTGGATCCCTCTGCAATACACTTTTTGGTGGTGAGTTCCAACATATAAGTGGGCACAACTGATAACTAAGCACTTTTAGACACTTCTGGATTTGGAATGATAATTGTCTCAGTAACTTAGTAGTATGAAAATCACGGGAATTAAATACGTACGAGCATACACTTCAAAATTCAGCACAGGAATGATATTATTTGCAACAAAAAATAATCGCTTTTTAAACCCCTTGCGACAAATATTTTTAACAATAGTTTGGAACCAAAGGAGATTATTTTTCTGGAATCGTTCCCATCATGAAACACCTGCGGAAAGTCAATGAAACGAAATTTTTATCAGTAAATAAGTACCTACTTTAAAGAATTAAGTACAATAGACATCAATATGTCCGCAAAACGAACCGCATATTCGTTCAGAATACAACATTAACAAGATGCCTTTGTACTAATGTAATCATACTACAAACAGTTTATTACTTTATTCAAGTCATCATAAAATTGTAAAATTAAACTTACCGCAGTCGATTTGGATCCCTCTGCAATACACTTTTGGTGGTGAGTTCTACATTAACAAATCCAACATATAAGTGGGCACAACTGATAGCTAAGCACTTTTAGACACTTCTGGATTTAATGATAATTGTCTCAGTAAGTTAGTAGTATGAAAATCACGGGAATTAAATACGTACAAGCATACACTTCAAAATTCAGTACAGTAATGATATTATTCGCAACAAAAAATAATCGCTTTTTAAACCCCTTGCGACAAATATTTTTAACAATAGTTTGGAAACAAAAGAGATTCTTTTTTTGGAATCGTTCCCATCATAAAACACCTGCGGAAAGTCAATGAAACGAAATTTTTATCAGTAAATGGGTACTTTAAAGATTAAGAACAATAGACATCAATATGACCGCAAAACGAACCGCATATTCGTTCAGAATACAACATTAACAACATGCCTTTGTACTAATGTAATAATGGTCACCCTACTCTACTTGTATTCACTCGCCCTAAAAAAATAAGATGTGAATACTATATATCGAAAATTCCGAAAATGTGAAAATTCATGGTCACCCTACTCTCATACGATTTCATACTACTGTGTTTTTGTAAATATCTTCTAAAATATGAATGCTGCAGTTATATTCGCCATATTTATGCAAACTAGGTTACGTTACCCGTCGATTAGTACTCTAATTAAGCTTAAACCTACTTTTAATAACGAGATAAACGCCATTGTATTTTAGGCATATTGCCGTCCGAGCGGCCAACTAAAATCGACTCTAACATATTATTGAACCTACTTTCTAGTATTTTTTTGTGTTTTTTCGCTGTAACAAATTAAAATCTAATTGTCTATACACATTAGCCTCTATTAATTTGATACTTATGGTGATATACCTACCTACTCATAACCTGAAAACTAAACATTGCATAACTTTTTGTTTATTTACGTTTTGACGTTTTTTATTTTTGGGACAAATTAAACAAAGTAAGACCTTTCTTTTGATGTATCATTCGTCTATCTGCATTATATAGTTTCTATGTAATCACGGGCGGTGACTACGGCAAGTGGCGGTTCTAGCGGCCAACTATTCTTTGTCATAGCGTCTTGGTTTTTTTTGGGACAAATTCAAGAAAAGAGGTGTGTAAAGTAACAAATTACGACTAATTCCTGGCAAAGTTTCATCAAATATTATGAGTTGTCCGCGTGGTTGAAATGGACATTGGCAATACTGCACAATATTGCAATGCACAAGCAAGATCTGCTTGAGGTTATAGAAGAAGATGATGACAATGTTCCAGTGTTGCAGTTGATAAATAACTCTCTTAGAGGAAATTCAGCTCGGGCAGCATTTATTAATGAAAATTTTTAAAATAAACTCAATTGATATTATGATAACAATTAAGTTTTATTTTCTTGTACCTATTTTACTCTCACTTTTTGAAAAGTTTTACTAAGGCTTAATTGTTAAGAATCATACCAATACCCTTATTAAACAGAAGTTGTTTCAAGAATGTGATTTTACTACATAAATATACAGTGATATATTTATATCTGACTTTTTAAGTGAGACTGACTTTCAACGTAAAGCATTTACTGGTGACTATGAAAGATGTTAGGTGGTGGTTAGAACTGGTGGTGCGGAATCGGACTGGTGCACTGTCTTACTGGACAATATCATCATTATGTAGATAAATAAAAAGAATATGGGCTAAGAGATCATTTTAATTTCACTTTATTACTAAAGGTACAAAAAAAATTACTGTCTCATTTCACACACTTTAAATTCTAAAATTTCCCTTTCTAATTCAGCATATTTCAGCTTTTCTCTAAGTATTTGCATTTTTAGTGTGTGTTCTTCTTCAGCCATTTCCATTCGTCTCATGTGTTCTTCATCTTTTAACATTTTGCTATGGCATAGCATGCTGTTTATATAGTCGTCATGGTCCTGTAAGTGTATATAACAAAAAGTTAAATAAATTCGATTAACGGTTGAATGAAGTCAATGAACAAAGTGCAACATTACTGGCAATAGGTAAAAATTACCTTTCTTGATTTCAAACCATTCTCCGGGATTTTGTTTACTATTATTTTTCGTTTGGGAACCTACAAAAAAAATCAGTTTAGTAGGTGCACATAGTATTTGCACTGGCAATAAAATAATATGTTTTAAGTATTTATATACCTTCTTTGCTAGACTTGTGCCCATATTTTTGTTTACTGGAGTGGCCATGATAATATTTTCTTGAGAGATCTGTAAAATAAATTGAAATGTCTTAACTATAGGTATGAACTATAGACTCCCAAAACAGGTATACATATGTGTAATGCGTAATGTAAGATTATCATTCACCTTTGCTTGAATTCTGTCCTTATTTTTTTTCATTGGAGTGTCTTCAGTTGAAAAATCATCCATATCTTGTGAAATCTGTAATATCATATAAAATGTTGTAAATGGAAGTAGGTACATAGATTTCATAGACATAACATAAGTATACTTTTGTTGTAGGCTCACCACTAATGGACTTATTTCCTGAACATTCGCTTGAGCACCAACATCTTCAATTGTTTCTATGACAATATTCTAAAAAAAACAAAAAATGTTTACTTATTAATTAATACACTTTATTATTGTTGAGTGAGATGGGTTCGGTTCAGAATATTCTGAAAACAATAAGAAGACATTTAAGTCAAAGAGTCCATCTTTGCCTATCCCTCCAGGAAATGAAGAAACAGGTGTGAATCTATTATGTATATATTCTGGATGTTATGCTTTTTGCTATAAATTAGGTACATATTTTGATAGATACTTACATCTATCTGCTGATCTTCTAGATTAATAATATTATTATTTTCCAAAGTTTTCACCGTATATGTCTCTGGTTTTGAATCCTGTAATAAAAAATGGTTAATAATAAGTAAGGCAGATGTCATGAATATTATTAGTTATTATTGCCATACAGTTTTAACTTACTGACCTGTAATGTGATGGCACATGTTTCACTTGTATTAGCCAATACAACTTTATTTTCTGAAGAACTTGGGATCTGTTGAAAACAGATGAATAAATGTTTAGTTAATTAAACCACATAGCAATAGTTCCTGGATTACTCTTTGAAAACATTATGATCAGAATAACAGTACACATTTGGTAAGAAAATCAAATATACTCACAATCCCATCAGAGTCATACATATTGTGATCTCTCAATAGCTCCGCAGGATTCAACAAATCTTTTATTTCAATTGTTGCATCACTAGGAGTTGTCGGTCTAGCTCCACCGCCTGTTTTATTTGTCTCCGTTTTGAAGGCGCTGTATGTTTTTCGAGCATTTACTTTCATAGTCTTCCACTGAATTTTCAGCTGGCTTAGTTGTCGCTGTCGGCTATTTAACTCATTAAACCTAGAACAGAAGACGAAATTATGTTAGTAAATCAATATTTTCCTAATGTGTTTATTTATTGAAATTTTCAAATTTGGATCAAATTTAGTAGAAATATAAATCTTATCCTGTAAAAACAGAGAAGACTTCGATCATAAAATAACGTATTCAGAAAACCAAATATCTTACTTTTTGTGAACTTCCTCCCAGGCTTTAATTTTTAACTTGTTTGTATTCGTATCTAGGCATTTATTCTCTATAACTTGCGCATATTCTTTAAGAACGAAGCGAAATAATTGCTGTAACATTAAAGGACATAAATATAAATAAACACCACGCCACCATTACAATTAAAAATATACCACGCGTAACACACTATCGACATGACTTACCTTTTCTTCTTCATCCCAGTTAAGAGAGCGAATACGTTTTTGGTTCATTTTAAAGTAGAGTATTAATTAAATTTATTAAAATAAGATAATATCTCAGAAACTGTAAGAACCGTTTTGTGTTTTGCTACCAAACAAAACAGACGCGGGTGAATTGAAACTTTCAAAGTAAAAACCACAGAATAATAATCACTACGTTTAACTGTCACTGTCAATATTATGTCAAAAAATCATTCACTGACTCATTATTTTTACTTTTAAATTAGGTGGGTTGCCATAACGAACGCGTTAATACTGGCGTAAGGAATGTATTGTTAGTACGAGGTTACTCCATGTTTATTAATACTAGAGCCATGACTAAGTTAATACGCTCTTACGCTGATTTTAGCAAGTCTGAGTGTAACTTCTGATTATGCTCGGCGTAGAGTATTTTTATTAATAAGGCTGTGTATGTATCGTGTTATCCTTAGTCATCATCTTCCTACACTTGTCTCATTCTACTGTCGGCGCAACACGTTACCTTCTTCGATTCTCCCCTTGCAGACGTCACGCACGGCATCATTTACACCTGTTACTTCATTATCATTCCTCACACAATCGTGTTATCATCATTACTAAATTCAATTTTTAACCCCCGACGCAAAAACGACGGCTGTTGCAAGTTTGAAGTGTCTGTGTGTGACATCGTAGCTCCCGAATGGATGAACCGATTTTGATTTTGTTTCTTTTGTTTTAAAGGTAAATTAGTCGAAAGTGTTCTTAGCTATGTTTGATGAAAATAGGTCCAAGATGGCTGCCACCACGAAATGGCGGATTACATATTTTTTCATAATTGCCAAAATAGGGGTATCAAATGAGTCGGCTTGACTAGTACAATCATGTAAACTATGTTGAAAGGGAATAACGAATACTAACTAACGAAATGTGATGAGGAAAGTGTAGTGATAACTGGTACCTAGGACCTAAAGAAGTATTTTCTATTTATCTTTTAGTACATTATGTGCTGGATGCGAGTCGCACGGGACCGGTCAATGTCGCCACATTTGGGGGAGGCCTATGTCCAGCAGTGGACGTCTTTCGGCTGAAATGGTCATGATGATATTATGGGGGTTTTTTAATTTTTAATTTAATTTTACTTGTTGATGAGAAATTGTATAGGGACTCCTACAAGCGACCCAACCAACCTGGTTTATGTACTGGTACTTGTAGTACTGGTAGATATCATAATGTAATTATTCCAATAACTAATTTTAAAATCCACAATGAGAATGCTCTGGCAGATGTATCGACGCTGATTCCGTTCCGATTTACTTTGTGATCCTTTGGGAAATCACGTTTTTGCTGTACGTTGCCGTGTACAGATAGATCCTGTCCATTCAGACGGGCAATCTCTTAGGCACCTACATCAGTTCGTTAATGAAGAACAGCCGAGGCCAAGATATCTGCTACAATGATAACAATACACGATTACTAGTTCTTTTAAAGCCTGGGAGGGAAGGAGCGACCCTGTTTGCCAAAAAACCTGAAGCTTCCCTAAAACACTTTCCTCAACCTGGAAATCGATCCCTGATGCTGCGCGGTTAGTACTTATGAGCGCTATATTAATTACAATATTTCCTGTTAGCGTTGGAAAAAGATTCATAGAATGTTAAATAGTAGTTTCTAGAAATGTTCAGCAAATAGTGAAACCCCATTAGTCGTACCTACGCAACGCACCTAACACTCCGTCTACCCGGATATTGTCGGCATAACCGGGCCGCAGTAATTAACCTCCTTGTTTGTCTTGCGCCGCCGCGCCGAACGTCCCGGCATCCAACCAGTTTACTTTTACACTAACTGGTTTATCCTCACACTAACCGGTGAACGATTAATCCCGCAGGGCTGGGAACCAAAGTTATCGGATCTAGAACGGAGATAGAAAGCTGAATATATTCGCAAATACCGCCGCGCTCTGGTTTTACGGGACGCCGTGGAATCGATGTGTCTGTGGGTGTGGTGTGTATGGCTGGTAACAGGAAATCGGGAAGCGTTTGTAGGACCGAGTCAAAATTTGTAAAAAGTTTTGATTTGTAACGAAAGACCGTGAATTTTGTAGACTGACTGAAATCTATCAACGTACGGGGCTTTTCACCACTTTTGTTTATAACTGTGTAGCTTGTTTTTAATCATAGCCATTATATTATTACTGTATTATACCTTTTGAAATAGAAATTAATTACAAGTAGTTTCCGTAATTATAACTGCGGAACGCTGTGAATGGTGACGATCACGCGTTCATGCAATGTTTCTAGTTCACGCCATATGGGCCGCAATAAAACCTAACCAAACCAAAATAAATATTTATTTATTTATTAACCCCTCACCCGCCGCAGCCGCTATACCGGGGAGGGGGGGCGTTAGCCCGCTGCAACCGCTACAAGGTCACGAGTTATTTCGTGTAATTGGACACTTGTATATAAAAACACTTGACGATCGCAAACTACAAGACTTAGACCAAAATAAAATTTACAGTGAATAGCTGAATAGTTACGGAATCTATTTAACCAAAACTCAAAAACTCAAGAAATATAATATTAATTTAATACTCTAAAATAAATGTAGAGTTTGAAAAACAGTCACGAAACGGCTACTTCGGGATTAAAAATATTTATTTTACGAAAAACTATTAACTCCTTATCAATAAAAAAAATCTAATTAGAAACTAGATTATATTTCCTTTCGGTTAGCCAACAATTGTATACACAGAAAATTTGAAATTATACATGCATAATAGTACTTTTATATGTGCAACAATTCCTTACAGGCTAACACAACATGCACCAATTATGGTTATCTTGATAGAATGTTACAAAGCCAAAAAAGATACTTACAATTTAAAGCTATTAAAGTTATTCATATAAGATAATTTGCATTAAAATAAATATAAGTAAACCACATTCATTGCAACACTGGCCTCGCATGTAGTTTATATTTGTTTGGTAGATTTAATGCACATTTTCCCAATGGGAAAACCCCGCGGGCTAGGTCGTGGATTTGTTTTTACATCAAATTATCATAAGTTCAAACTAGTCAAGGTTGCCAAAGACAATGTCACGAATGTTGATGACGCAGTAGTAGATAATAGCACCACTGACGACAAAAATGTCATTAGTGTTGATGCACTTTTGTCGACACTAACTACTTATGTGTCCGTCAGTTATGAGTATAAACAAAAATGACACTAACATCCTACACATTTTATATCATGCCTTAGTCCATTAAAAACATGACAAGTAATCTAGTTTGGTTTCCCACAAAACACAGTAAACAAAGCTACACTATTCGCCAAAACCAGTCAATGTACAAAATTACCAACTCGTTTATCAAATTCTAAGCCCTGCACACGCCAGCAATTAATTTTTGATCACTGGAGTCAGTGGACCATTAAAATGTCCGTGTCATTTAGTTAGCCGGACAACGTGTCCGAAATTCAATTAATTATCAAATTGTAAGCTATTAGCAATGTAGTTACAGCTGTTGGGCATTTTATTGTAATTAATTCTGCCAATCACGACTTTTAAAACGTATAAAAGAGTGATCAATTAATAATTTTTCTCTTAACGTTTCACAAACAGCCTAGTAATTGTTTTTGTACTTTTTTCATCTCTGAAGGCTAAAGCCCACCACTCAAGTTTAACCATGTTTGAGCTGCAACTTAGAAATTACTGATAGAAGGACACTGCCAGATTTGTAAATTACTGATAGAAGGACACTGCCAGATTTGTAAATTACTGATAGAAGGACACTGCCAGATTTGGAAATTGGACCCAGGACTTCATGCTCGGCAGTAGTGCTAACGACTACTAGACGAATGAGACACCCTTAATGGAAAGTTTGTAATATTTTCTAATTAGTATAGATTCATAACATTGTACTACATATTCCTAGTTTGACTCTAAGTACTTGGTATATGTTTGCAAAACAGCGAAGTCCCCAAGTGTAACGCGTGTCGCTAACGGGCGGAGTTCACAAAAGAGGCTTAAGTGTTAACTACTTGCAGCTTAGCGAGGAATTTGTGAGCGAAACATATCTGAAGAGAAACGTGGCGTTTGTTTACTTACGAAAGTTGCTGTAGGTACTACAGTTTTGTGAAGTAGTCTCTTAGGAATATCTACGAAATGAAGTAACAACTGTTAACTTCCGTTTTCTAAACTAATATTACAAAGACCCGACCCGAATAGCGCAGCGGTAGTGAAGCTGCCTTACGTTCTTAGGGTCCCGGGTTCGAATCCCGGTAGGAGCAAATGTTTATGTGATGAGCATGTCATTTGTGTCCGAGTCATGGATGTCAAGATGTATAATAAGTATGTATTTACAAACAAAAAGTACATATGTAGTATATCAACTATCTGGTGTCCACGACACAAGCCTGGCTTAGTGTGGCACTAGATGACGCTGTGTGTAATGTCTAGTGATATTTATTTAAAGAGGAAAGATTTGTTTTTTGTTTGTTTGTGTGTTACGATTTGACTCTAAAACTACTCAACGTATTTCAAAAATTATTTCACAATTAGAAAGCCACGTCTTTGCTGAGTAGCAAAGGCATTATATCCCCGTAACTACACGGGTGAAACCGCGTGACGTCCGCTAGTCTTTAATATAGTCCGGTAAAATCGGTACGGACAAATCGCAAACGTGCGCAGCTCCCGTCATAGTCTTTATACAAATACTTTCAAAAGCATCTTTCAGTGTCCAGTGTCTGCAGCCGTTCGACTGATCCTTAAGTCCTAACCCTCTGAAGACTCAATGCCTATAAGGGGTTAGTGAATGTCTCGACATATTACAGGGATCTCCATACTAATGAGTATTATTTTGTCTTTTAATTAGTCGGTCATTCTAATGGAGCATTTTTTTTAATTTAGGTACATATATTTATATATATAAATACCGAGTTTCCTCCGTGCCTCGGAAAGCACGTTAACTTGTTGGTCCCGGCTGTCATTTGTAGTTCTTTGACAGTCGTTACAGGTTGTCAGTGACCCAAAAAGACTGACAACCAGTCTTACCAAGTGGTATCGTATTACCCAGTACTAACTGGGTTGTGGAGGTCAGATAGGCAGTCGCTCCATGTAAAATACTGGTATTCAGCTGCTTCCAGTTAGACTGGACGCCGACCCCAACATAGTTGGGAAAAGGCTAGGCAGATGATGATGATGTAATATATGTAAAGGCAAAAGCATGTTTGCTAATAACGCAGATAGCGTACGTTACCTTCTGCCAACCCCCACAGGATAAAGGTGTGAGTTTTAATGTATGTGTAAACGTAAGCCCATTTTATGTTCGCAACAAAATCGCTATCTCCATATTGTTTACTCCATACTACTGGTGCTTGATTTACGCGAACTCCGTCACTCTGTTCAGATATTTCGCACAGTACCCACACCATAGTGTCCGGATATACCCATCAGTACGTTTGTGCAGTCAGATCGTTGCACCAGATACTCTCGTAAGCTAATTGGTAAAACCATTCAAATGTGAACGAACGGGTTTTTGTATCAATCTCTAACCAAGAATTTAGTGATTAATAGCAAAGGGTTGAATGGGAAAATTGAGGTGACCAGTCAGATCACCAAACATTAATTCCCAAACTTTTACTTGACAAGCAACGATTAGAAAACACATTATTTGTCATTTCATCATTATACAACAACAAGTTTAACACCAACTTTTATTTATCGTGTTACTCGTATTTGACAAACAATTCATTATTTTTTCGTTTTATCTCATAAAACAAGGTTTAAAATAAAGACATTACTTACATAATATATAGATTGTGCCATTCCAAAAAAAAAACAATTTGATTTCCAATAAGCACAAATTTTGTGACAGAAATGAATCGCTGCAGAACCGACTCCACGTAGTATTTTCTGCCCTACCCCTAGAGTGTAATTTAAGCCCGAGTAGGCGCGGAGGGGCGAGACGGGCCGCGAGCTGAGGAACAGGTGGCTTTAACACTCGCCGCCGCTGGCCGGCCAGCCTCAGCCGGCCAGCAAGCCGAAGCTGCGATGGCTCACCGTTAAAACCCTCTGCGACGATAAGCTCGCGTGTGACCGCCGGAGCCCCGCAGCCCCGGAGCCGTGACAGAAACCATTCCTGCTGCATGTTGTTTGCTGCATGTTTGCATACTGCATGCTTGCTCCTTGTTGGTTCCATGCATGTTGCATGCTTGCTGCTTGTTGCTTGCATGCTTGCTGCTCGCTTGCTGCATGCATGCTGCTCGCTTGCCGCATGCTTTCTGAATGCCTGCTGCTTCCTTGCTGCTTTCTTGCTGCATGCGTGGAGTATGCCTGTTTGCATGTTATGAAAAAACTATGATGCATTTCCTTAATTTCTTCTTAAAAACGAGTAATAAAAAAATACTAGCCTGTAAATTATTTTGTTGAAACGAGATTTATCCAAAATTTGGATAAATCACGTTTTTAACTTCGATACATTTAATGTATCTAAGTTAAAAATGAAAAAATTATAAATGAATAAATATCATCTAATGCATTTGATTAAAGAAGTATTTTCCATATAAATGTTTGTGAAACGAATATTTTTAATGCAAAACATTTGCGGAATAAGTTGTTTGCGAAATAAATAGTATACGAATCGTTGGTTGTAAAATGAAAGTTTGGCAATGGACTTTTGGTAAAACATTAGTGAACCGAAAATTGACGATCGCAGTTTGTTGTTTATCCTTTTTGTTTACTTTTTACGCACGAGTAGGAAAGCGGCTGGCCGGTTGGCTACTTATTTTATTTTATAAAATAATAAAATCAAAATGCCTAAAAGTTGACCAAATCCGCCGTATTCATTAGGTAGTTACTATAAGGAGAACTCCCTTTTTTTTGCGGATTGGAAATCATCAAATGACTGCTCCCACTCTGGGCGGAGCGGGAAGGAGTATGGTGACTTTTACTGACTAAACCCATCCATGTTCCTTCCTCACCCTTTACGTTCCGGGGCCCCGGTATCTCTTTCGAACAGTTCCGCAGCCCCGGCTGGCTTCGGCCCTTTTTTATGCTGACATCTCATTGAGGCGCGCGTGGAACACGAACGCGCCGCCGACACGGCCTGTCGTCTAGTGTTGCCCAAAATCAGTCTTGGTCTTGCAGTCTTGGTCTTGTTCTTGCATTTTTGCAAGACCAAGACCAAGACCAAGACCGACGTATTGGAGCAAGACCAAGACCAAGACTGAACCCTGCAAGATTTGAGCAAGACAAGACTAAGCCTGCAAGACTCTTGCGTCTCGCAGTTAAGTCAAACTGAGATGTGGGCGTTGTTAAGTAGGGATTTGGTTTCAATCCCGATTGTGAGATTCGTTCCCCAGTATCAAAACCGTATCGTCATAACACTAAAAGGTATTGTATTGATTATTATATTTCGACTATTTATTAAGTAGGTAGCGTGTTACTCATAAATTTATGTTCCCATGTGATAAAAATGTACTTACCTTACATAATTTTCTGGCAAAGTTCATTTCATACCTTGTAGGTATATCTACCTATAGTATTATACAGGGTGTAAACCACCTCATCACAAAGCCGTTAACCAAGCATTCTGTACATCAAACTAAGTAACTTCCCGCAAAAATTATTGCTGGGAAACAATTTTTTTTTCATGTTTTGGGGTAGAACTCAATGTAACGCACTTAAAACATTGTGCTGATGGATGGATTGAATAGTACAGGGGTCGTGGAGGTGTTACAAGTCTAAATCTTACAAAAAAAAAACTTGTATTTAAAAAAAAAAACTTATCAAAAAGTTGTAACTTTGACCCCCCATATCTCCGTAACTAGAAGGTTCCCAGGTATGGTGTAGAACAAAAAAATGATCACAATGATGGGGAGAATAAGTGCTTCTCGGCTTCTTGAAGAGGTGTTTTACACCCTTTATTATGCTTGTCTAATGTGCAGATCTAACATTAGTAGGTTGGTAAACATTATGTAGGTACTTATGTTTCAAAGTTTATGTTATTCTTCTATTCAGCAAAATTTGAAACTAACAGCGAGTCGAGTAGGTCTATTAACAGGTTTTAGGCCAGCCAATGTTATGGAACAGATCCCAGCACATCAAACTACTACAATCTGCCAAATTTCTATAACAGATTTTCAACTTTATCGCTAAAGCATTAAGGTTCATGATTGATTGGGAAAATTTGACGTTCCGCGAATAAACCGTTGGTCGGTCGGTGTATTATGTACCTACTTACTTGATCATTTACCGAAAGACGCCGCAGTGTATCAAAGACTGCAACAAGTGTATCACACAGCATTTGACACTGTTTGAGCGCCGCATGCGCCGCCACAGAGTACGGACAGACAGAGACAGCATACAAAATTATTACCTATTTTGGTAGGGACAAGCGGATAAAACTAAATGACCTTGAAGATGTATGTAAATAGCAATAGGCTAATAGGTATTTGCAAATAGTCTTGTCTACATTATGAAATACTAGCTTCTGCCCGCGACTTCGTACGCGGATCCTGTTGCTTATGCCAGCGACAACGGGGTCGTCGAAGATCTGAAACGTCTGATGTCGAATTCTAAGAACCCGGGGATGGGAAAATAACGGATCTTTCCCACCTGAGCAACACATACCATTTGTTTCTTTTTGCCATTTAACAGCTTCACAAAAAGTACAATTTTTAGCCATACCTCCGATGGCGGAATATGTGGCGTATTCGATCATAGGAGACGTAAATGCACTCCGTGCCTTATCAACCCAAGGAAGGTCGCCATGCCCTTTTTTTCGGTTGGGAAATAATCAAATAACTTCTCCAACTCTGGGCGGAGCGGGAGGGAGTGTCAGATTTTTACTGACTAAAACCCATCCATGTTCCTTCCTCGCCCTTTACGTTCCAGGGCCACGGTATCTCTTTCGAACAGTCCCGCAGCCCCGGCAGGCTTCGACCTTTGCGGGCCCCTCCCTTTATGCTGACATCTCTTGAGGCGCACGTGGAACACGAACGCGCCGTCGACACGGCAGGTCGCCATGCCCTACGGCTATATCTTGAGACACATCCGATTTTTCAGATGATATCGACATTCTGTTCAGAGAATGTCGACGTCGATCAGAATTCAAACGTTCGTTCAATGAACGTGCATCGCGCATCACGCATCACGTTCATCACTCGTTTCAAAAGACCTGTTAGTAGATGGATGTGCGAATACGCTGAAAACTCAAGCCTGATTCTGTATCGGTAAACATTTCGGATTCGCTCACGATCAGCGGACAGTCGCGCATCACGTTCCGCACTTGTCTCTAAAGACCTACAAGAAGCTATGCGTAGATACGCTGAGAACTCAAGCGCAATTCTCTATCCGTGAACGTCTCCGACTCGCGAGACAATGCGTGACGTTCACGATCAGCGGTCAGTCGCGCGTCACGTTCCCTACTTGTCTCTAGAGATCTAGTAGTCGATGCGTAGATACGCTTGAAACTCAAGCGCAATTCTCTATCCGTGAACGGCTCCGACTCGCAAGACAATGCATGACGTTCACGATTAGCGGTCAGTCGCGCATCTATTCTTCACTAGTCTCTAGAGACCTGGATGTAGAAATACGCTGAGAACGCAGGCATGCTTCGCGATCCGAAGAGGTTTCCACGGAGCAAGTTGCAGCCTGATGTTCTCGAACAGCATCAAGTCTCTCCTGACGCTCTTCTATAGATTCTTGGGATCTTATGATCCTCCATCTTTTAGCTCCTTTGGAACATTGGGAAAGATTTGACCTCTTTCTAGGCATGGTTATAGTTTTGTTGTGAAGATACCTGATCAATTGAAATCTAAGTAACTGCTCCCCTGCGTTACCGGGTAGGCTACCGAGTCACGAAGATAACTGGAAAAGGAAATTAATTCTACAACAGGTGTCCGAGATCTTCGATTTTTATAAGTCAACAGAGAGTGCTCATCAGATTGAACAACTTTTGCTAAGACGTCATTTATATATGTGTTATGGTGTAGCTGGGCTCTTGGAGTTCCACAACAGGTGTTCCAGATCTTCGATTTTTATAAACCAACAGAGAGTGCTCATAAAATTGAACAACTTTTGCTAAGACGTCATTCCTATATGTGTTATGGTGTAGCTGGGCTCTTGGAGTTCCACATCAGATGTTCCAGATCTTCAAACTTATACTCTCAGCAGAAAATGCTCATCATGTAGAACAATTTTTGCTATGGTGGCATTTTTGTATCTATTATAATTTAGCTGGTCTGTTGCGGTTCTGCATCAGGTGTTCAAGTTTCCAAGATAAATTATAGCCTCATAGCTTTTGCCCGCGACTTCATTCGCGTGAAGTTTTGATATCGCAACGCATCGCCTACTCAACGGAAGTTTAAACTGCTTTGTTCCCGCTTGCAACATTTCTTATTGCTGCTCCGCTCCTATTGGTCATAGCGTGATGTTATATAGCCTATAGCCTTCCTCGATACATGGACTATCCAACGCAAAAAGAATTTTTCAATTCGAGCCAGTAGTTCCGGAGATTAGCGCGTTCAACCAAACAAACAAACAAACAAACAAACTCTTCTGCTTTATAATATTAGTATAGATATAATGTAAACGGGTATTTATCGCGAATTTTACCTTTAATATAAGCCCGACGTTTCGTCCGTTTTCCGTTTAGTCTAGTCTAAGTAGTAGAGTCTCGCAAGACTTGCGAGACTCTTGCTGCAAGACCAAGACCAAGACCAAGACTGAGAGCGCAATACCAAGACCAAGACCAAGACCAGGTGTATTGACGCAAGACCAAGACCAAGACTGGCTAAGGTCTCGTCTTGGTCTTGCATTTGGGCAACACTACTGTCGTCATAAGACCTTCCCTAAAATGACTTTTATTACAAAAACAGGATCATAAGGTTTTGCGACTGACCTTGTAAATGACGATGTGACGAGCTGGGCAATACCAAGTACCAGATGAATCCTAGATTAATTCATGGAGTGGCTTTTGCTTAGCTGTGAGATAATACAACCCCATTGAAAATTCACCGCTCATTATACAAGGTTCTATACCTATAGGACAAACAGAAAGTAGTTCTCCCCTTTCTAGTAGTTCACAGTGTGGTTGCTCCATTATGTTTACAGACAGTATCGGAATAGGATTAGGAAAATTAATAAGTAACAATCTGAGTCATTCTTCCCAAAATTATTGTGCACCTCAGGCTTCTTACAACCAAATAATGACATCCATAACTCGGAAGGAATTAGATCCTAATGCTATATTAACTGTATTTGTTGGGAATAGTCTTAACGTAAAAATTGATGATATCACTGACAATGTCACTCAACTGTTGCAACTAAATTGTAGGAAAATAATTCTTTGTGCCTTTCCATACTTTGAGAAGTTGTCAAGCAGGCAAAATCATTATATTCATAAACTTAATAATCACATGCATTTACTAAGTCACTATTGTGACAAGTTGGTATTTTTTGACACCAACAGTTTCGTTCAGAAATTAAAGTCAACGAGGAATAATGCATATCTACCGATTAGTTTTAGACGTCAAATAGCGAGGCTATTAGCTTTTAATATAAACTCAGACATAAGTTGTATGTCGCAGTCTTTTGTAAATAGTTCCACGGAAATTAGTAATTATACTAATTGTAATTATACACATTTTAGCTTAGATTTAAACTAGTCAGTAAGACAATAGAAGGTAATAGAGACAATTTAGATAAACCGGTATCTTCTAGCTCTCAATCAACTATTTGTAAAAAAGGGGCTGAGCAGAATACCTTGAAATTATTTCACCAGAATATTCAGGGATTTTCATCCAAACAATTAGAGATAGAATTGTTTTTAGAAAAAACCAAGTTTGATGTTATTTGTTTTACCGAACATTGGATGAAAGATTATGAATCAATGCAAATAAATTATGATAACTACAACGTGGGAAGTTGCTTTAACCGAAAATCTAAGATGCGAGGGGGTTCCTTAATCTTAGTTAACAATTGTATTAAATTTAAGTCTCGAAATGATATAGTCGATCTATCGGTCGAACATAGCATTGAATTGTCTTGTGTTGAGCTTGATAAGCATATAATAGTGTGCGTTTACAGACCCCCAAATTATCTGAACTACTCTATCTTTGAGTCAGTAATGGAAGATGCTTTAGCAAAACTTGTAACTGGTAATAAACCAATAATTATCTGTGGTGACTTCAATGTTAATATCTTAGAGAATAATGTAAATAGCAGTAGATTTTTAAGTCTTTTTAAATCATTTAATTTGTCAAACGTTTTTTCAGAACCAACCCGAATTACTACAAATACTGCTACATGTATTGATAATGTGTTTTGTTGCTGCGACTACATAGATAAATCTATCGTAAATTACCTTCCTTCAGATCACAGCGGGCAGACAGTTGCTTTCGCGTTCAATAAACAATTACAAAAAATTCAGATTCAAACCCGACAAATAACACCCAGCAATTTAGAAAAGTTTAATAATAATTTAATTAGCAAGCTAAATATACCAGGCCATATTAGAAACAATGTAAATGAATTGTATGAAGAATTCTTTTCGGTAGTGCACACTGAGTTCAATAACACTTTAAAAAAGAAAACTAAAACTATTGGCCCAAAGTTTATTTTCAGTGACTGGGCAACACAGGGTATTAGGAAAAGTAGGGAACGATTGTTTGAGTTGTACGGCCTTAAGCCTTACATCAAAACAGAATCTTTTAATAAATATGTAGCTACTTACTCGAAAATTTTTAAAACCACTTGCAAGGTAGCCAAATCTTTATTCATTAGCAAAAAGATTAAATCAGCTGAAAATAAAATAAAGACGGTTTGGAAAATAATCAACAGCGAAACAAATAGAAATAAAAAACAAAGTAATGACTTAACACTAGAGACCTCACGTGGCCTTGTCAGCTCCAACAGTGAAGTTGCTCATGAATTTGTAAATTTCTTTACTAGTATCCCAATTAAAACTACAGAAACCTTAAACTCTTGTCCCTTGCTCTCTATTGATTTACTGAAAGCAAACGTTTCAGCCTGTCCAAATGAATTTAAATTTCAGCATATTAACCCCATAACAGTCTTAAAAGCTTTTAAGCAAATCAAGATCAAATTAACTGAAGATCTATGGGGTTTGTCTATCAAAGTTTGTACCTCAATTATTGAGACTGTAGCTCCGTATTTAGCCTTAATATTTAATTTGTGCGTGGATCAAGGGGTCTTTCCGGATCTAATGAAGTTCAGTAAGGTAATACCGCTTTTTAAATCCGGGGACAGTAAAGACACGAATAACTATAGGCCCGTATCCGTGTTGCCGGTTTTCAGCAAGGTGTTTGAAAAGATAATGCTCAATCAAATGCTTCACCATTTTAACAACAATAAAATATTACACGAGCAACAGTATGGTTTCACCAAAGGACGTTGTACAACTGACGCCGGTGTCACTTTATTAAAACACATATTTACTGCGTGGGAAGAGGCACAAGATGCCATAGGAATCTTCTGTGACCTTTCGAAGGCATTTGATTGCGTAAATCACGAAACCCTGATCTTGAAACTTGAGCATTACGGTTTAGGTAAACTTGCGCTCAGCTTAGTAAAATCGTATTTGAGTGATAGACAGCAGCAGGTACAAATAAATGGTGTCAATTCAATGGGTTTAAAAGTAGAAATGGGTGTACCACAAGGTTCGATATTGGGTCCCTTCCTCTTTTTAGTTTATATTAATGACTTGCCCCATTTATTTAACAATCACCCGCAAATGGTGTTGTTTGCAGACGATACTTCTTTAATATTTAGGATAAACAGACGTGCCACTAATCTTGACGACGTAAATAACGCCCTACTGCAGGTTCATAATTGGTTTACTGTAAATAATTTAGTTCTAAATGGGAAAAAAACTAAGTGCATCAGATTTGCTCTACCAAATGTCAAAAGTAGTGATTGTGACATAGTATTAAATCAACAGAAACTAGAATTTGTCGATAAAACGATTTTCTTGGGAATCGCGCTCGATTCAAGGCTACAATGGGGCCCTCATTTAACATCTCTTGCAGGACGCCTAAGCTCAGCAGCATATGCTGTTAGAAAAATCCGTCAATTTACCGATGTTGATACCGCGAGGATAGTTTATTTTAGTTATTTTCATAGTATTATGTCATACGGTATTTTACTATGGGGACGGGCTGCAGACATCGAGTCTATATTTATTCTGCAGAAAAGAGCCATCAGAGCCATATATGATTTACGTAGACGCGACTCTCTAAGAGAGCTGTTTAAGGAAATTAATATCATGACAGTACCTTGTCAATACATCTATGAAAACATCATGTACGTTAGGAAAAATCTGCATTTATTCAGTAAAAGAGGTGACAGACACCACTATAATACTAGAAGTAGGGACCAACTAGTTCAGCCAGGTTTCAGGCTTGCTAAAGTAGATTCCTCTTTCATGGGGTACTGCTTAAAATGTTACAATAAAATACCTCTCCACATTCTACAACTGAATGAGACGAAATTTAAATCTTGTGTAAAACGCACACTATGTAGTCAGGCATATTATAAGTTGGTGGATTACATTGATGATAAAAATGCTTGGCTCAATGCCGGTCCTGCTCCACAACCATAGGAGCAAACTAATTGATTCCCAGTCAAGTTATTGTGGAAGCTGCAGAAGATTGTAAAAAAGATCCTTGCATTGTATAGATTCCATATATTAGTATTATATAACTTCATAGCGCATGTGTGAGTACTATGTACTGTAAAGCCACCATTTACATCTAGTTATTTTATTTTTTCTGACTTGAATAAGCCTTGGCGGCTGAGAGAATGTCATGCTCACTCAAATGTCTCGGTGATGGTGGCGGGTGTGTCGGGTCATTTAGTTCCCTTCAATATGGTTGAGCTGAATGGTGCTGATACATGCGTCATGTTCGTGAACGGGCGCTGTCAATTGAGACTGGTCAACTCTCGGCTGCCATGGTTAATTTTAATTTATTTATTTTTAAGTTGTTGATTTCATCTTTTCTCTGGACGCTCTTAATGTGCACGTCTGTCTACATCGTTCTCACACATATGTCTAATCACAACATGAATGATGTAACCAAGATTTTGTAACAATATTTTGATTTAAAAGAGTGTCCATGGAGTTTCTTGCCCGTTCTTCTCCATAGAGATCTACGTTAGGGAATGGGCAACTACAGTACTTTCTCAAGTTATTATGCCTTGTGACTGTGACTGTAGCTTTGATTTAGTTTTGTATTTTTGACATTCAAAAGTGCCGTAATGGTCTAATTGAAATAAATGATTTGAGTTTGAGTTTGAGTTTTTGACAAACACACAATAATAAATCCCTGTAAACCCACCATGCCTAATCAGCCATGGTGATTACCCTACCAGTGTTAAACTATTGACATGTAGCGATTGATCGAGCTCCATATCAAAAGAGTTTGTCATAAAAAGAGAATTAGATCGATTTCACACTCGAACACGTGTTATGTTTTCATTGCGTGAAAACTTAGATAAAATCAAATTCCCATTTACCTCCAAATCATGTGAAACATTAGTATTATTCACAATTTCGCACCTTTCATTACGTTTTCCTCCGACATTATTCTCTCTTCTTTCATTAGTATTCGAAATCACAACACGTATATTTCTTTTGCCGGGTCATAAATATGACCTACCCATTACGAACCTGAATGAGGCAGGTAGATACAGCAGGTGGACTTTTGTACAGTAAAACTGTTCTTAACGTAACCAGCTTTAAAAACTGTGATAGTTTTACGTAAACTTGTAATCGTTTCAGCCCTGTATTGGTGATCTATGAGCGATAGTACAAGAATCTTTTAGTACATATTATAAACGGATAAACGCGCACAGTAAAAGCCATAGTAAGCCCATGAAAAAACTGTATAACCTCTGCGGAATACTGAGTTGACTGGTAAGAGCTCGACTATACATCGGCTGATAGAAAGTATCTGCAGGGACTCGCTATCGTAACTTCAATTTTCGCAAAGTGGTTGTTTAAATGTTATTAACCCCTGACGCAAAAACGACAAGGTGTTATAAGTTTGATGTGTCTGTGTGTGTGTGTGTGTGTGTGTGTCTGTGGCATCGTAGCACCCGATGGACGGATGAACCGATTTTGATTTTGTTTATTTTGTTTGAAGGGTGAATTAGTCGGGAGTGTTCTTAGCTATGTTTGATAAAATCAGTTCAAGATGGCCGCCGCCACAATATAGCGGATTACATATTTATTTAACAGCTCCCTCAATATGGTTATCAAATAAAAGGGCTTGACCAGTAGAATACTATAAGCTATAATAAATGTCATATCCAAAATGGCTGCCACCACAAAATATTGAGTTAAATTTTTATGTGCACTAAATAACTGCTTAAGCTCAAGCATAGTATTTAGGCTTCATCAGGTATTAATGAAAATGGACATCAGCCTTCCGCAACGAGTTCTTGTATTGCACCTTCTGAGCTCGTCTTCAGTATAACGGGTACTCATGGTATAATTCATCTCAGTGGGGGTAAATATTCGTATTTACCCTTATTTCGCGTGACGGGTACTTAATCAAGTCAAGGGTGTTTCCTACAACACCCGAGAGAAGTTGTTTCGTTACAGAAAATTGTTTCAGCGCCACTATTTAGTGATACGTAGTGATATAGTGCGGGATTGTAAGGACGTTGTTACTTTATAAGCTTATAGTCAGTCGTTGAGAGTGCATGTGCATTGTTTTGTTTACATTATAAGCTTGCAAAGCAACGAAGATCAGGTTAACTTTTACAATATACTTGATTTCCAGTTTTTCTTTTGTTTAAAAAAAAAAAAAAAACATTTATTTCAGGCACGTTTCACCACAAAAAAAAAAAAACAAAAATCCACCGATTAACAAATGTTGATGATGATACCGACAACCTCCTCTATATATCAAGGTTTCGATGTATAGTCATCTATGTAACAATTTTCGTAGAATAGTGTTTCGATCTGACATAAGGAGCCCATTAACTCTTATCATTTAAAAAAAAAACTATCAGCTGCCCACCTTATTTGTTCACACTATTGTAAGTTAACACAGAGATCCGATACTACAAAACAATTGACGCGTCAAATCGATTCAAAATATTCCTCTAGGAACGTAAGACAACAATTCAAAAATCGTCCCTATTCTCACTAACATAGTGATCAATAACTTTCGCCAATTACTACGTAACTCCAGCATTCCAATAAAACTTTATTGATGTTTAATTTGAACATTCCTAATAAACACGGCCATTAGACCATGACGGAATTGTCTAGTGTTCCGATTACTGAAATGTAACGAAATTTCACTAACTCTGCCTCGCCGACGACCGCAGACCTATAAAGATATAACTGTATTTTAACGTCACGGGATTAGCGCACGTATTTCTGGGAATAAAGGGTGATTATTGTGTGAGGAGAAGTTTTAATTAAATTATAGCATCTTGTGTACAAAGCGGAAATTGTAGTAACATTAACAGATCATCTGCTGCGACTGACTCGAGCCGAGTGTGAGCTTGGGAGAAAAATGGTGTCTTAGCATCGTTTTAGATTAGGTGTCACGGTGCGAGCCGGAATTTTGTCAAATCATAATTTTGATTAAAGCCAAATATACCAGCGATTAGAAATTATTTGGTACTCGGGTTAGTTGGTAGCTGTCATTTTGAAATCAGTTTGTGAATGCATGCATACATTTGAAAGCTATTGAACAAAACTATACCTATTTATCTTCATAAATTTGCGCATTTATAATAGTATTAAGACTTTTCATCGTTCTTTTCAACTTTAAAACCTTACCTATCTCTAAACAATTTCCAAAGGACTATTCAATAAACAAATGCAGTAAGCTCCTAAGCCCATGGGAAGGTTCTCAGACAACATGTCAGCGCGACTTACGAGCAATAGTAAAGAAGTTGGTCGCAGATACGCTGGAAGGCGGCCAGCAGCTGCAGGGGCGCGCGCGAAGCCGCGTGTGACATATAAAGTATTGTTTTTAAAATGTTTGTTGTTAACCCCTGCCCGGTTCGTATGGTCGATTGGTCGTCTCTGGTTTAACGATTTGGTGGTTTTTGTTTAGGAGGGTGTTTAGCTATAGTAGTTTCAGATGTTGAATATTTTGAAGGTACGGTTTGCTATTTGGTGAATTAATTAGACAATACCGATTTCCCAGATACGATTTCAACCGATCTGCTAAGACAACTGTTATTTGTATTTTTTTACTTTCCGGAAATCTGAACTTCACATATTTGGAGAGTCATATTTT
This sequence comes from Xestia ashworthii, assembly GCA_950022955.1. NCBI lineage: Eukaryota > Metazoa > Arthropoda > Insecta > Lepidoptera > Noctuidae > Xestia > Xestia ashworthii. The sequence continues at coordinate 807,376 of OX465557.1, forward strand.
CTTGCATCGGGTCGAACCAAATGAGAATAGGTTCGCACCCTTGTAAAATATACCAGATTGCAATATTATACAGGGGTTATTGTAGCCTAAAGGATTAGACAAGTTGTGACTGTTATCATAGAGATTCTTCAAAGACTTTTTTAATTTTTTATCATTGCTAGCGCTGATATACGTGGCTGTGTGGCCATTTAGGACTAGGACGCACTCTTCGTACATTTAAGTATCACCATTAGTAGGGTCTGTTTTAAAGAAAACTATCAGTGATTAAAAAAATCTTTATAGGTTAGATTAATCGCAGTTGCTCTGTATGGTTAAGTTTGCGAGCATTGTGTACAAGCACCGAGTAAAACTCTCCATGAGATTGTTTGAATCCCACAACTTCCTCCTCATGTCTTCCACAACATAACCACGGAGTAGTACATGTGATTGTGTCTGTAACATTACCCTCATTACCCCTCTCGGGCCACTGGTCCTCAACCGTGTAATATTGCTTGTCAGTCGAGTGTACTCGGCTGTACAGCCCATGTTATTGAAAGTCAATATCATTGTTGTGAGCTATGGAAGCCGTTTATTCAGGTACTGACAATTCTTGTGATTATCTAGTAATTGGATGATTTGAAGAACTAAGGTAACATGGTAAGTGTTTAACACTTCTTTTTTATATATTCTATGGTGTCAGACACATATAAATGCAATTAGTGGTAGCAGTTGGTAACTAAATAGTTGAACAGAATATGTGATCTTTCGGTTATAATGACATTTTCAATAGTACAGATCGGTAACGCACTCGAACCAGCACACTCAAGCCTAATTATTGACCAGAGGCTCACCACTATAACTTGGGCCTTTAATAGAACTTTAAAAGTGTGGGTGTATAAAAATGATGCATTTTTAGAACCTACACCTAATATTCTTTATAATTCAAGAGGGGTAATTAGGCGTGATGATGCCATCATCATCATCAGTCTATAATGTTCCCACTGCTGGGACTCGGCCTCTTCTCTATGAGAGGGAATGGGCTATAATCCACCACGCGGGCCCAGTGCGAAATGGTAGATGTCACATGTCTTCGAATTTTTTGGTTCTAGGACATGCCGGTTCTGTGCCGGTTCGCTTGTTCATGATGATGTGCACCAATGCAATTAATGGTTGGTTGTGAAGAAATCTAATTAGAAAATGTTAGTCTATCATGACTCCATTAACAAGCACACGCAATACAATTAGCGTAATCTATAATCACGTACAAAGGTAACATATACCGTTAACAAGCGTCGCCAGAACTTTGATAATAACATTACTCTATTGCGGTGACTTTGAGTAATGAGTGCGAACATCAATTTCAGATGAGACGCCTCGATTCACCCACAGTGCCTACCTAATTACTGGATTGTATCGGAGTAATTAGCAAATGGAGTACTCACTGCTAACCTTGTATAATTATGAACTAGATATTAGCACGTATTGTGGTTTAGATGAGAGGTGTCTACAACGATGAAGTTATCATTAGAAACTTAAGCTATTATACATGATCTTAAGTTTCATTTGACCAGTACTTTAGCGCTCTAAGTTGTTCAAACTCCGGCAATCTACACTAATAAAAATATTATAAAGAGGAAAAAATTGTATTTTGTGTTTATGTTTGTAATGAATAAACTCAAAAACTATTGTGCCGATTTAAAATTTTTTTCACCATTGGAAAGCAACATTCACCTTGAGTAACAAAGGCTATATTTTATCCCCGTACTCCCACGGAAACGGGAAATACGCGGGTGAAACCGCGTGACGTCCGCTAGTAATTAATAATAACCGCAAACTATTAACTTAATCAACCATATATGAGTTTTTAGACTGACATGGTCACTAACACAAACATTAGAATTAAGAACGGGATATTTACCACCAAATATCCCGTTCTTAATTCTAATGTTAATCAACCATTCCATGTGAGAGTTACGCGAATAGTAATAAGTGAAGTAAACAATACGTGACGTAAAAAATTTGATTTATTTTTTTCATAAATTTATGTTAATCTACTATCTAGCAATTTAAATGGCTATGACGCCGTAGTTTCCGTACAATACTAGTCTTTGTCTTAGCGAGCCCACATAGCGAGTTAGAATTCAAAAAATGTATTCCATTTATTTCATACACCGTTGCTCTAAGTTGTGGGCGGCAGAAAATTCCTAACTCACGTAAATTCGAGTCTAGACTTTTGTGAAGCACTTCGTACAGTTTTTGTTCAGAGCTTAGGCTGCAAAGAAGTGGATCTCTGTCAATCTGCTGAAGTGGCGTTAAGGAGCCCACTTTACACTTTTTGCGTGGTAGGTATGAAAAGTTTGTCTGGGTGTCTGGACTAAGGTCATGAAAGACTTAGTTTGAATTAAATTCAAAACTAAATTAATTATAAGCCTAGCCTAGCATAGTCTAGCCTCAGACTGCTACTGAGGCATGACGACAGTAACAAAAAATTGCAAATCTATGTACTCCGTCAGTTAGAGTATTGGAAAATAATGGACACGTTTTTTTTTTTGGTTTTGTAAATCAATGAATATAGACAAAGATAAAACGCATCAAAACTGGGGGATCGGGTGGAAGTGGGGGCTCGTGACGTCAGTACTCACTGAAAACATACCAAGGCGTGACGTATTGAGAATTTCAACACCGTCGTTCTTCGTTAATTTTGGTTTACGTAACAAAAGAAAAAAATCGGGTCAAATATTATTTCATAATCTAACAGACAGACTAATTAGATTTTTGTGTCGTCTACCCTATTAACTAATGGAAAAGCTGTAGTTTTTCCTTAATTTCCCCAGTAATTTCATAGCTTAACATCATGCCTGTATTTCCTCAAAGGGGTTCCTAAGGACAATCATGTCAACAATTTTAAGTTCACCTGATACTAAACGCCTACACTTCTCGAACTGCTAATGATACAGCGCTCAGTGTGTTCGCATTTAATTAAACACTTTGTAGTTATCACTGCGACGATGACAATATTATCCAACCAAAGCTGTGCTTAAAATCTTAAGGGTAATGACAATTACCTTATCGTTAGAGTTTACGCTCAATTAAGATAGTGTATGCATAAAATAATATAGCGCTTGGAATTCTTGAAGGATTAAAGCATAGTGTGCTTAAACGCCACTCGATCAATAAAAATATTACTTTGATATTCACTGTACCGCGTCAGAAGATTAAAATGATAATTATTATCATATTCCTAAAATTATATTGTCACTTACGGGATATCTTCCCTGATTATTCATTATTTTGAGCTCTCATTTGACAATAAAATTTGAAAAGTACGAGTATTGTCTCATTCACTGATACTGAAAATTGTTTGTATCTATAGTTTAATAAGGGATATTATGTGAATTCTCTCCATTGATCTAAGTACATCTCACATGTTTGCTTTAAATGACTGGTGTAAAGTATACATTTGTATTACGTTTATTTTTGTAAGCAGCTCGGAACGTAATCCCTTTCTATTTGTTGTGCTACGTTTTTGGGAACTGACCTTTCCAATGAGGTTCTACATGAAGCCTGATTGTTTACTAACCTTCACAGAAACCTTTAAATATATGGTTTTGTTTGATTCTGCTCCAGGGCGGGTTCTAGAACAATAACGGTACATGTTTTTGCTCAAATTAGTCATCCATCAAGGCCTTGGATTTAATAAGTTATTATCGCTTGGTTTGGTATAACGCTTTTACTACAATGTATGTTGCTTCCACGAACTGAATAATCCTTTATTCAGTTTGTGGAAGTTCCAAATTATAAAACAACCACTGAGGCTTTAAAGCACCAAAGTTCCTAAACTATGCAAAAATTAAGTATATTATATTTCTTTTTTTTTAATGAATATAAAACGTGACAATTGTATACAACCTAAGCCTCCACTTTAAATTCCAACATTTTTTATCCCCCACTTCTTTATCTCTTGCTACAAGCACTTTTCCTCACAGTTGTGCCGTTAGCGGTGCATTAGCGTCTGCTCCGAGAGGGTTTACGTGTCACGCGGACTTCAGCTGATTCAGCGCTGAAGCGCGCTGTTTCAGGCTAGGCTTTAGATCTGTCGCCTTTGTTTTATCTGTCAGGAGAGATGGCTGAACAAGGAAAAGGGAAATTACTGTTTCATGAGTGTCTAATGTCCGGTGTGTGAATTGAAGTATTTTATATTTACATGAAAATAATTTATCAACTTACAGATTTTGGAAAAGCCATTCAAACCGTTTTAAAATCAATAATTAATATCCAATAAACCTTCAAAAAACCATGTGTTAAACAGTCCAAGTTCTAGAAATATTGTATCCTCAACGATAGTTAATATGCTACGCCGTAGGCAACGTAGCGGTGCTACGATCGGCGCCGTAGCTAACGTAGCGGTGATACGATCTGAGAAAATATGAGTATTACCTACATTACATTTTTTTCTTTATTAATTAGGTTTTTCCGTCAGAAATTTCGCAGTAGCAGCCACACAGTCTGGATTTGTGCCCGGTTTATTTGTAATAGGCTCGCCCACTATTACATGGTAGTTAAACATAACTGGTATAAAGTGGGTGTACTATTATGTACACCCCTGCTTAACCCTGAAGCTATAACATGCGTGATATTATATTATGTTACGTAAATAATAATTCCTCTAACTTGTGTTAATACCAGGAACAAAGTAAATCGACTATTTAGCTTTGATGCCGACTTTGTTCGTATGCTTAGTTCGGAAGCTTTGCCGAAACAAGTAGCGGGTAAAAGTAAACGTATGCAACACTTTGTACAAGCTCTACGGGAACAAAGTTGTTCCACGTGAAATGAGAAAACTATTTACATCTACTATAGCGTTTAGTGCATATTAAATTGAATAGTTTATTTTGAATTTTGTTTAAATTGAATATTTTTGTTTTATTTTTTAACTCAACAGTAGTTGTTAAAAATTAATTAGCTTTGCAGTTGCCTTTCAATACGCATAACTAAGGTGTTCATGGAGTTAGGAACTAACAATATCTTCAAAGGTAAAATGGAGAATGCTCAACATGGTGACCTTTTACTATGAAAAGCTACCAAAGTTTTCAAAGCTCTTTCTTTATTCCACCAAAAACCACAAAGGTAAAAGTACCGCAAACTCGAGTGAGCGAACAACGACTTGTGACCGCAGAACTAGGCGCCGACGAGGTCACAAGAATGCAACGTGTGCTCTGTTCTGCCCAGTGTTCTCTGTTCAAGTGTTCATCTCACCTCGCCTCGGTAGAACGAACCGATCGGACCTAGGTGGCAACTTCCACGGGTAATGTGAGAGAATGTGTTGATCGGTTCCTAACGTGATTGTGAACATTGTTGGAATTAGATTCTATTTTGATCGGTGGTCGGCTTACAGATTTCATAAACGAAGATATTTGCGTACACGACCATTCATTTAAAACAAGATAATATTGTATTGTATTGTATAACGGGCTGGTGTCTGCAACTCCACGTCGCAACGCGTATTTTGCGTATGTACTAGAATCCACCACGCGGGCCCAGTGCGGATTGGTAGATGTCACATGTCTTCGAACTTTTGGTTCTAGGAAATGTCGGTTTCCTCAGGATGTTTTCCTTCAATGTTTTTATAGCAGTGGTGATCAAATAAATTACGCAAAGTAATGCGGCTGTCTTGTTTCGAACTACGACTTACTGTTAGAAAGTCGAGGCTGCCACCAATGGGCCACCGCTGCTCCAACAAGATTATAAAAAATACAAAGAAAACAGCCGTTATTTAAAAGAATTTGCAAGCCCATCTTAGTTTTTTTGATTATTTGGTTGCAAAGCACTTACTTTTGAATCACATATCAATTCAAAAAGTAGTTGTACGTGGTTCAAACAAGATTTTTTGTTCAATCTTGTGTTCTTCTTTGGTTGAGGTTGGTGTGATGGGACTATAACACGAAATGTATGCACGGCGCTACTTGTAACCCTGCCACCCTGCCCTGCCCTGCCTGCTGCTGCTAGAGTGATGTTATATTTATGTGTACATTGTGTAATAACGTTAATAGTGGGGACAAGAATAGGGTAAACGACAAATTTATACGTAAAGCAAAACTGACAAAGACACGACGCTTTTAAAATTGTCAATACATCACGCCTTTGTGTAATTTTGAGTGCGTTCTGACGTCACGAGCTCCTATTCCCGAGTAATCGTTAAAACTCGATTGATTCATTGATTTACATAAACAAAAAATACATGTCCATTATTTTCTCTCTCACTCTAACTGACGGACTAAATAGATTTGTAATTTTTTGATACTGTCGTCATGCTTATGAACTATCTACTACTACTCAAGTAGGAAGTCACACTCGGTATAAGGCCTCTACCTCGAATCTTGCGGGCAGCGGGGCGGCGGCGGCTGCGGCGCGGGAGCGGCAGGATCTTATGCGTATAATCAAATGGACCAGCCCTCGAAAACAGCGGTGCGGCAGCGGGGCGGCGGCGGGCAGCGAGCGGTGTACTTTAGTCAAGCGGTGACCGCCCGCGCGTCTGCGTTGCAGTGTTGTGCAGTTTATTTTTGTGACGTGTCGAAATGTCCTCGGACGGGTTAGAGCAAATTATTTCAGCAATTTTTGAGAGGACACCGATATGGAACAGCAAAGATGTGAACCATAAAAACAGAAGAGTTATTAACCAGTTATGGGAAGAAATTAAAAACGAACTGAATTCTGATTCACTGATTCTGGTGTAGTCGTAGAATTTGTCGGGACATTGTCTCTGTTCTTCATAATTTCGGTAATACTCGCATTTTATTTTCCTTGTTTTATAATAGGGATTTACTTCTTCTTTTGCCCACAATAAATCGAGCGTTAGGAATGAATCAAAAAGATGTTGCCGCCATTGTTCAGACATTTTTTTTTGCGAATAAAAACAAATATCTCGATGACACAATCACGAAAACAACACTACGCGGCTATAGTGAGTTTCGAGAAAGGGTCTGCGATGCCGCCGCCACCGCCCCGCTGCCCGCAAGATTCGAGGCAGAGGCCTTATATAATAGTAATCTTAATACCTTCAAAAGCCAAAGAAACCATTTCGCAGCTATTCGCTCAGTGAACAAGGTCTCAGCTAGCAGCATACAGTCACTGTGGAAATGCAACGCTGCTGTTTGCGTTCCGACACCGAGGGGGAGTGAATTGTGGCGATTGAAACCGAACTGCTACGGTAAGGTTGTTTAATTGAGAATCTGTCGTTTGTGGTGTGACAAGCTTCTAAGAATAAGTTTTGTTTTCGAATGATTATGAGTGATGTCTGTATAATAATGATGTCATTTTCTCGAAATTATTTCAATATTGCGTTCATCTTATCACCTTTCATTGTTTGGCGATTCATTTCTAAATAATAAATAAATCAGTGGGCAAGTGTTTCAATCTCAGTCATCTCATCATGAAGACTGAGATTGAAACACTTGCTAAATTGAATGAAAGCATTCAATTTATCAACTGAGAACACCAAATGTAATTGGTGTAAAACGATGGCGTACATCAGTATGACGAATTTCAGGCAATATTCGTCTGTACCGAAGTAACAAAACAAATCTAGACTTTTAAAAACAGAGTCACTTTCCCCAAATTTTCTATAGACCATTACTTGTTAAGCGTATCGTACATGACGCTGACTAAAAGTTAACTTACAAATTAAATCATAAGAAATTCACAGTACTAATAATGCGGTTGGTTTATGTTACCGATTTATCGATATTTGGGATAAAAATATATCTAAATATCTAGGAATGTCCACAGCAGGTTCGTCATCTCTCCATATCTGTTTGAGTGACTCTAAACGCGTTACAAGCTTCTGTCGTGTACGGACTGCTATTTAAATTCAATTTTTGTGTTATTCCGGTTACTCATTAATGTTTTGAGTTTGTAACACGTCGCTTTTGAGTAGCGTCGTGGACGATAAGCCTTTTTTTCTGATGGGAAATCATCAAATAACTTCTCCCACTCTGGGCGGAGCGGGAGGGAGTGTCAGACTTTTACTGACTAAAACCCATCCATGTTCCTTCCTCGCCCTTTACGTTCCGGTGCCGCGGTATCTCTTTCGAACAGTCCTCGGCAGATGGACGATAAGCCTAAGAGTAAAAACAAAAGCGTCAGAAGCTGGTTCTATTTACATAATCGTGCGGCGGTCGGCGGTGTGGCGCGGCGACGGCTCGTGAACGCGCCGTTGGCTGCAGCCGTGCGCGATTGGAGCTGAATTATGTACTCTACGCCAGATTTACAAGAATTCGTGCTATTTGCTGTTGAGTTAGTAATCGTTCTGTTCCTTCATCCTCGCACTGGAAGGCTATACAAAAATTACGTCTAAAGACCAGGCAAACATTACTAAAGCTTCTCGTATTCAAAAATTGACCAAAATTTCTTTCTTCAACGATTGTCATGGTTATAGCAATAAAGACGACCGGTTCATTAAAACTTTATAAAGTATTGTGCTAACAAGTTAAATATTAAAGAACTTAAAATAGAAGAAGTCACATTTTCTATCGCATTACCCCCTTCTAGAAAATTGCTTTCTTCTTTCAGTACCCCTTTACAGCAGTACAAAGGCATTGAAAGTACCTCGCGAGGTTTATAGTAGTGCTTATTGTCACACGCTTCTATTGGCACTTCGTCTGAATCTCCAGACACATTGTAATCCTAAACTACGCTACGTAAGTATCTAATTTTGCGACACATGTGTAGGCTAATGAAATCCTAGATTGCCTATAACTGTAATCACAGAGAAAGTTAAAAGATGTGAACACACTAAACTAAAGGAAGATTAATGTCAAAAACTTGAAGCTAGGGAGTATTGGATCGCGTAGTTTGTCACGTATTTCTCCGTAGGGACATCAAACCAAGGAGTCACTGTACTGTGGTTCCATCATTTCAGTGTCATTCAGTAAGATGAAAATTTCGAATGGATGGATGAATGGTTGAAGGCAGTATGCCTTCAACCATTCATCCATCCATTCGAAATTTTCTCTTTTAGCCGTCATCTTAACAGTCTTCTTCTACTTTGTCAAGCCATCGTTATTATTATCTGCTCCCACTCAATTTTCCTCGTTCCTCCAATTATGAGAAAAAGAGAGGCAACGAAATCTGAACAAAGCAAAGGGAGTAGTTATGTGAGGATCCTAGCAGCTATCAGTAGTTTGTGCCTTTCCGAAGGGAAAAATGATGTACATTATGGTATTTAACTTTTCTCTTTATCGCACAAACCAACCTAATGCCTAACGTGAACTCTAAACACCACTGTATTTCAAATCAAATCATTTAAACTCAAACTTAAATCATTTGTTTTAATTAGACTATTACAGCACTTTTGAATGTCAAGAAAACAAAAAAACAAAGGTACAGTCACAGTCACAAAGCATAATAACTTGAGAAAGTACGTTGCACATTTCAAAGCGTAGACCTCTATGGAGAACATATTCTTATGCACACCATCCACATTGTGAAGACAGACTATAGCGATCAGCATATCTAGTATTTAAATTAAAGTCCCTTAACACACAGTCCACAGTCCCCCGCTCATTAGCTCAATGAGTCGTGATCGCGGTCTAAAGGCCCCTCAACTAAATCCGTCGCGTATTTATTTAGGTGCTAACGAAATTCTTTCACGGCCCACTGGAATCTAATCAAATTAGAGACAGATTTACTGATTGGTGGCCACTACGTTAGCGTTAGCAAGATGGACCGATGACTTTAATAAAGTGGCTGGAACAGACTCATTTTGGAAGGTGGAGGACAGGGTGTTGTGACGCAGCTTGGGGATGTAGGATTATAGATTGGAATTACTAGTTTAAAGTAAGATGCGAAAATATATTTTTGAAAGTAGACACACGTTATGTAAGAAAAAGCAAAGAAATGTAAAAGTGTCAGTCACAAGTATGCTCTATGCCACATACTTGGCATTGAGACATTGCCTTTTAGTTTACTATTTACAACAGGGGGTGGCCTAAGTCCAGCAGTGGCCAGCAATAGCCTGGGTTGATAGCGTTAAATGTAGTTATTATGATATCAAGCAGGGGGCGGCAGATCATCAGTCATGATACTACGTGGTTCAGTACCAAAACACAACCAATTTATTATAGAAAAATTACGTACAAGTCAGATGATTTATTTGAATCCATTCGTCAAACTTGTAGTACATTATTGCAGTTTTAGAAGACATTTACATCTAGGATCTGGATTCAATAAAGGGTAAACTGTATGATCAATATAAACTGTTTTTGACCGCTAATATCTCAGCCCGCTTTTTTCATAACCCCACCTCAATCACTTCATACAGGCTTTATCTGATTTGACATTTGCAAAATTACATTTGCCCTTAAAATTCCTCTCGTTTCCTTACTTTATCTGCCATATTAATATGATTGTGTAATATTTGTTCACAGCGATAACGAACAAGTTCTTACAATGTTGTACCTGAAGAATATCTAAACAATACTTTACTAAAATATCGGAGGAGCTCGTGGCTATATAATGACCGATCCGATCTTTAGGTTAAGCCGTGCTTGTCTAGGTTGCCCTGCTGATGGATGACCACCTTTACATACCGAGTTTCCTCCGTGCCTCGGAAAGCACGTTAAGCTGTTGGTCCCGGCTGTCATTTGTCTATCTTTGGCAGTCGTTATAGGGAATCAGTAGCTCAAGAAGTGTGACAACGAGTATTACACTGGGTCGTGGAGGTCATGTAAAATACTGGTATTCAGCTGCATCTGGTCAGACTGGAAACCGACCCCAACATAGTTACGAAAAGGCTAGGCAGATATAGACTGAATATTCAGAATATTTTTTCATTATTGCTTCGGTGGTCGATGACCATTATAATAGTGCGCTAGCTCAAAGTTAGCTTCATCTATCATAACATTTAACAAAAGACTGTCGGCTATCAAACACATACCTATTTACTTAACAGGCGGGAAAGTCCACCTCATCCCGACGGGACGCGGGACGGTGGCGGCGCAATAACACTGGATATTGGAAAAGTTCCAGTAACTTTACCTCTGGCTCGCGGGTGCTGTTGGTAACCGCTTAGATTTCACGCCTCAGTTTAATCGGTAGAATGGCGAGGGACTACAGTGTCGGTTTGTTTGAGTTACAAACAAGACCAACTTTTGACCAAAAGCAGTGACATTCACCAGATGGTAACGATGATTGAAAATTCAAATTTGTATTGTATTGACATAACGAGTAGCCTTTGTCGATCCCATGCAATCTGTTGAAAGTTTTTATAAAAAATGTGATTGGCATCGGTTTTCCATACATGGATGGTGTTACATTTCAAATCGCTATGAGAAATATCTGCGAACATCCTACGTATGGTGAGTCTCCATTAAGTGTAAGGTATACCTATTCTTCAACAGTATTCTCAAAATATCTACTTAGTACAGAAATCAGAGCTATAAAAGATAATCGCATCGTGATCTACATACACTATATGTAGGATTTCGCTGAAATAACAGCTGCGTAACACATGCTACTATGTGATAATTCAACTACTTACTCGTACATAAGAAAACATTTACAATCAATTTCATTATCTGTAAAATGGACAGCTCCACCTAATTTAATTTGTTAGCGAAATACAAATCTCGTTTATTCCAGAAAAATAGTGAACTGTTAAAGCAAAGACCACATGAGAGGTACAAAACTAATAGTACGCCGCGTACTCTGCAAAAGTGCATTATTGCTCACATTGTATTCTGTCCACTTCGCTGCGACATGGGACCGCGACAGACTATAATAAAGCACTCTCGGGCCCGCTTACGTCAATTACTCGGAGCAAAGCGGGCGCGCTTTGTCAATGGTTTGTGCCTAATTTGTCACAACAAATGCTGTTTCAGGTTTTTGTTGGATTTTTTGGGTATTCTTAATGGGTTAAATGATGTGATGTCACGGAATATGTTTCATTTTAAAAGTTAAATACATAGAACGCCAAAAATTCAAGATTAACTAAGGTATGTTATGTAGTTTAGTCTCGTTGGCTATTAAATATAACTCAAAACATAAGTGATGGAATGTGTGTTTACTTTATGTAGATTGTAGATTAGATTAGATCATACTATTTATGTATTTCGATTTGTTAACAAAATGGTATTTTTTTCATTGATTTTTGTACTCTATCACAATGCTGTCTTATTTGTCCCAAAGGTTGACTGGTAGAGAATACCTTGTGGCATTAAGTCCGCCTATGTACCACTCCTGTACATGAAGTTTAAATAAATAAATTACATTAAGGCTCTAACTATCCTTTTTAGGGAATTACATGCGTGATGATATATAAAAACATACCCAGCAATATAAACCAGATAAGTCTGTGACATAACTGTTTATCCAGATAATGTAAGTAAGCAAATATATCTTTAAAATAGCTTAGTTTTATTTTAATACTTAAACCGCGGCAGCCGCAAGACGCGTACTTACCGTGTAATGAAGCCTCAACTTAACGCGCGGTACGCCGCGTAGCGCCAGCATTGCGTAGCACGTGGCTCTTATTACAAGTAATTTTATTCTTTGCAAAAATATCTATTTGTAAAACCTCAAAAAACCGGCAAAGTGCGTGTCGGCCTCGCGCACGTAGGGTTTTGTACCATTATCCATACAACATTAGACAAAACGGCAATAAATTCACGTTTGTTGTATCCCCCTTTAATATTTATTTTCTCGGTTTTTAGTATTTGTTGTTATCGCGGTAACAGAAATACATTATCTGTGAAAATGTCAACTGTCAAGCCATCACGGTTCACGAGATACAGCCTGGTGACAGACAGACAGACGGACAGTGGTGACTTAGTAATAGGCTCCCGGTTTTACGCATTGGATACGAAACCCTAAAAAGAACTAAACAGCACCACTGCTAAACTAAGATTAGATTGTGTTTCGTAATGAAAATAAACCACATAATAAGCGTACGCAATGTGTGGGACTTCGTGAAAATGACCGGGTCTAGAATCACGTTCTGGATCCTTGGTAAAAGTTTATGTCACGACGGCCACTACAATGTAGCGTGTTCAGCTAGATCCAATTTTTTGCCAAATATTAATAGGAGAAATTTACTGTGTTATTCAGTCTTATATATGGCAAAATCATTGTTTGCTACCACTCAGTACCTACCCGGTATTCCACCTTTCACCTATGTATACAACGCAAATAATACAACAGTACATACTCGTATTATACCTGCTTATAATTAATACAGTGAACACTTTGATACCCCTAATTCTCAGTAACCAATTCATTTCAACAAATTTTGGAAATTCCACTCAATTATTATAATATTATCAAACAGCCATATTAATATGAATCCCACAATATTATTGCATACTATGTATTCCTCGAGTGTCGAGAATTCCATCCGTTATATATTATATGCAGTGTAGAATTACATCAATGGGAATAGGCTTATACGCCATTATAATACGAATTGTAGAAAAATCGTACCAGGAATTAACAGGTAGACCTGTTACAATTGAAGGATATTCACGGTATTATAAATAATCCTTCTGAGAGATTGTAATTGGGAAACGGGATTTGGAGAATCACTATTAATAATTATTCGAATTTCTCCTCAATTAATGACTCATTTCATAATCCTTCATTACGATTAATGATTGTGAGACTGTGAATCCTTATAAGCAGAAAAGCTACAAAGAGATCATTATCCTACTGAAACAATTATTTTGTCGTTAATAATTAAAGTTATTAACGACAAAATAATCTTATCTCCTTTCTGATAAGAAAGGAGCTAACTGCTACGATAAAAACGTTAACGTACTTTAGACACGTTAGTAGTAAAAACTGATGATGACGATGATGACGATGATGCCATCTAGAAGATTTCGGCCACAGCGGCTGCATTCGATGGCTTTCTAGTATGATTGTAGAGAGTTTTGGTGTTCTGCTCTTTCATGTGCTCTCAAGTAGCTAGCATATCCAACTTTGGCCGAAAAACTCCGAGCACAAGGCGGACATGTCAGAACACCATTAACAAAACTCTAGGGTAGAACTATAGGCAGTCTAGCTTTAAGGGCATCACGCTTTAAGTCCAGTTGCAACCTTCTTCACTCTTCAAAGGCATTGACCTGCCGATGCACACAATGGCTCCACTCGGGTGAGAGAATCACAGCGATATTTTCGTATAAAAATACGAGAAATCACCGCGATTCTCTCGCTTGTGGAGGCGGCCCCCTTTTTTTCGGATGGAAAATCATCAAATGACCCCTCCCACTCTGGGTGGAGCAGGAGGGAGTGTCAGACTTTTACTGACTAACACCCATTCATGTTCCTTCCTCGCCCTTTATGTTCCGGGGTCACGATATCTCTTTCGAACAGTCCCGCAGTCGGCTCTTTCGAGCCCGAGGCTTCGGCTTCGGCTTTTGGGGCGCGTTCAGCTAATGGGCGGCTCGCCGCTTCAAGGAACGCGCCCACACTGGGGCCCCGTAAAGGGCCATGGACCGCACGACCCCCGCGTAGAGCCTGCGGCAGGAGGCGTTTGGCCCCCCCAGGTTGGGCAGGAGCCGCCTGAAGGCAGCCCCAATCCATTCCAGCCTGGGGGCCAAACGTCGGAAATGCTCCACGAAGTTCCATCGGCTGTCGAGGACGAGTCCTAGGTACTTCAACGTCGACTCGACGCCGATGGATACCCCTCCTACCGTCAGTGAGGATCCCGACGATCCTTGAGACCGGATCCTCTCAACGACTATCGCAACCCCGCGTGTCTTATTTTCGGCCGCCGCCTCGTACGACCTCCCTTGCGCCAGCACCAGGGTGTCGACTGCGTAGCAGACTACGCTGACGCCTATAGGGAGGTCGGCGCGCAGCACCCAGTCGTAACCGATGTTCCACAGGAGCGCCCCCAGAACCGATCCCTGCGGGACACCGCACGACATCTCTCGCCGGTTCCATTCTCGGCTGCGACTGGGGTAAATGACGGCCCTGTCCGTCAGGTAGTCCTCGACCACACGACGGAGATAGGTCGGCACCCGGTGATACCGGAGTGCCTCCCTGATGCAGCTCCAGGGCATGGAGTTAAAGGCGTTGGCAATGTCGAGAGACACCGCCAAGACAACCCCGCCCCGGGATATCGCATCCCCCGTCGTGAGGACTCTCACGCGCATGATGGCGTCCACCGTAGAGCGCCCCTTGCGGAAAACAAAATGGTTCTCCGCAAGATTCGGCCTCATCCCCTCAAGGTGCTCGGCGAGTTGGTTTGCAATCACTCTCTCAAAGAGCTTGCCCACCTCGTCAAATAGCACGATGGGCAGAAATGCGGACGGAGAGTCCGCAGGGCGCCCTGGCTTCTGAATGAGGACCAGTTTCCCCGTCTTCCAACGAAGCGGGGACTGGCCTCTCTCCAAGCATGAGCTCTACCAGTCGGGGCCCGAGAGCCTCCGCCTCCGAGGCCAGGACCCAGGCTTTGCCAGGCAAGCCATCGGGTCCTGGGGCGGTATTTTTGGCATTGAGCCTCCCTACCGGTGGAGGCAGCCCCTAAGGGGTCAATTTCGCATCTTTTGAAGTCTCTATTTTGAACATCCTTGAAGCGTAAAAACTGACTACCACGTTTCCGTTTACCTTCTTGGGGTTAAGAATAGAAGATGCACTTCACCAATCTGTCTTCGTGCATCCTAGAGACATGCTCATACCATCTTAGCTGACGTCTCATCAAGAATGCCAAGGACCTTGGCTTGCCTTAAAACGTTCTTGTTTCTAACACGGTCCGACCAACTGACGTTCGTTATGTTTCGGAGGCATTTGAGATGGAATTTGACCAAGGTCTCTGTATGCCTACGATACAGGCACCACGTTTCCGACAAGTACGGTCGAACAAGCTATTTGGTTTACAGTTTAACCCACAAATTACATCGTAAAGTATAAGTGCTAAGTGTAGTGCATTGTATGTGCTTGTTCGACCGTACGAGAGATTTGGAAGCACTATTGCCATGTACACAGATACCTTGGTCTTGAGCTTCAAATCGGGTGAGCTGAAAACTTTGTGCTGCAATTCGCCCAAAACTGTTGCTGCTGCACATATTCTTTGATTAACTTCTGCGTCAAGATCCCCTTCACTGGTAATTATGCTGCCCAAATACTTGAAGCTTTCTACTTTTTCAGCTTTATACTGCCGATTAGGCTGTCAGGAACTAACAGCTATTAGTCTACGTTCATAGCCAGTACTTCAGTTTTTTTGACGTTTATTGAAATCCCAAACTTACAACAAACGTCATTGAGGCTAGCCATCAGCGCCTGCAAACTGTCGCAAGTGTCCGCCACAAAGCACAGGTCATTAGCGTACATAATCTCTGTAATCGTGGTTTAAGAGACTTTTGTTCGGGCTTTCAGTCTGGCAAGGTTGAATAAATTGCCATCGGTTCAGAAACGAATTCGAAAGCCTTCTGAAATACGGTTCAGGGTTTCTCGAATGACGATGGCAAAGTATAGCTAGAGCGGGAGGAGTCATATTATGACTTCCCATCAGAAAAAAAAAAACAAATAAAAAGTATAGAGCAAACAGTAAAAACTATTGGTCATTCAGCTAAATTCTTATTAGAATATGCCATCTCAGGGCCAAAGCGTTACCAGTTTACCATCGAGATACGGTCGACTGTACCTAATGAATAAAGTAAAATAATAATAACCTAAACAAATATACATAAGTTTTCTAGTTACATCGCCTACACGCACAAACGGTTACGTAATACAAATTCAAGTAAAAACTGAAGTACCAAAAGTAGCCTACATTAAAGACGATTGTACAAAATTTTATTCCGCGCTAAATTGCAATTTTATTCAACTAAAATAAGATTGCAAACACGATTCCGTCTGAGAAGTGCTTTTTGTGCTCGCGGCGTCGAACGAGATCCAAAGTTAAGCGTTATTATTCTACTGTTTTCTTATTTACAAACATTACGTCGGCTTACGGTCGCCAGAAAGAAAACACGTACAAAAAGGTATTGCGATTTAACGCACTGAGAGGGAAAATTGTACCGACAGAGTTTTGTTAGGGAGGAGGTTGTTTTACGCGGTATTTCAATTTCGTGTGAAGAGTAATCTCATCTTGTGAACAATAATTGCTTGTATGATTGCTTGCTTGTATCTTATCTACTGTTTTTTCGTACAGTCACTCAGTTCAGTTTCGTTTTATATTGATGTATTTTTTTTTGCCGTTAAATTATAAAGTAATATAATTTAATATACAGTACTGATAGTGTTGTTAATGTTTTTTTTTTGTGTAATAAAGAAGTACTAATCAAAACTTAAAAGCTAGGTACCTATGAAGTCGACGAACATTTACACTAATCGTCCTAATGTTACGCGTACACCAATTTCCTTTTCGAGGACCTTTACCAAGCGTGACTCGGCGGGAAAACGTTTCGTACTCAGCGAAGAGCAGCGAAATATAGAACGGATTAGTGCGCTAAGCTAGCTTCACCTCCGCTCCGGTGCGTTTTTTGCTCACCACTTCGCCAGACGCGTTTTTTAGCTTTACTTCTAAGAGCGCAGGTCAGACGGTTGTAATTGTCCACTTTAGTCGAGCTCGGGTTTGATTGGACTTCTTTGGAGTATCTACAGTGCAGTGGTTTTGTTACAAAGTGATGAAGATGTGAAGGTGTAGACTGTAGATGTTACTTTCGTGTGCGTGCGAAGTTATAATTTAATATATGGATATTTCATTTAACATTATATCTTGCTTGTATGAAATATTACTATGTACAGTGCAAGCTGTGTGAAATAACATTATTGTGTCTGTTTTGAATTTCTCGAAGTAGTGGTACAGTTGTTCACTTGTTCAGAATTTACAGATATGCGATTTCATACATCAACATCTTCATCATTTCAGCCGATAGACTTCCACTGCTGGACATAGGCCTCCTAAGTGTCGCTACATTGCCCAGTCCCATGCGATTTGCATCCAGTGAATTCCTGCAACCTACAACAAGTCATTGATTTCATACATTATAATTTATTTGCCTTTTTTAATTTAGAAATAATTGCAAATTATGTAAAAAAAAGTTTTTGATATCCAACATAGTCTCACAATTTGAACACTGCTGCCAACACAACTTATACCTATTTCTCAGAACGCTGTCGAACCCTGCCCAGAGATACGGGGTTCACAGACCAGACCACAATCCTCGTGGGTGCTCCGATGCGCCTATTTTGTATTGTGTTTCTTCCCCACATTTCACACCCAACTGCTATCCGTAGTCACTGTAAAATTTTAACAGTGTGTTAACTGAATATTTTTAATCATAATATAAGGTGCTCGCCAGGCAAAACGGTAGTAGCCGAAACAATTCGTTTGTGTTATTAATTTTGATGTGTCTAGAGACAGTCGTGACTTTAGTTGGTACACAACCTTTTAAGTCTTGTAGCGACTCCATATAGGTCCAAACTAGTACAAACAAATTACAGACTGGGTGCGGACACCGGACTTTGAGGCGAACATAGACTTTGTTCAAGCTTAGCGCAATTTTGTTTTATCCGAAAATGAATCTTATTTGCATAAAGCTAATGTGGTGGTTAAGCGTATCATCATACGAATAAGAACCAATTAACGTTATACAAATAAGGTTCATTTTTAGACAAAGCGCGACTGAGCTGAGTCAAGATGTGCTCTTTATAATATATTTCACCCTGATTGTTACTGTAGGTCCGGTGTCTAGTGCCGGATCCACAACCTGACGTTTGTCGGTATCTGTTCTACTGTTGTATTTTGTATTCCTGTGCTTCAATTCTCAGTGTCGGCCGTAACTCAATATCTTGTTCCATGATACGTGGTAACATCGAATATCAAAGGAGAATTAATTAATCAATTAGATATTCTGAAGTGAGACTGTTGAGTATTGTGTGTAGGGCAGGAAAGGGTAGCTGTGGTTTACACAGGCGAATGAATGTTGATTAGAATACATCGGTGTCCTGTGATCGTAGTACCTCTTCCAATCAACGTGTGGTTGACTAATCATACCACAAGGGTAATTTTTGACCAGATGAAAGAGGTCATCAAGATCTTTGTTGGCGTTTTCTGAGCATTATTTAAAAACCAATTTTCGAATAAAGGTAAAATCTTATTTTTATGGCGCATCCTTTTATGAAATTTACATACACAGTTACAAATGTATTATCTTGAAAGTCTCATCTAGGTAATGGTCTATTTGTGTTCAAAATTTTATCTAAACAATTTCAGATGTGAAAAGGTAACAGGCAGGTAGAAACACTTTGTACTTATAAATATGGATTAATTTTATTGTACAGTAATCCAAACAAAACCAAGTATTTTGGTTAGCTTTAACGTTCCCGAGGATATCAGCTCCCGTGACCGATCGACACAAACCGAGTTAAGTGATGAATAAATAATGCTCGGATACCGAAGCTCCTTGGACGTAATAAGATATCGTAATCGAATCCTACGCTGAGTGGTAATGAGGAGCACAAATACACCTCTCCTATCGCGAATATTGAGCCAGTTAGCTGGTTGAATCAGAAACACTGGAGTCAATTTCACAGTCAGGAAATGCAGTTTTAATCTGATAGATGAATCAGAGCTTCTTTTGTTTTTGTGTTGGAGTCTATGTCCTTTTGCTATCAGAGTTTTCTATCGTAAGAATTTCATGGCACGTCATACTTGGATTAATTAGAGTTCTTCTTCTGTAGCAAGAGTATGACTATTTCTGGTTTTCCACGAACGTTACGTTTCATGCTGTAGCTTATCATCACGTAAGATGGTTTCAAGGAAGACTAACAAAATGAAAAAAAAGACATTTTAGCGGACTTAAAATTTTAAGTCATATTCGAGTAGTGTACTAATCTAACCTATTTTTTTTTTTTGTTGTGCAACCGTCGCGTCGCTAATGTATTCTAAGTAGAAATATTTTTTTTCTCATATAGCTCTCTTTTTCTTTTTATTGTACTCTATCACACACAATGCTGTCCTATTTGACCCAAAGGTTGACTGGTAGAGAATGCCTGTACCACTCTTGCACATAAAGTTTCAATAAATAAATCAATAACTGAATGTAAATTCATTTCGAGAAATATTGTTCTTAAACCGTAAAACATACAAGAAGTTGATGTGAAATTCAATCCTTTTCAAACGCTATTTATTTTTCAAGTAAATAAACTCAAAGCCTCTGCCCAAACTAAAAACAGGAAAGAGAATCTTTTTTCGTTAAACACGCCACTATATCTCAATAGTTTGCCGCTAAATAGAGATAGATAGCTCTCCGATACCTTCCCGACACGTTTTACTGTATTTACTTTATCTATCTTTTATTTATTTACAATACTTCCTTCTTTATGGGGTAAAACGTTAAGTAAATAAACGAAATTATCTTTCAGTTGCTAGGCTGATAAATTAATTTTAAGTGCTAATGATATTTGGTTATCGACTGAGGTCCATGTTCACCGAAAAGACAACGGTTTGATTATCTAAAGTTTAGATTCTAAACACAGCTGTTTAAGAGACATGTTCAAAAATGTGTTTTAAACAGCTGTTCTTAGATAATCAGACCGTCATCTTTTTGGTGAACATGGACCTAAGACTTCGTTCGAAGCGAGTACCAACAATATCATTATGTAGATACAGTTACGAAAGATACTGGTGACCATGATGGCTTTGGGTTCCATTCCTAGTATATTCTATGCATTCGGTTCTACGAATAAATTCGAAAATTAATTATTTTTTCATTCAAGGTATTTCTAGATCTGGTGTAAAACCTAATTCCCTTGTCGTACAAACCATTCGGCATCGATTCTTTAGTAGCAGTTTGGTAAGTGGCAATAGGCTTGCCCCTTTATAATAATAAGGGGTTTAAAAACAACAAGCGAATTATTTACTGAAAAGTGCAGTTAGTGTTCATATTCCACAACAATGAGGACATAGCTCATAGTTCCAGCTTCATCATCATTTCAGCCGAAAGACGTCCACTCCTTCACCGTCCACCACCACATAGGCGTTCCAGTTTAATTCGGGGCAAATTGCCCTAAGTGTATAAAGTTACAGATTACATTTATAGGAACTTATGTAATACCTAGTAGTCAATGGGCACTAAAACTACATGTCTAGATAACGCCAATCTGACATAGAGGTATTGATAATATCACTCCATTTTACGAGTTAAACGGCTCATATACGGCTAATATTTTATTATTCTGTTTGTCTTTTTCCCCGAATCGGAGTAAAAGATCTTTATGGGGGCATTACATTTAATAGGAGAGATTACTCTGAAGGGGACAGTGACAAAAATGTGGGTAATATGACACAATTCACACCAGAACAAAGGGGTCACACATCCCTGGGGCCCCCATTACACAGGTAGCAATGAATAAAATTAAACATAATGACGTCACCGCCAGAAAAAACCGAGTAATTAAACAAATGAAAATCAACCGATGGGACCTTCATGAGAAAGAGACACGGGTTATGGGAGCATGTTGCTAGGTGGTTCAATATGCACATACAGGCATTGAATGATCTTTCAGGTCTTTTTTTTTTTCATGACAACTATCTAGTGTAAAACTTTTGTGGATTTTAATGATGATTGAGTGGCACATTCAGAATAAAACTATACAACGTAAAATCATATGAACCATAATAAGAGCAAATAACTTCAAACAAATGAACTCCTTATTATTTGCATTCCTTTCATGGGTATTTTACTGACTGCAGCAACCCAATAGTAATCTAATTAAGTTGCTTTAATTGTAATCTCGATTATGGTTTTCATTTTTACTCGTATTTAATTAAAATTTTGATTGTGACTTTAATTTTACTTGTAATCTTAATTTTGTTTCAATTTTTTTTTGTTGATGTGCAACTGTGACATACGAAAATATAATTGTTGAGAGAGCTAAATAAATATTAATAAATAGTTTGTCTACCTATGTTGCCTTAATTAACAATTCTTCAGGGATTCAGCAACAACCTCAACATGATGATTAGAATATTAGATTGCAGTGCACATAGTTTCCATTTGCATACCGATATAGTAATTAGCCCCAAGTACAATACAATTTATACTAATTAATTACAAACAAATCGGGCTAATCAACGGGCTAATTGGATCAGAGCGTATTACTATTAAATATGTAGCTAGCTGTAAATAATTACTGCTGTAATATTGGATCGCAAGTAGTGGGGATTGGTCGGTATAAAAGATGAAGTGGCAGAAGGCCTTATCAGTTATATCAATGAGATGCAGGTCAGATTAAAGCAAGAAATTAAATAGAGATGACTTCGTTTTTGAATAGGTCAGGACAACTGAGCTAGGCAATCGAGAAATAATTATAATTTTAACTAAAACTGTTACTGTTGTTTGTTGTTATAGTGAAAAACCGTGAAAGTCTAAAACAGTGCATTAAAACTCTTACATTTTAGTACATAGAAAAGGGTTAATCAAAAGTAGCCGTAGGCGGAGCGATGCCGACGCCTTGGTGGTACTGAGCCGGTCCAGTTACGTACATATGTAAGGTTAACAACATCTTTGACGACCCAAATGGCGCAGCGGTAGTGAGGCTGCCTTACGTTCTTAGGGTCCCGGGTTCGAATCCCGGTAGGAGCAATGTTTGTATGATGAACATAAACATTTTTTTCCGAGTCATGGATGTTTGTATGTATAATAAGTATGTATTTACAAACAAAAAAGTATATAATATGTAGTATATAAACTATCTGGTGTCCACGACACAAGCCTTGCTTACTGTGGCACTAGATGGCGCTGTGTTTAATGTCCAACGATATTTATTTATTTATTTATCAGTGTTTCTACGTCTTCAAGTCAGCCTTCAGCATTAAGCTAGAGGTTTCAGTGGGCCTTTATTTTCGTGCTTTCTATGAAGTTTGACTTCTCTTTTTTTCTTTAATACATGGTATTATTCCACACACACGGTACACACAAATCCATTATTCAGACACATTAATGATATTCAGTGCTGATTGAAATCGGATTATCGGCGACCAGCACTGATGCAGCCTCGCACTAAAAATTGATACCCACCAATAAAACGGTTAGTGAAATAATGAACAAATACGGAGCATAAAAATAATAATGTTGAATGGAGTTGGGTGGAAATCATCACTATCAGTATCACTACATAGTATGAAACAAAGTCCCCCGCCGCGTCTGTCTGTCCCTATGTATGCTTAGATCTTTAAAACTACGCAACGGATTTTGACGCGGGTTTTTTTTAAAGATAGAGTGATTCAAGAGGAAGGTTTTAGTGTATTATTTACGCGGACGAAGCCGCGGGCATTATCTAGTTAATATATAAACGCAAGTGACCAGTCGACCAACATTTATGAATGCAAGTAGGACAAAGTTTCATGTACATTTATTTCACAAATAATCCATCAAACAGAGGCCTGTAACTATCAGGTGGTAATGATTGGCTGTGGAATGATGATACATTTAAATGATATCTTAGAAATCATCGCTAAAAATTATAGTAATAGCCATGAGACTTCATTTCACAGTTAAAAGTATAGTTATTTTTGCTTGACCGACAATCGACGATGCAAAATTCTGTAATGCATATCAAGGCATGATATTATATTTTTTGTACGTGTATATTTTTTTAAATTAGAAATAGATCAGTTACTATCAAAATCCAGCCAAAATTATGTCTCAAATCAAAGTTAGAAATCAAAATAAACTAAGTCAAAATCCACCTAAAAAAATCCGCGCTTCATAAAAAAATCCAAAATTCCATGAACAGCGCTGAGCTAAACGACAGCTCATATATTCACGTAGGGTGATATATGGCGGGGCTATGAATCATGCTACCTAATGTACGAATATCTGCTCACCTGGCCAAGCTCTTGAGGTTTACTTTCTGAAGGTATGTTACGTGATTTTAAGATCCATAGTTTATTCTTTGAAATAAAGTCTTATTTCATTTGTTAAAAAAACGTACAAGTTTGAATTTTTGGCGTCTATTCACTAGCAATATTTCGATCTTGTATAATAATATTATCCCTTACAATTATTACCGACTCCAAAAAAATATCAAGACTCGCCGAACTCATGCCATGTGGGCCTACAATGGTTACACAGCTATATTTTCTTCAGGCTCTTATCAAAAATGTTGTACATACGTTTGTATTTTTCTTGTAATTAATTCCCTAATTTAATTCTCATTTCCAGTCCTAATTTAGTTTTACATACTTTTTAAACGAGAAGAAAAGCTAAGGAGCGTATCTCTTAAAAAAAAACCGCTTAAAAGTTTTGACTGAGACACTATCGAGACTTGGAATCCACTTCATGACAAAATTTGTAGAATTATTCCATTTTAAAGATCTTTTCAGTACTCATACTCGGAAAGTAGGTCTGAAGTTGCCTGAGGAGCGGGTTGAAAGTAATACTTTTCTGCCCTAGGGAGTATCACTTTCAACTGACAGCTGTCAAATTATAAAAAAAACTAATTCTATTTTCAGTTTTCTATTGAACCATGTTCCGACTTCTATACAGCCTCTAAATTACAGCGCGATGTAAAATTGATATACCATTGTGACGTGATGGGTGCAGATGATGAAATAATAAACGTTTCTTATGCGACTTGATGGTTTATTATTGTAGAAATCGTATGATTAAAAATAAAAAACTGAAACAATAAATAAAAAATACATGGTTAAAAAAACAGTCCTAGTATGACGAAATTTTTAATAGGCGGCGAGGAGCCGCAGTTACAAGATAGTATTTTATAATCAAAAACTTACCCCGTGCGTCGGGTTTTTTTTTAGAACTTCATTAAATAGAAACCAGCTGTGCTAGTTAGAGCAAACACTCAATACTCTGGTAGTAGGAAGAAACTTAGGAAGATGTATATCGTTACATAATTTTGGTAGGACTGATGATAAAAATGGCTGTGCAGTCAATGCGACAAGCCAATTTTAAATTCGAATTTTGAAAGGACTGTTACATTTCTTTCTTTGAGTACGTAAGCACTATGGAGGTTTTTTAGTCGTCGTGGAGGTTTTACGTCCACGAGACTAAATGAAACGACATCGTTACAATACCGGGGTGGCCGGCGCAAAAAAAAAAAAATCTTTGAAGGATTTTTTTTTTTTTTTTTTTTTTTGCAAAAGAAGGAGAATTGGTATGAAGAGGTGAAAGTTAAAGAAAAAGTTAGTTGAAAGTTAGAAAAGAGAAAAAAAAATTAGTAAGTTGAAGTTAAGTTGTTATTAAGTCCGAGTTAAATTAAAGTTTAAAAAAAATACGGGAATGATAACGATGTCATTATCACAATTACATTAAATTTGGTAGGTAAGTAGTTACAAAACAAGTCACTTTTATATAAAAATAATAATATAGGTAATAACATATTTGTTAATTAATGGAAGTGCATGATAGAATTTGAATGTAAGAATGTTAATTACAGTGACAAATTTACACTAGGTTGGTTCCGGTTCCATTCAAATACTAACATTCATAATACTAACATTCATCGTATCTAACAAAGTCTTAATCAATAAGTCTGAATTAAGGCAACAGTTAAAAAGAGAAATCTTATATAATAGAAGATGTTTCTCAAGGAACTAACCCAGATTAGTGCAGGCTTATTGAATTATTGCCAGTCACCACCCGCTGGCGTTTGGTGATCGTGTTCAGTGTTTTTGTGTGTGATGAATGTCATGTGTAAGTGTGTGTTTTAAATGTTCTAAAAATTTACAAGTTTACTAACCCTAATAATGGTCAGGAAAAATATTAATCTGCTTAGAGATTATAATAAGTAGGTACTTGTGAAGAGTACATAATATTTTAGGTTTACGATGGCTTATTTTTTTAATTAGGTGTCGTAACCCGCACCTTTTAAATAACCCACTTAAAATTCAGGTTCAAGGATAAAAAATTACTATCTAACTTAAAAGTAAGGTTCACAAAGGCTTATTTTACGAGTTATGAAAACCGCTCGACACCATGGCTTATTTTAGGAGTCGTGTACCGCTCCATAATAAAAAAAGAAATAAAAAAATCAAGAAATAAAATATGGTATTAACAAGCCAAATGTTTCATGAGGAGTATTTACAACTAAATAGTTTTTACAAGAATAGATAATAAAATGATATACTATACAGTATGGGTTTATGCCTTTTTTTTAAATAAAAGCATGTAAAAAAAAATAACAAGTAAAATTAAATGATAGCAAAAGAATATAATATTTAAAAGAGTGATAAATTAAAGTACAATAGTCCGTGGTTAAATATTGAGTTTGAGAGAGGACTCGAACAGGGTATGAGAGGTAAGAGGGTATGAGAGGTAAGAGGGTATGAGAGGTAAGAGGGTATGAGAGGTAAGAGGGACTCGTCACTCAAGTAAGAGGGTAACTCAGTATGAGAGGGACTCGTCACAGTAAAAGAGGACTTGGCACTCAAGTCAAGTGAGTGAAAGAGGTTCAAGTGAGTGACATACAGAATAAAGGTAAGAGAGGGACTAAAGAGGGTCTAAGGAGGGTTTAAATGATAATATGTTTAGGATTAAAAAAATCTTCACCTTGGAAACCGTTTTGGTGGTCAAATACGGAACTAACCTTAGTACTGGCAAAAAGACTAATACTCCATGAAACGAGTTCAAAGACTATAAAACTATGGCCTGTTACCTAGCAACTACCCATGTATAGTAACTAGTTAATCATAAAATGACAAAAATGAAAATTTATACAATTTTCTTCAAAATGAGGTTGAGGTATGATTTCAGGTTTGTTAAGTTGTGAAATATCCATATTGTATATATGGCTTTATAATTGAACAAAAGGTATAAAACCTTTTCAGTCAATTAAAGAAAATTGTTGAAAATAAAGTGACAACGTCTGAGTATGACAGTTTATGTATTTAAATTTTCAGATTATGATGATAATTTCTGATTATGTATTTTATTATATTATATTATTGTATAGTTGTGTATTTAGTGTTAAAAATATATTCTGTTAGCTGCATGTAATGTTTGTAAGAACTTAGCTTACGTATTCTCGAGTCGGCTTCGAAGGCCTAGAGAAATACGGGCTAAGCGTGTAGTAACTTGGATAAGGGTACTCCCCAAAGCCAAGGGTGAGGTAACCAACGTGTTTTGGAATAACTGCGAGGGTTTAAACTCCAAGAACTCGAGGGTTTATGTAGCTGTCGTTAGACAAGCCGTAGGTGTGAGTAGGTGATGTCTGTAAGGCTGTGTTGTAATAAGTATTGAGTTTTGTAAGTATTTGGTATATGAGTAATAGGTAGGTAATTAGTTTGTGTATGAATGCCTCCGGTACTAAGACAATCGGGAACCGATTACATTTGTAACCTGCCTTAGTAGCGTCGAGCGTATTATTGTCTGTAAAATGTGTGTATAGTGATTGTAGTTTAGATAGTTGTGATACGTTCTGTTTTGTGTTATGAAAAATGGGGATGAAGTTTGACTGTAGTACTTACATAGGGTAGAATATGGTATAACACTAAAAAGTAATCACTATTACGCCGTTGTTATATACGCGCTGTAAATATTAATAATAATCCCTAATCTTCATTTTTTGATCCAATTAGGGTGGTCAGTGTCCTCGGCGCAGTCACGTAGAATGTAGCGGGAGATGGTGTAAAACGCTTCTGGTAGCTGGCGTGTCGGCCTCGTCTGGCGTGTCAGCGCTTTCTCGCCAAGCTTCTACAACCTCATCCCGGGGTAGTTCTTCCGGAGAGCCAGTGTGACGTGCTGGGTGCAGATGATGAAATAATAAACGTTTCTTATGCGACTTGATGGTTTATTATTGTAGAAATCGTATGATTAAAAATAAAAAACTGAAACAATAAATAAAAAATACATGGTTAAAAAAACAGTCCTAGTATGACGAAATTTTTAATAGGCGGCGAGGAGCCGCAGTTACAAGATAGTATTTTATAATCAAAAACTTACCCCGTGCGTCGGGTTTTTTTTTAGAACTTCATTAAATAGAAACCAGCTGTGCTAGTTAGAGCAAACACTCAATACTCTGGTAGTAGGAAGAAACTTAGGAAGATGTATATCGTTACATAATTTTGGTAGGACTGATGATAAAAATGGCTGTGCAGTCAATGCGACAAGCCAATTTTAAATTCGAATTTTGAAAGGACTGTTACATTTCTTTCTTTGAGTACGTAAGCACTATGGAGGTTTTTTAGTCGTCGTGGAGGTTTTACGTCCACGAGACTAAATGAAACGACATCGTTACACCATAAAATTCTGTATTCATAAGAGAATATATTCTTTTCAAATAACTTGGTTATAATTTGGTTACAAATATTTCTTTAATATTACATAGATTTGGGCAAAATATGTACTGTTTTTTCAGTGACGAAAGTGAAAAATAAAGGCTGAATAGCCGGCCACAAAAAAAAAACAAAATACACTACGCTTGGGTGCCAAACCCCGTCTCGGGACTAAATAAGTTACTTTCACCCCTAGGGTAACAATGTACTATTACAATAATAACAAACACCTATTTTTGTAGTTATTTAGTTCGTACACGTTTATTTTTGCGCCAATATGATGGAAAAAGTAAAGTAACATTTGAAATTAAGGTTTTACCCTAGAATAAACCTTTTCATAAAGCAGATTGGTAGAAAACCATAAATGATATGAAGCCTGTAATTTTGCCAGTTATGTTTCTTGTAACAGGGCCAAATGCTACCTGCATTGCCAGTTATGACAAAAAACAAGTTCATCCACAAAAAAAAAACTGGCAAATCGCAGCGAAAATGTTAAAAATGTTAATATCGCATCCCAATTGGTAAGGTGAGAGACAGGATTCAAAGAACTTTAAAAGTATTTCAATGCTGCTCCAACTCATCAATTCAATAATATTCTAGTTATAAGCAATAATTTCACACTTCACTATAAAATTTTATACCGTCGTCGTACAGAATTCGCTCGTTTGGCACTAAAAACCCGTTGCCATGGTAACGCGTTTCCGCCGCCCAATGAACTCGTACAAAAAATTCAGAACAAAGTTTTTCATATACTCCATACACCCCATAACAATTATCTGTAGGGTGTACGTGTGTGTGTGTGCGGCTTTTTTTGCATGTTATAATATTTTATGAGGTGCCCGTTCATTCTACTGGCTACGGGCGGTGGTGTGTGGTTTAAGTTATGAGGGCTCCGCAGGCGATTAACTCTGATTTTAAAGGCCTAATCTCATTCCAAATAATCGTGTAAAGTCGACGGACTACAAGTTAACTGTTGAAAAAAGGTTGAGCAATGTGAAAAGCTAAGTGAACTTTTCGCAAGTCTAATAAATAAATAATAAACCATTTATTTCAGGTAACAAAGACCCATACATAAATACCTTAACCTAAATATACATACTAATAAAAAATTTTGTTAGTATAGTAACTACAATAGTTGCTACAATAGTTTATACATACACATATACAATGAAACTGTTAAGAACTGCAACATAATAGATCTCAAAACATCCATGTGTAAAAAGATCATAAAGAACTGGCTCCTAACACTCTCCTACGACGAAACAGAAAGGATCATCTATAAATAAATACTACATACACTAACCGATAGCACTCCTAATCTCACTCTGATCACACACATACACACACACACGCACACAACACACACACACACAACACACACATAGACACACACACACACAAATCTAAGTTGAATCTGGTTTGAATGTGCATTGTTACCAAGTTTTTGTTTTTAATTACTTTTAATTATAATTTCCTTGTTCTTATTTTAATTTACAAATTTTATCTTTAGGTAAATCTTGTTAATAATCGCCGTGTACGTCCGAATAACCTAACGATGTGCTACTCTGATCCCCAAGATACAGACTAACGTCTAGTTTGGGGATCACCGTTAAACCTGATAAATATGTACTTGATTATTAATAAATAATTTGAATTTGAATTAAAAAGAGTGTAAAAAGACTCTGAACGAAGCCGAAAGGCACTTGTTCTTCCCATCATTGTAATATTTTTTAGTTCTAGACCAGTATTGAGAATCATCAATTTATTCTAGTTACGTAGATATTGGTGGTCTACTTTAACACAAGTTTTTTAAAATTATTTTTCACTTCTCATGCTCTAAAAGTACGCCAATATAGCCCTACGAAGCGGGATTAAAGTGACCATTTATTCCCTAGGGAGTAAAAAGTAATTAAAAAATGGAACGATTTTTACCCTGAAACATGGTAACAGAAGAGTAACTTTTCAAAGGTTTTATTTAAATTTCGAATTAACTTGCAAATAGAAAGCGGTTTATTGACAAAAAAATAACAAATGAACTCTGCAATGCTAGAAAAAATATTGTTGTTTGTGTGCATCGTTGATTTTGAAAAGTATGTGCAATGCCTTTGTTGCTAGCCGCTGCAGTAACGTAGGTACTAATTATCTTTGGAGTGTGGATCATTTTCATTGCAAAAATGTTGAGAGTTTGTGTTGTGTTTTAAATTGTTAATCTGTGACTGACCTGATTGAAGAAAAAACTGACCGCTCAGTTCAGAATTTTTGTCGAGTGTAAATTTGTTCGGTTTTAAATGACTATTTTTCTCGCATTCGAAGTGAAAAGTACAGTTAGCACCTCGAGACTAAATTTAACAAACCCTCGCTTTCATTGACTCGCTCTTAAGTTCGGGAGTCAAACCACCTCGGGTATATTATGGCTTCGTTTAGTCCCTCGTTATAAAACATATTATTTTATTGTGTGAACTTTACTATAAACACCTTCACCTCCCTCATGCTATTCAATACATCTATCAGGACGATGTTTTGAGTGTTTTACATTGAGTTCTACTGTAAAACGTGACTTTTCGCCCCTCAAAAAATAAAGTCGTTTCCCAGTAATAATTTTACGTAAAGCTACAAGCTAGCTACTCGCTAGTTTGATGTACAAAATGCTTGGACGGCTTCGCTAAGGGCCCGTTTATAAGTATTTGGTTGAATAGTCGGTTCATTTCAGGTATTTAATCATCATCATCTGCCTGACCTTTTCCCAACTATGTTGGGGTCGGCTTCCAGTCTAACCGGATGCAGCTGAAGACCAGCATTTTACAAAGAGCGACTGCCTACCTGACCTCCACTACCCAGTCAATACTGGGTAATACGATACCACTTGGCAGGACTGGTTGTCAGACTTCTTGGGCCACTGACTACCTGTAACGACTGTCAAAGATGGACAAATGACAGCCGAGACCAACAGCTTAACGTGCTTTCCGAGGCACGGAGGAAACTCGGTATGTAAGGGTAGTCCACCCATCCACAGACTAACCCAGGCAAGCGCGGCTTAACCTAAAGATTGACCTGAGCGGCTGTTATTATTAAGCCACAAGCTCCTCACTTTTTCACAATTTCAGGTATATAATATATCTCCTAAATGAAAGTCAGCAAATAAACCACCAATACAGACAACCGCTTCACGCTCGTGCCTTAGACACCTTAACAAAAAGCCAGCTAGTGGCGTATTGTCGCTCGCTTGCCAACTGCTTCCAATGTTATTATTATTATCTTTTGAAACGCAACTTACGCCCCGCGGTGTCGCTCGGTAACGCGGTATTAACATAACTCGCGCACAATGAGTTCGGCGCGGGTTACAGAATACGTATACAGGATTAACTGGTACTGTAGTAGTACGTGTGTATGTTGTGTACTTAGGGAAATTGTGACGTCATGCTTAGAATGGCGGTGGAGTTAATCATTTTATCGGCTTATTGGATTGAAACGTATTAAATTGTGTGCTGGCGGTTCGTGGGGTCCTTTCCGAGTTTTGGAATAGAACAGGCCCCGCCTAGACTAAATGACATTCTGTTGTTGATTGATAAAGATGTCAAATTAAAAAAAATGTCACACTTTGAAGGCGATTGCTACTGGTACTGTCTCCCTCTGGTAAAGGAAGGTATAGGTAGTGATAGCCTAGTAATCGTCAGTCTGCCAAGTCATAGATCTCAAATTTAACCCCCAAGACACACACCTTGCTTCGTTCAAGGAAAATATTTTGAGGAAACTAGCATGCCTATGGATCAAGTTCAATCAGTATCGGGTGTAAATTAAACCCTTTGAAAACACTATAAAAATTATTATTTTTACGGTTCGGCATGGCTCATAGGAAAACAATGCAAATGACAATATAGGTACCTCATAAACTTAGTATTACTATGGTCCCGACCTCTCCTTGAATTTTAATTAAACTTATTCTAGGTCCAAACTTTAATCAAACTCCGAACTTCAAAAACACAACATCCTATACTAATTTTGTTTCCAAACAAATTGGGTTTGTTTTCCCACAAAAATAATAGGCATGGTACGTGACGGGCAAGCGACATGCCTGCTCAAATTGAACATGTTCCCTTCGTAATGACTGACACGGAGCCTTCATACGAATCTAAGGGTAAGTAGGTAGGGGTACAACGTGAGCGGGGGAGGGGAAGTTCCGATTGTGAGGGTATAGAAATGTGGGTTGTGTCAGCTGGTATCGATTTTGCTTCTGAAAGAAATAAGAGGCAATCATAAGACTGTTTTAGTCGCACTGCAATATTACTAGTAGCAGGACAGTCTAAAAGAAGGTATTTTTTTTATTTCATCACACATAACGCCCTTTCACTGAGAGGAAACAGCGGTGGGAACACTAAAGGCCGATTATGCTTTGCGCACATAATGATACACTATTGATTTTTAGTACTTACTGGCTGAAAATCTATTGTAGTAATTTTTTCCACATTTTTTTTTTATTTCAAATTGTAATAGTTATTCATAACTTAGCATTGACTCGTTTATCTTTTGCGAGCGTTTACGTCTAACATTGAATTTAAGAACCTTTTCGAAGGCCCATTTAGGTATTTCTGAAGGTAACGATTTGAAGATAAAGACCCGTCGATTTCAATATAATGATATAGGTACTTACCTACTATGGACTCATAGTGAGTAGGTATATCATTATAGAAAAAAGATATTCATTTATTGCTTTCCAAAAGTTCCATTATACTCACAGCCATGGATGGAATAAAATAAGAAGGCTACCTTTTTCTTACCTTTCCTGTTAATACCCGAAAGAAAAAGGAAAGGGTATCTGAAAGTTTGTCCGTAATAGATCCCTTACAATAGGAGGCTGGGTTGTAACTATTTATAAGACAAGTGTTAGAGAGACTATAAAAGTGGACAACATGCGTAACGTAGCATCACGCCAGTACTTCCTGATGGGTTATGTAGAGGAGTAGGTGTACAGAGACTCATCACGAAGACGTCAACCAAGCATTCTGTACATCAAACGTCGCAAAAATTATTAGGGAAACGACTTTTTTGTGGTAGAACTCAATGTAACACACTTAAAAACATTGTGCTGATGGATGAATTGAATAGTACGTGGGTAGTGTAAAAATATAAATTAAAAACTTTTGTTTAAAAAATAAAACTTGTCAAGTAGTTGGAACTTTGACCCCCAATATCTCCGCAACTAGAAGGTCGGTTTAGAGCTCTTTAACACCCTTTATAATACATAAAAATTTTGCCAGTTACGTTTGACCCACGTAAAATCGGACAAGCTTGTTTCCGTCAATAAATAAAGACTCTTCTTTTGAGACTTTTTTTTTTAAGAAAATAAAAAGTTACTGTACCAACATCAACATTAAGCTGCACCTAGCTTTTTTTGTCAACTAAATCGGGGTCAGCTTTCAGACTTAGACGCAGCTGAATACTAGTACCTACCTATTTTAAATGGAGCGACTGCTTATCTCACCTCCACAACTCAAATGATGGTTAATACGAGTACGATACCCAGTCCATGGGTTGTTCAGTAACAAGTGGTTGTTGGAGGGAGGAAAACAAAATTTTCCAAAGACTTAACTTAATTCGCCCATACTGATAAGAACAAAACTTCTAATAAGCATGTAATATGTAGTTTTTACTTACATGTACATGAGTAGGTCTGACTATCCACTTATAAAGGTTCTGACAAGTTAGACAGCTTTTTGATTAGCACAACAAGTTGAACTGACCCCTGGGCCAAACTTATCATTTTAATCAAACATGTTTTGTGGGCCCAACTGTTTAATTGAATTATTATTTGTTAGAAACAAAACATTGTTTGTTTCTGACATATTGCAAAGTTGAATGGTACGTGATGCGGGATGAAGGACCGGAAAGATGAACATACTGGGAACATGAAATCTGGTTTAAATACAATTATTTTGCTGTTGTTTTGTGAGTTAGATTATTTTCAATTCACGTTTTTGAAATCAATTTGTACCTTACTTGATTAGTCTCGGTAGTTTTTTTCGAAATTCCTAAGACTTTTGGAAATTATTGGATTTTAGGATACTACGAAAGATTTTATCCAATTATCTGATTTGTTCACAGGCAGACAGCAAACACACTCTATAAGTCCATGATACACCTCTTCTTCTAACAAAACAAACACAATTCTTAAAGCTCACAACAAACAAGTGAGACTAGAAACACTTGAATTACAGAGAAGTGGAAGTACCGCACATTAACGATTCAACCACCACACACACACACACACACACATACGTATACACATACACTACTGGCAAACATACTGCTATTAATTTGATTAAGAATGTAAAGCGAATCTATTCGGAGTAAACACTTCAGGATAAACATGTACTTTGTGCTTTTATAACAGTCCTTTGTCGTGAGCGAATTGAAAAGTTTTCAGAGACAAAAGAATTGATTGCACAATTGACTTTAGAATATCAGTAAGTTAAATTGAATGGAAAATTGATTTTCAGGGTTGTATGATATTACCATCAATATCCTGATCATCACCACCATAGTATCACCTAAGAAAAATAATTATATAATATTTTTCTTTTTGTATATTGTTAGAAACCTGTCTGGCCACGTTTATTGCGTCACATGCTTGAAAGTGAGCGGATTTGAGATTTTGGGATTGCGTCATTCCGCTGTTAAAATTATAAAATTTTGGCAGATTCCAGGCTTTGCCTCCTGAAAACGTTTGGCACAGTCATTCAAACTTAGCTGTCTCTCTCAGAACACCATTAATAGGAAGTAGATAGTAGATAATTATCAACCTGCCAATCAACAAGATAATTCAATTCCATTTCTCTTCGTTCTGTCACAACATCGGTTATCGTTGCAATGTTTTCGTAGATATCTTACAATTTACTTTCCAAAATACATCTGAAGTAAATTATTTATAACTTTAGCTCTTGTCTAATTGGATTAAATTGTCAAGACAAGCCGTGATTAGCTGGAGCATTGACACTGTAAAATAAAGCGAAATTTATAGCGAATATATGTTCGATACGTGGGGAGTGTGGGAGGAAGAGAGAGGACAGAGGTGAGTCAACTGTACGCGATGAAATTTTAATGGTTTTAAAGACGTGATGCGCTTACTGTATACCTCAAAGATTGATATATAAGGTGAGGCTAGAATACCGACAAGTTTGTCTCAGCATTGTTTACCTTAACAAGTAAATTGGTACATAAATTTAAAGGCCAGTGAATAAATATCATTTGATTTCTTAAGAAATAATTGTAAATAAATAAGCTCTCGGACTGTTTGTCGAAAAGTGGGATTTTCACCAGGCAATTAATAAAATTGTTACTAATTTAATCAAAAATGATAGCTAAACAAACAAAGCATGTAAATAAGACGCTGACCACACAACGTTTCTTACTGTAGCCCATTACTAGCAAGTAACCATCTCACCATTACCAACAAAGAACAAACTATTCCACCTATTCTAAAAGAAAACAGCATCAAAAGAACGTCGTATACATTTCACAACGATTAGATAAACAAACAAATATATCCGAGTGCGGTCTGCAATCTCGTAAATACGTTTAAAGCGAGCCAGCGCTATCTGGTGGCCACAAAGTGAATTATTTAAGTGCTTGCAACGGAGAGATGTTTTGAGTTATTAGGTAGATTTCCTTTTTTTGAAAAAAAAAAAATCTACCTATTGGTCTCTCACCTACGGGGATACATATGAATACGTATGTATATGGGTGACAACCAAAATTTAGCCACACTCTACAGGTCGCAATTATGAACCGATTGCTTTCAAACTTGGCCAAAAAATCGAAACGGTCAAAACTTAGGCTAAGTTCGTGAATGGGCGGAATTCGCCCATGGGGGGCGGCGGGGGGGCGGTTTTTCTAAAATCAGTTTTTTGGCCATAACTTTTTTCCTATAGAAAAATTTTGAACCGTTTCTCATTTTTATCATTCTGAGTACGAATACAGACATCTTTAAATTAAAACTTTTTTGATGCAACCCATAAATTGCGGAGGGGGTTGAAAATTCCAAATTTTTTGCGAAAAAAAATCATATCTCCGAAACAGTAAACATTTTGACCGTCGCAAATATTTTTTTTTGTAAGCAAATTGTTTACTTTACAATTGTTACCTTCAAAGTTTAGCGATAAAACTTATACTTTTCGAAATAAAAAATTATAACTAAACATTTGAGGGCGTTTCCATGATAAACTCTTATGAGAGAATTTAAAAAGGGTAAACTTTCCATTACAGGACAACGATTTTGAAATCATATTTTTTTTTGTAGATTGTACACATAAGTACAACTCTTTATACAAATTTTCAATAGTCGGACGCTCCAGCACCTTCTTCGAAATCTACCTCCTCCTGCGGCTTGCCGGAGGGATTTTTTAATTTAGTAGTCGCCGCTTCGATTCCCAGTCGGGGCGGACGTAAAGTGCACTGGACACTGCAACCGGTTACAGCTGCGAAGACTGTGTGGATGTGGTATTCCATGCTGTGAAGATATTATTTGACGACGGTTGGCGAGCTTTCGTGCTATCTTTCTGCTAAAAATAGATCAGTACTGTCTCTGAAAAAAAAGAAGACAAATTATAGCATTACAATACTATAGCTCTTTGCCCAAGTGCTTGAACGGGTAACATTCGCTTGTCGTTGATCTTGCTATAATTTTTAAAATTTTAAGTGTTTTCGGCTGTTTTCCTTCAAAATAACAGCGCAACATTTCACATAAACTCTCGTGCAAATAAGTGACTATCTAAACTTATAAACTAAAGTGTTAAACTATCAAAATTTAGTGAATAATTAAGTGACATCTAAGCCACGAGTGTTTGACCGGTGGCTGCATGACAAGTCAATTAACGCGCAGTGCACGCCACACGCACGGTTGTGCGGTCGGCGTTAGGAGCAGTTTGGCGTGCGCGCGAACTCCGTGACGTACAAGAGCGGTCGCGGCATAGATAAAGCAACGTAGACGGCGCAACCATTTGTACCAACGAAGCGTTGCCTCTGAGAGGCAAAATATTTTGTGTACTATTTCTGCGTCTAAACAAGTAAATCGTTTCAAGATGAAGTGTTCTGCATGTAACAGTGATTTGAATCCTGGAGAAGAATATCTTCAGTGTATGGTTGAGCGGTGTAGTAGGCTGTATCACTATCTTTGCAACAACCAAAACTTGTCATTGGAAGAAAGAGCTGCCTGGACCTGTCCTGAATGCCGTTGTGCCTCAAAAAAGGGTGGCAACAACTCAGAGATTGCTGTTGGAACCCCACAGTCTGCCCGCGACTCAAATATAACCATCAGGAAAGTATCATCTACTACCTGTAAAAGTGACGTCCCAGAGGACTTCAGCTACATTGTGCTGGAGATGAAAGATTTGAAGGAACGAGTTTTGGAAATGAGTCTTAAGGTAACTGAAATATTCACCTATGTGCATCGCTGTCACGAAAATATAGAAGAATGCAAAGATAACCTGGTTAGTCTTAGTGGAAAATTTCAATCTATGGAGGCTAATATCATCAGTTATCAACAGTGTTCGAAACAGGTAGATCCAATTGCCCCTCTCTCTAATCCTGAGGGGCGAGAAGTGACGAAGGCGAATACCATAAGGCGTCCTAATAAATCGCAGTTGGTGTCTAAAAATTCGCAGTCTGCGTCTAAAAACTCGCAGTCTGCGTCTATAAGTTCGCAGTCTAAGTCTACAAACAAAACCCAAATCATTACTAGTAACCATTCTACTGTTAGAGACTCTAGCCTCGTAAGTTCAGCTCACCCAACCGATGAAGCGCAAGTCAATAATGACGACCCTGTTCACGTCGACACGGAGCCAGCTAGGGATTTGGACCTTACCAACTCGTCGGTGCCTGCAGCCCCAACCGTAACTATCCCTCCACCAAATTACACAGCAGCAGTGGATGCTTCTCTAGACTCTGCCCACTCTAAAAGCAACAATCACCGATATTCCATGAGGGAACAGATTGTGAGAACCGCTGACGGTGCGCAGGTTTGTGCTGCTCCTACTGATGGACTGCTCAGCAATAAAAAACGACAAAATTCTATTCGTTGTACTGCTGGGCCTAATATTACTTCTCTTAAGGCGGCTGAAGAAACCAAAAGCATACACTTGTGGAACATGGAGTCCGGTCCCGACGAAATTGCAGAATACCTACAACAACTATACCCTCAAGCGAAATGTGTCGTCGATGAAGTAAAAACTAAAGGCAATTATAGGTCATACAAACTGATAGTGCCGATTGCCTGCTATGATCGCATTATTTCGCCGGAGATTTGGCCCGAAAATGCTCGGATTAAGCCGTGGATTGCCTTTCGTCGATTTCGCACCACTAAACAGGACAACCGATTTCCGCATACCGAATAATCATATGCCTGTCATAAAGAATCGCCCTACTCGCGCGAAAGCAATAACTACGCTTAATATATTTTATCAAAATGTTCGTGGTATTAAAACTAAGTTGCACAGATGGAAAACCAATATGTCACTTCTGGATTGTGATATTATTGTTGCTACTGAGACTTTTCTAGATTCCTCCGTGGAGTGCTCTGAGGTTGTGTCCACTGGCTGGAATGTAGTACGCCGAGATAGAAACAGACCAGGAGGTGGTGTTCTAGTAGCTGCTAAGCCGGGGACAGTGCTGGTTCGAGCAAACGAATTGGAAACTGCCGACGGAGAAGATCTCTGGGTTAAGTTTTGCATTAGAGGAATTAGTGTATATATCTGTGCCGTGTATATTCCTCCAAGTGCTGTGGATTCTGTATATTTTGACTGGTTCCGCAAAGTGGAATCCTTTGTCAATGATTTGAAGGGCAATATATTTATAATTGGTGATATCAACCTCAAAAGTGCATCGAAATCTGTAAACAGCTATTATGCATATTTCCTTTCATTTTGTTCAATGATTGAGAATAATAATGTTTGTAATGTCTTTGGCGGCAAGTTGGATGTCGTCCTTTCAAGGGATTTTGATTGCGCTGTGCAAGTCCAAGCCGCTGAGGCTGGTGGCATTGTGAATGTTGACTCATATCATCCTCCCCTAGACATTGAAACTAGACTTCTTAGGACGTTGAGCGAGGAGAAGACCTGCCCTAGTAATCTTGATTTGGCGACTGACTGGAATTTTTCCAAAGCTGATTTTCTGTTACTTTATGAACTTCTGTCACAGACTGACTGGAGCTGTGTCACTAATGCCACGGATGTACCATCGGCTACTGGTGAGTTTTACAGAATGCTTTATAGAATATTCATATTAAGAACGGTATTCGTAAACTAAAGCCGCGTAGCTCAGTCGGCCCAGACAAAGTTCCACCATATGTTTTAATTGGCTGTAGGGATTTTCTTGCTCTTCCACTAACCTATATAATGAACTTAGCACTTCAAAGTGGCGTATATCCCGACCAATGGAAGGTATCTCGAGTTACGCCGATACCGAAAACCAATAACAGATCATCAGTTGAGGAACATCGTCCGATTGCCGTTTTGTCATGTCCAGCCAAGGTGTTTGAAACAATTTCGCATAGGGAAATTTACCACCAATTAAAATCCCACATATGTGATGAACAACATGGCTTCCGACCAGGTCGCTCAGTCGAAACAAATTTATTATCACTCGTTGACTACGTGTCGAGGGGTCTGGATGGGGGACATGAAGTCGATGTTCTCTATTTTGACTTCAAAAAGGCATTTGATGCAGTGGACAACGACATTTTGCTGAGCAAATTAAGGGCTATAGGATTCACACCAAAGCTTCTGCGGTTTTTTGCTAATTATCTCTTGAACCGGAAACAATTTGTTGCTCATGGTTGCTTTCTTTCAGGATCTTACCATACGCGGTCTGGGGTGAGTCAAGGTTCAATTCTTGGCCCATTACTCTTTCTCTTAATGATCAATGATCTCGTTAGTGTGGTACAACATGCTAAATGTCTGCTATATGCGGACGATTTAAAGTTAGTACTCGAAATTACCGAGAATTGCACTCGTGAGGATCTTCAGAGCGACATTGACCGAATCTTAGAGTGGAGCCGAACTAATAAATTGTTTTTTAACACCAGCAAGTGTTATGTTATGACGTTCAGCCGTAAATCACGACCTAGTCAAGCCGTATACACGTTAGGGGATACAGAGGTAACCCGTGTATTCAACATCCGTGATCTTGGTGTGACATTCGATTGTCGCTTGACATTTCACGATCACATCTCCTTGGTGGCCGCCGAGTCATACAGACGACTGGGCTTCGTCTTGCGTAATGCACGTGACTTCCGTAATCCCAACATCATCAAAATTTTGTATAATTCCCTTGTCAGATGTAAATTGGAATTTGCAGCTTGCGTTTGGAGTCCGTATGAATCAACATACATCCTTATGATTGAAAAAATTCAAAAG
Source organism: Xestia ashworthii (assembly GCA_950022955.1). Taxonomy (NCBI): domain Eukaryota; kingdom Metazoa; phylum Arthropoda; class Insecta; order Lepidoptera; family Noctuidae; genus Xestia; species Xestia ashworthii. Next base: position 847,999 of record OX465557.1, read on the forward strand.
GCCTTCCTACGCTACTTATATAAGAGAAACCACGGGTACTATCCATTTATGTACCCCACGGATTTTTTGCTAGGTATTCTAGGATATAACTCCCTAGCTGTCCGGCGGTCTCGAACGCAGATCATCACTGCACTGAAAATTTTAAGGAACCTAATTGACTCGCCAGAATTGCACAACATACTATGCACATTTTATGTCCCTGACAATTACCTACGCCAACGGTCCAACCGCCGGCACAGACTATTCGCAACTGCACAGAGCAACACTGTATCCCGTGCGCATTCCCCGCTGTGTCGCATGCGCAGCGCAATCAATGCCCTTATTTCTGATATACCCGATTGTGACGTGTTGAATGACAGATTCAACCAAATCATTTTATTGTGTTCAAGATTTTGTGAAAGACATTGCATGTGAATAATTGTGTCCTAATAATTTGTAACCTAACAAAACTAATCTTCTTAATTTTTTTTTTAATTTTTTTAATTTAATGTATAATTAATGATTTACCTATCCAAATGAAACTGTAGTTTATATTATATGTTAGAAATTAATTAATTACTGTTACTGGTGTATAACCGTTGTAATTAATAAATAAATAAATAAATAAATAAATAAATACATTCAGAATGCAAGAATGGAAATGCGCCGACTTTCATTGGGTTTATGTGTGAGATTACAGTCTCTTTCACGTAGAACATTCTGTGTCCTTGCAATGAGACCACTATAAAGGGTGTAAAACACCTCTTCACGAAGCCGAAAGGCACTAGTTCTCCCCATCATTGCGATATTTTTTTTGTTCTACACCATACCTAGGAACCTTCTAGTTACGGAGATGTGGGGGGTCAAAGATACAACTTTTTGACAAGGTTTTTTTTAAATAGAAGTTTTTTTGTAAGATTTAGACTTTTAACACCTCCACGACCCCCCGTACTATTCAATCCATCCATCAGCACAATGTTTTAAGTCCGTTACATTGAGTTCTACGACAACACATGAATTATTACCTCAAAAAAAAAGTTGTTTCCCAGCAAATTTTTTTGCGTAAAGTTACTTAGTTTGATGTACAGAATGTTTGGTTAACGGTTTTGTGATGAGGTGGTTTACACCCTGTAGGTATACAGAGTATGCTTGCTGATCAATTTAATGACTGAATGGCGTTATTTTTGGAAATATTTTGCGAGTTCAAAGGATCATCAGTCAAAATAATTCAAATTCTATAAAAATAAAATATTTTCATGTTTCACCATTTCACATCCATTTTTTGCCTGTTAAATAGGAATGCTGGTAAAATTTTGCATATATATGTTTTATTATGGATGTAAAAAAGCTAACGCATGAATTTTTCGAAGTGCCTCCGGGCTATGTATCGACTATGCTATCGCACGACGGTTTTCACAGGATTTTTATCTAAAAATATATTTATGTTTTTTGTCTAAAAAGATAAGTATGTCGGATAAAAATAAGCGACGCTAAAATGTATTCGCCAAGTGTGTTTAATATTAATATCAGTAGTTAGATAGTTAATATCAGATATATATACTTTTTTCCTGTGTTAAAAATAATACTATTAAAATCAAACGAAAATATGTTAGTTACTTATGTAGGTAATTGAAGATGATATTTTGTGACAAAAAAACCTTGGATATTCTAGTGACAATTCAACACTGTAAACATAAAGCAAGCAAATATTACCGAGAAAGATAATGAACAACGCAAGTAGTCCTGACACTTAACAATTCCAAGCGATATTTTGAATAAATCACAAAATACATCCACATTCTTTCATACATCATCTCACAAACAAAATCCGGTAGAAGCATCGCAACCTTCGGGAGCTCTGACGATTTACACAGCTTTGCTCCTTGACTCCGCCCACTTTGTGTACGTCGTGTATACTTACACAGAAACAATGAATGAATGAAATGTAGAAACAATGAACTACTTACACAGAGACAGAAAAGTGTTGGGAACTAGTTGAGTGGACAAGTCTTTTGCCTCACGTGATACAGGGTGTAAACAATCTCATCACGAAGCTGTCAACCAAGCATGCTGTACATCAAAATAAGTAACTTTACGCAAAAATTATTGCTGGGAAACGATTTTTGTTTTGGAGTGAAAAATCGTGACCCCCAATTTCTAGTAGTACAAAAATGATCGCAATGAGAATAATTGCCTGTCGTTAGAAGGTTTTTACACTATACAAAGTGTAAAAACCTATTAACGAAGACGACAGGCACCAAAACCGCCGAGCAGAAAATAACTGATACGCCTAGAGTCTAGTACCTATGCTATACTTGTAGAAATCGTGGCGCCTAGACTGCGTTGAGCGTGCACAGTCTGTCACAGACCACCACCAGCTGTCAGATTGTATCTTTCATTTATGTCGTGGTCCGAGTAAACTAGACTGTCAGTTAGTTAATTTTAATATTATTGTGACTTGTTTGGGTATGTATCTGATAAAATATCCTGACGTTAACTTTTTTCACATTTTAAGAAAGCATTCAAATGGAATGACTGCATTATTTATCTTTATAAAATTTCAATATAAAGTCAAGCACAGTAATTGGTTTTTAAATTACCAAAAATAACCAGTAATTAATTAATTTCTCGGCTCATTGACAACGATGGTTCCAATAAACCTTACTTTTTGTAAGTTACAATATAATTCACAATTTGTGTGCATTTTCAGATGGAGAAATAGTTACCCAATAACCGAATAATAATGCATGAACGTTGAATGTAGCCACCTAGCCTAAAACAAAGTCCTGCACAATAAAAGAGTCAGTTGTCACCTTTTGGTGACAACTGACTCTTTTATTGTCGCCGTGTCGTATTTTATATATCGCCTCGTATATCCGTCAGTGAAGACAAATGCGGCGATGCGGCTGCTGCAAGGCTGTGCATCGCCCAGCATGGCATGACATGGCTGTAGTGAATTGGTGTGGCGGTCACACCACCGACAAACTGACGATGTTCCGTTGTTACAAGAGACAAGCGGAGTACCGATATGTTACAGTCAATGTTTATTTTCCTACCAAATTACATTTTGCGCGGTTTAAGTGTACGTCTTTTTCCGTGTCGAGTAGTTTTGCCCGATCAGATTCAGCCTCTTACACAACTTTATCATTGGTCTATTTTAATCAGGGAAGAAAATTCTCCATTTCGCTATCATTAATTCCATAGTGGATAACCTGGGCCCGCAATCAAGATGTATTTGTAGATTGGCCCCTGCAGTTCGTGTCCAAGCGACAGATGTCCTGCCGGAGGTTGTCAGCTTGCTTGTTGTCTAGCTTAGACGAATAAACTTGATTTCTCTATGATCTACGTTCCAGTACGAACAGTGCTCAAGCAAGCCAGCTAGATTAATTAGCTAGTTCACGATTTGTTGGTTTTATGTAATATTTTCTTACGTTTCAGTTTAGATCTTAAACCAGGGAGCGATAACCACGATAAAGTGATTCCTTTGTATACTTATGGACGTTACGTTTTATTTTTTTCTAACTGTAAATCTCAAATCGTTCGGTAAAGCTTTGAGCAGAACATTTAAATCTCTGTTGCCACAGGAACAGCTTCCAGTAACCACAGCTGCTCACTACCCAAGTAGGTACTGGCACGCAGAATGGCTATCAAGGCTCCATTCACTCACGACGTAGAAGGAATTTTACAATCAATTTAGTCTGCTGGTGGGCTGCGCCGCAGTGAAGTGGTCGGCACAGACTCCGTGCTGCGCGTCACACTGCGTTCACGCGAACATCGCTTTGGCGAGTATTGGTGTGGTGCAAGTTGGGAGCGGTTAACGGTTCGATGTTATGGGTGAATGGATATTAGTTTCGAGAGCAGTGGGGTCCGAGAGGTAGCTGTCCCGATTCACAAGTGGTTTGCCGTGAGTTAATCTGTAAATGGTACGACCATTTGTGAACCGTGAAGGAAACTATCTTGATGAAACCACCATTTCCTTGAACCATTACTTTTGACTACATGTGACATTTACCTATTCGTACTAACCCCGGGGTCACGTAGTAGATAGTAGCCCACTTTTTCTCATAGAGGGGTAGTGCCCCATCAGTGGACATGTAAGGCTAAATAAGCTATCCCAATTAACATTAGTATTTTTGAAATAACGTAATTATGTATCTAAACAAGATTTCCGACCTACAGTTAAATAGCCCAACAATTAAAAAGTACTAGGGGTTTTTTCCATTAGAAATTTACCCTTCCCCCTCCCCCTCGTACCCATTTTTTTTTTTTTTAGGATGGGAAATCATCAAATGACTTCTCCCACTCTGGGCGGAGCGGGAGGGAGTGTCAGACTTTTACTGACTAAAACCCATCCATGTTCCTTCCTCGCCGTTTATGTTCCGGGGCCGCGGTATCTCTTTCGAACAGGCCCGCAACCCCGGCAGGCTTCGGACCCTCCCCTTATGCTGACATCGGCACGCGTGGAACACGAACGCGCCGTCGACACGGCCTGTCGTCACTAGACGGACGGACGGCTAGCTAGCCCATAGCTAACCGTCCACAGGCCCGCATCTACGGTGGCCGGAAGCCACCACGTGGCCCCCGACGCCCGGTGCGTCTCCCGCGGCGGCCGGAAAGAGAGGCTCTCTCCCTCTCTCGTTCCGCCACCTCCTTCGCTAGCATGACTGCTTCGCAGAAGGAGGCGACGGCTTCCCATTCCGTCTCGCTCCGGACCATGGATTGAACCAGGGCCGGACGCGAGAGGTCGCCGCCGCCGATCGCCGCTACGAGGACACGGCGGTGCTCCGCCCACGCAGGGCAGACCTCCACCGTGTGCTCCACCGTGTCCTCCGGTCGATCCTCGCGGTGGAAACACCCGGGCATTTCCTCCCGCCCGATTCGGTGCAGGTACCTCCCGAAACATCCGTGTCCGGTGAGGACCTGCGTCAGGCGGAAGGTGAGGACGCCGTGGCGCCTCTCTAGCCACTCCTCAAAGAGGGGACTTACCGCCACTATCGTGGCGTGCCCTCCCCTCGTACCCGTGTGCTTCGGAGCGCACGTTAAGTCGTTGGTCTTACGCCTGATCTTTCTCGGGTCATGTCGGATTGTCATCCCATAAAGGAACGGAGAGTGCACTTGTGCTCAATAATATCTACCACGCCGTGACCGAAAAACGGTCAGGAGGACTATAAAGGGTGTAAAAACTTCGTAACGATGCCGAAAGGCACTTATTCTTCCCGTAATTGCGAGACTTTTTTGTTCTACACCATTTCTGGGAACCTTCTAGTTACGGAGATATTTGGGGTCAAAGTTCTAACGTTTTGACAAGTTTTTTTTTTTAAATACTAGGTTTATTGTAAGATTTTTATTTAAGACACCTCTACGACGCCCGTTCTATTTCACCCATCCATTAGCACAATGTTTAAAGTGTTACATTGACAAACACACACAAACTATGATTTTTCACCCAAAAAATAAAGTCGTTTCCCAGTAATAATTTTTGCATAAAGCTTGCTTGCTTCGTGATGAGATTGTTTACACCCTGTATATTATAATATTTGAATTAGATATTATAATAGGCTTGTTTCCACCATCAATAAATTGCAAATCTATTTAGTCCGTCAGTTAGCGTATTGGAAAATAATGGACACGTATTTTTTGTTTTTGTAAATCAACGAATATTGACAAAGATAAAACGCATCAAAACTCGGGAGTGGGGTCTCGTGACGTCAGAACTCACTGAGAATGATACCGAACAGTGACGTATTGGGAATTTTAAAAGCGTCGTATCTTCGTCAATTTTGGTTTATGTGACAAAAGAAAAAATACGGGTCAAATATTTTTTGATAATCTAAGTGACGGACTAATTAGATTTTTTCAGTTACAAGCCTATTATATAAATTCTGTAATCCTGTTTCGAAATGGCTGTTAACAGCGCTTCGCACTACCATAGTGATCGCTTATAACTTGACGGAGTACGTTAATCAGACGGCCGCAGTACCATCTACCGTTCCCCTGATTAATATCAGTCGTCCGCTCGGGGACTCCATGTTTGGAAACTGCAATTGGGTAATACTCGCTCTAAGCGCTGCGTAGAGCGGCTTCACTCCCCGAACGTAATGGTGCAGCGATGTTACAAGTGGCTGGAATTGCTGCATGTAAACAATTACACAATTAGCAGACGGAAGGGTTATAAATTTATTAGATTTAGGTAAATTCAGGTTCTGTAGGAAATAGAGTTGTGGTTTCATTTTGAGGACTGTTTTAGTTGAGGCATTTGTAACAACAAATTTAAAGGTGCTACATCAATTTTGGTAAAACTGAATTGTTTCATACTAAATACATAAGAAGGATTTTAAAGAAAAAATATAAATAACTTGAGAGAACAATTATCATTTTTAAATCAAGCTTTTTAAAATTCTCGAATTCTTTATTAGACTGATTTGTATGGTTTGTGTCTTCTTGCCTCTTGGACCTGGTAACTCCGTTTTGTGACACTCACGTAATTTTTCACCCACTCTACACAAATAATTGTGTGAAACGTTCGTTGTTACACCCACAACGGGGCAAACGGGGAATTCCCGTATCAAAACTAAAATGGCGCCAACAAATAATAACACCGCGATCCCTCTCACGACTATAGTTCATATAATCTTACAATTTCCCGTCGCTTTGTGTGCGCCGATCCCATCAAGTCATGACATCAGATAACTGTGCGCAAAGCCTTATACTCAACACAAACACAGCTTGTCAAAGGAACGCGACATCATTCAATTTATTCTCGGGCTGCACTGATGGCACTGTCACCGATGAGCTCAGCTTTCAAGTGATTAAAAACTGTGTTTGGATAGCATGAACTGGGTTTTATTTTGTGTTCGTTTGGGAGTTAAATTGGCGAATGTGCTATTGTAACTGTAACTATTATCTTCTAAAATCTGCACATAGAACTATGGGAGTGTGGAAGGAGTATACTGCATACCTGGCTAATCTTCGCTTAGATTGACCTCAGGGATAGAAATATAGTAGGGTGGATATTGTTTTTTTTTTTTTAAATATGTGATTATTTCCATGTTCACGATTGATATGGTGAGTATGTTGTGCATTTTGTTTTCATAAATTTATAACTAAGCTTACAGTCGGTTAGTCAATTATATTTTCAACAAATTTCCCATTCAAATGAATAAATCATTCATGCAGTTTCGAAACATCATACAGCTCTCCTTTTAATAATATTATTTTGTCCGTTGCAAAACGTGTACAACTGTTAATCCTTTTGAATGTTTAAGTTATAATCCTATGTCCAACACACGAAATGTAATTGAGTTTTATATTTATACATAAACCTTACTTACATTTATGTACTAGGGGATTATAGACGTAAAGAGTACCTACCTATCTATCTAAATGGTAGGTAGGATATCAAATTCCTTTTACATTTGCCGACTCGGAATATCAAAGGTTTTGTTATGCAAAACAATTTGTAGGTAACTGGACTAGTTCTTTGTCACAAAGTACTTATAAAATTCTTTTCTCTCTGTTCTTTGAAAATTAAGTAATAAAATATTATGACAACGGGCTGTTTTGTATACTATTTATTATGCATAAATAAGAATAACTGTTACGTTATACTATATAATATTTACATTTAGGGGACTCCATAACGTAGTAATAAAACATTGTAAGAAAACTAACAGTAGTGTTATAAGTTGCTTATTTATAACACATTTTTGTATGGGAACATGTCACAGTGAAAGCTGTTTTTAGATAATCAGACTGTTATCTTTTCGGAGAACATGGACCTTAATAATGTATGACAATCAAGTAGCAATCAGGTTCTGATTTATAAACAAATAGCAATCGCTTTTTGTAAAACTTTTAACATTTCTACGATTTCCAACAGGATGGACCATAAGCTTTCGGTAAGTTATTCAATCCACACCAAACACAAACAGTTCTGACATCTTCGTCTTCATAATTATTAGTGAGTAAACCATAACTTTATTCAGGTACGCTTTCAGCTTTTTCGGAATTAGATGATAATATTAGATTTGTATGGATGTTTATCCGAAATAAATGAATAATAATGAATAAAATAATTAGTTATTCATCAGCAATAAGGTAAAGTGCTACATGGTGTTATGAGATCAATCAGTTTTTTCTTGTATTTGTGTAAAACGAGTAAACGTTATTAATTAATGAATAACTGAATGCGGGTAAATATAAATGTATAGGAGGAACACGTAGATAATTATGTAAACAATATGTTAATGTAATTGCATACAGGTAGCTATGAATAAGGCAATACAGGCAAGTCAGCAGAAATAATCTGATTAGATATAGTGCCGATGCAGCGACGTGGGCAAACAATTAATACTAATTCAAACAACTACATAATGAATTGAATACGAGAACACAATTGCTTGCATGTATTATTATTCCTTTATTCATTTCTATACTCACATCTATTATTGTTAAGATTTCGAATAGATACGAATCCTAAATTGTTAGTGCTATTCTTATTACTTAGATTAAAATTAAAACAAATTGATGTGACATATTAAAATTCTGTGTAACTTCTAATATTTTTATGTTATTAATAATAATTTATATGGCGAAACATGTAAGTTCCTAACCCTATTTAAAAGACCGTAATATAGTATGTTTTTACACAAATAAATATATTCTATTTATTACATTCTTGTTGTTTCGTTGGTCTACTGGTGTAAATAGTAAAAATGAAAAAAACTCGTGAAATATAATAAAATCAACTTCAAATTCTTGGTGTTACCAACTTAACGTCATCGAGTCACAGAGGAAACATTTTGCGTTGCACTTTTAAACCGGAACCAGATTGAAACAGCCACGAAATCTAGTTATTATGTTTTTGTAAAGTCGCTATCAAACGCGTTGACTGTGTACTGTATGTGTGCGTGATGCATCCTTGTGTAGTGCCACAGAGTATAAAACTTAACCACTAAATTTGTGAGCTGTCGTTAATCAGCCGACTATATACCACTGTACATAAATAGTTGTCCACATATTAACATACACTACTCATGAGGACCAAACCAATTACAATATAATTACAAACCAAAATCACAAATGAGTTCAGAATATATCAATACTAGTATACCTACTTTTACTTGAACTGCTTAGGAAGTTATGAGGAACATCGTGCGCACAAAAAAACAGAAAAGTAGGAAGAGTAATTTGCTATTAATTTCTATTCAGGACGCCCACTGAGCTAAATTCTTCAAATAATTTTCAAAGCTTTCTAGATGTGTAAACGCAATAATCATTAATCATTGTCAATAATTAACAGCTATTACATCTATTCATTTACGTACTCCATGCCACTACCGTCAAGAGCAATTGAGTGGCAACACAGATCTTCAAGACTGGTATTCGAATAAAAACTGGTACAAATCATCAAAAGCTAGGTAGTTATCAACTCTACTCCCTTCTAAACTCTATGCCACTACAGTCGCGCGCAATTTGGTGGAGCTCGCGGCCGCTCGGCTGCTCGCGCACAAAGGAGCTAGTGCACGCGCGCTTTACATGCTAATGTGCACATTTTTACAACTACCCGCCATTCAGATGCATATGCGCCTCGTTTCGCCAACTGTGTGTTAATTGATTTATTTTACATAGCATGCATTGTTGAGTCAAGTGTTTGGTTTTAAGGAATTTTTCGGAATCGGTGACTAGATTATTGTTTTAGTGAAGCTAAATGATTCAAGTCTTATCTTACATGTCACTAACTGATACGTTGTCTCCCAATTTTAATGATACACTCTGGTGGCAACTTCCCACGCCTATCTGATGAGCTAATGTTAAGATCGTTTACAAATGCCCGTTTTAGTTTCACAGACACCACTTTATGCGTATTGTTCGTTACTCGGCAGTCACTCGGTTGCCGCTACAGCTCGGAGTGTCATCCTGAATTTCGACAGATAATTATTTTGACACAGTATATTTTCGAATGACAATAGTTCGACTACTCATTGCTTTGGCAGAACATACTTCGTCAACACACAACACACACCTTCAAAAAATACTACTTCGACAGAACCCTTCTTCGATATGTACTTGTTCGACGGAACATACCTTCTACATGATACTGCTGTGGGTTCATCTCTTATTCGTTCTATCCTTTTTTCGTTGCGGCGTAGCAACATTCTGGCTACGGCGTAGCACGTGCTACGCCGTAGCGAAATCGTAGAACTAGCGTAGCATCGTAATAAGAAAGAAAATACATATGATGATACTGGATGAATCTTTGATAAATCAAAGTAACAAAGAAATCAGGCTTACGTACAAGCACACTACTCCATGTTGAATATTGTAATTAACTAATTGCCTACCGTCGTGTATTTCCACTAAGACATACAGACATTACAAGCATGACGTTTATTATAACAGAATACCAGATAATACCTATGTACTTACGTATCCGTAGTATTCGAGCTCAAGTTTGGAGGTGTAATGTGGCTCGCATTACAGTTATTACGAACCCGCGTCAGCTTCTAATGGAACACTGACTTCTGGAACGTTTTGGTATGTTCCCGAATATTCTGAGTCGGAATGAAACTTGGAAAGGATTTGTTTAGGAAGTAGGGCGTGTCGAGTGTGGCTACGTGTTTTAATTTTACGTCATTTATTTGTAAACTTATTTTGTGAGTTCTCTTTTGGGTAGATTTAATAGTCGCTACTTTGTTTAACAACTGGCTTATTTCGTTAATTTGCTGCATCCTTGTTAAATTCGATTTCGTTATTGCTTTACAACTTTTACAAAAAAACTGGAACATTATCCACCTTTAACATTGATCTTAAAGCAACAATATACCTTAGATTAACATTAATCCAAACGGGGTGGTAAAACCATTATGAGCTCGGTTTTACACACACCTTGGTATCTGCCACATACCAGCCCCCATTTTTTCCTCCAACACCTTCAATCCATCAGTGCGCAAAACAAAAAATCATTCAATAAGTAAAGATTACGGGTAATCTGTATAAAGAGGTGCACACACGGGCGCAGGTGGCGGCGCTCGTTAATCAGCGCCTCAGCGGTAAGCGCCCGCCGGTGGTAAGCGTGCGATTAACGCTAGCCTTATAATTGTTGTTTTTAGATTTGTTTTGTTTTTAATTGTTATGAGATTTGTGCATTTGCTTTAATTTGCCGCATGATGATTAAATCTACCAAGTAATAATAATTAAAAAAAATAACGAAGCGCTTCGAGAAAAGGTAAGCAGTGCCCTTGCTTCGCTTGTCTCGTCTTGGTGGTCCAGATAGTCCCTTGACCGCTTTCAGTCTCGACGGCCAATTTTAATGGAGATTAGCCATCCACGCGGGAGATATTATACAGCATAAGAAACGGGGTGGCCATCCAACATGACCGAAGAGAGATCAGGCGCAGGACCAATGGTTTAATGTGCTTTCCGAGGCCGGGGGTATAATACTGCCATCTCCAAACTCCGGACTACTACTGAGAAATCATATTGGGACAAGCCCGCCACACTGTTCCTAAACCTCTGCAACTCCTGAAAGCCAGAATCAGCAGTAGTAACCACCAGAAAACCGAGACAGTAAACCTCCACGAAGTCCCAGATAAACAATTTATCTTTTTTGGACTCCGCAAATGTAATGGTGCAAATGAAATGAATCAGAAAATAATAGAGGAGGAGTAGGAAAAACATAATTTCCAATGAGCAGGAGACAGAACTAAACCAGATCAATAGGCACAAATGGACATTTACTACTGGGATAAGCCCAGTTGCGGCACCACGGATAAATATTATCATTAATGAGAGAAGTCCTTAAGAGGCCGGCGGAGCACGCGTTTTTCATTCAAACGTAATACCAAAATAATTTGTAAATCAAACATATTCTTAAGGTAATGTGTATTTATTTCGATTGGATCACAGAATATGCAGGGTCCCAAATACATATTTTCAATGGACATTGATTTAAACAAGAGTTATGAGAAAAATAAATTTTCTATAGAAATTTTAAATTCCTCATATCTCGCCTTTATATCATTTTCCTTTCAAAATATTTATTTGGGAACATAGATATTCTGTAATCCAATCGAAATATACACACACTACCCTAAGAATATGTTTTAATTTCATATTATTTTGGGTATTACGTTTGTATGAAAACCGCATGCTCCGCCGGCCCCTTAATGGAAAAAACCAATTTTACGAGTACTTTGCCCGACTCGGGTATTGGACGCAAGACCTTCCGCGCAGCTATCGCACTTGCGACCGCGAGACCAACGGAGCAGTCTTCCAAGTAGATGAGGCAAGTCTGTGGTAATCCTGCAATGCCGATCACAGCATTTAAAAAAATGCAAATCTATTTAGTCCGTCAGTTAGAGTATTGGAAAATAATGGACACGTATTTTTTATTTTTGACATCAATAAATGTTGACCAAGATAAAACGCATCAAAACTCAGGAGTAGGAGCTCGTGACGGCAGAACTAGCTAAAAACCGTACAAAGGCGTGACGTATTGAGAATTTTAAAAGCGTCGTTTCTTCGTCAATTTTGGTTTACGTAACAAAATAAAAAATACGGGTAAAATATTTTATGATAATCCAACTGACGGAATAATTCGATTTTTTTTTTCTAGTCTACCTTATTGGAAATAAGGGCAAGAAAATAAAAGATTTACAAAGTATGCAAAAACTAATTTAGAAAAGCAACGGTGTAGATTTATAGCCCTGTTTTTAGCTCAAAGAATTTAAAAGTACGTAGGCGTCCTAGTGATTTCTAAACAATTATTAATTCTGTCTCACAACTCGTGATAAATTAAATCTGGTCGTGTGTTAAATTAAATGACCACTTTTACCCTCTTTGTAATTAATTTTGAATCAAGTTATCTCACGCTTTGCGTAACTTTACTTACATATTTTTATTATGATTTCAAAACAAGTAAATATTTTGATTTAAATAAATCATAATTATTCTGTGTATACTCTAGGTTAATCACTACTTGGTAAGTTTTACGTAATAAACAGTATCCAATAAGGGTTTAGCAATATTTGCGGTTTTTAAATCTGCAAGTGGGTGTCAGTGTTTCCCTTGGAACTCTTACGGACACCCTTAAAACTTCTATTGTCCATAATAAACCAGGATATGACTTGTTCCATCCCATATTGCCCCATACTACCCACACCGCTGGACCATTCTCGCTAATTACCGGATTATGCTAATCTCTAAGAGCAGACTATGATGCAGGCTGTAGCTGGGTGGCCTCGTGGGAAAGGTTAACGATCAGTAATTATCATATCCTGGCTAATTAGATACTCGTAGCTATTATCTATTTTTTGATATAAATTTAATTATTTTGACACCACGGCCTGTCATGCAGCCGAAGTGCGGGCCGTTTTGCACGGCACGCGAACTTGAATGACATCCTCCGTTGATCTCTTGTCACCGTCGGCGTTCCAGCTTTATTAGAACCCAATGGTTTGGCACGCGACGATGGACTGGAATAGACCAGACGGCATGTCTTTGTTTCCATGGAAGATGGGTAGGCCTCTAGTGTGGGACGCAACTTGTGTCGATACTCTTGCGCCTTCCCATCTTCCTAGCTCATCGTGCTGTGCAGGGGCTGCCGCTGCGACTGCTGAGAACCTCAAGCGGTGTAAATATAGTAACCGTATTGGTAACTATATTTTCGATAAACTCTAGGCCCGTGGGGTCCGAGTGCTCACAGCCTTTTTAAAGAAATTTCTAAACGCTTAATTGACACTTCCCGTGACCCTAGGGCTGGCTTTTACCTTGGCCAAAGGCTTAGCGTTGCCATACAGCGCGGTAACGCCGCAAGTCTCCTGGGGACTTTACCAGTTGACAGCGTTGAGGAGGAGTTTTTTGACGCCATTTTTTAAGTTTATAGTATATGTTAGTTTAGTTTATTTTAATTTATAATTGTATGTAGCATTTTTAAAAATAAATTGTCGATTATTTTATAATACGGGCAAAAACATTTGCGCAAGTAAAATTTTATATAGAAGTTGTGATCGTCTTTTGTTTAAAGTTTCCTCCCAAAGATACTGCTGCTTTATTTTTTTAACATTGCACCACACTAGGAATTTCTCCAGTATCGCGGAGGCTTCAATAAAAAGGTATACTCACATACACAAACAGATCCAAAACAACTACCTGTAGGACATACAAATATTTTTTTCCGTACTTGAGTCGAACCCACAACGTGGCTCGCAGCGCAACAGCCAATCGCTCTGCCACTGTGCCAACCATGTTATCTTTTGAACCGTGCTGGTAGGAATAGATTTAGAAACAGCTCTTCTAACTATTTCTTAATAGTCTATAGATGTACTTTGTGATAGTCTTGTACTTACAACCACTAAATTTCAATAAATCGCAAATGATACAAGAGGTGAAGAATGATACAACAGGAGTCTTATGAATTATTTACTTCGTGTTTTTGCCAACACTGCAATTAAACGAGCGTGGAAACGAGCAAACAACGAAATAAGTTAATATTATGGTTTTATCATACCTACTTTGCTCTTACCAAAGCGTGGTAGCCAAAAGACTAGTTCAACGTTACGTATCAATTACAAGAATATTTTGTAGATTACTTGCTCGACTTAACCTTCGTTTATCCACGTCAAATTTTATAACACCTTTACCCGCGTACGGTCTGACAGGCCGAAAGTTTGGACGCCAAATTCGGGATATTTTTTCAAATAACTTAAACATCAACATTATATTATCTGGGAATATAAGAAAAAAATTGTAGCAACTAATTATGCAGGAGTACAAAATGCCTTAGTTGATTATTTCTCGAAGAAAAAGTCACCAAAGAGTGTTTTGTCAACCTCACAGACCAACGTGCGGGTAAAAGACGCTACGAACAATGCGATTAACGTAGCCACCTCTACTGGGCCCTGGTAATTGATGACATACCATCAATGCGAGAGTATCAAACTATTCAGCGGTTGTCTTGTTCTGGTGTCTAGGGCAAAAACGTATCGCAGCAAAAAAATGCTGTAATGACAATTTCTCCTTTCCGATTTTTGTCACAGGATCCAAACGTCCCACGCTTTTTGGATAAATCTGGAATTTTAGGTTATTTACTATCGAGACTTAAAATAGAAAATAAAAAGATTTACTACCTAGTATCAAAATCAGATACTATTAAAGTGCATAAAAAATGTGGAATTGTTCGTTTTTGATTTTTATAATTTGATGTAAGTTAGTTACTTATTGTAAATGATTATATTTTCAAGAAGATTGTGGTCGTCGAAAGATATTTACACTTTTTATTAGGTAGTCAGCTTGGAGCAACAAACTTTTTTACAGACATGGTTTTTGGCAACGCTTAAAACAATACCTACTTATATACTGTTTCTTTTCTTTCTATACTTTAATATTATAAAGGGGTTGTGCCCCTCACACCCCCTTTATTTGTAAGTTTTGAGGTAATCTTTGGGATCCGATTTCGAAAATTATTTTACTAATCACGCAAGCTTTATTATTCTCGAGTGTCATAGGCTGTGTTTAAACGATCCCTTGGGACAATTTACTACGATAGCTAGTGTGTTAGTAATTTTAAAACCACTGTTTTGGATGTATTACAAATCAGGTTACAAACGCTCTAGGCGGTTATATACGAGGTAACATAACTTTACATTGTACTTCTCCGAAGGATTAAGCAAAGATACCTGTGGTTCACCGAGCCCCTTGTGTGTAATTACTTTGTAGAAGGGCGGACCTATGACCTATTATCAACTGACCGCTAATTCAAACTCTTGAGGAAGACATAATAGGGTAGACGATACAAAAAACTAATTAGTCCGTCAGTTAGATTATCAAAAAATATTTAAGCTGTATTTTTTAAAAATTGACGAAGTTTAAGAGCGTACTGACGTCACGAGCCCCCACTCCCGAGTTTTGATGCGTTTTATCTTTGTCAATATTCATTGATTTACAAAAACAAAAAATACGTGTCCACTATTTTCCAATACTCTAACTGACGGACTAATTAGATTTGTAATTTTTTGATACTGTCGTAATGCTATTATTAATTTGTCCTTGATTACAAGGGGCTTCTATACTGCTATGGGACAGTAACAAGCTGATCTTATATAAACCTGTAGAAGCAAAAGCCCCTCAACAAACACTAGCCCGGCCCAACACACGAGCATCTGCACGCCACCTAAGCTGAGATCAAGGGGGCTGGCAGAGAGCCAGGCTCCGCAACAATTGACCTAATTACGTGCCAGTTAGCCGATCAAGATGGTTGTGTAACCATGAGTACGGCTAGTTTGTTGGTTTAGATTTGTAAGGATTTCAATTCATTGTGGTGCCAATATACTAGTAAATGAAAATAAACGGTCAAGTATATAATAAATATATTTAATATGTTAAGTATGAGTATAGGACTACTTCAATGGGACTGGGCGTGTGTACGAGAAGTGGCAGACATCAAGAAAATTACAGGATGTTTTCCTTGAGGATTGGAAAGAATTAGTGCAGAATTGTGACCAATGGAAGGCATGGATGGGAGGCCTTAGCTGTGTTGTTGGACTGTTCATGCTAAAATAACAATTAAGGGTCAATTCACGAAATGGCAACGGTCGGCAGCGCAGTTTCAATGTCAAACCATTTTATGCTTTATTTCCATTAGGAAATACATAATAACTTTTGAAAGTCGTGCGGCCGCTCGCGGCGCCGCAAGACCGCAAGATTCGGTGTGAATTGACCCGTGTACGTACTAGGCCGCCAATTGCAACTAAAATTGTTGTTTCTAAAATATTTTCCGTTTAATATGGCAGTAATGCCATGCTATGATTTACATTTCTTTACAAGTGACTTTAAATAAAAAAAATCTCATGAGAAGGACGACTAATCTTAACAAGAATCCGCTCCTTGTGGGAATAAACAATGCATTTCACGTAAGTAAGTATGTAACTAACAAATAAACTACGTCCCACCTACATGGTAACAAAACATAATTCCGTAGAATCCTCTCATTTTTCCCGACACGCCTCTGGCAAATAAATACGCCATTTTTAATTCCATACAGCGCTATTTCGCTTTTAATTATCTCATTAGTAGTATTTACGGCAACGGTTAGTGCACGTTCATTATGAATTAGTGGTACGTGGAACTTTGAATTTAAGTTATATCATATTGTGTGGTGTTCTGTAGAGTAGTGTTAAGTGCTTCCTGCATTTCCAAAGTTCTTCCATCGAGCATAGTTGTACTTGCATAAAAAGCTGCTGCCTTTTCGCTGTTTCATGCATATTATGTTTACTCACATATGAAAACAGGAGCATGCATAAAGTATGGAACTAATTTACCCGTACCGATCGGTATAGACTCCATTCCGACTCGGCCTGGGAACCTGTAACTTAATAAAAGCACCCTACTCCTTAGTGATGAAGAAATAGGATGACTTTGATGATAGGATGATCATCAAAACTTATATGGTCACTGCCGCTGTTGCAAGCGCCATGATCGCGGGTTGACTGGAAAATGCAGGTGGATGGAAAATAAAACAGTGAATCATCATCAATAACTACAAACTTGACACCATGACCACGCGGACGAGTGAATTGTCATATTATTCGTTAAATTTTTTAATCTGCTTTCTACTCACAGAATCCTTTGACTGTCATTAAAGGAAGAATGCAATATTTTAAATCACTCGACGAGACCTACATTACGTAAGCGACTGGCAAACAAGCACGCTATAAATAAACATCATGTTCCACCATTGGTCGAACAACAGAGTAATTACGATCTAACAGCTAAATAACCGTGTGTTTGGGTTTCTTTGGGCAGTGATCGCCATTCCCTGTGGCCTGCCAGCCTGTCGGGGCGGATTACTGAGCGGTGTGCTTGTGGCTGCAGCCCTGCACGCGCGCGTTTTGCCAAACAACTGGCGCTCTCTTGTACATTACATAAAGAGGTAAGTTATAAGCGGAAGACGATGATAAATAGGTTGATTGTATTCAGAAATATTGATGTTCTTCAATGCAGACCGTTTGTTGATCTTCTAAAGAATATAGCGTTTATCAGAATACTCTTATAGTAGGTATGTAATGGAAACTGCTATATTTTTCAGTTTCAGCTTGTTGAATTTAAAAGTACCTAGTACAAGGAGAGACAAAAAAACTTAATTTGTTGTGGATAAAACTAGTATTAAAACTATGAGTAAGTTAAATAACTAATGAGTTTTTAAATTTACTTTAGAGTCTTCCGAAAGTTTTATTTACTACTCCACTTAAGAATTAGGTTGCTTATAAGTAGAACGTTTCATCCGGCCTATAATGCGGTCAAACCGGTATGGACAGATCACTGGTTGGCTGCGGATATTGGTCTTTGACAGATATTTCGGTACATTTTCCGCCAAAACCTTTTGTCCGGAGTTCGGTAGAACCTCGGGGTATTTTTCTGGTCTAACCGCAGTAAGTCATCCATTGTTAATAAGTTGCATGTAGAATGAGGTAGACCAATGTAAAGAGGTTCGTAGTCCAACCGCTATTTTGCTTTTTAACCATACGTGATCGTGCTAGGATTTCTAGATTATTCAAACCACTGACCGACGTCTGGGAGGAACTTTTATCTAAATGGCAATGTAGGTGGGATAATTCCATCAAGGGCAGACACCTCCACCAGTTCTTTACATCCGTTCGTGAGTGGCTGGACAGGACATGGCTGGAGGTTGATCACTGTGTTGCCCAATTTCTCACGGATCATGGTAACTTTAAGAGTAAACTATTTTCCTTCAAGCTTGTTGACTCGCCTTTTTGTCAATGTTCCACATCTGACTGCAAATATGAACAAACAGCACATCGCATTTTGTGGGAGTGTAGTATTTGGCAAAATGAACGCAATATTATGTTGGATAGTGTACAGGTTACATCCGGAGTTATTTACTTAATTTCTGTGCGTTCAAGCATTTTTGCCATACCTATTATTGGAATCAAATATAACAGCTCACAACTTAGGACCCATTAACGTTAATATTTATCCGTGGTGCTAGGCAACTGGGCCTATCCCAGTTGTAAACGTCCCTTTGTGCCTATTGGCCTTGTTTCGTTCTGTCTCCTGCTGATGTAGAGGGAAGTGGAAATTACGGTTCTTTTTTCCTATTCCTCCGCTATACTGTCTGATTAATTTCGTTGCGGGATCCAAGACAGTTAATTTCATTCTCTGGGACTTCGTTGAGCTTCATTGTCTCGGCGATTTTCTGGTGGTCGCCACTGGATTCTGGCTTTCAGGAGATACAGTGGTTTGGGCGTGTGTAACGGGCTTGTCCCAAAAAAAAGTCTAACCGCTATTTCTTCCACCTTACACCATACCCACCAGTAAACTACAGAGTACATACATCGGCTGCAAACAACTTGTATTAGTTTCAATGCAATCTGAGTGTTCGATGCAATGCCGTTAAGTGCTGTTTGTAGCGCAACTCTCAAAGAGCCGGACTCCAGTTACCAAGTATTTTGTAAGTTAGAGGGATTCGAGTTTAATTGTAATTGTTGGACTGAAAGCACTGCATGGCCCTGAGTTTCATGCAAATGCTCTCTAGTTTGACACAGAGGAAACTTGTTCTGTGACAAGTCCTTGCGTGTTGGCGAAGTTATGTGATTACTCATACAAAAGAAAATGCTATCGATTGATAATAACCACGATGATTTTGTTTAAAAGATCGTCACCGAGGCAGGCCTAAAAAATGCTGGCATAACCAATTGGACACTTCCTGACTGATTGGCCAGCGAAGAGACAATTGGACAGGAATGATGAGGCTTTTGCCCAGCAGAGGGATAGAATAGGCTACAAAATGACGAAACGCAAACGGAGTTGGATGAAATCCGTTTAACTGTTAAATCAAGAAAAAGTAAAGTCAATGTCAGACAAACTAAAATACATATGTTGGATATTTGAATGAAAGATGACTTCGCTTGAATATAGTTTGTATTTGGTACAGAAATCGGTTACAATAATTAAATAAAATTGCACAGTTAAGTACGTGCGTTGCTGTCCGAATCTGTAGGCGAGATTGCGCGGCGCGGCCGCCGACTCGATCAGCTGTTACCTCTCCTCCTGCGTCCCCCACCGCTGCTCGTTCACGCGTATGATGCGTGAACATACACATACATAAACCATGCACCTGACCTCACTGAAGAACCTCAGCTCACTGTATATAATAATTATGTATTTATGTTTGCGTATTATATTTGTAAGGTAAACGTAGACAGAGATTGCAAACGACGTACTCTCTCGTAAGATCTTATTCAGAAATGTCAATACTTATTGTACCTACCTATGCAAGAGCACATGTTGCAAGCCACAATAGTTTGTACTTAAACAGTGTGGATACACGTCATAATGGCCAGCGCCGTCTTGTGCACTGTGGCACAAACTTGCTTCAATGTAAAGCCGGCTTTAGACCCCAGAGATACGAGTATGATGATAGTCGCTATGATTTCAAAGGACAAAATTATTTCCTTTGGTATGATTTCAAAGGAAATCATTTGTCCTTTGAAATCATAACATCTATCATAATATGTACCGTAATCTATAACCCAAATTACCTAAACTGTTTATGGTGTGGTATGTTTTCTGTTACACTGACATCAGACGATCTCAATTTTCGTTATTTTTTACATTAATTCATTCGACATCGTTCACTCGAAGTGCATTAGATGAAGTGAAGTGCATTTATGGAATGTGGGATTTAGTGGGAAGGTTGGCTTCTTTAATTTCGTTCATACCGACCAGAGGTAAATGGTGAGACAGTAGGTACTTTATTTTTTCTCTTATGTAATTTTATCACTAACCATTTATGTGGGATTTAGTGGGAAGGTTGGGTTCTTTAATTTCGTTTATACCGACCAGAGGAGAATGGTGAGAGAGTACTTAATTTTTTATCTTATGTAATTATAAATCACTAACATAAAATAAACAATTAACAATCACTTGAGTGAACCGTACATTCGCATGAAGCATCTGAAATCGCCTTTCAAACCGAACCAATACCCTGTCCTAACACAATGAAATCATTACAGATACGCACAATAGACATCGGTAAGTAGACCCTTCGCTGCTTATGAGTTAATATTATGTAAACGGTAACGTAGTGTGAATAAAATAATAATTCCTGGTTGCGCAGCCCTCCGGGGTATACTGAATAACGTTATTTTTGCAATACACAGTATACACCGTATTGTACTCGCTTACAAAGGATATTTTCCTTCATACGTCTCTTGGGAGGTAAAGAATATGTTGTAAACGGTTTCTTGTTGCTTCAATTATGTGTTTTATTCTTTGTAGTTTTTCTAGGAAACTGTTTATGCCAAAGACGAGGCAAGAATAATTTCAGCAATAAAATAAGATGCAAATGAATAAAAGCGATGTAGAAGAATGTATCTTCTACTTCACTTTTATTTTCGGATATATAGGCCCACTCTGGAGTAGATGGAGCCGTCCACCTCACGGGCTCGGTGCGTGTTGGTGTTGGCTGGCTGGTCATGTCTTCGAATCTATGAAGTGAAAACTTCTTAGGCGCGTTGAGCACCTTTTTGGTGAACAAAATCTTGGAACTCGCGTGACCGTCACTTTCCGCTTCGTAGCACTCGTAGCCGATCCGCTATGGCGTAGCACCACTTAAGCGTGCGCGGGGCACTACCCGTAGCACATTTAGATTACTTAGTTTTTATTGATTAGCTTGTTTTTAGTTTAAGGCTATGCTGGTGGTCTCACGATGTTTTTCTCTACCATTAATTTTGGTAAATAATTATACTTCGATTAAAAAGCTAATAAAAAGTCATTGCAGTACCTGCAGGCAATCGTCATATAAGACGATTTGCCTACAAACATGACGAATGTTGAATATTCATAATTTTGGTAAGTCAATTGAGAATATGCTTTAAATTGTCCAAGTAATTTTAGTTCACAAAAACAAGAAGTCTCTTGAAAAATGCTTACCAACGAACTAACATGAACAATGCCTGATTACAGATGATTCTGTAATCAGGCTCGTAGCTGATATTTTGGTGTGGCGGCGTTGTCTCAAATTTATTAATTATAAGGAGCTTGGAGCAAAAACAGGCGGCCATTTGTTCAACAAATTATGTACATAAATTAGACATAATCGTCGTACCGGCTGCGCTTCTCGCGCTCTCGTGACATAACCCCCTAAATGTGGAATTTAAAATGAAACATTTTATTTTTTTACTACTACTTTGTAGTAGGGCTGTCAGGCTTTGAGGCTTAGCGGGATTTTTCTTGGCTGTGCGCTTTGCTTTTGTTTAATTTGGTGCAATTTAGTTTGTGAATATTCTATTACTTAGATGTTTTATGTTTTGCGCAGGAAGTGTCACAATCTACATATTGAAGATACGTTCTTTGTTTACAGATCTTGTGGCCCACGCAAATTATCTACAACAAGCAACGTTGGGTGATTGGCTCATTGAAATTGAGTTGGTAATTAGCTACATTGTATCATAATCATGTAAGATCAAAATTCGATCTGTATGAAGCCATCTATAGAAATAAATCTTAACAAGGCAGCAATTGAAAATAGCTAAACGGCACTGTTAAAGTAGTAATAGTATTATGACAATGGTTCCTGTGATTTATAATAAAGTACCTCATGATCTTAAAAATTGCTCTAAACGTTTTTAAATCTAAGGTAACTGCACTACTTTAACAAATGCTACTACTCAGAAATGACTTTTTAAATGATTTAAGTTTATCCATATAATGATAGTTTATTATTGCACATTTGACCATGTAAGATTGACTTCGCTTTAATTTATATTTTGATTATCTTATTGTTAATTGACTTCACTTTAATTTATATTTTGTTTACGTTGATATTGTTTTGATTTCATTAATTTATTTATTTGTGTAATAATTTGCACGACGTAAGGTAGACTGTAGCCGATTTCATTAATTATGTAC
Source organism: Xestia ashworthii (assembly GCA_950022955.1). Classification (NCBI taxonomy): domain Eukaryota; kingdom Metazoa; phylum Arthropoda; class Insecta; order Lepidoptera; family Noctuidae; genus Xestia; species Xestia ashworthii. Next base: position 870,907 of record OX465557.1, read on the forward strand.
AACATCTTATAAAATTACCATCTACCTACTTGTACCTGTACCTACATTCAATGCAAATAAAGATCTGATTCTAATTCTGATTCTAAGGTCCCATCCTATTATTGAGTTTAATAGTAATAAAATTTAAGTATTTTATCTACATATTATTACGTATATGCAGATTAAATAGGCTGTTTGGTTTGATGTGTGTCACAACCTTGACTACTAGGTACAGATCGCGGCTTAAAATTAACGAACTAATCGGACGGTATGGTAATTAGGTATTGAAATCTAAATCTAAATTGCTATGACTAAGCTAGTCGAAAAACATACGGGAAAGCAAATCATTTGCTTATAGGTATTATAGAACACAGTATAGTGCGAAACCAGCTACGTTATTTTTACAAGAAAATGTAGTTTAGATTGTACAATGAACGTGTACAATCATAAAACATCACATTGGGGTGGCCCCAATAGGGCTAGGTACATGTGTACCCAACAGTAGGTACACCCACATTTAGGAAGAAAAAAAAATTAAGAATACAAGATTAGCATGTCATTGCAGAAGAAGATCATGACAAACATCTATTAACAACATAACGGTATATATGGATCGTAGCAAGTCCCGGGTCCGCGGGACTGTTCAAAAGAGATACCGTAGCCCCGGACACAAAGGGCGAAAAAGGAACATGAATGGGTTTGTTTTAGGAGCGGGAGGAGTCATTTAATGATTTATCAACCGAAAAAATCGTAGCAAGTAAGTACATACTTATAGCATTCTAAAGCTAAAGTTTTTTATTCTGTTACCGAATCAAACCTGCCAAAAACACGTCAATGAACCCGAATAATCGTTGGAAAAAAATGCTACCACATCAGTTAGATAGTTTCACATGGATGACAATTTTTTAAATCTGTATGTTTCCAAAGTTGACCAAATATTAATGTAACCGATTTCACCACGCTTGCGATGTTTGATTGATGGACCATTTGCATATCTGCAAAATATGCAGATCGCTCTGCCGAATGATAAATCCCATTGAAGTCAAAATTAGCAACGTTGGTCAATACGCAAGAATATTAAAATAAAATCCTTGTTATAAAAGTCTTTCATCAACGTAATAATGAAAACAGATATTTTTTATTTAGTTGAACCAATATTTAAAATGAATTTAATAAATAGACGTGACGAATGATATGCATTGTGTCTCGATCATGAAACGTCGATCATCACGTTGTAAAATCGACTAATCTGTTTCGATTCTATAAAACTGTCTATTATTAAAATTAATTATTTAATGCTCATGCCTGCGACCCTACCCGCGTGGAGCGTCCGGTAATATTGTCCCATAGGATCGTTAATTAAGGCCACAAAATATCTGTGTAATTCATCTAAATCCGTCTAGTAATTTTTGGACAAATATCCATCCATCCATTTATCCGCATTAACTGTCGTATCTATAATAGTAGTGAGTTAGATTATTTGATCGTTCGTACACGTGCGTAGTAACGTTACATTTTACCCGGGAGGGGAAAATGTAAGGTCTTGAGAAAGGAGAGCACGGCTTAAATAAAAATTGGCAAGGGAGCAAGATATTTTTTTTTATTAAGAACAACCTAACCTATAGAGCTTACCTATCCCGTGTAGCTGGAGCTACCTAACCCTAACTAGGCCAGGGAAGCTGGCGTACAGAACTGAAGATGAAATGGAGAGAAAGTCAAGGGTCTTCAGACATTAGCCTTTGCAGTGGAGGGCCGAGGGACATCAGACTCTTCACAGCGGAGGGCCGAGGGACAGCCATCAGTCATCAGTCTTCTCTTGACTTGTGGTTCGTTTCAGCTCTAAACTGAATTTTTTACCACCTGGCTCCCGTCATCTCCAGATGATTGGCATTTTATAATTTAAAATGAATTTCTAGAACATACTAAAAAGAAAACATAATGAGGTCGATATGATTTACCTATACGGCCTACAACTAGCTCAATAAATTAAAAAGAAATCTAAGCTTGTCTTTGTCATTATCTGACATTACAAAAGTTAACAAAGATTGAAAGGACAAAAATCTGCAGAAAAACTTAAGGGGCCGGCGGAGCATGCATATTTTATACAAACGTAATACCAAAATAATTTGTAAATCAAACATATTCTTAAGCTAGCGTGTTTTTATTTCGATTGTATTACAGAATATCTATGTTTCCAAATATATTTTTTGAGAGGACAATGATACAAAGACGAGATATGAGGAATTTAAAATTTCCATTGAAAACTTATTTTTCTTATAACTCTTGTTAAAATCAGTGTCCAATCAAAATATATATTTGGGAACCTAGATATTCTGTAATTCAATCGAAATAAATACACACTACCTTATGAATATGTTTAATTTACAAATTATTTTGGTATTACGTTTGCATGAAATACGCATGCTCCGCAGGCGTCTTAAATAACACAAATTACAAGGTAAAAGGTATGCTAAGCCTCCACGTAATGCCCATGTATACTTGGAAAGAACGTATGTTTAAATTTCAGGTAAATTTTAACAAAAATTTAAGTATTAAAACTCAAACATTACAGCGTATTAAGCAATAACTAATCATAAGCAGTGTTAACCCGTCTGTAGTTGACAGGGATTTACAACTCGTTTCATCCATATAAAATGCTACGATTAACGGGCTATTATTCTACTTAGCACTACATTTCACAGTATCACACTAGGATACGTTATGTTATCACACCCCGTAACGCAGCACTTAAAGCGCTTCATTCCAATTTCATCCCCAAACCCAATTTATAAACAACTAATAATTAATTTAGTATTAGGTATCTATGAAGACGGCTCGATTATAACCACCCCGGCCATCCCGGGTGTTCGCGTTACTCATTTTAATCGCAGCCGTCAGTCAGAGCTGAACACAGTAAATTTGGCGGGAACGTCAATTAGGCCTGATGGAAGTCGTTAAACCGATCGCCCATTAGACGGCTTCTATTTGGAGAGGCGAACATTTTTTGGAAGGCTTGCGAAACTTGAGAGGGAAAAACTGGAATGAGGAGTAGCTATTTGCTGCAGCTAAAGATATTTAAGACACTATAATAAGGGAAGCTATGAGAAGAAATTTCGTAGAACAACTGTGATCTGTAATGTCTATATTGCAAGCTACATAAATGCGAAGTTTGTTTAATCCTTAATATGCTGAATCTAGAGACATTAACAAAAAAATCCCTCCGGCAAGCCGCAGGAGGAGGTAGATTTCGAAGAAGGTGCTGGAGCGTCCGACTATTGAAAATTTGTATAAAGAGTTGTACTTATGTGTACAATCTACAAAAAAAAATATGATTTCAAAATCGTTGTCCTGTAATGGAAAGTTTACCCTTTTTAAATTCTCTCATAAGAGTTTAGCATGGAAACGCCCTCAAATGTTTAGTTATAATTTTTTATTTCGAAAAGTATAAGTTTTATCGCTAAACTTTGAAGGTAACAATTGTAAAGTAAACAATTTGCTTTCAAAAAAAAATATTTGCGACGTTGAAAATGTTTACTGTTTCGGAGATATGATTTTTTTTCGCAAAAAATTAGGAATATTCAACCCCCTCCCCAATTTAGGGGTTGCATCAAAAAAGTTTTAATTTAAAGATGTCCGTATTCGTACTCAAAATGATAAAAATGAGAAACGGTTCAAAAATTTTCCATAGGAAAAAAGTTATGGCCAAAAAACTGATTTTAGAAAAACCGCCCCCCCGCCACCCCCCATGGACGAATTCCGCCCATTCACGAACTTAGCCTAAGTTTTGACCGTTTCGATTTTTTGGCCAAGTTTGAAAGCAATCGGTTCATAATTGCGACCTGTAGAGTGTGGCTAAATTTGGCTTGTCACCCATATACATACGTATTCATATATATCCCCGTAGGTGAGAGACCAATAGGTAGATTTTTTTTTTTTCAAAAAAAGGAAATCTACCTAAAAGCGCAATTCTGAGATATATAAATAAATAACTACCTTTAAAGAATTTATTCCAGACCAAACCTTTTGTACGACACATTTTTAGGGTTCCGTAGCCAAATGGCAAAAAACGGAACCCTTATAGTTTCGCCATGTCTGTCTGTCTGTCTGTCCGCGGATAATCTCAGTGACCGTTAGCACCAGAAAGCTGAAATTTGGTACCAATATGTATATCAATCATGCCGACAAAGTGCAAAAATAAAAATTTAAAAAAACATTTTTATTAGGGTACCTCCCCCAGACGTAAAGTGGGGAGCGATTTTTTTTTTAATTTTGACCCTGACGTGAGATATATTGTTGGATAGGTATTTAAAAATGAATAGGGGTTTTCTAAAATCATTTTTTGATAATATTAATATTTTAGGAAATAATCGCTCCGAAAGTCAAAAACAATGTGTCCCCCCCCCCTCTAACTTTTGAACCATAAGTTTAAAAAATATGAAAAAAATCACAGAAGTAGACCTTTATATGAACTTTCTAGGAAAATTATTTTCAACTTGATGAGTTGAATAGTTTTTGAGTTATATAGCACTTTTTCAAAAAAACGCAAATGATAACTTTGTTTTTCATACAAATACTATGAAAAACAAAGTTATTTTTGCTGACGAAAAATGTTGGTATTTTTAATGGTCTGGGAAGCTACGGAACCCTACAGTGAGCGTGGCCTGACACGCTTTGGCCGGTTTTTTATAAACCCACCAAACTGCGTAAAAGTGTGTTGCCTATTTCTATACAATGTTGGTATTGCCACAAGATAGACAGATTTCGTTAAATATTCGCTGTTTTTAAAAGTACGACAAATTACGGAAAATCTATACGTAATGTCTGATGCACCCGTCTTGCTTCAATCAACGTACTGGTGCTGGGCGGTCCGAGGTAATAATATGCTGATCTGCAGATTTGCACGTTGTACGACGCAAGTCAAAATAACCCTTTTCAGAGCATACTGCCAGTCTTTTTACACGTGCGGTCTGTGGGTCAGGTATACGCTGAGGGCATACCGCGCCTTGCGTGTCCAGTATAATAATGTGTTCAGGATGCTGTTGGGTCTACCACGCTTTTGTAGCGCTACCGGAATGTTCGGATGTTCGCCGATGCCAGGGTTGATGGTTTCCATGCCATTATGCGGAAAAGGTGCGCATCTATTCTCAGTAGAGTACGTTCTAGCTCCCACAGCATTCTGAATGTATTTTGTGATAGGCGGGACAGCCCCATGCTGGATACGGCTGCACATGTAAGTGTAAAGGTCGTGGCTCACTTGGCAAGCACCGCACCGGCACCGCTCCAACCCAGCAATTAAATTGCCATTCAAATTAGAGCACTAAATCGTGTGTCGCATAGCCTATTTTATAATGTACATATGAAAAAGCTTACGGCGAGTGGTCAACGATCTTGCCGCTACCATACGACTCGTCTCGCGGGCCACTCACGACCGCGCGCGGACCGCGCGCCGCAAGCGAGTGGACCGCGCGCCGCCTCCGAGTTGCCCGCAAAACAACGTACAGTTACATACTTAGTTAGAGAGCCCACTACACTGAACCTAGTTCGATAAGACTCCTAGATTATATAATTATTATGGTCGCGTTAATACTTGACATAGTTAACTTTAACCTCATTTTCGTTATCAGCCACCCCGAAAACCATGAAAACGATGACCCATGATGAAAAATAAGATAATTATGCTTTCGATTCTAAGCAGAATGTTCGGTTGACAATCTTTCGAGAGTTTTCTCTTTCATTTTCCGTCATGGGTGTCGTTTATAGGTTGCATGAACTTGTAAAGACCGCTAACCACACAGCTGATTGTTGTTTTCGTACTTTTGATTATTTAAATAATCACTTTGTTAAATTTCATCCGGCGTACTATATTATTTCTTTTACAAGTTCATTATTAAAAGTAATGTTCTTCAAAAAAAGAACATTTCACACTTATGAGTTATACCAAACAAGTAATTTATTATCAGTCCGAAAATTATATATTATCCACATATAATTAAAAAAACATAAAACCCTTCCCCTAGATTCAAACGTATTAACCAGAAGAAGGAAACATAACATTGCTGCCAGCCCTTTTGTAAGAACAGAATTCGCAAATATTCAGTACGACAAACGCTCTGCTTTCTTATATAATAAAAAAATAAGCAAATAGATATACACACTAAACCATCTAAAGAATGCAAATCGTTGCTGATCAAGTGATAAATAAGTTGTGCTACGATGAAGTAGAGAATTTTTTACTAATATAAGGTAAAACTCTTTCCGTATACTACAACCACACACATCATACATACACACACATACACATACACACACACATACACACACATATACATACACACACTCATAAACACGCACGCACGCACACATGTTCACACACACCAACAGACTAAAAAAAAAAAAACATAAAAAATCTTTTAACTTTTAACTTTTTTTTTTTACTTTAACTTTAACTTTTGTTTAATAACATGTTACACTAATAGAAAGATATAAAGGAGCGGCGCCTCCTGGCACAGGCATCTATATGCTTAAAAGGAGACGCCACCAACTGTATAATGTATAACGTGTATTAATGAAATAAAACATTTTTGTATTTTGTATTGTATGTGATCGGCAAACACATAATGCCTCTTCCACCATGCAGCTGATGTTTTTAAGCTCAGTATGATGTAAACTATTTATAAAAAAGTTTCAGCCTGCGTACTATGACTGATTTTTCACCACCTCCGTAACCTCCCAATCCCACACCCACCTCGGGTGCCTCAGCTGACGCTGGGTTCACTTATCAGTCATTCGGGATCTATTGAACCAGATGGCAAATGATCGGCGTAAAAACACTCTAAAATGCAACACCATCTCCCGGACTATCACAGCCAGCGCACAGACTGCAAGCTTACGCCTCGCGGACGGCGCGCGGACGCCGCACCGCCCGCGCGTGGACCGCGTGCTTACGCCTCGCTGACCACGCGTGGCAAGCGCGCCGTAGCCCAAATTCAAGACAACGCTGGCCAAGAGCTGTGCTGGTGCGGTGCTTGTCAAGTGTGCCACGACATTACGTCTTATCTATTTTGTAAATAGTGTGTTTCTTGTTTTTTCTTTTTGTTTTTACTAACATTACATGACTTACTAACAACATATGGATTGTGTGACCTGAAATAAATTTATATTATTATTATTTAATGCTGTTTGGCGTCTTAATTATTTTGATCGATGTGTTAATCCGTTGAATTATCTAGCAAAATTCGGCGTTTCTTGGTGGTCATACTGGCATGTCATACTAGTATGACCACTGAGAATCGCTTGTATTGGTGGTCATATTATTTTTGAAAACATCCTTTACAGGGACAATTTTTTTTATGTACTTCTGTACTAATATAAAAAAGAGGTAAAATTTGTTTGTATGTATCAAATCGCGCCTGTACGGGACTGTTCGAAAGAGATACCGCGGCCCCGGAACATAAAGGGCGAGGAAGGAACATGGATGGGTTTTAGTCAGTAAAAGTCTGACACTCCCTCCCACTCCGCCCAGAGTGGGAGGAGTCATTTGATGATATCCCATCCGAAAAAAAAGAGGTAATCTCCGGAACTAATGAACCAATTTCAAAAATTGTTTGACTGGTTGAGAGCTACATTATTCGTGAGTGCTTTAAGCAATAGGTACTTATATATGTCACTGTAAAATTGTCAAACGCGTAAGATTGTAATCTTTCTAGCGAAATAGTAAACTTTACTTTCGTATGGTGGCTCACTAATGATGTTAAAGCGACATGTTATGTTACTAAAGTGTGCAGATGTTTTTAAAATTTACTGTACCATAGGGTGACTGGTAATTAGTGTACGATACTTTAACACGTGATTGTGCAACTTTTACTAAGGCACCAAAGCCGAAATCGCGAAAAAAATATCAGCTGTTCAGTACATTTAGGGAACGTAAATGTACTGAACAGCTGATTTTTTTTTCGCGATTTCAGGGTTAGTCCCATAGTAAAAGTTGTTTGTTATAATGAGCACAATCACGTGTTAAAGTATCGTACACTAATTACCAGTCACCCTATATATACAAGACAAGTATGACCACCAATACAAGCGATTCTCAGTGGTCATACTAGTATGACATGCCAGTATGACCACCAAGAAACGCCCGCAAAATTTACCTTCTTCAAAATTACCGGTATACTCACTAAACAGGCACCAGTGGTGGCCGTTAGAATAACTCATTCATTATTGTCCCAAGGGCCATCAGTGGCGGACGTTGGGACATTTAACCACGTCTTACGCGGCATATCCATACCCACCTATGCACACTATTTCAAATCCTATTCCAATATGCGATGAAACATATCTGTACCCAGATGATCAGAGTAACCGAGTTACAGCGAGCCTTGGGGCACGACAGACAATTCAATTTGAGACCTTTCTCTTAAACGAGCCAAAATCAAGATTTGATTTGGAAAGTCTCACTGAATAAAAAATGCTAAGCAATCCTTTCGGCGCCTAGAATATTCCACAGCTCGTGGAACGACCGGTCGAAGTATTAGGGTGCAGTCTCACACGTTATTGTAAACTTTAAGAAGACCTTTTTCAATTCATTCGGATTTGTAAACCGTAATTTTGACGGATTAGGGTCTAACTTTAGAAAGTAAACGTGTGAGTGAACCTCTATAAAAAGGTTCTCCGTTTAACTACATAAAGAACTGCAATCAGTCAATCAGTTGTCAAGAGACTTCAATTCGGCGAAGATACTCGTAGTTTACCAAACGACTTTATTTTGAGAAACATTTTTTTAAAGAAAAATAACTAAGGCGTCTGAAGAAACAAAGTTCATTAACATGACTGAAAAGAAAAGTATTTCTATCAAGAAACTTGACGCATTTTTTTGGTAATAATACGAGCTATTTGTTGCTTGCCTGTACCGTTTGATTATCGTCAATTAAGCATATTTGACGATAATGCATACAAACTTCGTTTTGTAACACAGTTGTTATATTATTCAAATAATGAAATAAAGAATTCTAAAACAAAAGAAAATCACGGAAATTCTTGAAACAAAACAGGTTTTATTATAAAAGATGAGATGGCCAGCGATAATAGCAACTGAATCCTCTTGAAGTTATCCCATAAGACAGGGAACATAGCGAGCTATTGCTAGGAATTGCCTCAATATTGCGAGGAGCATCGCTGAGGGCAATGTATCGGAAATGTGCAGTAATCTGCGTCAAATTGTTGGTGCGCAACCAACTTTGAACTAAAGGGTGGTGTAACATAAAGTTGTACATTCTAGGATAAGTATGATGATACAACGTATTGAAAGTTTGAAGTAGTTTAATGTTTTTCTGAACTTAGAAAATGTGTATCGATACAGCAGAAACCTAGACGGCTTGCGCATACAGCACCTGCTGCATAGAACCGTCACTGCCAACTCGGGTGAGTTACACATTCCGCAGGTTTATACATATTCTTAAATGTTAAGAGCACAAGTATGAAGCATAGTTGGTTCACGTAAGGAAGACGAATAAATGTGTCAAATGTGTGTTAATACTTAATGTCGACAAACTGTTTTGTACCTTGGCAAATAGTGATTATTTTATTATTTTTGAAAAAAATATCGTCAAAATCAAAGCATTTATTTCAAGTAGGCCACACAGGCACTTTTGAATTGTCGAAACAAAGGTGAACATTAAATATAGCTACAGTCCCAGTCACAAGACATAAAAACTGTGAAAGTACTGGAGTTGCCCATTCCCTAGCGTAGATCTCTATGGAGAAGAACGGGCAAGAAATTCCATGGACACTCTTTTAAATCAAAAATTTGTTACAAAATCTTGGTTACATCATTCATGTTGCGATGGTATATTATGAGAGAACAATGTAGCAAAATGTGCACATTAAAAGTGTCCATAGAAAAATCAAAAATAATTAATTCAAATAAGCCATCGCAACTAAGAGATGACCAGTCACAACTGACAGCGCCCCTTCACGAACATGACGCATAGATCAGCACCATTCAGTTCAACCATTTTGAAGGGAACTAAATGGTCCGACACACGCGCCACTGTGCTGTACTCTCAGAATCGAACCATCGACATGGTGAAACTATCCGTATTTACCTAACGTAATCTTGCAAATGCAGTTTAATACAGCTTCTAATCTGAATGATGTTTGTAGTATTATTTTCTTATTGCAAATAAGAAAATAATACTTAAAATAATATAAAAAAACACTTTTGTCCAATAGGAAAATAACCTAATTGGTCATCAATACAGCAGCCAATAAGGTCGAACCTCCTGTGAAGGATGTCAGAGACCAGCCCCAGTAATTAACTGCGGGCGGTGACTCGACACAACACTATTAAAAACTTCGTCTGCCGACGCCGTCGGCCTCCGAAACCAACGAGTTACGACTCAACAACAGTGAACACAATAATATTTGGGTTGCAATTCCAGTTATAATTGGCGTTGTGACTTGCAAAAGGCTTTATTTATAGCAGCTTCGTATGATATAAATGGATTGTGTGTGTTAACATGAAATAATAGTATACCGAGTAGATACTACTTTATACTACTTGGGTACCCAACTAGCAAAATCAGTACTTATAACGCTCTTGAGACTACTTCTTTCTGTACTCATAATATGCTTATAATGCTCTACAAGCCTGGATTTGGGCGCAGTTATAAGAGTATTTAGTTCTATAACTATCTTATAATCAACTTATTCAATGTCATTAAGCCCTATAATATACTTGACGAAGCGTAATAGCTTCTATAATGATCTGAGACTAAACAATTACAAGCACAAACGCTCTTGTTAGTATGTGGCATAAGTATCTTACCAAAACAATATTGCTTATAATGCACTGGCAAAAGTATATTTCAAGAGCTTTTCTTTGTTGACTTTGTTGTTGCTTCGGCTGGTGGTTTTGTGGTTAAACTTAGTAATAACGTTAGTTTCTATTACTTTCATTTTGTATTACTTTAGAATATGTAGAATACTTAAAGATATCGTAGATATGGTGTACGAACCCGTGGGGAAGTCATTTTTTCTGTAAATGTGTACTGCAATATAGTTAGTTTTTACAATCCTTTCCGAAAAATAACACATTAATAATAATGTTGTAAATAAAATATTTCATCAATTCTTATGAATATCCGCCATGATTAGAAAATGCTCTTCATTAAGTAAGTACTGTATAAGTAAATTAGTACTTATAGCAAGAAAGTTAAGCGCTTAACAAGCAAATTAGTACTTGTAGCAGTTTCAGCCCAGATAAGTTGCCTCCATCGGCCTCCATTTTGAAATACATTAGGGTTCCCTTGGAATATGCCTGCTAAAGTTTGAGTTTTTTGAATAGTTTCTTAGGATTTAATTAACAAGATTGTTGTATTTTTTATATCGATTTTGTCAAGAAAACATAATAGCCTTATTGCATCAAATCTTTTTTTGGTGCCCGACAGCTCCCAGTCCAGCATATATGACTATTCATTACATCGAAGATGAATGCACAATTTCAAATTCAAATTCTTTATTGTCATAAATTATGTTACATAAATTGTTTGCAAGAAGCCTCTGACCCCCGAAATAGGTGTACCTGTATGTCAGGAGTCAGCGCCCTCTCCCATTTTATTTGGCTGATAAAATAGTAATAAAAATAGAAAAACATGTTCCACAAAAAACAATTTTAGAAAAAATGATAACAAAAATAAAATACAATTACAGAAATAAAAGTATGAAAAATAAAAATAAAAAATTTGACAGAACATCAAAAATTCTGATTCGATATGTAAATCGTAATCTTCGTCCCAATTTTCAATTTCTTCACTTTTTGAGTGGAGGGCTTCGGGTGAAAAAATAGTTTTGGGCGCGGAACCCTCATTCACTTCGCCTGCAATCACTTTTGACGCGCTTCCTAATCCTGTTGAAGTTATTACTGAAGAACTAGGCTTCATTCATTCCTAATATCTATTTTTTACTTTTCTCCTGTAACCATCACTCCTTTTTAATCGTTTCCAATCGCTTAAATTCATGTTCACCTTATTCACTCAACAACAGAATTTCAATAAAATGGCTGAGGTTTACTTATAAAGTTATTGATCAAGTAGCTTATAAGCTTTTTTGATCTGGAAACGCTCTTATCAAGTACTATTTGACTTAAAATACTCTTGAGCAAAACTATAACGGCGAAAACTTATAGTGATCTGACCTAAGTATGTTATAAAATCTTGTTTACTTACAAAATGCAACTATAGGATCAAAATTTTATTCCAGATTATTTTGATTTACTGTAGACAATAAGAGATTTATTCCTAAAAGTGTCCTGTAAGATAGTCTTGTAGTTAACTACAAGACTGAGATATAAGAGCAAATGCACATGAGAATACCTACGCTTGTGAAATGCAATGACTAGTAAAAGTGTCCTGTACATGTCTTATTAGTAAGTCTTGTAGCTAACTATAAGACCGAGATATAAGAACTAATGCGCTTGAGTATGTTAAGGCTTGGCTAATACTATTATAAGTTAAATAGTCTACCGCAATGCCTTTATAAGAACGTTATTAGTAATTATAGACTTATAGTCTTTTTTTATAGGATTACTTTACTTGTTGGGTATTTACCATCTCAGACACTAATTTGCATAGTCCTCATGTGAATTATTGAGCAAGATTGTCTGGACTTCAAAAGACACTGAGAGATGACCTCTGAGTTTGTTTCGACTGTTTCTTCTCAGAGTAGTCAGGTACGGAACACCGGGTAAAAAAAATACGTGTCAGTGTTTGTGAAAACCAACTTGCTAAATAAACATCATTAAGCATTTATCATCAAGTTTATTTCTGCCCTGACATTTATTTCTGCCAATCGACCGGTACGTCGATTGGGCCACGGACGCCATCCGGCAGACATGCGAGGTCTTTCCACTTGCCAGGGACTGGAATTTTCTCTCAATCATTGCCTTCTCGTTGCCGTGTTGGTGTCAGTGGAAAAACACATATTACAAAAAAGAATTTAGAGCTATACGTATAGGACAGCATTGTTCTTTTGGCGTGTGGTCCGAATCAGAACAAACGCGGCTGCTATCTTGTTTAAAAAAAAAACTTTTTACAAAATGTTTGCCAACAACGGCTTCTTGACAATATCAGTAAATCGCCTCCACCATCATATAAATGAATTCTTCGCTCATGACTCCACGCAGTTCTAATGGCGTTAGTGTCACAAAAACGCTAGAATTTCATTAAAAGTTTAAAAGACTTGCCGACGATAATTTCCAATTAGGATTTAAATGATAGTTTTATTAAACTATTTACTTTGTTGTAGATTATACAGTGTCGCTCAAGTACTTGTAGTTCATTCAAAAATTTTATAAAATCGTGAAGACTAAGTTTTAATATTGTAATTAATCTTAGTAGAGTTATTAATAACTGTACGATTTTGTGTCCCTCTAGAGTATTGAACTAAATTATTACTAAGTCGTTTATTTTTGTACCTAACTACTAAGTTTTCAATTTTGTTGTAAAGTTTGTTGTAGTGTCACTATATGTTTTCAATACATAAACTGAGTGAAAAGTTAGGTTGGAACTTTAATTAGAACTTGTTTTGACCTTGAATTAATTTCAACATGATACTGAAAATCCTTAGAAAACATACCCTATTTCCTGTTTACTCGGCACTCGCTTTCACACAAGATTGGAATGATTACACTAAAAGTATGCAGCATATAAACGGAAGTGCTGTGAGTTCGAGAGTATCTCGTGTGTTCAACATACTTCTCTTAAATGCAGTATGTGTACCATCCAGAATTTTGGGACGTTTGCTGAAGAACATAGTAGGTATTTTTGTTAGTTTTGAAGCAGAAAGAATTTTTGCTTTTTTAATAAAAATGGGCATTTCTCACATCTTCTAACTTACCCAATCTTGACATTGTGATTTTAGTCTTGCTCGAGAGAAAACTCCGTCACATTTCTCTCAAGTAAACCCAACACACCTTTTCATTTCAGGGAAATCTTTTGTCCATCGTGTTCTCTACAATACATTTACAGTTCCAGCGATTTGCAACTCACTTAAGGTAGAATGGTGCATTGAGCGTCCGAAGAAAACGCCTGAAGTGCTCAGTTGAAGTGATTCCCTTGCGTGCAGTTTGGCAAGCCGCCAAGACTGCCACTTCACTGCTCAACCTCAAACTGTTTGCAGTATGACACACTTAAATAAAACAGTGATTTAAATAAAAAAAAAATCTCGTTTAAAATGCAGCACATGATGAGGTTCTGTTAAGAATTATCTCATGCTCTCAACCAACGCTCCCGTTGGTACTATTTGGCAGAATGCCACGACATTGCCACTTTATGGTCAAGGAGAATGGGCGCCAGTTTTGCGTATAGTACTTAAACTTATGTAAAGTAGGGATACGGATAGCCAATTTTGAATAAATCGAGTTTGGAATATGGGTTATAAAGACGATTATTACGTAACCTTGTGCCGTCCCTCTACGGGGGCTACCTAAACCACCCACGCATTCAGAAATTTACACTAACTTTGCGTTTGTCTCAGGGAAACACAATTCCGAGATCAAATTTCTATGTTCTAACCCAGGTCATGGAAATACCATTCAGCCGAAAACTCATAACATACATCAGGCAAAGCGTATTATTAATAATACGTAGTGTGGGTAGGTAGTTGACACTGACATTGAAAAAGTTGTTTTGATGAAAACCAAGTTTTCTTGCTCTAGCCAACTTCAAGCCACAAAGACTTATAGCAGGAATAAGAAAAAAAAAACCGTTCCAAAGCTTCAAAACTAGTTTCTGAAGTCTTCCAACAAGTTCTCGGACCAATCTCCCGACGGCGAACGGCCCGAACTCTGAACGTCGTTCAGCGAAGTCAATAAGTTTTTTAATGCCCTCTCGCCCTCCTGATTACTTGTTAATCGATATTCAAGTAATTTGTGTTTAGTAAGCGAACTCCAACACTTTTTGTAAGGAAATTGAGGAAGTTGAAAATTGTGAACGGTTTCTTAGGCGAGGTAGCCAATTAAAGGAGCTTTTGAAAGGAATATTCTTCTATGATCCTAGAATCATAGAAGAATATTCCTTGCTACGCTGCTTTTTCATAGTACTGAAGAGAACTTAAAGTAACTTTAGGAAGTATTTATTGTTGTCAGTTTAGAATGTTTTCATTTTTAACCCCCGACGCAAAAACGACGGGGGACGTGTCTCTGTGTATTGTGTGTGTGTGTCTATCTGTGGCATCGCAGCTCCTAACGGGTGAACCGATTTCGATTTTGTTTTTTTTTTGCTTGAAAGGTCGGGAGTCGGGAGTATTCTTAGCTATGTTTGATGAAAATCGGTCCAAGATGGCCGCCATCGCGCCACTACAAAATGGCGAATCACATTTTTTTCACAACTCTTTCAATATGGGTATCAAATGCTTGACTAGTACAATAGTGTATACTAAGTATATTGAAAGGGAATGAGGAATACTAACTAACGGAATGAGATGAGGAAAGTGGAGTGCAGACTCGTATTAGTATTTTGATTATTTTTCGTTTAACATTCAGTACTTATTTACTACATTATTATGTGTTGGGGGTTTTTTAAATTTTAATTTAATTTTACTTGTTAGGTCAAGATTTTATTAAGATTTCACACTTTTGGGGAGGTAGTTTGGGATCTCTATGAAAGCTTACTAAATATTAGATAAAGGATCTTCTTGCGAACTCAATCAAATTATTTATTTTTCTTGGAATTTCAGAGCAAGCTAGCCAGTCAACCACTTCGTAAAATAGACAGAAAAGTAATTTCTTTCATGAATTCTATTAAAAATTTACGCTAAAAGCCTGTCAAATAACGTTAGAAGTGTACCCCACGTGGAATTGTTTGAATAAATAATACTTTTTGAAGAAAAGTCTGTTTTGAAACGAACTAATCTAAACTTTTATGGCAAATCGAGAAATTTAAATTGAAACTTAATGAATTACATTAACGAAGAAATTGTAAATTGAGTATTGTTAGCCACATTCCAGTTCTAGTAATTTAGATAGTTTGAAAATTGTAAGTTCAAAAGTCTGAGTTTTGAAGACTTCACGACGTCACTTCGTTAGGATATTAGGTCGACAGGTCGGTGTTTTCTCTCTTTCTATAAGTGTGAAACAAAATAGGTACTTAATCCAATAACGACTTACCTGATAAACTTTTGACCAAATAGTCATCAAACGGGCCTAATTGTCTCTCAATGTAGATACCTAATTACTACTACATGTTGGAAACGCTGTAAAACACTAAACAGTGTCATGCAATTTAAATTACGCCCTCCAATTTTCACCACATAAAAACAAGTCACAAATGTCAGACCTCATAAAACGACCTAAAATAAGGAACTTATTAATTTTCATCCACTTTACATGAGTTTTTAATGAGAAGACTCGGTTGCTACTTTATATTAATTAAAAGTTAGCAGTATTTCAATTTATTCTCATCAACGGTATCAAACGGCTTAAGAGCTTCAGACCTCTTACAACCGACGAACTAAACAGACTTAAAAATTTCACATTATTTGTATTAACGTGAATAAAGTTACGCCTTATTACGTCATAGTACTTGCCTGTTGTATTTAATACGCCTAAAATCTCTGAACGGTTAGGCAGTGGAGGTCAGATAGGTGACTGCTCGATCTAAAATACTGGTATTCATCATTCTTCATTTGGTAAGACTGGAAGCCGAAACAGTGAGAGCAGCGGTGGCCCAGTGGTGGCGACCCCGACTTACGAACAGTCATTCGTGGATTCGAACCCAGACAGGTGCATTACTTTGTGTAATTTATTTTATCACCACTGGTCTCAAAACCGTGAACGAAAACATCCTGAGGAAACCCGTATGTCCTAGAACTAAAAAAATTGAAGACATGTGACATCTACCGACCCACACTGGGCCCACGTGGTCGATTATTGCCCCTTCCCTCTCATAGAGAGGAGGCTCTCGTAGTAAAGGTTCGGCAGATGATGCCATGACTGTAAATGCAATAAATGTATGTTTATAATAATAAAGATCGTGTTAATGTAACTTTACAATGATTGTACCCACACCATCCATCTCCAGCTCATAAATTTATCACCCCAGAATCCCCACATCATCAAATTACGTAGAAAACGTAGCATCAGTTTAATTGAACTTGGTAGCTGTCAGCTGTGAGCTCGAGAGCTCGATTTATAGCTCCCTAGACCTGCGCCACAGTACTTACAACATACAGTATCTCAATTCTTTGTTCGCAGGGTGGCTGACAGCAGCTTGATGAGAGTTGTCGGGAGTCAAGCTGAATGGCGTGCAATTGGAGAGGCCTGTGTTCTGATAACTGATAATGATTTCAACTAGGCATCAATGTTCAAAAATCACAATCGGCTCTCATTCAAACAGGTCATAAATAGGTTACTCGTAAGTCAGGGCTGTCGCATCGAGTCGAGATACGCGGCAACGTTTCATATGTAGGTGCAATATAACAAAAAGTTTACTTGAAAACCCTAATACCCAACCACCCTTAACGTGATTGACGTAACCAAGGTTTTGTAGCAACATTTTAATTTGAAAGAGTATCCCTGAAATTTCTTTCCCGTTCTTCTCCATAGAGATCTGCGCTTTACAATTAGTAACAACAGTCGTCACAGTTATTCTGAATTGTGACTAAAACTGTAACTTCATTTTTAACCTTCTTTGCCAATTTAAAAGTGAGTTATAAATGCTTTGACTTTGGGAACCGAGTTTGGTTTCACAAATAGTACCTCGGTGGTTTACTGGTTACTTTTATACAGTGGCCGCATCGTGACTGACCAGAGTGCAGCCGTAGACAGTACTCCGGTATTTAAGCCACGTTCCGATTATGATGTGAGATTGTACTGCAATTGGGTAATAGTGCTGCATCGTGGATGTATTGCCTGTTTTTATTGCTGACCTGGTTTGCTGGTTGGCTGTTAAGAATGAAACGTTTTATGTTTTTTAGTGTGCGTCAAACACTGCAACGTAATGGTATCTGTGCTATATATTTGAGAAGAATAACTAATTTAGTTGCATTTGAGACATTATCACTATTTTGAAGTCCCTTTTGGAAGTATAAAAACATATTTAAGTCCTTGAGCGTACAACGTGTCCAAGACTAGATGATGCAGTAAGGTGAAGTAAGTAAGTAGAGTAGATGCAGTAAGATAAATGTTTTATTTAATAACTACAAACGTATTCATTGGTGATATAACTGTCGTATAATAAGATGGCATTACAAGAAGTTAAATAAGGAATTGCCCTGTAATAGGGCCAATTTCAGGCTGGTGTGATGCCACTATAAATCATTGACATTACGATTCAATACCAGCAACGTTTAAGTCCGCAAATCCCAATCTAACGATAACAATTACAATACAATTATCCGCCCATACAATAAATCCATATACACAAATAAATACCAGCCATTTATTGCTCCAGAATTATCATTTATCGATATTCCTCGCTACACAAACAAACGAACAATATGATTCACAAAATCTAATTTCCATTCTATTGTGCGTGCGATACAATTCAATCACCTGATTGGCTGGTCCTCTCTATCTTACATATAGAGAGGGATGGGTATAGCAATCTTTAGTCAACAGGAGCATCTTGACGTTTACATTGTTATCAAGCTGTGGATCACTTCATACAGATTAAATCTGAAATACACTTAGGTACTTCATAGTGCTTTGTTAGTTAAATATGTCGGCGTGGATTGTGTTCGCTAACTTGTTATTTTATGTGTTGATTTGGAGGAAGTTTGGAGAAGCTGGGATTTTATTTGTTATATTTTGTTGTAGGTATGTTAAATTATGTTGTTAATTTTAACAGTTCAGCGTACTGTGAGGGCAATTGGAAGGAATTATGGGAGGCCTTTGCCCAGCAATGGGACAGTAAAGCTAAATAAAAAAAATACTAATACAAATTAATTTGTGTGTTGACGTTAAAAGTGTAGCAAACTTTTGTGATAAAGCAGTAATGTTCTTTAAGTTTATTACTTGCCTACATATGACATTTAAAATGCAAGGACATCAGTCTATTTTCTTTTCAAGTGCCCTAATGTTTGGCTTGCACTTTACTGGAAACGACGACTTACGTATTTACTTGAAACATGCTTGTCTTGTAGTTCTCGTCTTAAGAGGGAGCATTCAGAAAGTTGGCAACCTCGCAAAAATTCAATTCAATTCAATTCTTTATTGCAATCACATGTGTTTTACAAGATCTTATCATTTGAATAAAGTTCACATGGACCCTCAAAAATCAAAAAAATTAAAAATAAATCAAAAATAAATAATAATAAATCTGCCAATATTTACCTGTTTTAATGAATTTCACAACATTACTGTACGAAAATAAGAAATATGGCTAACTAGGGAACTAAAATATTGATTATGAAATGCAATCATTAATTATGGTAACACCGAATAATCAGTTTTAATTGAAAAAAAAAAAACTATTTGGAAACTTTCCAAATGCTTTTTTTACAACTAAAACGGTTACAACATCAAATTCTGTTTTATTTGCATTCCTTATTTCTTATTTTCATACTAAGTAATATTGACAAATTAATTAAAGTACATAAATATTTGACAGCTACTTGCGATTTTGCCAAGTTTCTGGCTACGCGATCTTAACAGAATTTAGTTTTCTAAAGAGATTTTTAGTAAGTCTGTTTTCAAAAGTAAAATGTTATACAGTGTAAATGTTCAGTTCCTACTGAAAATTATAAAATCAATGTCATTGTAACCTACTTCAATTAGTGATTGTCATTGTAACTTACTTCAATTCTGTCACGCGTTCTACAGTGGTACAGAACCAACGGTTAGCAGTCGTATTTCAATTATTCAATTATTATAAGAGTGATCTTATTATGATTGAAACCAGAAACACTGTTTGTACATTGTGAGTTACCGATATTTCGGCGCTGATACAAGCACTATGATCAAGGACGAACTGAAGTTATAGCGGGTGGACTTTTATGAGCAGAAAAATCGGTGTACCCTCTTTCTTTTTCGTTTTTTGCACAAGGGTAGATATACCATTGTGCTTGCAACAGCGCCGAAATATCGGAACTCATGAAAAACAGAAAACACGGTAAATAGGTATCCAATTTCTAGTATTAATGATAAGCTAGTGTGACCATGACAGTTTAGAAATTAATTATTCTTTATTATGACTTTTCCAAAACTATTTTTGTAGTGCCTTTATTGTCAGTTGGTCCGTATTAAAATAAGACGCGTCTCCCCTACACAAACGACGACCATGTAGATGAGTCGTGGCTGCACAGTCTATGACTTTTACATATTTAAAAATATCTCCTTTGATCGCAGTATTGCAGTATATACCTAGATACTTGAATTCAGCTGCCTGCGGTAGATGGACTGGAAGCCGAACCTAACGTAGTAAAAAGCCTAGATAGATGAGCATGACCCACGAGCAATGAGCATTTCTACACAGTATACATCAAAACGCTAACCAATAACTTTTCCGGATACTTAGCCACCGTGAAACATTTTCTCCTCACACATGTTTGTTCAACAAGCTTAGTTATCCTAAATATGTATGGACACTGTTGTCCAGAATCGCAGGTAAGAACTCAGCGTTGTATCCGAGCTGTAGATTATTTCTCGCTGCACGGCGGGAGATAGATGTCTTCGCTTGAAAGCGTCGCGACGACTTTAACGGGGTAGAAATGTGGTACAAGACATTGGCTCATAGTCACCGTTACTTGACATGAAACAATTGCAATAGGAATACATAATAATAGGAATTCGGATGACATGATAGCTTCTCCGAAGACTTGATAATCACCTTGCTGTAAATGACATTTTGCTATGCAGATTGGATCCTATTTACCCTTTTGGATTTTCAAATCAAAACTATGACTCACTTTCGTATTAATTTGCATTACTAGCAGAACCATCGTCGAATGAGGCATTTCAAACACTGTTATTATATTTAAGTGTTTTTTTTTTTCAATTTAATTACAGCCTTATATTTCGCCACTTCAAAAGTAATTAGTAACAGTTATCGCTACAGTTTATAACTTGCCTCGTGCTTAAACTAAAATCAATTTATCCAGCGCTCGCGCAGAGCAACTAAATCGATTACGTCAGCGACTGTTTGTCCGGTAATGGAGCTATCCGTGACGTCGCACAGTGATTCGTCTTTGTCTCTCAGTAGCTTTTGTTTTAAAACTAAATAATACAATCGCTTGTTGTGACTTGTTTGCTTTTGAATGTACCGAGATGTGCTTTTTGAGCGCGAGGTGACGGAATACATGAAAAAACAAATTAAATTCTTAACTGGCGCAATTTTTATAGAGGGTATGTCGTGGTTAAATAATAACAGACGCTCGAATAGATCTATCAGTTAAGCCGCATTGACCTAAACTGGTCCTCGGATGGGTGGCCACTCATTAGGTACATACCGAGTATCCTCCGTGCCTCGTCATTGGTCCCTTCTGTCAATTATATAGATTTTACTTAAATAATATTTCTTGTCAAATTGTCTGCCTATCACTTCACTACATATTATAAAACGAAGTCTCCCGCCGCGTCTGTCTGTCCCTATGTATGCTTAGATCTTTAAAACTACGCAACGGATTTTGATGCAGGTTTTTTAGTACCTAGATAGAGTGATTCAAGAGGAAGGTTTTAGCATATAATTTTACACGGGCGAAGCAGCGGGCATCGGCTAGTCAATAAATAATACTCGTAGATATTTTTTGTAATGTAAGTATACTTTTATTTCAACCCGGATGTCGGTATTTACTCAGCCGGTCCAAGTATTATAGTTCTTGTTATCTGCTTCATTTGTAGAACGATGAGTAAATAACGTCCGGTATTTGTTAGGTACTCTGTCGATACATTTATTTCCTATAACTTCCATCTCTACTCCAATAATATCTGACTTATTGGTCAACAGAGGTCATTCGAGGTCACTGGACTTCATTCCAGACGGATTGCTATTTGAGCACAAAATTATTATCAGCCATTTGGAACGTCCACTATAACCGAATTCATGACTATGGCTATTCAACATCCTGTTTTTAACAACCGATTCTCAACCTTATCGCTACGGAATAGAACTACAATAAAACCAGACGCCTCTCTTGAAGTATAGCTTCATTTTTGCATGTAACGTGTAAAAAAACTGAACATCTCACCCCAGACGACCCTTAAGCCTTTTCCCGTTAGCGTTACTATCACCCAGCTATAACCAATGCTATCTACTTGCGACTTATAATACTGAACTTTATTACTTAGACACACAGTTGAAAATCGGATGCAGTGAACTGCAAAAATAAATTGGTCATGCTGACCGCACGAACCAAATTATTAGTGCACATTACTCTTTCCTAACTTCCTTACAATAAGGTTCAAAGTTTTTCCAGGCAGCTGCGCAGATATTTGGAAATATTTGGCCTCACGCCAGCGCGTCAATAGACCGTAGTGGCAGGAGTGACGTCTCGTGGCCGTTACAGTGTGTTTACACCGCAGTTACCGCCGTTTGCTGGTGTAATGTGCTCTTGAAGCCACCAGTAAGTGGCTAAAACCTTAAACAGAACAGATCTCGACATGTATTGGGGATTAGAGCCCCAAATTTCGCGCATCGTTTAGCAGAATTGCTGAAGTTTCTTTTTATGTGATAGCTTTTGCAAATACGCCAAATGCCACCTGATGAAATGTAGTTACCGACACCTTTTTTACGGATGGAAAATCATCAAATAACTTCTCCCACTCTGGGCTGAGCGGGAGGGAGTGTCAGACTTTTACTGACTATAACCCATCCATGTTCCTTCCTCGCCCTTTATGTTCCGGGGCCGCGGTATCTCTTTCAAACAGTCCCGCAGCTCCAACAGGCTTCGGCCCTTGCGGCCTTCACTGTGCTGACATCTCTTTGAGGTACGCGTGGAACACGAACGCGCCGTCGACACGGCCTGTCGTCATAAGACGGACGGACGGCGAGCTAGCCCATAGCTCACCGTCCACAGGCCGTGCCAACGGTGACCGGGGGCCACCACATGACCCAAGACGCCCGGTGCGTCTCCCGCGGCGCGGCTGGGGCGAGAGGTTCTCTCTCTTTCGCGTTCCGCCACCTCCTTCGCTAGCATTACTGCTTTGCAGACGGAGGAAGAGCGTTGCTAAGGCTTTGTTGCTTAAATGTTTGGTTCAAACATTTTATGCCATGTTTTTTTTTATACTCTTAATTGGCGTGTGCTAGAAACAAAAAACCGAAGACATTTTTGTGACAACCAGCGCAACGCAAGTGTGGTGAATTATGTTCTATCCATTCACTACATTTTATAGAGATTATACCTGTGTCCAAGTAGTGAAAAAATTTGAGGCTGAGAATGCTATCTTCAATAATACACCAAAAAGAGGCATGGTGGTAGAACTTGCCCAGACAAGCCTATTCACAAGCTCTATTACTGCCAGAACAACAGATCCGATGTCATTTGAAACTAAATTAAGATATCTAGCAGTTGCTTGCGTTTATTGCAAATAGTTTATCTTTGTCTGGTTCGTGATCGATCGCAGCTGTCGCCAGCTTGCATTTTGGCTTAATGTCTCCATTTAATCCGTTTTCGACGATTTCACTTGTTTATTAAGTATTCCCTAGTTTTTTTTTGCACTCGCTCGAGTTGTACTTACTTATGTGTTTTATTTTCCAAAATAGGCTTGAGTTTGCTCGCAACTCACCCGTTGTGAAGCGATGATGCGGCAAGACCCTCAAACTTTTATCATTATGATGATTATTTATAACATGCTGACCGTTGAGCGAAGTAAATACAAATAATTGTCAAGACACCCCGGTCTCAGAACTGTATAGAGATCAGTAATGTTTGGGTCTTCTTTTGGGTGGAAAAAGGGTGAAAATTCTAAAGTCGATCCATGTATTTTTAATTTATATCCACGTGTAACTTTTTACAGAGTATTAGTTGGCTTAAATAATTGTACCTTAAGTTTTTCTGTGGAAATGCAATATTATTATGTATGACCAATGTCCCAGTGTTGAATACTTGGTATTTACACATTCATTCACTTTTTCTCAGATGATTCTTTTAGTATCGCAGTACCTCTTGGGATACCCTGACGAACCCTATCTACAATCACATCACTATTACAACCACCATTGCACTATCAGTACTATCACAGTTAGATAAAGTACAAGTCCCATTAACAAGGCAAGTTCATTTAAAAATGTAGGCGTATCGAAATTGTTCGCGCCCGATACGTTGCGAATTCATAGGGACTCTCATTGTGCACGCCACTCGTAAACCTGCTTTACTGCCTACCCCCGATACCTTCACGCCTTCTAATAGCCTGTATTGGAATGAGGGACACACTGGGAATTTGCAGAAATAATAGAAATGTTTATACCGCGTTCAAGATCAAGATTGGCAACTGGTCAATCTGGAATAGTTGTCATGGTAGACGTTTGTCGAGGCCGGTTCCCTCTATAAATGGATGGACGGATGGAACGAAGGATGCTTATTGGATGGTAACCCTTTTTACATACTGAGACATAACCGTTTCTCCGAAGTCAAATTACTTCGTTGGGGCTTGGCAGATGATAATGAATTGCCAAGGTTTTCGATGAATTCGATGGTGAGTGATGACGTTGTTTTAGAAGATCTACATGAACAAAAAAGCCTTTGCCGGTGCGATTTAATTTTTAGCATTTTTTTGAAAAATTAAGTAACTTACGAAATAATGGCCCTGTCTATGTATGTTTGTATTTTCGATTAAAATTTTAAAGAATTTATAAGATTACGTTTCCACATCTCTCAGTGTACCAGCACCCCTGCGGCAGTAGTTACCGGCGCGCGGTTTTTACGCCTTCCACTGAATATTTAATCGAGATGAAGTGATAAAAAAATGTAGCCTCCACGATTGGGATGCCCATTGCCCGGGCCCCGGGCCACATTGAGCTGAGTAGCTTACACTACTTAATTATGAAATAGTTCTTGGTTCTAATTGGTGTTTCGAGGAGAATAGTTTATGTTATACGAGTATCTCGTGGTGAACTGTAACTTGTTATCTCAAACGAGGTAGTGATAGTGGAAACTTTGGTATCACGTATGTATTTTCTGAATGAGTAAGTATAAGTTTGACTTATATTCACTGTTTGTTAATTACACTGTTCATTATTTTATTTTCATTGTCTTGGTACCGCAACGCAGAAAAATTTTAAACATAAAATTAAAACATTTTTTTTTCCCTACGACTACCGCACCGCGTCCTTCGCAGAAACTCTTTTCACTTTAGTTTGTCTTTTATAAATAAAAAAAAAAAGCAAAAAGACTAAAAATCTTCATTGAATGTAACATCTACCCGTATTTCTCGAAACTAGTATCAATTTCTCGTGCAGTTCCCGTTCACTTGTACACACGGTGTTATTTCGCTATCGAGTCGCAGATCAGATTGTCGTCGGCGCTGCAACGAGCGGATTGTTCGATTCCATCGACAAATACTACACGGGAGAACTATTTTTGCACCTTATTTCCTTGATATTTTCTTTTGAGACTGATGTTACTTTCTTGCTTGCTTATTTTGTATATTTCTAATAGCATTTCCTGAGTTTAATGAGCGCTTTGCTTTATTTATTGAAACTAATGGCACAGTTAATTCTTTTAACTTCTTTAAAATTTTGCAATATTTCACTGAAACGGTCAAATAAAATAAATTACTGCTTCTGTTGGTGCGCATTTTCAACGACTGTGTCACCTGCAGGCATTCAGCAGATTTTAATTTTCTTCACAAGAACTGCCTCATGAGAAATTTTAAATAGCAATCAAATACACTTTAGGTTCCTGCCTCCCTACGGTCTTCCACCTGTCGCGTTCTAAAAAAAATAAGCCAAGACGTTTTTGTACTGAAATATATAACAGTCATTAAACCATTCAAGATATTCTCAAGACCTCCACCTTTTAGTAAATTTCATTTAATAAGTACTAGGTTGTCATGAATTCAAGCAGCACTTCGCAGACTCATTCAATTTCTTTACATTCGTACTTGTAAATGAAATTCGTACGAGTATAACACAATTTTATATTCGTAATGTTACGTTCTGTAACATTTTAACTAAATCGCGTAGTTCAAGTCGTGGAACGTACAATTGCAGTTTTCAAGAGCGAAAACAATTTTCCCTTTATATTTGCGAGATTTCAGCTTAGAATGTTGTGCGTCGTCATGACAGTATGCTGTAATTAATTTCTTGTTCCGTTGTGGATGGTTCGGTTGCTTCTGTTGTTTAATTTACACTTAGTGTGTTTAGTGCTGAAACGGTTTGAAATAATTATGTTGAAAATGCTGACGGGTTTTTAAGTCTGATTCTATGCTCGCTGATTCTGCATCTTTTTTCTTCTCCTATAATGTTGATATATAATAATGTGTGTTAGCCATCAACACTCTTAATACGTCTCTTTTTCTTTAGTGAGGTGGAACAGCTCAGCAGCTCTCGTGCCTCCGGACCATTTACGAATGTTTCTTCACACAAGACCTTTATCTCCTGCCACACTGACATCGCGTTTCTCTGTTACTTTGCCCTATCACTATAAGTTCTAGTAAGTCATACCTTTCTCTCAAAACCAGGACCAAAGTAAGCGACCTTTCTTTGCTTGCCGGTCGAAATCGATCTTGGCTTTATCTTACTGAATATACAGCTTTATTTATTTTAGAGATCAGCACCCAAAATCTCCTGTACCAGCAAATTTCCCTAACTCCATCACATGCCGAGCTCTCAATAAATAGCTGCCGAAACTCGTGCGATGATTTATATCTCCCCTCAGCTGAGTTATAGCATCGCATCGAGCTCAACTTTCTTCGTCTCGCTGCGAATTTGTTCCTTCGCTAACGAGTTTGGTGTCTTACTTTCTTTTAAGGAAAACGAAATGGGTACGTTTGTATGGAATTGTATGACTGTCGTACAACTGGGCTAAATGATTGGTAATTAGTGCCAATGTGGTAACATTTTTAACATTGTCAACCCGAATAGCGCAGCCGTAGTTTGCCATGTAGTATATAAACACGTGGTGTTCACGACACAAAATTCGTTGCTTAGTGCGGCACTAGATGGCATTGTGTGTAATGTCGAGCTATATTTACATTTATTTATTTATATTTGTTGTTTGTAAATGAAGAAAGAGGACTTGGCGACGACTTTTTAGCCGTATTATACACAACTCTCCGAAATTTAAATTACGCAAAAATTTCATAACTTCAGATCGCACACCGGGAAATTAATGCTAGAACCAAAACCAAACCAAATTAATTCAACAATTTTTCCTTAATTTCTAAACGAAATATGTACTTTGATCTATTCCATTGAAGTACAAAATGATAAATGTATCTACTTATAGCCTATGTAATTATCCTGTAGTAAAATAATTAGATACTAAACTAGTAGCAGGCTCCACAAAACACCAAAATACACTAGTCTCATCCGCCATCATTTATCATGATTAATCCTCTACTACATAAAATCGAGATAGTGTGTCAGTATTTATGGTAATAGCGGCGTGTCTGCCCACCCCTGGCCATAAAGCAGCGTGAAGAGTGGCCGGCGTGAACCACGGGTTACGTTTTAGGGGACTTGTACATGCACTTGTGCTCGCTACGTGGGGACGACATGCCGTTATTGGGGCTTTAGTTTAGGGGCTTGAAATGTCAAAAATTAGTCTATAAGTGGTGTCACGATTCTGATGTAAGTTGCCCCGGTTTATTCCGATATGAAACGATTTTTACCTAAAATGTTTTCACCGAAAGTGTATGTTTCGACTTTTAGGAGTACTGAGTTTCAAAAGAATATCAAGGCAGCCTTTTTGTTCTTGTTTTCAACCGACTTCCAAAAAGAGGAGGTTATCAATTCGTCTGTATGTTTTTTTTTTTTTTTTTTTTTGTGTTTGTTACCTCATAACTTTCGACTGAGTGAACCGATTTTGATGATTCTTTTTTTATTTGAAAGCTGGTGCTTCCCATGTGGTCCCATTTTAATTTGCTGAAGATCAGATGCTGGTCTTCGGAGATATACAATGGAACTCTTCAAAAATGTACGGCAAATCTGCAGTGATTGCTGTTATCGCTTGTAGGTTTATTGTTTATACAACATCATGACGTAATATCACGCCTGTATGCTCTGAGGGGGTACGCAGATGTGTACAATACACCCAGATTTCGACAGTGTTTGTTACCTCAGTACTTTCGACTGGGTGAACCGATTTTGATGATTCTTTTTTAATTTGAAAGCTGGTGCTTCCCGTGTGGTTATATTTTAATTTGCTGAAGATCTGATCCGGATCTTCGGAGATATACAATGGTACTCTTCAATTTTACACGGCAAATCTGCAGTAACTGCTGCAATCGCTTGAATGTTTATTGTTTATACAACATCATGACGTAACATTACGCCTGTATGCTCTGAGGGGGTACGCAGATGTGTACAATATTCCCAGATTTCGACAGTTAGGTGTATTAAGCTCCATTTATTGGGGATAAGCCTCATCTTAGCCTAACCTTGCCATGTATTGTTTTTTTTTTATTTTATTGGCAAGGGTACTTCAAGGGTAGTTTGATGAGAATTTGGTTAGGTTCTGATTATGGGATCCATGACAAAGGAACGGAACTCTTCAATTCTTAGAAGCAAATTAACGATACTCGGCCAAATCTTTTAAAGGCTATCCGGATATTTGAGTCACATACCATAACGTCGTTATTAACCGACTTCAAAAAGGAGGAGGTTCTCAATTCAATGTTCCCCGATTACTCGAAGATGACTGGACCGAATTTGTTTTTAATTGTTTGAAAGGGTATACTTCCCAGAAGGTCCCATAATCATCAAGTCAGGATCCTGATAATGGGATCCTGGAGAAATAGAGAGAACTCTTCAAATTTTATAGGCACACCGGAAGCGATTTGGGTAGTTTTTGAAAGAGTACTTTCTGTGAGTGATCCGATTTAAATTTGCTAAAGACCTGATGAAGAGCTTCGGAGAAAGGCAACGGAACTCCTCATTAAATGTAGCAAATGTGTGTCTCTTACTGGGATTGCTGAAATCTCATGTCTGTCTATTGTTTACACCAGTTCATAACAAAAAATCACGCTGGTACGCTGTGAAAGGGTAATGCACATATTGTGAACCACTAAAAAGTGAAAAATAAAAACTTTTTTGCAAAAAATAAAACCGACTTCACACAAAAAAGTGAAAAATA
The DNA here is from genome assembly GCA_950022955.1 of Xestia ashworthii. NCBI lineage: Eukaryota > Metazoa > Arthropoda > Insecta > Lepidoptera > Noctuidae > Xestia > Xestia ashworthii. Next base: position 900,109 of record OX465557.1, read on the forward strand.
ACTTTAGCTTCTGAAGTCGGTGACAAAAAAATTAAATCAATCAAACAAAGGTCGCCGACTTCAGAAGCTAAAGTTATTTTTCACTTTTTTGTGTGAAGTCGGTTTTATTTTTTGCAAAAAAGTTTTTATGTTGTTTTATTTTACTTGTGCCTCACTCTATGCCTAGGCCATAAAATTAAAGTAGGAGCTTTGACTCAAAAGTATAATTAAGTGATACAATCCAGAAGTATGTAATAACCTAGAGTAAGCAAACGTTACAATGAATATGTTTCTAGAATGTGCTTTGATTATGCAATTCATAACTTAATGAAGAAAACCATTCCTTTATCAGCCAATAGGAGAAAATCAAAATCAAGAAGCATTCCTATGCAGTTCCTACATAGTAGACTCGTTTCACATAGACGTCAATAGTACCGGGAAACGTGTCACCGGGTTTATTGCACTTTTTATACCGACACCACTTCGCGACACCATAAAATATTTATATTTTATAGCTACTAATAAAATATTTACGTCAAGCTTCTGATACTCGAACCTACCTGACGAATAAACAGAAATATCTCTTTTCTAATTCAACATTCCCTTTTTATATAAAAGATCTTTCGGAACCGTATAAAATTGTGTTTAAAGGTTACAATTTTACCGTATCCTGTCTGTTTACGGAGTGCCGTAAATTTTTATTTGAGCACTTTTTATATTTTTTTGTAGGTTGATACGACTCTTTGGTTTTTGAAGGAGAATAAAATAATAGTATATGGTTGTTATTTTTTAGTATAATGTGTGTATTTGCAAAAGTATGGATACTTTAGTTACGTAGTATTTAATGTACCTACGTTACTTTATAGAAACGAATATTTGGATATTTAAATTGGGATATAAACAATCTTAAAATTTGGAGCTTACGTTCATTACAACTTATTTATACTCATTCGGAACATACATTTTGGCACTTTTGTTCCAAAGTATTCCGCTTTGCAAGATAGCAAAGAAGGTAACTTCGGTATAAAGTTATTGGTATATTATTTACGTTGTTTACTGAATGACAAGACCTTCGTAATTAATTTTCTTTAAAAACTGTAAGCTCTTGCCTATAAATCTGCGATAGAGTAAAATAATATCAGTTTCTACCCGACAACTCTGAGAGCGCTGCAAACTTTAAGAAATGCTGTCAAAACTTATAAAAATCTGGCGGGCGATGGAAGTTGGAAAAATCTGTATCGGGCGTCAATTTAATAATTCTGCTTTCTGTGAAAAATTGTGCATAGTGTAAAATTCTTAGATGGTAGAAACAAGAAATATTTTTTGGAGATACGCAATATGAAATAGCCTAAAAGGCGTTGCGAACGTATTGGCAGACACGATGGTTTGGACGAAGAACGCCAGAAATGCAAAATGACAGATTAGCAAATAGTCAGATGTTACAATAAGTCACAAATGGTTAGCAAAATTACAGGTAATATTTGTCAACTAGCTTCTGCCCGCGACTTACGGACTTCTCTCTCACTTTCTAACAGATTATGAATATTTTGTTGTGCGCGTGTTCGGCGCTCTTCTTCTGTCTCTTCATGCCAAAAACATTCAAATAACATAAGCTCGAAGACATATTTATTCGATAAAATAAAATAATAAATGGGAGTTTTGGCCAGTAGAGTCAAATTTTCAATCCATCGTCATCGAAAATCGAAAATCAGTCCTAAACTGTTACCTCCTAAACCGCGTGGAGGTACTCCCAGTTTTTGTCATTTTATAATTATACAGTGAAATTAGTGATAGCTTTGCAATAATTTTCACATCAGATGTTTCTGATCTTCGATTTTTTATAAGTCAACAGGAAATGCCCATCAGACCAAACAACTTTCGCTAAGACGTCATCATTCCTATGTGTTATGGTGTAGCTGGGCTCTTGTAGTTCCACAACAGGTGTTCCAGATCTTCGATTTTTATAAATTAACAGAGAGTGCTCATCAAATTGAACAAATTTTGCTAGAACGTCATTCCTATATGTGTTATGGTGTAGCTGGGCTATTGGAGTTCCACGACAGGTGTCCCAGATCTTCGATTTTTATAAGTCAACAGAGAGTGCTCATCAGATTGAACAACTTTTGCTAAGATGTCATTCCTATATGTGTTATGGTGTAGCTGGGCTCTTGGAGTTCCACATCAGGTGTTCCAGATCTTCAAATTTATTCTCTCAGCAGAAAATGCTCGTCATGCGAAACAATTTTTGCTTTGGTGTAATTTTTGTATCTCTTATAGTTAAGCTGGTCTGTTGCGGTTCTGCATCAGGTGTTCAAGTTTCCAAGATAAATTATAGCCTATATGTTGCCCAGACTTAATATCTATACAACAAAAAAAAATCATTCAAATCCGTCCAGTACTTCCGAAGATTAGCGTGTACAAACAAACAGACAAACAGACAAACAGACATCCTTTTTTTTGGATTCGTACTCTATTACTGTTTCTAAACCCTTTTCAATTATTATTTTTGAAATATTTTCAATGTACAGACACAGCTTTTTTACTCTTTTATTATATGTATAGATATAGATAGATAGATATAGATATCACTATTTTCCTGTCAGAAAGTTTTGACACTTTCTAGGCCTTGTGCATATTGAACACTTGTTCATGCACAAGCAGTAATTTTACAACTTTTAACAATTAACAACAGGTACTCGTATTTCAAATAGAACAGTTTGTTTCTGATGTACGAGTATTATTGCCATGTCACACTTGCTTCTATGATCTGTGCTTCCCTGTAAGAAATGTTGGGTAGTATTGAATTCAATCCAGAATCAAGTGTCCGCTTCGCAACTGAAATCTCGAAGAAGAATTGTTTTCAAACGTAATCTAAGATAGAAACAAGTTTTAAACTTATAAAAATACTGAAAGTTTCCACGAGAGAGTTGGTCTCAGGGAAAAAGTATAAAATTGGCTAGTTTTGTTGTGAACGGAAATCCAAAATACAGTTACGATACAGGTAAATGTGCTCTTGTCATATTCTGAATATCAGCAAGATTTGTATTTTATATTTTGCGTACAGAAAGTGTTTTACAATGAGTAGAAAAATTGGATAAAAGTAAAGTGTGCGTTAATAAAAACTCACATGACATCCCGCCAGTAATCCTCAAAGGGCAGGATCAGCATTCCTACTAGTACGCTCACATTTTGTAGCATTTTTATTCAGTTTAAAGCAATGTTATTGCCATCAACCGGACATAAATCCAAGATTCAAAAGGTCGAGGGTAAGAGTCTAATGCTGCAGCGATTTGCTGCTGCGCTACGTGTCATGGGTTAGAGCAACTAACACAAGTAGTTGTACCGGCAGTACAAGTACGTAAACGGCAGTGTAAGTACGTACGAATGAGTTTTTGACTCCATAAAAACTCATTTTATCGAGAATAACTGTCAAATTTATCTAATCGAGTCCTATCGAATCCTACGTACTTGCACTGCGGGTCTGGTTATTTGTGTATGTGAGTCTAAATATTTGTAAACGCACCCACAATACAAGTCAAATTACTAGTATGATATTTAATAAACTCAAAATTAATAATATATATATATTATTCTAAGGATAATGTAATTATGTAATACAAACAAAAAAAAGCAGAAAATCAAAAGTCTTAACTTCTCCTCTTTATAACTGTACCGACAACTTCACAAATGCGATCAACATCAAACAAAGAGTCGGTTTATTACGGTACAATTACGGAAGTCCCAATCTTTGCGGACACGAGGACCAAAAACTGGCATCCTTAGGAGTAAAGGACCATCTTATTTGTAAGAGCGTATAATCCGTGATTGAAGGGGTTGTAATAAAGGGGAATAATGTCGAGGAGACTAGTTTCAATGGGGATAGTGGCAGTTTAGTGGGTAGTTGATTACGTGGAGTTGAAGGGGTTGCAATTGTTTTTAGCTGCAGGAGAGACGAAGGGTACTGAAAATAGAATTCGTGAATTAGAAGCAAAGTTTTATACTACGAGTAGTTACCAGTTGTAAAAGAGTTTTTCGGTTTCATCAATTCACCAGCTATCCCATCCATGAGATCAATAAATAAATAAAAACTACAATTTGGGTTTTTAATTTTCAGTTAAATGGACTAAAGAACGCATCTGAACTCGGGATTGGGGGCTCGTGACGTCAAAACTCGCTAAAAATTATACCAAGGCGTGATGTATTGAAAATTTCAAAAGAGTCGTGTCTTCGTCAATTTTGATCATGTAAGAAAAAATACGGAGCAAATATTTGTTGATAATCTTACTGACGAACTAATTATTTTGTTTTTTTATCTACGCTATTATGTACGTTAGTCTGTAAGGAGTGTAAATCAATGGGCCAAAGTTGCCTGAAAATAATTAAATGTAAGTTTGTATTATAACTTCTTTGCATAACACAATCTGTTATCGCAGGCCCAAATGCCTACTTAATCTGTTGAACACAACCTGAGAGAAGTACTAGGCTCACATAAGTATCAGACACGTTGATTCAAGAGTCTCACACTAATTTGTACAGATCGGTGTTCCTACGTGATTGCCAGCGCTGGATGCCTTCCAACCCCAATTACTGCCCTCTACCAAGATATAGTAATTAGTTTCATGGCTGTTTAGCTGGATACGTGGTGTTTGAGTAGTTTGGGTGAGCCTGAAGTAGCTGGCGATGTATAGTGCTGTCTCATGAACGTAGTATGTAGACGGAATACATGGAAAATTTGACACATTGTATCAACAGGATAATTATACTAGAGGCCATCCAAGTGGAAATCGATTTCAAAGCTTCGCATTTCTAAAACATCTACGGAATTACACACGCTTTTTGAATTAATCAATATTATTGTAATTGTTTTTTAAATTGCTGATTTACTAGAACCCCATCCATTTTATAACTTTTATATGATTGTTGTCGCTTATGGAATGTCACTTTGGCATGGCTCTCTTATCATTATCGGAATTTATTATTATTTTCTGTCAAAAGCTGAAGTTAAAAATGTAATCCAAGAAATGTGAGCACAGTGATCTAGTTTTTTAATCTAGAAAAGCATTTCAAATTCCATATTTAAACAATTTCCTAACACAGAACGTGTTTACAAAATACACGCTTTGTCGCGTTACATCGTTTCGATAGAGTTCAAAACGTTTGAATCGTTGTTCAAAAAAAACCGGCCAAGAGCGTGTCGGGCCACGCTCACTGTAGGGTTCCGTAGCTTCCCAGACCATTAAAAATACCAACATTTTTCGTCAGCAAAAATAACTTTGTTTTTCATAGTATTTGTATGAAAAACAAAGTTATCATTTGCGTTTTTTTGAAAAAGTGCTATATAACTCAAAAACTATTCAACTCATCAAGTTGAAAATAATTTTCCTAGAAAGTTCATATAAAGGTCTACTTCTGTGATTTTTTTCATATTTTTTAAACTTATGGTTCAAAAGTTAGAGGGGGGGGGGACACATTGTTTTTGACTTTGTAGCAGATATATTACATAAGCTGCTACTAGTTTTTCAAACCAAACAAATAACCTTGGTCAACAACATTTTGAGGTTATTTTGCCAATGAAACCATGAACCCGAAACACGTTAGAGAATGGATAACCAGCATCATACATAAGACGGTTAGGTGTTAGGTAGCTCAAAACAGTATTTACTTAGAATTGAGAAGTTGTAAATAACTAGGAATCATGTGAACACTAACCAATGTCGGCAATATTGATATGCAGATTGTTCATTGTCTACGGCACAGATTCGGGTCATAAAACCATCTTTGGAATCCTCATAAAACATACAATCCAAATAAAACAATGGTTATAGGATTTATTAAAACTTTTTATTTGACATCAAAAATAATTTTATTATAGAAGTTGTCGCGTTTCATTCCACGCAACCGTCAAATCATACGGGTCGCGCTCAGTCATTGTAAAGATACACTTAAAAATCCATAACTTTATCAAGAGTATATTTACGCAAACAATTCAGTCATGTGTGTGTATGGGATACGGCAACGTATTAATTAAGATGTATCACCTTAAAATTAGAATTAATAAATATAAGCAATTCATTTTCCATGTTGCCATGTTAAGTGAAACGAATTGTCAATTTTGCATAATTGTGAATTTCCGTTTTTAGACGTCAGTCTGGGTCCAACATCCGCGCACGCTTCACGTGAGAACCCGGACTCCCGGCGTTGTTCGGTTTTTTAAATTTAAGATGGCGGAGTAAAAATTTTCCACGCGTCCATGTGCGCAATATTTCTTTTTCGTTGTAATTTTTAACGCAATTCTGCGATGGACTACGGCCTGTAGCCACGAGGATGTCGGTCAAATCGATTTCGTCACCTCCGTAAATGTGGCGCAAGCAAATCAACGCTGCGAGAACTTAGCGCGTGGCTTCATCGATGACCGCGTGTCCACGGTAACCTCACGACCGACCGAAGGAGGTCGAGAAGACGCGGACGTAGCGATATCTTCGCTCAGCTCAGCGTGCCAGCGTCCTTGGGAGGCGTCCCGTCCGTAGGGCTCCGCATTAGCGTGAGTGTCTGCCACCATCCATGTGTGGTAGGCGACCCCAAGGACTATTCGTCGTGCCTGCTTCGCTTCCCGCACCCGCCTTCTACACCAGCCTCCGCGCGCCCAGGCGCGAGGCCACGACGATCGCTATCGAGCACGTGCTCTGGCGATCGCCCGGTCCCCCAGCCCCGCGGAGAACCGCGAGAGCTTCGGCGACGTTCTACGGCGTAGGGAGTGCGATCATGGTACCATGAGTAAGTTCACCTTTTTATATAATCTGGCCAGAGAAAAACTAGAGTCAGTGCGCGTTTAACTTCAGAGGCCCGCTGCCCTATTCCTACTTCAGAATACTTAGTAGTAAGGTGTAAACGACTTTGTACAGCCTTCGATAACTTATGTAAATAACTTGTGTTAATATATTACCATTGTTATTGTTCTAGTTGAACTTCCTAGTTTTATTCTGAACAAACCTCCCATAGTCTTTCCAAAGCAAGAGGTCCTTGAACCAATAGTTTGATGCATACTCCGAGAGCTTGAAGACCTTTTTATTTGTAATCCTAAAATCATCGTGTGTTTACCACACACGATGATTTTAGGATTCTACTTACTTACAACCTTAAACCACAACTTTTTTCTTTTGCACTACAACTACAACTTTAACTATAACAAACAATTAATTTTTTTTTTTTTTTTTTTTTTTTTTTTTTTCACACACAACAATTAATTATATTTTTTTTATTTTTTTTTTATTTTTTTTTCACACACGACAATGGCGCCCGAACGTTTATTATAACATTATACTATGGGATTTGTTTAGAGTATTTCTGGTGATTGTTTTTTTTTATAGTCAAAACTTGTTGCGTTAACATTCTCCAACACAATTTGTATTAGAAACTTTTAGGTGGCATCTGAACGGTGAGTGCTTCGCATTTTTGAGAGTTTATTTGTTTTGGTGAAGCAACATTTTACAGTTGAAAACATGACATTTTGATTTTAATTTGGGGAAATATTTTATATTCATGTACTGACAACAGTAACTTTATTTGGATTGCTCTCACTACTTCCTCAGCAAGCACCGTTCAGGTACTAACCGTTTAAATTTAATAATAATTTCTGTTGTGTCGTCACAATGGCAGACCCACCAGAAAAATTTGAAGATACAGAGGATGATGTGCACGACAAATCCGATTCAGACGATGTCTCTCGAAATGTAACGCGTAGACAAAAAGATGCATTTCAGCAATCAATGTCAACCGCATCCCATGACACAAAACACACTGACCAACCTTCACATAGTCAAACGGTACCAGCAGTCGACTCGAATGTCATAACTTATGTAGTACGCGATGACAATTTCAGATCATGGAATTTAAAGTTCACCGGCGACTCAAGTATAGTGGATTTTCTCTTGCGAATTGATGACTGCATGCGCACTAGAGACGTACCGGAACATAAAATTGTTAAATGTTTTTCAGACTTATTGGGCGGGAAAGCACTAGATTATTATAGACAGATTAGAGACTCAGTAGTCACTTTGGAGGATTTGCAAAATAAGTTTAGAACATTCTTCTCATCTTTTGACAATGATTTCACCTTGGAGAAACAAATTAGAGATCACAAGCAAAGCGTAGGTCAACCATTGCATATCTACGTGCTAGACATGCAAACCTTAAACTCAAGACTAACTTCACCATTGTCAGAAATTACCCTTATAGAAATTATAAAACATAATTTATTGCCAACCTATGCACAACTCTTAGCTGTCAATGACATACAGACCATTGACAGATTAATTTCACTAGGCAAGCGTTACGAAGCATACGCTGTATCCACACCATGTAACTCTGTCACAAAACCTAATAAGGGTCCGAAACAAGTAACCGTCCTTAACACTCAATATAAGAAAAAGGAAAAAACACCGGTTACATGCCAGAAATGTAAGTCTGGTCATACATATAAACAATGCAGATCAGTACCTGGCATTGTTTGCTTTAAGTGTGGGGCAAAAGGGGTACTAACTACCCGCTGTCCAAAGTGCAACCCACCCACAAACACCCACCCGGATCAAAAATCAAATTCAAAAAAACTAGATCACCCAGGAGTACCTAGTGCCTCTCCAAATAAACAACACTTAGGTACGGTGACTCCTGGTATAACATGTGGGAAACTAGACAACAGAATCTTTGTAGAATTCTTAATTAAAGACAGAACTTACAGCGGACTTTTGGATACAGGTGCAAACCTCTCAGTTATAGGTAACGATTACCATAACCAACTTTCAGATTTAGGATTCAAAATAAAACCAACACACTGGACCGCAAAGTGTGCCAACGGATCTCAAGTGAGAACGATAGGTACTATGTCCATACCAGTCAGCTTCAAAGATAAAACTTGGGATATCACATTTATGGTTATACCAGAGATTTCCGACAACTTCATTTTAGGCATGGACTTTGTACATCAATTTGGAATTTTAAATTATTTTTATTTTGATAGCATACAGCTAGTTGACAAAAATAACGACAAACACCCACAAGCTTCAAAACAGCTGAGCGGTATAACATCCAAAAAAGAACTATCACCATTAGAAACAATAGAACTAGAAAAAGTAATTAATAAATTTAAAACAATAAGTACAGAAGAGAAAGGTTTAGGAAAAACCGACATAATTGAACATAGAATTGTAACAACAGGTTCACCAATTAAACAAAAATACTACCCTTTATCGCCAGTGAAATTGCAAGCACTGAACGATGAAGTGGACAGAATGTTAGAACTAGGCGTAATTGCTCCATCTAAATCACCTTGGTCCAACCCGGTGGTTATGACTCCAAAAAAAGATGGTTCACTCAGATTTTGTTTGGATGCTAGAAAGCTTAATGATGTCACTCTAAAAGACTCCTACCCATTGCCTTATATATCTTCAATATTAGATAACCTTAAAGGAGCTCGTTATTTAACTTCAGTAGATTTATCAGCTGCTTATTGGCAACTACCACTTTGCGATTCCGATAATTTAGATGGTAATGGCACTTCTTGTCAGAAAACCGCATTCGTAGTACCTAACAGAGGACTATTTGAATTCAAGAGAATGCCTTTTGGATTATGTAACGCTGGTTGCGATTTGCAACGTTTGATTGACTCATTGTTTCACCACAAGTATGGCGAAAAAATTTTTGGATATTGTGATGATCTTTTAATAGCTACTACTTCATTTGAAGAGCATATTGCTATATTGAACGATGTCATAGAAACATTAAGCAAAGCAGGTTTGACAATAAATTTTGAAAAATGCGAATTTTGTAAAGATCAGCTAAATTACTTGGGCTACGTTGTAAGCTCAAAAGGCCTGCAAACAGATCCAAGGAAATTGGACTGTATTAGAAATTTCCCAAGACCAACTACAGCGAAACAGTTGCGAGCGTTCATAGGTTTATGTTCATACTACAGGAGATTTGTTAATAACTTTTCAACAATAATAGCTCCAATGACGGCGTTAATAGGTAAGAAAAAAGGAAAAGAGGCAATAGCTTGGTGTATTGAAGCGGAAAGGTCTTTCATAGCACTCAAAGAAGCACTTCTTTCTTAATGCTGGCTCACTGGGTACAGATCATGACGACTTGATAGGCGCAATTGACAGGCATTGTTTTGACGTTTTAGCCATCAACGAAACTTGGCTTCGACCAGGCGAGGAGGGCCGCGCTCCGGTGGTGCCGGGCTATCGTCTGCGTCACACACCGCGGCCGGCGAGTGTTCGTGAGGGCCGTGGAGGGGGTGTGGGGTCCTATTTGAGACGGGGACTGAGCGCGCGTACGTGTGCTAGTGCGGTCGATCCTAGGTTCGAATCTGTCGAACAAATGTGGCTAACGCTCTCATTAAACGGTAAAAAAATTGCTTTAGGAACAGCATACCGTCCACCATGGTTAGACCTAGTCCTTTTTCTCGATGCCATTACGGATTCGATTAGCTCCTTGGGTAATTGCGACCACTACATTCTGCTTGGCGATTTTAATGTTAATATGCAGGATACACATGGAACAAAAACGAAAAATGTTAATGAATTTCTGAATTGTCTAAATCTTACGCAATTGGTCACTAGCCCTACTCACCACACAGCAACCAGTGCAACACTCATCGATCTCCTATGTACTGACCTGATAGCAAGACACACAGCGGTAGAATCTTTTGGGTCACTCAACGGCCATTCTATTGTAGTGAGTGAGTTTAATATAAAGCGCGACAAATTTCAACCGTACCTAGTAAAGTTTCGGCCCCTTCAAAACGTGTGCACGGAAACATTTAAAAAAGACTTAGCGTCATTGAACCTTGGTACTATTTCATCGTTCGACACCGTAAATGAGATGGTACATGTCTTTAACACCAATATAATTTCATTGTTTGATGTTCACGCGCCAATAAAAACATGTACTGTAAAAGAAAAAACCTATCCCTGGATTACAGACACAATCAAGCTTATGATGCGTCTACGGGACGAAGCACTAAGTAATTATAGGAAAATGAAATCCGATTCAAAAAAGAAATACTACAAAGACTTTAAGCATTTAGTTATCACTTCCCTGTACAATGAAAAAGCTGCATATTTCAAACATAACATTAATAATAAAATAAAAAACCCTAAATTGCTTTGGAAAAATCTTAAATCCACCTTAGTTTCTTTTAAACATAGACACGACCTTCCGTCGCATTTTACCAATCCGGACCTAATTAACAGGAATTTTTTGATTGTTCCCGGTAACCCCGTGCCAAGCGCATCGCTTATTAATTATTATAATACTAATAGCCACGGTGAAGCAGTTTTTACAATCACCCCAGTGGACCAGAACAATGTTTCACGCACTATCGCTAGTCTCAAGAGTAACGCTGAAGGCTACGACAACATTACCCTGGATATGATTGAGATGACTTTGCCGCACACATTAAAAAATATAACGGACATAATAAACTGCTCCATCGTGACGTCAACGTTTCCTGACCAATGGAAAATTGCCTCCATTAGGCCATTGCCAAAAAACTCAAATCCAGTAGCCCTAAAAGACCTACGCCCTGTTAGTGTATTGCCATGCCTATCCAAAGTACTAGAGAAAACAGTCAGCTGCCAACTTTCGCATTTTTTAGAACAGAATAACATTTTACCAGATTTACAATCAGGGTTCAGAAAACAGCGCAGTACATCTACTGCTTTACTGGATGTCACTGATAATATACTATCAGCCCAAGATAAGGGAATGTGCACATTGCTGGTTTTGCTAGATTTTTCCAGGGCATTTGACGCTATTAGTATTCCGTTATTATTGTCAAAATTAAAATATTACGGTTTCGACCCCCAAGCCATACAATGGTTCCGCAGCTATCTAAGTGATAGGGAACAGCTAGTTGATCTGCGTCTGAGTGACGGCACTACTCTTAGATCGGCACCTGTTCCCGTAGAGAGGGGAGTCCCGCAAGGTTCTATCTTAGGTCCCATTATTTTTATTTTGTACTGCGCAGACATCATAAAATGCCTACATAAATGCAAGTACCATGTATATGCCGACGATGTACAACTATACATTTCCTTCAGACCAAACGAGTATGACAGTGCCATTAAAGACCTTAACGAGGATCTTCAACGTATCGCCGTTTGGTCTGAGGAGCACTGCCTGTCGCTGAATCCTACCAAAACTAAATACATTGTATTTGGCACCAGGCAGCAGCTATCTCGACTACCTTTGACTTTTGACCTGGAATTAATGGGCGAACCAATCGAGCGTGTATATGAAGCGCGAAATCTGGGTCTGGCGATGGACAAAGACCTTCGTTTCGAAAAGCACGTAGCAAGCTCTGTCAGAAACTGTTTTTACCGTCTAAAAGTTTTATATAAGATGAGGCCTTACCTATCAGAATCACTGCGGGAACAGCTGGTGGAGACCTTGGTTCTATCCAGATTAAACTACGCCGACACAGTGTACGGCCCGCGCCTACTAGCTCGTACCGATCGTCTCATTCAAAGAGTACAAAATGCTTGCGCGCGGTTTTGCTACAACATTCCCCGGCGAAGTCACGTAACACCTTTCCTAAACAAGCATTTTTCACTAAAAATGAAGTCCAGACGGAAACTACACTTGGCGTGCCTCCTGTTCGGTGTGGTTAAATATAAAAAACCAGAATATTTGTACAATAAATTAACTTGGCTAACTAGTAGACGGGAATGTGGGAGAAGGCAATGCTCGCAACAACTCTCGACCCAGTCTCATAACACAGCAGCCTTCAGGGGTAGTTTTCGCTATGCGGCTTCCAAAGTATGGAATAACCTGCCACCACCGATTAGAATGATCAGCACAATTCACGTATTCAGAAGACGTTTACGGCAGTATCTCATAGAATCGCAACGGAAGTTGGACATGGTCGCACTTAATGTCTCAATTATATGATGTACAAACTGTCATACCTACATATATAACTAGCTGGATCACGGTACAATATCTTTGTCGACTGCACAAAAGAATTAATAGCGGATGAATACAATTATTCTGCTCATGCTCACGATCGGTCTGCTTGGGTTTACGCCCCTTGTATCCTCAGCTGGAGGGTGGTGTCGGGATACCCGCGGCGCCGCAGCAACACATCGCATTTTGTGAGACCTGCGGTAGATAAAATGGTTCACTATCTTAACTGTCTATTTATTTATTTTATTTATTTATTTGCCTATACAAATATGTTCTGCAGCAATTGCTTGCGCATGTTCTTACCTAAAGTGCCTGGCCTACTTGCATGCGACTGGAACAAACGGCGTCGGGATGGCTCCATTCTCCCATCGTTTTCACTTTTATTTAGCAGTGGCTGACCCCTCGGGTGAACTGTGCCTCTGTCATGGGCATACCTATGTCTGTAAATGCAAAAACAAATTAGAAAAATGACAAAGATGTCCGTTCATTTTACACTAATTACCTATATCAACATTTCAAACTAACTTACCATTTTTAATTTTATTTTTTGTACTTTGCTCCATTTTCCTTCGGAAACGCAATATTTTTTGCCGTACTTATCTATGTACCCACACAATAGCCATCGCATTTGCAAACTTTTCCGTTCACTTCCCATTTAGTTATATTATTACATTATCACTCCATCGCGCTCGGCTGCTTGCAGCGTATTGAACGACGAAGTGCACGGATCGGTGACATAATATTATGCGTCTAATGGTTGGGATCGTGCGAAACAGGTTTATGTTGCCATGCGTCCGTTTCATTTATTTAAGAACTTTGGGCTGTTTGTTTTATCTTGCACTTTTCTTAATGTTTTATTCATAAGTAGTTTATCTGTCATTTTATTTTAGTATCTATTCACGCATACACAAATCTAATTTGAACACTCACACCACAAAACTGTTTTATGTCCGTGACATCACCATCTCAGGTCCAGTTGAAAACCAGCGTCGGGCACTAGCTGCTCGGCAATAATGCTGAACTGGGCCTTTTTGGCGCAGCCGTGAGACACACAATAATCTCTTTGTTTTCTGTACAGTTTTAAGTATTTACTTTTTATTGTTTAGTTTTAAGTTTTTACTTTATTTAATTACTATTTTTGTTGTGTTGTGTTCACTTGCGGCATGCCAAATAAATATCTTTTCTTTCTTTCTTTCTTTCACTTACTCAAGCTCCACTAGTAGCCTGTCCGGATTTTACAATACCGTTTCAGATTCATACCGACGCATCATCAGTCGGAATTGGTAGCGTTCTTGTACAAGAAATAGACGGTGTAGAACATCCCGTAGCATTTCACTCCCGTTTACTGTCAAAAACAGAACGAAATTATAGCACAACGGAGCGAGAGCTGTTGGCTGTAGTTGATTCCGTTATACATTTTAGGCCTTACATTGATTGTGCTCATTTTATTTTGGTTACAGACCACATGTGTCTAAAGTGGTTAAAATCATTAAACAACCCGTCAGGTCGTTTAGCTCGTTGGGCAATGCAACTAGCTTGTTTTGACTTTGAAATCCGTCATCGGAAAGGTGCTTTGCACGTAGTTCCAGATGCGTTATCTAGAGCAGAACTCAACGCAGTATCATTTTCAGGGGGTACGAATTCAAGCGATGAGTGGTACAATAAATTATTTAAAAATGTACAAACTCATCCAACATATCATAAGAACTATCAAATTAAAAATAACATATTGTACAGATACAGTAAACCCTTGACACAGTTACAAGAGGAAAACTCATGGAAAATGGTTATACCACATGACGTAGCACAGGACTGCATAAAGGAAAATCACGAAATAACCGCCGTGCATCCTGGTTCATTTAAAACTTTAGCAAAGATAAAAGAAAATTACTTCTGGAAGGGTATGTATGCAGATGTTAAGAGTTATGTGTCAAACTGTGAAAAGTGTAAGGCTTATAAACACTCAAATGAAACACCACACGGACACATGACAAACCAGAAAAAGGTAGATCGTCCTATGCATACACTCTCCATTGACACAATTGGTCCCTTTGCAAAAGCATACTCAGGTCATGTATATATTCTTTCCATTGTAGATGTATTCACAAAATATTGTTGGCTACACCCCCTTAGAACTGCAACCACAAAGACAGTAACTTCTTTTATCGAATCAGAAATTTTATTAAAAGAGGGCACACCATGCGTTATTATATGTGACAACGCCACGATTTTTCAGAGTAAGGAATTTAAAAACTATTGTACAAAATATTCAATACCAAAAATTTTTTACAACGCATATTATGCACCACAATCAAACACTGTGGAACGCTATAATCAAACCATTCAAACTTGCTTAGCTATGTTAGTAGAGGAAGACCAGAGAAATTGGTCTAGGTTCCTTCCTCAAATCCAGTTATTTTTAAACACTTCCATAAATCTAGCTACAGGATACACACCATATTTTTTGGCCAGAGGTCGTGAAGTCATCTCTGACGGTGCTTTGCATACCTTGAGGGGCAACGCACCACATTCAATTGATGATATTCAACTCGCCAATAGGAACGAAAAAGCAGATTCCTTAAATGAACTTGCAGATATTTTCCAACGTGTAAGCTGTACATTGACCAAAGCGTACAAACAGAATGCGAACAGATATAACCTACGACGCCGAGAGCTCAGGCTAAAAGTTGGTGATATTGTTTGGAGGCGTAACTTTGTACAGTCAAATGCGGCAAAGTTTTTCTCAGCTAAATTAGCACCAAGGTTTGTCAAATGTAAAATAGTCGACAAACTATCCGATGTTGTTTACCAATTAGAGGAAATAAACACAAAAACTATAGGGAAGTATCACGTCAAGGACATAATAAAAGTGCCATAAAAACGGTGTTGTTATTTATGCTTAGTTTTCTGACCGTTATAAAAATGATGCATTTGCACATTCTTGGTCGATTTATTTTTAAGTGAACTTATCTAAACTAAACAGAATTGTTCCTGTATCAGTGGCTCCCCATGGCCCTGATAACGTTTGTTTTTTCAAAATCAATTCAGGACTTTTCCCAAAACAATTGGAAATATTTTTTTTTATATGGGGAACTTTGGTCAAAATAAACATTTTTTTTTTCTAGAGACTATTTTTGTCACTACACTGAATTGCTTCGGTATCAGTGGCTCTCTATGACCCTGATCCCATTTGTTTTTTCAAAACCAGTTCAGTACTTTTTTCAAAAGAATTGAAAATAAGTTTTATTTTGGGAATTTTGATCAAAATATATTTTTTTTGCAAGTGACTATTTTTGTCACTACACTGAATTGCTTCGGTATCAGTGGCTCTCTACGACCCTGATCCCATTTGTTTTTCAAAATCGGTTCAGTATTTTTTACAAAACAATTGAAAATAAGATTAATCTTGGATATTTTGATCAAAATATTTATTATTTTGCAAGTGACTATTTTTGTCACTACTCTGAATTGCTTCGGTATCAGTGGCTCCCTACGACCCTGATCCCATTTGTTTTTTCAAAATCAGTTCAGTACTTTTTTCAAAACAATTGAAAATAAGTTTTTTTTATGGGTATTTTGATCAAAATATATTTCTTTACTTTGGAAGTGACAATACTTGTCACCACACTGAATTGCTACGGTATCAGTGGTTCTCAACGACCCTGATTCCTTTTGTTTTTTTCAAAAACAGTTCAGTATTTTTTTTTCAAAACAAATGACAAAAAACCTTTTTAAACATTGAGTTAGGAAATTATTCCCACAAACAATTTTACAACTTGTCCGCTTACAAAAGAATAGGGTGACGACTCATATTCATCAAAAGCATTGGCAGTCATTTCAGTGACATGCTAAATTTGTACATTATTATGTACATAATACTTAGTTACTTAGACACATAGATGATAGCATCAACATTTAATTACTTAGTATTATTTTAGCTATAGTTCATTTTAGGAAACCAATTCATTGGTCATTCAAAGTTCTTATTTCATAGGTAGTGCACTGATAGTTAGTAGGCCATGGTCAATAGTTCATAAGCTCGTAGTTTATAGTAGGCCAACAACAAATACTTGTTAGGTCAATGACTTTTAAGTCAATAGTTTAGTAAGCATACTTTTAATCAGGTATTAAACCATAAGGTACCATTATTTTAATAGAACGAATAGTTCATATTATCAATATTTTACAATACTCACCATAGCTCTATAACTTACATTGTTCAACACAATCCTTACAGATTCCAGTGTTGATCGGTACATTTAAAAAAACTTTTCATATACTATAAAAACTTTTTTAAACTCGGTTAGCCCGGCTGTGTCGGCTAACGGGGTTAGCCTTTTCCCGTGAAGGGGGGTATTGTAGCAGATATATTACATAAGCTGCTACTAGTTTTTCAAACCAAACAAATAACCTTGGTCAACAACATTTTGAGGTTATTTTGCCAATGAAACCATGAACCCGAAACACGTTAGAGAATGGATAACCAGCATCATACATGAGACGGTTAGGTGTTAGGTAGCTCAAAACAGTATTTACTTAGAATTGAGAAGTTGTAAATAACTAGGAATCATGTGAACACTAACCAATGTCGGCAATATTGATATGCAGATTGTTCATTGTCTACGGCACAGATTCGGGTCATAAAACCATCTTTGGAATCCTCATAAAACATACAATCCAAATAAAATGGTTATAGGATTTATTAAAACTTTTTATTTGACATCAAAAATAATTTTATTATAGAAGTTGTCGCGTTTCATTCCACGCAACCGTCAAATCATACGGGTCGCGCTCAGTCATTGTAAAGATACACTTAAAAATCCATAACTTTATCAAGAGTATATTTACGCAAACAATTCAGTCATGTGTGTGTATGGGATACGGCAACGTATTAATTAAGATGTATCACCTTAAAATTAGAATTAATAAATATAAGCAATTCATTTTCCATGTTGCCATGTTAAGTGAAACGAATTGTCAATTTTGCATAATTGTGAATTTCCGTTTTTAGACGTCAGTCTGGGTCCAACATCCGCGCACGCTTCACGTGAGAACCCGGACTCCCGGCGTTGTTCGGTTTTTTAAATTTAAGATGGCGGAGTAAAAATTTTCCACGCGTCCATGTGCGCAATATTTCTTTTTCGTTGTAATTTTTAACGCAATTCTGCGATGGACTACGGCCTGTAGCCACGAGGATGTCGGTCAAATCGATTTCGTCACCTCCGTAAATGTGGCGCAAGCAAATCAACGCTGCGAGAACTTAGCGCGTGGCTTCATCGATGACCGCGTGTCCACGGTAACCTCACGACCGACCGAAGGAGGTCGAGAAGACGCGGACGTAGCGATATCTTCGCTCAGCTCAGCGTGCCAGCGTCCTTGGGAGGCGTCCCGTCCGTAGGGCTCCGCATTAGCGTGAGTGTCTGCCACCATCCATGTGTGGTAGGCGACCCCAAGGACTATTCGTCGTGCCTGCTTCGCTTCCCGCACCCGCCTTCTACACCAGCCTCCGCGCGCCCAGGCGCGAGGCCACGACGATCGCTATCGAGCACGTGCTCTGGCGATCGCCCGGTCCCCCAGCCCCGCGGAGAACCGCGAGAGCTTCGGCGACGTTCTACGGCGTAGGGAGTGCGATCATGGTACCATGAGTAAGTTCACCTTTTTATATAATCTGGCCAGAGAAAAACTAGAGTCAGTGCGCGTTTAACTTCAGAGGCCCGCTGCCCTATTCCTACTTCAGAATACTTAGTAGTAAGGTGTAAACGACTTTGTACAGCCTTCGATAACTTATGTAAATAACTTGTGTTAATATATTACCATTGTTATTGTTCTAGTTGAACTTCCTAGTTTTATTCTGAACAAACCTCCCATAGTCTTTCCAAAGCAAGAGGTCCTTGAACCAATAGTTTGATGCATACTCCGAGAGCTTGAAGACCTTTTTATTTGTAATCCTAAAATCATCGTGTGTTTACCTTCTACTTACTTACAACCTTAAACCACAACTTTTTTCTTTTGCACTACAACTACAACTTTAACTATAACAAACAATTAATTTTTTTTTTTTTTTTTTTTTATTTTTTTTTTCACACACAACAATTAATTATATTTTTTTTTTATTTTTTTATTTTTTTTTCACACACGACAACTTTCGGAGCGATTATTTCCTAAAATATTAATATTATCAAAAAATGATTTTAGAAAACCCCTATTCATTTTTAAATACCTATCCAACAATATATCACACGTCAGGGTCAAAATTAAAAAAAAAATCGCTCCCCACTTTACGTCTGGGGGAGGTACCCTAATAAAAATGTTTTTTTTAATTTTTATTTTTGCACTTTGTCGGCATGATTGATATACATATTGGTACCAAATTTCAGCTTTCTGGTGCTAACGGTCACTGAGATTATCCGCGGACAGACAGACAGACAGACAGACAGACAGACATGGCGAAACTATAAGGGTTCCGTTTTTTGCCATTTGGCTACGGAACCCTAACAAAAAAGGCAATCGATGCACTCATCGTGAAGTTATTTCGTGAGTGTCGGTGTCCAGTTATGCGCATAGTTGACCTCCTTTTTGAGTTAGAATTGAATTGAAACTTTTTGGACAGTCAGGAGTGAAGTGTGGAATTTTATTTTCCTTTGTTCTTTTTTTCTGTCGAGCTGGCACGTAACACTTTTGACATTTACTTTAGAATACAAAACGAAAGCGGAATAATTAAAGTCGTGTTTGAAAATTTTAAATGTGAAACATTTTATTTTAACTGGAAGAAGAAAATGAAAACTCTGATCACTCAGACTCAGATTTTTATTCATAAATAACTCTCTTTGGAACTTGGAGATTTCAACATAACCTATGCTTGAAGGGTCTTTTTCTGTTGTAAAACAAAATATTAAATACACACCTTTTTTATTCTGTTATCATAGAAAAGGTCGCCGTGTCGCCGCAGTGACAGGTTATACAAAAATCGTACCGTTGCTCAAGTTGTTCAAGAACTTCAAGTATTACAAGAGCCTACTACACTGATAAATTGCTTCAACAGTAATCACCAATTACTAATAAGACCACTTGAACGCTATTTATAGCCTATCAGCAGTATCTCAGTCGTCGGGTCGTGAACACTTGTAGGTACGTATCGAAAGCCCTGATAATCCTTAAATTACTCACGAATGTCTTCCCCTATTAGGCTAAAGATATAGAGGGTTTGAGGAGAAAGAGATAAGCGGGTGTATAACTAAATGGCAGATGCAGACTACACTCATGATCTGCTAGTTGCATTCTACAAGTTCAAAATCAAAATCAAAATCAAAAATCAAAATCAAAATCAAAGCATTTATTTCAAGTAGGCCAATAACAGGCACTTTTGAATTGTCGAAACAAAGATGAAAATTAAATGTAGCTACAGTCCCAGTCACAAGACATAAAAACTGTGAAAGTACTGTAGTTGCCCATTCCCTAGCGTAGATCTCTATGGAGAAGAACGGGCAAGAAACTCCATGGACACTCTTTTAAATCAAAATATTGTTACAAAATCTTGGTTACATCATTCATGTTGAGATGTTATATTATGTGAGAACAATGTAGCAAGATGTGCACGTTAAAAGTGTCCATAGCCAAACAAAAACAAAATACAACTCAAAAACAAAATAATTAATTCAAATAAACCATGGCGACTAAGAGATGACCAGTCACAACTGACAGCGCCCATTCACGCACATGACGCATGGATCAGCACCATTCAGCTCAACCATTTTGAAGGGAACTAAATGGTCCGACACACGCGCCACGATCAGCGAGACATTTGAGTGAGCATGACATACTCTCAACCGCCAGGGCACATTCAAGTCAAAAACTAAAGTAGGTTTCCAGTGAATGATAGCTTTCTAGTACATAGTACTCACACAATATGGGCTATGCGTTTATATAATATTAAATAGATTGAATCTATACAATGCAAAGATAGTTGTACAATCTTCAGCAGCTCCAACAATACCATTTAATGCTATCAATTTTTGAGCCCCTGTCCTTGTGGAGCAGGACCAGCATTGAGCCAAGCATTTTTATCAGCGATATAATCG
Organism: Xestia ashworthii; assembly: GCA_950022955.1. Lineage (NCBI taxonomy): Eukaryota > Metazoa > Arthropoda > Insecta > Lepidoptera > Noctuidae > Xestia > Xestia ashworthii. The sequence continues at coordinate 921,132 of OX465557.1, forward strand.
CTCAACTTGTAATATGCTTGCTTACATAGTGTGCGTTTAATGCATGTTTTAAATTTAGTCTCATTCAGTTCAAGAATACTTTGTGGAATTTTATTATAGCATCTCAAACAGTACCCCATGAAAGATGAGTCTACTTTAGCGAGTCTAAAGCCTGGCTGAACTAGTTGGTCCCTATTTCTAGTACTGTAATTGTGTCTGTCGCCTCTTTTACCGAAAAGATGCAGATTTTTTCTAACGTACATTATGTTTTCGTAGATGTATTGGCAATGAACCGTCATGATGCCAATATCCTTAAAAAGTTCCCTTAGAGAATCGCGCCTACGAAGATTGTATATGGCTCGGATGGCTCTTTTCTGCAGAATAAATATAGACTCAATATCAGCAGCCCGTCCCCATAGCAAAATACCGTAAGACATTATACTATGGAAGTAACTAAAATAGACCAGTCTAGCGGTATCTACATCAGTGAATTGACGGATTTTTCTAATGGCATATGCTGCTGAACTTAAGCGCCCCGCAAGAGATGTTAAATGAGAACCCCATTGTAGCCTTGAATCAAGCGTAAGCCCCAGGAAAACCGTTTTATCTACGAATTCGAGTTTCTCTTTATTCAATATTATCTCACAATCACTACTTTTAACATTCGGTAATGAAAATCTTATGCATTTAGTTTTTTTTTCATTCAATACCAAATTGTTTGCTGTGAACCAATTTTGGACCTGAAGTAGGGCATCATTCACGTCATCTAGATTTTGGGCCCGTCTATTTATCTTAAAAATTAGAGAAGTGTCATCAGCAAACAACACCATATTTTGAGGTTGGTGTTTCAACAAATAGGGTAGATCATTTATATATACTAAAAAAAGGAAAGGACCCAATATTGAGCCTTGCGGAACCCCCATTTTTACATTCAAACCCTGTGAATTAACACCATTTATTTGAACATGTTGTTTTCTATCGCTCAAATAAGATTTTAGCAGGCTAAGTGCAAGTTTACCCAGTCCGTAATGCTCCAGTTTCAAAAGTAATGTGTCATGATTTACGCAATCAAAAGCTTTCGAGAGATCACAGAAAATTCCTATTGCGTCTTGGGACTCTTCCCACGCAGCAAATATGTGCTTTAATAGGGTTACACCGGCGTCAGTTGTACAACGTCCCTTGGTGAAACCATACTGTTGATCATGTAAGATTCTGTTGGTGTTAAAATGATAGAGCATTTGATTAAGCATTACTTTTTCAAAAACCTTGCTAAAAACTGGTAACACGGATACAGGTCTATAATTATTGGAATCTTTACTGTCCCCGGATTTGAAAAGAGGTATGACTTTACTGTATTTCATTAAATCCGGGAAAACTCCTTGGTCTACACATAAATTAAAAATTAAAGCTAAATACGGGGCTATGGTCTCAAGTATAGATGTACAAACTTTGATAGACATTCCCCATAAATCTTCGGTCAGTTTGATTTTAATTTGCCGGAAAGCTTTAATAACTGTCATAGGGTTAATGTGTTTAAATTTAAATTCAGCCAGGCAGCCAGACACATTCGCCTTTAATAAGCCAATTGAGGCTTCAGGTGAGGAATTCAGAGCCTCCGTAGTTTTTATTGGTATTTCGGTAAAAAAATTAACAAATTCTTGAGCTACTTCCTGATCAGAGCTTTTAGGACCACATGCTGTATCTAATGTAAAGCTATTATTACGTATTTTCTTTCTGTTAGTCTCGTTATTTATGACTTTCCAAACGGTCTTTATTTTATTTTCTGCTGTTTTGATCTTGTTGCTTATGTGCAGGGCTTTAGCAACCTTGCAAGTATTTCTAAAAATCTTTGAATACGTAGCAACATACTTGCTAAAAGTTTCAGTGTTTATAAAAGGCTTAAGGCTATAAAGCTCAAATAGCCTTTCCCTACTTTTTCTGATACCTCTAGTTGCCCAATCACTAAATATAAATTTAGGGCAAATACTCTTTGTCTTCTTTTCAAAAGTTTTGTTGAATTCCGTGTGAACTAATGAAAAGAAACGATCATACAATTGATTTATATTAATATCCTCTTGGCTCATTACACTTAACTTGTTCTGTAGGGAAATATTATACCTATTTAATTTGCAAGAAGTTATAGGTCTAAATTTAATCTGAACTTTTTGTATTGGAGTTTTACAACTAAAACTTACAGTTTGTCCGCTATGGTCAGACGGCAAACAATTTATTATGGCTTTATCTAAGTAATCACAATCGCAGAAAACATTATCTATACAAGTAGCAGAAGAAGTTGTGATTCTAGTGGGTTCAATAAAAACGTTAGTCAAGTCAAATGACTTAAAAAGATTTAATAACCGACTGCTGTTTGAATTTTCTTCTAAAATATTGATATTAAAATCACCACAAATTATTGTAGCTTTATTACTGGCTGCAAGTTTTGCCAGGACATCTTCCATTATTGATTCAAATATGGAAAAGTTTTGATAGTTTGGGGGTCTGTACACACACACAATAACATGCTTATCTAGCTCAACACAGGACAGTTCGACGCAATGTTCAACCGAGAGACCTACTATGTCATTACGTTGCTTATATTTAAAACTATTTTTTATTAATATTAGGGAACCTCCACGAAGCATAGTTTTACGATTAAAGCAGCTACCCACCATATAGTTCTCATAATTAATAAGCATTTGGTAATCCTTTAGCCAATGTTCAGTAAAACAAATAATGTCAAACTTACTACTTTCTAAAAACAATTCAATTTCTAATAATTTCGAAGAAATGCCTTGGATATTTTGGTGGAATAATTTTAAGGTGTTCTGCTGAGGCCCTTTTTTACTAACTAATTGAGTGCAAGAAGGTACCTTGCTGTTGGTAGGATTAACAAAAATATTGTTAATGGTACCTTCTGTTGTCTCACTTTCTAGTTTAAATTTATATTTGAAGTGAGGCCGGAGACTCCTGTGCCATCCTCAGACGATAAGACCCTATCACTAATAAACCCTAATTGAGAATTTTCCACGGTGACAGATGGATCCTCCTCAGTACAATGTTTGTAAATATTTATAGCACTAGTGCTATATTCATTTGTGCCAGTCACCTGTACATTAGTAGAATTACTAATCGTCGCAGTGTTAATAATATAACTAAACTTAGACATACTATTTATGTCTGTGTGAATACTATAAGCTAATAGCCGAGCTATTTTGTGTCTACATACAATAGGTAGATACACCTTACCCCGTGTCGACTTAAGATTACCAACTATAGTGTTGATATCCAGATACATAAGCCTGTCACTATAGTGACCTACTAAAAAATGTACATGTTTATTCAACATATGTATATAATCGTTTTTCCTACTACTTAAATTTTCAAAATATGGAAAAGCACACAATATGATTTTATTACATCTTAACTTTAGCAACTCAGAAACACAGTCGGTGATATCTTCCTTTTTTACATTAGAACTATTACCAACACATAGAGTAATGGTAGTGTTAAGATAACAATCATTTTTTATTACTGATGCCATTACTTGTTTGTAGCTTGACCCTGGCATGCAATAATTTTGGGTACAGTAACTCAGGTTATTACTGATCAATTTACCTAGCCCTCTACCCATACTATCAGAAAACATAACTGAATGATGACAATCATTACAATCAGGTGAAACAAAATGACTAATCTCAGGCTGTACTACTTGTGAATCATGGTTTTGATGGATGATAAAGTTCTGAGCACTCACAGCTTGAGACGGGTCCTCCGTTGCCTCAGGCTGGAGGGCATCAAGACTGGGTTCACTCCGACAAGTACAATGAGTGTTGCTGAGAGTCAGCAAGTCCACTTTGTCAACCAACTCATTTGTGACAAGAATATGCTCCTTAATTTGTTTTTTAGAGCTTTCATATTTATTATATAAAGATTTTAGTGACTCATTCAGTGCCTCAATTTCAGATTGTAAGCGCTGAGTGTCTATTTCATAAATACTTGTACTGTCTTCTAACTTAATTTGATAGTTATTTAATCTATTAACAAGAGAAACACGTTCTTTCCTTAATTGAATATTTTTGGAACAGTGCTTTTGTTGTTTCTTGTGTTTATGACATTTTTTAATGATTTTATTCAATCTTGCATATTTCTTAATTTTATTTTTACTTACTTTATGGTATGAATTATGTTTCAGTAAGGAGTCCTCTGTAAGGTCTATTGTTATGAGGGAATGAGGGTTACAATTTGTATTTACTAGTTCGTTGTACAAATGATCAGTTTCCATAACCTGAGTACGATCCTGTTCCTTTTTTAAATTTAAAAGTTTAACATTAGCATGGACTAATTCCTCCTCTAGGTCCCTAATTTTACACAAAGCCTCCTCATATAAGTTGCTGCAGCTGTGGAACCCATCCGTGACCACCCTTAGGTGATCCCGCTCATTGACAACATTCAAGTAATCCTGATGAAGGTCTACTAGCTCCCTTTTTAAGCTGGAGTTTTTGCTGTTAATATTAATGACCTCCTCCTCACTGTCTTCTCTCTCCTGCAATAGCTGTTGGCATTGGAGTTTTGAGTCCTTTAGTTCTTGGAGGGCCGTTCTCAATTTTAGCTCCATGTCCTGAGCAGTAGCCTTACGGGTCATCACAGGCATGGTTTCCGGATTGGTTTCTGAAAATTGGAAATAAGGAAACGGTGAGAACTAATAGGATAGACCAATTAAGAAAATTTAGAGATGAAAGGGAGAAAAACAGGAAAAATAAAAAAAAAAAGTTTACTTTACTACAAGAAATGAGGTAGGCTGCAATAACAAGATTGATATTAGCCGACTGAATTATCAATTTAATTACATAAATAAGAAGTTTACTATCTTATGATTTTACTTTTTCCTAACGTGGGTAGATTGTTTAGACTAAACTCTTATGATTTTTTAAATATTATTAAAAGTAGTTAAGTACCTATTAATTTAATTATAACGAACATATTATGCTTATAAGGACTTATTAGGGACATATATTATGTGTGAAGTAAGGTTTGAAGTGGATGTTTTTGTCTGGGCAAGTGTTTTCGTCCTCGATTTTGCTTCCACAATTGTCAAGCAAAATGAGACATAAACGTAGCCGGTGTGTGTACGGGAAGTTGCTCAGAGCTCTGAGCAGTGTTTAAGTGATGTTTAGTATGTAAATAATACACCAATAATAGGTAAATTAAAACGGAATACTCCCCCGGTTCGAAGAATTCAAATCCACAGTCCAATAGTTGACAGCCGGTACTTGATTTATCGAATTATCGATTGTTGCGAGTTATCACAATATAAACAGGTCACGAACACTACGTGTGTCACTTTATACATTGATTCTACTATATAGAATAGATTTAAAACAAACTAAACACAATAAATCAATTATTTTAAAATAAATTAACTACGAGGCCGTTTTTTCACGACCTGTCGCCAGTGTTGCCAGCCAAGTCTCCCAGTTCAGCAATGCAATCATCTATCTTAAGCCACCTGGGTAAGGAGGTCTTAAAAACTGGGATCACCGGCTGGGACTGATGAGTAATGTATTTATTTATTTAGGAAAAACAAACAGTAACATATTACAGATTTAAAATAAGACTTAAATACTAAATTAGTCAAAGCTTGCTGGAAATAGCTAGATAAAATACCGATGTTAAAAGTAGAGACCTTTCGTTTCCAGGTAAGAAATGCTTTCCATAACGCTTTCTTCAAGACTTTGTTTCTATAAATACCTTTCCTAAATTTTACTCTGGTGTTATGTTGTTACGATGGTTTAAAATAAACTTTTCTTTATCAAAACTTTAACAAAATCTTCCAATAGGCCCGGAAGCCGCAAGAAGTCGTCGCTGGAAGTCGTTCTTAAATTGCGCCGTGTCATAAAGGTGGCTGGTCAAAGCGCTGACAATCCTCTTGCGGTGGATTACAGGACCGCCCGAGGACTTAGTTGGACGAGTTGGAGCGAGCCAGTCCTTGGGTTCGGTGTCAAATGTTTACTTCTCATTTGTGGACACGACGACGGTATTATTCATTTGGTTTGGTGTATCGATACTGTTGTATTGATTTACGTACCTCGTTGATGTGTTCGCAACAAACATCAGCCTATTATTTTAATGTTTTGGATGCTATTCATTTATTCGATAAACAGATTTTTTTACAAATATTATGGAAATAGTAATTGAAGGATATTTTTATTCTTCACCATACGAAACGACAAATTATAGCACCCATCTGTTCTCGTTTTATACGTGGTCATGTACATTTATACCTATGAATAAAATATTTTTGAAAATTTTATGAATTGTTCATTTCGAAATGAACAAAGAAAATAACAGATTCTGAATAAATCCGCAAAAAAATCGATAAGTAGATATAAATACGCATTACAATATAATTCAACTAGTTGACCAAGACTGTCATATCCCAGAAAATAAGTGGAAGGCGAAACAAACACAACTTTTTTCAGAATTACAAATTCAATTTGCAGAACAAAAGTATGCGAACCAATACACCTCAAGTTGGCCACTTTGTTTGCACACAATACGACATGAAAACTGTCCCATAACAGCTTTAGACAATACTTGCGGCGCAAACATTGTAAGCGATAATAAAGTTGAAGAAAGCGGAGAACTAAACAAACTCCAAGTTATACTTCAAGTGGTTGGGTGGGAATTACAATGAACAAACCAGAAGGTACACTTGTTATAATCATAAAATATACAGGACACCTTGAACAACTGTAGTATTAGCACGCAGACTACAAAATAAACCGATATTGTTGAAAGTTTTAAGTACGAATGAAATACTCACCAGTTGATTTTTTTTCTTTTTTAAAGTTATATTATTTGTTACTTAAGTATCGATTCCGCTGATGATGTTTATTTCACATATCAATTCAAGTCATTTATTTATTCTCTCTTCACAATATGGGTTCATAAAATTAACAATGTTTTTGACAAGGTTATATTCCACAGCATACATATTGACCGAGTCTGATCACAACAAAGGATTTAGAAATAGCTGACATAATATGTAAGCTTAGATAATAGTTTACTGTAACAGTGATCTGTGCGCCACTTTAATTTTTTAGATAAGTATCGAAAAAAAGTTTTCACACAATCAAATAACATTAAAAATTTTGAATAATAGTGTTTTCACTTCTCATGCTCTAAAAGTACGCCATTATAGCCCTACGAAGCGGGATTAAAGTGACCGTTTATTCCCTAGGGAGTAAAAAGTAATTTAAAAATGGAACGATCTTTTACTCTGAAACATGGTCACAAAACAATACCTAACTTTTTTTTTTTATGGATCAAAGGTATTATTTAAAAAAACCGGCCAAGAGCGTGTCGGGCCACGCTCACTGTAGGGTTCCGTAGCTTCCCAGACCATTAAAAATACCAACATTTTTCGTCAGCAAAAATAACTTTGTTTTTCATAGTATTTGTATGAAAAACAAAGTTATCATTTGCGTTTTTTTGAAAAAGTGCTATATAACTCAAAAACTATTCAACTCATCAAGTTGAAAATAATTTTCCTAGAAAGTTCATATAAAGGTCTACTTCTGTGATTTTTTTCATATTTTTTAAACTTATGGTTCAAAAGTTAGAGGGGGGGGGGACACATTGTTTTTGACTTTCGGAGCGATTATTTCCTAAAATATTAATATTATCAAAAAATGATTTTAGAAAACCCCTATTCATTTTTAAATACCTATCCAACAATATATCACACGTCAGGGTCAAAATTAAAAAAAAAATCGCTCCCCACTTTACGTCTGGGGGAGGTACCCTAATAAAAATGTTTTTTTAAATTTTTATTTTTGCACTTTGTCGGCATGATTGATATACATATTGGTACCAAATTTCAGCTTTCTGGTGCTAACGGTCACTGAGATTATCCGCGGACAGACAGACAGACAGACAGACAGACAGACATGGCGAAACTATAAGGGTTCCGTTTTTTGCCATTTGGCTACGGAACCCTAAAAAGACAATTATTATTTAAATTTCATATTGGCTTGCAAATAGAAAGCGGTTTATTGAAAAAAAAAACAAATGAACTCTTCAACGCGAGAAAAAATATTGTTGTTTGTGTGCATCGTTGATTTTGAAAAGTATGTGCAATGCCTCTGTTGCTAGTCGCTGCAGTAATGTAGGTACTAATTATCTGTGGAGTGTGGATCATCTCCATGTTTAGAGTTTGTGTTGTGTTTTAAATTGTTAATCTGTGACTGACCTGATAGAAAAAAAAACCGACCGCTCAGTTCAGAATTTTTGTCGAGTGTAAATTTGTTCGGTTTTAAATGACTATTTTTCTCGCACTCGAAGTGAAAAGTACAGTTTGCACCTCGAGACTAAACGCCAACATAATATAGGGTATATTATGTATTATGGTATATTATGTCTTTTCGCTTTTTAATGACTCCCTCGCAAGCTCGGGAGTCAAACCAGCTCGGGTATATAATGGCTTCGTTTAGTCCCTCGTTATAAAATATACTATTAAGGCCCGCTTGTAGTGCGGCATGCTGGTATGAATTCGGTACCGCGTTCCCCGCCAGTTCGTTGACGCAGACGAGTAGCGGGCGAGTCGATTGCGCGGGTGGGCGAGTCGATTTTGCGGGTGGGCGAGTCGATTGCGTGGATGGGCTAGTCGATTGCGCGGGTGGGCGAGTCCATTTTGCGGGTGGGCGAGTCCATTTTGCGGGTGGGCTAGTCGATTGCGCGGATGGGCTAGTCGATTGCGCGGGTGGGCGAGTCCATTTTGCGGGTGGGCGAGTCGATTGCGCGGATGGGCTAGTCGATTGCGCGGATGGGCTAGTCGATTGCGCGGATGGGCTAGTCGATTGCGCGGGTGGGCGAGTCCATTTTGCGGGTGGGCGAGTCGATTGCGCGGATGGGCTAGTCGATTGCGCGGATGGGCTAGTCGATTGCGCGGATGGGCTAGTCGATTGCGCGGATGGGCTAGTCGATTGCGCGGATGGGCTAGTCGATTGCGCGGGTGGGCGTGTCCATTTTGCGGGTGGGCGAGTCCATTTTGCGGGTGGGCGAGTCGATTGCGCGGATGGGCTAGTCGATTGTGCGGATGGGCTAGTCGATTGCGCGGGTGGGCGAGTCCATTTTGCGGGTGGGCGACTCGATTGCGCGGATGGGCTAGTCGATTGCGCGGGTGGGCGAGTCGATTGCGCGGACCGCGCCGCGACGCGGCGCCGGCAACCCACCCCGTTCCTTCGTTGCCTTTCGTACCGGGACCAGGCCTTATTTTTATAAGATCTTTTATTTTTTTTATAACCCATCCTGTTTTCGGGGAAATTTAAATAAAATAAACAAATTCTTAAAACTAATAATGTACCTATAACTAATAAAAAAACTATTTCAAAATAAACTTCAGCTAAAAGATAATAAAAAGATACAAAAACGTTGCGTAACAATTAAGAGGGGTCTCTCTCTTTTCTCTCTGTGAAAAAAGCGACATGCGTAAAATACCTGTTTTTATGGACTTAATAGTTTATCCACCTCATGCGGAAATTCACTTAACCCCCCCGATCCTTCTCTTTCTTCACTCATTGATTTAATGAAAGTTCTTGATATTGTGATATATCATAATAAAACATCATATAATTATTACAATTAGGTTAACAAACGTGCTACATTTGGTCCTCCTTATAGACCTTTCGTGGCTTTTGTGAGCCTTCTGCACTTACCTGATCTATGATAACGGTGTAACGCAATTTATGTATTACATTTTGTTTGTGTGAGTTGTATGGGAGCGACCCTTCCTTTTTATATCATAATGGAACTTGAGCGAGGCTTTTGTCTCACGAGTTCGTAATGAGTGCTGGATGAAGACACGGATTTATTGACAAGAGGTAGCGGGTTGCGAGTTTATGCAATCAGATTTATATAGAAAAAAAAGTTTTCTTCGGGCCTGTTTCAAGACCTTCAAATCCTACAGGACTGAATTTTTCAAACAAATCTTCTAGGGTTTTCGAGTGAGCCAAGTTCGCGTAGCTGATGGTTTGGGACATTTGAACGTTTTGCCACCGAAAACAAGTGAAAGTGATACTGAATTTTTTTCTTATCTTCAATCAATACAAGTAAAAGCTAAATAGCTGTCAGTAACAGCCCTGACTGAAGATCAACAGCTTGCTCAAGGGGTTTGCATTGTATTGTATTGTATAACGGGCTGGTGTCCGCAGCTCCACGTCAAGGCGCGTATTTTCCTCAAAGGGTTTACTTATTTATTTATTAACTGTGAAAGACTTACAGCTAAGACAAACAGATTAATAAATAGAATATGTGACTGACAGTCAAAAATCTTCATCTATTAGCGAAGTAGGAATAGGTAAAAACGCCGCCAGACCGATTCGGTTGCGTTGATGTAAGAGATTACAAGGTATACTATTGTTACATCGGACCTACTAGAACATTCGAGAAAGCACGTGATTACAGTATGAGTACGTTGTAATTTCGAGTGCTTTCCATTATTATTAGTTTTAAAGTTAGGTAGGTACAAATTCGCGACCTATTTATAAAAAGACATTGAGTTTCGACCGTACGTCTAGGGCATACGGTTCATATTTGTTTGTTTTGTACAAGTAGCTTATTATACCTACTACTTCTTTTGGTAAGTGTTTTTCATGAAGCAGTTCTATAACCCTCTAGAATATTCGTGGTTATTTTTTGTGTGTCTATTGGCGAGTATAAATACACTGCTCAGGCCCGCGACGGTCAGTCTTGTTTTGGCTACACAACGAAGCGATTCGAAGTGAACTAGAAGTGCGATATCTAAGCAAATAGTGAACTGTAGTGTATTTGTGAATAAGTTTTGATTGTTTTGTGATTAATAAAGTTATTGTGTTGTTTAATCGGTAGTAATTAATTTATCTCATACCCAGCTCGTAACATTATGTTAGTGGCTTCAATAAACATAGACTGAAACTGATTTTGCAAATAGGTACAATGTTTTATTTCTAATATCAACTATAAAATAATTTCACGGTTGAAAAGACTTAAATAAGTTTTAAACTGCGAATTAAGATTACTATGTATTTGATATCAAACGATTGCATTGAAGTTGGGCTAGACTGTTACCCAGACCTTTTAATTCTCAGAAATACTGGATAGGTAAATAACTAAATCCTATAATGCCAGTCTAGTAATTTTACGTTATCAAACATATTATTAAATTTTGGGCACTGGTAAATCGCAAAATTTGATTGTAATGTTGTCTGAAGAACAAGTTTCAAAGGTAGGTTCTTGGTATAACTAGATTTAGGCAATATTACAGCTCAGATCAAAGTCTTATTGAAAATCATAATTTTATTGAAGTTGAAGAACAAGGTTTAAAATTAAATTAGACAAGACGTGATTACTATTAGGGAGCTTTAAATTTTTTTTACGAGTATAATTGGTATGTTCAATATTGTACCTATCAAATTCTGGGAAATTACTTATAAATGATATGTTCCCAGCAGTGTGGGTTCATTAAAAGCTGATGATGATGATGATGAAGATACAAAAACGCCCAGGCTTCTATTATACTTGTCTGACTTTATTTCGAAGCTAACAGTAATACAACAAAACACTTCTTTATTTATTATACAAACATTTTTAAAAGTTTGACCAAATTCCCGGTTTTCGGTTGAGCTATAATTTTGCGTTGTAAAATAAGAATAAATATCGCTGGACATTAACACACAGCGCCACCTAGTGCCACACTAAGCAAAGCTTGTGTCGTGGACACCAGATAGTTGATATACTACATATATACTTTTTTGTTTGTAAATACATACTTATTATACATATAAACATCCATGACTCGGAAACAAATGCCCATGCTCATCACACAAACATTTGCTCCTACCGGGATTCGAACCCAGGACCCTAAGAACGTAAGGCAGCGTCACTACCACTACGCCATTCGGGTCGTTGTATGTTTACTTTGAATGACAATATAAATGCATGCAGCTAAATGACGTCATTCTGAATCTGATGTGATAGACTCCCCAAAATGACGGATTAGTTATTTTTTATGCATTCTCATGATATAGGAAAGGAAAATAATATAATAACATCACTCTAAACCGCGTACGCTTATCAACATATCCTTATCCAACGGTTTATTGAAAGTACATAGCAGCACACAGAGTTTCGTTACTCGTTAGTAAAACGGTTAGATAGACGGGCCGCCTTGTGAATACGCTTAATGTAACACCGTGTATATAGCGGCGTGTTTACGCGCTAATGTTTTTGATGACTTTTACAGTTAACTAATGTGGTTTTATTGTTATTGATGCGTTGTTCTAGATATTGGTTACAAAGTACTAGGGCTTAAGAAGATTTGGGAGGTTTTTTTTTAAACAGGATAACTTTTTTATTTCACTTTGATGAAATGAGGCAAATAGAAAAGCATAATTATGTTGACTTCATCGTTGAACCTTTAAGTAACAGTTAAAGTATTTTTTTGCTGTACAAGTCGACTAATGGATTGCGTTGAAACGGTTCACAATCAGAAGAAGGGCTCTTGATTTTGACAGTTGACCGTTTGTTTGAAATACAAACGGTAACATGTTGTAATTCATCTTCGTCAAACGATAATATATATCTAGTCTATTAACTTACACAACTGAAGAATGAGAATGAGAATTGGCTACATTATATTCTAGAAATCTAGAAAGAGATATGATATTCTCCTATTTGATACAAAATCATAAAGTTAGCGAGACGGATGATCAGGGACCCTGGAAGAAAAGAACGTGACATACTAAACCCTAATTTTATATCACAGAATAGCGGACGTCACGCGGTTTCACCCGAGTAGTTCCCGTTCCCGTGGGAGAACGGGGATAAAAATATAGGTAGTCTATGTTACTCGCTGATAACGTATCCATCCACTGCTGAAAGAATTTTTTAAATCGGTCCAGTAGTTAAGTTTATTCGTTACATACAAAAATACAAATCTTTCCTGTTTATAATGTTAGTATAGATGAGTTAATTGAATCTTAACTTAAATCCATCCAAAGGTAAAAATATCGCTTTAAGTGGTAAGACCGCCCATTGTGTCACCCCTTGTAAAATGTTTTAAAATCTGTTTCTGTAATTTTTGCGGTGTACTTAATAAAGATTATTTTATTCTATTCTAACTTACGATTTAGTGATCCACGCAATCATTATTGAATTATTCAAAACAAATTACCGGCCGTGACATAAATGTATCGTAATATAATATGTGACTACTAGGCGAGCAGAAGCATCAGGTGTGTGTCACCGCACACAATTTGTAGAAGTCGTCTCAAGCAAATGGCATACCATCGCACGTCTGTAATGTATACAGAGATGTGTGAAACGATGTGATGTTTCATACAGAAATGTTAGTATGCTTTTAATTGGCGACCGAATGGCACAGCAGTTGTGAGGCTGCCTTACGTTCTTATTTAGGGCCCCGGGTTCATATCCCGGTAGGAGCAAAGTTTGTTTGATGAGCATGGACATTTGTATCAGAGTAATGGATGTTTATATGTACAGTAAGTATGTATTTACAAACAAAAAGTATATATGCATAGTTTATCAACTATCTGGTGTCCATGATACAAACCTCGTTGCTTAGTGTGGCACACGATGGCGCTGTGTGTAATTTTCAGCGATATTTATTTATTTATTTTATTCACTGATTTAATTACTGCAATAAACAACTGATGACTTACTACGATTGAATATTACTGGCCTCTTTAGCAAGTGCATGGTTCAATTCTTAGGTCGGTTAAAGTGTCGTTGAGTTTTCCTTTGAGAATTTTTCATTTCGTTGACATCAACGTGGCACAAATCCAGGAGTTTCGATTTGTTTTCGGTTGATGGTTATTTATTTTATTTATTACATGGTACCCGACATTACTAGTAAAATATGGTTTTAATATACCCCTGTCTAATTCTTCAGGAAAAAGTTAAAAAAATAAAACACTCATAACTGAAAAAGACAACGAAACAACGGTAAAAATGTAATGTCAACACTACAATTTCTCAACAATATCCAATAGAAGAAAACGTAGCAACAAACACTATGGGCGATCAGTCACAGGTGCAGCTATCGATCACGGCTTACTGTAATGTAAGACGGAGCACCGCGACAAGGCGACAACGCGACATTGCAACAGTTCTACTTCTTGATACATTTGTATGGGTTTACAAGAAATTGTTTAGTACAGAAAATATTTATTTATGACCACACCATTATTCTATTTTTCCTCAGGGTCAAATCTTCTGTGGTCTATTGATATACATCGCCACTTTAACTAGTCGGGCATTGTCTTTTAGTGTAATTTACAAAACAGATTAAATTAATTTGAAGATTTTTTTTTTAAATAATTTAAAGTTAAAAGATATAAATAATAAAGATGTAAATTACTATCTTTGCATTGTATAGATTCAATTTTAGTATTATATAATCGCATAGCCCATATTGTGTGAGTACTATGTACTAGTAAGCTATCATTCACTGAAAACCTACGGCAGTTCTTGACTTGAATGTGCCCTGGCGGTTGAGAGTATGTCATGCTCACTCAAATGTCTCGCTGATGGTGGCGCGTGCGTCGGACCATTTAGTTCCCTTCAAAATTGTTGAGCTGAATGATGCTGATCCATGCGTCATGCTCGTGAAGGGGCGCTGTCAGTTGTGACTGGTCTCTTAGTTGCCATGGCTTATTTGAATTAATTATTTTTGTTTTTTCTATGGACACTTAAAACGTGCACATCTTGCTACATTGTTCTCACATAATATACCATCTCAACATTAATGATGTAACCAAGATTTTGTAACAACATTTTGATTTAAAAGAGTGTCCATGGAGTTTCTTGCCCGTACTTCTCCATAGAGATCTACGCTTGGGAATGGGCAACTACAGTACTTTCACAATTTTTATGTCTTGTGACTGTAGCTACATTTAATTTTCATCAATTCAAAAGTGCCTGTGTGGCCTACTTGAAATAAATGCTTTGATTTTGATTTTGAAATTATACTTTAACTATTTAAATACCAAATATCTCATAGAAATAGATATAAAGTTAAAGATACAAATTGAAATAAATCTGAACTACTTATATATCACGTTACGTTTCAGACATTATTTTGGCTGTATTGACGATCATGAGTATACAAAGGAGCAGGCTATTCAAAATATTCTTCCTTGCTACATGTTTGCTACGAAAGCGTAGCTCGCGTAGCGGTTAGTGCTACGGCGTAGCACTCGCGTAGTTCTTTATTGCAATGTTGCTTGTATGTGCACGATGTACATTGGCATCATAATTCAAGCACTGTGCAGGATGTTATTAAATGCATTTTGTGAGCTCAATTTTAAATAAGAGCCAGCGCTACCTACTTGTAAAAGTATTCTACGTAATAATTGAATTAGTTTCTTTAGACACACACTGTTACGTAAAGAATGAACTTTACATAATCTGCACGTCACTCTATACCATTTTACAGTTTTTACTTTATAGACAACCCCAAAACAATCAAAACTCATACTTTTTCCGGCTTTAATTTCAAGCCGGTTGGTAATGTTCGTTCGAAATGTGGCCCACTTGGGTACGAGCTAAGCCGAACGGCATTTTCTGGAACTTAATTATACAATATTTCCACAATACTTGATTTTGCCACCGGGCTATACCGAATGAAGCCGAACTAAACAATGTAGCACTCCTAATATAGGTGAAAAGCTGCGCTTTTCAACATACTATATTTTTAGGGTTTCTTACCCAAAGGGTAAAAACGAGAGCCAAGACTCCACTGTCCATCGGTCTGTCTGTCTGTCATCAGGCTGTATCTCATGGATCGTGATAGCTAGACAGTTGAAAATTTCACAAATGATGTATTTCTGTTGCCACTATAACAAAAATATTAGTATTTTAAGTAAAATAAATATTTAAGGTGGGACTCCGAAGCTCCCATACAAAAAAATGATTTTTTTTTGCCGTTTTCTGCTTGATATTAATAACGGCAATAGGTAGACGTTTGAAATATTCACAGAATATTTAATTGAATATTCACTTCAAAAATAAATAATTAAATTAATAAAAATAATTATCTAACTAAGGGGCTCCCATACAACAAACGTGTTTATTTTCGCCGTTTTGTCTAACTTAGTATAGATAATGGTACGGAACCCATCTTGTGCGAGTCCAACTCGCCCTTGACCGGTTTTTCAAAGGTTATCCATCGATAGAGGATGCAATCCTTATGATACTCCCTTTCTTGTCCTTTTTTGTCCGAAAATCATTATCCTTAGCGCGTTTGCTATAAACTTCTGTAACCATAATGTTCAAAATCCCGAAATTTTGTTTTACATAATAATCTTTACTTCTAAAATTATTCTGTCATAATATCGAATAATATAATATTTGAATCTCTTAATTTGACAAGACATAACGTCATAATAATATGTCCTAAGTATTGTAGCATATAATGTGTATTATTCTGAAAGTTTATTTATAAATAGTTAGTCCTAAAACATTTAATTTTGCTAACAGTAAGGTTTTAGTGACAGAAAGGAATCGTTGTAAATCCAACTCCATGTAGTCTTGCCTGCCCTACCCCTAGAGTGTCATTCAAAATCACGTAGGCGCGGAGGAGCGAGGCGGGCCGCGAGCTGAGGAGCAGGTGGTTGTAACACTCGCCGCGTGAGCGTTAAACACATCTGCGACGATAAGCTCGCGTGGGGCCGCCGGAGCCCCGTAGCGCCGGAGCCGTGACAGAAACCATGCTTGCTGCATGATGCCTGCTCGTTTTCATGCTGCATGCTTACTACATGCTTGCTGCATGCTTGCTCTATGCATGAAGTATGTTTGTTAGCATGTTTGCATACTTCTGACGGGAAAATAAAATCTATCTATACATATAATAAAAGAGTATTCTGTCTGTTTGTCTGTTTGTCTGTTTATCTGTTTGTCTGTTTGTTTGTACACGCTAATCTTCGGAACTACTGGACGGATTTGAATGATTATTTTTTTGTTGTATAGATATTAAGTCTGTGCAACATATAGGCTATAATTTATCTTGGAAACTGGAACACCTGATGCAGAACCGCAACAGACCAGCTAAACTATAAGAGATACAAAAATTACACCATAGCAAAAATTGTTTCACGTGATGAGTATTTTCTGTTGAGAGAATAAATTTGAAGATCTGGAACACCTGATGTGGAACTCCAAGAGCCCAGCTACACTATAACACATGTTCCGGCCTCCGCCGCCTGGCAACACTGCCGGGTGTCGTGGAGCACCGCAGCCAATGGGTGCGCCGATCGCGCGCCGTCTTGCGCGCGGGCCAATGGCTGCGCGCCGCGATCACGCCACCTCAGCCGAGCCAATGGACAGCGGGGCGGCAGCGGCGTCGCGCGAGCGGGAGCACAGGGCTCCGCTGAAGAATCGTTCACTTGGCCACGAGGGCCGCTAGCAAACCAACGCGTATTTTTTGTAACGGGTCCAGCGACATTATTGTGAGAATCTAATTCCGATCAATACATCAGTTTATTTATTATTCAGTCTTGTTTCATTGAAGAAGACCTAAAACCCACGCAAGCGCGTGAACAAATGGCGACCGTGACAGGACCCGTTACATCGTCGTAAACTACAAATTCGTCGAGATTTCGAAGAATCGTCGAGCAGCGCCCCGTGGACAAGTGCCGCAGCCCGCCATCCATCCAGCAGGGCTGCGTAAGGGTCGAGCGTGTGGAAGAAGACTGACGAGCTGCTCCGGGAGCCCGGTGAGGACGGCGAAACGTCAACCGAAGGTCTAGCCCAGGAGAGTATGCCCTGATCCTTTCTTTATTCCTCGCCTAATTTCGATTCCTGTGTGTCCTCGCGCTGTGAAGGCAGTGGCAGCTTGCTTGCCAATTGTCAGGAGGCTATAATTTGCCAAATTTCCAGGTTAAATTGCACGTGGGTGCAAGCCGGGTGATGCCAAGCTAAACGCTAGAGGGCAGGGTCCTTGCTCATTCCCTTCATTAGCATGTTCGCTGCACGAACCCTCTTAAGATAAATTTCTTACGAGCAGCATCCACGCTACGCATAACCTAATAGTTTTCCTTTGTTCAACGCGAGTTGTCATTCGAGTCGTGCGACTCATTTCATTTTCTAGGCTAAATAATTGCCTATGCTTAGCTAGTCACGCATGCGCGTGAGCTAGCCCCACACTCCCACTTGTTCTCACGCGCAAAGTAATTGTTCTCATGCATTTAATGGAGTGAAATTGCCTACCATACACCTTCCAAAGTTTGATGGAAACCTATTAGCCTGGTTGGAGTTTAAGGATACGTTCGATTCTGTTATTAACTGTAATAATTCAATTCCCGAGGTCAATAAATTCCATTATTTAAGATCAGCTTTGGACGGGAGCGCTAAGGGGGTAATCAAATCCATAGAGTTTACCTCGACTAACTACAAACTAGCATGGGAACTACTGTGTGAACGGTATGATAATAAAAATATACTGATAAATAACCATCTTAAGGCATTAGTAACTGTTGAAAAATGTAATAAGGAATCCTACAAGGCATTAAGGTACTTAGTAGACCATATGTTGAAAAATTTGAGAGCGCTGAATACACTAGGTCAGCCGACTGACCAATGGGACTCACTAGTCCTCTTCATTGTAGCTTCCAAGTTAGACTCTGTCACTTATGCTAAGTGGGAAGAGTATAGGTCTCCATTACCCGATTATCATAAACTAGATAACTTTACAAGGTTCCTAAGAAGTCGTGCCGACATATTAGAAACTATGCATTTTGCAAGCATGGTTAATACTGATCGAGGTGACCGAAGGTTCAGCAGCCATAAGGAGCCTATAACTAATAAGGCATTCGCTGCTTCTAGTGAACCAGGTGTACCTACAAAGTGCCATGTGTGTAGTGATACCCACCAGTTACATGACTGTTCCAAATTTAAAAATATGGACATTGAAGATAGGTTATCTGAAATCAATAGGTTAAAATTATGTAAAAATTGCCTCAAGGGTGGTCATAATTCATTCCAGTGCAAACTTAGGCCTATGTGCCGCGTCTGTAAGAAGAAACACCATACGTTAGTACATAGGAATGAGCCAAAGGTCACTGGTGCTGTCTTAGACTCGACAGAGCCCTCTAACTCACCGGTGTCATTATCAGTTGCAGTGGCAGGTCAAGTGCTGTTAGGCACGGCTCTAGTAGACCTAGTTAATAAGCGAACTGGTGAAGTGTACCAGGCACGAGCATTGCTAGATACAGGCAGCCAGATGTCCTTCATATCCAGCGTGATGAAACAAAAACTTGACTTAGTCAGTGACACATCACGTCCAACTTATGTTTCTGGAATAAATAATTCAACCTCCAATATTTCCGAAAGGGTAAACATTAAGATAAAATCGCGTGTAAGCACTTTCTGTATCCCAATTGAATGTCTTGTTGTACCAAACATTATAGGTACGTTGCCAAACATGCAGGTCAACGTTCAGCAACTCAGTATACCAAAGGAAGTTAGGCTAGCAGACCCCACTTTCTATAAACCTTCTCAGATAGACATTCTGTTAGGTGCTGACGTATATTGGTCTATTGTGAATTCAAATCACATACGTTTAGGTAAAAATAAACCTGCCTTACAATACACCAAGCTAGGTTGGTTAGTGTCCGGCCCTACCGGGCAAGATAGCCTAAAATCCCTCAAGATAACTTGCAGTTTTAGTCAAGAATTACAGGATTGCCTAAAAAGGTTTTGGGAAATTGAAGAAGGTTATTCTGAACAATTTTCTCGTTCACCAGATGAACATTTTTGTGAAAGGCACTTTGTTGAAAACACTAAACGCCTAGCTAACGGTAGATTTTCAGTGTCAATACCTCTAAAAGAAGCACCTAAACGTGCGCTAGGAGATTCCTACGCTATGGCTAGGAAAAGATTTCTAAGTTTAGAGACTAGGCTGAACAAGAATCCTCAGTTAAAGGAAGCTTATTTCAACTTCATTAACGAATATAAAGAGTTAGGTCATCTAACTGAAGTTGTAAAGCCTCAATTCGGGTACTATTTACCCCACCATTGCGTCGTTAGAGAACACAGCGAGACCACTAAGGTTAGAGTCGTTTTCGATGCATCTGCAAAAACTACATCAGGCAAATCGCTGAACGACATTCAAGCGGTAGGTCCAGTCATCCAGAGTGACTTGATGTCTATCTTACTGCGTTTTCGAGAGCATAGGTTTGTCCTTACTGGAGATATTGCTAAAATGTACAGGCAGATTGTTATAGATGAGTCCCAACGCCATCTGCAGTTAATACTGTGGCGCTGTGAGAAAACTCACAACATTGTAATCTATCAGCTGAATACGGTAACTTATGGTACAGCATCGGCGCCGTTCCTTAGTACTAGGTGTCTTCAACAACTAGCACTAGAGTGTGACGATGAACTTATAGAAAAGACTATGCTAACCGACTTCTACATAGACGATTTAAGTACAGGTTGCGCATCAGAAGATCAGCTGACACACATTCATAAAGGCATAACTCAAGTTTTAGAGTCAGCTGGGTTCATACTTAGGAAGTTTCGCACCAATTGTCCACAGATATTCAAGAAGGAACAAGTTAACAGCGACAATTTAGATCTGTGCAAAGAATCAGCTGTGTTAGGATTAAACTGGTCTCCGGTGAGTGACTAATGCCTTAAGATGGTTATTTATCAGTATATTTTTATTATCATACCGTTCACACAGTAGTTCCCATGCTAGTTTGTAGTTAGTCGAGGTAAACTCTATGGATTTGATTACCCCCTTAGCGCTCCCGTCCAAAGCTGATCTTAAATAATGGAATTTATTGACCTCGGGAATTGAATTATTACAGTTAATAACAGAATCGAACGTATCCTTAAACTCCAACCAGGCTAATAGGTTTCCATCAAACTTTGGAAGGTGTATGGTAGGCAATTTCACTCCATTAAATGCATGAGAACAATTACTTTGCGCGTGAGAACAAGTGGGAGTGTGGGGCTAGCTCACGCGCATGCGTGACTAGCTAAGCATAGGCAATTATTTAGCCTAGAAAATGAAATGAGTCGCACGACTCGAATGACAACTCGCGTTGAACAAAGGAAAACTATTAGGTTATGCGTAGCGTGGATGCTGCTCGTAAGAAATTTATCTTAAGAGGGTTCGTGCAGCGAACATGCTAATGAAGGGAATGAGCAAGGACCCTGCCCTCTAGCGTTTAGCTTGGCATCACCCGGCTTGCACCCACGTGCAATTTAACCTGGAAATTTGGCAAATTATAGCCTCCTGACAATTGGCAAGCAAGCTGCCACTGCCTTCACAGCGCGAGGACACACAGGAATCGAAATTAGGCGAGGAATAAAGAAAGGATCAGGGCATACTCTCCTGGGCTAGACCTTCGGTTGACGTTTCGCCGTCCTCACCGGGCTCCCGGAGCAGCTCGTCAGTCTTCTTCCACACGCTCGACCCTTACGCAGCCCTGCTGGATGGATGGCGGGCTGCGGCACTTGTCCACGGGGCGCTGCTCGACGATTCTTCGAAATCTCGACGAATTTGTAGTTTACGACGATGTAACGGGTCCTGTCACGGTCGCCATTTGTTCACGCGCTTGCGTGGGTTTTAGGTCTTCTTCAATGAAACAAGACTGAATAATAAATAAACTGATGTATTGATCGGAATTAGATTCTCACAATAATGTCGCTGGACCCGTTACAAAAAATACGCGTTGGTTTGCTAGCGGCCCTCGTGGCCAAGTGAACGATTCTTCATTTATAAACAATATTGCTGTAATGAAATTTGTAAGAATAAAAAAATAGAACCATCATATCGCAGAAAGTTCACATTTGATATCTTCTTTTGGCACTAAAAGGTATAAATCAGTTGAGAAAGAACATATTGTGTACTAGCTTCTGCCCGCGACTTCGTACGCGGATCCTGTTGCTTATGCCAGCGACAACGGGGTCGTCAAAATCGAAGATCTGAAACGTCTGATGTGGAATTCTAAGAGCCCGGGGATGGGAAAATAACGGATCTTTCCCACCTGAGCAACACATATCGTTTGTTTCTTTTTGCCATTTAACAGCTTCACAAAAAGTACAATTTTGAACCATACCTCTGATGGCGGAATATGTGGCGTATTCAATCATGGGAGTATACGTAAATGCACTCCGTTCCTTATCAACCCAAGGAAAGTTGCCATGACCTAAGGCTATATCTTGAGACACATCCGATTTTTCAGATGATATCTGAAAGATTTGACCTCTTTCTAGACATGGCTATAGTTTTGTTGTGAAGATACCTGATCAAATAAAATCTAAGTGACTGCTACCCTGCGTTACCTGTAACCGCCGTCACTGCGTGGATGTACTCCCAGCTTACAGTAAAATTAGTGATTGCTTTGCAATAATTTTCAAATCAGATTTTTCTGATCTTCGATTTTTTATAAGTCAACAGGAAGTGCCCATCAGACCGAACAACTTTTGCTAAGACGTCATTCCTATAATTATGTGTTATGGTGTAGCTGGGCTATTGGAGTTCCACAACAGGTGTCCCAGATCTTCGATTTTTATAAGTCAACAGAGATTGCTCATCAGATTGAAGAATTTTTGCTAAGACGTTATTCCTATATGTGTTATGGTGTAGCTGGGCTCTTAGAGTTCCACAACAGGTGTTCCAAATCTTCGATTTTTATAAGTCAGCAGAGAGTGCTCATCAAATTGAACAACTTTTGCTAAGACATTATTCCTATATGTGTTATGGTGTAGCTGGGCTACTGGAGTTCCACAACAGGTGTCCCAGATCTTCGATTTTTATAAGTCAACAGAGAGTGCTCATCAGATTGAACTATTTTTGCTAAGACGTCATTCCTATATGTGTTGTTCACGCGCTTGCGTGGGTTTTAGGTCTTCTTCAATGAAACAAGACTGAATAATAAATAAACTGATGTATTGATCGGAATTAGATTCTCACAATAATGTCGCTGGACCCGTTACAAAAAATACGCGTTGGTTTGCTAGCGGCCCTCGTGGCCAAGTGAACGATTCTTCAGCGGAGCCCTGTGCTCCCGCTCGCGCGACGCCGCTGCCGCCCCGCTGTCCATTGGCTCGGCTGAGGTGGCGTGATCGCGGCGCGCAGCCATTGGCCCGCGCGCAAGACGGCGCGCGATCGGCGCACCCATTGGCTGCGGTGCTCCACGTCACCCGGCAGTGTTGCCAGGCGGCGGAGGCCGGAACATACTCCCGGGGGTTGAAGCATTCAACCATGCTGCTCTCCGAGGAGGGGGCACATCGTGCGGACGGCACGAGTGACCGTCCCCTTGGTGGTGGCGATGTCAGCCACCCGACTGACCCCGTCTGGGCCAGGGTGTAGGCGCGTGACGCGCCCTAAGCGCCACTGGAGTGGCGGCAGGTTTGCCTCGCGCAGCAGCACGAGGTCGCCAAGGCAGATGCCTCGCTGCTGGGTCCTCCACTGGGACCGCTGCTGCATTTCGGCCAGGAACTCCTTCTGCCACCTGGACCAGAACTGTTGGCGGATTTTCTCTATGAGCTCGTAGCGGTTGGGTCGCAGTACTGTGATGGGTGGCGACGGGACGGCGGTCAATGGCCTGCCCACTAAGAAGTGCCCTGGGGTTAGCGGAGAGGGGTCATTTGGATCAGACGAGAGGGGAGAGAGGGGGCGGGAGTTCAGTATGGCCTCAATCTGTGAAAACAGTGTAGCCAGCTCTTCAAACGTCAAACAGGCCTCCCCAGCTACTCGTTTTAGATGGTATTTAGAGGATTTGATCCCCGCCTCCCATATTCCCCCGAAATGAGGCGAATATGCAGGCCCAAACACAAAGCGGATTCCCTCGTTCGCCGAGTAATTGAAGACCGACTCTTGGCTCTTCTGCAACATCCTACCCAGCTCATTGCATGCCCCTATGAAATTCCGACCATTATCGCAATAGATAGCATAGGGTTTACCTCTCCTAGCCACAAATCTACGCAGGCACAGAATGAAGGCTTCAGAAGTGAGGTCGCTGACTACTTCTAGGTGAACCGCCTTAGTAGTAAGACACACAAACAAACATAGATAGCTCTTAGTTATGCGGTTCCAAGTGAGGTCGCTGACTACTTCTAGGTGAACCGCCTTAGTAGTAAGACACACAAACAAACATAGATAGCTCTTAGTTATGCGGTTCCCTCGGCCCTTGCGGCTTGAAATTCGAAAGGGACCCGCAAAGTCTACCCCACAGGAACTGAAGGCGAAGCTACGGTCAGTTCTTACTGTTGGCAAGTCACCCATGATTGGTTCAAAAGGCTTACCGCGCAGTCGTGTACATACCACACACTGCTTGGTAACAGTACGAGCTAGGTTTCTCCCTCCTATTGGCCAGTATTCTTCACGAATGGCAGCGAGCAGTGCCTGAGGACCAGCATGAAATAATCGTAAGTGTTCATGTTTAAATAACAGTTTCGTGAAACTATGTTTCGCATCTAGGAGAATAGGGTGCTTCTTATTATAATCAAAGTTAGAATTTCCCAGACGGCCTCCCACTCGTAGCACCCGTTTAGAGTCTACGAAGGGGTTAAGTGGCAATAATTTAGATTTGTTATGTAAGGAATGCCCTTTACTTAATGTTTCAATTTCTTCATAGAATGTATCAAACTGACTAAGTCTAGCCAGCAGAGTGCATGCTTTTTGTAGCTCTTCAGCTGACAGTGCCTGACTTAAATTTCTTTGACCCTTACAATTGTCAATGAACCTTAAAACATAGGCGACTGTTCTTTTCAGCCGTGAAAAATTAGAAAACCTACTGAAATCTATCACCTTAACATCTAAACCTTCCTTATTGTTTGCTGTAGATGAATATGTGGTGAGCGATTTCACCTCAGGTAAGGGCTCATCCTCTGAAAGTGGTGGCTTCGTGGACCACTCATATTTCTCTTCTTTTAAGAAGGGAGGGCCTTCCCACCAAAGTGTTGAACTCTTCAACACGGGTGGGTCTACCCCCCTTGAAGCCATGTCAGCAGGGTTCAAGGTTGTGGGAACATGATACCACTTATAATCGGCTGTTAACTCCTGAATTTCGTTTATTCTATTGCGTACGAAAGTTTTCAGTGAGTTTGGCTGCATTCTCAGCCATCCTAATACTACCGTGGAGTCTGTCCATATTATTTTCTTATTAATTTTACATTTTAAGGACTGACTGACCTTCTGGCAAAGTCTAGCTCCGAGGAGCGCTCCACATAGTTCTAGTCTAGGAATAGTCATTGGTTTAATAGGTGCTACCCTAGCCTTTGCACATAACAGGCGTGATGTATACGCATGATTACTACACTTAGACCTTAGATAAACGCATGCGCCATAGGCTACTTGCGAGGCATCTACAAAACAATGCAATTCGATGTGTTCTGGCATTTCACACAAGACGTACCTAGGTAGATGTAGATTGTACAAACAAGATAAATTATCACCAAAGCTAAACCAATCCTTAGCTAAGTTATTTGGTATTGGCTCATCCCAATCCAACTTGGCACACCATAACTTCTGCAGTAATATTTTTGGTTTGATAATTGCAGCACTCAAGAGTCCTAGTGGATCAAATATTTTACAAGTCATAGAGATAACCGTTCGTTTCAAAAAACTCAAAAAAACTCAAAACTCAAATCATTTATTTCAACTAGACCATTACGGCACTTTTGAATGTCGATAAAACGAAAAATAAAGCGAAGCTACAGTCACAAAATCAAAATCAAAATCAAAATCAAAGCATTTATTTCAAGTAGGCCAATAACAGGCACTTTTGAATTGTCGAAACAAAGATGAAAATTAAATGTAGCTACAGTCCCAGTCACAAGACATAAAAACTGTGAAAGTACTGTAGTTGCCCATTCCCTAGCGTAGATCTCTATGGAGAAGAACGGGCAAGAAACTCCATGGACACTCTTTTAAATCAAAATATTGTTACAAAATCTTGGTTACATCATTCATGTTGAGATGTTATATTATGTGAGAACAATGTAGCAAGATGTGCACGTTAAAAGTGTCCATAGCCAAACAAAAACAAAATACAACTCAAAAACAAAATAATTAATTCAAATAAACCATGGCGACTAAGAGATGACCAGTCACAACTGACAGCGCCCATTCACGCACATGACGCATGGATCAGCACCATTCAGCTCAACCATTTTGAAGGGAACTAAATGGTCCGACACACGCGCCATGATCAGCGAGACATTTGAGTGAGCATGACATACTCTCAACCGCCAGGGCACATTCAAGTCAAAAACTAAAGTAGGTTTCCAGTGAATGATAGCTTTCTAGTACATAGTACTCACACAATATGGGCTATGCGTTTATATAATATTAAATAGATTGAATCTATACAATGCAAAGATAGTTGTACAATCTTCAGCAGCTCCAACAATACCATTTAATGCTATCAATTTTTGAGCCCCTGTCCTTGTGGAGCAGGACCAGCATTGAGCCAAGCATTTTTATCAGCGATATAATCGCTCAACTTGTAATATGCTTGCTTACATAGTGTGCGTTTAATGCATGTTTTAAATTTAGTCTCATTCAGTTCAAGAATACTTTGTGGAATTTTATTATAGCATCTCAAACAGTACCCCATGAAAGATGAGTCTACTTTAGCGAGTCTAAAGCCAGGCTGAACTAGTTGGTCCCTATTTCTAGTACTGTAATTGTGTCTGTCGCCTCTTTTACCGAAAAGATGCAGATTTTTTCTAACGTACATTATGTTTTCGTAGATGTATTGGCAATGAACCGTCATGATGCCAATATCCTTAAAAAGTTCCCTTAGAGAATCGCGCCTACGAAGATTGTATATGGCTCGGATGGCTCTTTTCTGCAGAATAAATATAGACTCAATATCAGCAGCCCGTCCCCATAGCAAAATACCGTAAGACATTATACTATGGAAGTAACTAAAATAGACCAGTCTAGCGGTATCTACATCAGTGAATTGACGGATTTTTCTAATGGCATATGCTGCTGAACTTAAGCGCCCCGCAAGAGATGTTAAATGAGAACCCCATTGTAGCCTTGAATCAAGCGTAAGCCCCAGGAAAACCGTTTTATCTACGAATTCGAGTTTCTCTTTATTCAATATTATCTCACAATCACTACTTTTAACATTCGGTAATGAAAATCTTATGCATTTAGTTTTTTTTTCATTCAATACCAAATTGTTTGCTGTGAACCAATTTTGGACCTGAAGTAGGGCATCATTCACGTCATCTAGATTTTGGGCCCGTCTATTTATCTTAAAAATTAGAGAAGTGTCATCAGCAAACAACACCATATTTTGAGGTTGGTGTTTCAACAAATAGGGTAGATCATTTATATATACTAAAAAAAGGAAAGGACCCAATATTGAGCCTTGCGGAACCCCCATTTTTACATTCAAACCCTGTGAATTAACACCATTTATTTGAACATGTTGTTTTCTATCGCTCAAATAAGATTTTAGCAGGCTAAGTGCAAGTTTACCCAGTCCGTAATGCTCCAGTTTCAAAAGTAATGTGTCATGATTTACGCAATCAAAAGCTTTCGAGAGATCACAGAAAATTCCTATTGCGTCTTGGGACTCTTCCCACGCAGCAAATATGTGCTTTAATAGGGTTACACCGGCGTCAGTTGTACAACGTCCCTTGGTGAAACCATACTGTTGATCATGTAAGATTCTGTTGGTGTTAAAATGATAAAGCATTTGATTAAGCATTACTTTTTCAAAAACCTTGCTAAAAACTGGTAACACGGATACAGGTCTATAATTATTGGAATCTTTACTGTCCCCGGATTTGAAAAGAGGTATGACTTTACTGTATTTCATTAAATCCGGGAAAACTCCTTGGTCTACACATAAATTAAAAATTAAAGCTAAATACGGGGCTATGGTCTCAAGTATAGATGTACAAACTTTGATAGACATTCCCCATAAATCTTCGGTCAGTTTGATTTTAATTTGCCGGAAAGCTTTAATAACTGTCATAGGGTTAATGTGTTTAAATTTAAATTCAGCCAGGCAGCCAGACACATTCGCCTTTAATAAGCCAATTGAGGCTTCAGGTGAGGAATTCAGAGCCTCCGTAGTTTTTATTGGTATTTCGGTAAAAAAATTAACAAATTCTTGAGCTACTTCCTGATCAGAGCTTTTAGGACCACATGCTGTATCTAATGTAAAGCTATTATTACGTATTTTCTTTCTGTTAGTCTCGTTATTTATGACTTTCCAAACGGTCTTTATTTTATTTTCTGCTGTTTTGATCTTGTTGCTTATGTGCAGGGCTTTAGCAACCTTGCAAGTATTTCTAAAAATCTTTGAATACGTAGCAACATACTTGCTAAAAGTTTCAGTGTTTATAAAAGGCTTAAGGCTATAAAGCTCAAATAGCCTTTCCCTACTTTTTCTGATACCTCTAGTTGCCCAATCACTAAATATAAATTTAGGGCAAATACTCTTTGTCTTCTTTTCAAAAGTTTTGTTGAATTCCGTGTGAACTAATGAAAAGAAACGATCATACAATTGATTTATATTAATATCCTCTTGGCTCATTACACTTAACTTGTTCTGTAGGGAAATATTATACCTATTTAATTTGCAAGAAGTTATATGTCTAAATTTAATCTGAACTTTTTGTATTGGAGTTTTACAACTAAAACTTACAGTTTGTCCGCTATGGTCAGACGGCAAACAATTTATTATGGCTTTATCTAAGTAATCACAATCGCAGAAAACATTATCTATACAAGTAGCAGAAGAAGTTGTGATTCTAGTGGGTTCAATAAAAACGTTAGTCAAGTCAAATGACTTAAAAAGATTTAATAACCGACTGCTATTTGAATTTTCTTCTAAAATATTGATATTAAAATCACCACAAATTATTGTAGCTTTATTACTGGCTGCAAAGCACAGACACAAGGCATAATAACTTGAGAAAGTACTGTAGTTGCCCATTCCCTAACGTAGATCTCTATGGAGAAGAACGGGCAAGAAACTCCATGGACACTCTTTTCAATCAAAAATGTTGTTACAAAATCTTGGTTACATCTTTCATGTTGAGATTATACATATATGTGAGAACGATGTAGAAAGACGTGCACAATAAGAGCGTCCAGAGTAAAAATAAATAAATCAACAATTAAAAATAAAGCAATTCAAATGATCCACGGCAGCTAAGAGATGACCAGTCCCAACTGACAGCGCCCGTTCACGAACATGACGCATGAATCAGCGCCATTCAATTCAACCATATTGAAGGGAACTAAATGACCCGACCCACCCGCCACCATCAGCAAGACATTTAAGCGAGCATGACATTCTCTCAGCCACCAAGGCATATTCAAGTCAATGAAACATAACTAAATGCAAATGGTAGCTTTACGGTACATGGTACTCACACATGTGTTATGCAATTATACAATACTAAGAGATGGAATCTATACAATGCAAGAATATTTTTACAATCTTCTGCAGCTACCACAATAATTGTCCAATAAGTTTGCATCTATGGTTGCGGAGCAGGACCAGCATTTAGCCAAGCATTTTTATCCTCAATGTTTCGTTAACTGAGAGGCAAGAAGTACATTGGTAGAGAATTGAATTGTGCGGGCGGTTCACCTAGAAGTAGTCAGCGACCTCACTTCTGAAGCCTTCATTCTGTGCCTGCGTAGATTTGTGGCTAGGAGAGGTAAACCCTATGCTATCTATTGCGATAATGGTCGGAATTTCATAGGGGCATGCAATGAGCTGGGTAGGATGTTGCAGAAGAGCCAAGAGTCGGTCTTCAATTACTCGGCGAACGAGGGAATCCGCTTTGTGTTTGGGCCTGCATATTCGCCTCATTTCGGGGGAATATGGGAGGCGGGGATCAAATCCTCTAAATACCATCTAAAACGAGTAGCTGGGGAGGCCTGTTTGACGTTTGAAGAGCTGGCTACACTGCTTTCACAGATTGAGGCCATACTGAACTCCCGCCCCCTCTCTCCCCTCTCGTCTGATCCAAATGACCCCTCTCCGCTAACCCCAGGGCACTTCTTAGTGGGCAGGCCATTGACCGCCGTCCCGTCGCCACCCATCACAGTACTGCGACCCAACCGCTACGAGCTCATAGAGAAAATCCGCCAACAATTCTGGTCCAGGTGGCCGAAGGAGTTCCTGGCCTGGAAATGCAGCAGCGGTCCCAGTGGAGGACCCAGCAGCGAGGCATCTGCCTTGGCGACCTCGTGCTGCTGCGCGAGGCAAACCTGCCGCCACTCCAGTGGCGCTTAGGGCGCGTCACGCGCCTACACCCTGGCCCAGACGGGGTCAGTCGGGTGGCTGACATCGCCACCACCAAGGGGACGGTCACTCGTGCTGTCCGCACGATGTGCCCCCTCCTCGGAGAGCAGCATGGTTGAATGCTTCAACCCCCGGGAGTATGTTCCGGCCTCCGCCGCCTGGCAACACTGCCGGGTGACGTGGAGCACCGCAGCCAATGGGTGCGCCGATCGCGCGCCGTCTTGCGCGCGGGCCAATGGCTGCGCGCCGCGATCACGCCACCTCAGCCGAGCCAATGGACAGCGGGGCGGCAGCGGCGTCGCGCGAGCGGGAGCACAGGGCTCCGCTGAAGAATCGTTCACTTGGCCACGAGGGCCGCTAGCAAACCAACGCGTATTTTTTGTAACGGGTCCAGCGACATTATTGTGAGAATCTAATTCCGATCAATACATCAGTTTATTTATTATTCAGTCTTGTTTCATTGAAGAAGACCTAAAACCCACGCAAGCGCGTGAACAACACATATAGGAATGACGTCTTAGCAAAAATAGTTCAATCTGATGAGCACTCTCTGTTGACTTATAAAAATCGAAGATCTGGGACACCTGTTGTGGAACTCCAGTAGCCCAGCTACACCATAACACATATAGGAATAATGTCTTAGCAAAAGTTGTTCAATTTGATGAGCACTCTCTGCTGACTTATAAAAATCGAAGATTTGGAACACCTGTTGTGGAACTCTAAGAGCCCAGCTACACCATAACACATATAGGAATAACGTCTTAGCAAAAATTCTTCAATCTGATGAGCAATCTCTGTTGACTTATAAAAATCGAAGATCTGGGACACCTGTTGTGGAACTCCAATAGCCCAGCTACACCATAACACATAATTATAGGAATGACGTCTTAGCAAAAGTTGTTCGGTCTGATGGGCACTTCCTGTTGACTTATAAAAAATCGAAGATCAGAAAAATCTGATTTGAAAATTATTGCAAAGCAATCACTAATTTTACTGTAAGCTGGGAGTACATCCACGCAGTGACGGCGGTTACAGGTAACGCAGGGTAGCAGTCACTTAGATTTTATTTGATCAGGTATCTTCACAACAAAACTATAGCCATGTCTAGAAAGAGGTCAAATCTTTCAGATATCATCTGAAAAATCGGATGTGTCTCAAGATATAGCCTTAGGTCATGGCAACTTTCCTTGGGTTGATAAGGAACGGAGTGCATTTACGTATACTCCCATGATTGAATACGCCACATATTCCGCCATCAGAGGTATGGTTCAAAATTGTACTTTTTGTGAAGCTGTTAAATGGCAAAAAGAAACAAACGATATGTGTTGCTCAGGTGGGAAAGATCCGTTATTTTCCCATCCCCGGGCTCTTAGAATTCCACATCAGACGTTTCAGATCTTCGATTTTGACGACCCCGTTGTCGCTGGCATAAGCAACAGGATCCGCGTACGAAGTCGCGGGCAGAAGCTAGTACACAATATGTTCTTTCTCAACTGATTTATACCTTTTAGTGCCAAAAGAAGATATCAAATGTGAACTTTCTGCGATATGATGGTTCTATTTTTTTATTCTTACAAATTTCATTACAGCAATATTGTTTATAAATGTGTTGCGTTGAGAGAAAGTCACAGCAAAAGCTTAGTAATACAAATTTTGATCAAAACATTTAATAATTTTAATTTAGGATTTATAACTATGATTGAAAACGGTTGTATGTGTTTTGTGTATTATTTATTGTAATATTTATGACAAACGGGTTTAGGGCATATTGTATGAGATTTCAATTTTATGGCATGTGATATTATGTGATACAAAGTTCGGTTAAAATATCATTCGGACAAATGATGATTACGCCAAAAAAATATATGTCACTTTAGAATAAGGAATAAAAAGTGAGGAACACGATAGAGAACCAATCCTAATACTCAGTCACAGGTGTTCACCTCCCCAGTAACATGTCCTAGTCTAAACATATTGTTACTTTTATCGCAATGTTTTATTGTTGGCTGCACATATCCCCCTCCCCACCTTCGCGTGGGGAAGGGGTATTGGCACGCTTGCTATGGAGATACGGTGTTATTTGTATCGTTAAACAAGTTACAAATACGTATTGTTACTGTTACAGATTACATACACATAATTATATTCACACGAATTCTGCGTTTATTATACAGAATTCCGTTTAGTTAAATATATACTTATACTTTTAGTGAAATAACATCAATAATAAAACGTGTAAATAACCTCTTAACGAAGCCGAAAGGTACTAGTTTTCCCCGTCATTGCATCGTTATTTTTGGATAGGTACATACAAGTTTTATAGTAAGATTTTTACTTTAAGCATCTCCACGATCCCCTTTTTTTTTAGGATGGGAAATCATCAAATGACTTCTCCCACTCTGGGCGGAGCGGGAGGGAGTGTCAGACTCTTACTGACTAAAACCCATCCATGTTCCTTCCTCGCCCTTTATGTTCCGGGGCCACGGTATCTCTTTCGAACAGTCCCGCAGCCCCGGCAGATCTCCATGATCCCCTTCCTACTCAATCCATTCCTCACCAAAAGAACACCGGCCACAGCGCGAACAATTTTTTGTTGAAATTTTATTTTAGCGTCTGCCCCTGAGAAATATGTAAAAGTATAGAGTTTGAATTCCTGAACAATTTTGTCTTCTGTTATACTTTTATACGAAGTCAGGAATTAAAGATATTTTAGTTTGAAGTTGTAAAGGTTACCTATGTATGTGCAGTCAACATCAGATAAATGTAAAAATAAGTACTTACTTAGCACACACACGCAAAGTAAGGGTAGATCCCTTATTAGCGTGTGAAATACGCAATGGCGAATCAAATATATCTATTGATTTTAAAAGTCACCCCTGGGTTTAACTTTAATAGACATTTTGTAACTTGATTATATACTTCTTTCTGTAAACTATACCACTGATTCCTCAAATAATTAAAAAAGCATTTTATTCGTCAACTCATTTCAATCAATTTCAATGTCAAATTGTAAATAATTCGCTATTTCATCTCTTATTTATTGTTTTTTTTTAAACTGAAATCTTCATTTTGATCTTCAGTTGGACTTCGATTAATTCAGTTACTGAACAGCAAGTTGTGTTTTATTAATGAAGTACGAGTTGCCTTCGGATTTTGTTTGGTGTTTGTTGATATCATTGTGGATATCATTTCCATTAGAGATTTTCAAATGTTGGTACGAGTACATCCCAACCGAAGCCAATGAGTTACAAGAAACCTGCCGACTGAGATCGGTCAGGACAAATCGCCAGTCAGAATATTATCGTATTTAACTACTTACGAGAGGGAAAAATAGGCAATCATTTTGTATTGAACTTCCAACTAAGTAGCTACGTGCCACGATCTTGAGTAACGAAATGTGTGTAATATAATAATAATAAATAAGTAATAAATTATTAGTATCTCCTTTCTTGACTTCTTATTTGTGCGCCTTCCTTAAGCATTGCATTTGTAAGTATCACCTACATTACTTTAGTAGAAGGCGAGCCTATTGCCACAGACCGTACGAGCACAATGTTCCAGGCTTCAGGATACTAGAATTACAGAATCAGTACAAAAAGTGTTTCCCTCTAAAGATATATCATTACTATTATTTCATTAGGCCAGTTGACAAAATAAATGTCATGGGTTTTTGTTTGGAGGTGACATTATAGTTAGAGAGCCCATGACACTAGACCTAGTTTGAAAAGAATCTCGATACATATTATAATATTATTTCTTTCATAATGGCGGCGCTATCAAAAAAACTATTTTTAGGTATCTAGTATGATCGACCTCCTGAAAAAACCACCGCTCATTTGAAATGTCATCAATTTCTTTGTAAGAAAAACCACTGCTGCATCTTCCAAACAGTGAAGAAAGTGGTTGCTGCAGCGATTGAACGTCGCCCTCCGCGCAGCTGGATTCGGCATTTTGTCAGCACCCGGTTCCTTTCGATTTATACTGATTGAATACGCGTGCCACGGTCACGTATGAATAATTTTACGAAACTTGGGAGTCATATCATACTAGAAATCGTTTTGTTCGCCAGGCTTTTTACATTGTAGCATCGCCATTTCGTGTTCCCCTGTTAATAAAGTTACGAATTATTTATATTTCACCTGGTAGTGTCATGGGCTCTCTAACTATTAAAAGTATAGCTTAGCCAAAAGTCATGAAGTCAAGCCAGAAAGAAAAAGACTAAGCCATGATTATTTCTTAACATCATTATTCTAGTCAATCAAGCTTTTAATTATTACGATTTTTTTTTCCTGACTTCGATAAGCCTTAAGCTTGATTTGATAAATCTTAGTAAATTATTTCGTCGGTATCTATAACGGTGACGTTTGTAGACGCTTAATAATTTCATCAGCAATTGTAGGGCCGGTGTTCTTTTTTGAGCGCGTAATATTTTTTGTGTAAAGTTGCTTAAACATATAGGGTGTAAAACACCTCTTAACGAAGCCAAAAGGCACTTATTTTCCCTGTCATTGCGATCATTTTTTTGTTCTACACCATACCTGGGAACCTTCTAGTTAGTTACGTTAGTTACGGAGATATTGGGGGTCAAAGTTACAACTTTTTGACAATTTTTTTTTTTTAAATACATGTTTTCATTGCATGATTTTTACTTTAAATACCTCCACGAACCCCGTACTATTCAATCCATCCATCAGCACAATGTTTTGAGTGCGTTAAATTGAGTTATACCCCCAAACATGATTTTTTACCCCAAAAAAAAAAGTTGCTTCCCAGCAATAATTTTTGCGTAAAGTTACTTAATTTGATGTATGGAATGTGTTGACGGCTTCGTGATGAGGTGGTTTATACCCTGTATGATATAACATCACGCCTGTTATCCCAAAGGGTTAGGTTGCACCTAATATTACACCCCACATGCCCGACCTGGGGATCGATCCCAGGACCTCACGCTCAGCAGTCGCTCCTGCGATCACTACACCAACGAAGCAGTAACATTTACAATTATAATAATGTGTATACAGGGTATAAACAACGTCACCACGAAGCCGACAATCAAGCATTCTGGACATCAAACTAACTAACTTAACCTTCTGTGTTCGCTTTTACGAAATTTTTGTACTTATTTATTAGGAATAAGTTATATAAATGTACATTATTTACAATTTACTAAAATTAACTAAACTAAAAACTTAAAAATGGCGTCAAGAAACTCCTCCTCTACGCTGTCAACTGGTAAAGTCCCAAAGAGACTGGCAGCGTTACCACGCTGAATGGCAACGCTAAAGATTTGGCCGAGGTAAAAGCCAGCTCTAGGGTCACGGGAAGTGTCACCTAATTATTTTGAAATTTCCTTGAAAAGACTGTCTGACTCAAATTTAAATTCAAAATTTTTATTTCAGACCTGTTGATCCATATAGTGTTACTATGAACTTATCCTATGTTAGTAAAAAAGCACTCGGACCCCACAGTCCTAGAGTTCAACCCCAAACGGCTCGAAAATATAGTTCCCAATAAGGTTAATATATTAAAAAAAAAAAAAGATTGAATAACTCCCGTAGGATCGTAGAGGTGTTTAAATTAAAAATATTACAGTTAAAACTTGTAAACTAAAAAAAAAAAACTTTGTTCAAAAGTTGGGACTTTGACCCCCAATATCTCCGTAACTAGAAGGTTCCCAGGTATGGTGTACAGCTATAAAATGATCGCAATGATAGGGAGAACCAGAGCCTTTCGGGTTCATTAAGAGGAATTTTACACCCTTTATGTAAATATCGACAATAATGTACTGAGTTCACGTTCCCCGTCGATGGTGACACTCGAAGGGCTACAATTTGTTTTTCTATAATTTATCCCAATTCATTTGCTGTGCTGCGCCGGTGTGCGGATAAGGGCAAGAGTATGAATACGCTCAATTTATTTATAATATCCTTTTACAATATAATGGTTTAGTCCTTGAGACAAACGGCGTATTTGCTCTGAATATCGAATTAGATTTCATTATTTTGTTTCGTTCTGTTAGAACGGCTGTGGTTTAGACTAGACTCGTACCACAAATGTCTTTCGGGGTTGTATACAGAGTAAATACAAATTTAATGATCAGCTTAGAGTGGCTCGTGGCTACGTAAGAGCTTTGTGGATTAATTGACAAGTGCAATGAATGGTTATATTCTCCTTTAGAGTTAAACATGTGTGGAAAGCTCATACAACTTTGAACTGTAAACAAACACATTTTTTTCTGCTGAAAGGAAATGTTTCAGAAAACAAAAATGGAAGCTACATAATTATATTTCCGTTATTTAAATCAAAGCACTTACACGAAAACGCTAAGAAAGCAACATTGAACGAAAACCGTCGAGACTCTCTCTCAGGTATTTAACACAAACAAAATCAACATAATCAATAGTCATTTATTCAGCTTACTTCGCCCCTCTCTTTGTCTCTTTCGCACACAATACATTCCTTTCACCTCATTTGCTTGCCTAATCGACGAGAAAGCACGATATGAGACGATTATATACCTCTACAGACTTGCCAGCACTCGACCACAGTGTACAACTAACTCTTAGTTAAAGACTCCGAAAAATACAGAGTAACAAAATTTTGAAGGTCTTAATACTTCTCTGTGGTACAAGGTTGTCTAATTCAGTACTTCGTGTAAAGATGAGGGTTCATTTGGCTGCAGAATTTCAGAATTTCGACAAAATTGTGCATTAAATTCAAGTTCCATATGGCTTTAATGCTTTCGTTCGTTAAAAAGGTATATTTCTGAATAGCGTTCGCGTTCACAGAATACTTTTAGAATTTTATTCTTAACAGATTTTTAAACGAACTGAAAACTAGTTTATTTTTTCAGGTATTGATACCAATTAATGTTTTTTTCCCTGTAATTGTTCAAAACACTTGTATATCTAGCACATCTCAAACTACTTAGATAATACGAAAACACTGAAGTATTCTTTCACCACAAAATTTTATTCAAAGTTATGAAAATATGACTATGATCTTTTCAAACTCTTTCCAGCCAGTCCTATTCCGTTCAAATTCAACCAATTACCTTTCCACACGAAACTTTTGCATGGATGGCGGCCCACATTCTAGGATGCGGTCGAACTTCGTCCCGCGATTTATTTCGTGTACATTGCTCGCTGCTCTTGGCGTGTTTACGGCGTGATTTGGCGTTCGCCCGTATAAACGTCAATGGAACCGATAAATAAATTGTATTTTATACGCGACTATACTTTTTGTGAACACTCGGCTGTGCCAAGCACTGCAGTTACATTTGGAATTGGGTCTAGTGGGTAGTGTAAGTGAGACGCTTAAGCGGGAGCGTTTGATGATAAAATCATTGACTGGATGATTCATTTTAACTTGGACTTTGTATGTAATCAAAATGATTCAGTTATAGTTTGGTTATAAATTCATTTGACGTTTAACTAGTAGCTTTAACATAAATTCAACTTGTTCACAAAGTTGACTCGACAGAATAAAAAATTCATATTCTTGATATTGTTTAATTAATTAAATAGATCCTACTTTATCGTTAGACTCGAGTTGAAGACACTATCGTAATGAAAGTTTAATTTAATTTATTAACGACAACGTCTGAATGTAAAAAAAAAACGTAATAGCCAAATTAGAAAGTCATCGTCATTTTAGCCGAAAGACGTCCACTGCTGGACATAGGCCTCCCCCAAGTGTCGCCACATTGACGGGTCCCGTGCAACTTGCAACAAGAACCAAAAAGAAAAAGAAAAGAGAGAAAGATTTTGAAATTGTTTCAAGATAATCATGAACAAACAGATTAGCAATACCACGCACGACTATACTCGATGTCTCTCACAACTTGCGCCAACAATTTCGTTTCGCTACACGCCCCTCACCACAACACGCTCGTCTTTTTCTCGAACATTCGCTGCACTGCCAAACTCCATACAGTGTTTATACCGCCAGTTTTTGTGCCAGAATGAATGGAATATGGCCGGCCTGGCAGTCTGGCGGGCTGGCAGTTTGGCAGATTGGCAGAATGGAAGCACACCCAGGACTTCACGGGCTATTTAAAATTATTCACTATTTTGTTGTATGGTTGTATCGCATTTTTATGTGTGAATGCACTTCGGCATAGGGGAACTTCTGAAACTACTTTTAAAAAGAAATAAAGAAGTTTCTCGAATCTATAGAGAATAAAGAATTTAATATGGTTTTCTCTTAGATTTAAAAGATTGTTTTATCGTTATTTTATTATGTTAATGTATGCATCACCATTTGGCAGGAAGAAAATCGCACTTAATTTCTTTTTAATGCAAATTATTTTTACGTTTTGTAACACAGCTGTTTGGATGTTAATAAAGAAATAATACGTGTAGGTACTCGTACTTATACACGTACCTTACCTGAACCGAAAATACGTGGATTTCGCTTTTTATGAAAAGGAGGGGGATTAAATCAGAGAACACAAATATACCTTAACGTAAAACTCCAGCTTCCAAGTTACCATAATTACAACGATTTCATCATACCAACCGTACCTACTGTTATTGTTATAAGGAGATACACGGTTGCCATCCCTTTGTGAGTCCTTCCAAGAACGTGGTCTCGCACCTGGAATATTACCATACCTATATAAATATTATATCGACTGGTAGAAAATGTCTGGATGAAGTCCACCTCTGAACAGGGTTTCAGAAGGTTTAAATAAATGAATAAAGGGGCCGAACTGGGAAAACTAGAATTATGTCTGGAATAAATTAAGATAAACCTGTTGTTAGTGATGCATAAATACTCATTGTTGATGTTACAGTTTCACATTTTGTACTGACACATAGTTTAATAATGTCTGTTAGGCTCATTTTTTTGTCTTGTCGCTCTCATTTAAATAATTGGAAAAATCTGCAAGCTTTACTTTAGATAAGATCATTAGAATGATATTAGCACAGTCTACACCTATGATATTGATACATAAAGCTGGACCCAGACGTGTGTAACGTGTAATGTAATGTATCGTGAAATGTAACAGGAAATCTGTGTGTGGACACTACAAGCATTACTTGTAACTTGATCCATCGACTGTCGGTTCTTAGCGCGAACACTAAGGCGCTCGCAGTGCGTCCTCACTGTTGACGCTTTACACGGAATCTAACATAATGCGTTACACACGTCTGGACCCGGCTTTACACATTGTGTCGTCCATATAACCTACATGTGCAATGTGTTAGTAAATAGTAGTATAATATATTCCAGGGTCGGTACACACAACGCTGGTGTAGCTAGTTCCTGCGGTCGCGACAGCTGCTGAGGTACCACTCTGGTCCTGTGTCGCGGTACACCCCACCATTGCAAACGTGTAACACAGTGGGGAGCAATGTTGAGGCTGTTTTGTTGAAGGTTGAAAATGGGGTTGAAGGTTTTGATTGACGGGTAGGTTTAGAATGGTTTTGTATTAAAAATTAGCAAAGAAAACAATGAAAAATTCGCTAGTTTAAAACTACATGATTTTTGCAGACATAATTTATTTTTATATTAACTGTGAATATTATAATTATTTGTACATTTTCAACCGACTTCTAAAAAGAGGAGGTTCTCAATTCGTCTGTATTTTTTTTTTTTTTTTTTTTGTGTGTGAACCGATTTTGATGATTCTTTTTTTATTTGAAAGCTGGTGCTTCCCGTTGGGTCCCATTTTAATTTGATGAAGATCTGATGCTGATCTTCGGAGATATACAATGGAACTCTTCAAAAATAAACGGCAAAGCTGCAGTAATTGCTGCAATAGCTTGGTTGTTTATTGTTTATACAACATCATGACGTAACATCACACCTGTATGTTCTGAGGGAGTACGCAGAAGTATACAATACACCCAGATTTCGACAGTTAGACGTGTAAAGTTCCATTCAATGGGATCCCGGAGAAATAGAGGTAACTCCTTAACTTTATAGGCGCACCAGAAGCGGTTTGGGTAGTTTTAGGCAGAGTACTTTCTCGGAGTGGTCCCATTTCGATTTGATAAAGATCTGGTGACTTCGGAAGATAGGCAACTGAACTCCTTAATAAATGATAGCAAATGTACTGGGATCGCTGAAGACTCACGTCTGTCTATTGTTTACACCAGTTCATAACAAAATATCACACCGATACGCTGTGAAAGGGTAAGCA
Organism: Xestia ashworthii; assembly: GCA_950022955.1. Classification (NCBI taxonomy): domain Eukaryota; kingdom Metazoa; phylum Arthropoda; class Insecta; order Lepidoptera; family Noctuidae; genus Xestia; species Xestia ashworthii. Next base: position 961,560 of record OX465557.1, read on the forward strand.
CATGTGAACCACTAAAAAGTGAAAAATAAAAACTTTTTTGCAAAAAATATAACCAACTTCACACAAAAAAGTGAAAAATAACTTTAGCTCCAGAAGTCGGTGACAAAAAAAAACTAAATCAATCAAACAAAGGTCACCGACTTCTGGAGCTAAAGTTATTTTTCACTTTTTTGTGTGAAGTCGGTTATATTTTTTGCAAAAAAGTTTTTTTACTGTAGAGTACATAATTGCTCTCCCCGACAACAATTCCAATTAAATCGAAACTTCACAAAGGGTAAAACTATCTTAGGTAGAAAAACAAATTATTATGAGTAGTTCAACTTTTAAAAAAAGCTTTGATTTTTTTGCACATCTACACATTGTTCACCCATTATAAAATCCGCAAAATTTAAACCGTTCCTAAACTGTACACAAACCGTAGTCTGCGTCTTGTTTTGACTAGCTCTTCATACGAACAATAGTTAACGTTTGCAATTTCATTCAGTCTTACGTTCCGTTCAGTCTGTCGAGAGATATCTATTTTATACAATTGGGAGCGAAACACTTCGCTAGAATGCATTCTAAAATTATAGGGAAGAAGGTCCAATTTTGCAAAATGCGTTAAGGATCTTATATTTTATTACCAGTTTCTACTTCAAATCATTAAAAGTCGTGCAGGTTTTAACCAACGGATGATTTTAGTTTTAAATGGTGTGTTAGTGGATTTTTTGGCACTTTAACTTACAAGCAAGTATGCTAAATACTTGTTAGTTACAGTAATAATTTATTTTATTTTATTTTATACTCTTCGGGAAACTTACAGCTAACAAAAACAGTGCTCTTAAATTATACAGATTCGAAGGCCATTTACAAGTTGCTGCAGATAAATACATTCGAAGCAAAAAACATTAAGAAAATCAACAAAAGAAAGAGGTTGGTACAAAATACTTATTATAAGTTTTGAAAAATACCAACACTATCGAATAATACAAACTACAAACTAAAATGTTATGCAAAAGAGAAAGATAAATAAATAAAAAAAAAAAACCAAAGACTACAGCCAGACACAAATAAACTACTTATCCATAAAAAGCTTTTGGAAGGTTATGTATTTGCTATTAATCCCAAAACTTGATTGACAAAGAATCCCAAACTTCTTCCTTATTTTTTGCCGGTTCTTCTCCATGGAATCGACCAACGCGAACCGTGCACCTTTTTCGAAGTTTTATAAGTGCCCATCTAGGCCTATGTGAAATAAAATGTATTGATTTTCAGAATCAGAATCAGAATAAGATCTTTATTTGCTTTGAATGTAAGTACAGCTATAAGGTGTTGTCTGAAATATTTTTTGTAGCTGTCTAAGAAAACACATATTAAAACTGTCCAACAATTAATGAGATAGTTAGTTTAGATAGTCAAATAACTGTAGCTTTGACAACCAAATAAATAATTATAAGTCATTATACTCGTACTTCTGTTGTGTTTCTTTACTTGCTGTATGCATCCATGTTCGCAGTTCATTTACTTAAACGGCATCCATCTTGTCGGTCTTAATTAATTGTCTAGTTCTTGACTACCGAAGCTTTATAAAAATGAAAGGGTTTTTGAACATCCCCTATAATGTCCGCTCCTGAATAACTAACAATTAATTACTTTTGCGAATAAAAAGGGAATGACTTAATTAATGGAGGGGCTCACCATTGTTTATAGCAGTTCTTATTTGCATTGTAGATCTTTTTTTTTTGTTTTTATTTGAGAAGAATATTTTTCGGTGATTTTGTTTTGTTTTTTTTCTCGAAAGCTGTCAAGGGGTTCCCCTGCATAATGTGACTCGCAAGAAAATTACAGTAGATATTTATCGTGCGTTCATCTGACTGTACTTTATGTTATACTTACGTTTCAACAACCCACAAATGGCAATTGAAGATCCATATATTATATCCTTCTTGAAATTACTGTGCTTCTGAATCTTATAAGTCAGAATGAAAATCAAAAGAAAATCAAATCATTTAATTAAAGTAAGTCAGTTACAGGCACTTTTAGATCAATAAAGCCTTCTATGAACAAAAACATAATTTTGGAAAACGGTTTAAAAATAATCGGAGACAGCGCTGGAAACAAATTATACATAAACCATTTTCTTCAAATATAAAAACAAATATTTATCTCGCACATGCACCTACACAGTACAAGTCCGTAGCGATTGTTTGTCACTAAAACACGCCTGGTGTGTGCTCGGCGAGTCGGCGCTGTTGATATAAGAGCGCCTCAACAAGTGCCGTGTGAACGTGCAAGCGACAACGCGTGAGAATGTATGTTGTGTTGGAGAATATACAGGGTGTAAACAACCTCATCACGTAGCCGTCATCGCAAGCATTCTGTACATCAAACTAAGTTAACGCAACAATTATTGTTGGGAAACTTTTTTGTTGGGGTGAAAAATCATGTTTTGTGATGGAACTCAATGTAACTCACTCAAAACATTGTGCTGATGGATGGATTGAATAGTACGAGGGTCGTGGAGGTGTTACAAGTAAAACTCTTACAATAAAAACTTGTATTTAAAAAAAAAAAACTTGTCTAAAAGTTAGAACTTTGACCCCCAACATCTCCATATCTAGAAGGTTCCCAGGTATAGTATAATAATAAAAATTATCGCAATGACGGCTTAAAGCACTTGTTCTCCACAAGTGCTTTTCGGCTTCGTTAAGATGACATTTTTAACCATTTAAGTATACATATTGGGGGAAACGTTGCTTATTACTACATGGTGGTAATGTGTTAGAAGACAACTGTAGGTGAATGTTACCAACGTGAAAAAAATTCAGGAAAAACTATCTTCACGAACCGTCTTTTTTGTGGAATATTCACATCAACCAGCTTGCATACTCATTTTTGGGCTTAAGTGAAAATCGCCTTAAAGTTCCATATTACAGACTCCATTTTTCAGGACTAATTCTGCACATCCAAAAGGAATCACTTTTCTCTTGTTTGATGTTTTCTAAATCTTACAGGGTATAAGCAAACCCAATACGAAGCCGTCAACCATGCATTCTGGGCCTGAATTCCTCTTCCGCTGATGTCAGACGCGTACGAGTTTGTACTAATGTTTTATACCTCACCAGAACTATAGGTAGCCCTAAGTCTGTAAGCCACCCAAACCCAATAAAATAAAATAGCATCCAATAAAATATTTTAGCATTTCTAAACACCAACTTCGACAGACGAACGGCAAAAATGTGATAAAGAAGAATACCACGAAGTCAAACTTTATACAAACTTTCCTACCTCTTCTAAATTACACCGGAAATAAGCAAAAAAAATATTAATTGACGTCGGGCATAAACCGGGCGATTCCGAGTGAACTCCGTATAATAGAGTTAATCTCTCGCAAAGAATAAAAATCGCTTGGAGGTAAAAACTCAAGTCCGTGGAAAAGAAAAAATCCGTTGCAAGACTTTTACGTTCCAATCTTCACTTGGGTGAAGGAAAAGCGACTAAGATGCTTTGGACTTCAGTATTTCTTATTTACTTCTCTAAATAACGTCTCGTCGGTGGCTTTGTGCAAAAGTAATTTCTTTTAAGTGGGAAAAATGTGGACACCGCTTTCGAATTGATTAAAGTCATGAAAATTATTTGACGATGGATTTTCCTTCAAGAAAGAGAAAGATTAGTCGAAAATTTTAGTGGACGTAAAATTTGTTTTTATTGTTCTGGGTTTTTTTTTGTATTGCGAGATTATTATAGATTTGTTGGCGTTATCTATGAGAGTATTTTCATGTGTTGTTAGCAACTATTGCCAAGCTCTTTTCGAGGTTACTCTATTTTGTTGAGAATAGCTAAATTATGCTGTGTTCAAATTTTACACTATACTCGTACATAAATACCTGCAGGCTCTCACAAAATTTAACAAATTCATAATCTGCTTTATTCTTTGTGTTTTTATTAATATTATGTTTTCCTCCTAACAGTGTCGCCTTGAATTTTTAATTAGTCTTGCATACAAAAGAACTTACGTCTCACAAGTCCCTTACAATTAGGCTCAAGTAATTGCACATACGAAATAAGCAGAAAAACCACATCTACCTTCGTGCTTTTACCATTAAATATTTAAAAAAAAAAACTAGAACCTCAAATTACATGTCATTTAGTGTCGTAATCTTTCACTTTGCTACAAAAGACGTTCGACGGAGGATAATGGAGGGTTGATTTACATTTGTATCACTTCCTACCCCTCCCGCTCTCCCTCCACTGCACCCCCTCCCTTGCGTCCCGCCATCCACTTACAATTCAATTAATTAAATGATGGACATTATTAGACGGACTTTATGGACCGTTCTCTTTTTATTAAACAACTTTATTTGTTTGTTAATAAATTGGGGAGTTTCTTCTGAATCGGTTTAAGGTATGTTCTTGTTAGATTAGCAATATGGTTAATAGTTTTTAAAAGAGAAAATTATGAGTTGATAAAGGGTCTAAGTTCTCGTGAATAAGTAGAAAGTTTTTTAGACATTGTTTAGTTTCCGTTTTCCTATTTAACCCTGCAAAGGTTGAGTGGTAGACAATGCCTTGTGGCATTAAGGGCAGATTCGACCAAACTAGAGTAAGTTTTTACTCGAGAGTAAGCTACTGCTTTGTATGACAATTCTTATTCTCGAATAAACAATTGCATAGTAAGAGGTAGTTTACTCTCGAGTAAAAACTTACTCTAGTTTGGTCGAATCCATCCTAAGTCCGCCATCGAAGTCCGCCTATGTACCACTATTGTACATGAAGTTTAAATAAATAAACATCGAAGATGCGGCGGTTACAAAACAATATAATTCATTTCAAATAAAACCATTACTCTTTTTTTGGAGCCAGAGGAGTAATTTTTACATGTATCCATAATTATAAATATTAAAAAAAAAATAGGTACAACATAAAATAACCACTTAAAATTCTTAAACGCTTACTAATTTTCGTACACGTATGACGTATGTGTCGTCATGGCAGCCATTATGACGTCGTAAGTCACTCGGCGGCCATTTTAATTCGCTCATAAAGTGGGCATACATCACCGACGCGGTACGGTGCAGTGCGCCGCTCAAATCGAATTCTTGGCTTGCTTCTGTTCGACACAGTGAAAGATATTTTATGCAGTAAAACAAGTACGAAATGTTTAGATCCGTGCTATTTTGACAAGATTATTATTTGTGTTAACATGAAATCTGTTTCAGACTAGATTCCTAATTGAAGAAATGAAATCTAACAAACAACGAAGCAGTCATGAATACGTCGTTTTCTTTTTACTACTTTCATAAATTTTACCCTGAAAACATCACTAAAGCGTCAAAAGAAACAAGCCTACTGTCATAAAATGTAAAAAAAGATATTGCATTTGCTTCTCTAAAATTAAACTGAATCCAAAAATCTAAAACATTGCACTTGGGACTTACAAGTATTAAGAGTATTTACAAAGCGTCAAAAATCTTATTCAGTTTTAATAATTCTCACCTTACTGTCATATTTTGTACTGTAAATCTGGTACTGGAACGGAAAATTTTCTTGAATATTTTTAATATGAGGGGTGCAGTCACATACATAAATTATAGAAAAGTAACATTTTGCACTCAGCTCGTCCGAGACTCTCCGAGGCTGGTCGTGATTGGGCAATCTTGGAATCGAACGTTGCCAAAGATCCGACACTTTGATTGCACTAAATGAACTCGTGGTGAATATGACTCATATTTTTGTAGGCTATTACGCTTCAGCTTTAATTTCAGTTGTTCTCGTAAAAAATACTTGGCAAGCGTTCTGCAGTAATTAAAGTGACAACAGTGAGAAAATATGAGAGAATTAAGTCTAAGGTCAGGTCGTTTGGATAGCACTGACTGTTTCAAGGAAAATGCAATGCGCCTTAACATAAAACAAGGCTTACTACTTGGAAAGTTGACAAGGATATTTAAATGAAATGCCGAGACCGAGAATAAGTTCGAATAAGGAATTAAAGAAGAATAGTCACTTCTTTGAAAAGGAAAAAATGATAGCATTATTGGCATTGTAAGTTGGTTCTTTGGTGTAAATTGCGAACACCTTTTGACATGAGAAAAAAAAACATAATAAAGCTACTTATTTACTAGAATTTATAAAGAAACTCGAAGCCATCAAATTACGAATTCGATAATAATTTGCTTACTGGATATTTATGTACATCAATAGAATTATATTAAACAGTTATTCAAAAGTTTTATTTGAAGTAAGTATGTACATTATTTACAATTTATATTTATAAATCTATTAAAATAAACTAAACTAACTAACTCAAAAAATTGCGTAAAAAATCACTTGCTTAACAGTGTCAACTGGTAATGTCCCCAAGATACTGGCAGCGTTACCAGGCTGTACTCAACTCAGCGTTTTGAAATTTTGAATTTCCAGAACGGATGGCCGATGGGGTCGAAAAATTCTGGAGTGGCGACCGCGAACCGGAAGACGATGCGGTGGAAGACCTCTCACTAGGTGGACCGATGACCTGGTGATGGTTGCAGGAATCCGTTGGATGCGAGTCGCACGGGACCGGTCAATGTGGCGACACTGCAGTGGACGTCTTTCGGCTGAAATGATGATGATGACTCGGAACTCGCTGTTCTAGAGTTTCAATCCCCAACGGCTCGAAAATATAGCTACCAATAAGGATATTTACGCCGCTTGAGGTTCTCCGCAGCCGCAGCGGCAGCCCCTGCACAGCACAATGAACTAGGAAAATGAGAAGGTCCAAGAGTATCGACACATGTTGCGTCCCACACTAAGGTTTACCCATTTATCATGGAAACAACAGTTATTTCAATAAAATTTGAACGATTGATCACTGTTCCCGGAAACATTTAGTTCCTTTTTTGTTCTCCATTAGTTAAATATGTATTTTGGTAATGTTATGTAGTATTTTCCGACTACGCGTTGTTCATATTTGCGTTAAACAGAACAGACTGATTCCTGGTATAGAGTAATTTGAATATAAATTAAATCGGGCTTCGCATACAAACATTTTGGTTTAATTTAATTGAATTCAATAGGTTGTACTGTCCTGGCCCTTTTTCAGGATTGTACAAATAAAATAGGATTACTACACAAGGTTTAGAGGTTTCGCAGTGAATGGTATTCCTGTTCATTCGTTTTTGAGATAATTATCGTGGGTAAGAAAAGATTGAATTATTAGGCGAGGCCAAGCCTCTTTTTATTTTTTTTCGGTCCTATTACTAATTGGTAGACTAGGTGTTTTTTTTTGCAAATTATTTTGGATGGTATTTAAATGTACTTCAATTTATTCCCATTTCGTTTACCTAATTTTGCCTGTGTTCCACCAAATATACTGAATGTGCACCAAAATACGTTAATTAAAATATCTCATAACGAGCATCTATTTAACAATTAAACACTGTATATTCTCCTTAAAGCGTAGTCGACGGAGCCCCGCTTCGCGGGGCCCCTATTTCCGAGTGCAGGGTTAAAAGGAACCTAACTAACCTAACGGGGGGGTGCCCTAAGTCCCGATTATGGGGGCAGAGATACTTTAATATTTGGTGATCAGTATTATTTGGTGCACGATCAGTATTTTTCGGGGAAGAAAAGATTTTTGGTGAACACAAAAATAATATCCAATTATTTTTTATATTCCTGTTGCGTTGTAGTAGGTAAAGATTTAAATTCCCCCAAAAACCATTCGGTGAAGATTTACGTAGGGAATTTGGATAATAAGAGAAAGCTTGAGCAATTTATAGTTTTGTTTGGAAACAAAACTTAATTTTCATGTGAAATGTGTGTGTAAATATGTTGTTATTTTAAAAAAAAACCTATACAACATTTATTCTAGACTATGACGGAGCCAAGGGGGGTAACGTTTTTATCTTTAAGTAAAGCTAAAACGTCGGAGCGAAAACTACCGAGCTAAGTATAAGTAATGGCGTTTCCTAGCGCCGGTAATAGAACTGTCCGATTCTATGCGCGCTGCGGGGTTTGCCGTCAGCAGATTCTAGCACCCTATCAGGTGCATTAATCATGGTATATTAAGATGAAACATAAAACCATTTATACAAATGTTTAATTTACATTGCATTAAACCTCTGACTGTTGAGCCCCGCCGAATCGGCATGACGCCATTGTTTAACTATAGTGTCTACTTCGCTAACAGATGAAAGGCTAAGGCAAGTTTTATAACATACACACAATTGTTTTTTTTTTAATTCAGCTCAGGGTTTTCATGTTAAAAAGATGGTAATTAAAAAGGTAAAACACCGACTCAGTGCGTATCAGATAACACAAACCAAAATGTTTCATAGTTGTTATAGACGAATATACGGGACGGTCAGTCAGATAATTTAATGAAAGTTTCTCGTCTTTAGCATCCCTAAAAACGCTTTCATCATCAGTCCTTGCCCTTACCTCAATTCATTTGGGGTCCACGCATCATGTCTTCTTCCAAACTTCAGTTTTCGTCATCTCATCAGACACATCGTTTCTTGCCATATTATTTTTCACCTCATCCATTTTCCATTCATACTGAAAACGTTCCTCACTGTGTAGAACAAATATATTTAGGTATAGTAGCATGTAGGCAAAACATAATTAAAATGAATGTTACTGTCTGAAAAAGTTCGTTTAACTTAATTTAACTAAGCTCGTTAGTAAGATCGTCGATTTATCAACATTATCAGACGTGATAAGGGAAATGTCCGTGTGACCAGCGAGAATATTGACAAGTCTAATTTATGAATAACATCAACTTGATAAGTTTTAACTGCAAAAACGTGACGAGATCAGTGGAATGTGTGCGGCAGCTTTGTCGCTCGGCGGATGTTGTGGCGCTGCAGGAGACGTGGCTAATGCCGCATGACCTCGGGTTCTTGGCCGCGATTGACGACGACTTCGCCTGCACCGGTACCTCTGCAGTGGATACCTCGGCAGGGGTCTTACGCGGTAGGCCCTACGGCGGAGTTGCCCTACTGTGGAGAAAGGTTGCGTTTCCGACGGTGACCGTAGTGAAGTGCAATAGTGTGCGGCTCGCTGCGATAAAAATTGAGCTCAGTGATCGTTCCATCTTGATATTTTCTGTGTATATGCCTACTGAATCCAATGAAAACTTAGTGGAATTCACAGAGTGTCTCAGTGAAATGACAGCCATAATTGACAGTCACAATGTGCAGTCAGTGTTTATGTTAGGGGACTACAATGCGCACCCCGGTGAGTCTTTTGCTACCGAACTTTTAACTTTTTGTGCGGAACAATCGTGGTCCTGTGTAGACCTGGATCTTATGCCGGCGGACAGTCATACATTTGTAAGTGATGCGCACGGCTGTCGGCGCTGGCTCGACCACTGTCTTGTGACAAGTGCCGCGCGGCACTCCGTGTCCGCGGCCTGTGTGTTGTATAATACTTATTGGTCTGATCATTACCCTGTATCTATACGATGTAACTTTAATTTGCTTAAGCCTAAGATTTCTATACCTACTGCTTGTATAAATAGGGTAGTCTGGGGCGAACGTGACTCAACTCAGATAACGAAATTTAAAACTGTATGTCACTCTAGACTTCGTGAAATTAATTTTCCTTCAGAATTAAGAAGCTGCTCAGATGGTATGTGTCGTAACCAAAATCATAAAATCCTATTAGATTACATGTATGACGAGATTATTTGTATTCTGTCGGAGGCCGCTATAAGTAGTTATAATGTTACCGAAAAGCGTAGATGTAAATACATTACCGGGTGGAATAGGCACGTCCGCGGCGCTCACGAGAGGGCTCGGCTATGTTTTCAGGCTTGGTTGTATGGGGGTAAGCCCGGGGCTGGCCGTCTTTATGATGATATGTGTGAAACTAGGCGTACTTTTAAATCAAAATTAAAGTGGTGTCAGAATAACCAACAACAAATAAAAATGGATATTATTGCTGAACTTCACTCAAACAAGAAATTTGGTCAGTTCTGGAAAAACACCAATAAAATGAATCATAAGCCGGGCCTCCCCGTCAGCGTGGCGGGAGTGCACGAGCCAAGTGAGATCGCCACCATGTTCTCCCACCATTTCAGGGTGGACTCGCCTCTGGGGCCAGCGGGGCAGGTGCCCGATGCTGAGGAAGGTGGTGAGCGTAGTGTTTATTTTACTACAAAGGAAGTGCGTGCGGTGATCAAAGGCATGGTGAGGGGTAAATCCCCGGGTCACGACAGCCTTAGCATCGAGCACCTGCAGCACGCAGGTGTACACCTACCCAGAGTGCTTGCTATGTTTTTTACCCTGTGTTTGGGCCACTCCCATCTGCCCGATAATCTAATGCGTACTATAGTTGTACCAATCATCAAAAATAAAACTGGTGATACATCGGATGTAAACAACTATAGACCGATCTCACTAGCTACAGTGGTCGCCAAAGTACTGGACAGTCTGCTTGGTCAGCACCTGGATAAACACGTCTCGTTGAACGACGCTCAGTTCGGTTTCAGGCCCGGGCTTTCCACCGAGAGTGCTATCCTGTGCCTCAAGCAGACTGTACAATATTACACGAGTAGAAAGACCCCAGTCTATGCATGTTACCTCGATTTATCCAGAGCATTCGATCTTGTATCGTACGATATTCTATGGGGTAAATTAAGGAATGAAACTTGTCTACCTAGAGAAATTGTGAAATTGTTTATGCATTGGTATAACAATCAAAAGAATTTTGTAAGATGGGCAGGCTCTCTTTCGGGGGAGTATGGGCTGGAATGCGGGGTGAGGCAGGGGGGTTGACCTCCCCCATGCTTTTCAGCCTGTACGTAAACCGACTGATCGATGAGCTCAGCAGCACCGGCATAGGGTGTCATATAGATGGAGTCTGCATGAATAACATCAGCTACGCAGACGATATGGTGCTGCTGAGCCCGTCGATTGGTGCCTTACGAAGGCTCTTAAAAATTTGTGAATCCTACGCAGTGGCTCATGGGCTCAAATACAACGCGAAAAAGAGTGAAATAATGATTTTCAGGCCGGACAACAAGCGATACACATTTGTTCCGAATTTCACTCTAAGTGGTACAGCTCTAAACAAAGTCGAGCAATTTAAGTATTTGGGCCACTGGGTCACCGAAGACCTTAAGGATAGTGTGGACATTGAAAGAGAGCGCAGAGCGCTGTCTGTCCGATGCAACATGTTGGCCCGCAGGTTTTCACGGTGCACGGGGACTGTCAAAGTTGCACTTTTTAAAGCGTACTGTCAGTCCTTTTACACCTGCAGCCTGTGGGTTAACTATACGCAGCGGACATACAGCGATCTGCGCGTTCAATACAATAACGCGTTCCGGGTGCTGATGGGGCTGCCGCGCCACTGCAGCGCCTCCGCGATGTTCGCGGCGGCTGACACAGACGGCTTTGCGGCCATCATGCGTAAACGGTGCGCATCTATCATGCGCCGCACGCGTGACAGTCCCAACACCATCCTGCGCGCGCTGGCGGACCGGTGGGACTCTCCGATACTGGCGCGCTGGATACGGCTGCACGCAGTTCTTTAGTGATTTGCCGCCATCATCGGGAAGTCCACCCGGACCTGCCACTTTATTTTTATTTAAGGTTAAAAAAAAACATTTCTTTATTACTAACACTAGTATGTAAGCTCGCAATTTTACTAACAAATATGGATGTAATCTTAGGATGAATCTGAAATAAATGATTATTATTATATTAAAATACAGACGGAACATGTTCCCTAGCTTGTTTCCCAGCCTAAAATTCAACGACACGAATATTTTACCAGCATAATCCCTAAATTATTTAACAAACCCACAACACAATTGATATTTTAAATGCAAATCCGAGTTTCGTAACAGATTATATTGAACATGCAGCCTTCCCAGCAGTGGACTTTAAAACGACAGTATTAAATCTAGCAAATGTTGCCATCATCTCATTTCAATATTAGGATTGAATCGATTTAAATTTATGAATTGTAAACGATTTTGTGATTTGATTTCCCGGTTCGGTTAGTTTGAATTTTGTTTGCCCATAATTTTGTTTTGGTCATTGGGGATATCGATGACTCTGTTCTCTTATTGACTTTAGAATATGTAGGTTTGATTGGTTCTTCCGCGTGCATGAGATTTTGCGAGAGTAGTGCCAGCAGGAAAATGAAATGGTTATGAATGACAGTTATAAACGTACAGTTATAAATGTACATGCAAAACTTTCGTGCACATCCGAGTTCCAAAGAGAACACGTACGAGACTGCGAGCTTGTCGGTTGGTTCATTTGCAAGCATGGCATCCCGGCAAAATTTGACAATATGGTTGCTTTATTGGGATTATAACTCATACGCTATGCAATCATAAAAAATATTAAAGATTACACTAAACTTACGCTAACAACTGAGAACATAGCTGTGCATGCAACCTGCCGCACACGAGATTACCTGCATGCACACAAATTCGAGATTTACCTGCGGAGTCAAAACCAAGCGGCAAAAATACCCATCTCGATATTCTCTAGGTTGCAGGAACACAGTACAGTTACACTGCACATATCATCAGCTTATTAATGTTCCCACTGCTGGGACACAGGCCTCCACTCTATGAGAGGAAATGGGCTATAATGCACCATGCGGAGCCAGTGCAGATTGGTACAAATGTCTTCGAATTTTTGGTTCTAGGACATGCCGGTTTTCTCACGATGTTTTCCTTCACCGTTTTGAGAGCAGTGGTGTTGAAATAAATTACACAAAGTAATGCACCTGTCTGGGTTCGAACCCGCGACTTACTTACTGTTCGTAAGTCGGGGCAGCCACCACTGGGCCACCGTTGCTCTCTCACTGCACAGATAGGCTTCATTGTATAGGCTATAAGGACACACCAGTCTTCTCTAGGTTTATCCGGTTGGTCCAAACGTGCTTTGAACAAACTAGTTTGCCCCAGGGCAAATAATTCATTTGGAAATCTAGTTTTCCGTTATTGTTGGACGCAAAACTGTTTAAAATACCCATAGGTATTCATGGTGAATAGGTACATAGTTTATTCGTGCATGAAATATAATGATGTTTATTTACAAACAAACTGCAATGTTAGTCAACAGTCATTACTAAATAAACTTTCGTTACGTAAATTTTGAAAATAAATTTTACATAAATAGGTAAAGTTATGAAAAGTAGTGGGAGACACATGGATGAGGGACGAACAAAAATGGAAAAGTATGGAAAAAGAAAGGGGAGACGATAATTATGTGTAATAATAAAGAAAATTACAAAAATAAAATGGTAATCAAAAAAACAAAAGTTTTGGTAAAAAATATAGAGTAGTGAATTGTGAAACAATATATAAATCCATCAGTATGTTCCGGACACACATTGACTGTGTGTTATCACCTTTTTAGGGTTCCGTAGCCAAATGGCAAAAAACGGAACCCTTATAGTTTCGCCATGTCTGTCTGTCTGTCTGTCTGTCTGTCTGTCTGTCTGTCTGTCTGTCCGCGGATAATCTCAGTGACCGTTAGCACCAGAAAGCTGAAATTTGGTACCAATATGTATATCAATCATGCCGACAAAGTGCAAAAATAAAAATTTAAAAAAACATTTTTATTAGGGTACCTCCCCCAGACGTAAAGTGGGGAGCGATTTTTTTTTAATTTTGACCCTGACGTGTGATATATTGTTGGATAGGTATTTAAAAATGAATAGGGGTTTTCTAAAATCATTTTTTGATAATATTAATATTTTAGGAAATAATCGCTCCGAAAGTCAAAAACAATGTGTCCCCCCCCCCTCTAACTTTTGAACCATAAGTTTAAAAAATATGAAAAAAATCACAGAAGTAGACCTTTATATGAACTTTCTAGGAAAATTATTTTCAACTTGATGAGTTGAATAGTTTTTGAGTTATATAGCACTTTTTCAAAAAAACGCAAATGATAACTTTGTTTTTCATACAAATACTATGAAAAACAAAGTTATTTTTGCTGACGAAAAATGTTGGTATTTTTAATGGTCTGGGAAGCTACGGAACCCTACAGTGAGCGTGGCCCGACACGCTCTTGGCCGGTTTTTTTTCACGATTGTTCTCTTGTAAAATAACAGAATTTAAAATTTAAATCTCTACGGAGAATGTGCGGTATTTAAATTTAATGTCAGTTATTGAAATTCGCGTGAAATTCTTTTATTTATTGCTTGAAACGTGTTGTGAGCACGTTTGTGAAATTTATACAACCACTTAAAGGTACGACGTACCACTGGACTTATCATGTAAGCATCATTATTGAAATCTCCTGAACTCATTTAAAAATATTATATTCTAAATATTTTTGATTAACATTAATAAAACAACACGATGAGTGTAAGCGTCGAGAGGGCACGCCATAGAGGGGCGCTAACACTCACCCTATTGGTCAACTTCTTCCTATAAGTCAGGTGCGTAGTGTTCGCAAAATCACTGTTTAAGATTGCTAATAAATAATACTCGTTAGCAACGTAAATTAAGTACCATCTGTTAAACAGAAACAAATGAAAATCATTCCTAATGCCACTCACCCATTGAGATTTGAGTATCGAATTAAAGCCTATCACTTGAAACCATAGTACTGTCAGTGATAATTACACTGCAACAGATTCGCGTGGATATTGCGACCCATATCGATGCGAAAATCGCATTATGCTCTTATTATAGTGATGTGCTTATCTGTTGCGGTAATTTTTCGATAATGACTTAAAGTCAAAGTTCTGCTAGTGGTTTCATAATTACATATGAATCGTAATCTAAGCCCAAAATAATTATATTAACATTACTTACAGTGACAGCAATAATGTTAAGTCTATAGCATGTGCTTAGGCAAGCGTTAAACTTCCGCGCTTAACTGTCGTACAACTGACATGCTGCTAGAATCAGAATCAGAATCATTTATTCGTAAACATAGGTAACAATTACAACAAGACCTTAAAAATTAGGTAGTGCGCTATGTTTTGCCAATTGACATACAAATAAATAATTAATAGTAATAATTAATTAGTAATAGTAATAGTTAGTAGTAGTACTAGTTTAAGGCGGACATGGGAACATGTCTAATTCAAAAAAATGAGCTAAGTAACGTTCTAAGGTCTTCGTTTTAGACATTTGCGTAATAAAGAAAATGAAAGCAAAAAATTACAAAAGTAAAAGTTTCGTCATGAACCTCAGCGGGAACATGTCAGTTACTCTTCTCGTCCGTTCGGAAAAAGCAAATGGATAAGGTTAGGTAGACCAACAAGGCAGTCAATAAACTATTTCCAAAAATCATAAGTTCGGTTAAATACATTTATTTTCTCAAATAACAAGTTACAGTTCACTAAAAGAGAAACTTAACTGAATTAACAATTGGTTCAAGTTTACATTAAGAAGTTAAGTTATTAAGTTCAATAATATTTTCCTGCGTTTCCCATCCCTACCGTTTAATAACGTAAGCCACGCTTTGACGCGACATGGGGTTGCACCCGCTGCAGCGCTGCAATCCAATCCATCTGCCACTTATTACCTCGATTGAAGCGCTCTGAGGTATGAGCTATGGGAGCAACTGTGTGGTTACAATATTGAACTACATATCCGTCAACATGAAAGGAAATTATGAGAGCGATTTATAATAGTTTTTTGATTGTTGGAAGATAAAATATATATGAGTAATGTTAAAGGTTTTTACATTATACGGATTACTCGAGATTGATATCTAGTTTTTCAAGCCATTTTTTTGGGCTGTCTATAGGTACAATAAAACCGTAGATTTTCGATTCATTAAAAATATAGATCCATCGTTTTATCTAGACATACGCAGTCGGATACTCCTGGAAGTTCTTTCTTCAACGAGTACACCAATTTTCTAACAAGTATTAAAAAATCTTACTGAGTACTTACTTACCTACAAAGGAAAGTAAATCTCGTCCTCTTAATAGTATTTAATGTTGAATGTACTAAAAAAATCCTTTTGTAGCAACGCTAGAGCAATTACTTTATTTTCACAACGTCGCTTATAAAAAAATATTACATTACCATTAAAACTCTAATGGACGCCAATGAATTTTTAATTACAATAAAAATCTGAACCACGAGAAGGTAACGATCGTTATAAAAATACTCGGCCAAGTTACTTTTAATAATAACCTTAGTTAAGTAAGTTTGCAAAGTTAATAACAATTTGTGAGCGCGATGAGTTAATTTTCATTAACTTGAGGAAATCTTAAAATCTTTAACCTGCCTTCTGCAGCTGAAGAGTGGTAGCTACATAAGTATCTGTATAAGACTGTGGTGCATTTACGCGAGGGGTTAAACATCACGAGGTACTCGCGTTAATTTCGTTTCTTGTTTTCGTGGTTCATTTTTAAACAAACAGAAAAAATACAAAAAAAAATATAGAAGTAGCTGATAAATATAACCTCGTAAAAAATATTAACCCCAATAAATGAATTATGTTTGCTTTTCAAAACGAAGTGCTACGGTGGATACAACAGCCATCATTAGGATAAGGCTACTTTCCTAACTATATTGGGGTCGGCCTACAGTCTAACCAGATACAGCTGAGTACCAGTATTTTACATGGTGCGACTGCGTATCTAACCGCTACAATCTAGTTACTGAATGACGATAAATTGAACACCAATAACTAAACGGCGTGTATCATTTAATAAACGTGTGGTGATATTGAATGCTGTGATACAGATCAAACTGAACAACTATTTGAATGGAACAAACATAATCGGATGTCCTGTACAACATTTCAATACATTCACGAATCAAACTGTCAGTAGTTCTCAATTAACACACTCTTGCCAACATAACAAAATGCTACAACAATCATCATTCACTTTTATCACCCGCGGACAATGGTCGCTGAAGCCTCGGCCTCGTTTAAAATTCACAATTACAAAAATACGAAACGAAACGAGTATAGGTACATAAAACTTTTAACATTTCCGACTGATTCGATGCATGTGATTGTAAATTGGAGTTAAAACGATATAATAACACGGCCGTCCGGTTAACAATTATTCGGTTTGCGCGTGCCTAACCATTGCACTAAGGGCTGTCATTTCTGACAACCTGATAATCCTTTTTTTTTAACACGAACGCGCCGTCAACAAGGCCTATCGTCATTAGACGGACAGACGGCGAGCTAGCCCATAGCTCACCGTCCACAGGCCTGCGTCTACGGTGGCCGGTAGCCACCACGTGGCTTCCGACGCCCGGTGCGTTTCCCGCGGCGGCTGAGGCGAAAGGTTCTCTCCCTCTCGCAAAAGTTCAGTTTTGCGAGGCTTTGGTTTTACTGTAACACCCAAGAATCATCAAGATATATATACATCTTATATAGTTTAAAAGAAAGAGTCTACTATTGCATCATAATATTAATATTATTTTCAAACAATGTAGTACAAAGTGCTATTTTTTGGCAAATAAATACTTTGATTATTATTCCCTTTGTTCATTACTATACATGTTTATTACATTTTTAAATATTTATTTATAATACTAAATTTTAAAAAACATTTAAAAATAAAAAAAAACAGTAGCCCACTAGCGCTGGGGACAGGGTCCGAGCTGCCGGTGGTCAGGGCTCTTGAGAGAGGAACCTCCTAACAATACGTGCCGTGTCAAGAAGTACTGCTTTCTGAATCAAGCCCTTGATCCAGCTGCCAAGCGAGAGCCTCCTAAGATGTTGGTCGAGGCTCTTGGCTATTAATTAAGCCATTGGCCGACACGACTATCGGCACAATGACTGCTGTACTCACATCCCACATGTCGACAACCAATTGATTATTATTATTATACGTGAATGCCATACAAACTTAATTCAACCTCAATTTCAAAAACTTAATAAAATCAATTTACAAAAATAAATGATATGATTTAAGAATTGAACTGTGGAAGTTAAGTTAAAACAGCAATAAAAACAAAATGTTTTGTGTGTTTACCAAACAGATAAACAACATCGTTTGCCAACCCTAGCCAATCGGAGCATTTATCAATTTTTAGTTCCCAACCGGTGTAAAAATGATAAACGATTGAGTTGCAGTTTAGTTTCGAATATCTGCGAATTGATTCCCGTTTTGTTTATTTCGGAAAAATACAATGTAACATGAATAACATGATGATGGTAGGCCGATATTTTTTTGGGACTCAAAGAGCTAATTTATATCAGTGTGCCCTACACAGTTGTAAGCATGTTTTGAATGATGACATTTTCATAAGAAAATTTTGTATTTAAACATATTTTTAAACGTAAGAAAACGATGTCTATATTTCAATATAGTAACTGTATACTTTGAAACTGTACTCTTTAACTGTTAAAGAGTAGGTACAGTTTGAAAGTAATTTTAAAAGGCAAAGTATACTGCCTACAGGATACTGATAATGCTGCTATAAGCTATTAGATTTGGGTTTAAAAAGTACAAGCAGGAAATAACCTGAAATGAAGTATTTTCCTTAAAAAACTGCTAATAAAGTCAAGTTTTCAAGCCAAAAGCAATTTACATAACCCCTCGGGAACTGAGGCGTAGAATTATGTATTACAAGTATTTATTGCTCATCCCTGGCAGCAAGTAATATGCACCAAATTTTATTTATTCGCATTTTCGGTAATGTACATTTTGAGGGGAGAAATAAGGGAGTCCTACCCCCATTGTTATAAATTATTAAAGTGCGTATAATATTTAAAGAGCAATTTTCCTCAAAATATCAAACAACAATTAAGAGGCAAACAAGCTTCATATTTTGAGTGAAGAGATTGTGTTTTAATTGTGATTTGTGATATGCTAATGAAAGGTTTAACAAGCCTCAACTTACTAGGATATTTAAATTACTCAAGGTACATGTGCTAGACACCCGTATTAACTTACACTAGGCGATATATTATCAAAGCTCGCGCTGAGAGTATAGATTACTAATGGGGCAATAATACAGGGTGTGAACAACCTCATCACGAAGCCGTCAACCAAGCATTCTATACATAAAATAAAACTAAGTAACTTTACGCAAAAATTATTATATCTTTTTGGGGTGAAAAATCACGTTTTTTTGTAGAATTCAATGTAACAAACTCAAAACATTGTGCTAATGGATGGATTGAATAGTACGGAGGTCGTGGATATGTTTAAAATATGGTATGTGTAAAAATCTTACAATAAAGACTTGAATCTAAAAATAAACTTGTCAAATATGGAACTTTGATCCCAATATCTTCGTAACTAGAAGGTTCCCAGTTATGGCGTAGAACAAAAAAAAACGCAATGATGGGGAACCAAGTACCTTTCGGCTTCGTTAAGAGGTTTTTTACACCCATTATTTGTGCATACATTTATGTGTCGTATATTGCAAGTGAAACCGGGGATTATACTAGTAAATATCGAAGTTATTTATTTTCTTAGTGTTTTAAATGACATACCTCTTTAGAAGTAGGTATAATGAAAAATAAACTACCGTAACCGGGATTAGCACACAGCTCCCCGACCCCGACCCTTAGGTCACGAAGGTCACGACCTTAGGGTTGAAATGATTCATTCGCAGCTGAAATAACAACCCTTATCATTTTTATATCAAAGGTTTTCACACGGTTATGTAGGTAAGTTCTGACAGAAACTTTTCCTGTACTGACGTTAGTTTTCGTGTGGAGAGATAAAATCGTCATGTTACAATTATGTCTATTATTTTGGTGGAGAGTCCTCCTTAGCAATAACAGTAGATGAAAATACAAAACCCTTTAGCATGTCGATGGTACCTAATCTATTTCGCGTCGGCCTATAGAACTTAGCTACAAGTTTGGCGCTATCACTATCTTACATCAAGATAGCAGGGTGCACGCATGCAGGTGCCCTTAAAATCTGATTATGATTCTTACGTTTGTGGATCCTCAATACACTTGCACTTTAGGCTATTTTCCCAGCCAGTCCAGGGTGTGTCCTGTTTACAGACGTCCTGGTTCGCTGAAGTCCAGGTGGAAGATTTTAAAGGAAAGGAATGAATAAGGAAGCACCACTAGAAATTTCACTCAAATTCCCTATTAGAATAGAGATGAATATTACTTATCACGATATTGAATTGCACTAGTAAAGGATTTCCACGAAAAACAATCATAACCATTCAGCGAGCTGCAACCCCTTTAGTAAAACAATCGAAGTTAATTGATCCTACAGTTCATGGAATTAATTTTTGAGTTGTAAAGTGATTGCAACTCAAAGCGATTCATCAAAAAGATATCATCTTGTTTTGAATGTAAGTAAACGCCGAGATATTACACAAATTAGGACATCTTTCCGAGTCTTTGGAGCCATTGACTTTTAATTAGTTGCTTATCATTTTGGAGGATCGTTATTTTGCTTTGTTTGTTGAACGGATGAGTTCTGAAGGCTTTGTTGTGAGAGTTGCGTTTCAGTGTGCTTTATATTTTATATTTTAATTATTGATTCACATTCTGCGTTTTCATTAGTGTCTATCTTATCATTGAAAACGTAAATCTTTCAGTTTTTCTAAATTATTGGCTGCTTGAATACCGTAATTTAAGTTGGTGAGGGATCATTATTGGCCAAGAAAAGTCGATGGATTGTGTCAGAAATGATACGAAAAAAACATAAAGAGACTCACGATTTTTTCCAAGCACAAACCACAGAACGCCTTTTGCTTATGATCCTTACATACTTTTTTACCTCGTCCACGTTCATGCATCTGGTCATACACCCCCACCGGTCGTGAGTACCTAATACTACGCACCTGACCTTTCTGAAGAATCTCACCAATAGGGTAGATGACAAAAAAAAACTAATTAGTTCGTCAGTTAGATTATCAAAAAATATTTGACTCGTTTTTTTTCTTATGTTACGTAAACCAAAATTGACGAAGATACGACGATTTAAAAATGCTCAATACGTCACGCTTAGGTATAATTTTTACTGACCGTACGTGCGTACTGACGTCATGAGCCTTTGATGCGTTTTTTTGTCAATATTAAATGATTCACAAAAACAAAAAAAAACGTGTCCATTATTTTCCAATACTCTTACTGACGGACTAAATGGATTTGTATTTTTTTTATACTGACGTCGTCATGTCTATTATGTCAGTGTACATATGTCCTTCTATAGGGCGTCCTTTCCCGCGTTGCCTTTCACAACTGCCTTATAAATACAGGGTGTATACAACCTCACCACGAAGCCGTTAACCAAGCATTCATTACATCAAGCTAAGACTTTACGCAAAAATTATTGCTAGGAAACGACTTTTTTTTTCGGGGTGAAAAATCATCTTTTGGGTAAAACTCAATGTAACGCACTTAAACCATTGTGCTGATGGATGAATTGAATTGTATGGGGGTCGTACAGGTGCACAAAGAAAAAAACATACAATAAAAACTTGTATTAAAAAAAAAAAAACTTGACAAAAAGTTGGAACTTTGACCCCCAATATCTCCGTAACTAGAAGGTTCCCAGGTATGCAGTATGGTGTAGAGCAAATAAATTATCGCTGTGGCGGGGAGAACAAGTGCGTTTCGGCTTTGTTAAGAGGTGATTTACACCCTTTATACCTTTTGTTAGTCACCTTTCCTGATAAGAAAACTGCGTGTTAATTCCATATTTTGAAAAAGTATGATTGGGTACATAACTGGCTACCATTTCATAGTGCACATTTCATGAGTCAAACTCAGTTATCCGTCGGTCAGTGTTTAATATTTAGCGTGAACACATTCGGGCCCGGCCCAACCGGCGGGAGACGAGGTGGCTCAATTCGTCCGATACGCAGTTACTACCAAATTGTATTTGGGAGTTTGTGCACCCATTTCACGGTACTGTCTGGTAACCAGTGTGTTCGATGTATAGTGGCGGTATTTGATACTGGTTTTTATTTATATTAATATGAATAAAATACAAATACTCAGCATTATTTTTAAATTAAGTCTCAATCATGACAATACAGTTCATACATGGTAAATACTTACAGAGTGTGATTTTATTAAGGTGTATATTAATGTAGTTTTAATTAGTATTGAAGTTTACATGCACAAACCCTGGAGCTTAGGCTCCAGGGTTTGTTTTGTGTTTGCAGAATTGTGTAGGTTTTAGAAATATGAACATTAATAATTATTCTATTCAATATTTCAGATACATAATTATCGCTTAATCCGATAATTTAAAGTTCTTTAAAAATTAACGCTTTTAAAATAAATAATTTTGCCCACAAAAAACGGACCACGTTAAATAATCTTTAGATAAAAAGGATCTTTGAAGCAATAATTCAGGTATGAAAATACCGAGGCAATCTTTTATCAGATTAAAAGAATTTCATAAATCAGTTCCCATCCAAAATGAAAGAGAATTTATGATCATATTCTTTTTACAAAATTGTTTTCTGGTAACAAGATAGTCGCCGACGTTATTGGTTTAATAAGATAAACTTTGGCGTTAATCGCGGCTCGTAAAACTGCTACATTATTTGATCAGTTCCATGAAATAAAAGCTTTTAGATTTTTTGATAAAATTGTTGTTAAATTGATGTCTGTATTATGATACTAAGAAGACGTTATCTGTTACTAGAAGTAGTATATAGGATCACCATCTGGCTAAACGTAGCCCATAACAGAACCTTACTTTACTGATTTACCGACCCACTTATGCTTCATTATGTTAAAAAACCATAAATGTATTGTTTTGATATATCAGTGAATAATGCTTAGAAAATCATACTACTTCATGAACATCAATCTAACAGAGATATATCATGAAATATAAAGGGTGCAATACTATGACATTGTCGTGAGTACAGCCGTCAGACATATTAGTGTGTCAGGTCACGTGTGTAGTGTCGCGTCGCAACTATCTGACGCTCAACTATCGCGCTCAACTTTGTCTGCCGGCACACCTATGCGTGCCAGTTAGCTTTACACAACTTATTTATATTTTGGCTACGTGACTTTGATCGTAGTTTTTTGTCGATTTGTGTTTGAGTTGGAGGTTAATTATGTGGTGGCGGTTAGGTAGGTTTAGGCTTATACCGCTACTAATTTTACGTATAAGAAAGTTATAGAGTTATTATTCCAATCCAGAATTAGTGGCAGTCCAGAGTAAGTATTTGTGCGCGGTTGCTAACAATAGGTTCGTTCCTTATTACATAGGGCATTAAGATAACTAGCTAAATGAGGACGCAAGGTAGAGGTAGATCCGTCGGCATTTTTTTAATATTTGGATAATCATCAAATGACTCCTCCCGCTCTGAGCGGAGCGGAAGAGAGTGTCAGACTTTTACTGACTAAAACCCATCCATGTTCCTTCTTAGCCCTTTGTGTACCAGGGCCGCGGTATCTCTTTCGAATAGTCCCGCAGCCCCGGCAGAAGTCCCGCAACCCCGGCAGGGAGCTCCGTCTGCCTAACCTTCCGGAATAACAGACATGCCATGTTACGGGAAATAATACAAAGTAAATCATTTAATGAATTCTCTTATATATAATTTTAAATAAATTTGATTTAGAATTTTAGTCACAGAGTTTCAAAAACAGAGACATCAACAAGTGTAGTAAAACTTGAAATTAACACAACAGTATCATAACAATAATTAATGCGAATTACAACACACATGCCACAAACATCATCACTAATTTTAGTATCAATGATACTACCGATACCATACCGTCGGAACCAAAGCGAGAGATATTAGATGCTGTAATTAAATTAACCGTCGATGTTGCAAAGTTTCGGTACTAGGGGGGTAGTGAGCGTAGGAGCATAGGAGATGAGGCCCGCTTCCCGTCTGCCAGAGATATGTACAGTTTAACCTCGGTTATCGCGCGTCGGATCCTAATGAACGTAATACATGGAAGATAGGGGAAGGATTTGTGAGCGGGTCTTTACGAGTTTAAAATATCTTATCTTCATACAGAGAGCAGAGCAGCGGTGGCCCAATGGTGGCGGCCCCGACTTACGAACAGTAAGTCATGGGTTTGAACCCAGACAGGCGCATCACTTTGTGTAATTTCTTTCATGACCACTACTCTCAAAACGGTGAATGAAAACATCGTAAGGAACCCGGCATGTCTTAGAACCAAAAAAATCAAAGACATGTGACTGTGATTTACCAATCCGCACTAGGCCCGCGTGGTGCATTTTAGCCGAAAAATAATGCGTCATATTGTAAGCAGTATGTTCAGTTGACCATATTCCGACAGTTTTCAATCTCGCTAGATAGACTACAATCTTACTTTTTGTAAAATGTGACGCTGACAGACCTAGAGGATGGAAAAGGGGAATCGGAAATCTCACGTTACTAAACATCATTCATTTTTTTTTTGTCCAATTTTAACAACTAACAGGATATCCGGAAAATATTAATATAAACACATTTTCCATCTTCCTTCAAAATAAATATAGTGTAGTATAGTAGTTTTCGTCACTCAATTCTGCTACCCTTTTATGCTATAAGCAGGCATTTTCCAGAGACTGATGGTTCCCATAGCTGTGCCGAGCTCGTAAAATGGCTGTATAAACAAAAAGTGTGTCGCGAATAGTGAGCACTAAAACGCAAATGACGTTAAAAGCAGAGTACGGTCCCACATTCACCCTGTAGGTATCATCGACCACGGAACCTTGGGCATAAGGAGATTTTATGGCCCCTGGGCACAATGATTAGGGTAAATGTACCCTGGGTAATGATGGTCGATGTGCAGAGGGAATGAATAATAGGGAATTTAATTACCAACATGAAATTGCGGTAAAATACTGGGCAGGATTTTATATTCGTGATGTCTTTTTTTATTTCTTTACTTTTTGTACTTCATGCATTGAATAAATGAACACCTTGCAAATTTTAGCGCAAACTAAATAATTGATGAAGAAGAATTCAAAGTCTCATCACGCTCAAAACACTTCACCGGATCAGCATCATCTCACCTTTTGTACGTGTAATGTTAAATGCGCAGAACCAAACCCGCCAAAATAGGTAAACAAACAAACAAACACAAATGGTGGTCGTCCAATTAAAATTTTGTCATACGCGGGATAACAATAGTTCTTGCCAGTAAATCTAATTGCCAGTAAAACTAAAACAGCACATAACTGATGATTGATAAACCTTGAATTTTTTTAAATGTTTGTTTTGTCTCAGGATTAGGTCAATTGAATTAAAAATCATAAGGAGTGTTTTGCACATTTAACGTTACACGTTGTATAGTGGTTCATTCCAATCTAAGGCTATGCCGCTGTTGAAGGGGTCCATCCGCAAGGGCCGAAGCCTGCCGGGGTTGCGGGACTGTTCGAAAGAGATACCGCGGCCCCGGAACATAAAGGGCGAGGAAGGGACATGGGTTTTAGTCAGTAAAAGTCTGACACTCCCTCCCGCTCCGCCCAGAGTGGGAGAAGTCATTTGATGATATCCCATCCGAAAAAAAAAGGCTATGCCGCTGTTACATAGTATCATGCCTGTAATCTCCAAAGGCAGTATACTCTCATTTCGCCAGTTATGTTTTAAGTCCCATTAAGTAATAGGGGGAGCCTATTGCCATCCACCAAAGACGCGGACACGCGCACATTTTACTTGAGTATGTTTCTTGCCCAGACCGAAGTACTAGAGTGTGAGCTCGAGGTTCACAGAGATAAGCCTACGACACGCACCTACACGTTTACTATGACTTCACCGCTAACACCGCTAAGCGCTGGTTAGGTATACCGTAGAAATACATGGCTGCTTCTTTAAGGTGCGAGAAATTCAAATTTTTGTGGAATGAAAATTTGAATTAAGTGGGCTACCCTGGCGCTTCCATTTTAATCCTGACCGGAGATTATATTATTTTGAAGTTTCTGAAAATATTTTTAACCACTCATTTGGCACACTGTTAATTCAGCTTTAAATCTGTTTTTTTTCCGTTGGTTTGACAACTATCAATTTTATTTTATTTTTATTGTTTGAAAGTCTATCTAACTATAGCCCTATATGAACTTATCTATTTTTATTTATTTAAAACAGCTTACTATCTTTACAGGGTTCAACCTAATGCGACAACTAAGAACTTATATTATCAACCTAAATAAGTCTCTATGGAGAAAAATTTAAGCAAGAAACTCCATGGGTATTTTGTACCCATCTTCCCAGTAATCCAACAGTGCAATATTAGGCATTTATTTAGAACGGGCGTTCAGATATACTTACATAGTGATCGCATTATGTTATACTTCGTTGGACTTCAACAGGCTCCCCACTTACTTTCTTTAAGAAGTTCAATCGAAATTGGCAAATTGGTAAAAATCAGGGTCAAGAGCAAGACTCCGTCTCGGATAAAATAGGCTTGAATCGTATCTTACATTGTCATATTAATTTTACCATTCATAACGATTCCTTATTTGAGTAATCTTGAAAATTGTCTAAATCATCAATGTGGACAGGCGTCCTTCATCCCGTAAGGCAGTTGTGTTGTACAGAGTTACAGCCGCTCTATGTAAAATATGGGTATTATAATAGACCGAAAGCCGATCCCAACATCATTGGTTGAAAAAAGGCTGATGATTTAAAGATTCCATTTCATACAAAAGATAAGACAGGAGATCGTGGCTAAATAATAACAGCCACTCAGGTCGATCTTTAGGATAAGCCGTGCTTGCCTAGGTTGGTCTGTGGATGGCTGACAACTCTTACATACCGAGTTTCCTCCGTGCCTCGGAAAGCACGTTAAGCTGTTGGTCCCGGCTGTCATTTTTCCATCTTTGACAGTCGTTACAGGTAGTCAGTGGCCCAAAAAGTCTTACAACCAGTCTTACCAAGTGGTATCGTATTACCCAGTATTAACTGGGTTGTGAAGGTCAGATGGGCCGTCGCTCCATTTAAGGCGCAGACACATGACTTTTAGTGATTTTAAATTGATCATCACGTCTTAACTTCTAGTCTAATTTCTTTGAAAAAAATATATGTTATACTAGACCATTTTTTTCATAATTTGATATTTGAAAATGTGAAGAAATATTTTTATAACTTAAGGTAATTAATTTGTGAAGTAATGTCTAACGCGGCAAAAAAACGATCATCACGCAAAAACTATCGGGCGTATTTGCATGAAACTTAGATCATCTCAAAGACAATTGAATGCCCTTTATATTAGTGTGCGGGTTCGCGACCGAGTGAACAAGTGATACGCAAAGAAGTTATAAAGATAAAGTTTATTAAAATATCAAGTAACTAAAACTAGCAGTTACACGTGATATGAAAAGGTGAAATTAGATAAAATTAGAAATGTTACAAATAGACAAACAAGATCACCGCGAGCTTCGGCGAGTAAAATGATCGGGGTCAGAAAAGGACCTCGCACGATCGTGGTTGAAAACAGACTGCCTGCCTCGTCCAAAGCTCGGAACATCCTTCCCACATCTGGAGTTTTCTAAACAAAGGATGCGGCAAAACGATTGTTACGTAGAAGTATAATAAAACACAGGAAATATACATACAAATGGGTACAATAAACGATAACTAAAAATAACCGAACAATGAACCTTAAATAAAGATAAAGAATCCTAAAAGACAATAGTACCTATAACTATAAAGAATTATAGAATACAATAGTACCCATTACTTAAATTGCTTTGCAGATGTTGCAACGTGGGAAAACACAAAATTAAAATAATTACAATAGAAAAATATTACATTCTTAATAACTATGCAAGGGATGAGTATGTGAGACACAGTCGCCACATTAGTATACGGCTTTTATCCGTATTGTGTTTGATAAATCAAGGTGGGTTGTTTTTTCGAATAATCTTGGTGCGGGGCTCCTCGGGGCGACGGGCGGCAGTGTATCGCTGACCACTCTCACGCACATACGCTATTGCTAAACTTCTCCCACTCGCTCAAGGTCGTTGGCGTGAGGTAGCCCCTTAAAATACTGGTATTCAGCTGCGTTCGGTTAGGCTGAGAGCCGACCTCAACACTTACCAAGTCAGCATCTGCCTAGCCTTTTCCTAACTATATTTTCGTGAACCATGGCAATCTATGACTCATTAATTATTGAATAGTCTTCTTCAAGCAAAAAGTATCTATGTAGTATATTAACTGTCTGGTGTCCACGACACAAGCCTCATTTCTTAGCGTGGCACTAGATGGCGCTGTGTGAAGGCCCGCGATATTTATTTACTTATTATTATTACTTCTTTACGTTAATCTCTAATTTGAAATCTTAATAATACCAACACGAACACATCACCTAAACTAAAATTAGACTGTCTGTTATTAGTTGTACGTTTCGGCTGTGACTGTCTAAACAGCAATATTGCTCGGCACGTGCGAATGTTGCCCGTTGCTTGAATACCTGTCACTTACTCTGATTAGGGACGACTTATTAAGGGCTGATGGAAAAATGTAATTAAGTTCCTATTTGTATATGTGGACGTATTACTTAGTACGTAGTTAATGTACAGTGACCTTACTCGTATGATTCGTATGCCATTTGGCGGAGAAAACTCTAGCGTTTAGTTTTTAGACTTAATCTGGATTTTGTAGAATGAAATAAATAAATAAATAAATATCGCTGGATATTAACACACTGCGCCACCTAGTGCCACACTAAGCAAGGCTTGTGTCGTGGACACCAGGTAGTAGATATACATACTACATATATACTTTTTTGTTTGTAAATACATACTTAGTATACATATAAACATCCATGACTCGGAAACAAATGTCCATCATCATGCTCATCACACAAACATTTGCTCCTACCGGGATTCGAACCCAGGACCCTAAGAACGTAAGGCAGCCTCACCACCACTACGCTATTCGGGTCGTCAAATAAATAAATTGCGTATACTTACGACATCAAACCTAAGTACATCCTGCAAACTAATAAATTCTGCCGTCCTGGTATTTTATAACCACAACATAAACTTCCTCGTATTTTTTTTAAGTCTGTCTCTAGAAAATTTTAGAAACTGTATGTCTTTTTTTTTTTAAAAAGCTTTTTATTTATGCCATCGTGATCTGTCTGAATTCAGACAAAAAACTAGGATATCAGATAACATGAGGCCTGACTTCGATAAAATTAGTTTTAAAGATGTTGAGCATTTTCTTGTTATTTATCATTGTTCTACAGCAATTCTGCTGTAATCTGCCACCAAACTCTCAAGATAAAAATCTAAACCCTCACCAATTTACTAAATCTAATCTAATCTAATAAATACTCATCAATTTACATAATTGTGGGTGTGATTTGGTTAATCCCCAAGAACAGAAACACAAGTCAGGGCCAACCATTAGCCGCAAGTATTCAGCGGGCAATGCGGGCATGGCATTAAGACAACAAACGGCACAAGTTGGCCATGTCGCGGCCAACGAAGGCAACAGAGCAACACGATGCAGTTTGTGTGGAATTAATCCTTGTTGCTACACTTTGAGGCTTCGGCAACAGTGACCATTGTTGGTCGTTGTCGTTGAGGATATTTTGGGAAATTTGAAATAGGCAAAGTTTTGTTATGGGCAGTTGAGGTCACAGCTAGTGGGGTAGTGTGGTCACAGTTGTACCTTAGTGATGTGACACAATGTCTTTATGACATTTGTCGTAACAGTGTTGCAAACTATGTACGTACTAGAATTTTCTCGTACAATATGAATTTAGAAAGCATTGTGGAGTGACGGATCAAGTCGTAAAGAAGCTGGGGTCGTTGCAAAGTACTGGTTTGTGACTTTAGTGTCACTGACATTAAGTTTAAATTGCAACGAATTTTTGATGCGTGCTTGTAAAATGCAAGAACCATATCGCTTAATTATTGTAGCCTAAGGTTTAGGTATAGAGAATAGCCAGGCGTTATAAAGAATATACTTTAGTTCAGTGGTTCCCAACCTGTGGTCCGCGGACCACCGGTGCACGGTGGTTCGCAAGAGCTTCGAATATGGTCCGCAAAAGGTTAAAATGTTTTTCGTACTTTTTAACTTGTACTGAAGATGCAAGCTCAACGCAATTTAATTGAAAACCTATCAGAGGCCAGGTGCTAAAATTGTGTGAACTTGCTGCGCTCGCTCTTGCAAGATTCATACGCATTTCTACAAAAATCTATCACATTAGCAGTATCGTCACTGAATCGAGACTAATAAAAGTATTCTGACTCTTTATCGTTAAATGATTCTCCATAAAAGCATGATTCACAGACACCCTACACCCAAAAATAACCGTCCAATACCTTACTTAAATAGAATAGAAGTACTGTGCTGTGTCGTCATAAAAACTTACTAACTTAACGCAAAACTTTGTTGAAGATATTAGGACGGGTTTAAGTATTTATTGAGAATGCTAACAATGATAGTTTTGGCTTAGAATTTCAACCTTAGTTTTTTTCACTCTAAACCTCTGAAAAGGGTCATTGTACTCATCATTATGTGTGATATGAGTGACAGACAAGACAAGACGAAAAAACCGTAATTCAAATACTTGTAACTAGTATTTGAATTACGGTTTTTTCGTCTTGTCCCGTCGTTTTTCAGGGTTAGAAATATAGTAATATTGGTTGATAACACAGAGATTTAAAAGAATTAAGTATAGAGCGGACTTTGATAATAATGGTCATACAAAAATTTTGAACCCGAACATTTTAAATTTGGAGACAAGAATGCTACCTGACAAGCGGGCTTTGTTTCTAAATAGCAACAAGTATTTGAACTCATCATTATTTATGTGTGATAATATGAGTGATCACTCATATCACTTTCACTTTCTTTTAAAAAAAGTATAAAGTTGTTATACAGGAAATTCTGTCTCACGCAAAACTGGTTAACATTCCAGGGATAAGGGCAAGAGAAAGATGATGACGACTTACTTAGTATTTATTACTCAAATATGTATAAATTGGTTTGTAATAATACTGTGTTAAATGCGTAGCTACTATTTTGAAGCTAAAATAAAATGGCGGAAAAAAGGCCGACCAAACATTTCAAACTCCCTTCGTTGTGAACATATTTAAGGTGTCACTCAAGTTACGAGAACATGTTAAAGCAAACAATAGTTCTTTTTGAGATTTTTCTCAGTGAACAATATTCCCACTTTATACACAAAGCGAAAAAGTTCATACCTGTAAACCGTTCACTTTTCTATGACCAGTTTTTGGAATACAAAATGCTCTATACGGCCTAAAAGAATGAACAGCCTTGCAGCTTGAACGAAAATAGAATACGTCCTATAAGGGGTGGACACGGTGCCGTCCAGAACATTTTCCACTTACTGGATGTCCTAAGTGGCCACCCAACTCTCTTGAGAACCTAATGAACGCTACCGATGCTGCTATTGACAAGAGTACCCACTAGTCTCAAAAGTATCACGACTCGAAAAGAAAACACAAATTCAATTAGTAAGTTTTATTTTTTAACAAGCATTGCACTATAAATAGCGTAATACTTGTTAAAAATAAAAGTAGCGATTAAAATTCCTTTTTAAGAAAATAAATACCTGTGTTACGACACTCCACTCTTCCGTAACTAATGTTGACGTAATGTACATTCACATACAAACAGTAAGACAAGGCTATAGTGGGTGTTAGCAAAGGGAAAACAAAAACATGATAGACGGGTTGTATGAGAAATGACATGAAACAAATAGGAGTAAATAGTAAACTGACGGGTGTCAGGGGGCATAAAAGAAAAAACTGTGTTGCGCCGACCCCAACTAACATTAGAGAATGAAGATAAATGTTGATAAATCGTAGTTTTATGTTTGGTATAATACCTACTGCCGTCATTAAGCACTTGCCTATTATTTAAACCTACACAGAATTACAACTAGGACTTCATTTCCATAATATAGAACCACCACATTAAAAGCTACGAAAATATGAAACAAAAGCTAAATCCAATTAAATAAATAAATATCGCTGGACATTAACACACAGCGCCACCTAGTGCCACACTAAGCAAAGCTTGTGTCGTGGACACTAGATAGTTGATATACTACATGTATACTTTTTGTTTGTAAATACATACAATCATACATATTATACGTATAAACATCCATGACTCGGAAACCAATGTCCACGCTCATCACACAAACATTTGCTCCTACCGGGATTCGAACCCAGGACCCTAAGAACGTAAGGTAGCGTCACTACCACTACGCTATTCGGGTCGTCAAAAATTGACACCAAAGTGTATCCCTTCCTACACGTGTATAATACCTACCCTACTTAGCTGTACCTATGTAATACAATACTAGCCATTAAATGCGACGTTCGTACAGCTACTCGAATTCATGTAAATTGTGTCTATTTACGAAAATAGGATACTTCCGTTTCTATATTTAGGACAAGAAAATATGCGAGGACTGTCCGCTATGGTTTTAATAATGATGTCTTTGTTTTAATGCTGTAAGGTTAAGCCGTTGGTCCCGGCTGTCATTTGAAGATCTTTGACAGACGTCACAAGTAGTCAGTGGCTCAAAAACTCTGACAACCAGTCTTACCAAGGCGTATCGTATTACCCAGTACTAACTGGGTTGTGTAGGTCAGATAGGCAGTCGCACCATTTAAAACACTGGTATTCAGTTACTTACGATTAGACTGAATCAGCCCCAACATAGGTGGGAAAAGGCTAGGCAGATGTTGATGATTTTGTTAGGTTAAAAATAATGACAATAAGTTTTCATGAATATTTGTAATATCAGAGGTATCGCAGGTTCGTTGCCATCCATGCACCATAATCGTACCGAACCATGGTTCATAACCTTCATAGAATTCCTCAGGTCCTGCCAGCTATATCCAGACTAAACTGAACTGTCTGCCAAACCCATCGTTCTACTCAAAGACTCATCAATAGACAGTCTAATAGCTGCATAAACTATCAATAGTTATATATAGCTATCACTACAATGCGCTTACACAGCCCGATGCAAACCTGTACAATTTACTGCATACAATAGATAGGTAGAATGATCGTGATTGTAACGGGATGACAATAGCTCGACGATATACATACATATATCGCATATCGTGACGTCACAGAATAATCTCGTGTATAGCAGTGGTTTTAATATTTTGATACAGAGTGTAGGTCTTCTTTATTTTCCGCTACATCAGATTTGTCGATTGTATTCCATGATGAATTTAAAAGCGAATGAATTTTAAGTTTAGTATTTTTTTTACAAAAATTGTCGGAAATCAATTTTATTGTATTCTTCTTTAAAATATAAGTATATGGCACTGACCAAATATTATGTATTGCTTTAAATAATATGAGAAGACACCAAAACCGGAGTCCATATTTTTTTATTGCCAGAAATACGAAAAGATTTCGAACTGAAAAAAGTGCCATCAAGATGTAAGCAACAAATTATAGGTTAATAATGACTTAATGGGGACTATCCCGCATGAATTCGCCAATAGGGGCGCTCGTGTAGAGTAAGGTCTTCCGAAATATCAGATGTCATAGGGTTCGCGCGTTGCGTGTTTTTTTTTATCACGTATTTTTACTAATATTCACGATTGTCTAGATTTAGCCATTCCTGATTAATAATGACTTGAAGATTTTAAGTAACAAGTTTGATTTTCAACATCTAATTTGTTAGTACTTGGAGGTAAAAATATTTTCAAATGTTTAATGCTTGCTCATTTTAGGGGCAATATTGTAAATATGTTTTTGAAAGTATACACAATACGCATTAAAATAAACTTTTTATGAAGTTATTGATACTTTAAAGTATCAAATAGAATGAATGACAGGACCTTACTCGCCAGTGGCGCCATCTGGTGAACTCAAAAACGATAGCCCTCATTGTGAAAGCTTTCAATTTACAAAAATTCGGTTATGAAACAAACAGCCAAAGAGTTCATTTTTAGGGTTCCGTAGCCAAATGGCAAAATACGGAACCCTTATAGTTTCGCCATGTCTGTCTGTCTGTCTGTCCGCGGATAATCTCAGTGACCGTTAGCACCAGAAAGCTGAAATTTGGTACCAATATGTATATCAATCATGCCGACAAAGTGCAAAAATAAAAATTTAAAAAAACATTTTTATTAGGGTATCTCCCCCAGACGTAAAGTGGGGAGCGATTTTTTTTTTAATTTTGACCCTGACGTGTGATATATTGTTGGATAGGTATTTAAAAATGAATAGGGGTTTTCTAAAATCATTTTTTGATAATATTAATATTTTAGGAAATAATCGCTCCGAAAGTCAAAAACAATGTGTCCCCCCCCCCTCTAACTTTTGAACCATAAGTTTAAAAAATATGAAAAAAATCACAGAAGTAGACCTTTATATGAACTTTCTAGGAAAATTATTTTCAACTTGATGAGTTGAATAGTTTTTGAGTTATATAGCACTTTTTCAAAAAAACGCAAATGATAACTTTGTTTTTCATACAAATACTATGAAAAACAAAGTTATTTTTGTTGACGAAAAATGTTGGTATTTTTAATGGTCTGGGAAGCTACGGAACCCTACAGTGAGCGTGGCCCGACACGCTCTTGGCCGGTTTTGAACTACCAGAACCAACTTACATGTTTTGACATAACTGTTAAAAATACATAATATTTTGTTAACTCAACTGGAAATTATCAAATAGAACTACAGTAATGGTTAACAGAAACATACTTTATTTAAATGAAAAATGTTTTAGTGCTTTGCACAAAAATAATTAAATAACTCTTGCCCACGACTACATTCCAGAATTGTTTCGTATTTCAATGGAAAAGGCACTCTAAATTATTGTTTAAAAACTTATTAAAATAAATAGAGAATGTCGCTTAAACTACAGAAATATAGTTGTGGAAACTTCAGGATAGTAAGTAATGTTGAAGTAGACTTCATCACGGATTAGTCAGAAAGACCACAAAATTTTAAATTTTTAAATTCAGGTGTTTTTAAAGTCTAGGGTATCTTGGTGGGTGTTCCATCACATCCAGGAGGCCTAAGAACGTGGCTATCGCTTTCAAAAAGATTCTTCTGTATAAAACGAAATCCACATAAGGTGTTCGATGGTTTACGGAAGTCTCACACATTTTTGATAGTTCCATCATCGTCTTCGCTGATGGAATGTCTCTTTGTCTTAAGTCAGTTTATATAAAAGCCTCTTCAAAACATCTATGATGATCAAAGGAGACTTTGTGATTTTCTAACTATAGAGGATGACAAGTTTGGGTAAATTCTAGAGGTCATGAGATATAATAAAACAGAATTCGTAGATAAAACGGTTTTCCTGGGGCTTACGCTTGATTCAAGGCTACAATGGGGTTCTCATTTAACATCGCTTGCGGGGCGCTTAAGTTCAGCAGCATATTATTATGCTATTAGAAAAATCCGTCAATTCACTGATGTTGATACCGCTAGACTGGTCTATTTTAGTTACTTCCATAGTATAATGTCTTACGGTATTTTGCTATGGGGACGGGCTGCTGATATTGAGTCTATATGTATTCTGCAGAAAAGAGCCATCAGAGCCATATATAATCTTCGTAGGTGCGATTCTCTAAGGGAACTTTTTAAGGATATTGGCATCATGACGGTTCATTGCCAATACATCTACGAAAACATAATGTACGTCAGAAAAAATCTGCATCTTTTTGGTAAAAGAGGTGACAGACACAATTACAGTACTAGAAATAGGGACCAACTAGTTCAGCCAGGCTTTAGACTCGCTAAAGTAGACTCGTCTTTCATGGGGTACTGTTTGAGATGCTATAATAAAATTGAGCGATTATATCGCTGATAAAAATGCTTGGCTTAATGCTGGTCCTGCTCCACATGGACAGGGGCGCAAAAATTGATAGCATTAAATGGTATTGTTGGAGCTGCTGAAGAATGTACAAACTTATCT
This sequence comes from Xestia ashworthii, assembly GCA_950022955.1. Taxonomy (NCBI): domain Eukaryota; kingdom Metazoa; phylum Arthropoda; class Insecta; order Lepidoptera; family Noctuidae; genus Xestia; species Xestia ashworthii. The sequence goes on from OX465557.1 coordinate 997,286, forward strand.
TTGCATTGTATAGATTCAATGTTAGTATTATATAATCGCATAGCCTATTTTGTGTGAGTACTATGTACTAGTAAGCTATCATTCACTGGAAACCTACGGCAGTTCTTGACTTGAATGTGCCCTGGCGGTTGAGAGTATGTCATGCTCTCTCAAATGTCTCGCTGATGATGGCGCGTGTGTCGGACCATTTAGTTCCCTTCAAATTGGTTGAGCTGAATGGTGCTGATCCATGCGTCATGTTCGTGAACGGGCGCTGTCAGTTGTGACTGGTCATCTCTTAGTCGCCATGGTTTATTTGAATTAATTATTTTGTTTTTGAGTAGGTATTTTATTTTTGTTTTGCTATGGACACTTTTAACTTGCACATCTTGCTACATTGTTCTCACATAATATAACCATCTCAACATGAATGATGTAACCAAGATTTTGTAACAATATTTTGATTTAAAAGAGTGTCCATGGAGTTTCTTGCCCATTCTTCTCCATAGAGATCTACGCTAGGGAATGGGCAACTACAGTACTTTCATAGTTTTTATGTCTTGTGACTGGGACTGTAGCTACTTTAAATGTTCATTTTTGTTTCGACAATTCAAAAGTGCCTGTAACTGGCCTATTTGAAATAAATGCTTTGATTTTGAATACAGTAGGTACCAAATAAACACGTGGAGAAGAAGTACTATAAACTGAACGTAGCACGTGGCAAATGTGGATTGAATAAAGCGTGATGAGCATGAGCATGAGCAGCAATTTACTTGTGTCTACTGCGGCATGAAATGAGTTTTCTACATTCTTTTTTGATGCCATCCCAAGCCCCCTGCCGCTATTGGGTCGCCCGGTATGAGCTTTTCTACGTTTTACATCCACCAAACAAAAATCATAGTTTCTTTCATTCACTCACTGTCTGTCTAGCTCTTTCTCAGTTATGTCGGGGTCGGCTTCCAGTCCAACCGGTTGCAACTGAATTCTAGTATTCTACATGGAGTGACTGCGTATTTGACCTCCACAATCCAGTTAGTATGGGTGAAACGATATACTTTGGTAAAAGACTTGTTGTCGACTAAGGCCACTGACTACCTGTAACATTAAGGTTTAAGAATAACTTTATTTCTCATAAGAATTACATAGTTAATTCACTTACTGAGAAACACACTAAAATTAAAATTTATACTAAAGCGCACAGATTATGTGGCACACATTACTACACAGACGCGAGACGGGAGCTCCTACTCACTGACGGAAAACGCGCCGCCTAAAACGATTGGTCTAGCTAGAAGCATGTAATTTTGCTTAAGAGTTCTTTATAAGCGTGAGCACAGAGAGCAATCTAAGGAAGATCAGTTCAAATACGGGATGAATGTTTGTGTGTGGGTTCTTCATTTTTGTCTATGAAAAATCCGACAGGACGAACGTTTTGTCAATAAAGAATTCTCAAGGAAACATAATCCCGCCATATCTCAAGTATAAGTCAAAATAAACTGCGCAATACCAACGCAACTTTTCATACACCACATCAATATCATCCGGCAGACTTTCGTGCAGTTTGTCTCGCTGTAAAATATAGCCTTTCCCACTAATATATTGCTTGGTATTGTCATACGAGGCTCGCAGAATATGAATAACAAATATATCGGATTGTTCGGCTAACGAAACAATGCGTGTTCCTCGCATTCGTTTAAATAATGCACGGAGTAAATGTATGGCTGGGCATTGATTGAATGGTGCGCGAATTAAATGGTGTGAAATGTTACAATTCACTTGGTTGACGGACAGGCGGCCACAAAGCTTGATGTAGCGTTCAATTGTTTTCGTTTTTTTTTACTGCGTTATTGTGGAGTTTGATTTCAAAGCTGCGGTCATTTTGTATAATGTATTTTCAGTATGTTGTCAAAAGCTCTCAATCTTAGGCGATATTATACTACCTACCTTTAATCGACCAATAAATTGCACGTTTTACTTGAAAAGTATGTGTCAGTGGCTAATACGAGTACTTAGACAGAAGACAAGAGAATAACCTAAAACCTTCTCAAGTTAATCCTTTATTTAACTTGATTCTAGAACGAAGAGTAGTGCCTTATTACAAATATAGAGAAAGTCATATTTAATCCAAGGAAAGGCGTTCCACCGTATGGCGTCAGTATATGTAGACCTTGTCTACTTGATAGAAGTTAATTAAAATATTATAAAATAGCCTAATACTTATTAAAATTGAGTTTTATATTTTGCGAAGTACAAACTTACATTACAAAATAGCAATTAAGCTTCAGTGTAAGGCTAATTTTGTAGCGAGTAACTTCGAAAGGCACATCAGAAAGGCCTAGAATATTGATACTACTAATTCTATTTTAGCTTAGGTTTTCACTTATTTTACTCTTCCTTTAATTAGTTTCGGAAACTCAAAAACTCGAATACAGTCACGTTGCCGACTGTACATGAATAAAACAACATTCTTCACTTCTGAATGTGTTTAATTATTCCAGAAATTGTATAAAATAATTCAGAATTAAAAGCAACTGCCACATTCTTCTCCGTCCGACTGAACCAATATCTTTAACTAGCATCACAGGTTTTCACATAAGCTTTTTGCAGAATCCGACAGTATTTTTTGTTGCTGTTTTATCCTCGATGATTAAACTGATTATAGAATACAAGCGTAGTCCCTGCCTTAACAGCCACTGACATCATATAATTAAGCTTCTTTTGAATTACCACTATACTTCACGTACAGATTGAAGAAGAATTCTACAAAGTTCCTAAACTATACTTAGCATGAGCCCAAAATCAGAACTAACGTTACCATTTTGTTTTTTACAATTTCACGAAACAAGTTTTTAAGTGTTTACCAACAATGCCTCCTGTCAGTGATGCACGCTAAGGTTACGTCCGCACTGGCTTGGGGCTGCAAGTCAAGGAAAGCGAGTCGCCTAACAAGTAGCGAAGTGTAACCAACGTACCAGAATCATCGCATCCAGCCGCAATGCCCCCTATTTCGATACGTTACACGACTTGCTAGACTCTAGGCGCAAAGCAAGCCACCTCCCAGTGCGTTCGCGACTTTAAACGTTCTTTTAGGTTTTAAGTAATTTACGTTAACTTGTTTCACTATTCAAACTTAGACATGCAGCATTATTATTACATAAAACACGTATTTTTTTACAAAAACAGAGACAGACAGAGAAACAGAGAGATTCCTTTTGAGAGCTAAAGCGGTTAAAGTTACGCAACAATCATGTAGCACGGAACTGTTCCTCATAAAAACTCAAAAAAACGTCCGCGATAGCATTTCATGTCTATCTTTGAAGACTCACACTGTCTTTAACCCTCTCTCTCTTATCACACACACAGACGAAGTTGCGCGAGTCAGCTAGTTATTACATAAAACACATATAAATCGTGAAAATAAAATACCAGATATAACCGACCGTTTGTCTGCGGTATAAAAGATCAAATCAAATCAAATCAAAGCATTTATTTCAAGTAGGCCAATAACAGGCACTTTTGAATTGTCGAAACAAAGATGAAAATTAAATGTAGCTACAGTCCCAGTCACAAGACATAAAAACTGTGAAAGTACTGTAGTTGCCCATTCCCTAGCGTAGATCTCTATGGAGAAGAACGGGCAAGAAACTCCATGGACACTCTTTTAAATCAAAATATTGTTACAAAATCTTGGTTACATCATTCATGTTGAGATGGTATATTATGTGAGAACAATGTAGCAAGATGTGCACGTTAAAAGTGTCCATAGCAAAACAAAAATAAAATACAACTCAAAAACAAAATAATTCAAATAAACCATGGCGACTAAGAGATGACCAGTCACAACTGACAGCGCCCGTTCACGCACATGACGCATGGATCAGCACCATTCAGCTCAACCATTTTGAAGGGAACTAAATGGTCCGACACACGCGCCACCATCAGCGAGACATTTGAGTGAGCATGACATACTCTCAACCGCCAGGGCACATTCAAGTCAAGAACTGCCGTAGGTTTCCAGTGAATGATAGCTTACTAGTACATAGTACTCACACAATATGGGCTATGCGATTATATAATACTAACATTGAATCTATACAATGCAAAGTTAGTTAAGTACAATCTTCAGCAGCTCCAACTATACCATATAATGCTATCAATTTTTGCGCCCCTGTCCATGTGGAGCAGGACCAGCATTAAGCCAAGCATTTTTATCAGCGATATAATCGCTCAACTTGTAATATGCTTTTTTACATAGTGTGCGTTTAATGCATGTTTTAAATTTCGTCTCATTCAGTTCAAGAATACTTTGTGGAATTTTATTATAGCATCTCAAACAGTACCCCATGAAAGATGAGTCTACTTTAGCGAGTCTAAAGCCTGGCTGAACTAATTCGTCCCTATTTCTAGTACTGTAATTATGTCTGTCACCTCTTTTACCAAAAAGATGCAAATTTTTTCTAACGTACATTATGTTTTCGTAAATGTATTGACAATGTACCGTCATAATGCCAATATCCTTAAACAGTTCCCTTAGAGAATCGCGCCTACGAAGATTATATATAGCTCTGATGGCTCTTTTCTGCAGAATAAATATAGACTCAATATCTGCAGCCCGTCCCCATAGCAAAATACCGTAAGACATTATACTATGAAAGTAACTAAAATAGACCAGTCTAGCGGTATCTACATCAGTGAATTGACGGATTTTTCTAATGGCATATGCTGCTGAACTTAAGCGCCCCGCAAGCGATGTTAAATGAGAACCCCATTGTAGCCTTGAATCAAGCGTAAGCCCCAGGAAAACCGTTTTATCTACGAATTCAAGTTTCTCATTATTCAATAATATATCACAATCACTACCCTTAACATTCGGTAAAGCAAATCTTATGCATTTGGTTTTTTTTTCATTTAATACCAAATTGTTTGCTGTGAACCAATTTTGGACCTGAAGTAGGGCATTATTCACGTCATCTAAATTTTGTGCCCGTCTGTTTATCTTAAAAATTAAGGAAGTGTCATCAGCAAACAACACCATATTTTGAGGTTGGTTTTTCAATAAATAGGGTAGATCATTTATATATACTAGAAAGAGGAAAGGTCCCAATATTGAGCCTTGTGGAACCCCCATTTTTATTTTTAAACCCTGTGAATTAACACCATTTATCTGAACATGTTGTTGTCTATCATTCAAATATGATCTTACCAAACTAAGTGCAAGTTTACCCAGTCCGTAATGCTCAAGTTTCAAAAGTAATGTGTCGTGATTTACGCAATCAAACGCTTTGGAGAGATCACAAAAAATTCCTATGGCATCTTGGGACTCTTCCCACGCAGTAAATATGTGCTTTAATAAGGTTACACCGGCGTCAGTTGTACAACGTCCCTTGGTGAAACCATACTGTTGATCATGTAAGATTCTGTTGGTGTTAAAATGATAGAGCATTTGATCAAGCATTACTTTTTCAAAAACCTTGCTAAAAACTGGCAACACGGATACAGGTCTATAATTGTTAGTATCTTTACTGTCCCCGGATTTGAAAAGAGGTATGACTTTACTGTATTTCATTAAATCAGGGAAAACTCCTTGGTCTACACATAGATTAAAAATTAAAGCTAAGTATGGGGCTATTGTCTCAAGTATGGATGTACAAACTTTGATAGACATTCCCCATAGATCTTCGGTCAGTTTGATTTTTATTTGCCGGAAAGCTTTAATAACTACCATAGGGTTAATGTGTTTAAATTTAAATTCAGCCAGGCAGCCAGACACATTCGCCTTTAATAAACCCATTGAGACTTCAGGAGAGGAATTTAGAGCCTCCGTAGTTTTTAATGGTATTTCTGTAAAGAAATTTACAAATTCTTGAGCTACTTCCTGATTAGAGCTTTTAGGACCACTTGCTGTATCTAATGTGTAGCTAGTGTTACGTATTTTCTTCCTGTTAGTCTCGTTATTTATGACTTTCCAAACTGTCTTTATTTTATTTTCTGCTGTTTTGATCTTGTTGCTAATGTGCAGGGCTTTAGCAACCTTGCATGTATTTCTAAAAATTTTTGAATACTTAGCAACATACTTGTTAAAAGTTTCAGTGTTAATAAAAGGCTTAAGGCCATAAAGCTCAAATAGTCTTTCCCTACTTTTTCTGATGCCTCTAGTTGCCCAATCGCTAAATATGAATTTAGGGCAAATACTTTTTGTCTTCTTTTCAAAAGTTTTGTTGAATTCCGTGTGAACTATTGAAAAGAAACGATTATAAAATTGATTTATATTAATATCGTCATGGCTCATAACACTTAACTTGTTCTGTAGGGAAATATTAAACCTATTTAATTTGCTAGAAGTTATAGGTCTAAATTTAATCTGTACTTTTTGCAATGGTGTATTACACCTATAAGTTACAGTTTGTCCGCTATGGTCAGACGGCAAACAATTTACTATGGCTTTATCTAAGTAATCACAATCGCAGAAAACGTTATCTATACAAGTAGCAGAAGATGTTGTGATTCTAGTAGGTTCAACAAAAACGTTAGTCAGGTCAAATGACTTAAAAAGATTTAATAACCGACCACTATTTGAATGTTCTTCTAAAATATTGATATTGAAATCACCACAAATTATTGTAGATTTATTACTGGCTGCAAGTTTTGCCAGGACATCTTCCATTATTGATTCAAATATGGAAAAGTTTTGATAGTTTGGGGGTCTGTACACACACACAATTACATGCTTATCTAGCTCAACACAGGACAGTTCGACGCAATGTTCAACCGAGAGACCTACTATGTCATTACGTTGCTTATATTTAAAACTATTTTTAATTAATATTAGGGAACCTCCACGAAGCATAGTTTTACGATTAAAGCAGCTACCCACCATATAGTTCTCATAATTAATAAGCATTTGGTAATCCTTTAGCCAATGTTCAGTAAAACAAATAATGTCAAACTTACTACTTTCTAAAAACAATTCAATTTCTAATAATTTTGAAGAAATGCCTTGGATATTTTGGTGGAATAATTTTAAGGTGTTCTGCTGAGGCCCTTTTTTACTAACTAATTGAGTGCAAGAAGATACCTTGCTGTTGGTAGGATTAACAAAAATATTGTTAATGGTACCTTCTGTTGTCTCACTTTCTAGTTTAAATTTTTATTTGAAGTGAGGCCGGAGACTCCTGTGCCATCCTCAGACGATATGACCCTATCACTAGTAAACCCTAATTGAGAATTTTCCACGGTGACAGATGGATCCTCCTCAGTACAATGTTTGTAAATATTTATAGCACTAGTGCTATATTCATTTGTGCCTGTCACCTGTACATTAGTAGAATTACTAATCGTCGCAGTGTTAATAATATAACTAAACTTAGACATACTATTTATGTCTGTGTGAATACTATAAGCTAATAGCCGAGCTATTTTGTGTCTACATACAATAGGTAGATACACCTTACCCCGTGTCGACTTAAGATTACCAACTATAGTGTTGATATCCAGATACATAAGCCTGTCACTATAGTGACCTACTAAAAAATGTACATGTTTATTCAACATATGTATATAATCGTTTTTCCTACTACTTAAATTTTCAAAATATGGAAAAGCACACAATATGATTTTATTACATCTTAACTTTAGCAACTCAGAAACACAGTCGGTGATATCTTCCTTTTTTACATTAGAACTATTACCAACACATAGAGTAATGGTAGTGTTAAGATAACAATCATTTTTTATTACTGATGCCATTACTTGTTTGTAGCTTGACCCTGGCATGCAATAATTTTGGGTATAGTAACTCAGGTTATTACTGATCAATTTACCTAGCCCTCTACCCATACTATCAGAAAACATAACTGAATGATGACAATCATTACAATCAGGTGAAACAAAATGACTAATCTCAGGCTGTACTACTTGTGAATCATGGTTTTGATGAATGATGAAGTTCTGAGCACTCACAGCTTGGGACGGGTCCTCCGTTGCCTCAGGCTGGAGGGCATCAAGACTGGGTTCATTCCGACAAGTACAATGAGTGTTGCTGAGAGTCAGCAAGTCCACTTTGTCAACCAAGAGGTAGGTAAATTGAAAAGCGACATGCATACCTCACCCGCATGAAATATTTAGCTCGTATGAGCGCTGAGCGACCGACAGGGGATAAAAATTGTTTGGTCATGTCCGAGCTGCATTGTTATTGCATACGGTTTTTCATTTTTTGGTGTAATAAAAAAACGTGGATTATGTCAGTAAAAATATCGCTTCGTTTTCGAGTGCTTCCCTAAAATGTTACTTGTTTTGAGTCTTCTGAAAATAACATTAATAGTTTTCTGCGTTAGTCTTGGCTTCAATCTCCAGAACGAGCAAAGTTTTATTGAGATTTTCCATCAGATACTACTTATAATTCTGAGGTGGTAACCCAGAATCTGATTTGAGCCCGACTGACGGCAACCTCCTATACATGAGTCTTAAACATAACTGGTGAAACGTATGTCGACTAGATGCACTATCTGCCTAACCATGTAAAAATGACTACCTTGATATTATGTTACAGGTTAACTTTCTAATTGCAGTAATGGAACGGTGTTTAGGAGTTTTAGTAATTTACTTGATGACAATTCATTTCCTATTGTTTTTACAAATCACTTACTGGACAATGTTTGTAACATTTCGTACTCCTAGTTTATTCCTAATAAAACTACAGGAAGTACTTCCACCGTTCCGTCAGTAATACCATTACGGCAAACTCACATACTCCTCAAGACACATACTGCAAGGTACGGAGTCTATTTGCTCACCCACTCTGCGACTGAGCACACTAAGTAACCCAGTTTCACTAGCTTCAGTTAACTTGTCTCAAACTTGTTCGGGACAAGCTGATACACTCTCTGTTTTTATTTCGACTAGTGCTACAGATTAGAGAAGTATCTGCTATTTAAGGAAGTAGGTTTGTTCAGTTGTTTACTAAGTTTAGCTTAGTATAATGCTTACATTGTAAGCCAACTTTTTGTAGATGAATTTTAGTATAGTTTACCACGTGGTGTACAGTTGCACATTTATGGTTGCCACCGCCTGGTAAAAACCTATTTTAACGAATATAAACTCTGTGAAGCACATTTTCAGAAGTAACTAAATAGCCCTCATTATTTTAATCCTGGGCAAGGAAGAGGGAGGACCTCTTCCTTGTACAGAAAATTCTGTCTTTTACTGTTTCGTATTTTATTTCAGTTTAATGATTTTTCTTCATCAATATCAAGCGATGAGAGCAGCGGTGGCCCAGTGGTAGTACGAGTAGGCAGGCGCATCACGTTGTGTAATTTATTTTATAACCACTTCTCTCAAAACGGTGAAGGAAAACTTCGTGAGGAGGCCTAGAACCACAAAATTCGAAGACATGTGACATCTAACAATACGCACTGGGGCCGCGTGGTAGACTATAGCTCATTCCGTCTCATACAGAGGAGGCGTGTGTCCCAGCAGAGAGAACATTAATAAGCTGATGACGATGATGATGATGATGATCAATATCAACAATAGAAACAGCTCACCAACGAGATGTCGACTAATAGATAAGTATGAAAGGAGAAGAGACGTTGCGCCAATTACAAACAAATTGGGATAAGGGCAGGAATAATAATATCAATATCAAGAATCCTTTATGACATTCTCAAACAACTTTACAGTAAACACTATCCCTTTGTACAAGTCTTAGCGAACTCTCAGTGGGCAGTGAACCACTCTAATTTACTATTCAGTTGCCGCGAATTTACGATAATAGCCGACAAAAAGTTATGATTAACGCTAACCCTAGCTGCAAACAGTAGGGGTTCTAATTTGCGAAGAAAGAGGTGGGGTTGCCCAACAACTTTGAATTTCGAATGTTTTTTTTTCTTAAATGACTTAGCGGTCTGTAATGTTTTATTCAAATGTTTGCATAAACTTTAGTCTTTTGTTTTGTACTTTTGGAAATTAAGGAGATTGATGAATGGAGCGGCAGGAGGGACGCTCTCAAAGGTCAAGTGCTGACCTTATCAGTGATCTTAATGTCCAGACCATTTCATTTCAATTTAGCCATTATAATAATTCAAACTAAACGAGGATATACCACTAGGATCAGGAGCAAAGTACTTGGAATCGAGAAGTTAAAAATATTATAATTATAAATCTTGCCGTTAAATACTGATATGCACATGAAAAAAGTTTGTAAGTTTCTAATTAAATACTGATTTGTATTACATTGATACAATACCTAATTCACTTTTTGACAAAGAAAAGGCCGTAAATATAGAAGAAACGAAGAACGGTGGCAGAATTGAGTAAGTGTATTTAGTCGCTTATTGCCAAGTGAGGATACATAGGGATGTAAACACGCATATTTACCAAGTCACAAACAGATACGTATTTATAAGCTTTGTCTTACAATCTCACGATTGCATTGCTAATTAATACAAGCGATGGTGAAGCTCAGATTCATGTATCTAAAACAATGGTTTTGGATTCGCAAAAGTCTGCAGTTTGGTGCCAAAACTGAACTTTCTAGAATTTGATCAAAATGAGCGGTCCATGTAGATTCATCTTGTAGGAAACGTTTCCATTACCAACAATCCCCAACACTTTGACTGCTTTACCCAATACTATTAACTAAGATTCAATGTTACTTTGAAAGATTCTACAAATAATGGAAATTCATCAGTAAGAAATGGGTTGTTGTTTTGAATGATTCAATCACGACACATTACTTTTGAAACTGGAGCATTACGGACTGGGTAAACTTGCACTTAGCCTGCTAAAATCTTATTTGAGTGATAGAAAACAACATGTTCAAATAAATGGTATTTGTTCAGGGCAAGGGCCAAGGCAAGTTGTGGTGACCGAACTGTCCGCGATTCGCGGAGACAATTAAATTAAAGTTGCCCTTAAGAAAAGTGACTTACCTGGTGCCGGTGGGCTGAAGAGGATGACCTGTCCTTGGTCACGCCGGGTCTGCTGTATGTCTGTGTGTGTGTGTGTGTGTATAGTGTTATGTTAATGTATGTGGTGGGTGAATTGGCAGATCCGACTATGTTTCAACAGACGCTGGTCTTAGTAGCGCGTAACAGGTCGGAATGCAGCACAATAATAGTTCAAACGGCACTATTGTCAATTTCACAGCACGCGAGTGACTTTATTAAGCCTCAACAAAACGCGGCGTTTGACAATGAACAAATAAACCCGTTTTCTGGTACAAATGGGGGATTTTTGTCCAATTAACACTGAATTATAACAAAAATCTTGCAAACAAAAAAGATTCACTTGGATTTTCCAATTATCTCAATCAATCAATAAATTCGATGTAACCTCGTAAGGAATCAAAGACAAGAGGCAAACGTAAAAACAAACTGTCAGATGCTCGAACGACAAGAAATGCGTTCGGAAACACGTATGGTACGAAACGTTGTTAATTCACAGGGTTTGAATGTAAAAATGGTGGTTCCGCAAGGCTCAATATTGGGTCCTTTCCTTATTGTAGTATAAATATAAATGATCTACCCTATTTGTTGAAGAGCCAACCTCAAAGTATGGTATTGTTTGCTGATGACACTTCTCTAATTTTTAAGATAAATAGACGGGGCCAGAATCTAGGTGACGTGAATGATGCCCTACTTCAGGTCCAAAATTGGTTCACAGCTAACAATTTGGTATTAAATAAAACTAATTGCATAAGATTTTCATTACCGAATGTTAAAAGTAGTGATTGTGAGATAATATTGAATAAAGAGAAACTCGAATTCGTGGATAAAACTGTTTTCCTGGGGCTTACGCTTGATCCAAGGCTACAATGGGGTTCTCATTTAACATTGCTTGCGAGGCGCTTAAGTTCAGCAGCATAAGCCATAGAAAAATCTGTCAATTCATTGATGTAGATACCGCTAGACTGATCTATTTTAGTTACTTCCATAGTATAATGTCTTACGGTATTTTGGGGACGGGCTGCTGATATTGAGTCTACATTTATTCTGCAGAAAAGAGCCATCAGAGCCATATCAATCTTCGCAGGCGCGATTTTGTAAGGGAACTATTTAAGGATATTGGTATCATGACGGTTCATTGCCAATACATCTACGAAAACATAATGTACGTCAGAAAAAATCTGCATCTTTTCGGTAAAAGAGGCGACAGACACAATTACAGTACTAGAAATAGGGACCAACTAGTTCAGCCAGGCTTTAGACTCGCTAAAGTAGACTCATCTTTCATGGGGTACTGTTTGAGATACTATAATAAAATTCCACAAAGTATTCTTGAACTGAATGAGACGAAATTTAAAACATGCATTAAACGCACACTATGTAAGCAAGCACATTACAAGTTGAGCGATTATTTATCGCTGATAAAAATGCTTGGCTCAATGCTGGTCCTGCTCCACAAGGTCAGGTGCGCAAAAATTGATAGCATTAAAATATGGTATTGTTGGAGCTGCTGAAGATTGTACAACTATCTTTGCATTGTATAGATTCAATCTCTTTGGTATTATATAAACGCATAGCCCGTATTGTGTGAGTACTATGTACTAGAAAGCTATCATTCACTGGAAACCTACTTTCGTTTTTGACTTGAATGTGCCCTGGCGGTTGAGAGTATGTCGTGCTCACTAAAATGTCTCGCTGATGATGGCGCGTGTGTCGGACCATTTAGTTCCCTTCAAATGGTTGAGCTGAGTGGTGCTGATCCATGCGTCATGTTCGTGAACGGGCGCTGTCAGTTGTGACTGGTCATCTCTTAGTTGCCATGGCTTATCTGAATGAATTATTTAGTTTTTACTATGGACACTTTTAACGTGCACATCTTGCTACATTGTTCTCACATAATTTACCATCTCAACATGAATGATGTAAACAAGATTTTGTAACAATAATTTGATTTAAAAGAGTGTCCATGGAGTTTCTTGCCCGTTCTTCTCCATAGAGATCTACGTTAGGAATGGGCAACTACAGTACTTTCACAGTTTTTATGTCTTGTGACTGGGACTGTAGCTACATTTAATTTTCATCTTTGTTTCGACAATTCAAAAGTGCCTTATCCAAAAAAAAAAATAACACAAACAATTAATTTATTTAAATGAAATAGTCCTATCACGCTTCACAGAAAAAAAAATAGAGGAACGTCACAATACTTGGCAACTTCCTACGGCTTCAGGGCTTGAGCAACCTCCTGGTCCAACTCTGTGAAGGCGAACAGCTTCCTGCGGGGTAACCATGACGTCTTACAGCAGGATTGTTTTAACGTCATTCCAGTGTTGAAAAGAGACGGAGCTACAGAGAACGTCTAGCGCCATCTCTTTCTCACTCTGGAATAAGATTAAAACAATCATGCTATAAGACGTCATGGTACGCCACCTGGTCAGCTTCAGGGCTTGTTTGTGAAGGCGAACAGCTTCCTATTCAGCTTCAGGGCTTGGGGTGCGACAGGGCGTCAGCGCCACCAAGATTCAGATCCAACCTCCTGGTCCAGCTCAGTAGAGAGCGTGGAGTACTGCTTCCTGATCAGCTTCAGGGCTTGGGGCGCGTCAGAGCGTCAGCGCCACCAAGATTCAGCTCCAACCTCCTGGTCCAGCTCAGTAGAGAGCGTGGAGTACTGCCTCCCGATTAGCATCAGAGCTTGGGGCGCGTCAGAGCGTCAGCGCCACCAAGGTTAAGCTCCTCTGAGGGTGAACTTCACCGTGAATTCGGTGACTTGTAATAAAGTGGTAACTTGCTTCAGAACCCGTAGTAGACTCACTCGAATGTGTCAGGAATGCCCTTTTATACCCAAAAATTCTTTTTTTGTTCAGTTTTTCCACATCAGTTGTTTTATTTTAGTTCTTTCATTCTCTCTAAATTATTTTGATTTTAAAATAAAAAATGTGAGTTGCCTGTATTTAAAACGACCAGTATTATTCAGTAAAAAACTTCCTCGAAGAATTCTGTGAGCGTGCTAATTAATTTTATAAAAGTAAGATAAGATACTGTTATTTAGTAAACAATCGTAATGAACTCTAAAATACATTAGTTGAGCTAATATATTGATAAAATTAAATAAAATTATATAAATCAAAAGAAACCTTCATAGGCCTAGGCCAGTAAGAAAATTAAAAGTAGAGGAAAAGTAACTGACAGCTTGACAATTGACGTAATGTCAAAAAAAGTAAACATTGAAAAATTATTTTTTATTTCAGCTAAAATCGATGTTAAAACATCGTTCTAGATTGAAACTAACGCGAGCTAAAGTAGTTACTGCCAAAGCGCGACTTAGATGTACAAAGAATATACAAGGATAATGAATATGAATGATAGTAAAAAGTGTAAGTACCTATAGTGTCTAAATAGGTACTATATTTTCTCATAAGTATAGAGTGTCTGAAACATGAAAATACTATACCTACTTGAAATAAATGCTTTGTTTTTGATTTCAAACTGCCTTTTATTAAGGCAGTGATGATCAAGGCTGCCAAACCAATAGTGATTTTTTATTAAATCTTTACGCTGAAGAAATTAACAAAGGCGAAGTTAACGTTAGTCGAGAAATTGGCCGTCCTATGTAGTTTTGATGATATTGATTGAACTTTATCTCGAAATCCAAATGATCTAAGAGTTCACAATTTGGACACCATTATCTTTATTTCTGCCGAAGCAAAACACAATTGGATACTAATCTTGATAGAAAAAAACATTTTAAAACATGTTGCTTTGCACATATTTTGAGTTAGATCTCTGAAACCTTATGGAATTTAATGGTGATTTTTAGCCCAATAGATTGGAAACATTATTATCTCAAATCCTGCCGTAAAAAATCTTTTTTTTCTACGTCGTTTTCTCGTAATTAGCATCAAGGCTAGGCATATGATCTGGCGCTTACGTTATTTTATTCTAAGCGAGCACACACACTCTTTCTGTCTCTCGTTTCGCACGCGGAAGTAATAGCGCTATCGTTTTCACACTCTATAGCGAGTGAACGCGCGCTGCAGACTCTTAACTAGTTAAAAAACTAAAGTGATGATGATCGAAAGATTTGGAGGTCATGGGGTGAGGCCTTTGCCCAGCAGTGGGATACAGTAACAGCAATAATGACGGACGCAAAAGACGATGTGATATATTGTGAAATCCTGCTTCTTTAACGATTTCCTATTAAACCCTACACAGTCACCCGATTACCCCTTCCATTACGCCTTAACACTGCCAAAACAAACATCACGCGCACAAATGAGTACAGATGTAGAAGGGAGGCTCGTTAACACAGCGCCCCACGTTCGGTTCCCGTGTCGTTAATTTGCTCAGCCCAGCGGCAATAATTCGATTCTCCGGAGAGCATTACATCTAGGATCGAGCTGTTAGCACTTTGTTACTGTACTTCTTTTTACTTTATTTTATGTAACGATATGGTTCCATGTGTAGCGTACGTGGTACGGAGATTTGAGAACAATTTTTTGGGAGTCAGGGTCGTTGACCGGGCTTGTTACCTTAATGCCAGTTTCCTGCTAGTATTATTTGCCTAAGGTCAAGATTATTCATAAAACAACTTGTTGTAAATTTCAAACTTTGCTGAATTGAAAACCTGTTCTCCAAAGTTGATTCGAAGCTTACTAACGCAGGGATATTTTATCAACAGTTAAATAAAGTCACTGTTCATAATTAAAATTGTTGCCAATGGGTTTGTACCCATAAAAGGCATATTTATGCAGTATACAGTCCGTATATTTACCCAAACGCACGCAATACTGATGGCATCTGCAAACAAACCAAACTTGCCATGGCTAACACAAATTCATTCCAGCGCGCGCACACCAAATGAATCCGACTGCAATTTACGTCGCAGTCGCGAACTAAATCCGACATTTCCCACATTTCCGACATTTGCCCTACCCGCAGCATAATCTCAGTTAATCCTGACGAATAAATAAAAGGTACGATTGATTGGGTCCCGAACAATAGGTATAACACAAAGGACTGGATGTAACGCAAACAGAAATCAGTCCGTTTCATCTTGTTCAAGTATATTCTCAGGTGGAAATTTGTCTATAAACAAACCACAATAGCTGGGAGCGCCGACCCGCATACTAATGTACGAGCGAGTGGCTCCACTGCTGAGACGAATTATGATTTCGGATGCCTGATCTATGCTAATACGAGGGTAAGGACCGTAAACAGTGGCTGTTTTTTGAAAACAAAATAGGTGGAAAGTTATTTTAGTGGCGAGCTTGCTGAACAAACAATTTGATCGGCTTTGTTGGCACTTTTGATGAATAAATTGTAAGCAAAAAGTAATGATTTAGGGTTGGTGAGTTTGGAACTAGGTTTAGGGTTTTATTTTATAGACAGTTTGTTTGTTGTTTAATATTTCGAAACTTTAAAACTGTATATTAAAACCAAAACACGAGTTGAAACTAAAAATATTTAGGAAAACAACCAATTTGAACAGGTGTTCCTCATTTCGAACGTTTGCCAAGTTTTTATATATATTTTTTTTTATCTTATCGTTTCAATCATCTATCACGATTAAAGAAAAACGATTTATAAATCAAACCCGTGTAACAATGGACTTAGAACTCAAGGGTGACGGTTCCCTGCAACGTCACGAACCCGGAAACCCGCAGACTTTTGATTCAATTACATTGTTGCCGTAACGATTGAACCTTCGTCCTCTGTCTGTTGCGGACAGATTGATATATTTCCATATTGTACTTTCGGTATCCAGAAATAAACGGTGGAGAAGAAATATTAGATTATAAATTTATACACTTAATGGTATCTATAGCCACACTCCCCTTGACAGTCGTTCTAGGTAGTCAGTGCCCCAAAATTCTGACAACCAGTCTTACTAAAGGGTACAAATAGGCAGTCGCTCCATCTAAAATTATAATATTAAGCCGTGCCCTGTTTGACTGGAAACCGACCCCAAAATAGTTGGGAAAAGGCTAGGCAGATTATGATATTGATAGCCGGACGCCCCTGTTTTGCACCGCGTGACACCGATTTACGGCTTGAAAAACAGTTTTTTTTCTAAGTTACTATCTAGTAATATCTGACTGTGTGAATGATGATATGGCTAGAAAGGGGATGACCACTGATGTGACGAGAAATAGAAAATATGGAAGAAGAAGACATTCTGCACGTGCACAGACCCGAAATAAATTGGGATAAGGTTAGAATTATTATGATGATATCCTCATAAAACATTTTCTAAAATATTGTGAACCAAACCCATGGCGTTGTTAGAAAAACAACGCGATCATTCAGACAGATATAAGAAAAAACTTTTATGAATGAATAATTCTACATTCTACATATTTTAAATTACATACACACAACATTTGAAATACAATTATTCTATCTAAACACAACAAATGAAATTAAATAAAATAAACTTCATATTCTAGAAATTTTATAACAAGACCAATTTAAACCCAACACTATGTCGTACGTTTTATTTGGTGTCAAGCTCCGTGATACGCAGTTGATTGATGATGTTTAGAGAGCACACGCCGCCCAGCTAATGTTTCAGCAAACACCAGACGATAGTTTTTACATCAGACTGCTCATAGAAACGAGAACTTTATTAAATAATACGATATTAGGCAAGCATGAAGAATGATTTTGATTGATACGTAGATGATTGATGATGAACTAACAATTTGTAAATCGTCTCACATTTCTGCTAACATTGTCGGAATTTTCTAGCTTTATTCATAATTAATTATTAAAACATTACTAAATCCACACAATATATGTAACGTTTATTCATAATTAATTATTAAAGCAATACTAACTCCACACAATATATGTAACGTTTATTCATAATTAATTATTAAAACAATACTAAATCCACACAATATATATTATGTAACGTTTATTCCACTGACATGACAATCGGATATATTATGTAAAAGTTATCAATAGTGATTAAATGGGCATTAAAATTAATTTGTGCATATTAAACACCAATAAAGGGACAATCGAATAGAGATTAGCTGTAAATTGTGAATATTGCCAAATCGTTTTATTCGCGTTTTGTTTGAAATTGTTCTTGTTTGAGCAGAGTTTGGGAAATAATCTTAGGCATATATTAATTAATGACTTCTGTTATGAAAGATTTTAAATTATTGCATGTGAAGTTAAAATGGCTGAACAATAATAGTATAGGCATTGTCGCTTAGCACGTTTTTGTAATATAATATTATAACGAGGAAAGATTTGATTTTTCCTTTGTTTGTTAGGGCCTTATTACATTAGCGAGTTCGAGCGAATTAAAAGCGGGACGGCGAGCTCGCCGCGAGTTCGCAACGTGTGCGAACACGCTGCAAAAAAACCAAAATAATGATTGGACAAAACACGGATCGCACACCGCGAACTCGCTGCCCACCCGCGGCGTGTTCTTCGCGCACACATTGCAAACTCGCAACGAGCTCGCTGTTCACTCGCCCCGCTTTCAACTCGCTCGCAACTGGCTAGTGTGATAAGGCTCTTACGATTTAACCCGAGAACTGCTCAACCCATTTTAAAAATCTTTCACCATTAGAAAGCAACATCTTAACCAAATAACATATATAGGCTATAAATTATATTCATATTATGATAATTAGCCGGAGCTATCATAATTTTCGCGGACGAAGTGATAACCCTGTTTTTGAACCCCTGGGCTATTATGAATACCTTTAATTCTTAATTATATTGTTTTTGGATAATTTAGACTGGAAGCAACGAAAACTTCGCGAAACCGGCGTGTCCTAGAACCAAAAATTCGAAGACATGTATTGTGACATCTACCAATCCGCATTTGGGCGTGTTGGATCATTCCCTCTCATTGAAATAAGGCCGTGTCCCAGCAGTGGGAACTTTGAAGATGAGACTGGAAGCGGGCACTAATGTAGTTGGGAAAAGGCTTCTATTTTATCAATAAAAAAAAACGTATGAAAATATTTCTAGATTTGTCTTGTAGTTATTTAGCAAGCTAAGGTCGCCTGACCATGTTTGCCGAGGTATTGAATTCACTTAAGTGGGGACTCCGAAGTGGCCAACTTACCGTCGGATGCCCGTTGGTCAATTACACCCAAGTTTAGATACAGCCAGTTTACAACGGAAAATGAGCATGCGGGCCTATCAGTAGACTTCAAAAGGCTGAAGGAATGTTTGATTACTCGACACGTAATAAAAGACATTGAGACACAAAATTTTGCCATGGATTCGGGAAATTCTTTCAGACTTTTATGCATTTGCTCTTTTGGATGGACCCATTACGCTTTTTTTTCGTATGGGAAATCATCAAATAACTTCTCCCACTCTGGGCGGAGCGGGAGGGAGTGTCAGACTTTTACTGACTTAAACTCATCCATGGTCCTTCCTCGCCCTTAATGTTCCGGGGCCGCGGTATCTCTTTCGAACATTCCCGCAGCCCCGGCAGGCGGACCCATTATGCTGTGGTCTAGAATCATGTAAGTATTAAATGTTGATACCTGAAAGTTTGTGTCACGATGTCTCTCACATTGTGAATTACCTTCAAGCAAGGGACTTTAATAAAAGTTAAAGCTTTCTAGGGCATGAGTTTTATAAAGAGCCTTTTTCGCGAAAAATACCATTAGTTTGCCCTAACAAAGGAAAACTGTAGTTCACTAAACAGTATAACGGCAACAATGTCGCTAAGCGGAAATTAAGAATGTCTACTAAAAGTCTTTATTCTTATTTTTATGAGAATCATTAGGGACCGACAACTGGAGCGAGGACAATTTTGGACCTTTTCTTTTTATAGTTGTTCACTAATTTAATTTACTTCAATCGCAGTCGATATTTATAATTTCGATAGGATTCGATTTTGTAGAATTTAATTACGAACGTTCAAGTCAAAAATGTCAACTAGTACAAAAGTATCTTCCATCTCTTTCATACCTCGCTTCTTAATAAAAGCCAGCACTATATCTCGCTTAGTCAGCGCCTACCAGAATCGGCGCCACGGTGCCACCTAATCTGTCCATTCATCTTTCCCGCCACAAACGCTCTCCAGTTAGAAGACACATGTCATGGTGACGTCACACTATCACATAAATTGCGAGAGTAATCTAACGTAGAAATATCTCTTGGCCATTTAGAAGCTAAGAGTTCGTAGATTTTGTTATGCCATCCAATTTTTTTCTACTATTCAGTTTGATTTTAGGAAATAAATCTTAATTTTTATTTTGAGTAAAAGTACTCCGTTAACCACTTGACAATAATTTAATTAAGTATCTACTAACAAAATGCGCAGGGTCAAAATTATTGCAAATAATAATATTATGGTAAACCCCTGACATAGCCAGAAGACTGAGGAGTGGTGTACATTAGCCCTGGATCAAAAGATGTGGAAGTCATGGGGAGAGGTATTTTCCCAGCAGTGGGATAATTTAGGCTAACAGTAACTAACAACAAACTTCACTTTTGCCTATACTACCGTTTATATAAATTCCAGTATCCAAGAAACAGTCGTTTCAACCGAAACATTCATAGAACAAGACAACAATTACGGGACAGGGCACATCCCTACGGAACACCGAAAACCTTTTGTTCCATTCCACGGAACCACCGGTCTTTGAAGGAATGCACCAAGTCAAAGGCGCATCGAGCGTAACGTCAAAAGGAAATACAGTATAATTCAAACTAGAAACACCGCTTTCTGAAAAGCGAAGAAAGGTTCGCGCATGCGTGGTACGGAACCCTCAGCCTCCGTTGAGCCGGTCTGACAGAACAGTTGCCTCACGATCGCCGCACCGAAGCAAACCTGAGTGGATAGTAACCGTCCTGGCTCCCGCGTTCGATTTACGAAAACTTTTTTGAAAATGCGATTTTCTAGAATTTGGAACGTTTTTTAAAGTTCAGTTTTTTTTGTCCGTTGGTGAAGATGAGTTTGTTGAAAAACTTTGTGATGAAGTGGTCACTGTTGTTTGTACTCGGAGTTTCAGTGTTGTTTCGATGCACGGATTCTGTCGGTAAGTTTTAGAAAAAACTAATAAACACAATTGTTATCTTTTGTATGAACTATATTTAGACTTCACTAAAAAAGTATCACAACCTCCCAGGTTAATTCTATTTAAGACTAGAACCTGTGTATTTAATAAACGGACTTCATTTCAGCGTCAGTATACATTTTTCACCCGTCGACGCTAATTAATCGCGAAAGTTAATTCAAAGTTAACTAAGTTAATTTGTCAGCAGTTGCTTCGTCTTTTGTAGTAAATAAATAGCTAACAGCTACTAAATGAGGTAGCGACCTGCGGCACAGATGTTAAATTAGGAAACTATGTTAAAATTTAATTTAGTGTTGTAAAGTTACTTTTGCTTTCATTTTATAAATTAAGTAAGAGAACTATGGTTGTAAAATAGAATACGTAACGCCTTCTTGTAGGTACACCCTAATTTTTGGCCAATAAAAACAGTAACGTTCACTAATAAAGTATACCTACGCTTACGAGGCTTCCATAAAGATGATTTTCTCTTACTGTAATAAAAGATAAGTATAGTCTTAACTCAAAGTTACAATCGATATTCATCGAGAAAATCTGTTTTAAATATAAGTAGGACTACGCTTAGTGCCCAAGGGAAAGGGTGTTTTAGAGGATTGTCTGAAACAATTATGACGTTTAAAAAGTTTTGAATCAATTAGAGTAAGTGACTTTTGATTTTGCTCATTTTCCATTTTTTGGAAACTAAAAAATTTTTAAATATCAGTCAACATCTGCACAGCCTTTTCGCAATTATGTTGGGGTCAGGTTCCAGTCTAACCTGATGAAGCTAAATACCAGAATTTTACATGAAGCGACTGCCTATCTGACCTCCACAACCCAGTTAGTACCGACCCCTTGGTAAGACTGGCTGTCAGACTTTTTGGGCCACTGACTACCTGTAACGACTGTCGAGATCTATAAATGACAGCCGGGACCAACAGCTTAAGGTGTTTTCCGCGGTATGGAAGAAACTCGGTATGTAAGGGTGGTCACCCATCCACAGATCAACCTAGGCAAGCACGGCTTAACCTAAAGATCGACCCGAGCGGCTGTTATTATATTATATCAGACGAATTACGATGTATAGCCGACATAGGTAGTAGTACTATTATTAGTGCCTACCATTTTGTCAGAACACACTCTTTGATATCGGATCTGTTGTTTGCCCAGGGCCGTTCTATTGTAACATCACAGTATACATTGTACTAACCAAATATGTAATGTGATTGACATGAAAGGAATTTGTTACGGCTCACTTTTTGTTACAAGAATGGCCTGGGAACATGTTCAATGATTACAATTTGACATTATCTATATGTCGTAGCGGTAAAGGTGATTTTTGCAGAACAAATATTGCGACTGATGTGTAGTTGAGTGTAGAAATACTTAGCTACTTTTCGATTTGCGCATGTCGTAAGACTCGGGTAATGGAATAGGTCTTTGCAAGGTTCAAGGGAAAGGTTAATATATTGTAGAATACTTCTTCTAAGAAAATCGGGAAATGGTACCTTCTGGTGAACACACTTACAAGTACCTACTATGATTGCGTTTTGAGATGAAGTGTTCATGCGGGTCCACTCATTATGTTTTTGAGCTTTGTCTTTGAGATATCCCAGAGTCATTAATTGCATATGTGGTTCCTCTCGTCATACAGATAGCTATACACCACCCGTGACCATTACCATGGGTAGCTCTAGCTAGACAAACGGCAAAGCGTTCCGTACCTTTAGAAGGATGTTCAATAGAATCGACATATGATTCCGGTAACTTCTTTTAATTCAACACATTTTTGACTTTTTCGTTTCGTTATTGGTGATAGATTCTTACTTGGTTGAGGCCCTTTCGTGGCCACTCAATGATGTGGAAAAGTTATGAGCAATGAATTAACAATGGTAATAGGTGTAAACTTTGTAGTTTCAGAACTTTAAACCTTAGATCCATACGGGTAAGCGTATGTCTGATATATAATTACTGTGACTAATCTTTCTGGGTTTTGATTAATGGCAATTAGCTCGCCCACTATTCATGAGACTACTAGTAAAACTTGGATATACTATACTTAGCTATACTTTACCCTTCGTGGGCATACTGGCATGATATTTTCGTACTAAAATACTTGTGAGTAGTTTGCTTTATACCTTCAAATCATTACATAACATCCCGCCTCGAATCCCCAAAGAGTTAAGCACAGGTGTACCTAATAGTACACTCACATTTCTCCAGTTATATTTAAGTCCTATGTATTAAGCCATCCTATAACCATCAACCAGGGCCCCAATTCTGCTATTGCAATAGTGTCACAATAGTCTATCATTGATCTCATAATTGTTCATTTTGACATGTTTGGTGATCTACTAATATAAAGGCGTCATTATGACTTTCCAATGGTCAACCACTGACACTCAATTGAAAGAAATGGCTTAAAATAGTAATCTCGTACATCATGACAAATGAATGACTGACTCACGAGGTAATGCCTTTGAGAATTAGAGCCGAAATTTGCTCAATTAGCACCATTTTGTATTGCAATACATATAGGCTTCTTTAATAAAGATAATATAAAACACTTGTAAGAAAATAAATCAAAACACCGACCGCTAGAAATAAAAACAAACAAAACGTCAGTAAATAGTAATGTCACATTTGACTTTGACAGCTAAACAGATAATAAAATATTATTAAGTACAGTTTCACATATAACCGCGTTACACACAACTTAATGCTTTTTGCTATTTACGAACTTCCTACTACTTCAGATTGCTTTTATCACAAACAAACTAATGTGTAAAAATATGTATACATGAAATCTGGCATTAATAACTGTTTAAATTTAACGGTATACTTTCGAAAATCATTTCTAGGTTAGGTTTTATAACAATGGCAATACAACAATGTCATTCTAACACAATTGCGAGACCATTGATCGAACCACTATGATGAACGAACGAACGAACGTACGAACTTTTAGCAAAATGACAATGGAGATCCCATTGTCATTCATCAACGATTATGAAATCAATGATAGATCATTGTGACACTATTGTAATAGCAGAAGTGGGGCCCTGGTCATATCCGGACTTCGATGATACTACCGAGAAGTTGACGGAACAACTCAGTAACACTTTTCTTGACTTATGAACCGATCCCAAGACCTCATCAGGTCAGTTTGCGACCACTAGACTAACGAATCAATGAATTCTTAAAAAAGATGCTGGAAGCAACTGTGGTTTCGATACTTGGATGTATACCTACTCGAACATCTACTCAGGTGTAATCCAAGAGGACCTCGGTACTTAACTATGGTGTCTGGTAGGGTAGTAAACTTTTCATAGGCCCCGGGTGACTATTAAAGTGACCTTTAGGAAGGCCCCAGCATGTTATGTTCTCATGTTGTAACGGGTCCTGAGGGAGAGAGTGTTCATGGGTGCCCTTGTAATGCTTAGGCGCCGAAGTGATTTTAGGACAAAGGTCTCGTAAACAACCTGAGGGCCTGGTTGAATTGATATTGTGTCCGCAATATTGGTAATAGGAAACTCAAAAATGTATTGGACGAACATAATTATTATAGTTATCAAAAACTTTAAGTCAATCTTGTTGAAAGTCAAACTAGAAATAAGAAGCGGTTTATAAAAAAATGGCGTAAAACTTATTAAGTTTTTATGAAACCGTTGAATAATTCCGTCTTATAAATCCTCTACTTTTCTCAGCTTTCACCGCTACCAATATTAACGAAAAGTTTAGGCCCCAATTCAAATCCAGCCCACACCGTGATAACCCTTTTTAAATACCAATAAGGTATTTTCGCCAAAACACGCTAAAGGTCATCGAAGTAATTATTATGATATCTAAAGTTGCCAAACATTAGTTGCCAAGGGATAAACTGGATCGTCCTAATAACCGTCATTAATAGACTGGGATCGGTGAGGTCATGATTAAACTCAAACTATTGTTAGTCATGAGGTTCCACGGAGATAGGCCACTTCGCTTCTTGGGGAGTTAGGGAACTTATTGGCGTCTGTGGTTTGGGTGGCAATTAGGGAATAGTCTTACATAATGTGAATATCAAAGAAGTGATTGCATAAGCTTCAAATTATTATTTAGCATACGGCTACGGCTCGCGTCGAGTTCGATCATTTGTTTCACAGGATCATACAGCTTACATCTGGGATAAACAGTATGCTATTGTGTAAATCATAAACTATCTTACAAACATTCGTCTTTATAATATTAATGTGAAGTGTGACTATGTACCAAGTGAAATGGCCGTGGTCAGGTCAAAACTCAATACAAGCTCTGAATGATTCATAAAGCTACAAAATACGACTTGAAAAGATTAAATTAGACATAATATCCAATAGGTGCCACGATGTCTTGGAAAAACGTAAAAATCATTCCAAATAGGCACAAAAATGAGAATATAACCCTGTCTGTACATGTCCCTTCCACGCATAATGTTTCAAAGAAATAAGGCTAAGTTAGGACAAATTAATATTAATTTTATCGCGGTATTGTTATGACCTTGTGGGATAATTTTTTACCTCCGCCAAGGCAAAAGCTTATATTAATAACAATAGTAACACAAGACTTTACTAAATAAATTAAAAATAATTACTAAATCCTGCACAATTATATTAACACAATACTAAATCCACACAATATAAATGTAACGTACAATCCACTGAAATTACAATCAGATATATTATGTAAAAGTTAACACTCGTGATTGGATCGGCGTTAAAATTAATTTGTGCATATTAAACACCAATAAAGGGGCAATCGAATAGAGATTAGCTGTAAATTGTGAATATTGCCGAGTCATTTTATTCGCGTTTCGTTTGAAATTGTTCTTGTTTGAGCACAGTTTGGGGAATAATCTTAGGCATGTATTAATGGCTTCTGTCATGAAAGATCAGATGTTTATTTTATGGTTTTTGGGATTTTGATTTTAAATCGGTGCATTTGAAGTTAAGATAGCTAAACAGTATTGGTATAAGCATTGTCGCTTAGCACGTACTGGTATTCACCTGCATCTGGTTAGACTAGAAGGCGACCCCAACATACACTATTTATTACAGGTCCATTATTTTCTCACAAGTCAGAACCAATGTAGTTACGAGTACCTACCGGATCCATACCAATTTCAAATGGTAACTAAATTCTGGAAAGCTACCGTGTTAGGATGATTTGTGTTCAGATAATCAGTGGCTGACCATACCAACTTTACCACATTCAAAAGCTATCAGCACCTATTAGCTCATAACCACAAAGTTTATAACACTCTAATAAATAACCATTTCCTGGCTAAGCTTGGGGTCTCAACAGACATCCGAGTTAATATCAGTTCAATACTGCGGCGAAGTTCGGTGGTACAGTTAATAAATTGTTAATACGTTCCTCTCGGGAACGGACGGAACCGCACGACTTAGAACCGAGGTGTTCTTGCAAGTACAACTTCTGGTTAGATGAAACATTCCTTCGGTACTTAAACTTCGTGTTCTGGTTTCTTGGGAACGTTCTACGTAGCTGTGTGTGTGCTTATATTTTTGAAGAGGATTTTCTGTTGAATGATTTCTTGTTGTGACAAAATATTTGAATACATTTTGTGATTTGCTTGTCATGAGTCTGCTGAACGACAGTACTTGCTAAACATGTTATGTAAATTGACGTTGGCAACAGATGTTTGTGAATAAAGAAAGATATTTCAGAAAATATTCATATTCACGTTAGGATTATACCATTGTAACATTTAAAAAGCCCTGACAAATAGCAGAAACTGTGCAACCAAGTTTGGGCGTTTACTAAATAGTCCCGGACGCTATGTGGGGATACTCTATAGGGAGGTATGTTTCTGGACTCCAAGTATTCCTGAAGTCACCCAACAATGCATCACCCTCTGAAATCCTGTTAAGAATTCCATAAACCAAATGAATCTTATCCTTTTATAGTATTAAAGTAACATTATGAAGCTTCTGTTTAGCACACTTAAAACTAACAAAATGAAGCGCGTTCAATACACCGAATACTCGGTTTAATCAAAGAAAAATACATTTTCGAATCTCCAGTTTCTTTTGAAAGTCCCCGTCGTGTGGATGCCGGGTATAATTGGGTTCCATTGAAGCCGGGTCGGTTCTCGAGTATTGAGGCAATTAGGTATTAATTTGTTTAGGAGTACCGTCCGAATGAACAATTGATGTGGTTACTGGGAACGAAGGCATATTGGATCCGCTCCTTGTATTGGATTAGGCGTAAGTACTCGTTACGTTATCAGAACCTCCTGTTATTTGATTGGTGGGTAAGGACGTGTGTTTAGAAATATGGGAAGCATTTTATCGTTTTAAGGGAGTCTTTAGTCTTTTGATGTCTATTTGAGATGAATCAATAATTCTTGTGAAAAGAACAGAAATTATAGTGAATACAATATTAAAAAGCTTACCTTAGAAATTCAAGGTCTCCTATTAGTTTGTTGGTTTTATCTTTTACTAACATTTTTAAATGAAACATTTAGGTAAGCCATGAGACAGACCATATATTCAAATGAGTTATGTCCAAGAAACGCTTAAAGAAAACCTCTATATTAAAACTACAGAACGAAATGGCCACAAACGAGTTTTAATTTTAAAATTTAATCTGGATAAAAAATGTTAGGTACCTTTTTACCTGCCATTTTTGTTAGTATTTTTCGTTTAATATCTTAGAAAGTACCTATCTTTGATGTTTATTTATTACCTTATATTATTAATCTTTTTGGGACGCACAGTGAAGAAACTTCAACAGCGGTTTTATATAAATTGAATTATATTTTAAATTGATGCTGGCATTAAATGCACGTTCAATCAAACAAGCCCGATCAATCAACTAAATCAACAGTGGATGTGTTTTACAAAAAAGGGTGTTACATTCACCCTTTTCAAAAGGGTTGCTGTGCACATAATACTTAATTAAAAATAATGCCGCATTAATCTTGTCAAACTCCATGATTTAATACATGGAAAAATTGAATATTTACCTACACATTTATGCCGTCAGAGGATGGGACACCATCCCAAATATATAAAGATAAATTCAGAAAGTTTGACCACCATTCATTTCGAAGTATATGGGAGATACCCTAGTAACTAAGTTCTGGTGTTAAGGTCAGATAGGCATTCTCTGTGTATAACTGTTCTAAAACACTACATAATTAAAATGTCGCCTGTAAATGCCGCGAGAGGGCGCTAGTTTGTTTCATTAAAATAATATTTGTTCTGTGGAATCCGCCATCTGTGCAAAAGACGATCTGTGACACTACATAATTTTATTGTACAAAGCATACCTGTTAAATATATTATTATAACGTTCATGTCTTGAAATCGGCGTTTCATTAAGCGTTAAGAAAACAAAAGACATTTTTGGTGACCCCGAGCAAAACGACACGCTTCCTACGTGTGCTGCGTTTTTTTTCCGGCGGGAACGAGACGACGCCACGCGATCAACGCGTCCCCCGAGGCCGCCAGCGGCGCCCGAGAGCAAAAATCTACGGAGTTTTCGGCGCGAACGACGCGATCGAGCTCCCCCGAGGCCGCCTGCGAAGCCCGAGTGCAAAATCAGCGGGGTTTTCGGCGGGAACGAGGCGACGCCACGCTATCCGCGCGACCCCCGAAGACGCCATCGGCGCCCGAGTGCAAGATCTACGGAGTATTCGGCGGGAACGGCGCGACGCGACGCGATCGAGCTCCCCCGAGGCCGTCAGCGAAGCCCGAGTCCAAAAGCAGCAATTTTCGGCGGGAACGAGGCGACGACGCCACGTGATCTACGCGACTCCCGAGTCCGCCAGCGGCGCCCGAGTGCAAAATCAGCGGAGTTTTCGGCGGGAACGACGCGACGCGACGCGATCGAGCTCCCCCGAGGCCGTCATCGGAACCCTAGTGGAAAATTGGGACTATTGGACGCCTACAAACGAATTGTACGACACGTGAGTGGGCTGGTGTTTCCCCCCAATTAATTTCCCTTCCTTTACCAGGTATCTATTCTCATTTTTTTAAAACATGAGTGTATACTCGGATTGCGAGGATATCAAAGATTTGATAAAAAGAAGAGGCACTTTAAAATGTAAATTAACTTTGTATAAAAAATTTGTCACAGCTTTGCCCTTACCTACAATTTCTGGTGAACAACTCATTCAATTAGAAATACGAACCCAGTCTATGGCTGAGGTTTTCAAATCCTTTGAACAAATCCAAGATAAGATTGAGTTGTTGTGCGCTGATTTAGAGGAGCAAGAAAAAGAAAGAGAGTCATTCGAGACCTCCTATTTTGATTCCACATCTAAAGCTTTAAATACTATCCAAACAAATAAACCAGAAGTAGTTTTACATAAAAATGGTGTTCCATCTGATAGTAATGATTGTGTAAAATTTCCTGAGATCTCTTTACCTAAATTTAGTGGGGATTTCAAAGACTGGCTTGAGTTTAAGGAAACATTCGATGCCTTAATTCACCAGAGTTCACTGAAACCAATCCAGAAGTATAAATACCTAAAAAGTTGTTTACAGGATGGAGCCCTAGAAGTTGTCAACTCTCTCGAGTATTCTGCTGATAACTATGCTATTGCTTGGAAGGTACTATGTGAGCGGTATAGCAATCCAAATCTGCTTGCCACAAACCATATTAAATGTCTCTTTGATTTGAGTCCAATTGAGGACACAGCAAGCGCTCTCAGATCGTTGATGGATAACATAACCCGTCACTTACGAGGTCTGCGAGCTTTAGAGGTTCCCAATGCAGATTGGGGTCCCGTCATTATTCATTTTATGTCTATGAGACTACCCCCTCACCTACAAGATAAGTGGGTAGAGCGAAATAACACAAGAGAACTGGCTTCTTTGCAGGTTTTCATTAATTTCATCCGTGCCCGAGCAGACTACAATGAAAGTTTGATGGCCAAGCGACCGATGGAGTCAAGCACTTCTAACAAGGCTTTGGTAACTACGACCTCCAACAACACCAACAGTAATAGTAGTAAAAAACATGCCAACCGAACGGTAAGCTGTCCACTATGTAAAGATAAACATTATGTAAATCAATGTACCAAGTTTTTGGCTCTGGAGCCTGTGCAACGATTGCACTCGGCTAAACGACTTAAGTTATGTACTAACTGCCTCAGTTCTAGCCATGCAGTACCAAATTGCAAGGCTAGTGTTTGCAAACATTGCAAGGGTAAGCACCATTCATTGCTTCACATGGAAAAACAGTTGCATGACACATCAACTGCTACTCCTACAACACTTTTAAACTCGCATACTGTTGAGTCATCCGAACAGGCTAGATCCAGGACAAATGCTGTCCCTAGCACGTCGCGATCAAGCGAACAAACTATACCTACTCAAAATACACACACAAATACAGTTGCTTCGAGACTGGTTTGTGACAAAGTTATTATCTTATCTACTGCCATAGTGCATATTACCGATAGTTTAAACAAGCGACATACATTGCGCGTTTTGTTGGACTCTGGTTCACAATCCAATTTTATTACACAAAAAGCATTTAGGCTTTTAAACATACCTAAACATAAAATAGATATGGAAGTCATTGGTTTCAATGAAAATTCATCTAAAATCGATTATTATTGTGAGGTAACATTACAATCAAAAAGTAAAAGTTACTCTAATACAATAACCTGCTTAATAGTACCCACTATTTGCGATTTACCAAAATATCCTATTAATTTAAAATCTTTGCATATTCCAGGACAATACGAATTGGCTGATGAAAACTTCCATTTGGCTGGTGAGATAGATATGTTGCTGGGAGTGGAACTGTTTTACGACCTACTGTGCATCGGTCGTCACAATTTGGGAGACGGCCTACCAATATTGCAAAAAACTAAATTAGGATGGGTTGTAGCTGGTTCATTTTCACCAAGCCCTAAACCAACTTTAAACCGGGTAAGGTGCAATTTTACTTTAAAATCCCAGTTGTGCAAATTTTGGGAAATCGAAGAGTGCACGGGGGATAATTTAGCACAAAGTTATCATGAGTTGTCAGATGATGAAACGCAATGCGAGAGGATATTCATGACTCACACCCGTACTTCTGATGGCAACTTCGTGGTTAACTTGCCACTTAAGGCGCCTACCAGCTTGCTAGGACAATCGAAGGGCATAGCGCTGCGTAGGTTCAAGCAACTCGAAAAAAGGTTTGATAGTGATGCACAGTACAAACAATTATATTCAGATTTCATGAAGGACTTCGAAAAAAAGGGTCGCATGATACAATTAGATTCAAATTCTACCGAGCTTTGCAACTATTTACCTCACCATGCAGTGGTTAACCCTCAAAAGGTTTCCACACCCCTAAGGGTTGTTTTCAATGCCTCCATGCCTACTTCTACAGGTGTGTCTCTCAACGATTTACAGTATAAGGGTACAATTAAGCAGGAACAACTTATCGATATTTTACTACGCTTTCGCATGCACAAGTTTGTGGTTAATGCTGATGTGGAAAAAATGTTTTGTAACATATACTTATCAGCACAGCAACGTCAGCTACAATGTATTCTTTGGCGATACGAAACAAGCCAAGATATACAAACCTATGCTTTAAGCACTCTCAGCTTTGGGTTAAAGTCAGCTCCACACATCGCCACACGATGCTTATTGCAATTGTCGCATGAAACTCAAGCTTATTTACTCACACAATCCACAGTTTCACCTGCAACTGCTGCAGCAGCCAACGCGATAGCATCCGACTTCTATTTGGATGATCTCATCACCGGTGGTGACGACATCGAGGAGGTGATCAAAATTGCCCTTGAGATTGATAGGATTTTGAAGGGGGCTAACTTTATACTCCGTAAATGGAAATCCAATTCACCAGAAATACAAGGTACATTCTCAAATAATGATGCCAATACTCAAGAGACCTGTCAACATACACAAACATCAAACACACGATTAGGTGATGATTCACACAAAATATTAGGACTAGAATGGTCTAGTCACACCGATAATTTAATGTTTTCAATTAAAACACAGTCAAAACAATATAAGGTAACAAAACGTAACATTTTATCTCAAATATCAAGTGTTTTTGACCCACTTGGTCTTATAGGCCCAGTTCTAGTTGTCGCCAAGTGCCTCATTCAAAAGTTATGGCTAGACAAGGCTGACTGGGATCAAAAATTACCTGATGACCTAAAACAGCAATGGGAAACATTTTACAATGGTTTGCAGAAGCTTAATACTATACAGATACCAAGGCACATTAGAATTCCAGATTTTCTAATAGTTGAAGTACATGGATTTGCAGACACTTCAGTTATTGCATACGGTGCTGCCATCTATGTACGTTCCATGAACACACAAGGTCAATTCCAATGCCGTTTACTCCTAGCAAAGTCTAGAGTAGCTCCTATAAAACAGAGGAGCATTCCACGATTGGAGTTGTGTGCAGCTCACCTCCTAGTGGAAATTATGGTCAAGGTAAAATCTGCTTTAAAATGTCAAATTAATGCTGTAAAATACTGGTCTGATTCTAGTATAGTCTTGGCTTGGATAAAAACAGAACCATATAAATTAAATACTTTTGTAGCAAATCGAGTTGCAAAAATACAAAAATTATCAGATGTAAAGGACTGGAATTGGGTACCATCTTCCGAAAATCCAGCAGATGTACTGTCTCGAGGTACAACTGCTGAAAAGCTTATTTCTTTTAAGCTTTGGTGGGAGGGTCCGTTGTGGCTCTGCCAAACTTCTGATCATTGGCCAAAATTCAATGATAGGGATAACAGTAATATAATACCAGAGCTCAAACATACAAACAAAAACACTACACACTGTCACCTATCACACTCACAACCTAGTCACTCTATAGTACAACAATTAGTATCTCAATGGTCAGATATTACAAAAATAGTACGTACCTTAGCATATCTACAAAGATACATACACAACTGTAAACATAAACATAATAAACATAGTGGTTGGCTTACAACAAGCGAAATTAATAAATCCATGGAATCACTAGCTAAATGTGCTCAGATAGATTCTTTTCCTAAAGAGTACGAACTCTTACAAACCAAACAAGAATTACCAAAAAATTCAAAGCTTATTAGCTTAAATCCATTTTATGACAATGGGGTAATACGAGTAGGTGGTAGAATTGGCTTATCACAGTACAACTATAATAAAAAACACCCTATTATATTACATAACGAACATACACTTACGAAATTAATAATAACTCAAGAACACCTTCGTCTACTGCATGCGGGACCTCAGCTTTTGCTTTCATGTATACGCGAACGCTTTTGGCCTATTAAGGGTAAGGTACTTGTCAATAGGGTCGTTAGGGAGTGTGTAAAATGCTTCAGAGCCAAACCTGATACTACTATACCTATTATGGGCAGCTTACCTGGTAGCAGAGTCAATCCAGCTCCGCCATTTAATACAGTAGGTCTGGATTATGCAGGTCCTTTTCTGTTACGCGACAGGAGAGGTCGTGGATACAAAACCTATAAGTGCTATATAGGTATATTTGTGTGCTTTGCTACGAAAGCAGTTCATTTTGAGTTAATTACAGGCTTACATACCGAGGCTTTCTTATCCGCGCTCAGACGATTCACCGCAAGGCGGGGTAAACCTAAAGAAATCGTAAGTGACAATGGTACTACATTTGTTGGTGCTAACAACGATTTGAGAGAGCTTCATGAGTTCCTACAAAATTATACGGCAGATTTGACAACTTCTTGCTCCAACCAAAGTATAGATTGGAAATTTATTCCAGTATATACCCCGCATATGGCAGGGCTAGCTGAAGCCGCTGTCAAGAGTTGTAAACTACACTTAAAACGGGTGTTAGGGCAAAGCTTGCTTATTTACGAAGAATTCTCGACAATCCTAGTACAAGTGGAGTCCATCCTGAATTCCCGTCCCCTCTGTCCTCTACCTACTTCAGACAAACCCGACTCTATCCATGTCCTAACGCCAGCCCACTTCCTAATCGGAAGACCTACAGTTTCGTTGCCAGACTACGACTATGATGATGTCCCGGCTTACCGACTAAGCCACTACCAACAACTCCAGCAGATACAGCAAGGATTCTGGAGGAGATGGTCTCGAGACTACATCGGCCTGCTACAGGAGCGCACAAAATGGCGCAGCGCGAAGGGAGCTCGCCTTGCCGAAGGTACCATCGTCGTGGTCAAGGACGAGCGTCTACCGCCCTGCCAATGGGCCCTCGCCAGGATCATCGCCGTGCACCCTGGACGCGACGGCATCGTTCGTGTGGCTACCCTAAGGACCAATAAGGGGACGACTATCAAGCGTTCTTTTAATAACATCTGTCCATTACCAATTGATGACAATTTTTAATTTTCTATTTTTCGAAACTTTAGTTTATATGTACAACTTACTTACTCATCTAGAACTTATTTTGATTTTTCATTTGTGTTGTAAACTCAACTTTCTAATTTTAAAATTTAACATTGTATAATTTTTCCTAGATTTGAAACCGTTTCAATTTAAATCAAGTACCAGATTATCTTCAGTTTCAAGGCGGGAGTATGTTCTAAAACACTACATAATTAAAATGTCGCCTGTAAATGCCGCGAGAGGGCGCTAGTTTGTTTCATTAAAATAATATTTGTTCTGTGGAATCCGCCATCTGTGCAAAAGACGATCTGTGACACTACATAATTTTATTGTACAAAGCATACCTGTTAAATATATTATTATAACGTTCATGTCTTGAAATCGGCGTTTCATTAAGCGTTAAGAAAACAAAAGACAATAACATATTCAGCCGCATTCAGATACTTATACTGAAAATCGACCCTATAGTAATCTGTTGGGAAACGGCTTACCGTCTAATGGCACATTTGACGTAATACCATTTTGTTAAGATTGTCCAACAAGAGCGGGTCTACTTGATGGCAAATCGTGGAAGTATTTCAGATGCGTTGGAATGCCATAAATGTGTCTCCAGCATCCATGCTCTTCAAACCGAAGTGCAAAAATATTGCGTTGCGCCTAGAATTGACATGTGTAGCCCCTTATTCCAATTACGTTGGGGTCGGCTTCCCACATGCCCAGGTCCAGCTGGATACCAGTCTATCCGGACTGCTTATCTGATCTCTACAAACCATTTACTGAACCCAGTTACGCAGTTAATCAGCCTAAATGTACCTAAATATAAAATTTCCTATTTAATATCACAACAGTAAATGGTAAATGCCTACCCCTCGATGCCAGGAAGTCTGATTTAGTCAGTAATCAGTAAATCAGCTGTCAAACATTGTTAAAGATTAAATTGGACGGGCTTCTACGAACCGGGGGTAAATCAGCGAACTGCGAATTAGATTACATTACCTTCTGAATTTCGTAACTAGGGCTGGTATGTTTATCATGGGTTTAGCGTTTTTGGTTGGATATTACCGTACTCTGTTTATATATTTTTTGGTTGGATATTACCGTACTCTGTTTATATATTTTTTGGTTGGATATTACCGTACTCTGTTTACATATTTTTGATATTTTAATTACTTGTTCAAAGGGGTGTGTAGGAGCTCGTGGCTAAATAATATCAGCCACTCGGGTCGATCTTTAGGTTAAGCCATGCTTGCCTAGGTTGGTCTGTGGATGGGTGACCACCTTTACATACCGTGTTTCCTCCGTGCCTCGGAAAGCACGTTAAGCTGTTGGTCCCGGCTGTCATTTGCCCATCTTTGACAGTCGTTACAGGTAGTCAGTGGCCCAAAAAGTCTGACACCAGTCTTGCCAAGTGGTATCGTTTTTCCCAGTAGTAACTGGGTTGTGGAGGTCAGATAGGCAGTCGCTCCATGTAAAATACTGGTATTCAGCTGCATCCGGTTAGATATGGAAGCCGACCCGAACATAAAGAAGAAGCCGAAAGGCACTTGTTCTCCCAGTCATTGCGATCATTTTTTTGTGCTACACTATACCTGGGAACCTTCTAGTTGCAGAGATATTGGGGGTCAAAGTTCCAACTTTTTGACAAGCTTTTTTTATACCTGTTTTTAATATAAGATTTTTACCATAAGCACCTGGAGGTGCTTGTTGTGTGGAGCCCACACCTGGAGGTGTGTGTGTATGTGTGCGGGGGTTGTGGACAACCCCCGCACTTTTCTTTCCAACCATCAGCACAATGTTTTAAACATTCTTGGTTCTTTTACACCTTTTATACTCATGTCTTATTATATCCATTCTTGTCACAGTTTATCACTTCGGAGAAAACAAGTGGGAGTTGAAGTTATGGCTGTAAAATTTGTACAATTAAATTCTACTCCCCCAATTAGCAGCGTAATAATTAGGGTAATTAGCAGTGCTAAGTAATCTTACACAATTTACTAAATTCTCATATGAATAGTTCACCAGGAATTTGTGTATTCGAGGCTAAATCATCTAAACATTTTGTATTTCTCTTAGTTACATTAAATTAATGTTTGTTTTGACTAAGTGAAGCACATAGTTTTACATGACCTAAAAGAGTATCTATTTAAAGCCAATTGATTTTATTACCACTGAAATAATTATGAACTATAATATAGCAGTGGAAGTTAATATCAGAATGCAGACCGAACACAGAATATTTAAAGTTGTAGTGTAGCGCTTACTGAACCGTATGTGTCAGTATAAAGTTATTTTTACAAATAATATGTGAAATGGTTAATTGCAATGGCAGGGTATACAGATTAATGTCTATTTTATTTTATCTGTGACAATCATTACACTCACAATTTTTTTCCATTCCAAATTGAATACGAGATCAGACTGTAAAATCGAATTTCCTGAGATAATTTCAGTCCATAAAACAGTAGTAAGTGCAATATAAAAATACTTCTCCAGCATGCAATGCAAGTAACGTACCTAGCCTGCACGTAGCGGTAATAAATGTCTTGCCTACGTGCTAGATATTGCATCAAACACACGCTTGAAGCGTTTTCTTCTATCTTTTCTTCACTTTTAAATGAGGAAACCATTGTAGATAAAATCACGCCTGTAACCTCTAAAGGGTAAGGCAGAGTTGCAGCTAGGAAACCGTGGGCCTGAGAATTTACTGATGAAAAACCTCAACTATTCCCCAACAGTTCTGTGAATCGAAATCACGACCTTCACGCTCAGTAGTGGCGCTTGCCACAACTAGACCAGTGGCGGCCAGTGCAGAAGATTTTGTTTTTCCGTGATAAACCTAACGAGTACCTACCCAGCCTAAAATCCATGTAACACAAACTAAATATTTTACCTTTGCAAAAGATTTACTTTAAAACAAAGAAAATTGTCCCCACAATTTTAAAACCCCATCACATCTAACCCGAAACTCGATATGTCCATCCCTCGCAAGCCGTACCAGTTTAGTGGGTACCAGGATCACATAACATCGTAGATAATGACATCGATAACCGCAGACAGGATGCGATAGCACTTCGGAGCGATGGCGACCGATACCGCACAGCGGGGGTTATATGTCGCGGCGTTTACAACAAGGGAGAAAATGGAAAACATATTTAGTTTATAAGGCTATTTTTTAATACCTATAAAAAAAGCAACTGGCTTTACTATTAGGCACGACTCTGCCTTTATCTTCGGGCATAACAGGCGTTATTTTATGTCATGTCATGTGAAATAATATTACACTAATAAATAAAAGGACTTGTTCTATGAGCGTCAAGAAATTGCCAGTCTGCTCAAAGAGCAGTGTCGTGTTATTATTTTCTCAGAGACTGTTTGTACAAAGTCTTTCTGTACATAATTTATTTCCACTCAAATGCCACATAATTGTAAATCTTATCAGTAGCTACCTACCTTTCCTAAATTACTGCCAGTTAATTACACTTCGTTCGTTATCAGGAAAACCCATTTACACAGGCTCTGTCAAGGGATTCAGACCCTGGATCACAGGAAACCGCAGCCACAACCGACCTGCGAGCCGAACCAAATAAAATGACCAAATACTCGGTATAAAATACTTTGAAATCAGTAAAAGATACCGCAAGCCGCGGGCGGTACTTGTTAATACCACATCGATGACAACGGTGAAACCGGGGTTAACATTGAGGAAGGCAAGAGCTATTAAAAATAGAATATTTGTTTACCTTTCTGTACTGCAGTGGGTTTTTAGAGGGTTGGGATTAACTTGGATTATTTTTTATGTTTCTTTGGATTTGATTCTTTAAAAAACACTAAAAACAACTCCACTTTAATATAAAGCAAATGGGACCACCGCGTCAGCTTTTTCTATCTAATAAAAAGTAATAATTTAAATCGGACCAGTAATTACAGACAAATCAGTGAACGTGAACGAAGTGGAATTAGGGTTACCGTATCTCAGGATTTGTCCTGAGATTTCAGGATTTTTGGACTCTTCTCAGGATTGCAGCCGGATTTTGCAAATCTCATGAAATCTCAGGATTTTTAGAATTTGCAATTAAATAAAGCTTACATTTTAATAATTGCACAATTAAAATCAAAACTTATTAATCCAAGTAGGTACTTAATTAGTTTTATCATAGGTAATAAATGTGAAGATACCTTTTTAAGTAAGGTTCTTTTTATTATTGATTTATAAAAAGCTTCACATGTAAAAGTCTTCAAATTGTATTGAATTAAAAGTATAGCTCGAACTGAAGACACCGTTAGTCGGTTTCTTTCATTCGACCATTGAGTCCCCATGATAG
The DNA here is from genome assembly GCA_950022955.1 of Xestia ashworthii. Lineage (NCBI taxonomy): Eukaryota > Metazoa > Arthropoda > Insecta > Lepidoptera > Noctuidae > Xestia > Xestia ashworthii. Next base: position 1,035,916 of record OX465557.1, read on the forward strand.
AAAAAACTCTTTCTACGTTTGCATTCTGGGCTGTAATTGCAAATATATATTCACAAATACGCAATATCTCTGGTAATTGTGAAATACCTATTATCTTGAAAATGGTTGCCCACAACGCATGAAGCATTACGTAAAAAAATGTACGTTTGAGAGAAAATTTTCAAACTGTTAAAAATCTCAGGATTTTTCAATGGAAATCAGGCCTTTTCTGCGGACTTTTGATTTTTTCATCTGGTAACCCTAGGTGGACCATAACCTCCTCCTTTTTTGGGAGTCGGTTAAAACTTTATTACTTAATACGAAAATCTTTCTGTCACACTCAGAGATGTCAGTTTTAATTGATTAATCATCATTATGTCATTCATTGACTGACATCTCTGAATGACGCTACTTTAATGTGCCAAACTCCTCATCAAATTGCTGCTGAATCAATTTAAATGACCATCGAAACTCCTAGTAGAAGAAAGGGCTGGTGCTATAAACTTGTCTAACTTAGCGTAAATGTAACTTACCTTCCACATTAATTAAGACGTGTGTTCTCGATTTACAAGCTAGTTTTGCTAATTAAGTGGCAGTACCATGTTGCGTCGAGTTACGTGAAGACGGAAACTTTTGTAGGGTATCATATTAGTATTGACTCCTGTACAAAAGCGCTAACACGATTACTGTTACCTTGTATTAATTAATTAATTATGTTTTAGTTATCGATTAAGGCGTAGGTAAATAAATATAATATTCTCTAAGTCATCTAATACGATACCCCTTCATAAGACTAGTTGTCATACTTTTTGGGCCACACCACCTGTAACGACTGTCAAAGTTTAACGTGCGTTCCGAGGCACGGAGGAAACTCGGTATATAATGGGTGGTCACCCATCCACAGATCAACCTAGGTAAGCACGGCTTAACTTATAGATCGCCCCGAGCGGTTGTTATTATTGAGCCACGAGCTCCTCGATAAAATGGCAGGCGCTGTGCATAATAAAATAAAATCTACCAATCCACTCTGGGCTCACGTGGAACTCTTGTATCCCAGCAGTGGCAACATGAGAAATATAATATTCTATACATTGATTATTAATGACAAGTTACACTAAATACTAGTCCAGCCCTTTCATTTGATACCCATTTTGAGGGAGTTGTTGAATAAATTTGTCTTTGTGATCCGCCATTTTGTGGCGGTGGCCATCTTGGACTGATTTTTATCAAACATAGCTAATAACACTCCCGGCTAATTCACCTTTCTAACAAAACAACAAAATCAAAATCGGTTCATCCGTTTGGGTGCTACGATGCCACAGACATACACACACACATAGTACATACAGACACGTCAAACTTATAACACCCGTCGTTTTTGCGTCGGGGGTTTCAAAATAAAAGTCTTGCAGCTTATCAGCCTTACCAGAGGGTATCAAAATATACGTAGACGTGATTTTGGAGTTCAGATTGGCGGTCACTTTATCTAAACTTGGTATTCAGCTGCGTTCGATCCGACAGCGAGCTGAACCCAAAATCATTGCAAAGAGGCCCGGGATACGATGATATTGACTGTCCAAATTGCACTTGGCTTTACACCAATTCCCTTAAATTATTTGAAGCTCGTCTTATCTCCCCCTTAAACTCGAGCTTCACAACTCCTCAAACAAAAGGCAACCTGATCAGTGAGTCATGTTACCTGCTATAATTAATGGCACGTAATCTCGACATGTTTGCTCATTGCTCAATGGGCCGCACTCGCTTACCGACTCGATTAAATGTCGGATTTATGACGTGTTACTAACTCACGATGTATTGAACAGGGAGATCGATGGAGATGAAGACAATGGTGGGGATATTAAAGCTATGGAAAGGATGCTTGATTATACATAAAATATGGAAACTAATATAGCATATTATACCACCCACCCACTGCTCAGTCTGCTCTCTGTGAGAGGAAAAGCTTTTGTCACGAAGTTTTCCTTCACCGTTGTGAGAGTTGTCATCATCATCATCATCATTTCAGCAGAAAGACGTCCACTGCTGGACATAGGCCTCCCCCAAGTGTCGCCACATCGACCGGTCCCGTGCAACTCGCATCTAACGGATTCCAGCAACCTTCACCAAGTCATCGGTCCACCTAGTGGAAGGTTCGCGGAATCGTAGAGTAGAATAGAATCTTCGTGAGAGTTGTAGTGATGAAATAATCATAATCTGCATAGCCTTTTCACAACTATGTTGGGGTCGGCTTCCAATCTAACCGGCTACAGCTGAACGCCAGTATTTAACATGGAGCGACTGCCTATGTCTGGCCTCCACAACCCAGTTACTACTGGATGATACGATAACCCTTGGTAAGACTGGTTATCAGACTTTCGGACCACTGACTCTAACCTGTAAACTGTCAAAGATATACAAATGACAGCCGGGATCACCTGCTTATCGTGCTTTCCGAGGCACGGAGGAAACTCGGTATGTAAGGGTGGTCACCCATCCACAGACTAACCTATTCAAGCACGGCTTTACCTGGAGATCGACCAGAGCGGCTCTTATTATAGTGATGTGTCTTATGTAGTGATGAAATAAATTATACAAATGAGTTTCATCAAATCGTCCCAAATGGGCCATGAACATGTGGGACGAGTTGCTGAATTACTCAAAATAACGACGACCAACAAATCGGTATATTTTTTTCGTTTGTAGAGACTTTTAGAAGAGGTTTGCTTGATTTTTGAGAATGCCTACTATTAGTGAAGGACTGTAGCTCCACCTTTTAGATTTTAACTGACTGACTCCCATAGCCTTTGAGACGCTGCTAGTTAAAGGCTTTAACCACCTTCATTTTCCAGTTGCACGCTGCTGGTTAAAGCCTTTAACCACTCGCATTTTCAAATACCCGCCTTCAAAAAATGCATTAAAACTCGACTGTACTTACTATGGCCATGCATTTATGGTCTCCACTACATTCTCAACAATATTTCCCAACTCTATAATAATTATCTGTGCCCAAATGCATCGACAAACGTCAAAATGAAATAAAAAACTTTAGTGTAAACAAATCCGGCCATTTTTTTCCGTGTTGCGCCGGCGCCGTTTCGTATTTAAATTGTTTTCTTATCGAAATAGTCGTATTTTAGTATAGTATTATACATCAAAATGAAGGTGAAGAACCGTGCTACAATATAGTGGCTAAGCAATTTAGTTTCGGAATCTCAAAGTTGCAGTAATTTTCCTGTGAAAAAGTGATAGGTATGTATACCTAACGTGCTGTATGTAAACATTGAATATATAATTTTATGTGATTAAAACGTGTATATTATCCGAGAAATATCAATAATTGAGTATGGTGAGTACATTTTAGAATTTTAGAAACAACAAAAAGAGGACTCGTAGAGTTAAAAAGTTACGTAAACATGTGTGTTAAAAAGTACCAGCGGCCCAACTGCTACTGGTGATATAGGTTCCCCAGTAACTTTGGATTCTAATAGGATCTACATTCCATTTAGAATCTAATAAGATTTTGGTCTTATTGGAAAGGGAATATAATCTAGTTTCTAATTAGATTTTTTTTATTGATAAGGAATTAATAGTTTTTCGTAAAAAAAATATTTTTAATCGCGAAGTAGCCGTTACGTGACTGTTTTTCAAACTCAACATTTATTTTAGAGTATTAAATTAATCATTAAAAACATCGTGAGGAAACCGGCATGTCTTAGAACCATAAATTCGAAGACATGTGACATCTACCAATCCGCACTGGGCCCGCGTGGTGGATTATATAGCCCATTCCCTCTCATAGAGAGGAGGCCTGTCCCAGCAGTGGGAACATTAATAGGCCGATGATGATGATGATTAAATTAATATTATATTTCTTGGTTTTTGGTTAAATAGATTCCTTAACTATTCAGCTATTCACAGTAAATTTTATTTTGGTCTAAGTCTTGTAGTTTGCGATCGTCAAGTGTTTTTATATACAAGGGTCAAATTACACGAAATAACCCTTGACCTTGTAGCGTTAGCAGCGTTCTTTTTCCGCCCAGTCTAGCGTTCGGAGCGTTTGAGAGGATAGACGAATAAATAGCGCCTGTAACTGATTTATTTGAAATGCATGCTTTGAGTTTGACTTTGACGTTTATTCCTGAGGGTTTAGATGAGTGGCAATTGTTTGCAAAGCGATTCGTACTTTTACAAAGAATTCCAACGAGATTGACTTAAAGTTTTAGGTGGTTAATGTTACTTCTATAATTATTTGAAACACTGTTATCACTGATATAATGACACTTAATTATATATATAATAAGCAACACTATTGCTGAGTGGCATAGGATATGTTTTAAGTTGTAGTTGATTTTCACAGTTGGTGTTATATGCCGAATAGCAAAAGTAGACCTGATTTTAACTGTTACAGATATTTTAAAACGGTTTTAAAAATGAAATGGAGTATTTGTTTCAGCAGAGGCAGCACTAAAAGGAACGCTTTTTCCATGTTTATTAATAATGATGTATAACGTATTCAATAAAAACTGATTACAATACTGAAACCGGATCGAAACCAGTAATAAAAAAAAACGAAGTTTACTGTATGCAAACGAGAGTCTTCATAAAGGGATGATATTGAGCCACTACAGAATCCGCATTATTCTGTAATTTACATATTAAACGAAAAATCACATTTGTTTTGTTGATAACAGTCTGCTATGAGTATTAATTGAGTATGAATTTATTATGTGGTGACTCGCAAAAGCAATTACATCAATAAATTTGTCGTGTGATAAATAAATGGCGTACAGTCACAAACACCAAAATGTTCGAGTACACTATTAGCAACTTCTAAAAGTGATTTTCCCTTTCTTTAATGATTGCATTTTCATGTTATTAAGAATAAGTACAGTGATTTTAAAGCTGTTTATTTTAAACTTAAAATGTCACTTATGATATCCCGTTAGTATCATTTTAATTTTTAGTTGTGAACCGTGATAGCTAAAAACAAGTTTTTCTTGCAAACTCACCCATATACACTTAGTCTATGACACACACCAGATAAATAGAAAATGAACTGACTCACAGCTCAAAAAACTAAACTTTAATTTTAGGTAGAAAGCAACACTAAAAAATATATTTATATAAAATAATTTTCGATTAAATTTAATTTTGAATTTAATTTTTAATTACCTTACGTGCATACAAATAGCACGTGAAATTGTGTTGAAACATAAAACGTCATATTGTTGTATTTCGTTTAATTTACAAATAATGCATGGGTCTATTAAATTCTTCATTCGGACTGTTATTACATAATTCGTGGTTTCATTTTGACAGCTGGTTAAGCAAGGGTCGGTTTTACGCGGTATTGGTTTAAATTTTGAGGTTATTTGAGTGTTCGTGGTTAAAAACGATGGCGCGGATCAATACGATTAAACGACGTGCTATAGGATATGCTGCGCTTAATTGGAACATCCTGTGGTTGTGTGAGTAGTACACAGGTGTCGCTGGTATGCTCGTATTATTGATAGAACTTGACTACCCACTACTGTAGGTACCTCTTGCTCTGACTGAAATATCTATTCACAAGATGTCACCCTCAGAATACCGGTATTTCGATATAGAGAACCAATGTTCGCTGCTAAATGTGTGTGCTATTGATTTGCCTACCCTCATGGGAAAATATGCGTGACTTGTTGTTTATGTAGTATTTATTGAAAGAAAAAACGTTATTATAATCAAAATAATTTAAAAAAGATGGAACATTTCTCCGTTGTAGGTACGGAAAATCACTTTTCTTAGTAGGCGTTATGTATATTTCAAAAAATAAACGCTCCTACTCTGTCCTAAAATAAACAACAATGAAATCACTGAATAGTAGGTAAACCCTCAACCTTTGCTAACTGTACATAATAATGTAGAAAAGCATTCCCGTATTACCCTAAGGCTTGCTCCTAACACATCACATTTGTCTTAAAACTAACAAGCTTAACATTATGCTAAGTCATACACGGGTGAAGCCTGACTTTTTCAGGTGTACCTACTTTCGTTAAGTTTATCTTAAACATCAACTTCACCAAGGACGTCGTGAAGAAACCGTTTTGTTTTTTTTTGTGAATTGTATCTCACAGTTCAACCTAGAGAGGTTTTCGTCTGCTTAACCGGACTGTCTTGTGGGTACCTTATGGCCTCCAGCCAGGGCGAAAACTTACAAACTACTTAAAAAACTAAGCGACTACACGCTAAAAGCATCCCCTGTGGGGTACGAGCCTCGGCTTAGGGTGTCGCTGGGGGAGGACAGCAAAGGGACAGGCTGGATCTGAGAGTGTCCTTATATGGGGGCTGATTTTGGACTACTGCGAGGGACGGAAACAGTTGTGGTCGAACCTACAAATAAACTAAGTCTGGAATAGCCAATTGTATTAGAGTTTATTATTCTGAAAAGACCATGAGTTTAACTACATAAAGAAAATGCAAGTCAATTAAAACGTAAAACGATGACATTATAAGTACCTTTTATATTTCCAAAAAACCTTAATTTACAAGCATGAGCCAACATTATCTGAACTCATAAATCACAGTGACACGCTATGAGGTAACACCTTTACTTCGTGGCTCAAGTTTTTTGTAAACATTTGTAAGAATAAAAGTAAAAAAGTTATCTCTCCTCTGTTCTTCTATGGGAGGTTTGAGTTGACTTAGGATAATGCTGAGTGTGTTAATGTTGTCTTTGGTTGGGATTGAAGTTTGAAAGAATTATTCCTTTCAAAATCACTTAATTCTTTTGAATGTTTCAGTTAAAGCCCCGGGTTTTTGAATAGAGAATCCGAAATCGAGAAGTTTTTAAACTGTACTTTAGGACTTGGACTTGGCATCCCACACTGTGTATGACGTCACGTGATGCGCTTTGCGTCAACAGAAGTGATTACTGTCCTGACGTGATGACTTCTGGGTTCATTATCAGCCCATTAATGTTCCCTCTGCTGGGATACAATAGTCTCTTCTATGAGAGGGAATGGGCTACAATCCACCACACAGTCCCCGTGTGGATTGATAGATGTCACATGTCTTCGAATTTTTTGGTTCTAGAACTTGCCGGTTTCCTCGCGATGTTTTCCGTTAGCGCTGACATACTCTACGTTATTTTTTTTATCTGTAATTTCAGTCACAAACGCGTGTGGGTGGGCAAGCGGTTATGGTGTTGAAAATATCTTAATTTTTCAACTCGCACCTGCAGTGTAGTTTTCCCAACTGAACCGCACAAGCCTTGACCCACAAAACAATTCGGTCAACGAGAAACCTCATAAAAAAAGTAAAAACATTTCGAAGTTTAATAATGTTAAGAGATGTCCAATGAATGGTGCGGTCCAATTAGTTCTGTGGATATACGGAAGAGAAAAGTCATGAATATGCAATGACTTAAAAAAATGTTTTCGTGAGAAACATTGGGTAATGAAACACAAACATAACAAAAGTAAATAAATTAACATCATTCAAGATTCAAAAATAATGTTGGCAGCAATAATTGGTTTCTTGATATTTTTAAAAAGGTATTCAGTGGTGTAATAGGCAGTCAAAAACATTATACGTTCTTGAAATTGGAGACTCTCAAAAGACATTAAATACCTATTCATTTTTAAAATGGCAAATCTTCCAATATTCCTTAACACGAATTATACATCGACATTTTACATAATCAAAGAATTAATATTGGTTACTATAAAGCCGTAACATAAATATCCAAATTGAATGAATCAAAATTATAATTGATACGCAACTGTCGTAGTCATTTTTTTTTATTTGATCAAATATATTTTTCTTGCTTTATATTTAGCTGGCAACATTTTTATAAATAGATTTCTATTTGTATTCCGAAACAGATAATAATAACAACCATTTTATGGCGACGTGATCGTATTTCATAAATAAAACGTCTGGATTTTGATAAAGATCTCTTTGATAAAGAGTCTTTTTGAGAAATACTTGGGGCAAGACTAGAACTCTAAGCTGAGATTATTTTGTAATATACACACGTCTGTCTGTCTTTTGAAAACCTCGTAACTTACCCGCATAGACCAATAAAATAAAGAACAAGCTGCGCATAAAACGTATTGGCCCATAATTCTTTGATGCGATTGCTTTAAATTCTGTCTGTACACAGTGCTAGGTCCACAATCCCGGTAAAAAGGACTGGGCAGGCCTATTGTGTGGCAGTCCATTATTATGGGGTTCTATTGTGGCCCCGCGAGCCACAATGCCACGATTATTGCTAATAATAAGATTTACCGGCGAGTGGCTCTCCGACTAGGCAGATTTTTTATACACTTAGGTAAGTACTTGACATTGGTTTGTAAAGGTTTTTCTTTACATAGTAAATGGATTTTTCGTGGGAGGTGGACCACGTTAATTTGAAAATCTGCTAAAAGGTTTTTATTTGGAATTGAGTTAAACCGCAGCGCGCGAGGGTTTTGTGGACTTTGACTTGATTGACGGGTGGTTTCATCTCGTTTCATTTTGCAGTACTAAATCGAGTGTCAGTCTGTATGATTAATTGTTCTGCGTCTGTTATTCAACCATCTCATTGTATTCTACCATCTCATAGGATAGAAAGAGCTTACAAAGATGATTGACTGAAACTATAGAAGCCGTTGTGTAGGTATCCTGTCTGATGTGTTTGCGAGGGGTAAAGTCCACCGGGTGTGTGGAGTCAGCTCCGTTCTGTTGACTGAGTGGTCAGTGCTGAGCTAACACAGCCCGCGTTTGATCAATTTTCGGATAGATACGAAAAACATTGATTGTGTGGTAGCGGAAATGTATCCAACTATCCTATAGAAACTGTAAGTGATCTCCAAAATAGAGTAGAAATAGAGCTTAAAAAAACATCGATCTGTTATTTTGGCCACTCAAGCGATACGCGGATTATGTCGGCAACTGTGGTGAAAACAAATGAAAGAAAATTTAGAGATTGTCATGAGTTAAACACTAGGAAAAACGTGATACACACGCGTGTCGCATGACGCAAGTCGCACCGCCTGAGGTCGTCACGGGGCGTAAAAAATAAATACTAACCGTCACAATTTCAATTTTATTTCACTTCCGTTCACCCCTAATTCCGACATTTACCCCATAGCCTTTACAAATTACTTTCACCTGAACGGATCTTAACAAAGACACGAGGAAACGAAATACGTGTGTTATCGAAATAACAATAGCGAAGAGAACGTCAAACATTCTTTGTAGCTCACAATCATGGTGGAAATAACAAAAATGGGGGAAAATGTGGTATTATTGAGTATTATGCGGAAATACGTATTATTACTTAATTAAATACGATCGTTGCAAGTTGTTCAGAGATGAGGATTGACGTTAAAATAAATAAATATATAACGCGGGACATTACACACAGCGCCATCTAGTGCCACACTAAGCCAGGCTTGTGTCGTGCACACCAGATAGTTGATATACTACATAGATACTTTTTGTTTGTAAATATAAACTTATTATACATATAAACATCCATGACTCGAAAACAAAGGTCCATGCTCATCACACAAACATTTGCTCCTACCGGGATTCGAACCCGGGACCCTAAGAACGTAAGGCAGCCTCACTACCGCTGCTCCATTCGGGTTGTCGAAGTTAGAGTCCCATATGTGAAAAGGACAAGTAAGGGAAATATCTTTCATCTCTGTGTTAGGGGGAATTCGAAAAGATATATTGTTACTCATGTGACAAGGTACATTTTATGACATTTTCATTTTGACGAGTCAGCGCGTCGGGGGAGCATTGGACTTTTCTTTTATTTTGTTTTGTGTCTACGTTTTACGTAGTCGAGTTGATACCTGTCTGAATTCCAAATGATTGTTTACGGGGTGGAAAGGCGAAAACGGTACACGTATTCAGTAAATCATTCTGAGTTGCCACATTTAATTTTTTCATCGGTTATTAAAAAAAAAAAACAGCTGTCCTACAAATTTGCAATGCCCACTCGCCCAAAATGTATGGAACCGCTGTTTTTTCTTGTATGGATTGTAATCAGAAGAACAAAATTAAAAATTTTGAAAAAAACCCACGACGGTTAAAAAGGAATTAAAAAACGACAAAATAATTTGAAAAACCCCGAAATTAAAAAAAAAAAACAGGAATAATTGTCGGGGGCTCAAACACCGTCTTCGTTCCGTCTTGGGTAAAAATGTAACATATTTCTTAGAGCATAACTGCGTGCAAAAACAACACCTCAAAGTAAATATATCCAAAAAAAACAAAAGACCCCATACATTACCTTCCATCATTTGCTTACATCTGTCCAATTTAGGTGGAAGCCGGTATCCTGAGTTATTGGCATGTCCCGCCCACCGCTAATTGAAGGCGAAATTACGCCAAGAATTAATGACAGGCACACACGAGGCGCGCAACAATCTGTTTAACTTATCATTGTGGTGTGCCAGCCAAGTTTCGTGCGTAGCTGGCCTGCAAGGTAGAGGTGGACAGCGAGTTGGTTCATTGTTGCACGGAAAAAAGAAACTATTTTTTTCAAATGTGGCTTGTGTTTGGCTGAAAATCACCTGATGTAAAGAGATGAAACGGTTTTGGGGTGGAGTATACTTGCCTAGAAGAAACCGATTCACTTGAACTTTGAAAATAGGAATAGATAAAATAGGAAATCTAGATTATAATGATCGGGAAATAAATCGGGGAGCATGTCAGCATTGAATTTCACTTTAGATGCAAATGCAACTGTAATGACCTGTATAAATTTTCGTGTTCTTGCTTTTTACTTAGTTTCATGTAGAGCAAAGACTTTAACGTGCTGATAATTTTTATTATGATGAGGAAAGTTAGATTCCGTTATTTGCAAGACAGTAATTACGCCTATTCTATCGGGTAAGTGAAGAGTTAGATTCGTTTATTTCCAAGTCAGTTATTTAAAGGGTCCCTGTCCAGGCTGTATTCAACATTCATCCTACATTGCCATCGTAAAATAAACCTAAACCAACCAACTAACAACCGGTCTTAACGTTCCTATATCTATCTATTCCTGTCAGTGTCAATCTAATTTCTATTGGCCGCCATTCTCTTACAACGCGCGCTTGGGCGGTTGTATCCCAGACTGCGACCATTCTACATTGTAACTTTAACATATACTGCTGCATAATACCTACCATTTGTCTGCCACTTCACGAATTCAAGCTTTTGTTACTGCTATTACTTTCCCGGGATTTGTTTCTTGGGAACTTCCGAGATCTTGTAGTCTGCCAAGTTGTAGTTCTGGTTTTAATTCCACTATTTTTCTGGTAAAAGAACCTCAATGGCAGTTTGAAAGTGTTTGCTTGTTTTATTTTTTGTTCAAACAGAATTCAATGTCAGTATTAGAATCTGTGTTTGATTGACTTTCAGTGTAACGTGTTATATGATTAAATAAGCGGCACCTTTGAACTCATACATGTATGTAACTTCCTGTATTGTTTTCGTGTGTACCTACGTAAGTAAATAATTTATTATGGGTACATATTTAGGGAGTCATCCTGAAGTTTGACAGTTAATTATTTCGACACGGTCAATTTCGAATAAAAATAGTTTGACTACTACTAATAAGTAGTCGACAACACATACCTTCAAAAAACACTACTTCGACAGATCCCTTCTCCGATATGCACTTGTTCGGAGGATTTCTATTTCGACAGAACATACCTTCGATATAACCGCTCTGAAATTATTATTAAATTATTTAATTAGAGCAACAAAACTGTGACAATAATAATAATAACGAATTGCTGCGAAAATATTTATTACTGAAAAAATACACATGGAATGGTGTAGTTCACTCATATGTCTAATATAATTACGAAAACTCCTTGTTAGTAATTGTATCATCCTGTGGTCATTTTCACCCACTGTTGGGCATACTCCTTTCCTTATTTGTGACAATACACGTGCTCCTATCCAGCCTATTCCAAGTGTTACCCGTAATATGATATTAGTTGTATGTTTATGGCTATTTCTAGCTATTCGATTAACTGGTAAAGTCACCAATATTGCCATTTATACCACACCATTAAATTTTCATCTGTCGTTTTTATTTTCGCCGTTTTCTTATGAAACATTAGACTGTTGGAACGATTACCTGTCAGAGTGGGCTGGTCGGTTTCGCTCGCAGATGGATTGATGCCACACTTGGAGTATTTCCGACCACTTCGACTTTACTTATTCATATACAAGGTTGGAAGTAAATGTTTTCTAAAAATGAACTGTATTCACTCTCTCGCAATAACTTTGTTACGTGACCCTTCTTTTGTTATACCATTACATTTATTTTATAAAAAAGAACTGCTTGCATTTCATTCTCTACTTACGAAAGCAAATAGTTGTTTTCTTTCTTTAATTCTGTCATCGTACCGATAATATCATACTAATTGGTTTTTATTACGTTTCTACCTTGGTCACACAACGTTTTAGTAATATTCAAACCTATATGCCTTCATAACACCTAAAATTGTAAACAAATAGCTACGCTGACATAGCCTGACAAATGGGAAGGAGACTAACACTAGCGGTGTCCTGTAGTTACTAAAATATGGCAGCAATTTATTTAAGGCCGGTGTCGTCGGTTATGTTACCCAAAATGTATGGAATGTCACACGCCTCTCGTTTTGAAAGGCTGCGGAACTATGAATAATTGCCTATGGGAAAGTTAACATAGAAGTCTAGGGTTCGGAGATTGCCGAGCAGTAGTTTGATGGAATTTAGGCTACAGGCACATAAAACATTCATTGGAAAATACAAAGTGAAGAAATTCTCCTGGCATTTCTGCCGAGACATCTGGAAGGAAGTGATATAGTTAGCTGTAATTAATATTTTTGTTGAAGCTGCTAATACTTCAGATTGTTTTCAAGATCTGGAGGACTTTGCGGAAATCAATGAATTAAGTCAGTAATACGATAAGTAGGATATAGAAAAAAAACTAGATCCCGATTTAGATGCAGAATACAGTCAAAGAAGGAAGAAGTATAGAAGTGCACATCCTGGCGAGCCTAGATCTAACTTTTTGTAATTAAAATTAAATGTGAAGGAATATAAATAAATCCACCATTTATTTACAAAAAAAACTTATCCAAAAACAGCCTCACAGTTTTTATTCTATCGCTAGTATCTCGTGCCTTGACCCGTGAAAGACCGATGGCCCGTCAGTGTCGGTCGGACTGACTGACGGTCGTATTGTCAGATGGATCACCGCCAGCGCTTGACGGTAAACCGCCTACGTGCTCGTCCATTCATCCTTCTCACTAATTAGCCCTACAGAGGCTAGTTTGTCTTCTAATTACAAGCTACATTTTAAATGATTAAGGCCCGTTTTCTATAACTTACTTACGTATAACTGTCAGTTAACATGTCACGTCTCGCAGCTATCGGTGTTTCTATAAACAAAGTTGAACTTGAAATATCCTATCCGTGCCACCTACCTGTCACTTGATTCATAGAAAAATCAAAGAAAGATTTTCTGTGACGTTTTGTATCGAACCATCTGTGAGCAAAATGTCAAACAGAAAGATATAGCAACCTACTCGTACCGAAACCGAACAGTAAGTTATTGAAAATGGCCGTTAAATAGCTGGCTTTACAGATAGCCATGGCCTAGGTTGTGGTCGTCTATCGTCCTTTGTACATATATATCACTAGTAGCGTGTTATTCCTCCCACTAGGTGGACCGATGACCTGGTGAAGGTTGCGGGAATCCGTTGGATGCGAGTCGCACGGGTCCAGTCAATGTGGCGACACTTTGGGGAGGCCTATGTCCAGCAGTGGACGTCTTTCGGCTGAAATGAATGAATGATGAATGAGTGTGTTATTTCCATGTGGCTCGATTTGAAAATGTTTTTTTTTTTTGATGCGGAAAACATACTGGTACGTGGTCGGTACTCAGAATAGGATAGTCGTAGTTATATTATGTATCATTATCACCCATGTAATAATTTACCAAGAAGTCGTGATGAGTAAGCGAGTTTCTTTTGTATTAAATCTACACACGAAACAAACCCAGAATACGCCAAACACACAAAAACCACAAACCACGGTATTATTGCCTTATTCCGTCTCATATTCCGTCTGCGAACCAAATGTGGATACTAAGACAACACATGTCGTTCATAAATAAAGCGCGTTACAGCCACATAAAAGCGAACTACGCTAAGCGCAGCCAACCTCGGCTTTCCTTATAGCAGTATTTTCGTAAAAAATGTAAGCGTTGGTAGCGATTTTTCCGCTTAAAGCTCACATTCGTCACACGTCAGTAGCGTATGAAGTCGCCGGCCAAATAAACACAACTATTATTTGTCAAAGAGCTGCCGGTCCGCGGCTGAATAAGCCAGAAATGAAATAGTAAGGATGAAATGTATTGTACATGGTTTAGTGGTTTGGGCTTAGGGGAGCCCCACAAGAAAGAATTTGCCAAAAACGTATGAGATTGTGTTAATTTATGGTACAAAATTACAAAGTGTAGTTTTATAACAGAAAGGGCTTTAAATTAAGTTGTGCACAATATAAATAAACGCTAAGTTTTTTGAGAAAATTGACTGGGTTTTCTTGATAAAACTTATTTATCGACACCAAAAACTGTTACAGTATCAATTTTAAAAATGATCCTCCCTATCCCAGTAAATCAAGTGTACACGCGCTGGTGGTCTATCTAATGTTCCTCTGGCGTTCATAAAAAGCGCCTTTTATCAAATAGCCGAGACCCACCCTTTCTCTGTCGCCCAAATTACCAGCCATTCGACGTTCGCACATACTGGGGGCTAAAGGGCGCTAGGAGATACGATAGTTTGGATTTGTCGCCGCTAACAAAGTGCTTGTACTTCGGAATGTCCTAGTTTTACGAGGCGGTTTGCTCTGTTATTGCATCTTGATGGCCTACTGAATGTGAAGGCTCCATTTTTAGGTCTCGTTCGATAAACGATTGTAGAGAACGATCATTCGTCTCTAGAGGATTATAAATAAACTGGAAACCGCCAGACGAATTTATGGGCTATCAATGATTTTATTCGAGACAAATTATCATAAAAGCTTTGAAATATCGCATTGGTTGTTTAGTACAAATATTTTTGTAGTAGACATGGCTAGAAATTCCACCAAAGTGCCTCATCACAATCTTAATACCGCATGGCCTAATGAGTGTATCGTGACAAGAGCAGATCATAAAACAGATACGGCCCACTTTGACCCAATTACTCTATGCACCCCGGATCACTCATCACAAAGTGGCCTATTACTAGGAAATTGTGCCAGGATATCCACTCGAGTATGAACAATTAATGAGTAATTGGAATACCGTCTCTAAGCTGGGGTAGAATATTCCAAATGCCTGGCTATGAGCATTTAGATTTCCATCGTACCTAAGGTTTTAATTATTTAATGCAAAACTATAACTTTGTGGAATTGTAAAGTCATCAAGGCCCCGCCGATCAAAAAAAATAAAATGTATTTCAGACCATTGTTTCCTATTTTCTCATAAGACGCTTTGCGATCAGTCTACCGTGAACGAATAACATTTAATATAAAGGCTCCCCGATTTTAAGACAAAACATTTTTGAGGAAAGCGGAAATATCGGAGCGCCCGTCAAAAATCGGCAATTTATTTTGGTACTGAGTTCATCCGTTGAGCTGACTTCTCCTACACTTAACGTAATTTTCCCGAAATAAAAAGTATAATTTTCTAGCAAAATGTTCACACCTTGGATTCCCCTCTTGTTTTTTCAAGCAAATGGTCCAGAACAATGCGGGGCCGCATTTTGTGGCCATCTTTTAAAACTTAATCGCTTGTCTCAGGCGTCGGGCCGCGACGTTCATCGTTTTCCGATATTCCGATTCGGTACACTTCGGCCGACTTCGGTTACCATCGTATCGAGTTCGTAAAACTTCGCCGATGTACACCGTATTTCGGAAACTTTGAAATCTTACGAATATTCTGAATTAATTTTCTCAGTTCCCATCTCACAAAGTGCTAAGACCTTTGGCAAATTAATTAAAAATATTTCAAGCTTATTAAACTAAATTAAGTACGGTGAATAATTTTGTACAAGTTGAGGAGTGGATCGGTGAGCTTTATGTAAATTTCGTAACATTTTACATTAAAGTCACCGGGAAGTATTATTACGAAACAATTACTTTGAAGTATTATCATAACAGTGGCTGTTTTGTACAGTGATTAAGAGGTATTATTTTCTCGAATATGATATTTTTGAGGTATGGTATTTACGTAGGCCAGTACAAGGTTAACAACAACTATAAAAGTACTTACATAGTTTATCAGACTTCAAGTTTTCAGGAATATTTGGCCCATTATATTGTAATTTGTTATAGATATTTAACATAATTTATAGATATTTAACATAGTTTATGCAAAGTAACAGTCGACTTTTTTGAAGACTAAGGTTCATGTTCACCGAAAAGATAAGGGTCTGATTATCTAAAAACAGCTGTCACTGTGACATGTTCCCAGACAAAAATGTGTTTTAAACAGCTGTTTTAGATAATCAGACCGTTATCTTTTTGGTGACACACATAGACACAAAGACCTAAGTCACACTTTGACAAAGTAGCTACCTAATTGACAGAAAGTATCAAAATAAATCAAAACCACATCTGGAATTCAAAGTTACCTTAAACATTCAACAGATTCGCGATACCTCCTTAAATACACATCCATGCTACTTCAAAGTTTCGTCACATCGGAGCGAAAAGCTTACTACTTAAGACTCCATATCATTATTCTCATCTAAACCGTCTAGTTTCAAAGAGCTTAGTTATAAATCCGAAAGTTTCCGAACAATTCCGAATATGGCGGCTTGCGATTAAGCATCTCACACAATTAAGCTGACAATAGCGTCCCTTGATTAAAAGGAGAGAGGGATTAAAATGGCTTGGCGTCGTTTGATTTCCAGATTATGTTGATGAGTGTCGTTTGTTTGTCTGTCTCCATAATAAGATGGATGCTTATTGTCCGGACTCGCCAAGTGAACAATAATGGATTGACAGCAGTGGATCATCTTTTATTCATTCCGCCATGGAGCCTCTTTCGTTGATATTTTGGGATCGTTAAGAGTTTGTTTGATTTAAGGCTTGTTAAAAATTTAGGTGCGAGCCTCGTTGGTATGTTGTTTTTATTTTAGTTCGTTTGGGAGCTGTAATTGGGTACTAGAAGCTTTTTAAATGTTAATGTAAGCTTAATATTTAGGTCAAAATAAAATATTTATAAGTCCAAGAAATTGGTGTTTGAGGTGATTTTCTCTAGTTTGGTGAAGAAAAACCTCGCCATGTCTCTATAGAAGGTTCTTAAAATATTAATGGCATCCTTTTAAATGTAGGCGTGTGTTTAATTGTTTTTATTTTATTCAAAAATTAAAATTCTGTTTATGACAATTTTCTAGCCACTTTTACCAATATAACATCGAAACTAGATCATGGAAAGACGTATGCCACATTGGGCACCCGCTTTAAGGGCACCTGAGGTAATGGCACCTGAGGTATATATCCATGATCTAGTCTAGTTACATGGTCGTCCTCACTGCACGTTCCCCCAGTAGCTCATGTGCAGGAACGCTACCTATCACAGGATATTACACACGTTCGATTACCGACCAGTGCACGGCGCGCGGTGCATGGCATGCTCCTTTGAAACGAATGAACAGGTTTGAATTTGTGGGATGACATTTATCATGAATCAGTTTAAATCGGAATGATGAATGGTGTTATTTGAAGGTGTACAAATTACCGCTTACTGAATAACTAAACCCATTAACTAATATTTAAAACCTTTCGTTAGTTTTAATTTAATAAATTATCCTCTGTATTGGGCGTTTGTTACGGTCACACTCGTATTATACCTACAAATGAGTACGTAGGCGGTATTTTACGAAGTAGGGGCATAATTAATAAGAAAGTTGACTTTATACAAACGATATTACGAACAATACAAAGTGACGGGATCAATATTTGTTACCAACTTATTTGCAAATGGTCCTATGTTGTATTTTTGTTTTTTTCTAGAATCGCTGCGAACATAATCAAATAAGCTAGTAACCATAGTAATAGGGCTAGATGCCCAGGATAGTTTTTGTAACAGTTTATACAACAGTCCCTTAAGATAAAAAAATCAAAGAAAAAAACGCAAACAAATATTTTCCTTGAGCTTTCAGCCCCTAAACCGATGAGTCAAAAGAATTAGTTAACAAGTTTACACTAAAAGCATTTCGCACACTTGGAACTTGTTTCCACATGTTCTCTCTGTTCCAGTAACTTGATTTACTTGAGCTTAACTATTAAATCTGACATGTAGCAGCAAGTCCTAGCTGCAGCAAGTTCAACTACGTCGCATAGTTTTACTCTGACAACTTACTCGCAACATTATTCTAAGTGATTGTAACATTGTTAGATTAAGACTGATAAAGTTGGCCGATAGTAATATAGGAAGACAGCATAATACCAGTATTTTACTTGGAGCGACCATCTGAATTCCACAACCCAGTACCAGGGTTACAGGATACTAACGAGTTAATACTCCTGTCTTCTCCTGTTTCCTTGCCAGACTTTCGAGTTTCTAACTACCTGGGCCTCGATTCTGCTATTACAATAGTGTCAGAGTATTCGATCATTGATTTCATAATGATCAAGTTCTGTCAAATTTTGATAAGTTTGTTAATTCTACTATCATAATGGCGCCATTATGACTTCTCAATGAACAACCACTGACACTCCATTGAAACAAATGTCATAGAATATTAATCTCGTACATGAAATCTGGCATGAATATATGTTCGCATTTAGAAGTAGATTTCGAAAACCATTTGTACTAAGGGTTTTATAATAATGACAATACGACAATGCCATTAAAACACAATTTTATTACGAGACTATGACCGACCATTGTGAATTTAGCAGATTACGAACTTTAAGCAAAATGACAATGGGATGAGAATGGAATCGTGTTGGAGTGACGAATTTATTAAAATAGCAGAATTAGGCCCCTGGTACCACTGCCACATGTCAACCGAAACCAACAGTTTAATGTGTTTTTTAAGGCACGGAGAGGTCTCGTTATGTAATGAACGACCACCAATCTAAAGACCAATGGCTGCCAGAGTTGCTTGATCTTCAGATAGTGTTGAGAAGTTGTTATGGCTGAGCTATGAGTTACTCGGTCTCTGGTTGAAACGGAAATGAACCACAGGCTACACAGATTTTGATTCAGTATAGAAAATATAATACAGTTAAATAACCTTAAATTCAACCCAAAGTACACAGTCATTCTGCCAAATAAAAACAACTAAAAAGCAACCAGCCAGAACGAAGATATACGGGAACCAAAAGAGACCCAAACTCCCCAAACTATGTTCGATAAGATAAATATCCCGAAACTTTAATAACATACACTTTTTGTATTTTAGTTCTTTGGGGTAGTATTATTGTTATGTATCTGTTTTTCGTCTGACACCAGACGCGTTGACGTAGGAAGTGGTTACCGAATTAGACTAGCAATCGATTGTGGCTGACCGTCTCTCTCATTAAATATGTAGGAATATTAGTTTGGACACAAAGTTTCTATGCTTCAATAAGATAGTTTACGTAACTACATTTTTTTTTAATTTTATTGTTTACATAGAAATCATTATACAATGACACTATTTTTACAAGTACTATCAATAATATATATCTATTCAAAAGTTTATTGATATTTTAGTAGAGTATTCGATCATTAAATTTAAACCTAGAAAAGGAGGTGATTTCAATTTAATATCTCTTTGATCGAGGAAGCATATCATTTTGATTAAAACAATAAGGACGTCTTCTTATATCTTCAACCCGAAAATTACCAAGAACCAATCAAAATCAAAATCAAAGCATTTATTTCAAGTAGGCCAGTTACAGGCACTTTTGAATTGTCGAAACAAAAATGAACATTTAATGTAGCTACAGTCCCAGTCACAAGACATAAAAACTGTGAAAGTACTGTAGTTGCCCATTCCCTAGCGTAGATCTCTATGGAGAAGAACGGGCAAGAAACTCCATGGACACTCTTTTAAATCAAAAAATTGTTACAAAATCTTGGTTACATCATTCATGTTGAGATGGTATATTATGTGAGAACAATGTAGCAAGATGTGCACGTTAAAAGTGTCCATAGCAAAACAAAATACAACTCAAAAACAAAATAATTAATTCAAATAAACCATGGCGACTAAGAGATGACCAGTCACAACTGACAGCGCCCGTTCACGCACATGACGCATGGATCAGCACCATTCAGCTCAACCATTTTGAAGGGAACTAAATGGTCCGACACACGCGCCACCATCAGCGAGACATTTGAGTGAGCATGACATACTCTCAACCGCCAGGGCACATTCAAGTCAAGAACTGCCGTAGGTTTCCAGTGAATGATAGCTTACTAGTACATAGTACTCACACAATATGGGCTATGCGATTATACAATACTAACATTGAATCTATACAATGCAAAGATAGTTAAGTACAATCTTCAGCAGCTCCAACTATATCATTTAATGCTATCAATTTTTGCGCCCCTGTCCATGTGGAGCAGGACCAGCATTAAGCCAAGCATTTTTATCAGCGATATAATCGCTCAACTTGTAATATGCTTTTTTACATAGTGTGCGTTTAATGCATGTTTTAAATTTCGTCTCATTCAGTTCAAGAATACTTTGTGGAATTTTATTATAGCATCTCAAACAGTACCCCATGAAAGATGAGTCTACTTTAGCGAGTCTAAAGCCTGGCTGAACTAATTGGTCCCTGTTTCTAGTACTGTAATTATGTCTGTCACCTCTTTTACCAAAAAGATGCAAATTTTTTCTAACGTACATTATGTTTTCGTAAATGTATTGACAATGTACCGTCATAATGCCAATATCCTTAAACAGTTCCCTTAGAGAATCGCGCCTACGAAGATTATATATAGCTCTGATGGCTCTTTTCTGCAGAATAAATATAGACTCAATATCGCTCGCTTACGAGACGCGAGACTAAGCGGACGTGTTTTTCTGTACTTGCTTAAATGAAATAATTATCTATAAACAATTACGACGAACATTTCAATAATCATTTGCGGCGTCAGTTATAATAAAGTGTGTCAACTGTGACAAGTGCCAATGCAACTTTTATGTGCAAGATGAACTGAATGATATTTGTTATTCTATTGACAATCAATAAAGTGTAGCGGTTAGTATGTCTAACCCAGGATCGCACCCAGGATCGAACCCAGGATCGAACCCGGGATCGAACCCAGGATCGAGCCCATTTGGTCGTAGCCAATTACTACGGCGAAGTCCTCCGCCAACGCCTACCGAACAATTGCCCCCGAGTGCACCAAATCCACCACCAGTACCTGAGGAGAATTTTTTGCCGAGTGATGTTGTCAGCACACCAGAGATTCAGAAATGGTTATTGTCTATTGATGGCATTTTGACCGAAGTCTGCAGTATTGTTGGTGAAGGGAAAATGAACTCTGACCAGAAGCAACGCGTCGTGAATCTTTGTCGGAAGGTCCAAAGTGGGACTTCTCAGATGGCTGTCCTTTATCAGTCGGTGAAGCAGAAAATGCTCCAGTCCCACAGCACCGTTCAGCACCTACAGCTTCAGAAGAACATGGCAAACTCTCTGGACCAGGTCAAAGAGGTTATAGACTCAAAGCTGAATATGTGCAACAATTCTTATGCCAGCATGGTGAAGAAAGGCTCCGACAATTTCGTCCGTCCAGCAAATTTGAGTGCAATCGCCATTTATCCTAGTGATAAAACTAAAACGAGTGACGACACCAAGTCACTTGTTCAAAAGCTCATATCTCCCGAGCAACTCAAGCTCCAGGTACGTGGCCTGAAAAAAGTAAAAAATGGGGGAGTACTGATAAGCACGGAAAATAAAGGCGACATAGACAAATTGAAGAATTCAGAGAAGATATTCACGTCGGGCCTTACAATAGAAGAACCTTCTAAACGACGTCCTAGGGTTACTATTATTGGTGTTCCCGTAGCCCTTTCTGAGAAGGAGGTTTTCGACTGTATTTTCGAGCAAAACGTATCCGACAAAATGCCGAATACAACACGTGAATCCTTCCTTGAGAACATCAAACTGAGCCATAAATCGGGCAAGAAAGGCCTTCCAACCTGCAACTACATTCTGGAGGTACCCGCTGGCATTAGAAAAATGCTTGTTAACCAAAGCAGAATTTTTATAAATTGGACCTCATGCCCCGTGAGGGATTTTACAATAGTCACCAGGTGTTACAATTGTCAGCAGTTTGGCCACGCAGCTAAGTTTTGCCGTGAAACGAGTCCTACTTGCAATCACTGTGCAGAGACGGGACACTCCGTGAAGGAATGCAGTAGCAAAACTTCTCCTCCCCAGTGTGCGACGTGCAAAAGATTCAAGAGAAAATGTGACCATCCCACCGGTGATGTAAGTTGCCCGGCACGTAAATATGCAGAGACCAACTACATCAATTCAATAGACTATGAAGGCGCCTAAGAGCGCCACAGTATCTTATTTTTAGTAGGCTTACACACAGGTAGCTTATCCTTTATTTGTATTTCATTTTAGTTTGTAATTGTCATGAGCAATCAACTAATAAGTGATCTAGATAGTTTTACTGTGTCTGAATCCAAAATCTGCAATGTTGAGGACTGTAAATACCTTCTTCGCTCGGGCGACAAATCGCTTACCTTGCTGATACAAAATATTCGCAGCATTAACCGAAATATGGACGGTTTTGAAGTGTTTTTACAAAGTCTTGATATAAACTGTGATATTATAGTACTAACAGAATGTTGGTTGTCAAAACAGACAGTCAACTTACCATCTCTGAACGGTTTTTATTCATATAAAACAAACAGAAATATCAATCAAAACGACGGAGTTGTAGTTTATGTTAAAAATAATTTACGAACTATCAAAGAAGAACCACTAGCCCAAGACAGTAATTGCTTATTAATTAAAATTATCCCCGATACAGTGGTCATGGCAATTTATAGGCCGCCGTCTCATAATATCAACAGTTTTTTAGACTCACTAGACACAAACTTAGCAACCATAAAAACTTTCAAAAATATTATACTTGTAGGAGATATAAACATAAACATTGCCTCCGGGAAACCCGATACCCATACACACAATTACCTAAATATTTGTGCATTCCATGGACTTTTACCAGCTCACTATTACCCCACTCATCAAAGCGGGTCTTGCTTAGACCATATCATTCTAAAATCCAAAAATCCATCTAAAACATTGGTTACTAACTCTGCGCTTACCGATCATCAAGCTGTTTTACTAACAATGCAAATAAGTTCACCTAGAAAAAACTGCGCGCGTAGCTACACTAAAGTCAATATGACAAACCTTGAAAAAGACATACGCAGCATTAATTTTAACCCCATTTACGATTCTGTTGATGCAAATATTTCGTTAGAATATTTCATACATTCCTTACAATATGTAATAAGGAAAAACACTTTTACTAAAATAATCCCTAGAAAGTATAGTTGCATTAAACCGTGGATCACACCCGGTCTCGTTCGTTGTATAAGACACAGAGACAAACTTCACCAAAAATCCAAACTTGCACCCAATGACGTAATACTCTCTGTAACATATAAAAGATATCGTAATTTCTGTAATAACCTTATAAAAAAAATAAAAAACCAGTACGATAAAAATGAACTCGAGAAAGCGGGAAAAAATAGTAAACTTGTGTGGAAATTTATAAAAACTAATACATTGAGGTCCAAAAATTCCGAACCTCCGCTAGATTTACTTTCAACAGAAATAAACCCATCCGAAGCAACAAATAAAGTTAACAAGTATTTTGTTAACGTTGGTAAAAACTTGGCTGAAAAATTCACAAATATTACCATTCCTCTTACTCAAAATCCAACTAGGACATCTTCGTTAAATTCCTTTGTTTTATTAGATACGGACGTAAACGAAGTAGTTAGAATAATAAACGGGTTAAAGGATGTCTGCGCAACGGGGTGGGATGAAATACCCAATAACGTACTTAAAAGATTTCAACACCTACTGGCCCCTCCGCTTACCCACATCTTCCAGCTATGTTTATCTAAAGGGATATTTCCAAAATTGCTAAAAAAGTCTGTGGTGACACCTATTTTTAAGTCTGGTGACAAAATGAGTGTGAATAACTACAGACCCATTTCAGTACTAACGGGTCTATCTAAAATTCTAGAAAAAATCATAAACAGTAGACTGATAAAATATCTGGAAGATAACAAACTTCTTTCAGACAATCAATTTGGTTTTAGGCCCAAAAAATCAACTAGCCAAGCAGTAAACAAATTGATTAATTACGTTTCCACAAATCTGGATAGAGGAATGCATACAGTTGGTATCTTTCTTGACCTTGCCAAGGCATTTGACACTATTTCTTGCACTAGTCTTTTGCAGAAGCTTGAAAGACTTGGAATAAGAGGACCGCAGCTTCTACTATTATCTGATTATCTTAACGATCGACAGCAATGTGTAAAAATTGGTCCAAATACAAGTTCTGATCTTTCTAATACTCGTTTTGGAATTCCACAAGGCAGTATATTAGGGCCTACCTTATTTTTAATCTATATTAATGACCTGTGCAACCTGCCACTCGAAAATGGTGTTGTTATGTCTTATGCAGATGATACTGCTCTGTTGTTTGCAGCTAAATCAAGAGCTGAGGCCTATGAAGTTGCTCAGAATGGTTTCAACGTTGTGTCTAATTGGCTCCAAAATAATTTTCTAACACTGAATGCTGATAAAACCAAATACATTTCATTTACAATGAGAAATACTAACACACCGCTTACTAACCTAGTCATTAACGCGCATACCTGTACCTCGTACGCTGACGCTGCATGTTCTTGCCCTACTTTAGAAAAAGCTGACCATTTGAAATATCTTGGTGTCACAATTGACTCCAATCTAAATTTCCGTAAACATATCGAGTTACTATGCACTAGAGTTCGCAAACTAATATATGTTTTTAAGTATTTACGTAATGTAGCCGATTTTAAATTAATTAAACAGGTTTATTTAGCACTGTGTCAATCTATTCTAACCTATTGCATAACGTCCTGGGGTGGCGCGGGAAATTCGATTCTTCTCCCTCTAGAACGTGCTCAAAGAGCAATTCTGAAGGTTGCTACCTTTCGTCCGTTTAGATTTCCGACACAGCTGCTCTACAAGGCATGTAATGTGCTCACAGTACGGCAATTATTTATTCTTCACGTTTTACTACAGCAGCACTCCACTCTCCCCTATGTCCCAGTACCTTCCGATAGGAGAAGGAAGGACCTGGTTTGTACAAAACCTCAAACGAAACATGCTTTTGCTCATCGATTTTATGTGTTTTTAGGACCTTTTCTGTATAATAGTTTCAACAAGAAACTAAACTTCTATAGTCTCAGTTATAGGAAATGTAGTCTTGTAATATCAGGTTATTTAGCGGCACTTAACTACACGGACACAGAAAAACTTCTAGAAGTCATAGTATAATTTTGTTATCCCCTCGTATTTAATTGTACTGTATACCTTAATTAGTTTTAATGTTTAATGTTTTAGTACCACTTTTATTGTTGTTATAATTGTTAATAGATTTATTTTATTTTAAAACTTTTACTGTCCTAATTAAACTATGTACTGTAAGTGATGGCCTGAAACACAGGTTTAAATAAACCTACATCAGGCAGGTCGCTATCTAACATTTGAATTCGTAATTTTCGTTACTTGCAACTGTTAAATATTATATTTTAGTTATAATTTTACTTACTAGCACCCTAGCACTAACTATATGATTGTTTAAGAAATAACACTACTGCACTTAAATGTACACTTTTGTAATATCTACTTTTTAAATAAAATTATTCTTATAAATTATTCTTATCTGCAGCCCGTCCCCATAGCAAAATACCGTAAGACATTATACTATGGAAGTAACTAAAATAGACCAGTCTAGCGGTATCTACATCAGTAAATTGACGGATTTTTCTAATGGCATATGCTGCTGAACTTAGCCGCCCCGCAAGAGATGTTAAATGAGAACCCCATTGTAGCCTTGAATCAAGCGTAAGCCCCAGGAAAACCGTTTTATCTACGAATTCAAGTTTCTCATTATTCAATAATATATCACAATCACTACCCTTAACATTCGGTAATGAAAATCTTATGCATTTGGTTTTTTTTTCATTTAATACCAAATTGTTTGCTGTGAACCAATTTTGGACCTGAAGTAGGGCATTATTCACGTCATCTAAATTTTGTGCCCGTCTGTTAATCTTAAAAATTAAGGAAGTGTCATCAGCAAATAACACCATATTTTGAGGTTGGTTTTTCAATAAATAGGGTAGATCATTTATATATACTAGAAAGAGGAACACATCCCTAATCAGAAAACCAATACGCCCCTTCCCATTATAAAATCATCATTTTCTCCTTTCAACAAAATGATACAGAGAATATTCAGCAAAAACTTAATCAAGAAACAAACATAATCAAAGGCAGCTGTTTCAGCGTATCAGCGACGCGTATTCAGCGATTCAGCGCTGAATTTTATCATTTTATCGTGCGATCTACTCGATACCGGATTACTTTCTCATTATTGTCATTCTGGGTAATATGGCGGGCGAAGAAAAGCGGAGATAGGTTTCTTTTTTATTCAGAATTTTCTAGATTAAAAAACGTTTTTGTTTGATAAAAAATACAGAACGCACGGGCTTTTTTATTAAATATGTGTACGAGGTAAATACCTAGTTAATTTTGTACAGAATTTGAATAAAATGGTGAGTCAGTGAGTGTCGACTTTAGGAAATGGTCGGGCAAAGGGGCTGAGTGATTCGTATTTGAGTAATAGGTGCGGGATCGATTTCGGCAAGAAATAACTTGCAATGCTCTCCAGTTTGAGATTTTGTATATGATCAAGATCATACATAATTATGACGTTTTTGCAAACATACTATCAAGCTGCAAAGTAAAATTAATATGAATGACTATGCAGACGTTGTGGTAATAATAAGTATCAACAACAGCCGACACTATTCTTCCTCAGCCCCGATCAACTGATAATCCTTATTCGATCCAAAGTAAATCCTGCTTAAATCCAACTAGAGCAAAATGTCCAACTTAGAAGCCTTACACTTTGTCATCAAAAACTTTTTGATGAGGCTTCGTTCGGATTAAAATATTTCCCTCGCCGGTTCATTAACCCTGCAAGTAAGGTTGTTACGAGAACTAATAAAGAGAGCCTTATATTAATTTCCATCGACAGCCGGTCTCCGAGATTATCAAACAAAAGTAGATGTATTACACAAAGGGATTTAGCAGCGATCCTTCGTTTTAATGAAGCTTAGAAACCAGAAAACGACAGATTATGAGGACGGAGCGTTTGAGTATAATAAAACACTCGTTAAGTTTTTTTGTCGAAGAAAATTGAGGATTTAAGCAGCGAGAGGGCTGTTAACATTGACGATCGTATAGACTTGTGTTATACAGTACTCTCGGAGTAATTGATTCAGCATTCATGTATTTAAATTACATGGAAATGTATGTATAGTCGTAAATTGACGTGAGTTTGAAGACATAAAGGGTAGGTTTTCAAGACAGAAATTCTGGAACAAGTGGGATTTTTCCGTCGCAATGTTTTACGCTGTTCATGAAAGAAGACGTGAGATATTGTGAGATACTTGTTATAAATGTTGGGCTCCGGTACGTTAGGTTTATGCAAAGTGTATGGTAAATAGTAGTACTTTTTACTGTAGTGATTTAGTGGAAGGAGTGGTCGTTTACGGGCTGATGTTCATTATATTAAATTGCGACACACTGCTTCAAGTACTGTAGTAATTTATTTACTTGCGGATAACTTAATTTTGCAATATTATTTTTTTTTGACATAATTTGACTTTTCGTATCTAATATCATTTCTTCGCACATTTTTCTCTGATACGATAGAGACACAAACTCTTTCTGCACGAACCTACATCGTGACCTGGAACAAATATGTGCAGGGTGAAGAGAAATTTGTCCAAATGGGATTACTGGGAATCATATCGCAAACTGTGACGAAGTCAATCACTTTGTCAAAACACTAAGAGCGTCGTCTAGATATAGTTATTATTGTCCTTTTTTTTATTCCTCTCTAGTCAGTGTTATGCTACTTCAAGGAAAAGTCTTTTGCTATATTGGACCCCCAGTTTTGATACGAGTCATATCCATCCACCTCCCGAATGGCGCAGCGGTAGTGAAGCTGCCTTACGTGCTTAGGGTCCCGGGTTCGAATCCCGGTAGGAGCAGATGTTTGTGTGATGAGCATGGACATTTGTTTCCGAATCATGGATGTTTATATGTATAATAAGTATGTATTTACAAACAAAAAGTACTGTCTGGTGACCACGATACAAGCCTTGCTTAGTGTGGCACTAGATGGTGCTGTGTGTAATGTTTAGCAATATATTTTATTTATTTATTTATTTACCATTGCTTTTATCAAACGCGATCGGAACCAATACTTGTGTACAATTCACAAAAAAACTGTGACTGTTTCAACACAGCTTAAAACTCTTTACCTTCTCCCAAAAAAATAAATAACGTTGATAGACACCAATGGAAAAAGATTCTTTCTTATTTTCCCATTCATAGGAACCTCACATAAAACCTATAAGTGCCGAAGTCATTACATACAGTTCAGTTTATCTGATGAGGACAAATTTTTTATCCCATCCCTAGAACGGTTTATGGCACCCTTCGATTATTATCGGTAGGGGTTTGTGGGTGATTGGAGGGAAGTACACTGTATGAGATAAGGGCAATCGATGTGATATTGAGCAGCAACTCTTTGAAGGGGCGTGAAACATTTTATGGATATGGAGCGTGCGGAGTGCGTGAGTTGGTATTATAAAACTGATTGCTATAAAAAAAATTAAATAGTTTTGCTGTGATGTTTGATGACTTGTGGCAAGCAAATAATTAAAACGTGAGGCTAAGATTTTTATAGGAATAGAAACAAGACTGATTAATTTTTCAGCTTACTTACAAAAAACATTTATTTACATGTTTGTAATGTTGATGTTTGTTTAAATACGCGTACAACATTCAAATAAATTATCGATACTGCACAATCTAAAGAACTACATTAAGAACTAGGTCTTATTAAATAGGTCAACAAAAACATACAACAGCATCTCTTGAGTTTCAAACTTACTCATTGACAATTTTTTCAATATATCTGGTGTTGGTAAGAGCTAAACGAAAAACCCTCATGCCATGGTCAAAAGAAGTTGGCCAGTCAGCAGGGTTGCTTGTAACGCACTTAAGTGTAGAAAGCACTTGAATGCACTCTTTGACAAGCACTTATTTATTTCTTTGAAAGAAACAAGATATATCGAGAGCTAAGCGTTTCTCAAAGGAAACATTAAACTATTCAACGTTCCTGCACCATTACACATACATTTCCTGGTTCGTTCATTTATCTACTTTGATCTTCAGTTTCAGTTTCTGTACACGACAACGATTTGTTTGACTAACTCGTGGTCCTATTTATGGTCAATGTTTAGTTGGCAACCAGTTTTTAGACAGGTTAGTCAGACAGTTCTATCGTATACTGCAGCATTTGTGGTTGGTTACCTTTGACAGCTATTTAAAAATCATTAGTAGTGTAAATCTACCATCATTGTTTGCGGATTGGTGGTCACTGACCAAGAAATAGGCTGGCTTGTTGTTGCATGGCAAAACTCGGTCTCGCAAACACCTAATAATTCATTGAACTGCCTAATTTAAGGAAGTAATAAATGTTTCACTGAATCATTTATACTACATCATAATTTACCTCAAATAACGATAATGTTCTAAAGCTTAACTAATACTACTCTGTTAGATAATAGGAACCAATCATCAGGCGGCATCGGTTAAATGTCTAAACCAGGTCAAGGGGTGAAATGTATATTCTATATTGAATGGTTTTGCAGACCATTGTTTTATAAGTCTTGTATTGTGAAGAGGTTTATGTAGTTCAGTTGTCTGTTTTGTTGATGTGGAATAAGTACTAAACAGGTGATAACATAATCAGCCTTTAAGGGGCCGGCGGAGCATGCGTTTTTCATACAAACGTAATACCAAAATAATATGAAAATCAAACATATTCTTAAGGTAGTGTATATATTATATGTGTATATAGTATATATTTTGATTGTATTATAGAATATCTATGTTCCCAAGTAAATATTATGAAAGGACAGTGATATAAAGAGGAGATATGAGGAATTTAAAATTTCTATAGAAAATTTATTTTACTCATAACTCTTGTTTAAATCAATGTACATTCAAAATAAGTGTTTGAGAACCTATATATATGTCACCGTAAAATTGTCAAAAACGTTATATTGTAATATCCCTAGCGATATTGTAAACTCTCGAATTATTGTCAAACGAACATATTGCTTACAATCAAAGGCATTGTTTTTCGTGAAATGCATGCGATGGTACTCAACACACGCGGAGTGGAGGGAAAGAGGGGTCCCCCTTGCCCAGTGGTACCACTCTCTCATGAAAAGATACTGTACCATTCCTGAGAAATATCGATTAATATAACCTAACCTTAAAACACTTTATATTCCCCTAAAAAGCGTAGTCGACGGAGCCCCGCTTCGCGGGGCCCCTATTTCCGAGTGCAGGGTTTAAAGGAACCTAACTAACCTAACGGGGGGGTGCCCTAAGTCCCAAATATGGGGGCAGAGATACTTCCGTATGCTCAGTTGACAATAATTCGAGACTTTACAATACCGCTAGAGAGACACACGTTATATTGTAATATAACGTGTTTGACAATTTTACGGTGACATATATACTGTAATCTAATCAAAATAAATACAGGGAGGTATTTTCATTATAATCTTTGAAGATAAGATCTAAAAAAAGACAGAACATTTGTATCTAAATTCTGTTTCATTTATATTATAAGTGTACTATGTTTTAGTACACCTCTGCCTAACCTCATCACGAAGACGTCAACCAAGCATTCTGTACATGGGTTGCGGGCCTGTTCGAAAGAGATACCGTGGTCCCGGAACATAAAGCGCGAGGAAGGAACATGGATGGGTTTTAGTCTGTAAAAGTCTGACACTTCAAATAACTTCTCCCGCTCAGAGTGGGAGAAGTTATTTGATGATTTCCCATCCAAAAAAAAAAGCATTAACTAATCAAACTAAGTAACTTTATGCAAAAATTATTGCTGGGAAACGACTTTATTTTTGGGGTGAAAAATCATGTTTTGTGGTAGAACTCAATGTAACGCACTCAAAACATTGTGCTGATGGATGGATTGAATAAGTATCCCCGTTTCGGCGGTCCACCGCCTTCACAAGAATAGGTCCCAAGGGGGTGACGAGTACGACATGGTACTCGTAATATGTGACCCAGTTGAAGGGCACCACCCCATCTTCAAAGTCCGGTCAGTATGCTCGCTCTCGGGCATCATCATTGAGAGGCCTAAAAAGCTTAAAGTCGTCGGGCAGTGTCATCGCTGCCAGCTTTATGGCCACAGCCAAAAGCACTGCTACGCACCGCATAGGTGCGTAAAGTGCCTCGGCGATCATGCCACGGCAGACTGCACCCGTCCTAAGGACAGGAATCTCTGCACAGAGCCGCCTAGTTGCGTCCTGTGCGGTCAGTCTGGCCACCCGGCTAACTACAGGGGCTGTCCCAAAGCCCCCAAACAGTCCGCTGGTAAGTTGGCCAATCGCGCCAACCAACGCCAGCAGAGGGAAGCTCCCTCTTCTTTTCAAGTCCCCTCCAAGGTCCTCCCCGAGCGTCTCAGCCCGCAGAGGCCCTCCCCATGGAACATGCTGAACCATCAGCAAGCGTTCCCAGCCCTCGCGAAGTCCCAACCCAACCCCCCCATGCCCGGCCTAATGGAAAACCCTGTACCAGCGCCCACTCCCGTGGTCGCCCCTCAGGTCCTTCCTAAAACCCGCGCTCCCGTCACTCAAACCCGCGCTCCCGTCGCTCCAACCCGCGCTCCTGCTTCACAGGAATCTAACCTCAAATACTTGATGAAGTATCAGCCCCTTTGCACCCCTAAGGCCGACCGCATGGTGGCCGAACTCAGGGCTGCAACGGACCTTCAGCAAGTAGTTGATATCATTGATGCCTATCCGGTCATCAAGTCAGCCTTAAGCAACCTTAGTTTCGCGCCGTAATGGATATTACACCCGGAATCTCTTGCACCCAACCCCGGTCCCTTAGATTAGGTTACTTTAACGCCAACGGCATGAGAGGTCAACGCGACGAGATCGCCTCTTTCCTCCGTGACCACAACGTTGATGTACTCCTCATCCAGGAGACCTTCCTTAAACCCAGCCACCGCGACCCCAAGATGAAAAATGAAAATGAAAATGAAAAAGCGTTTATTCGTTAAAAACTCCTATTACAAAAAATGTTACTTCTGCCAAACTGTAAAGCAGTTTGTTGGCAGATGTAGCTCCCATATTTATTCTAATTTTATGTAACAACTCGCAGGTACTTTACCATTAATAGCAAAAAAAAAAAAACCTTAACTAAACAATAACTAAAACTAAACACAAATATCTTACAATAGCACAAAAGGCTGACCAGGTGGCGTACCATGATGTCTTACAGCATGATCGCCTTAATCCCATTCCAGAGTGAGAAAGAGATGGCGCTAGACGTTCTCTGTAGCTCCGTCTCTTTTCCACACCGGAACGACGTCAAAACAATCCTGCTGTAAGACGTCATGGTTACCCCGCAGTACAGATTGCAAACTACCGTTTAGTTCGCAATGATAGGTTACGTTGCCACAAGGGTGGCACTCTCATTTACTTTCGCAAGGAACTGCACTGCATCCCTATCGACCCCCCTCCTTTAAAGTCCCTACTTGAGGTTTCAATCTGTCGGCTAGCTATGACCGGTCATCAACCGATCCACTTAGTGTCTGCTTATTTGGCCCCTTCTAACACGTCGGAAGATCACAACCTCCTGGTTAATGATCTCACCCTCCTTTTCGGCTTAAGTGACTCCGTGATCATCGCGGGCGATCTTAATGCCAAACACCCAGCCTGGAACAGTAGAATGACGAACCCGAGAGGGAAAGTCCTCTACGATCTAGGTCTGTCTCTCAACTTTGACCCGATCGCTCCTATCGAGCACACCTATTATCCCGACACTCCCAGCTATCATCCTGACGTGCTCGATATAGCGCTGCTCAAGAACGTGAACCTTCGGTTACACTTGATTGAGACGTTACACGAGCTCCATTCCGACCATCGTCCAGTGCTCATGCACTTGATTCCTCGCTCGGGTATCATTGACCCCAGCCAACCCCCTCCCACCACTCTCACCACTGACTGGAGGAAAGTAAGCGATATGCTGAAATCTGAAACGTCACCGCTTCTTGATGGTATTCCCGACCATATTGTCTCTGTCGCAGACACCGAGGCCGCAATCAACTCGTTTACAGAACACGTTCAGTCCGTACTGAAGGATTGTTCTCGAGAAGTACCAGCGATGAGCGATCAACGCTGGATACTTCCCGACGACATTCGTGAACTGATAAACGAGAAGAATGCGGCCATACGTGCCTACAGCTCTTGGCCCTGCGAAGCGAACAAGATTCACATGCGTTCCTTACAGCGTGCTGTAAAGAAACGCACCAGTGAGTTTCGTTCGAGTCAATGGGACAAAACGCTCAGCGAACTTGAGCCCACTCACCTAGCTTTCTGGCAGCTTCAGAGGAAGTTGCGCACCTCGGAAGAGGTTTCTTCTCCACCCCTCATCCGTCCCGATAAGAGCGTCGCTTTTGACGACTCTGAAAAAGCAGAATGTCTGGCCGACAGTTTGGAATCCCAATGTTCACCGAGCACTCTACCAGTAGACAAGCAGCACCTTGATGAGGTGGATGCAGAAGTCGAACGTAGAGCATCGCTTCCCCCTGTAGAAGACCCCGATGACCCTCTCCCCGTCATCACCCCGGAAGAGGTCAAAGATATCATATATATCAGATAAGCTACAGCCTCGGAAAGCCCCAGGCGCCGATGGCTTCACTAATAGAGTTTTTAAAGCCCTCCCCGCCCGGCTCATAGTCCTTTTGGCTGCCATCTTCAATGGCGCCCTGAGCAACAATATGTTCCCCCAAGCGTGGAAAGAGGCCACTGTTATAGGTATTCCCAAACCTGGGAAACCGAAAGCCCAGCCTTCGAGCTACAGGCCGATCAGTCTCCTGAGTGCTCTCGGCAAAATCTATGAAAGGCTTATTTATAAGCGTCTCAGAGATTATGCCGAGACAAAGGGCCTCATCCCTAAAGAACAGTTCGGCTTCAGGACCGAACATTCTTGCATACATCAAGTCCACCGCATCGTTGAACACGTTAGCGCTGGTTTCCAGCGCGGAGCGATGACGGGCGTGATGTATTTCGATATAGCGAAAGCCTTTGACAAGGTCTGGCACAATGGCTTATTATATAAGCTATACCAACTCGGTGTGCCTGACCGTCTCGTGCTCATCTTACGAGACTTTCTGTCAAACCGTACCTTCCGCTACCGTGTGGGTAAGACGTTATCCTCTCCCCATCCTATCCGTGCCGGAGTCCCTCAGGGCTCCGTTATCTCTCCCCTCGCGTTCACGTTGTATACTAGTGACATCCCCAAGAACAAGAAGGTTCAGTTAGCCCTATTTGCCGACGACACGGCAATTTACTACACCGGCCGTTCTCAGACTAACATCCGTCGCATCCTCCAAACAGCTGTCGACTCGCTCGGCGCTTGGTTCCGTAAGTGGAGGATTGAGGTTAACCCTGACAAGAGCCAGGCAGTTCTGTACTATAAGGCACGCCTTAAGCGTTCGCCAGGTCCCCCCGTCACTATGTTTGGCAAGCCTATCCCTTGGGAGAAGCAAGCCAAATATCTTGGAGTTATTCTTGACGACCATCTGTCATTCAAGGCTCATATCAAAGCAGCTCGTGACCGAGCTGCCTTTGCTATGGGCCGACTCCATTTCATGATCACTAGGAAGAGCAAGTTGTCACTCAAGTGCAAGTTGCGTCTTTACACCGCAGTCATCCGTCCCATCATGACATACGCTTGTATCGTATTCGCTCATGCCCACCCGCGTCATATCCACACGATGCAGACCTTGCAGAACCGATTCCTCCGTAAAATCACCGGTGCCCCCCCGTACGTCCGTAATGACAGTCTACACGTAGACCTTAGAATCCCTACCGTTAAGCAGTTCATGAAACGCCTGTCCAAGCGTTACTTCGACACTGCCATCAAACATAGGAACCCCCTAATCGCATCGGCCGCCCGATACGACCCATCGCGTATTAGCTCAGTCCAACGTCCGCGTCACACCTTAGTCACCCCCGACGATCCGATCACTATCTTGCAAGAGAGTAGGAAAGATACCAGTACAGTTCGTAGATTGTACAAATACAAACCGAAGACATTCCGACCTCGCCGCCGAGGTCCGGCGCGTAATCCCAAGTCAATCCCTCCCCGACCCTTGCCCGAGCCAGCCCGCGATGCTGAGCCTTTAGCAATAAAACAGTCCCTAAATAATGACAATCAGATCCAGCCTGTCCCTTTGCTGCCCCCAGCGACGCCCTAAGCCGAGGTCCGTACCCCACAGGGGGTGCCCTTAGAGCGCTGTCGCTTAGTTTCACACAGGTTTGTCACAGGACTTGCCCGGTTAAGCAGAAGCTAGTCTTCGTAGACTGAACTGCGAGATGCCCTATCCAAAAAAAAAAAAAAAAAAAAATGGATTGAATAATACGGGGGTCGTGGAGGTGTTTAAAAAATCTTTACATTCTCCGTTACTAGAAGTTTCCCAGGTATGGTGTAGAACAAAATGATCGCAATAACGGGGAGAACAAGTGCAAAAACGCCAATTCCATTATACCTATCTTACAAAATATAGACAAGAAAATCACAACACGTAAGTCTAACATTACTTTCTCAAAGGTAACTACAGTAAGGGTAGTCGAATCTTTTGCGATATACCCCATTACACGGTCCCGTTAGATGTCTGTAACAGGCAATTTGAAGATTGCTTACTTTGATAACCGATACCGAATCAGGTTAAATAGCTATTTCAATTTCTAAGAGCTGAGCAATCTAATAACTCTCTATTACGGACTCCATGCTGGGATAATGTCAAATTGTATTTTTGTAGTTACTGATACCTTTATGTTTTTATTATTATATTATTATATGTATAGATTAAAGCTACGTATACAGGGTGTAAACCACCTCATCACAAAGCCGTTAACCAAGCATTCTGTACATCAAACTAAGTAACTTTACGCAAAAATTATTGCTGGGAAACAACTTTTTTTTTTGAGGTTATAAATCATGTTTTGTGGTAGAACTCAATGTAACGCACTTAAAACATTGTGCTGATGGATGGATTGAATAGTACGGGGGTCGTGGAGGTGTAAAAAGTTAAAATCGTACAAAAAAAACTTGCATTTCAAAGAAAACTTGTCAAAAAGTTGTAACTTTGACCCCCCATATCTCCGTAACTAGAAGGTTCCCAGGTATGGTGTAGAACAAAAAAATGATCGCAATGATGGGGAGAACAAGTGCCTTTCGGCTTCGTGAAGAGGTGTTTTACACCCTTTATGAAATGATAGTGTCTACCTTCGTCTTTGTCTGCATGGAAGTGGGATATGATCCCACGTGGACTTATAACAGGGATATAATGTGTCCTATGCGCTAACACAGGTCATGTCTACCCGTGTCCATTCAAAATGTATATTTGGAAACCTAGATATTATGTGATCCAATCGAAATAAATACACACCACGTTAAGAATATGTTTTATTTACAAATTATTTTGGTATTACGTTTGTATGAACTTTGCATGCTCCGCAGGCGTCTTAAATAGAAATACGAACTAATACACATATACTACAGATGATGAAATAAACTAATACATATAAATAGTTCAAAATACGAGAAACCTCATAATAATTACTACGACTACCTTGTGAGTAATTTAGTCTGACTTCAAATACATAGTACTTCCGAACTTTATTAGATTTAAAAGTACCAATATTACAAATAAATACAGTTCAAAGTAGGTTAAATATAAATTGTATCTGAACGAAACTGGTTGTAATATTATGATAACATATCCATTAATAAAATAATAACATTGAATGTTTACTCAGGATGTTAGACCATGTTCAATATGAGCTGAGTAAACTCAATGTAATGTACGAATATGTGAAAATAATAATACTCGAAAGTAACATTAGAACATAACATCTGCTGAAGTGTATAATAATACAGTCACGTGTACCTAATTACTGACTATTCGTTCATTTATATCAGGAAAAAAAATCGTTCTGTTATTTATTTGATCATCATCATCTACCTAGCCTTTTCCCAACTATGTTGGGGTCGGTTTCCAGTGTAACCGGATGCAGCTAAATACCAGTATTTTACATGGAGCGACTGCCTATCTGACCTCCACAACCCAAATAATACTGGGAAATACGATACCACTTGGTGAGACTGGTGTCAGACTTTTTGGGCCACTGGCTACCTGTAACGACTGTCAAAGATAGACAAATGACAGCCGGGACCAACAGCTCAACGTGCTTTCCGAGGCACGGAGGAAACTTGGTATGTAATGGTGGTCACTTATCCACAGACAAACCTAGGCAACCACGGCTTAACCTAAAGATCGACCCGAGCGGCAGTTATTATTTAGCCACGAGCTCCTGTAATTTTTATGTGAGTTATTAAAATAAAACTTTGTAGCTAAAGAAATCTAAGCGATATTGTACTTAGGGGTGTTTTTTTTTTATTTCTGTTGTTTCTGATTCTTTGTCGTTAAAATGTTATTTTTTAGTCAATCACAAAATCTTTTTTTTTTTTTTTTTTTATTCTTTTATTTTTAAAGGGGGTTTTTGTCCACATCACAAAATCTTGTTCTGCTTATTCTATGAAGCTTTATTTTTAGCTCGCTCTGGTGCCTTGCCAACCAGACCATTGTAATAAGACACAGAGGACGAAGAGTGAACTAATGTTT
Source organism: Xestia ashworthii (assembly GCA_950022955.1). Classification (NCBI taxonomy): domain Eukaryota; kingdom Metazoa; phylum Arthropoda; class Insecta; order Lepidoptera; family Noctuidae; genus Xestia; species Xestia ashworthii. Next base: position 1,073,969 of record OX465557.1, read on the forward strand.
CTGACAACTAATTGAAAAACTGCTCACCATATTTATAAATAAACTCCAATTTTCATGCCACGAAATAAAATAATATCTCGCTGAATATATTAGCGTTTCCTCGTATCACGCTAATATCGCCATGAAAAGTTGTTCGCTATGCAATAACCACATTAACCGCTCATGGCGGTATATTAAATATTGAATCACTTTAATAAAACCGCGCGCAATGAAAACAGTGCGGTGAGCCGCCATAGCCGCTAAACTTGTACGTAATGTACAGGAAAAATATACATTTTAATGCTTAATAACGACATCTAAACATTTGTCAACAAGTATTTCTGACGTGATTATAAGGTCTTTAATCATCATCACCATCTGCCAAGCCTTTTCCCAACTATGTTGGGGTCGGCTTCCAGTCTATCTGACTTCCACAACCCAGTTAGTACTAGGTAATACGATACCACTTAGTAAGGCTGGTTGTCAGACTTTTTGGGCCGCTGACTATCTCTAACAACTGTCAAAGATTTGCAAATGACAACCGGGACCAACAGCTTAAGGTGTTTTCCGAGGCACGGAGGAAACTGGGTACGTAAGAGTGGTCACCCATCCACAGATCAACCTAGGCAAGATCGGTTAACCTAAAGATCGACCCGAGGGGCTGTTTTATTTAGCCACGAGCTCTTAATATCCTCATGCGCAACATACCGTTTGTTTCTTTTTGCCATTTAAAATAGCTGCACAAAAAGTAAAATTTTAAACCATACTCGTACCTCCGATGGCGGATTATGTGGCGTATTCAATCATAGGAGTATACGTAAATGCGCTTCGTTCCTTATCAACCCAAGGAAGGTCGCCATGCCCTACGGCTATATCTTGAGACACATCCGATTCTTCAGATAATATCGACATTCTGTTCAGAGAATGTCGAAGTCTTCGCGCTCTTCTTCTGTCTCTTCATGCCGTACTCCAGCAATTCTTTCTCTCTCACTTTCTAACTGATTATGAATATTTTGTTGTGTGCGTGTTCGGGACAATGTATGATAATCTCGAGCAGCAGTTAGTCGCACACAAGTTCATCACTCGTTTTAAAAGACCGTAGAGATGTTAGTAGATAGTAGTAGAAGTTAGTAGATGTGCGAATATGCTGAGAACTCAAGCGTGATTCTGTATCGGAAAACGTTTCCGATTCGCGAGACAATGCATGTCGTTCACGATCAGCGGACAGTCGCACATCTATTCTTCACTGGTCTCTAGAGACCTGGATGTAGATGCATAAATACGCTGAGAACGCAGGCGTGCTTCGCGATCCGAAGAGGTTTCCACGGAGCAAGTTGCAGCCTGATGTTCTCGAACAGCATCAAATCTCTCCTGACGCTCTTCGGTAGATTCTTGGGATCTCACGATCCTCAATCTTTTAGCTCCTTTGGAACATTGGGAAAGAGTTGACCTCTTTCTAGGCATGGTTATAGTTTTGTTGTGAAGCTGCAATGCTGCTACGCGCTACGCCGTCGGCTTTTGTAGTGGCAGGATTTCCTCAATAATCCAGTAGTTTATACCTCATTTTCGAATATTCTGCAAGTTGTAGCTACTAAAATCTAAAATAATTTACACTGGAATACACGAGTTAAGCATTTATCGCGACAGTTTAATTTTTTTTTTCTTTAAGCACCTCTCAATTTTGAGCACCGTTTATGAATAAACCCTTCAGTGTATACGTTATTACTCTTTTGAACATTTTTACACCAATAAATGAAGCAGTTCTTGGAAACGTTTTAATAACAACTAACATGGCTTCGTCGGCACACTGTAATGTAAATTTCACAGTTTAATTTGAATGTAATCAAATTACAAACTTTTAGGAGGTGAAAGTATATTATTAATATAATATTAGATACATAATATTAGATATATATATATATTTAAACATATTTATTAGATAAATCACGAAAATATAATTAACATTTCTGTAGGCAACTTAAAAATAAAATCTGTTGTAGAATCAACTACTTATCGAATATACGAGTACAAGATCAACCCCTATTATCTGTGTACACAAAATGACTGTAGTAAAAAAAATATCAAGCATCTTTTTCAGGCTATACAAATAATCAGCATGGTTAGAGCTTTAAGAACCGCTTACGAGCTAATCAAAAAGCTCGCACGATGCAAAGCTATTGGGAATATTATACGCGACTTCCATTCGTACTCCACTTTGGTAAGCCATAGAGCACACACGACTAGTCAACAAGTGTAGTATCGATGGGACGTATGTAATTGCTTGATGTTTATTTCATGTACCAGAAACCGTTTAGCAAACTTATTTCTAAGTTTTGACGTATACTCATGAGTTAGCGCTTAACGAGTCGATCTACTAGACCGTATCCATGATGCCGTACTAGGAAAGTATCAGGCAAAAAAACATATTGAGAGCAAAGAAATAAATGCATTGTTTAAAAGTTTACTTTGAACTTAAACCATCAGACAGTTCATCAGACAATTAATTCCTTCAATCACCCAGAATCACTACAAAAACGAAGCAGAAAAAGGATAATATCCCAGCCATTCTCCAATGAATCAATTGAAAGACTGCAAAATGATTTCAATGACAAATTGGCTCAATTCATTATCAATTCACGGGGGACTAATGAGCCATTGTGTACGGAATTAAAGTCACATGTATTATAGTCGTGTGGCGACTCCGTAATTGAATTGTTGAAATTGCATCCACCTGCAGTCAGGGTTGGCTGAAAAGCTGGCTGAACAATGGGAGAAGTCGGATGTGTGAGGCGGATTTCATATTGTACGAGTTTTATTATTTGATTGTAGTGTGAATGAAATATTATCAAAACCGCACCGTGCCGAGGAAAACACATTCAGCCGTTGGTTTTCCCAGAATTTTTGGCAGTCACCACAAGTAGACAGAATCCGAAGTCCTGCCCATGGTTATGTCATGTTACCCAGTTACTGGATGGACTGTGAAACTGGACATCTAATTTCTAATAAAACCAACGAGAATTTTCGTAGAATAAAATCCAACACTCATTCTTTCAAATCCGTGTGTGGCAGCCCTGGTAGCTACGACCTCACTGCAGAGGTTTTGAACAAAAGGTAAATTATTTAAACGCCCGTGTAAATCACTATTAGTGGTCTTGAGAGAGAATAGCCGGTTTCTTTACAATTTAGAATGGGAACTACCATCCAGATAATTGTGAAAACCTTGCTTATTCCAACGTGTTTTACAAAATATCTATAGGTTTTAGGAGTACATTAAAAATAAGATTTGCTTTTTATGTTTTTATGTATAGGGCAACCCTATACATAAAAACATAAAAAGCAAAAAAAGTCTGGTCATACTACTTCTTTCAATTAGGCCATTAAAGGCACTTCTGAACATCAAACTTTTAACATCAAAATAAAATTTATTATTTGATTCGAATGCCTAAGTTAGTTCGCTCCGATCAACGTGGCTACCTACTCGTGCCTACTCGGTTTGATTAGATAGTTTAGATTACACGAGTTGACTGTGTCGTCTCAGAAGAGTTCTTAATTTTCATATTTTCGTATTTTCCTCTCTAGAAGCTGGGTATCTAGAAAGTTTGCATAACGTCTATATTCCACGCATCTGCTTTGTGTTTCCATTCAATGGCCTCGACAAAGCAGAATATGCGCGATACACAGTTGGTGCACGAAAATAGTGGATATTCAGCTTTTTCAACTAATTTGACTAAGAATGAACAAACACAAAGTACCGAAATACGAAAAATATGCGAGCTGCTTGAAAATTCTTCCTACGGCAACGCTAATGAAATGGAACTACAATCTGTTTTCATCCGGGACCACGCGACACAGAAACTGAAATTCTCCACAAAAGGTCACCACAGTTCATTTACCCCTTTCAGCCAAGATACATGGAAGAATATTCATTGCAGAAAAGGCAAGAAAAATCAGTTTTCATTTCGCTGCAACGTACGGCCATATATAAAGCGTTGATGTGTTTCGGTGGCTGCCAAGTTTGCACTCTTCCTCGCGTGTGCAGGGCATTAGCAAAGTATGTTATGAATGATTCTCTATATGCTTGTCTGGGTATGTATGTATAGTTAGAAGATAGGTCAGTTTGAATGTTTCTACACTGTTTGTTTCAAAAATGTAAGTGGTAGTTTAACAAATTTCAAAATGATCTTTCAACATCGACGATTTTGAACTTATGCGGTATTTTGCAAAGTTTACCTGTTCATTGAGGGTCAAACTAAGTAGAAAAGGAAACCAGTACAGAACATAATATTTCACCAAAAGATTTAAGGAATTTTTACGTTTTAGTGACAACTATGTTTGATCAGTGTTTTGAAAGCTGATTTCGAGAGTGTCAAGTTATTTCCTCTAGTAAACCCAAACATAATATGGTCGAGAACTAATGAGCGACTCATGAGCGCGGCGCGATAATCGCATATTTACGCGAACGATCGCTATGGTTGGGACGCATGATAAAGGTTACAAAATACGTTTGTAACTTTGTATACTTGCGGTTTTCTAAAAAATATACTAACAGAGAAATATACACAGTTAGGGACTGCGCAATAATTTTTAAAATGTCTTCTTAAACACAGCTAAGAAGATTATCATTACACCCTGGCCCTAAACAATTTATTTTATTACTCCGCATAAAAAAAAAATGTCGCAAATATCTCTGTAATACACATAAAGGTTGTTTCGCATCCCAGCAGTACTTAGCAGTAAAAGTATAATTTACAAGTTGAGTTATAAACATCTCTTATATTCACCGACTTTGTTATTGGCAGACGTTTTCATATTTCTTTCGACTTTTACTATCGTACAGACAGTTTATTCTGTTTTCTAACGGCTATTTTATCGTGGTATATAAATATGGACGTAAAAAATGGAAATAAATTTTACGTCACTCTTTCGTTGGTTGTATGGCAAATAAATGTTATTTTTTGATTATTATGATGCGTTTTGCTGTAAAAATATACTCAAGTACATGACTGCCCGTTGCTTGTACATATACGTACAATACATATGTGTGTATTTTGGTATCGAATCTGAGATTAAAGTTAGAGTGAGTTCCAACATTATATAAAATAAAATTTTTATTTCGACATCAACTTTTCATTCATCTAAAACCATTTTATGAAAGAAATTGGATTGTTTTCTAAACATCGAACGTTGAATACATTTGTGGTAAAATCTTTTCGCCTTTGGTTATTGGGATATTGAAGTATTTTACATCCCTGCAGTAGCTCCCTGATCTTTATTTCATAACTACTCACAAAATAAACTTATATTGTCACTTACGGGATATCTTCCGTGATTATTTATTGTTTTGAGCTCCCGATATTTCGACGCTGTTGCAAGCGCCATGATCGCGGGTTGACTGGAGACTGCGGGTGGATGGAAAATAAAATTGTTACGAGCAGAGAATAGTTACGAGAGTAGTTGTGTAAACTAAGCTAATGTTTACTCAATGATACGGCTTACAATATTGATTGATGAATGTTGGTTATGTTACATCACATACGTGATGATCACACATTTCCCATAAGAGGAGGGCAGAAATCGTACAACGTCCCCTGATGCAACGATTTATACTTCGTTGATGTTCATGAGCATTGTCGTAAATCAACCAACAAAGAAGGCAGTCTAACTATGTATTTCCTTCTAGGATAGTGCTGAAGTGAAATTATGCTAGTTTCACAATCCACCTTTTAACTTCAAAGATCAAAATTTGTGAACTACGCTAGTAGGTATTAAAAAACCTATCTAACTCATCAAATAGACCCCAAAAAGATTGTACGCGTACAAAATCCCAAACAAATTCACCATTCAACAGAACCCGCACTCACAGTACACAAATCACGCCAAATACTGCGAGGTAACCTCACCCGCAAGTACGTAGGCAGGTATTTGACGGATGGCATAAATTATACCTTTGTCTGACTTTATGACAACCATATTTTTGTTTACGAATAATTTAGGAGGACCACTCGAATCTCTTTTTACGTAACCCGCAGGAATGTGGGTCTCACGTGAATTTGTATGTTTGCTGAGTTTTGTGCGTGAAAAGGTCTGCCTTTGATTGCTGTTGAGATTAATGTATTAGTGTCAAAACACTATTGATTTGGGTTCCTTACTAAGCCAAAAGCTTATCATCTGCCTATAAGCTTTTTCCTAATTATGTTGGGGTCGGCTCACAGTCGTCAGACGCAGCTGAATCATAATCATCATCATCATTTCAGCCGAAAGACGTCCATTGCTGAACTTAGGGGGAGCCCAAATGTCGCCACATTAACCGGTCCCGTGTGACTCGCATTCAACGGATTCCCGCAACCTTCACCAGATCATCGGTCCACCTAGTGGAAGGCTTTCAAACGAAACATCTTCCGGTTCGCGGTCGCCACTCCAGATTTTTTCGGCCCCATCCGGCCATCCGTTCTGCGAGCAATGTGGCTGCCCACTGCCACATACGTTTGACAATTCTTCGGGCTACGTCGGTAACCTTAGTTCTCTTGCGGGTGTCTTTATTTCTGATTCGCTCACGCAAGGAAACTCCGAGCATAGCCCTCTGCATTGCCCTTTGGATGACTAAGTTTTCTGCTGAGGCCCATTGTGAATACTCGAGCCTTTCATTCTTTAGTTAATCGGCCATTGAGGTCGATGCAGTATGGTGCATGATAACCGGCTTGCGATCATCGATCGACAGTGAGTGTTATTTTGAGGCAAACAGCATTGGAATCTTTAAGTTGTGCACTGTTAAATAACTACGTAGTCAACATCTTTTTCATACTTGGAACAGATCGTATAATGCGTATTGTATAAGGCCAGCCGTCGTATGATTTGTCGTGCTCAATTTATTTTGATTTTTGATTGTATTTTCTGGTGAACTCAGATAAAGTATTTAAAATGTACCTACGGCTGTGTTTTTGAGCCTGTTACTCTTCTAGGAATCGAAAACTATCAGGCCAATTTTTAGCAGATATTTCAACGCTAACAAAAATGTTTTAGCTATTTCAAAACGATGCGTAGTGTGGTGCTTTTAAAATACTACGGTTTTTAAATTGGTTTTATATTTTGACAAAAAAAATATACACCTTTCTAGAGTCCACCACTATTTTGTACAAACGGGCCAGCCATACATGCATACACTTTCGCACGAAATGGTTTCCATAAAGTAATTGCTTTGACCCTTGTTTGATTGATTTATTAAGTTTTTTTGTCACCGACTTCTGAAGCTAAAGTTATCTTTCACTTTTTTGAAGTCGGTTCTATTTTTTTTAACCGACTTCCAAAAAGGAGGAGGTTCTCTATTCGACTGTATGTTTTTTTTTTTTTATGTATTGTTCACCGATTACTCGAAGACGCCTGAACCGATTTGAAAAATTCTTTTTTTGTTTGAAAGGGTATACTTCCAAGTTGGTCCCATAGTCGCCAAGTCGGGATCTGATGATGGAATCTTGGCGAAATCGAGGGAACTCTTCAAATTTTATAGGATAACGTACAGCAATTTTGGTATTTTCTACAACAAGTGAAGCATTTGCGTTTGATAAGAACCATTCTACCATCAGATCTGATGATAAAGCCAAGAGCCACGGAACTCCATAATGAGACAATGTATCCTACTTAGTCGTGTTTGGGCTTGTTGTAATTGTAACGGTATGCATTTTCCATGTGTACCAAGCACATGTGAACCACTAAAAAGTGAAAAATACAAAAATTTTTGCAAAAAATAAAACCGACTCAAAAAAAAAACCAAAAAACTGTAAAATAACTTTAGCTTCTGAAGTCGGTGACAAAAAAAAATAAATCAATCATACAAACATCACTTGTGCTTACCCCTTCACAGCGTACCGGTGCGGTGGCGTGATGTTATGTTATGAACTGGTGTAAACAATAGACAGACAATAGATTTCAGCAATCCCAGTCCATTTGCTATCATTTATTGAGGAGTTCCGTTCCATATCTCCGAAGTTCGTGATCAGATCATGACAATATTTCTATGGGACCAACTTGGAAGTATACCCTTTCAAACAAAAAAAGAATTTTTCAAATCGGTTCAGGCGTCTTCGAGTAATCGGTGAACATACATAAAAAAAATAAAAAAAATACAAACACTCGAATAGAGAACCTCCTCCTTTTTGGAAGTCGGGTAAAAAGAAATAGTACATCGCGTATCGTAAAGGAATTTGACAATCAAGTAGTCACTAGTTTTGAGAGTGGGCGTTGGCAGCGGGGCAGCGAGCGGGCTCGTCCTTGCAGATGTGTCGTGTTGAAATAAAGACGCACGAGTTTATCCTAGGTTTGTTGCAGATGGTAATTTAGAGAGTTCCATATGGAATAGAAAATTTTGAGACTTTACAAATACCCTTCAGATTTTACGAATAGGTGTCGAACATTTCAATTTAAGTTGATGCAGCGCGTGAATTAAACTGGCGTGCGAGAAGACGCGGCGCTGCCCGCTGCCTGCCCACTCTCGCAGGGCCCCTGCTCTTGACTAGCTTTTTCACAGGAAAATTACTGCAACTTTGAGATTCCGAAACTAAATTGCTTAGCCACTATATTGTAGCACGGTTCTTCACCTTCATTTTGATGTATAATACTATACTAAAATACGACTATTTCGATAAGAAAACAATTTAAATACGAAACGGCGCCGGCGAAACACGGAAAAAAATGGCCGGATTTGTTTACACTAAAGTTTTTTATTTTATTTTGACGTTTGTCGATGCATTTGGGCACATATAATTATTATAGAGTTGGGAAATATTGTTGAGAATGTAGTGGAGACCATAAATGCATGGCCATAGTAAGTACAGTCGAGTTTTAATGCATTTTTTGAAGGCGGGTATTTGAAAATGCGACTGGTTAAAGCCTTTAACCAGCAGCGTCTGAAAGGGAGGCGTCAGCGCGTATTCTCTGTTGTTTCATACAAATCGCAAGCGTTTATTTCAAACGTTGCTTCGCTGCCTGCACCCGCTCCCACCAGGACCGCCCACTTACACATAAAGTAATTGTCAAGTTATAGCCATTTCTTACGTCTGCCAAAGAATGACATGAAATTCCATGTTGTGTTAGCCGGCGAAATTCAAATTTTCTTACGCTTTTTGCAATTTACAGGGCCCCGATTCTCTTATTGCAATAGTGTCACGATAGGCTTTCGTTGATCTCATAATTGTTCATTTTGACAAGTTAGGTGATTTACTAACATCATCGCGTCATTATAACTATCCAATGAACAATCACGGACATTGCATTGAAAGAAATAGCTTATAATAGTAGTCTCGTACATAATGACAAATGAATGACTGACTTACGCGGTAATCTGCCAACATTTTGACAGTTCCTTTGAGAATTAGAGCGGAAAATTTGCTCAATTAGCACTATTTTATATTGCAATCTATATAGGCTTCTTTAATAAAGATAATTTAAAACACTTGTAAGAAAATAAATCTAAACACCGGCCACTAGAAATATAAACAAATAAACATAAAGTAGAAATGTCACATTTGACTTTCACAGCTAAACCGATATAATGAGTTGGATAGTTGCACATTTATCCACGTTCCGCATTACTTTTTATGTTTTTTGCTATTTACGAACTTCTTACTACTTCAGATTGATTTTATCACAAATAAATAATATGTAAAAATGTATATAAATTAAATCTGGCCTGAATAAAAGTTTAAAGGACAATGGGCATTATTGTATGAGTTGTGTCCCCACCCCTGTTACAAGTTGGGACTAGTAGAAACATGTTCAGTTAAGCTTTTTTATGATTAATATGCCAAGTTTTATTGTAATTACGTGCAGGTCAAAAGTTATTGGGCTTGCCTTCAAGTGAAAAATAAGTTTTTAATTTAAATAATGCTTTGATCATACTTTATAACATTTTGCGTTACATGTAAACATAATTATAACATTTATAATAATTGTACAGTAATCACAGGGAATAATAGTTATTTTTTGACGGTTATTAATAACCGCACAGTTGAAAATATATAAATAACAAAGAAAATAACACATTATGATAATTGCATTATTTCCTTTGTTATTTATATATTTTCAAATACATAAATAACAAAGGAATAATACCCATATGTAAGAGTACGGCTTAAACGTATGCAAATTGTTTACTAGTTAGTACTTTTAGTAGTGATTATTATCTATGATAATAATTATCATCCAGAAATGTCGCGGGTAACAATATGCTTGGCTGGTGTCTAGCCCAGCCAAAGTACCAAATAATACTCATTACGTGAGTGTAAGTACCTACAGTTCTTTTTCCCGTTAAACATGAGCTGTGAAATATAGTCAGCTAAACGCGGTCTTGCTTCTAATACCGTTCTTGAAACTTCATGTCTAACTCGCTGTCGAGTCAAAGACTGACTACAAGTCACACACAAATGTTCCGCAGTTCACAAAACAAGCCAAAGTCGATAGTTGCAAATGTAGAAACACCAGAAGTCCTTTAATAATGCGTAAGTCGTCAATAAATAAACAGAGGAGTAACAATTAAAAACACGGAAGTACAGCATAGCTACCAAAAACTGAATGTGCTGAAAGCGCAGATAAATAATTGCATGTAGATGCACCGGCAACCATCTCTTTCTAACTATAAGCAAAATGGCAATAGCGACCCCATTATCATTCATCAACAATTATGAGATTAATGAAAGACAACCCTGACACTATTACAATAGCAGAATCGGGGCCCAGGTCAGTATCAAGTTGTATGTTCACCTACCCTACCTATCCTGGAGCATCCACCTTAAATTAAGAGGCAAATACAACGAAGTTATCAGTCCCTCGTCAAATTGACTTCATACACCATGAATCTTATTCTAATAGCTCAAAATAACTAGATGTTCTTCTATAAACACAACCATACAACAGTCTGTTAGCTCCTGGCACTATAAACGATTGCTTGGCTCACTGACTCTTATTTATTTGCCAAAGGACCTAGATTCGAGGCAAGTTGATGAATATTCCTTGTTGCCAAGTATCTTAAAATTAAACCGGATTAAACTCGATCGTACTGGTTTCTGTAAGGGTATTTACTTTGAATCGCTTTAACTAATTAAATAGTAGTTTAGTGCCGCTGTAATTAAACGAAGGAGAAGAATGTGTTTTCATTTTGTTTGATTCTACGTGCGTATGTTTAGGCTGTGGAAAAGTAGGATTTACTTTTATTTTTTGTTCGCTGTGTTGAATTTCACAATAACGTCAATTGTTCACGTAATTTTATCAAAAAAGTTCAAATCCTAAATGTAGTACAGTTAAATCGTACTTTTGTTGCCAATAATTCATAATAAATAGACATATATTATTATTTCATCTTGAAGAGATTTTTAAAGGGCAAAGAAAACTGTGTTCAGAGTTTTATAAAAACAGATTTTTTTTTTCGTAAAGAAGCAATTTCAAAGGAACACATCGCTATTCATTTATTTTCTTTGATATCTTACATTTTCTAACATTGAATAATTTGCAGTCTCGTCCATCTGTTACCATCCGATGAATCAAATATGATTTAGTTTGTTCAATGCCTTGTTTCAATAAAATATTCAGAAATATATTTGCATAACCTTTTGTGTTCGTTGTTAATTTAATAAAAATCGTCCCTTATTTTACTGGCAATTTCTAACTAAACCATCTGTTAATACATTGAAAACATGTTTATTCTGCTTACATGTAAGCACATTACTATACACTCACACTAAAAACCTAACTTAAATTATTAAAACTGAAGTATTTTTCGCTATAATCCAATTTTTCTTTACACGAATCACACAATCGATCTTCACATCATTAAAAAAAACATCCCAATGCCACACATAAATATTACAATATAAAATGTCAACGCATTCATCATCGTAAAAAAAACCGTCAACAAAACGAGCATAAATAAAGAAATAAGAGTGCAACCCTAAGCTGATCAATCAATTTGCAACGAATACGTTAACACAACACACCACACTCATTCCATATAATATACCTGTCGAAACAGGTAATATTTGTCTTCAATCAATTTCTCTTTTTGAATGAATTACGAGGGCTATGACATTTTTTCTTGTATTTGAGTGTAACTCTCAAATACAAGAATAATTTGTGATATTTATTTAGAATATTCCCGAGAGAAATAATCAAACTTGGTTGGGTATGTTTTTTTTAAATTTTGTGGCCATAATATCTAAACCATAGAGGAGCTCTTAGCTAAATAATAACAGCCGCTCGGGTCGATCTTTAGGTTAAGCCGTGCTTGCCTAGGTTCGTCTGTGGATGGGTGACCACCCATACACACCGAGTTTCCTCCGTGCCTCGGAAAGCACGTTAATCTGTTGATCCCGGCTGTCATTTGTCCATCTTGGCAGTCGTTGCAGGTAGTCAGTGGCCCAAATTGTCTGTCAACCAGTCTTACCAAAGAGTATCGTATTACCCAGTATTAACTGGGTTGTGGAGATCAGAAATAGGCAGTCGCTCCATGTAAAATACTGGTATTCAGCTGCATCCGGTTAGATTGGAAGCCGACCTCAACGTAGTTGGGAAAAGGCTAGGCAGATGATGAATATCTAAACCATAATCACACATCTAAACTGTTATGATTATGGTTGATTGTCTATAAAACATAGTAAAGTTGTATCAATTTTCAAACCGGGTTATAAGAGTCATTCCAGCATTGAGTAAAATCTATGAAAAAATCATGCTGGACCAGATGTTATCTCACTTAAACTCAAATGGGATTCTGCATAGTCAGCAGTTTAGATTCACGAAGGGCAGGTTGACAACAGACGCGGGTGTAAAACTCATCACTCATATTTTGGAATCCTGGGAGAAGTCCCAGGATGCCAATGGAATTTTCTGTGATCTCTCTAAAGCGTTCGACTGCGTCGACCACAACACTGGTGTGTAAATTACTTATCAAACAGGCAGCAAAAAGTAGATGTAAATCGGAGACGTCCTCGGGGTCTCTAGTCAAGATAGGCGTGCTCCAAGGTTCAATTCTCGGTCCTTTCCTATTTCTTGTTCGCATTAATGATCTCCTTTAGGTGTAAACCACCTCATCACAAAGCCGTAAACCAAGCATTCTGTACATCAAACTAAGTAACTTTACGCAAAAAATATTGCTGGGAAACAAATTTTTTGAGGTTATAAATCATGTTATGTGGTAGAACTCAATGTAACGCACTTTAAACATTGTGCTGATGGATGGATTGAATAGTAAGGGGGTCGTGGAGGTATTAAAAGTTAAAATCTTACAAAAAAAAATTGTATGTAAAAAAAAAATCTTGTCAAAAAGTTGTAACTTTGACCCCCCATATTTCCGTAACTGGAGGGTTCCCAGGTATGGTGTGGAACAAAAAAAATATCGCAATGATAGAGAGAACAAGTGCTGTTCGGCTTCGTGAAGAGGTGTTTTACACCCTTTATAATGGCCAAATTATCAGATATAATTCTATTTGCTGTTGACACCTCGCTAATTTAAAAAAAAGATACGAATGTCCTACATGTCAACGAAAGTCTAACTATTCTCTCGAAATGGTTGGCAGCTAATAATCTTTTACTGAATGCAAGCAACAGTAAATGTTTAAAGTTCTCCTTACCAAATGTACCACAACGAGATTTAAATTTAAATCTTGACGGCAATAAACTTGACGTTATAGCGGAAACTGTATTCTTAGGGATTACTATCGATTCAAAATTGCAGTGGGGCGCGCATATTAGAACTCTTTCAGGTAGGTTAAACTCAGCTGCATATGTAGTAAGGAAAATAAGGCAGTTAACGGATTTAGCCACAGCTAGGTTAGTATACTATGCTTATTTCCACAGTATTATAAATATCATACGACATCCTGCTGTGGGGATCAGCAGCAGACGTTGACTCATTTTTTATACTACAAAAGAGGGCAGTCCGCGCGATCTATAAAATGGGTCCTCGCAAGTCACTCAGCGAAAAATTCAAAGTGATCGATATACTGACTCTGCCTTCACTTTATATCTTTGAATGTATTTTGTATGTCCGCAAAAATCAAAACTTTTCAAAATTAGAAGCGACTTCCATAATGAAAATACACGCAGTAAACATGAAATTATAATACCTAAATTCAGATTAACAAAAGCTAGCAAGTATTTTATTATAAACAGTATACGCTTTTATAACAAGTTGCCAAAGTCAGTCAGATAGAACTGACCGATGGAAAGTTCAAAATTATGAAAAAAGCATATTACAAAATCAACGTGGTCCACGTTGAAGACAAAGAAGTTTGGTTTTAATTCCTTCTGCGCATGCGGCTTCCCTGGTAGCTCCTAAACGGCACAGATTTGTGGATGTCTAATTATTCTCAACCACATTCTTCTTTATTTTTGATTCAGATTTTTACTGTAGTTTTCAAATCATTTTTTCCCATCTTTTGCAATGAATAGTTACAGCACTAATGACAATATTTGTGTCACTTGTTTAATTTCATTTTCAATTAAATTTTATTTTTTAAATATTTATTTACCTTTCCATAGATGCTTTTTTAACCTATTATTTGTGAATGAGTGAACATTGTAGGCTTTGTTGATTTCCAGGTGCTGTTTAACTTTTGTTAAATATTTATCTTGTTTTACATTTTTTGTATAGTAAGCAACGACCCGTTGCTGTAACATAATATTATTGTAACACCAAATGATTTGAAAAGAGTAACCATGGAGTTTCTTGCCGGTTTCTCCATGGAATCGACCAACACGAACCGTGCACCTTTTTCGACGTTTCATAAGTGCCCATCTAGGCCTATGTGAAATAAAATACTTAGATTTTTTGATTTTGTTGATTATGGTTTAGACATGGCCAAAAAAAAATATTCCCAAAGACTTAAACGTGAAACAAGTCTACTTGTTTTTGTTCCAACAAAATTGTTATTAGTATTAGGTCAAAACTATGCGTAGTTAAATCTGTTAGCGTATTTTTGATTGTGAACATATGTATGTACACGATTAGATAAGAAAAGAAAGAAAGAAAGAAAAGATATTTATTTGGCTTATGCCGCAAGTGAACACAACACAACAAAAATAGTAATTAAATAAAGTAAAAACACAATAAACAACACAACACAACACAACAACACAATATACACACACAATACACAATATAACACACAATATATTCCATTGGTTTTTATTGTTAACATAGTTCATAGATTCTATGGCCCGTTTGAACAATTATTATTGAGTAAGTTTACACGTGCCAAAGACACAACTGGTAGCACAAGACCTCAACCATTCTTCGAGCCCCCCTCCGTCATCCGGCTAACATTATTCAAACTAATCCAAATACATCTCAAACAGTTTCACCCTATTCTGTAACTTCACAGCCTGATTTCCATAACACAGGTAGACGTCCCAGAAACTAATCTTGACTCGATTCACCCAAGTTATTTCAAATTGTAACTAAGTAATTTTCATTTACGAGTCGTGCTCCTAATTAAAATGGATAGCCTTTAGGGATTTGGTTGCTAAAACTACGTGGAACAGCGTGGAGACCTTCAGGGTTACCTTCGAATCAATTCTAATAATCGTGCCTTGTTAGAAATTTCCTAATTGTAAGGGACGTCGGAAATTAATGCTGTTTTGGGAATTAAATGGCAGTTCTTTAGTTCTTTGTTCAGGGTTTTTCTGTTGGGAATGTGTTGTTGTACTGGGTAGTAAAGTTAGTTGTGGGTTGTTTAATTTATTATTGCTTTTGTTGTTAATAGAACGGTAAACTACGATATAATCATTGCTTTTACTATCGTTAGTTTTAAAGAGGTCACAAATCCTGCATACCAAAACTGCCTCATTGGTCTTAGTGCTTCCAAGCAGTACTGCTGAACCTGATGAGGTTTTCGGGTCGATAACCAGGTAGGGCAAAGTGTACTTTGATTTTTCCATCAGAAATTTGTCAGTAGCCGCCCAGAACTTAGATTTGTGTCCGGTTGATCCCTCTATACAGAGTGTAAACGGACCTTTTAAGAAGCCTTCAATTCAAGTATTCACACTTATCTAACTAAGTATAACTCTACGCAAAAATGATTGCTGGGAACCGTATTTTTTTGGTCGAAAAATCACAATTTACGGTAAAACTCAATGTAATGCACTCAGCTGATGGATGGAGAGATATTCAAAGTAAAGTAATGACCTTAAAAACCTCCAATAACATCCTTGGCTAGAAGGTTCCCAGGTATCGTCCAGAACAATAACATCCTTGACTAGAAGGTTCCCAGGTATCGTCCAGAACAATAACATCCTTGACTAGAAGGTTCCCAGGTATCGTCCAGAACAATAACATCCTTGACTAGAAGGTTCCCAGGTATCGTCCAGAACAATAACATCCTTGACTAGAAGGTTCCCAGGTATCGTCCAGAACAATAACATCCTTGACTAGAAGGTTCCCAGGTATCGTCCAGAACAATAACATCCTTGACTAGAAGGTTCCCAGGTATCGTCCAGAACAATAACATCCTTGACTAGAAGGTTCCCAGGTATCGTCCAGAACAAAAAAGAATCGCAATGAAGGGGATAACAAGTGCCTTTCGGCTTCTTAAGGAGGTAATTTACACCCATTATATGAAACTCAAACATCTGGCGAAAGATGGGTGTTCCATAGATACACCTCTACCTGACCTTTCAAAATGACAACTCAATTCTATTAATATAATATCGATTTCGTAAATTCCAAATTACAAGCTGATGTTTCATTTATCTTATCAATATGTCACAATTCCGAAGAAACTCAATACTAAAGTGATCAAAATGTTACCAGTCTTCGTAAATAATATAGAAAATGTCAATAAGATGTAATACATACTCGTACAATCATTCCTTGCGACGCCAATACGAAAACTTGGCGACATAGTACAAAATAACTTGTCAACACTTCGAATCAATCTTGTTTCTAATTAAACTTGTACTTGAGCTACAATGATAGACTGAGACATTATTCGAAATGCTAAAATAGACGCCATTTGAAATGAACCAATTGG
This sequence comes from Xestia ashworthii, assembly GCA_950022955.1. Taxonomy (NCBI): domain Eukaryota; kingdom Metazoa; phylum Arthropoda; class Insecta; order Lepidoptera; family Noctuidae; genus Xestia; species Xestia ashworthii. The sequence goes on from OX465557.1 coordinate 1,090,957, forward strand.
AACCATAGTACGAAGATAACCAGTAAACCAACTAACTGTTCCTTTTTTGTGAAATCAAACGCATGTGTTAGGCTTGTGAATATCTTTGTTATGTTGTCAAGACAGCTGGTTACGTTTTAAGTCTTTAGTAAACTCATACTCAAAAAAACTCAACCACTTTGAGGATGAGACCACCTCGACTTATTAAGGAAACCTGCAAGCTTTAAATTCGTGTGTCAACGCTTTAGAAGTATGTGAGTCGATGGAATTAATGTTGTTCCTAGTTGCACTACTGATATTTATACTAATAGGTATGTTTACTGTGCTGTGGTTTGAACCATCTTGATTTTGTTTGTGGTCGACAATGGGAATGTAAAGTTTCGCACTTCAATTGTTAACAGGTGTTTACAGCGTCTGTTTAGGATAGAACTCAACTTGTTGGAGTCAGGCAAAGGAGCGACGATGAGGAACGGGTGAAACCGCAGTCTGTTCATTGTTGTGAATCTGAAGGACGGAAGTTTGGTGGTTTTCATCATTTATAAAGCATTACTTTCACGTTCACTGTTCTTCGTCACGTAAATTATGTTTTGATAGACTTTATTTTTTAAAATACTGTTTGTTTTTGTTTATTGAAATAAAATGTAAGGAACAAAAGAAACAGGCCATACTTTGTGCACCAAATATGGTTTATTTCTTTTATTCCTAACATTTTATTTATCCTCGGAGGTTTTTGTACGGTTTGCGTAATTATTTTTTAACACCAACAACAGAAAAAGACAAACATGTAAAACTTGTGTCCAATGGATTAACATATCGCACAAAACTTTTGGATGGACTGAAAAAAGAAGACACTTTTCGGGGTGTCAATATACAACATGCTAAAGCAAGCAAGAGTGCGAAGTCTCTACCTAAAGCTTTATATACATGTGGGATTTGTTTGATGTGGGCCAAATAAAAGCACTGATGGTTACTATAAACTTTAATTTATTTTTACACGTCTTTGTAGCTAACGTCCTTCGTCTTTTCTCTCCGTATTCCAGTCTCTTAATTTTTCACCTTTCTTAACATTCACTTGCTTTCTCTTTCACTCCTAGACTATTATATACTTTCATCTCTTTCATTCAACATGCTTCACATCTGTCATTCATCTTTACGTTTCATTCCACTCTCTATCATAACATTCCGTTCCTACAATTCGGCCATTCTGATATCTGACTGTCCCCAGTCAGATCTAAACTGAACAAACAGAACAACACCATTCTCAACTTGAGCTTTATACAATAACAACTTAATTTTTAAAAACAGAACAACACCTTTCACTACTTGAACTTAATACATTAACATCTTAATTTAAATATTTTACACACCTTATCATACCCTTCTGCATTTAACCACATCACTAATTAAGTACATACTGATTAACAAACTCTAACTAATTTACTTCTAGTTACATCTTACAATAAACACAAAGATAACAATGAGTGTACACCATGCTATAGGGTGCACTGTACTAACACCAATAAACAACCTTCATATTAGGCAAAACTTAACAAAAAACTTAAAACTAGGTTTAAAAATAACAAGCAAAACTATATCAGGCAAAACTTATAAAACTAGGTTTTTAAAAAAATAACAAGACAATCTTCACATCTTCCACTAGTACATCTCATGGAAATTTATAGAAACTAACACAGAGTACGTAACTAAAAAGTATTTCAACGCTGGTAAGCGGTACATCTTTACAATGCCTTTTTCCTATCTTACAATATTTACATGACATAAACTACACCGTTATAATGGAATATTAGGTCAAGAACAACCCCCAAGTATGCCCCAACCTAACACAACCGCTGAAAAAATCTGACCTACTCACCTAGCTCAACACTATCGCCAAACACCGGCCATGGTTTCATATTATCGGCAGAGGAAGATGTCACTCGTGAACCATCCGCCATACGATCTATCTTCTCAAGACACTCAATCGGCTACAATCTCTCCTACAACATATTTTCGACTTTCCTTTCTTTTTCTATTGTACGTCCTACAATTTTCATCCTGAATTTTTCTTATTTGATCTTTCGCCTTCATCTTTAAGTCTTCCCTGTCTTGTACAAAATTACTTCTATGCTCTTGCTGAAGCAAATCATAAATCTGTATATCTTCCTTAGTTTTCATCTTCGTACCCAGCAAGAGTTCAAAAGGAGTGGTGTCAATGCTTCTTTGGTGCGTGCTATTCAGTGCTCTCTGCACTCGGCTGACCTAGGTACTCTATACGCTGGCATAGAAGTTGCGCTTTCTTCCAATTTATCTGCAGACCGTACTGTGATGCAACATCCAACACATCCCTCAATCGCTGCAAAGCCTGGCATTCATCAACAGCAGGTATTAACAAATCGTCAATGAATATGACTATGATTCCTTTTGCTATAAGATCCTGAAACACCATAGTTATAAATCTCATGAAATACTTTGGACAAACTGACAACCCAAAAGGCGCCCTCAAAAATTCATATTGACCATTGTGTGTAACAAAGGCCGTATACTTGATGCTGTCTTTATTAACCTTCATGTGAAAGAAGCCATTCTTCAAATCTAATACGCTAAATACACGAGCATTACTAAGTTTATCTATCAAATCGTCTATAATGGGCAGAGGAAATTCATCCTTAAAAATCTTTTTATTGATTGGTCTTTAATCTACACAAATCCTTGTACTACCATTTTTTTTCTTGATCAACACCAAAGGAGAAGAATATTCAGAAAAACTTACGCGAATGATACCATCCTTGAGCCACTCAGCTACTTGCTTCTCCACTATCTGCTGTTCTGCTAGGGATATACGTCTTGGTCGTTGAGCGACTGGTATGTCATCCTTGAGCACGATTCGCAACTCTATCGGTGCCTCCTTTACCTGCTTAGGGTTATAATTCTTCACACAGTCAATAACATCTTGCCGCACCTGCTTATTCTTAATGTCACCTAAAACAAATGGCTGGTCCTGACTAACAACACAACAAACCTTTGACAACCAATTGTTTAAGTTAGGTGCAATCAGTATTGACCCCTTTGACATTATAGTAAATACGTCTTTGAGGAAGTCTTGACCCAATATAACACTACACGGCATAGCATGCCTTGGAACAACATAAAATGTAGCATTGTAATCGTGTCCGTCTAACAATACAGAAGCAGTTAACTTTTCCGTCGACACTATACTGCCTCCCAGGCCTACTAGATTCGTAGCGGTTTTCACACACTCCGGTGATCCTAAATGTACGTAAAGCTCGGTACACATTAAGTTCAGTTCACTTCCTGCGTCAATTAACGCGGTCACTTCGCACTTATTGATAAATATCGTCTTGCAGGCATTTTCAAAACGTATTTGCGCCGGCGTCTTTATCTCGTCGTAAACATCCGTGAAGTTAGCGTCAGTTCCCACGGCGTTCGCCATCATGTCAAAAGAACTGTCATGGCTGCCGTTGCCAACCTCGTAAACGCTCGAAGTGAAGTCAGCCACACACATCGCTCGTCTATCTTCGGAAGAGTTCGGTTTCCCTTTCATTTCACTTCGCCAATCTCGTTCCTCGTTCCTTTCACTCGTTCTTGACCGAATGTTTCCGCTTTGTTTACATTGCGTCGAGATATGCCCAAATTCGTTGCACTTGAAACATTTCAGACCTTTTTCTTTATTAGGACACTGTGACGATTGGTGATTTCTTTCTCCACAGCTGTAGCACCTCTTTATGCTCGTAGCAGCACTACATTCGCCACTCTCAGGCTTCTTATTTCGGACGTAACTTGCGGTCATCTTTTCTTTGATTGTTTCGTATATTTTGATTTTTTCTTTGAGCTCCGCGTACGTAGTAGCACCATATAACACCATTTTATTCACTTCTGAATCAATTATGCCGTCTATAATGTACTTTATGGCGACATAATCAGGCATTTTGCCGCGTTTTCCCATTTCTTTCATAACTAACATGTAGTCTAAACAACGTTCGTCTTTCTTCTTCTTTCATGCTGCCATCATTTCATGTATGGTTTTGCTATCGATCGTGTCGGGAAATTCTTTCAACAAACCCGCCTTCAGCTCGTCCCAACTTTTGAATGGTTTTTCAGATTTTAACCACAGGGCTGCGGTTCCCGTCAGAGATCTTCTAGCGACTATCAGAGTCTGAAGGGGCGTCCATTGAAATATCTCAGCGTTATCGTCAATGTCGGTTACCCATCTAGCCACCGAATACGACTTATCTTGTCCGCTGAATTTGGCCACCAAGTTCTCCGTCTGGAATACACCCTGATCTCGGCAGAACGGTAGACTCGTCGATGCAGCTGCCATGCGGTCGTCTTCGTCATAGTCCGCTTGACGACTTTGTCGGCGATCCTTTTTATGTCCAGTTCCACCCATATTTCGTCTTTTACTTCTGTTACCGTCTTCTATAGTCTTAACCGTCGTTTTTCTAGAGCAAAGTCCCCGGCCGCTCCACGTCAATGCCGTCGGTTTTTCTGCTCTCGTCTTTTCCTGTGCTTTGGCCCAGCAAACTGGAAATATCGAACAATCCCGGACGAGCCCCCAAAAATATGTGGGATTTGTTCGATGTGGGCCAAATAAAAGCACTGATGGTTACTATAAACTTTAATTTATTTTTATACGTCTTTGTAGCTAACGTCCTTCGTCTTTTCTCTCCGTATTCCAGTCTCTTAATTTTTCACTTTTCTTAACATTCACTTGCTTTCTCTTTCACTCCTAGACTATTATATACTTTCATCTCTTTCATTCAACATGCTTCACATCTGTCATTCATCTTTACGTTTCATTCCACTCTCTATCATAACATTCCGTTCCTACATACATTGTTACAACAAAACGGTAGAAATATTTCTTATAAAAAATCGCAAGTGACGATGCAAAAAAGAAAATCTGAGCATTTATCTGCTATCAGCGTAAGAAACTCCGAGAAAAACGCAACTCGACAACATTCCCGCATCCCTTTTGACGCTGAGCGAAGCGATTACGCACTTTCATCTAAACAAGCTTACTCAGAGTTAAAAGCCAATTTATCAGCGCGTCTCAAATTGTGCATTATCATTTGTACCCGTCCTTTCACGTATGTGTGTGTTCGAACATTCTCATGTGTGTGTTAAAATCGCGTTCGAATTTACATTAATCTTTCAATGTGTGCGTGAATGTGTGTGTGTTAGTGGATGTGTTGATGTATGAGTGTAGAATAATGTTAATGTTCGTGTCATGTGATTTGGTCGGGAACATTACATGTGGTATATCAATGTTGTATTGAATAGCTACGGTTAATGTCCGCCTGATGGAATTAAATCAAAAAAGAGATGTGTCAGAAGGTAGGAAGAAAATAGCAAAACTATGAATGATTTCCTCTATGATATTTCGAAGAAATTAAACTATGGTAGGTACAATTAGATTTTTTAATATTGTGGGGAATATTCCCGGTAATACCTATTGAATATGTTTAGAATTTGTTGTTGGAGCTTGTGGCTAAATATTACCAGCCGCTCGGACCGATCTTTAGGTTAAGCCGTGCTTGCCTAGGTTGGTCTGTGGATGGGTGACCACCCTTACATACTGAGTTTCCTCCGTGTCTCGGAAAGCAAGTTAAGCTGTTGGTACCGGCTGTCATTTATCCATCCTTGGCAGTCGTTTCAGTGGCCCAAAGAGTCTGACAACCAGTCGTACCAAGTGGTATCGTATTACCTAGTATTAACTGGGCTTTGGCGGTCAGATAGGCAGTCGCTCCATGTAAAATACAGGTATTCAGCTGCATCCGGTTAGTCCGGAAGCCAACCCCAACATACTTTGGAAAAGGCTGGGCAGATGATGATGACCTACAGAATATGTTAGATTAATGATTCCCTTTAAATAAGCTGCTGCTACGATTACGTTTGAATTCAACATTTCTACCACATTTACTTGGGCTTCTATTTCCAGTAATTAGCAGAGATACCGCAACACACACGGTTCGCAGAAGCACTAAACTGTTTGTTTACGTGATTGGCTAAGTAACTAGAAACGCTTGATTGACTTCCTAATAGGTCTGTTATACTGTTCTTGCTGATAGATGTGCCATTATATTTAGAATAGAAGCCGTGAGTGAAATGCAAAAAAATCATAGAGACTTCTTTCTTCACCTATTTATTTTCATAGTGGTTGAACTTTCCAAATTTCATCCTTTTTACTCGTTTTCAAATGACGCTGATTAAACGGGACTTGTTTAAAAAAAAAAACACAATGCACTTACTTTTCTAAAATGGGTATCTAAACTTTCGTTTGGTACGTGGTTACAATTCTAAAGTCCTCGTGTACACAAAGCCTATCACGATTAGGTATAGATACGCACATATCGCCAAAACACACCAACTTTTAGCACCCCCATAACCCATAACCGATAAAAGTAAAAACAAAATGGCTTCCGATATGAAGTGTACGACCGTACGTGTGTTGTTTGATCACGTAGCGATAAAATGCGACAAAACTTTGAACGGGAAGTTACATCGCTATCAAGGACGCAGGCCACTTGTCATCTCACCCTGAGGGGGATACGAACATATTATTTGTCTTTGTAACTCTTCAGCTGATCTACTCGTATTATTTTTGGAAAAACTCTTTTGTTTGCGATTGTACTTTTATGTAAATGTACTAGAAGATTTTAATATGAAATTGAAGGAGAACGTACGTACTGCCCGAAAGTCTGACCACCAGTCTTACCGACTGGGTGTGATAATTAATATCTAGTAGCTGAATTTTGGAGGTCATGGAGGTAGGCATTCGTATCCGGTAAAACTGGAAGCCGACCCAAACATAATTTAAAAAAAAACCGGCCAAGAGCGTGTCGGGCCACGCTCACTGTAGGGTTCCGTAGCTTCCCAGACCATTAAAAATACCAACATTTTTCGTCAGCAAAAATAACTTTGTTTTTCATAGTATTTGTATGAAAAACAAAGTTATCATTTGCGTTTTTTTGAAAAAGTGCTATATAACTCAAAAACTATTCAACTCATCAAGTTGAAAATAATTTTCCTAGAAAGTTCATATAAAGGTCTACTTCTGTGATTTTTTTCATATTTTTTAAACTTATGGTTCAAAAGTTAGAGGGGGGGGGACACATTGTTTTTGACTTTCGGAGCGATTATTTCCTAAAATATTAATATTATCAAAAAATGATTTTAGAAAACCCCTATTCATTTTTAAATACCTATCCAACAATATATCACACGTCAGGGTCAAAATTAAAAAAAAAATCGCTCCCCACTTTACGTCTGGGGGAGGTACCCTAATAAAAATGTTTTTTTAAATTTTTATTTTTGCACTTTGTCGGCATGATTGATATACATATTGGTACCAAATTTCAGCTTTCTGGTGCTAACGGTCACTGAGATTATCCGCGGACAGACAGACAGACAGACAGACATGGCGAAACTATAAGGGTTCCGTTTTTTGCCATTTGGCTACGGAACCCTAAAAAGGCTAGGCAAATGAGTAACAGATATTACCTATCGCCGTGATTACTGTGCACGTGGTTACATTGTAAAAAACATCTGTAAAGGATAGCACTATTCTTATTAGTCCTCTTTCAACTAAGAAGATTACGTTCTATCAGATTTCGTTACCCTTGTCATGAACCTCTAAATCGACGTCTAGTTATCCACTAAAATAACTAAAACACGGGCAGGTAACCCAAAATTACCGGCGTGACCCTTTAAAACTAACCTAACTTGCTACAAGTCCTGTTCCCTAATACCAGGGCCGCCTACTCGTATAGACGTACCACGTATATAACTATCCCTAATTCCGTCACATAAACGTAGGAAGGGTCCAGAGAATTTAATCAGAACTAATTCACGGGGTGAAGGAAAAGTTTTCGACTTTACTTACCCGGACCGGCCCTAGGTAAGATTGTATGGACTTGCGACCTTTTGTCTCAGAACCGTGTGCTGTTTTAAATGTAGGAGAAGTTTTGATTAAATGTTTGTATAGGTTATGTTTATTATTCTTGAGCTATATAGACACTAGACAGGTCTCGGTTGGTGTTTGTGAATGGATCATTTGGGTCCATAGATACATCCAACTTATGAGAGAAAACCTTGACAGTGGCTTACTGAAACCGACTTACTTAAGAAAACATGTAGTGAGACAAAACAAAAAAATCTGTACCCGACATGAAAAATGGTCTACCTAGACATCATAATTTGGTTATTTGTAAGTTGAGGTCGGCTTCCAGTGTAATCAGCTTTAGCTGAATGCCTAATCGGCCTTTATCGTTTCTCCTGCTGGGACACAGACCACTTCTCTATGAGAGGCAATGCCATTATCCACCACACCGGCCCAGTGCGGGTTGGTAGATGTGGCATGTCTTAGACTTTTTAGTCTTGGACATTTTGGTTTTCTCACGATGTTTTTCTTCACTGTTTTGAGAGCAGTGGTGTTGAAATAAATTACACAAAGTAATACGCTTGCCTGGATTCGAACCCACGACTCACTGCTCGTTAGTCGGAGCCACCACCACTAGACCCGCGCTGCTCTTGTAAATTAATATTTTCCATGAAATTTCTGCTTATTTACCTAACCTCCACAACCTAGCCCAAACCTCTGGCAATACTAATCGACAGACTTTCTGGCTTCTGAACCCCTAACGGCTGTCTAATAGGCTATTTGAATAGGCTAGACACAAATTACGAAATAAACCAGAAATCCTCTACTAATTAAAACCACCTGAAACATCTTACAAAAGGGTAGTACCCACCTCACTTCAGCTCCGAATACTAAATCCCCAGCCGGTGAAAAATTACATGTACTTAGTGGCCCATTTCTATTTTAGTGAGTTGTTGGTTCAGCCGGTTTCCTAAGCTCGGATTAGCGCGTAACTAATGTTCTCAGATTTAATGTGAATAATGAAGTACTACGTCAGTAATAATTAAATTGCTTGCTCAGCTAATACTGTAATTACGTTTGAAGATGTGGGGAGAAAAATGGTTTTAATATTTTGTGTTGTTGCTTAGAGGTTTTGTTTTAATGTTTTATCTATGTTATGGAGATGATTAAATATTTATCAGCAATTATTTTTCCACACTAACACTTTTACTACTGATTGTTCCTTAGTGACGTGGGACGAGTTGCAGAATGAAAATATTATTTATTTTTATTTACATCAACTCGTCGTAGTGAAAGCGAATTGTGTGATTTGTGGTTATGTGTAAAATGTTATCATCTTGTTATGGGAAGATAAAATCCACAAACGTCCACTCAATAAAATAATTAATTTTATTGCGATTCATGTAACAAACGATGGCAAGTTTATTATTTATTTATTATTCTTGCATGGAATAGTATTTACTATCAGCTGTGTAATGAAACTCTGAATATTGTATTGCTTCTTAAATATCAATAAACGGTAATCGTAACCTCGCATTTGCATCCTTATACAGTTTGTGATAACGACAGATGTGGCAAGTCAAAAACCGGTTTACACACGATTTTCGTCGCAACTTTCGTTGTACTTGGTAATAATGTTGTTTTCCTCATGTTTGTTAGATATTTTGTTCCGCGTTTTGACATTACTATCAAGTTTTGTATACAAAGTCTTTTCAAGTGGTTTAAGAAGTACGTAAATGTTAAACGCAACTAATAATTGCAACGTTTAGTTCACATGTTGTATCCTATAGAAAGTGTAAAAACGAGGTTATTAGAATAACCAAACAAACTACACAAACAAAACACATTCGTCATTCAAAATAATAACAGTAACATAACAAAGAACGGACCAGAAAATCTGTCCCTGGCGGATGTGTCGACCAATACCGACTTGTCCATTATTTCCCTTACCTTTTGCTTTCGTTTTGTCCCGAATCGTCCCAGCGGCCCAAACCGTCCCGACAGGGACGCTTCCGTCATAACTGTATCTACAAGTTCCGTCTCCCGGGACTATTGGCAGACGTTTTGTTTTAACGTTTGGCAGAAATTATTATAAATTAATATGGTATTTATCAGTTATATTTTTTTTTTGAAATTGAATATAAAATATTAGGGGTTCTCGAAGAGTTGTTATGACATTGGGGTTTTGCCTGTGTCGAAAATAATGTTATTATTTTTTTGAATAATATGTAAAAAATTCTGAGGACTCTGTGTTTCATGCCGTGAAACGATAAATCGTATAGACATTTCGTCTGATGAGGAAAACGTAAGAAAAATGTTGAGTATGAATGTAATTGGCAATACGAGTAGAGGAAGACCAAAGAAACGATGGATGGACTGTGTGAAGAATGGTATGTTTAGCAAAGAGGTGCATGACTGAAGAGATGATGAGTCAAAGAGAAGTATGGAAGAAATGTCTTCTTCTTTTGGGGTAGAGGCAGTAGAATGATGAGGATGATAAAAATGAAAAGCTGGTGGAAGACCTGTCTTTAAAACCATGAACTGATCAAAATTAGTATTATGAGAATTTCTTCGTGTGTTTATGTCCGTGACATCACCATCTCAGGTCCAGTTGAAATCCAGCGTCGGGCACTAGCTGCTCGGCAATATGCTGAACTGGGCCTTTTTGGCGCCGCCGTGAGACACAATATTATCTCTTTTGTTTTCTGTACAGTTTTAAGTTTCTTTATTTACTTTTTATTGTTTAGTTTTAAGTTTTTACTTTATTTAATTCCTATTTTTGTTATGTTGTGTTCACTTGCGGCGTAAGCCAAATAAATATCTTTTCTTTCTTTCTTTTCTTTCTTCCCTTGGCTCACTCATGCATTTAATCGGTTTTCTCTACCGGTTTGGTACTCAACCGGAGGCTATAACGTTATAGTTATGTGAGCAGACGTTTAGTTTGCATCGCCAACCGCCACCGCCAGTTAATGGATAAGACCTATGGTTTCAGTATAAAACTAGCCCGGTAAATTCTTATAGTGCACACATGAACGGTATTCTAGCATTGCCATACAACGTGGCAATGCTGCGAGCCTTCTAAGCACTTTTCAACCGACTTCCAAAAAGAGGAGTCGACTGTATATTTTTTTTTATTTGTGTTTGTTACCTCAGAACTTTCGACTGGGTGAACCGATATTGATGATTCTTTTTTATTTAAAAGCTGGTGCTTCCCGTGTGGTCCCATTTCAATTCAGAAGTCGGTGGCAAAAAAATTGAAGCAATCAAACAAAGGTTTTCTAAAGCTAAAGTTATTTTTCACTTTTTTTTTGCTTTTTGAAGTCGGTTTTATTTTTTGCAAAAAAGTTTTCTCCTATTGATGGTGATGTGGACGAATATTTAGAAGGCCACGTTCAACAAATAACTTATTACATTCGTAATAAGTTATCATACATGAAAACTGCGAGTTGAGTCTTCATGAATAAACATACGACAAAGTGTACTGAGAATATAGTAGAACAAAAGATTTTCTCGCTCTGATTTCTTTTACTGTATGACTGATATTGATGTTGGAATTTATTCGTAGCAGCTGTCAATGGCAATCTTCAATGATCAAATGTGTATTTGATAAAATAAAGATGCCGCTCATAACAATTTACATTGTTTTCGATCTGCCAATCTTTCTTCAATCAATGATCTTAATGAGCACCGGTTAACAAAGCCATGCATTCCATTCATTCAAATGTATAGGGATCGTGTAGCATCGAAAATCGGTCCCGTTTAAAGATAAAAACAAATAACCGAACTTTCAACTCATATTTCGGTGATCTGATATGTGACGTCAATGTTACAGGTATCATCTTTTGTAGCAGCACAATAGCATCCTACATTTGTTGCTTTCTTTTGTTTCAGATCTACCACGGTTCGTGGGCCCAGGGTCCAACGTGACCGTGGCAGTCGGCAGAGATGCCGCTCTTACCTGCAGGGTTGATAACCTGCAAACATTCAAGGTCAGTCAATAACAAATATGATAGCAAATGTACTTAGGTAGTTTTAGTAACAACATATCTATTATCATTGAGAATGGTCGCGTTTACAAAAAAAAATGTTCCTGAAAAGAAGAAGATCACTTTCGTACCGGAAAATTAGAAGTGTGCGGAAGCCGAACACCGAACAATAATAAAATTTATCAAATAAAATCATCTACAATTAATAGCACCCACGTAAAATCTCAGACAAAACCACATCCACCCCGGATACCGTAAAAAATAGCCCTACACATTCTCCCATTAGTTTCTCGCTCACTTAACCCCTTATCACTCTCCGTCTGGTCCTGGAGATAGGCCGTGCCCAACGAGCCTTAGAAAAGTGTTCCGTGTTCCACCCGGGGAGGCTTCCTTTAACCGCTTGGTCTATGATCTAGCTATGCGATCGAGCGTCATGCGTCTTGCGATAGCGACTGGGGTGAAAATAAATGAAATAAGGCGCTTGGAACATGACTTTTGGCCACAAGTACACACTTTTTTCTTCACGTATGGATCACTAACGGCCATTTTCAAAAACTTAATAGCAGGTAACAGAAGGTTGCTAGGTTGCTATCTCTAACTGTTTGATGTTAATCAGCTTACGGAATGACGGGAAGGTGAAGCGGATAAGATATTCCAATCTAACTTAGTTTATAGAAACACCGCGACATTTCTTGTTGCCGCCATCTCTGTCGTAAGCGACCTTACTGCAAAATGACACCACTCACGCGATGGAAACAAGTCTCACACGTTTGTGTTGTGCTTGATGCAAATCGCATCACACGAAGCCGTGAACGGGCCTTTATCGTAGGACGCAATTGTTGGGCCCATGTGCCTGGTGGAAATAGAATTTAGTTCTAGATTTTCTTATTTCTGTGTTGATAGATGAGGGTTGCTAGGGAAGAAAGTGAAATGGCTGGTAAGTTATTAGATATCTATTTTGATTGAAATCAGTTCGATTTATAAGCACTGTGTAGTAAACTTCTATGTTGGGGAAACTACTTCAAGAAATTCAGCCAACATTGGCTCAATTTGTTGAAGTAGTTTACAAGAACTTGATTAAGATCCTTGAGGTCTTATAAAATTTCAGCAATAAGTATTTTTGTAACTGTGGTACAAATTTTTCTTTTTGTTGTGCCTTTGCCCAGAAAATTAGAGTGATTTAAGACAGTAATGTTGTCTCAACGAATTCTTTTAATTATTTTTCTCCAGGCTTCCTTTTATTAAGGGCCGTCCGTGTGAACAAGTCACATTGCTGAATCAGTGAAGGGCCGGAAGCCTCCACAATTAGTGGGACAAGGCTCTTCGCTATCTTAATTACTCCTCGTGTTTTTTCCAGCATGATAATGTTGGGTGACTTATCTCTTCTAGAGACGGTTCTTGTGCTGATTCATTGGACCAAGATAAATAGAATATACTAAAAAATTTAAAAACATGGATCTATTTGACCATACGTGAATGCGTTTTTGTTGAAAATAAATTGAGAGCGAGCGTATGTATCTAGGTACTTTTCAAATGGATGGAAATAAAAGCCTTTCAAACATTTGTAATGGAAATGGTTCGTTATTTTTAGCAACTTCATATTTTTTATTCGTATCAAAGTACTTAATCCCGTGAAAAATAGATCCCAGTATTAATTTCGAAAGGGAAACAAACTTTAAAGTTTTTACAAGCTTGTACCTTAGCTGAGTAATTGCTTATTAAGATTGAAATTCAAGAGTTTTCAAATATTTACCGCAAGGAGTTTTAAATCTATTCAATATTTAAAGCAACTTAACTGGTAATAACTAATACTGTGAACATTTAAAGTTAGCAAAACGTTCGTTCCTTTGTTAACTTTGTTTCTTAATTACGAATTTATCTAGTTTCAACATTCTGACACTTTCAGATTTCATAATTTTAGTTTTTGAATACTGAGGTGTTTGACATCTTCTTTTGGATCAAGTAATTTTATTAATATTTAATTACCATCACGAGATTTCTAGTGGTTACTTGTTCATGTTTAACTTTTTAATTGGAGAAGAGACTTTTCCTTTTTTAAATTGTTTCGAAGTGAAGTTCAAGTTCTTTTGATAACTTTTCTTGATCAATTTCTTTAATGTTTGATGCAAAATCTTCAGGGTGAATTGAATTTGTTTTGAGGAAATATGAGAAGCCATTTACGAAGAGAGAAGTCTTTTGTAGCGTTCCAAGAATAATTTAGTATTTCTAAGTGAATAGGGTGCTTGAATAAATGCCAGTCACTCAATATCCGTACAGAGGCAAATTTCCTTTCAATGTCAATATTTCACCCCAAGTTCCTCTTAAAGTATTGTATTTTAGAATTCGTTAATTCGTAATTATTTTGCTTTATCACCTTTAAGATAAAATTAGTAAGTAATGTAGATAAGTTTAATTTTACTTTATGTTAGTTAAGTTCATTTTTCAACCGACTTCTAAAAGAGGAGGTTCTCAATTCGTCTGTATTTTTTTTTTTTTTTTTTTTTTGTGTTTTACCTCAGAACTTTCGACTGGGTGAACCGATTTTGATGATTCTTTTTTTATTTGAAAGCTGGTGCTTCCCGTTGGGTCCCATTTTAATTTGTTGAAGATCTGATGCTGATATTCGGAGATATACAATGGAACTCTTCAAAAATAGACGGCAAATCTGCACTGATTCCTGCATCCGCTTGTAGGTTCATTGTTAATACTACATCATGACGTAACATCACGCCTGTATGCTCTGAGGGGGTACGCAGATGTTTACAATATACCGATTTCGACAATGTTTGTTACGTCAGAGCTTTCGACTGGGTGAACCGATTTTGATGATTCTTCTTTTATTTAAAAGCTGGTGCTTTCCGTGTGGTTCCATGTCAATTTGGTTAAGATCTTCCGCTGATCTTCGGAGATATAAATGGAACTCTTCAAAAATACACGGCAAAGCTGCAGTAATTGCTGCAATCGCTTGGTTGTTTATTGTTTATGCAACATCATGACGTAACATCACACCTGTATGCTCTGAGGGAGTACGCAGAAGTATACAATACACCCAGATTTCGACAGTTGGACGTGTAAAGTTCCATTCAATGGGATCCCGGAGAAATAGAGGTAACTCCTAAACTTTATAGGCACACCAGAAGCGGTTTGGGTAGTTTTAGGCAGAGTACAATCTCGGAGTGATCCCATTTCGATTTGATAAAGATCTGGTGACTTCGGAAGATAGGCAACTGAACTCCTTAATAAAATATGATAGCAAATGTACTGGGATCGCTGAAGACTCACGTCTGTCTATTGTTTACACCAGTTCATAACAAAAAATCACACCGATACGCTGTGAAAGGGTAAGCACCTGTGAACCACTAAAAAGTGAAAAATAAAAACTTTTTTGCAAAAAATATAACCGACTTCACACAAAAAAGTGAAAAATAACTTTAGCTTCAGAAGTCGGTGACAAAAAAACTAAACCAATCAAACAAAGGTCACCGACTTCTGAAGCTAAAGTTATTTTTCACTTTTTTGTGTGAAGTCGGTTATATTTTTTGCAAAAAAGTTTTTTTTAAATGGTGGTTCCCATACAGACAGACAAAGTTAATTTATGACGTGCCAGTGACACTTATATGAAGGTCGTGACGGAATGTCACAGTTAAATCAACGTTGACAATGCGTTACGACCTGTATCCTGGGGAGTAGGTACATCAGTACGCGAACTACCACTTACGCCTTCTAAAAGCTGCTGTTCTTCATGAAGAGTGTAAAAAGACTCATAACGAAGCCAAAACGCAGTTGTTCTCCCCCTCTACCTTCTAGTAACGGAGATATTGAGGGTCAAAGTTCCAACTTTTTGACAAAGATCTTTTTATTGAATAACTTTATACACTTCCACGACCCCAACACTATTCAATCTATCCACCAGCAGAATGTTTTGAGTGCGTTATATTGAGTTTTACTGTAAAACATGATTTTTCGCTCCAAAAAGAAGTAATTTCCCACTTCGTGATGTTTACACCGTGTATATAGGTCGTGACGCAATGTCAAGGTTATTCAACGTTGACATTGCGTTACGGACCTGCTTTCTGCATTGCACGGTGTAAGGTACATGTGTACGGTCGAACAAGTTATTTGGTTTACATTTTACAATGTAAGTTTTGCGTTAAACTGTAAACCAAATCGGTTGTTTGATCGTACACCTACGCCCCGTAGAAGTATTGTGCTCTTCTTTATATTATTTATCTCCATGTCCAGGTGGCGTGGCTTCGAGTAGACACACAGACAATCCTCACGATTGCCGGCCACGTGATCACGAAGAACCACCGTGTCAGCGTCAGCCATGGTGATGGCGCGTGGACCCTGACGCTCAAGGAAATAGGCCCATCTGACGGCGGCAGGTATATGTGCCAGGTCAACACTGAGCCTATGATGAGTCAGACGCATCTGCTACAGGTTGTAGGTAAGATCTTTTTATAGACTTTGGAATATTTTTTTTATTTTATTATGTGGTATTTTTACACTCCACATATTTAGAGGTCAGATGAGAGAAGGGCATTTATTTTAGAGGTTATGTACCTATTTTATTATTTAGAGAGGCCCCAAGTTATTTAAACTAATGAATTTTAAAATCCTGCTGGCGAACATATACTATATGTTTTCAAAGTTTTTTTTTTAATATTACCTACCAGCAATATTTTGTGGGTACAGCGACTGGCGTAGAACAAGTAACGGTAAATTGTTATTATTAATATTATCCATTTATTTCAGACTTAATCCATACTAAATGTGTTAGTAACAATTTTCTTAAGATCTATGTTAGTAAGTCCCTAATCTACAATTTTCCCGTGACTATTCCCACCCAGTGAGCCTGTATGGGACAGTCATAGCGGGATGCAATGATTTGCAAAATGCCTACATTGACCATCACACAAAATTATTGCCTACATTGACCATCACACAAATACTTAAGCTGGATTAATTAATGAACGTAAAACTTAGATCCCTCCTAAAGCTGTCTTTACAGACTATTCTAATATTTAGTAGGTAACTTAACGTAATCCACGTTTATCTTCAGCTCACAGATCAATTTAGCAATAAATATTAATCCCTCACTGCTCCATCTCTCTATTATTTAGAGCAGCTAAGCGGTCCCTGAATAATGATATATTATTATTGGTATTTTAGTACGTAAGGATTCTATTATCCTCAATACAATATTAATTTGGGAGGAAAAAAAAAAAACAAAAATATTGTCAAGACCTTCGAATATCATCGAATCTAAATCAGATGGTTGATATTCTTATCTGTGGACTCTGCAAAAACAATGGTGGTAGCTACTGAGTGGAAAACTCGTATTGTGAAAATTATGTTAAATGTGCAAAGATGGCAGAAGAAACACAAATGAAATTAATGCTCGATAAATTATCGTACTACATTAATTACCACAGTTGGATATAAATTAGCGCTTGCGGCTCTGGACATCGAATTTAGACACATAATGTACCTAGGTATGAAGTACTATCAGTGTCCGTCGTTCACAGCCAATCCGAAACCTATACGGTTTAACCAATTCTGTACGTGGTATCTAAACGAAAGGTCTCTCATGCATTATCTCAAATTCACCAGTTCCACCAGACATCGATGATGACGCCAGCAGTGGTGAGGTGCTTGTCAAGGAAGGTGAGAATGCAGCGCTCAGATGTTTCGCCTCAGGAACACCACCTCCCATCATAGCCTGGAGGAGAGAAGACTCCAGGCACTTCAAGATTGACAACCAGACACTGGGTGAGTCATTTAAGAGGGTCTTAATTTTTGCAGGAACTTCTAATATCTGGCACTATACTAAACATTAAATGTGATATTCCTTTTTAAAGCGACGACTTAAATTCAAATTTAAAATTAAAAAATTGTGTTGTATCTAGATACAACTCAAAATTTCAAATGTCCACGGTAATTTTGTCACAAAATAAAAGCTAACAAAACTAATTTTAGTTTTCTAGCTTTCCCTCCGTCGGAGTTTTGTTTTTCAATTACCACATCGTTACGCCCCCGTCGCGTCGTCAGAAACAACTGTTGACCGTTAAAATAATTGGGGAACGGCAATTCCGAAGAAAATAGCCCAGATTTTAGACAACACAGTACCAGTATAAACAACATCGTATGCATAAACAGAGCAGTAAAAGCAAATTTCGCAGATCCCGTTAATTCCGTTCAAACAACAAGTACAAACAATTGTTTTATAAACTTGAAGCCAGAAATAACCTTTATCTGTTATTCACACTACCGCACAGAGGACCGCAAACATTATAAAGCGACAGTGTGCAAAAACTGTCACAGTATGCACACAGCCAGTCTACACCAGAACTAACTGTATAACACAAAGGAAAACTTTGGCGTCCGCGACTATAAATTGAATGTAAGCTCTCTTATTTGCATTGTGTGCTCAAACGGAGTTGTTATAAAATTGTGCAGAGTATCGCAGGGCCTTTGGCGACGCCAACGTTACAAAGTTCTAAATAAATTTCTAACTCATTATTGTCTCAAGTTGAATTTGTTTCTGTCCCCAATAAGTAGCAAGTTACTTTCTTGTGTAAAGTATTAAGTATTTGAATTTTCGAACTTGTCCGTCAACAATCTGTATACCAACAGTAACTTGCCTTTGAGTCCAAAATACACAGCAAAAAGCGCGGAAGTTCCAATTTCCAATAGACTTTGTGAAAAAGGGGCTGTTCGTTTTTAACGCGAGGACAAAATAAAGGAAGTAGGCGAGCAGGAAATGTATCAAACGTCGCTTTTATTAATACGGATATCTTCACGAGGAAATTACTTTCTCAAATAAGACAGACAATGGTCCCTATCAGCAGATCAGCGATCAAATCGCGGAGGATGGAGGGAGGATGTAGTATCAACGAGCTTACGGCGGCTTAGTGGCGCAGCCCTCGTTAGAACACGTAAAAAGACACACAAAAAGTACAAGCTCAGTTTAAGGAAGCATTTCAAAAGACGGAAGATTTCTCCATTATTTACAAATCATTAGACCTTTTTCTTTGACAAATGAATTCATGGGATCAAGGTCTTTACACAAGCAAAAGTAATTCTAGGAATCTTCTGTAAATAAAACTGATTTGTGCCGTGATTCGAGCCTGTCCCTGCTTAGATTCGGTTAATACTTGTAGATAAAGATACTTAAAAAGAACTTTAAGTCGTTAAGTGCCTCTTTAAGTAAAAAGATTCTGAAACAAACCCGGTTTTATGTAAGTTGAAAACTAGTGTAAGATTTTGATCAAGCCATTTTTCTTTATTTTATATCCCAAGAGGTCTCAATTTGAAAATTGATATAACAAAATTGTATAGAGTAAAATGACAAAGTTTATCAGTTTCAACGTTGACCAAAAGTAAACTACAAAAGAAAACAGAAAAAGCCTCTAGACTTTGACAAATCAACCAATTTTAGATAATATCCAACAACAACTTTTTTCGCTTGTTATAGTTAGAAATCATCGGCATATTGTCAAACTTGGGAATGTAGAACATGCTTCCAATTAATGAAAGAAACTCACAAACATTTATAGAATAGAAAATTCATATAAAATTTCCTCCACAGTGTCAAAATGGAGCGGTCCCTGGCTGAACCTGACAGCCGTCGAACGGGTACTATCAGGGGCTTACCTGTGTATCGCCACCAACGGCGTTCCCCCTTCAGTCAGCAAGAGAATCCAGATTAATGTGATATGTGAGTCGACAATTAAATTAATTACCTCATTTGTATCCGGCACAATTAAGAGTGTCCTAGAGCTGTCGGTATAGAGCCTGTAAGATGGCACGCTTCGTTGTGTGATGGATAGGTTTGAGTTGTGGCGGTTTATTCATAAAGTCGTAAGGAAGCATTTTGACCTCCCCAAGACTCTTTAATATCTATGTGAACCATCTGATTGAGGAGCTCAGTAGCATGCATGTTGGATGTCATATTGGATGTCATATTGATGACATATGTGTCAATAATTTGAGTTATGCTGATGAATGGTGCTGCTGAGCCCGTCAATTGGTGGTCTTAGACGGCTGTTAAAGGTTTGTGAGGTTTATGCTGTGGAACATGGCTTGAGGTACAACGAAAGTAAAAGTGAGTTCATGTTATTTAAATGTAAAAGTAAAAACAATATTTTTATACCACCTTTATTACTTAACGGTGTACCTCTAAGTCGTGTTGCACAGTTTAAATATCTTGGTCACATTGTAACTGAGAATTTGAGTGACGAACTGGATATTGAGAGGGAGCGCAGGGCATTGTCGGTGCGTGGTAATATGTTGGAACACAGGTTCGCTCGATGTACTGCTCCAGTTAAAATAACGATGTTCAAGGCATTCTGCCAGACGTTCTACACGAGCGGCCTGTGGGCGAACTTTACACAGAAAGCCTACAATGCCTTGCGCGTCCAGTACAATAATGTGTTTAGGGCTCTGTTTCGGCTCCCTCGACATTGCAGTGCATCCGGCATGTTTGCTGACGCCAGCGTAGATGACTTCTATGCAATTATGCGTAAAAAAGTCGCGTCAGTGGTGCGCCGAGTACGGGGGAGCCCGAATAGCGTCCTCAGGATGATTGGCGAGAGAACCGATACTGTTCTGCTCAGTAGGTTCACTGAACTCCATGTGTTGCGGGACCAGTGAGCCTACTGTGCAGAGACAATGGTTACTTTAATTACCTACTAATATTAGATATAAGCAAAATTCTTGTTACCAACAACCTTGCCTTGCCTATGGACTTTTTTTGTCTGAAATAAAATATTTTATTTTATTATTTTGATTTATTTGAATTAAAATTAAAAATGTGCAAAGTGGTTTGGTATCTGTTACTGAAAACGTCCAAAACTTATGAATGCAAGTTTCACGGGGCAAGCATGGCCAGAAATTGCCCAAAACAGAGAGGTTTGGAGGGAGAAAACAAAAAAAGGTCCACTGGTGACATTCATAGTATTTGTAGAAACTGTGAACACAGGATAGAACGACATTCATTTCCCGTAAAAGACGGCTTTGGCTTATCGGCTTTTGACTATTTTGGTTTTTATTCTTTCAACAAAAATAGGATCGACTATAGGTCTATAAGTGAAACGGAACGTGAAAGCCTGACTATTGTATTAGTAGATAGAATTTTGTTTTTCTCTTGGAAGCCAAAGTAAAAGCTATCGTTAATCAAAGCCCTGAGAAAAACTTAAGAGTACGAAGCACTTAAATTCAAAAAAATCAGGATTCATTTCAAGGAAAGTTCACACAGGCTTTCAAGATTACAAAAATCTTTTGTAACGTGAAAGCTCAAAGAAATAATGTGCTTTGACCAAAGTGCCAGTTTTCCATTTCAGTTGGTCGTGTGTTACAACTTTCTTGGTTATTTCCTCAAATATTCGCGCATTCGCGGTTCGAGGTTCATTAATAACGAAAAACTTTTAGAGATACTACCCTTTTGAAGTGGGTTTCAAGAAGAAAATGAATTTGGAATTATTTTATGGTCTTAATGGTATTTTACTTAGTAAGAAACTTAGTGTGGTTTATAATGCTATTTTAATTAAATTACTTTATCATTCAATTTAGTAAAATATCCATAAACAGCTTTGATGTGAGCAATTAATTTTGTTTTTAATTTACTTAGTCTTTAAGTTAGACAAAAATACCACAGATTTTTTGCTGAAATATTCACATTACGTGTTTTCCATTTCAGAAATCTGTTGCCACTTAGGTTCAATATTTTCTTTCACTACAGATTTATATTTACCTAAGACCCGACTCATTACTTTAGGGATGAATCCTTTGAAGCTATATGTTCTTACTGGTACTAGATAAAATATTTTTAGATCAAATATTGGTGCCAGAAAACTTACATATTTTGAGTATGAATGTGAATGACGTGGGATGACTCCGGGTAGTCGAAGAAGAGATAGATAGATTTTTTGAGACGTGATACGAGTAATACGAAAGCGATGGGTGGATGAAAATGTGGCTGCTATAACTAACATGATATTATATCTGAACGAAAAGACATGTTAATTGGGGTCGGAGCAGCACGATTTATCTTCCACTGACACTATCAACTGACACTCTCTCATTTACTTCATTCTGCTGTAATGCTGCGTCCACCACACACAAATTGAAAATAAGGCAGGAGGACGATGAACCACATACAAATCGATCAACTGGGCCTATCGCAATACACAACTGGTCATAGGCCTCGTTCAACCACCTTTGCAACGTTTCAAATGCCTTGTTAAAACGTCGTCACTCTCCAGGACTGTAAACCAGCCATCATTCACCGTCCTTCCATAATAGTCCGGGAGGTACCGTTGTACTTTATACATAAACCAACCGATCGACAACCGCAACCGACCATCCGTGCCATCATGGCGATCATCATTGCCATGTTGTTCAATAAAATCTCGAATGACTGATAAGTAAACCCAGCGTCAGCTGACGCACCCACAATGGGTGTAGGATTGGGAGGTTAGATTAGGTTAGAAAACAAAATAAAATTAAGTCATAGTACACCGGCTGTAACTTGTTTCATAAATAGTTTACATCATACTGAGCTTATAAAAAATCGTCAGCTGCATAGTGGTGGTGGGATTAGGCGTCAGCCGCTCGCATGAACTTGTAAATGATGCACGCCTGATAAAAAACTAAAAGTAATCTATTACACACAGCTGACGGTTGGTTCACTTATTGGTAATATAAGATCAACCTTCGATGACAATATCAGTTATCGTTCAGTTACGTTACCTCCCGGACTATAACATCCGCTAATATTCTCTTTCATTCGTACAGTTTCCCCGTCAGTGTGGGCTGGCCGGGTCGCCATACGGGCCCCATCTGGTGGCGCCGTTACTCTACAGTGCACCGCTGAAGCTTATCCAGTCCCACAGGTCCACTGGACTCTTAATGGTGAACAGAGGCTTGTCAATGGTAAGTTATAAGTGAACGGTATCTTTCATTTAAAGGTTGACCAACGAAAACTATCATTTAAAAATTAATTCAAACTTAAAGGAGCTCGTGGCTAAGTAATAACAGCCGCTCGGGTCGATCTTTAGGTTAAGCCATGCTTGCCTAGGTTGGTCTGTGGATAGGTGACCACCCATTTCATACTGAGTTTACTCCATGCCTCGAAAAGCACGTTAAGCACTTGGTCACGGCTGTCATTTGTTGATCTTTGACAGCCGTTACAGGTGGCCCAAAAAGTCAGCCAACCAGTCTTACCAAGGGGTATCGTATTACCCAGTACTAACTGGGTAGTGGAGGTTAGATAGGCAGTCGTTCCATGTAAAATACTGGTATTCAGCTGCATCCAGTTAAACTGGAAGCCGACCACAAAATAGTTGGGAAAAGGCTAGGCAGATGATGAGAATTTAAAGAAAATCGCATAAACATGGAAAATGATAATGGTGAAGATTCAGTTCAAAACCTTGTCCGAACCAAAGTGATCGTTGCAAGAGCATGTGAATTTTGGGTTCATAATTGTTCCTATTATCGGCGGAAAGAGGTGGCTTCTGGCCGCGTACCGCGAGGGCTGGTGCGGGGAGGCATACGAAAAGAGCTCCTGAAAAGAATTGGGGAAAGCCTTTGCAACGCCTAGCAGGGGGCAGAGCAAGATAATCAAAAAAATGTTCTGCGAACGTTCGAGCATTCGTGTGACCAAACTTTTTGGTTGGTAAACGCAAATGATACAAGGTAAAGGTAAGTAAATAAACCCTTTTGTAAGAAAGAAAAGTAAAACAAGATCAAGTAAAGAATACGTTATGTTAATTTTATTTCCCTAATAAATAAAAATGCGACTCGTTTTGCTGCAACTATAAAATAAACAGTGCTTCTACAAAGATGTCATATTTTCCAGACTTAAAACGAATCGTAAATAAAATACCGCTTTTATGTCATACCAGGAAATACACCAACCTTTTCCTAGAGCTCGAGGTAAAAGTTTCTTCCCGCACAATTATATAAAGTTAAACAAATTGCTAAGCTGAAGCAGTTAGAAAATGAAAGAAAGAAAATAAAAGAATGACAATAGAAACAAGTAAACGAACGTTCTTTAAAATTGCAGTCTTTTGTTCGCATTTGCGCTACAATCACTTTAGTTTGTACTGCAAAGGATATTTGTAATTAGATCGTAAAGGCACATTGGCTGGAAATTAAAAGCTTTTGGAGACAGTTGGTTTAATGAACGAAGACAGACAATTATTTTAATAGGGTCTATATGAAAAGAGCATAAATAAGGAACTATGTTTATGTGTATTATGTAAGCTGTTGATCCCGGCTGTCATTTGTCCATTCGATGACAGTCGTTACAGATAGTCAGTGGCCCAAAAGAAGTCATACAACCAGTATTACCAAGTGGTATCGTTTTACCCAATTTGAACTTGTGGAGGTCAGATAGGCAGTCGCAACATGTAAAATACTGGTATTCAGCTGCCTGTTTTACAATGCATCCAGTTAGACTGGAAACCGACCCCCAAATAGGTGGGAAAAGGCTAGGCAGATGATGATGATGTTTATGGGTATTATGGTTGTGATAGTTAAATTATATGCAGGCTGGAAAGGGACTGACAAATAAGTAAGGTGACAACTAATACAGAAGTACTGAAGGAGACTTTCAGCGCCGACCTCAAACCAATTGGGATAGCTGATGCAGCCAGGAAAGTGATGGGATGTAATGGTGAACGATGTAGAAAATAGTCCGAATAAAGTTAAAAGCTATTTTCCTGAAAATGTATAATCCCAAGACTTCATTGTAAAATCTTTTTGCTAACCCGCATTTTCTTCATCATTCAAAGCCAACAGTACGGAAAAGTAATAGAAATCCAAGCAACCGGGATTACAAAAGGAAATTCGATAAAGAATCGAATCAAAATGGACTAGGTACAAAGTGAAATAGATTGCCTCACAATACATAGTTAAAGGAACATTCAATTAAGGCTTATGAAACTTCAAAGCATTCATAAAGAAGCCATTTTATCTCTATCTTGTAGTTTTTCAAAGCGAACAAATAAAATATCCGCCAAGGATGATAAAAGACATTCTCCTAAGTAATCATGTCTTCACAAAACATCAAATTTTGCTCAAGAAGTTTTTAATTACATTATTATTTAAGATTCCAGTTTATTACTCTTTGATGTATCAGTTGATGAGTGCTCCAGAGTTTTGAAAGTTTGCCTCTCAAGAGTTATGACTCGACTACAATTATTTTTATTATGATTCAGAACTTTATGTGGAGCCGTAGAAAAGTAATTGATAATAAGGAAGCGGTGGGAAAATTAATTTTAATAGAAAATTTTAATGACATTGCATTTTATAAGTAGGATTTTATCTATATAGGCGAACAAATTGTGAGTTTCAAATGATGAGTAATAAAACGGTAGTTGGTATTGTAACTAATTTATTGGCGGTAAAATGGAACAAAATCCAACTTAATTTACTTAGTTCAAGAATTATTTTGTTTTGTTGGAAAGCTATCTTCTTTTACTATTAATGCTTTGTTTAGCAAGTAGCCTTTGTTGAAAGATATTCAAGATATTCACTGGAAATATGCCTCCCATCCTGAATTTTCGCATCCAGCAGGGTACCACGGCCTTCATCAGGACATTGATTCCCTTCTGACATGTGCTGCGTTGTTATGTCTCTCTACTCAAAGAATATTATTGAATCAAACCGATCTGATTCATCAATAAAAACAATATAGCGAAAATAATTTTCTAAAATAGATTGGGAACCGCAAACCGAGTTTTCAACAAATAAAGTGAAAACAAAAACACGAGACAACCGCAGAATACTAACAATAGCAAAAACTTTGCTACAGACCATAAACAATTTTAAGCCTATTCTCAGTTATTTTATCTCTGGAAATTAACATTTTCTTCACTAGAATTTTTTTTTTTTTACATTTTCAACTGTGTTTTTATATTTACGCTGTTTTGTTGTATTGTTGAGAACCAAATGTGTGTTTTACCATATTAGTTCAGGATTAGATTAAAAACTTGTAAATATTGTTTTGTTACGGCATCTATTTTAAATGTTGTCCTATTTCACACTAGTTTTTTTGAATATGCTTCAAGTAAAAAAAAAAATGTTATGTACACTTGGATAATTAATTTATAAGACGTAAATAATAATGATTAATGAGATAACTATAATTATTTGGTTGCTCACCTACTAATCAACAGATCTTGATGTACAGTATATCAACAAAATTGTACGTTGTCGTGCGTTTAAAAAACATTTAAAATCTCATACACACGGAACAACCACCGGTAAGCCATACAAATATTTGTTTCGTGCAGAACCTGGGACACTTAGCGCAGCAGCCAATCGCTCATCCACTGCGCCGTACAGACTTCTAATCTTCTAACGGATCTTTCAATTCTCAGGTACAAAACACAGGCTCAGCATGACGTCCAGAGGGTACCGTCACACCGTCAGTCTGATAGTCACGGAGATGTCCAGGGAAGACGCGGGAGCATACCGGTGTCACGTGGAGAACACCCAGGGAAGGGCGCAAGCTGAACTATTCTTACATTGTAAGTAGTAGTCTATGGTAGGGGTCCGCAAGGGCAGACGCCTGCCGGGGCTGCGGGACTGTTCGAAAGAGATACCGCGGCCCTGGAACATAAAGGGCTAGGAAGGAACATGAATGGGTTTTAGTCAGTAAGTCTGACACTCCCTCCCGCTGCGCCCAGAGCGGGAGGAGTCATTTGATGATTTTTCCCATCCGTAAAAAAAAAACAAACTTATTCAGACCGTACGAAAGCTAAGCACAGTTGGCATGCAAAAATGAACCTTTCTTGAATAACGTTAAAATGCATTTTCGACTATGATCAGTGGTAAACGATAACTTGAGTTAAGTCAACGTTTTCTCTACGCCCGAATCTTAGCTTTAGTTTTCTTTACATTACTAAGTAGTTATAAACCGACTATGTTGCACAGTAAACGCTGTTTCATGAAGCTTGTGCTGAC
Source organism: Xestia ashworthii (assembly GCA_950022955.1). NCBI lineage: Eukaryota > Metazoa > Arthropoda > Insecta > Lepidoptera > Noctuidae > Xestia > Xestia ashworthii. Next base: position 1,117,795 of record OX465557.1, read on the forward strand.
ATGATACGAGAAACTGAGATTTATCTTACCAACAAGATTATAAGTTCTGAGATTTGCCGTACTCAGTAAAATCTTTTAACTTTTATTAACTCCGGAGTCAGCTTTACTAATGCCCACTTTTACAAGCTCAAACAACACGTAAAATAAAATTTAAAAAAAAAGCACACGATTAGAGTTTCAACTGAGCTGAAATTCCAACAAAGCTATGAAAGCAAAGCATCTATTTAGGTGTCACCGGTTAATAAAACCGGGCATAAAGCTGAGTTAACCCACTTCATCTTCTCAATTCATCTAAGTCCTATTCCTTGAGCAGTAGATAGTGCAGACAGAGGTAAAGACGTAACGTACTTACGGGCTTTTAGTCTACTTCACTTAGTTTGAATTTGTGCATTGCAAGCGGTTAGATTGAATTTAAAGTTTCTTGGTTGTCTTCTTTCTGGTTTAAGAACATCTTGCATTTGTTCGACTCAAGCTATTTAAGTCTCAAATAATGTTAATGGCTCAGTGCTTAAAGGAAAGAAAATTGTGACGTTAATATGGGTTATTCTTAAAGTACTCCATTCCTAAGAATGAAGAAATAAGAATCTTATGCATTAATTCCCAAGATACTCCAAGGAGTTACTATTATTTAAAAATACTTGTTTTGGGGGTGTATATAGTAACGTACGTTTTATTGGTATCTAATTTGTGATGATTTTCTGATTAAAGCCTGTTCAGCTTTCTCTTTTTGGGCCTGTTAAGGGTGTGTAAATATTAGAACTAAGTTCAAGAACTGTCAGTGTCACCATTGCTACGGAAAACTGAACAGATTTACGAGTATATTGAAATTCACACTAAATCAATCTCTATGTAACTTTTATTTTAAACAACGCGTCACCAGCCAAGTATCAAAGGACAGGTTTGAAACTACTTTAAGTTAAGCTTAAATCCATAATTTCTGTTTGTTCAGTATTAACAACTACAACTACTACTACGACAACAACTACAACAACAACGACAACCACAACTACAACATTGCCGCCTCCGACGACAACTCTGTTACCATGTACGTATCCATGTTACGAGTACTATTCAATTAGAGTACTTATAATACAATCTGCGACTGTCCCTTCTAAGACACTTCTTCAGTAGTTCGTACATAACGTTAACAACGCGTTAATAACTAGTTTTTGTTTGCATGGTTTAGGGACCGTCATTATAGTATGCTATATTATTCAGTCTACTAATTGGTGATTTGACTTTGTAACACTTCGATCAATATTGATCGAAGTTATAACACGATACTTTTGAGTTAGAACATGGACTGGTGTAATATTTGAGTATCATGCATTATTTAGATTGAACAGTATATTTTGTAAGATGTATTTAATTGTCAGTAGCTACATAAAATGTTTTTTTTTGTTCTTTATCAATATCGTAACTCAAATTATTAATGGTATTACTGTAACTTTTAGATTTTAATTAAAGTAATGAAACAACAAAGAACTTTAAAAATATGAATGTAGTTTATTTACAACGACTTAATTCCTAAATAAAATCAATTCTTAGTTGCCAGTGCTTCTTGATAATGAGTTAAAAGCGTACAATGCTCAATAGCTCAGTCTACATCAATTTATTTACTTGAAATCTAGAAAGATAAATAAATCAAATTACCATGATTCTGATACTAACGACGATATCGCTAAGACTTTAATGAATGAAATGGAAATCAAAGTCAAAATGTAATTGTTTGTTCATTTAGAACAGAATAAAGCACTTTTGAATGATTTGGAGTTTACGCATTTAGAACTTCTGATAACAGTGAGACTGATGTTGAAAATAACTTTATTTGTAGAAGTTTATCGATCTGACAAGAATTTGTTCGTATTTTGGGAGAGCACTTACCCAATACAAAAGTTTCCAAATGTGATATGGATATTGTATAAAACTTTTGACGTAAACGTGTGATAAAATTAGTTTGTTATTATCTCCTAGATGATACAGAAAGACATCTGGAGCAGCTGCATCGAGGGGTGCTAGAGGATCCTGCTCTCGACAACCCTTACATTGTTCTGAGCCAACACCAAATGCAGAACCTTGGTAAATATTTCACTCCGTAGCAACTAGACAGATTCTCAGCTGACAGATTCGCATCTGGACAGCGCTCTTCTACCATATTTGTGATTATTATCATTCATCTGAGAATCGTCCACTTTTGGTTATACGTCACCCACAGACATTTGTTCAGCATAAACCGAATGTTTCTATCATCTAATCTTTATACCAAAAGAAACTTAGTTTTTTGTAAGTCGTGGTAGACGAAAGTATAATAATTTAAATAAAGTGGCAAGTTAAACTAAAAAGATTTTGACATTATCGTAGCATTACGTTAGGATAGTAAAACTTTTAGTTTTTACACTTCTTTTACATCAAGTTTTAAGAGCTTACTCGAGTTACAGTCGAGATTTCCATCTAAATGTTGGACATAGTTGAAAAGATTTTTTACACAAGTTTCATTTTTTACGCCCATTGACACTTCTTTGTCCTGATTGCTCTTAATCGTTCTTGATCTGGACAATTATGCCAAAGTGAACGTAGATTGTGAGCTTTGTTCTGGACAAAACACACTACACTGTCTGTATTCTATCCTTTTTCCAACAAATTGCTGCAACCACCCTTTAGCCCTGTGAGGCACATGTTCCACCGTCTGCGAAAAAGAGTATTTTAGATCGATGATTTTCTCGCCATGGAAACTTCAGTAGATACAAGTTTGTGTCGTACTGTTTCCACTGCCGGCGAGATACCGATACCAATAGTTAGTGACACAAAGAGCTTGTTTTAATGTAGTCGATAGCTCTATACGCTTGTCGGTGGTGAGATAGGAAATAGTGAAATCAGTCTTAAGCCAAAGATTCTTCCGTGTGTACAGAAATGGTGACGACGATGTGACCTCCGGCGGGGGCGAGCGGCGCCGGCGTCCGCTGGAGCGAGGGCTGGCCCCCGTCCGCGCGCGCCGCCGCCTGCTCACCCCCGTCCGCCGCGCGCGCCGCCCTCGCCCTACTGCTGCTAGTGCTCCTAGCGTGACATTCAAACAATCAGTGATACACAAACCAAGGTTGTTAACGGCTTACACCATTCAATATTCATTTAACACGTTACCGCAGAATAGATAAGTTCAGAGTGCCAGTTCCATGCGACGAGCAAAAACAGTCGAACACACTGTCAAACAAATGCCGATCGCTGCTTGTGCGGTTTCATTCAAAGTCAAACTGAGCTAGAGGGAGTGCGGACACCGGCCTCTGACAGATATTTCAGTACATTATCAGTCAAAGTCCGGTATCCAATACCGTTCAGTGTGACCCGCACCTACACCTACTCGACACCTCAATGACTAAACAGTTGTTTTCCCAAGAGGTGTTTAATAAGTTACTGTACCAGCTGATGAGTTTCCCATGTTTGCTAGTTTGTGTAGCTAACCTTCTGCGCTTATCTATTCCGTGACGTCAGTGACCCATGAAACTATGACTTGTAAATTGTAATTATAATAAAACAACGACTGCTGATCATAATTTTGTATTGTTTAATGTATATATTTTAAGGTCGATAGACGTGGCTGTAAATAATTTTGCACGAAGATAGTCATATCAATTTATAGGACACGTTTACGAATAAATTGTTAGTTAGTCTGATGTATATCATTGTGTGATGTTTGATTGATTTTGAACGCAATATCGTTTTCATCAAAGTTGTGTTTTGATTATTGCTCTTCGATTTTAATGTCTTACAATTAATTTTGTAAATTGAAAACTGAGGTAACTTTGACATGCGGAGTGGAATCAATAATATATACTAACTAGAGTAATGAAAGGCCAATTTCGCTTTAAGGTTCAATGTGATTTATTATTTGTTTTAGGTTTGTTATCTTAGTCAATATCTTTGAAGGCTTTATTAATTAAGAGAATGGTGGCATAAGTCCAAATTGTGGTTGTAAAGATACTGAATAGGATAAAATGTTTCAGTTTTAGGTTATTGTTGCAAGAACATTACCTACTATTATTTTCAATTATGTTTTGAAACCACACATTGTACTCCGCCATTAAATCTCAAGATGTATGTATAATATGAAATCTTTATCCCTGCATTGGCCCTTGTGAACGTTCATTGGCATAAAAACTATCAATAATTTTGCAAATGGAGAGACAATTTAGCTCTATACTACAGTGCAAAAAAATTAAATCTATAGTTTTTTTTACTATTCGTCTACTATCCTACCAATCAACGATCCTAAAGCTGAGAGGCAATAAATTTCCTTCAAAAGGACCATTTTCATTTTCCACAAAATGATTATCTTATTTTTTTGACGTCACTCCTTAATATCTTCAGTCGTGATTTGGCATGTTGTATGATGGATGGTCCCAAACCCTTCTAAGTTCTGAATAACATCTTTCGTTTCCTTATTTTAAGGAAATTACAGTGTCCAAGAGTAATACATCTATCTTGCAAGAAGAAACCCGAAAGATTTTTCGTTTATTTTTATGAATAGCCCGAACGGTTAATGTACACCTATTTGTAAATTATTATGTAAGTATTGTGTAAAGAATTAAATTGTATTGAAATGTTCCGTTGTAAAATATAAAAGTTTGGGAATTGTGAGCTCGTTTTATTGTTACTTTCGAGTCCGTTTTGTTGTTGTTTTATCATGAATCTACAGCTCGCCACTACCAGTGTCGGGATTTCCTGTAAATGAGTGTGAGTCGCAAATAATGACCCTGGCTTATCGCATTGGTGAATGTCAAAACATGTTTAGTCCTACGACATTCTTTCCTTGTAAAACTTTTAATCTGTCTCTACTCACGATTAGACAACTACTACTAATATTTATACAGTCTTTTAGAGTTACTTCCAAATCAATAATTTCGTATAGGTCAACCTTTACGTAAACCAATTTAAATAGAAACAGGGAGTACGGAAAAATGCAGGCCGACGTAACGCGCTTGATCGAATCCGATGAGAGCTTTCAGCTATACACAGTCGTAACTGGAAAGGGTACTCAAAAATCTATTGGCTTTCTCTCCGCTCCTGGTTAGGATCTAACATTGCTTTAGAAAATAACTGGTGTGTAGGCCTTTGGCTATTGAAGTAGGACCTGTCCATGGCTTTGGGTGATGCGACTTGCGTCAAGACGCGTGTCGAAGCCTCCAATCGCTTTCGGATTAGTACTCCGCAATGCACGTCACGGTAGCTTGAGGCATACTCTCTGTTCTAGTCGTTGTCGCAATACGTGTGTTGCTTGAGACAAAGATAGAAGAGAACGGCAAAACAGCATTATAATATTAAAATAAATAAAAACGTATGTTATTCAATCTTCCAGTAGAAAAATACCCACAGTTTGTTCCCATCGCTTGTGAAGGCTACCACAACGGAAAGCCAGAACACAAACATGATTGCACAGAGTTAATACTACTTAAACCACAACGTAATAATGTTTTAATTAATTGTTCATTTTATTTGTTTAGTGGAATGAGGAATTTAAGTGTATTCTCCAAGTTGTTTGTTAGTGAGTTGTTCTTGTCTGTTTTCAAATGGTTAGTCGTTTAAACCTCAACCAAATTTTCTATTTTAGTTTGAATATCTTTGGTCTGCTACTTTACTATTTCATATTAAAAAATCAGCAGGTAGCATATTATTTTATTGTCTGTGATTTTATCTGCTTTCTTAATTTCTAATGCATTATGAAATAGTTATTCTCATGTAGTATAAATATTGTCAAAGATCGTCCTAATTACTCTTACCTAACTACCATTTGCTCCCCTACCTCTAACTTTTCTCTACCTTCTTGACTAATTACCTGTCTTCATAAAATAATAGTATTTATCTTTAATTCATTATTATCCTCATTCACATCTACGCTAATCACATTTTCATTTACCATTTTTTCTTCATAAAATACTTTTCCATTTGCTACTTTATCAAGTATCCTAAAATCCATTATAGCTCTACATTGATCCAATACTCCATTACCGACTTCATCCTTAGGGTGTCTGCATAAGATACAGGTTTTCCGGTACAGATTGAGTTGGTTTCGGAAAACCCGTACTTTTTCTAATTCTATTTTTTTCCCCTGCATTTGTTTCTTTAAGAAAAAATTCTTCTCGTTCTTTGTTTCAAGTAAAATTGTTCCATAAGAGTATCATGGAACAATTTTACCTATACGGGTCGGTATTGATCTCTTTCAACTTTGTCTGTAATAGGGTGGGTAATCGACAAAAACTATAAATAGATCGTCAGTTAGATTATAAAAAATATTTGACACGTATTTTTTGTTTAATTTTGTTACGTAAACCAAAATTGACGAAGATACGACGCTTTTAAAATTCTCAATACGTCACGCCTTGGTATATATTAGTGCGTTCTGACGTCACGAGTCCCGAGTTTTGATGCGTTTTATCATTGTCAATATTAATTGATTTACAAAAACAAAAAATACATGTCCATTATAATATCCAATACTCTAACTGACGGACTAAATAGATTTGCATTTTTTTGATACTGCCGTCATGCCAGTATCTTTTATGTATAAACAGCCTTAGGTCAGTCCGCCCCTCGCATCTCTCGCATAAAGAACGTCCAAAAGTACAAATTACATCTCCTCAGTGATTCATTGCCCAGATTGGGAACGTTCCTTAACGTCCCTCTTTTACTTAGTCTACAGCCTCATCCTGAATTACAATACTAGAATTAGCAGTTTATAAATCTGCGGAGCTCACGATGATTGCTTTTGAATTAGATTGTAGTTGGCTTTGAGATTCATTGTCTTTGTTCAAATCTGTTGGAAATGGGCCCATTTTGTTGCTTTTGGCTGGCGGTAATATTAAAGGCTTGTCTGGGTAAATAGAAAACTGTAATATTGTTTTGAATGCTTTAGACGTTAGGTACTGTGTATTTTCAGGGTTGTATATCTTACAAGTAAATAATGTCATAGGGTTACTTACTTTCCCATGTGTCCATTTGTCGACTAATTTTGGTTTTCTCAGTTTTACTTTTTTTTTAGGTTTAAAGGTATTCAGGCTTCCATTTTGCTATCTTCATAGATTGTTACTACATAAGTTAAAAAAAAAAAAAACATTTGTGTTGACACGTGTCGACGGGGCATTCATATTTTTTTATTTTTCTTGTATCCGTTTTCTTTGAGCAAGCTAACAGACGGTGACTTTTTATTAGTTTATTCCTGTGAAAAATAACATAGCTTTAAATAGTAACATAATAAAGTTTTACTAAGGTATATTTGGGTATTACGAAAATACTCCCAAAACACTTTTAAATATTTCGTATGAACCATTGCGCACAACTACAGGAGGGCTGCACTGTCTTTTTAGGGTTCCGTAGCCAAATGGCAAAAAACGGAACCCTTATAGTTTCGCCATGTCTGTCTGTCTGTCTGTCTGTCTGTCTGTCTGTCTGTCCGCGGATAATCTCAGTGACCGTTAGCACCAGAAAGCTGAAATTTGGTACCAATATGTATATCAATCATGCCGACAAAGTGCAAAAATAAAAATTTAAAAAAACGTTTTTATTAGGGTACCTCCCCCAGACGTAAAGTGGGGAGCGATTTTTTTTTAATTTTGACCCTGACGTGTGATATATTGTTGGATAGGTATTTAAAAATGAATAGGGGTTTTCTAAAATCATTTTTTGATAATATTAATATTTTAGGAAATAATCGCTCCGAAAGTCAAAAACAATGTGTCCCCCCCCCCCTCTAACTTTTGAACCATAAGTTTAAAAAATATGAAAAAAATCACAGAAGTAGACCTTTATATGAACTTTCTAGGAAAATTATTTTCAACTTGATGAGTTGAATAGTTTTTGAGTTATATAGCACTTTTTCAAAAAAACGCAAATGATAACTTTGTTTTTCATACAAATACTATGAAAAACAAAGTTATTTTTGCTGACGAAAAATGTTGGTATTTTTAATGGTCTGGGAAGCTACGGAACCCTACAGTGAGCGTGGCCCGACACGCTCTTGGCCGGTTTTTTTCGCATGAAAATGATTAATATGGGTTGTGGCCTCATGCAGCTCTAATTTAAGGTTAGACTAAATAGTATTTATTTTACCATTCTCAATTTTTGTCCTTAATTATTCTCCTGGTACCTAAAGAGATCCTCAATGTTATCAAATCCCAAAGCCGAGACTTAAAACCTAAACTTGCTACAAGACTATGCTGTCGTGAAGCGACAGATATAAAGAAAAAAATAGAATAAATAAAAAAAAATGAGGATAAACGTAATACAATTTATTTTAGTAATAAAATCTGAAAGTAACAAAATGAAGATGATAGTGAAGATGAGGATGGAGTGAAGGAATGATCACGGGATGAAGACGAGCAGGAGAGGGTCGCAGGAGAGGGTCGACGGCAGTCCGGGGCGAGTCAGCCAAAAACGGTCCAACCGCTGACTCCAGCCCCGGATGAAGGTTGACAGCAGTAGGCTGGCTTCACAGCACAGGACTTCAGCCCCGGATGAAGGTTGACAGCAGTAGGCTGGCTTCGCAGCACAGGACTCCAGCCCCGGATGAAGGTTGACAGCAGTAGGCAGGCTTCGCAGCACAGGACTCCAGCCCCGGATGAAGGTTGACAGCAGTAGGCTGGCTTCACAGCACAGGACTTCAGCCCCGGATGAAGGTTGACAGCAGTAGGCTGGCTTCGCAGCACAGGACTCCAGCCCCGGATGAAGGTTGACAGCAGTAGGCAGCAGTCCTCCTCTGAAGCCCAGTGCAGAGGCAGGTTTTAGTTGAGGTGACTGGTGGAGAAGTCAAGAGGTTTGAGGTCTTTTCTTGAGTCCCGGAGCAGTCGGCCCCGGGACAAGGCCTATATAATTTTCTTCGCTCGAAAGCTAGCGATGAAATGAATGAATGTCTAGAGCGGCCCTGTCTTATATAGCCGATTTCGAACTCAAAAGTGGAATTTGCAAAATGTTTGAAAATTAGACGAAAAGAGTGTGTAAAGTAGAAGGCCAGAACGATTATCTGGCTTTTAAGACAAAAACGGTGGATGGCCACAAAGAAAACCACGAACGATTAAAAGGTAACTATGACGACCAGATTATTGACAATAAAATGTCAAAGAATTAATAAACACAAAGTTAGCAAAAACATGAAGAAATACGATGGAATTAAAGGTTCTGGTGCGTGGATAGTGTAGTAAATAATGTTGCGCATCATCTGTGAGCAATTTGTGAGTATAGTGTAGTATGAAAATGAAAATGATAAACTCGTAATTGTTACAGTAAAACGATATCTACAATGAAACTAAATGAAAGGATGGCAATAAAAGAGCAACGTGAAACAATAAAGCTTAAACTAATAATGGATGTGATGAAGATTTGACCTAAAATTGATGTACAGACAAAATGTCAACCATTGAGGACGTTCAGTCGGTTAGTACGTAATAATATTACTACATTTCCCCGACAACCCCAGAAAATTTTCGACTCAGAGAAAATTTTATGTTTAAAGTTCGAGAGAAATCCTTGAAACATTACTTCGTCCAAACAGAAATCATCTAACAGACATTCATTCTTCCTCAGGTATACTATCATCTACATAATGGTAAGGGTGGAGTTCACAGTCAATGACTACCACTCTAGAAGTATGTTCCTAAATATGACCTAAGGCTTATTTAGGGAGTAATCAACCGCTCCATGGGTGGAAAATATATTGACCTAAGGCTTATTTAGGGAGTAATCAACCGCTCCCTGGGTGAAAAATATATTGACCTAAGGCTTATTTTACGAGTAGTCAGCCGCTCGAAGAAAACCCTATAAAGGAATAATTATATAATTATTAAGATGACTATTTAGTTTAGTCTAAGATAGATTCGAGCGGTAGGGCTCTAAAGTAAAGGTATCTGAACTAGTGATCTTCTGACCTCATTTGTAGAAGTGAAGAATAAGAGCAGTAAGCTCTAAATCACAAAATAAAGACAAGTTAAAAGTAACGCCGCATAGGACGTTGAATAGTGAGTTTAAAAACTCGTATTCAAAACAAAAATAAAGATTAATTTTAAGCGATTGATAAATGAGCTAATGAGAGATTAACTATCTAAATAAGATGATTCGATGAAGACGAGGTTTAGATTTTAATGTCTTTGATGTGCCATTTATTTTTCGTTCCATTAGTATCTTCTAATATGTATACTAAGGGCGAGAGTTTCTTAAAGACTTTGCATCTTAGAAATTTAGGGGCCAGTTTTGCGCTGAAGTACGAACCCGCGTTGCTTTGTACGTAATTCTTACGCCAAACTGTATCACCGACATTAAATTCTTTAAATGACCGACGTAGGTCATAGCGAGCGCTATTCTTAGCGTGTGCTATGTATAAATTAGTTTGAACCTTATCAAAAATTGACGAGAGGAAACCAATATTTGTAGCGTAGACATCGCGAGGTAGAAAAACAACTTCCTCAAGATTTTGAGTTGGAGTGTAGAATGAACCACAAGGAACTGTTTCCCGACCAAATACTAAAAAGTTTGGAGAAAAACCAGTTATAGCATTAACACAACTGTTTATCGCGTGTTGAATTTTTGGGAGATAAATATCCCAGGTTCGATGATCATCACCTACCAAAGTAGCTAGAGCCGTGATGATGGTCCTATTATACCTTTCTGTAGGATTGACTTGGGGACAGTAAAATGGAGAGTAGAATATAAAAGGGACTTTATATTTATTAAGAAATGTAGTAAATTCACGGGATTGAAATTGGGGACCGTTATCCATGATAATGGTTTGTGGAACACCATGGATGAGAAATACGGAATTCTCTAAAATATTAATTATGTTAGACGCAGTAGCACGTTTTAAGGGAAAGATAAAAGTATATTTAGTAAAGGTACAATTAATAACTAAAATATGTTGATTACGTCTTCTGGTCATGGGAAAAGGACCCATAAGATCAAGCGATATAGATTGAAAAGGTCTCGAGCAAATTTTTGGTTTACCCATAGGGCCATAAGGAGAATGATTTGGATGTTTATAAGCAAGACAAATGTCGCAAGTAGAGATAAATTTAGCGATATCTTTAAACATGCCAGACCAGTAATATCGTAACGAAAGCTTCTTGTAGGTTTTGAAAATTCCGAGATGAGGTTCTTGAGAAGGACTGTGATTCCTTTCGATAATAGCCTGTCTTTCATGTGGAAGTGGAACTTCTTTCCAAGTGAAGTCATCGTTCAGAGCATGAGGAGAGTGAATGCAACGATAGAGCTTGTTTTCTATAACCGTATAGTTTGGATAAGAATCAGGATTGTTCTGACAGCCAAGTAAAATCTTGTTGTAGTGTTCCAAGTCACGATTAGGAACTGATTCGTCCGTTAAAATAGGATTTACACCTTGACGTTGAGAATCTTCAGAGTCATGAGTTTTTGATCTGGATAGTAGGTCAGGGACAACATTATCTTTACCCTTTTTATGTTTTAGAATGAAGTTGAAGCAAGATAGGCGTAGCGTCCAACGAGCCAGTCTTCCTGAAGGATTGGATAAGTTCTGGAACCATTTAAGAGCAGCGTGATCTGTGTAAATTGTAAATTGTTTACCATTATCTAGGTAACAACGCCAGTGTTCTAGAGCAGTTATTACGGCTAGAGTTTCTCTTTCTGTTGTAGAATAGTTCTGCTGGTTTTTATTAAGAGCTTTACTCATGTAAGCAATAACAACTTCCTTGTCGTTTTGATGTTGTGTAAGCATTGCTCCTATGCCAAAATTTGATGCATCGCAATGTACAGAGAATGGGAGGTTGAAGTCTGGGCAAGCGAGAACAGGAGTAGTAACCAAAGCTTCTTTAAGTTTCACGAATGCCGATTCTGCTTCAGGATTCCAAACGAATTTAGGGGCATTCTTCCCAGAGCAAGTTAGCCTGTTAAGTGGAGAAGCAATTGTGCTGAAGTTTGCAATGAATCTTCGGAACCAGCTGCAAGTACCGATGAATCTACGTACTTCTTTTCTAGAGGATGGTGTAGGATATTCCAAAATGGCTCGAATTTTGTCAGGATCAGCTCTCAGGCCATATTCACCTACAACAAAACCGAGGTACTTGAGTTCTTTCCTGAAGAATTGACTTTTTTCAAAATTTATAGTTAAATTGGCAAAAGAGAGTTTTTCATGAACTTTTAAGAGAAGAGAAATATGTTCTTCGAAGGTATCGCTTATAATTACGATATCGTCGAGATAACAGAATACTTTGTTGTCAAAATCTGGAGTAAACAGCATATCCATTAGTCTCTGTTGAGTAGCAGGAGAGTTAGTTAAGCCGAAGGGCATTACTTTAAATCTGTACATGCCTCTTCCGGGTACATAAAAGGCAGTCTTGTCTTTGTCCGCAGGGTTGAGAGAAATTTCCCAGAAGGCCTTCGCAATGTCGATACTTGAGAGATATTTGGCGTTTTTAAGATTGTCAAGAATCTCACTTATAAGTGGGAGGCTGTAGGCATCACGACGAGTGATTGAGTTAAGTTTCCTGCTGTCGACGCAGAAACGCCATTCTCCATTCTTCTTCGGAGTTATAAGCACCGGAGATAGCCATGGACTTTCGCATTGTTCAATGACATTCCATTTCAACATTTTATCCACTTCGTTGATTAAAGCTTTTTGTTTTTCAGGGGACAATCGATAACATCTTTGCTTGATGGGGAGAGAATCACCTGTGTCGATCTTGTGTGTAATTAAATGAGTACGTCCCAAAATGCCTTTTTCTTCAAATGAGATACTCTTGAAGCGTTGGATAATGTTATCTGCAATATCCTTTTGATTTGTACTAAGATGTTCATAAGGTAGTATCTTTTTCTCCGCATCTTGAATAGATGAACATTTAAGGTTCGACTGACAAACAGAAGATAAAATAGTAGGAAGAAGATTAAATTTTTTCCAGAAATCAATACCAAGAATAAAAGAGGGGAATAATTCTGGAAAAACATAAGCTTTAATTAAATGAGTCTGGTCATTAAAGAAAATAGGTAATTCAAAATATCCTAAAGATTTAATTTTTTGGTTACTAGCAGTTGAGACAGTAATTAAGTCTGACTTGAAAAGCTTGAAACCTAATTTAAGAATTTCCAGGTGAGAATTGTTGCCAAGTATGGTAACAGAACTACCTGAATCAAGTAAGGCAGAAATGTTTAAGTTAATAATTCGCACGTTAATGAAAGGGCGTTTGGAATCATTGTCATTAGAGTAAAGGGTTGAAGAAATTTTGTAGTAAGAAAAGAAATTTTTAAGAGTTTTGATCCAATTATTCCAATCATTAACGTCGAAATTTTCACTTTTCAAGTCAGTTGTTAGTTTTTTTGAGCTAGTACCAGGCTTAGGATTGCATTTAGGGCAATCAGCAGTTTTAAAGTCCTTCAAACCACATTTGAAGCAAATAATGAAGTGAGGTTTCTTACAAGTGTTTAAGGTGTGTCCATGCACACGACAACGAACGCAAAAGCTACTCTGTTGAGGAGGATCAGATCGAGTCAGAGTGTTAATTTGTTTTGGTTTTTGGAGGTACTGAGGAGGAGGTTTCTGAAAATTTACAGAGGAAGAATTAGTAACTGGTATACGAGGTTTGTAGCTAAATTCAGCTGTTAAAGTATTTTGTTGCAAAGATGGTTCTTTAAAGTTTTTATCTTTGTCCAAGAATTTTTCGTAAATCTGGCAAACAGCTAAGAGAGAGTCAATAGTAGTACAATCTCTTAATGCCACAAAAACTGAATAGCACGGTCTGATATTCCTCAGTAAAATCTCTAATTGTTCTGACTCAGACAATTTTTTAGTCAAGCGTGAAAACATTCCGGACATAATTGAAATGTAGACCGATATAGTTTCGTCCAGACCTTGAGTTCGCTTTCTGATGTCTTCTAGTAATTTGTAATCGTAATCGAAAACACCAAAATCTTTTATAAGAAGCTCAGAAGTTTCATGCCAGGTCAGATTTGGATTACAATTAATCTGAAATCTAAACCAGTGTAAAGCATTGTCTGTAAAAATTTCGTACGCTTGATTAATCAAAAGTTTTTTGTCAAAGCTACGTGAAATGCAATATTCTTCTAGTTTTTGAAGGAACGACCTAGGACATGACTTTCCATTATAAGTGTATCTTTTTAAATCTTTAAAAATATGAGGCTTCACTTGTTGAGGAGGAACTGTAGAGTTAATTTGTTGAAGGAGGGCCTCAAGAATGGTCTGTGACGGAGGGATATTTGAAGGAGGAGTTTCCGAGTTGTCATGAGAGGTAGGTAAATCGTAGAGAGGAGGGGAAGTATTTTCCGCTGGAAGAAAAGTGAATGGTTCAAATTTGTTGTTGAGGCTATCAAATTTGGACCGTAAAGCGTCAAACTCAATTTTCTGTTCAGAGTTCAGTACGTCAACGTCTATACGCTCGAGTCTAAAAAATAAATGATTAAGATAAGTTTCTATAAGACGAGTGTATTTGGAATCACCGTGTAGAAGTTTATCTACTTTTAAGTCTAAGTAATTAATAGTGGTATTAATTTGAGGGAGCTCTTCCTCAATTGGAATTGGTGAGATTAAAATTTCCTCCGAGGAGGTAATAGAAGAAAGTCGAAGAATTTGCTTTCTTAACCGTACGACAGTGTCTACTGGTTCCTCAAGTCTGATCTTAATTTCGTATTCGAGTTCAGGTTTATTAAGAAATTCAAACTTAATTGTTCTATACATATTGGTAAAATAAAGATAAGTTTCAAAGAAAATACCTTGTTTCCTTCTAGAAGAAAAAAAAAAAAAATTAGAAGTATTAAGTTAGTAAAAGATTAAAGAAAAATTATTTTCCTTCCAAAAGAAAAAATAGTTACAATGATAGCTATATGAAAATGTTTAATGATGTCTGTAGTATGACAATGAACTAATGATCTAAAGTGAAGTTGCCAAGAGAGACTGCCAAAAAGGTTTATATTAAATCAGAGGAAAATTGTAGTTAAGGTGAAACAGAAACAATTTTTATAAACCAAGTCTGTATAAAGGTTTTAAGGTTTAGTGAAGAGTAATGACCTCTTTAGTTTATATAATGAGTCACACTATGTAAAGGTAAGATACCACAATCTTAAAAGTATTACGTGTATGACCACCAGAAATAATGTTTTTAAAAAAATTTTCCCTCTGATTTATGGACACTAGACAAAGTGTTTTCTTTAGAATTTTGTGATGATGGAAATGTGTAGTGTTATGTAGAAGTGTAGAACCTGAAGACAATTGGGCGCCAAACTGTCGTGAAGCGACAGATATGAAGAAAAAAATAGAATAAATAAAAAAAAATGAGGATAAACGTAATACAATTTATTTTAGTAATAAAATCTGAAAGTAACAAAATGAAGATGATAGTGAAGATGAGGATGGAGTGAAGGAATGATCACGGGATGAAGACGAGCAGGAGAGGGTCGCAGGAGAGGGTCGACGGCAGTCCGGGGCGAGTCAGCCAAAAACGGTCCAACCGCTGACTCCAGCCCCGGATGAAGGTTGACAGCAGTAGGCTGGCTTCACAGCACAGGACTTCAGCCCCGGATGAAGGTTGACAGCAGTAGGCTGGCTTCGCAGCACAGGACTCCAGCCCCGGATGAAGGTTGACAGCAGTAGGCAGGCTTCGCAGCACAGGACTCCAGCCCCGGATGAAGGTTGACAGCAGTAGGCTGGCTTCACAGCACAGGACTTCAGCCCCGGATGAAGGTTGACAGCAGTAGGCTGGCTTCGCAGCACAGGACTCCAGCCCCGGATGAAGGTTGACAGCAGTAGGCAGCAGTCCTCCTCTGAAGCCCAGTGCAGAGGCAGGTTTTAGTTGAGGTGACTGGTGGAGAAGTCAAGAGGTTTGAGGTCTTTTCTTGAGTCCCGGAGCAGTCGGCCCCGGGACAAGGCCTATATAATTTTCTTCGCTCGAAAGCTAGCGATGAAATGAATGAATGTCTAGAGCGGCCCTGTCTTATATAGCCGATTTCGAACTCAAAAGTGGAATTTGCAAAATGTTTGAAAATTAGACGAAAAGAGTGTGTAAAGTAGAAGGCCAGAACGATTATCTGGCTTTTAAGACAAAAACGGTGGATGGCCACAAAGAAAACCACGAACGATTAAAAGGTAACTATGACGACCAGATTATTGACAATAAAATGTCAAAGAATTAATAAACACAAAGTTAGCAAAAACATGAAGAAATACGATGGAATTAAAGGTTCTGGTGCGTGGATAGTGTAGTAAATAATGTTGCGCATCATCTGTGAGCAATTTGTGAGTATAGTGTAGTATGAAAATGAAAATGATAAACTCGTAATTGTTACAGTAAAACGATATCTACAATGAAACTAAATGAAAGGATGGCAATAAAAGAGCAACGTGAAACAATAAAGCTTAAACTAATAATGGATGTGATGAAGATTTGACCTAAAATTGATGTACAGACAAAATGTCAACCATTGAGGACGTTCAGTCGGTTAGTACGTAATAATATTACTACAATGCCTGTCCTATAACCGAATAAACCTGGAGCGCGTCTCCTAATTAATCTCCAGGGTGGTTTGCATTTTGTACGAAACTCTAGGTGGTAACACTCTCGCATAAAATTACAATAAAACAGAGTTATCTGCCGTAATGGCTGCCGCTCTTATTTATAGCACCTGCGTCGATAAATTCAAAGATGTTGGATTCATGGATGTGTTCCTTTTATAGCTTTATTTTCATGCTTGATTTGGTGAAGTGGAAGTAATGGTGTGGGTGCGGGTTAAAATGCGTACGTGTGTCAACAACTATGGTTTATGGGCACTGTTGGAGTTATTTCTTTCATCGTTGAGTGAACGTGTTTTAGAAATTGAGTTCAGCATCAATATCACACCAACCTACATTATTATATACTAGATCGTTCAATAATTCTTTGCTTTTTTTTCTATAGTTCTGAAATCGTGTAATAAAATAAATGTATGCAAAGCCAGAGGGACACATTTTCTTCCTCCATTCTCCCCTGTCAGAAGACACGCTATCATTCATTATATTTTCTTCCACGTCACTTTCACGCAACCCATATATCTAGACTAGAACCTCATCAAGATCATTTCAATTACTTCTCAGTACTATATACCTTCAGAGGTAATTTCATAAGCTCCTGTTTGACAGTTTCAACTAAATGAATAAGTAAACATCTCGTAGCTACGGAGAACTCGTGAATGCAATTAGTAGATGAGTGTTGACACAATATTATGTAGGTAATATATCATGACGAGACGTTCACATTATTAACAACACCTTCGTTGTTGAATTATTATTCAAGGATGTACCTGCGTTCGTGGAAATATCTGTTAAGGAAGTTTGCATGTGAGTTAGAGGCTTTCTGTTTGTGTTGGGGTAAAATATTAGTAATCACGTCGGTTTTTGTGTGTAAAAAGTTTGCAGTGAGTTTACATTCATGCCAATATGGCTCATATATTTTTAGTGTTCCGTACCCGTGGCACCTTATGGTGCCAATGGGACCCTATTTTTAAGACTCGGTTGTCTGTCTGTCTGTCACACGGTTGTTTATTTTTAACCGTAATAAGGACTGTGACAATTTCCGGTAAAACAACAAATTGATTTGACTTGAATGTGGCCTGGCGGGTGAGAGTATGTCATTCTCACTCAAATGTCTCCCTGATGGTAGCGCTTAACCTAACCATTTAGTTCTCTTCAAAATGATTGAGCTGAATGGTGCTGATCCATGCGTCATTTTCGTGAACGGGCGCTGTCAGTTGTGACTGGTCATCTCTTAGAAGCCATGGCATATTTTAATTTTTTTTTTTTTTTTTGCTATGGACACTTTAAACGTGCACATCTTGCTTATTTTTTCTCACTTAATATACCATCTCAACATGAATGACTTTGTAACAATAATTTGATTTAAAAGAGTGTCCATGGAGTTTCTTACCCGTTCTTCTCCATAGAAATCTACGCTAGGGAATGGATCTATAATATTTTCACAGTTTTGATGTTTTGTGACTGGGACTGTAGCTACATTTAATTTTCAGCTTGGTTTCGACATTTCAAAGGTACCTGTAACTGGCTTACTTTAAATAAATGCTTTGATTTTGAAATAAATGAAATAGGATAGGTACCCGATTTTTCGTCATTTTGAACAGACCCTCGACTCGCACTTGGGTGGTTTTATTGATCATCATCTGCCTAGCCTTTACCCAGCTATATTCGGGGTCGGCTTACAGTCTGCAACTGAATTTCAATATTTTACATGGAGCGACTTCCTATTTATCCTCCATAATCCAGTTAGTATTGGGTTATGTGATACCCGTTGCCGACTGTCAAAGATCTACAAATGACAGCGGTGACCAACGGCAGTCAAAGTCTAATGAAGTAATTAAAATATGAACAAGACTTTTACACGTCATGTTACTTTACTAGCCTAACTTATAAATAGTAGGTACGACGAAGTTTGTAAGTCACAGGGGAGGAAAACATTTTTTCACAAATAAAAGCGAAGTTGGACAGGTGTCCCGTATTTAAATTCGGTCAGCGGAATATCTTTACATAATGCATGAGACAACACGTCAAATGTTTCTTTTTCAAAGAAATATATTTCATATTAAAAACTGAGACTTTAGCGTAAAAAAGTAAGTACGTATTTATATTCTATGAAATTAGAATAGGAGGTTGTTCGTGCTACTTGTGTTAGTGTTGTTTTTTAAAAGACTTTCATAAAAATTTAAATATTATAAAAGCAAATGTTACTATTTAATTTTAACTTGTACGGCTGAACGGATTTCAATGGAATTTTTGTAACCGGATACACCAAGAGTTAAGATCAAGGTTTGAAACCTGATTTTATCCGTCTTTTGTCTCTGTCCAACTACATATTTCCGACCCCGTACGCGGACGGCACCGCAGGCAATAACTAAACTACAAATTAACACCTAAACAGATATATTTTTTTTCTAATAATTACTGTTATTCTTTCCTAACATAATACAGGTATTATTAATTAGGACACAGTGCAGGCACTGTGTCCTTAAAAGGCTTACCAAACACAAGTTCCACTTAATTGCCTTTACCAGAATTACGTGCGAAATAAATTACATTTAGCTAAGTATAAAACGTCTGATAAAAGATAACACTGTTACGGCTTCCATTATCTTTCCTTTGTCTTTTCTTAAGTACCTGAGTAATTACTTGTTATAGCTGCTTAGTAAAATATTACTTTGCCCCTAAAGAAGTTACGTTTGTTTTGAGTTTTAACTGTACAAAAATATAAACTATTCATCAGCATCATCTGCCTAGTGTTTCCTAATTATGTGGTCAGGTTGAATTTTAAGCCAATGTAAGAATACCAGCATTTCAATGGACTGTAGGTCTAACTGATAGCCTGTCTGGAAACGACAGCCGAGACCAAGAGACTGCTTAGCGTGCTTTCTGAGACAAGGATGGGTACAAGACCACACACACACACACACACACTTGGACACCCATCCGCGAGATGCCCGTGAGCTATGATTACTACCAACCACTCTTATTTAAAAAGTAACTATTTTATAAGACATTAAATGGACGTACTTAATACAATATAAATTCTATAAACATTCCCGTTACGAACTCTCATCGAAATTCGATATAATTCTTCTGGAACTCGATACAATTGAATCGATAAGTACCGCCGCGGTATCATTACACTGAATGCTCATTATTTTACATTTCACCGTTTCATTGAGCATGAAAATTGCTTGGGACAATTACTTATCATTTGCAGATGGAAAATTTCTGGCTCGTTTCATTAAGTATGAATTTATTTTCAGGAAAACATGTGCTTCTTTGAAATAGACTTTTTAATGAAGTTTTTTTTTTTCATAACTTAAATGATTATCTCGGTATGTCATAGCTTTATAAGGTTAGGCAGCGGTGTGCTAATAATATGTTATGTTTAAGTTCCATGCATTAACGGGCGTGGTTATGATAATCAACCGGGCAGACATCTGGACTACGGGATACAGAGAAATCCTGATAATCTAAAGTAAACATGAAATGAAAATACTTAAGAAATCGCGTGTTCTCCCTTCTCCATGTCATCCATAAAACTATCAACAAACATCTTCCTCTAGTATAAGTGATTCAAAAGAGGTTTTATTTTTCCAGTACAACGTTCAATTGACGTTTCACTTACCCGGCTACATCGAATACCCGGGTGTTAGTATGACCCGGGCATTCTACCCGGATAAACGCTATTTTATTTTGGGGAACTCACTTATTTTCTTATACAAGATCTGTTTTTCGTTAAAAGGTTTGCAACTTCTGATACCATTATTGATACCGTTTTATTTTTTGATGCGGAAAATGTAATGATATGAATTGGGTATTGAGGTAGTATACTTACTACTAAAAGGTTCATGCATTTATTTGACAGGGAAAAAGCAAGAAGAAGTTAATTTTATAAAATCTTCATTTTTTGATATTGTCTTTCAACTGTTTAACGACGAATAGAAACATTGTTCATGTTTTGAGTATGAATGTGGATGGGTATATGAGTAGAGGAAGACAAAAGAAACGATGGATGGACTTTGTTAAAAATGATATGGCAACAAAATGATATGGCAACAAAAGAAGTGTCTGATGAGATGATGAAAAATAGAGGAGTATGGAAGAAGAAGACATGGTGCACCGACCACAAATGAAATGAGATAAGGGCAAGAGAATGATGATGAGAAACATTGATCCAATTTTGAACCACCTCATCGTGTGTTATTAAGTTTTTAATCTATTGCATAGCTTCTATCGTGGGCCTTGAGCGTGGAGACCGAATCCAGAAATTCCGTAACGAAAATAACCTAACAAAAAAAACCTAACACCAAAGAGTATGTAAACCTATAACACCTCATGTCACCCAATGTCAGACAATGACAATGACAAGCTAGTTTTCTTTTTTATATTGCCGTAACTAGGAGTTGTAGGTTGTATACATTTGATTTTAGACCTTCTTTGTAACCATTTTTTATCAACTTATGCAATTATAATTATTTATGTATTTTATTTTTCCGCTCGTTGCCGGCTCGAGGACCACTGCGTTTGGTCCTCGAGCCGGCAACAAGCGGAAAAATAAAATAAATAAATAATTATAATTGCATAAGTTGATAAAAAATGCTATGCAATAGCTTTACCGCGGCAGTCCCCGAGTGCCACACGTCTTTTTTCATATGGAATTCACAGTTAGTGCATTGGAGTATGGATTTGTGCCCAGTTGTGCTATAACTGGTGAAATGTGGGTGTAGCACAATACAAACTGTACCCTTTTATATGTTATGTTGTATTGTGATTTCTGTAGTCTTTCGTCGTAGGTTTTGGAAATTATTCCTCTGAATTGGCAATTACTACAAGCGTGGGATAAAACAACTGACGTTAGACCCACTCGTCCTAAACCACAAAATAACAAGGAGTAATACTACATTCGGAATACTTGAAGGGCTTTGTTTAATATTAAAATTGTCCTAAATCCTCGTGCGTTCTAGATAAGGGAGCCACCGAACTGCCGTCCTTCCTTTATTTATTAGATTAGTATTTACTTTTCACGTTTGTTTTTGCCCTTCACGAATATTCGAGTGTTTTGTGGTAAACAAAACGAGTGCATAGTCCCAGCCACGAGAAGCTTTAAATTTTGTAAACATACGTTCGAGTTCGCAACCTTTGGTTCAAATAAAAAAATGACAGCGTCAGCGTGAACTTACTTCAAAATGGCGGCCCAAATATTTACGTTCCATGATGTCAGAATTAGACGACAGCGCTTTATATCGCGAAAATATAACCCGACCAAGTGAAATTGCCCGTTACTTCGTATTACGCGTATGATAATTTGAGTTGATTGAATTTGGGATTATTTGTTGTGGATTGAATTGTCGCTACGTAACTTGGTAGAAATTCTTTGTCTACATAAATATAGCTTCTCGTGGCCGGACTATAGTTTCAACGTTTTCAACGGCCGTACATTTTTTGCATACCCATTCAATCTATTCAAAGTTGCTGATAGAATCCCAAATTGGATCAATGTTTTCTATGGTTATGTTCGCAGCTATTGGTTCATGCGCTAAAAACTGGACTAAAATAATCGTTGTATACATTCAGTGCTCTATTTCAACCAGAATGTATGTGGCTCCATAAATTCCTCGGAACAAAAGTTTCAACTTTTATAAATACTAATTGCCCTAAAATATGGCTTTTTTACAAATAACGGGTAAAAAGTAACCCGCAATGCTTTCTTTTTACTGGTTGTGTCTATTTTGTCTAGGGTTAAATCAAATTCCAAAAAAAACTGTTACGTTTGAAATCTTTTATACTATTTTTGTTACCGCTCTGCGAATATTGCTGCGTTTCTGCTTTCTTCCATTCTTATGAAAATTCTACAGGTTCAGCGTTAGGAATGGCGTTTTTTAGATTTTGTTCGCCGGTTATACCCAACCCATTTATATTATTCTTTTGAAATAAGGAGGTTTGATTTCAAATGAAAGAATCTTTTATTAAGACAAGGGAAATAAGAATTGGAAAGCAATTTAATAGTGACGAGATTACATTACGCAGTTAAAAGTTGAAAACGAGCATTCACACTTGTACCTTTTCTAGTAAAACGGTGGTGGTTTTTTAACAAATGATTATCTCTTTTGTAATGGTTTGGAAATCATCTTACAAAATAAAAACTACAACGGATATTCCATGTATCACAAAGAAAATACTTATTCTGCTTAGGCAACACATGTTCAGAAAATATAAATAAACACTTTGAAACAAAAGCAATAACGATTCAAACGTAACCGATACCACAGAGTTAGTCCCAACAGACGGAAAAACTCACTACACACCTACCTAGGCAGTACCAACGTAATCAAACGGTGTCCTAATTAAGGGCCGTGTACCGTTCCCGCAGCGTCGTGTTTAGCCGAACGGGCAATGTGACAATTTTATCAAATGCCCCTTTTAACGTCCGAGTATCTAAAAACATTAGGTACGGACAATTTTGCTCGCGGACAAATGAAGAGGTGAGAGATGACCTACAAAGTTAATCGAGGAGCTCGGAGGTACATTTTTTGGGATAGCTGTTTTTGAATTGATTATTCGTAGAGTCTCTATGTCTAGATTAAGCATCTTCTGTGCTAAGATTCATTCAGTTTATCCTTCCAGATTCGTGATAATTTCTTCTCCTTCTTTACACCTCACTATGAAATTCTTCTATATCGTTGTCTAGAATTAAAGTACAGAAATATTTTGAAATCGGGTTTCAAAAAGTCCCTATATTCTGTTAAAAGAAAGTCTGAAGATGACACTGTTATGTTTGCGAAGGGTGGGGGGGGGAACAAGGTAACTGAATGACACAACCGGTACATACAAACTCGTTTATTCGACTGCCGCAACAGTCGGACCCTAAACACACAAAAGTTATTACCCACAGATAATTTATCATACATACGTTGTTAGGGTCCCGGGTTTGAATCCTGGTTTCCGAGTCATGGATGTTTATAAGTATTTTAAGTAAATATTTACAAACAAAAAGTACATATGCAGTAAATCAACTATCTGCCTCGTTGCTTACTGTGGCATTAGTTTTTAGTCCGTCAGATAGATGTCTTTAAAATATTGGACACATTTTTTTTTCCACTTAAACAAAAATAGAAGACGATTTATTGCGTCGAAAACTCGTGTGACGTCACATTTAAGTACATTTTTTACCGGAAAGTGACGCCAAAAGCCCGCACTCATGATCTTTGACGCGTCGAAACTTCTTATTAATTTTAATAAATCAAAAAACACGTCCAATATTTTTCGATAGTATTACTGACGGACAAAAAAAATATGATTCTATTTAAATCATATTTTTTTTAGTCAGGAATCATTCATATTATTTAGGTACATAAGTACATGTTTGTATTATAAAAAAAAAAAATTGAAATTAACAAAGTTTGCCTGTGGCTTGCTACAGACAGATTAGTCAGTGTAACAATCTTGGAAAATTACTCGCTAGAATTAGGTTAAGTAATTACCACCGTGTCTGTACTGTAGTTCCCGGGCTAACGTATTATCAGTTTCATAATTAGAACTTAATTATGAGTAAATTACTTGTTATAAGACTGTTTCCTTTTCCAGGTAACTTGCTGAATACATACAGCATACTTATCTATAAGCGTTGTACTAAATCAGCACCAACTTCATAAAACTTTTAAGGTTTCAAACCTCAAAATTTTTTCGATCATTTCGTTGGATCATACCTATCGTTGTTCCTCTGTCCGTTAGTCTCTCAAGACCCCATTTTACTAGCTGATGCCGATCTGGGAGATGCCGTTATGATGCTTATAAAGGTATATTGCAGTAGTTATGAATTTAAGTTTGTTTAGTTGATCTTTATGAGATCTAAATTTGCCTACCAAGTAGTTCCTTGAAGGAAGATAAAATTAATATTATACTTCTAGGAAAGTCAGTTTATCCCTGTCTGGCTTTGAGATTTACAGAAGCCACAGAATACAATATCTCCCCCATTATGTCCAAAAGTATTCCCTCAACAGACGAAACCTACAAGACAAGGAATAACAAACAAACTTTCATTAGATTCGTCTTGTTTCCTCGAATTCTCTTCGAACAACTTATTACTAATACAGATTACAAATGACTACCGTTTCAGATGTTAGTGCGCCCCTATATTCTTATGTATGTTATCATATCACGCTTGGTTTGTAAAATAAATTTAATAAAGTGCTTTGTTGATCTAGTTGAAATAGTATAAATCAGTTTTTTTATTAACTATGTCTCAATGACAGCCCAGAGTCTGAATTTCTGCGGTCGATGACAATAGTTCATCCTCTTTTGTACTTAAAATTAATGTGGGAGTACAAGTAAATCCCTACCTACCTAAAAAAGTAAAGTAAATAAAAAAGTAAATCGTATTAGAAATCTATTTATGAAAAGCTTACAACACAAAGAGATAAATCCATCAAAAACCAAACAACAATATCAAATCGAAACCAGTTAAGTACCTTTTACAAAGCAATTATGAAAAACAGGGGAACGAGCCAATTGACGATAAAAGGAGAATTAATTCGATATTCGGTCGAATTGGACTCTTGAACGGAATTCTGATGCCTCACCTATGACCTTTTCAAAGAATTTGAGGATTCAGTTGACCCTTTCTGTGACGCTTTAGTTCACTTTTGTTATTGAAATCGACATTTCCATATTGATCTTGACTTTAATGCTTTCTCTTGCTTGATTGGTTTCATAACGAGATTTTAAAAAGGGTTTCGTTTTTTCTAGTGACTGACTCTGAGGTGGTCAGGTGTTTAGATTGGAAACCTACTGCAACATAGTTGAAAAAATAAAGCAGATTATTATGATAAAGAAAGTGTATCATATCAACCTGAGTTATAGAGATCAAATGTTACAAACATAATCCCATAATCCCTGCATAATTATAAATACTGGAATTCAGCCGCATTCGGTTATAATTGTATACTTTTTGCTGTGCAGGGTTTGTACTCGTAACTGTACCTTGGCTATAAACCGTTGTATTAGTAGTCAGAGATCTGCAAGCATTATGAAATGCAATTAATACCATAAAATTTATTTATTTATTAATAACTAGCTTCTGCCCGCGACTTCGTACGCGGATCCTGTTGCTAATGCCAGCGACAACGGGGTCGTCAAAATCGAAGATCTGAAACGTCTGATGTGGAATTCTAAGAGCCCCGGGATGGGAAAATAACGGATCTCTCCCACCTGAGCAACACATACCGTTTGCTTCTTTTTGCCATTTAACAGCTTCACAAAAAGTACAATTTTGAACCATACCTCCGATGGCGGAATATGTGGCGTATTCAATCATAGGAGTATACGTAAATGCACTCCATTCCTTATCAACCCAAGGAAGGTCGCCATGACCTAAGGCTTGAGACACATCCGATTCTTTAGATGATATCTGAAAGATTTGACCTCTTTCTAGACATGATTATAGTTTTGTTGTGAAGATACCTGATCAATTAAAATCTAAGTGACTGCTACCATGCGTTACCGGGTAGGCTCCCGAGTCACGAAGATAAATGGAAAAGGAAATTAAACACTGAAATAACATAAGCCCGAAGACATATCAATTCGATAAAACAAAATAATAAATGGGAGTTTTGGCCAGTAGAGTCAAATTTTCAATGATATATCATCGTCATCGAAAATCATTCCTAAACTGTAACCGCCTTCACTGCGTGGATGTACTCCCAGCTTATGTTATTTTATAATTATACAGTGAAATTAGTGATTGCTTTGCAATAATTTTCACATCAGATGTTTCTGATCTTCGATTTTTTATAAGTCAACAGGAAGTGCCCATCAGACCGAACAACTTTTGCTAAGACGTCATTCCTATACTTATGTGTTATGGTGTAGCTGGGCTATTAGAGTTCCACAACAGGTGTCCCAGATCTTCGATTTTTATAAGTCAACAGAGAGTGCTCATCAGATTGAATAACTTTTGCTAAGACGTTATTCCTATATGTGTTATGGTGTAGCTGAGCTCTTAGAGTTCCACAACAGGTGTTCCAAATCTTCGATTTTTATAAGTCAGCAGAGAGTGCTCATCAAACTGAACAACTTTTGCTAAGACATTATTCCTATATGTGTTATGGTGTAGCTGGGCTATTGGAGTTCCACAACAGGTGTCCCAGACTTCGATTTTTATAAGTCAACAGAGAGGGCTCATCAGATTGAACTATTTTTGCTAAGACGTCATTCCTATATGTGTTATAGTGTAGGTGGGCTCTTGGAGTTCCACATCAGGTGTTCCAGATCTTCAAATTTATTCTCTCAGCAGAAAATGCTCATCACGTGGAACAATTTTTGTTATTGTGTCATTTTTGTATCTCTTATAGTTTAGCTGGTCTGTTGCGGTTCTGCATCAGGTGTTCCAGTTTCCAAGATAAATTATAGCCTATATGTTGCACAGACTTAATATCTATACAATAAAAAAAGAATCATTCAAATCCGTCCAGTAGTTCCGAAGATTAGCGTGTACAAACAAACAGACAAACAGACAAACAGACAAACAGATAAACAGACAAACAGACAAACAGACCGACTTCTTTTTTTGGATTCGTACTCTATTACTGTTTCTAAACCCCCCTCAATTATAATTTTTTTAATATATTCAATGTACAGACACAGTTTTTTTACTCTTTTATTATATGTATAGATATAGATATATATAGATATAGATATATATAGATATATAGATTGTAACCATAAAATTGGTAAGAAATTTTAGATAGATAATTGTGACTCGATTTTCAAATTGCTTTGATTTATTAATTTTGCAAGATTGTTTTTGGTACTTACAGCTTATTATTTACTAAAAACAGAATATAAGAGGAGTAATAACCGCAGTGACGTTATTATCTTCATTAAATTACTCCACTAAGACTACAATAGGTGCTCTTAACTCTCCGACATGTACTTGTCTAGATGTCTTTCCCGAGGCAAGACACAAAGTCAAGGAGTGTGCGCCCACTGAAAGGTCAGTGGGCGCACTCATTCATCCCTAAAAATAACTGTTACTACTATACAATTGTTAGCATTTGTAGAGAAGTATTTCAGGTCTGTTAAGTAGGCTAATGCCTGCGACTGAAAAGAAATCGTATTATTTACTGCCATATTTATTGAGAATTTTGGCGCCTGGAAATGCTGGTTAGGTTTCTTTACCTTACCTAATGAGCTGTCTACTTATTGAGACGGATATTTGAAATGTCTTGGATTTCCAACGCAATGAAAGTGGATAATTACTAACAGTAGTTTTTCTTCTCACCGTACCTAAATTCTAAATCAAGAACAAAGAGCAATCAACTCTACAACTGTTTTATTCCGGAAAAACACAGGGAATTGACTCTTTTCAAATTCGGCGCTAATTTAATTTGGATCAGACCAATCACGCACAAAAACAAAAATAGATTAAGACAGTCTTTTATAGTTCCTTTCGAGCTAAGGATCAAAGAAATAATTAAATCAAAAACAGTCCTTGAGAAATCACAAATAATCAAGACAGCGAGTGGCGCTACCTTGTCCTTTATATATCTCAACAATGCTGACAGGGTAAGCCACTTGCCCCGCCGGCGACGGTTAGCGATAGGCGAGCTAAGCTAGTAACTGCAAACGAGCAGCGAGTGGTTTGGACGGTTTTTACACTTATAATTCTAAGACTTTAGACTAATTGGCTGGAAAAAACAAAACAAAGAGAAAAAAACGTGTTAACGAGATACTCGCGAAGCTCTCGTGTAAAAAGTCCGCGGTCAAGTATTCACAAACTTACAGGACTTATACAATATTTTGTACATTTCACGAGCGAGAAAACAGTCGGTGGCTATAGTCGCTTCCCGCTGGCAGAGAGACTGGTGCCTTCGGGTCCGAGATCTATCGAGCCGTTCTGTAAAGGTGTCTTTGATCTTACTATTAGTTTAGGATCTTATACCCAATTACTGGTCACAGTGCAGGTATAAGTAAGTAATCTGTTTCAGGATTTCATAATTGATGGTGATAACATTGGATTTAGTAAATTGATGAATAAGGTGTTCATGCAAGTGTTGGGTGACAGAGAGAGTCATTTAAAACATTATCATATTCATTGGGATTTTAAATCAAGCATCATCATCATAATTTCATTAAAAATTGGACCAACTACCAAACCAATTGGACGCGATGATGCTACCTGTAGCCATTTCTCCATTTGGAATACCAAATGGAGAAATGGCTACAGGTAGCATATAGTCCTACTCCTTAATAGAGAAGACTGATGTGAAGTGTAGTAGGTAGCTAGCCAATAAACTAAAAAAGAAATAAGTAATGTGTCTGTGGTATAATGTACTCTGTGGTAAACGTCTACATTTATTCATTGCGGATTTAAGTTGAATATGAGAACCATTGTATATTTTTTCTCCACCGAGTTTTAATAAAAAATAGTTCACTACTGCGCTATTGTTTTTACTCTGCTAACCCATAATCATCACAACTGATAACAGTATTTCTATGTAATTGTTAAATTTCAATTTCTAAATAGGTACTTTACGAGTTTGAATGTGAAAATGAAGAAATAAGCTATCAATGATATTATACGTTTAAAAGGTGCAGATAGGTTATAAGCGCTCAGAAAGCGGCATGTTAAAATGTGGCTAATTAGCCAACCTTGACTTCAGTGTCACTTTGACGGCGTCAACGGACGTTTTAAATGTGTCTTTTTCATTCGCGATCATTGAATGCCATCCTACTTTGACTTGTAATCGTAATATTGTGTGCTATGACAATATTTAGATACTCATGTGTGCATTAGTGTACCGTTTTTGAAGATCGATTTTTGTGTAGATAACCTATCTACGCCTTTTTTTACTTATGCATTGGTTAATACAGTATTCTTGAAAGAAGCTGATTGTTTGTCTTTCAACAACTTTTGACTTTCAAAACAAAGTTAGCCTGTTACTCTGACTATGATGCTGAATATCTGATTTATTTATATCAGAATCCTCAGAGACCTAATATTTTAATACAATATTCTGAATGCGAAAGATAAAAAACCAACTTTAGGATTATTTTATTCAACCAAGCATCGTAAAAAGCTCGGAGCAACAGAATAATAAAGTTGTAGTATAAACGTGCAATAATCTTCTTTACTTCAATGGTACTACACTTTGGTGTCACTCCACTCCACTTTAGTTTGGTACGAGTACATAAATGCAAAGCCATAGATATTCAAATTGAAGAATCGATCAAATATAAACTTGTAAGACTTGAAATAAACGTTTCTATATTGTCTTTATAGAAGACTGATTTATAACATAGATTATGCGATTGGATTTGATTTTACAAGTAATGCACTGTATTTTTTTCGAAATTCCAACGATTTCTTCTTTTAATGTCACATAAGTATTCTAAGAGGGCGAAAAAGTGAGTTAACCCTTTAAAACACAGTATTTCTAACGACGTCGGTCCATTGAATCATAAAATTTCTTGTCATTTGTTAGCGTAAGTTATAAGTAAGTTCTTTCTTTCTTTATCGTGTGGTTAGTGCATAGCCTGGTGTCAAAGTTTTTATGCCACCCATGGGCCTCTGACTTGGCTTTACATGTCGTCAAGAAATATCTTTCAGGTATGCTGGTTTCCTCACGATGTTTTTCTTCACCGAAGCAAATGATAATTATACAATACGCTCGTGAATCCGAAAATCAGAGGTTCCTGTCTTGGGTTCTAACTTGATACCTATGATTTGACAGTCCGTCGGTCATTGCGTCTCACGACGTCTTGTGTCACTACTAGGCTATCACTGGTTTGCTTTAGATATATTGAAAGAAGCGGTTTCAGAGCGTTTACCAAATTGTTATATGTCCATTACAAAGCCAATATAAAAATGTTCAAGCACAAAACACGGCTCCATGGCCGTTGTAATGTCGCTATCACGAGGAAGTCAAATCTGTTTACACTCTCATAAACAATCACTCATGTGTTCATGATCTCAAAGGCGACATCAGTTTAGACACCAAGTAAAATTCCATTCTCTCAACAACTACTTAGTATACACTGAAACATAACGTTGTCGTGCCCGGGAAAAGAGTAGGTGGGATTTTCCATCAGGAATTACTATAGGTTGTTATCGAGAATGTAGATTGGTGCTTGGTTGATGGTAATGCTCGCCTTCTTATAAACGACCTCTATTACATGGCTCTGGCGATATACCGGTGTACTATACCTAGGTACTCTTCTACCTAACCCTTTGGAAAAATCGGTGTTATGTTATGTTATCATAATTAACGTATAATATGAACAGAGCACCACGCCAAGTGCGGGTCGATGGCTGATATCATACTATGTCATTAAATATTTAGGTCTAGGACATTTTTGTTCCTTCACAATGTAAGTAATGAATTCAAAGCTGTGGAAGTGTTAAAGCAAACGAATCTTAAGTTAATGACGTGAGAGGCGTTGAACAATGTGAAGCACATAAACGCACACCGTTTGTTCTAAAGCACCCCGTTTTAGTTTTGTCTCCGTTTGTGCGTGGCGCGTGGGAGGCCGTAGATCAAGTTTGTGCCGGTTGATGAAACTGCTTTGTTTGAGGATGTGAATGTTACAGAGCTAGAAATATAGGGCGCTTGTTATAAACCACAATGTTGAAATGGACTGAACTGAGATGTACATACAACTCGACAAACAATGTAATAGTCAAAAGATCCACCAAAGTCAGGTGAAAATAATAACCATCCCCTAGATTCTAACAAACCATATAAATTCTCATAACTATCAACAAACTTAAAACATAATTTTCGTCCCTTAATTACTTGACTTTCTGTACCCCTCCAACTATATCCTCAAATTTAATGTCTCCAATCCGTATGAGCTACGGGTCCCTAAAAAGGGACCGAAATATGTCGTTTACATTTATGTGGAGAATTTTGCGAGAGGATTTTAAAGACCCTTTAATATGTAGCCCAGCCCAGGTGATAGTGGTTGTATCGGCGCTAATTTATAGGCGCGCCCATTAATTTTGAACGCATGAATATTTCTCGCCTGTTAAATCGGGTAGCGGTTAATGCGTTTTACGTCCTGTTAATTTGGTGGAGGGATTCTGTAGGCGTCTTCTTGGGTGTGAATGTGTTTGATATTCAACTAAGTGTTGCAATAAATATTATAATCTTTGTGTGTCGGTTGTAGTGTGTATGTGTGGCATTTTGAATTCTTTTGATGAAGTTCAAACAGTATCACTTGCATAGCAATTACCACATTATTAGCTGGAAACTATATAACTCCACCTGCTACGATGTTTACATACTCCTTTTAAGTTATTACGTTTCACCATAAACGTCTTCGTGTCGGTTTGACAAAGGCTCTCGTGAGATTTGACTCCAGTATAAGTGTAGCACGGAATCAGCGTCATTGAGTTCATAACAAACGATGAGCATCAATGGCGATGCTGAACCTTTGCGGTCTAAATAGCGTGAGTTGCGGGGATGTCTTTGGGGACTGCCGAGAAGTGGAACTAAGTAATCTGCTACGGGTTTTGCCCCGCGCACGCCTGGTGGTGCTATGCCGTAGCGGATCGGCTATGAGTGCTAGAAAGCGTTAGGTGACGGTCATGCGAGTTCCATGATTTTTGTTTACCCAAAAAGTGCTCAACGCGCTTGAATAAGTTTTTACTCCAAAAAACGTAATCAATTCTACTCATTTACTCATCCAATTAGGCCACCAGTCAATCACAGGAATTTAAAATTAATCAAACTAACTAATTGGACCGACTAATTCGACTGACATCGATTTCAGCAAATCGCCAGCAAATTCTATGAAATAACAATGTGCAGTGACGAGTACGATTTCAAATTTTTTTTTTTGTACTATAATATTAAGAACAAAAGTCTTAATAATTAATTACGATCTAGCCTAAAAGACTAATAAGCAATTTAACTCTAACTTAATATGTTACGTGATAGAATTTAAAACTAAGAATAGTGTTCATTTGCACTTTTACACAAGTCCGTAGCACTTTCTTAGAGTCTAATATAATTTATAAAACACTATGTTCATGTGTTATATGAATAGCACAACATTGTTACTATTACTCATTCACTTTGTACACTACACTAATTCAAAAGGTTTAGTTCTTTTTAGCCTACGCACTAAGTTTGTGTTATCTAGCAGCTGAATTGCCTCAACATTCACGTGTCGATGAAGTCTGTGTTCGTGGGCTTCAGCAAATTTTTGGATAATAGTGGTGACGAATTCCATTTTAAGGTCACGATGAAGGTCGTCATTTCTTATGTACCAGGGTGCATTAACAGCATCCCTAAGTACTTTATTTTGGAATTGCTGGATTATTTTGACGTTGCTTTGTTTAGTACAGCCCCAAAGTTGGATGCCATACGTCCAAATTGGCATCAGAATATGCTTGTATAGGGTTATTTTATTATGTATTGATAGACAAGATTTCTTTCCGAGTAACCAATACATACTTTTATATCGTATATCGAGTTCCTGTCTTTTCTTTTTCACATGAGCTTTCCAACGCAACTTGGCGTCGAGAGTGATGCCAAGGTATTTCGCTGTATTAGCATAAGGTACTTGCGTACCATTTATGTAGATTGTCCAAGTGTTTGTTTGTAAAGTCAATGTGAATTGATTTTGACTCATTCAGTTTGATCTTCCATTTTTGTGTCCAGTCATAAACTTTGTTCACAGCTAGTTGAACTTTTTCTACTGCTTCTCTGTGGCTTGATCCAGTAGCCATAATTGCAGTATCATCTGCAAAGATCGCAATGGTGTTGTTTTCCAGTTCTGGGATGTCACATGTGTATAACAAGTACAAAATTGGGCCTAGCACACTTCCTTGAGGTACACCAGCTTTTATAGCTTTTAGCTCGAAAAATGCGTCCTCCTGCCGTATTCTAAACATTCTGTTAGTAATGTACGACTCTAGGATATCTGCAAATTCTGGTAGCATGCGTCTGAGCTTGAATATTAGGCCCTTATGCCAAACCTTATCAAAAGCTTGCGCGACATCTAAAAACACGGTGGCGCAGACTTCCTTGTTTTCTAGTGTTTTTTCAATGATGTTAGTTATTCTATGTACCTGATCTATTGTTGAGTGTTTTTCCCTGAAGCCAAATTGATGATTTGGAATAAGGTCTTTTTCTTCTATGATTGGTTTTAACCGTTTCAATAACAGTTTTTCAAATAGTTTTGATAACACGGGCAACAGAGAAATAGGTCTATATGATGATGCTTCATGGGGTGGTTTCCCAGGCTTTGCAATCATAATGACTTCAGCAACCTTCCATGACTCAGGTACATGTTTTAAGATAAATGCAGCATTGATAAGCTTGGTGAGCTTTACTATGGCTTTGCGCGGGAGGTGTTTTAGAATTTCACCTGTAATGAGGTCGTAACCCGGAGATTTTTTCGAGCTTATGTTATTTTGAATTTCTCTCATTACTTCTGCTGGTGTCACAAGCTTAATTCTTTGGTTTTGTGATAAATTTTCACTCACAAGTGTTTCGATCGAACTTTCATTGAGTTGAAAAGTTTCTTCTAAGTGTTGAGCAAACCTTAACGCTTTCTGGTCATTATTTATGGCCCATTTTCCGTCGCTAGTTCTGATGGGCGGTATTTGTGTAATCGGCCTTTTAAGATTTCTTGTCGCTTTCCAAAGGGAGTAATCCGTTGATTTGTCATTGGTTAGCTGCAGAAGGTTGGCACTCAGAGATTCATCCTCAAATTGTAGAATTTTCCTCTTTAATCGTTTAGTTAGGTTATTTAATGATGTTTTATCTCGTGGGCACCTTGTTTGCTGCCACTGCTTCCTTTGTTTCCTTTTCTCAGATAGTAAATCCACAATTTCTTTAGGATAGATAAATCCCTTATATTTACGTTTTAATTGCGGTGTATTGTTCCACGCACATTGTTGGATGTCAACAATATATTTGTTTACTTCTGAGTCAAGCTGATCTTGTTTTTTTATAGAAGTGTTAAGGTCTATTATATTATCTAGATCAAGGGCAAAACTTTGCCAATCTGTTAATTTATTAACCAGTGTTAAGTGGCTTGGTTTGAATACGATTTTTTGACTAAGCATTAGTATAATTGATGAGTGGTCCGAATTCATATGAAAACCTTCCTCCAAACTGACGTAATTGGCGGATATATTTTTGCATATAAAAAAATCTATAAGATCCGGTATTTTCTGGTGGTCAGTGGGCCAGTACGTTGGTTTACCTGTGCTCATAACTTCAGAATGTGTATCTTTAACTGCGCTTAAGAGCTGCTTTCCCTTAGTTGTAGTAAGTCTTGATCCCCAATGCGTATGCTTAGCATTAAAATCGCCGCCTAGGATAAACCTCTGGCCTAATAGTTCAAAGAGATGTAAATATCGCTCTTTTCTTATCATGTGCCGTGGAGGACAGTATACGGCTGCAATGGATATGTGACAAAATTTGGTTTTAACAGATACTGCCACGGCTTGAATGTCTTGTTCTTCATATTTACACTGCACGTAGTGACTAATGTTCTCTTTGATTATAACCGCGCTACCTCCTCTGGCACAGTTGTCAGGGTGGAGCGAATTATATACCATGTATCCTCTAAATTTGACAAAAGATTGCTTAGTGAAGTGCGTTTCAGAGACCAAACACACGTCTATATTTTCTGTGTCCAGAACCGCCTGCAACTCATTTTGATGTTTGAGGAGCCCATTAGAGTTCCAAGCCATTATTTTAAGTGTGTTATTCATTTTTGATTATTTGAAACTGCTGTTTTAGTGCTGGATTCTAATTTCTCTAATCTCTTGTCAAATGAGGTAATACACTTTAAGATCTGATTAATCTTATCCTCCAGATTCAAAGGCTGTGGTCTTGGTTTTGCAGCTTCCGCATAGGAACCAGCGTTGGTTACTTGCGTGGGTTTTTCAGTTGACTGGACACTTGCTTTCTGTGCCTGTTTGTCTAATTTTGGTAAGGGAAGAGACTGTTGGGTAGTTGGTACCGCAAGTTTCTTTTTAGTATTTTTATTTTTCATATCTTGAATTTGTTTAGCTACTTCACACCCTCTATAATTGGCAGGGTGAGGTAGACCACAGTGGACACATTTTGGCTTCTCCTGGGGAGATTTGGTACAGTTGGCTGTAAGATGCTTGCCAGTGCATTTTACACACCTTGGCTCTTTTCTGCAGTATTTATGAGTATGTCCATATGCCTGGCATCTCTTGCATTGGGGAATGAGTTTGGGATTTTTAAGTGGGTGTATTTCAATTTTACACCCTAAAATGTATTTTATGCCATAGATTTTATTGACATCTTCGTCATTACTAAATGATAAAACGAACATGTTGAGTGGTTCTTTACTCTTCCAGCTCAATTTGTAGTCTACTTTTTCTATTTTTAGTCCTTGTGTGGTTAGATCGTCTTTAATTCGATCAGGTTGGCAAGAAGAATGTAATTTCTTCACAACAACTCTAATTGGTCTAGCTTGCTTATTCTCGTACGAATGCCAATGGTAGTCTTTTTCTGTTAAGAACCTGGCAATTACTCTATACGAGTCTTCAGTTTTGGCGTTAACTTTCACACAATCCCCATTCATCATTTTTGCGGTAAATGATTCAGCTGTAATTGTTTCAGTTAGCGAGTCGTAAAACGTTTGATAGTTTTTAACTCCATCTATTATCATTGGCGGTGGCGGAGGCACTTTTTTGACGGAAGTCTCTTTCGCATTTTTCTGTTGTTTTTCTTGTTGGGCACTTGTTTCGGGTTGTTGTTTTGGAGAGAGGGAGGCATTAAGCTTCCTCTTCTTCCTGCTCTTGGCCCTAATCCACTCAGTCTCTTTAGCGAGCTCATCCTCGTCCGTACAATATTCAACGTCACTTTTAGTACGCTGGGAAAATATTGTTTTCTCGCTTTCCTGTTTTTCTAAGGGTTGCTTAGTTTCATTTTTTTCCTTCAAGCAGTTTAATTCTCCTTGAAGGCTTTGTACTTGTTCTTGCAAAGTATTAATGGTATCGTTCAGATTACGTACCATAAGTTGCAGGTTTTCTCTGTCCGTTTTCTCCTGGATGTAACAGTCATATAACCGCTTTTCCAGGTCAGTTTTTATCTTAATAGACTGTGAAGCCATTATTTTGTTGTAAGGCGAGTTTAACACCTTAACAATAAATTATTGTAAACACTTCATGATTTCCGCACTTGTAACTAGGTCATGGCAATGACCCCGATAGATGGACGTAGGTACACTGCGACGACGGTGTTGTGCTGCGTCTGCACAATACTCTCAACTAGAGCACGCGCGCGCGATCGTACGTCTGTTCACTATTATAGTTAAACAACAAATGAAATCAAACAACACAATACGGTTCACAATCGCCCGATTTACGGCCAGGTCTGACATTTGGATAACCATAATCTATGCTAATTTAGAAGTGTGCTCTGATAGTTCAATTTTGTTATTAAACATAACATCATGCATGTATTTCCCCGCAGGATGATCTAAAGGTAGCCTTTAGGTAGGTAGGCGACCTTTTGCCGGTGTATAATGTTGAAGTCCTATATAGTAGAGGCGAGCCAATTGCCATCAAACGGGCCTACATTCAGTCTCAGGACTGCAACTTGGAAATCTCTGAAAGAAAAATTCGATACCCCTTTTGATCCATCAGTCAGTAGATCTCTCAAACTAACTAACATCAAAAACCGTTACGGACAGAAACGATATCAGTTATTAAAATAAAATAGAAGCAATTGCTGGAATATAGTCCAACATCGAGTCTAGCACCTTAATATTTAATGACATCATTGCCTTTAATTCCACCTCCACGTGGCCTCAGAAAGGGTTTTTAAGGAGTGACGCCGTAATCTCTTGGCTTTACGCGAAGATTAGCGTTTGTTGGCAATATAAATGTTATGTGTACATCACGCGAATTAATTTCTTGAAGAAAGTCATGTGTGATATTTTATTCATCAGTATAAAAATATGGAAAATAAAATACCTTCTCTGTACCAAAAAAGACTTTTGCCCGGTCAGAAACATCAAGATAATTATAATACTGAAACTTATAATATTGAATACGTAAACGACGTCAGTTAGATTATCAAAAAATAATTTGACCCTTATTTTTTCTTTTGTTACGTAAGCCAAAATTCATGAAGATACGACGCTTTTAAAATTCTCAATACGTCACGCCTTGGTATAACTTTTATTGCATTCTGACGTCACGAGTCGCCTCTACTGAGTTTTAATGCATTTTATCTTTGTCAACAATATTTATTGATCCGACGACCCGAATAGCGTAGTGGTAGTGAGGCTGCCTTACGTTGTTAGGGTCCTGGGTTCGAATCCCAGTAGGAGCAAATGTTGGTGTGATGAGCATGGACATTTATTTCCGAGTCATGGATGTTTATATGTATAATAAGTATGTATTTACAAACAAAAAAGTATATATGTAGTATATCAACTATCTAGTGTCCACGACACAAGCTTTGCTTAGTGTGGCACTAGGTGGCGCTGTGTGTTAATGTCCAGCGATATTTATTTATTTATTTGCAAAAACAAAACATACGTGTCCATTATTTTCCAATCTTCTAACTGATGAACTAAATAGATTTGCATTTTTTTCTACACTTTCGTCATGCCATGGTAATAATTAACGCATGGTGCAAACCTTGCTTTTTTATTTGTTCTTATAGTTGTAGAAACTCCAATAATAAAGGTGTGCACGTTCTTTCAACAAAGTAGAATAGAAGCGCTTTAACAAAGAAAAGACGTTAGATCCTGCACTCAATGTGCAGGAAACAGATAAATGGATCATTAGGTAACCTGTGTGACCTAGATACACTTAAGTGCAGCTGCTAAAAGACAGCACGCAGTAAGTTCGTAATACAATTCCACAACTAATGCCCAACGGAGCCAGGAAAATGTCAAAGATAGTAATGAAGACTTTAATCCATATTTGATATTACTTTACGAACACGGTAAGGAACTCAATAGACTAAGGTGGAAGGGATAATCTAAAAATTAGGTGATTATTATTGGTTTTCTGGTTGGTACCTAATAAATTGTGATGTTCTCCAGACAGATCGTCGTAAAGTGCGTAGTACTCGTCATCCGTGTATGTGTATGACTAGATGTATGAAAGTGGATAATGTAAGGATCTTAGCAGGTTTGGTTGTTCTGGGTTTTCTACCTACCCTATAGAAATAGGTTTTAATCTACCTATGTATGAGCATATAGTTTTAAATTGATTCTAAAATAAATCTGGCGATAAATATTTACCAGATGTTTACTTCTAGTTTTCTTCTTAGTCGTTCAGTCTCAACAGAGTGGTCGTGGTCATGAGGGTCCACAAGTGCGGTCGCTGCCTTCGCGATCCTTTTCCACCGGTCTCTATTAGTCACATTCTGCCAAAGGGAGCTTGGTGACAGATTTAATGCAGTCTTTGGTGAGTAGATTTGAAGGCACGTGGTCTCGTGCCTTCAAATCTACTCTGAATTACCAAACGCTCCATGGAATCATTGTTGCAGGTAACGAGTCCAAAGAATCTGAGGATACTTCTAGTAAGTAACAGTGAATGTTGAAACCTTTATTAAAACCTAGATGAGGTTTAAACCAATCTAACCTCTCTATCTTCCTAAAAACTAAAACGAAGTAAACGAACGAAGTAATCAGAAAACAAACAACCAATCAAAATTATTTCCATTCAAAATTAGAAACGCAGCCCATTTGCCCTTCTCTCTAGAAATGAGAAGATTACAACAAACTAGATAAAACAGAAACTGTAAACTACTAAGCACCGGCACACACATCACGACTAATCCAATACATTAAACGTCGCAGGTACCGTCTAAACACGAAGCGCGAACCGATACGTTCTCGGACATTAATTCTGAACGTGACTCGAATACCGACTCGATTTAATTGCTTCAGGATAACAAGTTGGCAAGTCGCGTTGTGTGCACCCGATTGTGGGAGTTTGACGTGTTTCGAGTCGCGTGCTAAATGTCGATGAACTCAGAAAGTCAAATATTTAAGTTTCCGGGGAAAACTAATGATGGGAATAGTTTTGTGTTGATACAGGTGAATTGTATTGGATTGTAGCAAATATTATTATAGTGGGTTTTTATAGCGTCGTGGGTCTCACAAGCAGAAGTGCATGTCCAAGGGGACAAAACTTAAGAGATAATTAGATTAGACGTAAGATAGGTCATAGTTTCCAACAAAGGTATACATTTTACTTTGTGTAAATATATTCCATCACTACCACTATAGAATAGTTCACAAATGACACCTTGTGCTCCTAAAATAATATCCTTGTGTCCCAAAGGCTAAAAAGGTGGAACAGCTATCTAAAACGCGCCACCCCATTCATTAGCGAGCTGTCTATA
The DNA here is from genome assembly GCA_950022955.1 of Xestia ashworthii. Taxonomy (NCBI): domain Eukaryota; kingdom Metazoa; phylum Arthropoda; class Insecta; order Lepidoptera; family Noctuidae; genus Xestia; species Xestia ashworthii. The sequence continues at coordinate 1,157,680 of OX465557.1, forward strand.
GGAAACCTGTGGCGAGGTAGTGCATTCCTGCCAAACCCATCTGTTCCATCTGCTGAAGATCTCCCACCTGAACATGAGTTGCCATGGCTGACCCGGAAGTCTATAAATAAACTCCAGACACAGGTTTGCCGCAGCTAGAAAAGGCTGTCTGCTCAGGTGGAGATTCATTTATGAATTGCAGTGGAAACGCTTTGGGCGGATGATCATACTTAGCCAATTGGTTATTTGTAAGCATTGTTAGATTCTTCTAGTAACATGGACATCCTTATTAAAAACTATTTTCGTAAGATAGAAATGTCATCATCTTCCTAGCCTTTTCGCAACTATGTTGGGGTCGGCTTCCAGTCTAGCCCAGTCAATACTGGGTAATAAGATACCACTTGGTAAGAATGGATGTCAGACTTTTTTGGGCCACTGACTACCTGTAACGACTGTCAAAGATGGACAAATGACAGCCGGGACCAAAAGCTTAACGGGCTTTCTTAGGTACGGAGGAAACTCGGTATGTAAGGGTACCCAGCCGGGGTTGCGGGACTGTTCGAAAGAGATACCGCGGCCCCGGAACGTAAAGGGCGAGGAAGGAACATGGATGGGTTTTAGTCAGTAAGAGTCTGACACTCCCTGAGAGTGGGAGAAGTCATTTGATGATTTCCCATCCTAAAAAAAAAAAAAAAAAAAAAAAAAGGGTGGCCACCCATCCACAGACCAACCTAGGCAAGCTCGGCTTAACCTAAACATGTCGAAGTTTAGGTTAAGCGAGTGGCTGTTATTATTTAGTCACGAGCTTCTCATTAGAATAATGGTAAGAATATTCAAAACAGAGTCACAAGATAACACAACAAACAGGAAAATGAATAGCTACAATTTAACACATAAAAGCACACACATTAATTCTTTCTCCTCCATTTTCTAAAACTCGTTCAAAACACTTCGATCCATATAGTTTGTTTTTTCCTTAACCAACCGATTCTACGAAAAAAAAGGACTATCATAACACACATACCGAGTCAAAAACACGTCCGAACTATCCAAATAACATGGGCCCCATGAAAATCCTTTTCCGAACTTTTTACGTGGGAACTTCAAAGCAATTTTCATTTAATGCCAGCTGCTATTCGGGACCACACAATAGCCGTGGTGGTTCTTCCGGACCGTTTTTTGTTATAGCCTGAAATACACGCTACTTCCGGCGGACATGACACAGGGTTCTGTCTCTGGAACAATTCCTCCCTTAATGACAATATTAGCTTCAGGACGCAACATGTTAATCATTTTATTCTTTTATGAGGTTTTTTGTTTGTGACATTTTTGTACCTGTAGAATAAAATTTAAATTGAACCACGACGCTCTGATAGCGCCTCCAACATTGAGCGAAATAAAATGTGAAAATCCATAAATTATGCTTAATTGTGTATTCTTGGTTTACCAGTTAGGTGGTGGTTGATTTATGAATTCAGGTCATAGAGGCTGGTGGTAGAGTTAAAGGATCATTCTCAGGAGATCCATTGGCCAGATCCATGATGGATTCAATGGATCTAGTGAGAGGGTGGTGGCATTTATAGAAATAAAAAGAACATTTGGGGAATGCCGCCAGAAGTGAAAACTAATCAATCAATCAATCAATAATTTATTTTGTGAAACATAGGTATGGTTACAGATAGTATATCGAGTAAGTACTCTACTAGTCTAAGTACTACTACTACTAGACTAAGTAATCTATATCTGCTACGGGTTGTGCCCCGCGTACGCCTCAGTGGTGCTATGCCGTAGCGGATCGGCTAAGAGGGCTAAAAAGCGTTAGGTGACGGTCACGCGAGTTCCATGAGTTTTGGTCACCCAAAAAGTGCTCAACGCGCTTTATTTTGTCAGCAAGCTTTTATCATACGTCTTATCAAAATACAAAGCAAACCTACACCAAAAAAAATGGACATTTCACATGTTACAATTATATTCGACCATAAATTCATATACCTAAGCCTACCTTCCGAAAAAGGAACCAACGCCAGTTACCTTTATAAGCCTAGATCATTAATAGGATCCCCAAATGTTTAAAACCTCGCAAATGGTTTAAATGCCCTTATTAATACACGGAAAATCAAAATCACCATTAGAATAATTAGTGGAATGCAATTCATTACGGTGTAATAATCCGCGATGCTATATTAATGCGTGGTCACTTGAACCCATCGGTGGCCGCGTTCGGTTCGGATCGAGCGAGTTATGTTCGGGTTTAGCGATTAGCGATAAATTGTGGGTAGTGTGGTCGTCGGTTATCTCATTCGGCTTTACCTTTGTGTTATTTTGTTTGCATGTAGTTTCTGGTCCACTAATTGCTTCGAGGTTTATGTAGAATAGTTTGGTCTAGGTTTATCTAAGTTAGCTTTAAATAATGTTCTTTATAGTTTTGACTAAATTAGCCCACAACCTGGCAACCAATCTTAACAATTCTGCCGTGGTAATGCAAACGGCAGTAAGTCAAAAAAACTGGTTTCGAGATAATGGCTTGTGGAGTATGTCCTTCCCCGTACCGCAAAGCTGATGTTAGGCCACTACCAAAGGTTCCTAATCCAATTTCCATCCTTCCCTTTCTATCCAAATACTAGAGGCCTGTTTACATAAGCAGTTCTTGAAATTTTGTAAATCGGAAGTCACTCCTTAGCACTCTTCAATCTGGGTTCAGACCCTACTTTAAGTGACTGGCAATATAACGGCAGGACTTGAAGACACCAACGTTACTGTACCAGGGGATTGCCTTCAATACCATAATTGTATTTCGTATATTTATAATATATGAGTTTTTAAGAATTTAAACGTTATTTTAAAATTTACTCCTACCACTCCTAGTCATTACTCAAACGTTGTCTGGTAGAAAAGACCCTTAGCATTAAATCCGTCTTTGTACCACACAATAATTTTCCAAATGTCAAGTGTATTTTGTGACCACATAAGTTTCATAAATCTTTACATGAGTAAACCTATTCCGTGGCATTCCATTAGGCCCCTATAAATTGGCACAACCGCCGATAAGGCGAGGACTACTTTAAGAAACTTTGCCCCCATTCAAAACTACCAAAGTTCATCCTCTTAGGTGTCCCACAAAGAAATGTTTCCATTTCTTCAGCAAACAGATTCCATTCATGTCTATTTGTCTTTTTTTCTTTCCATCATTTCGAAGTTTTCTCATCAAAAAAAGTTATTTGGTTACTCTCGCTTCATGAATATAGAATTACTCTATTCTAATTTTTAGTCGCGTTTAGATTTCTTGAAGTGGAAAATAAAAAATGTGTTTTTGTGTAGACCTGGCGTGAAAACAAAAGCAGTTACACAGTCATTATTTAAATTCACTGACATTTGTCCGCCAATGTACGTGCCATACAGACATCACGGTGAGACTCTTTATTTTTTGCAAATATTTTTAGATATCTGAATCAATGGATAGTTAGATCTATATTTTTTTTAATTTAAAATTGTTGCTGTTCAGAAACGACAGTGTAATTACAAGAGGCATTAAACCTTACGTTTTCGTAAATACCTACAGACGTTAAAACTTTGTTTGCCAAGTATGGCAAGTAAGGCATGGTTTACTATAATTATTGCATTAATAGAAACTCTGACACCAAGTTAGGCAACTAACCAAACGATATGAAAAAAAAAAACAAAATAAGCGACCTTGTCCTTATTTTTGACTCAAATAAAATAATACAATACACTAATGTTTCGACTTTGATCTATTTGTACTCACTAATATTTTTGTATCAGCAAACAACCATCACGATAATTACAAGGCGATAATATCATTCTCAATTATCTTTTTCGATATAATAACTTAACTAATCTTTGTCCTACAGTACTATTATAACTAACTTATTAACACTAATCCGGAAGAAACATCAAATATTAATACATGAACACCACTCGAATCCCATTTAATGATATTACGGACATTAATACGTAATTAATCTCCTGTTGATATAGCTCCTAATCCTTCGGGGGAGAACATTAGCGATAGAAAACCGAGATATTTATTGGCTCATTATTGCGTGGCTGATCTTTTGCGCTATGGGAACGTTAGCGATGCTGTCTGGAGATCGTTGTTTCGTAGTTCTTAAAGTACTTGTTTGTAGATAGTTTTTATTGTGATCTAAGGCAGTGTAACGTTTTTCGTTGCAGTCCACGTAGTCCACGTTATCGTGGTGGCTCGTGAATGATTTAGAAGAAGTGGACACTGTAGCTCTGTTCCCGTCAAATGAGCTGACCGGTCCTTTTATAACGTATTTTCGGATTTTTCTAGAAGTAATTAGTGGAAGGAGAATACAGCCAATCACGACGTAGCTGTCATCACGTTTGTGTTGCCACAACAATTCCTAAAGGTTCCACTTTAATTGTGGTGTTGCAAGTTTTTTCTTAATACCTAATTAAGTATTTTTTTTTTATGTTTTTAAAAGAAAGAAAGCGAAAAGAGTGTGCCGTGGCACGCTGGTGTACCGTGGTCATTAGTTGGTGTACGTCGGAAAAGTTTAATTTATATGTTAGACAAACTGAAGAAAAACACCTACTGAAACAGTCGCAAAACTTTAATAACAAAGTTTTATTAAAATCATGTAAAAACGATTTTTCAATTATGTTGTACTTACCTGCAAATTTTTCCGAATTCCTAGATTTACCTTGAACACGAAATGTTAGCGGAGCACTGACCTAATGAACTATGAATGGACTATGTAAAAGATGATAATGGCTAGACAATGGCTCGACAATGGGCGACTCATGAGATGACGTTAACAAGAGAGGTACGGATGAATAAAACGTGCTGTGATGACCTCTTGGTATATGGGCAGGAGAAAGACGATGTTTACAATAAACTAACTAAGGTTATATTATTATGAGCGTTGATGAGGTTATATGAGAGCCTTGGACAAGCAGTCTCTTCCTGTAAATTGCGTGTTTTCAGTTGACCAATTACAATAAAAGCTAGAGTCCAATATTATCCAGGAAGGGTTAGTAGATGTGCTAATGTGAAGGCTTTGATTGAACTTAGTAGGATAGGTTAGACTAGCTCCTGGAGCTGAAGCTGAACTGAGCGGTTGACAAAACTAATTAACAATTTACGAAAATTACAAGTCCAACCAATAGTGAAAACATCAAGCACTTAAAGCATAAACTAGCTTCTGCCCGCGACTCTTTGATTTTTTATGAGTCAACAGGAAATGCCCATCAGACCGAACAACTTTTGCTAAGAAGTCATTCCTATATGTGTTATAGTGTAGCTGGGATCTTGGAGTTCCACAACAGGTGTTACAGATCTTCGATTTTTTTAAGTCAACAGAGAGTGCTCATCAGATTGAACAACTTTTGCTAAGACGTCTTTCCTATATGTGTTATGGTGTAGCTGGGCTCTTGGAGTTCCACAACAGGTGTCCCAGATCTTTGATTTTTATAAATCAACAGAGAGTGCTCATCAAATTGAACAACTTTTGCTAAGACGTCATTCCTATATGTGTTATGGTGTAGCTGGGCTCTTGGAGTTCCACATCAGGTGTTCCAGATCTTCAAACTTATTCTCTCAGCAGAAAATGCTCATCATGTGGAACAATTTTTGCTGTGGTGTCATTTTTGTATCTCTTAGAGTTTAGTTGATCTGTTGCGGTTCTGCATCAGGTGTTCAAGTTTCCAAGATAAATTATAGCCTAATAGCTTCTGCCTGCGACTTCGTTTGCGTGAAGTTTTGATCGCCTGCTTAACGGAAGTTTAAACTGCTTTGTTTCCGCTTGCAACATTTCTTATTGCTGCTCCGCTCCTTTTGGTCATAGCGTGATGTTATATAGCCTATAGCCTTCCTCGATAAATGGACTATCCAACCCAAAAATATTTTTTTAATTCGAGCCGGTAGTTCCGGAGATTAGCGCGTTCAACCAAACAAACAAACTCTTCTGCTTTATTATATTAGTATAGATAGTATAGATTAACCCCAACGCAGTTTAAAGCCCTATCTAAGTTTTGTTTCTCTTAAAAAATAAAAATTCTTCCTGAAAACAAAAAGTTTTACAACCATAAAAAATATCCATCAGAATCCCTTTGACCGCAAGAATTAATAAACCGACTCAGTCATCAACTTCCTAAAACAATTTTTATTTTTACTTTAACTCATAATGACTTTCAAATGAAAAAGTATCAGGGGGCTACCACCAATTATTAAAGCAGTATTACATTTTATGGTAGCGCCATCTTTTTTTCCACACTAATATTAGACTAAAATAATACTGCCATGATTATCTAAGACAAATCGACAGAGAGACAAAATTTATTTTATCTTTCTTGGCTTTTCAATATTTTCATGCTTATAAAGCTACATATTAGACGGTCGTATTTTAAGCCTGTCGTATTTTTAGCCACCCACCGGATCCAACACAATTATAAGAATAGCCAGGTGAACCCATAAATAGACAAAGAAAGCTGCATCTAAACCAGCTCACCCGTTTAAGAGCTACGGTGACACAGATACATACATACACATACATTTACAGTCACACTTATAAAATCCCTCTATTTGCGTCAGGATTAAAAAAAAAACAGAAAATCAGGAAAAGATGTTATAATATGATGTTAGGCCCCCAGGACTTTGACCCACTTCGCTACTGACGGATGGTCGGTTTGAAGTAACGAGGCGTAGACGGAAATGTACGGGAGTCGGGACTCGTGCCGTCATGACGTGAATGTTCATCAACGTTTAATAGTCTACAGTTTATAAATATGAAGCTTTTCAACCATGTTTTCTATTGTGAAACGAACCGTGGTATAAACTATGAAGGCTTTTTTTTTGCTTTCGCTACTGTTGATGTGTTATTTTTATCCGTGGAACGGATTCTGTTACAAAACGTTTAAGTGTGTTTTAATTTTGGTAAGTATCTAAGAACTTAGAAATTATTTGATACCTATGAAAATACAACTTCTAGAGACAATTTACGAAACATTTCAGTTATTTACTCACACTGATACGACACTTCATATTTTTGACATTCAAGATATTTTTTGAACGAGTTCCTACGTGTGTACCAACAATGAGATAATAAAATCAAATATTTATTATAACCTAGTATTTACTTTTAACTGAGGATTAATTCATTTCACTGCACAGGATTTTTTTTTTACAAAACAAGTTTTAAAGCAAAAAATACAGCACTTCAATTACGTCTATATTTGCAAAGCTTCACGTAAACAGAACCTGGCGGGCAGCGCAAAAAAAGGTAATTAAGCCTGCACCAATTAAACTCACGAGTCCAGTTGCATCAAGTTCAAATAGTAACGCAACGTAAATCCCATACAAATAGCGGCTATTTGAAACGTTACGGCATGGACATGCGCTTCACGCACACGGGACACGCGTGTTGTGTGTTAGGAAAATAAATTAAAATCTATTATATACTTATATTAAATATATAATAGATTTATATTTATATATATGTATGTATAATATATATATATATCATCATCATCATCGGCCTATTAATGTTCCCACTGCTGGGACAGGCCTCCTCTCTATGAGAAGGAATGGGCTATATAATCCACCACGCGGGCCCAGAGCGGATTGGTGGATGTCACATGTCTTCGAATTTATGGTTCTAGGACATGCCGGTTTCCTGACGATGTTTTCCTTCACATATAATACGAGTATATACATATAATAAAACTGTGTCTGTACATTGAATACATTAAAAAAAAATTGTTGAGGGGGGTTTAGAAACAGTAATAGAGCACGAATCAAAAAAAAAAGTCTGTCTGTTTGTCTGTTTGTTTGTACACGCTTATCTTCGGAACTACTGAACGGATTTGAATGTTTTTTTTTTGTTGTATAGATATTAAGTCTGGGCAACATATAGGCTATAATTTTAAACTTGAACACCTAATGCAGAACCGCAATAGACCAGCTAAACTATAAGAGAAACAAAAATGACACCGTAGTAAAAATTGTTCCACGTGATGAGCATTTTCTGCTGAAAGAATAAATTTGAAGATCTGGAACACCTGTTGTGGAACTCCAAGAGCCCAGCTACACCATAACACACATAGGAATGAAGTCTTAGCAAAAGTTGTTCAATCTGATGAGCACTTTCTGTTGACTTTTAAAAATCGAAGATCTGGAACACCTGATGTGCAACTCCAAGAGCCCAGCTACCCCATAACACATATAGGAATGACGTCTTAGCAAAAGTTGTTCAATTTGATGAGCACTCTCTGTTGACTTATAAAAATCGAAGATCTGGGACACCTATTGTGGAACTCCAAGAGCCCAGCTACACCTTAGCACATATAGGAATGACTTCTTAGCAAAAGTTATTCGGTCTGATGGGCATTTCCTGTTGACTTACCAAAAATCGAAGATAAGAAACATCTGATGAGAAAATTATTGAAAAGCTATCACTAATTTCACTGTATAAAATAACATAAGCTGGGAGTACCTCCACGCGGTGAAGGCGCTAACAATTTAGGCCTGATTTTCGATGACGATGGTACATCATTGAAAATTTGACTCTACCGGCCAAAACTCCCGTTTATTATTTTATTTTTGTCGAATAAATATGTCCTCGGGCTTATGTTATATGAGTGTTTAATTTCCTTTTCCATTTATCTTCGTGACTCGGTAGCCTACCCGGTAAAGCAGGGGAGCAGTCACTTAGATTTTAATTGATCAGATATCTTCACACCAAAACTATAACCATGCCTAGAAAGAGGTCAAATCTTTCCCAATGTTCCAAAGGAGCTAAAAGATTGAGGATCATAAGATCCCAAGAATCTAACGAAGAGCGTCAGGAGAGACTTGATGCTGTTCGAGAACATCAGGCTGCAACTTGCTCCGTGGAAACCTCTTTCGATCGCGAATCACGCCTGCGTTCTCAGCGTATTTACGCATCTACATCCAGGTCTCTAAAGACCAGTGAAGAATAGATGCGCGACTGACCGCTGATTGTGAACGTCACGTATTGTCTCGCGAGTCGGAGACGTTCACGGATAGATAATTGAGCTTGAGTTCTCGGCGTATCTCCGCATTTTCGTGAGCGACATTCATTGTCTCGCGAATCGGAAACGTATACCGATACAGAATCACGCTTGACTTCTCAGCGAATTCGCACATCTACTAACAGGTCTTTTGAAACGAGTGATGAACATAATGCGTGACTAACTGCTGCTCGAGATTACCATACATTGCCCCGAACACGCACACAACAAAATATTCATAATCAGTTAGAAAGTGAGAGAGAAAGAATTGCTGGAGTACGGCATGAAAAGAAAGAAAAAGAGCCCAAAGACTTCGACATTCTCTGAACAGAATGTCGATATCATCTGAAGAATCGGATGTGTCTCAAGATATAGCCGTAGGGCATGGCGACCTTCCTTGAGTTGAACGGAGTGCATTTACGTATACTACTATGATTGAATACGCCACATATTCCGCCATCGGAGGTATGGTTCAAAATTGTACTTTTTGTGAAGCTTTTAAATGGCAAAAAGAAACAAACGGTATGTGTTGCTCAGGTGGGAAAGATCCGTTATTTTCCCTTCCCCGGGCTCTTAGAACTCGACATCAGACGTTTCAGATCTTCGATTTTGGCGACCCCGTTGTCGCTGGCATAAGCAACAGGATCCGCGTACGAAGTCGCGGGCAGATGCTAGTCTTGCATAAGTATAGCATTATAAGAGTCGCCGCGACGCAATTTGCGATGCGACGATAACATAACATCACTCACTATAATCCCCGAAGGGAACAAAGAAAGAAAGAACACCCACACTTCTCCAGTCATACTTAAGTTCCATGTAGTACGAGTAAGGGGAGGCACGACAACCAGTCTCAAAAAAATTAAAATCTATTTAGTCCGTCAGAGTATTGGAAAATAATGGACACGAATATTTGTTTTTGTAAATCTTAAGAAAAAACACATCAAAACTCGGGCGTGGGGGGGGCTCATGACGTCAGAACTCACTAAAAGTTATACCAAGGCGTGACGTGTTGAGAATTTTAAAAGCGTCGTATTTTCGTCAATTTTGGTTCACGTAACAAAAGAAAAAAATACGGGTCAAATGTTTTTTGATAAACTAACTGACGGACCAATTTTATTTTTTTTTCTGTTATCTGCCTTATTGCCTTATTGTCATCAACCGGGAACAAATCCAGGCTCCGTGGCTGCTACTGAGAAATTCCTGATAACACTTTGCCCGAACTGGGAATCGAACCCAGGACGTCATGTTCAGCAGTTGTACTTGCGACACACAGTCGCGTACTTACTTGGAAGCAGCAAGTTACCAGTCGCAAGCGCAAGTCGCATCAGGTCGTGGACGCAGTGTTAAACATTTAGTTATTTTGAAGGATCGGTGCTACCCAGCGGATCTCAGTAATGAAGTTTGCCAAAGTGGTTTGAAAGTTTTTTAATTTCCCGGTGAGTGAGATTTCAAATCCCCGAGAGGAACGTTTTTCTTATTTGGATGTAGATCGTCAGGAATTCAAAGTAATTTCGCTTTTCTATTTAGATATTTCTTCGGTTAATTGGAATAGTTTCAATGATTAGAGGAGTTTCGTAAAATATAATAGGTTGTAAATTTTGTAAGAGTTCAAGTTTTTAATGAATAGGTAATCATGAAAATTTTGTATATCTTTGGGTGAATTTAAACTTTCGGGTGCCAATTTATTGGTTATCTTTACAAAACTTTGGGATTGAAACATTTCTAGACGGAATTCTAATTTAAATTTGGATACTGAAGTCATTGCCTTTGATGGTTAGAAAAATGATCTGTACTTATTTCACTATTGACCTTATTGGTGAGGTTCTTCAGACAGGTCAGTTGCGTAGTACTCGCAACCAGCGTGCGTGTATTACCAGGTGCATGAACTGAACGAACGTGTATGAGAAAGTGAGACGACAGGTGGCGTTCTGTCGCTTCTGCCTACCACCTTAGGAATAAAAGCGTGAATTTATGAATGTATATTTTACTATTTGTACATATCAGCCTATAAAGAGCCCACTATTGGATAATTTACCACGAGGGTATCATACGGAATGACTTCAAATATTCTGCGAATTTTTGGTTCTAGCACATGCCGGTTTCCCCACGATATTTTCCGTCACTGTTTTATTAGACAGCATTATCATTTTAATTGAATTGTTCATATTGGTCTTCGATGGTTCCACGTGTAAGTTCTTTTTGAAAATACAATAGGTACTTTTTGTTACTTCTCTGTTTAATTTAAAAATAGAATCACAAACAGCTCGTGTCATATTTCGCAGGAGTTTAAAGTCAACTAAAGAAAAGGGGCTTACAGTTTCCAAGTACGACGTGAATAGAAAATTCCTTGTAACTATATACAATAAACCATTGTTAGCAAACGGCCATGTTAAGAAGATTGTTAAAATACATATTACTATATTTTGCTACGTCATGAGCTTTATTAATGAGGATGACGTCACTACTTGAGAATACAAGTAGGTACCTACATTATTATATGAATTATTTTATGATCGGATTCAGGGTTCTTGTGAAGTGTAGATTTTGCGGAAAGACGTAATCATGTCAAGCAAAAAGCTAATCAGCTACCCATCAAAAACAGTCTATTATTTGATTCTATTAATTTATTCACAAAACGAATTGAAACCAATATTAACAATTCAGTTGTGGTTTTGTCTTGGAAATCTGACAAAATTAAAGGGAAGTAGCGTGTGAAAACCTGGACTTAAATAATAATAACAGTAAGCCTGAAAACGCCTCATATCTTCTGCATTGTAGGCGGTGGGACAGCAATAATTTGGTACTTCTTTGGAACGTAATGTTGTTTTTTTTATTTTTCAATTCCAAACGCCACAATTTTGTAGCACGTCATCCCCGACGAATAAACTCATTAACACACTCAAACCTGAAACCGTGAATAACATAATATAGGCATGTATTGTGTGCTCATAAAATCCTTTATAAAAATACGTCGGTTTGTAATAACAGAGCGTTTTCATACAGAAAAGTTAGAATAACAAAAGGAGGGGCCGACACAACACTGTATTTGTTCTCGCCTAAGGCGGGCAAGGTGAAGCGTTGTCGCTGTGAGCGCGGGAAGCGGGTGAACTGGGGAACAATGAAAAAGTTAATACAAACAAAACTGAAACAATAGGCTTGTTAACTGAAAAAATCTAATTAGTCCGTCACTTAGATTATCAAAAAATATTTGACCCGTATTTTTTCTTTTGTCACATAAAACAAAATTGATGAAGATACGACGCTTTTAAAATTCCCAATACGTCACTGTTCGGTATGATTCTTAGTGAGTACTGACGTCACGAGCGCCCACTCCCGAGTTTTATCTTTGTCAATATTCGTTGATTTACAAAAACAAAAAATAGGTGTCCATCATTTTCTAATACTCTAACTGACGGACTAAATAGATTTGCAATTTATTGATGGTGGAAACAAGCCCATTGAACTGCAGTTAGGAATTTGTCTAACATTTAATCGATTTCTAACTTATACGTTACGATTAAAAATACTGAAATCAAAGTCTTACAATTCACAAATCTTAGATATACTTAGTTAATGTAGGACTTATAAATAAGGTGATGGCATCTCTAAAAGCTATATTTTCAATACATCCTTTTGATAGATTTATAGTAGTCTATGGTGTACCATTATTATTAAAATAACAACAAACGTAATCTTTATAAACCTACCTTTACCTTACCTTAGCCGACTTCAAACATAATCTGTGAGGTTAATACACTTCTATGATTCTACAATCTGTATGCTTGAGTAAATAAATTTATTATTATTATTATTATTAATAAGGATCAGGAAAGTTGGTAAAAGGTTATTGAGAATCATTTAAAAGAATTAAACTTAATTGGCGGATTTAACAAAGATTTAAAAAAAGGAAAACAAGTACATAAATAGCATTCCTACGTATTATTTTCATTTCTGAAAACAAACACTACTCGCGCACACAAAGACCACATTCCACAATAATTATTATGATGGACTTAGGCCAAGATAAATGCAGGCAACTTTGGCTTCGTCATTGGAGCACATTTGCCAAACGACGCTCTCAAATAGGACATTGTTCCCCTCCACGACGCGGCGACGTTCAGTTATTATGTTAGGATGAACCCCCAGGAATATTTGTATGGGCTATGATTTTACTTGAGCGAAATAGTTTTGGTTGAGTGAAAACTGTTTGTGATAACACGAAAAAGAAGAGACCGTGGTTTGTACGTAGCTAAAGAGATTCGTCGAGAGCAGTGATAGCATATTAATGTGATCGTCGGAGTGTCAAGACATTATCAGTTGCTTTGGCGAAAGAAAACATCGTAAGGAAATCAGCAAACCTTAGACCTCGGCTTTATATACTAACCAGTAAAACCGAGGCGGCATAAAAGCTCTGACATCAGGTTAAGCACAAGCCTCATGAGTAAGAAGAATAAAGAAGATGGAGACTCGTGATGAACATGATGTGGTGGATGTTGTAATCTTAATTATAAATCTTAATAAAATATTTATTTTGATGTACAGAACACCATGTATACCACATAGTTATCCATTCAGCAACAAGGTAACTTTCGAATTGTTTTGTTAGTGAGGACAGTAATGGGTAGATTAAAATAAAAAATAAGCTGAATCCTTTTTAACCAGTTGGTGTAAAATAATACAGCTGTGAAAAAAGTTAAATATAAACGAAGCCGTAGCTGGCAGTATGTTGTAAAGTTAATTCATATAGTCCATGTAAAGGATGTCAGACGCACACGTACTGCTAAAATGACTCGAACACGTAAATGAAGGAAGTTTTGACACATTCACTGTCCGTGTAATTTTCTACTAAGTTGGGAACAGACTCATTGGGAGGGCACCCGCTTTTCCTCATGGAAAATAAATTGTTTCTGCATAAAATATATACAATTTCTTGATAACAGACATCTGTATGTTTTGCCGGTTATTACTTGAAATAATACTGATGTACTACTTTCAGCGGTAAAAGTGAGCATGAATAATGAGTACCTATCCCTCAACTGGGCCACGGGCCTGTGTGAGTGGGTAGTATTCGACCTCGCGGGACCCAGTCCTACCGGTATGTACCAAATGTCATAGCAATTTTGTCGTAAAACATGCTGGTTTTCTCAAGATGTTTTCTTCAACCAGTTTTGAGAGCAGTGATGATGAAGTAAGTTACACAAAGTTAAGCGTCTTCAACCTCCGACCTACAAACGCATAAGTCGAGGTTGTTGAAGTGAGCATGGCATAAAATTCTCAAGTTAAACTTTCTTAATGGGCTGTTTAACACGAACCAGCTACTAACACTTTAACAAAAAATAAAACCGACTTCAAAAAAAAAAAAATAAAGTGGAAAATAACTTTAGCTTCTGAAGTCGGTGACCTTTGTTTGATTGATTTAGTTTTTTTGTCACCGACTTCAGAAGCTAAAGTTATTTTTCACTTTTTTTTTTTTTTTTGAAGTCGGTTTTATTTTTTGCAAAAAAAGTTTTTATTTTTCACTTTTTAGTGGTTCACATGTGCTTGATGTACATGGAAACTGCATACCGTTACAATTACAACAAACCCAAACACGACTAGGGTACATTGTCTCATTATGGAGTTCCGTGACTCTTGGCTGAAGCCAAGAGTGATGAATCATCAGATCTGATAGTAGAATGGTTCTTATCAAACGCAAATGCTTCACTTGTTGTAGAAAATACCAAAATCGCAACACGTTTTCATATAAAATTTGAAGAGTTTTCTCGATTTCGCCAAGATTCCATCATCAGATCCCGACTTGGTGGATATGTGACCATTTGTAAAGAATACCCTTTCCAACAAAAAAAGAATTTTCCAAATCGGTTGGCAAGCGACGGAGTTATGCCCGAACAAACATAAAAAAAAAAAAATAGAAACATCCGAATTGAGAACCTCCTCCTTTTTTAGAAGTCGGTTAAAAATGATATCTCATGAAAACATTGTGCGGCACTAACTCAATACTTCCATTTCATATTTCAACTACTAAAACGTGTGAGTTACACGTTTTGGTTTTCTAATGGTTTCATCATAAATTCATGATTTTTAAAGTGTAGGCTTCGTTACAAAGGTCGCAGGACACTAATTAGGCATTAAGTTTAATTTAAATATAATGTTCAGAATTGAAGAACTCATTACAAAGAGTGGTCCTTGACAAACAATCGTTAAAAATTCATGACTCCTGGGGACTGAATGACTGCTGAAAAAAGTTCTAAAATAATTATTTTACTTTTCATAGTACGGAGAAATGTAAATGGACCAGTTGCTTGACGTCTTGGGAAAATGAACTTTTTGGTAAATATTCAAGTTAAATACTAATTTACTTAGCTACACGATTACTGGATTGAGAAGGTATTAGAACATAAGTTTCAGTAGTTAGTGTAGGTTTTGAAGAGAACTAAAGGATTTGAAGATTAGACTTTCAGTTTATCAGGAACATTCCTTTTTTCCTTTTCTTTTTTTTTCGTTTTCCTTTCTTGAATTTTCTGATATATAAATTGCTGATATTTGTAGTTGTGGCTAGAAAAGTAGGTTTTTTGATACATGGAATTCAAAGTAATGAATTAATGTACATGATTTCATCTGCTCTTTGGGGTGACAAAAAAATCATTCACATACTTTTACTTGACAAGCAACGATTAGTAAACACATTATTTGTAATTTCATCACTATACAACAACAATTTTGACAAATAATTCACTTTACAAAATAATTATCCGATAAAACTTTTATTTTATTTTATTTTTTCTTTTATTTTTAACGTATTATTTGACAAACAATTCATTATTTTTTAATTTTATCTCATAAAACAACGTTTGAAATAAAGACATTACACATAATTATTGATTGTGCCATTCCAAAAAAAAAAGAGAATAAATGAATTCGGTTTCACTCTAAAATCAGTGTCCATTCAAAATATATATTTGGGAACCTAGGTATTCTGTAATCCAACCTTAAGAACATGTTTGATTTACAAATTATTTTGGTATTACGTTTGTATGAACTACGCATGCTCCGCGGGCCTCTTAACGTTGCAAATGAAGTTTTATAGTACCGAAACGCTTCTAAAGCAATTTCCTAGAAGTGGGCGCAATGCAATAACGTAGAAATCAGCACTAGATGGAAGCACATGCGACGTGCTAAAAAAAACAAACCTAACGTATTCTCAGCTACCCTGATCATGAGTCCGACACTAAAAGGCCATGACTGATCCAGTCCAAAATCACAATACCCATCGAAAAAGAAACCAAGTCCCAGTATACAAGAACAAGAAAGCACTCAACATTGAACCAATAACAAATCACTAGGATGTTTACGACTCAACCCAATACATCGAATGAAACTTTTAGCAACACTCCAGAAAATATTTATTTTCCATTCTCGACATTCCAAAAAAAGGTAATCTGTCGTTGTAAAAGATCTGAAGAAAGGAACTTTAATCTGGGCCGAGGCGGGAGGCTCACGTCCCCCTGTCAAATAAATAAGATTCCACGCCGGTAATTTAACGTGCTCTAACGTCAAACGTGAACGATTACGTTTCGGTTTTTGTTTGGGGATGGTGCGAGTTGGAAGTGGCTGGAGACTTAGATGAACAATGTATTGTATTCATTGGGTTAGTTGAATAAAAGATACCGTTGAGTAGACTTAGTTTATTAACACGAGGCTCACATAATTAAAGTATCACAGGCGGAACATGGCTTCTGAGTAAGTAGCCATGGCATATCGGAAGTCTCGACAATCATAGACAATCCATGGGCATAGTGATGTACAAACTAATTACATACTAAATAGTGATGTTACAACACAATGCTTTGAAGTGTCTACACTTTAATGTGCTTCAGAAGACACGGCCACAGACCATAACTCGACAAGATGCTGTGCTAAAATGCTTGTGTATAAATAATATGAGACACACTGATCCACAATGTAAATCGCTTGTCTGAGTTTGTAGATCTTTGACAATCATTTGAAGCCGTTGACGTTTCTGTAGTTGGAAAAGGCATTAGACATATGACACGAAGAAGACTCTTTGTAAATTCAATTTGCCTACTATTATTTAAAAGTGACGAAGTGCTTTTCATCTCCGTAACGGGTACTTATAAATGGTCTATGTCTTAAATCCCAATACCTATATGAACGTGAAATTGGTGTCTGTTCCCTTTAAAGTATTTATCACAAACAAAAATCCGTTTATTATTTTGATCCCCGTCTTACATCTTGCACCAACCCACTCTATGTCTCCGAACGGAAACCGCTGTCATTATTGTCAATCCGTCCGACCCACGTACGTCAGTGGCCACAGTTGTGACCGGCGACGATAATACGTGGCATCCTCCCATCCACCACACACCAGCCTATGTGTGGGACATTCGTAATAAGGGTTTTAGGTCTATTTAAAAAGTTTGAATAGAGTGGCGTACATACTCGTACATATATTTACAGATAGCTATTTTTTCTTTGAATATTTTCCAGCATCTTATTCTTTACAGAGAAATATGGTTTAATTTTATTTTATTTGGAACAGTCAACAATTACATTATAAAGCATCGAGATAATATAAATTGAAGAAAAATTACGTAATCAGCAGCGATATTCACATACCGTTTTAGTTCTCATTATTCACTGGTTTTTGTAGTAGGCAAATTGAATAACTTTCATTATTCATTCTCTTGCCCTTATCCCAATTCATTTGGGGTCGCCGCAGCATGTATTCTTCTTCCATACTCCCACACAGTCCATCTATATTTTTTTGGTCTTCCTCTACTCAAATTCCCACCCACGTTCATACTCAAAACTTTTCTCACGACATTTTGCTCATTCCTCCGCATCACATGCCTCAACAACCGATTACCACACCACTTTACAGTCACCGGCGCCATTTTCAGACTTCCTCATATAAAGGGTGTAAAACACCTTAACGAATCCGAAAGGCACTTGTTTTCCCCGTCATTGCAATCTATTTTTTGTTGCACACCATACCTACAACTTCTTGACAAGTTTTTTTTTTTAAATACAAGTTATTATTGTAAGATTTAGTTCTACCACAAAACATAATTTTTCACCCCAAAAAAAAGTCGTTTCCCAGCAATCATTTTTGCGTAAAGTTACTAAGTTTGATGTTCAGAATGCTTTTTTGACGGCTTCGTGATGACGTTGCTTACACTCTGTATTCTAATTATAATTTTTTATCATGGTATGGTTGCGCTCTGAGGAATGATTTAGTTGCGCTTAGATGGGTGCGCTCTGAGGAATACCCCAAATATTTACTATAAATGATCTAATAATCTTTAATTGAAAATTCTTTTGATTGTTGTCCATGTAAATATTAATTATTCCACAATCACATTACACGAACAAAAATATTACTAAGATCCTATATCAAATCTCGATTAACACACAATAATCTACTATTCGGCGACGCTCTCGAACAAAATCGCCTCGATAATCAATTACTCCAAACAGAAAGAAAGTTGACAAATCACAGTACAATACATCAGTTTCCATTGTGTTTGTCAAAGTAATCATGTAGCCTTCCGCCAGTCCTTGGGACTGGCTTCCAGTAAAATACTAGAATAGTACTCACATAAAGTGACTGCCCTCCACGATCCAGTTACTGGATAACTGAAAGATTGGTTAAGACTTTGATCGGGTTTCGGTGTACAAGTTACGACTACCAAATATCTATGAGACCAACAACTAGCGTGCTATAAGAGCTATGGGATGTTTAAATAATTATGGGATTGATGCTCATTCATCACTGGTCTGACCTCAGCAAGCTTTAGGTCACGACCCCCTCTAGATCGTCGAAGTTACAGCTACAATTTGTATGGAGGCAAGCTAGTGGTATATCAACAGGAAATGGGCACGGTTATGGTCTGGCAACCTGAAAATCTGTGCACCATATGAACCCAGAAACCCTACGAGTTAATGCCTTCCGTGCGTATAGAGAAAGAAACATCATGATATTACATGGAGAAATAGATTGTTGGGTAGGTGGGGTGCACTGATATTGATGATGACACAAAAAAAGAAAAGAGAAGATATTTAAGGGAAAGTGATCCTGCACCTATTTTAACTTAAAAAATACTGATCATCATCAGTATATTATGTTCCTACTGCTGGAACACGGCCTCCTCTCCTTCCCGTTAATATTTTGACAATCTTAAAGTTAATATTTTGACAATGAACCTACGAATATGGTGAATAATTTGATGTTCCTGTTGATTGATCTCACTTATAAGTAAAAATTAATATTAAAACTAGTTTATGTAACGAATACTTCCAAAGTTTGTGTTAAAATTGTAATTTTTCTCTGTTTTAATTAAATAAACACTAATTAATATAACTTTTTTATTAAACCTAAAGATCACCTAAACGCCCAACGTGCATTTCAATGAACACGAGATATTAACTTAAAACTGTATTTAACGCAATCCTTACATGCCTAGAGTACACAGAAAAATAATAAAAAAAATCTTCATTGTGTTTTTCCTAAAAAAAACTAGTTGACTATGCTTGGGCCGGAAGCATGGTAGACGATATCGTTCATTGTATTGTACATTGGGCGTTCAGCTCATCTTGAAAATTTTAGCCTGGGCCTTACGAGGGTATTGCTCATCTTCTTTTAAAAGAAACTCGTGTGCTTCATGAATCTATAGGCATTGTGTATGAATGAATATAAAAGCACAAAATGGACAAGTTGCCGCCAATAACAGTAATTTCACAGCGTAGTTTGTCGCCAGAAATAGTTGTACTGAAATTACTTCTTAGACAAACTTTCCCCAAAGAGCTCTACTTTATTAGGAAAACTCCTTGTTGGACAAAAACCATCCACAACTTTTGTCCACCTTTTTATTAAGCACTCAAGTCCACTTACTGTCAAGAATATGATTTATTTAATACTGTTTCCCGAGTTAGGTACAAAAAAATCCACCAGGGAATTGCTTTTTGCCATCTGTTGGGCCCAGCACTCTGGCACAATCAACAAAAAAGAATTTTTAACCCTTCATAAATTAATTACGAGTAGTACAATTTGCCCTCTCCATTTTGATAGCCCCCGTGATTTTATGGAAATGGAACAAAAAGATTTTCGAAGCGTATGAAAAACGGTATATCGTCGCTTTGACGAACCTCCAGTGGTTCCGTACAAAGGAATTTTTAATTCAACTTTTTCACAGTTAGTTACATAGCATAGCCTGCGGAATGGAGTTTGGTCGAGGTTTTTATTGAATTTTGTAACGTAATAGTGACCAGCAATGAAGCTAGCGTCAGTTTCCAACAGTGATACGGTCACGGTCAACGAGCAAAAAAGTGTACCTTTGAGCTATGAATTGTTTTTTGACCAAAAACATTCTGTGTTTCACTGTGAAGATATCGACGCCGATCGAGCTTTTGATAGATAATCGGAAATAGCCTTTAGAATATTCTGTAAATGAAAATAAAGTTTTAGAAAAATTTCATACAGTTTTAGACCATTTACATACTGAGAAGAAAACATTATTAAGTGCGCTGCTTTTTGACACTGATAGTCCAAATTGTCTCTCCTAACTTTTAATCCACCCAAAGGACAACTTTTACAGACTTAACTCAAATATCGTCTTGCGCAACATTGTGTTTGTCCTTAAATTACGTAAATAAATACCATTTTTAGTAACTTTCTTCATATTTATCTGTACTTTTATACATATCGGCACATATTTTCTGTCACCTCAATATCTTACGACCTCTGGCTTATACTTGGTAATATAACTACTGCTCACATTTCGATAGCTGTTACCACAAGCGCGTGGTTATCAAAAAGAATATAAGTGTGTGTAACGCGGGTTGTTCTCAGCCGAACGTATCACTGAACGAAGTGGTTAGAGGTTCGTCTTGATAACGCGATTTTGTGGGACGCAAAATCTAATTTCCCTTGCATGAAAGGACACACAAATATATATACAGAGGTGGACTTGTTGCCATTGGTATTTTCTACCAGAATGCAAGTGTAGTATGTAATGAACTGTTCAGAAAAACTTTTTAACAGACCACTGGGAAAAAGACGATGAGAAATTGAGAAGAGTTGCTTCATGAAAATAAAATATACTTTAGGAAGAAATCCTCAGAGAGAATTAAAATGGCAGGTAAATGTATTTTCTTTTTGATGTGATAGTCCAGAATATTATTTCAAACGCAGTGTTTTAATACATGTAACTATCGCTCGAAAAACTGATCATTGCTACGTCCATTTGTCACCAAATTGTTCAAAAAAGCAAAAGACACCAACCAAAACTAAGTACACGATTGCGTATTCGCACGATTGTTAGGCACGGTCTCCAACCCGAGGTTAAACGCAATATGTTTCAAAACTAGTCGTGCGATCGTGTTGCTGGAACTCTCCCTTAGCATTCCGCGGCGCAACCCGTGATTGCCGAGATCAAGGGAATTGCTTAGTAATTCCCTTGCAATATTCTGCTCTAATACCGCACTGTGGGGAGTGTAATATAAGGATTTTTTCCCTCAGCATCTTCTAGTGGGGACAGTTTAAGAAATAGTGTGTTTTCTGTTTTGGTTTCAAATTACATTGCTTGGCTTATGTAAGAATATTTTTTTCTGTTATTGCTTTGATATTACCCAGAAGCTAGCAATACATGGATCATTTGGCACATGGTTAGATTCAGAACTAACAGCATTCACACACTCAACGCTGTAAACTTAAACTATACAGGGTGTTATCAACCTCATCACGAAGCCGTCAACCAATCATTTATTTATTTATTTATTTAAAATAGGTGCACCAACAGTACATATATAAAACATTTATAATTCAAATGGGAGCGCAACAGGGTTTTGAACCTGGGTAGGGAACCAAAGAACACATCCAAGTCAGGCAATATTGAATTGAGTTCGTTGTATTGAATGCACATTCTTGATATTGGTGCGTGTCTCCCGATGTTACTTCTACTGGTTGGTGGTTGAAATAGTCTAGAAATTGGCTGTCTAGGACAGTTATATGGGACTGACAACATGACACGTTCGAGCAACTGTTCGCATTCAATTTGACAATTCTCAACCTTATGTAGAAAAACTAAATCATGGACAGTACGACGGTTTCATAGTGACTCAAGTTGAAAGAAAGCCAGACGTTGTCTGTACATGAGACTAAGTAATCTAAGGCAAAAATTATTGCTGAAAAACGTTTCTTTTTTTGGATAAAAAAACATGTTTTGTGGTAGAAATCAATGTAACGTACTTAAAATATTGTGCTAATGGATGTATTGAATAGTAGGTAGGTCGTAGAGGTGTTAAAAATATATCAATAAAAACTTAATAAAAAAAAGTAAAACACTTGGAACTTTGACACTAAAAGGTAACTAAAAGGTTCCCAGGTATGGTGTAGTCCAAAAAATATAGCAATTATGGAGAGAATAAGTGCCTTTCGGCTTCGTTAAGGGGTGTTTTACTCCCTTTAGTTGTTGTATACGTTGATTGCCGGGGTTGCGGGACTGGCCGGGGTTGCGGGACTGTTTGAAAGAGATACCGCGGCCCCGGAACGTTATAAAGGGCGAGGAAGGAACATGGATGGGTTTTAGTCAGTAAAAGTCTGACACTCCCTCCCGCTCCGCCCAGAGTGGGAGAAGTCATTTGATGATTTCCCATCCTAAAAAAAAAAAAACCGGCCAAGAGCGTGTCGGGCCACGCTCACTGTAGGGTTCCGTAGCTTCCCAGACCATTAAAAATACCAACATTTTTCGTCAGCAAAAATAACTTTGTTTTTCATAGTATTTGTATGAAAAACAAAGTTATCATTTGCGTTTTTTTTGAAAAAGTGCTATATAACTCAAAAACTATTCAACTCATCAAGTTGAAAATAATTTTCCTAGAAAGTTCATATAAAGGTCTACTTCTGTGATTTTTTTCATATTTTTTAAACTTATGGTTCAAAAGTTAGAGGGGGGGG
The DNA here is from genome assembly GCA_950022955.1 of Xestia ashworthii. Taxonomy (NCBI): domain Eukaryota; kingdom Metazoa; phylum Arthropoda; class Insecta; order Lepidoptera; family Noctuidae; genus Xestia; species Xestia ashworthii. The sequence continues at coordinate 1,180,646 of OX465557.1, forward strand.
GGACACATTGTTTTTGACTTTCGGAGCGATTATTTCCTAAAATATTAATATTATCAGAAAATGATTTTAGAAAACCCCTATTCATTTTTAAATACCTATCCAACAATATATCACACGTCAGGGTCAAAATTAAAAAAAAAATCGCTCCCCACTTTACGTCTGGGGGAGGTACCCTAATAAAAATGTTTTTTTAAATTTTTATTTTTGCACTTTGTCGGCATGATTGATATACATATTGGTACCAAATTTCAGCTTTCTGGTGCTAACGGTCACTGAGATTATCCGCGGACAGACAGACAGACAGACATGGCGAAACTATAAGGGTTCCGTTTTTTGCCATTTGGCTACGGAACCCTAAAAAAAAGGTATACGTTAAAATAAATATCGTGGGACATTAACACACAGGGCCATCTAGTGCCACACTAAGCAAGGCTTGTGTCGTGGACACCAGATTGTTGATATACTAAATATATACTTTTTTGTTTGTAAATACATACTTATTATACATATAAACATCCATGACTCGGAAACAAATGCCCATTGCTCATCACACAAACATTTGCTCCTACCGGGATTCGAACCCAGGACCCTATGAACGTAAGGCAGCTTCACTACCACTACGCCATTCGAGTCGTCAAACGCTACAAACGCGCGTTGATTGAACATTGACAAAACAGTTGCAAGTCGCAATTTAAAAACGTTAAAATAATATGAAAATCGTCATCATTCTCCTCCTTATTCCAATTTATTTGGGGTCGGCGCACATCTCATCAGACACTTCCATTTTCATTCGTTTCTTTGATCTTGTTCTACCCATACCCATTAAAATAATATGAAAATGAGGGCTAAAAAACTTATATTTGACCATTTACTGTGCGTGTGTGTGTTATGTAAATAAAGAGCCCTTTCATATTAAAAGCCTTTAATATTATAACTAATTTATCCTCGTCACATTCACGCGAGCGTTTAGCGTATTATTCCTGAATGTAATAAGTATTTTTCCTTAGTCTCTACAAAAATATTCATATTTAGGTATGAACATCAGGGCTAATGTACTTGCCTGGCAGAAGTACTGTCACCAGCGTAAATGCAACATTTTTTTCTGAAGAAAATTTTTAAACATGTGCAGTCTTATTACAAAAAACTAAATAAACCTTGTTTTAAACCTGGACTATCGACTGGACTAATTTGTATTACAAAACTTAAAAAAACCTTGGTCTTCTTAATACTGTCATTTGAACCGTCAACCACAGATTAACAGAAAAATCATTCGTTCACCATGCATTATCATTCAATTGCAACGTTCCGTATTCCCATAAAAGATTTTTTTTTTAATACGTTTTATAATACGTTAATGATTAGATGATGTTTAGGAATGTTAACAATATTGAAACCTGGTTATATAAACATTATTTAGTTATTTCGTCGATTGTAGTTTTGTTTAAGTTTAAAAATATTCCATAATGTCATATTTATTTTCTAAAATTTTTATGTACGTAGATCGAAACGTAACATTCTTGCGCGATAAATGAAATAATCCATAACATTAAACAAATCGGTTGGTTGAACAAAGTTCATTTAGCTTCGCAATTTAGGTCTCTAATAGAACATTTGCCTTATTGTTTACCATCTTAGGTAATTTTAATAATTTAATGTGAAATGGATTAACAAAAAAAAAACGATCTGAAAACACGATTAAATTTCTGCTGTGTGTGTGTCTTCAATATCCATAATATCAATTAAATCGATTTTCTAGTTTAAAGAAGAAAACATACTTTTTATCCCGGCAGTAAGATCCCATGGGACAATAAACAAACTTCACGCGGGCGAAGCCGCTGGCAGAAGCTAGTGATATTATAAATGCGAAAGTTTGTGTGTAGGTATGGATATGTGCTTGTTACTCTTTCACGCAAAAACTACTGAACGGATTTGGATGAAATTTTGCACACAGATAGTTAATAAACTCATTTAAAACATGGAATACTTTTTTATCCCGTTAGTAAGATTCCATGGGACACTTATCAAACTTCACGCGGGCGATGCCGCTGTCAGAAGTTGTTGGTTTTTATATTTATAATAATAGCTCTCTCATTATTTCAATCTACTAATTAGATAAGAAAATTGTTACTGAGTTTTGGAAGTGTCTTTTTTTCTTTGGCTGTACAAGTTTTTAATATGATAAAAAAAAACATGAATATTTTAGCCTTGAAAGGTTACTTTGAGCTAAAAACATATAAGGTTCTCTTGGGTCTAGTATAAAATTGAAGCCTTTTACACCTTTGAGAAACTCTTGCACGTAACGGTCTTTAGGGAATCTTTAAATGAAGGTTGGCCGAGTGCAAATCATAGGTACTCTCGTGTAGATGCATGATGGAAGAACCTTGCTGTATCTATTTTTAGATTTACTAACATAACAGCACACCCTAAGGAATGAAGCAGTACGTTATAGTACATCCACATTTTGCTAGTTATGTTTACCTAAGTCCGAAGTAATAACCGCGCCTATTGCCATCAACCGGGCTCAATTTCAGACTCCTTGGCTGCTACTAAGCCATTCATGATGGAAAAACCCAATAACACTTTGCCTGACCTGGTAATCCAACCCAGAACGTAATCCTCGGCAGTCACGCTTTGCAACCACTAGACCAACGATGAGCATTCCAACGATCGCCTTAGATTTACATTATGTAGTGTTTCGATATAATTATTATTAGTATCGAGAGATCTGTCGTCGCGAATGAAGCTTCATCATCAATCATCATAAGTCTTTTAATTTTTCCACTGCTAGGATACGGGCCTCCTCTCTATAATAGGGAATGGGCTTTAATCCACCACGCGGGCCCAGTGCGGATTAGTAGATGTCACAATGACATGTCTTCGAATTTTTTGTTTCTAGCACATGCCGGTTTCCTCACTGTGTTTTCCTTCACCGTTTTGAAAGCAGTGGTCATGAAATAAGTTTACTCAAAGTAATAAGCCTGTCTGGGTTCGAACACACGATCTACTGTTCGTAAATCGGGGCCGCCTCCACTGGACTACCGCGGCTCATGAAGGATATAACGATTTTAAACTTATATCTTCGTAAACACCAGACCTTTCTAAATTTAACTGAAAATTACCTGATATTTTTAAAGAAATTCTCAAAAGAACCCCAAGGCGCAGAATTGTTCGATATTATAAATGACAACCGGCAAATTTGACCTTTTGAACAAAAGCAGGCGGAGTTCTATAGAAATAGCAAGATCAGAATATTCTATGAATAAGAGAAAGGTATCGACTACCCACGTAGTCGGTCTTCTAATTCTAGAATTTGCGAGTTTACTGTTACAGTCCAAAAAAGTAATAAATTTTCAAATGATTTGAGGCTGTCTTACGTTCTTAGGGTCTCGTGTTCGAATCCCGGTAGGAGCAAATATTTGTGTGATGAGCATGGACATTTGTTTGCGAGTCACGGATGTTTATATGTACTCCTATAATAAATACCTATGTATTTACAAACAAAAATTATCTGTGCATGCATAAGCTGTCTCATGTCCACGATACAAGCCTCGTTGCTTAGTGTGGCACTAGATGGCGTTTTGTGTAATGTCCAGTGATATTCATTTATTAAATAATTTGATTATTTTCCAATATATTATGTAGGCACATATTACGACCAAAACGAAGTGGATTTAAACTAAAAAAAAAACACTAAACAAACTCCATGGAACATGACCGTTTCATCAATGGCGAACATATCGAATCGTTCAACATTAAAATCCTTTTTCATTACGAAAAAAAATCTCTGTTTAAACATGACTTTGTATTTATGATTTTTATTATTATTTTTACATTTTTATGTTAATTTGTTTTAAACATCAAAAGTGCTCCAATTCAGCATTTTCACATAAAAAATCCAATATCGTAATAAATCACATAGCACTTTTTATTTCAAGAGGTAGAACTGAAATCCCGCAAGACTTTTTCAAACGTACTTTTCACAGTAGACTCTAATAGCGTCAAGGCATTTTTCAGCGGTGTGTCGTCGCTTTTCAGGCGGGATTATGAAATGGTGGAGTGCTTATGAAACTTGTTTTGCGGGATGCGTCTCTTGAGTGTCTTACGTTTGAGTCAGCGTGGAGACGTTGGAGACGGTGGTTGCGTGTGCGATTTAATGAACAGAGTGCGCTGAGGTTGGGTGGGGTTTGCTTGCGGTTTTAGTTAGAAATGTACGTAAATAGTGCTAGATAGTTTCGTATTTTTTTTTAAGTACTACGTATTTAAATTACTTAGTGTATTATAATGAGTAATTATAAGTACTTCTTCATAATAACAAAGATAAAGAAAACTAAAAGTTTTAGCTCACCAATTTTATTTACAGAAGAAATATAAGGGGTTAACTGAAGAGAAATTTAAATTTATGACATAGACAGTTACAGCGTGTTGGGTAAAACGAGGGACATATTGAGGGAAGGTATTCAGTATTCGATTCTCAACCCAAATATGTAAAAAACCTATAACCTTAATTTATTGACATAATTGTCCAATTAAATAAATAAAAATAAATAAATAAAATCATTTTATTTCAGGCATTGCACATAATCACATACAGTTCACCCATAGCAGCTACGTAATGTTATTATATATAAGTGTTTGAAGATTAAATTAGATTAGATTATTATTATTAAATTAAATTAAATTACATTAGCTTATTATTAAATTAAATTATATTCTATACATAATTATTGTATAGATAATACTGAAGTTATGCATATTACTTACATCTTACAGTATTATCATTAAGTAATTAAATTAATTCGTCATTATTATTTCCTGGTTACATTATAGTCAGTGCTGAGATTAAACAACTCGGTTCTAGTCACGAAAATTGTGCAGAATACAGTCATTACAATCATATTTTGAGATTTCAACAATCGTGTTCGAAATGAAGCTCTCGACCTTCTTAGAACGGAAAAGAAGTCACCCACACGGTTTTCAAAGAACATACCAGACGCACTACACCACCAGCGCAGGTTAAACATGGCACGAAATGCATTGTTGTACTGTACACGAAGCGAGTTGTAAGCTCTTTTCGTGTACTGGTACCAATACCAAAGTTGGCTGGTGTAGAACGCCCGGCAGTAGGTATCGAAAAGTGTTGCTTTCACTTGCTTGGAACAATGTGCAAATCGTCTTGCAAGCATGTTGCTTCTACACGCAATGCTCCTTCTTTGCCGCTCCAAATCATTGTCATCCGTTAACTTTTCATTCAAGACATGTCCAAGATATTTAAAGGTGCTAACAATCCTCAATGTACAATCATTTAAAGTGAAGAGTAATACAGTCTCAGGACCCTTTCCATACTTAAAAATCATGACTTCTGTTTTCTGAACATTGTACGTCAGCTGGTGAGCAGATGCATATCGCTCACAAATTCCCATGAGTAATCTAAGACCATTGGCCGAGGGGCTGAGCAGCACCATTTCGTCTACATAACTCATGGACACTGAGCGCGCAAGTAGGTGTCACGCGGCAAAACACGTGCCGGTCCTGAGCTCCGTACGCAAACTCCGCCCCTTTCCTTTGTGTTGTCCCCGATGCACCGACAGGGCACACCCCCGCACCACCCCGCGCTGACCTCAGTGTATGCGCGAGCGCCGCTACTTCCACCTGTCTAATATTGCGTTACCGCGTATCGCATACACAAACAACCCCGCTTACTTTGCGATACTAAGAGTGTCCTGTAAACGTGTTCTTGAATAACCAAAAATTACGTCTTATCATCATTCCAGTGAAGAAGTGTCAAAGTTAGTGCGTAAGTGTTATCTAGTGATAGTGTGAAAGGAACCGTTAATTATTATGCAAGGTGTCAATCAACGACTGCGAACATTCAGTCAGTACCTAGTAGTAGTAATACCTAGATATTTGCCTGTCCAAAGCCAGATTTAAAGTAGGTATGAAGGGAAAATGGATTAAACCTAGAAAAGTCATTGACCCGCACACATGTTCTGCGATAAGCGCATGGCGCACACGTGGTGAGACTTAGGCGAAGTTTTTGGTATGGATCTATCTGTTATTTATTAGTGTTTTCTTTTTGTTCATATGTTTATTAGTATCATGTAAGCACGGACTATTGCGGGCTTGAATATGTCCCTCGTTTATATTAACATATTTTATATTACTTTGTACGACAAATTACCTGTTTCAAAACCATCTTAATACAACTTTTCCCAGCAACCAGCATCCAAAAATCCGCTAACATTGCACCTCTACCGCATTACGCAATAAATTCCGCTAACTTCCTGAGCTACCTCGAGTGAATACTCAGAATCCAGTGTTTTATAAGAAAACCCGAACTCATTCCCAAACTTCTGACGTCTTTGTAATGAAAACTTAATTGGTGAGGCGATGACTAAGTGCGCTCTTAATGTTTGCGGGGAAATATGTTGGTTATGTCTGGCGGGCTTGTGTACACCATTTTTTTTGCTTTAAACTATGTTATTGTAGTACCTATTAGTTTTGTATTACAGTTGAATTTGTAGAACACTGTCATATTTACTTAACTGTTACTTAAATTAGGGTGACAGTTAAATGCAACTATTTTGGTTTTTTTCTTATTAAATTTGTGATTGGTCTTACCAACAATAATAATACAATTAGAACTAAAAACAATAAATTTACTTCTTTTGTGATTAGTTGATTACCCTCTATGTACTTTTCTTTTAATGGTTAATGAAAAACGCCCAGGCTTCGATGCAGGGTCTACCAACACCTGTGCTGTCATGAATTTCTGCAAAGTAACGATTGATTTCATCAAACTCATTTACGTATTATCTTATGAATTGTTCTGACTCTGACACCAAAGCAGCATATGAGCTCCATAATATTTGACAAAACGAACGCGACCCAGTATGAGAGAGAAGTACAAATATGTAGAGGACACTGTGGCTGTCAAATGCAACATCTGGAATACAAAAAGTCGAGACAAAAGATCTCTTCGAACTGTTATAAGCAGACACTGAACCCTAAAACGATGAGTCAATCATGTTACGGCTCAGTCATCTCATAGTCAGCAATATTAATTAGCAGCCTCGTTAGTCTATTCCCAACCTTCGAGGCGATCGCTTGCATAAGGGTCCCTTAAATAAGTTTACTCTAATAAACTTCATTTTAATTAAAATAATTCTTTTTTTTAAAAGCCTTTTGCAACAGAACGCGACTTTGAATTTTGCTAAGTGTAAACATTTTCTTGCTCGTGACTGTACACCAATTACAAAAAGCGTCAAGCTAAAAATAATTAGCGATACCCAACGTCTTGAAGGCATTATTAGTAATACAATGAAGGTAAACTTTTAGCCCAAACGTAATAAAAAGCTTAAGTTTCAAATTATGCTCTAGTCAAATTATTATGAAGGTTAAGTAATTAAATAAATTGCGGTTTAATTATGAGTAAAAGCAACTTGATTTTTATCTTGTTTACGCTGGGATTTAATATGATGGAGCATAAGATTTTTTAGAACATAGTCTTCCAATTACAAAGCCTACCTAAAGCAATTATTGTCATTGGTATAATATTCGGCTTCCAGTTGACTCGTACCGAGCACTTACTATCGCTATAGTTTTAACCAAACCTCTCACAGAGAAGAGGCCTGTCTCAACAGTGGGAACAGTAAAAAGGCTGATGATGATGATGAACGACTATTTTCGAACCCACATCTGTACATTTTGATTTTGCCGCTCGACTATGCCAAATTCAATAGACCCAACCGTGTGTGTAGCTCACATTAAAGTATAGAGCCTCCTTCCTTATATTTCAATAAAATGACAAAGGAATAAGAAACTTCATTCCAAGAAACATGTCGAGCACCAACTCTTCCATATCTCTCATACTTCAAAGCAATACTACGAAGGTCTATATCTCCTTACATAGCTTCCTCTGAGATTCAACGTCAACTTTCATTTACTTCACGGGCTCTGTGCAAAACTTATCGTGGAATCCACGACTTGTGCAAAGCATAAGTTGTGCAAGTATGCGACACTGACACCTTAGCCGAGTCCTCATATTGAGCTGCGCTGAAGAATTGGCGGAATTTCATTTGCTAGTTTTCCTGTTGCGGAAATTGTTTCAAAGTGTTCAGATTGGGTTTCTGAGAGTTGAGTAAGTGCATCTCGCTGGAGTTGTTAAAAGGGAAGATTTGTTTTCGCTGAAATCAAATTAAAGGTGGAGTTTCCTTGTTTTCATTTAACGGTCCAAAATTTTCGTTTGTTTACTAAGTATTTCTGGTTTTTACGAAGTGAAAGCTTTTGTTGAAATCTATTCAATATGATAGATTTAGTACTCTACAAATAAAAGACAATAATTTGCTAAAAATAAATTTTGAAACAGTTGTGTTTTGGTCACACCCATTACTTAATCCGAAATCAAAAGTCAGTCAGTGTTATTCAAACTAGGCTAAATATCAACACTATTTTAACGTCACAAGACAGTTGCCAAAACGCCCATTCCTTACCACAGTCACTACTTCCTACTTTTTAAAGTAATTGGAAAGAAGAACCAACTCAATAGCAAGCTACCACAAATCAATCATTAATTAGTTTGGTGTTTCCTTGACTAACAAAAACTGCAGAACCATAACCCTTACAATAAAAAACAAAAAATTACCTGAACTACGAAACTAATAAAGTAATAACCATAAACCGGCTGCTAAGAGCATTTTCTTTTCCGACAATGTAGAGATTCTACATCTTAGACGCAGACGGCACATAATACAGTAAGTAAGCGTTGTGTCACCCTCTGGGAAATCTTTTGTTCGGCCACAAGTTTAGAGGCCAAGAATTTAAAATAACGTTCATGGGCAATAATATCATGTTGTCTTGGAAAATAATAAACATATTTACAATTTTACGAAACAGACTTCATCAAAAACATTACTTCATCATGTTACAGCACCATACTGAGATAGGGCCTTGTGGACTCGTTCAGGACCAGTTTCGCTTCTTTTAATTTTATATCTACAGGGTGTAAACCACCTCATTACAAACCCGTTAACCAAGCATCCTGTACATCAAACTTAGTAACTTTACGGAAAAATTATTGCTGGGAAACAACTTTTTTTTTTGAGGTTATAAATCATGTTTTTTGGTAGAACTGAATGTAACGCACTTAAAACATTGTGCTGATGGATGGATTGAATAGTGCGGAGGTCGTGGAGCTGTTAAATTTCAAAATCTTACACAAAATACTTGTATTTAAAAAAACTTCTCAAAAAGTTGTAACTTTGAACCCCCTTATCTCCGTAACTAGAAGGTTCCCAGGTATGGTGTAGAACAAAAAAAAAAAACGGAATAACGAGGAGAACAAGTGCCTTTCAGCTTCGTTAAGAGGTGTTTTACACTCTTTATTAAAAATATTATTTACTTAGTTATATTGTTACTTTCTTAAAACATTAAGGTACAACACAACAAACAAACATATAAACAAAGTTCCAGATTAAAATAAGAGAAAGAATGCATACAATTGAAAACTTAACTAGAGGACTTGTTTTTATTTTTAATGAAAAAAACGAAAACAATTTATATTTGTTTTTAATATTGTAACCATCACTGATTAATACTATTCCATTCTTATCGTAAAACACTTAAAGGATTATTATAATTAAGCAAAGTCCTTAGAAAATATCTACGATCAAAAATATATGACGTACGAAGCTGCGCCATTGTTGTGACATTAAAACAATCTGTGTGGGTTGTACAGCTAAGTGAAAAGAAAGTTCAATGTTTGAGACAAGTTTTATTCAGAGTTGATTGTACAACCAAAATGGTGACGACAAAATGTGACGGATTACATCAATTGACAAGTAACGAATTTGGCAAACCTTCATCATTTTTTGACTCTGGTACACCTACACATTGTATAAATACGGACAGGGGTTTCCACCAAATTCCCGCAACGAGTGAAATATCACAACAAGGCTACTGACAGAGGTTAGCAATATTTTTCGTTCGCCGCCCGCGTGTCTGCGTCACCTATAAACTTCAGTTATCTCTTGTGAACAATTTTATTACATGTTTTGCTACAAGTTTGTGTGTGATTTATCTCGATGATCGTTCAGTTTCAGCTAAATTGCGGTTCTGATCGGTTCGTTGACTCGTCTCAGCAACTAGCCGAGCTAACTTTACAAGTGATCAATTGGAAAATGTCATTCTTTTGGCTGCAATGTATCAGTTTTTGTGGAAAAATTATCAGCATGATATACGTAAAGCTTTTAAGATAGAATTAGGTAATATATTTACATAGACAAAGCTACAAAGCTGCTGCTGTTTTAGTAATAGTATATAAACTCAAAGGTTTAAAATATTGATAAATTTGCTGTTGCTTATTAACTGAATAATATTAGACATTCACTTCTTTGTCTCTGGCTTAGGGTTCTTATCTTACAGACAAGCGCACCACCTGACGGCTGCAGTTTATCTGCAGTTAGTAACGTGCCGCTTGTGTGTAAGAACCCTGAGCTGTTCATTACCATTCATCATATGCCTAGCCTTTTCCCAACTATGTTGGGATCGGCTTCCAGTCAACCCAGTAAGTACATTTTATTACCATTATTATCCGAAATAGGTACACCCTTAAACGTACTTTACCTAAATTTTCAGACACCATCAATATTCTATCCTGTTCCTGATAGCAGCTAGTCTGCAAACTAGTCTATCTTATCGCACCGCAGCTGAACAAACTGTTCGTCTAGAATTGAATCCGCAACAAGAAACTATACCTTGTATGTGAAGCGCTTTGCCACAGGATAGAAAAATGCAGAAGTCCCATTTATGACAGGAAACTACAAAAAAGGGGACCTTCTTTTGGTATCCCTGAAATTGCTTTTAATATCTAGCATACAGAACTGCAAGAATCTTTTGGCGCTCGAATGACGTTAACAGGAGGTCCCGGTTGATAAAACTTGTGAAACAATATGGCGATGTTAATTCCCATTTTAGCCACGCACCAAATTAGCATTGAAAGATTAATTGGTAGGTTATGTGTTTAAGTATAGATTCAAACGCCCATAAGTATTTTTTTTGCACTTTATGGACGTAAGGTTTAAAATGAAACAAATCGATAACAACAGGATTTTTATTAGTCAGGTTTTTTCTCAATTGTTTTTTTACTTTTCTTAGCACACGATGAATAAACCTTCTGATCTCTTGTGTCTAATGGTCGAGTCTAGGATCCAATCTCGTGGCGGATTTCCATCGCGCTGTTCCTGAACATCCGCGCTCATTCGCGGATCTAACGCGATTACTTGTGCGTACAACATGGACCATGTTTAATAAACTTACAAACATGTATCTCATCACATGTATTTCAATCTTGTAATTGATTTATCACTCTAAGATTAAATGTCATGTGGAATTTTATAAACCGAAAACAGTAAGTAAAAAGAAGTACATAACGTTTATTTGATTTACGCCACATCTCATATCGCATCTTTTCAAAACGGTTTTATGAGATGTCACGTTGTTCTTGTAAAGAGCCGATATAATATAATAATAATAAATACAATATAATATTCGGGTAACAAAAGACCCATATCACATATACCTTACAGACTAACATACATATTTATTAAAACCACAAAAACATAAATAAAACTACTGAACACGAAGAGACGGCGTCATGTTGCGCTGCGTGGTGTCGCGTAGCCTTCCGCGGAATCGCCGCCGGTACACGACACCTTTCGGCCAAAACTCTTCCTTGAGGAAGAGAGGAATATAGAGGAGGCCGTGTCCTAGCAGTGGGAACATTATAGGCTGATAATGATAATGATGATGATGTCACTATTATTTGATTTTAAACAAAAACATGGCGTGTATCTGAAATGTATGGTCATATACAAGGTACGTTAACAACTAACGTTTCTCCATCGTAATCTCTAAAAATATCAGCTTTCTTATAAAACTGATATCGCACAGACAGCGTAGGAGACATTAGGAATTCTTTTTTTTTATATAGAAGCAAGAATAGGTAATTTACTAGCACCCACAAAAACCAATAAAGTGTTAAAACTAAGTACTCGTAACGATATTACGTGCGAGACTAGCAGTATTTTCAATTTTAAAATTTTAATTTCGTTACCTTGTTCATGATAGGTCAAAGTTTTGAAACTTTACGTAGAATTGTGTTTGAAAGTGGTAAAATAATTACGAGGTTGACTATGGCCCGTTTTCTATACATAATAACATTTATTTATTTTCTCCCTCAAATATTTAGATGTACACAGTATAAGATTCAATTAATCACATAGATATTCTTTAACTTACTTCCGTATAACTGTCAGTTAAAATGCTACATCTCGCAGCTATCGGTGTTTATATAAACATAACTTTTTTTGAAATATCCCTAAGGCGCTTAGACGAGCTAAATTAGCAACTCTATTTGTGGTGGTTCAAACTTCGTTTGAAATGCTGTTAGAATAAAGTTCTAATCAGCTTGCACTACAAAGAGGTTGTTACGTCAGCCATTGCGGGCCAAATAGCGCGAAATGAGTGGTTTCGATCGATTTACAAAAAAACTATTGATTGGATTAAAAAACTAAAACAGTATCATGCTGATATATTGCTTGTAGAATTATTTGCCAAAAAATCAGAATGATCGCATGCATATTAGTGTGTTTTTTATTGTTTGAAAGTTATTTTTAGAGGTAAGTTCGTGATTTCTTTTTATCGAGCCAAATTAATTGTATTATGTTTTCAAAACAGTATCATGCTAGCATATATCCTGAAGAATATCATATATTTTTCTGGTCTTGTTTATAGCAGTGAATCATATACTTTTAGTAATTATAAAACTCGCGTTTAGCTCGTGTAATCGCCTTAAATGAAATATCCGCGTCACCTACCTGTCACTTGATTCATAGAAAAATCAAAGAAAAATTTCTGAGACGTTTTGTTTCTAACCGTCTGAAAGCAAAACGAACAGACAGAGATAGCCACCTACCGAAACCGAACAGTAAGTTATTGAAGTTATTGAAAATGGTTAAATAACAACATACATTGTATTCACTTTTCGAACATTGTTATATAGTAATTTGGGTGCAAACCTTACACCGTTCACGGTATAAATTGCAGCAAGTTTGTTTGTTCAGAGTTATAATTGTTGACGTGACTAGAGAACTTAAAGTTAACAAAATGCTACCATTTTCTGTTTTGTTAGCTATGTTGACTAATTAAGTAACAACAATATGAGTTCTATGTTATAGTGTTTATTGGGATAATAAATGACGAGCTAGAACATATGAATGAATCCTTATAGAAATTGTTTTTTTTTGTGAAATTATTTTAGACGTTACAAGTCGTCAGTGGCACGAAAGTTTGATAACCAGTCTTATCAAGGGGTATCTGTAAAGAAAGTAGTAGAAAGTGTGTAGTTGCTGGGTTGTGGAGGTCAGATAGGCAGTCGCTTCATGTCAAATACTAGTATTCAACTTCAACCGGTTAGGCTGATGGAAGGGCTAGATGGTGATTTAGGTAAAATATTTTTTCTGGTCACTTCACGTCCACTTTTGTTGTGACTATAGATGTTAAATAGTGAAGAACAGCATCCTTAACTGTTGATGGTTAAGATGAGAGTCACATAAACACTATAAATTCCAACACATTTAATTTTTGAAAAATCGAACAGCTAATAAGTACATCTAATACAGGCATTATCTGCTTAAATGAAGACTCCAAACCCAAATTGTTTGTGTATAACTTTTGGACACAATAAACTTTATTATTATTATTAAGTAACAAATGACTGTTACAGTTTTTATACGTTTCCATTTTACAACAGAAATGATTAACAATGTTCGTAACAGAACATAGGTTATACCATAGTAACGTAGAAATTGCTTAGAATAGAAGCAAAAAAAGCAGACAGACATACAGAATATACACACACAGAATTGTTACTAAAGCTCTTTCACAATATTGCTAATTCTATGGATGAGAGTAATTCTAATTGAAAAATCTTAACTTAGTACAACAAAGATCGATGCCAACGGCAGACTGCATCGTTCTTATCAGATACGAGTTTTGTTTGTAAGAAGTTTTTACAAATAAGAGCAGTAGGTAAAATCTGAGTAGATACATAAAAGATATTAAAGATACTTAAGTTAAAAACGAAATCCACCGGCATCTATCACAATCAATGGTACATCTATAGTTTGTAGAATTATTTCCAAATACATACAAGTAGTGCCTTTAAACTATACCTTTATGATTCTAACCTTATCTAGCATATTCGAATAATATTACACCTCTTCCAACACTTACTACGTCAGAGCCGTTCCAGATTGGATCAAACGCACCGCGCGTGCCTCTGCCTCTAGAGTTGTTCTTAACTAACTTTGCATGAATCCCTGAGTTCCTTATCAACTTGTAGTATTCATATCTACATGACTTCTTAATTATTTCTGTATGTCAAAATAGTCGTATTTACAACGCTCACCTTGTAATTAAGATGTTTTTCCGTTTACACTTATAAAATGAAATAAGCTTGGATTTATTTAATAAGAAACAGTGGAAAGGAAATCAAAATATTATCATTGTGACTGGTAATATTCTTTATTAATTACATTAAAAATGTTGAACTTAATTATATATCTGCATCTCGAATAAAACTAAAATCTTAAAGTAGTTTGAGTCTTTTTTTTAATATTACCCCACTATTACACTCTTGGAGAAACATACTACCTAAGTATTTTTCCTGTATCGTGGAGGCATTTCCAAACAATTAAACTCACATCACAAATTATAGCCAAACCCGAAACAACTACCTGTAGGCTGTATACAATTCAGTTCTATTATTGATACTGCGACTATTAGTACGTATAGTAATGACAAGGTGGTGACCTTAAATAAATATAGCATTAGTGCTATTGATGTTTACAAACTTTGTATTGAGGAGGAACCATATGTCACCGTGGAAACTTCTCAATTAGCTCTTAGGAATGAAAGGATCATGTTGTCTGGCGATGGATCGGGAGTCTCGGGGCTCTCTCCAGATCTTAATATTAATTTAAACTAGGAAGTGAGACAACAGAAGGTACCATTAACAATATTGTTAATCCTACCAACAGCAAGGTATCTTCTGGCACTTCATTAGTTCGTAAAAAAGGGCCTCAGCAGAACTCTTTAAAATTATTCCACCAAAATATCCAAGGCATTTCTTCCAATTATTAGAAATTGAATTGTATTTAGAGAAAAGTATGTTTGACATTGTTTGCTTTACTGAACATTGGTTAAAAGATTACCAAATGCTTATTAATTATGAGAATTATATGGTGGGTAGCTGCTTTAACCGTAAATCTATGCTGCGTGGAGGTTCCCTAATATTAGTGAAAAATTGTGTTAAATATAAGCAACGTGCTGACATAGTAGGTCTTTCGGTTGAACATTGCGTCGAACTGTCCTGTGTTGAGCTAGATAAGCATATAATTGTGTGTGTGTACAGACCCCCAAACTATCAAAACTTTTCTTTATTTGAATCAATAATGGAAGATGTTCTGGCAAAACTTACAGCCAGTAATAAATCTACAATTATTTGTGGTGACTTCAATATCAATATTTTGGAAGATAATTCAAATAGCAGTCGGTTATTAAATCTTTTTAAGTCATTTGACTTGACTAACGTTTTTATAGAACCCACTCGAGTCACGCCTTCTTCTGCTACTTGTATAGATAATGTTTTCTGCGATTGTGAATACTTAGATAGAGCCGTAGTAAATAGTCTGCCGTCTGACCATAGCGGACAAACTGTAACTTTCAGGTGTAATACACCATTGCAAAAAGTTGATATTAAATTTAGACCTATAACTTCTAGTAAATTAAATAGGTACAATATTTCCCTACAGAACAAGTTAAGTGTTATGAGCCATGACAATATTAATATAAATCAATTCTATGATCATTTCTTTTCAATTGTTCACACTGAATTCAATAAAACTTTTGAAAAGAAGACCAAAAGCATTTGCCCTAAATTTATATTTAGTGATTGGGCAACTAGAGGTATCAGAAAGAGTAGGGAAACACTATTTGAGCTTTATGGCCTTAAGCCTTATGTAAACACTGAAACTTTTAACAACTATGTTGCTAAGTATTCAAAAATTTTTAGAAATTCATGCAAGATTGCCAAAGCCCTGCACATTAGCAACAAGATTAAAACAGCAGAAAATAAAATTAAGACAGTTTGGAAAGTCATAAATAGCGAGACTAACAGGAAGAAAGTACGTAATACTAGCTATACATTAGATACAGTATGTGGTCCTAAAAGCTCTAATCAGGAAGTAGCTCAGGAATTTGTAAATTTCTTTACCGATATAGCGTTAAAAACTACGGAGGCTCTAAATTCCTCTTCTGAAGTCTCAATCGGTTTATTGAAAGCGAATGTATCTGGATGCCAGGCTGAATTTAAATTTAAACACATAAACCCGATGACAGTTATTAAAGCTTTCCGGCAAATAAAAATCAAACTGACCGAAGATCTATGGGGAATGTCTATCAAAATTTGTACTTCCATACTTGAGACTATAGCTCCATACTTAGCTTTAATTTTTAATTTGTGCGTATACCAAGGAGTTTTCCCTGATTTAATGAAATACAGTAAAGTCATACCGCTTTTCAAATCCGGGGATAGTAAAGATACTAATAATTATAGACCTCTATCCGTGTTGCCAGTTTTTAGTAAGGTGTTCGAAAAGGTAATGCTTAATCAAATGCTCAATCATTTCAACACCAACGGAATCTTACACGATCAACAGTATGGCTTCACCAAGGGACGTTGTACAACTGACGCCGGTGTAACCTTATTAAAGCACATATTCATGGCGTGGGATGAGTCCCAAGACGCTGTAGGAATATTTTGTGACCTCTCCAAAGCATTTGATTGTGTAAATCACGACACATTACTTTTGAAACTTGGGCATTACGGACTAGGTAAACTTGCACTTAGTTTGGTAAAATCTTATTTAAGTGATAGACTGCAATATGTTCAAATAAATGGTGTTAATTCACAGGGCTTGAAAGTAAAAATAGGGGTTCCGCAAGGCTCAATATTGGGTCCTTTCCTCTTTTTAGTATATATATAAATGATCTACCCTATTTACTGAAAAATCAACCTCAAAATATGGTATTATTTGCCGATGACACTTCCTTAATTTTTAAGATAAATAGACGAGCCCAAAATCTAGATGACGTGAATAATGCCTTACTTGAAGTCCATAATTGGTTCACAGCAAACAATTTGGTATTAAATGAAAAAAAAACTAAATGCATAAGATTTGCTTTACCGAATGTTAAAAGTAGTGATTGTGAGATAATATTGAATAAAGAGAAACTCGAATTCGTAGGTAAAACGGTTTTTCTGGGGCTTACGCTTGATTCAAGGCTTCAATGGGGTTCTCATTTAACATCTCTTGCAAGTTCAGCAGCATATGCCATTAGGAAAATCCGTCAATTCACTGATGTAGATACCGCTAGACTGGTCTATTTTAGTTACTTCCATAGCATAATGTCTTACGGCATTTTGCTGTGGGGACGGGCTGCTGATATTGAGTCTATATTTATTCTGCAGAAAAGAGCCATCAGAGCCATATACAATCTTCGTAGGCGCGATTCTCTAAGGGAACTGTTTAAGGAAATTAACATCATGACTGTAATGGACGACGAGCCCTTCATAAAAATGTAATTTTAGTTTAAGTAGTTTTTGTGTAAACAATGGGGACCTATATGTCTGTCCACCCCCAAACTATTATATACTAAAAGCCTTAAGCATTGCACCATGGCTCGAAATGTTGCATCAGCCATTCGTGAGAGGGGATACGGTCAGGTTTGAACCTGTCCGACATGGAATATTCCATAATAAAGAGTATTATTGCATCAGCAATTGGGAAAGTCCATTTTACGGGCTGTAGTTGGATAAAGTTCCCTCAAGGACGCTCAGGTGCTCCCACGACTTGCAATGACGTGATTATTTATGTAAGGGGGACCGATTAAATTGGTGAGAATCGAGTCAAATAGTAGTAAATAGAAACATGTAACTAAGTCATTCCATCAGATAATCAAGGAGAAGTCTTCAAGAAGTCAAGGAAGAGCTCCATATCAGACAGATTGTCATGAGAAGTTAAAGTAGAATCATAGTTCTAGTGAGTCCCACGCTCCCCAGTGTTAAATTCCTTATATACAGTCTTATGTAAAGTCTTGTGCCCCGCTATGTAAACCTATAACTATATAATATAAAGTGTTAAAAGTAATCGCGTTTAATTCATTAGACGTATAGAGGAACCACCCCACCTAGTTTGGCCATATAAGCCGGGTAAGCAGCTGAGTCCCAGCATTGGGATCATATGGGCTGGGTCAGCAGCCGAGTCCCAGCAACTGGTCTACGAGAACCGGGGTGCGAAGAACAATAATAATTCAGTCCACAAAAAGTATTTGGCCTCCCTACGAGCCGAATACATAACAATTTGGTCCTTACGAGCCGGATGACCAAGTAACAATTTGGTCCTTGCGATCCGGATAAGCAGAAGTGCCGGTATAATACATAGCGCGTAAATAAGTGATATAAGCGGGCACATAAACTGTAAGTACTGAACAAAATTAACTTTATATATGTCGTGAGTGAATAAAGTGCCGCGATAGGAAAAGTGATATTCTGTGTACCAAAAATCGCGATCATAGCGCGCGTTAAAAAAGGGGTAAGCAGAATAGTGGGACTCTTATGAAAAATTAAAAAGTAAATTGACTCGATTCGCGCCGTGAATAAAATACTAACGGATGTATTATCGTTATAAAACGTAATAAATGACCACGTTGTGAATACATAGTTACGCGTCATATATAAGCGCGCGTTATAGAACATAGTGCGCGCCGCATGGAACATTATTGTCGCCGTGACTATATAGTGCCGTAAGGTACATAGGGCCGTCGTAAGCACATAGTGCCGTAAGGTACATAGTGCCGTAAGTACATAGTGCCGTAACAAGTACATAAGTGCCGTCGCGGTAAATAAATGTCCAGTCGTGATATAATAACAGTATTGAAGTGCGAGTAAGTGAAACGTCGTAGTGGACGAATCTGGAGAAGTCCAAAACCAGGTTAGGTTAGTTTGGATTGTCGCGCTCATTGCTCCCCGTTTAAAGTCAACCTGCAGCGTACCAAAGAACGATGGTGGTCACCCGAAGCCAGGGTGATGCTGCAGAAGCTGAGGACCAGAGGCGGGCCCTGCAGAAGAGGGCAGACGAGCATAGAGAGGCAGTTCTACGCCAGGAAGCGGAACGGATTCGAAGAGAGAGACTACGGAGGATTTCAATGGACCCGCCCTTGTCACCGGCAGTAACAGGTGAGCAAAATATTATAGCTGCACGACTGATTACCGCGCCCCTTACGACAGCAGACACGACCTTAGCAGGACCATCGTCAGGACTTCTCCTGAGCGAGGAGCATGAACAAAGGACGAGGTCGCCCACCAGATCGGTGAGGTCACATAGGTCACAGAGGTCACAGAGGTCAACCAACAGTATTTCAACGCGCTTAAGACTGGCGGAATTGGAGGCTGCAGAAAAGCTGGCAGCCATCCAGAAGAAGTCTCTCGACCTGGACGCAGACCTGGTCAAGAGAAGATTAGCCGCCGAAGTATCTGTTCTGCAAGATGAGCAGGACAGCCTGCGGGATGAGCCCCTCATCACCCAGGAGGAAGGCCACCACAGTAGAGTGGATGAATTGCTTCAAACGAACCCCCTCAGATCACGGGGGGAGGGGGACCAAGGACCCCCCCGGGAGGACCCAAGACATATTAAATTCGAATTGCCACGGGAAAGGTCACCGACGCCAACGAAGCATGGGAACAGCATCGACAACCTGGCAGCGACCTTAGAAAGGATGGCAAGACCCCGATTACGGCATACGGATTTACCGGTGTTCTCCGGTGGTGTGAACGAGTGGTTGCCGTTTAAGGCGGCCGTAAACGACACCACCAACATGTACAACATATCGCCTGCTGAGAACATACAGCGATTGAGGAGCTGTCTCAAGGGAGAGGCAAGAGAGGCGGTGTCCGCCCTCCTACATACTGCCACCAATCCAGAAGTCATCATGAAGACACTCGAACAATGTTTCGGACGACCGGAAGTACTCATCGACCGCGCCATCGAGGAGCTGAAGAAGATGACGAAGCCCACGGCATCAGCCGCCGACTTAAATAACTTCGCCATCAAAGTACAAAACACCATAAACGTAATTAAATCGGTCGACCGAAGGAGATACTTGTATAACCCGTTATTAACTCGTGAAGTGCTAGAAAAGTTAAGCCCCCATATAAGGTCAAGATGGTGCGACTTTGCCTGTGACAACGACGACACAACGGAGCCGGAGATAGTAATGCTGTCCCATTTCCTGATGCGGGAAGCGGATAGGGCGTTGCGATACTCGTACGCCCCTCCCACCAGCGCCGCAACCGCCAGCCAGAAAAGGGAAACCAGACAACCGGTGACAGCAAAGAAGAAGGCCAGCCCCGTCTACACAGCCGTCGACAGCCAGGAGGAAAAAGGTCGGTGTCTTAACTGTAAACAAGATCACGTGCTAACAAAGTGTCCCAAATATAAGGAAATGAGTGTCAAGAAGCGGTGGGAGTATATCAAGGCCAACGGCATATGCTTTAGATGTGCCGAGAGGAAACACTGGCGATATAGGTGTAAGGCGAAGCCGTGCGGCGTAGGCCAATGCCGCCGGCCTCATCACGCCTCCCTCCACGAGGAGAAGGAAGGCGCCAAGGAAGAAGCGACGACCGCGAAGGCTACCGCAGAGCCCAGCAAGGAAGAAGCGGTACTGTCGGTAGCGACCAAGCTCGCCGCCGACCAGAAGAAGGTACTGCTGAAGATGTGCCCCATCATAGTCACCGGGTCACGGGGGGAGGTTATGACGTATGCGTTGTTCGATGAAGGAGCAACCGTCACCCTCATTGATGAAGACCTGGCGACCAGAATAGGAGCTGAAGGGACTTCACGCCCGCTACGTCTATGCGGCGTGAACATGTCTTCGAAGGAGCAGGACAGCAAAGCGGTAAGGGTGCAGGTCAGAAGCATCCGGAAAGACGGTCAGTCGCACGAGCTTCGAGCAAGGACTATCAAGGACTTGAGGCTCCACCAACAATCCATCCCAGAAACCCTGCTGGAATACAAGCACCTGCGAGACCTGCCAAGAGAGGAAGTATGTTACGAGCAAGCTCGTCCAGGACTCTTGGTAGACACAGACCATTGGGAGTGCATAGTGACCAGGGAACTGCGAGTCGGTGGCTCAGATCAGCCAGCCGCATCACGAACGAAGCTGGGATGGGTGGTGCACGGAACAGCACCACGAAGCGTCATCACGCAAGAAGAAGACGTGCTGCACGTCATCGAGACCGGGAGAAGAGACGAGCAACTACACGATCTAGTCGAAGCACACTTCAAGATCGAAGCCTTGGGCGTCGCCAAGAAACCCCGCGTGAACGAAGCGGACCAGAGGGCGGCGACCATCGTAAAGAGGACGATCAAGAAGATCGACGAAGGCTACGAGGTGGGGCTGCCGTGGCGGACCGATCACGTGGTCATGCCCTCAAGCTACGGAGCAGCGCTGAGACGACTCAAGAAGATCGAAGAGAAGATGGATGCGTCACCGGACTTTGCCGTGCAGTACACCACGCAGGTCAAGAACCTACTAGACAAAGGATACGCAGTACCATGCGACGGAACCGAGAAGGAGAGTAACGTCTGCTGGTATCTGCCTCACTTCGCCGTGCAGAATCCGAACAAACCTGGGAAGCAGCGACTAGTCTTTGACGCGGCGGCGACGAGCTACGGAAAATGTCTCAACGACGAGCTGCTGGAAGGTCCAGATCTACTGCAGTCCCTGCCGGGAATAGTATTCCGGTTCCGAGAGCGGGCAGTGGCAGTCACCGCGGACATACAGGAGATGTTCCTGTGGGTGAGAATAAGACAGGAGGACCAACCGGCTCAGCAATTCCTGTGGAGAGAACAAGACAGGACGTCAGCCCCGCGCCACTACATGATGAGAAGCATGATCTTCGGAGCAGCCAGTTCCCCATACATGGCTCATTACGTCCGAGATTACAACGCGGAGCTTCATGGCAGAGACTATCCCAGGGCCTTGGAGGCCATAACCAAGAACCACTACATGGACGACCTGGTGGCAAGTTACAGCGATCCAGAGGAGGCGTGGAAGGCAGTAGAAGAGACAAGAAAGGTACATGCAACCGCCGGCTTCACACTGCGAGGTTGGAGCTCCAGCGAGGCGACGGTTCTGCGCGATGTACCCCAGACACTACACACCACCGCCCCAACGCAGTTAGGAGGGGAGCAGCCTGAGAGCAAGATACTCGGGCTGTACTGGAACGCGGAACGAGACGAACTCGGATTTAACACATCCATGAACCGAGTGCCGTCCGAAGTAAGAGACCGAACCCGTGCGCCCACCAAAAGGGAGGCACTTAGTGCAGTGCGATGCGCGCTCGAACACGGACGTGTTTCCACTGTGCACGGCACGAATTATATTCGCGTGTTGCGCGGCCATAGCCGCTGCCCGTAATCACTATGAGTTCCAAACAACTTATAGTGAATGAGTTGCTGGCATTCCTAGTCCATGCCATCGACTACATGGACGAGGTGAGCATCCTGCAGATATGCCGGTCCAATTTCAAGGAGGACGACATCAGCAGCGGGAAACTGTTGCTCTTTCAGTCTCTTGGGAAACTAGACCAGATGCCCTCTCGGCGCAGAGATGGAACCGAGAAGAGTCTTCAGGATATCATCGATATGCTGAAGAAGACGGACCCGGACGACGTGCCAGATTTCGTGGCGAAGCAGCTAAGTAAACTGCCTCCCGTCACTTTCGATCACGTCGACGTTACAAGGCTGCTAAAGGACATCACTTCCTTGAAAGCGGAGATGACCAAGATGCAGTCCAGAATGGAGGTTTCAGAAGAAGCCAATGCCGAACTACGTGCAGAAATAGCATTATTGCGCAACGTTGGTTCGGAAATTGGGTCACCAGAGGCCTCAAAGGTGAACAATCGTCGAGGGGCGCAAAATGCAACCATCGGCAGTTTTAGATCGGCGAACACAAGTGCGTCACCAGCTGCCGATAACGCTGAGCAAGCGCCGCCCGCCACCGTCGTCGCCCGCGCCACAACACCGGCTGCGGATACGTCACGCGTAGGTACGTCGACCCCTAAACGTGCCTACGCTGCTATTGTCACTAGCGGTAAACCTGATGCGTCGCTGCCTAAGCGACAAACCAGAAAAGGGGAAAAATTGAAAATGGGTGCTCAACCTGCCCTGGCTGCGGTCCATAGCTCCGTGCCAAGAACGAGCCAAGTTGATGAGGAGGGCTTCACGAAAGTGGAAAGGAGGAGGAAGAAGAAGCCCTGTTCTCGCAACCTGTGCGGTACCGCTCCGAGTGGACCCAACATGCTGCTGCGTCCTGCAGTGCCTACGACGCAGC
Organism: Xestia ashworthii; assembly: GCA_950022955.1. Taxonomy (NCBI): domain Eukaryota; kingdom Metazoa; phylum Arthropoda; class Insecta; order Lepidoptera; family Noctuidae; genus Xestia; species Xestia ashworthii. Next base: position 1,204,157 of record OX465557.1, read on the forward strand.
TGTACCTTTCACGTCTGCATCACTCAACTACAACTGAGGAAGTGGTGCAGTATTTGAAAGTGAAGACCAACTGGACTCTGAGGGTTGAAAGGTTGGAATCGCGCCACAATATCAACTTCAAGTCATTCGTGGTACGAGTTCCAACCAACCATCTACAGACCTGCATGAAGGAGGACTTTTGGCCGAAGGGTGTCGTTTATAGACGTTTCCGAGGACGGTTACGCGACACCACGCAGCGAAACACGACGCCGTCAACTTTACGTGTATAGTTATAGTTTCATAAGGTTTAAATTATGTATTAGTATATTTGATATTGCTGTTATATGTTATTTTGTGTATTTTGTCTATGGGCCATAGTTGCCTGATAATAAAATGATTATTATTATTATTATTCCCTTTATTCAATTTTAAACAAACTCTTTACATTTTTAAATATTAATATAAAAAATATATAAAAAAACATTTAAAAATATAAAAAATTGTAGCCCACCGGTATCGGGAACAGGGTCCAAGCTACCGGCGGTCAGGGCTCCAGAGAGAGGAACCTCCTAACAATACGAGCCGTGTCCAGGAGTACCGCTTTCTGAATCAAGCCCTTGATCCAGCTGCCTAACGAGAGCCTCCTCAGGTATTGGTCGAGGCTCTTGGCAATTAAGCCATGGGCCGACACGACTATCGGTACAATGATTGCCGAGTCCACTTCCCACATGTCGATAACCTCGCGAGCCAAGTCAAGATACTTGATTTGTTTATCTTTCTCGGCTTTCACGAGGTTCTCATCATGCGGGACCGTTATGTCAACAATCATTGCACGCCGCTCTGATCGATCCATCACCACTATATCAGGCCTATTGGCTATAACAGTCCTGTCAGTGATGATGGATTGATCCCAGTACAGTGTGATACTGCCATTATCGAGAACTGAGTCGGGCACATACCTATAGTAGGGCACTTCCGATTCCACAAGATTGTATTTTAGAGCAAGTTGCTGATGGATAATCCTGGCTACAAGGTTGTGTCTGTGCAAGTATTCTCCGTTAGCTAGACGAGAACACCCGGAGATAATGTGACGGATTGATTCGCCTGGACGGTGGCATGCCCGACATATGTCAACCGTACCGTCCTTCACAATAAATCTCCGGTAGTTATTCGTCATCATAACTTCATCCATAATTGCACAGACAAAACCTTCGGTTTCTCCGAAGAGGTCCCCGGATCGTAGCCAGGACACGGACGCTAGAAAATCTACATCGGGCCCATGAAGAGCCCGGTAAAAGCGCCCGTGAAGCTCCTTGCTCTGCCATTCTTTCCTGCGGTCATCAGTAGTAAGTACTACAGGTTTGCGCCAGTTCTCTTTAGCCAAGGAGAGCGGGGTGAGGCCCTTGTCCATCGCGACCACATCTCGATGCATCCCCACGTCGGCTGCTAGGAAATATTCCCTGAGACTGCATATCTCACGATTGTGGAGAGTCTTAGCGTTTAAAAAGCCGCGACCCCCACACTTCCGCGGGATATACAGTCTCATTACCGAAGAACGCGGGTGATGCATTCGATATGCCGTCAACAATTTACGGACCTTCGTATCCAGGGCGTCTAGTTCTGTTTGAGTCCATTTGAGTATGCCGAAAGAGTACATCAAAACCGGCATGACCCAACCATTGAAGGCACGCACCTTATTTCCGCCCGATAAAAGACTATTAAATACTTTTTTCAGGCGGCCAAAGAAGCGCTCCTTCAACGATTGCTTCATGTCAGCAACATTGATGCCCAACGCTTCCGACATACCCAAATACTTATAAGTTTCGGTTGCTGAGAGGGATCTAAGATTTATGGAATCTGAGAGCTGGGTTCCCACAGATTCCACAATCTCCCCTCGCTTTACATGCATGACCGCACATTTGTCCACACCAAATTCCATCCTGATGGCGCTACTGAAGGTTTCAGTTACCTCCAGTAGCTCCATTAGTTGCAAATCGTTGGGGGCAAAGAGTTTCAAATCATCCATGTAAAGGAGGTGAGATATAACCCGACCATCTGTCCGCAACCGATAGCCTAGACCTGAATCCTCTAGCAGCGTGCTCAGAGGATTCAAGGCTAAGCAGAACCAAAGTGGACTCAAACTATCGCCCTGAAATATACCTCGCTCTATCCTTATCGGCTCGCTATTCCTCTGAATTTGCCGATATCCTGGATAGCGAAGGACTGTCCTCCATTGCCCCATACACGACATCAGGAAAGTGCGCAGAGTTGCATCAACTTTATACAACTCTAGCACCTTCATGAGCCATGTATGTGGCACCGAGTCATAGGCCTTCTTATAGTCTATCCAACATGTCGACAAATCCTTTCGGGAACGACGAACCTGTTGACTAATGGCCATATCAATGAGGAGTAGCTCCTTAGTACCACGGGACCCATTCCTACATCCATTTTGGGAAGCAGACATTATAGAATTGTCATCTATATGTTTGCTAATTTTAGTTCTCAAAATGGATGTAAGAACTTTATAGACTGTCGGGAGACACGTGATCGGTCTATAATTTTTGGGTTCCGTAGTACTACCCGATTTATGGAGCAGGTGGGTTATACCTGTTGTCAGGAACTCTGGTAGCGACCCCGACTCTAAGGCTGACTGGAATAGGGTCGCCAAGCGAGCATGCGACCTTGTAAACCATTTAATCCAGAAGTTGTGCAGCCCATCCGGCCCTGGAGATTTCCAATTAGGCAACGGACGGACTGCACAAGCTACGTCTTGGGGGCTAATAGTAATTGCCCCCATTTCTAGTACTGGATCGCAGGCTCGCTCAACCACCCGAGTCCATTCACCTTCAGCATGGCTGACAGGCACCGACCAGATGCTGCGCCAGAACGAACACATTGCATCATCATCCGGCAGGCGCGTGTCAGCCACACCTTGGTCCGGTCGCTCCCAAGCCCTATAAACCCACCTTTCATCTCTTTGAAATGTGCGATTCTGAGTGTATCGGTCCACCCGCCGCTTATACCTACGAATACGGCTTGCCCATGCATACACTTTCTGCTTCAGGAAGTCGATGCGCTCTGTGACACGGGATATGTAGTCTCGAGGACTGATACCAGTCCCCGAGAACGCTCGCCTCACAAAACGCATCACCCGAGGGCGAGTATTGCCCTCCCTGAAGCAGATCAATTTGCCGATGAGTGCTCTGGCCCCACCAATACGTTTTTCAATCCTGTACTGCCATGCCGGTACGGCTGGTTTTGGTCGTGTAGCTCTGTCATCAGAAAATTTGACATGAGCTACACGACATGCCGCTACGGCCGCACAATACAGGATCGAGTGAACATCGGTGAGGTCTTCGCAGTTATCAAAATAATTTGACAACTGCGAATCCAGAACAGCCACCAGCATTTTATTTTTGTTATGCATAGGCAAACGAGGTAAGCGTGGTCTAAGTTCGGGTGTCATGAACCGATATTCTCCAATCGCACCCTCCAAAGCACTCCTCATATCCTCATTGCACTGGGTACTTACATTAGTAACCATGTCACTACTCACATCGCCATCGCGATGTGGTATTGTGGTAGACTGTGGTGAAACCACAGCCTGCGACGGCGGCGTGGCAATGACATGGCTACTCTGCATTTCAGTTCGCAAGCGATCAAGTACGGTGTCATCCAACATACGATTACGCTGGATTACTCGCACCTGATCCGACAGTCGTTGTGCCGACACGTTGACAGCTGGCTCAAGCACCTGAAACAGAGAGAGCATCCTAACACGGTACGCGGTCAGGTTGTTTCCCCCCTCTGTAGCCCCATAGTATGCGCGCATGACGTTTTCATTGTTCGATGACGTCCATCGCATGCGCTGCACACTTCCGCCGGGAGCTGGGACCCTATCAGAAGCCGGTGGGCCTCGAGGTCCTAAGCCGTCCGGCGGCCGGCGTCCTCCCCGTCGACGAGCAGGTGGTGGCGTCGTGGGCGGAGAGAAATACTCGTCGCTCGAACTCGACGCAACTGCCACGGCCGGTGTCACAGCACTCACGATGGGGCTGGATTCCGGCAGCGGCGAGGCGGAGCTGAGCGACGGGTCCGGAGGCGGTAGACGTGCGCGACGAGCTGCAGCTCTGGTCAACATTGTCGTTGTTTCATTTTATTTTATTATTTCGTTTATTCAGTCGTGAATATTTCATTCAGTGACATATGTCATTTCGGTCACCGATTTTTTTACGGATCTTGATGTAGGACTTCATTTTGTTGTTTTTATATGAATTTAAAACTATTGTGTTTATAAAAACCGAGCTGGTATTTGGTTTGTTCAAATAATATCTGTAAATTGTTAAAATGCAAAAAAATATATATATTCTTATATGACAACGACTTGTTGACTCTGGGTTGCCAGATTATTATTATTATTAGCGCAGTAATGTCCATCTACGACCCGCTGGGGCTATTGAGTCACTTCACAGTGCGAGCGAAGATAGTACTCCAGAGCCTGTGCCGCCTACAAACAACGTGGGACACGGCTATTCAACCTATAACAATTCTGAAACAGATATGTAGAAGTCCCACCTCCACTTGGAAAAAAAACATATCATCGAGCCGGAAAAATAGTGTAAAACGACGACTAACGGATGATTTCCACCAAAGTCCAATCACACTTTGTCCTAACAATGAAATGGGTAAAGAAACGATTATACACTTAGCACAGGCTCTTCCAGACTTGGAAACTAAAGTGCATGACCAGTCAGCGGAAATTACACAGACTTGCAAAATATCAGGGTTCCCAACTCAACCTAAGCATATTACAGACAGCTTAAAAGACAATCCTATTAACATAGAGAAAGTTGCTGGAAGGAGCATCAAATCTGATAACGATACAAATAGTAGCTCAACTCTCCTGAATTCGAACAGCGACAACGTGCCAAGACTGCCACGAGCTACGATGAAATTGTCATCTATGTCAAAGAAAACATCCCTAGAAGAAATTGGTACCAGCAGGATATTCTTATTTGGTGGTAAACAGTGCCTTAAAATGTCTAAAATACTGAAGCAATCGAGAGAAAAAACTCCATATAAGCAGTACCGAGTAATATCTTTCATCAAACCTTATGCGTCGACAGAAGAAATACTAAATTGCGCCAAATTGTTCGATGTAACTCCAGATGACCGAATAATTGTCTGTGTTGGACAACATGACTCAAACGTACTGAACATAATGACGGAACTATGTATATTTCTTAAGATTACTCAATGTCCAATATTTATTTTAAAAGTTTTTAATAATGTACATTTAAATGAATTTAAAATTAATGATATGCTAAAAATGATAAGTAACCAGGACAAAAATTGCAATTTTATCAATTTTGACGATAATTTACAGTTGACTATGTATGATATTTGTAAGCAGATCAATTCTACTCTGGATCAAGTAGACTACAACCTTAAATTTCTTAATTACAAAACTACTGGGAACAATGATGTGAGGCTTAAAAATATCGACTACTCGAAAAACATGCGGGATAATCAAATAAATCAATATTCAAATCGTCCTAAAATAACCATGGTTGATCGTACTACACAAACAGAACATAACATGTTGCAGGATAATAATGCAAGTACTGGTGCGAATACAAGTGAGTTTTTTCTTGACTAAATACTTAAGAGTTCTTCATCAAAATGTAGCAGGTATCTTGAGTAAGCGTCATAATTTAGAAATACAATTATCTAACTTATCCGTACAAAATACTGAGCCTGACGTTATTTGCTTGACCGAAACATTTATTGATAAGGGTAATGAGTGTCTAATGAAAATATCTGATTATGACTTGGCAGCTTCATATTGTAGACAAATCAAACAAAAACGTGGAGGTGTTGCCATTTTTATTAAGCGCGGCATGAACCACAAAGAATTATCATTCCTAAAAGAACACAGTACCGATAAACACTTTGAATGTTGCGGCTTGGAGTTGCCTTCTCATAACATTTTAATAATAGCTTTATATAGAACGCCAAATTCTGACTTTTCTTTATTTATGACAAAACTCATGGCAGTACTTTTTTATGTAACCAATAAATTTAGAAGGAAAAGAATTGTACTTCTAGGCGATATAAATGTAAACACATTAAAACCGGATAAAAAATCTAAAGATCTTGCGGACCTTGCTGCCAACTATAATTTAATTTTTCATATAACTGATCCAACGTGGCAGAACACCTGCATCGATCATATCATGAGTAATATCCCACTTGCAAAAGGGGAGCTTTTGCACTGGGATATATCTGACCACAATACAGCACAAATGTTAAGCGTCCCTGTCAAACATAAGGAAATTCTTGAACAGTACTTAGTTTTTAAGAGGGACTATAGTTTGGAAAACATCCTTAAATTCAAGGAATGTTTGTCAAATCTTTCTTTTTCAGAAGTTTACAGCCAGCTTGATATTAACTCAGCTTATGAATCTTTTCAGGAGTTGTTCCTATTATTTTATAAGTTATGTTTCCCTAAAGTTAGAATCAAAATGACAAATAAATGTAAAAAAACTAACTGGATAACTAAAGGTCTAAGTAAACGTAAACGCTCATTACGTTTTATATATTATGGTAATAAGTCAGAACGTAACAAGGTGGCATATAAAAAATACAGTAAATTACTAAGACGTTGTATCACTAGTTCTATCAAAACATCAAATGACAACATACTAAAATATTCAAAAAATAAAAATAAAGCTGCGTGGACACTTATAAAGCAAGAGTCGGAATGTATGAGGAAATTATCACTGATAACGAATTTAAACATAGATAATAAAATAGAAGACAACCCAAAAAAAATTGCGGATTCGTTTAATAATCGGCCAGTGGATGTTGTCTAGAGTGGACGTGTGTCAGTTGTCCAAGTAATTCTTAATATAAATTCAGTGATTGGTTGTAATTAGTAATAACCAAATCCTTGTCACTCTTAAAGGGTTTTTATGTGTCGGTGACTCCCACTGGGCGGTCCTAGAAGAGGACGCAAACATTTGTGCAAGTGCTACCTTTTTAACTAACATCCTAAAAGTGAAAGTGATTCGCTGGAATCGAACCAGCGACGCCTCGATTGGACCCCCGCTTGCCCGGCTGACTCGCCACCGTGCTCGTAGCAGCGGGCCTCGAAATTGCGGTGGGGTATGCGCGGCTGACATCAGTGCTACGTATGCATGCGCTACGAGCCTACGAATCGCCTACGAACACTATCTGCTACGCTCACGCTCGATGAATATCCTGTGAATGTTGAATAAAACGGGATGTTTATACGTTGAGACGCTGAACTACGTTGGTAATATACGTGATAACATAATAAACAGTGCCAGATAAGTACCTGCCATTTACTTCTATTATTACTACTACTACCATTACCATCAGAAATGTCAGGCGTACGTCGCACATCTCCTAAGAAAACTATTTCTCATTCATCAGGTATAAACCAATCTCAATCCGAACCCGATATAACTGATGCAGTAACGTTGAGCGACTACGTAAACACAAATAGAAACAAACGTTTCCGCAAAGGAGATTCGCCGGAAAGTGGACCAGCTTTAGTTTCACTTGACTTGGAGTATGAGCAGGACCCAAACGTCTCAAAATACCTAACAGAACAGTCCGCTTTAATGAATAAACTTTTGGCTGATATAGGGGAAATAAAGTCCCAAAATACCGAAATAAAGGCGTCTAACGTTGAAATTCGCAAGTCAAATGAAAAGATGGTAGAATCTATGTCGTTTATAAATAAGCAGTTTGAAGACATGAAAAAAGAAGTGGAGGACTTGAGAAAAGAACGCCTGCAGCAAAAGCAGTATATAGAAAATCTAGAAAAGAAGATAGTTGACTTACAGTACAAGTCACGATCGTCTGGGATTGAGATTCGTAACATCCCGCAGGAACCCACTGAAACTAGTTCAAGCCTTATTAAAACAGTTTCTAGAATCTGTGGTACGGTGGGAGTCTCGGTTCAGGAATCGAGCTTTCGGGATGTATACCGGTTACCAGGAAAGGCATCCAGTTCGACTATCGCACGCCCGATAATTGCAGAGTTCTTATCAGTACAAACTAAACAGTCTTTAATGACGGCAGTAAGGGACCACAACAAGGGCAAAGGGAAGGATGAGAAATTAAATACTGCCATCATTGGTTTACCCGGTGATCGAAAACCGGTTTACATCGCGGAGCAATTGCCTGCCACTACTAAAAAGTTATTCTATCAGGCTCGAGAATTCGCTAAGAATAATAAATATAAATTCTGCTGGATCTCAAATAGTAATATTTTCTTACGAAAAGTAGAAGGTGACAAGCAAGTCTTAATTCATTCAGAAAAGTGTCTTCTTGATCTTGATAACGTAAATTCAATCTGACTAGTTCAACATACTAAAATGTTTTCTTGCTTAGTTGTCTTAACCTTGCTAAGTTATGTTAAAAATTCGCTTCATCTACATTACACTCCAAACACAACATACACAAACCAAAAGTCTTTCACTACACTATACTCCAAAACTTTCCTATTATACACTAATCAACCCTTACACACATATATTATATTGAGATGTATCGCTCATATTTTAATCTATGTATTACCTAATTACCCTGCGCCATTTTTTAGTTATCATATAAATTATAAATGGACTCAATAAAAAATATTAACGATGACCTAGACAATCTTGGGCTTGGCAATTCATTTTCATGTAATCCACAGGATTGTGCAAGTTATCTAGTTACTTTGGAGAGTAATATTAAAATACTACATATGAATATCCGTAGTGTTAAGAAAAATTTTGGTCAGTTACAGGCACTAATAGGCTTGACGAAAATCAATATCGATGTTATTGTTTTAACCGAGTGTTGGCTTAGTAAAATAAACAACCCTCCAGCACTGGATGGCTACTTATCACACTCGACTAAATTAACATCGAATCAAAACGAAGGTGTAATTATTTACTCTAAGTCAAGCCTTAATGCCACAATTTGGGAACCCTGCTTGACTAACTCTAACTCTCTGGTGTGTCAAATAGATTCCAAGTTTGCATTTGTTGCTATTTACCGCTCTCCATCCTATAATACTGCTGCACATATAGAAAACTTCCTTTCAAGCCTAAATAATATAATAGAGGGTCTCTCTTCATATCCAAACATTGCATTAATTGGTGATCTAAATATTGATATAAAACCTGGAAATAGTAACCCACATAGCTTGGAATATTTGATCTTAAACGCTTCTCATGGTCTAATACCTACTCATTTATTACCCACCAGGCTAGAAAATTGTTTAGATCACGTTTTATTAAAGTCAAAATTACCATCTACCACATTAGTACTCGAATCTTACATTACAGACCATAAACCTATTGTATTGATGCTAACAAATACCAAAAGAACCCAAAATCCAAAATTCTCTAAGTCTCGTCCCAACTTTGATGCGATAAAGTCAGATCTAGAAAATATTAACTTCGCGGATATTTATAACATTCTAGACACAAATGAATTACTAAACACCTTTATATCACTAATAAATACTATAATAATAAATAACACAACTAAAATGATAATTCCAAGGAGACAAAGAATCTTGAAACCGTGGATTACCCCTGGCTTGCTGAGATGTATGCAGAATAGGGATCGAATGCATACGAGACTAAATAAATCACCTAACAACACAACCCTAAAGATAACTTACACACGTTATAGGAATTTCTGCAATAACTTGCTTCGAAAGCTCAAAGTAACCTATGAAAAACATGAACTTCAAAGAGCGCAAGGTAATCCAAAAGAACTATGGAAAACCATTCAAGAAATAACAAATACACGAAAGGTACGCACCAGTCCTGAGAAGTTGCTAAAAATAAACGACAATCCCCAATCCTCTGTGAATCAGGTATGTTCATTTTTTAGTAACATTGGTAAAGATTTAGCGGATCAAATAATTAAAACAAATAGACAAGCCACGACACCTCCAAACAGCGACCCATGCGAAAGTTTAACCCCTACTGACTCTCTTGTATTACTAGAAGTCAATGAAACCGAAGTTGACTCAATCATTTCACAATTACGTAATGACTGTGCTGTGGGCTGGGACGGAATATCATCATCTCTGTTAAGAAAATGTCGCCAGGTACTAGTGCCTCCTTTAACTTATATCTGCAATCGCTGTATTCAGACAGGAACTTTTCCTGACGCACTAAAAAAGGCCATCATTCTTCCAATATACAAATCTGGGGACAGAGACTGTGTAAACAACTACCGGCCAATCTCAATCCTGCCATCAATTTCAAAAATAATTGAGAGGATCCTCAACAAGCATCTGAAAGGCTTTTTGAACAAACACCGCATCATCGCGGGAAACCAGTATGGCTTCAAAGCTGGAGTATCAACAGAGGATGCTGTTTTGGACCTTACTCAATTTGTGGCAAAGGAACTTGATGGTGGGTCTAAATGTTTGGGCATATTTCTAGACCTCTCTAAGGCCTTTGATACAGTTTCTGTTCCCAAACTCCTAGTAAGGATGGAGCGTCTAGGTGTACGAGGCGCAGCACTGGAAATGTTTAAGGACTATCTTAAAAATCGCTCTCAGTTAGTTAAAATAGGTGATTATCTCAGCGATGTGGAAACAGCGACATACGGCGTGCCCCAGGGAAGCATATTGGGACCCACTATGTTCCTAATTTACATGAATGACCTCTGCAGAATGGTTCTCCCTAACTGCAAGATCTACGCATATGCGGATGACACTGCAATCGTCATTTATGGACCTACTTGGGATGCGGTTAAAACAATGGCAGAAAACGCTCTAAGGCATATCATGAACTGGTTCCACGATAGCCTACTAACTCTCAATTTAGATAAGACCTGTTACATCCCTTTCGCAATTCGACGTAATACTATGCCCCATAAAGACTTTGCAATAATTGCCCACTCATGCCAGAGTTCATCCAATCCTTGTACTTGCCCTACACTGGACAGATGCGATAGTGTTAAATATCTAGGCCTGCAAATTGATGAATGCCTTAGATGGGACAAACAGCTCGATATGATAACTTCCAGAATATTGCGGCTCATCTACGTTTTCAGATCGCTGAGAGATCCCGCTGATGTGGGCACACTGAGAATGGTTTATTTTGCACTGTGTCAGTCTATAATTGGATATTGCATAACTGCGTGGGGTGGTGCTTCAAAAACCAGTTTGCTGAGAGCTGAGAGAGCTCAAAGAGCTGTACTAAAAGTTATGTGTAAAAAACCGTACCGGTATCCAACTAAACAACTATACGAGGACTGTAAGGTCTTAACAGTTAGACAACTATTCATTCTGCAGTCAGCTCTCAGGACTCATAGATCCATGCCAAAATCAAACCCTAATAAGCGCACAAATGTCCCGTCAGGTGTTAAACATAGAACTTCTTTTGCCCAACACCAATTTTACGTTTTAAGTAAATATTTATACAAAAATCTGCATAAAAAGATAAACATACTGGATCTAAATAGATATACATTAAAGAAAGAAATAAGCCAATGGCTATTGCAACAGGATTATGTTGAAACTGAAAATCTGCTAACTTACGTTACTTAATTGAATATTGCATACATACATCTCCTTATACCACATTTCACACGTTTTAAACCAATCATTACATATTAAATAATTATTAACTAATCACTTCCCCCTACACACTGTCATACACCCACACACACCCCACACACACACACACACACACACCCACACATACCACTTACACCCCGCACACCCACACACCTCTACACATACATACATACACATGCATGTCCGCTGTCATTCACACTCCTTGTATAACTATTTAGTTTTTGTCATTTATGTTTATTTCTGTAGCTGATAATACAAATCATTGACACTGTCTTCACTTGTTCTGGTTGTGAATATTAACAGAATCCATTAGGCTGAACCCTATCTTTTAAGATACAGGCTAGTCCTAGTTTAAAAGATAGAGTCTACCATTGCATCATATTGTAAATATTATTTTCTAACAATGTATACAGTGCAAAGTGCTATGTTTTTGTGAAATAAATACTTTTATTATTATTATTATTATTAATCTACTGGATAGACCTTACCAACCAACAAGGCGATAGTGTAAGGGATACATGCAAAACTAACACGTGCGATAGTCTGTTCCTACGGCCATACGGCTACATTGACATACAAAAAATTATACTTTCCCTAAACGCCACAGGAGCAGTCGGTTATGATGAGATCTCGACAAAAATTCTAAAGGCCTGCTCAGGAGAAATAACTCCTGTGTTGACACACTTAATTAATTTGTCATTTTCAGAAGGCCGCTTCCCAGAGTTGTTAAAGTCTGTGATTGTTAAGCCTCTTCATAAAAAAGGCGATAGCTCAAAAGCGGATAATTATAGACCGATAAGTCTTATTCCAATAATTTCAAAAGTTTTCCAAAAAGCTATGCAAAACCGTCTCATGGAATTTATCGGAAAACATCAAATTCTAAAGAAAGAACAATACGGGTTTCAAAAAAGCAAATCGACCACTCTTGCATGCTTCAATCTTGTAAAGAATATCATTGATGAAGTAGACATAGGAAAACGAGTGTCTGTAATCTTCTTCGATATGTCGAAGGCGTTTGATTTTGTGTCTCATGGACTGTTGCTTTCGAAGTTGGAACGATATGGCATTCGAGGACCGGCCCTTAGCTGGCTTGAAACTTACCTAGTGGGCAGAAAGCAATGTGTTGAAATTTTAAGTATGACTGGAAACAAAGAATTACATGGAATAACAACGCAGGGGTACCACAAGGAAGCGTTTTGGGTCCCCCTTTATTCTTATTATACATTAACGATCTTCCGGAACACACACCCAATCCTTGCACATTGTTTGCGGATGACATTTCGATAATTGTGACATCTCCAATTAATACAGACATAAATAATTACAGAATTGACATTAGCAATACAATTGAATCAACAATCTCTTGGTTAACTTATAATAATTTGCATGTAAATATTAATAAAACAAAAATAGTTCAGTTTAGCACATATGGTCGCAAGCGGGAAAAACTTAATATTAACTATAATGGACAACCTATATTAGAAACAGAGGAAACTATTTTTCTTGGAGTAGCACTGGACGGCTACTTCTCCTGGAAACCACACGTAGAAAAAGTTTGTAACAAATTAAATAAATTCGTTTATGTTCTCTACACTCTGCGAAAGACATCGTCGCAGAGTACTATGTTGACTGCTTATCACGGCTGTGTTGCTTCTACATTAAAATACGGCCTCATACTATGGGGTAACTCAACAGATGTTGATAAAGCCTTCAGGGTACAAAAAAAATGCATCAGAGCCATTTGTGGAATTCCACCATGGGAATCCTGTAAACCACTATTCCTAAAATTAAAGCTTCTTACATTACCCAGTATGTACATCTTAGAATGCGCTAAATTTGTCCGACAGCATTCTGACTTGTTTAAAAAGGCTAAAGACCGTTGCCCTCGAAAAGTAAGAGATCCAGATAGGATAGTTCTGCCTAGAGCGCCAAGGACTTCTCTATATAAAAAGAACTCTTTTAATATGTGTGGACTAATTTATAATAAAATACCAAAGAATTTTAGAAAGCTAACGAATAATTTATTTTTTGTAAAGTTAAAATTATGGCTGCTGGAAAAACGATTTTATTCTTAACAAATCCTGTTATTTCGTAACATCATTTATTAATTGTGACAGACAGCATGTATGACTTTTATTATATGGCCTCTAGCGAGTTAACATAGAGACGTACACTGTCTAAAGAGTTTCTAATATACCACATCTCTCCCCTCCTAGCTGCTGCGGATCAAGGGTGCACCCAAAAGCTGGTCGAGATGTCGGCGCCAGATATCACCGTTGTCGGTGCGAACTTCGTAGTGCAGTCGGCCCAAACGTTTTATGATGCTTCCAAACTGCCACCGCTGCGTGGCACTCGTGTAGTCACGAGCCTGTACCCGATCACCTAGGTTGAACTCTCTGACATTGACCTTTTGAAGCGGTGGTTCTGTCTCCTTGTCTTTTCTTAAAAACATAGCATGTAGGCCCGTGCGTATTTCTCTGCCAAACATAAGCTGGTACGGAGTTTGACCATTAGCATTTGGCGTCCGTCGGAGACGAGTTTTCACTGTCACTAACTTCTCTACTAGGCTACCTCCTTCCCCCTCTACGCTTCGTAAAATTCTCTTAACTGTCTGCACAAAACGCTCAGCTTGCCCATTGGTTGCAGGGTGGTATGGAGCGGAAGTCTTATGAATGATCATACAATATTTCAAGTATTTTTCGAACTCTTCCGAAACGAACTGTCGACCATTGTCTGAAACCAAGACGTGAGGTGTCCCAAAAGTGCAAAATAGTTCTTTTAATTTTTGTATGCACCAAGAGCTTGTAGTGGACTTGGTTGGTATAATCTCAGTCCATTTTGAGAATGCATCTACAATAATTAAAAGTTGATATCCGTGCACAGGTCCAGCGAAATCAATATGAAGTCTTTGCCAGGGGCCGTTTGGTTGTTCCCAATGGTGTAATGGTGCTTTCTCTGGTTCATTTTGTTGCAATCTACAGGTTCTACATGACTTGACTTCGGTCTCAATCTCGTTGTCAATTCCTTTCCAGTACACGAAACTGCGAGCCAATAGCTTCATCTTTACAATGCCTGGGTGACCGAGGTGTAGCTCGTCAAGCACTTGTTCGCGTAATGCTTTTGGAATTAACACTCGTGATCCTCTCAATAAGCAACCATCATGCAAAGTAAATTCATTGTCCTTGTAACCGATTGTTTTTAGTGATTGGCCATTTTCCAATGCTTGTAGCAAAGATGTACAGTCGGCGTCCTTTCTTGTTTCTGTCGCTATGACATCTGGATTAATATCAATGGTATGGATTTGCTGAAATTGAAAACTGTAATTCTGGTCAATTCTGTTGGTTTTGGTGTTTTCTACTGGAAACCTGGATAAATAATCTGCATTTGAGTTGTTCGCCGAAGTTCTGTATTCAATGTTGTAGTCAAATCCAGATAAGAAGTGAGCGTAGTGAAACAGCCTCATCGTACTCATTGCTGGTAGCGTTTGATGTGGGTGGAAAATTACTGTAAGAGGTTTATGGTCTGTAACGAGGATGAATTTTCGACCATAACAATAGTAGAAAAACTTTTTCAATCCCCAGTGTATCGCTGTAGCTTCCTTGTCGATTTGACTGTAATTCTTCTCACTATTAGACAGCGTTCTTGAAGCGAATGCTATAGGTCTTTCTGACCCATCTGGAAGTCTATGTGACAGAACTGCCCCGAGTCCCAGTGGCGATGCGTCTGTTGAAAGCACTAACGGCTTTTTAGAGTCAAAGTGTATCAGTACTCTTTCACTTACAATTTCTTTCTTAATTTGTATAAAAGCTTGTTCACACTCCGCAGACCATATGAAGCTTGATTCTTTCTTTAGTAAGTTGTTTAGTGGGTTCGTGATCGATGCTAGATTTGGTATGAATTTGTTGTAAAAATTTGCTATCCCAAGAAATGTTCTTAATTCTGCTGTATTGGTTGGGTGTTCCGTTTTAACTATTGCATTTATCTTGTCCCTGTTTTTGTGTAGACCTTCTTTGTCGGTAGTGTGTCCCAGGTAATTTATACTTGTTTGGAAAAAATGACACTTGTCTTTGTTTACTCGAAGGTTACTTTCTTTTAGTTTATCGAGTACGAGTTTGAGCCTCTGTAGTAGTTGTTCTTGGTTAGCTCCTTGTATAATTATATCGTCGAAGAAACATTTAACGCCTTCTAGGCCTTGTAACAGTTTATCCATGAACTTCTGCCATAGGCTCGGAGCGACCTTAACTCCGAACATGAGCCTGTTTACTCTGTAAGTCCCTTTGTGTGTACTGAGTGTTTGTAGCATTGCGCTCTCTTCATCCATCACCATGTTTAGGTACGCCTGAGTTATGTCGAGTGTACAAAATAGTTTACCTCCATTCATCTCTGTGAAAATATCTTCAATCATAGGTATTGGATATTGTTCATCTTGTATAAATTTGTTTAGAGTAACCTTATAATCAGCGCATAATCGGATATTGCCATTTGGTTTGACAACTGGTACTACTGGAGTACCCCATTCAGAGTGGTCAACTTTCGTGATGACACCTTGTGTGCATAGTCGCTCTATTTCTTCATCCACTTTTGTTTTTAAAGCATAAGGTATTCTACGTGGTCTAATAAAAATTGGCTTAGTGTTCTCTTTCAGGTTTAGGTGTCCTCAGTAGTTTGGTATTTTGCCAAGGTCGTTTTTGAATACTGAAGTCTTGTAGAGCTCTAGGAGCTGGTCTAATTCTATGTTTTCAGTAGGTTGTACGGTTTTTATGTCTGCTAAGTTAAGTGTATCGAGTTCTTTCATCCAGCTGCGGCCAAAAATGAGGTCAACGTTGTTGTTGATAACATACAGTTTTCCGTGGAATTCTTTTCCTTGGCATCTGTATTGAACGTATGCCACGCCTGTTGGTTTGATTACTTCTCCAGTATAAGTTCTGAGTCTTAATGTTGTCATAAAAATTCTTTTTCCAATATTTAGTTTTTGAAAGTCTCGTAATGACATTGAAGTTAGTGTAGCTCCGGTATCAAATTCCATCTTTATCTTAACGTGTTCAATATGTACCGTTATCATATATTTTTCAGATGATTCTCCAGATATGATATTAATATTATTCCAGTCATCATGGTCACTTGTCATTGAGTCTTCTAATAGGTTCGTATTCGGTTTATTCTTGTTAAGACTCGCATCAGAGTGGCGCTGAAGGCAAACACGGGCTAGGTGACCGACTTTATTGCATTTATGACATGTAACGTTTACAGCGCCACATTTGTTGGATTCGTGATTCGCAGCACCACAGCGGAAGCATTTCCCTTTTAGATCTTTAGGTGTAATTTGTCTTGGACTTGGTCCTGGTCCTGCTGGTCTCTTGTAAGGGGTGATTTTGTTGATGTGGTCACTACTGGTACTTGGTTGTTCATTAGTAACCATTGATGCGTTTTCTGCCTTACCCATTTCAATAGATATCGCAATCTGTGTCAGTGATTTGAATGTATATACTGTTCGGTCTTGTAAAATTTTTGTACGTGCATCACTATCTTTCAATCCCCTTATAAATTGTAGAGATAAAAAGTTTTCTGATGTATTTTTCTGACAGTGTTGGCAATTGAATCCACAGTTAGTGGTAAGTTTCTTCAACTCAGCGGCGTACTGCGCTACAGTTTCATCGGCTTTTTGCGTTCTTGTTATGAATTTATGTTGCAGCGCCCATTTGCTAGGTTTTGGGTCTAAGTATTCGTCAAGTATTTCAGTAATATCAGCAAATGACATATTCTCTGGTGATAATGTTGACAGTAAGATATTTGATTTCATTCGTGCTTCCGATATGTCGTTCAATCGAAAATACACTTCTAGTCGTTTTTTGAAATTGTTGAAAGTTTCTGATTGTTGTAGAGGTTGAAATTGTATCTTTGGTGTATTGCCATGCCTGGATTCAGTTTCTTTTATGTGTTGTTGCTGTTGTTGGCCCTGTTGCTGACCTCCATTCTGTGTCTGTTTTGTTAAAAGTTTAACTGTTATTGTTGTATAAAGTTCTTCAAATGCGTACCTGTATTCTTGTTCTTGATAATAAGTGTCATCGTCCTTGTCGTCGACGGTCTTGTTTTCGATATTTTCTTGTACCTCCCTTAAAGCTAGGATCGTCTCCTTCAGTCCCAGGAAGCGAGCAGTAATGTCTTCGTCAGACATCGTTGCCCTCTGATTGACATAGGTGTCGAGTCGCGTGAGCATCCCGCGTAGGGTGCCACGATATTTTCGTAGTTTGTCCATTTCATATATTAGTTTATGCAATGTTTATTTGACTTTTTTTTCTCGTCGCCAATAACAAATCCTGTTATTTCGTAACATCATTTATTAATTGTGACAGACAGCATGTATGACATTTTATTATATGGCCTCTAGCGAGTTAACATAGAGACGTACACTGTCTAAAGAGTTTCTAATATACCACAATTCTATTAATGAATTTATAAATAATGTTAATAATTAATACATTTTAAAATTTAATTTAAGGTATTTGACCAGAGATTTAATGTAATAATTAAGTTAATAATAAAAACTGACGTATAAAGACAAATATTTAAGAATTGTATTATGTAACATTAAATGTCTGTATTGTAAAATTTGCATGTCATATATATCTGACTATGTATTAGGCTCAACTTACTTTAAGACCAATAATTACCAATACTTACTGCAAATAAATGATTATGATTATGATTATTCCGGAGGAAGAGAACGAGCTCTTCGCGGCCTGGCTAGGTCAGCTAGAGGAAGTAAGCAAACTGCGGCTACCCAGATGCTACCTCAGAAAGAAAACACAGCGCATCGAACTACATGTGCTGTGCGACGCAAGCGAACAAGCGTACGCGACCGTAGCATACTGGAGGGCGATGTACGAAGATGGAAGCACAGATGTCGTGCTGGTCGCGGCCAAGGCAAAAGTAGCACCGCGGCGAGCCCAGACAATACCACGTCTGGAGCTGCAGGCAGCGATGATAGGAGCCCGACTCGCCGAAACCATCAAAAAAGAACACCGCATCGAGATCGACAGTACGACCTACTGGTCGGACTCCTCTACGGTGATCCACTGGATCCATCACGACATGAAGAGATACACGCCGTTCGTCGCGCACAGACTCGGGGAAATCGCCGAGCTCACCAGCAAGGAGGAATGGCGCTGGGTGCCGACGGAGCACAACGTGGCGGATGACGCCACTCGACTCACCGACGCGCCGATCTGCGCGACCGACCGCTGGTTCCGCGGGCCGAGTTTCCTCCGCCTGCCGGAAGGGGACTGGCCCGGGACGCCGGCGTCGGAAGACACCGAAGAGGAGGTCCTGCACATTGTGCCGGGCCCTGAACGAGACAGCTGGCTGCCTGATCCCGCCCGCTTCTCAAAGTATGAGACGCTGGTGCGCGCTGCCGCGCGCGTGCTCGCATTTATTGATGCGTGCCGCCGCGTCTCGCCTCGACTGGAGCATCGGCACATAGAACGCGCCGAGAAGGAGCTCCTGCTGAAAGCCCAGCAGGACAGCTTCACCGAAGAGATCGAGAGAATCCGGTCTGCACGCCCCGTCCCCAGGACGAGTCGGCTGTACAGACTAGACCCCGTGATTGAAGACGGCCTATTGCGCGTGCGAGGACGAATTGAAGCCTCTAACGTGCCCGTGGAGGCCAAGCGACCCATCATTTTGGATGGTCGCCACCGAATAAGTAGGTTAATTGTGATGCGCGAGCATTGCGCCGCTGGGCATGCCAACGAGTTACAAACGACCTACGGCAGCGCTATTGGATCATCCACTTGCGACCCACGGTGCGAGCCATTGAAAAGGCCTGCACGTACTGCCGGAGACTGCGAGCGACGCCACAGCCGCCGGCCACGGGAGACCTGCCTCGCGCCCGCCTGGACCCCTTCCACCGCCCGTTCACCAACTGTGGTGTGGACTATTTCGGGCCTATGATGGTGAAGGTGGGCCGGCGTCGAGAGAAGCGATGGGGTGCATTATTTACGTGCCTCACCTCCCGCGCCGTGCATCTCGAGCTCGTCGCATCATTGTCAACAGACTCAGCAATAATGGCGCTGAGAAGGATGGCTGCGCGCCGCGGCTGGCCGCGGCTTATGTATTCCGATAACGGAACTAATTTCAGAGGAGCTGATCAAGAACTGCGAGCGGCTTATGAAGAGTGGGCACCGGCACTGCAGGAAGAAGGATTACTGCACAGGATGGAGTGGCGGTTCATCCCTCCTGGCGCACCCAATCAGGGAGGTGCGTGGGAGCGGCTGGTGCGCTCCGTGAAGACTGCCCTCGCTGCGACTCTGCGCGAAAGGGCGCCTGCCGAAGAAGTATTACTAACTCTACTTACAGAAGCGGAATTCGCCATCAACGCACGCCCCTTGACTCATGTCAGCGTGAGCTCCACTGATCCGGAGGCCCTCACCCCCAACCATTTCCTGTTGGGGTCCTCTATGGGTCTACCCTCGACTGGGCCTTGTGACGAGGCCGATCGACGTGCTTGGCGGGCCAGCCAGGCCCTAGCCGATCACTTTTGGCGACGCTGGCTGCGGGAGTACCTCCCTACGCTGGTACCCCGCGGCGAGCCGCAGAGCAAACGCCAACCACCGGAGGTCGGTGACGTCGTCATCATCGCCGACAGCACACTGCCACGGAACGTGTGGCCGATGGGAGTCGTCGAGAACATCTACCCGGGACCTGACGGCGGCATCAGAGTAGTCGACGTGCGAACGAGGACCCGGCGTCTTCAAGCGTCCGGTTAGCAAGCTCGTCGTGCTGCAAAAGGAAGAGAAGGCTGCGCAGGCTACGCCGGGGGGAGAGATGTAATGGACGACGAGCCCTTCATAAAAATGTAATTTTAGTTTAAGTAGTTTTTGTGTAAACAATGGGGACCTATATGTCTGTCCACCCCCAAACTATTATATACTAAAAGCCTTAAGCATTGCACCATGGCTCGAAATGTTGCATCAGCCATTCGTGAGAGGGGATACGGTCAGGTTTGAACCTGTCCGACATGGAATATTCCATAATAAAGAGTATTATTGCATCAGCAATTGGGAAAGTCCATTTTTACGGGCTGTAGTTGGATAAAGTTCCCTCAAGGACGCTCAGGTGCTCCCACGACTTGCAATGACGTGATTATTTATGTAAGGGGGACCGATTAAATTGGAGAGAATCGAGTCAAATAGTAGTAAATAGAAACATGTAACTAAGTCATTCCATCAGATAATCAAGGAGAAGTCTTCAAGAAGTCAAGGAAGAGCTCCATATCAGACAGATTGTCATGAGAAGTTAAAGTAGAATCATAGTTCTAGTGAGTCCCACGCTCCCCAGTGTTAAATTCCTTATATACAGTCTTATGTAAAGTCTTGTGCCCCGCTATGTAAACCTATAACTATATAATATAAATAAAGTGTTAAAAGTAATCGCGTTTAATTCATTAGACGTATAGAGGAACCACCCCACCTAGTTTGGCCATATAAGCCGGGTAAGCAGCTGAGTCCCAGCATTGGGATCATATGGGCTGGGTCAGCAGCCGAGTCCCAGCAACTGGTCTACGAGAACCGGGGTGCGAAGAACAATAATAATACAGTCCACAAAAAGTATTTGGCCTCCCTACGAGCCGAATACATAACAATGACTGTATATTGTCAATACATCTATGAAAACATAATGTATGTCAGGAAAAATCTGCATCTTTTTGGTAAAAGAGGTGACAGACACAATTACAGTACTAGAAATAGAGACCAATTAGTTCAGCCAGGCTTCAGACTCGCTAAAGTAGACTCGTCTTTCATGGGGTACTGTTTGAAATGCTGTAATAAAATTCCACAAAGCATTCTTTAATTAAATGAACCTAAATTTAAAACATGCATTAAACGCACACTGTGTAAGCAAGCATATTACAAATTGGACGATTATATCGCTGATAAAAATGCTTGGCTCAATGCCGGTCCTGCTCCACAAGGACAGGGGCGCATAAATGGATAGCGCTAATTTGTGTTGTTGGAGCTGCTGAAGATTGTACAACTATCTTTGCATTGTATAAATTCAATATCTTTAGTATTATATAACCTCATATTCCATATTGTGTGAGTGCTATGTACTAGAATGCTATCATTCGCTGGAAACCTACGTTTTTATTTTTTTTTGACTTGAATGTGCCCTGGCGGTTATGAGTATGTCATGCTCACTCAAATGTCTCGCTGATGGTGGCGCGTGTGTCGGACCATTTAGTTCCCTTCAAAATGGTTGAGCTGAATGGTGCTGATCCATGCGTCATGTTCGTGAACGGGCGCTGTCAGTTGTGACTGGTCATGTCTTAGTCGCCATGGTTTATTTGAATTAATTATTTTGTTTTTGGGTTGTATTTTGTTTTTGTTTTGCTATGGACACTTTTATCGTGCAAATCTTGCTACATTGTTCTCACATAATATACAATCTCAACATGATTGATGTAACCAAGATTTTGTAACAATATTTTGATTTAAAAGAGTGTCCATGGAGTTTCTTGCCCGTTCTTCTCCATAGAGATCTACGCTAGGGAATGGGCAACTACAGTACTTTCACAGTTTTTATGTCTTGTGACTGGGACTGTAGCTACATTAAATGTTCATTTTTGTTTCAACAATTCAAAAGTGCCTGTAACTGGCCTACTTGAAATAAATGCTTTGATTTTGATTTTGATTTTGACAAATATTCGTTCAAGTTTGAATCGAACCCACAACACGTAGCGCGGCAGCCACTCACTCAGCTACCGCACCAACCATGTCGTCAAACATGCTTACTGGTTTGATCTTTATTTGAAGTGCCCAAAAAAAGAGTAGGAAAATTAAAGTGTTGCTAAAACTTTCCTATATCAATACGTTTCATTTAGTTCTTCTTTATTTAGTTCTTGTTTCCCTTTCGCTTCTTCCCTTTCTAGCTTTCGATCTTCTTTTAATGCACAGCATACCCTGAAAAGGCAGTAAAACTTCTTTCAACATCACGTTTAAACCCCTCCCCCCTCCCCCTTATACTTCTAAAGAAGCCATTCCAAGGCATCCCACGATCTTCTCAATCTGCCGCGACCCCGTCTAGATGTGTCTGGGCTCCCGTTTTGTGATATGCGGGCCCACAGACTCGGCCCGAAGACATGGACTCAAATAAAAAAAATGTCTGTTGATTTGTGTTGGCGTTCCAAACAGTTCTATTCTAAGTCTTTTACTACGTTCGATTTTTGTTATTCATATTAATAATATCTACATGTTCAACGTTTCTACTACGATAATAATTCTTTTGCTCTGGCAAAAAGGTGATCCAGAAATTGTTATATTCTAGACTATTCTGGCTTACTACAATAATTAATATGTGATATTTTCTTGTCGTATTGATTATAAGTCTTGCCAAATTACTAGGCTTAGTAGATGGTCACGTTAGTTGTAACGGTATCAATGATGTTTTTATGTTCTCCCTAAATGCAGGAGTAGGCTAGGCAAGTCTGGCGGATACTTTACGGTGTAAGAAGAGTCTTTAATCCCCCATTTCCCCTCGTTAAGTTTGCAGGGATGTGATGCAATTTGAAATCATATTCTATCAAAAATATTACCTTAGTGTAGAAAAGTAAAAGATTTCAGCAATACTCAGGAATGAAAAGCCTAAGAACAGCCCAAGTAGACCACCACACGCAGCCAAAAAGTCAGGAATTCCGTACAACGCTGACCGACGCATCGATATGAACCCTGGGCTTTTGTAAAATATCTGCAGTCTTGCAAACTTGGTCCTGAAAAATATTTATCATTTATAGAATAGCTAATTGTAACCATCGAAACAGAGAACAACGAAGAAAAATGCGTTTGCATAACATCATGACAATTTCCCGAAGTACACGCACATGTTACCAGTTACTTTCACGTAATAAGGGGTGAGCCAATTGCCATCAACCGGTTAAAAAATCCCGGCTACTTCTGAGTTTCTAATGGAAAAACCTAATGACACTTTGCCCGACCTTAGAATTGAACCCAGGACAACATGCTCAGCTGCAGTGCTTGTGACCATCAGAGCTGATATCGTCCCACATCGACTGATCCATACTTTATACAAGCACCAATCAAACTAGTGATGATAGTAATACTTTACAACTTACTTAGAAAAGTTTGTTTCCTTTGCGTATTTGCCGTCTAAAATGTTCATGGTATGTAGGAAATCGATTTCATTTCTATGTAGAGTTCCTTCGTATTTTATTGAGTTGCAAGCTGGTAGGCACCGGCAGCGATCTTCAATGCTTTCATCTGATTCCCTGTGTGCTAGAAGGTCTGGAAAATTATATAAAAAATTAAGATCACTAAATGCCAAAGAGATGGTATATTTTGTAAGAAGCTTGACCTGCCTAACTTCAGATTCAGTAATATTGTGTTGTTTTTTATCATACACGACACACACCTTGTTTCTATTCATTCCAGCTGTTTATTAATACAGGTGTAATGTATGGACCATCAATTAAGTTAAGGCAGTCAATAGGATAAGAATTACATTACCAGTCGCGTTTTTCACGCATACGCGCTCTCTCAATGAACATATTCTATCACTAGTGTGATCTGAAAAACACAAAAAAGACAAAATATTAAATAAATATGACGTTTTAATCTATTATTATTACAGAATAGACATTGAATTACTTACGAGGCATATGATATTTGACACATTTACATTTGGCAAAAGTAAAGTTTGTTATGCATTCAATCCTACAGTTCTTTGCTGTATATATTTTAAAATACTTCAATTGTTTGTCCTCGGGAAAATAACATTGTCGTCTGCAACAGAGAGCATACAATTTAAAAAACTTGGTGTATTTTTCCCGTATGTATTCCCATTTCCTTCAATCCTTGGACAAAGCTTTCGTCAGTGACAGGAATGAAACTCTCAACTCTCAACAGCTCCGATTTTCTTCAAATTATTAGGGTTCTACTTTTACGGTACAACTATTTAAAGCCGTAATCTAAAGTCTTATTAAGCGTCTGTATGACTTTTTAGATAATCTAGAATTCTCTTTTAATGCTCAATGTTTCGACTTGTCGACATAACACCTCTGCGAAGCAGGAGTTGTTTGCTAGTGACTGCTCACGCCTGAGATAGGTACTTACATTTTTGGATTATAAGACCTCAAGTCTTCCGCAGTCTTCATCTTGCTGAAGCTGAGCGCCAACAGCGCGTCTTGATCGTTCATCAGCGAGTGACTGTATAAGGATGCCTGAGGCAAGTCTGCTGGGTGGTGGATGTATAACTAAAAATAATAATGCAACTAATCAATTCAGTTTATTGCGATCTACACTCGGTCCTCCATCTTCTCCATCCAGTACGACGGAGACACCTTCGTCCCTCCACTTAGGAACATAGGCTCCTAAAACGCAAGTTTGTGGCCTAGTTTAGAGGAAGCAGGAGTTCGTATTTTAATATGTCTTTACTTCATTATTCGCTGTGTTAATGTAAGTTTTTTCTTGGTGTACAAATTATTTACGAGTATTATTAATTAGCTGGGAGAAGTCTCACGCTATAATACGTGAGAGGTTTTTAAGTCGCAACTTACTTTGAAACCAGTAGCGAAGCCATAGCAAAATGGATCATGCTCGTCCAACCTTTGAGCGAATAAAATATACACATTTGGTGCCTCATCGGTTGCCTGCAAAGAAAACGAATAGCATTATTCATACGAATTTTAAAAAGAAAGAAGAGTGAACGGCTCCATACATTGTATGCTCGATTTAATTGTACATAAATGTATGGAGCAGCTTATGGTTTTCTTAGTCTCATAAAATAAGTTGTTCATACTGACCAATATCAAGCTACAAGATCTTTCGATGCTGCAGTGAAAATGATTGTTGTTGATTGTTCTAATTTGGGACGGAAAGTCACCAAAAGGTCTTGTACACTTAATAGGTACAACAACACACTTTCAGGTTTTCAGTTATTTCAATTACACCTAGGCTTCAGGCCCAGCTTTATTTGACTTCTATCGTATACTAGTAAGATACCTATTAAAATACCAAAAAATCTACTTACCAATCCGCGATCAGGATAAAACGTTGAATTTGACAACAAGTCGTCGTCATAATCCTTTTCTATCGACCAACGTTCACTGCGCCTTGTTGTATGCATATAAGGAAAATCTTTCTGAATGCTAAAATAAGCATAGGAAACATTTGAATACACACAAATTATATTATAAGAAAAACAAAAGTATTTACTTTAAAAACGTGCAAAGAGAGAAGAGCACCGGTAATAACGGCCCCAACAAATGGCGCAGCGGTAGTGAGGCTGCCTTACGTTCTTAGGGTCTCGGGTCGAATCCGGTAGGAGAAAATTTTGTGTTTTGAGCGTGGATATTTGTTTCCGAGGCATGGATGATTTTATGTAAAATAAGCATGTATTTACAATCAAACAATATCTATATAATATATTAACTATCTGGTTTATACGACACAAGCCTCGTTGCTTAGTGTGGCACTAAATGGCGCTGTGTAATGTCCAATGATTTTATTTATTTCTGTTATACAATCACCAAAGCTCTTACAACAATGACGATAATAATGCCAAAAGAAACCATATGTTGTAGAACAAAGGTGTGTAATAGAAAACAACAATACTTCTCCAGGCGAAAAATTTCTTCCGCGGCCAATGCATTCATAGTGTAACAGATTCCTGCTGCAGTTACTACTTTTGAAAATAGTTCCGAACAATTTACACTTTTATTGCTAACTTCACATGATTTAAATACATCATTGTAGTCTAGAGCAACCTGAAAATAAAATCAAAATTAAGTAATATTCAAAGAAAAAATGCTTTTGGCAAGCGCATTAAGAATTCCATTGATGAAACATGATATTGTGTGCATTTATTTCGATTGGATTACAGAGTATCTATGTTCCCAAATACATGTTTTGAATGGACACTGATTTAAACAAGAGTTATGAGAAAAGTAAATGTTCTATAGTTTTAAATTCCTCACACCTCGTCTTTCTATCATCTTTCTTTCAAAATATATATTTGGGAACACAGATATTCTGTAATCCAATCGAAATAAATACACGCTACCTTAAGAATATGTTTGATTTAGAAATCATTTTGGTATAACGTTTGTATGAACTACGCATGTTCTGCCGGCCCCATAGTAAATCATTTTAACAATTGTCCTTTTTTCAACACTATCACAAACATACCTCTTCCATATATTTAACTGCAGTGGCATTGTGGTGGTGAATTTTAGCATGTAGTATGTGTCTAAATGACTCTTTGCTGTTCTTGTGATCTCCACACATCAATGAAAGTCCTTCAAACTTTTCACGTTCTTCGAATGAACTGAAAATATCATCAGTCTATATTAATGTATTGTATTAAGATATTTCACTTCCATAGGATAAGGCTTTTATGGATGACGTGTTTGATGTCGGTTGTCCCTGAAGGTAGCTACAGGACCCAATTGCATCAACTGGGCACAAACCTCATAAAATTCCTGCCCTTATCCCATGTTACTTTGGGTCGGCGTAACAGGATTTTCCTCTTTCGTTCTCCTTTATCCTCTCAAACGCTCCGACCGCTAGACTGGGCGGGAAAAGAACGCTGCTAACGCTACAAGGTCAAGGGTTATTTCGTGTAATTTGACCCTTGTATATAAAAACACTTGACGATCGCAAACTACAAGACTTAGACCAAAATAAAATTTACTGTGAATAGCTGAATAGTTAAGGAATCTATTTAACCAAAAACCAAGAAATATAATATTAATTTAATACTCTAAAATAAATGTTGAGTTTGAAAAACAGTCACGTAACGGCTACTTCGCGATTAAAAATATTTTTTTTACGAAAAACTATTAATTCCTTATCAATAAAAAAAATCTAATTAGAAACTAGATTATATTCCCTTTCCAATAAGACCAAAATCTTATTAGATTCTAATTGGAATGTGGATAGTATTAGTATCCAAAGAATGCGGATAGCGGTACTATCCACTGGCGGCCGGGCCGCCGCACTTTTTTTAACCCACATATTAACGTAACTTTAACTCTAAGACATCTCTTTTTGTTGTTTCTAAAATTCTAAAATTCTAAAACTCACCATACTCAATTATTGATATTTCTCGGATAATATACACGTTTTAATGACATAAAATTATATATTCAATGTTTACATACAGCACGATAGGTATACATACCTATCACTTTTTCACAGGAAAATTACTGCAACTTTGAGATTCCGAAACTAAATTGCTTGACCACTATATTGTAGCACGGTTCTTCACCTTCATTTTGATGTATAATACTATACTAAAATACGACTATTTCGATAAGAAAACAATTTAAATACGAAACGGCGCCGGCGCAACACGGAAAAAAATGGCCGGATTTGTTTACACTAAAGTTTTTTATTTCATTTTGACGTTTGTCGATGCATTTGGGCACAGATAATTATTATAGAGTTGGGAAATATTGTTGAGAATGTAGTGGAGACCATAAATGCATGGCCATAGTAAGTACAGTCGAGTTTTAATGCATTTTTTGAAGGCGGGTATTTGAAAATGCGACTGGTTAAAGGCTTTAACCAGCAGCGTGCAACTGGAAAATGAAGGTGGTTAAAGCCTTTAACTAGCAGCGTCTGAAAGGTTATAAAATAGTCACGCTATCATCTATCCCTTCTTCTTCCGCTCACACAGTCCATCCAACTTTTCATAGATCTTCCTCTCCTTCTCTATTAACATTTATATTTATCACTCTTTTAGTCACATGTATTTTATCCCTCTTCTTCACATGTCCATATTGTCCATGTCAAGAGAGACGACGCGTTTTCATTTTATTCTGTAACAGCTGCTACTTAAAAACTTCCTCTTATAATGCACAGCTATTCATCTCAATATTTTCATCTGCAACGTGCATTCTTTTTCACCCATCTGCTTCACTGCCCAGCATTCCAATCCATTGATTACGTCAGGTCTCATCATGGACTTGTATAATATTTTTCCCTTTCAGTTGATGGGCATACGTGGGTCGTTAGTTGGTCCAGTGACCTATCACCACTTTGATCCGCTGCGATACGTCTTGGTCTACTTCAGTCTACTTCGCATAAATCTAGCGATGCTACCAAAAAAAATTGAATAGGTGGGAAACCATAATAGCCCCTTTTTGAACAATTAATAAAACCCGGGACTGCTTTGTTCAAACTTTAGATACAAAGAACACATCATCATCATCATCATTTCAGCCGAAAGACGTCCACTGCTGGACACAGGCCTCCCCCAAGTGTCGCCACATTGAGCGGTCCCATGCGTTTCGCATCCAGCAGATTCCCGCAGCTTTCACCAGGTTATCTGTCAACCTAGTAGGAGGCCTTCCAAAGCAACGTCTTGCGGTTCGCGGTCGCTACTCCATAACTTTTCGGCCCCATCGGCCATCCGTTCTGCAAGTTATGTGCCCTGCCCATTGCCACTTAAGTTTGCCAATTCTTCGGGCTACGTCGGTAACCTTGGTTCTCTTGTGGATGTCTTCATTTCTGATTCTATCACGCAAGAAAACTTCGAGTATAATAATAATAATAATAATAATAATAAACCATTTATTTCAGGTAACAAAGACCCATACATAAATACCTTAACCTAAATATACATACTAATAACATTTTATGTTAGTATAGTAACTTAAAAACTATGTTAGTACACGATGCACTACACTTGCACGATCTTTTGTGCGTTCTTGTGGAATCTGTCCGCGGAAACGACGGAACACCACATCCACCCTCTCCACTGCTCTTAAGCGCCCATTTAACGTTCAATACGTACATATCTTTCGCATTATGTGTGAGGATTTTTCTCATCTCAGCGGTGTAATTGTATACCGTTGCCATACATTTTGCCCGCGGGCAGATTGTTATTGACGGTAAAGGAACCTGAAACATGAAAAATGATTTACAAATATAAAATGAATATATGAAAGTATCTTTAGGTAGTTGTGAATTTCTTCTTTTTGCCGGCAAACTTATTTCTTATTTCAGAGAACTAAAGGTCTGGATGCGTGCCACGAGTGTTGGTCAAAGGAGGCACGGAAAAAAAGCACATGGATTCTTCCTTGTGCTTTTTTTCCGTGCCTTGGGGGAGGCCTTTGCCCAACACTGGGACAGAACAAGCTAAAAAAAATGTCAGTCCTGTTTCAAACTGATCTTAAGATATAAGATAACATTATTTTTGTCAGAAAATTCTTATGCACACCCTCCGTCTAAGGCGATCGGAGGATTACGTCGGACTCTAACCGACTAAAAAACTGTGCAACCTAGTTGGGCAGTCCACCAGCTTATGCTGCGCGATGATCGCGAGGCAGTCCACACAGTGATGAGAAGCTGGCGTTCCCGAAGCACCCATGTTTCTTAGGCACCTACGTTACGTCGAAAGCTGAGGGCGCATGTGCTACCTCTACAGCCTTTCCTCCATAATTGGCCTTATCGCCAGTTGTTGCGATCTGCAATCTAAGATGATGGAATCTTAGATTGCGGCTCGCCAAACACAGTCACAAAGTATCTGCTATTTCAGACTATAATTTATCTCTGTGCCTTTCATCCTTTAAAGCCGTTCTGGCGTGATTGAGTAACAAACATCCATCCATCTAAACTTTCAGATTTTTAATAGTAGTAGGACGGAAACAGTACAAACCTTAATGACAGGCACAAGTTTCTCACTGACAGTTACTATGACGGGACTTGTCTGCCATTTTATCCACACGTCATGAATCAGGTAGCTGCACATGCTAAGACTAACGACAAAAGTGATCACCCAAAATATTCTGAAACACAAATAAGTCGGAACGATCAAGAAGCGTTTCCATTGTCAGAGATTGTGTTTGTTTAAAAGGGTAATCTGTGACCCAGTGATGTTTGTATGTATCATGAGTTCGAATTTAAACGTGATAAGAACTGTAGCTTCAGAAGTCGGTGACAAAAAACTAAGAAAATCAATCAAACAAAAGTCACCGACTTCTGAAGCTAAAGTTATTTTTCAATTCTTTGTGTTTTCTGGAGTCGGTTTTATTTTTGCAAAAAAGTTTTTTTGGTTTAAAGTAAATTGTAACTATCAGTAAACTAACTTACCTCTCAACTGAAGTTAGTCCTCTTTTGGTGAAATATGGAATGCCTTGAAGAGAAGTGCTTTGAGAGTACTCATAACACATTTTTTTTACTAAACTCTTTTGGCGTTTTCTTCTAACTTTACGAACTCTGGCACGATCAGCTGCGTTGAAAGGTGTTAAGATGCTTATATTTCTCCTGGAATAAGAAAATTAGTGCACAGAGGTTAAACGGTGACACTTAGTATGTTGTCCACTGTGATTCTGATCGGTCTTCTGAAGACTCAACTACGCATCTAGTTGCATTCGCAGTGATTTTGCACAAAATTTAACACAAACAAGTGTGGCATCCATTCGTTAGTGAATAGAAATTGCATGGAGCATTCTGCGTGCAATTCTGACGCATGGGACCGGTCAATGTGATAACACTTGGGGAGGTTTTTGTCCAGCAGTGGACGTCTTTTGGCAGAAATGATGATAATGATGAGAGCATTCTACGAGTAATTGAGAAGCGACGGCACTCAGCCAGAGGGAGATTCTGTGACCGACCGCGGTCAGCGGTCATGAAATCTTGGTCCAGAAGGAAATAAGTGACGGACGTGCTTGTACAATGCCGCTACTCACATCACCTGAGGTCATGAATAGGGCGTCAACGTTGATGACTGTCTTGTGCTAATTCGGGTTAGTGCAAAGTGTCTTAACAAAATTCTATTAAATAAATAAAATAAAAATGAATTTTTCTTACTCCATTTTTTGCCTGTACTTAGTGCGTCCTCCCACTTAGAAATTATGTCCACTACTATCACCTTCAATTATTTACAGCAAAGTTATTGCAAATAGGTGAAGGTTATTTCCGCAATTGTAGTCACGCATGAGTTTCAATAATGTCTCTATCGAGGCTTTGCAGTCATTAATTAGGCATTTGGTAATTTTCATTAAAAAAATTGTGTTCTTTTTATAATTTTCATATTTTACAACGGATGTACAATCGACCCTACAATAGCGATGAAGCGCATCTAACCTCTTGTATGCCGTAATTATAGACACAATTAAAAAGCCAGTGTGTCTTGTGTGGATCCACGTTCCTATGCCGCCGGAACGTGGATCCACACAAGATTCCCTCCACACCGCATGAATTAACTACCATCGCATGCATTTCACGAAAAATAATGCGTTTTATTGTAAGCAGTATGTTCAGTTGACAATATTTCGAGAGTTAACAATATCGCTAGAGAGATTACAATCTAACGTGTTTAACAATTTTTGACCGTTAACCAAGCATTCTGTACATCAAACTAAGTAACTTTACGCAAAAAACATTGCTGGGAAACAACTTTTTTTTTGAGGTTATAAATCATGTTTTGTACTCAATGTAACACACTTAAAACATTGTGCTGATGGGTGGATTAAATAGTAAGGGGGTCGTGGAGGTGTTAAAAGTTAAAATCACAAAAAAAAAACTTGTATTTAAAATAAAACTTGTCAAAAAGTTGTAACTTTGACCCCCCATATCTCCGTAACTAGAAGGTTCCCAGGTATGGTGTAGAACAAAAAAATATCGCAATGATGAGGAGAACCTTTCGGCTTCGTGAAGAGGTGTTTCAAACCCTTTATAAAAAGTTTCGTAGTTTTTACCGTAGTTTTTCTACAATAAAATAAAAATTAGTTTTACTAGTTTAATCAGCAAATTATGGCTTCGTTTCTGCTTTTCGGATTCGAAACCCTAAAATAGATTTTCTTTGTTGAAAACAATAAAATTATAGTACATCGTTTAAACTTAATACGTCTAATTTGTATAACAATATTTCAACGTTGTCTCATTATCTTCATGGATAGTAATTCTAAGCAACTTCGGTGAAAAACCGATCCTTGAATGTTTAAGCCTGTTCATTGAAATTCGTTTGTTTTCTTGTGGTTATTGGAAAATCTCAAGTTCTGTTAAGTAAACGAACTCTAAATAGATCTTCAGTTTTGAACAACCAAGACGAATTTATTTAAGTGCTACGTTTATTTATATTTTCATTAGGTACTTACCACAATTTACAGATATTGATTTTATTGGGTTTTCTGTAACGTTTACCTCAAACTCAGAGACTTGAATTCCAAATTAAAGTATTCCTGTCTTTGAACTGCTAACCACACTTTTGAGAAAATAAAACATTGGAGCCAAGTCAGTTTTTTTGTATTTTTAATTCTTTGCGGCTATAATATATTCTATGGACCTGACATATGTATTTTTACAACCCTATTATTGGCAAGTCTAGCATGTTTGACATCAAGATTTTTTGTTAATTAGTCTAATTTCACACCTGGGGGCTTGTGACTAAATATTGTTGTCGAAATATCGGGAGCTCTAAATAATAAATAATCACGAAAGATATCCCGTAAGTAACAATATAAGTTTTGTGACTAAATAATATCGATCTGGTAGGTTATGCTGTGCTTGCCTGGGTTGGTCAGAGGATGGGTGAGCATTATTATTAAATACCGAGTTCCGTACGCTCCGTGTAAAGAACTGGTATCAGCTGCATCTAGTTAGGCTGGAAACAAACCCCATCATAGTTGGGAAATGACTAAGCAGATGTTGATAGGTCATTCATGTAAATAGGTCTTGCACCATTCCATACGCTTCTCTTGAAGTTGTGCTTCTTCTCATCGATTCTCTATCAAACCATCCAAGGTATACCACCTTCTTCTCCTCGGTCTGCCACGACCCCATGTCCCCTAGCAGTGATAATTAATTTTCGACTAAGAAAATATAAAACGAACTTCATTAAATTCTCAAGCCTCACTTCTCAAACATAATAAAGCTTTCAATCTCAACAAAGGGTATCAAAGTATTATCAGTAATTTGATCGTCACACGTCGCGACTAATGTAACAATACCATTATCTTAAGTTAATGGATCGAACCTTTTTCTTTTCTTTTGAAGTTGACATTGAAACTAAAGTTCTCAGTAACTTTAGGGACAAAATTTATGTCAATTATAACACACATTTTAATGTTAATTGAACGGGTTCGTGGCTTTATATAACAGCCGCAAGGACCGTTTGAAGGTTAAGCACTCTTGCCGATGTCTGTCGGTGAATGACAGATTATTCAATAAATGGAAACTGCAACGTGTCTTCGACAGCACGTTGAGTCCTTGGTACTAGCTGTCATTCGTAGATCTTTAACAGTAAGAGTAGTTAAAAGTCCGAAAGTCTGAAAACCACGTTTATCTGGGAGTAGGTATCGTGTTAGTCATTTACCTAGTTTTAGAAGTCAGACAGTGGCTTAAAAAAAACGTGTTCGTCTTGGGATGCTCGACAGAAATGATAACTTAAACTTATCTGAGTTGAGCTATTCAATATTAAAATTATATAAAAATAAACAAGAAATCCTTGTACAACCCAAAGCTCTATATAGGGTGGAATTTTTCAATGCCACCTGGACGGAAAGTACGCGAAATACTGGAGAAAGCAAATCTTACTCAAAGGAAACATTCCTTTATTTTTTAAAACAAACAATTCAGCATTCACAGATTTTCGAAAATTCGCTTGCCACACTCGGGAATCATCATCCCCCAGATTTCATACATGAAATCTGGGGCCCAATTCTGCTATTTTTATAAATTCGTCACTCCAACACGATTCCATTCCCATCCCATTGTCATTTTGCTTAGGTTCGTAATCTGCTAAATTCACTATGGTCGATCAATGGTCGGTCGATGGTCTCATAATAAAATTGTGTTATATTGGCATTTTCGTATTGTCATTATTATAAAACAATTACCACAAATGGTTTTCGAAATCTGCTACTAAATGCGAACATTTATTCATGCCAGATTAAAATAATTTATAATAGATTTGATTAATGTACGAGATTACCATTCTATGACATTTCATTCAATGGACTGTCAGTGGTTGACCATTGAAAAATCATAATGACGCCATTATATTAGTAGATTACCAAACTTGTCAAAACTTGACAGAACTTGATCATTATGAAATCAATGATCGACCATTCTGACACTATTGTAATTGTAAATAACAGCTTAGATATAAGATATTATAAACGTAGAAAATAAGCCTTCATTGTAAAATCTTACGTTAGTTATTTAAGTTTATTCCTTTGTCCCATATTTTAATTGTCTCTATACTTACGTGTTTATCACAAAGAAACTGTGCATTATGACTGCTAGGCACATTATGTATGTAGTTTTAAGTTATATAATAAGATTAAACCTTGTAAATTGATCTTCAATAAATCAACTGCATACACACATAGAAATCCACGCACACACATGCTCTCATACGTGTGCGAGTCTCTGATTGGCTAACCAAAAAATGGCGACCGCCTGCCGCCTACCGGCGCGCCAGCGCTACTGTCGCTGGCTATAAATAAAGCGCGCAGGGAGGCATTTTTTATTATTCTAACAACAGTCGCCCATATAAGACGTCGCGCTGCTTCCCATCACCGCCTCCACTCCGCTACATGCAGTTGTTTCTACAAAGTATTCTTTTATTTACCCCATTGGCCCTGAATAACGATTCAAAACTCAAACAAATACAGTCCACAAAGGAAAAGTTAGGGAATCGAGGTTCTGCTGAAACACCTGCCCCTTTCAACTGGTCCTTCTGTCGCCGGATCGCTGTTCCAGTTTCAAGCCTACATCCAAGAAGAAGTCGTGACCCTTTCAAGCAGCCGGGTTCCAGTCTCCGCAAAGAAGCTAAGAAGAAAGAAACAAGTACGCGCGAGTGTTGGCGGTTGGTTTGCTTGCCACCGTCAATTACTTGGAAGCAAGCATCACTACGTACGTGGCCACCTAACGGTGATAAACGGCCCCTGCAACACGTACGGAAGCACAGTGGACGAACTGACGACTCCACGCACCTACTCTTGGTGTAACAGTCAGACCCCGCCGGTACGGTGCGGTAGCGCTATAGGACCACAAGTTGGTACGCAACGACGAGTGCGGACATTCCCCCCGCATTCTGATGCACCTGTGAGCGCCCGTACCCTCTGCCGGGAGGTTCCTACCTTCCCTTCCTCATTCGTTCCCATTCCTGGTCCGGCATCACCGCGTTAGGAGTCCGGCCAGGCTGCTAGGCAAGGTAGGTTCGTGAAGAAGATACTAAAAGTGCAAGTGAACCAGTGATAAAGTGTTAATTTTAAGTAAATTGTTAGGAATAGGGCCCCCCTCGTGCGTAATGGATAACGCGCGTGTGTTGCGCTCAGGCAAAACCACGCCAAGCACAGACGCCACAGCGGCGTCCGGTCCGACTACGTCGACCGAAACAAATACGTGGAGTAAGGGCACCGGCACAGAGGACACGACCGGTGAAAGCAGCACGCGTACTATCGATAGAATAATCGAAGACAGGTCCGCGCAAGTCGAAGACACGAACGCGCAGGTCAGGAGTGCGCCGGGCACGGTAGTCAACGTCCCCGTGGACAGAGCAAGTAGTAGGCTATCAATGTTAAAGGCCGAGTTAGAATTACACAATTCCGAACTAACACGGGCAAGGGCTGCGACCGCAGCTGCCATGAGTCGATTAGAAATAGCCAGGATCGAACTGGAAGATTCCAACGACGCGGAGCCGCAACCCACTGTCGAAAAGTCGCGTGTAGAGGGATGGATATCGGAACAACACGTAAAAAATAGGCTAACGTTAACAGATAGAGCTCAAAACCCGGGACAAGACACCCGGCCACCCGACACAGCTAGGAACGAACCACGCGCTAGCAATGACGTGCCGCTGAATAAAAATAGCAGCAGCGACATGGCTATGCTGGCTAGCGCGATAGTACAGGCGGTAAATTCCGGTAGGACAGACAACGCGGCACCTAAGTTCATCCACGAACTTAGGTGCCGCGAACACTTTGACGGGGCTATTGCCGAATGGATGGCATTCAGGTCGGTATTTAACGACACCTCAGAAATGTTCACAAACATACAGAACGTAGCACGATTAAGAAAAGCGCTACGAGGCGCAGCTCGCGAGACAGTTAGGGCGTTATTATTTACTGTTTCAGATCCGTACGAAATAATCGATACGTTAGAAAGGCGGTACGGTAGACCAGAGCTACTCATTCTCTCTGAACTAGAAACAATTAAACGCATGCCCCGCATGACGGAAGACGGGCGCAATATAGGTAGTTTCGCGAGCAAAATATCGAATACAGTAGCGGCAATAAAATCACTCAATCAACCGCAATACCTGTATTCGCCTGAGTTAGTTAGCCGAATCGTAGAAAAACTCCGTGTCATTCTAAAATATAAATGGTACGAATTCAAAGCCGAGCGCACCGGGGCGCCAGAGCTAGAGTTACTAGCTAGATTCCTAAACGTCATGGCAGACCAATGCGGAGCGATGTTTGCCTACGAAACCGCGCGAGACGATAGGAAAAATAGAACAAAACCACGCGCGGTAAACACAGCCCGCCACAGAGGCCGGCAACCATCACGCTCGCGCGACAACGGTACCGACAGCTCGAGCGATCGGTCGGATACCGAAAATAACGCGTCCCGTCGTAAAACCGTAGCCGCCGCGAACAAGCCACCAGCCAAAAAAGGGTCTAGCAAACAAAAGCCACACCCATCACGCTCAGACACAGAGGCATCGGCAGAGCCTAACAGTAAAAAATGTTCCGTGTGCGCCGGTTCACATAAAGCCACTGAGTGTGCGGATTTTAACAAACTCTCCGTATCAGATAGATGGAATACGGCTAAACAAAACAAGTTATGTTTTAGGTGTTTAAATAGCGCGCACGGGCGTCCGTTTAGATGTAAATATGTACCGTGCGGAGTAAACGGTGACCCGGATCAGCGCGCCTTAGCGATCTTAGAAAAAACCTGTAATAAGATTAGCAGTAACAGGTACGAAGCTGGCCTGTTATGGCGAACGGACGCTGAGATAATGCCAAACAACAAAAAACAGGCTCTCAGCCGTCTAAACAATTTAGAAAATAAGCTAGATAAAAACATTAATCTAAAAACCGAGTATACCAAGCAAATAGACCATCTCATTAAGGCTAATTACGCAGAGCGGGTCGACGCCCCGGCCACGTCACCACGCACGTGGTACTTACCCCATTTCTCGGTGGTTCATCCCCAGAAGGGAAAAGTGCGATTGGTTTTCGATGCAGCGGCCAAGTACGGGGGCAAAAGCCTAAACGACGCCCTCCTAGCAGGTCCAGATTTGCTCCAGTCGTTATTCGGTGTTTTAATTAGATTCAGAGAAGGTCGGATAGCAGTAGTAGCCGACATTAAAGAAATGTTTTTACAAATAAAAATAATCGACTCGGACCGCGATAGCTTGCGATTCTTATGGAGGGGCGAAGACAGGGAGGGACCCCCTCAGGAATATAGGATGACGTCATTGATATTCGGAGCGGCGTCGTCGCCCTGCACCGCCATATACGTTAAAAACAAAAACGCAGAAGATTACGGTCTGGAACACCCAGAGGTCGCCAAAGCCACGGTTCGCAACTATTACATGGACGATTATCTAGGTTCGTTCGACGACGCTAACAAAGCGAAACAAGTAATAAACGCCATGCACAAAGTCCATTTGAACGCGTCTTTCGAATTACGCGGCTGGGCATCGAACGTACCCGAGGTGATAAGTGACGTCACTGATAAGCGTAGTAGCGACGCGACCACACTAGGGAAAAGCGATACAGAAAGAACATTAGGTCTTATGTGGAACCACGCACGTGATACGTTGGGTTTCAATGTCAACCTCCGAAGCACGCCCGCGAGCGTCATTATAGGCGAAGCTCTGCCTACCAAGCGACAGGTAACCAGCGCGGTTATGTCTGTTTTTGACCCGTTAGGTTTAGTCTCACCGATTACAATGATAGGCAAGTGTCTCATACAGGAGATATGGCGCAGCGGCATAGGATGGGACGATCCCATCACGAAAGAGCATCACGTGACATGGCTCTCCTTCATAAAAAATGTACAACTATTAAGAGACCTAGAAATAGATAGATACGTACCTGCCGAGCCCCCTGGCGAGGGAGATTTACACATTTTCTGCGACGCAAGTGAAAAAGTATATTCAGCCTCGGTGTATTTCGTAAGCTCGGATACAGACGGAAATAAAACGTCAACATTAATAGCCGGTAAAGCAAAGGTAGCTCCGTTGAAACCTATATCCATACCTCGCCTAGAACTTCAAGCCGCAGTATTAGGATGCCGGCTGGCCGAATCAGTCAAGCGCGAGTCGGATTATAAAATAATAAAAAGCCATTATTGGTCGGACTCTAAGACCGTATTAGCTTGGATAAAATCGGATCCGCGAACTTTTAAGTCTTTCGTCGCGCATAGACTAGCCGAAATAGAAAGTACGACCACTCCGGCCAACTGGCGATGGGTGCCCAGTGCTGAAAACGTAGCGGACGACGCTACAAAGGGTATACCCGCCAACTTTAATTCGAAGCATAGATGGTTCACGGGACCGAGCTTTATTAGGGACGACCCCGGGACATGGCCTCGGGAAAAGCAGGTCGCGGCTCCGTCACCCCCTTCAGGGGAAGAAAGGGTTTTGAAGCAAGTTCACGTGACAGTTAGGCATGATATTAGCGATTACCTACCTGAAGTAGAACGATTCTCGAAGTACACTCGATTAGTACGCGTTGCTGCCACCGTTCTGCTCGCCGCTGAGGTATTCAAAGCCAAACTACTCAAAAGAAACA
The DNA here is from genome assembly GCA_950022955.1 of Xestia ashworthii. Taxonomy (NCBI): domain Eukaryota; kingdom Metazoa; phylum Arthropoda; class Insecta; order Lepidoptera; family Noctuidae; genus Xestia; species Xestia ashworthii. Next base: position 1,243,525 of record OX465557.1, read on the forward strand.
CAAGTAAAGAACTAGCACCAAATCATATAAAACTAGCGGAGCTATTGCTCGCTAGGAGAAGCCAGCACAACTCGTTTGTCGAAGACATCACCACGATAGAGGCTGGGCGGCGCCCTCCGAAAAAGTCACCACTCCACAAACTCTCAGTCAAGATCGACCGCAACGGAATCCTGTGCCTAGACAGCAGGGTAAAAGAAAAATGCCACCTGCCAGTCCTACACGCCAAAGAAGGCTTCACCCAGCTGTTGGTGCATCACACGCACGCAGCCTTCAACCATGGCAACCATCAAACTGTCATGAATGAGCTGAGACAAAGATATCACATAATAGGACTGCGCAATGTTCTACGATACATAAGCAACAAATGCCAATGGTGTCGGACCTATAGGGGAACCCCCTCCAAAATCCCCTTAGGCGACCTACCTCCAGAAAGGCTGGCCCAAGGTCAACCGCCCTTCACAGCTACAGCGGTGGACTATTTTGGGCCCATACAGGTCACAGTCGGAAGAAGGCTAGAAAAAAGGTGGGGCGCATTATACACATGCCTCACCACGCGCGCAGTACACCTGGAGGTGGCCACATCTCTCACGGCCTCCTCCATGATTATGAGCCTGCGAAGAATGATGGCGCGTCGCGGCACGCCGACTGTGATATATAGCGATAATGGAACAAACTTCGTGGGTGCTGAAAGAGAAGTCACCGATGCCATACAAAGCAACGAAGAAAGCATGAAAGCCTTTGCATCCGAGAAGCTGATCACCTGGAAGAGAATACCTCCCGGTGCCCCAAACATGGGTGGCGCCTGGGAGCGTCTGGTCAGATCGGTGAAAACCGCGTTAAGAGTCACCCTCAAAGAGAAGTTCCCCCATGATGAAGTGCTGCACACGTTGTTACTTGAAGCCGAACACGTGATCAACTCGAGGCCATTGACCCCGGTGAATCCCAACCTGGATGAGGAAGCGCTGACACCCAATCATTTTCTCATTGGGCGCTCAAGTGGGATGACACCTTTCGGCTCATTCAAAGACGTGCCAATTGACTCACATTCCTGGAAGGCCGTTCAAGCATTAGCTGACACATTCTGGTCACGCTGGTCGGCGGAATACAAACCTCTGCTGATGCCCCGACTAGGCAACATCCAGCACAAAAATGTGAAAGTCGGCGATGTTGTCATTATATGCGACGGCACGATGCCCAGAGGAGTGTGGCCTCGAGGTGAAGTGATGAAAGTATACCCAGGCCCGGACGGACGAGTACGAGTCACCGAGATCCGAACAGCAGCCGGATTAATTCGCCGCCCGGCCTCTCGCCTCATCGTGATCACAACTGCGGAATAAAACGTCAAGGTGCTTACGCACGAGGGGGAGATTGTAAATAACAGCTTAGATATAAGATATTATAAACGTAGAAAATAAGCCTTCATTGTAAAATCTTACGTTAGTTATTTAAGTTTATTCCTTTGTCCCATATTTTAATTGTCTCTATACTTACGTGTTTATCACAAAGAAACTGTGCATTATGACTGCTAGGCACATTATGTATGTAGTTTTAAGTTATATAATAAGATTAAACCCTGTAAATTGATCTTCAATAAATCAACTGCATACACACATAGAAATCCACGCACACACATGCTCTCATACGTGTGCGAGTCTCTGATTGGCTAACCAAAAAATGGCGACCGCCTGCCGCCTACCGGCGCCAGCGCTACTGTCGCCGGCTATAAATAAAGCGCGCAGGGAGGCATTTTTTATTATTCTAACAACAGTCGCCCATATAAGACGTCGCGCTGCTTCCCATCACCGCCTCCACTCCGCTACATGCAGTTGTTTCTACAAAGTATTCTTTTATTTACCCCATTGGCCCTGAATAACGATTCAAAACTCAAACAAATACAGTCCACAAAGGAAAAGTTAGGGAATCGAGGTTCTGCTGAAACACCTGCCCCTTTCAGTAATAGTAGAATTGAGGCCCTGGCATGAATAAAATGTTCGCATTTAGTAGTAGATTTCGAAAACCATTTGTAGCTAGTAATTGTTTTATTATAATGACAATACGAAGATGCCATTAAAACACAATTTTATTATGAGACCATCGACCGACCAATGATCGACCATAGTGAATTTGGCAGATTACGAACTTTAAGCAAAATGACAGTGGGATGGGAATGGAATCGTGTTGGAGTGATGAATTTATACAAATAGCAGAATTAGGCCCCTGGAAGCTGGCCCCAACAAAATTAAAAAACTTGGGCAGCTTATTACTAAATTAAAAATATACAATTTATAGGTATTACGAACAGTACTGCAGTTAGTGTGTGTATTATTTGGTTACAAAAGCTTATCAAAGTACGATTTTTCCAGCGTAAGTTTACTCTACGGCGTTATCTATCCAGTCCCTTACGTGTTCATACGGTATCGTGTCGTACACGATCGGACACAGTGTGTGACCTTGCGGTACCCCAGGGCCACAGGTAGGTGCTTACCTGCCTATTCAGTACTCATTTATCATCTATTCGTCTAATTAGGACGGCCTCGGGCCACTTTCGCTAATTAGAGCTTGTTGGTTTTTGTATCGAAGAATAGTAACCTTGTATAAATTATTTGCTAGGAATAATAATGAAGGCCATAAAGTATTTTTAGTATTCTATAAATGTATTTAGCTTGGGGGTTTATAAAAGATCAAAATTCATTTTAATTAATTCATTTTGACACCTGCTCCGAGAGGTGTCAACTGTTTCGGGAAAAAATGGCTGTGACACACGGACAGACTGGACCAACCAACTGTTTCCGTATTTGCTAGGGCAACAGAACCCCAAAAAGTGTTGTAACTGCAGCAATAAATTATAGTTTCGACATTCAAATTCCTACGTTTGTTATTTAGACAAAAAATGTTTCAAGATACAGCACTGAAAAAATCCGTTTTCCGTTCCAAGTATGGACCATTAAAACGAATATTTTGCAACAAGTACACAGTTTTATATCCAATGAAACGTTCCCCTAATGGAAATTAGAAAGCGTCTTCTTCAAATTACTTAGAGTAATTGGACCAGCGCAAAATAAAATGAAACACAAATTAGGTGTACCAACATAATAACAAAATTATTCGTATTTTATGAGCTGCCAGTTTAGTTATATTAACGAATTATTTGCATTTCAATTAGCCTCTTTAGGGAAGTAGGAAGGAAAGGCAAAAAAAAAGTATGTTTGTGTTATAAAGTTCTTTACGAAAAGAGACGAAACCCTGACCCTGGTTCAAAGCCTTCGCCTGTATTCGATTTATTTGTTGTTTGTGTTGCTTCTTTATGTTACACGGTTGTTAGTAACTACCTGATAATCGATGGATACTTGAATTAACAAAACATCTGACCCGAATGGCGCAGCGGTAGTGAGGCTGCCTTACGTTCTTAGGGTCCCGGGTTCGAATCCCGATAGGAGCAAATATTTGTGTGATGAGTCCTCATTTGTTTCCGAGTCATGGATGTTTATGTGTAAAATAAGTATGTATTTACAAGCAAAAAGTATATTAGTATATCAACTGTCTGGTGACCACGACTCAAGCCTTGCTTAGTGTGGCACTAGACGGCGCTGTGTGTAATGTCCAGCGATGTTTATTTATTTAACTACGTATGCCTATGACCAAAAAATCATGCGGAGCAGACCTTGGGGACGACCGATAGAAGTAAAAAAAGCGTACGTGACGGTCACGCGAGTTCCATGATTTTTGTTCACCCAAAATGTGCTCAACGCGCATAAAGAAGTTTTCATTTCAATATGGTATGGAAAATATATCAAGAAGAAAGTGAAATACCGGTTTTGAAATTGGGGAACCCACATGTGTGCAGGTTTTCAAGTAATTATGAGATGTGTAATGGATAACTAAAGTTCACTGTGACTCCCCTTATTCAAATTTTATTTGTTGGTTTAGTAAATCGACCGATGCAGCGATGATAATCATTTATTATTCGCAGAAATTTTTTACATTAGCTTTCACCGGTAGGTAGGAATTATGCTAATAACTCAATTTCCATAATATTTATTTTATAAGATTGGAAGCTTTAGTTGTTTACCTCACGTCATCGGTATTAACTAGTAAGTAAGTAAAATAAACGCGAGGAACTACACAATTAAAGATTTTAGAAAATACTATTTATTCCTGAAAAATACCTCGTAAAATGGCTCACATTTTGGGTTCGCGGATTAGCTTTCGACCCATGCGGCTGTGTAATAACGTTCGTAAGGGTCGATAGCTTAACCTGTCGATCGACAGTTCAGCTAAGTTTACGAAGGTCGGTCAGTAGATGGGTGAGATCTATTACATATCGAGCTTCTCTGTGTCTGTGATAGCAAGTTATGACATAGTTCCGGCAGTCATTTTCGGATCGTTGAGAGTCGGTACAACTACCAAGGGTATTACCGAGTGTGATCAGATGCACGTATTAGTTGATCCATGTCAAATACGGGAATCAAACTGCATTCGGTTAGACTGGAAGCCGAACCCACAATGTTGGAAAGGTAGGTAGTACATCGAAAACATGTACATAATTATTTTAATCTCCATATTTTTTTAAATAAGAAAACAAATTCTCTGAAAATATTCAGAACCCAATTAAAAGTGTATATCTTTACGGAATTAATTAGTTAGGCATTCATTTATAATGCGATTTTTTTCGGACGAAGTCGGACCAAATTAAGTTTCGGTGGAACTGTCTCCCTTAATTAAGATATTTCTACAGATAGACCTCTCCTGAGCTTTCCCGTGAATTTGCAGCAGTTTTAAAGCTACGGCACAAAAAATACAAGATTTTTATCTGATGAACCCTTTGGGTATACCTAGATGTTATCAGCTGTTAATAGAACGTGGTTCGCAATTCAGTACTTACTTGATAATATATTTAAGTTTAAAATGTTTCCCATCTTGAGTATTTTTGCTGTGCCCTAGATGGTTAAAGTTGGTAAGGATCTCATTATATTTTAAGTTACTACTTATGTTCACATTGTGGAATACAATAAACGGTTGAATTAAATACACTGAATTATTCCTGGACTTACTTAAAATTGTTGGTGCCTAAAGGCAAGCATTCACATGTCCGCATCGGGCGCATTGCATCAAACGGATTGTAGTACCTATTATTTGTGTAGAAAGTTACAAAATTGTGTCCACTGATCCGCACCGAAAATCCTGAATTCCTATTACGCTGCTGTGTCCCAGCAGTGGGAACATTAATAGGCTGATAATGATAATGTTGATGATGACGTCGGTTGCGCACGGTTGGTCGCGTACGTCAGCGAGTAGCAATATACGCGCGCTGACGTCAACGTCGCAGTATGGTGCTATATAGAACACAATGTCTACTCGTACGCGCAACCGACGTCAGCGCAGTAGGAATTCAAGCCTAAAAAACGCTAGAATCTGTTCATCAGCAATGCCGATGCCGTTGCTTTCAGAGGCAACTTTTGCGATGCGTGCCGATGACGTCATAGGGAATGGCCGGAATGGTCGGGCCCTGATTGGCATTGTTCTTCTTCGCTTTCCTCCATTATCTTACAGACACCCACACGTACCTACACTTACTACGAAAATCCGAATGAAGTGGCATCAGCGATCCGTTTGCTGGTAGTTGCGTCGACAAATTCGATCGCTGCCGATACAGTAGACGCATTGTGAAAAATTCATCCGATGCTTACGATGCGGGCAATTGAACGTTTACCTTACAAAGACGTGAAAAAAATTTAAAGTCTAAATCAATTACTGCTGAACTGCTGAAATATTTAAGGTTTAAATCCATAATAATGAATAACAATCTATCAAAATTGACACGAAATTAATGTAGAATGTTCACAAAATCTTTGTTAATTATCTTTGTAATAGCATTCATTAGACTTGGTGACGTCACATTAAATTATGTCGCCTCAATTATACGGCGGGCGTTCAATTAAAGTCTTCTATTTTCAAATGGCAATAATTTATGATTATAAGTGTTTAATTTAGTTAGAGACCGATGAACTGTTGTGGTTAATAAAGCTATGCTGAGACGGTTTTGAGGCTGATGTACTGTAATAGGATTGAAGTAAGTTTATTTGAGATTAATATCGGCCAAGTGCGAGCTGGACACGCGCATGAAGGGTTCTATACCGTCGTTATAGGGGATCCCCTTTTTTTTTCGATGGTATAATGGGATGATGGGATATCATCAAATAACTTCTCCCACTCAGTGTCAGACTTTTACTGACTGAAACCCATCCATGTTCCTTCCTCGCCCTTTATGTTCCGGGGCCACGTTATCTCTTCGAACAGTCCCGCAACCCTGGTAGGGGATCCCCCTTAATTAATTATAATTTCGTTAAACCGGCAACAGAAATACACATTCTGTGAAATTTTAACTGTCGGCCTATAACAAATCATGAGATACAGCCTGCTGCCAGACAGACTGACGGACAGCAGGCTCAGTACGCTGAAAAAGAAATGTTTTAGTTCCATAACATTAACTGGTTTAGTTCAATAATTTTTAATCAGCATTACAACATCCATAACATATTAATAACAGCAACCAATGATTTGTCGCAACCACGGCAGTCAAATGCCAACGATTAATTTTTTTTTTATAAATTAGTCAGAATTGAATTAAGAGCTCGTGGCTAAATAACAGCCACTCGGGTCGATCTTTGGTGAAGCCGTGCTGCCTAGGTTAGTCTGTGGATGGGTGACCACCCTTTTTTTTCTGATGGGAAATTATCACATGAATCCTCCGCTCTGGGTGCAGCGGGTGGGAATGTCAGACTTTTAATGACTAAAAACCATCCATGTTCTTACGTTCCGGGGCCGCGGTGTCTCTTTCGAACAGTCACGCAGCCAAGGTGTGAAGGATAACACATTAATGTTGTACAATGAGATGAATGGAGCCCACGGCTCAATAATAACAGCCGTTCGGGCCGATCTTTAGGTTAAGTCGTGTGCCACTCTGGGCGGAGCGGAAGGGAGTGTCAGACTTTTACTGACTAAAACCCATCCATGTTCCTTCCTCGCCCTTTACGTTCCTGGGCCGCGGTATCTCTTTCGAACAGTCCCGCAGCCCCGGCAAGCTTCGGCCCTTGCAGGCCCCTCTCATGGGTGACTACCCTTACCTACCGATTTTCCCCCGTATCTCGGAAAGCACGTAAAGCTGTTGGTCCCGGATGTCATTTGTCTATCTTTGACATTCGTTATAAGTAGTCAGTGGCCCAAAACGTCTGACAACCAGTCATACCAAGTGGTATCGTATTACCCAGTATGAACTGGGTTGTGGAGTTCAGGTCGGCAGTCGCTCCATGTAAAATACTGATATTCAGCTGCATCCGGTTAGATTGGAAGCCGACCCCAACATAGTTGGGAGAACGCTAGGCAGACTGACAGATGACTTAAAATCTAATTAGTATTTATTATATGTATCTAATGAGCAAATAGCCTACTCTACTGTAAAAGCTACATCATAATCAAACATTCCATGAACTGCCAACATCACAGAGAATAAAAACTTTTTTGCAAAAAATAAAACCGACTTCAAAAAGAAAAAGTGAAAAATAACTTTAGCTTCTGAAGTCGGTGACGTTTGTATGATTGATTTAATTTTTTTGTCACCGACTTCAGAAGCTAAAGTTATTTTTCACTTTTTCTTTTTGAAGTCGGTTTTATTTTTTGCAAAAAAGTTTTTATTTTTCACTTTTTAGTGGTTCACATGGAAAGTGCATACCGTTACAATTACAACAAGCCCAAACACGACTAGGATACATTGTCTCATTATGGAGTTCCGTGACTCTTGGCTTCATCATCAGATCTGATGGTAGAATGGTTCTTATCAAACGCAAATGCTTCACTTGTTGTAGAAAATATAAAAATTGCTGTACGTTATCCTATAAAATTTGAAGAGTTCCCTCGATTTCGCCAAGATTCCATCATCAGATGCCGACTTGGCGACTATGGGACCAACTTGGAAGTATACCCTTTCAAACAAAAAAAGAATTTTTCAAATCGGTTTAGGCGTCTTCGAGTAATCGGGTAACATACATAAAAAAAAAAAAAAAAAAAAAAAAAAATACACACAGTCGAATAGAGAACCTCCTCCTTTTTGGAAGTCGGTTAAAAAAAAACCAATATCATTGAATCCATTCGCTTTCATTTACAAATCCTGCCAGTGAATTCGGATTTGGAAAACCACAGCTAGATTCAGTGCTCCAAAATGTATGAGAATAAGTTCAATAGTAAAGCCGGGGCTTCGTTTCGACAACGAACAATGGAGGGATTGATGTATTAATGATATAGTGATCCTACTGGAGCTATTCCTCTTTGCTAGTAGGACAACACTACACCCTTTTTGGGTTTCGCCGCTGTTGGGTAAAAGTAAGTAGAAATGTTGAAATTATTTTTATGCATTTGGCAACGTTATATTAATACAGGTATGTTAATACCAATATCACTTCACTTGTGTCCCTAGAGGGATTGGTAGAAGAGAATTTTTCGCTTTCATTTTCTAGTTGGGGCGAGCTATTTTCATCTACAGCTTTTTTTAGAGAAAGCTTCACTAAATGGTTTTAGTAGAAATGTACTGCATATTTTTACCACCTACAAAGATATTTCTACCAGTCTAGCAATAACCTAATTGTCGATGATAATCTACTGGGAATTTCTAAGGGCTAATTAAATTAAGTTGTGGAATAGATACAATAATGTTGGCAGATAGTTAACAGCGTATTTACCCTGTCCAAACTGTCATGACCACTCTTATCAGGCTGTTGATAGATGCTAGATGCTTCCTTCTAGAATACTGAAAAGATGCAGAAACAATCATCTGTTGGTTAATTGTTCATAAAATCAGTAATATCGGGGTAAGTTCACGGTCAGTCGGGAAATGGTAACGTGTCAAGGATCAAGCATAAACTCAACTGAGAGCCGTATCAACATAATTGGGAAATAGTACTGACTATGGGTCTATAATAGTTGGGAAACGGCTAAGCAGTTGACGATCAAGCATAAAATCAATATAAGTCTATAAACAGCGATGCGAAATATGGTCAGTCCTTCCGAATTCAAACCTCAAACTGAAAGATGCGCTGTTATAAGCAAATTATCGTAACTTAGCAGTGAAAAGGTCACATTCGGAATTTGAGTTTGTAGCACAGCCTTAAAAATAGCGTCGTGAAAAATGAGCTAAATCGATTCATGTGCACGCATATAGTCAGATGTCGATGACTCGATGAGATGGTCGATGTCTCCTTTATCATAAACTAATACCAAGTGAACCCACATCCAAAACCTATAGAACTATAAAGACATTTGATTAATATGAAACTTGTTCGTTGCACATGACTGCGTGTTATTAGGCCGTGATCACCGATACACATAACAACTTCGCCAACTTTAATTAAGTTTCTTCGCAGAACAACATAATGTTCTAGGGTCAGATACGCAGAGTTTCGGTGAATAAATGATAGGCATGGATACAGAAGGTTAGCTCCTTACAATGAATAAACACATGCACACATAGACACGCGTTTACGTATAGAGAAAGTGCAATCGGGACTTTAATTTGTTTGAGATCTTATCGTACTTACGGTAGATTCAACAAATTAGAGATTTAAATAATAGGCTTGTTAACTGAAAAAATCTAAGTAGTCCGTCACTTAGATTATCAAAAAATATTTGACCCGTATTTTTTCTTTTGTCACATAAACCAAAATTGACGAAGATACGACGCTTTTAAAATTCCCAATACGTCACTGTTCGGTATCATTCGTAGTGAGTACTGACGTCACGAGCCCCCACTCCCGAGTTTTTATGCGTTTTATCTTTGTCAATATTCGTTGATTTACAAAAACAAAAAATACGTGTCCATTATTTTCCAATAGTCTAATTGACGGACTAAATAGATTTGCAATTTATTGATGGTGGAAACAAGCCTATTCTAGAGCTCCCGAAGGTAGTGAGGGAAGCACTGACTTATTTAAATATAAGAGTTATTTTGTGTAACGGCAACTCTTGAATCTTTCGCTGTGTTCGTGAATCAAAATAGCAACCAATTCATGAATTTAATTTACAATTTTAATTTTGAAATCAAGACACTTTTCACTACCATTTGCCTCAATTCATTTCATTTCATTACATTCATTATTATAATTCGGTATGTAAAGTATTTTTCAGGTATTTTTTTTACATTTTTATTTCGTAAAACATTTAATTTTAAGCAACTTATTTTAAGCTTTTTTTTTCCAAGTTACAGTTTCTTTTTTATTATTTTTTAAAGTATTATTCGTGATGACGTCATTTCATAGCCTGAATAGCCTTAAGTCTTTGCCACGTTTTCAGTACATACAAAAAACACTAAATAACTTCAAAGTTGACATTGATGACAGTTGACGCTTGACAGATACGTGTTTTTATTTTGTTGTGAAATATGAATGCTGTGATCGTGATTGTGATGTGAACTTTTTGTTTGAGTTTCTTTTCCTACGATTTTTAGCAAATTTTAATTTCTATCCATTATCCGTGCTGCGTATCCGTGCAATGAATCTGTCATCGACAACTAGTGCTAAATGCTTCGTACCGTCATGTAAAAACTACAACAAATAGCCGACACAAATTGTTTGTAAATGTGAAAGAAACGCTAAAAAAGAAGTGGTGCAAGGAAGTAAATATGGAATACAAGCCTGGGCGTCGTCTTTTTTGTTGCGAAGATCATTTGAACGCGAAATTATCAGCGCGCGATGCATTCAAATAAGTAACACATAGTGCATTGACAGTTTTGATTTGACACTGAGGGTATGACAAACAAAAGTATTTTTTTTTTTAATTTATCTTGAAAAGCACGAAGGAAGTAGTCTATTCAGGCTACGTTATGACGTAATTTAGAGGTCAAATGAAAGTCAAATGATTACAAGTATTATTGTGAAAATAAACACAATCTTGTGATATAGAAAGCTAAAAATAGAAAAATAAGGCATAGGACCCTAAAATCTCCAAATGGTTTTGAAATCAGCGTAGGTTAATTTTTACTTTACATACCGAATTGTTTAAAATAAATAACGTAATCGATATGAAACAAGGATTTAAAAATACTTGGAATATGTCATCTATTTTCTCTCGTAGTACATAGTTGTCCTTTTGTATCTCCGTCTATTTGATGCAAGTTCAGAGATTGATAAGCTTTGATGCTTGAACGATGGTTTCAATCTCCTGCAATGGGCTTTTGGAATTTACTTTCGGTATTGTGCTCATCTAGAGTAATTTGAATTTTGATAGTAAGACGCTGTGATCCTCTAATGATGATAGTGTCAGAGTTAATGTATACGCTATAGAGTAAGGTCGGTTAAAAGTTAATTAAATTGCGAAGCAATATAATGCCGCTACGCGAGCGTTTTTTGGACTCAGTAAAGTGGATCTTTCTAAGCTTTCAATGATTTTTACTAATACATAACACATACTTATATACATGGAACCAACCTGTTAGGAACAATTTAACACAAAACACACCTGAGGGAGTATAATCATGAACTGAATCTTTGGCAAAATTTTGAGCAGCTTGTAACATTGTAGAGGTGTGTTCATAGAAAAATCGTATAATGACATCTGTGTTAAAATAAATAAATTTATATATCCTCTGAGATGTATTAGCTGCGAGGTATCCAGAAATGCCGCAATAACGGCTTTCCATGGCTATATTATAACCTCCACTCTAAGGTATAGTGTTATTCTGTAGGGCCGTTGTGTGGAGATAGATCAAGCATTCGTAATGCAAAAAAAGTGTCTAAGAGCTATATTTGGGTTGAAGCAAGTAGTCATGTCGTCCATTCTTTAGGAAATATAAAATCCTCACGCTTCCATGTATTATACAGCGTGTTGGGTTAAACGAGGGACATATTGAGGGAAGGTATTCAGTATTCGATTCTCAATCCAAATATGTAAAAAACCTATAACCTTAATTTTTGACATAATTGTCTAATTAAATACGTTACTCATGGACTCTGAGCGCGCAAGTCGGTGTCACGCGGCAAAACACGTGCCGGTCCTGAGCTCCGTGCGCAAACTCCGCCCCCGTCTTTTGTGTTGTCCCCGATGCACTGACAGCGCACACCCCCGCGCCAGCCCGCGCTGACCACAGTGTATGCGCGAGCGCCGTTACTTCTGCATGTCTAAAATTGCGTTTCCGCGTATCGCATTTAACAAACAACCCCGCTTACTTAGCGATATTAAGAGTGTCCTGTAAAGTGTTCTTGAATAATCAAAAATTACGTCTTATCATCATTCCAGTGAAGAATATTGGGATTATGGTTCGTGCTTAAGTGATATCTAGTGATATTTTGCGAGGAACCGTTAATTATTATGCAAGGTGTCAATCAACGACTGCGAACATTCGGTCAGTACCTAGTTACCTAGATATTTGCCTGTCCAAAGCCAGATTTAAAGTATGAAGGGAAAATGGATTATGCCTAGAAAAGTCACGTTGCGAAACTTAGGCGAAGTTTTTGGTATGGATCTATCTGTTATATGAGGCGCCATTGAGACCCGAGCCGTTAGGCGAGGGTCTTAAGAGAGCCGAGGACGGTAATCATCAAAACACACGTGTATCATACGACGTTTTTCAACACCCTTGAGAATAAAATAATACTTAAAATAACTATAATTTCAACAGTGAAAACGAGTTGTGAATTTTTTTCCCAATGGCGGGAATAATTAATCAGTTTTCCTATGCGCGCGCATCTAACAATGGCGATCGGCCATAGACTAAAAGAATGAGGTTTCTTTTTTTTTGGCTTTTCGCGGATAGCGTTTTAGCCACGTACGAAATGGGGAATTCAAAGTTTTATTTAATACAGAGAAAACAAAAGTTACATTTGAGTGAAAGTTTTATTTATTAAAAACTTATAAGTTGAAATTATCAATGTAGATACGAAGTTGCATGAAATTAGCAAGCAATAGGTACATTAATTTATTTGTACTATTGAACACAATCTTTTTTGTATCGAAACTTTTTTAAGAACAAAGCAATTCAACCAATAAAATAAAAAAATAAAACCCTATAACTCACTTGTGAATAATAGCAATGAAAAAGTCACAGTTTGATTACAGGTTGTTTATGTGCCTAATTGCGGTGGTAGGTGGATTATGTGCCTAATTGCGGTGAAACTAGAGCCACTTTATGAGCAAGAGAGTGTGTTGAAAAAATATAAAAAATACAGGGTACATTAGGATGTAAATTGTAAGTATTATAAATTGCACAGTCATTTTAAATTATTATTTCTTATAATATTGAAATGATTAATATTAATAACATTTATGATTATTACTTTTATTATTATTTTGATATTTATTAAATTAAATAACACAATTTTAATGGGAATATCCGCTTAATGACTGCATGATTGTGATCTATAATTAATTTAAATTAATAAAAGATATGTAATTTTTGCTTGTATTTGCACGCCGAAATTAAAGGCAGAATAAGAGACAAAATTCATACATTTTACCAACCTTCTGTACCTTATTTACGCAAACTCAAACTCAACTCAAACTACAACTCAAACCATTTATATCAATTACACAATTACGGCACTTTTTAATGTCAAAATTACAACAATAAAAAAACAGAACTACAGTCACAGACACAAGGCATAACAACTTGAGAAAGTTCTGTAGTAAATAAATGATTTTGATTTTATTATTACACGTGAACATTCGACTATAATAATATTAGATTGTTATTTATACTCGTACATAGTAACAATCTTTTAGGGCTGAACCCTATCTGCCAGCACGGAATCTCTATTTTCTATGCTCCTATCTTTTTCTGTCGCCAAGAACCGTCATTTGCTAGAGGGAGAAACAGAGCAGGGATTCTATCGCACGCGGCAGCATCGACAATGACCACCAATCTTGTTTACTAAAATTATAATTTAACTAGCTTCTGCCCGCGACTCCGTACGCGGATCCTGTTGCTTATGCCAGCGACAACGGGGTCGTCGAAGATCTGAAACGTCTGATGTCGAATTCTAAGAACCCGGGGACGGGAAAATAACGGATCTTTCCCACCTGAGCAACACATACCATTTGTTTCTTTTTGCCATTTAACAGCTTCACAAAAAGTACAATTTTTAGCCATACCTCCGATGGCGGATTATGTGGCGTATTCAATCATAGGAGACGTAAATGCACTCCGTGCCTTATCAACCCAAGGAAGGTCGCCATGCCCTTTTTTTTCGGTTGGGAAATAATCAAATAACTTCTCCAACTCTGGGCGGAGCGGGAGGGAGTGTCAGATTTTTACTGACTAAAACCCATCCATGTTCCTTCCTCGCCCTTTACGTTCCAGGGCCACGGTATCTCTTTCGAACAGTCCCGCAGCCCCGGCAGGCTTCGACCTTTGCGGGCCCCTCCCTTTATGCTGACATCTCTTTGAGGCGCACGTGGAACACGAACGCGCCGTCGACACGGCAGGTCGCCATGCCCTACGGCTATATCTTGAGACACATCCGGTTTTTCAGATGATATCGACATTCTGTTCAGAGAATGTCGACGTCGATCAGAATTCAAACGTTCGTTCAATGAACGTGCATCGCGCATCACGCATCACGCATCACGTTCATCACTCGTTTCAAAAGACCTGTTAGTAGATGTGCGAATACGCTGAAAACTCAAGCCTGATTCTGTATCGGTAAAAATTTCGGATTCGCTCACGATCAGCGGACAGTCGCGCATCACGTTCCGCACTTGTCTCTAAAGACCTAGAAGAAGCTATGCGTAGATACGCTGAGAACTCAAGCGCAATTCTCTATCCGTGAACGTCTCCGACTCGCGAGACAATGCGTGACGTTCACGATCAGCGGTCAGTCGCGCATCACGTTCCCTACTTGTCTCTAGAGATCTAGTAGTCGATGCGTAGATACGCTTGAAACTCAAGCGCAATTCTCTATCCGTGAACGGCTCCGACTCGCAAGACAATGCATGACGTTCACGATTAGCGGTCAGTCGCGCATCTATTCTTCACTGGTCTCTAGAGACCTGGATGTAGAAATACGCTGAGAACGCCGGCGTGCTTCGCGATCCGAAGAGGTTTCCACGGAGCAAGCTGCAGCCTGATGTTCTCGAACAGCATCAAGTCTCTCCTGACGCTCTTCGATAGATTCTTGGGATCTTATGATCCTCAATCTTTTAGCTCCTTTGGAACATTGGGAGAGATTTGACCTCTTTCTAGTCATGGTTATAGTTTTGTTGTGAAGATACCTGATCAATTGAAATCTAAGTAACTGCTCCCCTGCGTTACCGGGTAGGCTACCGAGTCACGAAGATAACTGGAAAAGGAAATTAATTCTACAACAGGTGTTCCAGATCTTCGATTTTTATAAACCAACAGAGAGTGCTCATAAAATTGAACAACTTTTGCTAAGACGTCATTTCTATATGTGTTATGGTGTAGCTGGGCTCTTGGAGTTCCACATCAGATGTTCGATCTTCAAACTTATACTCTCAGCAGAAAATGCTCATCATGTAGAACAATTTTTGCTATGGTGGCATTTTTGTATCTCTTATAGTTTAGCTGGTCTGTTGCGGTTCTGCATCAGGTGTTCAAGTTTCCAAGATAAATTATAGCCTCATAGCTTCTGCCCGCGACTTCGTTCGCGTGAAGTTTTGATATCGCAACGCATCGCCTACTCAACGGAAGTTTAAACTGCTTTGTTCCCGCTTGCAACATTTCTTATTGCTGCTCCGCTCCTATTGGTCACAGCGTGATGTTATATAGCCTATAGCCTTCCTCGATACATGGACTATCCAACGCAAAAAGAATTTTTCAATTCGAGCCAGTAGTTCTGGAGATTAGCGCGTTCAACCAAACAAACAAACAAACAAACAAACTCTTCTGCTTTATAATATTAGTATAGATAAAAGCGCTAATATCTGCAATAATTGCAACCTGAGACAATAAGTCAATTAATTTTTCATAAACGACAGACATTACATCCTTACCCACAGTACCCCAATATATCTTATTCGTAAATGTCTAGCTACAGTATCATTTAATTTGGGAGTACTAATACATATTCAGTGTGGAGCCGTGGAAGCAGCAGTAAGGCTAATTTATCACCGCGCAATAGAACAAG
Source organism: Xestia ashworthii (assembly GCA_950022955.1). Classification (NCBI taxonomy): domain Eukaryota; kingdom Metazoa; phylum Arthropoda; class Insecta; order Lepidoptera; family Noctuidae; genus Xestia; species Xestia ashworthii. The sequence continues at coordinate 1,259,649 of OX465557.1, forward strand.
CGTGAAAAGGAAGGAATTCGAGGTAGTTCGTGAAATCAAAATGGTTTCATGTGGAAATTGGGTGTGGAAACTTCGAGTGCTTTGGATAGATAAGATTTTTTTGGGTAGGGACTGAAAGAACTGAGTGTAAAATATGATTTGGAACTATCAAAAGTCTCCAAGCCAAACTTGTCAAGGTTTACTGTTGGCAATGTTAGACTATTCATATATTTAACATATGACCCATAATGTTAATATTTATCCGTGGTGCTAGGCAACTGGGCCTATCTCAGTTGTAAACGTCCCTTTGTGCCTATTGGCCTTGTTTCGTTCTGTCTCCTGCTGATATGGAGGGAAGTGGATATTACGTTTTTCTCCTAATCCGCTATACTTTTCTGATTAATTTAGTTATGGTATTCAAGACAGTTATAGTAGATTATGCACCAAGGGGCTAAAGTTGTGTCTTATGTCACGGGCGTCATATTGAATCTCGAGCGCAATGAAGGATTCGGGATTTAACTCCCGAGCGCAGCGAGGTAGTTAAGAGTTTAGAATACAAGAATCCTGAATGCAGCGAGGGATTCAAGCTAGCCCAAGGCAAAGACACCTTTAGCCCAGAGGAGGATACTCTACTTTTTACACCTACTGTGAGAAAATAATAGCCATAGTACGAAAAACAAAGTATTTATTAAATAAACAAACAGTAAGAATAAATTAATTAACTAATGTTACAGCCAATTACTATTACGGTATTACGGCGCGGTAAAAATTCGAAGACATGTGACATCTACCAACCCGCACTGGGCCCGCGTGGTGGATTATAGCCCATACGCAAAATAGGTACGTAGGGCTTTGACGTGGAGTTGCGGACACCTGCCCGTTGTACAATACAATACAATACGGCGCGGTATGGTATTTGTTATTATTAATGCCAGTTTCTTTTTTTTTTTTTTTTTATAATTTGTTTTCTACCGCAGACGTGGGGGTCCGCGCTTTTGTTTACATTTTATTAATTGTTTGATGAATTTAAAAGAAAAAATTAAAACTACGATCGTGCTCCATCATTGGACACGTTACATTAAACTAGGCTTATTATTAGTAACTTATGATCTACGTGAGTCCACCCAATTTTTTTTTTTTTTTTTTTAACCTTTACAGTTGTTGATGTTTCCTTAACCACTAATTAAAATTAACAAAAATCTACACCAAGCTATTTTGACTGCATGGCAATGTGAGTCGACCGGCAGCAACCGTCGGCACCCGTTCACGGTGCCAGTTTTAATGTTCCATTCCTTTTAAAAAATGGTTCGTAGTTATCTAATTATTCTTACAATATTATGTCTTGGAAAACATGGCAACGATATGAAGAAGCAGTCGTTATAATTTTGTAGGAAATCGAGAATATCATCCACGCGTAGTAAGAGTATCGAGAATAGCTTTCCTCTTTCTGGCACCAAAGGGTGTTTGTTAGTACTATACTGCCAATTTAGCTGAGCATGTGAGATTCCAAATTCAAATCACATTATTGACCAGCGGGTCATAATGAAATCCAGTACAACATTATTGACCGGCTGTGCCCCCGGCCACTAATGACTCACTTTAGGTTAAGGTTGCTTGACATATAATTTGACATTTTCGAGCAGGTGGTGTGAAAAATTCATTATCTGGGACTTCGTCGAGGTTTATTATCTCGGGGCTTTTCTGGTGCTTGCCACTGTTGATTCTGGCTTTTTTTGCAGATGGACAGCTAAATGGAAGCTACTCACTTTACTACTACTTTTTTTAGCGACTAACAAGTACCTAAAGAAAATATAACACTCTCCAAAATTGTCAATGAATGCCCCATTTTTACGGCCGTGATAAGTAGACTACTTGACAAATTCGAATTGTCTTTAACATAAAAAAAATAGGAACATTTACAAACTCATTCTTAAAATTTGAATGTGAGTTGACGCAACGTGAGAGCAAAACTTTTTTTTAAATACCTATTTTTAGAATTCCTCGCAGGCCTTGTTTCCCTTTTCTTAAGGTACAAGATTTATTGCGGAACGAATTTACATTTTGTCTTGGACCTAGATTACTTTGCTGAAAACAATCGTAAGTCTAGACTTGTTAATTATACCTTAGGCACTAGATATTTGTTATTTTCTTCTTTCTTCTAAAATTGTGATCTATTTGTTTACAAGAAAGTAAATTGAATTTCTAGTTTTAAGTTTTTTGCTACTTGGTGGGTGTAGTTTAGTTTTGCTGTTTTTTATCTTTTAGCCATTGTGATTAGGGATGAGTTGTCTTCGAAATAGTTCTTAGATGAAACTTGTATTTAATAATAAACTAGTAGTCGAGATTCTCATTTTATTTATAACGACGGAAAGTGTTAATTTTAAATTGTGAAGACGTTGGCACACGATGATGTCAATATAGAACTAAATCGTTAGATAGCACCGTACTCATGGTTGCTCAATGAAGTGTCCACACTCAAAAAAGTGAGTTAATACATCCCGCAATGAATGATAAGCACGATTTTTAGTGCGAGTAAGCATTTAATGTAAATGTCAACAAAATAGACACGTGAACATGGAAAGATAATCATTGAGGCTTTAAAAATAAAAGCTACCTTCGACTTAAATCCGGTACGAAATCCTGTAAAACAACAAATTTATCCAGCAGCCAATTACAAAAGCTGCCACATTAACCATAATAGCAATTACGGTCCCCAATCAACAGACTGACAGCTGCCAATCCAAAAGTTCCCAACTAGGGGTCCAAAAAATACCCCTGTATTTTTCATTTAATGAAATTACACCTGTAATCTTGGTGCCAATGTCGGCCCGAGTTACGCCAACTAATTTGGCAACTTTTATTTACCTGCCTGTTGTTACCAACATAACGGGTGAAACAACGCCAAAAAAGTTTGTTTTTGTGCCAAAACATGGATAACTTGATGAAGCCTCGTTTTGTGGCAACGCGGTACATTAGTTAATTAATCGAAGTTTATATTGGTTCATTTTGGCTTGTCGGGGAAAGGGAAATTTTCGGCTGTATTTAATGTAAGCAGATGGAATGGGATTGCGTTTTTGGACGGAAGTTGAGGAAATTAAGGGAGGGGAGGTTTTAGCGTTTGGGGTTGCAGTTTTTAATCACTGGCTGTTTACGTTTACAAAACTCCTGTTATAAGAAGAGGAGTTTCGAAAGTACAGAAATGTGTTACAAAATGTAGACTACTGGTCTGTTCTATAAAATTGATATAGTAAAATTCAGAATTGATTTCAATTGTTCATAATGAAATGAGGGTACGAAAAATTAAAAAAAAAAGTAAACTACTAAAAGATAGAAAACATTGAAGAAAGATAACCATGACTTCCCCAAAGATTGAAATGGTTAAATAAAATCTCACCGTGCTTAGGACACGCAAAAAAGTGTACGCATGTTGAACGATTTTAGGTATGAGTGAGCGAGACAATACTATTCAAATGGCAACAAGAGCAGACAAATATTTTGATTTAAATATTTGTAACATACAAATCGAACACAAAAACCTTGAAGAACTGCATCGGAATGGTATCATATCCTCTTACCTTATTCCAATTCAAGACGATGCTATTACTGTGTTTAAAAATGTATGCTACAGTATGGAATTTCATAGAAATCATTCTGAGCAGCTCGAAGAGACGATGCTAATCCCGTGCAGTGCTTTGACCTTAACCCAATCTCTTCTATCAACACATCTAAGCCTACCGTACACACAGTAAGCAAGAGCAAGCACTTCGCCATCCATAAAACAATGAATCCCGCCATCCCGCCCCGATAGAGCAGGGTCGCCTGTTAATCTTCTTAACGCGAACCCGTATCCCGCACCATGCGCCAATATACATCTAATAGTCGTCGCTAATAAAAGTCTGTAGACACTCTTTACTGGGAAAGCTGAATCCTCCTTCGTTTAAAAAATAGTTATTAAACCGTACTTATTTTTCTTTATTTTTTCTTGACGTTATTTTTTTCCGAATTTGGATTGGATAAGATTCCGACATACCTTGCCAATCGGTTTTGGCTGTCGACTGCGAGACTAAACGTAGTGATTATATACTCTGTGTGCGAGACACTGAATGGAAAAATTCTGAATTTATACCCAAAAAGTATATATTTTATAATGTGTTCGGCATAATCCGCATAACCAACCACTAGTGAATAGTGAATGGTTGTTTTTATTTATCCTGGTGGTTACCACTAACGGAAGGCTATTTGGCCTCCACCCTACACCCCTGAAGACTCAGATCTATGATCTAATGCTATTTTGATCTACCGCATGATGCCATAATTTGAGGTTCTGCTTTTACTTGTGTAATTACTTCGATCAAGTTGAGATGATCCACATCAAGGTTTGAGAACCATAATTTCATTACCTCCGAGACGATTGAACTACTAGACCAAAATCAGCGAGTTGGAAGATTTAGGGTGCAGAATTCGACAACTCTAAGGACATTTTTGTAACAATTACGGTTTTATTTAAATTTCATGTCTAAAAAATATCCCATGTAAGGAAAAAAAATATTCTGTCTTGCCCTTAAGATTATATCCAAAAATATAAACCTCGTCTGAAGCTTTAGGCTAGGGAGATAAACCTAAGTCTCACAGCGAATTGTACAAATTATTATTAATTATTTTTCATTGTAATTCCTTTCCTTATTACCTAATTTTAATCAATGCTTATTATTTAACTCTTGTAAATATTACTTTTTTTTTTTGTTTCCTTAAATATTATTATATTATTCTTGTGGTGTGATTATGTGTTTTTTTTATTTAAAATAACCCAACAATACGTAATAACGCGAAGTGTAAATACTTACCTATTATATAGGTAAGTATTCATACTTCGCCAATATTACAGTGGGTGACAAGTCTGACAAATCCAGAATCCTGTCTGCTACTGAGAAATTCCTGATGGAAGGGGACATTTTAGATCTTTGACGTAGGAGATACCTTTTTGATATTTTCTTTTTCCGTCAAACATTTGGATTTTTATAAATTTCTCTCTATGTGAACTTCAACTTGGAATTTCCTACTGTAAATATTTGTTCAAAAATTCTTTTTGCCATCTTAATCTTCACAATAAAATTATTCTTGAACTTTAAAAAGGAGCAACGCAATTGTTTTAAGAATTCCTCTACTCCATTTATTTAAGAGCAGAAAATAATACTGTAGCGCATATTTAGCACCAACGGGATTATCCCTTTAAATCAACCAACTCATATACTCTCTGCGATAGCTATCAGCTGATTCAGATCTTTTAAAATCCAGACCGAAAATAAACCAATTTATAAACAGGATGAGGTTCTGTGACGGCACTTTTATTTAAAACTTTAATATAGCTCCCAACGTCAAATGATAACATTCCAATATGGCGACCGTTGGAACTCGCTGGTTATTCCTTTTTAATATTACGGTTAAATAAAATTTTCTTCGCGTCACGTTTGGGATTTATAGCCTTTTTTGCGATATGATTTATTTTTTGACCTTACTTTGTGAGGTAAGTTTGTATCTCGTTCAATTAAGCTGCGTATTGTTAGGCGACAGTGATAAACTGTGGGTACTAACCGCTCTAAAGAGATCCCAGTTATAGTATCACCGAATAATGGTGACCTAGTGATGATGTATTTGGTGCCATCAGTAGATACTATTATTTAGCATTCAAAAATAAAGTTATAAGCTAAATCCAACGTACAAAAAGATCATTCGTAAACTACAGATTTTTTATAATATTTCATACGTTTTTATTGATCTTAATTTTTTTCGGAAACATTTTTCGATTATTAAGAAACAATGCTTGCTGGATTATGACGTCAATGATGACAATTTAAGCCAACATCAAAATACGATGAGTAAGTTAGTAGGAGTTACGAGGAAACATGCAAATAAAAGCCATAACAATACCATCAAATGTATCATCTTCGGCTTTGCCGTAGTCGATTAAAATAATGTCCTTGGCCATATGGATTGAATTGGACACCATTATGGATTGAATGGGACAAGTGCATACCTAGCAAATGATCTGACTTCGGGAGCTCCTGCGTTCTAGTGCTTGGTTAATGGAAGCTATTCGGAAAATATTTCAATTTATTGATTCTCACTTCCAATGACTGAACAGAACGATTATGTTTGTCCTAATGGTGTCAGGTAAAAAAAACTGTTACGCACTTTCGAAAAGTCGATGGATGCCACCGCACCAGATGAAAGTTTAAGATTTTCTGCCGCATCTAGCTTTTCAAGAAAACAAGTTTGAGAGACACAATGAGTGTAAAGACCTGAACACAACTCATTTCGTAAATTGCACTTTTTCAAAAATACTACACCCACGTAAAATCTACACAAATATAAACTGTCAAAACAACGTTTTTTCCACCCTCAACAAAGAACCACAGCTTAAATAAATCAACATCACACTAAATTAAAATATGACTGCGACACAAACAAACCCACAGATTTATACAAACTAAAAGCAACTTCGTTGAGTAAGCTGTAGCGAAAATATGAAACTGGACATTCATGAGAGTAACAAGAATTTATTGCGGCCAGCAAAGTCTCCACGACTTGATGTTTATTTATACAGTTCAACCTGTCCGCGGTAATACGGAGTTTTATCCTTTTTATTTCAAGTAAAAAGTAGTGGGAAAGGGGAAGGTAGGAGGTGTATTTTTTATCTTTAAAGTGTTTGGTTTTGCACTGAGATTTAATAAATTACTTTTCACGCACCTGTGTTAGACAATTATTAGAAATCAGTGGTAAATGGACATTAATGGTATCGTGGCGATTTTGAAAATGCCAGCCTCATCACTGTGCAGTGCCAATAATTTAGCATGATTACTAAGCTAAGTGATAGCGCCAAACTCGTAGCTAAGTTGTATGCTGATTTAGTAAAGACAGCCATCAACACGCTAAGAGGAAGAAGACTTGACAAGTGTTGTAGTCACGGCAAAATTTAATGTCAGGGCATTATAGGCATAACCGTTCATATATTTTGACATCCATGCAAAAAGAATGTAAATTGTATACAAAGTATATCCTGCTGTGCCATTCAGGTCATACTTAACGCGAGGATAGACACAAATAAAAGAAACTGAACGCTAAACGTTTAAATAATCGTGTTTCATAGTCCACAAACTTCTTTTTGTTTGTGTAATAGCCCCCAAAGATTAAAATTTCTAGATTTCCTACACGACAAAAATGATTAAACTTTCGTTTCAATGATTGATTGTAATTTAAATCACTCACATAGAAAATTGTATCTTTCGTTTCATGCGTGTGATGTTAGTTCACTCCTCTCAGTCTTAATTTGCTTAGCCTTATACCAGCTATGCTGGGATAGATTTCTAAATATAAGCAGATGCAAATTAACATCAATATTTAACAAAGAGCTCATTACGAGTATTTCCAGTGTGTTCATTTTTCACACGCGCGCTCCAAAAAGGGACATCTAACAATTGAAATCTTTTGTATGCCCATCAACCTAAATATTGGACTCAACTTTCTGGCTAAATGCCAAAAATATCTGCTGCTAGGTATCTAAACATTGAAAGTAATAATATTACCATCGTTTCGTGAGGAATCCACAAAATCAGAGATTACTGTAAATCCACAAGAGTATTACGAGAATCTCTCGCAATTATGATTATGTCTGTAAAACCTAGATATTGGAATTGCTTTGACCAATTCACTATGCCGTAGCTATATTATTAGATATTCGAATTTATAGGCTTCTTCCATCTTATTCATTTGCTTTTTGTCCTTTATCATCGTCATGTCGATGATTCCCTTTATTGCAGTCAAAGTCCGTCCAAAGTGCAAATGGAATTCGGTATGTAAAGTATTTTTCAGGTATTTTTTTTACATTTTTATTTCGTAAAACATTTAATTTTAAGCAACCAATTTTAAGCTTTTTTTTTCCAAGTTACAGTTTCTTTTTTATTATTTTTTAAAGTATTATTCGTGATGACGTCATTTCATAGCCTGAATAGCTAAGTCTTTGCTACGTTTTCAGTACATACAAAAAACACTAAATAACTACAAAGTTGACATTGATGACAGTTGACGCTTGACAGATACGTGTTTTTATTTTGTTGTGAAATGTGAATGCTGTGATCGTGACTGTGATTTTGGGAAATTTTAATTTCTATCCATTATCCGTGCTGCGTATCCGTGCAATGAATCTGTCATCGACAACTAGTGCTAAATGCTTCGTACCGTCATGTAAAAACACTACAACAAATAGCCGACACAAATTGTTTGGAAATGTGAAAGAAACGCTAAAAAAGAAGTGGTGCAAGGAAGTAAATATGGAATACAAGCCTGGGCGTCGTCTTTTTTGTTGTGAAGATCATTTGAACGCGAAATTATCAGCGCGCGATGCATTCAAATAAATAACACAGTAACTAGCATTGACAGTTTTGATTTGGCACTGACGGTATGACAAACAAAAGTATTTTTTTTTAATTTATCTTGAAAAGCACGAAGGAAGTAGTCTATTCAGGCTACGTTATGACGTCATTGAGAGGTCAAATGAAAGTCAAATGATTACAAGTATTATTGTGAAAATAAACACAATCTTGTGATATAGAAAGCTAAAAATAGAAAAATAAGGCATAAGACCCTAAAATCTCCAAATGGTTTTGGAATCAGCATAGGTTAATTTTTACTTAACATATCGAAAGTGACCCATTGTGTTGAGGCAAGGCAGTCGCTTCATTGGTATACCACCAGACCTACCATGACCAGACCATGATGAATCTGAACTGGCCTATCAGTACCGCAATCGAAGAAGGGTCTTCCAGGTGGGCCATGGCACTAAGTGTCCTGGGCCTCGATTCTGCTATTACAATAGTGTCAGAATATTCGATCATTGATTTCATAATGATCAAGTTCTGTCAAATTTTGACAAGTTTGTTAATTCTACTATCATAATGGCGCCATTATGACTTCTCAATGAACAACCACTGACACTCCATTGAAAGAAATGTCATAGAATATTAATCTCGTACATGAAATCTAGCAAGAATAAATGATCGCATTTAGTAGTAGTTTTCGATAACCATTTGTACTAAGGGTTTTATATTAATGACCCCTAGTAGCAATTGCCGTTGGCTTCCTTATGCCAACAGTTGGGAATGTATTGGCAGACGGTTAGTTGTTCCGCCAACCTAAACTTGAAATAGGCCCATTGTCATAAACATGCACTATTTGCCCAACGAATAGCCAACAAAGGGCCTTCTGTTACTATTCCTACTGTTGGGTGATTTTGCAGGGATTTCAGTTCCAACTAACGATGGGCATGCTGCGTCTATTCCTACTATTGGGAGATTTTTGTAGGGATTTAAATTACTAAAACCACATTGGGCCAACTAACGACGGGCCTGCTGCTTCTATTCCTACTGTTGGGAGTTTTTTGTAGGGATTTCAGTTATAATAACAACTTACATAGGTCCAACTTAAACCTTTCAATGGCCCTGTTAGGGATGATACGTATATACTGGTACAGGCATAATTACCCAGTATGAGCTTACTAGTACTCTCTTAACTCTTAGTAACTCTTAGATTTACGAAACTTATTTTTTGTATTTTTGTTTATATTTGAGATTTATGGTTTATACTGTAAACAAAGTGCAAAATTGAAAATTAAGGATAATTTAAGAAGGACATTCCGTCACTAAATGTCCTTGGTGGGCGGTATATTCATGCCGAAACCGTAATGATAATATCGTAAAGGTTCAATAGTTGTACCCCAACCACGATAGATGGCGTTGTAGTCCAATTAGAAGTCGCTATCGTTGTGTTACCACGATTTGGTTGGGTTCGAGTGAATTTTAGTAAATGAATTGCCAGCTTAGGCGCGGGACGATCACCACGAGTGGCGTATGGCGTATGGCGGTGGCGCGGGTGCGCGGGAGGGCGAGTATGTGGCGCCACAACCTCGCGCACCCGCACACGTGTGCGCACACGCGCCACGCCAGCGCCGCGCCGCCGCCATACGCCACTTGTATATGACCCGCGCCTTAGATCAGAAAGCAATTTGGTTTTATTTTAACCCTATTAGTGTTCACACAAGGTTGTTAGTTCAACACTACCAGCTCGGTAGTAAACATTAGTAGTAGTTGAAGGCCCAAGTACTTACTTGGGCCTTCGTAGGCAAATCCACGTTGGCCCCATCGCAAGTTGGGCCTTCGTAGGCAATTCCACGTAGGCCATCAGTTTTGGGCCCAACCCGCAAACTGCCCGCCAATTGTATGCATTTACCAACTAACCAGAGGTATGTGGCCCAACTAAATGCCAACAAAAAATGCTACTAGGGACAATACGATAATGCCATTAAAACACAATTTTATTACGAGACCATTGACCGACCATTGTGAATTTAGCAGATTACGAACTTTAAGCAAAATGACAGTGGGATGAGAATGGAATCGTGTTGGAGTGACGAATTTATTAAAATAGCAGAATTAGGCCCCTGCTGGGAGTTTTTCACAAGATTTTTTTCTTTTACTAAGCCTGTTGTTGTCGACTGTTGAATTAGTCAACCTAAGGAAGCAGTTTACACTCTTGAGCCTTCCCTGAGGCGTCTCCATATTGTACAAAGGGTGACGTTTGCCTGTCTACTGTATGCTTTTATTTGCAAAACTTTGTCATAACAAAAGCTAGCTTTTTGCAACGATTGAACTAAATTTTGCCTGGTTGGTCTAGTAATCCCAAGCTCTGCTGAGCTTAAGATCTTAGGTTCGATTCCCAGGTGCTGGCAAAGCGATATTGAGTATTTCCACCAAGAATTTCTCCGAATTGTAGTTAGGATTTTTACTCGGTTGGCGTAAACATAACTGGCAAGATGTGGGCGTACATGTTTACCTTCGACGATCCTTTGGCGATTTCAAGCAAAATATTATTATGTTATGGTTGAGTGCAAAAATCAAAAAGTTTAGGATAGGTTAACTAATACTGTCAACTTTGCAGGTCAGGTCTACCTATCTATTTCAAGTAGGTGTGTTAAATACCACCCTAGGCCTATAAAGCTGTAGGTCAAACAAAATATTCGTTGGGTAACTCAAAAACATACCGCAAAAAGTCAATTCATCCCATTTAACCAATCGAAAAATCTAAACAAAGCATTAAAAAGGTCAGACTAAGATGCCTCCAGGGCTCAAAAAATAATTAAATTACGTGAATTTACCTCAAAGCATTTTACCGTGACAATCTTAAAGTAAATAAAAGGTTACTTAAAATATATTTTCCGCATTGTTCCTCCTTAAAATACCTGACCACAATACCACCGTAAAATTAAATATCATTAATCGTTTGGTTGGATATTTTTAGAGAAGACATCGTTACTTTTTTCTATGTAGTTTCTCATTTTATTCTTTATTGTACGCACAAAAACACATAGATTGCAATGGATGCTACAGCTAATGTACGAAGATAGTCAGCTTCGATCTCAAATGAATTCGGATAAGGAGCGAAGAATGCTCATGATTATTTCTTGGATGTGGAATAGAGTCAGAGTGTTATGCGTAACAGTGAATAGTAATTAGTGGAACCCGCCTCTATTACAAACACTACAAAGCACAACAGATATTTTTTGACTCGAACAAAATTGATAGAACCCGTTATAATTAAGATACCTCCTTCGAAACAGAAAAAAGAAGCAACAAAATTGATCGACGTAGTAAAGAATAATCGCAGAACATACCTACAAAAAAAAACGTCGAAATTGAGAATCTTCGCATTTCTTTAGTCTCCAGATCACACACAATCTCCGAAACCCATTAAAAGAAAACAACCAACTCGATTCGAATGTAACACGCAAACAGAATAATCGAAAACAAGTGAAGCAACAAATCCACGTATGCTAATACCACGTATATAACCATCTATTCCGATAATGTATATCCATCTAATGTATTCGTATAATCGGATCAGCTCGCTTTCTCTTCGCGCGGAAATCGATAAGATTAGCTGAGGACAGGAAGAAAACAAACGCGGAAGGTATGAAACTGTTTCTGTCTATGTATATGTCACCGTAAATTTGTCAAATACGTTTAGAAAATTATAATTATTGTGATTATTTAAGCAGAGTTGTTTTATTGATTTATTTTAATACATAATTTTAATCTAATGTGATTTAAATTTTAATTTGGACTTATATTTTGATGTTTATTTTATTTTAATGTTGACTTTAATGCTGATTTTTAAATTGATTTTAATTTTAGTTTTAGATGTGGATTTTAACTTTGATTATGATTTTTGATTCAAATAATGTAATGTGATGTATTTTTTTCATGTAATCTATATGGGTTTACTGCCTGAAATAAACGATATATTATTATTATATTGTAATATCTCTAGCGATATTGTAAAGTCTCAAATTATTGTCAAATGAACATACTGCTTACAATAAAATGCATTATTTTTTGTGAAATGCATGCGATGGTAGTCAACTCACGCGGTGTGGAAAAAGGAGGGGTCCCCCTTGCCCAGTGGTACCACTCTCATGAAAAGATACTGTACCATTCCTGAGAAATATCGATTAATATAACCTAACCTTAAAACACTTCATATTCCCCTAAAAAGCGTAGTCGACGCAGCCGCGCTTCGCGGGGCCCCTATTTCCGGGTGCAGGGTTTAAAGGAACCTAACTAACCTAACGGGGGGGTGCCCCAAGTCCCGATTATGGGGGCAGAGATGCTTCCGTATGTTCAGTTGACAATAATTCGAGATATTACAATATCGCTAGAGAGAAACACGTTAGATTGTAAAATAACTAGAGAGATGGGGTCCGAGTGCCCACTTAGTATTTCGGGAAATCGCCAAGCGGTTGGTTGACTCTTCACGTGACCAGAGGGCGGGCCTATTTTTTGGCCAAAGAATCAGTATAGCCATCCAACGTGGCAATGCTGACAGCCTTCTGGGCACTTTTCCTATTGGCAGCGATGTGGACAAATTTTTCGATGCCCTGTAACCCGTTTTTGATACTTGTACATATTTTTATTTCTATTATAGTGTTAGTGTGTATATTGTTAATAATTATTAAACTAGAGAGATTCTGTACTCTCGAAATACGAGTATTGTCAACTGAACATACTGCTTACAATACTGTTGACTTCCATCGCATATTACATTTCACAATATTATAGTTTAACTTCGATAGATTACAATCTACCGTAAAATAATGCGTTATATTGTAAGCAGTATGTTCAGTTGACAATATTTAGAGAGTTTACAATTTCGCTAGACAGATTACAATCTAACGTGTTTGACAATTTTATTGTGACATATATACATAAATGTATGTATGCAAAATTATTTGAATGAACGAGGTGGTTGATAGGCTTGAGGTTTGAAATTATTGGGATTCTCGGAAGCACCTTGCTTTTTTGTTTTGTTTGAAAGTTATACTCTGAGTCGTAATTATTACAAAGAACATGTGTATTTGTACAAAACCATTGTAGTCTAAGTAAGTCGTCGTCATTTGCCTTGCTAATGCTTAGGATCGGTTCCCAAACGCAGTCGAATTCGAGTACTTGACATGGAGCGACTGCCCATCAGACCTTCAAAATCCAGTTTTTACTGGATCGGACGATACCCCTTGTGACAGTGGTTGCCAGACAGTGTAGGCTCTAAAATAATAGCTAAAACTTTCTGTTTTTCCCTCTATACTTTTAATATAAATCAAGTAAGTATATTTAAGTTGTTGACATAGACCGAATCAATGCACAATGTTCATTAAAAGGTTTTGACTTTAAACAACACTAAATTGAGTTAGAAGTCTCGTCACCCATAATTCATAGATAATAAAAAGGATTTATTTAAATTTAAACCAATGTTAGGGCAATTTTATTATTTATCAACTCAAAATTTATTCTGAAATTACACTTCACACAAAAAGCCCTCCAAACTTTGCACAATTATCTCAATATTGTCCGAAACTATTTCAACAGAAGATCTAGATAGTGGACCTTCGCGAATAATTTGAATCGGCGGTCATTCGGCATTAAGTCCATTCAAATAATCCCTAGCTATCTGATCTTTTAACTAATTAACTATTTATGTAAATACTCTATCTGATTCCCTTGAAGGTGACACGGGAGTAATTATAAAGCTACTATATAGGTGCAATTCTGAAAGCGATTGTCACCGTAGACCACAGCGGCAAAGCTACAGTACCAGTCAATTACATGGAAAGACTGCCTCTCTGACCTCCACAACCCAGTTAGTACTGTACACCTTGGTACGACATTCGGGCCACTGACTGCCTCTAACGACTGTCAAAGATCTACCCAACCAACCAACGGCTTAGCGTGATTTCTGAGCGGCTTAGCACCCATCCACAGGCCAACCTAGGCATGCGCGGATTATCCTGCAGATCGATCCAAACTGAAGTTATTTTTTAACATAGTTTTTAAAGTCCTTTTACTAACACAAATTATGGACATTTTCTGAAATAAAAGGTTTTGTTTTATTTTATTTTATTTATTTATTCATTTAGAGCTCCACAGCAGCAAAGCCTATAATTAATCGCGGCAATATCAGCATCCATACATGTAACGCTTCATATAAAATACTGGCTTGACAAAAGGCTAGGCAGGTGATGAATGGAATTATAGTTCGGTAAAACCAACTAAAGCTCAATCCGCGTTATAATTACCTAACGTACTTGCCTGTCTCAGGGTTGTCACTTTTAGCTAAGTTTAAATTCAGTGCCTAGAAATGTGTTGTCTGGTTTTCATTGAGATCTATGGCATATTTTTTTTACTCTCTTATTTTAAAATTTAGAGGGGTGGGGATGGGTCTATCTTTCAAACGATTGTAACGCAATGTAACGCATTCAAAACATTGTTCTGATGAATGGATTGAATAGTACGGGTCGTGAAGGTGTATAAAGTTAAAATCTTACAATAAAAACTTGTTGGTCAATTAAGCGCAGCCACTGAAGGCGTCTGGATTGGAAAGCACATTTAATATACCTACATTAGGTATCTATCATAAAAAGTGGAGTAAAGTGACTAAAATATTATATAAAAAAACATCGTATAACCACCAAAAAACTATGTGACCTAAATGACTATGAGACTATATGATCAAAAAACTATTATCAAAAAAAAAAATTCTACAACAAAGACTGAAATTTACGATGAACACAATGTTTACTATTTGTTTTACCTTATATTTCCTAAACTACTAGACCGATTTACATGATTTTTGCATGGATATCGGTTTTAAGCCAAGTCCAACGTTTTTACACTAATTTCAACGTCATATCTTAATTAACAAAAAATCACCTTTTCAAGTTACGTAAATATGTGACACTAAACTTTAAATTACATTTTTCTTGGTCTTAATGGACTTTAAAATTGTGATGATGCTAATTCATCATAATACTATGAAGATTCCAATAAGATACCATCAAAAAAATACTTATTTACGACATAAAATTATTAGGTAGGTACCTATCACAAGTTTTCAAAACACAAAATTTTGATGGATAATTATTAATAATGGACACGTACTTTTTTGGTTTTGTAAATCAATGGTCAATACTAAGATAAAACGCAGCAAAACTCGGGAGTGGGGACTCGTGACGTCATTCAAAACTCATTCAAAATTATACTAAGGCGTCACGTTCGTAAATTTTGGTTTGTCTAACTGACGGACTACCTAAGTAATTAGATTTCTTTTGTCGTCTACCCTATTCGTCAATCATTTTAAATTACGTATTTTATAACTTTAAATATGGACTTAGTTACTATACCTACCTAAAATACTGAGAAATCGGCATAACTCAACGTAAACAAAGTCAAAGAATCTATTGTCAGATCAAGTACCTACCTACCTAACATTCTAGTGGGAAAGTAGACCTGCCTACTTCGTCTGTCTAATAGAAGACTAATACAACAAACAAATACTTAACTAGGTATCTCACCATCAATAATAAATTATATGCTAGAATAAGCGACTTGCTTACCTTTCCTGTTCAGTAGGTAATCTGAACAGAGACAACTCTGGAATAGTTGAATTATTTAGACACCCATACACACAGCAATAGGTTCTCCTGCGATAATCACCCATTTTTAATTTATTTACGTATGCCTTTATGCCGTGACGCGCGAACTTTGTGCGGTGTGCAAGCCTCGACTGGCGGCAGTAAGACACGGGTCGAGATTTTGTTAGAGTGTGCGTGCGGCGACGTAAAGATAGTATGACGCACACATACAAGCCGCGCGCGGTGCGTTTCTATGAAGATACCCTACTTGTCTTTTTTATACTTTGCCCATACGCTAGTATTATATTATATGGGCCCATACCAACAAATTACGGTTGCGGCTCCAGACAGAAAAACATCCATGCAAATAGGCATGACGACAATATCAGAAAATCGCGAATCCATTTAGTCCATCAGCAAAAAAGTTGTCCAGCTTGAAAATCAAAGCAAGGAGGACAAAAAATACATTACTCTATTAGAAAGCAAAATAGAAGAAATTCAGATAGGAATTCGAAAAACTAATTTTGTAATCAAGAACGTACCCAAACGAAGCAACGAATCTAAGGAAGACCTAATTGACATGATTATCTGTCTCTCCCGCAACTTAGAGTGTAATATTGCCAAATCGGATGTCAAAGACATATATAGACTACGAGGAAAAAATAGTGAAATCCTTAATCAACCAATTATTGTTGAGACAGGCTCCACCATTCTAAAGACTGAAGTTATGAAGATGGGCAAGGCCTTCAATATTAAACATAAGTCGAAGCTGAGTTGCAAACACCTTGGATTTAAATCCCAAGAAGATACACCCATATTTTTATCCGAACACCTGACCGCCAAGGGGTCCCGCCTTCACTTCCTGGCCCGAGACCTGACGAAATCGGGATCTTACAAATTTTGCTGGACTGCGTACGGAAAGATCTACGTGAAGAAAAATGAACTTTCACCTACCATAACAATCAGAAGCGAAGAGCAGGTACATAAGCTTATTCTGGATAAATGACTCTTAGAGCATGGTCATCTACTGTGCTTACGTCACAATTTACCTTACCTTAGTTATCATATGCTTGTTGTAATAGTTTTGTCCACTTTTTATTATCTTAGACGCTTTTTGATAGGTGCATTCATTAATTTGGGCTATTTGTTAATTTGCTGCTTGTCCTTATACTTTTGTACACGTATAATTATTCATGCCAACCTCAACATACCAAATTCCTACACACACACAAACACACACTGCACACTTAATGACCTGAATACCTGCACGTCCTCCTCAAAAACAATAATAACTCAGTATTGTCATCCGAACTGCAATCACATTTCTATGAGCCATAATTGTTTCAGTACCCTAACATGTAACAGCATCGACGTATATGACACTGTGACTACTACTGTCCTAATTAATAAATCCAATGGATAGTACCCTACGAACACTAACTGAAATAGACGAAATTGAAGTTGCACGAACATTTGAATGCGCCTGCACGGATTTACATAATCATATTACTACCGGTAAAAGCGATTTAACCATTATCTCGCAAAATATACGGAGTATCTACTGCAACTTTGATGATTTCACACTCTTATTATCCACATTTAAATTTGAAACCGACATCATAATTTTAACTGAATGTAGGCTACAATCTAATAAACCAATCCCGCAACTGAGTAACTACCTTTTCTTCTATACTACACGCCAACTTAATCAAAATGACGGAGTAGTTGTTTACATAAAAAAGTCTTTAAAACCAAAAGTTAAAGAAATAAGTCTGGCACAGGCATCTTGTCTTCAACTGGATATACTTAATAATATTATTCTGTGTGTATACCGGTCTCCGTCTAACACAAACGCAGACTGTTTTGTAGATTCTTTAAGCACACACCTCAATAGTTTAAACTCCCAGCAAAGTATTGTTATAGCAGGAGACATTAATATTAACCTTACAACTAAAGACATTGAGCCGCCGCATGAATATAAAAATAGGACAAACTACCTTAACATGTTATCACTATACGGCATTCTACCTGGACATACCCTACCTACTCGAGAATCGAACTGTTTGGACCACTTCATGATTAAAATTAACAAAAAAAAAGGTATCAGCATCTATTGCTATTCTACATACGACTATCACCGACCATTATACCACATTTTTGTCATTATCAAAGCTAAAAATCAAACAAAATAATAATAAAACTACATCATCTATTGACTTTGAACAGGCCTTAATACACCTTAGAGAAAATAACATTGCTGAGCTGCTATTCTGTAACGACCCGGACCGACTTACTGACCTACTATTATATAAATTGACTGAATCCATCAATCATAGCACTGTAATCCAATTAATTCCTAATAGCAAGCGTACCATTAAACCCTGGATAACCACTGGTATACTAAGATGCATTAGGAATCGCAATAAACTTCAAAAACAAACCCGCAATGATCCTTTTAATGAAGTTCTAAAATTAACTTATCGGCGATACCGCAACTTTTGTAATAATCTAATTAAAAAATTAAAAAGGAAGTTTGAAAGAGAACTACTTTCAAAATCAGTAACAAATAGTAAATTATTATGGAAAAATATTAAAACATTAACCTACACAAATAATTTTAAAAACTTAAACACGGAACTACTACACATTAGACCAAGCCCAGCTGAATCCGTAAATTTCCTAAATGATTATTTTGCAAACATTGGTAAAGAGCTAGCCCAAAAAATTAAACCTCTGAATAACTCTAATACTTTCCATTCAGAAAATCTACCATCACAGCCAAACTCGTTTGCTCTTTTAGATACTGATCCCAACGAAGTGGGCGGGATTTTGATGAGCTTAAAATCTGACAGTGCACCTGGCTGGGACAATGTGACAACTAGATTCTTGAAATACATAGGCCATGAAGTGGTTCCAATCATAGCCCACTTAACTAACCTCTGCTTCGCAAAGGGTATCTTCCCTGCGCCTCTTAAGCAATCCATCATCATTCCGGTTCACAAGGGTGGGGACGGAGACGATGTCAACAACTACAGGCCCATATCCATTTTACCAGCTATATCTAAAATAATAGAAAAACTAATAAATAATAGACTCTTAAAATATCTACACAACTTGAATATTCTAAGTAACACACAATTTGGATTTAGACAGGGTAGGTCAACCGAAGATGCGGTTGCTGCCCTTAGCTCTCTAGTAGCTGATAATCTGGATAGGGGTAGTAAATGTCTGACTTTGTTTCTGGACTTAAAAAAGGCTTTTGACACCGTGTCTGTTCCCATCCTAATAAACAAATTGGAAACTGCAGGGGTGAGGGGAATCCCGCTCAAACTTTTTAGAGACTACCTCTCAAACAGGAAGCAGAGGGTTAAAGTGGGAGACCATGTAAGTTTGGACGCGGATGTCACATTTGGAGTCCCCCAGGGAAGCGTGATTGGGCCTACGCTTTTCCTGCTCTATATCAATGACCTCTGCAATCTTAAAATTAATAAGGCAAAAGTTTTTTCGTATGCCGACGACACTGCTGTCGTCTTTACTGGGTGTACCTGGCGTGAGGTTGCCTTAAGTGCTGAAACTGGCATGACCCAAATAGCTAGATGGCTCACAACTAACCTACTCACATTAAACACAGCTAAAACAAATTATATATGCTTTAGTATATCAAATCGTACACAACCAAGTACAGATTTTAGTATAAGAGTGCATACATGTGACGATACACAGAATTGTTCATGTCCAACACTAGACAGAGTGTCACAGACCAAATATTTGGGTGTTGTTGTTGACCATAGACTCTCCTGGTACCCCCAGCTTGAACAAGTTACTAATAGGGTTAGAAAACTGAGCTGGATCTTCAGGACTCTGAGACATATTGTACCAAAAAATGTTCCCTCAAACTCAAAAACCCCCAGACATCTCCTCAACGAAATATACTTGGCTTTGGTACAATCTGTCTTAGTGTACTGCATCCCCATATGGGGAGGAGCGGCTAAGACTAAATTTATTAACCTTGAGCGGGCACAACGTGCTCTGATAAAAATAATGTATTTTAAGAGGATTAGATATCCTACACAAAGTCTTTTCCAAATTAGCGACTTACTCACAGCGAGAAAATTATATGTAGTCAAATCTATTCTAAAGTCACACAAAACCCTACCTTATGTCCCTGGCCAAACCTTGAAAAGAAGAAAAGACATAATAGCAGAAGTTCCCCAGACGAAAACAAAGTTCGCCAGCATACAATATAAAAAACGCTCAGCTCAGCTATACAATAGATTTAATAGAGAGATTTATGTACATAACAAGAAACTACATGAATGTAAAAAAATAGTAACTGGTTGGATTAAACCTCTTTCCTACGAGGACACGGAGGCGCTGTTAAAATAAAACACAAACCGAGATCATTTTCTATCCCATACACCCACACAGCCATACGCAAGGCACACCCTTTCACATATCAACGCTTACACTCTCAACACTCACTCACTCATCCACTCACCCCACACCCACACAACACACCCCCCCCCCCCACATAGGATTACATCATACACTCACTCACACACCCCTCTCCATACACACCGTCTCGTGACAAGCATATTCACTTTCTCACTTTTGTTTATCTTAATTTTGTATTTTTCATTTTGTATATTTCATTTTGTTTGATTTTATTTTTTTGTATTTTTCTAATATTGTAAACAAAAAACAAGTTTGTTAATGTTTATATGTTATGGAAGAGTGGAGTTTCCTAACACAGGCCTTAGACACCTAAAAGGAAACTCCAATCACTAGATTGTAAGAAAAACTTGACAAAAACAATAAATAAATTTTTCATTTTCATTTTTCATCAGTTAGAGTATTGGAAAATAATGGACACGTATTTTTTGTTTTTGTAAATCAGTGAATATTGACAAAGATAAAACGCAACAAAACTCGGAAGTGAGGGCTCGTGACGTTAGAACTAGCTAAAAATTATGCCAAGGCGTAACGTATTGAGAATTTTAAAAGCGTCGTATCTTCGTCAATTTTGGTTTATGTAACAAAAGAAAAAATACGGGTCAAATAACATTGATAATCTAACTGACGGACTAATTAAATATTTTTTGTCGTCTACCCTATTTTAATGAAGTATTTGTCAGTGTCCTCTGTCCATAGGCAGTCCAATGCTTCAGTTTGACTGATCCTTTATAATAAAACTAGTCTGCCGCTGCGGTTTTGCAGTTGCGGTCTTCCTTCGGGATTGTACCTTTACTTACATTTTACCAGGTCTATAAATATTTGGGTCTAGTCTTAGATAGCAGTTGATTAAGTTGCATTAGTTTATCTTAATGATGCTCTGTAATTGAGTTTGTGGAATTTAAGGGCTCATTTAAACGCGTAAACAAGAAAAATACTCCTTGAAAAGCGGTGTATTTTTCTCGGTCAAAAAATAAATTAACAGTTGGATTGCTGAGGTTAAAGCTCATTTGGTTTAGATTAAGTGAATAAACTGTTGTGTGGTACCTTTTTATTTTCATTTTTGGATTTGTAAAAAGTGGGACGAACTGTAAGTACCTTCACTAATTATAGGCGTGATGTTATTACCTTATAATATTTAACCCCCGATGCAAAAACGACGGGGTGTTATAAGTTTGATGTGTCTGTCTGGCATTGTAGCTACCGAACGTATGAACCGATTTTCATATTGTTTATTTTTGTTTGAAAGGAAGAGAGGTAAGCCGTGTTAAGGAACTTCGCTCCAAAAAAAATATATTTACCTTGAAATTACGACCCTACGTGTCGGGGTTTTTTTTTTTTTTAAATTTTATAAAATTGCACAGACGCGTGGGTGATATTTTATATCTGCGTACATTCAGGTAGACCGCTTACAAAATTGGTATTCTATCTGCTATCTGATTTTCACAGATTTTTCTGTTATTTATCTGCCTATTTCAGATTAAAAACACTCAAAGGAAAGCATTGTGATGCCTATATCCCGACTGAAGTCTTAAGAATTTAATAAAAAGTGACCGTAAAATCTTTCCTAACCGTTTTATTTCATTTTTGTCGGGGTTTTTATATCATATCTTTATAAAATAAACGTAGAAATGAAGAATGTTCTAGACGGACGGCTATAAAAATATTTTTAGTCATCCTCAAATGGAATGAAGACTGTGGGCCGTTAAATTATACTATTACAAGAGTTTTTTTTTTGTATTTTAACTTGAAAATCACCGTATCTTATCGTATGAATATTAAAGTTTCTTAAATACAACTTATCGTAAAATATGATTGTATTGTAGTAAATTAACCTCTTGTGTTTTGATATTATTTTATATCCTACTATTATGTTCCCGAGTGTGGCAAGCGAATTTTAGAAAATCTGGGAATGCAGATTTGTTTCCTTTTTAAAAATAAAGGAAAAAAGAGTAAAATTTTCTATCTCCAGACAATTTTTGGTATTTGGAATCTTCAGGGTGGAATATAGTTTCAAGTATTTAATACATTTTTTTTTAAATAATTTGTTCCAAGTTTTGCCAGTTATTTTAGTATTAGTAAGTCCCATGAATTAAAAGTGAGCCTATTGGTATTAACTGCTCACAAATCTAGACTCGGGGTACTGCACCACAGAATAAATAGTACAATTACTGTGAAGTACTGCGAAATCCCTGATTAAATAATACATTAGTTCAGTAAAACTCTCCATTCACAATCCTCGATTTGCCGCAGTCCACTCCCGGCAAAAATTATCGGAATAAACACAACGTAACATGGCGAATGACGCGACAATGGAGGCGGCAACAAAGCGTCCTTTGTTCCGTTCCATTGTCGTGCCGATGGAAACATGTTGCCAGCGTGTTTTCAACGTAACGCGTCTAACTTTTTTAAAAGGTAGAAAATTGGAAGCGCTCATCTGACGGCCATTGTTGGGGCTATTTATTATCTAATAAGACTTTCTGTTGGGTTTTACTGTGAAAGGTAATCTGTGGGATTTAGTGGAATTGGAAAGAGACTTGCACTCAGTTCCTCATTCGGTAGTGTACTTTTTTTTTGGGTAATCAGCTAAGTCTAAGTCTCACCCGTATGCAGAGTCCTCGACTTGACTCAAAACCGTCTTGACACGCCTACTTTCCACCCCATTCGAGATATTGACAGCTAAAGTTTGTTTATAATTTGACATATCCGCCCACTTTTCTGTCAAATTCAACGTACAGTAGTACAAGAATCTTTTGACACTTGAATGAAGCCAACAGGGGGGCGCTGATGGTTAACCTTTTGTTAATTGTTTTGTAAGAAATATTTAGAAAAGAAAGAGATGGCTGCATTAGTTTTGATGTTTGCCCCGCGCCAGAAGATTCTTGAAATCGAGAAACTTACGTTGTGGGTGATATATGTACCTACTGAAATTCAAGTTTGACGTGTGTATAATTATTTTCTTGAGATTGTCTAGAAATAGCGAAAGTAAGATGAATTTTGAGGAGTATGTCGATTATGCGAACGATACGTCATATAATTATTTATCGCGATGATATTTACGCAATGCCGATAACCCATTTGACTTTTACAACAACGAACAGTTCCAAAGACGATTTCGGTTTCAGAAGGAAACCGTGCAGAATTTTATTTACCCTTGGTATTTGAAAGTGCTAGCGTAGTTCTGATCGTGGACTATCAATTCCGACAACAATCCAGCTACTGCATACTGATCGGGGACAGCGGCTATGCCCAAACATCGTATATGTTCACGCCTATGCTTCATCCACAGACTCCAGCTGAGTTACAATACAATAGGGCTCACATAAAAACAAGAAACTTAATTGAGCGATTCAAAGGGGTCTGGAAAAGGCGATTTGCATGTCTTCTCAGTAGAAAATTACAAAACAAATTACCAAACACCTTGAATATCATTAGTGCCTGTGCCATACTCCACAATATTTCTATCATGGTAAATGGAGACATGCGGACGCCAGAACCCAGAGTGGTCCAACATAATTCTGCTGCCGTTATCCGAATGCAATTAGGCTCGGCGCAGTATGTTTCCATTTTTTTTATCCTATTTCTTTTGACAGAGTACATCCATCGTTTCTTTGGTCTTCCCCTACTCTTATTATAAATATTCGTAATCAAATCTTTCTTCACAACATGTTCCTCATTCAGCCGCATCACGAACTCATACCATTACAACCATAGACTTACCACAACTTTTCAGACGTCTTCCTCTTTGTATTACTTTGTTATTCCATCCATTCACATGACACTACACATCCGACATTCATCTGAGCATTTTCATATAAAATTGCCTTTCATTTTGTTTTGTAGCCAAACATTGTGATCCGATGACCTGGTAAAGGTTACGGGAATCCGTTGGATGCGAGTCGCACGGCACCGGTCAATGTGGCAACACTTGGGGGAGGCCTATGTCCGGCGGTGGACGTCTTTCCTTTCGGCTGGAATGATGATGATGATTTTGATCCGTACAAGACAGCAGGTCTTACCATTTATTTGCCTAACCGTGGTGCCTTGATTTTCTTTGAAATCGTTCTCTTCACACTATGGAAAACTTTAAAAATCACATTATTTTCGTATGCAGAAACTGTTCGAAAGATTAATAATGTCTATGGGTACTGTCATAACGGATTGGTCGAAGAAAGCAATGTTTAACAAAATTGGAAAGCCATGGGAGAGGCCTTTGCCCAGCTGTGGGACATAGCGGGCTGATATAAAGTAAAATAAATAGATAAATAACCAACCCGTCTTGAGCAAGTTTGGTGATCAATGCTCGTGCCTTCTCAGTATGAGAAGAGGCTATTGCCCAGCAGTGGGACAGTAATAGGCTGGTATTATTTTTGTAAAAGAAAACACGGTTCATTTTTGGTTCCAACGTTCTCGTTCTGAAAACTTTTACCTGCAGCCTGTGCAATGGACGGCCGGAGACCATAGTTGCTAATACCTATTTTCCGTCGCGTTTAATTTCAAAGCTACCTAGTATGTAGGAGGAATTAGTAATTCATGATTATTACTAAGAATTGCAAGCACTTGCTCCGTGGTAAATATATATTGAGCACAGTTTCTTTCCCAAATCGGTGGGTATTTGGAAATGTTCATTGTCGTGGAATTGTAGGAGCTATTTATCAAGATCGCGTAAATAATATAGTCGTGACAAATAATCATAATATGGAGTATCGTACACATAAAAGATGAATACAAGCTTAATTCATTTGGTATTTCTAAAGCATGAGAATGAAAACATCGTGAGGAAACCGGCATGTCCTAGAACCAAAAATTCGAACACATGGGAGCATTAATAGGTTGATGATGATGATGGTGATGAAAATGTTAACGCAGCATTTTGAATCTCAGAGAACAAGAGCGAGCTTGCATAGGTAGCTCGTGAATTCGTGATGTTTGGGAACTAATATTGGTTTATTTTTTTAATTTAGCAAGTTGTATGAGAAACCAATGCGGTACATAAGTTGCTTACCGAACATCAATTATTTTAAATAGTTTTTGGCTAAGGTTGTTTTGTTTTTTTATTTAGCCCCCAACCTACATCTTTAGTATATTTGTGTTGCGGTATTATACATATACTCGTAACTCGTTAATATAGTACATTCCTTGAGTTTAAGAAACTTTTTTTTTTTTTTTTTAATCTACTGAACGGATTTTGATGATATTTTGCACACAGATACTTTAAAACCTGGATTAAAACATAGGATACTTTTATCCCGGTAGTAAGATCTCATGGGACAATAATGAAACTTCACGCGGGCGAAGCCGCTGGCAGAAGCTAGTAATAATATAATCAGATCGAATACTTCTAAGCTGCTCGGTTCATCGTTCATCGTCGAAGCCAGTTATGGCAAGAGAGGTTCCCACCACCTTACAAATTGAAGCCCCAAGAACACAACCTGGCTACGGACAGACATTTTTTTTTGTTTCGCATGGGAAATCAAAGAAAACCCATCCCTGTTCCTTCCTCGCCCTTTACCTACAGTGACCTGCAGTGGCCTATTTGGAAAGCTCTGAATCGATTGCGTACACAAGTAGGCCGCTGCAAAACATATTTGGCAAAATGGAGTATTATTGGTTCCTCCAATACCGAGTGCAAGTGCGGCGGTCCGAACCAAACTATGCCGGGGCTATCTGCTGAAGTGTCCAAGGTGTTCGTTTACCTGCACTTGTTACGACCTGAATAGCGCCTCTGCCACTGCAATAAACGTGGCCACCTACTGGGGCCAAACTATGTGCGTGTGGATTGAGGGCCACTTTGTTAAAATTCTTTGAAAAAGTGCTTAGGATTTAGAAACATTCCCAAAGAATTGTGAAAGTTGGAATGCCATTTTGTGAAAGTCAATTAAGGGTGTTATGGACTGCAAAGTTAGTATAGAAGTACATCGATACGACAAGCAGAAGAAGGTTCATCTTCCGACTGAATTCTTTGCTCAACTCTGGACGACCGGAACTTGCTAATAGAGCAAACTGGCGAAGAAAAGCTCAGAAGCTGTGAGCTCATAAAGCACAGCTGGGTTGGAGAGACCACTATGAAGCCGCGACGGATTGGAGGCAGCAGGGTACAATTTATTAAAAATTGCGGTTTCAAGGGTGCAAAAATGCAAAATCTGACACTTCCTTGGATTTTACCCCTATTTTTCTAAATAAGTATGTATGCATGTATGCTCCAGTTTTTTATGTTGATAATTGTGTGATGTTTATATTTATATTTTTGCTGCCTCGTAGGTCCACTAGTCATAAACTGCACAGTGTGAGGTTATGGGTTCGATTCCCAGGCCATGCAGTGTTGTTGGGTTTTACTAACCCATAGACTGGATCTAATGTTACGTAGGACTAAATGAAAATGAAAAATCATTTTCTTTGTTTTTCTATGTCTTTAAATGTGTTATGTAGATATTTTACTTATTTGTTATACATACGTGATACTACTTTTATAATAAAAATCAATTGGCTTGCATAATGTGTAATAATTTATTTTTAATTTTTTTTCGGCGTCCTCCCTTGCAGCCTCACTGAATTGAAGCAACTGCGCGGCACTTAAACGGTCCAGCTTTGCATTTTAGTAGGCTTCCTCCACTGCCTTTAATAGCCACTTCCTCTCCTGCATTTTCATCTGGCGCAGTTCTTCCTCTCTTTCTTGAATCCGCTTTAAGTTTTTCACTTTTAGCAAATGTGATTCTTGATCTCGTTCCTCATTCCCTTTTAAATTTTTTGGCCGTGCCTCAAACTCCATGCCCTCGGACTCACAGCCTATATGTTATTTGGTACTTACGCGGTACTTGCGCGTATTATTTATGGAGTTATATTCTTGGGTCAGGCGAACCCAAGCATTTTTTTTGCTGATGGGCTGCCCGTCCACGTCGTACATAAATGGAGCTTGTACTTGCGCACAAGTTCCAGTAAGCAGGATTTTTCTCCGGAGGTAAAGCAAACCTTGAGGCCATTTTAAATTCTTGAGAATGATTCTTGAATGATGAAAAAATATTTATTTGAAAGTTAATCCGTTGTAAGCGGTTTTATGATTTTGTTCTTTGACAGATGATGTCAACCAAGAACATTCGATCGAACATCAATTTATGACATCTCTAGCATTGTGACGTATTCTATTAAAACATTTTTAGCATATAAAGCAGCTTGCAACCTTCATGCAACATACTTATTTTGAGATTGATATGGGCAGCATGTTTTGCAGGTAGATTAAGGTGAGTACTCATATGAGCATTTCAACGAATTGTAATGTTTTTACGAAAGCTTGGCACGGTGTTCAACGTATTTACTTGTAACATTCCTTTGGTTTCCGTCAAGAATGTGTGATGTAACATTGGTTGATAATTTTGGGAATAATGATAAAACTACAAGTTTGCGATTGAAAAGATGTAAAACGACAATAAAATAAAAGAATATATTTAGATGGTTTAGACATCTTGATAGAACGAGTAAAAGGCGACTAAAAAAAACCGAAAGAGAACGTAGGAGGACATACTTTATTGGTACCTAAAGGTTTCTTAAAAAAAGTCAGGTGGCAGTGCTCGAGTCCTGCGTGCGTGTCGCCGCGTGTTCCCAGATATATGAACGTGAATGAAGCAAACGTAGTACCTAAATCAAGTTTTAACAAAGTGTTAAGCAGCTTGGTGTCTTCATGACTTGTTGAAAATACATGTTTTAGCTAGTCTGTACTCACCCTATGAACATAATTTTGTAGGCGTGTCGGAGGCGGTGGCCTGCAGTGGTTTCCTTGTTACCATGGCAACAAAGACCGTTTCAAGCAAAAAAATGGTCTTAAGCAAGTTTTTGGAATACGGGTGTAAGTTCATAGATCAGGTAAGTTGTAAATACCAATAATATAAGATAATAAAGAAACAATCTTTATTAAGTAATTAACCAGTGTAACCGAAACAAGATAATATTTTGAAGCATAAGCCAATTAAAACATTTAAATCCTATAGATTAAATTATCCATTGCCGACTTAGAGAGTCACACCAAACTATTACACCACTATGACAAACAGGATTTTTTCCTCGTTTGTCATACCACTGATTTTTCCAGACCATTTATTACTAAATAGTGCTGTCCTACCTACTTAGATTTGTGAGAGTTGTGTTCATGCTGTCGATACTTTTGAACTTTACTTTACCGTAAACATCATTACATTCATCATTCACCGTGTAATTACTGTAAAACATGATACAGGCCGTTTAACAATTATTAAACTTTGGTAAATATGATTTGCTCATTGAGTTTCAATTTGCATTCCCCGAATAACTACAAAGTCGGCTTTTACACAAACAAATTATTCCCAGAATTATTGTAATAACCTTTAGTGTAATCAGGCTAATATTCACACTGCTGACCGTGGACCGCGGGGGTCCACAGTGCCTATTGGTTGATACCATAATGTTTTCAAGATTTTGGTTAAAAGCATGACATGCTTCCTCGCGATTTTTTCCTTCACTACTTTGAGACTAGTGGTTGATGAAATAATTACACCCAGTTATTCACCTGACCGGGTTTGAAATGGACCTGGACTAGGCGTCAATCGCACGTAATTCAGCAATGACCGATACAAAATAGAGATTGCCGATCGGCGCGAGCCACTTAAAAGCGGAACATAATATTACGTAGTTTTACGGTTGGTTTTGTTGTTCACAAAATAAAGCCAAATTGAATGTGCCGACTTGAAACGATAAGTTTAAAACAAAGGAAATAAAAAGAACTACTCACTATTGAATGAGGCGACATAGTCGACACTGCTAATGGCGGCAAGCGGGATGGTACTTAGACTTTTTGCTAAACCCGAGCGAAGCACTGCTATTAGTTAGTTCATTAATCTTTCCTTACATATTAATGAGGGTATTTTAATTTTAATTCCGTTAATGGAATTTGTGTTGAAAGTTTTCGAGTGAAAAGGTTTCATCGTAGCCTCGACTGAAGATGATGGCGAACAAGCTGATTGCAACCTTAACTTTGTTGGGTAAAGTTGAGGTTTGGGTGACAAACGTGGTGTCATTGAAGAAATTAAGTGGCTTCTTTTATAAATAGATGCCACAGATTCTATGTAAGGAAATGTTTGGCTACTTTAAAGAGAGAAAACAAGATTAAAATCGTAAACAAACTGTTGAATCTTTGCACCAGAATAAATGTGACATTTATGAGAAGAGAAAGTAGTGGGCCTCTTTTAACAGACCTAAAAAATGCGTACATTAAGACTCAGGTAGGCACTTCGCTATGTGTAAAATTTTTAATCATCACTGCTCTCAAAGTGATGACGGGCAAAATCGTAAGTAAAACGGCATGTTTTAGAACCGCAGATACCAAGACAAGTGTCTTGGTCAGCCTATGTGGGATTATGTAGGCAAGTTAGCCTAACAGCAATGTTTTTCAACTGTAAAATGCCCAAGGATTACCAACCTGCTTATAAGAAGGTTTCTTATCC
Organism: Xestia ashworthii; assembly: GCA_950022955.1. Lineage (NCBI taxonomy): Eukaryota > Metazoa > Arthropoda > Insecta > Lepidoptera > Noctuidae > Xestia > Xestia ashworthii. The sequence goes on from OX465557.1 coordinate 1,289,562, forward strand.
GTGATAAACCACCTCTATCTAAGAAAAAAGGATACTTTGTTCGACCCTTTTCTATCTAGACCCGCAGACGATTTATTTTACTGACTGGGGCCTAAAGGTGCAAACAGCCTGTGTAAGTTGATAGTAGTACAATGGACAGTTTTTGTGTAACCTTGACATACTCGTAGCTATTGAAAACTTGACATAAAACATGTAAGGTTATACTTCACGCCTGTAATTCCCAAAGGGTTTGGCAGAGTTGCCAGATCTGCATGTCGCCAGTTATGTCAAAGTCCCATGCAATAGGGACGAGCCTATTGTCATTATTTTGGCCTGGATCCGGACCCCGGTCTGCTACGGAACAAACAATAGTACATTTTGATACAAGTGGAGAAAGTTTGTTATTGTGTCCGAGGCGGAATTAACACACGAGCCGTAGGCGAGGGTGTTTTTGAGCCGAGAACTTCAATAACAAATGTCCACGTGTGTCAAACGACGTTTTTCTATATTATACTTTTAAAGAAATGAAATAAAAGAATGAAAAATATTTCTGCCATGAAGTATTACGAAACTATGATTTTAATTTTTTTTTCACGCTTTGCTTTCGCCAGGTTAAAAAGCAAAGGTATGAAGCTGCTTAACAGCCTAACATAATTTTTTTTTTCATGTTTATTATATTCTATTTATAAACTCAATTTGAAAATTTAAAAATTGTTTAGGCCCTATAAACGTATATTGCATTGCTGAAATTAAAAAAATAAACATTCACTTTGGACTAAGGATTGGACTAAGTATAGGTATAGTTATCTGTGGCAATTTTCATTCCCGCACATGTGTTGGAAAACTGTCAAAAAACGCACACGTGTGAAATACATTGCATGTTGAACCTAATCGTAGTGCGAAAAGAGTCAGTGTTCGAGGAAGAGTATTAAAAAAAAATCATAATCCTTTAACTTAACGTTATGTAAATTCACAGGCTTCAAGGATTGTTGAAAAAAAGTTCCGATATTAGCCACTCGCTACATACATACATGTACACTGTTCAGCTTCATACACGTGAACACAAAAATACTGTTTATCCAATAGAAACCTTGAAAAAGGTTTAACTATTTTCATTTTCCGTATAATAAAACAGCTGTGGGGATTTGTTGCTACGTACGCCGTAGCAACAAATCCGCAACAAGCCGCTGTTGCTACGCTTGCTACGCTTTCGTAGCAATCAGCTACGCGTCGAGTAAAGGCTGCTACCCACTTTGCGGTAGCAATGTGGATGTAATTAAATGCTCCGTTTTAAACTGAAATCTCTCTTCCCCTATTTATGTGACTATTTTAATGAACGACGGACCCTAACTATTCCTTTACATGAATTCTGAGCCAGTTTGTTTTTTTGTTGTTTTTTTTTTATTTGAAGAACTTTACATTATGAAATAATTACTGTAACATAACATCACACCAATAATCACCAAAGGTGTACCTAATAGTTCTTTAAAGTTTCCCATGTTACAGGAGCGAGCCCATTGCCAGCAACTACGTTCAAATCCAAACGTCCGTGACTGCTACCAAGAAGTTCATATTGGCAAAACCCAATAACATTAACCGATCCGGGAATCGTTCCAAGGACCATACTCAGCAGTTGCACTTGCAAGACCAATGGCGGACACGCAGTCGCATTACGTAATAATTGTAATGTTAAACGACGAAGAGACACAATATTTAAACAATTGACATAAATCTCCTGGAGATTTAGTAACGGACGGAAGGATAACATAAAATTCCTTTTAAATTACCAAGTATTTGGAAAAGTAAACCTGACCTTTCGCGACTGAAAAGCGTTATTAAAATAACTTCAAATTCATATTATTATCATTCATTGAATATTTCATAATTTCAATTTACCTTAGTAATATAGCGTGGTGTCTTTAGCTAACTGAAACTGGAAGTAATAAAACATCTCTAATGATTGTATTCAGATATCCAGCTGTTTACTTTGAGAACAATTGATTTGAATTGAGGCGTGCTCGGTATATTAATAAATGCAATGACATCCTTTGCTCTTAGCAGAATTAGAATTGTGATTTCACGAACTTTTATCCAAACTTTGAAATTAGATGTAAATGCGTGTGACTTTTTATACAGAAAAACAATAGTCAAAACAAGATTATTTTACACTACTTTTTTAGTCGGTCCCATACAAAAAAAATTGATCATTTTCATGAGTACTAGACGCCCTTAAAGTAACTAAAACGACTCAAAAATGGTATTGAATGTGTCTGTTTTATAACTGTTAGTCTGTGTCATCCCACAGCTGCGCTAAGACCTGTTCTCCCCATGACTTCCAAATCCTTTGATCCACATATTATGGAAAGGGGAAAAATTGAAAATGGGTGCTCAACCTGCCCTGGCTGCGGTCCGTAGCTCCGTGCCGTGGCTTCACTAAAGTGGAAAGGAGGAGGAAGAAGAAGCTCTGTTCTCGTAACCTGTGTGTGTACTAAAACTGGGGAAGTGGTGCAGTATTTGCAAGTGAAAACTAACTGGACTCTGAGAGTCGAAAGGTTGGAATCGCGCCACAACATCAACTTCAAGTCATTCGTGGTACGAATTCCAACCCACCATCTACAGACCTGCATGAAGGCTTTTCGCCGAAGGGTGTCGTGTATCGACGGTTTCGAGTTACGCGACACCACGCAGCGAAACACGACGCCGACAATGTTGGTTTAAACTATGTATTAGTATAATATTATTGTCGTTAAATGTTATTTTGTGTATTTTATCTCAGGGCCTTAGTTGCCTGATAATAAAATAATGAATAACTATTTTACTAGTTTGAGTAAAATCACCGAATGACGAGACAAGCCAAAATCACAACTGATTTTACAGTTTTCCTTTTTAGCGTATTGATGGCTGAACAGGCTTCTGGATGATTTCCCAGTCCTTCCCGTTTCCTTCCTACTTTAAATTTGCCGCCATTTGCACTCGCTGTGAGTGCGACAAGGACAACGCATCGCTCCCGCCATCTGACGGCGTGAAGAAAAAAAACCAGTTCGAACTCAACCAAAAAGCCGGCCGGCAAGAAAATCCGCGCGCGTGCGGTTAAACCACAAAAATATCGCGAAATACGACTGCTAGTGATACAGTGTGGTGATCTCCTGGCTCCCAGCATCCTGTGAGTACCTGACCTTTCAATTTTATCCTTTAGCCTGTTTCCGAATAGAAAACTTCAAAAGCGTGCTTGGCTTCACGTGATACTCAATCATATTTGTGGTCCATTTCGAGCGCGAATACCTGTAGATTACAGTTTTTTCAAGCATTCTCAGGTTCAATTTCAATAAAAAACTGAGATTTGCTACATTTTCGCATTTTAAAAGTATTATCCTACAAAATTGTGTTGGTCATACTCGCAGTGTATCTGACGCGGATTCAGTTGTCATCTTAATTTTAGTCGGGTTATATTACAATAATTCACATAATTTACGTAATTTATTGTTTGTAACCTATTATCTATAACTATTCACGGTATTAATACACTAACAGACATTATTACAATACTATTTCACCTAAAGATACTGATTTACACCTAATAAATCTCAACTTAGGTTTTCATACTTTCTTACATTATTTTACGTAGGTACCTACTTACGAAACAAAATGGAGGAGGGTAAACTTAAACTTCTTCAATCTCAACGCGAATATGTTTATCGTGATATCCAAATCCTTTACGACTTATCAAAATCTATGATTCAAGATCGTTCAAAGGTATCGTCGTTCAAGGCGAGATATACTCGAATTCATTCAATTCGCGAAGAATTTGTTGCGGTATGTAGTAAAATACAAACTTTGGAGTTAGCCATGAAACCTGATGCACAAGTGTGTCAAAGGTCTTTGAGTTCGTTTGATGATTTGTACTATGCCGTAATCAGTGCAGCGGCTGACTTGCAGATCACTGATACGAGCGGTAACGTCGACGGGACGTCGTCGCGGGCGACGACGCCGCCCGCGCGGGCGGGGGCGTCGGACTTCCTTAACGCGCGGCTACCTAAACTTGAGTTACCCAAATTTGATAGTAAAATAGAAAACTGGCAAACATTTTATGATATTTACAAAACTTTAATTCACGATAATAATTCAATCTCGCCAATAGAGAAATTTCATTATTTAGCGTCTTGTTTACAAGGCCCGGCTTTGTCTATTGTTAAAGGGGTTCCGATGACCACCGATAATTACGAAGTAGTTTTTAATAGTTTGATCGAACGTTATCAAAACAAGCGTATTATAGCTTTAACATATCTAGACAAATTCTTCAACCAGCCAGTTTTAAAATCGGGTAACTTCCAAGATTTACAAACTTTAACAAACGTAATTTATGAGGCATACCATGCACTCCAAGCTTTAAAAATTGAAAATTTAGGTGATTTTATCTTATTCTGTTTAACTTCACGCGCCCTGGACTCGGACACGCGTAATCGTTTCGAATCTCAGAAAAACATTTCACAAATACCTACCTTTTGTGAATTGTTAAAGTTTCTTCAAGATTATGTTAAAATCTTAGAAACTAGTAATTTATCTTCTAAATCTAATATCAATAACAATCCTAACCCTCGTAACATTGAAGGGAAAAAGCATTCGCCCGCGTCTAGTAGGCAAAATAGCAGCGGATCAAAACGCTCATCTTATCTCGCAAAATCTATCCCACCTGCAAATGTGGCTTGTGCTCATTGCAGTGAAGCGCACCTGATTTATCGGTGCCCTACCTTTCAATCCTTAGATTCTCGTGCTCGACTCGCGTCAGTACAAGGTAAAAACAATATGTGTACTAATTGTTTACGTACTAATCACGTCATAGAAAAATGCATATCTAAAATGTCTTGTACTGTGTGTGGATTACGTCATCATACCCTATTGCATATTGACCCAGCGCCCTCCAGCGCCAGCGCAACCACTGGAGCGAACGTTACAGCTCATTCTCACGCCACCGTTCCCAACCGCGATATGGTTTTACTTGGGACATGTCAGGCGCGCGCGTTCAACACCGCCGCCGGCACTCAATGTACCGTGCGTGCACTCGTGGACAGTGGGGCGCAGGATTGTTTTATCACCGCTGCGTGCGCGCGAACACTCGGGTTAAAACTCCGCCGGTGTAATCTTCGTATAGCCGGACTAGGACAAAACTCAGTCACACAAGTAAAGGGGGTGACGGAATGCACTATACGACCTGTACATGGCGATGCTCCACACTTTAATATCAAGCCAGTGGTATTAGATAACATTACTGCTCTAATACCTAGCGTTAAAGTACCATCAGTCGTTCGAGAACGTTGCAACCATCTAGTGTTAGCCGATCGCGACTATGATGTTCCCGCCAAAATCGATTTGTTAATTGGGGCGGAGCTATTCCATGAAATTTATGATGGTCAACGTATCAATCTGGGGCCCGGTTTACCTACCGCTCTGCATAGCGTTTTTGGGTGGATTCTATCAGGGGCAGTAAACTTTAATTCTGCACCTTTAAACACCGCGTGCTCTTTAGTGGCCACCACGTTTAAATTAGATGAACAAATTCAAAAATTTTGGGAAGTGGAGGAACCACCGCGCGCTGTTATCACCGTACCCGAGAATGATTCCTGTGAACGCATGTACACTGATTTAACCTATCGCGAACCTAACGGACGATACGTCGTACCTATCCTCATAAAGGATGGCGAGCGTTCTTTAGGTGAATCTTACAATAGTACCTTGTCGCGTTTAACTCATCTTGAAAAAAGACTTAATCGTCAGACTGAACTTAAATCCGATTATGTCAATTTTATGCGCGAGTATGAGAATTTAAATCATATGCATTCCGTACCTAACTCTGCGGTACCTACTCTCAATCGTTATCTTATCCCTCACAGTTGCGTCGTTCGCCCGGAGAGCACGACCACTAAATTGAGAGTAGTTTTCGATGCTAGTTCTAAAACTACTAACGGTCTATCTTTAAATGACATTGTGTTCACTGGCCCTAAGCTTCAAGTGGATATTGTAGATATCATAACCGGTTTCAGATTACACACAGTAGTTTTAACTTGTGACATCTCAAAGATGTATAGCGGAATTTTGATAAGACCGGAGGATCGGAACTTACAACATATACTATGGCGAGAATCTCCTAGTGATCCAGTTAAAGAGTACGAACTCGCGACTGTCACCTACGGAGTTAGTAGTTCACCTTATCTGGCCATCCGCACCCTCCACCAATTAGCAGCCGATCATGGCGCCGCGTATCCACGCGCAGCTGAAGCTCTTCTTCACGATACATATGTCGATGATATTACGACCGGCGCGCCCTCTGTACGCGAAGCCATAGAATTAAAAAATCAACTAATCAGTTTATTAGGCTGTGCTCAACTTGAGCTCCGAAAATGGAGCAGCAATTCACAATCCTTTCTTAAAACTTTGCCTGTAGATCATTGTCAAACACCTAAACTTTTCTCAGAAGAAAGTGATAAAGCGACGTTAAAAATCTTAGGAGTCCAATATGATCCTGTGAGTGACAATTTCAGTTACTCACAGTCCCCAATCGAGGACAATAAATGTACCAAGCGTTCCATCTTATCTAGCATCGCGCGTATTTTCGATCCTCTTGGGTGGCTCACACCTTTTATCTTAAAAGCCAAATTGCTCCTTCAAGATTTGTGGCGTCTTAATCTTTCATGGGACGAACCTGTGCCCAGAGATGTAGCTCTAGAATGGCAAGGTTTTATAGCGGATCTTCAAAACTTAAAACTAATCGAAATCCCTCGTAAGATTATACCTTCTCAGTCTAAGGAATTTCAACTCATCGGTTTCTGTGATGGATCCACTAAAGCATATGGATGTTGTGTTTATCTTCGCGTCGTTACCTCTCACGACGTACAAGTTTATCTTTTAATTGCTAAGTCCAAAGTAGCACCTCTAAAAGTGTTGACTGTCAACCGCTTAGAGCTTTGCAGTGCTGTATTACTGTCCAAAGTAATAAATCGCATTCATTCTTTGCTTAGTTCAAAAATCATCTTGAATAAATCTATCTTATTCACAGACAGCTCGACTGTATTGTCATGGTTGAATACTGAACCACACAAGCTTAAGACCTTCGTTGCCCACAGAGTGGTCCTTATTCGCGACAGTCCTGTGCCAAATGAGTGGCGACATGTGTCCACCCATGACAACCCAGCCGACATCTGTAGTCGTGGCTTATCATGCTTATCTTTATCTTCTTCTCACCTCTGGTGGTCTGGTCCTCAGTGGCTGTCCAACGAACTCTGCAACTGGCCTGTTTCAGCAGTTGAAGTGTCCGATAACGTGCCAGAACTTAAGCCCACATCACGCGCGTGTCACACTGGTGTGACACGTGAAGCTGATTTGCTTGATTCCATCATGGAACGCCACTCCTCTCTTTCTCGAGTGGAAAGAGTGGTTGCATGGATCTATCGTTTCATCAACAACGCGAAAGCAAAACGTTCTGAGCGTAACTTATTACCTTATCTGACAGCCACTGAATTAACCCAATCTTTAGATTATTTAACAAAATATGTTCAACATCAAAGTTTTAGTGATGTCATATCTCTAATAGCTTCCAAGAAAGTTTTACCCAAACATTTATCTAAACTATCTCCTTTTCTTGACACTCGCGGAATCTTGCGAGTGGGGGGACGCCTCAAGAACGCGTCATTACCAGGTCGCGTCAAACATCCATACCTCCTACCTAAGATTTCTCGATTGAGTACTCTTCTTGTCGATCACTATCATACAACTCATCTTCATTGTGGGCCTCGCCTACTCCAATCTTTAATCATTCGTCGATTTTGGATACTCGGCATTAGAAATCTTATCAGATCGCGGTTATCTAAATGCGTGACCTGTTTTAGAATCAAACCTATTCCACTTCAACCTTTACAAGGTGATCTTCCATCTTCCCGACTACGACCGGGTCATTGTTTTCAAACAATCGGCATCGACTTCGGAGGTCCTTTCATGATAAAAGAAAGTAGACGTCGTAACGCTAAAACTTACAAAGCGTATCTTTGCCTCATAGTCTGCCATGCGACCAAGGCCGTTCATCTCGAGCTGGTTACTGAGCTCACATCTGAAGCTTTCATAGCGGCCTTAGATCGTTTCGTATCGCGGAGAGGACTTTGTCACTCCATAGTCACAGATGGTGGTACTAACTTCGTGGGTGCCAGGCGTTACTTGTCGGAAGTTAGCGAAATGCTCCACCGCGAAAGCGACAGCATTTCCAGTCACCTCGCTTCTCGAGGAATCATGTGGAAGATCAATCCTCCTTCCGGTCCTCATTTCGGAGGTATTTTCGAGAGCGGTATAAAATCGACAAAATACCACCTCAAACGTATTATCGGATCCCAAATTCTTACCTTTGAAGAATTTTATACTATCTTAACAAAGGTGGAAGCCATGTTAAACTCTAGACCCTTAGTAGAACTATCTTCTGATCCCGGCGAGGTTGACGCTCTTACAGCTGGTCACTTCCTCATCGGTCGACCTTTAGTATCTCTGCCTGAACCGGTGTATGCCGAAAACGAGACATTACGTACTCGTTGGCAGCTATTACAGCGCCTATCACAGAGCTTTTGGCGCACTTGGCAAAGGGACTATTTGCATACCTTACAACAGCGAATGAAATGGTTTAAACACGGCAACCGTCAGCCAAAACTGAACGATCTTGTAACCATTTATGAACCCAACTTACCTGCCAACGAATGGAGGTTGGGTCGCGTTGTACAACTCCATCCGGGTAAAGACGACATTACTCGTGTTGTGACAGTCAAAACATCTAAAGGCTTACTTGTAAGACCTGCTGTCAAAATTTGTCCTCTTCCAATAGAACAAAATAATTAATTTATCTTCTTACATAATTATATTAACGCACTTATAACACTTAAACATTATATAGTTTAGTTTATAGTTTTATTATCTAGTATATGTATATCAAAATTACATTTTAACTTATTTTGTTCTTATCAGCTTAACTTTAAACTTAGAATTTTAACAACATGATGACAAATGAATCTGCGAAAGACGTAAGTCTCGAACTTCATCTATCTTATCTTATGAAATCCCCGGTTGATTTCAAGTGGGGGGATATGAACAGGCTTCTGGATGATTTCCCAGTCCTTCCCGTTTCCTTCCTACTTTAAATTTGCCGCCATTTGCACTCGCTGTGAGTGCGACAAGGACAACGCATCGCTCCCGCCATCTGACGGCGTGAAGAAAAAAAACCAGTTCGAACTCAACCAAAAAGCCGGCCGGCAAGAAAATCCGCGCGCGTGCGGTTAAACCACAAAAATATCGCGAAATACGACTGCTAGTGATACAGTGTGGTGATCTCCTGGCTCCCAGCATCCTGTGAGTACCTGACCTTTCAATTTTATCCTTTAGCCTGTTTCCGAATAGAAAACTTCAAAAGCGTGCTTGGCTTCACGTGATACTCAATCAATGGCGAACTAAATTGTGTTGGCTTAGTTATTTTTCAAGCTAAATTGTCTTCATAACTCACCTTTAGTGATAACTTTACCGACCACAACAGAACATTAAGGTCTATCTCAGCGGTACATCGCCATAGACGTATCACTGTGTACTGGGCGTACTCGAATCTCCGACGTTATATAGCCAGCTTATCCAATCAGTTAATCTAATGTACGAGCATCTTTGACATTTATACGGTCTTAAATTTTTATTATTTGGTTAAACCATAATACTAGACTTTTTTGAGACGTAGTACTCAACTTTATTACACTAAAATGCCAGACAGTTTTCATGTTAATACCGTTGAGTTTTAGTTTCAATCAACATTATGTGGACTTTCAAAGAATGTAGGTTCAAAAAACGAAAATACTTTATGTCCGCCATTATAGGTATACACCTATTCTCTATTCAAGTATATTGCAGACAAGACTGTAACTGATGAAAAAAGGAATGTAAGTTTATACTTTACTTAAAATAAATGTGGGATTTGTTCGATGTGGGCCAAATAAAAGCACTGATGGTTACTTTAAACTTTAATTTATTTTTACACGTCTTTGTAGCTAACGTCCTTCGTCTTTTCTCCCTGTATTCCAGTCTCTTAATTTTTCACCTTTCTTAACATTGACTTGCTCTCTCTTTCACTCCTAGACTATTACATACTTTCATCTCTTTCATTCAACATGCTTCACATCTGTCATTCATCTTTACGTTTCATTCCACTCTCTGTCATAACATTCCGTTCCTACAATTCGGCCATTCTGATATCTGACTGTCCCCAGTCAGATCTAAATTGAACAAACAGAACAACATCATTCTCAACTTGAGCTTTATACAATAACAACTTAATTTTTAAATAAAATTTTACACACCTTATCATGCCCTTCTGCATTTAACCACATCACTAATTAAGTACATACTGATTATAAAACTCTAACTAATTTACTTCTAGTTACATCTTACAATAAACACAAAGATAACAATGAGTGTACACCATGCTATAGGGTGCACTGTACTAACACCAATATACAACTTTCATACTAAGCAAAACTTAACAAAAAAACTTAAAACTAGGTTTAAAAATAACAAGCAAAACTATAATAGGTAAAACTTATAAAACTAGGTTTAAAAAAATAACAAGACAATCTTCACATCTTCAACTAGTACATCTCATGGAAATTTATAGAAACTAACACCGAGTACATAACCAAAAAGTATTTCAATGCTGGTAGGCGGTACATCTTTACAATGCCTTTTTGCTATCTTACAACATTTGACATAAACTACACCGTCATAATGGAATATTAGGTCAAGAACAACCCCCAAGTATTCCCCAACCTAACACAACCGCTGAAAAAATCTGACCTACTCACCTAGCTCAACACTATCGCCAAACACCGGCCATGGTTTCATATTATCGGCAGAGGAAGATGTCACTCGTGAACCATCCGCCATACGATCTATCTTCTCAAGATCGTACCGATCATTCCTTTTGACTTTGGTGACCCTATATGGGCCCAAATACTTAGGCTTGAGTTTTAGACTGCTGCCAAACTGCGTCCGTTTGATAGCTACAATCTCTCCTACAACATATTTTCGACTTTCCTTTCTTTTTCTATTGTACGTCCTACAATTTTCCTCCTGAATTTTTCTTATTTGATCTTTCGCCTTCATCTTTAAGTCTTCCCTGTCTTGAACAAAATTACTTCTATGCTCTTGCTGAAGCAAATCATAAATCTGTATATCTTCCTTAGTTTTCATCTTCGTACCCAGCAAGAGTTCAAAAGGAGTGGTGTCAATGCTTCTTTGGTGCGTGCTATTCAGTGCTCTCTGCACTCGGCTGACCTGCTTGTACCATAGAGAAGGTTCTTCAATACATAGCTTAGCTAACACCGCTATGAGAATTCTGTGTATGCGCTCCACCTGACCATTTCCCCTGGGTACTCCCGTAGTTATGGTTATGTGTTGTATACTTTCCTTTTCACAATAATCCTTGAAGTCATTACTGGTGAATGCAGTACCACGATCTGAAATTAATCGCGTAGGATTCCCAAATGTCTGCTGATGAATCTTGAGTTTATCTATTGTCTCCTTACTGGTAGTTCCCTTCACCGGAAACAGCCACACAAACTTCGTAAATGCATCCACAACTGTTAAGATGTAATTGTACATTTTCCTTGTCTCTGTAAGAGGTCCAATGTGATCACAATGTAGAGTGTGTAAAGGAATACCTTCTTTGTCAATACAGTTCAAAAATCCTTCCTGCTTACCTTCTTTTTTTGTTGCTAGCAAGCAAGGTACACATGACAACAAAAGTTCTTCGATTTTCTTGCTTACATTTTTTATGTAGTAATCTTGTTCTAATGTTTCTAACATTTTTCTTTTTCCAAAATGACCCTTTTGATGAATCCTTCTTAAAATCTCAAATTCCAAACTTTTCGGTATCACCAACTTCCTTTCTATTCCCTTGTACAGTAAACCGTCACTACAGGAATAGTCATCATATGGCTGCAGTTTTAGAATGTCTATAATCGCCTTTACACCATCATCCAACATTTGTGCTTGCTTGATACACTCATGCAGGCTTAGTTCACTAACTCCAACAAATGGATTTCTACTTAAGGCATCTGCATGTTGCATCTTACCTCCTGGTCTATGTTCAATAACATAATCATATTCCTCCAATAACAACACCCATCTGGCTACTCTTGTTGATAAATCTTTTTTATTCAAAGTCTTTTGGAAGGCTTGACAGTCTGTAACAATTTTAAAATGCTTACCAAACAAGTAGTGTCTGAACTTCTTTACTCCTTCAATAATAGCTAATGCTTCCAACTCATAACTACTATATTTCTTCTCGGCTTCACTGGTCTTCCTACTGTAGTAGTGTACCGGGTGTAACTCACCTGTGTGGTCTCTCTGTAATAAAATAGCACTGTATGCTATTGTGGAAGCATCTGTATGCAACTCCGTTATCAGCTGATGATCATAAATTCTTAGCACAGGGCTACTAGCTAGTGCATTCTTCAATACATTAAACGCACTTCTCTGAATATCATTAAACTCAAAAGGTACATCTTTTCTTAACAAATCAGTTAACGGCTTTGCTATTAGTGCAAAATCTTTGATATATTTTCTGAAATATGACGTTAATCCTATAAAACTGTGCAGTTGCTTTATGGTCTTAGGTTCAGGGTACCTGGTAACGGCATCTGTCTTCTCTTGTGAAGGTTGTACTTTCCCATCTTCTATAATATGTCCTAGGTACTCTATACGCTGGCATAGAAGTTGTGCTTTCTTCCAATTTATCTGCAGACCGTACTGTGATGCAACATCCAACACATCCCTCAATCGCTGCAAAGCCTGGCATTCATCAACAGCAGGTATTAACAAATCGTCAATGAATATGACTATGATTCCTTTTGCTATAAGATCGCGAATGATACCATCCTTGAGCCACTCAGCTACTTGCTTCTCCACTATCTGCTGTTCTGCTAGAGATATACGTCTTGTTCGTTGAGCGACTGGTATGTCATCCTTGAGCACGATTCGCAACTCTATCGGTGCCTCCTTTACCTGCTTAGGGTTATAATTCTTCACACAGTCAATAACATCTTGCCGCACCTGCTTATTCTTAATGTTACCTAAAACAAACGGCTGGTCCTGACTAACAACACAACAAACCTTTGACAACCAATTGTTTAAGTTAGGTGCAATCAGTATTGACCCCTTTGACATTATGGTAAATACGTCTTTGAGGAAGTCTTGACCCAATATAACACTACACGGCATAGCATGCCTTGGAACAACATAAAATGTAGCATTGTAATCGTGTCCGTCTAACAATACAGAAGCAGTTAACCTTTCCGTCGACACTATACTGCCTCCCAGGCCTACTAGATTCGTAGCGGTTTTCACACACTCCGGTGATCCTAAATGTACGTAAAGCTCGGTACACATTAAGTTCAATTCACTTCCTGAGTCAATTAACGCGGTCACTTCGCACTTATTGATAAATATCGTCTTGCAGGCATTTTCAAAACGTATTTGCGCCGGCGTCTTTATCTCGTCGTAAACATCCGTGAAGTTAGCGTCAGTTCCCACGGCGTTCGCCATCATGTCAAAAGAACTGTCATGGCTGCCGTTGCCAACCTCGTAAACGCTCGAAGTGAAGTCAGCCACACACATCGCTCGTCTATCTTCGGAAGAGTTCGGTTTCCCTTTCATTTCACTTCGCCAATCTCGTTCCTCGTTCCTTTCACTCGTTCTTGACCGAATGTTTCCGCTTTGTTTACATTGCGTCGAGATATGCCCAAATTCGTTGCACTTGAAACATTTCAGACCTTTTTCTTTATTAGGACACTGTGACGATTGGTGATTTCTTTCTCCACAGCTGTAGCACCTCTTTATGCTCGTAGCAGCACTACATTCGCCACTCTCAGGCTTCTTATTTCGGACGTAACTTGCGGTCATCTTTTCTTTGATTGTTTCGTATATTTTGATTTTTTCTTTGAGCTCCGCGTACGTTATTATGCCGTCTATGATGTACTTTATGGCGACATAATCAGGCATTTTGCCGCGTTTTCCCATTTCTTTCATAACTAACATGTAGTCTAAACAACGTTCGTCTTTCTTCTTCTTTCTTGCTGCCATCATTTCATGTATGGTTTTGCTATCGATCGTGTCGGGAAATTCTTTCAGCAAACCCGCCTTCAGCTCGTCCCAACTTTTGAATGGTTTTTCAGATTTTAACCACAGGGCTGCGGTTCCCGTCAGAGATCTTCTAGCGACTATCAGAGTCTGAAGAGGCGTCCATTGAAATATCTCAGCGTTATCGTCAATGTCGGTTACCCATCTAGCCACCGAATACGACTTATCTTGTCCGCTGAATTTGGCCACCAAGTTCTCGAATGCTCCCTGATCTCGGCAGAACGGTAGACTCGTCGATGCAGCTGCCATGCGGTCGTCTTCGTCATAGTCCGCTTGACGACTTTGTCGGCGATCCTTTTTATGTCCAGTTCCACCCATATTTCGTCTTTGTCTGGTCTTTTGTAACTACTGTTACCGTCTTCTATCGTCTTAACCGTCGTTTTTCTAGAGCAAAGTCCCCGGCCGCTCCACGTCAATGCCGTCGGTTTTTCTGCTCTCGTCTTTTCCTGTGCTTTGGCCCAGCAAACTGGAAATATCGAACAATCCCGGACGAGCCCCCAAAAATATGTGGGATTTGTTCGATGTGGGCCAAATAAAAGCACTGATGGTTACTTTAAACTTTAATTTATTTTTACACGTCTTTGTAGCTAACGTCCTTCGTCTTTTCTCCCTGTATTCCAGTCTCTTAATTTTTCACCTTTCTTAACATTGACTTGCTCTCTCTTTCACTCCTAGACTATTACATACTTTCATCTCTTTCATTCAACATGCTTCACATCTGTCATTCATCTTTACGTTTCATTCCACTCTCTGTCATAACATTCCGTTCCTACATAAATAATATATTAATAATATATTTTCTACCCGTGATCTTGAAGGTCTTGAAACGTGCTCATCAATCGGTAACACATCGTAACAAAAAAAAAACGACCGATACCTTACACCAATCGTCTTACCTAAAAACTGTTTCCATTCTAAAAGCGGAAAGACAGACATTTTTAAATTCCTCCAACTTTCACCGCTCGTTGCTCAGAATGATTCCGCAATTTTTCCCTCAGTGTTGCCTCACGAACTTTTCTAGCGTATGAACTCATTTTACCGCTGGCAACTCCACCGGCTTCAAAAGTGCTGTGTAGTTCTTTTCACAAAGAAAGTAATATAGTTGTTTAATTTTCTCAGTTTGATTGAATGTCTGGGTTGAGTTTGAAAATAGTTACGAGTCTGAGATTTTAATGAGATGGACGTAAAAAATTAAGTGTTCAGTTCTTGAGAGGATCTTTTAAAGCTCTGTTAAAATAGAAACGTTTAATAGTGCCTGTAGTATAATTGGGAATTTGTTACGAGATGAGAAAATTATCTTATGCAGTACACTATGTTTATAAAATCGTAAAATCAAATTCGCATGTTCCGGGATCACGCAAAAACTGCTGCACAGATTCTGTTCAAATTTTGCACAAATATTCCTTAAAGGCTTCTTCAAATGTTAGGCTATATTTATAATCACGCTATTTTCTGAAGGGGGTGAGCAATATTGCATTTTGTCCGTAACTTTCTATTGTTTGACGTTTGAGCCATGACATGCATGAGACCAGCTATTTTAAAATTAATGTCAACTACGGGTTAAACAGCCCATTGGTTTCATGACTGCTTCGATATGTGTCGCACGTTCGAACCCCAGTGTTCTTTTAACTTTTTGCGTTTTGTTTTAATCGTTTTTTGAAACATATTAAAACAAAACGCAAAATTGAAATAAAAACTTTGTCAAAAAATGCATATTTTTTTTTTTTTTCCTACAAAAGTTTGTCCTAAAAGTAATAGAAAACTCTAAAAAAACTTTTTTATAAAAAATAAAACCGACATCAGAGAAAACAAAAAAGTGAAAAATAACTTTAGCTTCAGAAGTCGGAACCTTTGTTCTATTAATTTAGTTTTTTTGTCAAGTTATTTTTTACTTTTTTGTTTTCTCTGAAGTTGGATTTAAAAATAGGTGCGCTCTGAGGAATAAATACCTCTTATTTTTTGTAAAAATGTTTTTATTTTTCACTTTTTTGTGGTTCACATGTGCTTACCTCTTCACAGCGTACCGGCGTGATTTTCTGTTATGAACTGGTGTAAACAATAGACAGATATGAGATTTCAGCAATCCCAGTACATTTGCTATCATTTATTGAGAAGTTCCGTTGCCTATCTCCGAAGTTCTTCATCAGATCTTCATAAAATTGAAATGGAATCACTTTGAGAAAGTACACTTCCTAAAACTACCCAAATCATTTCTAGTGTGCCTATAAAATGTGAAGAGTTCTCTCTATTTCTCCAGGATTCCATCATCAGATCCTGATTTGATGATTATGGGTCAACTTGGGAAGTATACCCTTTCAAACAATTTGAAAAAAAACAAAATCGGTCCAGCCATCTTCGAGTAATCGGGGAACATTGAATTGAGAACCTCCTTGTTTTTGAAGTCGGTTAATAACGACATTATGGTAGGTGACTCAAATATCCGGATAGCCTATACAGGGTGTAAACCACCTCATCACAAAGCCGTTAACCAAACATTCTGTACATCAAACTAAGTAACTTTACGCAAAAATTATTGCTGGGAAACAACTTTTTTTTTGAGGTTATAAATCATGTTTTGTGGTAGAACTCAATGTAACGCACTTAAAACATTGTACTGATGGATGGATTGAATAGTACGGGGGTCGTGGAGGTGTTAAAAGTCAAAATCCTACATAAAAAACTTGTATTTTAAAAAAAAACCTGTCAAAAAGTTGTAACTTTGACCCCCCATATCTCCGTAACTAGAAGGTTCCCAGGTATGGCGTAGAACAAAAAAATGATCGCAATGATGGGAAAAACAAGTGCCTTTCGGCTTCGTGAAGAGGTTTTTTACACCCTATATAAGATTCGGCCGAGTATCGTTAATTTGCTCTTAAGAATTTAAGAGTTCCGTTCCTTTGTTATGGATCCCATAAACAGAAGTAATCACAACCTAACCAAATTCTCATCAATGTACCCTTGAAGTACGTCCTAACCAATAATATAAAAAACCGGCCAAGAGCGTGTCGGGCCACGCTCACTGTAGGGTTCCGTAGCTTCCCAGACCATTAAAAATACCAACATTTTTCGTCAGCAAAAATAACTTTGTTTTTCATAGTATTTGTATGAAAAACAAAGTTATCATTTGCGTTTTTTTGAAAAAGTGCTATATAACTCAAAAACTATTCAACTCATCAAGTTGAAAATAATTTTCCTAGAAAGTTCATATAAAGGTCTACTTCTGTGATTTTTTTCATATTTTTTAAACTTATGGTTCAAAAGTTAGAGGGGGGGGGGACACATTGTTTTTGACTTTCGGAGCGATTATTTCCTAAAATATTAATATTATCAAAAAATGATTTTAGAAAACCCCTATTCATTTTTAAATACCTATCCAACAATATATCACACGTCAGGGTCAAAATTAAAAAAAAAATCGCTCCCCACTTTACGTCTGGGGGAGGTACCCTAATAAAAATGTTTTTTTAAATTTTTATTTTTGCACTTTGTCGGCATGATTGATATACATATTGGTACCAAATTTCAGCTTTCTGGTGCTAACGGTCACTGAGATTATCCGCGGACAGACAGACAGACAGACATGGCGAAACTATAAGGGTTCCGTTTTTTGCCATTTGGCTACGGAACCCTAAAAAGCAATACATGTCACGGTAATAGTGCTTATCCCCAATAAATGGAACTTAACACACCTAACTGTCGAAATCTGGGTGTATTATATACTTCTAAGTACTACCTGTTCAAACCATACAGGCGTGATGTTTCGTCATGTTGTAGTATAAACAATGAATCTACAAGCGATTGCAGCAATCACAGCAGATTTGCTGTCTATTTTTGAAGAGTTCCATGGTATATCTCCGAAGATCAGCATTAGATCTTCAGCAAATTAAAATGGAACCACACGGAAAGCACTAGCTTTAAATAAAAAAGAACCATCAAAATCGGTTCACCCAGTCGAAAGTTCTGAGGTAACAAACACAAAAAAATACAGACGAATTCAGAACCTCCTCTTTTTGGAATTCGGTTGAAAAGAAGATGCGATAAAGGCACCAGAATGATGATGATGATTTCACTGTGATGACTAATGGCAATAGAACAGCCTAGCCCGTTGAATTACTCAACTCCCTGTAGTTAAGGGCGTGCCATCCCGTATGATGGGGCTTAAAGTTGGCATACCATTTCTGCTGATGTGAAACCTTCATCTTACAGAGCTGGCAGTAATATTATAAAAGCCACCATTATTACAGGAGCTGCTAAATTATCTTTAATTTCCCCGCATACCCCTTAATTACAAATTACTTTCCATTTTTATTTAAGAGATTGCAGTTCCCTCAAAATTGACTTTTACAATGACTATCAACAAATCCCAGGGCCAAACCATACGAGTTAAAGTGGCAGGCATTCATTTGGTCACTCCACGCTTTTATCATAATGTTGTTCACTGTTTCAAGTTTCTTATTCTTGCACGTGTTGACAGAAATTAATAAGTGATTATTAGTGTTGTAGGTATATGTTTAGAACAGTAACAGTGAACGGTAATAGAATAAATACATAAATAGCGCACAACAATGCGTTTAATTATCAGTTTGAAATAAAGTTGTGCAGCGACATAATATAAATGTAACGGTTTTAACCCCTATTGTCGCCTTAACGCCACTAAATTTGTCCTCTGCCGCCCAGAATAGGGTAGGTGACAAAAAAATCTAATAAGTCCGTCAGTTACATTATCAACAAATTTTTGACCCGTAATTTTTCTTTTGTCACATAAACCGAAAATTTACGAAGATACGACGCTTCTAAAATTCTCAATACGTCACGCCTTGGTATAATTTATTGTGAGTTCTGACGTCACGAGGCCCCACTTCCGAGTGTTGATGCATTTTATCTTTGTCAATATTCATTGATTTACAAAAACAAATTTACAAAAAAAAAAATACGTGTCTATTATTTTTCATACCCCCATCTCGGAATGAGTATTTTTGCTCTTCGATATCTGAGTGCAAAAGCCGTTTTTGTCGTCTTGAGGGTAAAGTAAATTTGAATTTAGAACATCGTGTGCACTAAGCATGTGAATTCAAAACATCATTAAACCTATTTACTTCTTCCTCTATGGTGCCCAATTTATCATACATTTTTTTTTTATTTGTTAAGAACTCAGACTCGGAACCTTCTTGGTGTACTTTTTTAATGTTTTGCGGGCGCCATTTCCTTTTCACGTCATATTGTTAAGACTTTAGGTTAAAAACAAGGAATCCAACTTGAAAACAAGTGAAAAACCTAAAATGACCACTCATTATCTAGCGACGAGGAAGTTTATTTGACGCCAACAGAATTAACTGAATTTGTAAATAATGCGCATTTTTTTTTTTGCGTTTATTCATTTCCTCGCTGAGGTGGGATGAAAAGTTACGTGTTACACTCGAGTGCAAAGATTTTTCACCTCGTGCTCTTTTGATTCCCTCGCTAACGCTCAAGATTCTAAGTTTTGAATCACTCGCTGCGCTCGTGACTCAATTTTAGAATCTTTCGCTTGCTCGGTCATCAAAATTGAGCACGCGGTTAAAAAACAACTTTGCACTCTTGTATAACAAATAACTATTCCAATACTCCAACTGTCGGAATACATAGACTTGCCGTTTCTAGATACTGTCGTCATGCTTATTACAGCGCCCAATAGGACGCCTTTTGTAGTCATCACCCACTTTATTACATTTTAATCAGGCAATATCTCAGATATAACATAACAGAACATGACGCCTATAATACCTAGAAGGTTGGGTAGAGGTGTACCTAATCGTACACTCTGCCAGTTATGTTGAAGTCCTATGTAATAGGGAGCGAGCCTATTGCCATCAACCGGGCACAATACCAGACTCCGTTTTTGCTACTGAGTAATTCATGATGGAATAATCCAATAACACTTTGTCCGTCCCGGGAATCAAACCCGGGACCGCATGGGTTGCGGGACTGTTCGAAAGAGATACCGCGGCCCCGGAACATAAAGGGCGAGGAAGGAACATGGATGGGTTTAGTCAGTAAAAGTCTGACACTGCCTCCCGCTCCGCCCACAGTGGGAGAAGTCATTTGATGATTTCCCACCCGAAAAAAAAAGGACCGCATGCTCCTAAGTCGAGGCAGTCTCACACATGACTCATCATTTTCACGCAAACGAAGGCGCGGGCAACAGCTAGTTGAAACATATAACTTCAATCTAGTAATTGACACATACATACTCGTATAATAATTAAAACGATGTCACATCTGTTTGTTATTTACGATGTTATTTTTTAATTTATTTTACTCTTTTTTTAATAAATTGTTAAACAAATAAAATAAAGGCAATACTTTAGGTACTTAGGTACGTGACTTCGAAAAAATATATTTATCATGTTACAAGTTTTATTGATATGGGATTTTTTATTCGCCCCATCAGAAAAAAAAGGGAACCCCTTTCTCACCCCTAATGCACGTATGGCCTTCTTCATACATTTCTTATGATCCCTCTCAAGAGTGAAAGACCTCTGAAAGCCGCTTACTTTTGCGATTCTTTGATCTGCACGAGGAATTGGAAAAGACGTGTGTACACTTATGTTATTTAATTGTTTTTGTAACAGTTTAATTCAATGTTGGCATGTTTTTTTTAATTAGTAGTAAAGCGAAACGAGTCTCAGGCGATATTCTATAAACTTTTAGATATTTACTTTGGCAACGATTTATTCCTGTTAGTGTCCGCAATGTCGAATATTGCAAAATAGAGGCAGGAGACCATTAACATCGAATTCTTTGCAGTAGTATTTTAGTGACATTATAAAACTTAACCAGTAAAAAATTAGAAAATAAAACGGGTGTGTCCGCATATATATAAAGGCATAAAAGCGGGTCAATGCAATTCTAGCCGGACAATAATACAACATAAACCACCTTTCGTAACACTTAAATGCATTAAATAACGAAAAGCACATTTTATTTAAACTCCAAACCGAAACTATTCTGCTCGCTGTTAGTTCCGCTCTCATTACACATTCGGCCGATGAAATCCTCCACAACTCGCCAGAATTAGTACCAAACTAGTGTACAAAGTACGAAATTATTTCTCATCAGTATCGAAATATGGTTGTTGCAAATATACGATTGTTTTGCGACATTTCCATTATTAATTCCACCAGGAGTTCGGAGTTATTCCCAGTTTAAATATACGATAGGAAAATAGCAATAGTTTGTGTGTAAGTTTTGACTGTCGTTTGGAGTTTGGTGTGCTGTGGTTACGTGTTCCCGATAAATAAATGTTTGGGATACAAATTCGTACGGAATTGGGGTATTTTCGAGCCATTGGGTCTAGTACGAGCGCGAATTAAGAAATAAAAGACGTAAAGAAGAGGAAAATAAAAAAATGTGAATTTATTCAAAAACCAAAAAAACAAATACAATTATCATAGAGATGACGTCACGATTTAACTTAGTTAAAAAAAAATATTTCTATGGAGATTTATACAATTGTGGCTTATCGAAAAAAAATAACCAAACGCCTAAGGGGTAGGCAGATGTAATTTAGATTAAAAAAACATTCCAAATTACATAATTAGTTTACGTCACCTGTCTGTGTTGGGGTTTCGGGATTTAAACTCGTACAGCATCCCGGTATTTCAAAATAGATTACATGTAGGTTCAGTGAAATTGGCACGTTTTGTCACGAGCGTATCTTGTTGTTTCAGAGCTTGTCATCGAAATAGCTGCCATTGAAAGCAATTCCTCTTTTTTGTTCACGCGTGGCTTAATAGGAACTAACGGATGTATTGTATGTATGTATGACTGTTATTTTCTTCTTTTTTGTACCTGTTAAATAGCATTAAAAATCATTTATTACTTGAGGATAGGAAATCGTGGCTAAATAATAACTGCCGCTCGGGCCGATCTTTAGGTTAAGCCGTGCTTGCCTAGGTTGGTCTTTGGATGGGTGACCACCCATACATACCGAGGATCCTCCGTTCTTCGGAAAGCACGTTAAACTGTTGTTCCCGGCTATCATTTGTCCATCTTTGGCAGTCGTTACAGGTAGTCAGTGGCCCAAAAAGTCTGACAACCAGTCTTACCAAGTGGTATCGTAGTACCCAGTATTAACTGGGTTGTGGAGGTCAGATAGGCAGTTGCTCCATGTATAATACTGGTATTCAGCTGCATCCAGTTAGACTGGAAACCGATCCCAACAAAGTTGGGAAAAGGCTAGGCAGATACGTCCTTACAAACATGATTAAAAGTGCTGCTTTTTAGGACAAAAAAACTGTGTCTTCTACGAGTACTTATACCATTTTTTCATTGATGCGTTTCCTTGCTACTTACTTAAAAGCTTTGACGGGACTCCAAGCAAAACAAAGGCTTTTCAAGGTTTGATGAAGTATTACAATTATAATTTGAGCTACAAGAAATATAGATATATTTTTTATTTATTTTATAATTACAGTTTCCAAACTTCGCAATCATACCTACTCAGAAAATTCTAAGACAAAGTTGCGTTTAATATTATAAAACTTATTTTTTTGCTATTTTAGAACTATTTAGAACGCTATTCGCTAGTATACCGTGCACATAATTATATGTAAAGTATATGTAAATCTGTGAACTCGTAGACTGAAATGTAGGCAGGCATCAAATTGAATGTGAAAACCGCCCGAAGTACCTGCAGCCAATTTGAATTTTAAAATAACCGCCACTTTATGTATTATAATGTTTTTAAAATATACAAGCTGATTATCCAATAGTATGTTTGAGTTTCGGACAGTTTAAATCTCTATAAAATAAAACGAAATTAATTTTAAAAATTGCCAGTATACTTCAACTTTTAATCGCCAATTATTAAATACACATTTTCATTATGTACAAATATATAATTTGCTGAGTTAGACAATCAATGATCAACGTCACAAGTCGTCAACATGACAGGTCAGGATCCTAGGTGGCCAGTATATAACAGTCCTCTTAAGTATTTTGACCGAGTAGTAGTCCAGTGCAGTTAGACAACAAAAAAAGGTGGAATGAAGTTTATAGAGGTTGTATTTTCATGGTACTTTTTGTTGTTGAATTAATTACGATTTCTACAGGCGAGTCGCAAGAAAAAGATAGTTTTGGAGACGTAGATTTAATCAGATAAAACTTTACATGAATATTAAAAATTAAAATTAAATTATACTAGTGACCATGATCGAAGTTTGATTCATAATGGGAATCACACAGGTGTTCCTAAATTCGGAGAGGTGACCGTGAGAAGATGTCGCCGTGAAGAGCTGACGTTGCGTTGCCGGGTGGTCCATATGCACAGCCGCGCTGGGTACAGTGCAAGCGATGCGATGCGATAGTTAGCTTAGCGTAACACCTCCCCCCGTAGAACAGCGACTATTGAAGACAGAAGTCGTAAATTGAGCTGGAGGTTGATTTGTGTCTACTCTGGTAGCTGGTACAGTGAAGACTCTTTGAAGTTCCATCTGGTTGCTCGCAGGTTCAGCAGGTGTTATCATTGCTTTTCGTCGTAGAAAGTATTTTCGATAGAGCAGGACACTGACGATTGCACAGACGATGATCACTATCACGTACATCGGTATAGTGGTGTGATATACACTGGAGATGCTGTCTTCAACCAGGGTTATTGGTGACTGCATGGACAATTTCCTACTAGTCTCGTGTAAATGGTCCAATTTGATTGAGTTTAACTTAGGGTAAACTTGCATAATTCGTACCCCTTAAGGGGAAACCATCATATTTAGAAAATTAGGAAAGATAAATTAGTTTTAATTAAAAGGAATTTTTGTTTGCTAAATGCTTTATTGTTTCTATAATCAAATTTAACATAAACCTTATAAACTTCTCAAAAATAAACAATTTAAAAAAACTAAAAAAAGTACGATTTAAGACCATTCATCCCAAATCGTACTTTGAGTTTTATTCATTGGTATACAGTATTGAGAATCAGCATCATAATCAACAATGTGTTACTAAAACAAGTAGAAATTCTTAACAAATTCGACGGATGATCTTCGCCAATTCTCGGCAATCATCGCTAAATCGTACCAGTACGTTTTAAGCTGTTTTAAGAACTTAACTCAAGTACGAAATAGGAGCAAGAGCCAAACAAATTTTAAATTTATCGGCAAAAAAATTGACAACAGTTACGAATATGATAACACGTCAGATGAAATCGTAAAGATACACATTAATACGTATCAAATCGTAAAATAGGTTAAACACGACCTTATTTGAATAAAACTCTTAAGAAATGTGTAAAAATATTACAGCAATAGTTGAAAAAAGCTTACTTTTTCAATATTTTTGTCGAGAGCAGCTTCACAGGTGTTATCTGTCAGGTGGTAAAATGGCCGACTGTTATTTATATTTTTTGACACTAGAGGCGCTGATAGCTGTTACCAAAGCCGAGTTTTAAGTGGAGTACGAATTTGGCGTAAGTACGAATTAAGCAAGTTTACCCTAAAGGTTAGGGCTGAAGATGTCGTCTGCTGCCAAAAAGTCAAATTATCGGCTGGGATATCGATGATTTTCAACGCTTGTCCCTTGAGGCGGTCCTTGAAGTTGTAGATCTTAAAGTGCGGTGTTTCAAGAGAGCATCTCTGAGGTATTATAGCGAGGTAGCTGCCTTTTAAGGTGTCATACAGGTCACGTCCGCAGGATAGATGTACTTTCGTAGGCGTGGGAAAGCTGATACCGTAGTGTCTGTCATCGAGCTCTTCATATGCAGGTTTCTTCAGGGATACTGTCTTAGGACTGCATGAAGCTGTTCGTTGTTGAGTGGTGATCAAATTCTGGATACAATCTGGTGCTGTTTGATTGTGCATAGTTTTCAACTCGTTGCATAGATACCATTTGCTCGTCTTCGGACATTCTGTCTCTATATACTTGAAGTCTTTCTTATGTAAGGCAAGAAAAGGATGTGGGGGTGATAGGACTTGATTTAATTTATTAGGAATCATACATAATTTATAAAAATCATAGGTTAAGGGGATGAGGATCGGAATTTTATATACTATAACTATTTTATTTCCCGTATAGTAGGAGCCTAGTCTGATTACATCATATATTTCCCTTACATCTAAATCTATTATGTTATCCTTGTTATATATTCTAGTTAAGTTTTTAATTATATCCTTAATAGTAATTAAATCTACAACTGCGTGATGAGCAGTAGATATTCTTATGAATGCAAGAACATTTTCTAATTTATTAAGTTCTTGCGATATATAATCTATGTTATCGCTAAGAATAGTAAAAACTTGGAAAAGATGAGCATATTTAATTAAATCATTTTCTCTGGTAGCTTCTGTTTCACTAATCTTTTTTACTAACAGTTCTATCTTGTTCTGATTATCTATTATATTATCCAAAATTTTTGAATGTTCAGTTATCCAGTCTTTTGATAAACTAACGTGTGCATTAAGTTCTGAAGCTATCCTATTTTCATTATCTTGCAGGGATTTAATAGCCTGATTATAGTGCAATGCATCTGTGTAGTCCAAATTTCCAGTGATACTTTTTATAACAGACCCGAGACCATCTACGAGTCCTCTTTTATTACGAGCTATCTCAAAAGTTTCTAACTGTCTCAGTACATTATTAAGCTTACTTTTCAGATAAGTCGTATGGGGCTCGAATAAGAATCTCGTACGATTATTCAGTTCAGGGCTTACTGGATTTAACTGGTTATTAATAGATTTAACTATTTCGTGTATATCGCCAAAGTCAACATAACGTAGGAAAGAATGATAATGGGAAACGATTTTGGCAGGCCCGAGTTTAAAAGGTAAGATACCTGGTCCACTGTCCAGCCTTTCAAGTAAAACTTCCTTCTCCTGCAGCATTGCTGGACTCAGTAGAAAGAGGAACATCAGGATCGTCCTGCAACAATTGTGCAGTTTTAGGGACTCTCTTAAGTCTAGCTTTGGCAACTGGACCTCTCTTTTTCTTCGTATAAATGTGAATAGGAAGGTCAGTCTCAACTACGTCGTGGGTATATCGGGAAGCTAACTTTTGCCTTGAAGCAATCGGATTTTTCACGAAAATCTGTTGTTCGGGTGGATAGTTTACCTGCGGTTCACGGGTTCTATTACGAGCATTCATCATATCGGAACGAGAAGCGTTGCAAAGATCTTCGATAGTATTATACGCGAGGATCATCTTGTCTTTATGATTATGCATATACTGCTGTAATAAATGCGAAGTTAAATCTAAGTCAAAAGGATCTCTAGGGTCAAAGTGACCCGTAATTACATCTATGGGTTTGCATTTAGTAAAACTATGAATAGTACTATTGTAAGCCATAAGGGCATACGGCATTAGGTTATAGACTGATTCAGATTTTTCAGATATTTTTAATATACGTAGGTGCTCTAGAATCGTTGAGTGGAACCGCTCAACAATACCATTTTCATTAGGAGCATGAGGGGCTACTCTATGATGTTGGATTTTATGAATCCTTACAAATTCAGCTAGCAATTGGTTGGTGAATTCTGTACCATTGTCAGTTACGATAGTGATAGGCATGCCGTGATGAGTACAGAAATTTAATAAGGCTTGAATGACGCTAACTGCAGTTCCGTCACGTAAGTAATAAGCTTGACCATACTTGGAGAATGCATCAACTATGGTTAAGAATTTTTCATTTTGTATAGTTAATAGATCTAAATGTACCAATTCAAAAGGTCTTGAAGATGAAGGGACTACTTTTAGTTGTGGTCTCACAGGATTGCGGTCATACTTCGCCTGTCCGCAAATTACGCATTCATTTATAAATTTAGTTATTTGTTCGCGCATTTTTGGCCAAAAGTACCTATGCGATAGAGCAAGATAGCATTCATTGATGCCCCGATGGTTCGTTTTCCCATCATGATACTTGTTAATGATTTCCTGCTGTTTAAGATATTCCCTGGCGTTCTCTAATTCTCTTTTTGTCACAAATAGGTTCATAGATGAATTCTTAAATGTTCTTTGTATTATAGGTACTATATTATACATTTATAGATAAGGATTGATTAAAATTCCAGTTTTAATATTAGGTTGTACATATTCTTTAATAGCGTTAATAATGTCGTTTTCTAGGTTAGATTTAGAAATTTGTATCGATACACGTGTATAGTTATCAAATGGTTTGGTTATAACTGGTCTACTTTTGATATCACCTACAACATTAAATATAATTTGCTTAGAGAACTTATTTAAGGGTTCATCTGTGATAGGTATTTCTAAAATAGGATTTTCGTTATCAGTATGTACAGTAGCCGTATTAGAGTTACTATAATTATCTGAAGCGGTTAGGGTTCTTGAACTAGTGTCATCTATGGTAGGAGTCTTCTCCGATGCATTAGCAATAACGGATATGAGTTCTTCATTGTGCAACTCAATGCGAGAAAGGGCATCTGCATTGGTGTTAAACTTTCCCTGCTTATATACTACCGTAAAGTCATATTCACTGAGCTTAAGTCGCCATCGCGTGAGCCGGGAATTGGGCTCCTTAAGACTCATGACCCACTGTAGTGGCTTATGGTCGGTCAAAATTTTGAACTTTCTCCCAAAGATGTATGGTCTAAAATACTTGCATGCCCAAACTATAGCAAGAAGCTCTTTCTCGATTGTACTATAGTTAAGTTCACTAGAGTTCAATGTCCGAGATGCATACGCAATGGGCTTGTCAGAACCAATTATACCCTGGGATAGTACTGCACCAATGGCCACGTTGGAGGCATCCGTGGTTAAATTGAACTCTTTACTGAAATCTGGATATTGAAGGATAGGATCGTTAGTAAGGAGGGTTTTGCAATGGTTAAAACAATTGGTATAATTTTGATCTATGGTTATTTTAGAACCCTTTTTGAGGCACTGTGTAAGTGGTTTGGTAAGATTTGCAAAATTGGGGATAAATTTACGATAGTAGCCTAGAAGACCAAGAAAACGTTTAATTTCAGTGGGAGTTTTGGGTATGGGGTAGTTTTCTATTGCATTAATTTTATTGGGATTAGGTTTCACACCGTCCTTACAGATGACATGTCCCAAAAATTCGGTTTCTAACTTCAAGAATTCGGATTTATCCATTTGAATCTTGAAATTAGATTCCCGAAGTCTTTTGAAGACTTTTTCAAGATTAAGGATATGTTCCTGCAAGGAAGTACTGAACACTATAATATCGTCTAAATAGACGAGACAGATACTTTGTAGATCTTTAAGAAGGTTATCCATCACCCTCTGAAAGGTAGATGGCGAATTTTTAAGTCCCATGGGCATCCTTAGAAATTCATAATGACCGTTCTCAACATTGAAGGCGGTTTTATGAATATCTGCGCTGTCCATTTCGACTTGATAAAATCCAGATGCCAAATCTAGGGTGGTAAAATATTGGCACCTGCCAAGTTTATCTAAGACATCTGTAATATTAGGTAAAGGATATTTGTCGTCGATCGTTTTTTCATTAACCTTTCGGAAGTCTACAACGAGACGCCACTTAATTTTTCCTGAAGCATCAGATTTTTTGGGTATCCAAATGGGAGAGCTCCATGCAGAGTCGGATGGTCTAACAATATTCTGTTCAAGCATCTTGTTAATTTGGTCCCTAACTTCCTGGCGATGAACGTACGGATATCGGTAGCTTTTGGTATGTACTGGAATTTCATCTGTAGTTCTTATCCTGTGTTTGATCTTGTTGGTGAAAGTAAGTGCTTCTCCATCAAGATAAAACACATCTGCATAATTTGCACAGAGCTGTTCTAAATTCATACGTTCTTCTTCATTTAAATGTTCGGTACGGAGACGCGATAAAACTTCAGCTGTACGATTCGATGAAATTTCCGTACTGTTACTATTAACTTCAAATATTACAGCTTCTACCGGCCTATCCATTGAAAATATGACATCATTAGATGAAGGATTGCTCAATTCAACCCAACCTCTATTGTTCTCTACTTTGGTAAAACAATCAGAAATAAAGCAATTACAGATTATCTGACTTTCAACAAATACCTCACCATCTTTTGCATTAACTGGTACTCTAATTAATTTCTTAGAATTTGCTGGTATAATATCCTCATACAAGTTGACATTACAAGAATCATACATCTGAATAGGTACTGTACTATTTCGTGTAATAAGTATTTTGTTTTTTAGGTCAATAGTAGAATTCCATTCATCTAGTAAGTCTATTCCTAAAAGGCCATCAAAATAGTCATGAAATTTATAGATGAAAAGTGTAATATCCTGAGTCTCATTAAACTCTGAGAAGCAAGGCAAAGATATAGAGTAATCATTTTTACTAGTTGCATGAACCGTAGTAATTTGAAAAGGTTCATAGTTAAGGGGTAGATGATTGAAGTATTTTTGCACGGCCTCAGGGCTTATGAAAGATTGATTAGCCCCGGTATCAATTAAAAGCTTAAGTGGAGGATTACTTATCTGGACATAGCCTAATTGTCTTTGAATATGAAAATTTAGTTCTATTTTGGCTTGTCGCATTTCGAAACCTTCTGAAAATTTTCATCATTAGTAGAAGATGGCGTTTGATTAATTTCCTCAATCACAGGTACCTCTGAGCGATAGTCTATTTCATTTTCACAGTTATACTCATTGATATGTTCATAGTCATAGCACTCATAGTCCGGATAGTTATAATCATAGTCATAGAAATCAAATTCATTAAAATTAGTCTCACGCGATTTGAAATAATTGTTCGGTGGCGGATTTCCAAATCTACGCCAATCGTGCCCACTAGGCGGTAAAACTTTAGGGACATAATGGCTTACTCCACTCATTGGACGTGGGGTATTACCGGCACCATGTGGCTGATGAGCTTGTCCTCTATTCGGCAATCTAAAGACATTGCTTTGAGGGTTGTAATTAGGAGGGTGTGTGCGCATGACCTGTTGAGTTCGTGTCAGACCCTGAGGGGGTAAGGCTTGTGAAGGGAAGTTAGGTCTCCAGCCTTGAGCAAGCTGTGGTCGGCTACCATATTGAGGAGCTGATCCAAAGTTGTTAAATCCATATGGCTTTGATGGTCCAGGCATACTAAACGGCATAGGTCTAGGTACAAAATTATTCAAGGGTAGATGCGTGCCATGTGGAGTAGGACGTAACAAATCTTTCCTATTAGAGCCACCATCAGTACGTTGTTGCATGTAAAGCGTGTTGAGTTCATCTTGAACATACTCGAGAGCTTTCTCAATACTATCAGGACGCATGCAACGGATCCTGGATCCTAGAGGATCCTTAAGTCCACGTAAATAGGCCTGAAGAGTAAGCTTTTTATAAAGAGAGCGCTTTGCCTCTATTGTAGTATTCACAGACTCATGTAAAGACACATAGGTCATAATCGTGCTGAATAAATTTAGACATCGCTCGTAAAATTCTTGCGGCGTGCTAGAGCCTTGTGTCTGCAATGATAGATCACTATATAACGCGGTCTCGTCACGATGGTCTGCGAAGTTGTTGATTAGTGCACTTCTAATTCTCCGGTATCCCATTAGAATTAATAAGCCTAGCTGCAGATCCAGAAATTTTATTTAAAATGCCATTAATTAGGGCTAGATTAGTTAATTCGTGCCCAGGCTCAGTTCTAAAATGCGCAAGTACCAATTGATCGCATAAATTTATAAAACGGGTTAATATATGAGAATTTCCATCAAAATCTGGAACAAGTCTAAGTGACTTATAGATTAAATCTAGTGGGTTACTATCATTATTTGCCATATTTTCTTCCAAATTGGAGTCTAATTCACTATCCTCTAAAATATCTCCTAGATCCCTGCGTTGATCTATCGATCTATCTCTATTCCTATTCCTATCACTAGCTAACCTATTACGTGATTCTCCCGGATGGAAAATCTTGACGGATATACGTTAAACTAACACCAAAAAATCACTCGCGAAATATTAAAACGACACACTTAAAATAGATATATAATATACTAGGAAGGACTAATGTAGGAAAGCAAGGACTAAGAAAGATTCAAAGTACTTACTGCATAATGCTCCAGTATCTTTCTCCTGCACAATCAATGTTCAGATCACTCACTGCAGAAATCAATGTAGGTTCGGTAACTTGTCTATGATGGTCTAGTTTTTACAAGTATCCTGTCGACTGCGCCAATTACGATTTCTACAGGCGAGTCGCAAGAAAAAGATAGTTTTGGAGACGTAGATTTAATCAGATAAAACTTTACATGAATATTAAAAATTAAAATTAAATTATACTAGTGACCATGATCGAAGTTTGATTCATAATGGGAATCACACAGGTGTTCCTAAATTCGGAGAGGTGACCGTGAGAAGATGTCGCCGTGAAGAGCTGACGTTGCGTTGCCGGGTGGTCCATATGCACAGCCGCGCTGGGTACAGTGCAAGCGATGCGATGCGATAGTTAGCTTAGCGTAACAAATTCCTAAAGGGATGGAATAAATATACGCAAAAACAGTCACGAGCAGCGAAATTTATTTCTTAACTTTCTTTTCCACTCCTCTAGGAACTTAACAAAAAATCCCCTGAAAATCTGACCACTATGAACTTCGTTCCACGTTTTGAATATTTTGAGCCTATAATTGCACTCTGTTTTATGTACAACACAGTAGTAATCGTATAGCAGTGGTGGCCCAGTGAAGTCTTTACTTCAGACAGGCGCTGTCAGAATTGCCCTAAAAACAACGAAGAAGGTTAGCTGTAAGAAAAACCAAATTTTGGGTTAAGCTAGCCTTTGTACAAAAGTTAACATAAGCTATATTATTGCAACTTATATGTACTTAAACTTGTTATTTTTTTTTTGCAATAGAGAATAAGAATGAGAAGAACAATTTTGCGAGGAAAGTCGTGACGCGCGGTATGTCTTGACCGAAAAATTTGAATGTATGTGACGTGCATAATTCTGCCAGAAAAAAGGCCGTAATAACCACCACTATCGACACACCACCACGACCATGGCCTGTTCTACCTAATATAGGAGGATTCAAAGCCTGTGTCATGATACTCAGCTTAATATCTATTGCTACAATATTGTAGTTAGTCTAACCTAAGTCTAATGGTCTTGTTCGGTCCAAACCCAGGGCAAGCTGTGACCGAACCGTCCGCGATTCGCGGAGACAATCAAATTAAGTTGCCCTTATGAAAGTAAATCAACTTACCTGGTGCCGGTGGGCTGAAGGGGATGACCAGTCCTTGATCAAGCCGGCCGGTACTGTATGTCTGTGTGTGTACGTGAATAGTGTTATGATGTGGTTGGGTGATTTGCCAGATCCGACTATGTTTCAACAGACGCCAGCCTCAGCAGCGTGTAACAGGTCGGAATGCAGCACAATAATAGTTCAAGGCACCAACGTCAACACTTTCAAATTATAATGTTAAACTTTCACTCCAACACGCGGGCTATGTTAACCTCAAATCGGCGTGGACGATCAACAAATAAACCCGTTTTTTGTCTCAAATGGGGATGTTTAGTCCAATTAAAACTGAATTACAACCAAAATCTTGTAAACAAAAGGGATTTACTTGGACTTATCAATTATCTCAATCAATTATCAAATTCGATGTGATCTCGTAATGAATCACCACAGAGTATATAATCACTATGTGAATCACGACAAGTGACGAAACGTCAAAAAAAAACTGTCAGATGCTCGGATGACAAGACATGCGTTCGGAAACACGCATGCACGCATTTCCTTTAAGGCATCGTCCTAATCTTTAAACAGATACAATTAATTCGTTGCCTGGCATTGAGATCATATAACTTCCCAGTAATATTGATGGTGCATCTTGCAGAAACTCCGGCAAGTGATTGATTACACTCGAACAATTCTCGAACGTCGAACAACTCTAGTTTAGATTGACGTAAGGATATCAATATTCCGCAGTAATTGGATTTAGGTTGGAGGTCAGATGGCACTAACTGAACTGGTAACTAGTTAGATCGATGCAGCCTAGTTAGAGGAAACAAGAATAGAAGAGGGAAAAGGATTTTGTATAAGATTCAACAGAAATTGAATAAAATATAACATCACGCCTGCATCAGCCAAGGTAAAAGGAAAGGTAGAGCTATGAATAGGTACACTCACAGATTTTTGTTATGTTTAAGACAAATGGTGAATTTCATTTCATTTATTTCATAAGCCATTTTTCATTGTGTCGAAAACTCATTAAAAAAAACTAACACAACACGGATTTTAACGTTTACAATTCAAAAATAAAGTAATACAATTAAAATTCGGATTATGTTTACAATTTATAAATAACTAAAGCCTTTCTCTTGAATCACTCTATCTATTAAAAAACTTTTTTTGCAAAAAATAAAACCGACTTCAAAAAAAAGAAACAAAAATGTTAAAAATAACTTATTATATACTTATTTTTAACTTTTTTTTTTTTTTTATTTCGGTTTTATTTTTTGAAAAAAATGTTTTTATTTTTCATTCACTTTTTAGTGGTTAACATGTGCTTGGTACACATGGAAAGTGCATATCGTTACAATTACAACAAGCCCAAACACGACTAGGATACATTGTCTCATTATGGAGTTCCGTGACTCTTGGCTTCATCATCCGATCTGATGGTAGAATGGTTCTTATCGAACGCAAATGCTTCATTTGTTGCAGAAAATACCAAAATCGCTGTACGTTATCCTATAAAATTTGAAGAGTTCCCTCGATTTCGCCAAGATTCCATCTTCAGATCCCAACTTGGTGGCTATGGGACCATTTGTAAAGTATACCCTTTCCAACAAAAAAAGAATTTTTCAAATCGGTTGGCAAGCGACGAAGTTATGCGCGAACAAACATAAAAAAAAAAAATAGAAACATCCGAATTGAGAACCTCCTCCTTTTTTAGAAGTCTGTTAAAAAGCAAAAAAACACTGTCAGACATCTTAAGATCCAACTCAGCACCTCATGCTAAATAGTAAGTTTATTCTTCCGAAAAAGTACCTATATTAAAATCAAACTCTTAACTAAACATCGTACCAACATGTCGAATGTAAAGCAATTTGTTTAATTGTATAGTACACACGATTAAACAGATCGCGCTAATTTATCAAATGTCTACTTCCAATGGAACCGGGTGAATGCTAATCAGTCATGGATGTATATGTGTCACCGTAAAATTGTCAAACACGTTAGATTGTAATATCTCTAGCGAGATTGTAAACTCTCGAAATATTGTCAACTGAACATACTGCTTACAATATTATGCTTTATTTTTCGGTAGATCTATCGAAGTGAAACCGTAATATTGTGAAATGCATGCGACGGAAGTATCTCTGCCGCCATAATCGGGACTTGGGGCACCCACACCTTAGGTTAGCTAGGTTCCTTTAAACCCTGCAGACGGCAATACCGTCGTACTGTCGACTTTGAGGTTTGGGTATATTAATCGGTATTTCTCAGGATTGGTACATTATCTTTTCATAAGAGTGGTACCAGGGGGCAAGCGGGACCCCTCCTTCCCTACCCCTCCTGCACACCGTGCGAGTTGACTTCCAGCGCATACATTTTACAATATTACGGTTTCACTTCGATAGATTACAATCTTCCAAAAAATAATGCGTTATATTGTAAGCAGTATATTCGTTTGACAATCTTTCGAGAGTTTACAAACTCTCAAGTGACATATGTATTGATGCTGAGTATATATTATAGTGAGGTTTATGTGGACAGATACAATATTTAAAAAATAATAATAACAAAAGAGAAAGTTAAAACAAAAAATATCCATACTCATCATCTGCATCGCCTTTTCCCAACTATGTTGGGGTCGTCTTCCAAACTAATCTGATGCAGTTGAATACCAGAAAACGGAGCGACTGCCTATCTGCCTCCACAACCCAGTTAGTAATGGATGATACGAAAACCCTTGGTAAAACTGTTTGTCCGACTTTTGGAGCACTGACTATAAATGCAAGGACTGTCAAAGTTCTAAAAATGCCAGCCACTTCCAAGCCTGCCTGCCAAGGTAAGGAGGAAACTCAGTTTGTAATAAGTGGTCACCCATCCATGGAGCAACCTAAGCAATCGCGGCTTAACCTGAAGATTGACCCCAAATTATTTAGCTACTTCTATTAATACTAATAATGGGCATCTCCAGTACTTTCACAGTTTTTGTCTTGTGACTGGGACTGTAGCTACATTTAATGTTTATCTTTGTTTTGTGATATTCAATTAATTCTGCCCACCAGAGACTAAAGAGCAGTAACAGCCCTTTTGTGATTTTTCGTTTTATTAGTGATTCTGAAAGCGGGTTTCTTAAGCTTTCTATTGAATTAACTTACTTATTTCTAAGACTATTAGAATGGTTTTTATTTAACAGTTTTCACTTACTGCAAACGAAAAAAATTAACAATTTGGCGTGATTTCCCAACTAAAATACAGTATAAATTATACTGCAGATTAAATTTTAAGGTTTCATAACTAAAATGCAGTAAGCAATATAATTTTACAGTTCTTTAGATAGTTTTATATTTCTGGAAAAAAATTAAAAAAAAAATTAATACGCAGTAAAATTTACCGCCATACAAGCTATTTTTACTGCAAATTAAGAAAATACAATTTATTGTCACGAACTCCCAACTAAAATGCAGTAAAATCAAAGCTTGTCGCATTTTAGTTGTGAATACTTAACATTCTTTTATCATTATAAACTGACTAACACGCAGTAAAATACAGCATTACTGCAGATTAGTTTGGATAGCATAATGACACAGATATGATTATTCCTAGCTAAAGTGCAGTTAATGTTTTAAATACTGCATTTTAATTGGGATCAAGTTTAACAAATTATAGTAAATTAAACTAATTTAAACGCAGTATCAAGATCTGATACTGCATTTTAGTCGGTTTGAATAGATAAAACTTTATTTGTGAGACAGAGTGTGCAAAGGATTTACTGCTAGATTGCATGCGATTTGACTTAATTAATCAGTCGCTCCAGTGAACCGTGCCAGTGCCAAACATCATTGAAATCGGGGAAGGTAGAAGTCAAAAGTATGGAAATAATAGATTTTGTTAATTTTAAATCTCATATTTCACATAAAAAAAACAAAGATATAGATGGAAACCGGGTATACATCAAAGATATTGTACATCTTATGGTAAAAAGGGGAAGTCATAGTTTCTTTTACAAAAAGAACTTTGATGATATAGAATTCAAAGAACTATATTGTCTCAAATC
Source organism: Xestia ashworthii (assembly GCA_950022955.1). Taxonomy (NCBI): domain Eukaryota; kingdom Metazoa; phylum Arthropoda; class Insecta; order Lepidoptera; family Noctuidae; genus Xestia; species Xestia ashworthii. The sequence continues at coordinate 1,325,922 of OX465557.1, forward strand.
AAAGAACTTGCCTAATTTTACTGTAAAAACTGTTCCTAAAGGCATTGATAGGGAAAGGAAGCGAAACATCTTAAACGTATTAGGGCCGCTTATTCCACCAAATAGATTAATCTTCTGGAAAAATCTTTCTGTTGGTTCTACGTCACAAGAACCAGAAGAATTTAATTTTGATATTGATGAATAATCTTAAACTGTTAATGTGTTTTGAATTTATTTTTAATAGTCTGTATTTTTTATCTTCAAATTCTAAGAAACAATGTGCCTTAAAGTTAACTTAAGACTGATTATTAATAAGTACAACAAAAGAACTAAGTAAATATTTTTCTGATCTGTTTTGATAATTGTATGATACATACATTTTTATTATTTTAAATCTAGTAGTAAGAATAATAAGAGGCTTCAAAAGCTAAACTAAACCAATGTTATTTTTAAAGCGCGTTAATATACTGTTAAAAATTACTTTTAGAAACTAATTATGTACCTACCTAATAACCAAGGCTTGTAATGCTTTGTGTGTGATGATTGTTTTACTTTAATGTTGATCTCAAGATTATGTCTAGTAGTAAGAATAATAAGAGGCTTCAAAAGCTAAACTAAACCAATGTTATTTTAAAGCGCGTTATACTGTTAAAAATTACTTTTAGAAACTAATTATGTACCTACCTAAGACTTACCAAAGGCTTGTAATGCTTTGTGTGTGATGATTGTTTTACTGTAATGTTGATCTCAAGTTTATGTCCACCTTTATAATACTCACCTACATTTACTATCTATATTTTATTGTTAAACATAAAGATACATTATGTTATATATGTTAATATTAAGAGAAAACTGTCAAAGGAGGTTGTGCATTCTGCGCAGGGTCCTTTATTAATTAGATGTTTTTTTTTATTTTTGATATGTAAATTTTACATAAGTGAGTTGAATTATTGTGATTAAATAATAAGAAATAAACGGTCTTTAAAATGTGAACTAGCTATTTTTCTTACTGCACTAGTAAATTGAACACTTTTTTCTTAAAAAACTAACTAAAATGCAGTATTTTTTTGACCTTACTGCATGTTAGTTGGGTTTCTTGACAAAATAACTGATCCAAACGCAGTAATAGGGCTTTTTGCTGCATTTTACTAAGTTTAAAATGGTATTTTTTACAAAAAAGGCTATGCAGTAATAGGCACCAAAAAGAATAAATGGCCATAATAAATTCAGTTATTAAGATATATTTTTTTTATTGCTTTAACGTGTGAACCTATGCCTTTACAACCTTTCTGCATTCAAATTTTTTTGCTTATCATTCTGTTGATTTTTTAAAATCAATTCTTAACTTTAAATGCGTTTTACTCGAAATCGTGATTTTGCTGTTACTGCACTTTAGTGTATGGTGGGCAGAATTGTACAATGATATACCTACAATCGTATACTCGTAGTAGGTACTAAAAAGTACTACTTTCATTCTCGAGATTCTGCAGACTACCTAAGCATTTCACACATAAAAAACCTAGTATTTTTCGATGCAGCGTTAAATTCTACAATTCTTCTCACTATTTTCAATTTATGGGCAAGTATTATTATAGTCCTACCTCTCTTCTAAGCCTCTATATATACTTTGGATAAATCCGGTTTTACGCGTAAGCGGATTTCAATAACCTGGAACTCCGTCTTTTAAAAATACAATCTTTATTCAATCAATCCCTTGAACCCTTCTCCCACCTTTGGATTTTCCTTATAAGTATTTGCTTTCCGGGATCCTTTCTACACATTTCCGGTTTTACTCATCATAATCCGTATTCCTTAGGTTATAGAATCTGGACCAATCTTTTTATTGGAACCAATTTTCAACCCTGATCAATTGTTACTATAAGCTGAAGGGAGGGTGTTTTTACTTTCTGTTATTTTTCTGATTTTTGAATTCCCGACCATCTCACTGAATTGCGATACTTGGCCAATGCGAAAGATTGAAGGCGCTTAGACGAGCTAAATTAGCAACTCTATTTGTGGTGGTACAAACTTCGTTTGAAATGCTGTTAGAATAAAGTTCTAATCAGCTTGCACTACAAAGCGGTTGTTACGTCAGCCACTGCGGGCCAAATAGCGCGAAATGAGTGGTTTCGATCGATTTACAAAAAAACTATTACTAACTAAAACAGTATCATGCTAATATATTGCTTGTAGAATTATTTGCCAAAAAATCAGAATGATCTCATGCATATTAGTATGTTTTTTATTGTTTGAAAGATATTTTTAGAGGTAAGTTCGTGATTTCTTTTTATCGAGCCAAATTAATTGTATTATGTTTTCAAAACAGTATCATGCTAGCATATATCCTGAAGAATATCATATATTTTTCTGGTCTTGTTTATAGTAGTGAATCATATACTTTTAGTAATTATAAAACTCGCGTTTAGCTCGTGTAATCACCTTAAGGTCAATACTTGAATGTTAATACTGGTTTGTCTAGTATAGTCCTGGGTTTGATTCTCAGTAGCAGTCACGGAGTCTGAATTTGTGCCCGGTTGATGTCAATAGGCTTGCCTGCTAATATATGGGACTTAATCATAACTTTCGAAATGTAGGTGTACCATTAAGGACATGCCGAATCTTTTGGGGAATAAAGTTCTGTTTGTACATAAAGGGTGTAACAAACCTCTTAACGAAGCCGAAAGGCACTTGTTCTCGCCGTCATTGCGATATTTTCTTTTGTTCTACACCATACCTAACTAGAAGGTTCCCAACCGTCTAGTTACGGAGATATTGGGGGTCAAAGTTACAACTTTTTCACAAGTTTATTTTTTTGAAATACAAGTTTTTCTTGTAACATTTTAATTTAAACACCTCCACGACCCCCGTACTATTTAATCCAACCATCAGCACAATGTTTTGAGTGCGTTACATTGAGTTCTACCACAAAACATGTTTTTCATCCTAAAAAAATTGTTTCCCTGCAATAATTTTTGCATAAAGTTACGAGTACTTAGTTTGATTTACAAAATGCTTGGTTGACGACTTCGTGCTGAGGTTGTTTACGTCCTGTATATGCACCATCTCAACATGAATGATGTAACCAAGATTTTGTAACAACAATATGATTTATAAGAGTGTCCATGGAGTTTCTTGCCCGTTCTACTCCATAGAGATCTACGCTAGGGAATGGGCCACTACAGTACTTTCACAGTTTGATGTCTTGTGACTAGGACTGTGGCTACATTTAATTTTGATCTTTGTTTCGACAATTCAAAAGCGCCTGTAACTGGCCTACTTGAAATAAATGCTTTTATTTTGATTTTGATTTATGAACTAGAAGTGCAGTAGAAAATTCCGAGTAAAACTTATAAAATTATTCTTAATCATTATTATTTATTTGATTCCTTGGGTGTCATTGCCGGTCGCCAATATTTACTTGCTAGTAACTGAAGCTTCTCGTGTCGTTAACCAACCGACACGATAGCAGATTACCACAGAATTAATAATCCACAATATAGACTGCGACCGCAGCACAGATTTGTTCACGTTATTGATGAACAATAAATCCAAGTACCTTCAATAATGATTGACAGTAGCGCCACGGTTCGCAACCACGTCGTGCCTCAAGATACAAGAGGTGAGCGGAATAAGTTTTGTCTGATATTTGCAAGGCATATAGTCAATTTATTATGCAATGTCTTTAACAAGCAAAAATATACCATCATCATAGTCTTGATTCGAAAATGATATAAGTCATATTATCTAAATTATATTACATATAATTTAGTTATAATAATTAGATAAACAAATTCAAATGAATGTAAAAAGGGTCACGTGCTTTGTCATTTTTATCCAACAACTTTAAAAATCACAGTGAGTTCTTAAAAATAATTAAGATTCAATTCTGAAGACAACCTCAGAAAACCGAAATGACAAGCTAGGAGTCACCGCTCTCGAGTGAAACTCTTTAAAAACGTTGCAATGGCAACCTAAGTACTCAAAAGAAGCAAGTCTGACTAACTAAAATGTTACAATAAAATACCTCCCCACATTCTACAACTGAATGAGACGAAATTTAAAGCTTGTGTAAAACGCACACTATGTAGGCAAGCATATTATATGTTGGGGGATTACATTGAGGATAAAAATGCTTGGCTACATGCTGGTCCTGCTCCGCAACCATAGCTTATTAAACCTACAAGAACCAACTAATTGGACAAATTATTGTGGTAGCTGCAGAAATTGTAAAAATATTCTTGCATTGTATAGATTCCATCTCTTAGTATTGTATAATTGCATACCACATGTGTGAGTACCATGTACTGTAAAGCTACCATTTGCATTGAGTTATCTTTTAATGACTTGAATATGCCTTGGTGGCTGAGAGAATGTCATGCTCGCTCAAATGTCTCGCTGATGGTGGCGGGTGGGTCGGGTCTTTTAGTTCCCTTCAATATGGTTGAATTGAATGGCGCAGATCCATGCGTCATGTTCGTGAACGGGCGCTGTCAGTCGGGACTGGTCATCTCTTAGCTGCCACGGTTAATTTTAATTACTTTACTATTAAATTATTGTTTTTTTTTTCTCTGGACGCTCTTAATGTGCACGTCTTTCTACATCGTTCTCACATATAATGTATAATCTCAACATGAAAGATGTAACCAAGATTTTGTAACAACATTTTTGATTGAAAAGAGTGTCCATGGAGTTTCTTGCCCGTTTTTCTCCATAGAGATCTACGCTAGGGAATGAGCAACTACAGTACAAGTTATTATGCCCTGTGTCAGTGACTGTAGCTTTGATTTTCTTTGTATTTTTGACATTCAAAAGTGCCGTAATGGTATAATTGAAATAAATTATTTGAGATGGGTTTTGAGTTTGAGTTTGAATTTTGAGTTTGAGTTTTGAGCTTGAGTTTTGAGTTTGAGCTTAGAGTTTGAGTTTAAGCTATACAAATGGTTGATTCACAAATCAAAAAGCCAACGCTCTTCTGACTTGCGCCGCATCACAAGCAAGCCCGGTAATCACATGGATCATTGCGTAGCTAACTCATCAGCCACGAATGACGAACCGGGGATCCCGCCGCGTCATCTCCCAGATACACATGCTTTTGTTTTGGAAAATCCTTTTTTTTCGCTTCTCTTGTATAGAAGTTACAAACTTGGCCAGTTTGTTGAATGGAAACTATTCTAGAAGTTTCTGGGCCTTATTCGTTTTTGGGATAGAGGGATCAGTATTCCAAGATTTGATGTTGTGGGCGTCTTATTATTTCGTATAGTTTTCTTATTATTTTTGCCCACTGTCATACGTACATTATTTTGAGGAAGGATTCCCTTTATTTACAACAAATATTTTATTATGATACGATTTGTTAAGGACATAAAGTCTCTTAGATAATTATGAATTATTTAATTATAATTAGAATATTTGTCCGGTTAGTAGCCACAAACATTCGCTAAGACTAATTTAATTATATTTCTAGAATTAAATGAATTCCCTTCCCCAGTGCCTGTCCAGAAATAAATTAATTTAAAAGAAACACTGTATAACAAAAGGTTTCTTTCATTTGCAGACTATCTTAGACAGACGCTTGGAATTTAATTTAAATACAAGATCTACGAAAAGCAGAGTACCTAGTAGTAACAATAAATGTACAAAGATGGAGGAAAACTCACAAGACAAGTGAGTGAGAGAGTAACAGGATAACATACCTCGAAAGGAGATAACAAAGACAGAAGTGCATATCCTGGAAGAACGCTTTGTTTCAAAACGAGGCAGCATACGTGGAACTACAGACTAGTTTGGAATATTTGTACAACAGACTGTTAACTGTAGTAACTGTGCAAAATGTACTAGGATAACATAGGTGCCGATTTATATATTATTATATCACCGTAAAATTGTCAAATACGTTATATTGTAATATCTCTAGCGATATTGTAAAGTCTCGAATTATTGTCAAATGAACATACTGCTTACAATAAAACGCATTATTTTTCGTGAAATGCATGCGATGGTAGTCAACTCACGGTGTGGAGAGAAGGAGGGGTCCCCCTTGCCCAGTGGTACCACTCTCATGAAAAGATACTGTACCATTCCAGAGAAATATCGATTAATATAACCTAACCTAAAACATTTCATATTCCCCTAAAAAGCGTAGTCGACGGAGCCCCGCTTCGCGGGGCCCCTATTTCCGAGTGCAGGGTTTAAAGGAACCTAACTAACCTAACGGGCCCCCCCGTTAGGTTAGTTAGGTTCCTTTAAACCCAAGTCCCGTTTATGGGGGCAAGAGATACTTCCGTATGTTCAGTTGACAATAATTCGAGACTTTACAATATCGCTAGAGATATATACGTTATATTGTAATATAACGTATTTGACAGTTTTACGGTGACATAATATACATACCTAGTCGTTGGTGGAGTGAAGATAATATCGAAATCAAAACTACGGTTTTTTGCATTTCGCAGGCCAGTGTTGTCTGCTGCTCATTGGCGTCTCCACCCAAGGGTTGACAGAAATTACATTTTGTTTTAAATATTTGTCATGTAACAAACTTCAATTAATTTGGTAATTAAAAAAATTATCCTTTATTATTATTTATATTGGATAATGTTATTTCTGTTACAAACTAAATAATATCAAACAAGTGGTCTTTAATGTGCTAAAAATAGCACCCTTATACTCGTAGAAATATTCCCTTGACCTTTGAAAGATTAATATTATATTTTTATCCATAAAAGATTTAAGAGTTGTTTGTACGACAATTTGATTCTGATGTTAAAATAAACGAAATTTACTAGTAATTTGTTCCAACACGATCATAATAATTAATATTATGCTTTTAGTAAACTGTTTTAAGACGGTAAAAATACCGACTTCCAACAAATTATTCCTTAACCTTTTGATAAACCTTTGGAATCATTAGATTTTATAAAAACTTTCTATAAATAGTTCTAAGCTAGATTAGCGACTAATGTTTTTATTACTTTTACTAAGTCAACGAAAAAAGTTCGTAAAAGTTCTGAGTAGATTATCGCATTAAAAGGCTTGAAAGGTTAAAGTTGTAATGTGTGATGTTGATGCGAGTCACAGTGATGTAGTGTGACTGCAATGTGACTTTGATAATTCTTTTGTGGGATATCACCCTAGTAAGGACGAACAGATGAATAATCGAAATGAACAGATAATGGTGTTTACTTACAGCGCCCTAAATACAGATAATCTCAAAATGCTGATGTTACTGAAATTATTTTAGTGAATGGTATTCATTTAATAGTCCCTCAAAATACGAATTAAAAGGAGATAGTTTTTTTTGGGCCCACCAGGTCATTGCATTTATTATTCATAATAACACCAAAAAAAAGTAACCATTTTACTATGGTAGTAAACGAAATATTACGTAGAATTGAAAACGAAATCTTAAAATCATAATAAATAAGCTATGTTATGATATTTTATTGCGAGTCAAATCATTCCTGTTTTGGTCAATGTCATTTGACAGCAAATACTTACGTGAATAGGGGCGTTTTTTTTCTGTTTACTAAAAAAAGTACGGTACCTACCCGTTGGTAATCATATTTGCTATAATTATTATAGAATCAGAAAGAATATAAAAAAATATTATTAAACTGTGAGCATTTTTAATGCTATTTTTAAAGGTTTACACTAAAATCGCATAGATGGTTTATAAAATCAACGTGGCACGGAACGTTATGAACCCACTTTTTTAGTGATTGACAGACAACTTCATTATTTTGACATTTACTTTTTCTGTTTATTTTGATTTTCCTAAGTGTTTTTGCAGATTTTTCGCATTTATTCCGTTTAGACAATGCTTAGCTAATTTAACCACTGGAATCTAGAGGTTATAAGGAACAAATCAATGTAAGTTTCATGATTATATGCTATAATTTATATGGGTGGCCTAGTCCCCGAACAAGAAAAATTGTCTCCTTTAAATATTGAAAGAGACATTTGACAAGACACATCTCTGTAATCCTGAAGGATTACAGAGATGCTCATCATCTGCCTTTCACAAGTTTGTTGGAGTCGGCTTCCAGTCTAAAGGGATATAAACTTAAAATGTCACTTACGGGATATCTTCCGTGATTATTATTTTTATTGAGGTTCCGTTATTTCGAATCACGGAAGATATCCCGTAAGTTACATTTTAAGTTTAGTTGTGAACCATGATAGCTTAAAACAGTAACGGGATATAGCTGAGCAATACTCAGTTCATTAATTCAGTATTTTATTATTTTTTTCTTTATTTGTTATTATTTTATGTGTGTATTTGACATGAATATTTACTTGTGTCTTTGACATTTAATGACTTCAGTATTTTACTGTTTTTTTTTTATTAGTTTAATTTTGATTGTTTTATGTGTGTACTAGACATATTGTGTTTTTATTGTCATTCATTCTGTTAATTAAAATAAACCTTTTAATTCCTACCCTTAATTATTTTAAGTTACAAATCAAGAACACTATTTTGAAAAAGAAAAAAGAAAAAAAAATGTGACCTACATTAAGGTCACATCTTTTTTTCTTTTTCCTTTTCCCAAGTCTGTGCGGCAGTTTGAATACTATAACGACCTACCCAAATGTCCTTTCTTTGGTATTATTCGTCGATTTGTTAAGCTCCTTGTGTTATAAGTCGAGCTACACGATAACTGACGAATGCTTGCACTGACTGGACACGTCCACTCAAATTTGTGTGGTTCTTTCTTCAACAGACCATCTCAGACACTAATATCTGCATGATCCTCATGTGAGTTGAGCAAGATTTAGGCTGGAGTTTGTTTCGGCTGTTTCTTCTCAGAGTAGTCAGGTACAAAACACCAACATTGTTTGTGAAAATCTTTAACAAAATAAACGTCATTCATTTATCATTTAAGAGGATACCCATTGTCAGTGACACATTTGCAAAGTTTGAAAAATGTTACACTTGTACTGACAGCAACTAATGAGATCTTGCAAGTAGATTACGATTTTTTTCGATCTGTCCCATCAGTGATAAGTTTATTGAATTATTTGGGTTGATGTCAATAAAAAAATAAGATTACAGAAAGTACTACCACTAGAATGAGCAAGGTCAAAGGAAGTCCTCAACAAAAACATTATCTCCTTAATAAAACAACAATTAAACAAGAACATCGCTCCATCGCATCTAAACAATTCTTTTTATATTCTAAAGGGTCCTTCACACGAGTGTCGTAGTACGTCGTCACAAAGAGCCGGAGCGCCCGTCTCCCTTTGTTGCGACCGTGTGACGCGGCTTTTGACTGACATAGCTCTGAGAAGTGGCGCGTTATGTCTTCATATAAAATATTCGGAACAATGCACTCTGTGTTGTGTTTTGTTTTGAGTTAGTACATCTGTGTTTGTAGGTGATTAGGAGGTATAGAAGTGATTGTTTTGTGTATAATTATTTTGTAGTGAGAGTTGAAGGAGAACGGTTGGTCTGTGGATGGGTGACCACCCTTCTTCTTCTTCGCACCACCACCACCTGCACCACCACACTTATAACGAGTTTCCTCCGTAACTCTGGTCCCGGCTGTCATTTGTAGATTTTTGACAGTCGTTACAGAATCAATGGCCTAAAAAGTCTGACAACCAGTCTTACCAAGGGGTATCGTATTACCTAGTACTAACTGGGTTGTGGGCGTCAGATAGGCAGTCGCTCCATTGTATTGCATAACGGACTGGTGTCCGCAACTCTACGTCAAATTTTGCATACGGGCAGTTGCTCCATGTAAAATACTGGTTATTTAGCTGCATCCGGTTAGACTGGAAGCCGACCCCAACATAGTAGGGAAAAGGCTAGGCAGAAGATGATGAGTTGAAGGAGCTTACCAACAAAACATGGCCTATATCTGAAAAACTTGGCCAACAGATTGATGATGTCACCTTTTTTGGGACACGGCCAGTGTAGCTTAAAATGATAACCAGAGGAAACTATTAAGCTTAACTATTACCATTATGACCTTCAGAGAAGCAGGCAAGTGCAAATTGAAATCACAAATAGATTTATGCCAAGTTAACCTTGCCTAACCCCCAGAAGGGGTTCCTAGGGACCCTTCGATACATCTCATTGTCACGATGACGACATAATAATGCAAAGACATAAAACTGTCAAACTAATTGTTCATAGTACGATCCTTCGCCGTCTGTTACCAAGGACGTCCCACGTTCAGGAACCGTTTGAACTTCAATTAGCAAGAAGCCTGGTAATTTTAATGTGAAATTCTGAATCAATAGCAGTCTACGACTTAATAAATGAGTAGGTTTATCTTAGTCTAACGAATACCTCTCCTTATCAAAATATTTGCCAGTCGTGTTATTGCTGACCTGGTAGGTAATTGGCTCCTTCTACTTTTGACAAAAAAAAAAAACAGAGCAAAAAACCCAATAAAAACCACTACTTACTTACTTACACTTTATGATTAAAGATTTAGTTATCAGTTTTATATTCTTTGGTGACACATAAGGTTTTAGATAATGAAAGTTGTTTCTAAAATAATAACTAATAGTTCTTCTAGTTCTCAAGTGACATGGTGGTAAAGAAACGTGTGTGTCGCGGTTACGATTCCTGCGCGGGACAAAATTCATTTGTATGGCTGACAAGTAAAGGTACGCAGTTGTTAAGGAAGTTGACTGGCTTATTGCGTATTGAGTTTAAGTGTTTGGGTAAAAATTTCCAATGAGGGCAAAGTTTAAAAAAAAATACTACGAGAGCGATTATTCAAAGCTTTAATTCGCGAGAATAACAACATTATTAATTATATAGAATTAAATAAACTTTATATTCAGTCAGCTTTAAATGGCAATTTAAATTAACAATAAACACCAGGAGCCTACCGCACGGATGTGATTTAACTTTTCCAGCTGCGATTCTGTCCAGTTGCGAATCTATCCAATTGCTACGAAAGTGTGGTCAACCACACCAGGTAACTTATTCAGTTTTCAGTTTCCAACGTCAAGGCACCGTTTTTGTTCAGACCCCTATATCAAGGTACTCAAGTGAACAAGCAATGCTACAATATCTTCAATAGCTTGTACGCAAACACATCCAGCACTATCAATCAGCCCATGCAAGCCGATCCGTCCATCGACCGTATGTGGTCTAAGTTAGCCTTCAATTGGACAAGTAAACTTGAATCCCTGTTAAACCATGCTTAAGTTTGCACTATTTTTGTAAGTACCTATATTATGTGTTATCTCAAGTTTAGTTGAGGTAGTAGTTTTGACGATACATGATGCTTGTTCTACAGTAGGAATCAAAGTAATATGACGGTGATTGGTTTGGAAAAAATACTCAAAGTAAACTGATTAAAACCTCACAACCTTACTCTATTGTACCAAAATTCCCAAGACGAAATTCAGTAGGCATTGCTCTCTAATTAAATTACTGACGCGTATATCGGCTGTTTCGCCATTACCTCCAAATTCCGGGAAATGTATCGACGAGATAGTTATCCAATTACTTCTCTATACATTCCGCCTCAGTATTGGTATCACCGTAAAAGGAAGCTAGACAAGTCTTAATTGCTATTAACCGAATACCTTTTAAAATAATAATAACTTGATAATAGAAACGTGGCCCATGTATGGCTGTTAATGGCATAAGCTAGAGTGTAAATATTTAATTTCAGAATCAGATAATAAAATTGAATTCATCGTAATCTTCTATTCAATACAGGACACAGCACACCATCAAACAGTATTACAAACACACGAGCTTGATCTGTTGTACCAAAGTGCATGCTACATGTGCAACATTAGTGTTGCACATGTAGCAGGGACCCGTGATTTGTAAGACGACCACAGCACAAACCGATGTCCCAATCGCTTCTATACGCTTCAATAAAACCAGCATCACTCAAAGACCAATGCAGAAATGGTAAATAGAATAAGAATTTGTAGACGCGACACTTTTGTTGCAAAACTTCTTCCACTTGACGTGTAAATGAAACTCATACTGTGTTAGACCAATATGTTTACCTGCACAGGAGCACAACTGCACACCCACTTGCACCCTTGCTGTGCAGGATACGCAGGATTGAGGGTGAAGCACATCCTGCAAAGGGGTTCCACACTGGTATTCTGTTTGGGACGTATGGAAGATGGTCAAATAGGGTAATTTGGGTAGATAGCCTGGTCGGTTAAGATATTTCCAGCGACATTGTACTTTTTGATTTGAGCGTGTACTTGGAGAAAAATAAAACCAACATCATTGTGGTAATAATTATTTGAAGGTTAGACAAAGGAGTAGTTCTAGTTATATACATATTGCCAGGTGAACGTATTGCTTTATTAATTTTCCAATAAATGCAATGGAGGAGATAAAAGATATATAATAGTAGGTACTGTAAATGATGAGTATAACATAGTGGAGTGGAGTGTGGTGGTGGTGGTGTTATACTCTAGTGGATTTCTGCAGCCTGCCGATTTGTTAACAAAGTTAGTTCAGTGGACATAGAAGTATTACTTCTTGCTTAGACTTTTCCACATCTCCCCAATTAAACAACAATCGATAGCATATTTAAGAAGACACAATACCAGAACTCTTAGAAACTGATATTTCAACTTGTAACGATTATTTCGGCGCCATCAGCATAGTCTCGTTTCTATCCGATTTTAATTTCTATGACATTGTACACGTTAACGTGTGTCGACCGCAGTACGGTAGGTATTATTGCACTAAGTAGTGGACCGGCTAACTGAGTGTTGAGGCTATGGTTTCCGTGAATTTGATATGTGCACGATTGGCTGCCCGTCTTGCTGTGGGTAGTAAATAGTATGTCTTGTTACAGATTGGTCTTGACTTACAAACAGTGCGGCTTTGAAATGTGAATAGTTTGTAGATTCGAGTGATGTGTGGAACATGCTAACAAAATCAAAATCAAAGCATTTATTTCAAGTAGGCCAGTTACAGGCACTTTTGAACTGTCGAAACAAAACGAACATTTAATGTAGCTACAGTCCCAGTCACAAGACATAAAAACTGTGAAAGTACTGTAGTTGCCCATTCCCTAGCGTAGATCTCTATGGAGAAGAACGTGCAAGAAACTCCATGGACACTCTTTTAAATCAAAATATTGTTACAAAATCTTGTTACATCATTCATGTTGAGATGGTATATTATGTGAGAACAATGTAGCAAAATGTGCACGTTAAAAGTGTCCATAGCAAAACCAAAACAAAATACAACTCAAAAACAAAATAATTAATTCAAATAAACCATGGCGACTAAGAGATGACCAGTCACAACTGACAGCGCCCGTTCACGCACATGACGCATGGATCAGCACCATTCAGCTCAACCATTTTGAAGGGAACTAAATGGTCCGACACACGCGCCACCATCAGCGAGACATTTGAGTGAGCATGACATACTCTCAACCGCCAGGGCACATTCAAGTCAAGAACTGCCGTAGGTTTCCAGTGAATGATAGCTTACTAGTACATAGTACTCACACAATATGGGCTATGCGATTATATAATACTAACATTGAATCTATACAATGCCAGGATAGTTAAGTACAATCTTCAGCAGCTCCAACTATACCATTTAATGCTATCAATTTTTGCGCCCCTGTCCATGTGGAGCAGGACCAGCATTAAGCCAAGCATTTTTATCAGCGATATAATCGCTCAACTTGTATTACGCTTTTTTACATAGTGTGCGTTTAATGCATGTTTTAAATTTCGTCTCATTCAGTTCAAGAATACTTTGTGGAATTTTATTATAGCATCTCAAACAGTACCCCATGAAAGATGAGTCAACTTTAGCGAGTCTAAAGCCTGGCTGAACTAATTGGTCCCTATTTCTAGTACTGTAATTATGTCTGTCACCTCTTTTACCAAAAAGATGCAATTTTTTTCTAACGTACATTGTTTTCGTAGATGTATTGACAATGTACCGTCATAATGCCAATATTCTTAAACAGTTCCCTTAGAGAATCGCGCCTACGAAGATTATATATAGCTCTGATGGCTCTTTTCTGCAGAATAAATATAGACTCAATATCAGCAGCCCGTCCCCATAGCAAAATACCGTAAGACATTATACTATGGAAGTAACTAAAATAGACCAGTCTAGCGGTATCCACATCAGTAAATTGACGGATTTTTCTAATGGCATATGCTGCTGAACTTCGCCGCCCCGCAAGAGATGTTAAATGAGAACCCCATTGTAGCCTTGAATCAAGCGTAAGCCCCAGGAAAACCGTTTTATCTACGAATTCGAGTTTCTCATTATTCAATAATATATCACAATCAATACCCTTAAAATTCGGTAAAGCAAATCTTATGCATTTGGTTTTTTTTTTCATTTAATACCAAATTGTTTGCTGTGAACCAATTTTGGACCTGAAGTAGGGCATTATTCACGTCATCTAAATTTTGTGCCCGTCTGTTTATCTTAAAAATTAAGGAAGTGTCATCAGCAAATAACACCATATTTTGAGGTTGGTTTTTCAATAAATAGGGTAGATCATTTATATATACTAGAAAGAGGAAAGGACCCAATATTGAGCCTTGTGGAACCCCCATTTTTATTTTTAAACCTTGTGAATTAACACCATTTATCTGAACATGTTGTTGTCTATCATTCAAATATGATCTTACCAAACTAAGTGCAAGTTTACCCAGTCCGTAATGCTCAAGTTTCAAAAGTAATGTGTCGTGATTTACGCAATCAAACGCTTTGGAGAGGTCACAAAAAATTCCTATGGCATCTTGGGACTCTTCCCACGCAGTAAATATGTGCTTTAATAAGGTTACACCGGCGTCAGTTGTACAATGTCATATCAATGCTTCATTGTTAGGGCTGTTTTTTTTCTGCCTCAGTTGGTCTTATGGTTTACGCGTTACTGTTGCGTTCAGGTCCCGGGGCTTGATCCCCTGGTCTGGTAAAGTGTATTTGTTTTTTTTTTTTTTCCATCTGGATTTTCCAGTCCAGGTCGGAGGCCTAGATTTATTTATTTGACACTTCAAGAACAAAATAAAGAGGCGAATTTAATGTATTTTCTACCAGTTCACAATAAGCTCGCTTCTATTACATAGTCTTATATGTATCTTAACCGGCGGTGAAATGAGGGTTTACTGGTATACCACCACTGCTGTACACCTTTCCCTTTAGGGAAAACAGGGGTAGTTTTTGCCTTGGTATTCTTGATTTTGTTTTAGAAGGTATGTATTTCCGACAATAGATCAATGAATGACTTTGTCTGCTTTTCTAATCGGATGTTCAAACCTAAAAATAAATTTGAAAAGATGTTTTGTCATGTGACCTCAAGAGCCCCTACAAAATCCAGTCTTCCACAGTATATTGTAACAAACCTCCTGTCCATCTGCCGGATTTGATCCCTCGTTGTTCGTTGAACCAGAAAACTGTCAATTCAAAGAAAAATAACCTGTAACTTAAGCCGGAACAGAAATGTACCCAACGAACCTCAACCGGAGACCTTCTCGTACGAGGAAAACTCTCACATCTCAATATTGTACCAGAAACAAATATAACCTCAAGGTACGTTTACACGGAGAGTTTTGGGACTGTCGAGAAGCGAAAACCTGGCGTTACTCGTAAGCGAGAAACGTCAGGCGAGTTATGACACTCATTTGTTTGTTCTTTCCATTGACACCTGGTGTTCGCATTGAAAGAGGTCGCAGCCAAATATTTTTTTCCTTCTCGAATCGGTGACTCATTTTGTCCGACCAGTACGTAGCAACCCGTGTTGGCGAGACGATCACTTCTATTAATATGTCAAACGAGAAACACATCTCGTGCAAACACGCCTCAATATTATGTACAACCGAACAACACTTAAGCTTTTTATATTCCAAACATTTCAGAGAAAATACTCTCCAATAAATATATAACAAAGAAAATGAGTCTTTCATGTTTCGGGAATAAAATTCGGCTGGTAGACAAAGGGTTAGATCCATATTGTAATAATAGGAACCGATTGGGGTCGATTGAGTTATTTCTTGGATGTCATCTTATATATGTACTCCTTATGTACCTATTGGACTGAACTAAGTGCCCTCGATGGCAGTGGATGGCTGTTAGCTACATGTTCTGGAGATTCCGGCTTTGATGAAATGTATTGATCCGATTTGCTTGGTAACGCGTAGTAATCGATCAATGTCAAGCATATAAAGGAGACTTTTTATATGTTCAAGACATGGTGTTCGTTACATATAATACAACCATCTTTTTACTCATTAAAGTAGCGGAATAAATCATCGTGAAGTAAAGACGTGTCTGTTATTTTTACTAAGTCCTACGATCAATATTGAACCGGAAAGTTGGCAACCTCGCAAATACCTGTCAAATATTTACCTGTTTTAATTAATTTCGAAATGTTCTCAAATGAAAATAAGAAATAAGGCCAACACTTTAAAGGAGATCGCGTATCAGTGTAGGACACGAGAAATCGAGGTATTCCTCAGAGCGTACCCATTTCTGAGCGCAACCATCTAAGCGCAACTAAATCATTCCTCGGAGCGCAACCATGATTACAAATAGAGAAGGGTTCATTAATTATTATCGACATTGAGCTCATTATCGATAGTTATTTTGCTCATCCGGTGATCCGTATTTTAAATAATACATTGATAGCCTATCAAAATGTACAAGGCTAGCAGAAGTTCAAGGAGCAGTTTTTTTATATATTTTTTATATTCCGGGTATCTAAGTAGGTAGGTAGGCTTACTGTTTAATATTATCTCAGATCAAACATGTGATCTCTAAACTGTTGATCGACTCTTCACGTGACCAGAGGGCGGGCCTATTTTTTGGCCAAAGAATCAGCATTGCCATCGAACGTGGCAATGCTGCCAGCCTTCTGGGCACTTTTCCTGTTGGCAGGGATGTGGACGAATTTTTCGATGTTCTGTAACCCTTTTTGATACTTGTACATTTTTTATTTCATTACAGAGTTATTGTATATGTCGGATCCGGTCATTGGTATGGACACGGGAATGAATCAAAGCGCGCCAGTGGTGACATCACGCGACCTAGAGACCAGTCTACCCCCGCCATGGCGTGCTTCTACAGAGTCCTGACGTTAACAGATCACCGCGAGGACGACATTCTGGGTCGGATCGCAGCGGAGTTCAGACGTCTTGAAACTGTATCCGATTCATTGTGCCCATTGTTACTCGTATAGTGTGAAAGTGTAATGTCAAGTAATTTGTTAGTTTACTCAGTGTAGGTATCTGTTTGAAAAGAGTAACTATGGAGTTTCTTGCCGGTTCTTCTCCATGGAAACAACCAACCCGAACCGAGCACCTGACAATAAACAAAGTATCGCATTTAGTGAGTTTTCATCGTATCCTAACGAAATAAATCCTGACAAACCCGACATCAGAATTGGGATAAAATCGTGCTAATGAAATCATGCTGCGGGGACAGTGTTAATAACAATCAGTGTCAACTGCGTAAAAACCGAAAAAGTGTCGAAAACAAACTTAGTTCGCGATGAGTTTCGTGTGTCGGTTATTGAGTGCAAAAAAAAACGGACAAGAAAGAGGGTAGATCGAATTGTCTGCATAAACAGAAACACCCACCCGCAATACCTTTAGTTTTATCCTTGATCATAGTGCTTGCAACAGCACCGAAATACCAGAAACTCAAAACAGACAGTAAACAAGTGTTATTTACCAAGTGAAAAAAACGGGATACCCATCGTTTTTTAGTGTTAATGACAATCAGTGACGGTTACTATTTGAAATGCAAAACAAAGACTTTGTATCGTTTAGAGTATGTCGTGGGACCAGTTTAAAGAATTGTTCAGGGCCAGATTCGTGTACGTCGAGACATTTTCGTCATTTACGTGAATAGTGAAAAACAAAAATAAACAAAGTAAAATATACGCCCGTCGTCAGGGAGCGAGACACTACCACCAATCAAGTGTCGCGAATGCGGCAAACAAGGACACAAACAAGCGGATTTTCGGACGAAGACGACCGCCCCGTCAAGAAGCGGTTGCCTGTGACGGCTGCTACAGGCGTTGGGCGGCGACCGCAGCCCACCAGCAGCAGTTCACTGGTGTGCTCCAAGTGTGGCACGCCGGGGCACATTGCTAGTCGCTGCGCAGCAGGACAGCGTTGGTCGTGTGCTGCTGTACTGGTGGAGAAGCGAGTCGACCTTTGCACCGTCGAGTCGGAATATGAAAGTACTTTGATGAGTGTTTCGATTTTGATTCTGGAACTCAATGGACCTTAATGAAAGAGTAAATTTTAATGTTGCTTGTAGTGATTAGAGATTTTGGACGCTGATCGTCATTAACTAAAGTTTTGAACGTCAGGCGTGCCTACGAATATGTACAGGGTAGGCTAAGGAAGATACCAGTGGGTCACGTACCAGTCGATGTTGATAAGGATTTTGATGATGATGAGTAAGCTTAAGTGGTGGCAACCTGAGCCTGTGTGGCAACCTGAGCCTGTGTGGCAACCTGAGCCTGTGTGGCTACCTGAGCTTGTGTGGCAACCTAGGCCTGTGTGGCAACCTGAGCCTGTGTGGCACCTGTAGGGCTGAGACTTTTAACGGTGTGCATACGTAGTGTATACGTAGTGCATACGTAGTGTGAGCGTAGTGCGTACGTAGTGGATGCGTGGTGTAGACGTAGTACATGCGTAGTGCGTGCGTAGTGGATGCGTAGTGTATGTGATACATACGTAGTCCATGCGTAGCTTGCGTAGTGTGTGCGTTGCAGACGTAGTCCATGCGTGGCTTGCGTAGTGTGTGCGTTACATGCGTAGTGTGTGCGTTGCATACGTTGTGTATCACTGTTTTAGTACCCTATCGGTTTAGTAGTGTGTTTGACCATACCAGTAGTTATTATTGCAGTTGAGTTATAAATGTTGATTTGAACGACTGTGGTACATGGCCCAAGGGTTGACCTATTTTCAAGTATTACCAATTTAACCGTGTTTGATTTAATAAACTACGTCGTTGGTCTAGTGGTGGCAAACACGACTGCTGAGCATGAGGTCCTGGGTTCGATTCCCAGATCGGGCAAAGTGCTATTGGGTTTTTCCATCAAGAATTTCTCAGTGAAGCCACGGAGTCTGGATTAGTGCCCAGTTGATGGTACATGGGACTTGGACATAACTACCGGAGTGTGAGTGTAGTATTAGGTGCACCTCTGTTTAACCCTTTGGGGAGTTCAGGCGTTATGTTATGACGTTTGATTTTATTAGAGTAGGATTCGGTTAAGACAAAATAGAGTTCTTGACTTTCATCGACCCGATGAATATAGGGTTTGGTCAGGAGTGACCGAGTGGAACAAAATTCTGTGGTGGAGTATTTGGTTGCAGGTATCATCACACGAGGACGTGTGCAAGCAGGATGGCCGTGTCGGATCCGGTCATTGGTATGGACACGGGAATGAATCAAAGCGCGCCAGTGGTGACATCACGCGACCTTGAGACCAGTCTACCCCCGCCATGGCGTGCTTCTACAGAGTCCTGACGTTAACAGATCACCGCGAGGACGACATTCTGGGTCGGATCGCAGCGGAGTTCAGACGTCTTGAAACTGTATCCGATTCATTGTGCCCAGTGTTACTCGTATAGTGTGAAAGTGTAATGTCAAGTAATTTGTTAGTTTACTCAGAGTAGGTATCTGTTTGAAAAGAGTAACCATGGAGTTTCTTGCCGGTTCTTCTCCATGGAAACAACCAACCCGAACCGAGCACCTGACAAAAACAAAGTATCGCATTTAGTGAGTTTTCATAGCACGAAACCCGTCTTCTGCCCACATAGTGCTCGAGCCTAACGAAATAAATCCTGCCAAACCCGACATATATATTGTAAACTTAGGTTAAACTTTTCGATTTTGGAAGTCACATTATGGAACTCAAATGGAGTTGGGCAGGACCTCTAATATGACAGGCAAAGGATCACAATAAGGTACTGGCTAATAAAATGTCGGAATTTCTGAACTCATCCGTTAATATCTCGCCTTTTCCTCGATATTAAATAGGTAACCGAATAACATTTTTTCTATTTATTTATTTTTTATTTATTTATTTAACTATTTATGTACACACAGTAAACAACACAGGAAAACACATTATAAAATATGAGTACAAAGGTACTGCTTATTTCTTAAGAAATTTCTGCCAGCAGACCTGCAAAAGGAGAAATGAAAAAAAGAAATGTAGACAATAGTGTGTGAGAAAAGGAAGAGAATATATAGGGATAATGTGCCTTACCTAACTTAACCTATTAAAATATATAAATACACAAATAGGTAGATATTAATAAATACTTAATAATTACTATTTATTTATGAATCAAAACCTTTTACCAAATAACAAATAAATAAATTCTATTAAAAAAAAATGTTTAGTGGTGTTCCAGAATGAAAAACTAGTCAGTAGGAAAATAAGTCAAATGTCTTTTCCTAAATCAGATTAGATTTAGGAAAAAAAGTTCTGATTTTAGCTTGTTCCTTTAACGCACCAAATGGACAAACGACGGCGACGATTAAGGATCTGATTAAAGGAGTAAATGAATTTGATTTTCGCGAAAGTAGGTATGGAAAATAAGCACCTATTGAGCCTACTTGGCTTTCCAAATTGGCAAAAACTAATTTCCTCCTTTTACCCGGTATACAAATCAACATAAAGGCATGACGATAGTATCAAAAAATTGCAAATCAATTTGGTCCGTCAGAGTAATGTAATGTAATGTTTAAAATAATGAACACGTTTTTTTGTTTATTTTTTTTTTTAATCAATGAATATTCACTAAGATAAAACGCATCAAAACTCATGAGTGGGGCTCGTGACGTCAGAAATCACTAAAATCATACCGAGGCGTGTTGCATTGAGAATTTTAAAAGCGTCGTATCTTTGTCAATGTTGGTTTACTTATCAAAAGAAAAATTACGGTTCCAATATATTTTGATAATTTAACTGACGGACTAATTAGATTTTTTTGTCGTCCACCGTATTGTTATGGAGGCTACTGATACCTAAAAGATTGTGCATCGATGTCCTTAACACCCTGTAAACTGCTAACCAGTACAGGTTAGTCAATTTGTAAACTAACAGATTTACTCATAACATAAGATCAGGTTTGAAATCCCCGAAGGCAGAACTGTACATAATAGTACCCCACATTACGCCAGTTTCTTTTAAGTCCGATAATGTATGCCAGGTAACTGCACTCTTTGTATCGGTAAGATCTGAAAAAGTCGCATCGAGTATGCTTAATCGTAAGCGATTCTGCAAAGCTAGTTTGATGGTGCCCCGCCACAATGATGGAGAACTACGAGAGGGGTCGGGGGGCTTTTGGGACCAGGACCACGGCCCCGGATTCTTAAGAAAATTATTAATGAATACAATTCAAAAATGTTAAGGGGGAATCCGGGATCGCAGTCCCGGACCCAAAAGCCCCTCGAACCTACGAGAGGGCAGAATCAAAATACAAACCAGAATAATTATAATGTCACGCTATACAAAAGCAATATTATTGTAAAAAAAAAAAACAACTTACTGCTTCAAAATGTTTGATCATAGAACATTGAACTTAAAACTTTCAGTAGTATAAGAACGTTTGAAACGTAACTTGTAGGCAAATATCACACACAAGCAAATGTCAAGTAACGAGGAATATTTGTGAAACGAAATGCTACTTAAGCAAATTGTTAGCGACATGTTAGAGCTGTTATCAGAAATGACGTATTCGGTCATGTTACAATTAGGATGTCAAATAATAAAACAATTACACATCCACAAAAACTTAAACCAGTAACAATACATAGTTTGCACTTGATAGCTATAAAAACTCAAAATATTTGTTATACAACCTATAGTAGGGTTTAATATTTCAGGTCAACACCAAACTGACAGTTTTAACTTGGAATTTAATGTGCAAGGCATTAGTCTCCTTTATACTAGGAAATCAGCCTTACCATGACTTGCTGACTGGCTAATATTAACTACATCAGCTAAACTCAAAAACCAACAACAAACCTAAGACCTCACAATAAAAATCCAACCTTACGATCACGTTTCCAAGGCGACATAAAGATATTAAGTATGTAAATAGCACGCAATCAGAAATGAGCCGCATACAAAGTTCAGAATCAGTACGTGGGACCCCAAATGAGGGCCTGTTTACTGAGGACCTTGCGATGTCAGCGACACCTATCACTCCCTTCTTTATTGAAACCTCTGACGACAACTTGGACGTGGGTGCAAAGATCGGCAACCTTGCAAAACCTCAGTTGGTCCAACCTAGACTTGCAAAACTTAAATTGTAAATTCTTGGGAAAAATTAAGTGTGGGCGGCAAAATTAGGCATAAGGTGTTTTGAGGATTGTATAAACCTTCGCGTGGGTAATAATGAGGGTAGGGGTTCATTCAAGCCGAGTCAGGTGTTAAGAAACGCAAACGAAACGAATTGGTAGGTATCTATACCTACCAACTTTTTCGACAATGCGTTTCTTAACATTAATTAATAGACTGTTTTTCCCTAAGTCAACTAGGGCTGACTTAGGAAAACACAACAAAAAAAACAGAATAATTTGCTAGTTAGTAGTAATTTTCTCTCTTAAATTGGTCACAATACTTATGATTCAAATAAAAAATGGGCACTTTTATTAAATTGAAAGGCACAGTATAGGGAGGCACCCCACAAGGTGGACCGATGACCTGGTGAAGAAATCTGCTGAATACGAAAAGCACAGACCCATTATTCGGCTGATGAGTTTGATGATGATGCTAATATGTAAATATAACCGATATTCTCACAAGTAAATCTACAGTGCAATAAGCCAATTGGAGAAAGGCTCTAAAACCACAAATACAATTTAATTGCAACACGGTCTCACCAAAGTAGTAGTCACTTTCTGTTGACTCCGCTATAAAAAAAATACCTCATTTAAGTCATACAAAATCAAGTACAATCCAATCATTCAACAAAACAATAATTTAATTATAGTCGTAAATCATTACATCCGCTTGACGAGCCCGTCGACGTGAATAAGTTAACTGCCCCCAAGGGTTGGTAATTAATCGACAACCCGGCGGAATGACGGCGAATGACGGAGCCGAAGTGGGCACGAGTGGCCATAGCCTTGTCAAAATAATTTCGGTGCGAGTGATTAATTTATGACGTTGCCATAAAATTATATGTTGGTGATGATTTATTTGTTTATTTTTATGTAACTAGGTCCTACATACTAAAAATCTGCCATAACATTTTTCATCTTAATACAGTGTTATGAAATGGTAATGCATGCCTACTAACTTTATGTGTTTACATGTGAGCAAATGAATGAATAAATAAATTAAGGTAAGGTTTGAAAAATATTAACTTAACTGCCTGTTTTTGCTTCTACTAACTACTCGTACTTTGTCGGTTTTGTTTTGTCGAGGGATTGTTATCCTATTAAATGTAAAATGCATTATAATGTTCACAGGAACACTGACAGCTGCTGGTCACTAAATTTACTTGTTGGAGCTAAATAAGGATAACAAAAAACAATTAAACAATCAAAACATGGGAGAAATGCGATTAAGAAAACTTCGTCGTATCCCTTGACGGACAGGTATTTAAAAATAGAATTCTTACAAGAATCCAAAGAAAGGATCATTATTTACATGCAAGAAAAACAAAAACCTGTAACTGCTGAGTTCTGAGTTAAAGCAAATAATAGTGGTGGTTTTACCAGTACGAGTACAGTCGCAGGCGGCATTGGATCGATTATCGTCGGATCACGTCTTGTCGGAGAGCCGACTTGTACTGTACACCTGAACGTTATTGAGGATCATGTCACGAGCGCGGGCGAGATATAAAGGGATTATTTTTGTAATTATTTTTCCAAAAAAGACCATGTTTGAGTTACTTAGATCCCGCGTGATTGTGATGGTTGTCAATCTGATGATTTTGCGGTCGTAATATCTAATTAAAAACACTAGAGTGATAAACATTATTATAGGATCGCTAGATGATTTGGTATTTTAGTAAACAGAAAAGGCTTTCAAGAAGCTAAAACACTAATTAAACTTTCCCTTTTTTTCGTAACGTGACTAAATTGAGTTTCCATAACCACATATCCATTAAAATGTATCTTCCAATTTCTCATTTTGTGCCTGTCTGAAATCGATGTTTCGACTTGTTTTAAAATCCATGCGAAGCACCTACGCTTAAAAGTAGGCTCGCGTCGTTTTAATGTACATTATACAAGCAAAGCACTTAAGCGCTCGGCAACGATACCAAGAATCTGTGTCGTATACTACAACTAAAAATCAGACTACTGAAAAACCACGCTCTGATTAACTTCGAGGCTAACAGGGTAAAATCGACGCCTCATATTACATATTTATGTTGAAGTCGGTTAAAATGTAGCATATGTAACTCAGGCCATAATAACGAATCGATTGACACCTTATTCATCAAAAATCGGATAAATAGTTTAGGCGGTACGGAGGAACATACGTTAATACAAACACATATATACATACATATAATTCGCGCCACGGGCAGCTATAATTATAAACAAAGAATTTTTACCAAGATACGTACCTAGCGACAATTCAATTAACAAGAAATACTTCCAAATTCATTCTACTCAGTCAAATTATCATACGTGCAATATGAAACTAATGAGCCATTTCACTTGGTCGGGTTATATTTTGGCGATTTATAGCGCTGTCGTCTAATGTTTTGTGGTATTGGAGCGCATCTGACGTCATGGAACGTAAAGATTTGGGCCGCCATTTTGAAGTAAGATCACGCTGACGCTGTCATTTTTGAATTTGATACAATAAAGGTTGCGAACCCGAATGTGTGTTTACAAAATTTATAACTTCTCGTGGCGGGGACTTTTAGACTGCTAAAATCATAACCTTTCTTTGTGCTTCACCGTAGTTGGGTAAAAACAACGCTAGGCGCTTACCTTCTACAAACAAAACCAACACTATCAGAATACACTTCACAGCAATCTTAGACTAGCAAGTTCTGAATCAATATCTCGTCGGCTAAGTCTGCTTAATTCATCACGCACCACGCCGAGTAGGCGACTCAGGAATACAAAACTAATCCCGTTTCGGGTTAGCCCTACATAATAATACCGGTTTATTGACGTTAACTTATAGGGTTTGGCGTGTGTCTCTAAGTTCGTTATCAAACGTCTACAGGGTGTCCTCGTTATTCAAATTAATTGCTAGTTTAAACGGTAGGTACATTGAAAGGGTTTAAATTATTCGGTGGAGTTCACGTCTGCTTGGGTAGTTAGGTCGATCGAGTGTTAGGGAGTTGTTGAGGTGAAATAAAGTTATACCTGTTCATAGTTTTCATCTATAGCTAATTAAGTATGTCACAAAAATAAAGCTTAAATAAAACTTTTACAGGTATAATAAACAAAACTATATTTTGGCCTTATAATCCAATTTGTGTTTTTCTGTATGTTTAATATAAATGTGTGAATTGAACACCCAGCACATTGTTTCAAAACCTGATACACTATTCCTGCCTGCCTAACTATGCTTCACAAATTCTTCCAATATCATTATATCAGATACCTACACTTTTCTTTCTTGCCTGTGTCTGAATACAGCTAACAAGCCCTTTATTTGAAAATCATCAGATATCGATATCAAACAATATGGAAGCACGTCACTATTCGTTCCAAGCTCATCAAAACAACTGATACCCGTTCCCATACTCCCCCCTCCTCCACACCCCGACCCTTCACTTCAACTCGTAAAGAATCCACAAAAAACAATAATAAATAACAGCCCTTATTTTAATAACATGTAGGAGCAATATTGTATCAAACAAAGAAAAAAAATTGTCCTAGGAAAAATTTAATATCGACAAGTCCCTTTGACTGGGGAACTGAAAAGAAATTCGCTGATTTCCAAAACTTACTTCTTTTTGTATACAAATTGAAATATATTGTGTTCAAGAGGAATATATCAAACTTTCTTTCTTGGAGCAACAGTATGTGGAGACAAAGGTAACAAGGAAACCGTTATTATTATTATTTGTCGAATATGAAAAAAAATGATAAACTCTCTTATTTATGTTAAAGAATGCCTACGTGTTAAAAATGAGAACCAAATGCCTGTATCAGCAGGGAAATTAATTGTGACTGTTTAAACTGTCATCCTTTGACAGTAATTTGAACATACTGATTAATTTTAGTTGTGGCTCATATTACTCTTGTATTATAATTTCCCCAGCCGCGTTTAGGTATCAAATCTGGGGTTATAGTGTGTAATTATTGTCATTATAGTGTGGGATAGACACAGAGCGTGTGTCTAGCGCCATCTCTTTTCAATTCTAGAATCAGATTAAATATTAATGTTTTATGACGTCATGGTAGACCACCTAAACGAAAGATTAAAATGTTGAAAAGAAAGCTAGTCATTTAGATACTTTGCAACATGTTTAATATTTTAATCGTCAATCAACTTTAACATGCAAAGAATAACAAGAAAACAAAACAAAGGAACAAATAACTTCACTGCAACTTAAAATTTAGATCACAAATCTTCATGAGAAATAAACTTCTTTTTTTAATCACTTTGATTCTTCTGTCTTTTTCCAGCTACACGGCTGAACACATCTGTAAGCACTGCCGCCCCACATTGTATGGTACCAGCATACCTTAGCTTTTGTGGGTGACTGGCTGGCCGAGCGACCCATGCTCGGCGACCTCGAACGACTCTGTCGCTTAACAGACTCTTCCAACGCCACGACTTGCTTCCCGATTTCATCTATACACTGTTGTATATTATCTACTGCTGTATTATGAAAAGATGAGTTTTCAGGTCCATTACTTGCCTCCATAATCTTATCTGCGAGCTCAGCCAATTTTGAAAGCCTCAGTTCAGACCTACCGGCCAAAATCTCTCGGCAGTGTACTGGCAGCTGACGTAACCACAAATGAAGCAAGAATTTATCTACTGTTGCAGTAGGACCAGCTAGGCTCTGCAGATGACGGTAGAACTGAGAAGGTGTCCTATCTTCAATCTTTTCCTCAAAAAGTGCCCGCATCCTATCACTTTCTGGTACGTCAAAACGACGAATTAATTCTTCTTTTATCTTGATATATTTTCTTGTAAGAGGAGGGAAACATACTATATCCTTTACAGCTTCCATTGTGGGTTCGTCTAACTGACTAACAACATAACTGTACTTTAGAAGATCATCTTTAACACCAGCTACCTTAAACTCTGCTTCTATGACAGTGAACCATAAAGTGGTGTGAATACCCTTCCAGAAAGGTCTGTCTGTTAGTCCCTGCTGCAGCTTTTCTACTTGAGTATCGTGTGACATGATTTCTGAAAAGATAAAGAAATAAACGTCAGCTAGGTTGTGGACTCACGTCGTCACTGGAAACGGATGTTGATTAAATAGCAAGAAGTGCTCAGTGTTCTTTCATGACTTAATGCTTACTCGTATCATACTCGTACCTACACTTATAAATAAACGCAATACACTGTCGTGGGCGACTATTGCTTAATTAACTAAAAGTTACTCGTAAATTAATCACACTTATTATTACGAGTACATTCCCACAGCTTGGATACAGGGCGTCTCGCGTCTCTGCGAAAATTCCGGTTTGGTGGTTTTACATGTCTTTGAATGATCGTCATCAATTTGAGAAGCATGAATAAGTAGTATTCGAAATAAAATGAAGGTGATCGTAGCAAAGTATTCATAACTCTAAAACTTACTTCAAAAAGTATCTTGAGATTTATTTCCTACTAGAATTTTGCCCGCGACTTCGTCCGCGTAAATTATGATAACAGCTAATTTGCATGATATCAGTATTATTTATGTTACTTGGTAAAGATGTAACATTCTAATTATGAAAGAATTTTTAAATCGGTTGAGTCATTCTTGTGTTAAATCGTAACAAATACACAAACAAAAAATCAATCTTTCCTCATTTAGTATCGATAATACACATAATCACTTATCATTTAAAACTTGTGCTTATAGCGAAAATCAGGTCGTCTTAGGAATAAAGATTAATCAAAAACTTACTTGTTCTCTGCCAATTTCAGCTCCTTATTTAATCAAACTATATTAATCTAATATGAATATAAATATTTAGAACACGGTCACTTTTCAGACTGCCTTTTGATTTAGCACAAATACGTTAGAAACTTGAAATAATGTCGTTTGGCATTATGGTGCTCGGCTCACGAACTGGTTTGGTTCGGGAATCATCGTATATGGCGGAATGAGTTTGTGCTTCAGTTGTGTTGCCAGTGTCAGAAATTAAGTGTCCCAGGCGTCCCAGGTACGTTTCGAACACGCACATTCATTTAAGTGTGCATTTTTGATCGTAACATGCGATGCGATAGCTTTTTTAAATATGCTGAAGCAAAATTTCTGATTTAATATTGTTAGAATATTTAAAACTCGGTTTTTATAATTTATTAAACTTAAAAGAAAATAACTTTTGCAAAATGTTAATAACCTAATGATCAATTTTGTTCACATAACATGATTCTGATAAATGCATATACCCGCTTGCAACACCCATAACGAACTTAATTTGATACATGATATAACATTAAGGATTTATTATATTTTGTTATTATTGTAATGCTACGATCTTATTATATTCGTTTAGCTTTAAATGTGAGATAAGTAGTAGTTATGCGAGCCTTTATATTATCATTATACATCATCATCATCTGCTTAGCCTTTTCCAGCATACCAGTATTTTTCATGGAGCGACTGCCTATCTGACCTCCACAACCCAGTTAATACTTAGTAATACGATACCACTTGGAAGACTGGTTGTCAGACGTTTTGGGCCACTGACTACCTACCTGTAACGACTGCCAAAGATGGACAAATGACAGCCGGGACCAAAAGCTTAACGTGCTTTCCGAGGCACGGAGGAAACTCGGTATGTAAGGGTGGTCACCCATCCACAGACCAACCTAGGCAAGCGTGGTTTAACGTAAAGAT
Organism: Xestia ashworthii; assembly: GCA_950022955.1. Classification (NCBI taxonomy): domain Eukaryota; kingdom Metazoa; phylum Arthropoda; class Insecta; order Lepidoptera; family Noctuidae; genus Xestia; species Xestia ashworthii. The sequence continues at coordinate 1,354,851 of OX465557.1, forward strand.
CGACCCGAGCGGCTTTTATTATTTCGCCACGAGCTCTTCCGAGCGAGCCTTTATATCAATAGGTAATTATTGAACTTACACATAATTATTTTGTCAACAACCTTATCTCTAATAGGTATTTCATGTGTAAAAAAGATGTTGATTATTTTCATGCAGTGATTTTAACCTGTTGTCAAAATATTTTCTAACCTGGTAACTCTGAGCACCAAGACATTGTAAACTTGCGAACTCGCAATAATGCTCTTGCGCTCCTCTCACAGATGGCTGGCTTTCACACATACTCGTATGCACGTGTAAAGAAATATGTAAGTGTGCATGTATACAGATAACGGTGACAAACTAAGTATATCCAGCAAGCATTTAGTCAAGCTATGGTATCATAAATGAGGGTAAGCAGAAAAAAATGTATGATAATTTTGTTGCGAGGAGAATTGACGGGTACGGGGTACCTACTGTGTCTTAGATAAAATTAAGCAATATAAGTATTTAGGTTTAAATAAACTTTATTCTCAATAAAGACAAATGTCACTCACTTGAAAGTTGCAAGTGCCATGATCACGGTTTAAACGTGAGTATTTTTTTCAGATTGTTTTCTGTTGAAAAAACCTTTGAATTAACGTTACGTTCACGTCACGCATTGTGTTTGGGCCTGAGGTTCTTGCGTCAGTAGGTAGTGCGTGAGATAGTGGAAAGAGGATTTCAGAACAGCAGTGCACTCAATTTGACATTAATTGGCCACAAAATATTTTATTTTATTAGAACAGTCAATGACGCTTATTTAGAACTAGCTGATGCCCGTGACTTTGTTTTATAGTATGTGAGGATAATAAATAATCAAGCTTTTTTTTTTATTTCAGAATTTTTAAATTAACTTTTGCCTGGAGGAATATTAATAAAAATAACGGGCGCATTTTGTTAGATAGGTTGAATCTGAATGTTGGTGCAGCGCGATCGTCGAATGCTTTTAGGTTGTTACTCGTCTGAAGAGTGGTTACTGGTTTCTTTTATATAGTTTGAAGCTATGAAAGTTATGAAGCTTCACTTTCATGAAAGACCCGTACCGCCACTACCAAATATACTTAGTGGTAAAAGTTCGTTTGTGAAAAATAAGTGTCAAATTGAGAACCTCCTTTTTAAAAACTGAAACGACTTTTTACGTCATTTATAGTACGGACTAAAACAGACCGATATTAATGTAATACCAAAGGAAGATGTTTCTGTAAGATCTCCCTAATTCCTTATCGCAATACGGTAATCAAAGTTGATGGTAGGCCGCCTTCACGCGAGCATTCGTTCGGAGACACGCTTATTGAATTAAAACTTTCCTCGTTACTCCAGTGTGTAGATAGATCACTGATTACGTAGAACTACGCGAATCGCTTGTGAATCCAACGAAACTTTTATGTTGACTCGGCTTTATTTATTTAGTTTACCAGGAAATGTTTGTGTATGATAATTACTTATTGGTTTATGTAAATTGGTTTTGCGTTTATTTGTATGTATAGCGTTGTTTTGGAATTGGTAGGTGTAGGCAATGATATCATAATTAAAAAGGCGTAGAAACGTTACCTACACCAAATTCGATCTTCAAAAACGGCATTTTAACGCACACATGAATATCTTAATATTGTCATGGCACACTAATTACGATTACAAGCGTACGATGTTTTAAAGTGTGTGTTTGTGTCACGGCATGGTCGTTCAATTAACTAAAATAAACTCGTAATAAAGTCGACGAAAATGATTTTAAAATACGATTTTTTTACAATAACAATTTATTTATTTCTCTGTTTGCGGACAATATCCACCCACTACACCTAAGTTTATTTGTTGGAAATCTAGCATTAAAAAATAACTTAATACCTACACCGAAACAAAAACATTATTCTTCACGAGACTCTAAAATTTATATATATATTTTTCAATGTAGTAATATAATATTTAATTTATCCTCTTTTATAATAAATAACATTATTCTGGATAAATAATGTGCCACCATTTGTAACTACTGTTAAGCAAATGACTTGTCTATTTCTGAAGCATAATTTTACTCTATGTTTGTTAATGACGTCTATCAAAATTGACATTTTAGAAACATAATGTTTGATTTGTGAAAATATTAAGATAAATAGTACCTAACTTGAATGATAAAGTCAAAGTTATGTTTTGGTATAATTTGTGCAATATTTCATAATACACGACGGCATTTTCGGTGGTTTTGTGTCACTTTTACTTATAATGCACTCGGTGCGTGACGTGCGTCTGTTGACACCGTCAAAGTGACGCCGAGGTTAAGGTTGGCTAATTAGCCACATTTTAACATGCCGCTTTTTGAGCGCTTATAACTTTTTACTTATAATATCATTGGGTGTAGTTAAGTTTACCTTTTGAAAGTACTAGAATTTACGTAGGTAATCCTGAATAGGCACATTATATTTTTGTCTTTGTTTATTCGGTCCTTAGATGTGAAAAAAAAACAAACAGTCTTAGGGGACTGCCGAAAGAAGTAGAAACTCGTAGGCAATCCGCTATGGCGGCCGTAGCGGATCGGCTACGAGTTTCTACTGCTTTCGAGTGTGGTTTGAGTTTTTAGATACGAGTGCTTCGTAAAGCGTATGTGACGGTCACGCGAGTTTCATCATTTTGTTCACTCAAAAAGTGCTCAACGCGCCTAAAAAAGTTTTCACTTCAAAAAACTATCTTGCGTCAAGAGGCACACGCGTTCGTCATTTGTTTCATTTCTTGCACAAGTACGCGGCGACGAACGCTGTTAGTGTGACGTAACGTGTAACATGCTCTTTACATTTTCGTTCATTCACTACTTATTTGTTTTATCCACAAAAAGGGATTTTCTTTTTAAACTCTTCCCTAGTCACTGGATAGATGGCGCTGAGCTTAGTAAGTTACTGCGAGGAACGGAACGTCACATCATTTCACTTGGACGTAATGGTTATATTCGGAAGCTTAAGCAAATGAAAGTGTCAAGTAACGAGCATATGACATGACTCAATGTATTTTTCCAAGCGTTTTGTCTTTGGCATCTAGTAACGTAGTCAGTTCAACGCCATCTACAGAGATCTTTGAAAGTTATATTGTTTTTTTAAATACTCAAAAAGAAAACCTCTCACCTATCGCAAGACGCGTGTTGCTAACGAGCGTCACTCGTCGCCAACAAGTAAAGCAAATGAGTGTGTAGTTTAGGTATGTCACATAAGCGGACATTGGCTTTTATTGCCATCAAAATGATCTGACTCTCTGAATGATATTGACTGCCTCGGTGGTCTAGTGATCGCAATCACAACCATAGATAATACACTAAGGTCCATGTTCACCAAAAAGATGACAGTCTGATTACGTAAAACAGCTGTTTAAAACGCATTTTTGTATGGGAACATGTCACAGTGACAGCTGTTTTTGAATAATCGAACGGTTATCTTTTCGGTGAACATGGACCTATATAATACAAGAATCACAACTGCTGAGCATGAGGTGCTGGCTTCGATTCCCGGGTAGTGTTATTGGGGTTTTCTATCTGGAATTTCTCAGTAGCAGACGTAGAGACTGGTGCTCAGTTGATGACAATAGGCTCGATCCTTATTAAATGGGACTTAAACATAACTGACTGAATGTGGGTGTAATATGGTGTTGAGAAAATACTCCCAAAGTACAGAAAAACAGTCAATTACCCAGTGCAGAATAACACCATTCCTCAGAGCATCCTCAATCTCGAAATACCGCACATTTCTTAAAAACAAACTCGGCATACTCCCTGGCGTACAATAAAGGTTTTCATGAAAAATGAACTTGCATGGAAGTTGAGAGTCACTATAGATATCATTAACGGTTACTACTGAGTCACGCTGGTGGCGGGTAAGTAACGGTTCTTGAGGTTTGGAAGTGGATGGATAAGGGTACTGAAAGGAAAAACATTTTGGCAGATAGTTTTTGCTAGTCCCATGTACATTGTGCACGACCGATCCATAGTCACACCAAACTGCCACAGTGTGACTATGGTTCACTTTATTTATCCGTAGTCACACCATTGACCCATTTAGTGTCTTTGATTTGGGCTGTTTTTAGGGTTCCGTAGCCAAATGGCAAAAACGGAACCCTTATAGATTCGTCATGTCTGTCGATCTGTCTGTCTGTCTGTCCGTCCGTATGTCACAGCCACTTTTTCCGAAACTATAAGAACTATGCTGTTGAAACTTGGTACGTACATGTATTCTGTGAACCGCATTAAGATTTTCACATAAAAATGGAAAAAAAGCAATAAATTTTGGGGGTTCCCCATACTTTGAACTGAAACTCAAAAACTTTTTTTTCATCAGACCCATACGTGTGGGGTATCTGTGGATAGGTCTTCAAAAATGATATTGAGGTTTCTAATAGGTATCATTTTTTTCTAAACTGAATAGTTTGCGCGAGAGACACTTCCAAATTGAGCAAAGACCTCCCATATCCTTCCAGGTACTCTTCTCCTGCGCCACCTCGAACCAGCTTTCCAATCCTACTTAATATTATAAATGCTAAAGTTTCTGAGTATGGATGTACGGATGTATAGATGTATGGATGTTTGTCTCTTTCAGGCAAAAATTACCGAAAGGATTTGGATGAAATTTTGCAAACGAACAGTTTATAACGTGGATTAAAACACTGGATACTTTTTATCCCAGTAGTAAAATCCCTTGTGACAATTATCTAACTTCACGTGGGCGAAGCCCTGGCAGAAGCTATAGTCACAAATAAATACTCAAAGTTTTTGTTAAAATATCAGTGTCAAGTTACAAAAAAAAACCTCTAAAAACGTGTACCTTTATGCTCCTACTATCGCTCTAGTTTACGTGCATCACTCTGGACAAGCTTTCTCACAAATTATAACCTTTTTGTTTCCACCGTAAGCGTTTTGAAACCTAAAATATGAGATTAAGCTCCATATTGTTCACCAAAAAGATAACGGTCTGATTATCTAAAAACAGCTGTCACTGTGACATGTTCCCATACAAAATTGTGTTTCAAACAGCTGTTTTAGATAATCAGACCGTCATCTTTTTGGTGAACATGGACCTAAGTTACCGATATTTTTATTTCTCATAGTTTTTCACATACGTTCTGTCTGGCATCAGACTGTGAGCTGAATGTGAAAGTTGTTAAGTGCCAGAATCGGTATCAGGCTTCTATAAAAAATAAAACCGACTTCAAAAAGAAAAAGTGAAAAATAACTTTAGCTTCTGAAGTCGGTGACGTTTGTATGATTGATTTAATTTTTTTGTCACCGACTTCAGAAGCTAAAGTTATTTTTCACTTTTTCTTTTTGAAGTCGGTTTTATTTTTTGCAAAAAAGTTTTTATTTTTCACTTTTTAGTGGTTCACATGGAAAGTGCATACCGTTACAATTACAACAAGCCCAAACACGACTAGGATACATTGTCTCATTATGGAGTTCCGTGACTCTTGGCTTCATCATCAGATCTGATGGTAGAATGGTTCTTATCAAACGCAAATGCTTCACTTGTTGTAGAAAATATAAAAATTGCTGTACGTTATCCTATAAAATTTGAAGAGTTCCCTCGATTTCGCCAAGATTCCATCATCAGATGCCGACTTGGCGACTATGGGACCAACTTGGAAGTATACCCTTTCAAACAAAAAAAGAATTTTTCAAATCGGTTTAGGCGTCTTCGAGTAATCGGGTAACATACATAAAAAAAAAAAAAAAGAAAATACATACAGTCGAATAGAGAACCTCCTCCTTTTTGGAAGTCGGTTAAAAATCAAGAAGTGTACTTACGAGTACCTACATCAATAATTCGACGAATTTCAACAAAAATGGAAATGGAAGTTTCATATAAGATTTCTCACGTTCACGCATTTACATCGGGGTTATGCAAAAAAGGTTAGTAACACGTGTTTTTCGTATGTTTCTACAGAAAATGGAAGAATGACCTGGTTTCATAGAAAACTAAACTTTTCCCCCGGTTTCGCTCCTCTCGGCAATTATTTCAGGGAAACTAAATACCGGGATAAAAAGCAGCATAACTTATTGTTACCCAGGCCATGGTCAATCTATCTCTGTGTTAATTTCATCCTTATTTAACCAGCTGTTACGATATAAATAATTAGAAATAAAAACAGATAGATAGACAGACAGGCAGAATTACTATTGTGTTTATAACATTAGTATGGAAGCGTGCTCTAATATGTTAGTGGATGTTTTAGATTTGTATAACGAATTTATTTATTTATGTATTAATGTTGAAAGGTCAAGGTCGTGGAACTTTATATTGAGAGAGATAATCTACAAACTCTGTTTATTTGTTACTACCTCCTCTCTTAACAAAATGAGATCGTCACAAGAATCTAGTTAGTATTTTTACACATTTTAATCGATACTTTGATGGATGTATTTTTCTCTTTCACGCAAAAACTACGGCATAAGTTAGGAGGTTTGGTACACAAATAATCATTTATAACGCGAAGGCAACTTGTCTGTTACACTTTCAAGCCTTAACAGCTGAACATAATTATAATAGTGTAGACGAAGAAAAAATATTAATTAGTCCGTCAGTTAGATTATCAACAAATATTTGACCCCTATTTTTTCTTTTTATATAAACCAAAATTGACGAAAATACGACGCTTATAAAATTCTCAATACGTCACGCCATGGTATTATTTTTGGCGAGTTCTGAGGTCACGAGCCCCCCTCCCGAGTTTTGATACGTTTTATCTTTGTCAATATTCATTGATTTACAAAAACAAAAAATACGTGTCCATTATTTTCTAATACTCTGACGGACTAAATGGATTTGCAATTGTTTTTTACTGTCGCTATGCCTATTATTTCCTCCTCTTATTGGGTGCGCTCTGAGGAATACCTCATTATTCCGATGTTGTTTGGTACACATGTAAACCGTGGCCAGAGCTAGAACATGGAAAAGGGTGGACATTATAACACACAGCGCCATCTAGTCCCACACTAAGTAATGAGGCTTGTGTCGTAGACACCAGATAGTTGATATAACTGCATCTAGATAATTTTTGTCCATGACTCGGAAACGAATGTCCATGCTCATCACACAAACATTTGCTTCTACCGAGATTCGGTCCCGGGACCCTAAGAACGTAAGGCAGCCTCACTACCGCTGCGCCATTCGGGTCGTCAAAATATACCGGGTTCCAACGGTATAGTTTAAGAAAACAAACTGCTGGGAAAAACTGGTGTGTATTACATACATGTCATTGTGAACACCACTACAGACCAGTAAAAACATCCACGGATAGATTTTCCAACCAATACAGTCTCGGTTCGTTTGGCACACTATTTTCGATTCCTACCCTTTTGCCCAAATGGGCCCATGGGGCGAATACGTTACTTATCATGTTATTGCCCAGTACTGTGCTAGGGCCGACATAATATCCTACAAACATGTTGTGCCCTTTGGGGAAACCGCTACTTTCTTATAGGTAGCTGAATTACAATAGGTACAGTAGACCACAAGTAACGAAAACTAGTGCGAGTCAAGCTGACCTGCTATTCTTCTTTGATGAATCAAACCGAATCACGAATGCTGATACTCCACCTCGAATTGTATAAGGAGAAATACAGGAAATTGATGGCAAACCTTCATAAATTGCAGAAACAGAAGAATTAGAAGTAGTATCAATGATTCTATTAGTGAAGAACAAAGTGTCAAGTTGTTATCCCCGTAGAAGAGGGAGGATCCTCCAACCAGAGGGTCATGCATGTACAAGAGTGGTACGTAGGCGGACTTAATGCCACAAGGCATTCTCTTCCAATCAACCTTTGAGTCAAATAGGACAGTATTAATTGTGTGTGATAGAGTACAATAAAAATAAAAACTAGGGCGATTCAACAAATTGACATTAGTTCTTCGTTGAGCTGCCGCTACATTTGTGTGTTACCAGTGGCGAAAGTCCCATCCAACTCGATTTCTGCCGGATTCCCTTTGAGAAATGGCACAGTCAGTGTTCTACAGACAAATAATAAAGGGTGTAAAACAGCTCTTCACGAAGCCGAAAGGCACTTGTTCTCCCCATTATTGCGATAATTTTTTTGTTCTACACCATACCTCGGAACCTTCTAGTTACGGAGATATGGGGGTTCAAAGTTACAACTTTTTGATAAGTTTTTTTTTTTAAATAGAAGTTTTTTAACCGACTTCTAAAAAGGAGGAGGTTCTCAATCCATCGCTTGCCAATCGATTTGAAAAATTCTTTTTTTGTTGGAGAGGAAATGGTCCCATAGCCACCAAGTCAGGATCTGATGATGGAATCTTGGCGAAATCGAGGGAACTCTTCAAATTTTATAGCATAACGTACAGCGATTTTGGTATTTTCTGCAACAAATGAAGCATTAGTGTTCGATAAGAACCATTCTAGACCATCAGATCTGATGATGAAGCCAAGAGTCACGGAACTCCATAATGAGACAATGTACCCTAGTCGTGTTTGGGCTTGTTGTAATTGTAACGGTATGCACTTTCCATGTGAACCACTAAAAAGTGAAAAATAAAAACTTTTTTTGCAAAAAATAAAACTGACTTCAAAAAAAAACAAAAAAGTTAAAAATAACTTTAGCTTCTGAAGTCGGTGACAAAAAAATTAAATCAATCAAACAAAGGTCACCGACTTCAGAAGCTAAAGTTATTTTTAACTTTTTGTTTTTTTTTTTTGAAGTCGGTTTTTTTTTTTAAGATTTTGACTTTTAATACCTCCACGACCCCCGTACTATTCAATCCATCCGTCACCACAATGTTTTAAATGCGTTACATTGAGTTCTACCACAAAACATGATTTATAAGCTCAATAAAAAAAATTGTTTCCCAGCAATAATTTTTGCGTAAAGTTACTTAGTTTGATGTACCGAATGCTTGGTTTTTGGGTTCTTACCTCTTACAAAATTTCCCTTCGCTACTGGTAGTTACACGAGGAGCAGGACAGATAAACGAACGCTGTTCGTGTAGCTCCAAAGTCATACTTTATTTCAACGAAACATCCTCATCAACTCTGATTCTAACACCACCATTATAGATCCATCGTGCAGCTGTCTGTACGTATCGGCGAAGTTTATGTGCGTACCTTCCTACTTCGGACTATGTGGGTCCTAGCATAGAACAGCTCTTTCTTACCCATGGGTGTCATATAAATGACTTAAGGATCTAGGTTCGGAAGAGAATGGGTTAACAGTGCCTTCCCACTTGTTTTACAAGCTTTCTTGCGATGAGTAATTAGTCATGCGATGACTGTTCATGTTCAACAAAAAAAAATGGAGGCACTGGTTTTGATGAAAAAACGTTAATTCAAAGAAGGGTTTTAGAAGCCATCACTCCAGAACAATTTAAAGCCCACATCACGTACTTACATAAATCCAATAAAATTACAGTATACAACCAGTAGTCAAGCAAATTATGTCCATTTTGAGCGCAATGCAACAATTTAGCGGCTATTTACGGCATTTTAACGACCCTCGGCTCAACTAGGATTTCCAGTTTAGGAGTAATTTCCTAGCGAGATGATTTAACGCTTTATCTGTTGGTGTTGTTGTTTATTTGTTGTTTTAATTCTGCTCTTCATTGTGGTTTTAATTTTGATATGAAAGGCAGCGTTGATTATGAGAATTAAAACATTACATGATAACACGGTGACTGGAAATACTCTTTGGGTTAGATAGAACTTTACTGTTTTAGTTTAAGTCTCATGTAATTGGTGTTAGTTCAGGATTGGGCCTCGGAAGAATATTTTTTTAAGAAACCACGTGTGTGGTGTGCTTGTTCCATTTCCATTTTGTTCGTTGTTTTGTTGTTTCTTTTGTTTTTAATATCATTTGCTATAGGAACAAGTTGCTAATAGGACGCTTTGCTAAAATGTTGTTTTGGTAATAGGTCGTTTTTCCATTGATATTTATTCTAGGATTTTTGATCCGAAAACAATTCTTAAGCATTTCATGCATTTTTTTTTGTATTGATTAGAAAAGTATTATTTTCAGCTATCGGAGGTTTATCCAAAGTACCTAAAATATAACACCGACAAACTCATGCAATTGGCGAAGTTTTTTAGCAGTCTAACCTAATATTATTAAGAGGAAAGATTTGATATTTGTTTTTTTATTTGTTTACTATGATTTAACTCAAGAATTACTAAACCGATTTAAAAAAATCTTTCACCATTACAAAACTACATCTTTTCCAAGTAACATAGGCTATACATATTATATTGATTTTCGCGGACGAAGTCGCGGGCGAAGTGCTAGTCAAATGTAATATATTACCAGTATCAAGAGGAAGAATAAGACTGTACATTTGAACTGCTATTATGATTCCAAAATCACGTTTCGTTGACACAGTGGCTGAGCGCTTGACTGGTGCGCTGCATATCGTGGGGTCGATTTCGACCGTATTTGTATTTGTTTTGCATTAGACCAAGGTTTAAAAAATATAAAAAAATATCCTATTACGAATTGGATAGGATTTAACTTGAGAATTCGTGATTCCACTACACAAACTTACCATCCCTAATTCTAATACCTTTACCTAATGATATCAAAGCAAAGTCTCCCCAATCCCCTTCATCTCGAGGCTATGCCAAGACAACACAAACAAACATCAAATAATCCAAGCTAACATTATTTACAGCGGCTCTAAAATAAACTACCACCTAAAACCTAAGTAACTGAGCAATTTGGACCTTCCAAATATCAAGAAATTATCACTTCGCTCACTTCCGACCTCTAACTCAATTTATTGTTCGTAGGCAGGAAGTCGTCAATGTCTAAATCTAAATTAATAATTCACAGCGGACGAACCGTTTAGAATTCATCTGTTTATTATATTGAAACTGTACGTTTGTACAGAAGAACAAACAGACCTTTTCATTATCAATAGGTTTAATTTATATTTCAATAAATATTATGATTTTTAAAAAAAACCTGTTTTATTTTTTATAAATGCAGTAATTTAAAAGAAAAAAAGATTGCATGCAGCAGAGATGAGAATGTTGCGATGGATGTGTGGAGTGACTGTAATGGATAAACTAAGAACTGAACATACATACATATAACCTCAGTTTGAAAGTAGCGCTTCTAACCGAAATGATGTAAGGTCGTTTGTCTTGTTATGGACATGTCATGAGAAGTGATGTACATGTGACTAAAAGAGTGGTTAATATAGAATGTTGATGGTTGAGGAGGGAGAGGAAGATCATAGAAAATTTTGATGGATATAAAGAAGGGTATGAAGGAAAAAGGAGTAAATAGCGTAGCGTAACGTGGCGATTGACCAGGGGGCATGAAAAAAAATGTTGCGCAAACCCCAAGTAACAAAGCAAGAATATGATAAGTTTAGTAAAAGTCAACTAAATAATATTTACTAATTCTTTTAAATGTCGTACAGAACCATTTCGGTTAAAAAACAACAGGTACTGTAACTGTTTTAGGTAAATACCGTAAACGAGGAGGGTATTGTTGACTTATGATTGTACCTATTGTAAGTGTAGATTTTTTGAGGAATTGAAACTGAACATTATTAGCAAAAAATACCATAGTTTTTTTCGGCAATATTACTCTAAACTTTTAAACTTATCAACAAACTATTTCAAGGCTACCGTCAAGTTAATGTTAAAACAAAAAAAACACAACTATACGACAAGCAACGCCGCAGGACACACATAGTCCCGTCCTGAATAAATCGTGATTCAAAACGAGCTTTCAGTTTGCCGACTTGGAAGTGGCTTAGATAAGTGATGGGATTCGTCTCTGTGAGAGGGTAATTCGGGAATTTTTCATCTTGAAAGCCAAGTTTGTGGTAAGCCCTCCGCAGACAAAGTGAAATAAATAGCTAGGCAAAGGATTGACATTCAGAGCTTACTTTGGACGTTATTTTGTTTGCAAATGTTTGGTTGTATAACTTGTTTATGTTGATACTTACAGACTTGTTACGATATTGTGTTTCTTTCTTCTTTCAGTTTTGTGGAACAATATGAAGCAATGTACAAAGCCTTACTTTTATCATTACTATACTACAGTTTATTATTTTGACCCTAGTATGAATAATGATAAATGTTAAATTGGTATCTCAATTTCGAAAGGTAGGATAGAATGAATGAAAGGATCACTCCCTATCACCTTTAAGTTACCTACATTGTGTGTGTGTTTTGATTGTTATGCTATGTAAGACAAATGTCAATCATAATTTTTAACCGACTTCCAAAAGGAGGAGGTTCTCAATTCGTCGGAATCTTTTTTTTTTTATGTATGTTCCCCGATTACTCGAAGATGGCTGTACCGATTTGCATTTTTTATTTCGTTTGAAAGGGTAAACTTCACAGGTGGTTCCATGATCATCAAGTCAGGAGCTGATGATGGAATCCTAGAGAAATAGAGAGAACTCTTAAAATTTTATAGGCACACGTAAAGCGATTTGGGTATTTTTTGGAAGAGTACTTTCTCGGAGTGGTCCCACTTTAATTTGGTGAAGATCTGATGAAGAACTTTGGAGATAGGCAACGGAACTCCTCAATAAATGATAGCAAATGGACTGGGATTGCTGAAATCTCATATCTGTCTATTGTTTACACCAGTTCATAACATAACATCACGCGAGTACGCTGTGAAGGAGTAAAAAAATATGCAAAACTGAATAGAATAATAAAGAAATGCAATAAATTTAAAAAACAACAAAAACATAGTTCCAACAATATAAAACTAAGAAAAGAACGTGTTTTTCTGATTAAAAAGTTAAATAATTATCAAATTAAATTAGAGGACAGTAAGAAGTTTTATGAAACAGACACTCAACACTTACAGTCAGAAATTCAAGTTTTAGAGTGTCAACTAAAATTATGTTATTCTAAGTATGTAAATTCACAGAAACAAATTAAGGAACATATACTTGCTGCAAACGAGTTAGTAAATGGTAATGCAGACTATGTAGACATGATGACCATCGAAAACACTCAATGTACATCACAAGGGGAATCCAGCCCGGACACTGTCCTGCCTGAGGTAACGGAGGACCCGACCCGGTTGGGCAGTGTTCCGGGCTGTATCCCCATTGAAAATTCACCGCTCATTGTACAAGGTTCTATACCTATAGGACAAACAGAAAGTAGTTCTCCCCTTTCTAGTAGTTCACAGTGTGGTTGCTCCATTATGTTTACAGACAGTATCGGAATAGGATTAGGAAAATTAATAAGTAACAATCTGAGTCATTCTTCCCAAAATTATTGTGCACCTCAGGCTTCTTACAACCAAATAATGACATCCATAACTCGGAAGGAATTAGATCCTAATGCTATATTAACTGTATTTGTTGGGAATAGTCTTAACGTAAAAATTGATGATATCACTGACAATGTCACTCAACTGTTGCAACTAAATTGTAGGAAAATAATTCTTTGTGCCTTTCCATACTTTGAGAAGTTGTCAAGCAGGCAAAATCATTATATTCATAAACTTAATAATCACATGCATTTACTAAGTCACTATTGTGACAAGTTGGTATTTTTTGACACCAACAGTTTCGTTCAGAAATTAAAGTCAACGAGGAATAATGCATATCTACCGATTAGTTTTAGACGTCAAATAGCGAGGCTATTAGCTTTTAATATAAACTCAGACATAAGTTGTATGTCGCAGTCTTTTGTAAATAGTTCCACGGAAATTAGTAATTATACTAATTGTAATTATACACATTTTAGCTTAGATTTAAACTAGTCAGTAAGACAATAGAAGGTAATAGAGACAATTTAGATAAACCGGTATCTTCTAGCTCTCCATCAACTATTTGTAAAAAAGGGGCTGAGCAGAATACCTTGAAATTATTTCACCAGAATATTCAGGGATTTTCATCCAAACAATTAGAGATAGAATTGTTTTTAGAAAAAACCAAGTTTGATGTTATTTGTTTTACCGAACATTGGATGAAAGATTATGAATCAATGCAAATAAATTATGATAACTACAACGTGGGAAGTTGCTTTAACCGAAAATCTAAGATGCGAGGGGGTTCCTTAATCTTAGTTAACAATTGTATTAAATCTAAGTCTCGAAATGATATAGTCGATCTATCGGTCGAACATAGCATTGAATTGTCTTGTGTTGAGCTTGATAAGCATATAATAGTGTGCGTTTACAGACCCCCAAATTATCTGAACTACTCTATCTTTGAGTCAGTAATGGAAGATGCTTTAGCAAAACTTGTAACTGGTAATAAACCAATAATTATCTGTGGTGACTTCAATGTTAATATCTTAGAGAATAATGTAAATAGCAGTAGATTTTTAAGTCTTTTTAAATCATTTAATTTGTCAAACGTTTTTTCAGAACCAACCCGAATTACTACAAATACTGCTACATGTATTGATAATGTGTTTTGTTGCTGCGACTACATAGATAAATCTATCGTAAATTACCTTCCTTCAGATCACAGCGGGCAGACAGTTGCTTTCGCGTACAATAAACAATTACAAAAAATTCAGATTCAAACCAGACAAATAACACCCAGCAATTTAGAAAAGTTTAATAATAATTTAATTAGCAAGCTAAATATACCAGGCCATATTAGAAACAATGTAAATGAATTGTATGAAGAATTCTTTTCGGTAGTGCACACTGAGTTCAATAACACTTTAAAAAAGAAAACTAAAACTATTGGCCCAAAGTTTATTTTCAGTGACTGGGCAACACAGGGTATCAGGAAAAGTAGGGAACGATTGTTTGAGTTGTACGGCCTTAAGCCTTACATCAAAACAGAATCTTTTAATAAATATGTAGCTACTTACTCGAAAATTTTTAAAACCACTTGCAAGGTAGCCAAATCTTTATTCATTAGCAAAAAGATTAAATCAGCCGAAAATAAAATAAAGACGGTTTGGAAAATAATCAACAGCGAAACAAATAGAAATAAAAAACAAAGTAATGACTTAACACTAGAGACCTCACGTGGCCTTGTCAGCTCCAACAGTGAAGTTGCTCATGAATTTGTAAATTTCTTTACTAGTATCCCAATTAAAACTACAGAAACCTTAAACTCTTGTCCCTTGCTTTCTATTGATTTACTGAAAGCAAACGTTTCAGCCTGTCCAAATGAATTTAAATTTCAGCATATTAACCCCATAACAGTCTTAAAAGCTTTTAAGCAAATCAAGATCAAATTAACTGAAGATCTATGGGGTTTGTCTATCAAAGTTTGTACCTCAATTATTGAGACTGTAGCTCCGTATTTAGCCTTAATATTTAATTTGTGCGTGGATCAAGGGGTCTTTCCGGATCTAATGAAGTTCAGTAAGGTAATACCGCTTTTTAAATCCGGGGACAGTAAAGACACGAATAACTATAGGCCCGTATCCGTGTTGCCAGTTTTCAGCAAGGTGTTTGAAAAGATAATGCTCAATCAAATGCTTCACCATTTTAACAACAATAAAATATTACACGAGCAACAGTATGGTTTCACCAAAGGACGTTGTACAACTGACGCCGGTGTCACTTTATTAAAACACATATTTACTGCGTGGGAAGAGGCACAAGATGCCATAGGAATCTTCTGTGACCTTTCGAAGGCATTTGATTGCGTAAATCACGAAACCCTGATCTTGAAACTTGAGCATTACGGTTTAGGTAAACTTGCGCTCAGCTTAGTAAAATCGTATTTGAGTGATAGACAGCAGCAGGTACAAATCAATGGTGTCAATTCAATGGGTTTAAAAGTAGAAATGGGTGTACCACAAGGTTCGATATTGGGTCCCTTCCTCTTTTTAGTTTATATTAATGACTTACCCCATTTATTTAACAATCACCCGCAAATGGTGTTGTTTGCAGACGATACTTCTTTAATATTTAGGATAAACAGACGTGCCACTAATCTTGACGACGTAAATAACGCCCTACTGCAGGTTCATAATTGGTTTACTGTAAATAATTTAGTTCTAAATGGGAAAAAAACTAAGTGCATCAGATTTGCTCTACCAAATGTCAAAAGTAGTGATTGTGACATAGTATTAAATCAAGAGAAACTAGAATTTGTCGATAAAACGATTTTCTTGGGAATCGCGCTCGATTCAAGGCTACAATGGGGCCCTCATTTAACATCTCTTGCAGGACGCCTAAGCTCAGCAGCATATGCTGTTAGAAAAATCCGTCAATTTACCGATGTTGATACCGCGAGGATAGTTTATTTTAGTTATTTTCATAGTATTATGTCATACGGTATTTTACTATGGGGACGGGCTGCAGACATCGAGTCTATATTTATTCTGCAGAAAAGAGCCATCAGAGCCATATATGATTTACGTAGACGCGACTCTCTAAGAGAGCTGTTTAAGGAAATTAATATCATGACAGTACCTTGTCAATACATCTATGAAAACATCATGTACGTTAGGAAAAATCTGCATTTATTCAGTAAAAGAGGTGACAGACACCACTATAATACTAGAAATAGGGACCAACTAGTTCAGCCAGGTTTCAGGCTTGCTAAAGTAGATTCCTCTTTCATGGGGTACTGCTTAAAATGTTACAATAAAATACCTCTCCACATTCTACAACTGAATGAGACGAAATTTAAATCTTGTGTAAAACGCACACTATGTAGTCAAGCGTATTATAAGTTGGTGGATTACATTGATGATAAAAATGCTTGGCTCAATGCCGGTCCTGCTCCACAACCATAGGAGCAAACTAATTGATTCCCAGTCAAGTTATTGTGGAAGCTGCAGAAGATTGTAAAAAAGATCGTTGCATTGTATAGATTCCATATATTAGTATTATATAACTTCATAGCGCATGTGTGAGTACTATGTACTGTAAAGCCACCATTTACATCTAGTTATTTTATTTTTTCTGACTTGAATAAGCCTTGGCGGCTGAGAGAATGTCATGCTCACTCAAATGTCTCGGTGATGGTGGCGGGTGTGTCGGGTCATTTAGTTCCCTTCAATATGGTTGAGCTGAATGGTGCTGATACATGCGTCATGTTCGTGAACGGGCGCTGTCAATTGAGACTGGTCAACTCTCGGCTGCCACGGTTAATTTTAATTTATTTATTTTTTAATTTGTTGATTTCATCTTTTCTCTGGACGCTCTTAATGTGCACGTCTGTCTACATCGTTCTCACATATATGTATAATCACAACATGAATGATGTAACCAAGATTTTGTAACAATATTTTGATTTAAAAGAGTGTCCATGGAGTTTCTTGCCCGTTCTTCTCGATAGAGATCTACGCTAGGGAATGGGCAACTACAGTACTTTCTCAAGTTATTATGCCTTGTGACTGTGACTGTAGCTTTGATTTAGTTTTGTATTTTTGACATTCAAAAGTGCCGTAATGGTCTAATTGAAATAAATGATTTGAGTTTGAGTTTGAGTTTGAATCGCATGTGCACCCCTAAAAAGTGAAAAAAAAAAATTTTTGCAAAAAATAAAACCGACTTCTAAAAACACAAACAAAATATTTTTTTTTGTATTTTTTGTCAATAAATTGTGAAATCGATATGATAATTACGACTAATAGTAGTAAATGGTAGAAAACAGAGTGAATTTTCCGAAAACACAAAAACAAGTGAGTACTAATTTAAAACGTAACTTCTCTGCAGAAAATATCTAACACTGATCATCCTGAAAACCCTGCAAATTTAAATTCACACAAATCACACTCAAAATTGTTTCAAAAGAAATGAAAAATGGGTTACGTGTCAGCTCCGTTTCGAGTCCTACTTAAACAGTAAGACAAGAATTTGATAAGTGCATGATAAATTCAGCTGGCAACCGACCAACAAACAAGTACGGATGCCTGCCTTTTATATTGTAAATCCTGTTTTTATAAAGCGATGTACGGTTTCCAAATGGTGCGATAGGAGCCAAGTTTATAAATCCGTTTACACTAAGGATTATCATAAGAATCCTGGTACGTACGCCTGTCAGCGAGTGTGCAATGTTGCATATTATATATGTATGTCAGCGTAAAACTGTCAAACAAGTTATATTACACTATATAACGTGTTTCTCTCTAGCGATATTGTAAACTCTCGAATTATTGTCAACTGAACATACGGAAGTATGTCTGCCCCCATAATCGGGACTTGGGGCACCCCCCCGTTAGGTTAGTTAGGTACCTTTAAACCCTGCACTCGGAAATAGGGGCCCCGCGAAGCGGGGCTCCGTCGACTACGCTTTTTAGGAGAATATAAAGTGTTTTAAGGTTAGGTTATAATAATCGGTATTTCTCAGGAATGGTACATTATCTTTTCATGAGTGTTGTACCACTGGGCAAGGGCGACCCCTTTTTCCCTCCACACCACGTAAGTTGACTACCATCGCATGCATATCACGAAAAATAATGCGTTTTGTTATAAGCAGTAAGTATGTTCATTTGACAATATTTCGATATTTTACAATATCGCTAGAGATATTACAATTTAACGTGTTTGACAATTTTACGGTGACATATACATGCTATAATATCAGTCAGTTTAAATGTGAAATGGAGGTGTTGAAATAGAGAACCAGAACAGGGCCTCGATTCTGCTATTACAATAGTGTCAGAGTATTCGATCATTGATTTCATAATGATCAGGTTCAGTCAAATTTTGACAAGTTTGTTAATTCTACTATCATTATGGCGCCAGTATGACTTCTCAATGAACAACCACTGACACTCCATTGAAAGAAATGTCATAGAATATTAATCTCGTACATTAAATCTGGCATGAATAAATGTTTGCATTTAGTAGTAGATTTCGAAAACCATTTGTACTAAGGGTTTTATAATAATGACAATACGAAAATGCCATTAAAACACAATTTTATTACGAGACCATTGACCGACCATTGTGAATTTAGCAGATTACAAACTTTAAGCAAAATGACAATGGGATGAGAATGGAATCCTGTTGGAGTGACGAATTTATTAAAATAGCAGAATTAGGCCCTTGGTCATGTGAACGTAGACAAGCCACGAGTGAGGGGAACCAACGACCTGGTTCGAATAACCAACGAGAACTGCATGCGGGAGGCCCAAAGCCTAGTAAAGTGGCGCGTAAAAGAGGAGACTGCTCCTTACTCAGCACTCAATATGAACGCGTTAAAGAATTAAAAGAGTTAATATAATGGGATATACGTCACCGTCTATAGACATTCTGTCTTCTGCACAGGATAACTGGGTATAATAAACGAGTCAATATCATCATTATTCTTTTGCCCTTTTCTTATCCCAATACAGTTGTGGTCGGCGCAGCATGTCTTGTTCTTCCATACTCCTCTATTTTTCGTCATCTCATCAGATACTTCTATAGTTGCCACTTAATTCTTAACACAGTCCCTACATCGTTTAAAAGGGGTCGTATATTACCACAATCATAATGCATCAAATTGATGATTGCAGTAGATTGTAAAGACTATTTGTTAAAACTTATTTCTAAACTGGCTTTTGATATAATTTCCAATAAGTATTTAATTTCTGAACTCAAAATCTTTGAGCTTCTACTACTGTAATTTAAGACGTACCTATAATTTCTTAGAAATAGTATCTTTGTCGCTACTCCAAGAGAAGGTAAACACTTTATTATACGAATATTTCTCGATGAATAGAAACATAGCAAATAGACCATTGCACATTGAAAACATCGCTCCTTTAAATGTTACTTCAAAGAAACTCCAAGAAGATCGATGTTCTTAAATTAGCGTGACATTACACATGATCGACATCTTTAAAAACATTTTTATGCTATATCTTCGTATGATGATGAGCTACTTAAATTGGGAAAGAAATACTTAGAAATTTTCCTTTGCAGTAAAGGGACTTAAAGCGGGGCTTGTGTCTAAATAGCAACAGACTCAATTCGATCTTCAAGGTTAAGCAATGCTTGCCTAGGTAGGTAATTGGATCGGTAATCATTCACTACACATCGAGTTTCTTCCGTGCCTCGGAAAGCACTTTAAGCAGTTGGTCCCGGCTGTCATTTGAAGATTCTTGGCAGTCGTTACGTAACGTTTCTGACTTAAAGTCTGACAATCTTGTCAAGGAGTTAAGATCGTGCAGTAGGTAACTGGATTGTGAAGGTAAGATGGGCAATCGCTTCGAGTTAAATGTTGTTATTCAGCTGCATCGGGTTAGTAGAATTTCTCCCACCAGACCCAGATTTTGAATTTTGTTTCATAATTTAGTAGTACGGTTTGAGGTTTAAGAATAACTTTATTTCTCATAAGAATTACATAGTTAATTCACTTACTGAGAAACACACTAAAATTAAAATTTATAGTTAGAGCGCACAAATTATGTGGGTACACAGATAAATAATAACAAAACTCGATCATACTCGTAAGTTTAACAAAACAACACGGATGTAGTAAAATTTCTACTGGTTTCTATTTGGGACCTTTTGATGACAGCTTGGTACTATTGTGATATTGATTGAACAGTATTTTGCTTTTCATGGGAGCCTTTTTTCAACTTAGTCGAGATGAGCTTCTAGTCTAAGAGCGAGCTTTGCATTGAACTTTTAACTTTCGGCTCAGTGCAAGCAATTGATATATACAACCACGTAGATAATACTGCTTGGTTGGGTGTTGCTTATTGTTAGGGGAACCGAGCATACAAATTCATCTGCCAATGGAAATCGCAACAATCTACACTTTTTTGGAAAAAAATGTATTTTTGTGTGTGTATGTTTGTAATGACAAAACTCAAAAACTACTGTGCCGATTTCAAAAATTCTTTCACCATTGGAAAGCTACATTCACCTTGAGTAACATAGGCTACATTTTATCCCCGTACTCCCATGGGAACGGGAACTCCGCGTGACGTCCGCTAGTGACTAGATAATTATTCATTAATTTATGTATTCCTTAGTATTTGTATTAAACACAAACTGCTGCCTATCCTCTCACACCCCGCGTACTTTACTGGCATAATATTTTGGATAGCAAAACCACAGATTACCTCACATACCCGTACACTAAATAACTTTAAACTGCACTAAACAATCACCGAAACTATCCAACAAAACATAACATTTTGTAAACTCATATAAAACTGTACCCAATTACGGTATAGTTCTCCTTAATTTTGTATTCGCATTTCTCGCAACACGTTTGTCGGTGAGTCGGCGTTCGGTATCACTCGTGCACAGTCGGCGCTGGCCCGATTATCCAGTTTTATCTCGCCCTTCTCGCCTCATCTCGGACCACTCGCCCTGATTACCCCGAATAATCGTATTAAACGCCTTTTAATTTAATGTTAATGTTGTTTACGTTCGTTCGTAACTGTTGTATGGTTGCTAACTGGGTAATATTGGAACAATGACGGTAATTATCGCGGGCAAGGGGTTTTATTAGCAAATGTCTGCCTACGTATATTTGTTGGGTTTGTGTGGAACTGTGGCGTGCTTTTGGGTGGTGTTCGGTAGTTTTGGCAAGATTTAAACATAAATACAAACGAAACAATATGTTTTGAAATCAAACTTTTGAATTTCTAAAAAAAAACGTAAACTTCTAACGTCAACCAATCCGCACTAGACCAGCGTAGTGGATTGCGGCCCACTCCTTTTATCCCAGCTGTGGGACGCTAACGGAATGCTGGTATCTTCATCAATATTTCGAACGGCCTTGTTATAAAAATAACATATAATTTAAGGCGCTACCCCAGGCAAAATTAGCAACTCTATTTGTGGTGATTCAAACTTCGTTTGAAACACTATTAGAATAAAGTTCTAATCAGCTTGCACTACAAAGTGGTTTTTACGTCAGTCACTGCGGGTCGAATAGTGCGAAATTAGTGATTTTTAATCTTTATAAAATCAAATTTCCGTCTTTTGAGAAAAAAAAAACTAGCATTATGTTCATTATTAAATTGTCTATCCATTAGTAAAGAAGCAAATCAAAATAATGTTAACTTTACGAGAAGAAGCATGTTATAAATATTTTTTTCTCATTTTTGTGGTTTCATTGTGAGGGGATTTATTACACATTATGAGACTTAAAATAAAAAATAAAACTACCACTTTGCAGTCTAAGAATATGTAGAAATTTAATGTATTTTTATTACTTGGTATTTCTTTTGGTTAAAGAGGAGTTGGCTCCAAAAAACTGCACAAAAAACGGCTTTTGCTTGGGGTAGCGCCTTAAACAAAAATATTCGCACCATCGAACACAAAATCTTACATCAACAATTAATTTGATAAATCATGGCAGCCTTCATGTTTACGTTTCAAACTTAAAAGCAATATAACCTGCTCGAAAATGGCGTCGGAACGAAGAGAATAAATATTTAAAGACCCTAATCAATCGTGACGTGAGTTCTCTTCGAAAATTAACGAGATAACTGAGTTTGCCTTTGTTATAACATTATGCAAAATTGTTCAAAGTAAACATAATACATACGAGTGTATTTTGTTTCGGAATTTTGAGCGGCGATATATTATGTTTGGTATTTACGATCGTTCATAACAAAGGTTGGTATAAATCGTTGTTAATGCAAGCTGTCTTATCATTTTCTTTCCGATAATTTGTTGAATACTACGTATATTATGTCACCGTAAAATTGTCAAACACGTAAGATTGTAATCTCTCTAGCGAGATTGTAAACTCTCGAAATATTGTCAATTGAACATACTACTTACAATATAACGCATTATTTTTCGGTAGATTATAATCTATCGAAGTGAAACCGTAATATTGTGAAATGCATGCGACGGAAGCATCTCTGCCCCCATAATCGGGATTTGGGGCACCCCCACGTTAGGTTAGTTAGGTTCCTTTAAACCCTGCAGACAGAAATAGGAGCCCCGTCGACTACGCTTTTTAGGGGAATATAAAGTGTTTTGAGGTTAGGGTATATTAATCGGTATTTCTCAGGAATGGTTCATTGTCTTTTCAACAGAGTGGTACCATGGGGCAAGGAGGACCAGCCCTTCCCTCTCCCTCCTCCATACTGCGCGTTGACTTCCATCGCAAACATTTTACAATATAACGGTTCCACTTCCATATATCTACCGAAAAATAATGCGTTAAATTGTAAGCAGTATGTTCGTTTGACATCTTTCGAGAGTTTACAATCTCGCTAGTTATATTACAACCTAACGAGTTTTAAAATTATACGGTGACATAAATATGTATGTAGTAATATTATTATGTCCGATTTTAGTCGCACAAAACTGATAATATGGTCCGATTTTATGACTCATCTTGAACAAGCGAAAGATTTGCCTGAAATAACATAACATCGTGCCTCTAATGTCCGAAAGGTTAGACAGAGGCGTAAGGTCATAACACCCACATTCAGTAGGTTCTGCTTGAGTCCGATGTAATAAGGGCAAACCTATCGCATCCACCGAGCACGAATCCAAACACCGAGTGCATGAAAAGGAGATATTATCATAAAGATCGCACGACAAAAAGCGAAGTTCAACTTGCTATCGATAAAACCCAATATATTTGGAACTAGCTACTAAATCCATAGTAGTAGTAAAGGCGTTCAATATACATAGTGGTACAGGCGAACCAATAAAGTGTTCTGAGAGCACCATAACTGATGTTGAGAGATTCTGCCGGGACACATGGGGGAATGTGATATTACTTTTCATAGCATGACAACTTTATTCATAGAAGAGACAGGCAGGGTTATAATTATGGGAGGGGCCCCGCAAGGGCCGAAGCCTGCCGGGGTTGCGAGACTGTTCGAAAGAGATACCGCGACCCCGGAACGTAAAGGGCGAGGAAGGAACATGGATGGGTTTTAGTCAGTAAAAGTCTGACACTCCCTCCCGCTTCGCCCAGAGTAGAAGTCATTTGATGATTTCCCATCCGAAAAAAAAGGGTTGTAACTATAATGAAGTGGTGATATCCTACTGGTGTGACCGTCAATCTGCCAAGTCTCGAGTTCGAACCCAAGACACGCACCTCTGACGTAAAACAAAGCTCTGGCATAAACATTTTGACACCAGATTAGGCTCTAGGCACATAAGAAAGAAAAACTATTTTACAAAATATACAGCGCACCGATATTTGGCAATATTTGGGAGCAAGCCTATTCCCGATAATCGAGGATGTAAGTAAACTTCATGCTGCTACTTATAACTTTCTAATTCGCGACCGAATAGAAACAATACACTTACGAAAGCTACTGAGGACCAATTTCTCCTGTCATGTTTTGTATACTCCACAGCAATGATGAGTCTGGACGACTCTGAATGTTTAAACGCGATGTAGGTGTGCTGATCGTGTCCAACGAGAATCAACGTCCTGACTTCGGATCTAACAATGGAACCCATAACCCTATGGCCAGCAGTCTTTCTTTTGTCCAGAAGATTAACGAGACCGTCGAGCATTTCCACAAAACGGAAGATGTGATCTCTTTTTCTCCTATCAGAGTATCAAAAGCTCAATAGCCAGCGAGCATGTAACCTTATCTTTTAAAACTTACTCCTTATGTGTATCGCTACCCGTCGATCGACAGCTAAACTTAAGCCGTGTTTTAGCACCGATATCGTCGCACACACTCGTAAACTGCGCGAGTTGTGCTTTATGTTACAATACTTAGGAAACACAGTTGCAGGCTTTGTTCATGTTTGTGGTTCGTGTTTTATAATATTTATTTGTTGTTGTGGTTTCTAATGAAAATACGGGGAGTAAAATATATCGTTTCTGGGGCGCCAGATTTGTCTAAAAGCTAAAAACAACTGCCAACAGCGGAAAATGGTTAATTCGTATCGCACGAGGATATAATGTCCTTTGAAGCGGCAACGGCGGTGGAAAAAAGATTCAGGATACGGTTTCCAACGCTGGACCTTCTGGTAAATTATAGGTACACGAGGTTCGTTTGTAGACACAAACGAACCATCCGTGCCAACCACCATAGTTCCAATAGCGTGCTAGGAATTGCTGTTGTGAGACTGACAAGGCAGAAATAGCGACGAACGAAATAACTTTGAATACTAATTCAAATCATGATGTCAAACGACTCAACTTACTATTGTGTTTTTAACTAGTTTGTGATTGGTTCCGTCATAGACTACGAGCCTTAGTAAAAAAGAGAATCACAAAGTCGTAAATTGACCTAAATCCTTTTGCCGAACTGGTCGAACTTTGACATTTTGGTTCAGGTTTAATTTTATCTGACAGCATTGTTCACACAAGTCCATTGTGCATCGGCGTTACATTGATGATATTTGGTTGAAAGCAGTTTTTGAGCAACTTTTTTACCAACTGAAATGAAGTAACATTTCACACCTCAACATTTTCTCTATGCTATATTTTAATCAATACATTTTTTTTTTCAACACTAAAAAGTTATTTTATCAATAGCGTAAAAAATCCCCCTTAAAGTCAAGCCATCAGTACCTCGTCTAACCCAATGAAATGACACGTTCAATGCGTCAGTCGAATATCCTCGTCAAAAGAGAGAAACATCGAAAAATAATAGCACATACCTACATACGTCCCTATTAAATTAAAACGGTTGGGCACACATGGAATTTGATATTCGCGTGATTGAACTAGCCAAATGAAATGCTAGTACCGATAAAACTAACCGATAAAACTACTTTTATTTGATTTTTCGTAAACGGGGAGTTTTTTACACCCTTTTTATGCGGTACTATTTATAACAATGGTACACAATATTGTGTGCAAATAATACTGGTTAACTATTTTGGGAGAAGTATGATCGTATGCAAGTTTGTATTATATTAATATCACACTTTCCATATAAAATGATCGTGTCACTTTCTATGAGATCGAAATTAAGTAAAAGCCTTCCTTTTTAATCTGTGGATTAGTTAACCAGGTAACCAAGATAAACGAATCTAGGACTCAACGCAAACGCTACGAACCAAAAAATGTACTTCAATATTGAACTATAAAATTAACGGACACGTCACCTTAAACATTTTTTTGGCTTTATCGAGTGCAAAACTAATAAACACTTTTTCTTTCTTTAATTTAACAGCAATCATGCTAACAAAAGGAAAAGCCTTAAGTTTAGCCTTAAGTTTCAAATTCCCATCATCAAAATTTTAACGCACCTAACCTTTATGACTTTTAAATACAATGAATGAAGTGTGAGGGATGCTCAAGAACCTGCCGGGGTTGCGGGACTGTTTGAAAGAGATACCGCGGCCCCGGAACATAAAGGGCGAGGAAGGAACATGAATGGGTTTTAGTCAGTTAGAGTCTGACACTCCCTCCCGCTCCGCCCAGAGTGGGAGAAGTCATTTGATGATTTCCCATCCTAAAAAAAAAAAAAAAAGGGATGCTCAAGAAACCCCATTAAAAGCGCTTTCCAAAACATTATTTAAAATGAATATCCTTTCTTGTTTATTCTGGTTAATTGGTAAAACAAAAATTCATTATCTTACCCTCATATTTGAGAAGAAACAAGAACAAATTAATGGGTGAATTAAAGCAGTGACAGTTTGGAGCTCGAAGATAAATTATAGCACTGAAGTTGTTGTGTGGATTACCATGTTTGTTGCGAATTTCTGAAGGATTCTGGGTCCTACGAGGCCAACAAAAAGCAAAGGTATATCTAACAGTACACCTACATTTCGCCAGTTATCTCTATAGTCCCATGTAATAAGGAGCGAGTCTATTGCCATCTATCGGGCACAAGTCCTGACTCCTATTTAGAAATTACTGATAGAAAAACCTAATAAAATATGCCCGAATAGGGTAGACGACAAAATAGTATATTTTATAACGAGGGACTAAACGAAGTCATAATACACCCGAGGTGGTTTGACTCCCGAGCTTGCGAGGAAGTCAATGAAATCGAGGGTATATTAAATTGGCGTTTAGTCTCGAGGTGCAAACTGTACTTTTCACTTCGAGTGCGAGAAAAATAGTCATTTAACACTAAACAAATTTACACTCGACAAAAATTCTGAACTGAGCGGTCAGTTTTTTCTTCAATCAGGTCAGTCACAGATTAACAATTTAAAACACAACACAAACTCTCAATATTTTTGCAATGAAAATGATCCACACTCTACAGATAATTAGTACCTACATTACTGCAGCGGCTAGCAACAGAGGCATTGCTCATACTTTTCAAAATCAACGATGCACACAAACAACAATAATTTTTCTCGCGTTGAAGAGTTCATTTTTTTTTCAATAAACCGCTTTCTATTTGCAAGCCAATTCGAAAGGAGATAGTTTTTTTTGGGCCGACCTGGTCCTTGCATTTATTATTCATAATAACACCAAATAATAACCATTTCACTATGGTATTAAACGAAATATTACGTAGAAATGAAAACGAAATCTTAAAGTCATAATAAATAAGCTATGTTATGATATTTTATTGGGAGTCAAATCATTCCTGTTGTGGTCAATCTCATTTGACTGCTAATACTTGAATAGGGGCGTTTTTTTCTGTTTACTAAAAAAGTACGGTACCTACCCGTTGGTAATCATATCTGCTATAATTATTATAGAATCAGAAAGAATATAAAATAAATTTTATTAAACTGTGAGCATTTTTAATGCTATTTTTAAAGGTTTACACTAAAATCGCATAGATGGTTTAAACAATAAACGTGGCACGGAACGTTATGAACCCACTTTTTTAGTGATTGACAGACAACTTCATTATTTTGACATTTACTTTTTCTGTTTACTTTGGTTTTTGTTAGTGTTTTTGCAGATTTTTCGCATTTATTCCGGTTAGACAATGCTTAGCTAATTTAACCACTGTAATCTAGAGGTTATAAGGAAGAAATCAATGTAAGTTTCATTATTAAATGCTATAATTTATGTGGGTGGCCTAATCCCCGAACAAAAAAAAATGTCTCCTTTAAATAAAACCTTTGATAAGTTACTCTTTTGTTACCATGTTTCAGAGTAAAAGATCGTTCCATTTTTAAATTACTTTTTACTCCCTGGGGAATAAATGGTCACTTTAATCCCGCTTCGTAGGGCTATATTGGCGTACTTTTAGAGCATGAGAAGTGAAAAAATAATAACTAGTCCGGCAGTTAAATAATCAACAAATATTTGACCCGTATTCTTTCTTTTGTTACACAAATCAAAATTGACGAAGATATAAGACGCTTTTTTCTCGATACGTCACGCCTTGGTATAAATTTTAGCTAGTTCTGACGTCACCAGCCCTAACTCCCGAGTTTTGATGCGTTTTATTTTTGTCAATATTCATAGATTTACAAAAATAAAAAATACGTGTCCATTATTTTCCGATACTCTAACTGACGGACTAATCAGATATCCTATTGAACCCGGTCCTCATGCTCACCAGTCGTACTTGCGACCATAACGCAGTTATGCTTGTATTTTAGTTGAAATTCGAAATGTAAATTGACATATGTTTTTAGAAAACCATTCAAGTTTTTAAAATTATTGTTTCAAAACTTGAATGTTTTTGCCTGTAGGCCCAATTGCGCCAAGAATGATTATTTTTTTCAACCCAGACCTTATGGTAACTATAATTATGATTTTCATGCAAAAATGTCATTACTACCAGGATAACTCTTTGTTAATAAAAAGAAATACGAGTCAAATTGATAACTCCTCCTTTTTTTCGTCGGTTATTAAATAACCTTAGTTTGACTGGAGTGGCACTGAAGATTAGTCTAAATTGAGTAAATATGTTTGTCAATAATCTTATGACTGGAAACAAACAACAAAATCTTTCAAAATATCAAGATTATTATCAATAAACAAAAACACACGGACCAACCAATAGCTCGAAAACAACCTTTACAAATTCAAACAAGTACCAATATCTAAACAAATAAAAAGTAATAGCAACAAAGGTATTATATATCAAACGTATACCGGTCCCTTTCTAAGGTTTATCGGGCCCGACGGTTGACCCCCGTCACAGTCTAGATCAAACGACTTAACATATTTACCAAAAATCCTGCAAATTCAACAATCCGAAAACACCAAACCACACTAAAATCAACCTTATTGAAAAGTGTTAAGAGTTAAGGCAAAACGAAAGAGTTGAAGATAAAGTAGGTGATATAAATCGAATTGCCAATGAAAGAGTATTTCTCCCGCATTCAATAAGTTATTTTTGTTTGAGCGATCACAAGTCACTGTGGAAAATTTGGACGTTCGCTGTGATTTAAAGGACTATTGTTGAGTCCCCATTTATGGTACTCGAATCTGTCTGAAGAAAATATTGCTGAAACATAATCAATAAATTTTCTACCGATTACGAGGATCTTTTAGAAACTATGGAAGATTTCTGTTCAATAAAAACACAGTTGTTTGACAGCCGTTACAGGTAGTCAGTGGCCCATAAAATCTTAAAACCAGTCTTACCAAGGGGTATTGTATCACCCAGTACTAACTGGGTTGTGAATGTCAGATAGGCAATCACTCCATGTAAAATACTGATATTCAGCTGGACCCGGTTAGATTGGAAGCCGACCCCAATATAGTTCGGAATAGGCTAGGCAGATGATGAATATTCCAAAAATAGTACAACGACACATTACATCACTACAAGTAATCCACGAAGCATTAGACAGTGGAATACCCATCGAGCATTAACATTTAGTCTGGGTATTATAGGCATTTGTTTGCTCGTGCCAAGCTCCACAATCTTGTCCCAGCCTCATTCCGGATAAACTTGAACCTAGAATAATAAAAAAAAAACATAATCTTACTATGTCAGCTGTTTTAGTTATGAAGCACTTTCAGAAATCTTAAATATATTTTAAACGAAGTATAATCAACATCATTATTAATGTAGCCCCTTCCCTAATACATACCGACCAAAAGATTCGAAGTCTCCCAGAAAAACGTTTACCCCGAATAGTATCTAATCATATTCTGGTCGCGTCCCTGGCTAAAGTCACGCACAACGATGAAAGGCAGCAATGTATTGCCACGCAATCTACGTTGTGATAACCAGTGGGCTCGCACGTGTAGACACGGCACTTTCGTTCTGTCCTTGGTCTGGTATTAAGATAATTTTCCTCATGTATCTAAAAGGTAGGCTGAAATGTTTGTGATTATCAAAGGAACAAAACCGGCCAAGAGCGTGTCGGGCCACGCTCACTGTAGGGTTCCGTAGCTTCCCAGACCATTAAAAATACCAACATTTTTCGTCAGCAAAAATAACTTTTTTTTTCATAGTATTTGTATGAAAAACAAAGTTATCATTTGCGTTTTTTTGAAAAAGTGCTATATAACTCAAAAACTATTCAACTCATCAAGTTGAAAATAATTTTCCTAGAAAGTTCATATAAAGGTCTACTTCTGTGATTTTTTTCATATTTTTTAAACTTATGGTTCAAAAGTTAGAGGGGGGGGGGACACATTGTTTTTGACTTTCGGAGCGATTATTTCCTAAAATATTAATATTATCAAAAATGATTTTAGAAAACCCCTATTCATTTTTAAATACCTATCCAACAATATATCACACGTCAGGGTCAAAATTAAAAAAAAAATCGCTCCCCACTTTACGTCTGGGGGAGGTACCCTAATAAAAATGTTTTTTTAAATTTTTATTTTTGCACTTTGTCGGCATGATTGATATACATATTGGTACCAAATTTCAGCTTTCTGGTGCTAACGGTCACTGAGATTATCCGCGGACAGACAGACAGACAGACATGGCGAAACTATAAGGGTTCCGTTTTTTGCCATTTGGCTACGGAACCCTAAAAATTAAGAGCAGCATAGGCTTACTTCTGAAAAAAAAAAACAAATCTTATTTGACTGTCTCGAAAATAATTCAAAACTTACCGGGATCAGTTCATGGATGATGTGACAATCTACTGCATCCCTAACCCCTCCGTGCTTCGGAAAGCACGTTAAAGGATTTGGCTTACTACACCGTACTTACCATACCATGACCGTGATTTGAACATAAATCATCTTTCTGATTAATTTCGTTGCGGGATCCAAGACAGTTAAATTAATTCACTGGGACTTCGTCAAGCTTGATTGTCTCGGCTCTTTTCTGGTGATTGCCACTATTGATTCTGGCTTTCAGGAGTAACAGTGGTTTGGGAATAGTGTGGCGGGCTTGTCCCAAAAAAAAGCATGGTGTGGACAGAGTCCATTAGCCGTTGGTCCCGGCTGTCATTTGTAGATCTTTGACTGTCTTTACGGGTACTTGCAGGCCTGAAAGTTTAGTCTTACCAGGGCACACCCTGGTTTCTGACGACCCTGATCTCTGTCACAACAGGGATCCAGGGTTTAGATGTCGGATAGACAGGCGCTTCATGTAAAATACTGGTATTTAACTGCATTCGGTCAGACTGGACGTTAAAACCAACATAGTAGTGAAAAGTCTAGCCAGAAATGATTATCAAGATGTAGTTGAAATAACTTGACACATTATCTTAAATTATAAAACCCTAATGCCACACACGCTGGCCAGGTTTAAAGTAAGTAGCCTGCTAGAGCCTTGAAAAATACTCTTTGAGGTTTCCAAAGCAGTAAAACCAGACGTAATAAAACTAACCTTTACCTGTTACCATTTATTTTTCAATAAGAAGCCACAAAAATAGC
This sequence comes from Xestia ashworthii, assembly GCA_950022955.1. Taxonomy (NCBI): domain Eukaryota; kingdom Metazoa; phylum Arthropoda; class Insecta; order Lepidoptera; family Noctuidae; genus Xestia; species Xestia ashworthii. The sequence continues at coordinate 1,386,356 of OX465557.1, forward strand.
AATTCCGTAAAGTCTTATTGATTTATACCTTCTTTACTACCTGAGCGAAATAGGTTGTTTCCCAAAATACTGGATAAAACGTTACTACCCACGGATTTACGCCTCAGGTCAGGATAAATACTTCTTTACTACTCAAATATTGGGTAGAAAGTCTGAAAGGTTAAATATTTCCAAAAATAATATTATTATCTTTATTTTCCAATAAGGTCTATTTCAGAGCGAGACTCGTGTTTCCATATCCATAGACTTCTATTAAAAGCATTCACAGTTCAGCGTTGATCGGTGCACGTTGAATAGCGAACTTCATCTTCATAATTGCATATTCAATCTTAAATGTTCCCAGTACTGGGACACACGGCCTCCTCTCTATGACAGGGAATGGGCTATGTCTTCGAATTTTTGGTTCCAGGACATGCCGATTTCTTCACAATGTTTTCCTTCACCATTTTGAGATCACCAGTGGTGATGAAATAAACTACACAAAGTAATGCGACTGCCTGGGTTTGAACCCACGACTTACTGTCTTTAAGTCGGTTGCCACCACTAAGCCACCGCTGCGCACGGACCTCCAAACTTCTTCCTAAATTGTTCTAAATGCGAACTATTATGGTATCTTTTCGTCCTTCTTCTTTTAGGTGTTTGACCTACTACTGAATTAATGAAATTATGATCAAAGAAAGTAGTCCTTTAGAAACCATATCAGTAGTTTATCATTTAAAAAAGTAACCGAAGACTCTATTGTAATGTTAATTAATCACGCTAAGTTCCTGTGATCGTTGAACTCTAAAGGCATATTAATGTAGCTGGCAATGTGACATATTTGTCAACGTTTGTCACATTTTCGTGACAGGTACTTTATTATAAAGTAGGTAGGTACTTAAACTATGAAACGAACTTGGGAATTTGTCGGATTGTGGCCTGTCACATAAATGCCTGTGGGTTGGGTTGGTGGTGTGGGTTTTGTACCACGGGATCATGAGGTATTCCTCAGAGCGCACCTATTTTTAAGCGCAACTAAATAATTCATCAAAGTGCAACCATGATAAACTACCGGGATTAAAAGTATCCTATGTGTTGGTCCAGGTTATAAACTATGTGTGTGCTTAATTTTCATCCAAATTCGTTCAGTAGTTTTTACGTGAAAGAGTAACAAACAACCATCCATCCATCAATTCACACAAACTTTCACATTTATAATATTAGTAGGAAGTAAGATGTTGTAATTGATTTTCCTCACCTGAACCATTAATTGTATAAAAATTTAATAAAAGTAGCGTATGACCAAGATTGTGAAACAGAATCCCAAAGAAAAAAAAATAACATCAAAAACAAGGAAATTTTACGAAATAACGTGATTAAAATATAAAGCAGTAAAAAATCCAATATAATCAAATAAAACGGCCGAATCGTCGACATTACACAAAATATTCTGAAACAACGGTAACCAACAGGAATCTTAGGGAAACTGTCCTAAGTTACGGGTGAAGTAGAAAATTCTGTTAGCGATAAGTCCACTTTAGTTGAGGAGGATAGTCATCAAGAACTCTGTTGAGAAGGTTAAATGTTCTCTTAATTTAGTACTAAGACGGGATCTCTAATAAGGGAATTATTATTATTCAATGACAGTATCCAAAAGTCTTGTTCGTTGATAAAATGATTTTCAACACACTTGCTCATAAAGTGGCTCTAATTTCACCGCAATTAGGCACATAATGACACTGTAATCAAACTGTGACTTTTTCATTGCTATTATTCACAAGTGAGTTATAGGGTTTTTTTTATTTTATTGGTTGAATTGCTTTGTTCTTAAAAAAAGTTTCGATACAAAAAAGATCGTGTTCAATAGTACAAATAAATTAATGTACCTATTGCTTGCTCATTTCATACAACTTCGTATCTACATAGATAATTTCAACTTATAAGTTTTTAATAAATAAAACTTTCACTCAAATGCAACTTTTGTTTTCTTTTTTTTTACTTTTTTTAAATAATAAAACTTCGAATTCCCCATTTCGTACGTGGCTAAAACGCTATCCGCGAAAAGCCAAAAAAAAAGGAACCTCATTCTTTTAGTCTATGGGCGATCGCCATTGTTAGATGCGCACGCATAGGAAAACTGATGAATTATTCCCGCCATTGTGAAAAAAAATTCACAACTCGTTTTCACTGTTGAAATTATAGTTATTTTTAGTATTATTTTATTCTCAAGTGTGTTGAAAAACGTCGTATGATACACGTGTGTGTTGATGATTACCGTCTCGGCTCTCTTAAGAACCTCGCCTAACGGCTCGGTTCTCAATGGCGCCTCGGCGGTAATCACCAACATTACACACTTGTACCATAATGTACTATTGTACTGAAACTATAGTGTAAGTAGTGTAATACTATGAGACGCGGAAGCAGGATTATTTTGCAACACGCTTAAAATGGTAGTGCCTTTCTTATTGGCGGTTCAAAGTACTATTTACATTGGTGAACGGACAATTTTGAAAAACGGGTCACGAATTTTCCTCAAAAACTTTTGGACTATAATTGAAAGTGAGTAAGACAAAAAAAAACGATACAAGATCACACAGAAAATGTGATCATTTAAAATCCTAGCAACATGGAAACGCGCAAAACAATTTCATAAACAACGAACCGTTTGAAATCAAAGGTACCAATACAAAGGTATTTTGTTCCGAAATCCAAGTAAATCCAGTAAGATTGCCCTGTAATCGTTGTTTTGGCGAAAAATCTTCTGTCTAGATTCAAATCGGCGTGTCTGAAGCTTTTGTATTAAAGATAATAGGATTTTTTGTAACAAAATTACGTGTACTTTTATAGATATTGGATTGGTTCAAGAAATCTCTCTGATGGTATTGTACTTACAGACAAATAGGATTCGATTTGAACGCTTTCGGCTTGAGAAGTATTATGGATACAAATGTTTCAACATTTTGTTTCTGTAAGATATTCTTTAGATCTTTTATGATATTACTTAGGTAGGTATTTTGCAGCAACTCATGCGTTTGAAAAAGAGCATGCATATTCCTTCACAATCTTTGAAAATGTAATATTGGTTTAGCTGAAATCTATACTAAGACATAATTCCTGTCTCTCTTTGGATAATTTGGCATTAGTGCAACCGTAAAGAAAGAAAGAAAAAGCATTTATTAGCCCGCACAGGACCAAACACATCAAAATTATCAGTTTTTAAAACTTACTACCTGCCTACTATGGCAAAAGTTGTGGACGACAGTTATAATCGCGTCGTCCTATGTGTGAAAACCTTCGTTTAAATACAAAAGCCATGACAATTAAACCTACACAATGATCTGTCGTCACGACAAAGTGGGAACGCGGCTTCCAAGTACAGCGTTTATACTCGTAGATTTCGTCGATTCATATAACAGTCTTGTGAAGTCCAGTTGGAGATACAAGAGACTGCGTTTATCGCAGATTAAAGGAACAGCTAGCTAGATAGACAATAAAATAATGTTGTTGGTCAATAAAGCTGGTTGACAGCCGACTTAAACTCAGCATTGGTGGACGGATATACTAACCAGTAATGTTTAACTAAGTATACTAGGAATGAACTTTAACCACACTAATGAACATCACAAGTTATATGAACACTTACCTACTGCATGGGACATCAAACTTCTTCTTAAACATCATCGTCTTCCTGCACTTGTCCGATGTAACCTCGGATCAGCGCAACAAGTTATCTTCTTTAATTTTCCCCTGTGAACTGTTATGCTATCATTCACTCCGTTTTCTTTCATTCATCCAACAATTCATTCATGTTAAAACACAAAACGTAATTTAGCTAAACCACATAAAAGCACTAAAATATACCTTGTAGCAATTAGCAATCAAACTGAACGCAATGATAGCAAATTAATACAAATTATAACAAAATTCAGTGTAATTTGGCTCAATGCGGCCGTTTGTCGTGTAATGTCTACGGTTATCGCTCGTTAGTGAGTCGCCATTGTCTGTAGACTTCATTAATGTACACCATTATAGCCTGAAATTGTAGGCGTTATTTAGAGGCCTTTAGTAGGCAAATGAAGTGAGCGAGGGTTTGGTTCATTTTTGTTCCATAAGTATCATCATGTAGTAAAGCCAAAGAAACCAGGGCCTTCCTAAAGCTCGTTGGGTCGACGATATCGTCAAATTTGCGAGAAACACCTGGATAAGTATCATCATGTAGTAAAGCCAAAGAAACCAGGGCCTTCCTAAAGCTCGTCGGGTCGACGATATCGTCAAATTTGCGAGAAACACCTGGATAAGTATCATCATGTAGTAAAGCCAAAGAAACCAGGGCCTTCCTAAAGCTCGTCGGGTCGACGATATCGTCAAATTTGCGAGAAACACCTGGATAAGTATCATCATGTAGTAAAGCCAAAGAAACCAGGGCCTTCCTAAAGCTCGTCGGGTCGACGATATCGTCAAATTTGCGAGAAACACCTGGACAAGAGACGCACAGAACCGGGAAGTGTAGCAGAAGAAAGGGGTGGTGATTCCGGGCTGATATGATGATGATGATGATTATGACCAGGTCATTGTCAAAGCTTAGCATGAACCTGCACACACACACACACACTCAAACATACTCATGCGTACACACGCTTATACAATTTATCGTACTTTTATAACTTTGTTTTTTTATTTTTACTTTTTTCTCTTTTTGTTAATTGCCAATTTATTTTGTATCTCTAAAATGTAAGGGAAGAGCGGAGCCTTCAACTACAGGCATTTTTTATGCCTAAATGGAGAGTCCTTGACATGCAATGTAACCCAAACTGATACGTAATAAACTTATTTTATTTTTATTTTATTTTTTATTTTAACCTTCTTCATCACTGTCCTTTATATACTGATTGGGTTATGAAAGCGAAAATTACTTTGTCTGTCTTTACTACGCCCCTAAAGTGGCTACATGTTTCTCGCAACCCAAGAATATGTGACCACTTAGGGCGTGTTATGCACCCGAGTCGGCTGCATCAGGGACAAACGCTAGCCTAACTTACTTACAAGAATCTGTTAGTCCACAACCCAGTTAGTACTGTGAAATACTGCCAAAATCAAATATCAGGCCATGCCTGCTTGGATTGTTGCAAATAGACGGTAAGTGAAACTACTTAAGGGAGTCGATATACCCTTAACCAATGAACCCTTTTCTTCAATAAATAAAACTTGAGACACGTGTAACCATCGCCATATTTAATCACATTTTGTATAAATAATTCTCTTGGGGAAGGAAAATAAACCTCTTCGATAAAGGAGATTTTTTTTTATGTTCGGAGATTAGGCCACCCACATAAATTGCAGCATTTAATAATGAAACGTACATTGATTTCTTCCTTATAATCTCTAGTTTACAGTGGTTAAATTAGCTAAGTCATGTCTAACCGGAAAAAATGCGAAAAATCTGCAAAAATACTTACGAAAACCAAAATAAACAGAAAAAGTAAATGTCTAAATAATGAAGTGGTCTGTCAACCACTAAAAAAGTGGATTTATAACGTTCCGTGCCACGTTGATTGTTTAAACCATCTATGCGGTTTTAGTTTAAACCTTTAAAAATAGCATTAGAAATGCTTACAGTTTAATCATATTTATTTTAATATTCTGTTCTGATTCTATTATAACCATAGCAGATATGATTACCAATGTGTAGGTACCGTACTTTTTCTAGTAAACGGAAAAAACGCCCCTATTCACGTAAGCATTTTCTGTCGAATGACATTGACCACAACAGGAATGATTTGACTCGCAAATAAATATCATAACATAGCTTATTTATTGTGATTTGATAAAATGGTTACTTTTTATGTAATGTGAATAATAAATGCAACGACCAGGTGGGCCCAAAAAATGGTCCCCTTTGGAAATTCTCATCCTGATTAGAGAAAGGTATTTCATCATAATTAACATACTAAGTCAACGATCACACAAACATTTTCTCGTTCGAAACCTGGATACTAAATGTGGATGAATAAAAAATTATTTATAATTGACAAGATTTTGACCACAAACGTGAACAATCACAAAATGCCTTGATATTAGGTACCTTAGACAATAACCTTAACTTTAAAGAACATGGCAAAATTCTTTGTAACAGAGTACGAAAATTGATTTATGTATTTAAAAATCTACGGCATGTTGCTGACCCTGCACTGCTGAAGCGAATATATCAGGCTCTGTGTCAGTCCCTTCTTACCTACTGCATTTCATCCTGGGATGGTATCTGCAAAACCACGCTAAAGGCAGTTGAGGTCGCCCAGAGAGCTATACTAAAGGTTTGCAAGTTTAAACCGATGCGTTTTCCAACAATTGCACTGTTCCAGTTGTGCGAGGTTTTGACAGTAAGACAGTTTATTCATCCATAAAATTATCCTGCATCAACATAAAAACAGCCCTACAACCCAATGGTATTACAGAGACGTCGTAAATATCATGTTTGCGACGATTTAACCACATTTAAAACAACTTTTGTTAAAAGATTTGTAAGCTTTCTAGGCCCTTACCTCTATAATAAGCTTTATAAAACAATACACATAATTGTATCCCTTGACTAGAAAACAATGCAAATTAAAAGTATGCCAATATTTGCAGAAATTAAGCTACGAGGAGACGGAACAACTACTATCCATACCACTCTAAGAACAAGGCTAAGAGCACAGAAAACAAAGATGATTTAAATACATTACACTGCTTGGCACTAATGTATTGTAAATACTCGAGGGGAATGGTGCTGATAGCCGAAATACAGGCTATGCCTAGTTCGGTTACAGACGCTAATTTCTTTGCCTAAATTGTATTTGTTGCCACATTGCCATTGTAAAATAGTACTAAGTTGTTTGAAAACAAACTATTATTATTAATCAAACGTATAATCTGATCATCGCAACGAGCGGACAGAATAATCGCTCCTTATCAATTGTTACTACTTCTATTGTAAGTCATCATCTTCCTGCTTTTTCCCATATAACTTGGGGTCGGCGCAACACGTTTTGTTCTTACATTCTCCCCTGTCAACCGTCACTCAATAGGCTAGTTTCCACCATCAATAAATTGCAAAACTAATTAGTCCGTCAGTTAGAGTATTGGAAAATAATGGACACGTATTTTTTGTTTTTGTAAATCACTGAGTACTGACAAAGATAAAACGCATCAAAACTCGGGAGTGGGGGCTCGTGACGTCACAACGCACTAAAAACTATAGCACGGCGTGACGTATTGCGAATTTTAAAAGCGTCGTATCTTCGTCAATTTTGGTTTATGTAACAAAAGAAAAAATACGGGTCAAATATTTTTTATAATCTAACTGACGGACTAATTAGATTTTTTTAGGACACAAGCCTATTATTTACACCTTTTTCTTTCATAAAATCCACCCATTGTTTCCTTGGTCTTCTTGACCCTCTCCATCCATACACATTTACAATTATTCATCACTGTTTTAGTCACATACATTTCTGTCAATTATTATAGTGTTAAGTACATAATTATAGGGATTAGCTACTTACTTGAAACTGACAATATTCTCTCCAAAAGTTTCAAAACAAGCCAACTAAAAGAAACTAAAAATTAAACGAGACTTAATTCCAAATCTAGCTCCAACTACTGACTCGAACTATAACAGCTATCTCCAAAACTCTGAAATGGCAATTTCCCCAACTTCTATACCTACGGGTCTTAAATGAAAATTAAATGAATTTGAAGTAAGATCTAGGTCACCCAGATGTAGTTAACAGAGAACTTTTCCACGAATAAACTCCTTAAGAAGCTTTAGACCAACAATTGTTAACAACTTTGTGGCTTGTTTAGAGTTCATTATGAAATGTTTGTCTAGTTATACATACGAGTACTTACTTATTATGTTATACTTGCAGCCCGTCCCGGCTTTGTACGGGTGAATATTTTATTTTTCTAGTGATAAAAGTTAACCTATGACACTCACAAATATAGATCCAGAGATTACCCCCTACAACCTCACAAACTTCACTTCTTTATAATATTAGTATAGATCACACAGATGTAGGATTTGTTTTCATAATATGTTAGTTTGAATCTACAAACGTCTTCATTTATAGGTATTCATGAGATATTCTAAGTAACAGTTTCTATTGTTTGAACAACCAATTACTGTTTGTCTTAGTTTTTCTTCACGAACTTCAGATGTCACGCGTTCAACACTACGTTACCACTGTTAGAACACAGATCTCTCCACCAGTCATGTCAGGTTTCCTCTGTGGGAGTAGTGGGCCATAGTTCATTCAGTGCAAATCGGTTATTATCACAAATCTTTGATTCAAAAATCAAAGATTTGTGATAATAACCGGAAAAAAAAGAAAGAAAGTTAGACATTCCGTTTTCCTGCTTTTCACTCTATTTTCTGTGCATTACATAAAAAAATATCACCATAATGTTAGTCCGTACACGCATAACACAAAAACAAGCCTCACTTGTTATTCTTACATTTCAGAACTCCTTATGAAAACATCACACGAAAAGCTTTTAATATAATTTCCTAGCCAAAACAAAATACTCTAGTACATAGATCACAAGAATAACAGAACCCTTCGCAGTACCAAAGTATCTTAATACACCTACACAATGCCAACACATCATCACCGAGGAGCTCGTAGCTAACAGCCTCTCGGTTTGATCTTTAGGTTAAGCCGTGCTTGCCTAGGTTGGTCTGTGAATGGGTGACCACCCTTGCATACCAAGTTTCCTCCGTGCTTCGGAAATCACGTTAAGCTGTTGGTCCCGGCTGTCATTCTTCCATCTTTGACAGTCGTTACAGGTAGTCAGTGGCCCAAAAAGTCTGACAACCAGTCTTACCAAGTGATATTGTATTACCCAGTATTAACTGGGTTGTAAAGGTCAGATAGGCAGTCGCTCTATGTAGAATACTGGTATTCAGCTACATTCAGTTAGACTGGAAGTCGACCCCAACATAGTTGAGAAAAGGCTAGGCAGATGATGATGACCTAAGTATCATCATCTTAGCTTTTTCCCACCTACTATGTCGGGGTCAGCTCTGCTTCTAGTCAAACACATTGTAGCTGAATACCAGTATTTAACACGGAGCGACTACCTATCTGACCTCCACAACCCAGTTAGTAGTGGGTAATAAGCTACCCTCTAGTAAGTCTGACTTCCGAGTCGCTGATTTCCTGTAACGACTGTCAAAGATCTACAAGAGGCACTCGGTATTAATAAATTTGTAATCCATTCACGAACCGATTTTTCAAAGGGACGCTTATTTTTGAAGATTGGCCCGTTCAGCTGTTATTATTAAGTCACTCCACAAAGAACTAGAACATTATAACCCTTCTTCTTTGATAGCTGTGCAATAGTTGTAAGTTTTAGCCGTGATGTTAGCAACACGATCAAACCAGCTATAAATTGAACACTTTCCTGTCACGCAAGTCCGATGCCGACACAACCGGCGACGGCGAACAGTTTTTGTTTAACTTTTATGTGTTTTAGAATCGTCTCACAAAGAATGTTTGTAGATGTACGGGGTGTACTCATTTTTTTTTATAAATTCTTGCCTATTGTTTAATTGAAGTGTTGTAAAATATCTGCAACTACATCTAATAACAGCTTAACAATATGTTACGCGTTGATCGCTTATCTATCGCTGCGTTGCGTTTATCGCTGATTTGTTCTATTTGAGGAGTTGGTCTAATGTTCGGCTGCTTTACCTGGGAATCGAACCCAAGGCCTTATGTTATGTCACCGTAAAATTGTCAAACACGTTAGATTGTAATCTCTCTAGCGAGGTTGTAAACTCTCGAAATATTGTCAAGTTAGGTTCCTTTAAACCCTGCACTCGGAAATAGGGGCTCTGTCGACTACGCTTTTTAGGGGAATATAAAGTGTTTTAAGGTTAGGTTATATTAATCGGTATTTCTCAGGAATGGTACATTATCTTTTCATGAGAGGTACCATTGGGCAAGGGGGACCCCTCCTTCCCTCCACACCGCGTGAGTTGACTACCATCGCAGGCATTTCACGAAAAATAATGCGTTTGATTGTAAGCAGTATGTTCGTTTGACAATATTTCGAGAGTTTTCAATCTCTCTAGTTATTTTACAATCTAACGTGTTTGACAATTTTACGGTGACATTTATAAAGTCTAGTTTCTGTTGGTCATACATATGATTTAACCATAACTGGTGATATACGGGTATACTTTATTAAAAATTGAACTTAACGTAATCTATATTACTAGCCGCATTTCTAAGGAGGTGGCGGAACGCGAGAGGGAGAGGACCTCTCGCCCCAGCCGCCGCGGGAGACGCACCGGGCGTCGGGGGTCACGTGGTGGCCGCGGCCACCGTAGGCGCGGGCCTATGGACGGTGAGCTATGGGCTAGCTCGCCATCCGTCCGTCTCATGAAGACAGGCCGTGTCGACGGAGCGTTCGTGTTCCAAGCGCGCCTCAAAGAGATGTCAGCATAATGGAGGGGCCCGCCCGCAAGGGCCGAAGCCTGCCGGAGCTGCGGCACTGTTCGAAAGAGATACCGTGGCCCCGGAACATTTAGGGCGAGGAAGGAACATGGGTGGGTTTTAGTCAGTAAAAGTCTGACACTCCCTGCCGCTCCGCCCAGAGTTGGAGAAGTTATTTGATGATTTCCCATCCGGAAAAAAAGGCCACATTTCTACAATCGTGATTGACAATGATTTACCGCAAATCTATGATCTCCTTTAAGAAGTTCCAAACTCAAACACAAAACTAGATACAAATTCGAATGGGAAGCAGCACATGTGAGCCGTCCCCAACACCCGCACGACAAAGTTCCTCCCGTTCGACACAGTCCGGTGAACGAGCGTCAATGTTTTATTGTCTTTTTTTACGACAACTAGAAAACTCCGTCTTCAGTTCTTTGTGTCATATTCTTAGGGAAAACTTAATAAAATATTTTTTTTCTAGTTTATAGTTGGTACGTGCCCCGACTTCGGTGTGTTACTTAAGTCTTAAAAGTTTAGGGTATATTGAGGTTATTCGGTTCAGAATACAATATTATTCTGTAAGCTGCAAATAGAGGTAGTCAGCGCAGATAAAATATACTAACATTAGGATTTTGAGGGATACGTGGCTAACGTGTACGTGGTATCATATAAAATGTTTTACGTACTGAAAAAAAAAAATTAAAGAAATATCGGATAGACTTCAACACCGATAGACTCAAACACCTAACACTATTTTAAGCTATTTTCACGGTTCATAACTAAACTTAAAAAGGTCTTACTTAGGCTCTATCTTACGGGACATCATCCGTGATTATTGTTTAATTTGAGCTCCCGATATTTCGAGAAAATGCGGGTGCATGGAAAAAATGTTAGGAGCAAGGAATATACCTTTTCCTACACGCACTACTGGAACTGGGCACTAAGTCACGCCAAACAAAACACACCCACTGTATCACCAGGTTTTGTGGAGTCCATATTAATTCATCAGAGAAAATTAAAGTGCATTATCCAGTATTTGAGCCCAGACCAAGAATCCAGTATCCTAGCTGTGGATTTTTAGAAAATTTCATTAAAATTTAAATGTTCGTGTGGGGAGCGTCACCCTGATCATATAAATAAAATAAATGAATGACTCGTGTAAAATCACCATTACTGCTCGATTTATTTTTAACGGAAACTTCAGCGCTCAAAATTCAGAATTTAAACAGTTCAAAACCTTCAAAGGTGTGTAACACTCGACACGACCATTTAGGGGTTAATAGTTAAATCACCTTAACCGCAAAAGAAATACCCACCACCCAATAACTACCTTTACAAAATCATGAAGCACAAAACCATTCCCAGCGTTCTACCAGCTATGATTCCGAGAATTTGGGGAATAACTCCGGCGTATAATCCGCCAGTCAAAGGGAGCTGCAGTCACAATGCATTATGCAGAAGGCTTTCGACGAGTTTGACTCCGCCCCATTCTGTGTCTCTTTTTATTCCAGGTGGTCCAATTCGTGAGATTGAAAGAAAAAGATCTGTGTGAGGTTATATTAGGAAAGGAACCAGTGAGTTTTCTTCTTGGAAACAAAAATAACGTAGTTATTGGTGAATTTTACATAGAAGCGGTTCACGGTTTTAAAACTAAACTTATATTGTCACTTACGGGATATCTTCCGAGATTATTTATTGTTTTGAGCTAATTTTACAGCGTAAGCATCACATACTACAGTTTTTCAATTAAACTGGTAATATTGTGTATTTTGTGATAAAATGTAAAGCTGATGACCTGCTTCACAAGTTTACAGAAAAAAAACACACGTAAAGTTACTTAGTTTGATGTACAGAATGCTTGGTTGACAGTTTCGTGATGAGGTTATTTACACCCTACAGCTTAAAACCAAAGACTGAAAAACTAACCAAATGACAGGAAAATATTATTAATGAAGTAGAAAATTATGTTTTTTTTCTCTTTATCCATTTCTTCATCTCGAAGATTCCCGCTTCTTTCTTCATCCTTAAACCGTTTCCAAACAGCAAAATGGCTATATAGCCTCGCATAGCTTGTTATTGTCGTAAGTGCCTCCAACTTAAAGTTGAAGTTCAAAGCTTCATTTTATTTTTAGATTTAAGCGCTATACGCCGCCTCCGCCGCTTTTACACGTAATAACAGAAGTTTTGCAGCCATAAAAGTAAAGAAGGATGGAATATTTGATGAACTGTAATCTTTGAATGGACCTTAGATTTTTAATAATGAACATTATAACTTAACTATAATAACGAAAAAAGAACAAAACACGCGAAGTAACACAATAACTAAAAGCTTTATTAATTTGAAGAAAATTTTAGGTGTAAGAGAGTCAAGGTTGTTTATGATTTGAATTTTGAATACTCTAGAAATCTTTTAAATGGCGACAAAGTGGAACTATGATATTAATTAAGAAAAATAACAATTTTCAGAGTGTAACAACGAAACATTTGTTACTCAGTTCTACAAGCTTTTACAACCAAACCATCAACCAAATTCGTTCAAACAAAAAACAATCTTGGACCTTTAAGATAAAAATCAATATTGTCACGTCCGTAAAAGGTCAGAAAGGACTTTATCAATAAAATCGAAAGCAATTACAGAACGTAAATTTTGAAAAAGAATTCACGACTTTTCTACCGAAAATATTAATGAAGCCCTGCTCTTAGAAGGGTAGAGTGTCCAATTAAATTCGATTAATAAAACAGGGTTTCAACAGTCTGTGCCTTAAGTTTGATCAGATAAAAGACTCGGGAGCAATATTTGGAAACGAAAATGTGATTACTCAGCCATTGAAATGACTTAAATTAGATATTGATTCGTTGATTTGAATTGCGTAGCGAAAGAGGTTCCGCTTTTTGCGGTAAGGTTTGCAAAATCAATTAGTACTTTTGTGTTCGTACAATTTTCAATAGAAGTAAGTTCCTTCTAAAAAGATCTTTATAAAAGAATCTTAGCTTTTGGCTTGGCTTAAATTTAATCTTAAACATCTCCGATCTCAACATTAGACTTAAAGAAAATGTGGAAATCTAATGAAAGAAAAAGGAAAGAAAGAAAGAAAGAAAGAAAAAAGAGAGAAAGAAAAAAAGAAAAAAATATAATTGAGAATATAATTGTACATGGCCCTTGCCAACTGGGTCCATTGTCCTAGAGTAGTCCGCTACATCGAAGCTTAATTAACGCAATATTCTGAACGGTATAAATCAAATAAAGTTGGCCCCTGTTCTCACATTATTTTCACTTGGCCCCTTAAGGCCACAGCATTTTTTTCTTTCTCAGAAGAGTGATAAATGGTTTGCATGAAAAGGCAGAATTGTGTTTTGAACGGTGAATTATTATGATCGCTCGATAGCGATGCAGGCGATTACCTTGTGCTCACAGAGAGTGAGTTCACTTTGTAGCAGATAACATCTTACTGCGGAAATTGATGAATGATGATGAATACTGGGGACCCGATAAGACGGTCAAGTAATGATGGTGACAGGAGTAGACGTTTGATTCCCAAATTATGGAATGAAAAATTATGCCGAGTTGTGTTTGTAGCACGTTGACTGAGCTACTTACATTTTGTTACTCAAATAACATCAACCATTTCGATGTAACTGTGAAATACCTCAGTTATTGGTGTAGCTTGCAACGCGTCTTGCTCCAGGAAAACGGACTCACGCTATGCACGATTATCAATTTTTATTTTTTTCTTCGGAGTCGTTGACGAAAACCGTGAGTCGTTTGAGGTTGCGGCTCGTGTCCAAGCGTCGTAATTAATTTAACTGAAATCAATTCATTTTAAAAGCAAAAGCTCGATTTAAAAGAATTTATTCAAGGTAGTAAAATAAATCTAACTCATCACCAACCCAAACATTTACACGACGGAAAATATTTTCATTTTCAAACAAGTTGTTTAAATATATTTAAAGAGCACTGTTTTAGACTTTCACGGTTTTTCACTACACTTAAAGTACTTACGGGATTATATCCGTGATTTTGTTTCGGTTTTTCGAGCACCCGATATTTCGACGCTGTTGCAAGCATCATGATCGCGGGAATACTGAAGAGGTATGCGGGTGGGACGAAAATTATTAATTATGAGCAGACAAATCTGTCTACCCTCTTCCTTAGTCTTTTATTACGCGCACTACTGGAACTCGATTGTAACTCACGACAGAACGCACTCACAGTATCACTCGGTTTTTCTTTATTTAAAGAGCTTTCGAAGAATCTAGCTCTGTTTTCCTTTAAGGTCAAAGCTTTCATTTTATAAATGTAATACTTATTTACGTACAAGATTTGTGATACACGTATTGCTCGAATGAGTATACATTCTTCTTGAATTAATGTCTAGTGAAAATAATGAATGAAGAAATAAAATGTATCAACGTGAATGAAGCTAACGGGTATGTTAGAATAGTAGTGATATGTAATTTTCAAGTCCATAGGAAAAGACTTGTGTTTATGTAGTACAATCTACCAATAATGTTTTTATTGTAGGTATCCATTACGAGTATGTAAGAGAACCATCTCAGGGGCCCAGTGTGGGTGTTGAGGTCACAAGTCTTCGAATGTCTGGATCTAGGACATGACTATTTTCTCACAATGTTGCGTGCAGCCGAAAAATGTAAGTGACATCACTAAGTCTGAAAGTGGCGCCGGTGACTGAAAAGTTGTGTGGTAATCGGAACTGTCATTTAAGGACGGGCATGTGATGCAGAGGAATGAGGAAAATGTCGTTGGAAAAGTTCTGAATATAAATGTGGAGGGATATAAGAGAAGAGGAAGACCAAATTAACGATTGATGTACAGTATAAAGAATGATAATAAGCAAGGAGGTGTCTGATGGGATGACGAGTAATAGGGAGGTATAGAAGAAAAGACATGATGATAATAAAAGGAAATAATGATGATTATTTAGGTGACATGGTGACAAGTGCCTTTGAAACTCAAAATCAAGTGCGTAAGTACCGCAATTCACTTTACTCACCGTTGGTCAAGTACACAGCCAACGTTAGCGAATCACAATCCATATTTCACCAGCCTAAGCGGATAAAGGTTGTATTTCAAAATGAATTGTTGTGTTTTCGCACTCAAAACATACTAAATAAACAACACCAACGGACATAAGTACTAGGGCACTAAAATTTATAGGCCTGACTGCGTGGCCAGGCCGTAACTTAGGCCGGACCCGCAAGGCCTAATAACTGAGATGGAAGCATTGTTGTGTACTGAAATACGAGTCCCTTTACGGTTCTAAAATCTTCAAGAAAACTCGTAAAGAGTATCCCTGAATATTTTGCTGGTCATAGTAAAAAAGGTAAGTGTAGACGGTTAACGTTTTTGTCCAGATAAACTATTTTTGCCCCAAACTGTGTCTTGACCTGTTTTATAACGGTTTTATTGAAATTAAGGTTCGAAACGGAAGCAAATAAATGCATCATGTGAAAAACCTCATTCGTTTTTACTCGACTAAGGATCCCTCTGAAGTTTAATGAAGTTTAAATTATTTATAATATTCGCCTACTAAATTGCATTGTTAAAATGTTTATTATGATTATTATCTTCTTAATTTTTATCTTTTCTACACATTCATTACATTTTTAAATATAACTTTAAAAAAAATCTATTGCTATTCTTATAGTTTCGTGTTCAAACTGTATGCATTAACTAAATTGGAACAAATTAAGAAAACGAGTGTACCTAAATCAAAAATTTTCGTACGCTGTCAATCGTAATATTTCATTATACGAAGAACATCGCTCTGTTTAAAAAATACACGCCTAGTCTTGAGAAGGAGCCGATCTTATTATATTCCGGCATTGTTTCAATCAGAGATCAGAAGCGAAGATATTGAAATATCCTATTATGTTCTTTTTATGAGAAATTATTTGCAATCAAGTATATTGATGGGCAAACGATGGAAAATGCTGATGATTCAATATGGTGATAATCGACAATTTTGATTGCTGAATTGATATTTTAGAAAATTTGGAGTTTTTTTGGTTTTCTTGACATTTTCAGATTGGATATGAGTCTCTGTATGTATGGAAGAAGCGTTACAAAAACGTGTGGTGTCAAACTCAAGTGAACTTGGGACAAGAGCATTAAGAAGATGATGGATGTCTCTCATACATGGCAGTTTTATTTTTAATATTAACTAGTGCTCCAAGTTCATATTCAATCTACTGTTACTGTCAAAGAAATTTCTAAAACAATGATAATATTAATTAGAGTTGTAACTTCATTCAGCTCAAAGACAAAGTGTTCTCAGAAGTTTTTACATGATTGTTGTGTTATATTGAATGGCAGCTAGAAACTTTTTTCGAGCGAAATGCTCTAAAAGAGAGTTTTATTCTAGTTATTTTTATTTTTTCGAAAGACTTTCTGGAAGCTTGATAAAGAGGATAAAATTGTGTAAGGTTCGTTTTTCGTATACTATTATTCCTTGCATGTTGCAGGTGGCTAAGTAATAACAGCCGAACGGGTAGATTTCCAAGGTTGTCAATGTTGCTTCATGAATGGGTGACCTTCCATGACATTCCGAAATATGTGAACAATTTTATTTGTAAGACCTTAATGTACTTACTATATTTTTTGCAAATGAAGAATTTTAAATTTCCAGATGCCAGATGGTAGAGATGGGTGAGGCCTTCGCTTTCAAAGCGTTTCTCGTTTCTTTTCAACAAGATTGAAAGAAGCATTTCGAGAGCCAATGTCAGTTAACGCTGATAGAACTCCACTTTGTATAAGCCCTCAAGAACTTTAAATAAATAAATGAACCATTTCATAAAAAAAGAAGGAAACGCCAATAAAACAACAATTGCATATTTTAAAATGCTTTACTGAATCAAATTGACCATAAATATCACATTACACCAATACTCTTAAAACTACTAAAAATATCAACATCTATCACAACATTGTTCAAGAAATCCAAGAAACCAAATCCAAAGTCCAATGAAATTTCTCTTTGAATATTATAAAAGATAAGCAGGGAGATGCAAATGCATTCCTTTCAAAATGTCATTAGGTAAATGCATTTGAATTTTAGATAGTAGCAAAACGCTTAAATACTTCTGTTGATGATGATGGAAACTTAAATCAAGATTATGGTATATCTAATTACTGAGAAACAACTAAATCTTTCTAGAAACAATCAGGAATTTGGTCAAAATAAATCTAGGCTCACCATTCTGAATTCAAAACCGCTTACAAACTAGCGTTTGGGACAGAACTATGATAAACAAGATTTCGTTAAAACCTGACTTAATTTACATCCTCTTCTTTTCTCTTACTCCTAAGATGATAATATTTTAAACAAAAAAGAACGTGTTTTCTAAATTTAAGTTACTTATTCTTCTTCTGTTCAGTCTTGGATGTTTTTGCTTTGATTTTTTGGATAACTTCGGGAATTTCCTCAAGCAATACTTTGCTGTCAATAAGATCAGGGTTCTCAGCTAGAATTGCCTTGCCTGCAGCAGAGTCGATGGTTGGTGCTTCTCCATGGTAGGTGTCCTCAGTGTAGGCACGATTCGTTCTTCTCATTGTGCCGTGTAACTATAAAAATAACAAGGATTAAGTAGGTATTTTAACGATTGGTATTCATTATGTCGAACTTCGCTTTGTCAATAGTCTGATATAACATCAATTTTTCTCAAGGTATGATAAAGACAATTTTTTCTTCATTTAGAACACAATGAAAAACGAATTCTTGTAAAATTGGTTGATTTATGACTTTCAGTTTTGAAACTTATAATTCTTATGGCACAATGCCAAAATAAATTGTGTTGTCATTGATTCACAAAGCAAAGGGTAATTCAACGTGACTTTGACTATCATTTTTATAAATTATCAGCCAATTGTTTTGCAAAATCTTAAGTCCAAAGTGTTAAAAACTCTTTAAGTATTTAAATAGTGGAATGGAATAGCGACACTTGGGGAAGGTTTCTATATCCAGCAGTGGACGTCGTTTGGCTAACATGATGATGAAATTACCAAGTAGCTAAACGACGTAAAATTGTATATGAATGCAATCCTTTAAAAATAAAAAGTTGGGAAGTAGGTTCGATGAATTAATTTTTGATGTTATGAATCAAAACTTATAATTTTTTTTCTTAACAATAAAGAAGAAGAATATAATTGTCTTACTTTATCCCAAAGAGACATGTTAAAACCGAAGTTGCAGTGGAAAAACTCATGGTGTTGGTCATGGAACTCCGCATCAGGCTGCCATGGTTGCCACCACTGAGCCTTGAAGTTGATTCCAGAATGATCGATGATACCGTGCACATACACGTAAATAGCCACGGCATAGAAGGAGACTGAAAATGTAACACAAATAAATTATTAGACCAGGAATGTGATTAGTTAAAATAAGTCAAAAAAGAAAATAAAGTAGCTGTCTTTGAGATCAATAAATATATTACTTAATCACAAATGTACGTTACAATTTAAGACAGTGAAAATAAGAGTCTTTAAGCTAAGTTAGCTAGTTTTTGTTCTTTTGGGCTAAGTTATAAATTTTATTTGTAATAATGAAACAAAAAACAATTTCAATTTAGTTGCTATATGCATTTGGTAAAGAAACGTATGTGTAGTAAAGTTAAGCACAGCTTAGTACAGCATAAAACTTACGCCAGTGAACGGGGAAGAGGAAGAGTGGCAGGCACATGGTCAGCTGGACGTGCATGATCTCGAACGGATGGATGGCGGTGACGGAGAAGGCAGTAGGCTGCTTGTACTTGTGATGTAGCTTGTGGAAGTGCTTGTACAGCCACGGAGTGTGATATAGACGGTGCAGGATGTACGTCGTGTAATCCTGCAAGCGAAAGCCAAGTTACTCAAATACTTACTGATAAACGAGCAGATTATCATTATAAAAAGTGTTTTGCATCTAAATTATATTGATGATCATCGTAACAATTGCGCATAATCAATGAACGATGTACAAGGCAAATAATTATGATGCTTTTCTTGTTTTCAAAGAAAGCGATATTCTATTAAACAATATTTTTACACTCTTTTGTAATTATGAAAATAGTTAAAAGATTTTGATGAAGAGTAGCCAAACTAAAAGTAAAACTAACTGAATACAAGAAGATGACAGGGAACTGCAACCAGAACCAGAGCCATCCGTATTCATCGAACTGGTAGTAGACGGTGGAAGGGTTCTCGTTGTAGATGTAGCAGGCGAGGAAAGCGGTGAAAGTTCCAGTGACGACGAGGGATAGGGTGCCGATCTTAATCTCGTGGCGTTCCAGCTCGGGAGACAGCCACTTGTCCGGCTGGATCTTCCATTCTTTGGCAAGATGCCTTCTCCTTACGTAAAAGTACCACTGAAAGAAGAAAAGAGAATATGATTCAAGTTTTTCAAGTGTGGACAAAAAATGTACCATTAACATGAAATGTAAAAGGGGCTAATCGAGGTGGCCACACCTCCATAACCTTTTTTCTTTATATTAATGCTATTACTGGGGCAAACACTACATACCACATCTGCGTTTAATATGTACGATGTGACAGATCTAGCGTTTTGGTATCATTATTATTGTTCTTGAAATTGGAACAGTTTCTGCTGGCAATCAAATAGTTTTCGCATAATTTAAGATTGCTGGAGTGGGAGGATCTAGGCTAGTAACTGGAAACCACGAAATATTGTGTAATTAAACATTATTCATTGTGTGGTACCTATGTATCAAAGGCCATTCTTTCGTCATTCTAATTATCAACGAAATATAATGATAGTGACTAATCTCATAACACGAGTGCGATTAAAATATTTCCAACAATACTGTGAGTGGCTATCAAAACACGAAGTCACGTTAAGACACAAACGCTCTAAACGTCTTAGTCATATCAACAGATGTTCACAACTTTGATAACTCTAAGTACGTATGTGATGAGAGTCAGGTCTACAAATTCTTTAACAAACTTTTGATTACCTAAAACGAAAGATAACGAGCGGATTGTTTCGTATCTCAGTGACGTAAATATTAATAATTCAAAATTATTAATTACCAAGGAAGCGACGGATTACAGATTTTATTTGATTATTGCTTTTGAATAGAGGAATTTTGAACAGATATTCTGAAAGGCTATTAATATTACGATCATGATGAATAGGGGATATTAAAAGGAATAAATCAGAAACAGGTCTTGGTAATTAAGGCTGATTGAACCAATTTTTCCTTTGATTGGTAAGTTATTTATAAAATTCCAATCGGTACATTATACAAACTTCTGCTAGCCCAGTACCCAGCAAATAAATCCTTTTATTTATGACCGAAAGTTAGGGCTACCGCACACTACAGACAAGACTGTCTTGAGACAGACTTGCCTCATAAAGACAAGTCTGTCTCAAAACTGTTTTGTCTTGGGCACATCGCACACCTGAGACGAAACTGTTTGGTCTACTATAGGGCATGCTCCCGGGAAATTCCGGTACCGAAAATCCCGGGTATTTTTTTAACAATCTGGTACCGGGTCTTTCGGTATACTTTCGGTACTATATTATTTACTTTATTTTTTTTTCAATATAAAGTAAAAAGTCATATTAAATAAACTACTTTTTTTAAAATAATGGTAAAACGAAACATTTTTAATCGAAAATTATTATCATTACCGAGAGTAAAAACTATTCAACGATGTAAATAAGGGGTCAATTATAAGAAATGTAAGTTGAGTTTTGATTTGTTTCATTTATTGCATTCATCATCATCATTTCTGCCGAAAGACGTCCATTTGAGGATATAGGCCTCCCTCAAATGTCACCACATTGACCGGTCCCATGCGACTCGCATCCAGCGGATTAAATTAAAATACCTATTTGCAAAATAAACATCTTATCATTTGACGAAAAAAAAAAACAAAAACTCGGGTACCCGGTTTTGGACAAAAAAACCCGAAACCGAAAACCCGGGTTTGATAATAGCCACTTTTCGATGCCCTATCGCTAGACTGTTTTGTCGTAGATGTGCGCGCCCGCGTACATCCAAAAGGGAAGCCGACAATCGGTAGTCAGACTGGTCGCTGTGCAGTTTTTGTAGGTATGAGACAGTTTTGTCTGCAAGACGTTTTGTCTCAAGTGTGCGCATCTTCATATATTTTGTATAGCGAAAGTCTGTCTCAAGACAGTCTTGTCTGTAGTGTGCGGTAGCCCTTATAGTCGTAAAAGCAAAATTATAGCGAAATATGTCAAAGTCAAAGCGAACTGACTTGTAACAGGTCCTTCTCGGAAATACTCCCAATCGTTGTCCACTTTATTTACAATTAGACATTGATTTCACTTAAAATGTTCATAATGTACGGGATTCAAACCTCATATAATTACTAAGCACGGATTTAAATTTCACCGGAAGTTTCCTAGACAAAACCAATTTGTGGTGGTCCATAATGTTTTCAAATTGAAAGTTTTCAGACTAAACGTGTGTGAAATGTTAATGTAGCAATTTCCAAGTAGATTTAGTGGGATTTAGTTTTGCAATGTTCAAATGTTTTTGTTATGTAGTCTGCGAAGTTTTGCTTCAGAGGTAAAAATAGAGGATTACCTGACTTTTAGATCGGTTTAGAAAAAGGTCACAAGGTAATTTGAATTCTGTGGTTAAGCTACATTCTTTGTGGATTGTAGCTAAAGTCTCTTCTAGGTTATTTGATTGGAAATTGAATATATACTTTATATAACAGCACACTTACGGCTAAGCTACTAAGCTAGTGAGACGCACGGTGGAAAATTCCTCATTCTTCATAGAAATGGGAGAATCTTCCCACCAGACATTGTGTTGATTTAACTTAAACATTTTTATTTGTCTTTTTTTTTTGGAGTGTTAAATCATGTTTTGAAGTAGAACTCAATGTTACGCACTCAAAACATTGTGTACATTGTGATGAATGTATTGAATAGAACGGGGGTCGTGGAAGTGTTTAAAGTTTAAAAATCTTACAATAAGGCGCAGACACATGACTTTTAGTGATTTTAAATTGATCATCACGTCTTAACTTCTAGTCTAATTTCTTTGAAAAAATATATGTTATACTAGACCATTTATTTCATAATTTGATATGTGAAAATGTGAAGAAATATTTTTATAACTTAGTGTAATTAATTTGTGAAGTAATGTCTAACGCGGCAAAAAAACGATCATCACGCATAAACATAATCATCTTGCATGAAACTTAGATCATCTCAAAGACAATTGAATGCCCTTTATATTAGTATACGGTTTTTATCCGTATTGTGTTTGATAAATCAAGGTGGGTTGTTTTTTCGAATAATCTTGGTGCGGGGCTCCTCGGGGCGACGGGCGGCAGTGTATCGCTGACCACTCTCACGCACGAGTATACGCTATTGCTAAACTTCTCCCACTCGCTCAAGGTCGTTGGCGTGAGGTAGCCCCTTAAAAACTTGTATTTAAAAAAAATACTTGTCAAATGTTGGAACTTTGACCCCATATCTCCGTAACTAGAAGGTTCCCAGGTATAGTGTTGTACAAAGAAAATATTGCAATGGCGGGTAGAACAAGTACCTTTCGGTTTCGTTAAGAGGTTTTTTACAACCTTTGCGAATTTTGATTTCATGTTTCGATGTATATCTCAATAGTGTGTACAATGATGCTTGCGTATTTATCGTGATGTCAGCTATTAAAAGTAGTTTGCCTATGGTGTTATAGCTGCCGCCAGAGATGTGAATTCATTTGTGTATCTTTTTACTGTAAATGTACTGTAAATCCACTTACATGCAAGAATCCTCCCGACAAGAAGTATATGCTCATGGACACAGTATGCGCTCCAATAAAGATGATGGTGAAATTTTCCATCTTCAGGTTTCTTGAAGAGAACAGCTCAAGAATCTCAGACGTTGTATTCGTGCTGTTGTTTGTGTGACCACTCCATTGCTTTAGTGCTGTAACTAGGATTACCACCCATTCTCCTGGAATCAAAGAAAGATTTGTAACGTTCATACATGCCGCGATCATGTTTAGTTGTTAATAGATATGATTCCTGATTAAACCAAATATGATTATATTTAGTCCTTCAGTTAAATTATCGAAAAATATTGGAAAAGTATTTTTTGATTTATCAAATCAATCAAAAATGACGTCACTTTGCGGTAAAAAGTTTACTAGCTAAACTGTGACGTGGTACAAGTTTTCAACGCACTTTATCGTCTTCCTTTCTTGTATTATGTGAAAAAAAAATACGTGTCCAATATTTTTTGGAAATTTATCTGACGGACTAATTAGATTTTTTTTTGTCATCATATTTCCCTGAAAGTATTCAAAATGTGAAAAAAGAAGGTAGGAGAAAGGACTATTGATGATTTTTTAAGGTTTTGAAGTAGACTGATCTAAATTCATCATCAATTCATTAATTATTTAGTTACTGTACTGTTATTTTTTATGTGTTTTCGTTTTTTCCTGTACGGGCTAATAAATTGTATTAACCTGTACAGGACAAAACACGCATAAAATAACATTATTTACGAATATTGTTAACTAAACATAGAAAAAAAATAAAAAGAAATGAAACAAAAAACATGAAAATCGAAAGTTGTATGATTTCTCTTTTTATTTATCATGTGGTTATTTTTCCTAGAATATAATTTCCCATGAAAATCTCACAATAACGTTACTTTTTTGCTCGTCAATAATTCCATACCGATCAGAGTAAAAAAGCCGCCTGAAATGGCTTTGAGCTATTCAATATTCCTGGTGAGCCCATACGAGCCAGCCAGCCCGTCTGTAGTACAGTGAAGCCATCCATTTTCCTACAGACTTTCCTAGTTGTTTCGTTATAACCATAAGTTTTTTAGAAGAAAGTATAATTTCTAAATCAAATACTGCAACACACATAACAAATTCACACAGATTCAAACTACTTCAAAACCTTCGAAAAAAACTCATTTTGTTAAGTTTTCCATTACATTTTTGATATTAATTTACAAATCTTTGTAAATTATTTTCTACCACCAAAGTATACAACTCTTGAGCTTTTCTGAATAATTAACTCAACAACTTTAAACCCATGCGTATTTTATATTCTAAATCAATTGTAAACTTTGTTTAAAACTGAATAGATAGCGATCCGATAGACAATGTATTATTCTATTAACAATTAAGCTTGGAGGTATTTAACAAAATCGTGATTAAACTAATTACAATATCATTCGACGTATCAGTAGGTAACCACATTGTGTTTGCGATAAGTATTTTCATCACTTGGGGGCGGACCTAGGAAAAATTGGAAACGGTAACGTGACTGACAGCTGACATGTGGACGTGAAAATGAAAAGACAAATAATATTTAGCATCGACACAACTTAGAATAGCGATGAGAAGAGGGCAAAGGGAGTCTAACTGACAACATTTTAGAGAAAGAAACTCACGAACCTTGATTCCATCCTAAACACTATAAAATCGAAGGTATTATCGATACTGTTGGCGAGCTGTGCTCAAATAGTGTGCTGAGCAAATCCCGATGAGCTTGGAACATGACAGGGAGCAAACATATCGTAAGTTTTACAACGTTGTAGACATTTTTCACTGGTCTCTTTCCCAACACACGACTGGAGACATGTTACAAATTCATAGTATGTTGGTTACTTCGGATTTGTATAGCCGCGTAGGTACGTACTTACGAACATGAGCATAGCGAACACAAACAATCAAACTTAAACATTTTATCCGTACGTATGGACAACATACTCGTATTCGAACACGAACGCGAACATAGTTCGAATCGAGTTCGCACACAACAGTCGTGAACTCTCTCTTAATAGCAATGGCGGCGCCACTTGAAGTGGTGTTTCGTAACATATATAAACACCACTTCAAGTGGCGCCGCCATTACAGCTCTTTGAACACCGTCCATACAGAACATTCTAATAGGATCGCCACTAACATGTTTGGCGAACAGTGTTCGCAGTTCGTTAGTGGTATGCATGTGCGAACCAAGTTGTTGCGTATCATGCAACGCGACACATTTCGTACGTGCGTTCGCGGCTACCGTGCTATGCAATCTACAGACAAAGACTATATGAAGCAGTGGATATATGTTTATTGATACTTCAGTTATTTATTTATTGATCGAAAAGTATGGAAGAAAAGATGCTGCGCCGACTTCAAATGAATTGACAATAACAGAAAATTATGATGATACTCGTAATACTTCACTGGTTTCAAGTTTATAGATTTATTGTCCCTTTGTGCTTTGTGTATAATTTCGAGACATTTATTATTTGTTGTGTAATTTCGTCAACTCGAATACCAATGTCAAAGATAGCATATCGAATTGATCAATTAGTTCCATTGTCTTGATTAAAACATTGTATTGCTTGATTGTATTGTTGTCATAATAATTTATGGAAAAATACGATGCAAATAAAATATAGTCCGTCAGTTAGATATCAAAAAAGATTTGACCCGTATTTTTTCTTTTGTTACCTACGTAAATCAAAATTGACGAAGAAACCACGCTTTTAAAATTCTCAATACGTCACGCCTAAGTATAATTTTTAGAGCGTACTGACGTCATGAGCCCCCGAGTTATGATGCGTTTTATCTTTGTCAATATTCATTGACTTACAAAAACAAAAAAATATCGTGTCCATTACTTTCCAATACTTTAACTGACGGACTATATAGATTTCAAATTTTTTGATACCGTCGTAATGCCTATTGTTTAAGTGCCAAAAAACTTGCTATCCCGCTTTTCCAGTTGCTTCAAAATATTGGTGGTTAGGTTAGATTTTCATCGGGATACGGGATGTTGCCCTATGAAGAAGTATACCTGTCGATCAATTCGGCCCAAGTATCAAAGACTCAAAAGCCTTTGGCCGTATTACGTACATTGATATATTATTTGTTAGTGTGGTGCTACATTGAAATTTATCACCAAATCTACAAATAGTTAATCCAGTGTAATAACTATAGGTAACCTGACGATCTATAGATTAACCGTTGATTCATAATTTTTATCAGAATATCATTCAACCTGCGTCCTTTACATTGTCTCACTGACGACTGTTTCAACTATCTTATCGTAATTATTTTAATATAGTAGACATGATTCACTGAAGCAACTCGCTTATATCCGGGCTTCTTACGCATGTAGTTCGGTAATGTTCCACGAGATCGAAGTACTGGGATAAAAAGTATTATATGTGTTAATCCAGGTTAAACAGTACCCTGCCAGGGCTGCGGGACTGTTCGAAAGAGATACCGCGGCCCTGGAACGTAAAAGGCGAGGAAGGAAAATGGATGGCTTTTAGTTAGTAAAAGTCTGACACTCCCTCCCGCTTCGCCCAGAATGGGGGTCATTTCATGAATACCCAACACACACAAAAAAAATATACAGTACCTGTGTGCCAAAGGAGATATTTTTTTTTGTTCGAAGATTAGGACACCCACATAAATTGTAGCATTTAATAACGAAACGTACACTGATTTCTTCCTTATAATCTCTAGATTACAGTGGTTAAATTAGCTACGCCTTGTCTAACCGGAATAAATGCGAAAAATCTGCAAAAACACTTACGAAAATCAAAATAATCAGAAAAAGTAAATGTCAAAATAATGAAGTTGTCTGTCAACCACTAAAAATGTGGATTTATAGAGTTCCGTACCACGTTGATTGTTTAAACCCTCTATGCGATTTTAGTGTAAACCTTTAAAAAAGCATTATATAACTGCTCACAGTTTAACAATTATTATTTTTATATTCTATTCTGATTCTATTATAAATATAGCAGATTTGATTATCAATGTTATCAATCATTTTATTTGTAATTTTAATTGTTTACTGTTTCTTCTTTTTTTATTCAAATTTGTATGTCAGAACGGCAAAACATAGCAAGAGCATCACTATTTATAAGATCTATAATATTTATACCTATGTTTAACAAATAAATAATTCTGATTCTGATTCTGATTCTGAATGGGTAGGTACCGTACTTTTTTAAGTAAACAGAAAAAACGCCCCTATTAAGTAAGTATTTTCTGTCAAATGACCTAATGACCACAACAGGAATGATTTGACTCGCAAAACAATATCATAACATAGTTTGTTTATTATGATTTTAAGATTCCGGTTTCATTTCTGTGTAATATTTCGTTTAATACTATAGTAAAATGGTTACTTTTTTTGGTGTAATATGAATAATAAATGCAACTACCAGGTGGGCTCAAAAAAAATTGTCTCCTTTCATCCAAATCCGATCAGTACTTTTTGCGTGATAAAGTAACAAGCTTCCATCCATTTATCCATCTATCCTCAAAATATTTCTCATTTATTATATAACATGTAGTAGGATTTATGACCGCAAGCTATATTAATTTTGCTCCACCAATGATATTTAATTTAAGCGTTGCAGAATTAATCATTGTTAAAATTGGCGTATACCACTATGCAGAACCTGCGTGATTAGTGGTCTGCACTATTCATTATTGTTATGAATATAAATTAATGTTGTACCAGTAGGTAATTAAAACTTTGCTAATGGATATGTCACCGTAAAATTGTCAAACACGTTATATTGTAATCTCTCTAGCGATATTGTAAACTCTCGAAATATTGTCAAACGAACATACTGCTTACAATAAAACGCATTATTTTTCGTGAAATGCATTTTGATGGTAGTCAACTCACGCGGTGTGGAGGGAAGGAGGGGTCCCCTTTGCCCAGTGGTACCACTCTCATGAAAAGATAATGTACCATTCCTGAGAAATACCGATTAATATAACCTAACCTTAAAACACTTTATATTCCCCTAAAAAGCGTAGTCGACGGAACCCCGCTTCGCGAGGCCCCTATTTCCGAGTGCAGGGTTTAAAGGAACCTAACTAACCTAACGGGGGGGTGCCCCAAGTCCCGATTATGGGGGCAGAGATACTTCCGTATGTTCAGTTGACAATATTTCAAGAGTTTACAATATCGCTAGAGAGAAACACGTTATATTGTAATATAACGTGTTTGACAATTTTACGGTGACAGATACATACTGACTGATTTCTAAACTTACATTATAAATAAAATTGGCATTGGGTTTTTTCCATGGGGTTCAGTAGGAACCTGACAATTCGAGGATTATAGGTGCGATGTAATATTATGATAAACAGGTAAAGTTTGTATGTCGGGCACTAGCTGCTCGGCAGTTTGCTGAACTGGGCCTTTTTGGCGAAGCCGTGAGACACACAATATTACGAGTATCTCTTTTGTTTTCTGTTCAGTTTTAAGTTTGTTTATTTACCTTTAATTGTTTAGTTTTATGTTTTTCAATTTATTTAATTCCTATTTTTGTTGTGTTATTTCATAAGTGGGAAGCTATAATAACTCTAAAGTGTCATAGGCTAGCGATGAAGTTGATACTAGATGATGTTTTGTTCAATTTACAACCACAACACGAGCGAGAGAAAAAGCTAGTTAGCTAGCTCAAAAGTGAATGAACGATTGAAAGATTTTAAATTACATGGGCCCTAGGACACAAAGATTAAAAACACTATAACTATGATGTACATAAACGTACCTAATTTCATAAACTAAGCTGGCTTTAGTGCAGTTACCCTGACACTGATAAAACCTAATTTAAGCTTTAACAACACACTAAAGAAGAAATATTTATTTTTTTGTGTAACGAATAAACTTAAAAACCACTAAACCAATTTTAAATTTTTTTTCAATATTAGAAAGTTACATCTTTACCGAGTAACATAGGCTATAAATTATATTGATATCATGCAAATTAGCCGAGCTATCACCACTTTTGCGGACGAAGTCGCAGGTGGAGTGCTAGCTGTAACTAAAAAGAAAGTACTAAATAGAAATAGAAAAATTTAACAACATACCTCTTAAAGTGGCTCCGAATGTGAAAACAGCGAATGTAGCAATAAACGTAGTGATGAATTCTGGTAGCCTCTCGAAGAAATTCTCCAGATTGTCACTGTATTTTTCTATCCATTTGACTCCATCAGTGAGAGGTTCCCATAGCTTTGGCTTTTTCGCATCTTCTATTACCTTTGCTGCTCCATTTTGCTTTGCCGCCTTTTTCTTGGCTTGTGTACCTGTCATCCTGCAATCAGCATTAACATGATAATTAGCAAATTTTGACGTAATCCTAGATTGTGAAGTAATAAGAATAGGTATCTAGAGCTACAAATGATTTGGACGAAGGGATTAATATTATGTTATCAATCTAATGATACCTACTGGCAAATATTTTAAGTCCTTTGTTGAATAATGTACGGTGAATTAATTTTATTCTTGTCTATTGTAGGTAAAAATGTATCACCTCTCGCTGTCATCTAAATATCCTCCGTCCTTTTATATGTGTATGGAGTAATTTTACCAGATATCTTATTATATGACCGAGTCTTTTCGCTTTTTTATAGAAACAAAATCAGATGTAAAAGAGAAAATAATACGGTTTAAATCACTTGGCCACCTCTGAACGGTAAAACATTTGTATTGTGAATTCTAAAAAGTCTTTTATTTAGAATTAAAAACACTAAATAAGATCTAAAATGTATTTTAGGTTGCCAGTAATGGTGACGGGTAATTAAACGACCTGATAATTAAACACACAAAGAAACTTCACTTAAAGACACAGTCCAAATTTGAAACATAGATGGATTCCACAAATTCGACTGGGATTAAAGTCCTGGATGTTGGAATGAGGGTATCTATTCTGAAGTGGCCAGGACATTTGGTGAGACGGAAAGTGCAGCAAGCAAGCGAATGGAAAGAGTCCACACTGAATGGTTACCGATAGACGATAGGTGTTGGCCTATCCAAACTAAAGAGTTGCTCACCTTCAGAGTAGCTATGACACAATGCTAATAAGCCATGGTTAGGTTATTTATACAATTTGTAACAAATCAAAACAAAGGAAACCAGTGCGTGTGTAGGTACTGATAACTGCACTGAAATACACGCACAGATTCTGTTAAGTAGTAGGTACTCACCGAAAGTTTAAAAGTATGATTACTTAATTACTTTTAATATCGGAGAAAAGAAAGAAGAAAATATTGGAAAAAAAAGAACTTGGTTTTTCAAGTGAAAAAGAACACACGAAAATTATTTTTAAATCATTTTGTGCCTCAAATAGGAATGTCTGATAACATTGTCATCTGTGGTATAACCTCGATGACCGTAGCAATTGGCACAAGTCAAGAGCCGCATATAGCACTGGGTGAAGACATGATGATGATGATGATGAATACCAGCTAGGTAGCAAGGCAATAATCTTTTCAAAGTATGAAAACTTACCTATTTTCTTTTCTTTATATTATCAGTACCATATGAAGCACGTCTTTTTTGCACTAATTATTATCACCAAATGAACTTAAACAATCGGACTTTTTGCGAACTGGTGACAGATAAACATTCAAGCCAATATATAGGTACGTGCGTATAATTAATTATACACTGATTATTATTTAAATTATCTGATTATTATTTGCTACCGATAAACTATTGAGAGATGTTTGGTTTCTACTGCGAATATCTTGTATGTTTTGGTCAAGTACAGGTTGTATCATTCATCCTGCGGAATGCCTTGAAATAAAATTTCCTTCTTATTTTCGAAACTTACTTGTTATCACAAATATTGCATGTAGGTACAATAACACTTATTGTTTTAACATGGCTTGCACTTGGGACACGCACTGAATATTATTATTTTTTTCTAATAAATATAAAAATCTCGTGTCACAATGTTTGATTGTTATGTTTGTTGTTTGTTTGTTGTCGTGTTTGTTCTTTTTAATTTTTGTTTTGTTTATCTAATTGTTAATTGCCTTCAATTTAATTTCTGTTTTGTGTATGTTGACATTGTTTTGATTTTATTAATATTGTAATGTATGTAATAATTTGCACACAGTCTACCTAACAGACTGAACTGATCAAGTATGTACAACATCTTAATACCTGTACCTACATGCAAAACAAATAAAGATCTGATGATCTGATTGTGATTCCTCCGAAATGGCTTGACCAATTTTCATGTTTTTTTTTGTGTAAATTAGCCTTCGACCTATTCTCAGACTGTTAGATATGTATCAAAATAATAATTTAGTGTACATTCTCGTCATCTATGAAGATATGTAAAACAGTGTCATTGTTTATGGTTGTGTTCTATTAATAAATGATTTTAGTCTATGGAAAGCAACGTGTAGTTTCAATAGGTTATGGGCCCAGTCCCGCATTAAAATATTATATATGTTATAGTTCTCTAAAGTGAAATGGCTGGAAGTTACATTATTAACGTTCCCAAACTCAAGGGTCGTGAAAATTACGACGAGTGGGCATTCGCGGCGGAAAATTTCTTGATTTTGGAAGGCGTCGATATCAGCAAGCCAGAAGCCGGTGATGATGGCGGAATTGACGATCAATAGGCAAAAGCTAAATTGGTGATGACAATAGATTCGTCGTTATATGTGCATATAAAGAATGAGAAGTCAGTTTTGGGCGTATGGAAAAAACTCAAGACACTCTTCGACGACTCGGGTTTCACACGCAGGATTAGCTTATTACGAAGTCTAATTTCAATACGTCTTGAAAACAGTGCGTGAATGACGGCATACGTTACGCAGCTCATAGATACGGCGCAAAAATTAAGAGGTACCGGGTTTGATATCAATGAGGAATGGATCGGATCGCTATTGTTGGCAGGTTTACCTGACAAATTTTCGCCTATGATAATGGCGATCGAACATTCAGGTATGGCTATATCAGCTGACGTCATTAAAACAAAACTGTTGGATATGAGTGATAATGTTGGCAACAGTGAGTCCGAAGGCGCTTTTTTGACATCTAGAGGTTGGCAACGTAATAAAGGAAACAAAGTTGTCAAAACTGGGGAAACGTCAACTCTCAAAACTATTAAATGCTATGGATGTAAACAAACTGGTCACTATAAAAGCCAATGTCCGCAAAGGAAGAAAAAACAAGTAAATGCTTTTAGTGCAGTGTTTCTTAACGACAGTTTTGATAAAAATGAATGGTACATCGACTCCGGTGCAAGTAGCCACATCATGATGATCAGCCAGGGGAGAATAGATAACAAGTCACATAACCTTACTACAAAGGAGATTATAGTTGCAAATAAAACAACCATGCCGGTGTTGTGCTCAGGGAGTACCCAGATCACGACTGTTGTGAACAATAAGGAATATGATGTTGTTGTTAAAGATGTGTTATGTATTCCCGATCTTACCACAAACTTATTGTCTGTCAGTCAGCTGATAAAGCATGGGAACAAAGTGAGTTTCCAGCGTGAATGTTGTTACATCAGACATACGCAGAATGAACTGATCGGCATAGCACAGTTAGTGAATGGGGTCTACAAGTTGAACACAAGGTCAAGTATGTTGGCAGCTACAGCAACAACAACAACTTCAGATGTTATATGGCACAGAAGGCTTGGCCATATTAACAGCAAAGACATGAATGACATGAGACATGGTGCCGTTGAAGGTTTAGAATTTGGTAAAAAATCTGAGATCAGCAAGTTCAACTGTACAGTATGCTGTGAAGGCAAGCAAACCAAGTTACCCTTTCCACATAGTAATCACAGAAGTGAGCATGTCCTTGAGATGATACATGCAGACGTGTGTGGACCGATGGAGACTAAATCAATTGGTTTATCCAGGTATTTTTTGCTATTCGTCGACGATTACAGCAGGATGTCATTTGTCTATTTTCAACCGACTTCTAAAAAGAGGAGGTTCTCAATTCGTCTGTATTTTTTTTTTTTTTTTTTTTTTTTTGTGTTTGTTACCTCAGAACTTTCGACTGGGTGAACCGATTTTGATGATTCTTTCAGTGATTGCTGCGTCCGCTTGTAGGTTCATTGTTTATACTACATCATGACGTAACATCACGCCTGTATGCTCTGAGGGGGTACGCAGATGTGTACAATATACCCAGATTTCGACAATGTTTTACCTCAGAACTTTCGACTGGGTGAACCGATTTTGATGATTCTTCTTTTATTTGAAAGCTGGTGCTTTCCGTGTGGTTCCATGTCAATGTGGTTAAGATCTTATGCTGATCTTCGGAGATATAAATGGAACTCTTCAAAAATACACGGCAAAGCTGCAGTAATTGCTGCAATCGCTTGGTTGTTTATTGTTTATACAACATCATGACGTAACATCACACCTGTATGCTCTGAGGGAGTACGCAGAAGTATACAATACACCCAGATTTCGACAGTTAGACGTGTAAAGTTCCATTCAATGGGATCCCGGAGAAATAGAGGTAACTCCTTAACTTTATAGGCACACCAGAAGCGGTTTGGGTAGTTTTAGGCAGAGTACTTTCTCGGAGTGATCCCATTTCGATTTGATAAAGATCTGGTGACTTCGGAAGATAGGCAACTGAACTCCTTAATAAATGATATCAAATGTACTGGGATCGCTGAAGACTCACGTCTGTCTATTGTTTACACCAGTTAATAATAAAAAATCACACCGATACGCTGTGAAAGGGTAAGCACATGTGAACCACTAAAAAGTGAAAAATAAAAACTTTTTTGCAAAAAATATAACCGACTTCACACAAAAAAGTGAAAAATAACTTTAGCTTCAGAAGTCGGTGACAAAAAAACTAAATCAATCAAACAAAGGTCACCGACTTCTGAAGCTAAAGTTATTTTTCACTTTTTTGTGTGAAGTCGGTTATATTTTTTGCAAAAAAGTTTTTATTTGCAAAATAAAGTGAAGGTTGAAAATAATTTTATTAAAATTGAGTATTTAAATACAAATGATATGCTTGCAGATGTATTAACAAAGAGTTTAAGTTGCCAAAAACATAATAATTTTGCTGAACAGTTAGGTGTCACTCCCTTTGTAAATTTTTAGTCTTTTGTTTCGATAACTAGGTTTTTTGTTATAGTCAGTATGTCAATTATTTTGATAAGGGAGCGTGTTAGATATGTATCAAAATAATAATTTAGTGTACATTCTCGTCATCTATGAAGATATGTAAAACAGTGTCATTGTTTATGGTTGTGTTCTATTAATAAATGATTTTAGTCTATGGAAAGCAACGTGTAGTTTCAATACAGACCTACCAAATGTAGGTCTGAGAATTCTAAAAGCAATAATTAATTATTAATAATAATAATAAAAAATAATTACTTAATTAAATAAAATATTTTTTGATTTATTATTTATGTATTATTTATTAATTATTACGAAGGCTAATTTTTAGTCCCACAAATACACATTAAAAATACCACGCGAACAAAGTCGCGGGGAACAGCGAAAATTTAAAAAAAAATCATGGAATAAAAACTTCAATAAATCAACAATACTTTTATGAGAAAAATAGTCTTAACCCGATAACGCGCGTAAAATTTTGCATGAATCGTAATGTGTTTGAACAATAAACATAGCTAATATTATGACTTTCATCAAATCAAATCAAATCAAATCATAATTTATTTGTTAACATAGGTAAATAAAGTACAGATCTTATGTTGATGAAAAGCGCGCCATGTTATGCCAGGAGGCGTACAAATATGTTGTGCTAATTAGCTTTGGATTAGAATTATCGCCATAATATACGAACATCATGCATTATGGTATTAAATAAAACAAATAAATTGAATAGGTACATATTAATTAGCATCGGATATAAATGAGGAATAATTAAAATGTCAAAAAAATAAAATAACAATAATCTATGTCAGAATAATACATGTCAATTACTGTCAAAATGTCAATTAGTCTCAATTTGTTAAACCTCAATATTTGTAATTCTAAGGGCCGGTATTTCAATGTCACCTTAACTTATTGCTTAAGTTAAGTCCTGCATTTAAGCTAAGTGTCATTTTTAGAAGACAGAAGTGTATTTCAATCCGGATCTTCCTCGCCTTAACTAATCCAGGATAAATCGCAATATTGCAACTTAATAAACAGAATATGTCATTTGAGTATGGTTTCTGTTGTCATCCTACTACATTGTTTATTTTTTTCAAGTTTTAAAAAGTTCGGAGAAAAAAGTTTTAAGTTCACGACATTGTTGAGTTGTCTGAACAATTGAGTAGTATCACGTAAGTACCTGCCTACCGTTTTCGCTCTTTCTCTACGATTTTACAACTTGGCAATTACTCAACTCTAAAATGTGTTTTGTTCAGTAACTTTACTTTTAGCTCGAGCAGTGATGATGAAGATATTATTGAGTTTATCAATTATTCTACGACCCCACGACGTATACGAATTTATAGATCATGAGAGACTAATTTCCAGAAATGGAATGAAGGTGAATTTTACGACCGATTTCGTTTAACGAAACGTACAGCATACGTTGTGCTGGAACAGTTATGAGACGAAATCAAATGGCCTACTACGAGATAATATTTCGCAAGAATGTCTGTACCTACATGTATGTACATAGATTCCTCACAGCCTTTTTTATCATTTTATCAACTTACAAAATATTCTATATGCGGCATAAAAACCTTTTTGCGGGTCAGAATTATTAACCATAAAGCAACTTTTTTTGAGGTTGACA
Source organism: Xestia ashworthii (assembly GCA_950022955.1). Taxonomy (NCBI): domain Eukaryota; kingdom Metazoa; phylum Arthropoda; class Insecta; order Lepidoptera; family Noctuidae; genus Xestia; species Xestia ashworthii. The sequence goes on from OX465557.1 coordinate 1,422,350, forward strand.
CATGCTAATCTCAGATCGGAACTTAAGCGACAGAAATCTGTCACTTTGATTAAGGCTAGTTAGGGTGGACTTTATTTGCCGCTTAACTTTAATCCAATATTGAAATACACATAAGTCGTTCTTAAATTTAATCCTGGATCACTTCGAGATAAGTCACTATTGAAATACCGGCCCTTAATTAATTCGTCATTTAAATATTCGTCAACAGTATAATAGCATTTACCAATTAAAAACAATTTCATTTTTTTCTTAAATTGTGTAAAATCTAATTCTTTTATGACATCTGGAATTTTATTATAAACTAGCTTCTGCCCGCGACTTCGTACGCGGATCCTGTTTCTTATGCCAGCGACAACGGGGTCGTCAAAATCGAAGATCTGAAACGTCTGATGTCGAATTCTAAGAGCCCGGGGACGGGAAAATAACGGATCTTTCCCACCTGAGCAACACATACCGTCTGTTTCTTTTTGCCATTTAAAACAGCTTCACAAAAAGTACAATTTTAAACCATACCTCCGATGGCGGAATATGTGGCGTATTCAATCATAGGAGTATACGTAAATGCGCTCCGTTCCTTATCAACCCAAGGAAGGTCGCCATGCCCTACGGCTATATCTTGAGACACATCCGATTCTTCAGATGATATCGACATTCTGTTCAGAGGATGTCGAAGTCTTCGCGCTCTTCTTTTGTCTCTTCATGCCGTACTCCAGTAATTCTTTCTCTCTCACTTTCTAACTGATTATGAATATTTTGTTGTGTGCGTGTTCGGGAAAATGTATGTTAATCTCGAGCAGCAGTCAGTCGCGCATCACGATCATCACTCGTTTCAAAAGACCTGTTAGTAGATGTGCGAATACGCTGAGAACTCAAGCGTGATTCTGTATCGGTAAACGTTTCCGATTCGCGAGACAATGCATGTCGCTCACGATCAGCGGACAGTCGCGCATCTATTCTTCACTGGTCTATAGAAACCTGTATGTAGATGCGTAAATACGCTGAGAATGCAGGCGCGCTTCGCGATCCGAAGAGGTTTCCACGGAGCAAGTTGCAGCCTGATGTTCTCGAACAGCATCAAGTCTCTCCTGACGCTCTTCTGTAGATTCTTGGGATCTTATGATCCTCAATCTTTTACCTCCTTTGGAACATTGGGAAAGATTTGACCTTTTCCTCGGCATGGTTATAGTTTTGTTGTGAAGATACCCGATGAATTAAAATCTACGTGACTGCTCCCCTGCGTTACCGGGCAAAGGCTACCGAGTCACGAAGATATATGGAAAAGGAAATTAAACACTCAAATAACATAAGCCCGCAGACATATTTATTCGATAAAATAAAATAATAAATGGGATTTTTGGCCAGTACAGTCACATTTTCAATGATATACTTACCATCGTCATCGAAAATCAGCCCTAAACTGTTACCTCCTTCTCCGCATGGAGGTACTCCCAGCTTATGTTATTTTATAATTATACAGTGAAATTAGTGATGGCGTTGCAATAATTTTCACATCAGATGTTTCTGATCTTCGATTTTTATAAGTCAACAGGAAATGCCCATCAGACCAAACAACTTTTGCTACGACATAATTCCTATATGTGTTATGGTGTAGCGGGGCTCTTGGAGTTCCACAACAGGTGTTCCAGATCTTCGATTTTTATAAATCAGCAGAGAGTGCTCATCAGATTGAACAACTTTTGCTAAGACGTCATTCCTATATGTGTTATGGTGTAGCTGGGCTCTTGGAGTTCCGCATCAGGTGTTCCAGATCTTCAAATTTATTCTTTCAGCAGAAAATGCTCATCACGTGGAACAATTTTTGCATCAAAGTGTCATTTTTGTATGTCTTATAGTTTAGCTGGTCTGTTGCGGTTCTGCATCAGGTGGTCAAGTTTACAAGATAAATTATAGCCTATATGTTGCCCAGACTTAATATCTATACAACAAAAAAAAAATCATTCAAATCCGTCCAGTAGTTCCGAAGATTAGCGTGTACAAACAAACAGACAAACAGTTTTTTGGATTCGTGCTCTATTACTGTTTCTAAACCCCCCTCAATTATTATTTTTTTATACAGGGTGTAAACCACCTCATCACAAAACCGTTAACCAAGTATTCTGTACATCAAACTAAGTAACTTTAAGCAAAAATTATTGCTGGGAAACAATTTTTTTTTTTGAGGTTATAAATCATGTTTTGTGGTAGAACTCAATGTAACGCACTTAAAACATTGTGCTGATGGATGGATTGAACAGTACGGGGGTCGTGGAGGTGTTAAAAGTCAAAATCTTACAAAAATAACTTGTATTTAAAAAAATACTTGTCAAAAAGTTGAAACTTTGACCCCCCATATCTCCGTAACTAGAAGGTTCCCAGGTATGGCGTAGAACAAAAAAATGATCGCAATGATGGGGAGAACAAGTGCCTTTCGGCTTCGTGAAGAGGTGTTTTACCCTTTATATCCAATGTATAGACACAGTTTTTTTACTCTTTTATTATATGTATATGTCACCATAAAATTGTCAAACACGTTATATTACAATATAACGTGTGTCTCTCTAGCGATATTGTAAAGTCTCGAATTATTGTCAACTGAGCATACGGAAGTATCTCTGCCCCCATATTTGGGACTTGGGGACACCCCCCCGTAAGGTTAGTTAGGTTCCTTTAAACCCTGCACTCGGAATAGGGGCCCGGCTCCGTCGACTATGCTTTTTAGGGGAATATAAAGTGTTTTAAGGTTAGGTTATATTAATCGAATATTTCTCAGGAATGGTACAGTATCTTTTCATGAGAGTGGTACCACTGGGCAAGGGGGACCCCTTTTTCCCTCCACTCCGCGTGTGTTGAGTACCATCGCATGCATTTCACGAAAAACAATGCGTTTTATTGTAAGCAGTATGTTCGTTTGACAATAATTCGAGAGTTTACAATATCGCTAGAGATATTACAATATAACGTTTTTGACAATTTTACGGTGACTTTAGATTATATGTATAGATATAGATATATAGATGCGTGGAGCCTTACCAAGGACACCTTTTGTTACTAATGCAGTTTTAGCATTTTTGTACTGACTACGAATTGGAACATTTCGTACCATTGTCATTTTTTTCAAAAAGGTTGGGATTCGTTTTAACAAAGATACTAATTTCTAATATGTATAACGCTGGTAACGTTAGTAGTTTTAACGATTTAAAGTACGGTGCACAGCTGTCATCTGTTTTCAAACCACACATGGCTCTTATGCACCTTTTTTGTGCCTTGAATAATAATTCTTTATCCGGGGAATTACCCCAAAAAATAATTCCGTATCGTAAGAGTGAGGTTACTAGCCCATGATAGGCAACAAGTAACGCGTCTATTTTTACTTTTCTAGCCAATTGAAAGAGTGCATAGGCAGATTTTTTTTTTTTTTTACATAGCTGTTCTATATGAGCTTTACAGTTAAGGGTATTGTCAATGCCTAAAAAAACGCTGTCTTTTACTTCCCCTATTTCGTTGCCATTATAATTGACACAAATTTTTGGAGCTTCAATTCTTTGGCGGAAATGCATTACTTTGGTTTTCTTGAGGTTGATTATTAAATTATTCATATTAAGCCAATTAATTATGTCAGTAAGAGTATTATTAATGTCAAATTGATAAGTATTTAAGTCTTTACTACTTTCTAAAGCAGGCGAAGGAGATCTTAGTCCCACTGATCTGTGACCTGGCCAACCTATGCTTTAAAACAGGTATCTTCCCCTACCTCTTTAAGCGCTCTGTTGTTACCCCTGTGTATAAGAGTGGAGATAAGGACGACGTTAACAACTATCGGCCAATTTCTGTGTTGACCTCCATTTCTAAAATCCTTGAGAAGCTCTTGAACTCTAGAATAGTCAACTACCTGACCAAGTATAACGTCTTATCTTCCTCTCAATTTGGCTTTAGAAGGGGAATATCGGCCCAGGATGCTACGGAGACACTTGCTACTGTGATAACCAAGGAAGTAGATAAGGGGAATAATTGCCTGGTGGCCTTTCTTGACCTCAAGAAGGCCTTTGATACCGTCTTTATCTCTAAACTTATACACAGGCTGGAGAACATAGGATTTAGAGGTTCTGCTCTCTCTCTTCTCAGCAGTTACCTTCAAAACAGAAAACAGGGGGTAAAAATTGGAAACTATGTTAGTGACGAAGAGAACGTGACGTATGGCGTCCCGCAGGGCAGTGTCCTCGGGCCGCCGCTCTTTTTGATCTATATTAATGAGCTCTGTAACCTTATTATCAACGGCGCGAGGATACTGTCCTACGCGGATGACACCGCTATTATCTTCTCTGCTAAGACCTGGGACAAAGTTAGGCTGGAGGCTGAGAGTGGACTGGCTAGGGTTGGTCAAAATCAAAAAATCAAAATCAAAATCAAAGCATTTATTTCAAGTAGGCCAGTTACAGGCACTTTTGAATTGTCGAAACAAAATGAACATTTAATGTAGCTACAGTCCCAGTCACAAGACATAAAAACTGTGAAAGTACTGTAGTTGCCCATTCCCTAGCGTAGATCTCTATGGAGAAGAACGGGCAAGAAACTCCATGGACACTCTTTTAAATCAAAAAATTGTTACAAAATCTTGGTTACATCATTCATGTTGAGATGGTATATTATGTGAGAACAATGTAGCAAGATGTGCACGTTAAAAGTGTCCATAGCAAAACCAAAACAAAATACAACTCAAAAACAAAATAATTAATTCAAATAAACCATGGCGACTAAGAGATGACCAGTCACAACTGACAGCGCCCATTCACGCACATGACGCATGGATCAGCACCATTCAGCTCAACCATTTTGAAGGGAACTAAATGGTCCGACACACGCGCCACCATCAGCGAGACATTTGAGTGAGCATGACATACTCTCAACCGCCAGGGCACATTCAAGTCAAGAACTGCCGTAGGTTTCCAGTGAATGATAGCTTACTAGTACATAGTACTCACACAATATGGGCTATGCGATTATACAATACTAACATTGAATCTATACAATGCAAAGATAGTTAAGTACAATCTTCAGCAGCTCCAACTATATCATTTAATGCTATCAATTTTTGCGCCCCTGTCCATGTGGAGCAGGACCAGCATTAAGCCAAGCATTTTTATCAGCGATACAATCGCTCAACTTGTAATATGCTTTTTTACATAGTGTGCGTTTAATGCATGTTTTAAATTTCGTCTCATTCAGTTCAAGAATACTTTGTGGAATTTTATTATAGCATCTCAAACAGTACCCCATGAAAGATGAGTCTACTTTAGCGAGTCTAAAGCCTGGCTGAACTAATTGGTCCCTGTTTCTAGTACTGTAATTATGTCTGTCACCTCTTTTACCAAAAAGATGCAAATTTTTTCTAACGTACATTATGTTTTCGTAAATGTATTGACAATGTACCGTCATAATGCCAATATCCTTAAACAGTTCCCTTAGAGAATCGCGCCTACGAAGATTATATATAGCTCTGATGGCTCTTTTCTGCAGAATAAATATAGACTCAATATCTGCAGCCCGTCCCCATAGCAAAATACCGTAAGACATTATACTATGGAAGTAACTAAAATAGACCAGTCTAGCGGTATCTACATCAGTAAATTGACGGATTTTTCTAATGGCATATGCTGCTGAACTTAGCCGCCCCGCAAGAGATGTTAAATGAGAACCCCATTGTAGCCTTGAATCAAGCGTAAGCCCCAGGAAAACCGTTTTATCTACGAATTCAAGTTTCTCATTATTCAATAATATATCACAATCACTACCCTTAACATTCGGTAATGAAAATCTTATGCATTTGGTTTTTTTTTCATTTAATACCAAATTGTTTGCTGTGAACCAATTTTGGACCTGAAGTAGGGCATTATTCACGTCATCTAAATTTTGTGCCCGTCTGTTTATCTTAAAAATTAAGGAAGTGTCATCAGCAAATAACACCATATTTTGAGGTTGGTTTTTCAATAAATAGGGTAGATCATTTATATATACTAGAAAGAGGAAAGGACCCAATATTGAGCCTTGTGGAACCCCCATTTTTATTTTTAAACCCTGTGAATTAACACCATTTATCTGAACATGTTGTTGTCTATCATTCAAATATGATCTTACCAAACTAAGTGCAAGTTTACCCAGTCCGTAATGCTCAAGTTTCAAAAGTAATGTGTCGTGATTTACGCAATCAAACGCTTTGGAGAGGTCACAAAAAATTCCTATGGCATCTTGGGACTCTTCCCACGCAGTAAATATGTGCTTTAATAAGGTTACACCGGCGTCAGTTGTACAACGTCCCTTGGTGAAACCATACTGTTGATCATGTAAGATTCTGTTGGTGTTAAAATGATAGAGCATTTGATCAAGCATTACTTTTTCAAAAACCTTGCTAAAAACTGGCAACACGGATACAGGTCTATAATTGTTAGTATCTTTACTGTCCCCGGATTTGAAAAGAGGTATGACTTTACTGTATTTCATTAAATCAGGGAAAACTCCTTGGTCTACACATAGATTAAAAATTAAAGCTAAGTATGGGGCTATTGTCTCAAGTATGGATGTACAAACTTTGATAGACATTCCCCATAGATCTTCGGTCAGTTTGATTTTTATTTGCCGGAAAGCTTTAATAACTACCATAGGGTTAATGTGTTTAAATTTAAATTCAGCCAGGCAGCCAGACACATTCGTCTTTAATAAACCCATTGAGACTTCAGGAGAGGAATTTAGAGCCTCCATAGTTTTTAATGGTATTTCTGTAAAGAAATTTACAAATTCTTGAGCTACTTCCTGATTAGAGCTTTTAGGACCACTTGCTGTATCTAATGTGTAGCTAGTGTTACGTATTTTCTTCCTGTTAGTCTCGTTATTTATGACTTTCCACACTGTCTTTATTTTATTTTCTGCTGTTTTGATCTTGTTGCTAATGTGCAGGGCTTTAGCAACCTTGCATGTATTTCTAAAAATTTTTGAATACTTAGCAACATACTTGTTAAAAGTTTCAGTGTTAATAAAAGGCTTAAGGCCATAAAGCTCAAATAGTCTTTCCCTACTTTTTCTGATGCCTCTAGTTGCCCAATCGCTAAATATGAATTTAGGGCAAATACTTTTTGTCTTCTTTTCAAAAGTTTTGTTGAATTCCGTATGAACTATTGAAAAGAAACGATTATAAAATTGATTTATATTAATATCGTCATGGCTCATAACACTTAACTTGTTCTGTAGGGAAATATTAAACCTATTTAATTTGCTAGAAGTTATAGGTCTAAATTTAATCTGTACTTTTTGCAATGGTGTATTACAACTATAAGTTACAGTTTGTCCGCTATGGTCAGACGGCAAACAATTTACTATGGCTTTATCTAAGTAATCACAATCGCAGAAAACATTATCTATACAAGTAGCAGAAGATGTTGTGATTCTAGTAGGTTCAATAAAAACGTTAGTCAGGTCAAATGACTTAAAAAGATTTAATAACCGACCACTATTTGAATGTTCTTCTAAAATATTGATATTGAAATCACCACAAATTATTGTAGATTTATTACTGGCTGCAAGTTTTGCCAGGACATCTTCCATTATTGATTCAAATATGGAAAAGTTTTGATAGTTTGGGGGTCTGTACACACACACAATTACATGCTTATCTAGCTCAACACAGGACAGTTCGACGCAATGTTCAACCGAGAGACCTACTATGTCATTACGTTGCTTATATTTAAAACTATTTTTAATTAATATTAGGGAACCTCCACGAAGCATAGTTTTACGGTTAAAGCAGCTACCCACCACATAGTTCTCATAATTAATAAGCATTTGGTAATCTTTTAGCCAATGTTCAGTAAAACAAATGATGTCAAACTTACTTTTTTCTAAAAACAATTCAATTTCTAATAATTTGCAAGACATTCCTTGGATATTTTGGTGGAATAATTTTAAGGTGTTCTGCTGAGGCCCTTTTTTATTAACTAATTGAGTGCAAGAATTAATAGTACCTTCTGTTGTCTCACTTTCTAGTTTAAATTTATATTAATATTTGGAGTGAGGCCGGAGACTCCCGTGCCATCCTCAGACAACAAGACCCTATCTGTAATAGACCCTAATTGAGGATTCACCATGGTGACAGATGGATCCTCCTCATTGCAATATTTGTAAACATTTATAGCACTACTGCTATATTCATTTAAAGTCACCTGTACATTAGTAGAATTACTAATAGTCGCAGTGTTAATAATGGAACTAAACTTAGACATACTATTTATGTCTGTGTGAATATTAAAAGCTAATAGCGAAGCTATTTTGTGTCTACATCTAATAGGTAGATACACCTTACCCCGTGTCGACTTAAGTTTACCAACAATAGTGTTGATATCTAGATATACAAGTCTGTCACTATAGTGACCTGCCAGAAAATGTACATGGTTATTTAACATATGTATATAATTGTTTTTTCTATTACCCAATTTTTCAAAATAGGGAAAAGCACACAATATGATTTTACTACAGTTTAGCTTTAACAACTCTGATACACATTCAGTGATATCTTCCTTTTTAATCTTAGAACTATTACCCATACATATAGTTATGGTGGTATTAGGATTACAAACAGTTTTTGTTGCAGATGCCATAACCTGTTTGTAGGTCGACCCTGGCATACAATAATTTTGAGTACAATAACTCAGGCTATTACTGATCTTTTTCCCAAGCCCTCTACCTATACTATCAGAGAACATAACTGAAAGATTAGAATCTAGACAATTAGGTGAGACAATGATGGTGATTGGCTACGTGAGAATCTACTTACGCTAAATACCCAAAAAACCAACTACGTCTGCTTCACAAAATACGCAAACTCTCAGCTTGCGCCTGACTTTAACATTAGAATACATTCTTGTCGTACCCCAACCCTACCTACCTGTAGTTGCCCTGTAATTCATAAGGTAAACTCCGTCAAGTACCTGGGTATTGTAGTAGATCAAAGGTTAAGCTGGTACCCACACCTCGAACTAACTATAGCGAGGGTGAGAAAACTCATATGGGTTTTCAAATCCCTGAGACATGTAATGAATGCAGAACTACAGAATAAAATATATATCGCACTGGCCCAATCTGTAATCATATATTGTATCTCGGTATGGGGTGGAGCAGCTAAGTCGTATTTTATAGATTTAGAGAGGGCACAGAGATCCTTGATTAAGGTCATGTACTGTAAACCCTACAGGTTTCCTACTGAAACTCTGTACGCAATCTCTAAGCTGCTCTCCGTCAGAAAACTCTATATACTACACATGGTACTAAGATATCACAAAAATCTACCCTTTAGCCATGACAAACTTAAAAAAAGACGGTGTGATATCGTAGCCCCTACATACTCAGCACGTTCAATTTTTGCTAGTCGTCAAAATGTAACTCAAGCCCCACGCGTCTATAATAAAGTAAATCGCATACTTAACATTTACCCTATGCAGCTGTACGAGTGTAAGAAGACATTAACTGAATGGCTCTTCACACTAAATTATGATGCCGTTGAAGACATTTTGGCGACTCTGAGTTGAGCGTCATGCATACTAATACTAACACACACACGCACACACACATACTTACACTCCAACACACACACACACACACACACCAATTCACACACACACACACACACTCTCCAACACACTTCCACACTCATTCACACATACACACGCCCACTCACACACCCACCCACTCTTACACACAAACACACACAAAAAACACATCCACACACTCATGAACACACTTATAAACACGCATTTATACTAAACACACTGCCATAAACACGGTTCTCAATTTTTCTTTTATTCATTTTTCTTTTTATTGGTTTTTCTTTTTAAAAATGAGAAACTTATACCTAATTAGCACAGATAAACAATTGTTAATTAATTCGAGGAATAGCGAGGTTTATCCCATCACAAGTATCTTCGGATTACTTTCTGGGAAGCCCCGGCAACTTAACTGTATAGATTTAAGATAATAAACACATTTTTTTTTTTTTCTTTACATTTTACTACGGCAGTGCTATCGTCTGCAAACAAAATCATTTGTTGTTGTGTCACTTTTGGCAAATCATTTATGTAAATAAGAAATAAAGGTGGCCCAAGGACGCTACCCTGAGCCACTCCATATTTTATACTTCTGAAATTCGACAAGTACGTTTGTTCCGTTTTGGTTTTCGCGCACACTCTTGTGATTTCCGTACATTGTTGTCGATTACTTAGATATGATTCTAGTAATTTTAGAATGTTCCCTCTGAATGATCAATTTAGAACATCAAGGGTTCACTGAAACAACCAACACCGAATGTGTTTAACCTTAAGGCGATTAGACGAGCTAAATTAGCAACTCTATTTATGGTGGTTCAAACTTCGTTTGAAATGCTGTTAGAATAAAGTTCCAATCAGTTTGCACTACAAAGTGGTTGTTACGTCAGTCACTGCGGGCCAAATAGCGCGAAATGAGTGCTTTCAATCGATTTACAAAAAAACTATTGATTGGAATAAAAAACAAAAACACTATCATACTAATATCATACTAATATAAAAGCAATATTATTGCTTGTATAATTATTTTCCAAAAAAATCAGAATGATCGCATGCATATTAGTATGCACTTAGCCTGCTAAAATCTTATTTGAGCGATAGAAAACAACATGTTCAAATAAATGGTGTTAATTCACAGGGTTTGAATGTAAAAATGGGGGTTCCGCAAGGCTCAATATTGGGTCCGTTCCTTTTTCTAGTCTAAATAAATGATCTACCCTATTTGTTGAAACACCAACCTCAAAATATGGTGTTGTTTGCTGATGACACTTATCTAATTTTTAAGATAAATAGACGGGCCCAAATCTAGATGACGTGAATGATGCCCTACTTCAGGTCCAAAATTGGTTCACAGCAAACAATTTGGTATTAAATGAAAAAAAACTAAATGCATAAGATTTTCATTACCGAATGTTAAAAGTAGTGATTGTGAGATAATATTGAATAAAGAGAAACTCGAATTCGTAGATAAAACGGTTTGCCTGGGGCTTACGCTTGATTCACGGATACAATGGGGTTCTCATTTAACATCTCTTGCGGGGCGCTTAAGCTCAGCAGCATATGCCATTAGAAAAATCCGTCAATTCACTGATAGAGTAGATACCGCTAGACTGGTCTATTTTAGTTACTTCCATAGTATAATGTCTTACGGTATTTTGCTATGGGGACGGGCTGTTGATATTGAGTCTGTATTTATTCTGCAGAAAAGAGCCATCAGAGCCATATACAATTTTCGTAGGCGCGATTCTCTAAGGGAACTATTTAAGGATATTGGCATCATGACGGTTCATTGCCAATACATCTACGAAAACATAATGTAGGTACGTCAAAAAAAATCTGCATCTTTTCGGTAAAAGAGGCGAAAGACACAATTACAGTACTAGAAATAGGGACCAACTAGTTCAGCCAGGCTTTAGACTCGCTAAAGTAGACTCATCTTTCATGGGGTACTGTTTGAGATGCTATAATAAAATTCCACAAAGTATTCTTGAACTGAATGAGACGAAATTTAAAACATGCACTAAACGCACACTATGTAAGCAAGCATATTACAAGTTGAGCGATTATATCATCTCATTTCATCATCTCTTAGTTGCCATGGCTTATTTGAATGAATTATTTTGTTTTTACTATGAACACTTTTAACGTGCACATCTTGCTACATTGTTCTCACATAATTTACCATCTCAACATGAATGATGTAACCAAGATTTTGTAACAATAATTTTATTTAAAAGAGTGTCCATGGAGTTTCTTGCCCGTTCTTCTCCATAGAGATCTACGTTAGGGAATGGGCAACTACAGTGCTTTCACAGTTTTTATGTCTTGTGACTGGGACTGTAGCTACATTTAATTTTCATCTTTGTTTCGACAATTCAAAAGTGCCTGTTATTGTCCTACTTGAAATAAACGCTTTGATTTTGTGTTTTTTTTTGTTTGAAAGATATTTTTAGAGATAAGTTCGTGTTTTTTTTTATCGAGTCAAGTTAATTGTATTATGTTTTCAAAACACTATCATGCTAGCATATATCCTGAAGAATATCATATATTTTTCTGGTTTCATTTATAGCAGTGAATCATATACTTTTAGCAATTATAAAACTCGCGTTTAGCTCATGTCATCGCCTTAAATGTCCTCAAAACATCGTTTTGTTGGTATAAACTAGTTCAAGATAACCCCTTTTTTTCGGATGGAAAATCATCATATGACTCCTCCTGCTCTGGGCGGAGCGGAACGGAGTGTCAGACTTGTACTGACTAAAACCCATCCTTCTTAGCTCTTTTTGTTATATTTTCTTTGTGCGGTATCTCTTTCGAACAGTCCCGCCGTCCTTGCGAACCCCACCCTTTGCTGACATCTTTTTGAGGCGCGCGTGGAACACTCTAGGCCGACACGGCCTATCGTCATAGGACGGACGGACGGCGAGCTAGCCCATTGCTCACCGTGTACAGGTCCACGCCTACGGTAGCCGGCGGCCAATAATCCCGAAACAATGTTTTAACAAGTTAGGCAGTAGACACCATTTGAACAGAAAACAAAACAAGCCAAATGCAAGCTTGACTCGCGCATGATGGTTTCCGTACCATAGTAGTAGGAAAGCCCCCTTTTACCTTTTTTTTATTATTTGTTGTTATAGCGTTGGATGCGACTCGCACGGGACCGGTCAATGCGGCGACATTTGGGGGAGGCCTATGTCCGTCTTTTGGCTTAAACGATGATAATAATGGTAACAGACACATTCTGTGAAAACTTTGATTGTCTACCGATCATGAGATACCGACGGCTGAGGCTAGTAATAGGGTCCCGTTGGTTACCAATAACACCGCACGAGTCTATCGGAGCTTTGCTTGCCGAGAACGGCCTGCGGGTGAGGTTGAGCGTCAATTACATGCCGAATACCTTCCGTGCCTTGGAAAGCCCATAATGATTTCAAGACTTTGTTTTACAGGGGAGACTGGAAGAAGAAAACGGGTTACGCTGACCCCAAGTAGAATGGGATAAGGGCAGGAAGGTCCCGGCTGTCTTTATAGATCTGTGGCCGATTTCTGAGCGAATCTAACGACGGCCGCGTGCGGTGAAGACCTGACGTAAACTCGTAACATTCTCATCAGCGTTCGTGTGCACGCGCGTGCTCTTATTGTTTACTCGCGCGTGCTCTTATTGGTTAAGATAAATAGACGAGCCCAAAATCTAGATGACGTGAATAATGCCTTACTTGAAGTCCATAATTGGTTCACAGCAAACAATTTGGCATTAAATGAAAAAAAAACTAAATGCATAAGATTTGCTTTACCGAATGTTAAAAGTGGTGATTGTGAGATAATATTGAATAAAGAGAAACTCGAATTCGTAGATAAAACTGTTTTCCTGGGGCTTACGCTTGATTCAAGGCTTCAATGGGGTTCTCATTTAACATCTCTTGCGGGGCGCTTAAGTTCAGCAGCATATGCCATTAGGAAAATCCGTCAATTCACTGATGTAGATACCGCTAGACTAGTCTATTTTAGTTAATTCCATAGCATAATGTCTTACGGCATTTTGCTGTGGGGACGGGCTGCTGATATTGAGTCTATATTTATTCTGCAGAAAAGAGCCATCAGAGCCATAAACAATCTTCGTAGGCGCGATTCTCTAAGGGAACTGTTTAAGGAAATTAACATCATGACTGTATATTGTCAATACATCTATGAAAACATAATGTATGTCAGGAAAAATCTGCATCTTTTTGGTAAAAGAGGTGACAGACACAATTACAGTACTAGAAATAGAGACCAATTAGTTCAGCCAGGCTTCAGACTCGCTAAAGTAGACTCGTCTTTCATGGGGTACTGTTTGAAATGCTATAATAAAATTCCACAAAGCATTCTTGAACTAAATGAAACCAAATTTAAAACATGCATTAAACGCACACTGTGTAAGCAAGCATATTACAAATTGGACGATTATATCGCTGATAAAAATGCTTGGGTCAATGCCGGTCCTGCTCCACAAGGACAGGGGCGCATAAAGGGATAGCGCTAATTTGTGTTGTTGGAGCTGCTGAAGATTGTACAACTATCTTTGCATTGTATAAATTCAATATCTTTAGTATTATATAACCTCATATTCCATATTGTGTGAGTGCTATGTACTAGAATGCTATCATTCGCTGGAAACTACGTTTTTATTTTATTTATTTTTTTGACTTGAATGTGCCCTGGCGGTTATGAGTATGTCATGCTCACTCAAATGTGTCGCTGATGGTGGCGCGTGTGTCGGACCATTTAGTTTCCTTCAAAATGGTTGAGCTGAATGGTGCTGATCCATGCGTCATGTTCGTGAACGGGCGCTGTCAGTTGTGACTGGTCATGTCTTAGTCGCCATGGTTTATTTGAATTAATTATTTTGTTTTTGGGTTGTATTTTGTTTTTGTTTTGCTATGGACACTTTTATCGTGCAAATCTTGCTACATTGTTCTCACATAATATACCATCTCAACATGATTGATGTAACCAAGATTTTGTAACAATATTTTGATTTAAAAGAGTGTCCATGGAGTTTCTTGCCCGTTCTTCTCCATAGAGATCTACGCTAGGGAATGGGCAACTACAGTACTTTCACAGTTTTTATGTCTTGTGACTGGGACTGTAGCTACATTAAATGTTCATTTTTGTTTCGACAATTCAAAAGTGCCTGTAACTGGCCTACTTGAAATAAATGCTTTGATTTTGATTTGATTTTGATTTTACAATAACATAAATCGGGCCGAGATTTTTAAACGTAACGTAGCATTTAGGGTCAATTCACACTGAAATGGGAGCGGTCGGGAACGAAGTTTCACTGTCAAACAATTTTATGCTTTATCTCTATTAGGAAATACATGCCATCATCATCATTCTCTTGCCCTTGTCCTAAATCATTTGGGTTCACCATGTCTTCTTCTTCCATACTTAGGAAATCCATAGTATCGTTTGAAAGACTATTCAGCTCCATTCCCGTTTCGCTGAACGTTTTTGGTCACACTTTAATACAGATCTACTTCTATCAGCCGCATTCAGCGTCTTATGAATCAGAAAAGCCGTCATAGCGTATTATCTCCGCGGAAACGCCTCTATCTACTGCGGAAGGCGCTGACTATGCTAACAATACGGTAAGCCACTCATTTAGTATTGTGCACTCAACATGGACAGTGCTACGTGCGATTTAAGTTGGGGGATTACATTGAAGATAAAAATGCTTGGCTCAATGCTGGTCCTGCTCCACAACCATAGGACCAAACTAATTGATTCCCAGTTAAGTTATTGTGGAAGCTGCAAAAGATTGTAAAAATATCCTTACACTGTATAGATTTGGTACATCTCATATAATTGCATTGCTCATGTGAGTACTGTGTACTGTAAAGCCACCATTTACATTTAGTTCTTTTTTTACTTGAATATGTCTTGGCGGCTGAGAGAATGTCACGCCCCAGACACAAAAACGACGGGGTGTTATAAATTTGACGTGCCTGTGTGTGTGTGTGTGTCTGTCTGTGGCATCATAGCTCTCGAACGGATAATTTTGATTTTTTTTTTGAAAGGTGAATTAGTCGGGAGTATGCTTAGATAAAAATTAGTCCAAGATGGCCGCCGCCACAAAATGGCGGATTACATATATATTCAACAACTCCCTCTACATGGGTATCAAATAAAAGGACTAGTAAAATACTATACGGTATAATAAATTTCAAATCCAAGATGGCCGCCACCACAAAATGGTGATTTACCAGTAGAATCATATACCTGAAATTATGATCCTATCTAACTTGTTCATTCGCGTTAGACTACACAATCTCATCTCATCACCGCAGCCACATACAAATGCTTTCATTCATCCTTTTTGTGGTCCAACAATCTCATCGATACAAGACAGCCAATCTTCCTCTTAAGTTTGAACGGAATGCGGGAGTCACAGATTGTTCCCGTGACCTACCTCCATTTCATCCATCCTGTGTTAATTATGTGATTAACACTCGTGATCGATCGCCTTACGTGATCTATTTCGCCATCGCTTTGTATGAGTGAACCAAGATATCAGAAGAAGGACCAGACCGGAAAAATTAAGCCATCTAGCAGTATGATTCCAGGACTTGAGAGACCGCCGAATTCGCGGAACAAGATTTTAGTTCTGCTAATTATCAAGCCAACGTTCTCCAGCTTCTGTTGCTATATTTCTCCGATCTGACTGTGACGATAGACTTTAACCATCTCCACAGACATGAAAATATTGGACCTCGGGACCTCTCAGATAGCCTTGAGTGAGTGATACGAAAAAAAACTCTCAATTTTGTACAAACCGTACTCGTCTTTGTAAATAGAATTGAAGGTCAATATTTTGACTTTTGACTGTTTTACAACCATCGCCGATTCTCCTTGATTAGGGATCAAGGAGATTACGATAAAAATTATCACAAAGAAGATAGATGATTATCATTATATCCCTGTACTGTCATTAACTGCAGGTGTTCCAAAAAATGAAACGTAGGTTACACTAATCGATCGATCATCATAATTAAATAAATATACGATGAAATCTTTACCTACAAACTGAGTAAACAATGAATCGCAATACAACCTACCAACCCGTGACTGTCCCACTCGAGGGCAAAGGCTACTCAAATACGGAGAAGGCACGAGCACAAATAACCAAACTTGCCCAAGACGGATCTACGATTTCAGACTTACATTACGAGTGCTAAATGGATTCTGGAGGTCAGAAAAGCTGTCACTCCATGAAAAAAATACTGTTATTCAGCTGCATTCGGTTAGACTGGAAGCCAACGCCAGTATAGTTGGGAAAAGGCTATAGTGAAAGTATTTTCAGAATCAGATTGGTAGTTCCGAAAATTACCCCCTTTTATAATACGAGACGAACAACCAGTAAAGTCGCACATTAGCTAGCGGAGGACATTTTGCAGATATTTTGTTCACATAATTATGTGACCTATATTTTCATTGTCTGGTCTCTTAAAACTGACTGCCATGTCCAATACGATCGATGGAATCTGCAGCGTATTCTCTATTTATAGAGACATCAATTCATCATTGGTACCCTTGTTCTACCCATTGTCAAGGTATCCTTATAAATGTTCCATTTGCAATGCAATATCCGTTTCTCTTAAAACAAGCAACGAGGGTGAATCACTCAACCTGCAACACAACTATGTTGACGATGTCAGTTAAATAACAATCCAATTTGTTCCAACATCTAAAAACTGTGAGTGTGCTAAAAGGACCTTGGGCACAAATGTTCTGACTCTGGTCCTGGACCCAATAGGTATAAATAGTATATCGTTAGAAAGGTATATTCTAACGATAGAGCACAAATAGATATGGTGCTTGACCTGATATGTTGTCCGATCGGAGTACGCGTACTTTGAATATTAAATCATTTTGTGATTATCATATACCTACATCACGCTTGTCTCTCAGAGGGGTACGCAGAGACTATGGATCCTTTTATATACCCAACTTTCACTCCCATAAGTCAACGTAGGAACCGGTCAACAAGTCCAAAAATGTAACCCGATAATAACAATTTTTCCTCTTGAAAAGACCTATCCATCGTACGATTCAAGTTCATTGGCCTTAAGGACTAAAATGCTCGAACTCCTTTTACTTACACAGTTTTGATGATGAGATGTACCTATTTGTTGATAAGAAAGTGCAACATGAAATTTGACGGGTAGGATCCATAGGGTCTTTTGCCCAGTTTTATCCCGATCATGTTCGAGGGTAGATCTTCAATTTAATTGCAAGACACTCATTCACCAATCATCATGTTCGATGTTTCAATGGCCTTACCCCGAGGCATAACTAACAGTCGTCGTGGGTGCCTTAAAAGGCCGCTGTAGAAAAATCATATTTGAATAATAATTAAAAAAAAAGAAAAAAGTGGTCGACAATTCATAAACAGCGTCATCTGTCTGAAACTGACACTGGAGATTTAACTGTATTGTATGGATGGTCATAAAGGGCAAGATTATGAAGAGCAAAATCTTACAATTAATTTTACATATTTTATTATGGGGACTACAGGAGCAACTCAGGAATTAGCAACTCTATTTGTGGTAATCAGCTTGCACTACAAAGTGGTTGTTACTTCAGTCACTGCGGGCCGACGAGTGCGAGTTGTTTCGATCGATTTACAAAAAATCTATTGATTGGACTAAAAAAATAGGAAATACTATGAATCAACAGATGCTAATATGTTGCTTGTAGAATTGTTTGCCAAAAAATCAGAATGATCGCATGTAGTGTAGTGTATTATGGTTTTACTCGTTAAAAGAAGATTTTAGAGATAAGTTCGTGTTTTTTTTTATCGAGTAAAATTAATTGCATTATATTTTCAAAACACTATCTTATTAGCAATGCTGAAAAATATCATGAATTTTTCTGGTTTCGTTTATGACAGTGAATCATATACTTTCTGGTATTATAAAAGTCGCGTTTAGCTCCTGTAGTCGCCTTAAGAAAACTTGAAATTAGTAATTACGAAATGGAGAAAGGAGAAAAAAAAACATGGACAAAAGAAAATGAAAACAATAGGTTACAGTTTACAAATTTATTACAAATGGGCTTCATTTTTTTGCCGTGGCAATATATTATTTTCACCAAATATTGATTGTTATGAAACGAATAGAATAAGATTCAATTAATAATGTGTCACCATTTTACAAATATAAAAAGAATTGCTAATGATTTGCTGGAAATTAGTCACTTGTAGAACAATTGCTTAAAGTTGGCCTTTTAGATACGAGCTAGCTTTTACTTTTTTTGGATATTAATAGCTTCCGCAAAGTTATATATTAATTTTGTTAAAAGTCCTTGTAGAAATACAAAAGCAATAACCATTCGATTTATCTTTATGCCTTCGAATAAGTTCTAAATCAAACATGATTGATTACTAGAGTGCGGCCGAAGATCGATGTCTGGCCGAAACCGAAGCCGAAGCCGATTAATCGGATATCAGAACCTTTGGCCGAAGTCAAAGGTTTAAATAACCTATGAA
The DNA here is from genome assembly GCA_950022955.1 of Xestia ashworthii. Classification (NCBI taxonomy): domain Eukaryota; kingdom Metazoa; phylum Arthropoda; class Insecta; order Lepidoptera; family Noctuidae; genus Xestia; species Xestia ashworthii. Next base: position 1,441,460 of record OX465557.1, read on the forward strand.
TTTCTTTTGGCTAAAAGTTAATAATTGCGTGAAAGTAGTGAAAAGGTATTATTAAGAGATCAACAAATTGATGATATTTAGTGTAGATATAATTGTTAAAGTCAAAGTCAAAGTCAAAGTCAAAATTATTTATTTGCAATAAATGTGGTACAAAAGATGGTAGAATAAATATGTAGTGCAATGACACATTTCGCCATAAAATTGGCATGCAAACATTAAAGTATAATTAGATGCTAATTTCAAAATACATTTATAACTATATGTGAAACAAACCTTAAATTAGAAACTTATGTGTTTATGCCAGTGTGTTTATAAGTTACTCTCAACACGAAACAAAAAAAGCAAACAAAGAAATTGTTATCAGAAGATTACACAACAACAAAATATTTACACAAAACACAACAACTAACTAAGACCAGTGTGTTTTAAAATTACTCAACACAAAAACAACAAAAAATATTAAAAACATTAAAACAAACAAAGATATTTTTTAATAGAACGAACCAAAAAATAAAAAAATTAAATACAAACACAACATATTATTATTATTTATGTTATTCTCTACAATACATTCCGGTAATGGTAAGATTGACAATTGGATTTTTTGAGAAATTCAGTTATGGAATAAAAACTATGTGAAATAAGCCATTTTTTCAGAACTATGCAAAATTTTCTGTAGGGAAGATCCGTAATAAAGTTAGGTAGAGAGTTAAAAATGAGTGGAGCCATATATACACAATTACGTCTAAATAATTCAATCCTAGGTACAGGCATGGTAAGTAAATACTGTGTTACTGTACGTTTATTAACATTGTTTTTCAGTTCAAAAAGTGAACAGTTAGTTTTGACAAATTTTGCAATTTCATAAATATAAATACAAGGAACTGTGAGAAGGTTGTGCGATTTATAAACTGGTCTACAAGAATCAGTCCAGTCCATATTGAAGATTGAGCGTATGCATTTTTTTTGTGCCAGCAATACCCTAGTAACTTCAGAAGAGTTTCCCCAGACAATGATTCCATACCTGATGATGGAGCAAACATACGCGTGGTATACCATTAATGCAGTTTGTCTGGAGGTCTCATCTTTAACTTTTTTCAGGGCGAAAACAAATCTATTTATTTTAATACATATTTCATCAATATGATCCTTCCAGGTGAGATGTTCATCGATTGTAATACCTAGAAATTATGAAGAGTCCTCCCCGCGCGTCGCGTTTTACATTGCACTCTTGCGTATTCGTGCACAGTTAGTTATTCGGCTTCGGCCAAAACTTTGGGCCATTTTGGCCAAAGGCGAAGGTTTGGCCTAAGGTGATTTTATTGGCCGAAGGTTCCCAAAGCCGAAGCGAAACCTAAGTTGCGGTTGGACAATAGGTATTGATTAACAAACATTCAACATAAAAAAAAAACATATTATTATTATCGGGCTATTTACTCAGATTTTGTTTTTGTTCTCTAATTTATTTGCATTAAGTGAATATTATCAACGCCTATTGATAAATAAGTCTACACTATCATTTGATTGAGAATAGGTATTTCGTATCTCATATTTTAATTACGCGCAATCTGATTTCACGTTCTATGTTTAACATTATCGATAGAGAAAACATTACCTAAATCTTCGTAGGTAAATATTTTAGAAACGTGTTTATTATCGTTATGATTAGGTTGAAGCTATAATATTTTGCCTAGTTGCCGCGAGGATTGGTTCGAACAAAGGGATACTTTTTTAATAGTACCTAGGTAATTTAGCTTACTATTCAAATAACTTTTGGCTTTTCCAAAAGATTGACTTATTGACATGGGCATAAGCTACCGCAAATTACTACTGCAAATTAAGCTACCGGAAGGTAGGTAGGTACTGATCTAATTTGATAAATGGACGTTCAATGTCTTGCTTGACTTTTAAAATTCAACAGCTTAAAAGTTTAATTGAAAATAAAAACACATAAAAATCCATTCACTCTTTAGTACAGCGCCATCTGTAAATCGGTTAAAGTATTAATTCCTTGAATGGGTAGCTAACGTTCTTGTGGTACAAGTAACTTTTCGTTCCACAAGAAAGCGCTGTTCAAAAGTTTTACTGATTAAATATTAAATGTTGTAACTACCAGGTATTAAAAAAATTACATTATAAAGTATTTTGCAATAATTTAAAAGGAAAAAGTAGCATAATATTTTGATGCAATATAATTTTGTTTTCAGTTTTGCAGTGACATCTATGAGTTAGTGTGGGAATCTCGACAGTCGATGCTTGGCACGTATTCGTTGAAGTTAGTGTTCAGTTCCGTAGATGGCGTTTGTTTGAATTTCTTCAAGTGTATCAACTTTTTTACTAACGTACTAGCTCTTAATTCGTAGGAACCTTTTTCATAACCTGAAGTCTGCAACTGAAAACAATATTTACTAAAAACAATTTAAATCACTACATGCACTACATTTATTTTATGGCCGAACGTGGAACAGAGGAATTGTAATATCTATGAGTCCATGAACTTGGTATTATTTTGTTGGGGAATAGCATCTACCCGCGTTAAAAAATACATCATACATACAGAAGTACATCATAATCATGATCATCAACTGCCTAGCCTTTTCCCAACTATTTTGGGGTTGGCTTCCAGTCAAAATACCTACATATAGGTAAAGTAGCTAATTATTATCATATAGTCCTTGGTAACAGTATAGGTTACGATTGGTGAAAGAAGAAGTAGAGAGAGGAAGAAGGATTGTATTTATGTTGTTTCGCACATTATCTCCGACATCCAAAATGTATCTGTTCTTAATAACTGCATTAAACTTTCTTTATTCCTTGAAGAGAAGCGAATGATGCTGATTCCTTTTGTGAACCCAAACCCCAACATTTCAAGTAGATATTATTTTACAATAATTATGTAATTATAAAGGGTGTAAAAGACCTCTTAGCCGAAAGGCACTTGTTCTCCCCGTCATTGCGATCATTATTTTGTTCTACTCCATACCAGGGCCGGCAGTCTCGACAGAGATAACGACAAATTCGCTAACTTTCGATCGCTGATTACTAACGAATAAATTGGGTTGCAATAATTATGCTTACAAGAAACGCATCTACGATGTAGCGACTTTCATTATTCGCAAGCATCATTATTGCAACCGAATTTATCCGTTAGTAATTAGCAACCGAAAGTTAGCGATTTTGTCGCTATGTCTGTCGAGACTGCCGGCCCTGGGAACCTTCTAGTTACGGTCAAAGTTCCAACTTTTTGACGAGATTTTCATAATACATGTGATTTTCTTGTCAAATTTTTACTTTAAACACCTCGACGACCCCCATACTATTGAATACATTCATCAGTACTACGTTTTGAGTGTGTCACATTGAGTTCTAACACAAAAATAGTCGTTTCCTAGCAATAATTTTTACGAAAAGTTACTTAGTTTGATGTACCTACAGTACAGAATGCTTGGTTGACGGCTTCGTGATGAGGTTGTTTACACCCTGTATTCCTAGTCGTTGGTGTAGTGGTCGCAAGCGTGACTGCTGACCTGGCTGAGCATGAAGTCCTGGGTTTGGTCGGGCAAAGTGTTGTGTAGGATGAATAGACATGACGACAATATCAAAAAAATACAAATCGATTTAGTCTGTCAGTGAGAATATTACGCGTACTTTTTTTTTGTAAATCATTAAATGTTGACAAAGATAAAACGCACCAAAACTCGGGAGTGGGGGCACATGACGTCAGTACGCTCTGAAAATTATACCTAGGCGTGACGTATTGAGAATTTTAAAAGCGTCGTATCTTCGTCAATTATGAAGTACGTAACAAAAAAAAATACGGGTCAAATATTTTTTAATAATCTAACTGAAAGACTTGTCGTGAAGCGACAGATATGAAGAAAAAAATAGAATAAATAAAAAAAAAAGGATAAACGTAATACAATTTATTTTAGTAATAAAATCTGAAAGTAACAAAATGAAGATGATAGTGAAGATGAGGATGGAGTGAAGGGATGATCACGGGATGAAGACGAGCAGGAGAGGGTCGCAGGAGAGGGTCGACGGCAGTCCGGGGCGAGTCAGCCAAAAACGGTCCAACCGCTGACTCCAGCCCCGGATGAAGGTTGACAGCAGTAGGCTGGCTTCACAGCACAGGACTTCAGCCCCGGATGAAGGTTGACAGCAGTAGGCTGGCTTCGCAGCACAGGACTCCAGCCCCGGATGAAGGTTGACAGCAGTAGGCAGGCTTCGCAGCACAGGACTCCAGCCCCGGATGAAGGTTGACAGCAGATGCAGCAGTCCTCCTCTGAAGCCCAGTGCAGAGGCAGGTTTTAGTTGAGGTGACTGGTGGAGAAGTCAAGAGGTTTGAGGTCTTTTCTTGAGTCCCGGAGCAGTCGGCCCCGGGACAAGGCCTATATAATTTTCTTCGCACGAAAGCTAGCGATGAAATGAATGAATGTCTAGAGCGGCCCTGTCTTATATAGCCGATTTCGAAATCAAAAGTGGAATTTGCAAAATGTTTGAAAATTAGACGAAAAGAGTGTGTAAAGTAGAAGGCCAGAACGATTATCTGGCTTTTAAGACAAAAACGGTGGATGGCCACAAAGAAAACCACGAACGATTAAAAGGTAACTATGACGACCAGATTATTGACAATAAAATGTCAAAGAATTAATAAACACAAAGTTAGCAAAACATGAAGAAATACGATGGAATTAAAGGTTCTGGTGCGTGGATAGTGTAGTAAATAATGTTGCGCATCATCTGTGAGCAATTTGTGAGTATAGTGTAGTATGAAAATGAAAATGATAAACTCGTAATTGTTACAGTAAAACGATATCTACAATGAAACTAAATGAAAGGATGGCAATAAAAGAGCAACGTGAAACAATAAAGCTTAAACTAATAATGGATGTGATGAAGATTTGACCTAAAATTGATGTACAGACAAAATGTCAACCATTGAGGACGTTCAGTCGGTTAGTACGTAATAATATTACTACAGACTAATTAGTTTTTTTTTTGTCGTCTACCCTATTTCTCCGCAGCAACCACGGAATCTGGATTTGTGCACGGTTTATGGCAAGGGTCTTAAACATATCTGGCGAAATGCTGTCCTTCGTTTATGAAGCCATTTTTAACTACTGTTTTTTATTTTATGTTTGTGTTTTTTTTAAACCTTCATCATCATTTCAGCCGAAAGACGTTTACTGCTGGACATAGGCCTCCCCCAAGTGTCACCACATTGACCGGTCCCGTGCGACTCGCATCCAACGGATTCCCGCAACCTTCACCAGGTCATCGGTCCACCTAGTGGGAGGTCTAAAGTTCTGGAGTGGCGACCGAGAAACGGAAAACGATGCGTTGGAAAACCTTTGTCTGTTAACTTATTTATCACATTGGATAAATCTGTAATGATAGATATATGAAAGATAAATAAATTAAATTCCAACTCAGCACTTCAAATCTTTTATAACGTATCACCCAGCGTCAAGCCGCGGTTATAATTACATGCTGATCAATGAGACCCCGCTGAGCGTTCCAGATCAGCGGCTCGACTGCCGACTGTGACACCATGGGTGATCGGGAGCAGTAAATAGAAGGTAGGTACAATAGTGTTGCACGTGTTGTAGGTGGTAAACAAGGAGTGGGTATTGGAGGAAGCGACGGTGATTCCGTTTGGCAGGGTAAAATATTGTAGGTACTTAGTTGCCAACAGTAACCAAACATGCAGTATCTTGTTTGTTGTATTCCGTATCTATGCTTTTATTAGACAACTAGATTTTAATGCTTTATACTCGCTTTAACACTTCTTGACAAGCCCTTTTATTCTAATTGTGAATGATTGTAAAAGATATGATTATACTCTAACTAGCATAACATGCACCCAAGACGCGCACCTCTGATTTTTCGGATTCATGTCCGGTATTGCTTTTAAATTATCACCTCTTTCGGTGAAGGAAAACATCATGAAGAAACCAGCATGCCTGATTGATATTTCTTGACGGCATGTATAGCCAAGTCAGAGAACCCATAGGGGTGGCATAAAAACTCTGACAGAAGGAATCGACCAGTGATTTAGTATCTATTGCTTGGATATTAATTTGTAAGCTATCTATACCGATCGAACTACGTATAGCCCATCATTGTACACCTGTAAAGGTACACGTGTACAATGATGGGTTGTCCTTTTAAGGGGCTACCTCACGCCAACGACCTTGAGCGAGTGGGAGAAGTTTAGCAATAGCGTATACCCGTGCGTGAGAGTGGTCAGCGATACACTGCCGCCCGTAGCCCCGAGGAGCCCCGCACCAAGATTATTCGAAAAAACAACCCACCTTGATTAATCAAACACAATACGGATAAAAGCCGTACTTATACTAATATAAAGGGCATTAAATTGTCTTTGAGATGATCTAAGTTTCATGCAAATACGCCAGATAGTTTTTGCGTGATGATCGTTTTTTTGCCGCGTTAGACTTCACAAATTAATTACACTAAGTTATAAAAATATTTCTTCACATTTTCATATAGCAAATTATGAAAGAAATCGTCTAGTATAACATATATTTTTTTCAACGAAATTAGACTAGAAGTTAAGACGTGATGATCAATTTAAAATCACTAAGTGTCATGTGTCTGCGCCTTAAGTATTTGCTATCCGGGCCGTCCGCAGCCAGCGGCGGCGCCACATTCACATAGGGTGCAACCGGAACGCGCCGGCGACCGCTAATCTGGCCTGCCGGACACGCCGCCGCCGCACACCCGCGGCGCAGCACGTAGAGACGAGGAGGTGTCGATAACGGACTGATAAGGATAGATGGAGGATAAGAAATGGATTTTAATTTGAGCTGCTTGGCTGGTCTTAAAGTAAATCTGACATGGTTGTCGGTCGGTCCTTTGAATGTTGGCAATGGAATGAAACCAGACATTGCATTGCATTTTCATCAAAAGAACGTATTTGGTAAAGAAACTACGAAAGGGAGAAAAAAAAATGCCTCAGCATATTCATTCGAATGAAAACCAACTCACAGTTCGTAGAAAATTTGCTAGTAGATAATTAATATTTACTAAATTTTATTTAATTTATGCTGCAGTAGTATTTACTCCAACTCGACTAATAAAACTGTCTGTCGAGTGTAATCAGACTTCTTACGATCTAATGACGCTCGTGCTTGTCAATCATAGCTCATTCGAGACAAATTATCGACATCCGAGACATCGTCACATTGACACGTCGACACAACATCGACACGTGCTTGTCGATAGCTGCACACCGAATTGTAGTGATTAGTTTTCTATTGGTACACCGCCACACGCGCTGAGGACAGATAGGGTTACTACTGAATGGGGAGATATTATGTTATTAATTGGTACAGTTGGCTGTTTATTTCATTGATTCTTATTTTCCAATATAGTGCAGTGAGTATTTATGTGAGCATGACAATGATTGTGTCTTATATGGTACATCTGTAGTCCTCGCCACGAGAAGTTATAATTTTTGTAAACATACATTCGGGTTCGCAACTTATGAATCAAATCAAAAAATGACAGCGTCAGGGCGAACTTAAGTACTTCAAAAGGCGGCCCAAATGTTTACTTTCCATGAAGTTATGCGTCTGTTCCACAAAACATACGACAGTGCTATTAATAGCAAAAATAAAACCCGACCAAGTGAAATTGCTCGCTAGTTTCGTATTACACGTATGATAATTTGAGTTGATTATTGGTTGTTGATTGATTTTTCGCTAAATAACTTGGTTGGAGTTCTTAATTTACAAAGATTTTTATTTTCTCGTGGCGAGGTATAGTTTGCTATAACTCTACCTATAATCCTTTGAGTTCTAACATGGAAGTGACATTAAAGTTTTTAAATATAGGAAACTGAGAACTAGTTCTTCGATTCTAAGGTCTGCATTCCACCCTTACCATCTGCAATTTAAGAGAATGACAACGCCTCTGTGGTCACAATAAACGTTGTCACATATTGCAGCCAAACAGCATAAATAGGTGTCCCAGCGCACTGGTAGTAATTTATTATCGATTTGATTTTGTATGTAAGACTTGTGTCCTGTCATAAAATCAACAAAGATTTATAAGGCTTGTTTAGCAGTAATCGTATTTAGCGATTTTTAATATAGGTAATCAATTACCAAAGGGAATCGGCAGGGTATCCCGCGAAATTCAAATTTTCTTACACTTCTTGCAATTTCATAAATAAATTCAATGGGATTAAATGAACTTAGAGAATTGAATTGGTAATTTTAATGTTTATAAAAGTCATGACATAAAAATAAAAAGCTATGTCTCTTCTAAGCCACATTTAATACGGTCCCTTTTCATACTTTAATCAATATGCAAGCTGACACTGACCTGCAAATGGCAAAAACGTAAGAAAATTTGCATTTGCTGGGCTATCCTAACATCTCCACTTTAAGCTAAAATTTTCCTCTAAACCTCCAAAACAATCTTAAGTTTCGAAACAAGAATCTCCCAAACCAGTACCAAACCATCAACGACATCTCATTTCATTTTCCTGCACCGCCATTAATCGTGCCCGTCCAGGCGGTCTTTTGTGAACGAAATTATGGCACGCCAAGAGTTATGGCGCGGAATTTAATGTACTAACCCACAATGGCTCATTGATTCGGTTAGACTAATGTTCTGTGGACACGCTATAAGAGTGATGTATGGCTCCGTTTGTATTGGGCCGGTAGTCGGTGGTCGGCTGGTGATAGGATTGAATTGGTAATAGGGATAGTTGTTTTCAGGTGAATTTGGTGGTGGCTTTGTTTATAAATTAGCTCATGGCAGTCAGTTCCACTTGAGAGCAGCGGTGGCCCAGTGGTGGCGGACAGTAAGTCGTGGGTTCAAACCCAGACAGGCGCATAACTTTGTGTAATTCATTTCATCACCACTGCTCTCAAAACGGTGAAGGAAAACATCGTGAGGAAACCGGCATGTCCTAGAACCAAAAATTCGAAGACATGTGACATCTACCAATTCGCACTGGGCCCGCGTGGTGGATTCCATTCATGGATTTATTTTCATGAAGCCCATACCCTCTCCTTGAGAGGAGGCCCTGTCCCAGCAGTAGGAAACAGTAAAAAGGCTGCTGATGATGATGATGATGATGATGAGTCAGTTCCACCACCTCATTGCTGACTGGAACGTTAGTTATATAGATTATGGACCAAATATTATGTTATACAGCGGTAACTAAGCATTCTGTACATCAAACTAAGTACTTAGGTAGATATCTTTACGCAAAAGATATTGCTGGGCAACGACTTTTCTTTTTTGGGGTTAAAAATCATGAATGTTTCCAGGAATGGTGTAAAACAAAAAAATATATCGCAACGACGGGGAGAACAAGTGCCTTTCGACTTCGTTAAGAGGTTTTTTTACACCCTTAGCCCGGAGGAGCTCGGAGCCAGCAGGAGCTCGTGGCTAAATAATAACAGCCGCTCGGGTCGATCACCAGGCCAAGCCGGGGGTTAAGCCGTGCTTGCCTAGGTTGGTCTGTGGATGTCTTACATACCGAGTTACCTCCGTGCCTCGGAAAGCACGTTAAGCTCCGGCAGATGATGATGATAGCATCATTATCTGCCTAGCTTTTTATCGATTATGTCGAGGTCTAACGGTTACACCCTGCACCTGAATCTGGTTGGAATGTAACCAGATGCAGCTGCATATGTGCCAAAATTTTACATGAACCGATTGCTTGACTGACCTGGTCAAACTCAGTACAAATGACAGCCGGGAGAAACGCGTGTTTTCAGACGGACGGAACGTTTACCTCTGATCTACGAGAACGAATGACGTTATGTTGATAATTTTATTGTCACTATCAATTATGTTTATAGCGCCTGACAAAATACAATCATTTGGTACCTCACTGGAATAAAATTTTGAAAATAGTGATTTTTTGTACCTTTATGTCACTCAAATATTTTTTTCAAGTTTTATTTAGATTTTTTTTTTGCGATTTATACATTTGATCGTAGTCTATAGTAGAATAATCTATAGCACAAGACACCGCCAAATGCTCGTAATCTTACTGAAAACATCAGCTATTATAATAAATATAATAATATTATGATAAAAATCGCTGGACATTATACACAGCACCATCTATATTGCCACTCTAAACAACGTGGCTTGTGACGTGGACACCAGATAGTTGATACACCACATATACAGGGTTACTGGTAATTCGACGTATTCCTTGCAGGACGTTATAGTAGGGTTATAATGCAACAAATTAAGCCATCAAATGTTCTATCGAAATTCAGTGGTTTTTGAGTTAGGTCGATTTTTAGTTTTTTATGAAAAATTCCATATTCAAATTATTTAAAGCTAATTTAAAAACGATTTACGGCGCAAATGTACTGAATTTTTTGTTATTATCATAGCTCACAGCAAACCTTTGCTAATAATTAAACTTTAAAAAAATTCAAAACTCTTAGTAAAAATCACTAATGAAACAATTTTTTTTGTAATTTTTGCCATTCCTTAATGAAAAGATTTTGTATAGTGAAAAAAAATTATACTACGCCAGATGTACAAATTACTAAAAAAATATCCTTGTCTAACAAATTACTAAAAAATATCCTTGTCTAATCAGCTATTAAAAATGGTATAAAACTTATTGAGAAGTCATGGACTACATTGTGAAAATCTTTTTGGATTTATTACAGTTCAGGAAAACGTTCATCTCATAAAAGGTATTGAAAAAAAATGAAATTAAAACAATTATATCAATCATCAATAATAGTAGTAGTAGTATATCAATCTCACCGGCAAAGCTGTTGGTAATTTTGTGAGCAATCATGTTAGTACGAGAGCCCATGTCCAAAATGTTTGCCTCAACCTTTTACGACTAAATCCGTAAAAACATAAATTGGTTATTGTGATTCCAAAAATACTAACTTCAGTTACTTGCTTAACCGCGTTTTCAAATAAGCTTAATTTTGTTTTGATTTTATCCGTCTGATATTTTGAATACCAAAAACACAATTTTCGGACACCAGTAGTGTCGCACGTTGTGAGAAAGTTGAAAAAGAGGAACAAAAAACCACAAACAAACCGCAAACAGTCTGCAAATCTTGTTTTCGACTGACATTGGTCAGTCGATGCAAATATTAATCTTGAATACTGTTTAGGAATCTTAGTAGATGAACAAGCACATTGCGGATAAGTCTAAGTTAAGATGGTATTGAGTTGAATTGCCTAAGTATGTCACATTATCGCGATATACTTTGCAACCTTAGATGATCATGGTCTTGACGTAACTTTGATCGACAACACGTTACTGAGCTAACTAATTAATATTATTTATTCGTTGAATGAAGGTCGGTCCCCCAGACTATTTAATTGAGTGCGCGAACAGAGAATGCGCGTTCACAGACTCGAGTCCACCGCTACTACGTGTGCTATCACAAATGTGCGCGAACATTTCGGTGATCACGCGCATGTTTTGTTCATGACCACTAGAACGAGTCCACCGAAAAAAACATGTGGCACAACGTCTTAGTCGAACAATACGTGTAAAAACGAGTTATTTAAGTTCTAAAAGTGAAATTGATTAAAAATAATAGTAATCCACGAAATTGTTTTCTTTGATTTCGCGCATACCTTTTACCTTTTTTTTTCCTTTTTTACAAAATCAAAAACATTTTTCATAACGTAGTCCATAACTTTTCAATAAGATTTATATCATTTTAGAGAGCTGATAAGACAAGGATATTTTTCTAGTATTTTGTACATCTGGCGTAGTATTATTTTTTTTCACTATACAACATCTTTTTATGACGGAATGGCAAAAATTACAGAAAAAAATTGTTTCATAAGTGATGTTTCCTAAAGGTGTACAATATTTTGAACTTTTAGTTATTCCAAAAAGTCTGTTGCATCGTCAGCTACGATAATAACTTAAATTTCAGTACATTAGCACCGTAAATCGTTTTTAAATTGGCTTTAAATTATTTAATCTGGGATTTTTCATTAAAAACTAAAAATCGACCTAAAACAAAAACCACTGAATTTCGGTAGAACATTTAGTGGCTTAATTTATTGCATTATAACCCTACTATAACGTCCTGCAAGGAATACGTCGAATTACCAGTAACCCTGTATGTATACTTTTTGTTATACTTATCATACAAATAAACATCCATCGGAAACAAATGTCAATGCTCATCACACAAACATTTGCTCCTGCCGGAATTCGAACCCGGACCCTAAGAACTTATAGCATCCTCATTACCGCTGCGCTAATCCAGTCGTCGAGTAATAATATCCGAATGCATTTAATTACACACATGAATGAATTAAGCCATATCACCTTACCATTACTCAGTACAAAAACCACTGATTCATAATTTATTATTCCCAAAAAAACAAGAAACTAAAATCCCCTTCGTCATTCAGTAAGTAATCAGTAATAGGAACCCGCTTCATCATTACGCCTAATATTGAGTGTAACGTCGGGTTTAATACGGTGGGTAGCGAGTTCGAATCCCGCGGGGAGCCGTCCGGGGGTCCCAGGGTATTACGGTCATAGATTAAAGTTTGTAGAATGGATTTACGCTATCTACTAAAATTCTTAGACACTGCTTTTGCCTCATCCACGTTCACAGATCATATCCGCTTGCCGGTTGCGAGCTTTTCTGAAGAACAATTTACATCACCAATTTACGGCCATCTTTGGGGACCGCCGCCGGCGCCGGTAGAAGTGAGTGTTACGAAGCGTTAGGTGTCTGTCACGCGAGTTCCGTGATATTTGTTCACTCAAAAAGTGCTCAACGGGCCTAAAGAAGTTTTCACTTCAAAAATACAGTTATCACTGAGACAATGCAAACCAAGAATCTAAAGGGTGTAAAACACCTCTTCACGAAGCCGAAAGGCACTTGTTCTTCCCATCATTGCGATCATTTTTTTGTTCCACACCATATCTGGGAACCTTCTAGTTACGGAGATATGGGGGGTCAAAGTTACAACTTTTTGACAAGTTTTTTTTTTTAATATGAGTTTTTTTTGTAAGATAGTAACACCTCCACGACCCCCGTACTATATCAATCCATCCATCAGCACAATGTTTTAAGTGCGTGTTACATTGAGTTCTATCACAAAACATGATTTATAACCTCAAAAAAAAAAGTTGTTTCCCAGCAATAATTTTTGCGTAAAGTTACTTAGTTTGATGTTCAGAATTCTTGGTGATGAGGTGATTTACACCCTGCCTAAAAACAAATTAATCTTTAAAATATTAGGTAAGTGTTAGCTAGAGTTAAAATCTTTACGTCTTTATCATCCCTAGTCATTTTTACACGATACATATTTGGTATCTTATTGCAAAGCAGTAAAGTAAATAGCAAAAAAATACAACATTTTCAATTAGAAGAAGTGGCACATCTACAATCACGTAATCTATGCAACACTTTCAGGGTTCAACAGAAAGGGGTCTCCCTCAACAGGAGGTCAAAAATAATCCCGCTATGATTTGAAATTGATACAAAATTTGGTTTCGTTCAATAGCCGTATTAAGTATTTGGACCCTTTGTTATTAAGATTGAATTGTATTCAATGGTTTTAGACAATCTTTTTATGCGGAATAAGTTCCTTTTTGAAAATAATGATTTTCTGATGATTATGAATTTTGTTGGCGGGCAACTGTGAAGGGAATGGGGTTTAAACACGGGGGTCCTGGACGTAAACCATTGATTAAAATAAATTATACTTTTGAGAAAATTTAAAATGTAGACAGACCACCAAGAATTCCTGTATTATTAGAGTATGTATTTGTTTGTAAGTTTGTATGCACGGGGTAATCTAATGCTCCAATTCTTAAAAATCGTTAACTACATTATTCGTGAGTGCTATGGGCTACAAATTACAATTACATTACACACACAGCTATCACAATTTTTGCGGACGATGTCGCGAAATTCTAGTTGAAATATAAAGTGGTTCTGCAAAAGGAAAGTAATATTGTAAACGCCACTACATCAAATAGCTTCACGTTTTGTTTCCTATTTTTGTTAAAAAATCTGGTCAATGGTTAAGAATATAAGCCATTATTTTTCTCTGAATTAAATGTATGTTGCGTGGAAAAATATACTTCTGACCACGTCTTCAAGTGCGCAATAAAAGCCTCCACCCCACTATACATGTAATATGATATAATAAAATTGCCAACATAAAACACACTAGCGCACATTCCTCATATTTACGATGCCGATTCGCCCCAAGCCCGCTATTTTTACTATCCCGGGTCATCCCTTAAATTCTTTTTATTGCTGGCCTTGTAAATCATGGTGTAATGCTCCAGTGCATTATCCGTAGGGAAACTTCATTATGGCCGTTTTAATGGTTGGAAGGAGCGATAAAATCTAGCTGGTGGCGAGCGGGGCCGGCCGACGTAATGGTGGTAGTGACTGTTTGTTTTTGTGTAAGCTGGGATACGTTCCGGTTTTTTGATTTCAGAGTGGACTTTTGTGGTTATAAATTCTTGTTTAGAGAAGAATTAGGGATATCTATCTTAGAAGAATTGAGTAGCTTGTTGTTTTCTCTAGACAGACAAGAAGGACTTCTTTGTTTTAACGTAAAAAGTTCAAATACCTACGTTTGGCACAAAAATTCAATAACACAAACTCCTCTCACTGATGCAGTCAAAGGTCATCAAATTCGTATTCATCTGCACAGCGAAATGCAACAGGATCGGAACTGTTACATTGCGGTAACTGCTTTAGGTGCGGTACGCGGTTTGCTTCTAAAATAACTCCACGTACCATATGAACAGCCGAGTACTGCTGTACCAAGATGTACTTAATCCGAAAGCCATAGAGAGTACTTAAATGTAAACAAAATAAATTCAGATGAGACATTGTTTAATTGGTTCATTAACTTGCACATGTTATGTTAAAAACAATGACGGCGAAATTGATAGTTATCAAAGTTGAATTTATAAATTACAACACAAATTCCTAAAATAAAGATCTGGTTAAGAGTAGTGCAGACTTGGTAGAATAATACTGGCAATGATTGTACACATAATCACTAGACATAACCTTTCCACTTTCAGGACTGTCCCTCTATTCTCCAAAACAATGCTGCGCGCAATAATAGCGGGCGATACATCACGCGCAATTTGTTGCGATAGCTCTGCGATAGGTGGTCTGCGAATGGCGCTCTACCTACTTTATTGCTCTATAAAAATGTTAGTCCACACGCTTTCAGGTTTCTTTGGCTCTTTGGGTTTTTAAAGGAAATATATTTTTAAATGTGGTAAATGAGAAGTAGTATACTATGAAGCTTCCGTTTCTTAACGTAACGTTTCAATTGATTTGTGGACTTCAAAGTATTTGTCTTAATCTTCCAAACGTCTCTATTACAGTCTTCATCTGCGTAGTCACTTTCTTTCTAGGTCATCAACATCAACTGAAATACTGTCCATTGTTTCACAAGTCATTTCTTATGCACCACTTCATTTAAACTTAATACAAGTAGATACTAGATTTTAAAATTATTCTCCATATTTGGGACTACCACTTAATGTCCAACAGTGGACTTCAGTAAGCTGACAGCAGTAGCATGACTGGTTATTTCAGACGGTGAATTTTATGATAAAGATGAGAGCAAAACCCAGAGGACAGTCGAATTCGAAGAGCCAAAATCTTTTGAATGTGCGTTTTGAATGTGCACTCTAGTGGTCAGAATAATATTTAATATCTAACGCACTACACAGGCAAATTTGGGGCAAATTGGGTCAAAGAAAATTATCTATTCTGGATCCAAATACCGTAATCACAGGACAACTACAAAATCACGCCAAATCCTCTTTGATCCTCACAAAATATCCATGTCCACATTAAGTGTTCATAATAACAAATTGAATTGATGCGGCCGGCTGATCGGCCCACAATTAAGGCGGGTGGCTATAAATCGGCGCGTATCTGATTCGGAACATGAAAGAGGCGTTGCGACTCGACGGCGAATAACCAGTCGCGTGGTACAACGAGAGGGTTTTTTAACGATATAATTCATAATGTTTATGTAAATTATGATTTAGGAGCTATGCTTGCTTTTGAGGAAAATGATGTTAACAATTTGAGGAATAAAAAGAAAAGAATGTTCCATGATGTACCATGTTAATACATACCTAGGTTACTTATGTACGTGAATACCTTAAAAGTAAATGCACTAAAATTAGGTACACAAAATAACTAACAAAAGAACACTACGCAAACCGGGATCATCAATACAGAACAGCTGGATATGTTAAACTTATTGCTGATGTTTCATTGACTGAATACTGCTATTCAGGCTCAAAATAGTGAGTGATAGTGCGAGGAAAAGCTCAAGGTTGAGAATATGTGACGAGTAGTAGAATATGCGCTTTTAGTGTCGCTCTCATTGTACCTCTGAGCAGAAAATTATACAAATGCTTCATTCACATGTTAACATATCGTTTGACGTTCAACGCACCCTTTTGTAGCCGATTCGACGTGCTGAAGAATATATTATCAGCACATCAAAATAGCTTGCCTATTGGTCCAAATATGAGCTTATAACTCTTTTTCTTCGTATTCAGCGTATTGTTGTAAGTGTAACGCTGGCCATCTAGAGAATAGACTTTATATTCAAATGTGAAAGCTGGTGTTTGTTCTGTTTGTGACTCGGCAACTATTTTTCCTGTACATATGTCATGTGTAATTTTATAATAATATATATTAAATATTTCACTTCTTTCCAACTGTGTTTATCACTCTACTCTGCAATAACAACAACAGGTTATGTGCTACATGTGTGAAGTGTAAATATTTTGTGAAAATATTATTATTTTACTCGAAATATGGATGAGTATACTAATTCGAAAGTTACGATGGAAAAGCTGAAAGGTACCATCAACTATCGCGATTGGGCATTTCAAATGCAAAATGTACTAGTATTCGAGGATTTGTGGCAATGTATTACTGGAAAATACGAAAACTCAGGTGAGAACGCTATCAAATTAGCTCGTAGAGAGGAGAAAGCTCGAGCGAGGCTATGTTTGAGTGTTGAAAAATCGTGCTATTCTCACATTGTGCAGGCGAAAACTGCAAAGGATGTATGGGATGCCTTGCAGAAGGCTTACGATGACACCGGGTTGCATAGGAGATTGTCGTGTCTGCGAACTTTATGCTCTATTAAGCTAGAACAATTCGATAGCATGGAGATTTATGTCAACGAGATCTTGTCACTTGCTGAACAACTCAGTAGTATGAAGAAACCACTTGATGATGAATTTCTGGCTGCTATTATGCTCCAAGGGTTGCCTCAAGATTATGACCCAATGATTATGGCTCTTGAGCATTCTAGTATAGACATAACTACAGATATGGTAAAAACAAAACTTCTTCAAGATAAGAGATGGAAAGGGAGCACCGCTGATAATGGCGATGGCTGCTTATTTACACGGAATCGTAGTAATGAAAAGGCTGGCTCTCGAGGCGAGAAGAAAAATGCCTCAAGTACATCAAAACACGCTAGTACCTCGTCAAGTACGAACAAGTTGTGGTGTTGGAAGTGTCGTTCTAAAGGACATGTCAAGAAGGATTGTCCTCAATTGGACAGTAATGGAGCGACGTCAACTTCCATGGTGTTGTCTGCACTTAACACTGACAGTTCGTGGATCATTGATTCTGGAGCGACAGATAATATGTCAGGACGCCAAGAATGGTTTCAAGCTCTGGATGAGTCGTCGACTAAGGAGGTTTGTGTTGCTGACGGCAAGAAGTTAGATGTGAATGGGAAAGGTGACGTACATTTTACGGTTAACTCTCGTGGACATACGATAGATACTACTTTAAAAGATGTAATGCTTGTACCTGACCTTACTGTTAATTTAATATCTGTATCTACTCTTGCAGAAAAGGGATTTAAATTTATTTTTGATAAAAATGGATGTAACATATTTAAAACTGGTAAATTAGTTATACATGCTAGGAAAGTTGGGAGAGTTTACAGGCTCGATTCTGTGGGTAAAGTCAATCTGACAACGTCATCTACGTCTAAGGATATGATGTTATGGCATCAACGTTTAGCTCATATTAATTTTGACAGCTTGGCATCACTTAGGAAGGTAGCTAATGACATTGACTTTCAGGTTACTACTCAGAAGAAAGTTTGTGATGTGTGTCTTAAGGGTAAGCAATCCCGCGCTCCCTTCGTGACCAATCATAACAAACAGGTGGCCGAGGCGCGGCTGGCGCTCATTCACAGTGACGTCTTGGGGCCGATGCCGACTACTTCTCTCGGAGGCAAGCGCTACGTCCTCACGTTTCTAGACGACTACTCCAGGAAGGTGTTCGTCTATCCCATTGCAAAGAAGAGTGAAGTGTGTAAGTACACTAAAGATTTTATTAGACTGGTAGAGAATCAGTGTAGTGCAAAAGTCAAGGTAATGAGAACAGATAATGGCTCTGAGTACGTTAATGCTGAGTTGACGGACTTTCTTAAAAAGAAAGGCATTGTACATCAGCTAACGGTACCATATTCTAGTCAGCAGAATGGATCCGCCGAGCGCCTGAATCGTTCTTTACTTGACAAGGTCAGATGTCTACTGTATAACGCAAATCTCGATGACAAGATGTGGGCAGAGGCTGTAAACACTGCGGCGTTTCTGATCAACAGATCGCCAAGCTCGAGACTTTCTGGTAGATTACCAGAGGAAGTGTGGAGTGGTAAGAAAGTGAGCCTTAAAAATCTGCGTGTCTTTGGTTGCGAGGCATTTGCTCATGTAGATGACTGTAAACGTAAAAAGTTAGACCCCAAAAGTAGAAGGCTAATCTTTTTAGGTTACTGTGATAACGTCAAAGGATATCGTTTGTTCAACCCTGATGACAATAAGATCGTTGTATCACGTGATGTAGTGTTCAACGAATCTGTGTTTCCAGGGAGAAAATCTAAAATAGGGCCAAAACGTGTGTTTGAACCTATTTATCTTACAGGAGGTGATGATGAGAGGGAGATGCTGGAGACTACGTCGGTTGAGGCGGAGCCAGATACAGTTCCTGCAGAATCACCAAATCATCCTGTTGAGTTGGAGTGTGAACGCGAGGCTAGTAAAGATTCGGTAACGTCGCCTGAATTGGCACCAGAGTCTACTAGTACACGATATAACCTACGTCCACGTATGCCTAAGACAACCTGTAACATAACTAACGTGTGTAATGTGACAGAGCCCATAGAGCCACGTACTGTCAAAGAAGCTTTAAAATGTGAAGATAAAGAGTTATGGCAGAAGGCCATGAAAGAGGAAATCGATTCTTTTGTCTTACACGGAGCTTGGGAGCTTACTGATAAACCGGTTGACAAGAACGTCGTTAAAAATAAGTGGATTTTTACCCTTAAACGAGACTCGGATGGGAACATTACACGTTATAAGGCAAGGTTGGTAGCTAAAGGCTTTACTCAAAGATATGGTGAAGATTTCCAAGAAACTTTTTCACCGGTCGTTCGTCATTGTTCTATACGATTGTTGCTATCTCTGGCAGTAGAAATGAAACTTAAAATTGATCATTTGGACGTGCAGACAGCATTCCTGAATGGAGATTTGCAGGAGGAGATCTTTATGCAACAACCGGAAGGTTTCATATGCCCTGGGAGTGAGAACAAAGTCTATAGATTACGAAAGGCTATTTATGGGTTGAAGCAAGCATCGCGATCCTGGTACCAAAAGGTAAAAGATGTCTTACTTTCTTTGGGATACAGACAGTGTAAACAAGAGGACTGCATCTTCACTAAGAGATCAGGTGCGTCGATTGTTTTTATCGCTCTGTATGTTGACGATTTTTTCGTGTTCTATAATGATAAACGTCTGGCTGAGACGTTAAAAAGTTCTTTGTTAAATGTTTTTAAACTCAAAGACTTAGGCCCGGTACGAAACATGTTAGGTATAAAGGTAGAACGTGATGCAACTTCCATCAAACTTAGTCAGGAAAAGCGGATTGACAATATGTTAGATCGTTTTGGCATGACAGACTGTAAGCCTGTAAAGTCTCCCATGATAACTAATGTTAGTTCGATCATTGAGAGTTCTAATAATGTTACAAATAACGTTATAACAAAGTTTCCGTATCAAGAGTTGATTGGTAGTCTTATGTATTTATGTGTAACTACGCGACCTGACATTTCGTTTGCCGTGTCATATTTAAGTAAATTTAACAGTTGTTATACGGAATTCCATTGGAATCAAGCTAAGCGTGTACTGCGATATCTTAAAGGTACTAAGCAAAAGGCTTTGGTATTTAAGAAGTCGAATGTAGTTCCCGTTCTTGAGGGTTATTCTGACGCAGATTGGGCGGCAGATCCTGACCGTAAGTCGTACACGGGGTATGTGTTTAAATACGGCGGTAATTCGGTATCTTGGGGTAGCTATAAACAGTCTTGCATATCGCTTTCGTCCACCGAGGCGGAGTATTGCAGCTTGAGCGAAGCGAGTAGAGAAGCGGTGTTCCTACAAGCTTTAATTAAAGCTGCAATACGTATCTACTGATGAACGTTCCGGAAAACGCTAAATTATGGACCGACTCAATTGAAACTACCTTCTGTTAGCTGAGTATTAGAAGATATTTCTTTAATGCAATTTAAAATAGGTGTCGCCAGCACGCAAAAACAAATGTTTTAAATAGACGGTGAATCGACGCAAGAAAGTAGCCAACATTTACAATTTCAATGAAATACTGTATCAAAATAGACAAGCCCCACCGTAGGCTAAGATTCTCTCCACAAAAAATATCAGAAACCTTCACCTTTTCCAAACAGAAGCCACTGTTAAAGATTCCGCATTTGATATATTTGAGCACAATAAATATTGTTACAAAAATGGGGAAACAGAGACATAAATAATGTTCGGTATCGGGCCGAACTCGTAAATATCGGGTCGTGAGAGCACCCTACCCACAGCGCCTACTGCCTCTAGATACAGCGGAAGATGGAAATTTAATTTCGATTTTAGTTCTGTTAGAGTATGATTTAGTTCGACTGCAAGGTGCTGTTCATTATTTTAGCTTGGAGAATGTTTTACGAAATATATTGCGGGTTGGTTACATGAAATCATGTTAAATTGGGATTGAACTTTTTGAGTCAAATAAATCTAGCATGTGCGGCTTTCCATCTCTTTATGACTATTGGGTTCTTCTTTGATTTTTATTTGTGTTCTAGAAGGTTTTTGAAAAGTCTTCACCAAACGCTTTTATAGCTCTGCCTTTTTATCCCTGTCTGTATTTGTGACCACTGAAGAGTACAAATTAAATCTAGAGAACGCTCCAAAATTCAACGACAGTCCAAATTTAGATAAAATCATCTACCGACCAGTAAATACTATAATTTATTATTGTACAATCCATCCTAATGACCAGTCACATAAAACAGAAATGCTCGCTGGCGCATCAAACAACACGCGAGCCAAAATGAAACCATCAACCATGCAATAATCATCAATTCAACACCTGAATCATGTCACCGACGCCATTCCACATAAATTACTAATAATATGTTTGTATAGCGGTCTCATATTGTCTGCCGGCTCTAAATCACTGTTGCAAATCAGTGTTACAAATCATTGTTGGTACGGCCGGTGATTTCGGTACGACATAATGCATTCTGTGTTTAATAATGATGTCAAATACCTTTGTGTTATCGTAGATCTAATGGTGTTTGTGAGTATAGAGGATGTATAGGATGTTTAGTGACAAAGCTGTTCCGTACTTTCACAGGTTGTTAGAAGCACAAAGGTGAATTAAGCATACGTTTTTCACCTGCGTCTTCAAGTATCATTGGAGACTGCCTTTTCAGAGACAATTCAGCTTGTTGGCAATTTTATCAAATCCTTTCTCAATCTCTTTCTTTTCCTTGACACCATAATTTGTTCCCCTTAAGAATTATTGACCTAAGACTACCTGAAGTCTTCAAAGATGGACTTCGACTTTATCCTTCACTTCATCGACAACCTCGTTCGTCCTGCATAGTCCACGGCAGCATAAACAAACAGCATGACTGTACCATTAGGTTAGTAACCAAACTATTCGTACAGCCGACACAGTTTGTTCAGCCGTTCGTTACCGCACTAAATCACGCACGATTGCATTCACACACATATATACTCGTTCACAGTATATATCCGTGCATGTTGCTGTAAATGTGCAAAACTTTTGGAGGAAACGACACAAATTCTGTCATGCAATTTCCTTAAAGTTTTTGGTGAACTTTAGATTTGAGGGAGCCAATAAAATCTGGCTGTCTTAGGTCCTGTGCACACCACGTTATATAAACGCGCCATTGACGCGCGTTTAAAAAAACGTGCGTGTTAACGCAGCCTGTAGACCTTTGCACACCTGTATAATTTGTACTGTTATACTGTTGTATTTTAATTTTATGTTGTACATAATAAATAGTATTCTATTCTATAAATTCAATACGCGTTTGAACCGATACAGACGTGCGTGTGTTGCAATACAGACACAATGCAAACGCGCATGTGTATCGATACAAACGCGCTGGCATTTTGCGTTTTTAAGCAGATACTCGTAAACAGTAGCAAGATTGCGTCGGTCCAGCCAGCATTGATTGCATGCGCTTTGTTATTAATTTAAAAAAAAGGATGAAGAAAAATTACCGACGTTATTGGGTACACCCATTTACAAGCAAGAGAAGATTGTGTAGACATTATACAACAACGTTTCTAAAATTAATAGGACATGAAAAAAAAAAAATCAAATTGTTATCGAAAGTCGTAATAATCATCAAGAACTTCTTGAAATTCTTAAACCGGATTTAATTAACTCGTCAAAATACAGTGCTAAGATCATGTATATCGATACAAACGCTATACTAACGCGCGTGTGTATCAATACAGACGCGGCGGTTATAAATTATCTACTAGAGCCTAAGCAGAGCGAAAATAAATATGATGAACAATCAGCTTTATAAATCACAGAAATGTACATGGGACAGAATAACGTACCTAAAACTTTATGTCAATTCACTGGAAAGTCATAGTGGAAATATGTAAAGCTTTGAAAGTTATTGTCACTTCTCCACGCCCCAAAGTAAGACATGAGCGCTGCACACAATTTTCTGTGTAATTTCTAATATCGAATTCTAAACTGCTCAGTTATTTTGTTGAATACTCATGTATGTTGAAATTTCGAGTTGCAGCCTTTTTCCATCATCATCATCATTAACTGTCCTTATCACGCGCATCATATCTCCATCTTCCATCTCCTTCTTGCAGCCTGCTTACCAGACAGAACTTTTGTTTAAACTCTTCCTGTCATAGTCCAACTGCTGGACATAAGCATCTTCTAATCGAAGCAGTAATTCCCGGTCTTCTACCTTCCGCCATCCACGCTGACAAGCTTCTTAAATTATGCTTGTTGCTAACAGTGAAGTGATGCTGAAACTATTAATAATTCTAGTTTCGAGCATACACAGCAACATAACGTACACATATGGTAGTGTTGGGACAATGCGAGCTCGATGTCTCGATATGAGCGAAATATGCTAAATTCAATAAAGCTCACGACCCGCAGGTGCGTAGGGTTGGCTGAAAAAGTTTGTTTATGTCATAGTGAACCACATGAAACATGAAGTCATGGACACCCATATCCATGTGTGGAAGCTACACAGCTTCCTATCATCATCATCATCATTTCATCCTGGAATCACTCAGCTTATGGTATACCTATTCGTTTGTCACGATTCTTGATTTCTTGCGACTCTCATCCAAAACGTTCTTCTTATTCAGTGTTTTTAATCATTTTGTTGATAGAATCTAGTCATTGTGAATAGCCATCACTTCAGTTTCGTTTTAGTTTTTTTGTAAACCCGTAAAACAGCTATCCATTGAACCTATCGACAGTTACAAACAAGAGCGATTGGCAGAGGAAACAAATTTCAAAGCAGCAAATGGGCCAAACTTCGCCTGAGACCCGTTACGTACTCTATCGCCACAAGGGCATTTGCATACACGCTAGACGTGCGTTTAACAATACCTTCCCATTCTAGCTTTCCCTAACTAATGTCCTGATGATGATAACACACTATCACCACAACACAGTGGCAACCCTGAACACCGATGTGCGATAGTGCGGGTCACGCGGTGATTTACCGCGCCATAGATTATCGGCGCACGCGCTGCCGGCCGCAGAGCCATTAACGTCGCAATGATATGCTTGTACAGGGGTAGGCAGTAGCTCAGGTTACCACGTGAAAGTGGAATTATTGTCTGGTAGATTTAGGAGGAACTTCATGTCCAAGAATTGGCTGCTTTTTTATTTTTGGTAACACACATGAGCATTTGATATCGAATTTCAAATATTAGGTATATTTCTTCCTTCAAACTCATGAACGCATACAATTTTGACTAGGATACTTTTTTTGGAGCCGTGATTGAGTTTAGATTGTTTCATAAATAACAGATGGCTGTTGATTAAATATATATTTAGAAAGTGAAAGGAATAACCAACGAATAGGCATAAACAAGTAAACACACATTAAAATCAACACCATTATTCTAGAAACTGCATTAAAAAACAAATAAACTTAATGTAGTAGTCAAAAGGTTGTACGACACTGATCCAAAATGACTAAATAGTAAAATAAGCTTTCCCTTCATTTATGATACCTCTAAAATATTCAAAAACTTCAATAAGAATTTAGAGGCTCATTAAAAAAAGATTTTAATACTCGTACCTAAACCTCACTTAAAACTTGCTAAACTTACCTTAATGAAATTAATTTACTCATGAATTTCCCCCCTCTTAAATCCTCAATTCCCATCAAAATCAAGGAACGTTCCTACATAATATATAATCTACATTCCGAGCCGTTTATTAAAATCTTCGTACGTGATTAAGATGGCACAGTCTCCCCTCATCTCTGTTAATTTGACAAATAGGCGTCGAAATTGTCGCTTTGAGGCCTCAAGGATGCTTCGAATCTCCGCCCATCCGAGACGGGGATTTGTATGGGAGGTAGAATGCGATTTTGATAGATAGGGCATGGTTTATAGAAGGCTTTCGTGGTATGAGATACAGGACATAAAGTTTATTTTCTTTAGAAAAGGGGAGTGTTACAACACCAACCTGTTCGGGGCTACTGCCCAGTATTGTTATCAGATATTTCTGTACGTAGGTCAGTCCTGTGGGACGCTCAGCTTGTGCCATGCAGAAATTTGTGTGACGCCAGGTATGAATGGTTCATAACGACGCGACACCAAAGTGACACCAAAAGTAATTATTCTGAAAAGCCGCCAGACATCATCATCGTTGTGCCTCTCAATTTATTCTCAACTTTTGTTTTCGTTATTTATTGTATTGTTTGTGCTTATCAGTGCTTACTAACATAGACTAACAGTTTTTGAGTCATGGATACTCTAACAAAGAAAAAATCTATTTTGTTCTGGTCCGATGCAGCAGGTCCTTGGCTTCCATTTATATTTTATTTATTTCCTTTGACTGGTTATATCTACATCGTTCTTCCTTTAAAGAAACGCTTTAGTAATTTGTTACCTACCTATGCGTGTTTGTGTGCAATGAAAACTTGTTCTTTTTCTTGACTCTATGTGCAAGTATCCTCTTAATCTTTAATTACGGGACTTCTTAAGAACAGGCGCCATATTATCGACCAAATCATTTCTTAACTCCACATCAACTTTATTTTCCACGTCATAAGATTCAAATTCTTTAAACAAATGTATTGATAAGTTGGTGCTGATGAGGCCTGAGTGGTGACTTGAAATAATGTTGAGTGCTACCGTAGTTAGTAGGGGGCGTGGTCTACTTACGTCACGGCGTCCTTATGTGAATTGGACCATAATTAAATGTTGCTGAAGTGACCTGAAATAATTTTAAAAATGAAGTTAAGAGTGCCTCTTAGCATGTAGGTATTCATGTATCAGAAATATCAGCTTGCAGGGAGTTTGAACAACGCTGTAGTTTATGGAAAATGTCCAGCTACAATGATGAGATAAAACGTCATCATAGACTACTTCTGATGGCATTATAAGTGAGTGATTGAAGCTAATGCGAGTATAATACCCATAGCCATAAAGTGATGCTGTCTCATATTACAAGTGCTGGAAACCACACAGTAGATCATGACTCAGGATGTTAGCAGACTCTTCACGAAGCCGTCAAACAAGCCGCAAAAATTATTGCTGGGAAACGACTTTTTTTTTGGGGTGAAAAATCATGTTTTGTGGTAGAATTCAATGTCACTCAAAACATTGTGCTGATGGATGGCTCGAATAGTATGGGGGTAAAACCTTGTATTAAAAAACTTTGATCCACAATATCTCCGTAACTTAAAGGTTCCCAGGTATGGCTACAGCAAAAAAAAAATAATCGCAATGACGGGGAGAACCATTCGGCTTCGTTAAGAGGTTTTTTTCACACTTTAAACGTACTACCACCAATAATATGGAACAGATATATCTGTACCATGCTCGAACGGTGTTGGAGATGTTCTCAAAGTCTCACACGTCTTTGACTTTTTGGTTCTAGTACATAACAATGACACAAATACATAACATCCAAAAGTTACACTGAGGTGGGACCTAATAGTGCACACAAATTTCGTCAGTTATGTTGAAGCCCCATGTGACAGGGGGTGAGCCTATCGACATCAACTGGGCTCAAATCCAGACTCTGTGGCTGCTACTGAGAATAACTTCGAGTAGTCCTATCGGGTTTTTTTTTTGGACAATGCTAGACCCAGGAAACGAACCCAGATCCATATGCTCAGCAATCACGAGTGCGACCACTAGACCAACCGCATATACAGGGTGATTGGTAATTGGGTCCAGGCCTCGGCATTTTATGGTGTAAAAGTGGAACATTTCAAGGAAAACTTTAAAAGTTCGATTTCTCAAAAACCACCCAGTTTGGACCCCAAGTTATCGGGTCAACATTGTTAAAAATAAGGTTTAGTATTCCTCATTTCAAGGCCTGCACCGAATAACCAATCACCCTGTCTATCTAGCTACTAAAGTAGGGCCAATTTAATAGATAAAATTTGACATCTGTCAGTTCAAAGTAAAGATTACCTTTTTGCCATAGCATTATCACAATAAATATGTAATCGTTATTGAAAAAAGTTAAGCAATTGTGGAGTTCTTACTTCGAAAAAATCATTAACACTTTCTGGCAGCCGTTACAAAGTGACATTGTTGTATTTTGAAGAAGTGTCAAATGTAATCTCATAATTTGGCCCTACTGTTATAAAACGCTGTTTCCCCAACCCCATGCCAATGTGACCATCCCATAAGAAGAAATCACGAACAGCTAGATTACTATAAGTTAATTCTTTCTTTATTATACTTTTTCAGCCCGCCATAACAAAAGACTTCTCTATGTACATAATACATAAACAAATAAGTACATACCTAATACTTGTTTGTGCTGCTATTAGTGAGTTGTGGACTGAAGTGTCGTTGTGACGAGGGGCTCGTTAGTGATGGGCGGGGCAGCGCAGCACTAGTGAGATTTATTTAAAGAGAATTGTATGACTGAGTATTTGATTTCATTTGTTTGGTTATTAAGAGAGAGAAGGATCCAGAAACAAGTATTTCAAAACGTGATAATACAAAAATTTTGGTTGTTAAAATGTCTTGGCAAGTAAAGGATCTGACAAACTGATACGTACCAATGACTGCTGAAAGTAGAGTTTCTTGTCGGTTCTTCTCCAAAGGAACCAAACCGTACACCTTCTATCGACGTTTCATAAGTACCCATGTAGACCTTTGTGAAATAAAATATTTAGATTTTGTAAGCTGACATATCTTCAGTAGTAATTCCAAGTATCTGCTGCTGCGAAAAGAAAAATCAATACAGCAATTTTCATGTTTTACTGTAAGTAATGGGCGAATACGACGATGACGACGATCGATGAGACGATGCGTTGGAAGACCTCCCACTAGGTGGACCGATGACCTGGTGAAGATTGCTGGAATCCGTTGGATACGTGTCGCACGGGACCGGTCAATGTGGCGACACTTGGGGAAGGCCTATGTCCGGCAGTGGACGTCTTTCGGCTGAAATGATGAATGGGCGCATTAAATAGGGATGAATAATAGATTCTGTAATAACTGATTGTAATGACGATGACCGACATTAAAAGAAAACCCAAACTCTGTATTACAAAGCATGTTAAATCGAAGATTTTCTGTATAATTCCTTTCATAATTTGGCTTCCTATTACAGTATGGTTACCTTCCTTCATTTTGATAGTAACAATCTTCTTCTAAGAAATCACCCAATATTTTCCTCAGCTACTTCAATAATACCAGGAACACATACATTACCAGAAGCTCCCTCAATCACAGAGCCAAGCAATTTCCCTTAACAGGCCTCCCGTAGTGACAACGGGGCGTGTCATCCCGCCTTCTACGACAAATTATACACTGCCGCCCCAAACCGACGACAATGGTGCCCTCGCCTTTCACACACTTCAATGTATAACGATCACCATTGTTTGTAACGCCAGGAGGTAGTATTTAAAGGAATGTAGGTACTGAATAGATTCAACCGTGTTTGTTTGAAAATATTGGTGTTTATTCTTTTTAAGTTTTAATGTGGTTTTATTGATGGCAGAATTGCTTGTTGTTGTTAAGAATTTATGAGTATTGTCGGTTATTTTCACGCCTCCAGGTTTTGATTGTATTGTTTTGATGTAGTACCATAGCCCTTTCGACTAGAATAGACTTTCTACTCTCTCCGTTTCTAGAGCCGAATTTGAGTTTATCTCGTTTATACCTCATAACCTCTACATATAGTCGTCATCATCATTCTCTTACACTTATCCCAATTTATTTAGGATCGGCAAAGTATTACTTCTCTGTTACTCTTCTTAGCAGTCAGTCCTTTCTGGTCAGATCGTGCATTTGAACAGTGCCTCTTTTAGCTTGTTTTAGTAATCAATAACTCAAACTAGTTGAAAAAATAAAACCGGCCAAGAGCGTGTCGGGCCACGCTCACTGTAGGGTTCCGTAGCTTCCCAGACCATTAAAAATACCAACATTTTTCGTCAGCAAAAATAACTTTGTTTTTCATAGTATTTGTATGAAAAACAAAGTTATCATTTGCGTTTTATTGAAAAAGTGCTATATAACTCAAAAACTATTCAACTCATCAAGTTGAAAATAATTTTCCTAGAAAGTTCATATAAAGGTCTACTTCTGTGATTTTTTTCATATTTTTTAAACTTATGGTTCAAAAGTTAGAGGGGGGGGGGACACATTGTTTTTGACTTTCGGAGCGATTATTTCCTAAAATATTAATATTATCAAAAAATGATTTTAGAAAACCCCTATTCATTTTTAAATACCTATCCAACAATATATCACACGTCAGGGTCAAAATTAAAAAAAAAATCGCTCCCCACTTTACGTCTGGGGGAGGTACCCTAATAAAAATGTTTTTTTAAATTTTTATTTTTGCACTTTGTCGGCATGATTGATATACATATTGGTACCAAATTTCAGCTTTCTGGTGCTAACGGTCACTGAGATTATCCGCGGACAGACAGACAGACAGACAGACAGACAGACAGACAGACATGGCGAAACTATAAGGGTTCCGTTTTTTGCCATTTGGCTACGGAACCCTAAAAAAGACTTTTTACCTAGTTCAGTCTGTCCATTTCCAGGTCATTCTAAGAGTCCATATTTGAATTCAATTTGTGTATCGATACAATTTAAGTTATTTCAATAGCTCGTTACTCCAAAACAAAATATGACAATAGATGCATTCAGACCGACTTATTCAAATATAGCCTTGAATACAAAGTAAGCTGAAACAGATCGTCAAACGTTCAAATAAGTTATACAAAATAAAATAGCAAGGAATGGCTGAAAGAAACGCATTACTTTATTCTCAGGAGAAACTCCGAGAAACACAAGCATACTTGGAATGTTATCACTGCAATGTTTCTACTTTGTGCGATATTGCTATTACTGAGAAGTAAGGAAGATGTTTCTGTTCAGGGTTAGAGATGAATAATGTTTTTGTTTGTTTTCGTGACTTCCTTGATAATGGCCTGGTTAGATGTTTTAAATTCGATTTTTAAAGAATACAAATAATTTACAAACGACGTAACATGACGTGTGCAACAATCGGGCCGATCAAAAAATTGACCCGACTCTGGTGAGATCAAACCCAGTAGACTGGCTACGGACTCCAGACTTTTGACGGAATCCATAGCTAGTTTTGCACTCCAATTGCAAAACTTTTGCACTCAAATTTACAATCCATTGTTTATTGATTTTACCCGCAGCTCCGGTCGTTTTATAAATTGTCGTAAAATATCTCACGTTGTAGATCCCAGTCCCAAGCGTAGTTCCTCATTATGAGGATGTAGCTTGTAGTGAAAGAATTTTCGAGATTGAAGTAGTCCCGAAGACTATAAACTATTATTATATTTTTATAAAATTTATATAGATTGCTAAGACTGCAGTCAATAGCGTCAAATAAACGGTAAAAAATAAGCTTAAGTACCCTCAAAATACGAACACTGCAATTCATTGTTGGACATAGGCTTTTCCCATATAAATGAATAACCATACGTAACATAACATAACCATTATTAACATTGGCTACTTACCCAAGGCCTCGACTCAAGCCCAACTAAAATAGCCATACATTCCCATGTTTCCAAGATGAAGAGCAGACATAATTTGGAAGAAAACTGCTGGTACACTGTGCCCAGTCTAAATAATAAAACGCTGGCGTTCAGCCTAGGTATGAATCTAGGGTGTAACAAGACAGCCAAGCTGTTATGTTTTGAGATGCTGACTATCATTGGTTTTAGATTCTTATTCGCTTTCGAGTTTATTTCTGGGTCAGGTCATGTCTGGTCAGGTCCTTAAGGACTTACCTTCTTGTTCTTAGCGTGTAATAGGCTACTTGAATTAGGCAAAGTTTTCGGCTACGAGTCTGGAACATCAGTAGCGTGTAGTTCTTCCTAATTTTGCACCAATGTTTCCTGGTATTCCATTTAACTTTAGACAGCTAGACTGTTCCCGAAGCCGTTAACCAAGCATTCTGCAAGTACATCAAACTAAGTAACTTTATAAAAACAAAAATGCTGCAATATTAACTTTTTTTTTTTTGATGAAAAATCACGTTTTTCTGTAGAACTCAATGTAACGCACTTAAAACAATACTGCTGGATGGATTGGATAGTACGGGTTGTGAAGGTGTTAAAAGTAACTAATCAAAAATATAACGAGTACGTTAAAAACATGTATTTTTTGGGAAACTGAACATGTCATGGGACTTTGACCCCAATATCTCCATAACAAAAGGTTCCCAGGTATATAGAACAAGTCTTTACACCCTGTATTATGGGTTTATCTGGAAAATATTAAAACACACGAATATTTATTAGCAATTGCAAGATAAATCTATGTGAATATTATTGAGGAACTCGTGGCTAAATAATAACAGCGCTCGGGTCAATTTTTAGGTTAAGCCGTGTTTGCCTAGGATGGTCTGTGAATGGTTGACCTGCACCCCTTACATACCGATTTTCCTTCGTGCCTCGGAAAGCACGTTAAGCAGTTGGTCTCGGCTGTCATTTGTAGATCTTTGACAGTCGTTATAGGTAGTCAGTGACCCAAAAAGTCTGACAACCAGTCTTACCAAAGGGTATCGTATTACCCACTAACTGGCTTGTGGAGGTCAAATAAGCAGTCACTCCGTGTAAAATACTGGTATTCAACTGCATCCGGTTAGACTGGAAGCCGACCCTAACATAGTTGGGAAAATGCTAGGCAGATATTATGGTACATGTTGTAAATTATTTCTCAGTTCTCATCATTGACAGCTTGACTTCACCCACTGCTGGGTATAGGCCTCTCTTTGCTTGTGACAAACTCCTCGTTCTTGTGCCAGTCTCATCCAGGATATTTCCGAGATGGCAACAATGTCGTGTGCCCCATCTCGCCACCGGACGACCGACACAATTTAGAGTTTTACAATTCTTAATAATATTTCTCTCAGATAATACTAACTTTTTTTTTTCGGACAAGCCCGCCACACACGTCCAAACTACTGTAACTCCTGAAAGCCAGAATCAACAGTGGCGACCACCAGAAAAGCGCAAAAAAAAAAAAAAACTTCAGTGACTAGAAATTAAAGTATTACTGTTATTTCCTTTCGATAATTTTTCCCGGTGATATTTCAGTTTTGTGGTCATATGGAATTCCCTCAACAACCTTCTTCTTCTTCAACCCTTGGCCACCCAATGCTGATTGTAGGTCTTTTTCAAACCACAACAATATTAATTCCTAAATCGAGAAACCCTAGTACCCGCAATGTTTTTCATACCATCCAGCCTGGGTCGTACGGCTGCGTAATGGTCGAGTCACTGCCAAAATAAATGTTGCTTAATACGCTGAAACTTTTGAAATATGTCCTGTTTAAATGTGCCGCTGAAAGCCCCATAATTTTCCCCTTTATGTTACAACTTCGGGGGCCTTTTTGTTGGCGCGTGTATCTTTTTTATTGTTTAGCGTTTTCTGCGACCGTCTTTTGTTGTTGTTTAATGTTATTTCTAGATGTTGTGCTTGAGTTATGGCTCTGAGATTGTGTTGGGTGGAGGTTTTTTTAATTTTGGCAATTGTGGGAAGAAATATTGTGGGAATCGTTATGTTGGCTTATCATACTGAGGTTTTATTATTAGTTATATTACCCGGTGACTGGGCAATCGTTATACGACAGTTGCAACAAACGAAATTGAAGGCTTTGATCCCGAATCTGATGATTTGATGTTAATAAAAATATCCAATCAAGTTATAGCATTTGTGTTGAATTCTAATTATAACAGTAAACATTTATTTCGGAGACACTATGATTGAAGACCTACACAGTGTTGAAACTGTTAATCAAAACATGAATATTCAATCATCAACACGAAAAACAAAACGTTCAAAGCCTCCACAAGCCGGTTACCTCCCAACCAGTTCCCGTCACCATAACTTAAAACTATCAGCATCACAAAGTTCCATCAACAAATAAAACCCGACCCGACTCCATTGAAAAACTTCCTCACGTCTATAAAATACACTGAATGTAGCAATTCCAGCAATAGAGACATACAGATACGATATCTTCACGGCTCGCACTTAAGTGGCTATTACAGATAGGGAATAGCATATAACCGATACTGCATGTGCACCACTGATGGCCTATTTCCATACCTATTGGAGCCTCAATGGGTCTGCTTGATACCGTCATTTTATCTGCTGGGTTTGTTTTCCATTTAGATGACGCTGTTCACCTTCGCCCTAACTTTGTCTGAGCGGTTAGTGACACTGTGTGGCTCAGTGTTTTGCTGTGTCCAGGTTGTAGTGCCTCCTACGTAATACTTTGGTTAGAGGTAACAATGGGAAGAAGATGCGTATGTTTTCGTATCGAAGATAGTTGGATTGTCTGCAGATAGTGCCAACACGAAGGTGTAAATTTAAATTGGTCTGTGTTTATGTTTATGTTAAGGTGGTAGAAGAGTCTGCTATCGTTTGCTCTGAAATATTTTAGACTGGTCTCGATTGTGTTTAATCTTTTTCCTTATTACTTATTGTGTGATAACTTGAGTTCTGTACAAGCTTTAAAATGTATACACAGTTTGTTGCGTCAGAAATTACTTTCAGATATTTTATTGTGGAGCCGGCCAGCGATCCTGACTTACATTGCTCTGCTCTAGACAAGATATGGATAGGAAATTGAAGGTGTTAAGGTTTACACTATTAATATGAAGTTGGAGTCTCGTTAAATCAACATTATAATAATCATCAGCCTAGCTGGGACACAGGCCTCCTCTCTATGAGAGGTAATGAGCTATAATCCACCACGCGGGCCCAGTGCGGGTTGGTAGATGTAACATATCTTCGAATCAGGATAATAATCTAAAGAAATCATCTTATCACCTTTCGTGCACGCCTTACTGCCAAACTGCTTTTCAAGTGCATTCAAACTATCTTCATGATCTTAGATACCAGTATCTGCATAATGTCCTCTATACCACTTTCATCATCATCAAAAATCATCACCCAGATAAAGCCCCATCAAAAGCCTCTATCAACACGTCACCAGCGGCCATATCTGGTCATAAACCACGGGAACATTATCGCCGACCCCCAAACGGCACAGGATAATATTATTGGATTTACGAGGGCGTGATCCGGCGTATGATTTACGTCTTCCTTTGCCGATAAATTATAACGTGATAGTGTTGCCGCTACTATTGCGACGCGATGTCGATTTCAATTTGGAATACTTTTGAACGGATTTAGTCATTGAATTTGATTATTGAGCCTTTTGTAAGATTGGTCTCTTTTAAAGATTTAGGAAATGGTTTTTAACTTTTTTTGTTATTGTGTGTATTAACACATCACATTTTTTGATATCGTTCGATTTTCAAAAGTTGAGAGTTAGTGTTTTTTGGTTTAAAATGTTTGTGAGGTTGATCATTTTGCTAACGAATAATAATTAGAAGTATAACTACAAAATATACGATCCTTGAATATGAAATTTAAAGTCGCTATACCTGTAAAACATGTCACACTAACAGTCAAACCTACAGTAAAGAATAAATGAAGTCAAACTATACTACATATTCATGGTAACAATCTTTTTAATCATGAGAAACGGACGACAACGTATTTCAAACAGCTGCAGCAAAACTTGATGAAACATAAATCTATGAACCGAGAGCTAAAGCAAAACCGAACGCAATGATACATGAATTGAATGAAATGAATATTAATACACCCCCAAATCCTCTTGCTAATCACCACACAAACAAACACACAAAAGTATCGAACGGTAGTATTTACGAGCGAATCTCAACCCGTACAATGCTATCAGGATCTGTTCACCCTGGGCCAAACAAAGACCATTCATCCGCCGATGCAGCAACAAGATTATCATATTTAATGGCTCCACACATTATTTATGCCACGCCGCCACGTAAATTTACATTCAGTTACGCCTTTAGATCTCAATATGGGTGGACTGATAGCGGGGTTGCTAGTTCCAATGTAGTGTCGGGGTTATTTGTTTTATGAAGGGCTTTGGATTTATGGTCTTGTCTTGGTCTAAGCTAAAAGTTGGTATCGTCTTCTCATCTTTTGGTAGGTTGGTGAGAAGGTGATTTTTTTACTCCGTTTAGTGCAATAGTAACAAACTCTATGTCATCATCACCTTTTGGAACTATATAGACTTCATCATCGATGATCACGTTGGCTTTCCATGTCTTCTCATTTTGTAGAAAGCTATTTAAAAGCTTTTGTTTCCACTACAACAGTCTTGAACGCACCACCTGTAGCCAGCACCATTTGGAAATCACCATCAATGTTTAAATCAACGTGTTGATCATATTTGTTTTCTTTTGGAAGATTTAAATTCTCAATTTTGGAGGTCTATGTTTCAGTTCACCAAATAGTACATGCGACTGCAACGTGTTATGGCTGAATTTCAACAACATTTACAACACGTTCCTAAAACATGTTTACATTTGAAAGGACGCGAGCTTTCATTCAACTCCATCGAAGTGCAAACATTTATGTCTAGACATCGGCTTTAAATGTTTACAAGCGGTCCCGTATATTGGAAACAACCCTTCGGTTTAATATAAATGGTAAGGCTAGTGTGTTGTCGCCTACTTTATTGGATGTCTGCCTTATTCGGTGACATACACGACTTGACATTCAATGATGGTTGCTTTTGAGAACATTGTCTACAAGGATGTTGTCGTTGCTACCTAAGAACCCAACTATCATGACAGCATTATTTTCGGTAGCAGGTTACATCAAGATGAATTTTTAGCATCATACATCTCTTCAATACTTAAGTGTGTCTTTGTACTATTTAAAAAAAAGAATTTTGACATAATTTGAATGCATTTAGCTTTATTATGAGTTTAATTCGTAATTAAACACATTCTGCTTGGGCATCATTCTATCACGATTAAATTATATTTCCTTAATGAACTTTCCAACTTTCTTCCAAATCATGGTTTCAATATTTTTGCTAGCATTTTCTTCTTCGATCCTCAAGAGTATCTTTGATCTTTTGTTTTTTTTTTCTCTTCATACTTCCATTTCCTTCCAAAGACTTCTAGACCTCATACACACCATTTCATTTATATTTGATTTCCTCTCTCTCGAAGTCTCGCAACCCTAGCAACACTGCCTTAACATGCGTTGAGCATTCAGCCTCCGGTACATTGAAATTTAATTGTACCTGAGATATACGATTGAGATGTGCTAACGTATGGCTGTTCAGATTTATGGCTCCGAATATTTATTTATACAACGTTGTTTATAGATGGATAAGGAAAATTAAGATTAATTGCTGATTGGCTACGGTGATATTTGGTTGTAATTACAGCTTATGGCGATATAAAATCTCTACTATTTCTTTAATCCTAAATCTTTGTATCTGTAGCTATCTCCAACAGTATATTACATTTAGTATAGGTAGTTTATTGTTTGCTCTGTTTGTAAAGTACTATTTTTGTTATCAGCATTCACGTAAATAGGTCATATTACTATACTCTGTACATCATTCGCCCGTCCTGAACCTAATTTATTTGGAGTCCGCGTAGCAAGTATTCTTCTTCGATACAGTTTTTATTCGTCATCATGTCACCTCTTTTCTAACGATGTCATCTTTCACCTAGTTTATCCATCGTTTCTTTGGTTCTCCACTTTCATAACCATCTATCTACACCCATACCCAAAATATCTTCCACAATCATGTCTATACTTTCTTTTGTGATTCTGGGTTTACTATGTTTTTCAATCTCTTGCCTAATATTATATATATTTATATATTATATATATTAATTAGTATGTATTTACAAACAAAAAGTATATATGTAGTATATCAACTATCTGGTGTCCACGACACAAGCCTTGCTTTGTGTGGCACTAGATGGCACTGTGTGTTAATGTCCAGCGATATTTATTTATTATATACTGAATTCCTAATTCAGGATCCATTTTTCATTTTCTTGTTGGCGCACACAGAAACGATGTGAAAATTTTAATTACTTAAACAACATTAAATTTGTCAAGTAACACCAGCTGTAAAACCTGTATGTACGTCATCTACCACTTATAAAGCAGCAATAACAACATACAAATTACTTCAAAGTTTCCTTCCTTTTCAACAAGCCAAGTTAAAAGCAATACAAAAAACATAGTTATTAACAAGTCTAGGTACAATTTATTGCGTTATAACCGCCTGTTAACGTAGCCAGTAATTACGATCGATATTATTTTAAAATTCATAAGTTGGCACAGTGTAAAGAAAACCAGTAAACCAACTGGGCCTTGAAAAATAAAAAGCGGGCCCGTTAGTTATGTAAACTGCACGTCGGGGGAACGTGATGACTTGACATGAACCAGTACTCTATTCCAGCAAAAGTAAGACTGGCAGATTGGGGGACGAAAAAATACCGCATAACGCAGTTTATACGTTGGTTACAGCCCACACAGGTTACTTGTGAGCAAAATACCGCCAGTAACGTGAAGCCTGCTTAGAATTCGTGTAAGCGCTTGGCATGTGTGTGTGTGCAGTTTCTGACCATTTGTTCCTATTTGAAATACTGTATGATAAACGAATAATGTATACTGTAGTCGTTTTCAAGCATGCTAATGTAAACGTATTAATTATTATAATATATTGTGTTGTAGGCGGGTTTGCGAGTTTTATAGGTTTTTTAGAAATAATTTTGTGGATGGCAGAGTTGTGGGCAATAATTATGTGGTGCCAGAATGTGAAATATATGTGACCCAAGTGAGGCCATCAATTTTCAACATTTTAATGAACACCTGAAAAGAGTCAAAACGGTTACTTCAAAATATAATACAACATAGATACATTAAAGCAGCAGTTTTTTGTCACCTATAAATTGATTATGACGAATGTGACCAGGTACTATGAAGACATCCGCAAGAGACCCAAGGTCACCGACGTATCCCGAAGAATTGCCAAACTTAAGTGGCAGTGGGCAGGGCACGTTGCTCGCAGAACGGATGGCCGATGGGGCCGGAAAGTTCTGGAGTAGCGACCGTGAACCGGAAGACGATGCGTTGGAAGACCACCCACTAGGTGGACCAATGACCTGGTGAAGGTGGCGTCAATTTGGCGACACTTGGGGAAAGCATAGGCCTTCCCCAAGTGTCGCCACAATGACGTCCACTGCTGCATATACCTAAGTGCAGCCGTGGACGTCTTTCGGCTGAAATGATGATGATGAATGTGACTAGTGAAACCGTTGCAAAACTCTCTGTTTACTTGTACCAATCACCTACTGATTATGAGATTACTTGAATTAAATTTGAGCAGGTGCATGCAAGTGTGAACAGTAACGAAATGAGCCGACAACTTTCCGAGTGGGACGTAATCCACCAGGCGGGCTCAGTGTTACTCAATAGTTGTTATACTAGCTTCACCCAATAATAGCATATTTTATAGCGGCTTACTTAACCAGTAGGTACATCAGCATCCATCAAAGAATCCAGATATCAATTAGGTATCATAAAATTGCCAGAAGGTTTAGTTTCGCAATCGCGACAGCTGAGCATGAGGTCCTCGGTTCGATTCCCGAGACAAGCAAATTGTTAGTAGCAGCCACTGAGTCCAGACCTGCCCGGGTGATGGCAATAAGCTCACCCCTTATTACAGCGGAGACTATAACTGGCGGAAAGTGAATGTACTGTTTGGTACACCTCTGCCTACCCCTAATGAAATTACAGGCGTGATGTTATGTTATGTAAAACTGCCAGTAACTATTAAAAACCAGAAACATTAAGAATTCAAGACTTTTGCGCAAACGCCACTTCTCTTACCAAACAAAGGTCCAAGAGCTAGACTTCTTATGAAATCGATTAACATCTAGATCTTACCGATTGACAACCGATGATTTACATCGCATTAATGTTAGTTCAGTGTTACCGATAATGCTACCGAGATAATCGACACTGAATCGGTTTGATTCTTGTCACGTTCTGTGGTTTGAAGTTAACGCCATGTTGATGAGTTAGTCATGAAGTGTTTAAAAGGATTCGTGTTTGGATAAGTACGCTTTAAATTGCTTTGCTTGACGTTAGCAGACATGACAGTTGCAAGATCGTTCTATGCTTCTGTGAATATCAAAGAAACGGTATGGTTCTGTGAAACATTGTTTAAAAATCTCGACCATACTATCTCAATATTGTTCACGAAACATTTTTATACTAACTTATAATCTAACAAATTTGATACAATCTACAAGAGAAATAAATCCACACTTGTGTTTTCCACAAGATGTACTTTTGCATCCAAGTCAAAATTCACGAACTTGTCACAAAAGACATAAATTATCACGGTTTTAGACTTTCACCGTTTTTCACTACACTTTTAATAACGTTACCCAATCAAATCTGTACCAATAGGTATTATAAAGAGGAAAGATTTGTTATTCTGTATTTTATGTATGTAACGAATAAACTTAAAAACTACTTAACCTATTTGAAAAATTCATTCAGCAGTGGATACTGAGGAGCTCTAGACTAAATAATATCAGCCGCTCGGCTCGATCTTTAGGTAAAGCCATGCTTGCCTAGGTTGGTCTGTGGATGGGTGACCACACTAACATACCGAGTTTCCTCCGTGCCTCGGAAAACACGTTAAGCTGGTGGTTGAGGCTGTCATTGGTACATGTACATCTTTAACAGTCGTTACAGGTAGTCATTGGCCCAAAAAGTCTGACACCAGTCTTACCAAGTGGTATCGTATTTCCCAGTACTAACTGGGTTGTGGAGGTCAGATAGGCAGTCGCTCCATGTAAAATACTGGTATTCAGCTGCATACGGTTAGACTGGAAGCCGACCCCAACATAGTTGGGAAAAGGCTAGGCAGATGATGATTCAGCAGTGGATACATTATCAGCGAGTTCCATAGGCTATATTTTATCCTCGTTCTCACACGGGAACGGGAACTACGCGGGTGAAACCACGTGACGTCCACTAGTAATTAATAAAACTGCTATTTTAAATTGTACAAATATTATTCACTCTTTTACAAGCGAGAAAAGTTCACATTTTGAGTCTCTTCAATGATCTTCTTCTTCGTCGCGTGGGTTAATGACAATAACGATCATTGACCCACCTACATTTGTTAAAGTTCTTAGGGCGATTACACGAGCTAAACGCGAGTTTTATAATTACTAAAAGTATATGATTCACTGCTAAACAAGACCAGAAAAATATATGATATTCTTCAGGATATATGCTAGCATGATACTGTTTTGAAAACATAATACAATTAATTTGGCTCGATAAAAAGAAATCACGAACTTACCTCTATCTTTCAAACAATAAAAAACATAATAATATGCATGCGATCATTCTGATTTTTTGGCAAATAATTCTACAAGCAATATATTAGCATGATACTGTTTTAGTTTTTTAATCCAATCAATAGTTCTTTTGTAAATCGATCGAAACCACTCATTTCGCGCTATTTGGCCCACAGTGGCTGACATAACAACCACTTTGTAGTGCAAGCTGATTAGAACTTTATTCTAACAGCATTTCAAACGAAGTTTGAACCACCACAAATAGAGTTGCTAATTTAGCTCGTCTAAGCGCCTTAACTTTAATAAAAACCAAAAATAAGCCTGTTCAGTGTTCAAGTCTGGAATTGTCATCTATTGTTACCTTAAAAATTTTTTCAAACAATAAACGATATAATTATCGTTTATTGGTTTTGGTTCGTAAGAAGAGGTACTCGTATTAGGGAAAGGGTAATGACCGCGATTGTCATTGTAACTGACATCAACTATTACTTGGTTTCAGAGTCTTTATGCTGCCCATGAATCTCTGATTCAGAGTTATTATTTAACTAGAATTTGCTTAAGTAGAGCCTGTAACAAATCTTAACATACATCAACCGATCAATCATTAACACACCCACACACCTACTTACACCCACACACCTCGCACATCCACCTTCCACACACATACGCACACTCACACACCACACACACACTCACACACCACACACGCCCACAAACACTACACATACCTGAACTTGATAGAATACTTTTGTAACATCCTTAAACCTATTTTTTTTTTCTTTTTTTTTAATTCTGCCTCAACATTGTAAATTGAATGGGAAGTTTGCAAGGTAACCCCTTCACAAGTATCCTTATAACTTAACGGGGCTGCCACAATTTTGTGTTCTAGAACAATGAGAAATTATAAAAACTTTTTATTTTATTATTTGCTAGTTAGAGCTGAGTACCTACCATTGTACATTTGTGTCGATTGGACCGTGGCAGCCCTTTTAACAAACACTTTTTCTCATAATTAATGTTTCAATAACATTAATTTGCATGAACAATAAAATGTGCTACAATGTAATATGCATAAGCATTATTATCGATCAATAAGCCAGGTGGTAATATCAATCGCTGTTCTCAAGAAAAACGTAGTATTTTATTAAAACGACAGAAATATTAGCAGCTGACACGACCATGTTTTACTTCCCAGGTGTGAAGTATGACACATTAATGTTTTACGATGAGGAGAATGGATTACGTGGCTCTTTGATATCATTACATCATTTTTGAAAAATTTATTTTTATTTTTGAAATTAAACCTAATTCTTCTTCAACTCATTATTATGGTTGGTGTTGGTTTTCTTCCATTGCACACCACTTTACCCAGTTCAGGGTGTTCCATTTCCAATTCATGCCTGTTATTTAATTGAATACTTAATATTTTTGGCATAATAATCTTTCAGCGCTGATTTAAAGGGAAAATAAATTGCGATTAGTGTTAGTGACATCATCTAACTGCCTTATAATTTTTGGGGGTTTTTCTTCCATTCTCCTACGTCAACCGTCATTCTATTACTTCTTTATCTTTCATATCAGTCCTCACATCTATAATCTATCCGTGGTTTCTTTAGTCTTCCTCTCCATTTCTTTGAATTCTCAGTTAAAACAGGCATAGTGATATTTATTTGATGGCATCTAAAATCAATATTTGATCTCGGCAAATCAAAACCGATTTAAGTTTAAAGGTAAAACCGTATTTTCGATCAATATTTGATAAAGTAACAAGATTTTAAAGCCCTGATATCAACTGAAAAGTAGGTCTTGTCCAATCCATCGATCTCTGTGCAAATTAAATTCACCGCCTATGGTGCGTTTGTAATTTACTTTCCGAACAAGTAAACAAAAAGTTGTGTTACCGAAAAAACAACTTTAAAGAACACCATCAAAGTTTATTTTACGTTAAAACTTTAAACTTTTTCAATATTGCTAGTCATTCCAAAATCAATTTAATTTTATGTAACTTATAGGTGATATTAGCTAAAGGACAAAATAGAAACTGGAAGCAAGGATTTGAATTTACGATAGATTAACTTCAATAGATAATAAACGTGGACAGGATAATAAACAACGCCCATAATTCTAAAACTGCAACATAAAACAACTCGGAGCTAAACAAATTTAATGCTATTATCGATTATAACCGATTAATATTAATCAATCAATCAACCGAGCACCTGCACGCTTAGTAATCGATAATAATCGTTTTACGATCGAGACATTCCCCTGGCATAGATAGTGTTGCAAAGTCTGACAACGAGTCTTACCCATGAGTATCGTATTACCAGCTGTATCTGGTTATACTGGAAGCAAACCCTCATATAGAAAAGGCTGGGCAGATGATGATGAGTGCTGCATAGCATAACCAGCCTCCAATATCCCAAATGCTGGGATACAGGTCTCTTGTCAATGAGGAGGAGATAGAGGTAGATATATTCAAAATGTTGGTTCTAGGACATGAATGAAAGAAAAGTAAGTATTGTATTTTGAAAAGATGGTGACGTTTGGGGAATGTTTACATTCAGAAGTGGACGTCCTCTTTCATCTAATAAGGTGATAATTTTAAATGATGATGTAGAACACTTTCCAGTGTCCTCATGAGGTTTTTTTCTTCACCGTTATAATGAGTTTAGTATGGTGATGAAATAAATGATACACATATTGCAAGTCGTGGCGACACCTCTAGACTGCTACTGGTACCGGTAATCGGCTTACGATCAGAATATTCCCTAGCACACAGATGGTGGCAAGGTTTATGTAAGGGACTAGTGTAGTATCAATATGACGGAATTCACACGATACACGGGTTATGTAATTTGTAGCCGTGTTACCACTTCGTGTTGACAAATTAATAGGCTTACAATTACTTCCGATAGGTGTGAGAAAGTATGTTTTTATATGCATCGGGGTTTTGGGTGTGAATGCAAAAAATGTTGCACCTTCTACTTTGCCGTCTGGTACCAAAACGTGCCGTCAAAGTGACATTTACACTGCCACTGACGACGGCGACGCCGGGGAAGAGGCGAAGTTTTGACGGAACAATGTATGAAATACTGGCATCAACAAAGAAGATTTATCTGCATACACTGGCCATTTACATTTCAGCGTACTTTAAAAGAATAATTAAAAATACTACTGGCAGGGGAAACAAGAGAGAAGAAAGCATGTTGTTATTTTCTAAGATTGTTTCTAATTTTAAAAATCAGGTGATACAGGAGAATAGTCTACAGAAGAAGAAACAGGAAAAGTGTATATACCTGGACAGATATGAAGAAGCCTTTGGCCAAAATCGGAACACACAAGGCTATTAAAAAAAGCGATACTGCCTTTTTTTTTAGCATGGGAAATCATCAAATAACTTCTCCCACTCTGGGCGGAGCGGGAGGGAGTGTCAGACTTTTACTGACTAAACCCATCCATGTTCCTTCCTCGCCCTTTATGTTCCGGAGCCGCGGTCTCTCTTTCGAACATCTCTTTCGCCCGCAACCCAAAAGCGATACTGCCTTCGACATGCTCTTAAACTGTTGGATTCCTTTCTACATTGATTTAGTTTTAAATAGCTGTTGGTAGAGATCAGCGGTGGCCCAGTGGTGGCGGCCCCGACCTTCGAACAGTAAGTCGTGAGTTCGAACACAGACAGGCGCATAACTTTGTGTAATTTATTTTATCACCACTGCTCTCAAAACGGTGAAGGAAAACATCGTGAGGAAACCGGTATTTCCTAGAACCATAAAATTCGTAGACATGAGACATCTCCCACAAACCAATCCGACCTGGGTCCGCGTGGTAGATTATAGCTCATTTCATGTCATAGAGAGGAGGACTGTGTTCCAGCTGTGGGAATATCGATAGGCTGATGAGGATTGTGATGAGATGTTAGCAAAGTCTGTTCTTCATTTCTGCTCATCCATGATCATTTTCTGTTTCTATTCCCTTACATTTTGACACATAGTTGCAAAAACTATGACCAAATCCATATGTTTTATGCGTGTTCAGTCATCAATACTACTCTTATAAACCGACAATAAATCCGATACCGCGTGGGCCATGACTGCCCACGGAAAACTTTATTGAATTCACGTATTTACGCAAATTTTCACCCTAAACTTGGTCAGTAAAGTTGCTTTTTCAGTGGGATTTCTCATGTGCAGTTTACAGAGTCACTATTGTTTCTCGATTTGCGCCAAACATTACTTTTTATCGTTCCGAAGTATCGAGATATCCTTTTGAGTTTCGTTTCGCTGTTTTATCGAGTTTCAGTTATTCCATGGGTTATGATATTATGTCGTAAAATGTTTTTATTTTATAACTGTATTCTGTATTGTGGCGCCATTTTATTAATTCTGGTAAGAAAGTTGCGTTTTTATATTGACGAAGAAATTGAGAGGTGTTATGTCGTCTTCGCAAACTGAATGCTGTCAAGAGTTTCCTAGTTTTATTGATAACACAATAATGAACTAGTCGTAAAATCTGGTGTCTGGCCGGTTGGGACGATCAATATTATATTAAAATTTATTTTTATTACCAACAG
This sequence comes from Xestia ashworthii, assembly GCA_950022955.1. Classification (NCBI taxonomy): domain Eukaryota; kingdom Metazoa; phylum Arthropoda; class Insecta; order Lepidoptera; family Noctuidae; genus Xestia; species Xestia ashworthii. The sequence goes on from OX465557.1 coordinate 1,486,404, forward strand.
GTGACAGAGAGGCTAAATATCCTTCAAAAATACAAGTATGTTCGCCCGACGCGTATCTTTTACGAACAGCTATTATAAGCTAATTTCTATTCGATTTCAATCGAGCTAATGTACCCTTTTTCATACATTTTAATAACTAGAGACTCTGCGCACATTCCCTATTACAAGCGACTTAAACTTAGGTAACTGGCGAAATGTAGGTATACTTATTGGCTCCACCTCAGCTTAGCGCAGAAATTACAAGGCGTGATGTAATATATTATGTATTCTGCGGACGTCATCACCAAGACCAAGACAATAAAACTACGATTTATGATGACTTGTACCACAGCAATATTCTAAGCAACAATTTCCTTAGAAAAACGATTTATTTACGTACAGATCTGTGCTAAATGTGTGTGTCCATGGGAGGCGAGCAGAAATCTTCATAATGAAAATAATTTCAATAATATACTTCCATATTGACGATGTTCTTCAGAGAGGTCAGGTTCGTAGTACGTGAGATTTATGATAAACGAAGGATTATGAATAAATAAGGATCGTATGTGGGTTTCTGTCTTTTCTGCTTTCCCCTATTGTAATCAAAGCGTGAGGTGCTTTTTGCCATTTCTGCAGGCTGTTAGCCAATCTCTTGAAACACCATGAACAAACCTCTCAGCGGCTGCAAGGCAGTATTACTGTGTTTCGGATAAATAAATGGCACTATTGCAATGATCCTATTGTTAAGTCAATCAACAAAGATTGTTACAACCTTCTTCTTCTACTCGTATGAATGTAACATCCATATTATAAAGTTTGGGCCCAGTAAGTGGTCATGTTTATAGCAGTGTCAGGAGTGTTGCTCAGATCGTCAAGGATGTAAGTGCCTATTATCCCATAACGGATGCTTCTATGCCATCTTCGTCATCATACATCACAGACATACATTACATCAGTCCACTACTGGACGTAGGCCTCTTCAATCGCAGCCTTTTAACTCGAGACTCGGCAACTCTCATTCACTGGCCACCTTACGCTTGCTGATTCGCGGTCTCCAATCAAGAGCACGTCTACCCCAACGGTCATCACTTCTACGGGTAATATGGCCGACCCATTACCCATACTATATCATCCTGCAACAAAAAAAAACTTCCATAAATACTTACTACCTATTAAATACTTCTGATCATATCGAATCACCCGTAATTCCCCATCTTTCCCCCATAAACATTCTCCAATTCATAAACCGATACGACCCGAAGTTAATTGACTCAACCCGTTATTGTTTGGTTGCTGGTTGCTGCACGATGTATTGCCGATAATTGCCGGTTGCTGGCCGACGGCAATGAAATATTAAATTATGAATTACGCGCGGTTACTCGATATTGAATGTTTTCCATTAATTGTGATGATTTTATTGAGATATCGTGGTGATGGATGGTGTATGTGTAAAATGGTTTTGGCTACAGGCTTGGGTGGAGTAACAGCTTGTTTAAGTCTTTTGACGTAGGTACAAATTAAGTGACCAGTGCCAATTTACGTTTTACAGGATATATGTTATATACCATATTGGCACTACTTTTGTGTCATTGATTTCATCACTATCTGCCTAGCCTCCTGACTATGTTGGGGTCTAGTTTCCAGTTTCACCGGATGCAGCTAAATATCAGTATTTTACGTGAAGCAAATGCCTTTAGTGTCAAGAATTGCCAAACTTAAGTGGCAGTTGGCAGGGCACATTGCTCGCAGAACGGATGGCCGATGTGGCCAAAAGTTCTGGAGTGGCGACCGCAAACCGACGATGCGTTGGAAGACCTCCCACTAGGTGGACCGATGACCTGGTGAAGGTTGCGGGAAACCGTTGGATGCGAGTCGCAAGGGACCGGTCAATGTGGTGACACTTGGGGGAGGCCTATGTCCAGCAGTGGACGTCTTTCGGCTGAAATGATTATAATGATGACTGCTTTTAGTGTGAATGTTGGTTAACACATTTCTTAGATTTTTGGTTAGTAGTTTTCATCACCATGACTACCACTATGACGTGATGAAAAAAGAGGATTGAAAAAATCACGAGAAACACGAGAATAATTTGAATCTATATTTTGAATACCAATCGCGATAAACAACTCCGATATCTACTCATGCATTCTTCACGGATACTGCCATAAAATCCGCAGCAATCATATCCATTAAATTGTCCCAGCAACACGATCTCACGTTCGAAACGGCTGTAACCTAAGTGATGCAACTCATCGTTCCATACATAGCCAGGTACCGCCAGCAAATTCCTGAAACTAGCAATTTCCAAATCGTAAACAACGAGTACTGGATACGGTCAGCAAAACAACCGATTGCGGACGCAGTGAAAGTACGGTCGTAAAATAAATCATTCGGGAACACAATGAGCAGTTAACCGCACAAGATTACCGCTTCATTTGACTTATTGATGGTTTTGTACGGTCGGCAAAATAATATGGGAATTAAAAGTAATATTTACAGGCATTGCGTGTGATTGGTACATGTTTAAAGGTGAAGTTAATCATGGCTCTGTTTATACTGCGAGCTTTTAAAATATTCGTAATAAAATTGCTTGACGCGTAAATACATTTTTCATTTTTAACCAACTCCCAAAAGGAGGAGGTTCTCAATTCGTCGGAATCTTTTTTTTATGTATGTTCCCCGATTACTCGAAGATGGCTGGACCGATTTGGATTATTTTTATTTTGTTTGAAAGGGTATGCTTCACAGGTGGTCCCATAATCATCAATTCAGGATCTGATGATGGGATCCTGGAGAAATAGAGAGAACTCTTCAAACTTTACACATGAAGCGATTTGGATAGTTTTCGAAAGAGTACATACTTTCTCGGAGTGGTCCCCCTTCAATTTGATGAAGATTTGATGAAGAACTTCGGAGATAGGTTACGGAACTCCTCAATAAATAATTGCAAATTGACTAGGTTTGCTGAAATCTCATGTCTGTCTATTGTTTACACCAGTTCATGACATAACATCACGCCAGTACGCTGTAAAGGGGTAAGCGCATGTGAAACACTAAAAATTAAAAAATTAAAACTTTTTTGCAAAAAATAAAACCGACTTATAAAAACACAAAAACGTGAAAAATAACTTTAGCTTCAGAAGTCGGTGGCAAAAAAACTAAACCAATAAAACAAAGGTCACCGACTTCTGAAGCTAAAGTTTATTTCACTTTTTTGTGTTTTTAGAAGTCGGTTTTATTTTTTGCAAAAAAGATTTTATTTTTGACCACACCTTTTGTCTGGAATCATTCTGCTCTATTGCTTTATAACACCTCGTCGAAACTAGATTTTTGTGATAACGAAAGTTTCTTGTATGATGATTCCTCTATCTGATAGCTATATCAAATAGAAAGAAAAAAGAAGTCAGAAAATGATGAAAGACAACAAAAAAAAAAGTGATGTGATTTCATTTGATTTGATTTTGACCGTGCATAATACAAAATTAGACAAATTTAAATACATGACGGTAATATAGGGGCACGCCAATACCATGCGGGGCAGTCTATGGAGACTGCCGGTAGAAGAGAAAACTTAGTGCTACGCCGTAGCGGATCGGATACGAGTGCTACGAAGCGTTAGGTGACGGTCACGCGAGTTCAATGATTTTGTTCACTCATAAAGTGCTCAACGCGCCTAAAGAAGTGTTCACTTCAAAAAGCTGTATTTGAGGTTTGGTCGGATCTTTGACTCAAAAGTTTGACAGTCATTATATTCAGTTACCATTTGACGCGTTTGAGTTGCACCGTTTAGTAACCCGGAAACAGAAAAAAAGGTTTATTACAAAATATTGCATGTTGAAGTCAGTTTTTCTGTTACGTTTGTCTCAAAGCCAGCTAAGTTGCCACACAGATTAAATTCTATACGTCTAGTAACAACAGGCCATATTATTTTATTATTAAATTAAAATATTAAACCCATACAAATTGCTACATAAATTAATACCCGCCAATGCCTTTACCGGCTTAATGGCCGATACTTTTAAATCGTTTACAACTAGGTAATGTAACAAGAACACGTATTCCCATACTAAACAACTGGCTTTATACTTTGTAGGCATAATGGGTAGAAAATTAATAGTTGCCAATGATTTATGATAGTTATTAAATGTAGGAAATTGATTGCAGAAGTATTACTACATACGATACTTGTAAACTGCCCAACTGCCCCGTTGTTCTCGTGGTCATAAGCATGACTGCTGAGCCTGGACTGGAAACCCGGTATGACACCCCCGAGCCTCTTTTTCTTTGTGGGACAAGCCCGCCGCACTATTCTCAAACCACTGTATTTCCTTAAAACCAGAATCAACAGTGGAGACCACCACAAAAGCGCCGAGACAATGAAGCTCGACGAAGTTCCTGAGAATGAATTTAACTGTCTTGTACCCCGCAATGAGATTAATCAGAAAATATAGCGGAGGAGTAGGAAAAACCGTAATTTCCACTTTCCCCGTGCATCTTGGTCATGCGCCTGATCTCTCTCCGGTCGAGTTGGATTGCCGTCCCATCGGACTATGTGGGAAAAGGAACAGAGTGCACCTGTGTCAGTGCACACATTATAATATCTCACGCGCCGATGTGTTATCACCGCTAAGATTGGCCGACGTCGCCAAAAGCGGCTTTACTTGCCAACTAATTGGAAACTACGCATAAATGATAAACAGAACCCAATCGTCATCATATATTGGCCACAAGAAGGCCAGTACTCGACATACAGGAAGTGGTGGCAGACCAACAGCCAGTTGGGTATATATGTCATAATATTCGTAGATCGTGTGTGAGACTTGGTTGAGAATTGCATATATGAGGTAAATACGGTCACGACATAGGCACCGAAACTTCACCACGTCAACCGGGTTCCATACTTCTTGCTACCAGCTTTTAGCAGATTATTATCAGCCCACCTTAGGTCTTCCAACGTTACACCTTCCGTTACCGAGACCATTCCGATCCCATCGCAGAAGTACAAAGACTGTGAACTTGTATTTTGGGGAACCCTTTTAGGATCAGTTTGTCGAACGTCTGTTAAGACCCATTTTCCCAGGCACACGTGTAGGTTTCAAGCTGAAATTAATATCAAATACTCAAGTCTGCAAACCTGCAGTAAGCCAACGCGATCAAAAGATAATTATGACCGTTTGATTGTCCATCTTTGACAGTCGTTACAGGGAATCAGTGGCCCCAAAAGTCTGACAACCAGTCTTACCAAGTGGTATCGTATATCCAGATTTAACTGAGTTGTGGAGGTCAGATAGGCAGTCGCTCCATATAAAATACTGGTATTCAGCTGCATCCGGTCACACTGGAAGCCGACCCTAACATAGTTGGGAAAAGGCTAGGCAGATGGGTGATGATGCAGCATACATACATATATATGCATAGCAAACATATAAAAGCATATAAGCATATTTTGCGATTTCACAAGGGAATCAAAAGCTATAATAGGGTAATACTTTACGTTGACCTAAAATCATGAAGATAAGGAATGAAAGAAATGCCATTATGTTACTTATGCACCAATCTCAATAGCGGTGAAATTATAAACTGTATTATGCAAAACTTTTGTACTTTATTTTATAGCAATTGCATAAATATGAAGCAGTTACAATTAACATGTAAATTGCAGTTCGGAGTAATTAGCTCCCATGTAGTGCATGGCGCGTTGCATGAGGTGGCAATGAGTAGGGGCACGCAGAAGTAAAGGAAAGTGTGCAAAAGAATTGTGCCTACGAAGTCCACTCTTCAGAGAAACGTAAAAATTACTTAGTACCTGGATATGAAGTACAGTGCAGACGAAGATATTACATCAGTGGCGTGCGTATTAAGAAGGCGTAGTTAATATTTACGTGACAAAACGAATGCACCTTTAACCATGGTTACGATTTTGAGTGTTTTTTTGGTGCCATTTTGACACCAAGGATATTCAAGACACTATGTCTCTGAACAAAACCTACGACATATGGAATAAATCAAACCTGATGAAATACTAAATACTGTGGTGAAACAGCTATTCAGCAAATGCTCGTAAATTATAATCTTTGTGTCACAATTATTACCATCAAATAAATTTATGCTATGTACTTAATCCATTCATCCTTGGGTTTTCCCAATTGTTAGCATGTTATAAATTACAGGGTTTTTCAAATAGTCTGCTAACATCAGCCCATAAGAATTATGATAATGATACATAGTTCTTGATTTTATAATACTGATAAAATCTATAATAAATTATATTATTTGAATACATACATTATACTTTCATTGTTTTATACAGTCTCAATTCCTGACTAACTGTCAAAGAAATTGAAACTTAATTTTTACGCCCAGATGATTCAAAATTAGATGTAATTGCGCTAGACAAACTAGCGGATTTTCCTAGTGATAAAAGTAATCGTTTTAAAGAAAATTCTTGTCTAAGCTATTTTAATACATTATTGATTTATTACTGTTTACTGATCTGAGAATTAATAGGGTATTAGTTGATTATGCTATCGCGTATTAATGTTAAGGATATCGCCCACTGCTTGTCTCGAGTGACGTTTAAATTAGCATTGCTGCATTCCAAAACTCTCGATTCGATTCCGATTCGACAAGTAGTATGTCTGTCTTTTTTGGCATTACGAAAGTGAGCTAAATAGACATACGACTTTCTCGGGGGTGATGATAGTCAAATTACTTTTTCTGCTCTGGGCGGAGCGGGAGGGAGTGTCAGAATTCTACTGACTAAAACCCATCCATGTTTTTCCTCGCTCTTTATGTTCCGTGGCCACGGTATCTCCTTCAAATCAGCTACCCCTGGCTCACTGAATGATTGCCGAGAAACTAAAGTGTAGTGGTGGCAGACCAACAGCCACCCTAGTAGCCAAACCAGTCTTCGAATTACTTGGTCTGATTTTGTTTTTTACGCATATGAAAATACAGTCGAGAACGCAATGATTCAACTCTCTTTCTCAGTCGTCGCCGTCGCGTCGTCGTCCATAACGTTCCGCGTTATATTGTAGTCTTTAGTTCCGAGTTCATGTACAAAACAGTCCTTAAAAAAACTGCAACTACTTCACTCGACGAAAAACGCATGTGCTTTTCCATGTTGTTTAAGTTTCGTCTTCAAACCAGTTGCAACGACGACCGTTTTCTGCAACCGTTTTCGTCGTCGGGAAAACGGTTGCGTTTCGTCCCTCAAAAATTTGACAACGACCCACTACTAAATAAAACCAGATTGCAATTTGATTAAAAATCGTTCACCTTGAAAACCGTTTTGGTGGTCAAATACGGAACTAACCTTAGTTATTTTTTGCCACTGCAAAAAGACTAAATACTCCATGAGGCAAGTAGGTACAAAGACTATAAAACTCTCTATGGCCATTTCGCTACATTCACATCGGCGTAAGGTGAAAAATTAATTCACTGTTCATTACTTTTGTGTTATACATACAATAGTTCTTGTAGTAACGAACGGCCAAGCCACATATTTTGACTAAGGTGTAGAGTTTGTGAAGTTAGGCCTTGTAGAGTTAGGGCGTGTAGTGTTAGAAGCTTGGCTCTACATGAGATCTGATAACTTTTTGACAGTGCGAGTCATATGGGCTCGTCTTGGCAATATTTTACATGAAAATGTTTTTGGTGGGATTTCATTTCTTTTTGTAAGTTGTTTGTAACAATTTTTTTTTTTATTGAAGTATATGTCTCAATATACTTAATAATATGTCGATTAATTTTTTTTTTTTTTTTTAACAAGGAGTACCTATACATATATACAGGGTGTAAGGGTAAACACCGTTGTCACTCAAACCACGGGTAGTTGACATAAATAAAAAAATATAGGACAGAGTTAAAAAACTGGATAAGGGATTTTCTTAAAAAAAAAATAAATTAAATTATCCGACGATGTCCCCGAAATCATGTCTAGCCCGACTACACGAGTGACGTAATCGCTGCCCGCCCGTCGAGGCATCTATCTACTTACAGAATTCTCGTAACATTACCTGATAAATGCAACTTTTCCTGGCAAAATACCTACCTTACGTGTTGCGTGACGAGTCTAAATGTAACTTTGATGTGACAACAAAGAAAATGAAAAGTAATCCAAACTACTGAGTAGGTATTTTGGCGAATTTAAAAAGTTCATCACAATTTTATGTACGTACAGTTAAAAATCACCGATTAAATTTACGCAGAGGTGAGTGGGTCGTCATAAACAGATTGAATATCTACTAACTTACCTACTGTTCAAAATTCACACATTGTTGTTGAGCACTCGAGAATCTGATGTCTGCATACATCCTACGAGCCTCGTACAGGTTATTTATCACCCGCGATGGCGTAAAGCCGTACCATTTCGGTCCACTGTTCACTTGTGTAAGACATAGCACTAAATTTACGCGCGAGAAACTTAGGACTCGGCCGACACGGCGCGCACTCCGACGAGCGACGTGGATTCGCTTTGGCGACAGCTGGCCGACTGAGGTACTCGTGACTCACCGTTCACTCGATCGCTGCGCGGGCGCGCGGGCTGAGGCGCGGTCGTTGACCCGGTCGGCGGTCAGCTGTTTCCGAGTGCATTAGAGTGAAATGATCTTGAAGAAAATAGTGGATTTTCTTCAAAAAAAAACCAAACCCCTGGTTTCAAGGATAACGGTGTCCACACTAACACCCTGTATATCTGGGGGCATCAAGTTTTATTTAGATTATTAGATTAGACCTCTAGCGTCATCAAATCAAAATTACAGGTCTCATACAAACTCCCATCCCCTAGTTTAAGGGGTTGGGGGATGAAAGTTATAAACAAAACAAAACAACAAAAAAATTATAAAACTGGTAAGTTTTATAATTTTTTTGTTGTTTGTGTGCTAATACTAGCTTACATACGAAATTTCAGCTTTCTAGGACATTAGGAAATACCCTAAGAATTTTGATGATCATCAGTGAGTCAGTGACGAAATCAGCGTTTTTTAGATATAAATAAAATCTGAAGTATAAAAGCTAATGTAATTAAAAAAGTAAAACCGACTTCAAAAAGAAAAAGTGAAAAATAACTTTAGCTTCTGAAGTCGGTGACGTTTGTATGATTGATTTAATTTTTTTGTCACCGACTTCAGAAGCTAAAGTTATTTTTCACTTTTTCTTTTTGAAGTCGGTTTTACTTTTTGCAAAAAAGTTTTTATTTTTCACTTTTTAGTGGTTCACATGGAAAGTGCATACCGTTACAATTACAACAAGCCCAAACACGACTAGGATACATTGTCTCATTATGGAGTTCCGTGACTCTTGGCTTCATCATCAGATCTGATGGTAGAATGGTTCTTATCAAACGCAAATGCTGCACTTGTTGTAGAAAATATAAAAATTGCTGTACGTTATCCTATAAAATTTGAAGAGTTCCCTCGATTTCGCCAAGATTCCATCATCAGATCCCGACTTGGCGACTATGGGACCAACTTGGAAGTATACCCTTTCAAACAAAAAAAGAATTTTTCAAATCGGTTTAGGCGTCTTCGAGTAATCGGGTAACATACATAAAAAAAAAAAAAAAAAAAAAAAAAATACATACAGTCGAATAGAGAACCTCCTCCTTTTTGGAAGTCGGTTAAAAACTTAATATGTTCAATAAGTCCGCTATTGACAAAATATCCCGAAAATTTTGTTGATCTAGCATAATCCAAACCCAAGTTATGAGGGTTCAAAAAAACGACGAAGCGCTTCGAGAAAAGGTAGGTAGTGCCCGTGCGCTTCGCTTGGCTCGTCTTGGCGGGGGCACTACCGTGCCCCCAGATCAAAAATATGACAAAAATGAAAATTTAAACAATTTTCTTTAAAATGAGGACTAAGTTGAGGTATGATTTTAGGTTGGTCGGATAGGTTGCACTAGCCGTGGTAACAAACCAAACTAGATGAAATAATGGTTCAAGTGTTATGGTGGAGTATTTGGAATGAGTGTATCGTAGGATTCAAGGTTTGTAAAAACGTCTACAGGATACTCTCCTGCATCGGTCGTGAAGTGTCCCAACAACCAACTTGAGAGTCACAGAGTATATAATCACTACGTTTATTGAGAGTGTCCATGAATGGATTAGCACATCAAGCGGCCGTTGGGTACGAATACCCGAGGGTAAACGTTGTGGTGTGCAAGTGTGTGGGATGCAGTGAAGTGGTGTTTCTGTAGAGAGTAAAGTATATATGTTAAACGACTACAGGATATCGTCCTATAGCCGTCGTATAGTAACCAATCTTCAACCTTGGCAGTGCCCACAAGTGGGTTAACACAACCAAGAGGCCAAAAGGGTGCCAATTATCTTTCGATAATGGAATGTCTGTGGGGGTGAAGAATAATTGAGTGATGTAGAGAAAGGATTGAGAGGTGATAGATGAAAAATGATGAAAAATAAGTTGCCAAATGAGATTAATTGTGTAAGCTTATTTTTGAATTGTAATATATTTACTAAAATTCACTCGAACCCAACCAAATCGTGGTAACACAACGATAGCGACTTCTAATTGGACTACAACGCCATCTATCGAGGTTGGGGTACAACTTTTGAACCTTTACGATATTATCATTACGGTTTCGGCATGAACATACCGCCCACCAAGGACATTTAGTGACGGAACGTCCTTCTTAAATTATCCTTTATTTTCAATTTTGCACTTTGTTTACAGTAAAAACCATAAATCTTAAATAAGTATAAACGAAAATATAAAAAAATATGTTTCGTAAATGTAAGAGTTAAGAGAGTGTACTAGTAAGCTCATACTGGGTAATTATACCTGTACCAGTATATACGTATCATCCCTAACAGGCCCATTGAAAGGTTTAAAAAACTCCCAACAGTAGGAATAGAAGCAGCAGGCCCGTCGTTAGTTGGCCCAATGTTGTTTTAGTAATTTAAATCCCTACAAAAATCTCCCAACAGTAGGAATAGATGCAGCAGGCCCGTCGTTAGTTGGCCCAATGTTGTTTTAGTAATTTAAATCCCTACAAAAATCTCCCAACAGTAGGAATAGATGCAGCAGGCCCGTCGTTAGTTGGCCCAATGTTGTTATAATAACTGAAATCCCTGCAAAAATCACCCAACAGTAGGAATAGTAACAGAAGGCCCTTTGTTGGTTATTCGTTGGGCAAATAGTGCATGTTTATGACAATGGGCCTATTTTAATTTTAGGTTGGCGGAACAACTAACCGTCTGCCAATACATTCCCAACTGTTGGCATAAGGAAGCCAACGGCAATTGCTACTAGGGCAGTTAGGTGCATAATATTCAGTAGATCGTGTGTGAGACTTGGTTGAGAATCGCGTATATGTATGAGGTAAATACGGTAGAAAAAGTGAAAAAATTCAAAACCCCTTTGCGTCGGTATCATCATCAAATCTGATACGTTTATTTTAGCCCCGTGTTTTCCCACCTGCACAGTTAATTTGATTGAAGTGTAAGTTGGTGACTAGGTGACTACCCTCCAAGGTGCAAAGAATTATCTACCAATGGTCCAACCACGGTAATCAACCAAAGTATATCCTACTTCCCACTAATATTATAAATACTCACAAAAACTTCTACTAATCCTACTAATATTATAAATGCAAAAGTTTGTGAGTATGGATGTATGATAATTGATAAATGATATTTTTATTCAGTAAGTAAGTTTTCTTACACGTCATTTTTTTTAAACTAGAAGGGGCCGGTGTTTCGTACCTGACTACTCTGAGTAGAAACAGCCGAAACAAACTCAGAGGTCATAGTCTCTTTTAAAGTCCAGACAATCTTGTTCAACTCACATGAGAACTATGCAGATTAGTGTCTGAGATGGTCTTTTGAAGAAAAAACCATACAGATTTGAGTGGACCTGTCCAGTCAGTGCAAGCATTTGTCAGTTATCGTGTAGCTCGACTTTTAACTCAAGGAGTTCAACGAAACGACGAACAATACCAACGAAAAGACATTTGGGTAGGTCGCTTATAGTACTCAAACTGCCAGACAGTCGTGGGAAAAAAACAACAAAAAAAGTGACCCACAAGGTCCTCACATTCACAATAATTAAATAAAAAAAAAATATAATTTACAATTCAAATTCGAATGTCAATAAAAATACGAAATGTCAAATACACACACATTAAATAAACAAAAATAAAGTAAAAAATAATAAAATACTTGTCGGATCCGGTCATTGGTATGGACACGGGAATGAATCAAAGCGCGCCAGTGGTGACATCACGCGACCTAGAGACCAGTCTACCCCCCGCCATGGCATGCTTCTACAGAGTCCTGACGTTAACAGATCACCGCGAGGACGACATTCTGGGTCGGATCGCAGCGGAGTTCAGACGTCTTGAAACTGTATCCGATTCATTGTGCCCAGTGTTACTCGTATAGTGTGAAAGTGTAATGTCAAGTAATTCGTTAGTTTACTCAGTGTAGATATGTTTGAAAAGAGTAACCATGGAGTTTCTTGCCGGTTCTTCTCCATGGAAACAACCAACCCGAACCGAGCACCTGACAATAAACAAAGTATCGCATTTAGTGAGTTTTCATAGCACGAAACCCGTCTTCTGCCCACATAATGCTCGAGCCTAACGAAATAAATCCTGCCCAACCCGACATCAGAATTGGGATAAAATCGTGCTAATGAAATCATGCTGCGGGGACAGTGTTAATAACAATCAGTGTCAACTGCGTAAAAATCGAAAAAGTGTCGAAAACAAACTTAGTTCGCGATGAGTTTCGTGTGTCGGTTATTGCAAAAAAAAAAACGAACAAGAAAGAGGGTAGATCGAATTGTCTGCATAAACACCCACCCGCAATACCTTTAGTTTATCCGTGATCGTAGTGCTTGCAACAGCGCCGAAATATCGGGAACTCAAAACAGACAGTAAACAAGTGTTATTTACCAAGTGAAAAACGGGATACACATCGTTTTTTAGTGTTAATGACAATCAGTGACAGTTACTATTTGAAATGCAAAACAAAGACTTTGTATATCGCTTAGAGTTTTTCGTGGGACCAGTTTAAATAATTGTTCAAGGCCAGATTCGTGGAGCGGGAGAAGCGAGTCGACCTTTGCACCGTCGAGTCGGAATATGAAAGTACTTTGGTGAGTGTTTCGATTTTGATTCTGGAGCTGAATGATCTTTGATGAAAGAGTAAAATGTTTCCTGTTAAAGGTTGATTGAGATTTTGGACGCTCATAGTCATTTACTGAAAGTTTTGAACGTTAGGCGTGCCTACAAATATGTACAGGGTAGGCTAAGGAAGATACCAGTGGGTCACGTACCAGTCGATGTTGATAAGGATTTTGATGATAATGAGTAAGCTTAAGTGGTGGCAACCTGTGCCTGTGTGGCAACCTGAGCCTGTGTGGCAACCTGAGCCTGTGTGGCAACCTGTGCCTGTGTGGCAACCTGTGCCTGTGTGGCAACCTGAGCCTGTGTGGCAACCTGAGCCTGTGTGGCACCTGTAGGGCTGAGACTTTTAACGGTGTGCATACGTAGTGTATACGTAGTGTATACGTAGTGTATACGTAGTGTATACGTAGTGTATACGTAGTGTATACGTAGTGTATACGTAGTGTATACGTAGTGTATACGTAGTGCATACGTAGTGTAAGCGTAGTGCATACGTAGTGCGTGCGTAGTGGATGCGTGGTGTAGACGTAGTGCATACGTAGTGCGTACGTAGTGGATGCGTAGTGTATGTGATACATACGTAGTCCATGCGTAGCTTGCGTAGTGTGTGCGTTGCAGACGTAGTCCGTGCGTAGCTTGCGTAGTGTGTGCGTTACATGCGTAGTGTGTGCGTTGCATACGTTGTGTACCACTGTTTTAGTTCCCTATCGGTTTAGTAGTGTTTGACCGTACCAGTAGTTATTATTGCAGTTGAGTTATAAAGGTTGATTTGAACGACTGTGGTACATGGCCCAAGGGTTGACCTATTTTCAAGTATTACCAATTTAACCGTGTTTGATTTAATAAACTACGTCGTTGGTCTAGTGGTGGCAAACGCGACTGCTGAGCATGAGGTCCTGGGTTCGATTCCCAGATCGGGCAAAGTGTTATTGGGTTTTTCCATCAAGAATTTCTCAGTGAAGCCACGGAGTCTGTGCCCGGTTGATGGCAATAGGCTCGCCCCCTATTACATGCACACTTTGAGATAACTGGCAGACTGTGAGTGTACTATAGGCACACCTCAGTTTAACCCCTCGGGGATTGCAGGTGTTATGATGTTTGATCTTATTAGAGTAGGATTCGGTTAAGATAAAATAGAGTTCTTGACTTTCACCGACCCGATGAATATAGGGTTGGGTCAGGAGTGACCGAGTGGAACAAAATTCTGTCGTGGAGTATTTGGTTGCAGGTATCATCACACGAGGACGTGTGCAAGCAGGATGGCCGTGTCGGATCCGGTCATTGGTATGGACACGGGAATGAATCAAAGCGCGCCAGTGGTGACATCACGCGACCTAGAGACCAGTCTACCCCCCGCCATGGCATGCTTCTACAGAGTCCTGACGTTAACAGATCACCGCGAGGACGACATTCTGGGTCGGATCGCAGCGGAGTTCAGACGTCTTGAAACTGTATCCGATTCATTGTGCCCAGTGTTACTCGTATAGTGTGAAAGTGTAATGTCAAGTAATTCGTTAGTTTACTCAGTGTAGATATGTTTGAAAAGAGTAACCATGGAGTTTCTTGCCGGTTCTTCTCCATGGAAACAACCAACCCGAACCGAGCACCTGACAATAAACAAAGTATCGCATTTAGTGAGTTTTCATAGCACGAAACCCGTCTTCTGCCCACATAATGCTCGAGCCTAACGAAATAAATCCTGCCCAACCCGACATACTGAACTAAGTATTCATGTCAAATCATTAAATGTCATAACAGTCACAAGTAAATATTCATGTCAAATAAACATACACATAAAAATTAAGTAAAGAAAAAATAAAATACTGAACTAAGTATCATGTCAAATCATTCAATGTCACAGTGTATAAAATAAAGGAATCAATAATAAACAAGCGAAGTCCGAAATTTCAACATTCATAGAGCAAAGTGGAGGAGCTTTTTCCCGATCCTTTTTATCTTCGAGATAGTGATTAACATGGTAGAAGGCTTTGGGAAATCATCAAATGACTTCTCCCGCTCTGGGCGGGAGGGAGTGTCAGACTTTTACTGACTAAAACCCATCCATGTTCCTTCCTCGCCCTTTACGTTCCAGGGCCGCGGATCTCTTTCGAACAGTCCCGCAACCCCGGCAGGCTTCGGCCCTTGCGGGCCCCTCTCTCTATGCTGACATCTCTTTGAGGCGCGCGTGGAACACGAACGCGCCCTCGACACGGCCTGTCGTCGTTAGACGGACGGACGGCTAGCTAGCCCATTGCTAACCGTCCACAGGCCCGCATCTACGGTGGCCGGTAGCCACCACGTGGCCCCCGACGCCCGGTGCGTCTCCCGCGGCGGCCGGGAAGGGAGGCTCTCTCCCTCTCTCGTTCCGCCACCTCCTTTGCTAGCATGACTGCTTCGCAGAAGGAGGTGACGGCTTCCCATTCCGTCTCGCTCCGGATCATGGATTGAACCAGGGCCGGACGCGAGAGGTTGCCGCCGCCGATCGCCGCTACGAGGACACGGCGGTGCTCCGCCCACGTAGGGCAGACTTCCACCGTGTGCTCCACCGTGTCCTCCGGTCGATCCTCGCAGTGGAGACACCCGGGCGTTTCCTCCCGCCCGATTTTGTGCAGGTACCTCCCGAAACATCCGTGTCCGGTGAGGACCTGCGTCAGGCGGAAGGTGAGGGCGCCGCGGCGCCTCTCTAGCCACTCCTCAAAGAGGGAACTTACCGCCACTATCGTGGCGTGCCCTGCACGGGGTTGCGACAGTCGCTCTCTCCATGTCGCCATGAGAAGGCTTTCAGGCCTAATTTCCGTTTTATAAACGATTTGAATTTATTTAGGCTTAGTGCTTGAATATGGCTCGGAAGTTTATTGTAAAAACGTATACATTGGCATTTGAACGTACCCCCTATTTTTTTGAGCCTCGTTGCAGGAATAATAAATTTGTGTTTGTTCCTCGTATTTATGTTGTGGATATCACTGTATTTTTTAAACAAATTAATATTTTTATGTGCGTACAAAAGGTTTTCATAAATAAACTGAGAGGGCACAGTAAGAATATTAATGGCTTTAAATTTTCTCTGGGGGAGTATCTGGGACTTAGTTTATAAATTGAACGAATTGCCCTTTTTTGTAAAACAAATATTGTGTGAATATCGGCGGCATTGCCCCACATGAGAATACCGTACGACATCACGCTATGGAAATAACTAAAGTAAACTAAACGGGCTGTCTCTAAATCAGTTAAATCATGAATTTTTGTAACGGCGCCGCAGAGCTAAGTTTTTTCGACAATTTGTCTATGTGCGGGCCCCACTGAAGCTTTGCAAAGTTATGCAAAGTTATGCCTAAGAACACTGTGCTATTTTTCGGTTGCAACTCTTCATCCTTAATTAGTACAGTAGTTTCAAGTTCAACTTGTCTTACATGGGGTATCGTAAACTTAATACATTTAGTTTTTTTTTCACATTTAAGAGTAGATTATTAACATTAAACCAATTAACGACTTTTGCCAGGGCGCTATTAACATTATCCATAACTGACTGCTGACGTTTGAGTTTAAGTAAAAGAGAAGTGTCGTCTGCAAACAATACTACGTCATGATTATCCTTTATGAGGTAAGGCAAGTCATTTATGTAAATCAAAAACAAAAATGGACCAAGAATTGAGCCCTGGGGTACCTCCATTTTCACCACGGATCCGGGAGATCTTTTCCCGTTAACATCAACTCTCTGAATCCTATCACTCAAATATGAAGTAAGAAGATCCAGAGAGGCGTTACGGATTCCGTAGTGGTGTAGTTTCCTGATTAATGTAAGAGTAATGTATGGCTGTTTGTTACTCTTTCACGCAATAACCACTTAATAGATTTGAATGAAATTTTGCACACAGATAGTTTATAACCTGGATTAACACATAGGATACTTTTTATCCCGGTAGTAAGATCCCATGGGACAGTTATCAAACTTCACGCGGGCAAAGCCGCTGGCAGAAGCTAGTATTGTAATATGCGAAAGTTTGGGAGTATGGATGTATAGATGTACGGATGTTTGTTATTCTTTCACACAAAAACTACTGAACGGATTTGGGTCAATTTTTGCACACAAATAGTTTATAACCTAGATTAAAACATAGGATTATCCCTGTAGCAAGATTTCATGGGACAATTACGAGTATCAAACTTCACGTGGGCAAAGCCCGGCTGGCAGAAGCTAGTCTGCTATATAGGTGTAAGTAAACTGTAACGAAATCACAAAGAGATCTTAAAAATCATGACTGTCAACTTTTCACTTTTAAATACGTACAAACATAAACCTAAAGGTAGCTCTGGCCTCATTCCCATGATTATAAGGTAAGCTATAAATTAAGATAACGACCTTCAGACATTAACTTTCTCTTCAAACTTCGGAACAGCAGACAAATCTCTTCTCACTTGTAAATCACTCACTTAGCAATTACCTATAATTCAAATGTAAGATAAAATCACACCTATCATGCTAGAAGGTTTAGGCAGAAAGGTGATAAGAGGTGTACTGATAGTACACAAACATTTCAGTAGCTATGTTTCGGGGCGAGCCTAGTTCTATCATTATCTGCTTAACCTCTTCCCTACAATGTTCACGCATCACAAAAATATTATGAAATTAAATTGAAAAAGCTAAATGAAACAAGTGACATAAATATTGTCAGCAGTGCTGTAACTATTCTGAGCAAAACATGAAAAAAAATGATTTTAAAACTACTACCTACTAGGCAATACGATACCTAGCCTAGTTCTATCAATCAAGTTTAAATCCGGAATCTGGCCTGCTATTGAGGAATTCCCGATGGAAAAACCCAAAAACACTGTCCAACCTGGGAATCGAATCTAGACTCATAGTCAGCGCTCTTTGGGCTTTGCTTAATAAAATATGCAGATTATAAATGTGGTATCAGACGGTTTAACTGAGAGACTAATTTATTATTAATCATGAATAATAACAAGTACGTATATTAATTTATAACGCGGATGTATCAGTAAACCTGTGATTTATTATGTTTGTGTCGCTCATAATTGATTATATTGCTTGTTTTATGTATTGAGTCATTTTTATTTCGTGCTTAATTATTAATCTTACATTATTTATGTGTGGATTATAAAAGCGTTGCGTCCGGTTACCTTCAGGTAATCTTGCCATGGGAATTTACTTTTTTTATTATTATTATAATTAACTAGTAATGACCCATTGCTGGAAAAAAGCCCAACTCTGGGTTAAGCTCGCCTTTGTACATAAGCTATATTATTGCTATTGATTTGTATATATTATTTTGTGTGCAATAAAGAATAAGAGTAAGAGTAAAGGCCACTTTTCTTTCCATCGATTCCAGTTCTACGTTTGTTCTTGCTTATTCCCTAAGAAAACAATCAAGTCATTCTGCCAGTGCTTTGTTTATTGTTTGTTTATATTTTAGTTTACGTCAGCTTAAAGATTATGGAAAACGGTGAGGGGTAGTATTTGTATGAGAATTCTATCTAGCAGCTATTTTATTCCCAATTCCTGAATTTATTTTTCCATTGATTTCCTCAGGTTTCTTCCTCAATACTCGGTTAGAAAATTTAAAACAAATCAGTTTTATACAAAAACTAGGTTCGGCGCTTGCGCCCTTAACCTATCAGCCCTCCTCAGGTAGGTTTGATTTCCCAAGAAAAAGAGCTTTACTTTTTATATACACAATCTGATAATTATAATACCTCCATATAAAATGACTATGAATTTTTCAAAAGTGTACTTTAAAAATATGAAATATGCATTCACTTAATTCATTTCATATCATAATAATGTCTCAATTAAAGGACCGCAGACCAAATACCACAATATTCAGCATAATGATCGTAAAATATCTCGTTAATAATAATAATCCGCATTAAAATTCCGTGCTTAATTTAATTGCAAATAAATAACTGGCTTGTGAAATTAACTGCTCCTTGAGGCGTATGTTATGGCGTATCTACCGGGTGTAAACAGACTCTTCAAGAAGGCGCCAACCAAGCATTCTGTACATCTGATCAAACTAAATAACTTTACGCAAAAATAATTGCTGGAAAACAACTTTTTGTTTAGGGAGGACTCAACGTAACGCACTTTAAACAATGTGCTGATGGATGGAATAAATTAATGGTACGGTGGTTGTGAAGGTATTTAAATTAATGGTACGGTGGTTGTGAAGGTATTCAAAGTAAAAATCTTATATTAAAAACATGATTTTAGGAAAAAAATTGTGAACAAGTTGTAACTTTGACCCCTAATATCTCAGTAACTAGAAGGTTCCCAGGTATGGTGTGGAATAAAATAATGATCGCAATGACCGGTAAAATAAGTGCATTTCGGCGGCTTCGTTAAGAGGTTTTAACACGCTTTATTTATAGATAGATCATCTTACTTAATTTAAAAATATTTAGTAAATGATCTATGATTCTTTAAAAACTGGCCATTCCTAACGCCATAAAGAGATATTTTCCTACCAGGCTTCTAATAAATATAATTATAAATTGCGTACAGCTTCCTTCAAGTTTACAACATTGTAGTCAGAGGTGCCAATAGTCGGGTCGTGTATGTAATAAAACGATAATGAATGTGACATAATAATGGACGGAGATTGTAGTTGTGTGTAGAATAGGGAAGCTGTGGAGTGGTGTGAGAAATATACGACAAGATTAAAGGAATATTTGTAAGGAATAGTTTTGTGAACGATGAACACAGTTAGAAAAGGGGTGACGACTAATTGAGAAGTATCAAAGAAGAAGACAACATGTCGCGCCAATCCCAAATAAATAGGGATTGCGAAAGATTGCAATTAACATACGTTTCCTTGGAACGTGACCAGTGGAGAAGAATGACAAGGAAAACTAAATCAAAGAGAAGAGTGAAGGTACAAGGAGGATAAATTGAAAATATACTACCTTATGATCAATGATATCCACACTAATCAACAATAAAACCAACTGATCATCAGGGATCCATCTTGGCAGCACAATCTCTTCCAAGCATTATATTAGTAGAACACACATAAAAACGTAATAATAAACTACCAAAGAAAAAATACAGGTTATAAATTAATTGGTTCCGTTAAGACCGCTATTAAATAAACAATAAATAAGGCGACAAACTAAGCATGAAGTCGTTAATTTTATCAAATATTTCACATATCCCAATAAACATGGAAACCAAAATATAAATGCCAACATCCACTCCCCACACGGTGGCTAACATTGATTTATCACGAATATTCATTTCAACAGGCTAGCTGTCAGATTGTGCGCGATTACAGTCTAGATTTATGTCGCGATGCCGCGTCTGCCCGAGTGGGAGCGCGCGTAAAGGCGCGTCAGGCGAACGCGCGTTATTCATGGGTTGACACACTAAAGATAATTATGAATATCAAAGTGATTATTGTGCTGTATGAAAGTCTTAATCTAAATAATCATAAGTAATAGACTTCTTGATGGAAAAATTAGACTGAATAATAAATTATGATTAAATAGGTAGGTATGTCAAAATATTCACCTTTTTTGAATGGGTTGGTTTCTTTTACGTCTTGAATAATAATTTCAAAATATGTTTTTTTAAATCCCGCGATAATTACTAGACTTTTTTTTTTGGACTCATCATCTACACTCTACTTTAACACTGCTTAACATTTGATTAGCCCGAAATTTTAAATCTTCCTCGGCGTCGTTGGTAGCGCAGAGGTTACTTTGACCGTATATTTTGTAGTGTATTGACTTCAATCTAAGTTTTACTGAAACTAGAATTTTCAAATAAACTGTTTCTAATCCAATTCTGCTTTGCTATAACCAGCAACAGGCTAATAATAAACATTTATTTGTAAAGACACGTATATTCTACTTAATATAATGTAAACTACGTTGTAATGGACGGTGTTATTGACTGGACAATTTCATTTTATACTATTAGACTGCGCAAGCGATTGTCATTGCATGTTTTATTGACTTCCTGGGTTTGTTAACAATCTATAAACTAGAAAATAATTTAACTTCTTTGTTAGGCCTTTGGCATCCCGCAGTGGATTCCCGCAACCTTCATCTGATCTTCTAGGTCATCGGTCACCTTGGGGGGGGTCTTCCAACGTAACGTCTTCCGGTTCGCGGTCGCTACTCCAGAACTTTTCGGCCCCATCGGCCATCCATTCTGAAAGGCAACCGTAACGTTACGGTTACGGTACAAAAAAAACACTATACATTCCCGTACGTCAGTCAAGATCAGGCATAGAGACCATAATATTTAGACAGTAATGACGACAAGACTAAGATTTTTCTAGGTATTTCACCTAAAAGTTCTTTCTTCCTGTGACAATTGTAAAACAGATAGAAACCATTCACATCCACTGTAAAAAGGAGTGTGTAGCTATAATGCTGCTGAGTGCTGGTGTTCACAACGTAACCCCCGTTCATTGGACAATGCAAGGAGCGACATTGTCGGTACTTAGTCGAGTAAACGTTTATGCAGTGACTATAGCAATCTATAGCAGTGCACGACAAATTGATAGCAATTTTGTTCGGAGAGGAAGCCGTTGTCCAGCCGCATTCGAAGAGACAACCCGGCTCGGGATGGTCCACTAGTCGGTTTGTCCCTTTGAAAGATAATACTTGTGTAGTTCCAAGTTGTTTAACTTGAAGAATAGAATAAAAAAGCAAAACCGTTTGATATAGAAGAAAAAGTGACGCGTCGTGAGGCCATAAAAGCAAAGAAAGATCCAAAAAAGTATGGATGGATTTTGTGAAAAATGACATGGCTCAAATGAATACTAACAGAGATAATTATTTATAAGAAATAAGAAGACAGACATCAGTCGAGATTCCTTAAAAAATGGGGTAAATACGAAAGGATAAAGCTGAGAGAAGCTAGATAGATGTTCGGAAGAAGAAGATAATTATGTTGTGCCACAATTGTTTTATAATAATGTAGAATGTATGAATGTAGAATGCCGAGTTTTTTCTAGCACTTTACTTGGATTATGTGCAATATGATGGGTTGGAATCAGGAAGCACTGAGTTGAAGACGGATAGAGGTGTATTTGAAGAAGAAAGAAACCCAAATTAACAATGCCGTTAATATCTCATACTATGTATTTTAAACGCGCGACTGGACTGGTGTGGGGACGCTCTTATAGTAGCAATATAGTAGTGCTGACAGTGTGATTTAGTGCGATAGTCGCCGTGTCAGAGGAGCAACTGATGTAATACATATGCCAGTGCCATGCATGTTTATACCTCTCCTAATAATGCCTTTACTTCATGGGTATGCATTACTAAAACAAGAATATGCATAACTTTTTGTTGTATCTATTCAATGAAACGTTGTATGATCTCATCATTAAGTTTATTTATGACCAATATTGATGCAGCTGGATAAATCATCCATCCACCACAAAACATGTATACACAGAGGAGAGGAGCACCATCATGATTATTTCAGCCGAAGGACACAGGCCTCCCCCAAGTGTCGCCACATTGACCGGTCCCGTGCGACTCGCATCCAACGGATTCCCGCAACCTTCACCAGGTCATCGGTATACATAGTGGGAGGTCTTCCAACGTAACGTCTTCGGGTTTGCGGACGCCACTTCAGAACTTTTGAGCCCCATCGGCCATATGTTCTCTAGGGAACACTAGAGGCTCATTATGTTTTTGCTGTATGCGGCTTGACCTCCCATATCTTACAATATGTATTTTCAATCGAATCTCAAGCTCCTTCTAATGATCTTGGGCGCAGCTAGACCGCAAAACACGCGTGTAGAGTCACCAACTGTGGAAAAAACCAATGAAAGTTTAGACTGTCACGATTGAACGAGAAACTGCGACAACTATGCAACTTGCGGAGCGAGTTTACGCATGCGAAGAAACAAGTGACGAACGCAAGTCGCGTCGCAAGTCGTGTCACAAACTCACAACTCTTGTTGCAAGTCGCGTCTCAAGTCATGTCGAAGGTAGCCCCTTCGTACACAAGGCTACTCAAATCTTAGATACTCATCGATTTTAGTCTCCAAGCGACTGCTGCCATACAAATGCGAGTCGCGGGACGAATGTCGGCGACGCGACACTTGTACGAACTTCAATGGATCTGTATGGCGGCAGTCGCTTGAAGACTAAAATCGTTGAGTGTCTAAAGACTAAAAGATTTGAGTAGCCTTGTGTACGAAGGAGCGTAGTTCATCAGTCGCGGCGCAAGTCGTGTCGCCAGTCAAGACGCAACTCGTGTCGCAAATTTGCGTCGCAAGTTGCATTGCCAGTCCAGTCGCAAGTCGCGTCGCAAGGCGGAGAACGAAAGAGAACGTCACAAATCACAATCACCCATAAATAATAAGGCTCTATACACATAATTACAATATGTATACATACATTATATCAATATCTATACATACATTGCAAAATACCGCTTACCAGGTAAAATACTGTTTATTGATTTTACATACTGATTACTTGATGTTTTATGCATGTTTAAGTTTATGACCGGTAAATACGTAAGTGGTAAATTATTTTGAATGTTATTTTAGTACTTGACTGAGGTAGTGCCGTCCAGCTCGGTATAAAGGATCTATGTCACACTGACTTACGATTAAGTAGACCTCGAGGTCGGTGCTTTGATCTATGTCGCAACCACTAAGATTTAAAACATTGTTTTATCTTTATTGTTTGGTGTCGAATCCAAGATCTCATGCCCTGAACAAAGAAATAAGGACAATAACATTTTTTAAGGCATGCCTCAATCACAGATAACATCATCTGCCTAGCCTTTTCCCAACTATACTGGGGTCGGCTTCTAGTCTAACCGAATATAGCTGAATACCAGTATATTACATGGAGCGACTGCCTATCTAGCCTTCACAACCCAGACAACATAAAATAAAAACTGACCAGAAGACGATCTCAAAGTTGGCTATGTTAAACTTTACGAATCCTCAAATAAGTCCTTGAACCGTCTCCGAATCCAAGAAAAAGAGAAAACAGTAAATGGAGAAAATCTCCACACTCGGGACGAAGCTTCTCTTTTAATACTCTTCTTTATCGTGTGGTTAGTGACATGGTGTCAGAGTTTTAATGCCGCCTAAGGGCTTCTGACTTGGCTTAATATGCCTTCGAAAAAATATCCCTCAATCATGCTGTTTTTTCTTTACCGACGCAAGTGATAATTGTACAAAACGCACATGAATCCGAAAAATCACCTGCATCGTCGTCACAGCAAGGTGTACATACCAGCTGTATCACAAACTATATTCGACTCGCTGTCTTACCTTCTGTGCCCCAAAACATGCTGTCAAAAATGTTCTGAACAGTCAGTAACTCGGCAGGACTACTGAAGTTTCTGGCGAGAAAAAAACGCATTTTCGCGAAGACCACAGGACATAATAACATCAAGTTAAACCTAAGAGAGTGTGCATTACTGGATTCATACCGGGCAAGTCCAACTGCGAGAATACAGCTGATTGTGCTCAAACTAGGACGGACACATTGCAGTAGAAAAAAGGGGTTATGAAAAAAACCAACACTTAGAAGAAGACTGTGACGAATTTTACTAGTTTTTATTATTAACAGTATCATCATTGTTGCACACAACTCACCCACACAACGACATCACATTGTCATTCAACCACGACAGTACCTAAATCTCGTCAGATTGTCATCTGAGCCACACACTCATTAAGATGCGAGCCCAGCCTGTACTATATTATGACCATATTAAAATGGTAATCAGTCGTTATTATGTCTTGTGTTAGTCTCGTAAAACTTAATTGCTTATTACTATTCTATAGGTGTAGAGGAAGAATATAAAATTAAATTTATTAGCTGGTTTCATGCAGGGTATGACGTTTGTGAGATGTGCAGTTTTATTTTGAAATGTTTTTTTATTGTGAGGTAGCAGTTTTAAATGTTGATAATATGAATTTTAATGTTCTTTTTATGTGTATTTAAAAAGAAAGGGTGGCCATGGACTTTTAAGGTCCATGTTCACCAAAAAGATGACGGTCTGATTATCTAAAAACAGCTCTTTAAAACACATTTTTGTATGGGATCATGTCACAGTGACAGCTGTTTTAGATAATCAATCCGTTATCTTTTAGGTGAACGTGGACCTAAATGGCGTAATACTACCAAAAAGCAACTGATGTGTACTCCATACTCCACCATTACCTTTAATAATAGAGATATTTACATGCCCTCTTCAAGTTAAGAAATTCTTATGTACCAGAAAATATTTGATCATTTCCAACTTTTAGGGTGCTTAAATTATCTTAAAACTTACTCTGAAAGCTTGAAATGTAAGTCTCTTCTTTTGAATTCTGATATCGAATAATCCAAACTACTTTTTTTTAAACTCATGGCACTCTTCCAACGATTAATATCCCAGTGTGTAGTCACCCTAACAGAATAATAAAATGCAAAACGAAATTAATTCCGAAGTTAATTTGACGTGACAAACGGCAAAATACATTGGCTTGAATTTTAAATAAAGAATTCATATTCATTCACTCGATTCTAATAAGCGGGATATGAAAGTGATCATTCACTCGTTCCGTTCATTTGAAAGCGTTCGCTGTGGTGTTGAATGAATTCTAAAGAACTTAATTGTTTCTTGGATGTGTAAAGGTGCAGGCACACGATTCTACTAAGTGGTCTTTTAACTTACAAATTATTACCGTTGAGTTGCAGTTTAGTCTAATGAATTTATGTATGCTTGATCGTCTACACGGGTTGTTACTTTGAGTCATAGAATGTGATTTCTTCATTCATTATGTATTCTTGGTATTTGCAGTAAGAAAAATATAGTGACATTATAGCGGCCATAAATATTGTGGATTTCTCATTGACTCATTTTGTATTAGCATTTTGTTTTGTTGGTGTTGATGTGTTTATCCCCGTACAGTTCAGCATTAATAGAGTTAAATGTAAACCTGTAGCATTAAAATCAAAAAACGCTTTTAAGGAGTTGCCAAACTGTGGAACTTTTCTGTCTAGGGCAAAAAAGATGCCAGGTGCACTTTGATTCCATAATCTAAGTAAGAAATAAACTAGAACAATAATTTATAGGGAAATAAAGGCTATTTTAAACGGCTTCCAAACGGTTAAAGCATTCCACAACTATATTAACAAAAACCACATTAAAACTTGCAAACAACCCAAAATTTCAACAAATCAGCCTTCCTCACGTGGGCATATAATTGATGAGCTTTAGGACCTGAAGATTAATGCTCCCGTTTTTAAGAGTACCGCCAATGTGTGCGGCCTGAGACAATAGAATGACGCCCACATTTACCTGGGTTATCGTGATTGATGCGTCGTTATAGCTGTATGATAGCGGAAGATCGAAATTGTCTAGGTTCTAGTTAAAACTAGATCATTTTAGGAGCTCCGCCTAAAGATTGCCACTATGGGCTGGCTCTAAAACCCCTTAGTTTTAGCTGGAAATCTTTGAATCCGATTGACGGGCTTCTTGGCAGACTCCAAGCCGAGGTCTATCATGGAAGTCCTCTTCTAAGCGTCGACATGGTGCTTCGAGCTACGAGACCCTTCCAAAATCTTATTCTAGGTCTTCATCTTTCTAGAAAAAAAAAATAACTGTTAAAATTGTACATAGTTTGCCAGTAATAATAATATTAGTCCTGATCGTTTTTGGTCACAGCAACGACCAATCTCAGTGGAGATTGGCCATCGTCGCGGGAGTTGTTATAGTACACAAGTGTGTGGGCACGCACAGGTGCACCGGGTGTCCGGAACAACCTGAGAGAGATCTGGCGCAAGACTGAACTGACTGACTTACGGCATAACGTGATTTTCGAGGCACGCTGATTTATCATATATAATTTGTGATTAAGAAGGTACTACTCAAGCTCCCAAACAACGAGGTAAAAAAGTTTCAATCCCTTATTTCTTACAAACAATATTTTCTTAAAAAAGAAAGAATACATTCGCGAGTGAAGCTTGTCTTCTGAAGAGGCACACACGAGCATGTGTCTGTGAATGTGTGTCTCTGTGTGTGAAAACTGCGAGTGATTGATTGCCTTCAGAGCTTCGTCGAGTTAATGAAGGTATGTTTTTAAGATTTTAATATTCTATTGTGTAGCTGTCATTAGAATGACTTGAGCTAATGGTGATGTACGCTGTCTGGGGCATTTCAATGTTCTGCAGTGATTATAGAGCTTATTGTAGGGTATGCAATAGTGTATAATTAACGTATGGAGTATACTTAAGTTTCAAATATTGGGAATTATCGATCTTATAAGGTAAACTCTCAAGTTGTTTCAACAAGATAGAAACTAATTTACATCACCATCATCTTTGCTGACAGGAATGTTTTATCTTTTTTTGTTACAAAATAGTCCTGCTCTTGACCTTGATCACGCATGATGGAAAGCGATGGATGAGGTCTATGATGGAACGAGCGTGACCACATGATGCCTGTTCACTCTTGCTCAAGGCAGGCGGGTTAAGTGTGGGTGGGAAAACAGATGCAGTCAGAGAGTTCCACACTTTGGCAGTGCATATAATAAAAGTGGTAGAGAAGCGCTTAGTACGACTAGTCGGGATATTATCTTCTGGTAAATATATATAGGCATTCTCTCTCTTGTACCATCCCTGGTTTGCTCTGATCTCAACCAGGTCTAACACGTAATCTCCAAACGTCATCCACCCATTTGGCTGCCAACAGTCCGTCTACCATCAGCTTTTACCATCAGCTTTCGGGAACATTTTGTTCTACTGAACCAGCACCACGAACCAACCATCCTGACCACTTCTATTTCAAAGCGAGACGACGAGACCAACGGGGCAGTATTTTTTTTTGTCCTTTAATATTCCTCTTCTAAGTTGATCGTACCTAGTAGTAAGTTAAAAACACTTTAGATCCCATGTAGGCTAGTATTGCGATCATCAGTCATAGGCCGTTAAAGTCCACTTAGTTGGAACACGTCGTAACGCTAACTCTAGTGGCGATTAACATAAAGTTTTCAGTTAAAGCACTAACATTATGAAACAATTCATCGGCTTGAGGGTTGGGTGGGGTTGCAGTGCTCGCGAGAATAAAAAAATAACAATGTTTTTGTTTTAACTGCAAAATCAAAATATTTTAGTTCACATACTTAAGTCTGGATGGGCACTTATAAAACGTGGAAAAAGGTACATGACTCCCATGACTGATGGTCGTTTCTTTGGAGAAGAACCAGCGAGAAACTCCGTGATTACTCTTTTCAAATCATTTGGTATTACAATATTAGTATATTAGAGCATTAGTAGTTACTTTAGTGGCAGTGTCATGCGATTTGCATTGTAGTTTTTGAGTATCCTGAAAAAGGAATAGTATGTTAGCCTATGTTTCTATGTCTGTCACTCGGAAAGATCATCTATTATACAAATATGTTTATGTTTTAGTGTACTGACATTATAGGTAATACAGCAGCAGTTAATCATTTTATGAGTGAAAATTAAGCTGAAAATTAGTATTGCTTAGAAATACGTGTGATAATAGCTAATTTCTATAATTCCTTACATCGTCAAGGTACCGTGATACAATCATAGTCTACGTTCCTAATTATAGTCTCATTAATCATCACTCAATGTTATCAGACGTCATAAATAATCTATTAATTATTAAAATTATTGTCGCTTTGCAAATAAAAGATTATGAGCAAGTAATCATAATTTTCATTATCAATTATTACAATCCGATGTGGTCAGTTTTAAGATATTGATTAAATATAACTATGGTCTTTACATACATGTTTCTGCCTTCTTCATTGGTTAAAGGAAATGCATATTCATTGTGGATCTTGATAAGGAATGGTAATCAGATATCAAGGTCTTTCCACTGACTGATAAACATGAATTCTCAATAGTTTACAGTTTCCACATCGATATTGCTAAAATTATCTCTATAGTTTTCTTTGTCAATAACTCCTTATGTTTATCCCAACAGAATTTGATTCACGTTTCTCAAATGATTTAAATTATAAGATTCCCGTAACGCGTCAGAAACAGATCATGTTTCAATTTTCATGAAAATTACATTTGAATAGTATTGTCTCGCCCACTTATACTCAAAATTGTATCCATGATCCCATGAAGGTGCGAAACGTCTATTTTTTTCGTTACAACAACATAACATATTATTAATCTAAGAATTTAAACACCAGAGAATTCCTTCAAGTAAAGTTATGATATTGTCGTGCTTCTAGAAATTCATAAGGATGCCTTCAGGCACAAACAACAAAGTTGCAGACCATAAATCATATTCATAGAACGTGGTGTGTCTTTGATTTGTGTAGACGTTGTTTTTCTTTGAATAACTAGGGAAAGTATGATTTACTACTATTGAGGAAGTATAACACAGAAAATCTAAGAGCGGGGAAAAACATATACTTACTAATTTCAAGATATTTGGCATTGATACGGGTAGATTGGCATCGAACAAATAAATCTATGACGTTTTGTAGTGTTTTATTTAAAAAACGCTTCGCTTTCTAGATTTGAATACTTCCTCCTTCTTTTTTTTGTATAGACCGCGTAATAATCTCAGCCTTTAATAACGTTTTGACATTTAAAAATAAGAATTCCTATCACTTACCGCTCGAAAAGCCACCCCACCCAACCGCACCTCAGGCGTGCAAAGTAATTTCCTCGGCTCAATATTTCACATTGCCCACACTAGCGGCATAAATATGAATAATCGACACCGTTCGCTTCGACAATACACATAAATTATTCGAAGCGAAAGCGATAGGGCCCGGTCGGCCCCGCTCGGTTGAGTTAAAGCGTACTCAAAGAGTAGCTATTATGTGCACGATTTATAACTAAATGTATTTGTTTATGAGGCCTGTTTATCTGTTCGACGAGTTTAATTGTGGTGTAGAATAAAAGATAGGCGCAGCTCGCATATTTATTTCTTTAATCTTCAAGTATAGTAGTGGTGTTCAGGCGCACTTTATGCCATGAGGCATTCTTGATGGCATGTATTTAAATCGATATCTGTATATTCCCTTTTTTCGATCAAAATATTTCAAAGTTAAACCAAAAATACTGACTTGCACTCAAATTATGCACACTAAATAAATCAAATTCGATATACTGTTTAATGGTATTTGCAGAACTGTTTTACTGAACGAATAACTATTATCAAAATAGTATATCTAACAATTCTATAATTCAACAAACATATTAAACTTTTTTTAAGGAAAACCATCACCTAATTTACTTTTAGGAACATCTATATGTCACCGTAAAATTGTCAAATTCGTTATATTGTAATATCTCTAGCGATATTGTAAAATCTCGAAATATTGTCAAATGAACATACTGCTTACAACACTTTATATTCCCCTAAAAAGCGTAGTCGACGGAGCCCCGCTTCGCAGGGCCCCTATTTCCGAGTGCAGGGCTTAAAGGGAACCTAACTAACCTAACGGGGGGGTGCCCCAAGTCCCGATTATGGGGGCAGAGATACTTCCGTATGTTCAGTTGACAATAATTCGAGATATTACAATATCGCTAGAGAGACACACGTTATATTGTAATATAACGTGTTTGACAAGTACAATTTAGAGTGCAAGTTAGTATTTTTGATAAGCAATTCGTATTTTTGTTTTATAAATCATATATCCGATGTACGAACCACCTTTTTGGTGTGAATTCGATAAAAAAGGTCATCTCGTTTTGTGTTATTTTTTAGTTTTTTTTGCAGTACTTGTTTAGTTAATCAATTGGTTTTTTTGCACAGCATTCATTTTTCTGGTATGCATTCAGTTAATTAGTGGAGTTACCTAGTGTGCTGAAAAAATATACAGATGTGCATTTAAAAATATCCCATTCTTGATCAGTCAACCTTTGGCTTCATATCAGGTGAATGGCAACATCCGGCTGTATATTTACAACGTCATAAAGATATTGGCAAGGCTGTGTAGAGATATTTTATTGGCAGTTATGATATTTGCATCGAGATGTTACCTTAAAGACTATGTCAGCTGTATTGTTTGACGTCAATAATTAATACTGTTGTCTTACTACCAAATCATATTTGGTTTCAAAACAAAAATTATATGAACAAGCTATTTTAAAAGAATTTTCTATGAAAGATGTAGATTGTAGACGGTGTTAAGGCAAAACTGGAAAATGGCAAAGTGCAAATCTATTTGCCATAAAGGATTAACATAAGCTAGCGAGTACCTAAGTAGCTATAACGTGCTATAATGTTGAATATCGCGGTAGAAACGCAAACATATTGAAAGCGGTTGCCGTAGTAGACCCTCAGCCTTAGCCTATGATACTCGTAATAAACAACAATGAAAATGTGAGGAATTCCACACATACGATACTTTTCGTCAATTTAACACACAAAACACCTGCATCACACTACACACAAATTAGACTCACGAACACACGACGAATTCACAACTCCAACCAATTACAGAGCAACACAAACGTCTTTATGACAGCAATTTGTTGTATTCCTAATGTCGGCGACTGTCATTACTTTGTGTATAATTTTGTGTCATTATTACGGTCAATTGACACGATTCCTGTAATCAGTGATCGTTAGCTATAAGCGAATGAGATTATCCTTAGAACACAGTTTGCCCTCTGGTTGTGTGATTAGTAAGGTTGCTTAAGTTTGATTTCAGTTATCTGCCTATGTCTTATCAGTAATTTCTGGTTTATCATGTCTATTATTAAAACAAGGAGACAAATGAATAAAATTAAAACATTTATCAATACAATAATATCATACATTCAAGGCGTTTTGAGTGTCTGTTTTTGTGCCTGCGTTATTTTCTTAACTTGCAACGAATTTTGATTCGGTTTACACCATCACTTATTTCGGAAGGTTTTCAAATAAACCAGTAACAAGTACTTTTGATTTGTCATAAAAAACTTAAAACATCATCGATATCCTTAAACATTACTCGTGTGCATTGCCGTCTTGTAGCCGTCCGTCTTGCATCTTGTAGCTTTGACACTTCTTGTACGAAATTGACAGAAATGTTTTGCCAATGTTCAAGCAAAGTAACGTATATAGATTTAGCAGGCCTCAGGTACGCGTTTCCGGATATAACAGAAAAAAGTCGTTGGTAAAAGCAGAGCTTTTCATATAACAAACAGGCATAGAAAGTGAAACCATCAGTTGACAATCACGGTACCAAGACATCAGTATTCAAGACCGTGATCCTCACACCACCCATGAAACTTAATGAAACCAAAAGACCACCCCAATCTCCCAGAAGACCACACCATAATAATCGACCAACTTCACAACTTAGTCAGAGTTACATAAAGCAATCAATCATGAAGGATATCAATAAGAAACTTAGCATTTCAGTAGCGGGTATAATAAGATGCCCCGCTGGGCAACCGGCGCGTTTAACATGTTGGTAACTTTAATGGTGGACATAAATTATAGTGGCCCACTCGTTGTTATAATGGAGTAGGTATAATAATAGAAGCGTGTGATATGAAAAATGGGTTGGATGAGAGTTTACGCCCTTTTCCGGTCATCAAGAGGAATTATGTGAGAATCTAATTATTTGATATCTCACATGGTCCTATAGTAAATAATCACCTTCACGAGTAGCCACGATTGATTAGGTTTAAGTCATAATTTTGTGATTGCATTAAGCACTAAGCAATACAAAAAAAAAGAAAATCCAAGTTAAAAGAAAGTTGAAAGGGAATCGACTGACTTGATATGAAAACTGCAGTGCAAGTACCTACGTAGGATTCGATAGGACTCGATTAGATAAATTTGACAGTTATTCTCAATAAAATGAGTTTTTATGGAGTCGAAAACTCATTTATTTTATCGAGAATAACTGTCAAATTTATCTAATCGAGTCCAATCGAATCCTACGTACTTGGACTGCTGTATTAAGAAGGGATAAATCACATGTGACTAAAAGAGTCTTCATCTGCCTAGCCTTTTCCCAACTATGTTGGGGACGGCTTCCAGTCTAACCGGATGCAGGTGACCAGTGTTTTACATGGAGCGACTGCCTATCTGAGCTCCACAATCCAGTTAGTACTGACAGTACCTCTTGGTAAGACTGAGTGTCAGACTTTTTGGGCCACTGACTACCTATAACGACTTTCAAAGATAGACAAATGACAGCCGGGACCAACAGCTTAACGTGCTTTCCGAGGCACGGAGGAACTCGGTATGTAAGGGTGGTCACCTATCATAGGCAAGAACTGCTGCCCGAGCGGCTTTTATTATTTAGTCACGAGCTCCTCATGTGGCTAAAAGAGTGGTGAGTATAAATGTCGATAGATGAAGAGAGAGAGGAAGACCAAGGAAATGATGGATAGACTGTGTGAGGAATGATTATGAAAGAAAAAGGAGTAAATGATAGCGAGACGGTTGATAGAGGGGGATGGAAGAAAAGAATGTGTTGCACCGAGCCCAAATAACAAAGAAAAGGGCATTAAGGGGCCGGCGGAGCGTGCGTCGTTCATTCTCGTACAAACGTAATACCTAAATAATTTGTAAATCAAACGTATTCTTAAGAAAATGTTCATTTATTTCGATTGGATTACATAATATCTAGGTTCCCAAATATATATTTTGAAAGGAAAATGATATAAAGACGAGTTATGAAGAATTTAAAATTACTACAGAAAACTTCTTTTTCTCATAACTCTTGTTTAAATCAGTGTTCATTCAAAATATACATTTGGGAGCCTAAATATTATGTAACTCATTCGAAATAAATACACACTACCTTAAAAATGTATAATTTACGAATTATTTTGGTATTACGTTTATATGAAATACGCATGCTCCGCGGGCCTCTTAGGATGACGTTGTGATAACAGTTTAAACCAGGAACATGCAATCCACAGATTATAATGACAGAAAACTAGGTAGGTGGTGCCAATTAGCCTAGATAAGTAAAATTAAATTGAAATTCGAAAAACCTCCGACACATAATGTACTCAAAGTTAAATAGAAAATAACTCGTTTATCGTTAGGTCCTAGGTACCAGTCTGCACTCCACTTTGCTCATCTCATTTCATTAGTAAGTATTCCTCATTCCCTTTCAATAATTATAGTGTACATTATTGTACTAGTCAAACCTTGATACTCATTTTGAGGGAGCTGTGAAAAAAAAAAAATTACCATTTTGTGGTGGCGGCCATCTTGGATTTGAAATTTATTATAGCGTATAGTATTCTACTAGTCAAGCCCTTTTATTTGATAACTGTATTGAGGGAGTTTTTGAATAAATATGTAACCCGCCATTTTGTGGCGGCGGCCATCTTGGACTGATTTTCATCAAACATAGCTAATAACACTCCCGACTAATTCACCTTTCAAACAAAAAAATCAAAATCAAAATCGGTTCATCCGTTGGGAGCTACGAAACCACGGACAGACACACACGCAGACACGTCTAACTTATTAACACCCCGTCGTTTTTGCGTCGGGGGTTAAAAACAACAAAATAACATAAAATAATAATTATTTCAAAATCAGTTTCCTTGTAATTGATATGAACTCGTAATCCGGTCGCGAACTAGACTAAGCCCAACAGGTTTGAACTTTAGTCAAACAACAAATTAATCTCAATAAACGTAAATAAATAAACGGCACCTGGTTTACAACTGACCCCAATGTTGGTAAGCTGCTTTTATGAAGTCAATAACTTGGTTGTTACAGTGTTATGTTATTATATTAGCATTGTTTTGCTAATAATATTTGTAAATTCGTTCGAGGAATGTTTGTTTGTTCATAACATTTTATTATACTTCTGTGGACTATAATTTTCGGTATTTTTTGTAGTTCTTGAATGCATGCATATCATGCATAGGTATTGCTTGGATTGTGGTTATCATCATCATCATCAGCCTATTAATGTTCCCACTGCTGGGAAACAGGCCTCCTCTCTACGAGAGGGAATGGGCTATAATACCTACACCACGAGGGCCCAGTGCGAATTGGTAGATGTTACATGTTTTCGAATTTATGGTTCTAGGACATGCCCGTTTCCTCACGATGTTTTCCTTCACCGTTTTGAGAGCAGTTGTGATGAAATAAATTACACAAAGTAATGCGCCTGCAGCCCGGGTTCGAAACCGCGACTTACTGTTCGTAAGTCGGGGCCGTCATCAATGGGCCATTGCTGCTCTCCATTGCATTGAGGTTATATTAACCATAACAGAACTACAATCAAAGAAGACATCATCGCTCAAACCTTACCCCAATATGTTAGGGTCAGCTTCCAGCCTATTCGGATGCAGCTGAATACCAGTATTTCACATGGACGGACTGCCTGCCTTTCAACCCAGTAAATGGGTAATACGATACTCCTTGGCACAACTAGTTGTCAGTCTTTCAAACTACTGACAACTCGTAACAACTGTTGAAGATCTAAATGACAGCCGGAACAACAATTAAACGTGGTTTCCATGAAATGAATGGTCACCCATCTTCAAACTGACTTCGGCAAGCATAACTTACTTAACCTTTGATGGACCTAAGTGGATGTTATGAATAGCCACAAGGCCCTCAACTTTTGGGACAATACCGAAAGGATTTACCCAGCAGTAGGTCAAGTCGGGCTATGGCTGATGACTTGAATGATTGGAAGGATTTTGATGTTACTTCTTAGTTTTGGCATAGATGGCGCTGCAGTAAGTATTGAAGTGCCGCTACAACATAACACAATCAAAAAATCCAGAAAATTACACTGTAGTCTACTTTAAAACACACATTTTGTCACCACACCCTAAATCATTTTTAAAAATATTTATGCCTAGTTTAATTACAGCGAAACTATGCATCTTTCACACCTAGTTGGCATGGGCAGAGGTGTCTAATAGATTGTCAATCGTCGGCACATTGTTGGCAGTTGACGGGCATTGCGCCGGCAGTAAATGCCAAAATGCCGAAAGACAGGTGACAAGTACAGTTCTAGATGATGTATGGACAGGTTTATTGTTTCACTGGCTGGGCATGTTCCTCTAAAAGTCTAAACAGTTATTATTTTTGTTTATATTCTGTAATGCCAAGATCATTAGGTAAAATAGGTAATAGGCTGAATGTGTCAAAGAATGTCTGATGAATATGAATTGTTACTCAAGTTAAGAAACTTTAACATCGCACCACACGACCACTACTTTTTTTTTACATTCTTATTTTGCCTAGTGCAGGCAAAATACGCATGAAAAAAAAATGTTAACATGGAACACAATAAAAAATACTACTACTGGATTTTAACAAAATTATATAAATTGTTTTATTGATCGGGGGATCTATAAATATTTCAATTGATTCGCTACAATATTTTCAAAACAATATTATGACAGATCATGATGTTTTCCATCTGATTTCCATCATTTTATATGTTACGCGATGCCTACTTGGATAGGTGAATCTGAAAGTAACACAGTCACCCATACACCTAACCACATCAACATTACAAAATCAAGTAATCACGCAACATCTAATCTTGTAAACGCGATGACTTACAGTTCGTAACATAAGGAGTCATTAGGAGGAGTGGCTGATCCATCATCCTGTCAGGATCGCGCTCCCGTGTGACTTCGAGCCATTAGTGTCTTCATTCTGTGGCCGCTTTAATTACTTGCTTAGTAAGAGGATGAGCTGAAAAATTTAAGTGCTTTGGTGATTGTTTTAATTTTTGTAAGCGTGACTTTCGAACTTAACAACTGGGTTAAGCAGACGATTTATATAGGTACACCTTCAGTACACTTATATTTAGCTAGTTATATTTAAGTTCCATGGGATCGAGGTTTTATTTACAATTTCCATTAACCGGGTACAAATCAGCATCTGGACTGCTACGAAAATATATTTCAAAGTACAACATTTGAAACGTTCGGTTAGTCTTAAACAATATTATTATTTCTGACTAAAACACATCAAACTAAGGCACAAATAATTTCTCGAAAGAAGAAGAACCTACAGTAAAAGACACCATGTGACCAATACCACATTCTAGCCTGAAATCAAAATAACAGTCTATAAAGCGTCAGCCATTGCTCCACTACAAATTCAATAAAATATATTTCCCACCAAAACCGAAGGACCAAAAATTTAAAATTAACAACCACGCCACTCGTGTAAATAATCTACATTGCCATCTATACCTCGACATGGAAACCCAAGATATCAATCTACCAATATTGCTGATTTAAAACCAAGAAATCAATCGATCGATCATGATCTAAGCTTCTATAAAGTAATTTTATCGTACGGCGAGGTAAACTTGCTAATAAATAATTCTATATCTAGCTCCAGTCAATATAAATCACATATTAATACCAGATAATAAGATTAGTATGATTTCTCTGACAGATATTGATTGCCTGGCAAATAGATGGGGGTGTAGATTAGATGTTGTTAATGCACTTATTATTGCTAATGATTGTGTGATTCATTATGTGGATAATCTCTGACCTTTTGGTGTAAAGGGTGACGTTGGATTGTTGAACGATGATGAGAGTGAGTGATATCGTAATTAATGAAAGACCGGCAGAAGATAACTTCTATCGTACTTCTCATTTTAATTTAATTTATTCTGTGATAGACAGTGACAATGGACACACATTGTTTTATTCGTATAATGTCAAAGCAGCAATGATGCTAAAGAATATAGAAAACATTCATTGTATATTATTATCCCATTCTATATGAAATGTCTTTTCTCCTGATTTATTTCTTTATTACATCCTCATCTTATCCTGTAATTGCCGTAACTACATAATTATCTTTACTTACATTTCCTTCCAAATTGTTCGAAATAACCAATTTAGTATCGGATAAACTGCAGACAAAAATATCAGAGACAGATCTGATCAAAGTGACCTCCCGTAATTTGGCAACACGATATTATCCTTAAAGGTTATCAAAACCTCTATAAAAGTTATCTCGGTAAAAAATTAAGTAATTTAACATTTTACTTTCTCGCTCGACTCAAAAGACTAAAATTACACGTTGGTTGTCATTAACCAAATGTCACGAACGATTGTCTTAAAGTGACATTAAAGAAAGCTACTTGGTAACGTGTCATTATAAAGATATAAGGGGCCAAGTTGACAACTTGGTTACAATAAAAATGAGTTTTGACGTTGACAAATTGCTGGCAGGGGGCGCCCCGGGCGGGCTTGTTAATGTCGTTGGGGCGACTACAGTGACTTCGGTGTTGGTGAAATTGTGGAAATATATTCTGCTTGAATGTCTTAATATTTCTCAAAATATCTTGTTAATAGGACTCTAAATAAATTCTAATCTAAGTAAAGGAGATGGCTAAATGAATACCCCAAGCATAAATAGGAATCTCACATTTACTCTTAATATTTAAAAAATCATTCATGAATTCGGTATGTAAAGTATTTTTCAGGTATTTTTTTTACATTTTTATTTCGTAAAACATTTAATTTTAAGCAACTAATTTTAAGCTTTTTTTATTCCAAGTAACAGTTTCTTTTTTATTATTTTTTAAAGTATTATTCATGATGACGTCATTTCATAGCCTGAATAGCTTTAAGTCTTTGCCACGTTTTCAGTACATACAAAAAACACTAAATAACTTCAAAGTTGACATTGATGACAGTTGACGCTTGACAGATACGTGTTTTTATTTTGTTGTGAAATGTGAATGCTGTGATCGTGACTGTGATGTGAACTTTTTGTTTGAGTTTCTTTTCCTACGATTTTTAGCAAATTTTAATTTCTATCCATTATCCGTGCTGCGTATCCGTGCAATGAATCTGTCATCGACAACTAGTGCTAAATGCTTCGTACCGTCATGTAAAAACACTACAACAAATAGCCGACACAAATTGTTTGTAAATGTGAAAGAAACGCTAAAAAAGAAGTGGTGCAAGGAAGTAAATATGGAATACAAGCCTGGGCGTCGTCTTTTTTGTTGCGAAGATCATTTGAACGCGAAATTATCAGCGCGCGATGCATTCAAATAAATAACACAGTAACTAGCATTGACAGTTTTGATTTGACACTGACGGTATGACAAACAAAAGTATTTTTTTTTAATTTATCTTGAAAAGCACGAAGGAAGTAGTCTATTCAGGCTACGTTATGACGTAATTTAGAGGTCAAATGAAAGTCAAATGATTACAAGTATTATTGTGAAAATAAACACAATCTTGTGATATAGAAAGCTAAAAATAGAAAAATAAGGCATAGGACCCTAAAATCTCCAAATGGTTTTGGAATCAGCGTAGGTTAATTTTTACTTTACATACCGAATTATTTAGCATTTAATAATTTCCTTGAACTTTCGTGAACTGTTAAACATAAAAAAGTATATAAATTGTTTTTTTATTTGCATGACAAGTTCAAGGGGAAATAGCAATACTACAAGCTAGGGAGGGGTCATATCACTTTTCCAGAATGTCAAACGAAACTGTACTTATATCGATGTTTGATAATAGGTATCAAATCGATTTAATTTTTTAAGTTAACTAAACAAGACACCGAATGGAACGCCTTACGTTCAATCCGGTGTCTTGTTTAGTTGGTTGTTTTTAGATTTTAACTGGGTTTTGACTCGGAAAATGGGGTTGTTTTTTAAAGTGACAATCGACTTTACTCAATTCCACTTTATTTTAATCAAAATCAAATAAAAAATAACTGAAAGCTTCGGACTGTGCTTCTTCGTTTAATCTTACTAGGTACCTATTTTGTGTCAAAAATACATGAACTGAATAGTGGTCGATAAAAACTTATTCTATTTTTTCTTTGAACCTATTCGATTATTTTATTGATTCTTTTACACTGGAAGTTCAATCCCCTCTGTCACAAACGTCAGATGCTAGTGTATTATCTATAGTCAGATGTCAGACAACAGCGCCGTTTCAACGCTCTGCCGTTTTCTTGTTCGTTGTGCTATACTATTTTGCATTTTCAGTGTCCCTCGCTTGTTTATTGGACTTATTGTGTGTGATCCTGATCACCTATCTACCGAGTCGCTACTCGTTACGGACTTGCAATCAATTCATAATGTGATGCATAAACTGCGGTGTGGCCAACCAAAGACTTCGGCGGCATATCACTTCTTCATTGCCTGCTGTTCTACTAACTATTGTGAGAAACAGAACTCTGGGCTGTTACTGTCAGGTTCTGACAGCGATCTGGTATCTGGGGTTGGAGAGACACCAGGACACATATCACATATCACCAGGACATCAGCTCCGTCTTCCTTTTAAGATAATGTTCTTGTAAGAATAACAGAATAACGAATAAATATATAACAAAAGAACTCATTTATTTTATCAAACTGCAGACATTACAGAATACATCAGTGTAGAAATTTGAGACATTATTATAAACTGTGCTTTAATTTTGCCAAAAATACTACTTTTATACTTAATTCACCACTTTAAAATTTATGTTCCAAAATAAATATGTTGACCTTATTGTATGAAGTCATTAATTCATGTTTTATGATGTCAATTTATTATTTTAATGTTGGAACGTTAAATGTGTACATTATTAATTATTAAAATTCACGTTTTAATGAGCATATTATTTGATGTTATCAGCTTTGAACTTTGCTCGCAAAATAAAAGCTTTGTGAGTTGTTGTTTTGTTTTTTAAAAATCAGAAGAAAAACGACTAACTAGAACCGAAAACTGGTCAAACGCGAGTTGGACTCGCGCATTGAAGATTCCGTATAAACTTGTAGGTATTTGGTTATTGAACTTGTATTTGCGGTTTCAGATTTGTTCCTTTATATGTGTGGTGTAAAACATGCTTCTTGCCAAATTTTATGATTCTAGGTCAACGGAAAGTACCTAGGTTTGGTTTTCTTATGAACTTGCAAAATCTGCGACGCAAACGGTCATGTCTTTTGATCGCGTTAAATTAAAAAAATGATTATTGCACTGCTTTAAGGGGTACCAAATATGAGTATTTGACATAAACAGCTTGATACCTCCTCGCGTTCCTGACAAAAAGGGTCTTGACTGACGGACAACAACGAAGTTTTGTCGACTGGGTACCTACGGAATCCTAAATAGAAGTTATTAGTTAGACATTGTAGTTGCAGTTATTAACAAATAAGATGCATCGCTAACAAGGTAATAAGACCTTTGTTATCATTTTAATAACAAAATGACATCAAATGAATCTCTTTACTTACAAGGAATTTTTTTTGACCACTACTTTCTTTTATTCACGTATGTGCTGAGCAATGAGTAAGGCTACGTTCACACCAACGCGTAGGTATAGTCTGCCGCCGACTGTGAGTACAAAATGTACGAAAGATTTACTTCAGCCACCGACTGATTCGCTTTTGTTTTTCAAAGCTTTGCAAAGTCAACGGCCGACATACTTTTTTTTAACACGGTCTAATAGATTCCAGTATAATGTAATATTAGTTCTACTCATTCCGCTCATCTCTGGTTTTTACTTTCTCATCTTCATAGAAAGGCAGGGCAGCCATTAGTAGCGTTCATCAATACTAGCGCGCATCGGTCATGCCGTGACTTGATAATGATTGAAAGAAGCTTCCAAAGAGTTTAATCTACTTGGTACTGATGAATTAGTGTTGTATTTTCTTTATTGTTAAACCTGTGAACAAATTAGGTTGATAACAATTATTTTGAGAATACCTTAGTACTCGTAGTTATTTTAGTTTTACAGTTAAATAAAAATGTTTTTTTTTATCGAAATGGCTAGTAATTTTCTTCTTTTTCAGACCTACAACAGTTCAAATAAACCTTCTTATTGTAGTTTTATTGTTGACACATTTATCTTAGGTATAATCTGAGACAACATAATTAAGTTTAAATCTACAAACCAATGACAGAACGAATTTGTATTTTTGCCAATCATGCCAAAGTATATTTGTACATAATAATATACCAAATTCCGTCCTTATCAGTCCTTACAAAAGGCCTCTAAATTTAACTTTATAGCAATAAAATTTATGTTAAACCGACGCCGATAATACTCATATAAATGTCTAGTAGGGATTATACGTAAATATACACAAGTATAAATAATATATCTCAATGACATTGGGTTCAAGGATTTTTTAAATGGCCTAAAATAAACACTTTCTTGGGGCATGGTTGCGATTTCTCAACACTTCCTTTAATGATTCTACTGATCCGTTGAGGATTGCAAATTGATCACCTTAGCCATTAATACTACAATAAATTCTGTAAGGTTCCTAAAATAATTGTTTATTTATGAAATCATGGGCTGTTAAAATATTCGAGTATAGAGTCTCTGAAAACCAAAACTGTCAGTTATAACCCGCCATTTTAAACGCAAACAAAATTAACACACAAATCTTAGAGTGCGAACCAAAGGTACAATTCCCAAGACACCAAGTGCAACCACCTCTCAAATCTGACAAGAGCATGAATAAATCATAACCGTTCTCTGTAATAAAGTAGCCATGTTTATCCGAACATTCATTTATCACCGTTTTGCCAGCCTACTATAACATGAGCCTTCGGAATTTGGTCCTTCGAACCGGATACAGGTCTTTCTCACTGGTCCTTCGGCATTCATGATTGCAGCAGTCATCAATCAACCGAGTCGGTTAGAATGATGGTCGGTATATTGCGTAATGTGTTTGAAGAATGTTTATTTGTAAGCTTTTTGTGAGGTTTTTCAAGTTGTTTTTGTTGATTAATAGCTTGATGGATGGACCTCAAGGATGGGATTGCGTTTTAATTGCTGAAGTAATTTTGTTGTTTGGGAAGATTAGTGGTGTTTAAATTTGGTGTGTTGAGATTAATAATAGCACAACAATAACAAAACAATTCTTGTTAAACAAAATTAACCATAAAATACTAGGATACTACTGGGGACTGGTAAGCAGTTTTCATTCAAAAAACAGTCAATAGGTCCTTTAATAGTATTATACGAATGAATTTTGTAATGAACACAGGAGCAATTCCAGTAAAACGAATCTAAAGAATCGTCTAAGAAAATCCAAGGCCAATTCAGGAAATCTGAGTAAATGGACCAATGAATATTATCGGTGGTGAGACTTGAATTTCTGCACACATCGAAAAATAAAATGTGCCTGACGTTATAAAATTTATAGCTTTCGCAGATGCCAAGAAACTTGAATATTTCATCGCTTCTGTGAACAAATGTGTCGATGTGCATTTGATAAACGTTGACAGTAATATAATTCGAAATGACACAGTGACAGAATATCAATGTGTTGCTTCGAATCGAGGGTGCTTAATTAGTGAAGATGTGGGTGAGCTTTTTTTAAATTTTATAGTGTTGAAATTAGAGATACGTATGATTTACTTTACAGCGTATCTACTCAGATATATATCCTCTTGATCACTAAACTAATTTTATTTATAGCACGGATCGGATTAAAATCCATCCAAGAGATTTATGCTAATAACAAAAACTATAATCGACTTGATGGATATTATCCACATCAATTCTTAACATCTTTGTGCCAAAAATCAGAAATTACGACTCATTTTCATATAACAGTATAAAAATAAAATTAAAGACACGTTTCATATCAATGGCATTGACAAACGTTGAAAGCTAGTTGCTTAACGTCATCAGTTGAAATTGGATCATTTTA
Source organism: Xestia ashworthii (assembly GCA_950022955.1). Lineage (NCBI taxonomy): Eukaryota > Metazoa > Arthropoda > Insecta > Lepidoptera > Noctuidae > Xestia > Xestia ashworthii. The sequence continues at coordinate 1,530,111 of OX465557.1, forward strand.
GTCAATTTATCATAATGATTCATTATCATTGGTTATGTCGATAATGAATGACCTGAATGCATTATCTAGATTAGCTTTTATTAGTGCATAGGTATATAATATATGTGGATGATATCATTTGTGAGTGATTTATGAGAGTAATTTTGGAATGTCTGCGGTGAAAGTGAAGTAGTTCAGTTATAAGCAGAAGATTCACTATTCAATTAAAAGTCAAGATTTATGTCTGTGTTTATGTAAAGTTTGTTCTGTTCGGACCTTAAACTTTTTCTGGGATTGAATGTCTTCTTGTCTATATCGTCATTGTCATTACGACTTTCTCCATCATCATCCAAGTCTTTTCCCAACTATTTTAGGGTCGGCCTATAATCCAACCAAATTTAGCTGAATATCAGTATTTCACATGGACTGACTGCCTATCTGACCTTCACATCACCGTCCTTGTACATAACAGTAACTATGTTTGTGGATCTTTTATGCAAGGAAGATTATATACCTAAGTATGTAGATTATTTTTTCATATTTATTAAAACTGTATGCACAGTTAAAAACTGTACAAAGGCGGATTTAATGCCTTAGGCATTTTCTACTAGTCTACCTTACGTAAAGGGCGAGGAAGGAACATGGATGGGTTTTAGTCAGTAAGAGTCTGACACTCCCTCCCGCTCCGCCCAGAGTGGGAGAAGTCATTTGATGATTTCCCATCCTAAAAAAAAAAAAAAAGGTTGATGCAGAGATAATACACAGTAGGTGCAATAACAGAAAAAAAAGACTAGAAATAATTATATTTCAACGTCATAGAAAATAAATAAACATGCCACATTACGTGTCATACACCAATTAACATATTTAATAAAGAGGATTAATTGATTTACTTTCCTTAAAAATGCGAGCATGTTGCGTCGTAGATTCATAATATCATAGATGTAATCAAATAATATAGGTAATAAATCAAGATACTTTCAAAAATATTATCTATTTATACAACGTGTAACAGAAAGGGTATAGTCATATGAAAGGGTGTGCTAAAGACTTCTCCATGGGACCACCATCGTAATCGATTTTCAACGGCCCCATACTAAATTCCAATACCTACTCAACCAAATGTATCAAACAGCTGATTATTTTTTTACGATTACGATGGTGGTCCCATTGAGAAAGTTGTTCAGTTTGATGGTCTATAGCACACCCTTTCATATGACTATACCCTTTTTGTTGCACGTTGTATAGTAAGCTTTACTCATATCTTAGAATACAATTTTATCATTGTTTATAATATGGTGATTATTTTGGTTTTGGGATTTCCCAAAATGATTTCCAAGTAGGTATCTATTGTGTTTTGTTCATAGAGCGAAAGTGCAATACCACCTGCCCATTTGTCCAATTTCCTTAGGGAAAGTCATCATCATTCTTTCCTCAGCTTCTTCATTTCTTCTCTTCTGCCCTTGTTCCATGTTGCTTGGTTTGCGCAACATGTTTTTTTTCCATTCTCCTCCCTAAAGGAAAGTGGTCCAGTTTCATAACCAAATGAGAGGTATTGCGCTTTTAGATTTACATCTTGTACATATTTAGACAGTCAGCGGTTGCTGTTACTGTTAGCCTGTGTCATCCAATGCTGGGCAAAGCCCCATGCTTCCATATTCTTCGATCCAGGGCCAATGTACATACGTTGGTTTTGTCCAGCAGTCCCGCCATCTTAGTAAAGAGATAAACATATATTCAGGAGTGTAAATTGTACACTAACACTTCTATACATCATCACCTGCCTAGCCTTTTCCCCACTAAATTGGGGTCGACTTCCAGTCTAACTGGATGCAGCTGAATACCAGTATTTTACATGGAGCAACTGCCTATCTGACCTCCACAACCCAGTTAATGTAATATGATACCAATTTAAAGACTGGTTGTTAGACTTCTTGGTCCACTGACTACCTGTATGTAACGACTGTCAAAGATGGACAAATGACAGCCGGGACCAACAGCTTTACGTGCTTTTCAAGGCACGGAGGAAACTCGGTATGTAGGGGTGATCACCCATCCGCAGACCAACCTAGGCAAGCGCGGCTTAACCTAACGTCGACCCGAGTGGCTGTTATTATTTAGCCACGAGCTCTTCTTGTAATACTGCCATCTGTATAGTACCTTATTATTTTGTGTCTATCGGATTCTGAAGTAACCTTTTTAGAATCACGACTTTTGAGTGCGTGGGAAGTTCTACAGCTTTACATAATTTGAATGAAATCGCCATAAAAGTCGTTGGCAGGAGCACCTTGTAAGCATTCACCACTTTACTATTCATGTCAGAATGAGTTTCTTATCGAAACATGTTGGTTCAACGAAGTTGCACGGCGTTTTTACAATTGCGACTATTATTATACAAAAATTATGGAATATAGGTACTTAGTGTGGCATTTTGTCGGATACTTCGTCGCCTTTACTCCTTTTATAATAATTCCACAAGAGAGTATTTATGGCCATCAATTTAGCACCAATGGCATGTTCATAAAAAAAAAAATCCTCTTCGTTTTATAGCTGCACTTATGTGTTCAATCATGTTAATTCACAAGAAACTGCCGGGAAAATAAAACCCAGTAATTTACCGATCTCTTTGAATTTCATAATTGACTGGTCTGACTTCAAAATCTTCTAAAACACACTGTTCCATCCGAGGTATCAAAAGCCCAACACTAAAAGATGAAGACAAAAAAAGACAGACAACACTATCTTTAGAGAGTTAGTTCCAACTCAAACCTCATGGATAACAGAATAGAGTATAAATTAGATTATCAAAGGAAGAAGTATCAAGTAATTACTCACGGCCGGCGGCGTGATACCGATTGACTTTGATAAAACGCCCCAACCTACTTGTTTAACACGATTTATTACCTGCAAGCCACGAGAGAGGGCTTGGACGGCCGTCGCAGAGAATCTAGAATTTTATTAGATGTTGGAGGTGATAATGCCGTGAGGTGATAATTTGAAGACTTGAGAGAAACATCTGAAGGTTTATTAGTTGTCGTCGTTGAAGGAGTGGATATGAATGGATTGGATCGTGGTTAGGCATCTTTGTTAGCTGTTGTATGTGGCAGAGGTAGTATTGATGACACAGCTGATACGTTAGTAAATCACTACATCGCTGTTCGCGATAAACTCAAAAACTGCAGCACCGATTTTCATGCTGTTTTCACCAATGGCTAGTGGTTCTCGAGGAAGGTATTAGTATATACGAGTAATTTGTACGAGGGCGAAGCTGCGGGCATCGGCTACTGTTATAAGTTGATGTTTCTTCTGAATCAAAAAAATCTGTCAAATTATATTATGATTTTGGAGTGAAGACATCTAAGAGAAAGAGTAAGGAAAATAAAAAAAATATACACTCGTCGGACACAACTAAGCCAAAATCACATTTACCTCTGTAACATCCAACTCTCTTCAATATTACACAAGTAGTGCGCAAAACCGCCATGACATAATAAATATTGTCACAATCAGAATCTTCCATCGACGCTTGTGCATGTCACGGTACAAGAACCACATTTAATTAACCCAACAATTAACCCTAGAAATCTATTTCCAATTTAACGTCAATTGATATTGATTCCTCTTGACATATCGATCGACTCAGTGGAACATAACATTTCAATTGCAGATCGAACATTTAATTTAGATAGGTACCTATGGTGTTCATTTTAATGGAATAACATATAAAAGTAGTTTAAACCCAAACTATAAAATTATTTTGATTGATGTACAGTCGCCAGTAAACAAAGTTGACAAACCGTCAAACTCCAAATGATTTTGATCTTGTTGAAAGTTAAGTTCGAAATCAAATGAGAAAATTTGACTGTTTGTGAGAGTTTGATTCTTTGGCGACTCAGTACCTAAGCCAATCCTGTTGAAAATCAGAGGAATAAATACGAAACGTTTCAAAAGATTGTCACATTTATCTAAGACCCTCTGGACGTAAATGATAATATCATCAATATAAGCCGGGTGGTCTCACACATTATGATGGTGAATAATATCGAAAGAGAATAGCAATTAAAATGTAACGCTTCATTAATTTGGGAAAAAATGAAAGGTCACTTAATACAGATGTTTTTGTGATTCAGAGATGGTTAATAGAATGTAATCAATGGTTAATGTGCTTGTGGGACATAGGTAAAAACTTGTATTAGTTATTGAACTGTTTTGTTGAAGGTGAGGTTCGTATGTTAAGAGTGTGAAACAATAATCATCATAGTATTTTAATGATTACACTACGTGTGCTTAATTTTAAATTAAAACGCATTTCTAAGGCCAGAAAAACAAGGTTGTATTGGAAATATGCGGTAAAGCCACACATGTTACTTTTAACTTTGTATCTTAATCGAAATCATTTTAATTAAAAGGTGCTGTTATGTTTTGACTGTAAAAAAATGCACAGAAAAAAAAATAGTGAAATAAAAATCACAAATTAATGTTTTCCTGATACCAAAAGCTCTACATGTATCTTTTACGAGCTTCAACTCTTCCAATGTTCAGAAGATGCTATCACTGTTTTTAGCTTATTTAATCAATGCAATTAATTTTCATGAACCCTATCTTGCTTTCTTAAAAAAAAACACTATGTCTCTTTCTATTATCAAAATAAATCTCTAATTCTATATCTGTTACGGGTTGTGCCACGTGCACGCTTAAGTGGTGCTACGTCGTATTGGATCGGATACGAGTGCTATGAAGCGTTAGGTGTCGGTCACGCGAGTTCCGTGATTTTTGTTCACTCAAAAAGTGCTCAACGCGCCTAAAGAAGTTTTCACTTCAATAAAAGTACCGCATCCACCACACATTCTATCTAAATTGTTTCCTATTCGTCGAGCCTCACAGCGCGATGATATATCAACTTGTCTTCACAAGATTAATGCGTGCAGATGATTGACGATTCGCGTCGTCGGCGTGCCTCTAATGGTACGTATGGCCAATGTTTGCTGCTTGGCAGTTGGTGACAGATGTTGGCTCACCAACACTCTCCTGTATTTTCACACCCGTTTTCTTTTCGACGTGTGTAGAATTTTTAGTAGCTTGGGATCTATCGTTTTGGTGGTCTTTCTCCAACCCTGTGTCCGGTTTGAAAGTGAGTGAAAGTCTGTCTAGATAAGGACACAGCAAGTCATATCCGCAGTAAAGTTTTATTATACCTATAAAGTACTTGCCTACAATGTTACGAGTATGACCGACCAATGAAATGCCTCTAGAATGGCAGATGGTGGATACAAAGCAAATGTTTATTGTCAACGAATAATTGTCTTTCAAGGCATAAAGTGTGTAAAATTAATACGAGTTGCGACTGACAATTCAAACTTCTGTTGACACGTTGTGTAAGTCTGTCTGGGTGGTCTTTATTACGACGTCAATAAACATGATTATCTTGTTGTTCTTGACTCAATCGATTCCGATTTCATTTTTAGCACCAGAAACAACATTGATATTATTTCCTTGTGTGGGCAGTAGGACAAATATCATTGCAAAAATTCCAATTTGGAACAAAACTTTATTCGTCTTAAAAATGTCGAGAGAAAATTGAATTTGAACATGTCCGCTTAACACAAACATTGGTCAGTAACAACCAACAAAAAAGTTGGCACACAGTTAAAAACGAGGCATGAAAGCTTATTTATAAGACGTCTTGGCGGATGTCTAGTAGACAATAACGTGTGTTAAACTTAAATCAACTTGTCTCGCGATCAAACAAGAATGTTAGACCACTTTATTCCTTTTGATTTTTCTACGAAATATTTGCTCTGTTGACTCAGCGTAGATGATGTATTGAGGATTCCATTAGCATAGTAAACATGCTTTTCATGTGAAATATTTGAGTGTTTGTGTTCGTTTAGCTTTGACTAGTCTTGTGGTCTAATGCAATGTGTTGCTGGCATGGTTGGAACAGATGTTGATCCGTCAACTCAAAAATCTAGGTCTTCAAGATTCGTGTTATTAGTTTGGATTTTCCCGGTTAACAATTTTGTTTGGTTAAAATTACAAATACTTACACGGAATTGCACTCATTGTGCAAAAACTAATGAGTCTCAAAGAAAAGTTGTAAAAACAACACAATAATCACCCATTAGCTACTGAACACCACTGAACATAGCGTCATTATCATCATTGTCTCCACTAATGACACCACTTAACGAGTGCTCGTTAAACTGGCTATCACCATACAATTGTCAAAGAACATCAAACAAAGAAACATATAAAACAACGTCGTAATTTTCCTCAATCCGTCATAACCTCCCATTACATCTTTTACCTGAATCCCGTTAGTAAGACACATAATTGGACTTGTTCTTCGTGTAAGTAATAAAATCTAGATTACTGTGAATCTAATTATGAACACAACAGCTCGGTGCAATTATTTCAAATCTGATAGACATGAATCTTGGAAACCATCGCGTGACCGTCGGTTTGGAGCGGGCCGTCAATCATAATGTGTCAAAGCATAAATACTCACGGGAAAAGTAGACGCGACTGCTTTTCCGTTTTAATTTTTCATGCTCCTTTTGCTTTTGCACACAAAGGAAATTGATATTCATGTTTGTAATGGGCACACCTATTACTATATCTATTGGTTTCTTTTTCATTTCATTTTTCTACCCAGTTTTCGTCAAGTGTATCGTGTATCCTTGGCAGACGTTTATGTATTTAAAGCAACAGTAACTGGTCGTCGTTCACATTTGTTTCTGTCTTTCAAGCGTTAATGCATGTCATTAGGCAGTGTGCCTGCTATAATAGTAGTAAGTATGGCAGCTATTTTAAATGCAATTGGCGCATTTGCTATTTAAAAGTCTGTATTCTTCTCATCTAAATATTCATTATCCTAATTATACACATTTCAAGTCTTACAAAGAATAAATTATCCGTCGAATCTGTTTAACTTCTCAACCTAATCTTTATTCTTTTTGCAGTGAAAAACCGCACCCGACTTGAAGTCTGTCATCACTGTGAAACAATAATGAACGAGAGAATGTTCGCGTTCATTACAAGAGACTTAATTAATGGTAATAATTTGCATCTATGTTGCAGTTATAATTTATGGTTCTTGAGATTCTGTTTCGTGTAAAAACAGATTATCAACATGCTATCCAGTCATTGTTGATTACAAAGTAGAAGTTTTAACTGAATCACCAATTTTAACAAGCAATGATAAAGTAACCAAGCTCGATTACAATGTTGAAAGAATTGAAGATAACTCAGAAAAGAAGATCATCAATGTAGACAAGGATGCAATCCACACTGAAGGTGGAAGTACTAATAATAACAAAGCACCACTAACTTATCTTGTCGAAGGTAAAATAAAATGTAATTGTAATGCTCATCTTAAAGCCATCAAACAAATGAGACATCATCAGACGTGTCGTGTTAGTGTCAACGTTGCAACGATTGCGTGCACTCGCAGCTACAGCGTTGAGATATTAGCTCAGGAGTCAGAGCGTGAAATTAATTCTTAGAACGTAAACATTATGCGTTTTTGTCTTGATCAATTTGAATTTTATCTCGTAGGATTAATGGTAATTGTAATTTTAATCTTGAATGTTTTGAATGGTTGAAAGGTTTTTTAAGTTGGGCTGCATGACTAATGAGCTACTTTTTGTCACTGGATAGAGTTTTTGCCAAGTAAAATGTTAGATATTTGTTATAACAAAAATCTCAACTTAAGTTAAACAGTAAAAGATGAACATACATTATATTTACGACAGTCATATGAAACAGATTTTGAATCGGACTGTTCGGTTTAATTATACTACTACTTACGCATAAAATATGAAACGTGATTACACCTGCTCCCACAAAGATATTAAAGTTATAAATAACCATATATCATATTAATAGTAATAATTATTCACCTCTTCATCCAAAAGGAAAGTGATACTAAAAACCGCTTATATTTCAATTTAAAGTTGGCACGACTACCAATTTGTACGAGTATTTACGTCTGCCCAACGGCCGATCCAATTAAACTGATTGATTCAACTGATTGAATAATATTGATTGGTTAACGCTTTAGAAATGAATGGGATAGAAACGTTGAATTTTGTAAAGTATGTTGTATGAAAGGACTGTTTGAGAATCCTTGCTGAGGTAGTGAACATTTGGGTCAAAGTTGGAATTTAATTACTAGGCAAAAGGACTATCACACTAATAAAGGTCACAATTAACATAAACAGGAATTTTGTATAGATAAACATAATTAGAAGTTTGAAAATGTGACTAAAAAATGTGTAGGAATCGGTTGTAATAGTAGTTGGGAAAAGTATTGAGTAGATGGATGGGTATAAGAGTAGAGACCAGAGAAACAAGGGATGGGCTATGGGATGTATGACATAAATAGAAAGAAAGTGACTACCGAGATGACGTGTAATAGAAAAGTATGGAAGATGAAGACATGATATTCCGACCCCAAATAAAGTGAGATAAAGGCAGGAGAATGATGATAGCTATTTTAAAAGTTGATTTATCTAAGAGTGACGTTATTGAAACTTGGGAACTTACTCTTAAAATAACCTTTACACTCGTTTTCAAAATAGGTTCAATTATTTACAAATCTATATAAGACAGTCACTGGAAAACATCTTTCAAATGCAAGCTCTCGGGCTACGTTTCTTCGATAAATCAGTAGCAGACAGCATCGCATGTCTCTTGACATCAGATTCTTAATAAAACTTAAAGTACGTTTCACTTGGATGAATATTTATGGTGCAAAAACAGCTTCCTAGTTTCCTCATCATCATGTCATCATATATCTTGCCTATCATGCAATGCGTCAGTGAAACATTCATCTCTTGCTTGTCGAGATTATTCAGAAAAGAACCACAGTTTTTTTGTACCGTAAAGACTAGCTTTGCTGCCATTCATAACAAGTCCAACTACATTGAAAATGCCAGTCAAACCTTTCTGTTATCATTCAATATTTCTTCTTTAAAATTCTCTGTAAGCTGACAATATCAACAATACAGATAAAACAGTGAATGATACCAAGACGGCTGATAGGATGGAGATTGAAGAAGAAATCGAAGAAAAAAACCTAAAGTCATTAATGGTACAAAGGCAAGAAGATGATGATGAGTATCTGGGAGTTTTATCAGTTTTAATCGTGAAAGATTCGATTACTAAAGCAGTAATACCAACCCTAAAAAAGTCCAAACTCCCAGCCTACAAATCAGCAATAAATCAGTTGCGGGCAACGTCGCGTGTAGCACTCGAGATTATAAATAAACGAAACGTAACACAACGCCGACTGGACACGACACCTCGTTTAATAGTACACAACATTCTGACGCGGACGAAGCTGCGATGATAGGCAAACTGCCATCTCTTGCGGATTAATTTATTGAGCGAGTATTTGTCGCTATTGTTCAGTGCTGGATGCTTGGAGAGGTGTGAATTGAATAGCAGAATAAGTATGTTGAGTTTGTAGATGTTGGACTTTTTTTGTGAGCGAGTTTTGTTGTTGATGTCATGTCAGGTTGTGTTGATAAATATTGAGTCATGGTATCAAAGAATGGAGGTTACAGTGACTTTTATGAAAGATTAAAACTATGCAAGTAATATCGTCAGGCAGATAAATACCCATAAGGAAGAATAAAAGAGTTCGAGTATGGACCTAGGGTTGAATTAAAGATTTGAAGTCTCCCAAATTACTTGTACGTGACTAAGTTGTGTACTGTGTAATTTCTTCTAAGGGATATTAACTCAAAAGAGAAAGCTTTGGCATTTTCTCAATAACAAAGAGGCCAAAAGCTTAAGACTACCCAACAAGTAGCTCCACACATGAACGTTTTATCTCTTTGTTCCATTTGCGATAATTTATTTCCACTATCCGAGCCCTTATTTATATCCACGAACATATAAATATTGGCCAAAAAACACAATGAAACCGGGCAATAAATCCCACACTTTCCACAAATCAGTGACCGGCAACAGACGGGCGTCGAAAAGTTGTGTCACTCTCGTGTCCGCGTGTCACGTCATGACGTCCAACACGCCGCGAACGTGACGGCTGTCACGCTGACGGCCGTTGGTAATTAGCTAATACCGACATAACTTTCTCTGCGGTCACACACGCTTTTATTGCAACGGGATATGGTTGTGTTTTGGGTGCTGGAGTGAACAGTAAAAATGTGCTTCATAATTTTCGCCTCATTAAAACAGCGCGTGAATCACAAATGATTGATGCTTATTGCGTTGCAATAAAGTTTATTTTGGTATGTTTTACCGCGACGTTGATCGCTTGTTGTGATGTGTAGACAATGGTAACTGACGTGGTTATGACTGAGTCAGTAAATCCCTTAATGAGCTAATCTGACGGATATTGATTGACGGTCTGCATCAACTCATAGATTACCTAATGGATTTGTTTGTCGGATTTTTTGTGTCACATATCTGTGTCAGTGTCTTTAGACGTCACAAAAAGATAATTATTGAAATTTTTTGTGGTGTAAATGTTTCTTATAAGTACTTCATATTAAAGTTCAAGGAAACGAGTTTTGCGTGTTTTAAAGACACCGTTTTAACAACACTAAGTTTAACTTTATTTTTAATCGTGCGTCTAATGATCGCGTACAGAAGCAATGAGTGTAAAGTATATCGCAACTCCAGAATTACATATTATGTATTCATGCTGACATGTAGCATCTGTTGTTGACAAGGCATCATATTATTTTTCTTCAGGTACCTAATATTGAACCATATTATTATTGGTTGGTCCCGGCTGTCATTTGTGGATCTTTGACAGTCGTTACAAGTATTCAGTGGCACGAAACAAGTCTGAGAACTAAGTAAAAAACGACTGACTGTCAGAAAGGCAGTCGCTCCATGAAAAATAATATTCAGTCGCATCTGGTTAGACTGGAAGCCGTTCCCTACATAGTTGGGAAAAAGGCTGGGCAAATGATGATAATGATTGGACCAGTTTAGCAAATTAATGAAGAATTTAAATAGCAAATTGATAATAAATCATATCATATTTAAATACTCGGTTAATCGATCATTTTCACACGGCAAATCAGTTAGAAAAGCATGCACAATAAGCATGGGAAATTCTTTAGCCACCATACAAAAAACCACTACATCATCATTCCATTCCCATCTCAACTCATAGTACAATTACTCAAATTGATTGACCGTTGACAATGATTGCTGTCAACGAATGTCAATTAATTGCCGATTGTCACGCAGCTATCGATACGACCATACTGCCTATTATGTAGAACAGAGTGGCGGCAATTTTTATTGTTTTAATAATCAAAGTTTAGTTCTGTGTTTAATTGGTTGATTGACAGATGGTATGGAATTGAGGGATGGGAATGGTTCAATGGTCCTATTTCATTATTATAACTTTAAGATTATTTTAGTCGTGACTTGTGGATGAATAATCATGCCAGTGTCCTTAAGATTTGGTCGTCTTTATAGTCTCTACTTCATCGACTTTGATTTTAAAGACTAGGTTATTCTTACAAAGCTTCACAATTTTAAACGTGTGTGTTTACTTTTAAGTTTCTTGTAAAATTAGATATTTCAATAATCACGTAACACGTCTCTCACATTAGTCATGTGAAATCTAGTTCAAAATTCTATGTGAACTAGCGGCAACATTGCAGCGTGAAAGCTTGCATTATGTTAAATGTCAAGCGTGTCAACCCGGCCACATGAGGACATACTGTCACGCTATCTTATAGCGAATAGGTACTACAGCAAATGTATTAGCGGATTATAATACTGTATTACTTAATTGCCGTAATAAAGTGTTTTGATTTAGCCGATGAGAAGAGATAGCCTAAATTCTTGACGAGACAGTCAGTCAATCGTCAAGAATGTATCTCATCTGGGACCTTCATGCTTTCCTAATAATTTGTGTTTAAAGTACGTATGTTACAAAAACAGACTAAGGTCTATGTTCACCGAAAAGATAACAGTCTGATTATCCAAAAACAGCTGTCACTGTGACATGTTCCCATACAAAAATGTGTTTTAAACAGCTGTTTTTAGATAATCAGACCGTCATCTTTTTGGTTAAAATGGACCTAAAATGTGGCAAATACAAATGATTGATGCACAAGTCAAAATACAACACGGAAATTCTTATGGATACAGTTTGCTTGGTGACCACGTGACAGAGTGTCCGCGTGAAATGTTGACGGGATAGCTGACGTCCAGCATGATTTATTGTTACGTAACTTCTGGCATCATACAGTAAAATGATTTCTGTAAACCTTACTTTTGAAAAAAAAACTATCAATTTCACACATTACTACAAAGGTTAACGGTTCGTATTGCTCATAATTACTACAATAGGCTACCGAATTTCAGAATTGAATGTGGAGCGTTGTCCACCGCAGCGTGTCAGGTGACAGCGTGACAGATCGGCCGCGTGACACGCCGCCGTGACGGCTGACGTCCGTCGTGATTTATTGTTGCGTTTGTCTGCGTGTTTGTAATTTTGGGTAAAGGGAATGCTTGGTTCTCTCTGGCATGAGAGTGTAGACATGGCTTGCTATGACTCGACTTCTGAAATACGATATAATTATCCAGAATTTATCTTCTCTTCCCTCCTAATCTTTGTTTGTTTTTATTAAAATATTAAAAATATTAGTAACAAACACTATTTACATTGCTCAATGAGCCGCTTAGTCCTAGGATTACAATGTGTGCTGTGAGTACAATGAGCTGTGGACAAAAATTGTCTCTATGTGAAACCCTGTTTCAACTAGGTTTCGCGGCACAAGACCTGTAGTAACTGGAAAGAAACCACGACCAGATGACATTACCCCAGGTTCGAAAAAACAAGAAGACAAATCATGGAAGAGGAATTTATCCAGCTGTGCCCATAGTACCCAGTAAGTCGCTTCAAAAATTATTATTTATTCAACAATTTAGTTGCAAGCGTGACCTTGTTCCTGACAGGATATAACAGCACACGGGACATCATCAATTTCAGTAATTATGACGCTTTAATTACACTAAAACCTTGAATGAAATAGTTAAAATAAATGAAGATATCATCTGTCAGTCTGAGCTATCATGAGTATAATCAATCTTGTGCTTATTTGTTTTGCCATTTGAAATATCATTAAAGTAACCTCGAGATTGTCAAAACTGAAGGTTGTGATGATATACTAAGGTTTTCGATTGCTTTGCCCTGCTCTTGACTTAAATCATGCGTGATGGAAAGCAACGATAGAACGAGGATCCCCAAAAGAAGAATTATGCTAATTTACTCTTTTTGAGATGGCGATTCCTAGTACCTCGTCAAAGATACTTTAATTTTTGCGTATCCGGTAAGTTTAAGGTATTCCGAAAGCACAAACTTGAGAATGAATCATGATGTTGTAGCCAGATATTATACTAACATCCCTCTAAACTTAACAGTTGTGAGATCAAGACATACGCACAGTTGTATTGTTAAGGGCAATAGTAGTTGCAAGTATTTTGTTTCGAATGTCTAGCCTTTTCCCAGCTATGTAAGGGTCGGTTTCCATTCCAACCAGATGCAGCTGAATACCAGTATTTTACATAAAGCGACTGCCTATTTCCTAGCCTCCACAACAGAGTTAGTTCTAGGTAATACAATACCCCTTGGTAAGACTGGTTGTCAGACATTCGGGCCACTAACTACCTGTATAGACCATTTTGTTTCGAATAACTATCATAAAATAAAGGGTGTAAAACACCTCTTCACGAAGCCGAAAGGCACTTGGTCTCCCCATCATCATTGCGATAATTTTTTTGTTCTACACCAAACCTGGGAACCTTCTAGTTACGGAGATATGGGGGGTCAAAGTTACAACTTTTTGACAAGTTTTTTTTTAAATACAGGTTTTATTTGTAATATTTTGACTTTTAACGCCTCCACGACCGCCGTACTATTCAATCCATCCATCAGCACAATGTTTTAAGTGCGTTACATTGAGTTCTGCCACAAAACATGATTGATAACCTCAAAAAAAAAAGTTGTTTCCCAGCAATAATTTTTGCGTAAACTTACTTAGTTTGTTGTACAGAATGCTTGGTTAACGGCTTTGTGATGAGGTGGTTTACACCCTGTATGTCATATAATTTCCTTCAAAAACTAAGAAGAACCCACCTCATTACGACCAACACCTGTAGCGGACTGTAAGGCAAGTGATTCATGGAGCGCTTCAGACGCGAACGTTTAAACGCTTGCCCGTGACAATATACAGCGGCGGCCGCGATTCTAATTGATACGTCTGCTGGGGACGGAAGTAGGGACTGGAGAACTAGTTACGAGAGTATCGATAGGGAAGTATACTGTATACTGAGTATTTTGTACAGAACTTTGTGATTATTTAAGGAATGGATAGATTACGTCTTCTAGGTTTACCATTGTACGTGGATTTACCAAATGCAAAAACCTTTGCAACCCGATGGATAGGTATGTGACTGTTTCTGATTGGGTCTTCTGAATTCATACTCATTTTGCAGTATGGGCGTCAGTTGTTCTAGATAACTATGCTCAATGAATACCACAACTAACATACTTACTCTCACTAAACAAGACAAGTTCTCAATCACCCTGTGAGTAAGCTCTCAGGGTGATTGAGAACTTGTCATTCATAACATAACATAATCATAATTTGCCTGGCTTTTTTTCAATTACGTTGGGGTCGGCTTCCAGTCTAACAAGATGCAACTGAATACTACAATTTTACATGGAGCGACCTGCCTATTTCACCTTCACAACCCAGTTAGTACTGGGTAGTACAATATCGCTTGGTTAGCTCTTTAATCCATCACCTTCTTCCTGTAACGACTGTCAAAGAGTTTCCGAGGCACGGAGGAAGCTCGGAATAAATGGATAGTCGCCCATCTGTGAACCTCCTGAAGATCGACCCATGTGACGTATTATGTTCGCAATTAAAATAAGGAGTTTTTTTTTTTTATTAAAAGCCTTTCTCTTAGTAACCACACTACTAATATTGCCACATAGCCGGTTATAAACTATATGAAATGAGACGAAAACGATTACATGCATTCTTGGGCCTAGATGTAACGAGATGAAATGGTATGAATCAATAGATTCAGACTTATCAGTCCCTCTCTGAAAATTTTATAAGTTTTGACAATCTGGGAGCTGAGTTATTTGCGGTTTAGTAAAAGTAAGGTTATGTTACAGTCTCTATAAATTTCATTACTTATAAGTTCTTAAAGCACTCATGTATGTCATATTTAGTGGATAATGTTTAAAAAGTCATATTATGATTGAATATCAATGACTTGAAGCCTTAGGTAGATAACAGACATGGATTTATCGAAAAGGCATACAGACAGAATTAATAAAAAAAACACATTTGAATGTAGTGCATGGTTTATTCGTTTTCGTCCTCTAGAAATCGTGCAGGTGGAACAAGATCATCTTGGTACCTTGCCTAGCTAGATTATGTTTACTTTCAGAGTTAGGTACAAGCCACTGCCGAATCACTGACGGAATTACTTCACGCCCGGGGGCCGCCGGACTAGGTTATTGCAGTGATTAGTTGCAATTATTCACTTAGCGATCCACATTTTCAACAATATCCAAAACAACATTCCAAGTCAAAAGTATGAGTGATCTTCGGTGTGTCCAGTATGGAAGTAACAGTTGTGCAAGGTAAGCAGGGTCGGAATCCGTAATAAACAAAGCAGTGGTCGTTGGAATTATAAAATCATCGGGATAGCACTCAAAACATAACGGAAAACACGAAACGAGTGGAGCAGAAAGAATTGGCAAGTGTGAATGTTGGTCCGCTGTCAATGCTGCCAAAGATAATATAAATAATGGCGGTGGCTACACTGTTATTAAAAATATGATTGATTTTAATTAAAACGACTTCGATTATCATTTAGGTTTTTCAGTAATAAATTGATATTTTCAATATTAATTAAATGCACTCTATTGTAAACAAGTAATCAATGTGCATTTGAATACTTTTAGTTAATTACCTAGCGCAAAGCTTTTCTTATATTCATTCAATCGGTAATGTTATGAAAACTATATCGTTCTCATTTTTCTCATCTTCTAGATTGAGAATTGAGCTGAGTTTTCATATTTTGAAATAGAAAAATATGACTAATTTTTAGACTATATCTCAACTTATTACATTTTGGCCCACCGTTTTCCATCTCCTTTCCATATTGAACTGTAAAAACAACTGCAAAAATTTTGTTTCAAACATAAACCTATTAAATTATTTAAATGTCTTGTCTATTTCCTCGATATCGACCCCTAGCCCTCACTATCGATCATCAGGAGACAGGCGGATGGCAGCGACGGAAGTAATGGCGTGCGCTGTCAAAAGTTGTCGTGGATGTCGCCGCGACATGCGACTGCGACTTGCTTTGTTGCGGGTAAGTACGACTTGTCGGAGTGTGAATGCGTCCTGAACTGTTGTAGTTCGATGCTACCGGTGAGGATATTTTTTTGTTAGAAAGTAATTTATATAGGAGATGGTGGGACGATTTGGATGGATTCCGGCAGAACTAGAAGGAGCAAGCGTGAAATTACGAAAGACGTGAGAAGTGAAGCATTTCACTCAAGAGTGGGACAGATCTGGCTAGTAAAAAAAAAACGTTTGGTTTCCAACAATTACCAGTTGGGAATGTCTATCGACCAACCCGTACGGGAGGATCATACGAGATTTTTAAAGGACTTCATCGACTTAAACAAACCAGAAATGCCATCTTCTTTTATAATTCCTACCATTTGTTCAACATGCTGAAGGAATCTCAACTAGAAGAAGAAAGTGTGGAAATCAAAATTGCAAATTTGGCATTTCAACGACAATTTTGATTTCAGCGTATTTCAACCTGGCGCCGAAATCCGGCAATATACAAAAAGATATTGTTTAGCCAGACTATTATGTAACTTGTCTGGTCTGTTTGTATTTTAATTTTAATTTCATTTTCCAATATTTGTATGATTTTATGCAAATGCAGTCTGTAACGTTGACTGACAGTTGTTTTGTGTCAAAAACAATAGGGACTGTGTGGTTGTCAGGTTGGCAATATGTCATTGGGAGGTGAGAAGTCAAGAACATCTGCTGATTTTACTTTCAAATATGTGTGATTGACAATTATTTGTGGCAAATCAGTTTTCTGGAAGAGGTGGCATAATTTTCAAAGAAAGACAGAGAGGGTAGACAGGTGACGTAAAAGGGAATGTAGGAAGGTCTATGCCCAGCATTGGGGTGATTCATGCTTATAATAACGAGGTATTTCCTATTTTTTACCCAACATCTGAATTGTTTCAGTTATTTTATACAGTTCGATTCGCAGTATACCCCGATGCCGTCGACGTGAATGAATGCGTATGGCATCCCATACTTGGCGCTCTTTTTGTATGAACAGACCGTCAAATTTAGTCGATCAATATGTCGTGACCCACAAGGAAGCAATCACCCATTACCGAAGATTACCTTTTTGGTTTATTTTTATATTCAGTAAGACGCAGGCGCATTATTTTGTGTAATTTATTTCATCACCGCTGCTTTCAAAACGGTGAAGGAAAACATCTTGAGGAAACCGGCATGTCCTAGAACCAAAAATTCGAAGACGTGTGACATCAACCAACCCGCACTGGGCCCGCGTGGTGGATTATAGCCCATACGCAAAATACTCGCTTTGACGTGGGGTTGCGGACAGCAGCCCGTTATGCAGTTAAAGTAACCAACCTGACATCCCCACTCAACCACAGCAATTACGCAAAAGCAACGTGCAATAAATTAATGCAAAAATATAGCGAATTATGCAAATATTACCGTGTGCAATTTACTCGGAAAACCTTATCAAGTAAAAAATATGAGTTCTAAGTGCGGTATGATTAAATTGATACAAATCATTGATTAAACTGTACATTATCCATTTAATTATTATTTATGGACAGTTCAATCCGACGTGGTTTGTCGACACCGGTGTTCGTGGGAGGATATTGCCAACTAGTCGATAGAATTTTAAGTTCGATTAACGTACAAACATAACGCCTTTAATCCTCAAAATGTTAGGCATATGTGTACCTAATAGTACTACCACGTATTGTCTGTTACGTTTAAGTCTATTGCAAGCCTATTGCCATCAACTGGGTGCAAATCTAGACTCCGTGGCTGCTATTGAGAGATCCCTAATGAAAAAGTAAACAACACTTTGCACTACTTAAGAATCGAACCCATGTCATCAAACTCGGCAGTCACGCTTCAGTTCACTAGATTAACGTGGCATAAGTTTGATTGATTGCTACATTATTGACGGTCTTTATGATGATAACCATGTATATGAGTAGAATCATTCCCTCTACGTCGATTCCCTTCTTTACTTACTTCAACTCGTGAAACAAATGACATCTGTTTTAAAAAGTTTACGCTTGACCTTGAGGTTGCAAAAGTGCACTTCTAACAAAAAATTGAAACATTTTTACAAAAAATATTATAATTATTATTTTACACAAATTTAGACCATTAACAACGGATGAAGGAAACAAAAGACTAAAGGACACTTGAAAAAGAAGATTGAAGTATGTTGGCATCAGTCGGCAGTATATTCGGTTGACAATCTTTCAAGAATTTACAATCTCGCTAGATACTCGTAGATTACAATATAACGTGTTTTACAATTTTAAGGTAACGCACTGTTTTAGACTTTCACGGTTTTTCACTACACATAAAGTAGTTACGGTATTATATCCGTGATTTTCCTTCTTTTCTACGAGCACCCGATATTTCGACGCTGTTGCAAGCATCATGATCGCGGGAATACTGAAGAGGAAGGCGGGTGGGACGAAAATTATTAATATGAGCAGACAAATCCGTCTACCCACTTTCTTAGTATGAAGGAAAATCACGGATATAATCCCGTGAGTACTTTAAGTTTAGTTTAAGGTAACGTTTACGTTCTAACGCTATCACGGTTCACAACTATCCGAGATCATGGCGCTTGCAACAGCGTCGAAACATCCGGAGTAATATAAATAAAAATCACGGAAGATATTCCGTAATGACATTTTAAGTTTATTTACGTTCTATATTGGTAATAAAATGGATGCATATTCAAAAAAATATGTTGCAATAATGACAATCATTACCCAATCATTCGCACATGATCTATTTTAATAAGATATCTATCTCTGAAATAATAATTCGAGGAATTTAAATAAAAATACTTATCTGGAACAATCGCGGCGATTTTCATAAATCAAATTCAATCATCCATGTGTATTACTCATGTTAATTGTTAATCGATTTATTACATCCGTCGCAGTATCATCATAAAAGTCGTTTTTGGCGAAATTACTAGATTTATTGTAAAAACGAAAACTTGTCATAGGTAGGTAAAAATCGCGTTCAGTGACGATAAGTATGAAAGCTGATTGGATTGGCCGCATGACTTCCAGGTCTTCTAATACAAGGCCGATCTACATTGGGCAGTCAGATTGGTCGTTGGTATTATGCAGATTGCCCGGTCTTTAAGGTTTTCGCGTTCTGGCTGTATCAGGGCACACACAATCACACATTATGGCTATTTTAGCAGACTGCTCGTAGCTCATATAGCAGACGTGTATGTTATTCATTTAATCAGATAACATTTCTTTGAACAAAGCCTAGAATTTTCTCAAAACGTCTGCTTTTTCAATCATCCTTCGACCGATCGATTAATTTAGATCGTTATCATGAAACATTGAAGTAGTTTTAGTATGACGATGTTGTTCCATTTTTCTAAGCCTCGTTCGATTGATCAGAATCTCGTCGATGATTGATCGATTGATAATATAATAGCTTGTTAGACAATAGGTAATTATTGTTTGTGCCAGTGGGCGTTACTTAGTGACAGTTTTGAGCTTAAACAATGACATGATTGAGAGATTCTTACGTTAAGAGTGAAAGGTAATCTGTTTTATTTGTGCAACTGATTTTAATTATACAGATTTTTGAATGTAATTACTTTGCAACACGCCATTTTAATAAGGAGTCTGTAGTAATAACAGAAAACTGTAAACAATTGTTGTTTTTTGCTGTCGTTGTTAGGTACTAAAGTGGTGTTTACTTAGCATAGTAAAATGTTTCTATAATTTATTTTTCCCAAGTAAAGGTAAAAATCCCACTTTGTGTTGCGTTAGGGTCTATACCTCCGAGATAATATGGAAGTTAAGAGGCCTGCGGAGCATGCGTTTTTCATAGGTACAAATAATACAAAATAATATGAAAATCAAACGTACCATTAGCAGCGAAATTTTAGTGGTGTGACCATACCTACCCTACTACCCACCTATACCCTAGTTCGAGTTCGAACACACCTCTGTTTTTTCTGATTTATGCCATGTGTATAATTATCACTTGTTTCGGTTACGGAAAACTTCGTGAGGAAACCAGCATGCCTGAGAGATATTTTTCATCGGCATGTAAAGCTAATTCAGAGGCCCAAGGGCGGCATAAAAACTCTGTCATCAGGTTAGGCCACACGAAAAAGATAGAAGACTGTTTTACTTACAGCAGAACGTATACTTCTACGCCCAAATACTCTTCTTTCATCCTATATTTCATACTATAGACAATCTCTTCTGAAAATATATGTGATGCAACAACAGTACTCTATTTCACGACACATTTCAAACACACCCCATTCCTACCTCCCCCAACGTATATTGATGGTGTAGCATCTATGATTAACGACTTCGGAGCAAATTCATCATGACTCCAGACGTCTCCCGACGTTTGATTGGCTGCAGATACGGAACCAATTGAGATGGAAAGGGTACTGGAGTACTTTGTTAGAAGAGGTACTCGTATTATAGTGTGAATCAGGTAAAGCATGTATGTAAGCACTAAGCACGCCTATAATTACTGAAGGGTTAGGTAAAGGAATACTTATGTAAACACACATTTTGCAAGTGATGTAGTAAAGACCTTTGCCACCAAAAAAATCAGGGACCGAGCCGGTACTGAGAAAGCTTTTTGACTCACCAATATGTTTACATTTATATTCTGTAAGACAAAGAACACTAATCAAATCTTTTGACAGTTACATTGATGTTTTATTCCATATTGATTTCGCTTAGCTTCCAGCTTGATATTCATACACAGCGGATAAAACAAATGGAAGAAGTAACTGCAAAACCAATTACTACAACAGCCACGCGAAGGATACAAATGACGCACGAACGTCACAAGTCGCACCACCTGCAATCATGTTCTAGCTGCAACAGTCATAATAAACCACTGACCTATTGTTCATTTGACACTACTGACAATAGACAATATTTATGACCAATCAATACATCCACATTTCAATTAACACGTCAGTCACCTCAAAATCCTAACCAACATCAACGACATATTAAACGCGTCAATCAAATGAGTCGTGCCATAGTACCGCGAGGCGTCGACGGGCTCCGGGGGTAGAGGTAGTGGCGGCACCTACAGGGCGCGATGATGGATGGCGCGTCGTTAATCACTGCGGCACGCTCATCATTCATCGTCACCACACGACGGGTGCGCCACAGGCTGGGGGATGGCAGTAGGTTTATGTATGTCAGAAGGAAAATACTCCTAAATACGAGATAGTCGCAAATGACAAGGTTCTAGGAGAAAGAATTGAAACTTTGACCGTGGCCCGACATTTACATGGTCAGCAAGTTAACTGCTGAAACTGTGACAATAAAATAAGTCACTTAAAAAAATTCTAAAGAGGAAACGCTGAATGGTGCTACAGCTACTTTTACCGCACTTGATGCCTCCATCAGCGGGAAATACTTCAGAGAACAGGCTCTCTTCTCTAGACTTAGCAAATGCTTTTCAAGCGTTTCAACTGTGGTCAACGACTATCAAAGGGATTGAGATAAGCCTTTCGGTAGATTGTTTCAGCTACATACTTTTTTGACGTTTCCATTACCGTAGATAATAATATAATATTACTTTGTCTTTCTAACTTCACTAACCCAGGTTCAGTTGAAAGCGTCGGACACTAGTAGCCCGATTTTGCTGAACTAGGCTTATTTGGCGCTGCCGGTGAGACGTAGTGTTGGTTTGTTGGTCTAGTTTTTTTTTAAATCTTGTATTCACTTGTCAAACCAATACATTCTTTTTCTTCTTTCTTTAATCTAAAAACATAGAAATAAGCAACTAATAGGTTGTTGTTGATATACTGTATCTATTACTCTATGTACCAGGAGGGGAACTCCAAAAGTGAATTGTGTATCGTTCAAAATTGATCACTTTAATTTCTGTGTTAATAGAACAAATTGTTTTTAGATATCAGAAAATGTATTTTGTAAGTGAAATATTACAGGCTGACAGACATTTAACAAGATTTTAAGGAAAATGATTTAATACTTTGTTTAGTGATTAAAAATCTGTAGTATCTACTACTGTACGAAGAAAAATATTATTCATACGAGTACTGATTGAAATATTTTCTTGTTGATTGATGGTAGAAATAAAAGTACTTACACCGTGTGTTTTTACATATTTTAAGATTTTAGATAAGTAGAAAAGAAATGCAGATAATAGTTGGAGCAAACAAATAATTTGAACCAGAAGCTGTTTTCTTAGCAAGATGCTTATCAATTCTCCATTTCTTATCACAAATATTACTTAGAAATAACTCTCTGTCGGCTAATATTATTTACTTCTTATAAAAACCACTTTGTCGGCTACAACAAAAGTATTCATATCAATTTCAGCTGAAATTTCATTGACCTTAATCGATTTAGATTACAATGAATATTAATGTCGATTAAGGTCACTAAAATTCTTTGAAAAACGACAAAGCGTGATCTTAATAACTGCCACACTGAATCATCAATCATTTTATGCCCATTTTAGCAAACTATATGAACAACTAAACTTTAAATATAACTGCATCTTTTACTCTACCCTTTTCCTAACTACATCGGAGTAGGCTTCCAATCTAACCGGATTTGGCTTATTTCAAGTATTTTACATGAAACGACAGCCTATCTGACCTTCACAATCCAGTTAGTAATGAGTAATACGTCGCTCCTGGTAAGACTGAATGTCAGGCTTTCGCTACACAATTCCTAACTCTCGGTTCATTCCAACAGGTCAATTATACTATAGAATTTAATTAAATTGTTGCTAGGCGTTAGCGAATAATTCTAATTCTAGATAATAGGCTCTTCCTTAACCACACCCGCATATTGAGCAAACAACTTCAAAGAAAAAATACTATGTAATACAAACAGATACACCAAAAAACTTTTAGTAGATAACAATCTATCACCCTACTACCAAAACTACTTCCAATAATAAGGCAATAAATTGATAACTAAATATATTATGTTTGTATGTACAAAGATGGGTGAAGCTTGTTTGCTTACGATCCTATGTTTGCGAACTTGACAGGTGGGCGATTAGACGACGACGTTGCGAACGACATTGAAATATGATTTTTAATGATAAATGTACGTCTACGTGTGTCGATGAGTTGGATTGAGGAGTGTAACCTAGGCTTCATGTTTTCATATTCTTTATACGTACAGTAACTTACTTGTTGCGTAAGTATTAAGTATTTTCCTTTAACTGAGAACCCCAGAGCCCATATTTTGTAGCTAATGCTTGCTTTGCTAGATGCACTTCTAAAACGTGGCTATTTTCCTATCTCCATAAATCCATCAAGCCTTTTTTGCTTTGACAAAAAACGACAATTGTCCATCGGCATTCTAAAAAAACCTGCCATTTAAAACATGAGTTCACAAACACATATTATTTATCCTATAGATTTCCAGAGTTTTATTGCCTTTAACGATTTTTGATCTTTTTATAGAAATCAGATTCAAGTCCGAGTTATAAGCGCCAAAACTACATGGGTAGAATAAAATACAGTACATTCTATGTTGCAAATCGCATTTCCGTGTGCATTTTAATTCCCCTCTTGACTTATACAATAACCTATTTATCTTACTCCTCTCACCGATCCTCAATATATTAGTACAACATACGATTTATCAAACATTGTGAATTATATTTTGAGGGAGAGATATACGAGAGAATTAAAGGCACGTTACAATTACGATGCAAATCATTTGTTATGATCGTTGATGTTAATTGACCGGCTCCGGTGTGTGGGCTTTGACGAGTTATTTAGTTTAACGCCCTTTCCTTTTGTATGGAATGTAAGCGTTGAGAGTTTGAAATCAAAACGACCGCGAACCGGAAGACGATGCGTTGGAAGACCTCCCACTAGGTGGACCGATGCCCTGGTGAAGGTTGCGGGAATCCGTTGGATGTGAGTCGCACGGGACTGGTCAATGTGGCGACACTTGGGGGAGGCCTATGTCCAGCAGTCGACGTCTTTCGGCTGAAATGATGATGATGATGATGATTAGTATTTTAGTATGGGGGGACAGCCGCCGTAGTCCCGACAATAGGTTGTTGCTTACTAAACAAAAAACGTAACAAGTTTGCAATGGCGAGTTTGACAGTGGATGTATGGATGTGTGAAAGGGAGACCCCTATTGCCTGAAAAACTTGTAAAAGAGCACTCATAACTGTTATACAGGTAACTGATACATGAATTTCGCTGACGCATAATTTTAATAGGTTACATACATAACATAACACCTGTAATCCGCAAAGGGTTAACAGAGGCATACCTCACAGTACACCCACATATCGCAAGTTATTTTTCAGTCCCATAAAATAGGGAGCGTGCCTATTTAATTAGGTAATTGCAGCTAATTAACAATGAATTAATTATTTTAATATTGCTGACAAGTAACCAATATTATTTAAGGCGACTACATGAGCTAAACGCGAGTTTTATAATGACTAAAAGTAAATGATTCACTGCAATACAAAACAAAACCAGAAAAATATATGTTATTCTTCAGGATATATGCTAGTATGATAGTGTTTTGAAAACATCATACAATTATTTTGACTCGATAAAAAAATTACGAACTTATCTCTAAAAATTTCTTTCAACCAAAAAAAAACATACTAATATAAATGCGATCTTTCTGATTTTTTGACAAATAATTTTACAAGCAATATATTAGCATTATTTGGCCCGCAATAACTGACGTAACAACCACTTTGTTGTGCAAGCTGATTAGAACTTTATTCTAACAGCATTTCAAACGATGTTTTGTGGTGGCACAAATAGAGTTGCTAATTTAGCTCATCTAGTCGCCTAAAGCTATTTTTCATACATCAGCGATAAGTTTTCACTGGCAATCGATGGTTATGATGTAATAAAGACTCATTAAATCGCTTGCAAACAAAGAGTTTCAGTGAAACATTATTTTGACAGGTGCAGCAGAAATATTCGTGAAAAATTGGTAATTATTCAGTAGAATATTTTTGTTACATATTATATTAAACTATCAATGTATGATAAAACGATCATTATTTTAAACAAGTCTCAGTTCCAGCACTTACACGTGTGCCAACAATTTTCATATTAATGTAAATACAAGTTTATATTGGCTTTATTTTCTTATACTACATATATGTAACATTAAAATAATTTATGCAAATAAAATTTGCATGGAAAGTGGTTATGGTATTAAATTATATTGGAAACATTGTCCCATTGGACATGGTATTATAATGTGTAGTAAATAATATTTACATAACACAAACTAGGTACTCTGTGTGTAGAATTGCTTATCTTATATGCTTGCAAGAAATATTAGAATGAAATAAATGGCAATGCAAATGTCCATTCTGTTTTCGAAGACCTTCACAAATGTTTTCAAAATTTTTTGGTTATTCGCAATGCAATTATCACAAAGCATATTTCCGCGTACAGTTTCCTGAAAGTGAAACCATTTTGTGGCACAAACATGTTTTTAACTGATGCATTTGTGGGTATGCCTTGAAAAGACACCAATGCCCTGAAAGAAAAATTAAAACTATAAAACAAATTAAAACAATATTACAACTTTATATAATATATAAATAAACATAATGTAAATCTTTAGCATGACAAAATTCTTCTATCAACTGCTGAGACTCATGATTCCTTTTGGTCAGAGTGTCGCTGTCGCCTTAGTGAGCGGGCCAGATACATAGTTTGGAAATGTATTCAATTTAAATAAGTACTTACAGCCCGAAAAAACATTCCAAAATCTCAAGAAACCAATTTATCCTCAAAACACATTCAATAAACCAACCGACCAATATTCTACATTCCAAACACACCGAAAAACCTTAAAAAATAACTCGAGAAAAATATTCGATATAATAAATAAAATATAATTCTAACACGGTGGCAAGTGACTGTAGTCGCTCCTGTACTCTCATATCAAATAATTCAAATATTTGGGCAGCCCTCATCGATCACTTACTGATGATGGATGGACTTGTTTCTACCAAGCACCACCGGGAATAGTAATCTAAGCGACAAGCGTACTACAAGCGAGTTGCAACTTTAGTGTTTCCGAAATAGAGTTGGAATTAGTATGGTGGTTGTCGTGAAGTAACATAGGATTTATTATACTTAGTTGGCCCTAATACAAGCAGTAGGTCAGTGTTTGTACAAATGTAAAGGGGACGAATGTTTACACAATTGACATTATCGTTTATGTTTCACTTAGCTATAATTTATTGATGCCGCGTTTGTAGGGATTAGATAAATGGCTTGAAGATTAGTGGTAAGGCTAAAATATTGGTTTATTTTTAGTATTAAGTTTGATGTATTAATGTTTATGTGTTGAGTAAAACATGTTGGTAAAAATGAGGAAAATACTGTTTGGGTATCGTGCAACTGATTTATTAGTAAGATTGTGCGTATCGCGTTGTGCTACAAAATTGTTTGTCTTGTAGTTGTTTTATTAACCCGCGACGCAAAAACGACGGGGTGTTATAAGTTTGATGTGTCTGTGTTTGTGTATGTGTGTGTCTGTCTGTGGCATCGTAGCGCCCGAACGGATGAACCGATTTTGATTTTGCTTTATTTGTTTGAAAGGTGAATTGGTCGGAAGTGTTCTTAGCTATGTTTGATAAAAATCAGTCCAAGATGGCCGTCGCCACAAAATTACGGATTATATATTTATTCAACAACTCCCTCAATATGGGTATCAAATGAAAGAGCTTGACTAGTAGAATACTATACACTTTGTTATATAAAACATCCAAGATGGCCGCCACCATAAAATGGCGAATTAACGAATTATTTTCTATTTAACTTTCAGTACATTGCGTCGTTCATACAAACGTAATACCAAAATAATTCGTAAACCAAACATATTCTTAAGAAAGAGTGTATTTATTTCGATTGGATTACATAATATTTAGGTTCCCAAATATATATTTTGTAAGGTCAATGATATTTAGACGAGAAATATGAAGAATTTAAAATTATATGGAAAACTTATTATTCTGATAATTCTTGTTTAAATCAATGTCCATTCATAATATATATTTGGTAACCTAGATATTGTGTAATCCAATCGAAATAAATACACACTTCCTTAAGAATATGTTTGGTTTACGAATTATTTTAATTATGTGAACGACGCACGCTCCGCCGCCGGCCCCTTAAGACAGGAACCGCACACACTTAAAAGAAATAGGGAACTAAAAAATAATGCTTAATTACACAAACTGCCAACAGGGCTTTTTGTGAGAGCATAAAATGTCAACGAAACGACAGAGCAACTAAGTACAGAAGTCTATTTTATCACAGTTTCTTACATAACATCTAAAAGCACCATTTCAAACCGTAACTATGACATTTAACACCTCAATTTACCACTCATAAAAGATAAAGTCGGCGCTTCTTGTTAGAATACATTTAAAAAAAGTCAAATAAAAAAAATAAACATTGAATTACGACGGCAGATAGCGCCGTGACAGCTGGGTAGCGGCCGCCATATTTTTTTGTTAATCTCCACACATAAAAATTGTCGCGTCCGTGGTGTATCAGCATATTGGGATATTAGTGTAATGTACACCTTTTTGTCTTGATAAATGTTTTACGAAACATAAATAACATTTGTTTTTATAGCTGTTTTTTTTCACATTTATTTTGGCACGTTTTTTCTTGGCGTTGTTTTAACAGAATTTACGATGCAGTTTGGGTAGTTTATTTTTTGTAAACGATATCTTCTAGTGATGTGTGGTGTGTATTTTTAATGTTAATTTTAGCCCCCTGCTAGTAAGTGGCGTGTTAGAAATGAATTCGCGATAACTCAGCTTGTTGAATTTGAACTTATGGTATCTCGATCGTGAGGCAACATTTCAGACATGAAACTCTTATCACTTTGATTGATTGTGAAGTAGCAAACTTAGTTCTTATTTGACATTAAAAAAACTTGTCGCACCTCTAACATTAAAACTGACATAGAAAAGTCCAACTGTCACAAAAAACCATCAAATCGGAGCCAACATTGTTATTTGTCACACATTAATGTTTAAACAGTGACTTATGGCGCTCCATCGTAATGATAAGAATATTTTATTTTTTACTACCGGCGCGGCGGTAATGACGCAAGCCACTATAACTCAGTCCCTTAATTGGTGATATTACACGTAAATGCAGTGAATATGGAGTATTGCTGACACTTTAATGTGTATTTAAAGTGTATTATATATAAATTTTATGTGGCTCCTTGGCTCGTTACTTTAATAACAGGTTTTATTCAAACCGTCAGCAGTTAGATTTTACTGTTGTGTATTGCGACATGATACAGATATCCGCTTTTATATTCGGTTTATGGTATTTCTTTGAATTTACTTGGTTGTTTATTTCTTATTTTTTTGCTGTAACGCATCCGAGTAACCGGATATTTTATGTTACAGACGAAACTGTATTTTATTTAAGTTTGAAAATATTGACACATAAATCTCGAGTAGTTTAATTATTATGATTTTTTGAATGAATATGAGTAAGTTTCATAACCATCATTTGTAACACTCTTCGAACTTCAAATCAAGTATCCGTCCTCCATAATTTAAGTATTCAAACCTCACATCGCACGTTACAATAAAAACGACGTACATTACGAGCGTTCATTTAATATTCGCCCTTTGTGTTCTTTTCAAACGATGATGTAAAGCTGCCGACGTGAAATGACCACCCACCGCCACTCGACCGACGGCCGACAATCGGCCAATCCATTACCCGCACACATTTCTACTGTCCACTGAAAAACAACCTCATTTCCAAACCTCCAGCAATGAAATATCAACCGTACGATGAACATGTATAGAGCATTTTGGAATGGTACCGTTATGGCACTTAGGCTAAAATAGTGACAGAAAAATGCACTTACAATATAGTGGTGTTTACACAATTCCGCCGTTTTGAAAGCGCAGGAAGCTTGGACGGTACATTCTGTTTGTCCGTCACGATTGTGGACGACAAAGGGACACTGACGGGACACGTTGGCATTGTTGACGCGAATGACAGGCGGTGCGCGGTGTGAGGTTGACTGTTGTGGCGCGATTTACTCTGAACAATGTCGTTTGGAATAATTTATTAACGCCATGACGGTTGGCTAGATAAGTGTTGGTTGTTTTTTTTTGGTTGGAAGCCGTTTGAGTTATTGTTTGCCTTAGAAAGTGAGGTGAGGGAGTGTTCAAAATAAATATCACAACTTTTCTTGTATTCTAAGTGAACACCCAAAGACAAGAAAAAATGTGATAGACTGATAGCATAACCATTAACCATTTTTATATGTAGGAAAAATATACGATCATAAAACTTAGTACCTACTTAGTAGGTATGTTTGAGTATTTTCCAATACCTAAACATGGCAATAAAACACTCAAGTACTCCAACTGATTTTTAGTTATACTAAGCGACACTTAATTAATGCCTAATTGTTTTTGCACTGTCGGAATTTAATTTTTCAGCTTTGAGCTGACCGTTGAGAATACAAAATGATTCTTTAATTGAAGTGTTGCCTGCTGTTAAAAAACGAGATTCTAAAATCTTATTTAAACGCTGTATTCTGCCTCAAAACATTTATTACCATAAATTATAGACACTAATGGTTATGACCATGATATGTCAAATAATATTCATTGAACATTATTATTTATAAAAAAAAGTATAATATCATCCCTTTTATAAATAATCCAGATGGACAGGTTGTTCCCATGGGTTTTAAATTTCTCATTATTGCTCATCATGCTTCGATAGATTTAAACTTTTTTATTCCATCATCCGTGAAATTATGAATGATAGCGCTGGTAAAAGTTTTAGTTTAGTATTATTTTGAAATGTCACTGTGCTAGGTTGAAAAACTTTAAAATTTGCTAGGAAATTAAAGGGATGATTTCAGATGAGGTAATTCTTGCACAAAATGCAGTTACTATACAGGTTTTGTTTTTCAAGCAAATTGACACCTTACATTATTTTGTAGTGTTACAGCCATTTCATTCAAAAGTCAAAGAACAATAGTTATAATTTACAAAAACGGAATGTTTAAATTAATTATCAATTTGGTTTAAGTACATTTAATTACCCTGACATTTGCTAAATTTCATTTTTTCTGAAAACACATTTACTTAAATAAAATAAGTATTTAAAAAGAAAACAATAAATTAAGTACTGACACAAATCCTGAACAACGTTTATTATGTTTTCTTGTTTGATTAATTTAGAAAAAGAACCATAAGATCCCTTCAATTAACAGGAGAAGAAAAATCTCAAAGTTTTTTGAAATGCAACGTCAATACTTCGTCTCGTATTCGTGTACCTACCTATTACACAATACATTGTACTTCACAATCCAGTATATAAACAAATACCTTTCAATACATTCGACACCCATATCAAATTAACTACAACTAACGCAAGCAAATCCCCGACCATGAAATGTGTGTTTGTTATAACCATCTTCATGGCTTTTACCCTATTTATTTCCCTTTTAAATCACTACCATTGTCGATTTACCACGGCTGTCTATCCATTTCACACTACCAACGATTACTGTCAGCTTCACCCCGAGGCAGATACACAGAGTATAAAAAGGCACCATCAACACATGCTGCGGAAATCAGTGGGTCAATGTGAATGTAGGGAGTTTGTTTACTCTGTGGTGCGTTGTGTAGGGTAGACACCCCAATGAGCGGCATTGTCGTCGATGTGATGAATCGATATTGCTCGTATTGTCGTGCTCCCCGCAGCTGTCGTCTGTCACAAGAAAGATGACACTTGGAGCGGTTTTTTCTGACGCGTCCCTTTGTGTCAACTCGGTGTGGTGCCCGAAATGAGCTGATATCGATCGCTCAATATTATGCTTGTAGAAGAGGGTTTTGAGTCTGAATTGAACTCATAAATAAATAAGCGGTGTCGTGGTGTGTACGGTTTTTTTGTATGTCGATGATCTAGTGCTTCTCTTTGTTATGTGATTCCGGGGGATCCGATACGCCGGAGGTAGAATTTATTACTCGAAATTGTTATTAACAATAGAATTGTCGGGATAAAAGTATTATAAATGATTTCGCATTAACTGAGAATTCGAGGTTCGACGATTAGCACGCTCACCTTGATTTATTGTGGTGTTATTTTTTTTAATTTATATACACAATGGGTCATAAATTAAAATTATAATATTTGTAGCGATTTATGACTACATATTACCTCATATATCTTCAGTGTTTACTGCTGAACATTTGGGGAGCTAGGGGCCTATTGGTGTCAATTTTAGGGTTCACACATACATTGTGTTCTATAACAGCTTGGCTGCAAGGACTGATGTTTATTTGGCTTACATTTTCAAACCTATCAGTCTTGAACTTCAGCCATGAACGATGATGAGCCACGACATAAAATAAGCCATACAATTCACAAAACTGCTGTTTAAATTCAGTCTCCCCTAGCAAAACCAGCAAGATTTTATCACCAACCTAATAACCGTAAGACAGTCCCCCCCTCCCCCACTTTCGGACATTTCACTTAAAACATCCGCAGTGGAACACGATTTAAAACTCGTGTACTATCGTCTGACGTCGGCCAAAGTCGTAAAGCGGGCTATAATTTTGAATTATTACTCGGTTACGGCGCGTACGAGCGTAATGAAACACCCTGTATATCACAATTCCAACCTCGCATCGAGGCTAAATGGTCCCGCTAAATTAGCCTTTCTCGCAATGTATGGCTTAGTATGATATAATGTCGCTATAGATGCGGATAATAGAGTTTTTTAGAGTGAAAATTTGTAGGTAGTCAGTAATGGAAAATTTCCTATCCAGCTTTTTTAGGGTTACAATATGGCAGTGAGTCAGTTAGTGCTTCTGAAGAAATTAAAGGTAAAAGACACATATTCATGGATTAATTAAAATTAATTGTTTTCTTGCGTTAATAAGTATCGGAGGTTCAATACTGCAGCCTTTCTGTTTTGTAAGCACGACGAAAGACTGCATGAATTACAGTCAAACTTCATGAGAACCCACTGATTCTTAAAAAGGATCTACTACTCAAAGTACTCAATGAAACATGTATATGTGTTTTTCACTGACGAATATTACCTTGATCATCTAACTTGAATAACAAGCATATCAAAGTAATATTTTCACCCTTGAAGGAAAGCTCCTACTCATACAGTGACACCTCTAAACCACCAGCTCAAAACAGAGCAATGAATACATAATTAGCACCTTAATTAAACATACACATAGCACCCCTTCTAAAATTTTCAAAAAGGCGACTGCCCAAAAAGCGTGAGCTCGTAAAAACGTAACACATTGCTCACAGTTGCCGCCCAAATTGAAATATACAGTCGACCATATTCATTACGGGGGCTCAGTGCGACGATAATTCAAACTTATGGCGCGCCTTTTACGAGTTTTAAGAGTGGTACTCACGGGACCAAGGGGGTGAAGAGGGGTGGAGCGGGGTGAAGGGGAATGACATCGAGGTGATGATTTGTTTGAGGTGTGCCATTTTTTGGCAGTGATGCGGTTATGTTTTTGATTATGTCGTTTTAGGGGTTTTGGTGTGAAATTACTATTTTTTTTTGTTTTTCTGTTTATTTTTAGTAACTGATGTTTAGATGGACTTTCTGTATGGCATTCATATTTAGAAAAATAGTCGATAAACTTGTTAATGTGTTGTGTAAAAGATATCAACTTTTGAAGTCTAGGTACCTTTTCAGGCAGATTTATAAAACTTCAAATTATTTTTTCCTTAAAATAATATCCAAAAATAAAATATATTTTTTATCTTTCGCAGGTGCTGAATCTTAATTCCAGATGTTTCAAAACGAACCTCAAACAAGCCGAACATTTATCACTCAACATAATGGCAAATGACAATCGGCTCCATGGTCCCTGCATTGTTGAAAAACGTCTCAAAAGTCACTAAATGGAAGAACACGCGTCACAGAATTGATACAAGTGTGAAAGACCTTATTATTGAAGCAAGAAATTATGCGAAAATAGTATTTAGTGAGAAGAAAATAAGGGTGATATCGGTGGTATTTTTTAGGTGCAAGAAAAACATGACAAACGATCGAATGAGTCGTTCATTATGTTCTAATGTTCCAATATATTATACGTCTCCAAGACGTGACGTGATAAATTGGTGGCTGCCATCTTTGCTGGCAAAAACTGGCAGGTGGTAAGTTGGCGCGCTAGTTTGTAGGGATTATGGCATTTTGATATAAAATGTGTGAAATCCTGATTGTTGATGGTTTTTCTAGCAAATTAAGAAGCTGGTTTCAAACCTTATTTTATATTTTATGGTATAATATTCTTTTAATAATCATAATGCTTGACTTTCAATGAGAGATTTTTAGTAGTTTTTTTTTTAATCTGGTGATAAAACTCTAGCAAATACAGAATGTTGAGTAGAGAAAATTATCAAAATTGTTATTCAACAACTCAATTTTATGGTTTTTTTTATTACAACGAGTTGTCATCTGAGTCTTGAATCTTGATGCAAGGACTATATCTTAGCTCGATGCCACACATTTTGTTGATCGAAGGATGGGTGGCATCTGGCACCCCTGGGTCCTGCATCTCATCATCTGCCTATCCTTTTCCCAAGTATGTTAAGGTTTGGCTTCCAGTCTACTCCACAACCCAGTCAGTAACTGGGTAATACAATACCCCTTGGTAGGACTGGTTGTCAGACTTTTTGGGCCACTGACTACCTGTTACGACTGTCAAAGATCTACGAATGACAGCCGGGACCAACTGCTTAA
Source organism: Xestia ashworthii (assembly GCA_950022955.1). Taxonomy (NCBI): domain Eukaryota; kingdom Metazoa; phylum Arthropoda; class Insecta; order Lepidoptera; family Noctuidae; genus Xestia; species Xestia ashworthii. The sequence goes on from OX465557.1 coordinate 1,564,246, forward strand.
CGTGCCTTGAGCCACGGAGGAAACTCGGTATGTAATGGGTGGTCACCCATCCATAGACCAACCTAAGCAAGTACGGCTTCACCTAAAGATTGGCTCGAGCGGCAGTTATTATTTAGCCACGAGCTCGAGATGCTCCTGGGATCTTGCTCTATATGTTAATTATTATAATTAGTGTTAAACCGTTTTTATTAACTATAAATAAATAAATCTATGCCAGGTTTATTCGTTTCAAAGCTTGATAAAGTGCTCATTAGCTAACACGTTGGTAACTATTTATCTTGCGGTGGGTTTCTGGTCTAATGTTACCCAACCTGCGGCTGTAGTTTATTGGACCTATATAACATTACCTACCTACTATGTGTACTTGAACAGAACTGGACAGATTATTATATAGTTCTAGGTGTGCTGAGAACGCCTGGGATTCATCATCAAAAAGAAATTAAGGTTATACAGATAGGCTAATGGATCCTATGTTTTAGTGAGGCCAAAGTACTTATATAAATTTACAAAATTACCAAGTTTGACACGTCACACTTTTACCGACAAAAATTAGTTGGATATTGGTATTATCACTATGTAGCGTCTAATGGTAAGAACACGTATTTAAATGTACAAATTTGCTGATTACCGACGGATTCTTATCGTAGTGGAATATTATGTTTCTCCATATCACATCAATATTTACATATTTCATCTGACAAAACAAGGAACATTCCTGATAAATCCGTAACCCAACCAATCAACACAACAGCAAGATAAAACAAACTCGAAACATCACTGACACTTCCTAGTACAATATATCGTTTCGTAGCGCTACGAAGCTACGGCCTACGCTCGTAGCGCTACGCCTGAAATATGGCCCATGTATTATTCAAAGAAATTGCCACATATTTCATCCAAGGGAAATAACTTTGAGATATGTGCTGCATGGTACGCGAAACGGCGACTTGTTACTGAAAATTTACGGTCTTATATTCAAAATGTTGAAACGTGGTGATGACGTATTTGAGTTGAAAAAAATTGTTGTCATTTCAGATTTTCCAGATTACGAGTAATTCCTTCTGTTCTACTGAAATATTATTATTTATGTATTATACACTCGTAATGTAATTTGAACGTTTTTTTCTAATATTAATGTCTTGTATTTTGCTATTTATTACCGTGTTAAAAATATTTTTAGTTTATTTACTGCTACAATTTTATTTAATTTAAATAAGAAATAAGCTTAATCACTGTGATTTATAATACTTACATAAAAAGATAGTTCATAGAATATTTTTCAACTTATAACCGTGCTATGTTATTAGTTTTTACTACTACAATCAATATAATTATAAAAACATTTATTGTTATTAAAACACTATAAAAAAAAAACAGATTTCAATACTCATCTCTATCATAAGACGAACCTCTAACAAAACGACCCCGGCTGGCTTCACCTTATCTCGTTCGAAGTGATTCGGCGGCGTCCCGCGATATTTATGCCTTCTGGCGGATTTATGAGCTGCCCGTACTCGCGATACTTGTCATGGTCTGCCCGTATTAATGCCAACGCGAAAATATACGAGAAACATGAGTTACTTTTAGTAACGATAAGATATATAAATAAATTCGTTATTTATTACAGAAAAGGCCACATCATCATTCGAGGAGCCCTACGTCCACTGTGGGACACACACAAAGGGGTTTGCTATTATTGCCACGCTTGGTACTACACACGTTGGCGATCAAAGTACGGTTGCCAAAGCCACATAACAGACCATAAAGTCTTTTTTAAACTTTCACGATCAGAACACATTATAAAAAAAAATCCCTCCGGCAAGCCGCAGGAGGAGGTAGATTTCGAAGAAGGTGCTGGAGCGTCCGACTATTGAAAATTTGTTTATAGAGTTGTACTTATGTGTACAATCTACAAAAAAAAATATGATTTCAAAATGGTTGTCCTGTAATGGAAATTTTGCCCTTTTTAAATTCTCTCATAAGAGTTTAGCATGGAAACGCTCTCAAATGTTTAGTTATAACTGTAAAGTAAACAATTTGCTTTCAAAAAAAAATATTTGCGACGCTGAAAATGTTTACTGTTTCGGAGATATGATTTTTTTTCGCAAAAAATTTGGAATTTTCAACCCCCTCCCCAATTTAGGGGTTGCATCAAAAAAGTTTTAATTTAAAGATGTCCGTATTTGTACTCAGAATGATAAAAATGAGAAACGGTTCAAAATTTTTCCATAGGAAAAAAGTTATGGCCAAAAAACTGATTTTAGAAAAACCGCCCCCCCGCCGCCCCCCATGGACGAATTCCGCCCATTCACGAACTTAGCCTAACTTTTGACCGTTTCGATTTTTTGGCCAAGTTTGAAAGCAATCGGTTCATAATTGCGACCTGTAGAGTGTGGCTAAATTTTGCTTGTCACCCATATACATACGTATTCTTAAATATCCCCGTAGGTGAGAGACCAATAGGTAGTTTTTTTTTTTTTCAAATAAAGGAAATCTACCTAAAATATGAAAACGGGTATTTATCGCGAATTTACCTTTAATTTTTTTTTTTTTTTTTTTAATCCCCCTTTTCATATGTTTTATAATGAGACCATAAAGTCTAAAGAACATAAAAGGCAGAAAAACTTATGGGTAGGATCCTGTGACTTAGTAGCCTGTAATTCCGATGCTGGCAGATGTCAGTAGGTCATCATATCAGCTGACAGACACTACCCCGATTTCCCGCACCTTGTGGAATCCTGTGACCATCACTAGGTCGTCGGTTGACCTTGTCCACTACACATAATTTTTATCCCATTGGTCATCCGTTCTATAACTACGCATTGATCATTTAACTTTAGATAATGATTATGCATAACGACCGTGGGGTAAAGGTCTATACACGATGGGCACCTGAAGATGGACGGTGCTGGCAAGTCTAGGAAGAGGTGGCGAGATGACATAGACGCGCATCACGAAGGCTGGTTTGAGGGGGCGCAGGAGAAGAGGCCCTGGAAGGATATTGGGAAGACTTGGCCCATCAGTGGAACATAAAAGACCATTAAATACAAATTTTATAGAAGCATTACGTAAGCCTCTAAATTCACTCATCTTTTCTTCTTGACCCACCAGTTTTAACGCAGGATATTCTTGAGAAATCTCATCCAAACCAAACCATTATAATCCCCCAGTTCTCAAATAAACATACAGCTGACTTCAGCATTATAAATAAGACTTATCATCCTCGCCTAAATAAACGAAGCACCCTGTACCTACAAAAAAAATACATTTCCTTACGATGCATAATATTTTAAACCACCCCCTTGCTTTATACAAAATGGCTGTCGGCACTCGCTACTATTTTTCCTACAAGGGTTGGTGCAAGTTAGAAAAAATAGTAAAACCATTTTTTTAAAACTATTTTGTTTATTTTGTCTCGTGTAGTACTCAGAATAATAACAACATAAGACAATGGTCCTACATCTATCCTACGATTGCCTCTTGTCCTTAGGATTATTTACTCAGTACTAATTTTTTTCATTCTTTTAGTAACAAATACATTAAAATTATTAGCCCTAGTTCGTAACAACTGGAAATCATGGGAAGAGGCCTTTGCCCAGCAGTGGGATGAGGCAGGCTAGCAGTAACAGCATAGTAGTAGCAAGTACTAAGTAAAAGTTATTTCCTAATCATAAACGAACGGCTATTACGCCAGGTGGCGTTGATTGGTAATCTAGAAAAGATACTAGAAGATACAAACTAGCTGCCACCATTTAGTAAAAGTTTCCCTCAAAAATCACGTTTCCTTGTTTCACAATCTATACAGATTATGGAAAATATCAGTGAGTTTAAGCACTCGATATTAAATCAACACGTTGAAGATACCGAGAATATTGCCAAAGGATAAAATCTTCATTTTTTTTTCCTCAGCCCGCAACCGCTTTTTCTTTAAACCGAGACATGCGTGATAAATTCCCTAGGAGTTCCTTACACTTGGCGAAGCAGACAAAATAATTTATGTACCTAGTTTAGTGGGTACTTTCCTGGATAAATGGCATCTGCGAGGTGAATGACATCTTTGTTAGCGCGGTGTTACAATTGATGGCGAAGATAAAAATGAAGCTTAAAAAGTATGTGTGGTGGGGTGTGAGTATTTTGACGTAAAGTGTAGTGAAAATATAGTGAGTTTTCGGTTTAGAGTAGAAACCTTGATCATAGTACAGTCAACGGCACATCAATAATAACTCTGGCACTACGAAAATCACGCTTAGTGGGAGCTGTCAAATGTGCAGTTGATTGCACGATTAAAAGTGATCAAATGATTAGCAGTATGAAAAGATAACAAGTCAAAAACCTGTAAAGGGATGCAAAATTGTGATAGCCTAAAAACCCGTTTCTACTTAAGTGGATTACTTCGCTAAGTTTAATTAACAACTTTCCAATAACATATTACCTAAAGATTTAGGTACAATAAACGTAAAAAAAATACATACTTATCATTGAATTGAATATGAATTAGATCTTTACAACAAAATCAAATGCAAGTAGTACCAACTTCATCTCGATTTACACCTGTTTTCTTCCAATGTTTTGTTACGTACCAAACTTTAAATAAAACTACAACCTTTAGCAAAACTCAGAACTAAACCACCACTGATCTACGAGTACAAGCAATCACTCTCCCAACTTAATAATGTCGATACAAACTACACAATACACTAAACTGAAAGCAACAGTTTAAAACATGTTGACAACTAATTAACGCGGTACACTTGCGGACAGCAACGAGACCGCCCCATAGCTCGTACAGTCGCGCACAACAAATAGATTTACTAATAGTTTGGCCGCAGTTCGTGAGTGTACGCGAAATTAGTAGGTTTCTTGATCGGGGAGTAATGTTTTATTGGTTTTGTTGGGTTTTGAAGGTAGATTTGTGTGGATGTGTATGAGTGAAGTATAGTAACTTAATAAGTATTAATTAATAGTACTGACAACTAAGATTGAGAACACAGACGAGGAACATAGCCCTCCCTGCCATCCCTGAAGATGAGGGCGAGGAGGTAACTATAGTCCACCCAAATTTTACTGCAAAGTCCGTCCCATTTAATATGGATTGAGCCTATTGTTTAAACCGAGCGAAATATCTGACGTAAAAAACCAACTAGACATAAGAATTGTCAAGCTCAGCAGTACTACTTGCCACCACTAGACATACGAATAGTTCAAGCGAGGAATTATTTATTTAAAAATACTTCATGTACGAGATCAGGATAGACAAACTAGCTGCTGGCTAGGCAGGTAAAATACTTCAAGATAATAGCAAACTGTACTTATGGAAGAGCTTGCTCACTCGCGTAAGAAACTCGAACGTCGATAGTACTTCCCCAATCAAGATAAATCACTTGGAGTAGTATAAAAAATGCGTCACACTAACCGAACCTTCGGCAAACTGACGCAACATATCTTTATATTCCTATTCCATAAAAAAAAAGATAAACAGAACAATAAACAACGCCCACGACTAATCTTTAAAGATAAAAGCAATATGATGAAGTGTCCTTCGTATATCTTTATTAGCGCTATATCCCGTTGTAAATGCAACGGTCATATATTGCCGACTCTATGATGATAATAATGATTACTAATATTTATGGGTGTGTTTTATTTTTTTAGTGATAACGTCACCTGATTTTGATAATGTTTTTCTTCTACTGAAAATTTTGACGTCACCATCATCTTTCTAGCCTTTTCCAAACCATGTTGGGGTCTGCGGTTTCCGGTCTAACCGGATGCAGCTGAATACCAGTATTTTACATGGAGCGAATGCCTATCTGACCTCCACAACCCTGTTAATACTAGGGAATGCGATACCACTTGGTAAGACTGGTTGACTGAGACGGACAAATGACAGCCGGGACCAACAGCTTAACGTGCTTTTCGAGGCATGGAGGAAACTCGGTATGTAAGTAAACTAAGGGTGGTCACCCAACCACAGACCAACCTAGGCAAGCACGGCTTTATCTAAAGATCGACCCGAGCGGCTGTTAATATTTAGCCACGAGCTCCCTGACGTCATGTGGAAATAAAATTATTAAAATTAACTTTATTTTAATATTTGAGACTCCTTCATATACCTTCATATCAAAGAGAAGAGGAGACACAGCAGTGAGCCTGGTTCCAGGGCTTCATCGGCACCCATATCATCATTAGCAACCCAGCAAGCCTACAATTGAATGTTCACTATTGTATTGCTTTAAAATTAAATTACCTTCTTAAAAGAAGAGTCTGATGCGATGACGAGAAATAGAAGAAGAAGACAAGCTGCGCCGACCCACATGAATTGGGATAAAAACAAGAGAATGATGATAACATTTAAAGTTAAATTATGAATAAAATATCGAATAGGTTAAGCCAGCAAAAACAAAAAAGTCTTTGTTAAAGCCAGTCTCAAGAAACTTCATAGTAAATTGTGTATACGAGTAGGTACATTCTACTTATTAGAAGCAAAATCTAACACTAATACTCGTACTAGAAAGATTTATAGAAAGACCAGCGAAAAAAAAAACAAAAAATACCTGCCACTAAAATAAATTCTAAAACCACTATTCAATAAACACGAGAAAGTATAGGTTAGTAATGTAAACTAATAATCATTACATCTACTGAATATTCAAACGTCTGTGGACAAAGGTAAAACCTGTGTTTGGCACCGGGGTACAGCGTGCATGCAAAGTTATGCTAATAACATCTTAGTCTGGCCTTAGTCAGACAGCACAATATTGTGTAACATGTGTACAAGTACATTGTACAGTTACTTCAGAGAGTAATATTTACTAATATTGGTATTGAGATTAATGTTTTCCTCCGTTTATACTATTATAGCGTTGTTTGTTAAAGGATAATGGGTGATTTGATTTGTGCTCAGTGTTGTGGCATTATGTTATTTGAAACATATCATGAACTATAATAAATCGTGCCCACTTACAAGCATCAAAATCTTTAACTGGAATAATCACAATCATGTAAAGCAATGCAAAATCGGTCTTAGTTAAAGTCACATGTCTGACTATTGGTTAGATTATATTATATTAATGACCTTTCAAATGAACATCTACAACCTATTCATAACCATCGAATCGTAATGGGTTCGTGCCTCATTTCCCCTCACAAAGGTGAGGAGATCTGTGTCCTTCTAGCAGTGGGAGCATTATAGGCAAGATCATATACATACCACAAATTGATACAACACTGAGCACAGAGCCCATATGAACACGCCAACGCTCCTCTGTTATTGCTTTAGTAATAAAATGAATGTTTTCTCCAAGTTGTGTTATGCTGAGAGAAATTTGTTTGCCTTCAAGTGATGGATGGGCAACTTGTCGATACTCATGCAATGCCTTGACCTTTGCATTTATTTTATACTTATTTATTGGCCGATCGTTTGCATGATAAAGGATCGCAAGTTTCTTTTAAGTAGGCGTCATTTCTCATTTCAGATTAATCATGTTTTAAAAGGCTGGAAAGGATGATGGCAAACTTTTTTATTTCTTTAAGAGAACTATTATTATGGCAATTGAGAAACTTCATACCTCAAGTCTTTAGTTTATTTTGCTGAGCTGTCACTTACTTTTATAAAACAAAAACAATTGTATTCTTCGATTGCGAAACTCACAATATGCAGGCCGTACGACAGCTACCATTAACAAATCCATTTACTAGCCGAGAAGTTTACAGCAATCTTTTCCGACTATTTACCACATAGCAGAGAGCTCTGTGTCTAACGTGGTATATTTATTTATTTTCGTTTATGGATTATAATAATAATAATAATAATAAAGCCGTTTATTTCCCAAAAATACAACATAATTATTACACTATTATGACATTTCTTTACTAACATCTCATGCAGTATTAGAATCTCATGCAACATAAAGAAAAGAACTAAATTTTACAAAATTATACATAATTATTGTAGTTGCTTAATTTAGGTTTTGGTAGCCAAATATAGTATCTCTCTCGTTTCACATTTTATTTCTCAGTTTTAGAAATTCTAATTGAATAGGATCATACATTCAACAATACTTTATATTGATGGGAAGTATCAAATGATTCCATTAAGACAGACTCATTAAACTTTTAAAATATGATTAACAAGCAATAACATGTAATCAATTAATTAATAATAGTGGATTCGATATAAGTCTTATGTTACATTCAAGTATGATTTAATCTAAAAATAATAAAAATGTAATAAGAAATTAAATAACAATTCAAAAATTATAAAAATAGGTATTTATGTGAACAACAATTAGAAATAACACAATATAATAAAACACAAAATAATAATTCATTAAATAATAATAATGGTAAAACGTGATTAATAAAAATGAATTCAATAAATTATAAAAATAGTAAATAGCAGTTGAATTGATTAATTTAATAAATATGTAATATTAGAATGATATAAATTGGATTAGATTTTAGTTTTGGGGTACCCAATGTTGGGCAAAGGCCTCCTCCATGCATTTCCATAATTTCCTATTCTTGGCAATCCTGGTCCAAGTGGATCCCGCAACCCTAGTGACATCATCGCTCCAGCGGCGGCGCGGGCGACCGCGGCGGCGCGTCTCGCCGCGCGGCCACCAGTGCAGTACTAGCTCGCCCCAACGTCCGTCGTCTGCGCGCGCCACGTGACCCGCCCATCGCCATTTTAGCCTACAGGCTAAGTCTGCTACGTCTATCAATTTGGTCTTAATTCTGATTTGAGAGTTTCGAATTTTGTCTCGCAGTTTCAATCCCAGCATACTTCGTTCGACGGCGCGCTGGAAGACTTGTAGTTTGGTGATAATTTCTTTTGTTAGTGCCCAGGTCTGGCAACCGTAGAGAAGTGTGGGAGACACGACGGTTTCAAAAGCTTTCTTCTTTAGTTTGATTGGTAGTTTGGATTTGAAAATGTGCTTCAATGACCAATATCTTTTCCAAGCTAGTTTTATTCTACGGTCCACTTCGCCTGCAGTTTGCTCCTTGAACGTGATTTTTTGTCCTAAATATACGTAATCTTCTACGTATTCTATTTCTGTGGATAATATTTTTACTGGTTTGTTCTCTGCGTTGGTCATTATTCGAGTTTTGTCCAGATTCATAGTCAATCCGCATTTCCGACTCTCCTTATCTAAAGATTGCAGCATGTATTCTAGATGTGTGTGGTTGTCACTGATTAGCACGATATCATCTGCGAATCTTAAATGGTTCAATGTTACTCCATTAATGTTGATCCCCACAGAGTCCCATTCCAAGTTACGGAAAATGGTCTCGAGGAGAGCGGTAAAAAGGTTCGGTGATATTGGGTCGCCTTGTCGGACACCACGTTGTACTTCGAAAGGTCTTCCTTGTCTCTCTAGCTTTACTTTGGCTTTACCTCTTTTATAAATTTCCTTTAAAATATTTATGTACTTTTGTGGCACTCCCTGTTGGTCTAGGGCTTCCCACAGAGCTAAGTGTCCTATTGAATCAAATGCTTTCGAATAATCAACGAAGGCAATGTAGAGCCTTTTCCCGTATTCTTCATACTTTTCGATGATTTGTGTCACTGTAAATATATGATCGACTGTAGAGAACCTTGGGCGGAAACCAGCTTGTTCTTTAGGTTGATTGAATTCTAGAGTCGGGATAATTCTTTTAAGCAATACTTGCGTGAATACTTTGTACGTAGTCTGTAGTAAGCTTATAGGCCTATAATTTCCTATGTCCTTAGGATTTCCTTTCTTATATAACAATGTAATAACTGATGTCTCCCATTCAACAGGTATTTTTTCACATGCTAAGATATTATTGAACAATTTCGTGATAATAGGGGATAGTGGTTCAATTAAAGTTTTAAGTACCTCATTAGTAATCCCATCTTCTCCCGGGCTCTTTAAAGATTTAAGAGAGAAAATTGCCTTACTTATTTCACTTTCCATAAATATTGGTACTTCTGCATTTACGTCATCGGGTCTTACTGTTATATAAGTATTGTTACCGTCGCATCTACGTTGGTATAAATCTTCATAGAACTCTGTAGCCGTCTCAACTAGCTCTTTTCTATTAGAAGTAGTTCGCCCGTCTTTGGATTTTAGAGAGGGGATCCATTTTCGCACATCGTTTAGACGTTGTTGTCCTCTCTTGACAGAACTATTAAATGTTAGCTCTTCTTCAATTATTTTAAGTCTATCTGAGTGTTTCTTTCTCTGTATTTTTCTCTTAATTGTTTTGTACAGCTTGGTGAGTTCCTGTTTTTCGGTTTTTGTTTTGTTTTTCTTTTCCTTTAAGAATGTTCTGCGTTCTATTAGTTTAGCAATAACATGTGAAATGCCTGCTTTGGGTATTGGTTCCGTAGAGTTCTTGTTGGATGATGAAGTCACACATTTAATAGTTTTTATGAGTGAAGAGTATGTTTCCTGTACGTCGCCAGTATCAGTCAACGATGCAGACGCCTCAATAAATTTGTTTTCGAGTGTTTCTTTTTCCAATGGTGTCAGAGCGCAGACTGTTCCTTTGAAAGACTTTCTTGATTTGACTTGTACTCCGATTGAATATTTTGCTCGTACAAGTCTATGGTCGGTAGGGTGCGTCGTGTTTATAATATTTATGTCTCTTACTCTGTTTTTATTATTGGTTAGAAAATAATCAATTTCATTGTAGGTTTTACCATCAGGGGAACACCAAGTCCATTTTTGTTTCTGTTTCTTTTTAAAATAACTATTCATAATATGGAAGCGATTTTCTATGCAGAACTCTGTAAGTAATTTTCCTCTATTACTTCGTTTACTATTGTAGCCCCAAGGGCCCATACAGACTCGGTCTTCAAAATTGGCAGTCCCGATTTTGGCATTAAAATCTCCCATTATTATTGTATTTGGGCCTGTATTGTCCAGAGCTAAAATTAATTCGTCGTAGAATAGTTGTATGTCTTCGTTTTTTGATTTTTCTGTTGGGGAGTATACTTGTATAATATTGATTTGAGTATTATTTATATTCATGTCGAGTCGAGCTATTCTATCTGAGATGGGTTTTAGATCCGTTACGTGTACTTTAATGTATTGTTTCAACAAAAAGCCCACGCCGCTGTATCCGCTTTTGTTTCCTGAGTACATAAATATAAAGTTGTCTTTTTCTAGGATTTCAAAGTCTTTTTGTCTCGTTTCTGAAAGGCCCAAAATATCCCAATTGATATTCTTCAGAGCATGTAGCAGTTCAGTTTGTCTCGTGTCGGTCGCTAAAGATCGAACGTTAAGTGTACATATATTTAGATATGATGTAGTGTTATTTTCACTTTCATTGTAATGCAAGGAGGGTTTTAGTCGATCACTCCCGCGGGGACCAGCCGTACTGGGAGATATTGTTAAAGTTTCTCTTGTTTTATGCTTTGTTTTTAGATTGGAGGGGGCCTGTAAATTTCATGCGTTATTAGTAAAGTTTTTAGTTTGATCTGTTGTTTTATCGCACTGTTTCATGTAGCTAGTAATTTGGTTATTTGCTTTCAGTTTCTTTTTGTTGTTGGTCCTGCTAAAGGATATACTATCCGTGCTGTAGGCAGTTTCCGGAGGAGAGCCTGATGGCGCCCTTTTATTGTTTGGCTTCTCATTGGCTTGCTTAACTATCAGTTTATCATAATTTATGAAGGCTTCGTTTCCTTTTTCTTTTTCAAGCTTCAGTTGCTGTTTTAGCTGTTCTCTGATTTTTAAAACCTTAGTTGGAAATTCGTGTTTTATATGTATATTGGACCCTGCGAGTTCTTTTTTATTTTTTAAACTTTTATGGATTAGCGTACCAAATATTCCGTGCTAGAGTGATTAAAGATTCAGTTTCTACTATAGTTCTCAACTGAATAGTACGTTACTTTGGCCACATGTTGCAAAGATATTTTTAATAGTTCGAGGAGTTTTTTAACACAGGAAAAAGGGGTTGTCAACTACATAGTAGACAGACCCGAATCATCTCCGAACCTCGGTATTCTCTTTTAAGAAAGCCACTAAAATTGCCTAAGCCTCAGACATTGGAGCCAAGCCATGACAAAAAAAAAAGGATAGCTTATTACCGTCAACTGAGCAGAAATCTTGACTTCGGGCCATTACTTGATGAGAAGAAGGACCAACGAAAAGAGATGAAATATATCCGATACCAAATCCTTGAACCATGTCTGAGTGACCATCAACTATCAACGTTGATCCACAATCCCATCAAATATTCAAGAGATCCGGGACCCATTCACAAATGCTGCAATTACAGCATCTACACGCCGTTCCGGAGTTACGAGCGCCTTAGATTTATTGTTATTACCTCACATTTCCTTCGGGTAACGTTTTAATTACACAGATCGGCGATAAAGCATCGCTGGAGCGCACTTTTCTTCATTACAAGATTGATGGTCTGCATCTAGCGTGTTATTTATTGTGGTGCCGTTTAATTGTGTAATGGTTATATGTTTGTGGTTAGGGTGGTGAGGTAAGCGATTTGCGGATTAGATTGATTGTATACTTTTTCATTAGGTAGTTGCAGGGAAATAAACAACCCATAAGAAAGAAATTTGTTTTAATGAAGCCAAAGAAAATAAGAATGCTTCAGTTATGTTCAGATTGCAGTTTAAAGCAAAACGAATTTTCTTGAAGCATAAAGAACGTTTCATCATGATAAATTAATCTAAACTCAACATCAACAGATCAAACAGCATAAGAAAAGATTATAACTCACTTTAATAACAAATACAAGGCCCTAATAGCAACACAGAAGATAACAATGCATCCGCACTTACGGACAACCCTATAAATAATTCCCGAAACTAATATCGTAGCGGTTGCGTCATCACTAAACCGTACGTCAAAACTGTTAGAAATGATATTGGCTAACCCAAAGCAACATTGGAAGCACTACCAGCCATAAATCAAGTGGTTCATAAGAGATCTCCCCCTACGGAACTGACACTACATGAACTAGCAAAAGGGAAATCGCCATTCAAAAAACATTCAACATTTCCTCTAAATGTGCTCTATACGAGTGTTTTTCGCAGGTCCGCACTGGATAAGACCTTTGATCGGTATCAGAGGGCGAACTGAGAAAGCTATCGACACTTTCCGTATTCACTTATCATTTATCGCCAACGTGGGTGTATTTACAAGCAATTTTGGACCTTCGGAACATGCATTAATATTATTCATCACATTGATTGATCGAATTGTTTAACTCATCGTTTAAATTACCACTTGAGTCAACTTAGATGGATGGTAATTATGTATCTATTCTTGTATCTGCTTGATTAATTTCTATAAAACAATCTAAATCTTGAATGCAATCTAAAATATTCAAAATCAAAGCAATACGAGCTATACTGGCTTGTATGTAACTTGAACTTACGACACAGCATTCGACACGGGGTCTTCCCAGGCCATTTGTCACAGAGGCCATTTGTACTTGTCGAATCACGGCCATTAGACGAGAGTGTGTGACCGCGTGGGGTTAGTCTCGTCCAAACTGTGCGACGTCACTCCATCGAACTGACACAGACTACTGAAATGCCATACGCCAGAAATTCGAAACGACCAGCTGACAAAAATAAGAGTGCACAAATATTTCACATGTGGTGCCAGACAACGGTCAAGTGTCGCTAAATGTGAACGTGAGTTAAGGGAATACCGCGCTTGTCAATATCGACTTGTATGAGCCAAGCTGTCCTGTCGATTTATCTTACTTTGCGGCTATTGTTACAGACGGCCGAGGTTACAGCTGATTTATAAGTAGCCTAGTTAATTACGGCGGGCGTCGACGCATCGTTAATTTCTCTTCGGCTCCCATTTATCTCTCAGCTGTCATTCGCGCCGGCTTCCTATTTCCACCTGACGTCCGATTCTGAGTAAAGGCGTAACTTTAAAAGCTCGCCAATAAATACATTCGCATAAAACTCGAGTTTATCTCCGTACCCTTTGAAGTACGGCCCGAGAAAACAAACAAAGCAATAAAGAAGGCCTTTATCGGAGCCACGAGTCGACACGCGAGCTAATTTACAACACAGCCGCGGGTTTTATCTTCATTAACCCATCGATTCACAATTAAGACGCGGAATAAATCTCCGGTAATGCGCTCCCCGTCCGCGCCGGTAGATTCAACTTCAAACAGATGTTATGTATAAATAAAGCCGAACGGAGGCAACCACTCGATATATTCCTGTCCGCGGCAAACTTTACAGATCTATCAGCGTTCGCTCGGCGGGGACAAGCGACGCGCGCGCGCGAACCAAAACCGACCTTAGTTGCGCCGCGGCATACAGCCATCTGTTACTGTCCGTGGAACGACTCTAGACCAAATTAATGTGCCTCAAGCCAAACAGCTGCACTCAATAATGCCTATAGTCCGTTAAAATCGTGGTCGAGTTACGTCGTTACCGCTGACATGGAGTCACAAACCTCATCTTATTTCCAGCGTAACGAGTCGATGCTCACATTCGATTATCTGGCTGCGGTATCCGAGGCATTACAGTTGATGTATCGACGGCGACTGCGCGAGATTGTCGGCCGACGGTTGATTTACTGTGCCCATTTCTTCCTGACACTCCATACGGAATAGATCCCCATCTGTCGCGAGCGGTGTGACGGATCGCGGCAATCGGAAAGCGTCGAGGGGCTCTCTAATGAATTGTCCCAAATAATTGGGATAGTATTTTATATCGGCATCATTTGTTCTTTTATCGGTACATTTGTTGCGTTGATTTGTTAGACGCTTTAACCTCGCGGTATTAGAGTATTAATCTGGATTGTTTGGTTTTTCTTTTTGCGCTAACAAAATATACATGGGATATTGCTTTGTTGGATGTTTAAAATTTATTTCTCCGTGAATAGAAATGCGGTTATCTGTGTATCTGTCTGAGCGAGTCGTGAAGTCTTTTAAAGTTTTATTTGACTGGATAGTTTTTATGTGTCGTGTCGGATGTGAGTGCGGTGGCATCTGATCGGTAGTCATGAGCTCAGACAATGCTCGCATCACGTTGTATCGCATTCCTCATCTCTGCTTCTGTAGCTGCCGAACGTGCATTTACTACAGAAGCGAGCATTGGAACGTAGAAAAAAATGTCTTTGTAAATTATTTTGTATCGTCGTGTTTAATTGCATTCCTGTATCGAATACTCATCTATCTATATTGGTATTTTCCAATAGCTGCCAGCTTTGTAGTTTCAAAATATTGGTATATTTTCAGTTTTATGGCTGGTTTCATAGCGTTTATCTCTTTGTAAACTTGCGAGCTCATAAAGATGATAACGCAAACGTTCAAACTTCTAACCTAACCTCTAAAAAACTACTCAACTAAAGCAGAACAGATCCACAACAAGTCATAAAGCCAACACTTTAGATCAAACAGAAACATTTGCCCGTCTCTGTGTGAATGCGTTCAACGTTCAAGATAAGACTCCTGACTTTGATGTATGCGCCGCATCTTGATATACGTCTGCTGCCGTTTCAATAAGCGTACGTCTGTCTGTCGCTACCGAAGTAGTTTGAGTTGCGAGGGAGTCCTTTCTATGTTGTTGACTGTTTTATGTTGTAGACAAGTCTGCTTGAATAGGAAAAGTAACTAGTCTTTGAGGATTTCAAGTGATTTTGTTTCGCTGTTTGTAGGTTTGATCACCGATTTAATCATTTTTCTTTCAGAATATACTACTTATCATTGACCCTTTCGAATATTGGCAGTTGATAATTATTGAGAAACGAGATCGCACGATGAAGTACTGACTATTTATGTACTTAATTCGATTTGTTAACAAAATGGCATTGTTCTCATTGATTTTTGTACTCTACCACAATGCTGTCATATTTGACCCAATGGTTGACTGGTAGAGAATGCCTTGTGGCATTAAGTCCGCCTGTGTACCACTCTTGTACATGAAGTTTAAATAAATAAATAAATAAATAAATGAAGTAACTACATAGTTGATTAATAGATGTTACAATATCGTAAACAACCTCATCAGTTTTACAACACCCACCTCCTCAGTCAGACCACACAGAAATGAAATTCAATTAAAAACCATTCATTTCCAACACAATCAATGGAAGACTAACAACATTTCATAATGAATCACCATCACGAACATTCCCTATCAATTCTAACGGACGGACAGACAATGTTATTACACTGACGTTCACGTGACGTGTCACGCCTCTTGGCGCAACGTCAAACAAATGCCGTGACTTTTGACTTCAACAATGTTTTATGACAATGTAAAGAAGAATGTTTTTGTAGAGGAAATATAAATTTTCACGGCGATGAAGCGGGGAAATAAAATAGTAACAATGTTGATGGTAGTCGAATTGCTGAGTCTAGTGAAAGAAAACATTTGAAGGAATGAATTTTGATAGACAAAACAAATATTATAGAGCATTTACCTTTAAATGAACTTGCAGATGATGTAGGTACCACAATATAGTTTAACCGATAAGATCTAAACCTTGTCAGAACTCAAGAGCGAAGTCAATATTGAAGTTGTTGAATCGTGATCGTTTGAACTTTCGTCCAATAGTATAAATTACAAGAGACCGGATACAAAGGTTAAATGATTGTAAAAATTAAAACTGTTTAAATGTGGCATTAAAAAGAATATTGGCGATGAACATAAGGTATTGTAAATATGACATAGAAATATAGATGATTTTACTACACTTGAAGCTATATTTAATTCCAATAAAGGTGGTTGTAAAGCTTGGTTGCTCACATTTAAAGATATTTACAGTCGTTAAAATTGCAAATCTATTTCTTATAATAACATCATTAGTAATAATGTCAGTGCATCTTAAGTGGTTTTGTATAAAGATTATCAATAAATTCTTAATTTTTTACTCCATAAAATTACAGAGATCTGAATGATTAATACGTTATTCCTATTTGATAAATGTGCCGTATTAGCTGGACATTGCCATCTTAATACGCTCAGTAAAAAATGTCGAGTATACAGAGATTCTTACTCACCCCGTACCGATAAGGCTTAATCGCAATGATGTATACGAACAATAAAGATTTTATACCGATCTCAGAGTGAAAATAAAAAATGGTATCGATTCAGCGTAGAGCGTATGAATTAATTCATGAGAGGAGGTATTTATTTGTGATTTGAGACGATTACTCTTACTTGTTATGAACATTAATCTTGAAGCGTTACGCTCTCCTGACCACCTAACGAAGATGAGCTTGTGTATCAGCATTTTTATCAAACACACAGAACTGACCTCATAAACCCAATCTATCACTCATGAGTAATAGCATTTTCATTTCACTTAGTTCTTAATAACAAACTCAAGATTGATACTAAACAATTTTCGAAATTGATGATCTCACAATCGACAGTTCGAAAATTGATGATCGTGTAAAGGAAATAAACGACCACCTTTCTGTATTTACAGTCCATGAATTTGAGTACGATTTATCATTCGAACCGTTACGGTGATAAATCATGCTCATTCACAAATACTTAGAGCCACATACACACGTCAAACGAGTTTGCCTTCCGCCATGTCCCTCCATAAAACAGTCTGAAAGCCTTTAAATATAGAAGTTGTAATTACGTAAACAGACATATTGACGTACGTCTGAAAGGTAATCATAAGCTAAAATTTATCACGGAGTGAATCATTCATGCGCTAAGACAGCTGACAGCCAGGCACATATATTATAATGATCGACAGCCTGACGTTGCTTGTCACAGAGGGATAATGTTGTTGCCACACTAAATATCTCATCACATTCCAAACTCAACTCTGATCCTTCCAACTAAAGTTATATTTTCATTAGAGAGGTGCATGCTGCTAACGACATTCTTGTTTCAAGCCACGAGAATTCTAACGAAAAGAACAAAGTACTACAATATGTTGCACAATTGGAATAGAACCTTATTGCGTCAGCTATCGCTTCAAAATTCTTTGGAAGCACCAACTTTGTCGAGTTATTCGTGTTGGGAAATGTGACTTAGTTCCAGGTGGAGAGTACAAAGGAGAAATGGACTTTATTGAAGATGGTTAAGGTTGGAAATGGTGTGATGAATGTGAGGTGTTGTAAGCTGTTTGTATAGTGGCGTTTGTCGGTAGCGCGGTAGCAGAGAGACGTGTCGTGGCGTGTCATCGCGACGCAATGAAGATTTATGAACAACCCGGTACTACGGTTCAGTCGAAGCCACATACAGTTTTCTACTTTGTTAATAATTTTATGGCAAAGTTTAAAACACGAGTTTATCTTTCCTGTGTTTATTTCTTATGCACGTTTATGTAATTCTGGTAACAAAACAAAATTGTTTATGTTGCGCCAACATGCAGGATTTTCGTGAGTTACTGATGCTAACCTAATTTCTGACTCAAGTGCATTTTACGACTTTTAGTTGTTTATACTAACAGTTTTAGTCCGTGTTTATTTGGGACCTACCCAAGTTCACGTTTCGTTGAAATATTTAAAATCCTTACAGGATATATTTTCATCATAAACATCATCAACATTACCATGATTAACTGGTTCCAACCAACTGGATACAAAATATCAATCACCTTTGCAATCCTTATTAGCAACAGCTCTCTAATCAACAATCAAACTCTCTCTCGCATGATCATTTTGCCCACTTCATTATCTTCATCTACAAAAACTAGATTCTCAGTACCATAAAACGTTAGTTTATCAGTTACTATCAACCTTTTTATACCCTTTTCCACTTGACATTGACATCTAGGGATGGACAAAACATGTATGGAGTGGAGAAGGAAACTTGTCTACAACCTTATTATGAAAGTAAAGCCTGGAATATTCCATAGCTATCAGTTTTCTTTTAACAGCGTGTGGCTATAAAATAAAAGCCGCTAGGTTGATTTTAGGTTAAGCCGTGTTGGCCTAGGTTGGTTTGTGGATGGGTACCACCCATTTTCCGCGAGTTTCCTCCGTGCCTCAGAAAGCACGTTATGCAGTTGGTCCTGGCTGGCATTTTGTAGATCTTTGACAGTCGTTCCAGGTAGTCAGTGGCCAAAAAAGTCTGACAACCAGTCTTACGGAGGCTTACAGCATTACCCAGTACTAACTGAGTTGTGAAGGTCAGAATATAGGCAGTCACTCCATGTAAAATACTGGTATTAAGCTGCATCCGGTTAGACTGGAAGCCGACCCCAACATAGTTGGGAAAAGGCTAAGCCGATGATGAATCAGTAGTTTCTCTTTTTAATGTTCTTTTCATAGTTATTTATTATGATAAAGATTTTTCCAATACTAGGTAGTACATTAATGTAGGTAACTGTCGAGCATGAACGGAAACTCTATTTACCGATGTATTCATCGTTTCAATTTTGCGTTCATCTTTGTGAAATACGATACCGTGGTTCCTTGGTAAAGCTCCTCAGCTGCTCACACACAAGGCTATCAATTTCATTTTATGTTTCGTTGGTAGTCATTTGGATAGTGGCGTCGTAAAACTTTGTGAGTTTAGGTAATGTTTTAAGTCTTTTAAAAACAAATGAAAATATTGATTGCACATTGACTATATTTCAGAAAAACAAGAATTTACTCGCTAATGATTGTATGGCGTACTTTTGTATGTAAATTCCCATGTGCATGTGTTCATATTTCTTGCCCTGCCTTGCTAACGTAAACGACTTAATAAATTTTGATGATTTCTTACCAGGGAGGTGACGCCATCGTTGCAGGACTAAATTGCTACCGGGGCCGGTAGCAATTCAATAAATCGTCAGAAAAACAAAACAGCAACGCTAAATACAAAACAGAAGAACATCAACTCCCAAATGAGAAATCCCTTGTTACAAATGTTGAACGATCCTCCGTTAATGTTGAAGTATGTCAGCATCCCGTAGTAGCGGGCGTCAGATCCTCTCATTACGTATTTATGTGCGACGGGCGGGATAAGCCGCGTCATGTCGAGGCGAGGACTGGCTGAGCTGGGTTGTCAGTGTTGCCACCCTTGCTGGTGAATACTTGGACTAGTCTGACGCCGGTGAAGGAGGACTGCCGTAACTGTTTTGTGGAAATGAAGTTTGATTTTTGAACAGTTATTGAAAAAGACTAGGAAAATATTATTAGTAGCATAAAATCAGCAAGCATGTAATCCTGAAATGTGAGGCAGAGGTGTACCTCTTAGTTCACTCACAGTTTCGTCTGTTATGCTCAAGCCTCTTGTAAAAAGCGAGTCTTATTGCCATCAATCGGGCACAAATCCGGACTTCATAGCTGCTACGGAAAAAATCCTGATGGATAAAATCCAACGACACTTTGTCCGAGCTGGTAATGGAACCTATGATCTAATGGTAAACCAGATCAGAAAGTATTGGTATGTACAGACAAATGTCTAATTGAGTAATCAAATACATTGCAATGAAAACATCAAGTCAATTACTCACAGAAATCAAGTCTCCTGCCAAGAGTCAAAGCAATTCCGTCTACGGTATTGACATACTTTGAATGTGAATATCAAATTGTTGTCTGAATATCAAAAGTTGTCTCAAGTAGTCTATACCAATATATCCATACTTTGGCAAACATGTCTGTCTTTCAAGTAGTCTGTTGGTCTAGTTTAATACCTAAATAATGAATTTGGATAAAAGGATAGAACATAAGCCTGCAAAAGTATAGGATACTTTTTATACAGGTGCATATGTTTTCAAAACGGCTGCCTAAAGCTTATTCAATGTTCTACTATGAAAATAACCAAAACTTGAGGTACTACGTTACATTTTTCTTCAAAAGATTTCGTATCCCTTTGTCTCATCCTCTTTTATAAATTAATCATTATCACCCTCTTCTGTATCCAA
Source organism: Xestia ashworthii (assembly GCA_950022955.1). NCBI lineage: Eukaryota > Metazoa > Arthropoda > Insecta > Lepidoptera > Noctuidae > Xestia > Xestia ashworthii. The sequence continues at coordinate 1,585,038 of OX465557.1, forward strand.
ATCACATCTTCAAGTCCTACAGGTGAACAATTGCATTCCCCTTAAAAATCACACTCCTCGTCTGTTCCTAAGCATACTGAACCAAGTCGTTTGCTGTCGGATGTGTATTGTTTTATTCACAAACCGATGCTCGGATAAGCATTCATGCATTTTTATTTCAATTTGCATTCGTAGGGGATGCTTTTGAATGTTTATTTTATTTTTCACGGCTTCTGTTGCTTCCTTGTTGATGTCTTTTGCATTATGATTGAATTATGAAGATAACTCTACTTTATTGGTATTTGTGTCTTAACGCTCGATTTCTGCTGTTTTTTTATAATTATTGCTGTAGTATGTTAAGTCAGGTTTTACACGAAAATGAACGAAAACTCTTATGACATGCATTTCAAGCTGAAATATTCATTCAGATTCTTTGTGTTTTTTTTTATGAAATCGTATTTGCATTGTATTCGTAACGGCGGCGCTTCACCGAAAGTTTGCAAATAAATACTACATATCTCTTTTCCCAACAATGAAAAGGTACTCTACATTCCCTTAAGATCAACAAGAATGATTCATTGTTCTATAAGAATATCAATCATACAAACTCTATTTATACTTGTACCGAGTCCTAATGAAAGAAAGTCTCAGCAGCCGCCAGATTCAACATCCATTAATAAAACCATACAGATAATAATCACGCTCGTTTATAAAAAATATTTTATACTAATTCAAAACTACCGACCTTCATTATAAACGTCATCGTTCAAAAGGAAAATTGATTTACAACACTGCATTACGCTATTATTTTATGACGCGAGAACGCCCCGAAATAAAATACTAACAAACATTCAACCGGCATCCACGACCATTACTATAAAGCCACAAACGATTTTGCTACTAAAAAAAACTATATACAACTGTACCAACAGAAACATAGCGTTGAAATTGGAATGGAGAATATTTTTAGGGTTGTAGATGACAAGGTTGTCAGGGACCGTCATAAAGCGAATAAAATACGGGGCACAAAGAATAAGCGGTCGTATAAGCGCTGTTATGTCTGTCAACATAAAATATTGTATCCTGCGCGCGGGAGCCGGGTTCAAATTGTGCTGCCTCTATTGCCCCATTAATCTTTGTAATGCACCGTGTGAAACGGCAGATGAAGATATTGCAATGCTCTGTCTTTGTCGTTGTTTCGGACTCTGCGCTTTGTCCGTCGGGAAATTAATAGGCGTTGAAGGTGTGGGCAGATTTTATGGATTCTGCTAAAAGAGATTTAGTGTTCAGTGATAAAATTAAGTAAGATCATGTTTCGCTGTCTGGTAAAAGGACACCAAGATAAAGCGGCGGTGCCACTTAAAGCTAAATCTGTAGTTTAAGAACTGAACGGATGCAATTATATTTGTATTTACTGCTTTTCTTCAAAACCATTAAACCGAGACGTTTTATTTTTTGCATCAATATTATAATCTCCTCTACCAACGTACCTAACATTACTACTCTTTCGCAAAGAGCATTATAATTAGGACAGCAGTCATGTCGTTTGTCTAGTGCGACTGTGTGACATCCGTGAGCGATGTCTCCGGGAGTACTTTGTCCGGATTAGTCGCGAGGAGTGATGTTTTCTAGGCTTATTGGTGACATATGACTGAGAGTGAGGAAGCGCCAATGTTGGCGGTTGGCGGTATCCTGGTGAGAAGATTATAACGGTTGGTGATATAAAACCTGAACCGATAAATGGTGAAAATGGTTTGGCTTGTCTTCGAGTTATAGAAAAACATAATTGCTATAGAAGAAGACAGTGAAAGTTGTAACGGTAATTCACAAAGAAAAATGTTTATTCGGCTTTCAGTGACAGCAATATGTGGACAAAAAATAGTATATTCTTAAGACTACACTGAGTCTGTTGACAATCTTCTTTCACGTCATTTTAGTGAAACTTTAATAAACCCAAGATTAAAAGTAGAGAGATTATTATAATGGTCGTGATAATTAGTCACATGGCGTACTCTGCGAGATTCAAAAAATCTTAATAGACACAATTACATGCAAAACAGCTTAGTGACGGATTGTCAAAATGAAATCTGCCTAGAAGATCTAATTGTCATCTTGAAATAAAAAAGCATCTATTAAACTCTGTCCACATAATAAAATTATAAGATCCATTGTCTTCTCTTCTCATAATATTAATACTAATTGCATTGTATTCTGACTCTGTTTTAGCAAACGTCTCAAGCAGCTGCCACTCCACATTTAATAAACAAAAACTAATTGTTGATTCTTTGCCTTGGACAGAAACTTTCGCAACACAATGCTTTTATCATTCCCAAAGTAATTACAAACACAATGTGTTGTCAAAACGTTATAATTACTTATTTAACAACAAATGTAAGTAGGACACTTATTAATTCGACAATGGCTTGCATGTGAACGGTTATTATGGCAAACGATAAAACTATTCAGAATATATACCTTTTGTGTTTTAAGTTAATTAAAATGACAAATGTGGTATTCTTGTCATTTTGAGAATTTCATGATTTGTGAATGAAAGAATTGTGTCAGGTGTTCTCTACTGTTTAAAAATGTTAATAAAGGAAATTGTTCATGATGTGTATAATTAAGCGTAATTTGCCGTATGTTGGTATAATCACCATATTGTGTTATTTCCACAACAATGTTTGCATGCGAATGTATGCTTACTGTTACGTGAAGGCAAACTTCTAAATCTACACGTGGATCTCACTCATTATGTTTTCTTAAAAAATTGTAAGATGACCGTGGCGCAGTTATGTCGTCAGTGAGTCAGTCATCAAGTTCTGGATTTCCATAACTATGATCAACGCTACCATTATTGATATTAACCTTAACATTCTCATCCAGCCTATTCATTTTGGAGCTTCCAACGTCTCTAGCAATCATTCTGTAGTGAAATAAGTCAATAACATGTTTCACTCACTACCGCTCATAGTTCAGATAAATATTCAATTAATATTACATCGATAGGCGCATTGACTAGTGATACGTTTCAGAGTTAATAACTGGTGCTGTTTCATATTCTGTTTCGTCAATATCATTACTTACAGGTGGTAGTATTTAATTAGGATATTTTATCAGATTATAGTAAATTAATTTATAGGTGCATTTATTTTCCTTATTAAAACCTATTTAGGCACTATCTTACGAACCTATTTCTGTTTAATTTTTTGGCATCGTTCTTCCAGATGAATGATTATGTACTAGGCTTTGATCTGTTATATTTATTTGAAATATCCGTAGGAGCTATTAATACTGATTAAAACTTAAATTAAAAAATAATACCACCACAGAAGCCACATTTTTGATTGACAGTTTTCCCGTCACATTAGCTACTTGATTGGCACCAGCTGCTAAATTCCATAATTTATTTCATTCCCTCATCAATTCAAAGCATTAATTGGACACTATTTAAAGAGTAATTAGAGAAATGAACGGTTCGACGCCGACGGGGCCGCGGGGCGAGCCTAGTGAGCCATACAATTTTCTTTATAATTACATTTTGTAAACCTTCGTTTGTGACAGCTTGGCGACCAATTAAACTATAGCGATTGCTGTGGTGCAAGTGACAAGTGGTAGCGATAATAGTGTAAAGCTGAGTCTTTTTAATGTAAAAGCAACTGTTTGTCAAAGGCGGAATTTGCTTTCCATAAAAGCTCCATATTTCTAACCGTTTTAATATGTTTTGGTTGTATTACTCACTGGTCGACCACTGCATCCACTTTGTGTTCGCTAGTATTGTGCGTAACCAAAATAATAAAACATGATTTTGACCAAATTGACAAAGTTTACTCTTGCTACGTATAAAATATTTAATTTAAAAGGTGGTGGTTGTGGTGGTGTGTTTTTTAAAGGTGATATGAAAGTAAAAATAAAGGAGCAAATGAAAAAAAAACGTGTTGCTCCAACCCCAACTAATATGGATCAAGGAAAGGAAGATGATGATGAGTATATTTAATATTAAGGATACGGCGTCGAAATATATACCTCTTTTTTATCTCATTTCTCAATTAAACAAGTTTTAATTCGACTTTTAAATTCCCATTCCCTGCTTTCTCTTCTGACTTACACCACATCCGACCTAACCTTGTAATTTGTCCCACTATCCGTGTCACATATCGTGTAATTAAGTTTCTCTTATTATATCAGAAATAACAATCTGCGCCACCAATACATATACATTATACATATCAGGAAGCAATGACAAAATATTTTTGTATTTATTATTGTATTGTATTGTATTATTATTTCTTTCGTGAATTGATTGGGTGTTTTTTGCTGGTAGTCAGTTGTTGAGTGTTATTTTTAATTAAATAGTATCGTGATATTTGAGGTGTTTTTTTTTACAAAATAAGGTTGTTGTTGAATCATGTTCGAGCAACGAGTCCCAATGAGTTAAAAAATAAGAACTTTTAAAAGTTATTAAACAATTCGGAACAATAATTTAAAGGAACAGAAAAAAAATGAGCAAGTCACCTAGAATTTCTGTGGAACAGTCTAGTGTTATTATTTACGAAAGACAGGACGTATTAAAGATTTTACGATATTATCTAAACTTTAATACGCATAAGAAAAATCTTCAAACAACACTAATGAGCTAATTAAATATTTTACGACTAAATTTAAACTAAGTTATATTATAATTTATTTAAAATAAAGTAATTTAAATTCGCACATTATAATAAACAAGCGATATTTATTTAAATGTGTTATGCACTAAGATAAATAGCAGAATTTAAATAAAGCCATTTATATGCATCATTATTATAAACAACTGCATTATTTTAAATATATATTTATTTTACAATGTATTGTTGATTATGTAATAAATACTTAAAAATATCAGATTAATTTAATATTAATTCTAGTGAACAACAGATGTTTCTGGTAAAGAATAAGCCATAACTTTACTGCTTAATCTAAAAATGACCAAATAAGGGCAACAGATGCCTCAATTTGTATTAAAAAAAACTTATCCCGGATAAGCAGTTCTTGAGTTTCAAGTGCACTAATGGATAGACGGACAAACCGAAGATGAGAAAAATCACTTGGTCCAATTTATAACATGGATTTAAGTTGTTACCGTACCTACCTACGAAAGTATAATTACAGTTTAAATAAAATAAAACATAATCGTAAACCTAATAATTTATGATAATTATTCAAGTTATACGTTCACAATTTATGGTTTGCATGAAATATACTTGAATTTATGCACTTTTAATTACTTTGTGAGGACTTTTATTTATTGTATAACATCACGCGACGGACAGCCTTTATAACCCGTTTTATGTTGCATTATTACACTTTTTAATGATTATGTTGTTGCAAAATTAAATTGCAGACTTGATTGTAAAATGTTATTTTTAATGTTTGTAATTAATTTAGAATGTGAACGTTTGAATTTCAATGCTCATGTTAATGGCACAAGTTCAGTTTAGGTTAAGATTTTAATTAAATTGTGGTTATTTAAGTAGGTCTTGCGAAAATTTTAACTTAAATTATGATTTGATTGAAATGCATTGTTACAATATTAAATTATTAACTATGATGTATTATTATATACCGTACAGTATGTTACTCTATTTTTGTCTTAACTTATTCTTCAGATAGAATTAATGTTTCATTGGAATACCAACTAAAGGACATTTTGGCAATACTGCCAGCTTTCCGGGCACTTTTCCTGTTGACAGCGATGTGAACCCTTTTTGATATTTGCATATTTTTTTTACTGTTATAGTGTTGTTAATAGTGTGTTAATAATAAGGACATTTTCATGATAGAAGTGGTAAATCAAGTGTTAGAACAAATTTTTATCTTATTTTGACAATAACTTAGAAACCTTAGCAACACAGTCGTTGGTCTGGTGGTCGCAAGCGCGACTACCGAGCATGAGGTCCCGGTTTCGTTTATCTGGTCGAGCCAAATATTTTTGAGGATTTGTCATCCAAATTTGGTATATAAATTTGGTTTCCGGCGCGAGAAAAGCACCGGGCGTCGGGGGCCATGTGGTGGCTACCGGCCACCGTAGGCGCGAGCCTGTAGACGGTGAGCTATGGTCTAGCTCGCCGATTGTCCGTCTTATGGCGACAGGCCGTGTCGACGGCACGTTCGCGATCCACGCGCGCCTCAAAGAGAAGTCAGCAGAAAGGAAGGGCCGAAGCTTGCTGGGGCTGCGGGAATGTTCGAAAGAGATACTGCGGCCCTGGAACATAAAGGGCGAGGAAGGAACATGGATAGGTTTTAGTCAGTAAAAGTCTGACACTCCTTCCCACTCCGCCCAGAGCGGGAATGACTCATTTGGTGATTTTCCACCCAAAAAAAAAAAAACATTGGGTTTGTGCCTGGTTGATGCCTACAGGTTCGTCCCCTACCTATTTCATGAGATTTTAAACATAACTGGCAAAATGTGGGTGTTAGGTACAACCTCTACCTTACCCTTCTACCAAGACGAGAAGCATGATGGTATGTTCAATAAAACTACGTACTAACCTACTAACAACTTATCCGACACCAGTTCGTTATCAAGTCTAGCTGAGCAATAAATTATAGCCTGGATGTGTTCCATCACTTCCTTCTGACTCCCGCCTGATATATGGATTGACGGAGTCTGCCCATGGCTTATGTTGTTCATACTATTTTCTATTTAACAACTGGAATTGTTTTACATTTTAGTGTTATTGGTTGTCCGGTTTATCCTAGGCAGATTATAATATGAGGATATGTTTTAGATTGGTACCGGGAATGTCATTTAGTATCCTGAAAGTCAGACTGGCGTAGATGGTAAGGCACGAGCTTTTCTATTATAATTTGTGTTATAGTGTCGAGGCAAAATAAAAGAACTTGTATGAGAAGGAAACAATGGTCGCTTTTTAGTCTCCCAGTTTGAAGGAGCAATTACTTATGAAAACACAGTCTTAAGAATTATTTTTTACTTGGTCTGCGATGCTGTCAATGAATAAGAAACTCCTTGAAAGTGTTGCAATATGTAACTTTTTATCATTATCATTATAGTGTAGCTCATCGATGTGTCTACCAAACTTTATACAACCTACGTATCACACAAAGAACGCCAACATGATATAAAATCATAAAAAAATATATATGACGATCGTGTAATTTCGCAACACAATACCCCAAACTCATAAAGTAATAAGGTTGCGAAATTCGCAAACTTCTTTGATCTTGAGAAAATCATAAAAAATGTATTTCGTAACATCGTCTGTATTCATGCGAGTAATCGCTTTCGGCGTTCCTGCAAACCCTACAATGCAAAGTTATTAAAATCCGGATAGTCCGCATCGTATTACATAACTAACAAGTAGTTCTCACAACAAAAAATAACCCAAACGTTGTCACGACTCATATCACAATAAAATATCGTTTAAGCTTTTTATATTCTAAACGCGAACTTTTATTATCAAATGAACCGATCGCTCACTCGGTCACGTATTGTCAAATTTCCTGTCATTGACGCGTCACCGTCAAATGCCCTTACATACATTCGAGGGTTAAAAAACATTTAACAAAAAAGCGAACCAATAAAATCTCTTGTATTGACATTAGGTTTTCAAAATAGAGAACCGATGTTTAATTCATGAATACACTAAATCCAGGTACAAAAACATGAAATTAACATAATAACGAGGATCGTCGGAACCGATTTTGACAATACATCGCGTTGAAGGGTAACATAACCCTCTAATTTGATGTGCGGGTACATAATACCCGGGCATGCATTATTCATCCGTTGATAATATGTTAATTTACTCCACCTTATGTTTATGCTAATCGTAATTGGTTATTTCACTGCACGGATTACAGCGCTGTAAGGCATCAATCTTCGCTACGCATCTGTCAAAGTTAATCCCGCAGTGAGAGGTCATTTATACAGAAACACGTTGTGATATTTCAAGGCGTGCCTTGGCGGCATTAATAAAATCTACATTATTATCTCAATTAATATCTTAAGATTTATACGTCCCCTTTTAAAACTTTTTAATGCGATAATTAATCAAGTTGAATGTGTAAAAACAGAGATCGCGGGGTATAAATTTTATGCTGTTTTTTGACAGATTGACATTTTCAGACACACTTAATTTTCGAATTTTAAATTCGTTAATTGCTGAATGAATTTTATTGAAATTGTCATAGACTAATGGTTTTGTCTGTTTAACATTGTGTTAAATAAATTATTTATCGGTTATTGACTATGACTAAATACTACATAAATTCGTCCATTTATTAAGTTAATTTAATGTGACACCTGTGTTTAAAATTTCGCGAAATGATATTCTCACATCAAGCATCGAAAATATTTCATGAATAGTTTGAAAATGGCAAAAATCGCCGCGGGTGAACACAGATTAACATTCATGTTCTCTTTACGACCATAATAAACAATAAAGAATTAAGAAAATGTGATTAAATCTTATCTAATAATTATATTCACGATACATAAGTATTACTTCATTAACCTTTAACATACCTAGTTATAATGAAACATAATGTTGTAATAATAACTTGTAATAATAAGTCAATTACATTAAATTGCTATTGTGCCATTGCTATGACTTTGGACTCGCAGAATAACGCGCAAACACTTGATTTGATTGTAAAGTTGTGTAAGGTTTTTGATAAAAACCTCCTCTTTTTGAAGTGTACTAAAAATAACCGTCTAATGGTGCAGTAGGGCAAAGTAAGGTAACTGTAGGTACCAAAATCCAGTATTAGTAGTATTCGCTAAGCCAAAATAGCTAATAACTCAAACTTGTAAAACATTCGGAGACCAAATAATGAATTTCCCCAAAGTTTTTTCAAGGAAAAGTTGTCTGTATATCCTTAAATGGGCCAAAAAAGCCAATGGACTATCGACAGAGGATGTAGTACACAGAACTTAAAGAAAAACATTATTCCTTAAGGCAAAACCTAACAACACCAAGATTAAAATCACGAAGAAACCGCAACAAAAACTTTTACTCCACAATCAAAAGTTCACCGCCTCACTCAGAGATGGCGCCACTGGTACCAAACTAAACTATAAGACAAAACTATGTCAAAGTCGTGTCATATCTAAACGACATATTTTACAATATCAATGATTTATTGAATCAAATCAGAGCGGATATAAACGTCGCTATCAATCAACTCCAATAGTTGAAGTTAATTGTGAAACTGGAATCTAATGCAATAGCTGATTTATATTCATGGACTGTGTCAATACGGCTCTAGGTTTAATTTATTTGATTTATGATATTCACACTATCTTTGCTTAATTGGGTGAGCAGAATTTTTAATCGGTATAAACTGTAGCTGATAGAAATTTATGAATATTTTAAAACTCGATTAAAGAAGAGAGTCGCCCAAATGGGTATAGCGTTTTCGGTTAAAAATGGTCTGAATTGAAAAACACTTTATAAATTTGTTCTTCAAATATGCTCGTATACCGCGATTTTCGCGATTATTTCGACATTAAATTAGAAGGATGGTTGTAGGCTATCATCGTAACTCAAAAATACCTAGCAAGTTCATTATTGAGCAATCCTATCAAAGTAAATTATTATTTATCTATTTTAAGGACGAAAACTGATAATTCAAATTCCCACATTTTTTGTAATTGGAGTCTCCTAGATAGTCCTCAAAGAAAAAGTGAGGCTAGATTATGTAAAAAAAGGCATAAGTATATTTTAAGCAACTTGAAAAACACTAAAGTGAAACATGTCAGCTTATAGACGTTAATCTCGTAATAAACGAGTCTTAATTAAAATTCATATTCAATCTGATTCAGGAAAGTATTAAAAATTGCTACGTATTTATATGCAAAGCCCGAGATAATTATATGAATTTTATTGCCATGGCCAAAAGTATAAAAACGCGATTGTAAAAACGAAAGTGTAACATTCGAAGGATTACTATCACATAAAAAAATCTAATTTACATTAACATAACAAAAGGATGTTTTAATAACACATTCAATTAGAAAGTGAAAATAATTAATATTTATAAAAATACTCTTACGTTAACCTGTTCGCTGCTTGCTAGTTATTTTTTAGTTGCCCCGTTGCCTCTGTTTCATGTTACCCGTCCCGTCCGACCAATTACGCCTTTTGACAGTTCCAACATGACGTGAGCCTAATCAAAATAGCATTTATTAAAAAAAAACTTGACAGTAAAGCCGACAGCTCACGGTTTCATTATTAATGACGGTGTGCGCCGCCGACCTCTTTGGTTTACATTTTCAATGTAATAAATTATTTTGTTGGTCTTTTTTCGCTATGGGAGGTGTGTTCGCGTGATTGCCGTCTTGTTTTACTCTATAGATTGACGGCTTTAATGTTTGTTTGAACATTAATTAACCAATGGAGTTAGTTTATTGCGTCGTAAGATCGTATAGCAGCTCTCTAACGACGTTGATTGGTTATAAAATTTATAACTTTGACAGTATCGTTATTTACTTTCTATTTGATAATAAATCTGTGTGATATATTATGTGTGTTATAAGTTTATAGAAATCTGATTTGATTCTGATAAATACGGCGATTTTCAGTTTCAGTTTGTGTAATGGTATGAGAAAAATAAAGAAAAAACATTTATGATTGGTAGGTAGATATTATATTTGAAATAATTCATTTAATATTAAACATAGAGATTATTTACACAAAACATTTGGCTGTACAGTCCGTTATCAACGTCACTCATCGGCGTCACGACACAACGCCGTCGGCGTGTCCATTTATTATAAATTACTATACATAAATTGCACTAATCACTAAATTTGTCATGGCGGAATGCGCCTTAGAACATGAATAGTCTATCAATATCACAGAAGAAAATTGGACAATACAACATAGACGGTTAGTCCAGGTTTGCACTTCACTTAGTTTACTGGTGAACGGCGGCTCCGAGCCTCTGGCCGTACATCGCGTAGGGCGAGTAGAAGGGGCCGAGCGCAGGGTTGAAGGCGCCGTAGGGCGAGCCTCCAAGGCTCGCTGGGAGACCAGCCTTTGAGTATGGATGATACCGACTGGCAGACAGAGGGCTGAGAGGTGCCGTCGGGTACGCGCTGCGCAGACCCGCCGTCGTAAACAACGGGTTCAGTGGATTCAACAGCGAAGCCTGCGTAGAAGCAACAGATGCAGGCGTGGATCCATCCGTCGTGTGGCTTCTCAAGTGCTGCAGAAGCTCTTCCGAGTTGCCAAATCTCTTGCCGCAATAAGATTCACCCACAATCCAGTTGCAAACATAAGGGCGGCTCAGCTGAGCGTATGGCATACCGCCGGCTGCGGCCCCTTGCTGGGAGAGGGCCATAGCCATCGCAAGGTTGTACTTTTGGTGTTCGCATTGTGTGCAACCAGCGGGGCAGGAGCCATTGCTCATTAGCAGGTGGTGGTTGTTAACTGAGAATTGGCATCCAGTGCAGTAGGGGTCCTTGCACACTGGCACAAGAGTTTCACCACCGGCGGGTGTTTTCACTCTAGCATATCCAAGGTATGGGTTTGGAGAAGATCCGGGGAAACCAGCGGCAGCCGCCAACATTGCAGCGTGGTGAGCACTAAACGGAGCACCCGCATAAGGTGGTCTAAACGCCGGGTTAGCGTGTTGTTCCATTCCCGGCGGGCAGCAGAGACTGGCTAGCGGATTAAATCCAGATAAACCAGGCATATTCTTGAAAGCTCCTAGATGATCCTTGCCGTGTCCTAAAACTTCCAATCCGGAGCGGATAATTGGGCTAGTTCCGGATGAACCAGCGGGGGAGGACTTAGGTGCAGGGCTGCTCTTGCCATTTTCTGCTGACGGCGGCGTAGATTTGCGTCCAGGCGTGCTTTTCCCAGATTTCTTGTCATCAGAGCTGTCCGAGCTAGCTTTAGACGAAGGCCTTTCTTCAGGTTTCTTAGTAACAACATTTGTTTCATATGGTTTGAATGCCAAATGTTTGTTGTGTTCCGGCGTGGAGCGCGGCTTGTCGGCTTTGATCACGGTATTAGTGGGAGACGAACGACTCATTGTATCACTGTTAACACTATTCACTTTCTTCTTATCTAGAGGTGGCAGCAGCGGCTTGCTGGGCGCTGAGTCAACACCGATCTGGCTGCAAGTTTGCGCTAAAAGCGCAAGCGGGCTTTTCTTCGAATCCAACTGCAACAATAGAAATTGGAAATAAGTACACAAGTAAGCACAGAAAAATATTTAGATTTGAAAATATTTTAGAGAAGAAAAAAAAATATTTTTGTACATTTTCTAAAATAAAAGTTAAAAATATATTTATACTTACAGAGGATGGCAGAGGAGTCAAATAATCAGGTTGTAAATATTGGTTAGGGTTAGTAGTCATCATTCCACCGTCTTCAAGCACCACCATTTGGGAGATAACTTTTACGATCACTTGTAAACTTCACAGTGCGGTCACGAAACGCTTCTGGCAATATCTACTCTTTGCCACCGGTACGCGGAAACAAGGGAGAAACGCGTGCGTTAGTGGCGGCGGTCGAGTCAACTCTGAGAGACCGGACCCCACCAGCCGCCGACGAGCCGCGGCCCCCTCACCTCGCGCCGCGCCAGACAGGGACAGCAGTATCTCAAGTCAACATTAGAGGGAGAGCGCTATGTCTCACCGCTGCAGCGCTCGGCCATAAAAAATAAAGCGGAAACGACACATAGCTGCATTGCGGTAGGGGAAAAAGGAAAGGCGGTATGGTCGGCAGCCGGGTGCGGATTGAGACGTGCGATGGTGTTGGTGGCTCGCCACCCATGACGGGCGCGCTTTGAGCCGCCGCCGCGAGCGCGGCCGTACCTGAGCGAGCGCCCGCACCAGAGCGCGCTGCTCGCTGCTCAGCTTTTTGTTTCATGCCACTTTTATTACGCCCCCGACGACGGCGCAGCTTCATTCTTTCGCCGGCGTCATCGCACTTTACTGCTGACACATTCGAAACTACTTACTCTTTTACGAGCCCGCTTTGTTCTGGGATGCATCGGAGCCGGTTCAAAAGGGAAAATTGATCTGTTCCCCGAGACGGGGGCTTTCCGTGAAACCGTTTGATGTGTCAACACACGCTAACTTTAGTCGTTTACATGTAAATCGATAAACATTGAGCGTAACAAAAGGCGATATTTCAGGTTATCGACATCGCTAAGTCCATAACGTTAATGTTAATCCGACACTAAAACCTGTCAAGCAGGCGAGTTCGGACCCTCCGTTGCGATCAAATTAAATATGTCAATTTGGGAACCCATATCAACAGCTGCGAGAGACGTCGGCGGGGCCCTTTAGAAATATTGCTTATTGTGTCCAAACAAAGATACTAAGTATAACGTATGGGCGGGCGACAGAGGTCGTAAATAACCCGGCGGGCTGTAATATATTTGACAGTGCGCGGACATGCGAAACAAAAAACATGTTTATTGCGAGATCGGGCCGGTGTCGGCCGATGTTGTTCTATAAATTAGGCACGCGGCCGTTTGAGTGTTTGTTTAGGAGAGTTGTACGGTTGTACGAGAACAAGTTACGGCTAGGCTTAGCTGTCTCGCAGTCATGGCACGCTAATGGCCTGTTGACATGTGTATAGACGTCTTATGAGTAACACGAGTTTAGTATAGGTTACGCCGACGAATATTATATTTTGACATATTTCAATAAAAAGTCTATGACATTTTCAATAAAATGCGACTTTTTTTTCTTGCAAGCATTTGTTAAGTACTAAATCGACATGTGTAAAAATGAATTTAAAGTATAATAGTACCTCATCCCCTTTTAGAAATGTAAACGGGCATCCAGACGTTTTGTATTCAGACAAACATTGCCATGTAATAAACCATTATGCTGAAGCTGATAGCACAAGAAAACAAAATCGCATCACAAAGGAATTCACTGGAAAAAATCTTTCAACATAACGTACCACAAATCGTCAAACAACCATTGTAAAATTTCAAATAAAACGTGAACAGATAACATTGAACGCACGATCAGCCACTAAAGAGATTTTGAAAACAATTTCCTGGCCCAATTATAGCTACGTGGAAATCCAGCGGAGTGTAAACAGCCACAATTATGACGACAGAGGTTCAAGAATTACGGAAAAAGTTCGGTTAACTAGCCAAGAATCGAACATAGTACAGTGTGAGAAGAAAGAACTTCAACTTGGTTCTTCTCTTGATTTTATACCTTGAGACTTTCTTGATGAATCTTATAATTTGAGAGGAAAATAAGTTACGAATGGCTTGAAGCACATTTTCACCCCATTTCAAACTTTTGATGGAGATAATACTCATGTAAAAAAGTCAAATCTTTTGATGGTCTAGTTCTTTTCATATTTATATACGTTTCAGGTTGTAATAATTTATTCGTTTGTGTTAGCCTGTAACAAATATCAAGTAATTTATAGTTCATTTATTTTCCATGTGATAGATTTAGGAACTTATGGAGAGAACACAGGGGTCTCTAATTGCTCAGGATTTAAGTACATTACCAATTATTCAAAGTATCTCGTACAAATTGTTATAAGAATATAGTAAAGTTATTTATTATCTTCAATTGATTCAAATTCTCTATAGCTACGATAATTTGAACACATTGTATTAAGGTGACTTTGCAGAATGTTACCACTATCATTTTCTTGATAAGTTGATTGCTCAGAAACTAGTCACTGTCAATCAAAATGTTTTGCACGACTGATTACGAAAAAATCTTGATTGATCGTATAATTAAACGTAATACAATAAATTACATCATCAATTTTAAGTATTTTATCAATCATGTGACAGTTTCTTCATTACTTTTTACTTTATAGTCCAAGCCATGAAAGTATTTAAATAAGGTTATCATACTCGTACCTACGCTTGCAGTAAATGACTTTCATTAAAAGTGTTAATATGGCACTATAGCTTACTCATTTGGCTAGCATTTTACTTGCATGATAAAATTGTGTAGTGAGTCAAAGTATAGCTTCAATTTATGTTTATGATGGAAATAAGTTTCATTACTATTGTTATAAAGAATTTCATCAAAAAACTTATGATGACTTTCCAAATATTGATGACGAGATGGTAATACCTTAAGTTATTAGGACTGTTCCAAATAATTTACATCAGAATAGAAACACCAATGTCCTTGCTCATAATCAAATACATCTGGCCAACCCTGAAACATACAAAAATGAAATTGCACATAAATCCGCTTAACCAACAAAGTACTTTAAAACTTGTTCTACTGTGAAATAACCGACTGTGCCCCCAGATAGACAGTCATTGTGCGCAGCGGATGCGGCGAGATCAAAGCGTTGCCGCTCAGAACCGTCAGTACCAAATTGCTGTTTACAAACGGTGTAAAAAGCTTGACGGGTCCCACACCGACTTGCTTCGGTTTCAATCTCTTTGATGTTCTGTTATGATCACGAACCTGTTAATGAGTCATCGATATACACTAGAGTGCTTTTAAATTATTGTAAGGGACGTGGATAATTCTGTATTGTGTATGTTGATGATGTGATGGGAGGTGGGCCAGATGGGAATTAGATTTCAGTTCGGTGTTGTTGAGAGTTAACTGGGTTTGGACGGGTTGGTATGTGAAGTATTGTATTTTAAGAGAGGATTGTAGTAGAGGAAGATTACAAGCACCAGTATGAGTTTAGTATATAACAAACAATTCTGGAATTTCCTTCGTTGTGTTCCTAACATTTCCGAGATTGTCGGTTACTACAAAACGCCTAACACAATAAACAGCTTCAGATACTTCTTCTATTCCTCTATTATTATGTAAATGCAGTAATACACCAAATTTTACGCCAAATACAAGCCGGGACCTCCCACCGGCAAGTCGTTAAGAACTATGGCGCTCATAAAACAATTCGTTCTCCAACCCCTAATTGCGATATTTATTGCCGCAGTAAACGCTTATCTGTGCATTAAAACGAACTAAAGATAAAGATTTCAAACGTCTGCTTTTGCCCTTATCTGAACAATAAACTTCGACTGGTTACCTACATTCTAGTTTAGAGTATCAGATAGTAAACAATGACTAAATTCAGACTAAAGGTAATGATTTTCTTGAGAATGGTACAGATATATCAATGTTATTTACAATAATTATCTTCGACGCCTTCAGATTTGTTGCTAATCTAGATATTTAGATTGGGATATTTTGTGAGACTGATATAGAGATCATAAAGTTGAACGTTATCTTAATGGAAAATAGTACAACTGAAGGATTTGTGCTAATGTAGGTGAGTCATTTGTTAAAACTGACTAGAAGAACACGTTTCGCGTTTCTTGTGGTCTAATAACTATGTAGTACAGGATTATTCACAGAAAGTACAGACTAATGCATAAAAGTAAAACAATTTAAGAACGATAAAGTTTGCAGATCAACAGTAACAATGAATGTAAGACGTAACTTCAGTAACGTCATCAGAGCAAAAGCTTCCAGAACTGTCACGAAAAGAAAAGAAGCAAGAGAACCCGACAGCAAAGATAACCAACATTCTAGAACAAAAACAAAATATAAAACAGTCACAATATTATGACACGTTGGCAACAATCCACCCATTCATATATTCATTGTTAAGTAACAGATCCTTGATTACAGAGTTGAAAAAAACTGGCGCAAGGAAAAACCGGGCCACTGCATTATAGTTATAAATAAAAGGTGAGGTAAAATAAATTTTCGCCGAGTTGTATTAGTATTTATGGTGGCAATAAACAGGCAAGCTTTTGTGAAACGCCGCGCGTTGTAAATAATTTTGTTGTGCGCCAGTCGCCTTGTAACACTTGTTAAGTAGGGGTGTTAAAGTAGCGGGGAAGGAGCTCTGGGGCTGGCGGGAGCGATTTTTGTATGAAGTTTATGTTTGAATTTCTATCGTCCATATTTTCTTCTTTGTAGTGATTTGCAAGTAAATTAGAGGCGTGTTTATGCTTCGATGATATTAATTTTGAGCTCACTTCAGTATAATCTTCTTCTGCTTCATTTTCATCATCATCCACAGTTCGACTTAAATTGTTGAATTAAAAATCAGCATTGCCATTTAACGTGGCAATACTGCCAGTCTTTTGGGCACGTTTCCGGATGACAGCAATACGGAGGTGCGTTTGTTGACGACCTTCCTGTTTGTCACGATGTAGTTGTATGATGTACTGGCGTCTTCTTTAAGATAAGACCCCACCCCATGATAATTAAAATGATTATAAATATTTTATCACGTGAAGATAATAATATTTTCTTTTATAAGACGCTCTGAGTGAAAATATCATCATAAACATCTAATCATATTCTTAATTAAAACGTTGAAGGATATTTTAGTCTACATTAAATAAAGTATTATTTGTTTGAGATAGCGACATGATCTTTATTATACAGCATCTGTTACTGTTTGACATAAAGATTATAATATTATAAATGGAAATGACACGTTTACATTCTAAATTAAATCTGTTCATACATAGTTTTCCTAATAATCAAAACGAGTGTGACTCCTTGACGTTACGTTATCTACTTTTCCATCAAAAACATGTACCAACATGTAAAAACATGTAATTTACGTCAAATGAACCTCCAAGTAATCTCTACACAAACATGGAATTCTAATGTTCTAAGTCCTAACCTTACTTAAAATTTCAACGTCAGTTTCAATCGCTGATTTTGGAGCCTTACCAAAGTCGGCGAATCTCAAACAGCGACAAGACAATACTATAACTACGGTATAATGATTACGTATTGTAAGATTTCGGCTGTTAGTAACTTTGTTCTGCTCGCCTGGCGCTACGGTAAACCCACTGGTTTATGGTCTTCAAGAATGGACGGAATGACTTAAATGTTGCCAATATTTGTTTCAAGGTTATTTTCTTTTTGCTAATTTAGGTATGTTTAGTTTTGTTGGAGAAAGTGAGTATTTGGATGATGACAGTTATTTATTGGCAGGTAGGTAAAAAGTGTACAACATTCTTAACTTTGATACCTATTTCCGATAAGTAGGAGAGCCTAATGTAAGATGTGAAGAAAATGAGTAGAATATTGTAAAATCAAGAATTGTGCCAAGTGAGAATCTTGATATTCCTGATGTAGTCTCGGATGCACTTAAAAATACCTAATTTAAACACCACGACTTCGTAAATGGTCAAAACATAAAATCCAAAGCACACACAGGACCTCACAGGTCGATAAATATAAAACGAAATCGTTTACTGAATAAATATTTTACTATTATAACAGAAACACCAGTAGCGGACGCGTAACAAAACATTAAAATATGTAAACACGACCGAACGGAACGTATGCGCATAATAAATAACTACTTTTAACCTTTCCGAGAAATGCATTGACAAACTTATATTTGCTAACAACAACCTTACAATCAATGTTATTTCTTAAGAACTAGACGATAAAATGCACGTCTCAAGCGCACAACAAACATTGTTAGCCTGCGATGATGTTCACGATTTTCGTAATAAAAGTTATATTACTTCAAAAACATAAGGAAGGGGTGACAAAAAACTAAATTGTAGTGACGTTAAAAGGGTGGTTTATGTTGATAGGGTTAAAGGGAATGTTATTAGTAACTTTATTTTTGAGGTAAATGGTAAAAGGCAAATGAAAAGCAACATTTGAACTGAACTTTTAATGTAATGAATTTAAATTCTCGACAAATACAGTGAAACTGGAAACTACTCTGTAAATCCGAGACTTAAGGAATGAATCTTTAGAAATCTTAGTCTTCATTAATCCAGAAGTTTTAAGAAACAAAGATGATCTCACGAACGGCCCCAAAGTTTTGAAGAAACTAAATCTTCTAAACCAAATTAACTGATAAAACGTTAATTCATAATCTATAATCCTAGATAAGTAAAACGAGTCTGTGTTAATACAGATTCTTTGTCCTACTGTTTTCTTATCTAATCCTTGTTATTTGGAAGGAAAATTGAGCTCGGATTAAATGTGAACCTTATCTGTTTCGAAGGATGACAAAACTTAATCGGTTGTCTCAGCGATTAAAACAATGGGCTATACTTGAAATGGAAGAAAGGATTTTATCTAATTTCGATCTAGCGATTCGGATTATTCAATCAGGACATTTCTATGGCTTAAGATTGTGAATTTACCAACAAGCAATTCTTAATAAATTCCATATTAATTAAGCAAATGTCTTATTGTAAACATTCGTGTTTATGAATCCTACTTTATTCATCGAAAACCTGATTACAATGGGTACTGAAGTTCTGTCTACATGGTACAAAGGTAAACCAGTAAAAAGTCCCAGGAGAATAAAATTGAATTGTATTGATATTTTTTGTCTGTAATAATTTAATATAAGTAACAACATTGAACAATACAATTACCATGACAATCCTTAATACTGTCAGTATTTCAAAAACATCAACTCATGAAAGCATTATGAGAACATATTAGCAAATGGGGACCCAGTTCTCAAAGACGATAATCTATTCTATTCAGAGAATTGAAGACTTGAACCTCACACATCAATACCCGAATATAACTGGCCCTTAACTCTTCGTTTATTCCAAAACGTATTATATTACATGTCGTACACGCATGACTACAGTATAAATAAACTGTGCCCACCATAAAGATAGCGATAAACAAAATTCAGCCCTGTGGTTCATTCCCCTTTTTTATTGGCAGGGGGCAATTTGAGACGATGTATTCTACCAGTTTTACCAATTCGTATTTACACCCCAGAAACACCTAGACCGTCTTTTGATAACCTTTATGAAACGGAAGATAAGGTTCGGAATAAAACAGCAGGATATTTTAGCAAAGGAAAAGCCGGTATGGTATCGATGTAATTTATATTCCAGCTACGGTTTAGTGAGAGTTTACGAAATTGTTAAAGACAGATAAAAGAGCGATATTTAGATTAAGGGGGTGGTTTATGGGAGGTCTCAGATAGACGGTAACACTAAAATGACAGACATTACGACTAACGCTAATAATAACGAATGGGTTCTAAAAAATGGTCGGCTCTGTAATGTTCTTCCAGCGTGACAGGTTTATGTGTTAAATGTGTTACTAGCTTTAGCTGGCGGGTTCACACTCACACGTGACTATCGACGTGCAGTAAAAATTGTAATGCTTAGTAGCATTACAATTTTTTACTTTAACTTATGTACATTTTTGAGTAAACATTTATTTCATAGAGTGAGATAAATTATCATCGAAAATTGAGTACATTATAATATTCCTCATCATCATTAGTTCATCAAACAAATTACATGTAATTTATATTATTCGCTTTCTCACATAAAATATTATGAAATCTCTGTAATATGTTGTGTAATTATGTGAGAGCTTATTGAAGTTTCACGTCGTAATAAATACTTTTTGGGATGAAGTTGTCGGCATAATGACTGATCATTTGTTTATATTATGTAATGACCACGATTCATTATGAAATATTCAGAAATTATTATTATTATGTCGTTTATTCATTTATCTTCTTATGTTATTACATTTTTAAGTATTTCTTAAAAATAAAAGGATACAAAAAAAAAAACACTTAAAAATATAAAAAAATAGAGTTCCGCCGGTGTCAGGAGCAGGGTCCAAGCCACCGGTGGTTAGGGCTGCAGAGACAGGAACCTCCTCACAATGCGAGCCGTATCGAGGAGTACTGCCTTCTGAATCAGGCTCTTGATCCAACCGCCTAATGAGAGCTTCGAGAGATGGTCGTCGAGGCTCTTGGCTATCAGGCCGTTGGCCGTCACGACAATCGGCACAATGATAACCGAGTTCATATTCCACATGTCGCGAACCTCGTGTGCCAAGTCGAGATATTTTATTTGTTTCTCTTTCTCAGCTTTCACGAGGTTCTCGTCATGCGGAATGGTAACATCGATTATCATTACGCGGCGCGCTGATCGGTCTATCACCACTATGTCAGGCTTATTGGCGACAATAGTCCTGTCAGTAATGATAGACTGATCCCAATACAACGTGACATGGTCTTTCACGAGAACTGGGTCGGGCACATACTTGTAGTACGGTACTTCTGATTCCACAAGATTATATTTCAAGGCAAGTTGCTGGTGAATAATCCTGGCTACTTGATTGTGTCTGTGCAAGTACTCGCCGTTAGCTAGACGAGAACAACCAGAAATAATATGTCTGATGGACTCACCCGGAAGGTGGCATGCCCGACACACGTCAACCGTCCCGTCCTTCATAATATATTTCCGGTAGTTGTTCGTCAACATAACTTCGTCCATAATCGCACAGACAAAACCTTCAGTTTCCCCAAAGAGGTCGCCAAAACGTAGCCAGGACACGGACGCTAGAAAATCTACATCGGGCCCATGAAGAGCCCGGTAGAAGCGCCCGTGAAGCTCCTTGCCCTGCCATTCTTTCTTGCGGTCATCAGTAGTAAGTACCACAGGTTTGCGCCAGTTCTCTTTAGCCATGGACAACGGGGTGAGTCCCATGTCCACTGTGACCACATCCTGATGCATACCCACCTCGACTTTTAAAAAATATTCTCTGAGGCTGCACACCTCACGGTTGTGGAGGGTCTTCGCATTTAAAAAGCCTCGACCCCCGCACTTCCGCGGGATGTACAGTCTCATCACCGATGATCGTGGGTGATGCATCCGGTTTTCGGTCAACAGTGTACGGACTCTTCTATCCAGAGCGTCGAGCTCGGTCTGAGTCCATTTGAGTATGCCGAAAGAGTACATTAAAACCGGCATGACCCAACCGTTGAAGGCACGCACCTTGTTCCCACCTGAAAGAAGGCTATTTAATACCTTCTTTAGGCGACCGAAGAAGCGCTCCCTCAACGATTGCTTCATGTCAGTTACGTTAATGCCTAACGCTTCCGACATACCCAAATACTTATAGCTCTCGGATGAGGAAAGGGATCTTAGGTGTATGGAATCCGAGAGCTGAAGTCCCTCGGATCCCATAATCTCCCCTCGCTTTACATACATGACTGCACATTTGTCCACACCAAATTCCATCCTGATGGCGTTACTAAAAGTTTCAGTTACTTTTAGTAGCTCCATCAGTTGCAATTTGTTGGGGGCAAAGAGTTTCAGATCATCCATGTAAAGCAAGTGAGATATGACCTGACCATCTTTCCTCAACCGGTAGCCTAACCCTGAATTCTCCAGCAATGTGCTTAGAGGATTCAGGGCTAAACAGAACCAAAGTGGACTCAGACTGTCGCCCTGGAATATTCCCCGTTTAATCCATACAGGTTCATCGTTGGATCCCTGGATCTGTCGACATCCTGGATATCGAAGGACCGTCCTCCATTGCCCCATACATGACTCAAGGAAGGCGCGTAGAGTTGCATCGATCTTGTACAACTCCAGCACCCTCATGAGCCATGAATGTGGCACCGAGTCGTAGGCCTTCTTGTAATCTATCCAGCATGTTGACAGATCCTTGCGGGATCGACGGACCTGTTGGCTAATGGCCATATCGATGAGGAGTAGCTCCTTAGTACCGCGGGACCCATTCCTACATCCATTTTGAGAGGCAGACATGATAGAGTTTTTGTCAATATGTGTATTAATTTTCACTCTCAAAATGGATGTAAGAAGTTTATAAACCGTCGACAAACACGTGATTGGTCTATAATTCTTGGGTTCCGCGGGACTACCTGACTTATGGAGCAGGTGGGTAACGCCTGTTGTTAAAAACTGCGGAAGAGACCCAGACTCTAAGGATGACTGGAATTGGGATGCCAGACAAGTGTGCGAACTACTAAGCCACTTGAGCCAGAAGTTGTGCAGTCCGTCCGGTCCCGGTGACTTCCAGTTCGGTAACGGACGAACTGCATTGGCTACATCTAATGGTGTTATAAAAATTGGCTCCATTTCTGGAATAGGTTCACACACTCGTTCGACATCACGCATCCAGTCAGCCTCAGTATGACAAACGGGTACCGACCATATGCTGCGCCAGAAAGAACTCGTGGCGGCATCATCTGGGCGGCACACATCTGTCATATTTTGCTGAGGTTGCTCCCAAGTTCTGTATACCCACCTCTCATCGCTCTGGAACATGCGATTCTGCGAGTACCGATCAACCCGCCGCTTATACCGCCGAATACGGTTCGCCCATGCATAAACTTTCTGCTTCAGGAAGTCAATGCGCTCTGTGACACGGGACATGTATTCTTGCGGACTGATTTCGGTCCCCGAGAATGCCCGCCTCACAAAGCGCATCACACGTGGTCGTGTATTGCCCTCCCTGAAGCAGTATAGTTTGCCGATGAGTACCCTGGCCCCGTCGATACGTCGCTCGATCCTGCGCTGCCAGGCTGGTACGGCTGGTTTTGGTCGAATAGCTATGTCACAATTTGGGAACTTGACATTAGCTACTCGACATGCCGCAACAGCCCCACAGAACAGAATCGAATGTGTATCAACGAGGTCCTCGCTACTCTCGAATACATTCTTGAGTTGCGAGTCCAAGGCACACACCAACGCCCTATTTTTCTTATGCATGGGTAAACGTGGTAATCGGGGCCTAAGTTCGGTACGAGTGGACCTATACTCACGAAGCGCATCCTCCAGAGCGCTCCTCAATCGGTCGTTGCACTGGCTACTTACCAAGGCAACTGTATCATCCTCCTCTACAACAACAGGATTCGACCGCGGTAAAGTTGCGTTGACAACTGACACTTGCACCGCGGTTTGTGTCGGAGTTATGATGATAAGGTTGCTCAGTACTTCTGAGCGCAGCCTATCAAGCGTGGCATCATCCAACCTGTGACTGCGTTGAATGACCCGCACCTGATCCGACAGTCGTTGGGCCGAGACGTTGACGGCTGGTTCCAGATCCTGAAACAGAGACAGCATCCTATCACGGTACGCAGTGAGGTTAATTCCCCCCTCTGTAGACCCGTAGTATGCGCGCATGACGTTCTCGTTCATGGACTGAGTCCATCTCATGCGCTGCACACAACCACCGGTAGCGGGGACCCGGCTCAGGGCCTGTTGGCCCCTAAGTCCCAAGCTCCTCGGTGGCCGGCCTCTCCCCGCACGACGTACAGGTGTTGGCGACGTCGGCGGAGAGAAATATTCGTCGCTAGAGCTCGACGCAACTGCCGCAACCGGTGACACTGGTGATCCGGGGTCCGGCGGCGGCGAGGCGGAGCTGAGCGACGAGTCCGGGGTTGGTGGGCGTGCGCGTCGTCGGGAGGCAGCTCTCGTGATCATTTTTGTAAAATCATCTTATTAATCTCGTTTTTCCAAATTATTGTATTGACGTCTTTGACAGATGTCATTGGTCGTAGTATTACAGTTTTTCATCTTTTCTGTTTTGGTTTTCTTCCGGTTTTTTTTTTCAATGAATTAAATATGTGTGGTTTCAAAACTTTATTAAAAGAACTATTGTAAATTGTTTTGTATTAAAACCAATATTTTTATGCAAATAAAATGATGATGATTTTTTTTGACTTATAAGCTCACGGTGTTGCCAGATTATTTATTATTATTATTATTATTTATTCGGAAATTACGAAATTTCAAGTACAAAAACACGGAAGAATTGTAAACTTGTTCCTTATTTCTGTCCCAAATAAAATCCCTCTTATCAAAGACAAACACGAGCGCTATCAAGTTAAACAAATACCCGAACTCCATTAGCTTTAAACAAATAATTTAATCGCACCGCATATAATTAAATTAAACAACGCTATCGAAATAAAACACCACAAATTTGTTCAGTGACAACTCTGTTTGTCGTGAAATAATGTTAGCAAATATTATGTGTCGGGTGTCAACAGGCTCGTCGAAATTTATTGCTGTGAATCCATTGCCGGAGACCTAGACAAATTGTTGTTTGCTGTTGAACATTTCGTCGCAACTCCCACTGAGAGTTTTGTAGATAGCGTTGAAAATAAGAACGATAAAGACAGAGCAATGGATGACGAACAAAACAAAAGAATCAGATTTATGGTAGAAGAAACATTCTCCAAGTTAGATGATGATAAGTGGAGGTGCGGCATGACGTGGCATAAGAAAGTACTTTTGGCAGGATGATTAATGACGGATCAGCGTATCATCAAGGCCCAGCAAACAGTGGAATAGCAGAGGAATTAGAGGCTAGTAAGGCTGCAGTTGGATTAGAAAATGTTTTAGGTAACAACGACTGCGGTGGCTTTATTACGTCTGATAAGGTTGATGAGTTTGTCTTCTTGAACCTTGGTGTTGTGTAAATTGACAGGATTTATAGCATTTTATTTGTGACATATGTAAGGAATTAGTTACATAATACATAGGTAACGGTACCTAGACCTCATTTCTTTATACGTCGACAAGATATTGGTATGTACGTACACTTTAACGAGGATTGATTCAGAATGAAATTGCAGAAATAACCCAACTGCAGTGGAGCCCCAAAGTAGAAGTTTTCGTTTCTGCTTTATAATTGAATAAATTACCAATTGTTAACAGGTACAACAAAAGAGTTAGGTATGTAGACTGGCAATCTTCTTACGACTATTACAAATGTAAAAGTCCCTAAGGATCGATTTTTGTTATTCTTTCACGCAGAAACTACTGAAAGGATTTGAATGAAATTGCAAACAGATTGATTATAACGCTTTTCAATTTATATTGCTAGCCTGTAAACCTAACTCTTTTGCTGACTGTGCATAATATTTTTGTATATATTTTTTTCAGTTTCAGTAGGTAGTAGTACCTACCTTCTCCCTTGTTGATTACAGCACGTGATGTATAAATAATAATAATGTAAGTAAATGATGTCATAATTATATTTTATCACTCACGTATAATAATATCATCCTTACCACAACCATTATTTCTTACAAAATGGTAGAACAGGAAACGAATGATAATCCTATTGCAACAATAATGATAATGTTTAACTTCCCAAAATCTTCCTCAACTTCCTAAAACAAAAGCATGTAAACTCGTAAAAATCTACGCTGAAGGCGAAATGTGTTTTATGAACAAATTAACGTGCTTAAATATTTACACGTCCAATATCTCAAAGGCTGCGGCGCAGCGCCCAATGTCATTAAACCGTAGACGTGTTGGAAAAAAAATATCAACATAAATAAACTCATTTTCGTTGGCGTGGAGCAAACTCAAAGTGAAATTACCGAGGCTCGGGGCGACGTGTGCATGAAAAATTCATTCGGAACATAACAAGAGGGCGACGAGGAATAATAATTTGAATAAATATCAAGGAGACTCCCATACGTGTGACGTGACAAAAAGCGAGCTCAGCCACGCGTGCTCATGTGTTGTGATGGTGTAATTTGGCAGTTACAGTTGGCACAGACCGCGTAACTCGAGCCGACGTCTTCGTACACAAAAATGTTATTAACTTTTTAAGGGCACGTCGGTGAACATACGAAATGTGATTTCCCAGCCCTTTTTTACAAGCACGCTTTCGTATTTCGTATCATCATACTTTAAGGTTGATCTAGTCGACATTTTTTCCATACAAATTTTGGGGGAGTATTACTCCACAGTTTGAAACTTTACGTCCAAAGTTAAACATGGTATCGTTTTGTCTCATTATTTACTTTGTCTGTGCGGAAACAGAATTGTAAAATATAAAGCCATTATAAAGTTACAAGCTACCAAAGATTCGTTTTTATTGCCAATTTTAATGCAACTTTGGGCGTAAATTAGTAATAAAAGAAGAATCAAACTTCCAAAACTAAGTCGGTACCGACAAAGCGAAATTATCGAAAAAAATTATATATTTTATATGAAATTGATTGATGCAGTGGTTTTTTCATAAAACTCTATTTTCCAAAGGCCTTTTCGTAATTTTTACGCGCGCCTTTGACTATAAATTATAGTGCATCTCACTGAATAATGTCCCCCCCCGGTGCGGTGCGGGAGGATGACGCTTGTACACACACATGAACAATATGTCACAAGTCACAAGCGCGGTGCCGTATGCGCGCGCGTATTCCAGTTTGAAGGTCATGGCACACTACACAAGCACCGCACCAGCACAGCTGTTGCCCCATGCCTTGAATTTAGGCTACGGCGCGCTTACCACGCGTCGTCAGCGAGGCGTAAGCACGCGGTCCGCGTGCTGGCACTGGTTCGCGAGCAACCGCGAACCAGCAATATGTGTAAGATTTAATTTAATAAAAGGGCTTACACGAAAGCCGTCCAGTGACTGCTCCGTTTATTCTTGTGCTTTTCAGAGAAGGTCTTGAGGAATCTTTTTTTTTTAGTCTACGAACAACTGTTTGGGTGTTCATTAGATTGACGGCCAGCATATTTGGATGATTAGTGATTCGCTTCTTGTAGGCTTTTTGTTAAATTCCTAATAACACCATTTACTTATGGAAGTCTCCATATTCCTAATTACTATAAGTAAAACCATATATAATAACCGTATACCACACACTTTATTTTTTACATTAAAACCAAACTCACAAGACAAGACAATCAACAATAACGTAACCTTGGTTACAAACCAACGACAATGCTCAGACGTAGAAACCTCATCATCCCCCCTCAATTCTAATTCATCACAGAATAAGAATTGTTATAAAACGAGAACAATAAAATAACAATAAAAATCATTAGGTATTAAAATTATGAATTAAAATTAAAATTTCAAATTAAATTTATTAATAATCCTATCCCCCCTTAATTTCAAGAACTTTATTCAGTTCAATATATAGCACAAATGCAAGTTGTTGAAATTAAAACTGAAACATAAGTAACCTCATCTAAAATATAACCTTATACAAAGAAATTATTTAATTAAAGCCTAGTTTCTGTACAAAATAGTTGTGCTTCAGTTTTCCCAAAGCCTTTGTCAAAATATCTGCTACATTTTCATTCGTGCTTACATATTTCACAATTATAACCCGTTTACTAATTAAATCTTTGATAAAATGGTATTTAATATCAATATGCTTTGACCTCTTACTATTTTCATTTGACTCCATTAACTTAATCGCACTTTGATTATCTACAAGTAATATTGAATTTGAAGGACAGTTAAAATCTTGTACCAAACCCTTTATACAAATTAATTCGGCACACACTAGAGCCGCAGCTACATACTCAGCTTCGGCTGTTGATAAGGCGACCATATTTTGTTTCTTACAGAACCAGGCCAACAAATGATTGCCAAAGAAAACTACAGAACCACTCACGCTTTTTCTGTCTTTTTTGTCGCCAGCCCAGTCAGCATCGGTATAGGCAACTAAGTTACACCTGCTATTCCGTTTATATACGAGAGATTTTGACTTTGTTTCTTTTAAATACCGCAAAACACGCTTAGCTGCTTTCCACAGTGATAAAGTAGGCGCATCTAAAAATCTACTTAAGAAAGATACTGCGAAGCAAATATCTGGTCTAGTCGAAGTGGCTAAATATAGTAGACTACCAATAAGCTCGCGATATGGTAGATCCAAAGTAATAGTTTCATTGTCATCTGTGGTAAAATTTACTTCCATCGGCGTCTCAGCTCCTTTGCAATCTGTCATGTTAAATTTATCAAGCAATCTATTTATTGCTGATTCTTGAGAAATTAAAATTGATTCTTGCGTTCTCACAATATCCAAACCTAAGTAAGTACTCACTTCCCCAAGGTCCTTAACGTTAAATTCAGTTTTTAAAAAAAAATGTGCTTTGTGTAAGTTTATTTCATTTTTTGACATTAGAATGATATCATCAACATACACTAACAAATATACATCGTCCAAAATATAAAGACAAAAATCATGTTTAGATTGTACAAACCCTTTCTGCATTAAAAAAGAATGAAGTCTTTCGTTCCAGCATTTAGGTGCTTGTTTTAACCCATAGAGCGATCGTTTTAGTTTCAGAACAACACCTTTTTCAACTTTCACTCCTAGAGGCGGTTTTATATAGACATCTTCCTTTAAAATACCATTTAAAAACGCCGTTGGAACATCTAATTGTTTCATATACATATCATTTTGTACTGCTTGGCTCAGCATCATACGAATTGTAGGCATACGAGCTACTGGCGAATATACATTAAACAGTGTTTCTTCTTGAAAACCTTTCGCCACCAATCTGGCCTTTTTTGTACCATCTTTTTTAGTAGTGAATACCCATTTGGTATCTATAGCCTTTTTATCTTCAGGTAATTTCGATTCTTCCCAGGTTTCCAAATATTTAAGGGAATTTAATTCTTTGTCAATGGCATCTTGCCAGTCTTGACCCCTTTCAACAGCTTCTTTGTAAGAACCTGGGTCACCTGTACACAAACAGTAGGCCACGTGAGTTTCATAATCTTCTAACTTTTTCGGAGGTCTAACATTTCTGCCACTTCTTGTTTTTATTAAATTTTCATTTGTATCACCGTCTCTTTCATTTAAATTCTCTTCAGTACAATCTTCAAACATTTCTTCTGGTTCGGTAATTTCTTCATCACAATTCGTATTATTAATGATAACCTCTTCTCTATCTTCATTACCTTGTTCAGGTTCTGCAATCCTATTATTATTTTCTGAGATAATTTCTGACATAATTCCTTTTTGCCACTCTTGTTCTATATTAACTTGATTACTTTCGTTGTATAAAATGTCGTTTTCATCAAATCTTACATCTCGTGATATAATTATTTCGTTGGTTTTAGGATCCCATAGATTATACCCTGTCCTGCTGTATCCTACCATTCTGCACTCACGTGCTCTTTCAGAAAGTTTATCCTGTTTAGGTAAAATGTAAGCCCACGCCTTTGCACCAAATGCACGTAATTTATTTAGGTCTCTTGTTCCATATAAAACTTCACAAGGAGTTTCATAATTAATAGCTATAGAGGTACAACGGTTTAACTGGTAAGCTGCACATTTTATAGCTTCACCCCACAAATTTTTCGGTAGCTGAGTTTCAACAAGCATAGTCCTTGCTTTATTGTATAAACTTCGATTCATTCGTTCTGCAACGCCATTACTAGCTGGTGAATATGGTAAACTATATTCTAAAGCGATACCTTTCAGAGCACAAAATTCACGTAATTTATTACAGGTATATTCACCTCCATTGTCACATCTAATCCTTTTAACTGTTTCCTCAAATTCGTTTTCGTATCGGCGAATGTAGTTAAAAATATTATCAGCAGCTTCAGATTTTCTTTTTAACAAAAAAACTACGCAAAAATGGGAAAAATCATCTATAATCGTTTGAAAATAGATTTCACCCTGTATAGTAGGAATGTTAGATGGGCCCGCTATATCACTGTGCAACAGTTCTAAGACCTGACGTGACCTAGGCCGCTCTAACGTTTTGAATGGTAGCCTTGTTGCCTTACCTTTCATGCACGCGTTACATACATTGTTGTTAAGCGGTAGCTGCAGCCTTTGTAATGTTTTAGAACTGGTATGTCCTAATCGTCTATGCCATAACATACCCTCCGCTGAGTATAAAGCCGCGACACCATTCTCTATTACAATTTCACCCTGTAACATATAAAGTTTGCCATTATTGTATGCACATATAGTAGAGCCATTATAAAAAATAATTTTTGCATATTCATTAACAAATATGATCTTGTTTGGTTTTTCCAGTAATTTTCGTACAGATAGAAGATTATAGGCTAAATTTGCCACTATAAGTCCGTCAACAGTGAACTTAACATTGCCACATTTTATTGGTAAACTGCCGCTTTGATATGCAATTAATTTTTCACCATTAGCTGTGCTAATTGGTATGGGCTGTTCTAGGTTTTTTATATTTGTCATACACTGTGTATAACGATCTGATATAAAATTTTGTGATGCACCAGAATCTACTACAAAGTAAATTGATCGATTAAGAAATGCCTTACAAGTTAAATTAAACTCTCCATCAACCATGTAGCCCACTTCCTCGGTACTTTCTTCGTGAACAATTATTGCATTGTCCCTCGAAGTACTCGCTCTATTTGCACCTCGAGTGCGTCCCTGCATTCTGCCACGACCTCGTCTATATAGTTCAGGACCCCGGACAGAAATTCCCCGTTGGGATGTATAATACTGTCTGTTTTGAGTATTTTTATGACAATATCTTGCTGTATGTCCTCTTTCATTACAATTCCAGCATTCTATATTAAATGCACTATCTTGGTTTGGTGCTATCATGTCATTTAGTCTAATTTCTGCATCAAGTAGGGTCCTTTTTGTCTTTTCTAAAGTAAGTTCTTCATTCATTGCTTCTAAGGCTGTCGTAACATTATTATATTTACCGGGTAAAGCGAGTAACAAATGTACTACTTTATCAGACTCGTCCATTTTTGACATTACTTCAATGTCATTTACCAGCTTGTCAAATTTTAAGAAAAAATCTTGTAATTTTTCGTTCATGTCACATTTCAACTCGATTAGCCTCTTTTTCAAATTATATTTATTCATTATACTTTTTCGTGTAAAGATGTTTTCTAAAGAACCCATCATATCTTTTGCACTTTTGCACCCTTTCACAATCTCCAAAAAATTATCTCCTATGCATTGTACTATTAGCGATCTCGCTTCTGCATCCTTCTTTTTATTTGCCTCCTTCACCTCAGCACAGGCCACTATATCACCAAGACCTTTCTCCTCCATTAGCATCTCTAATCTGAATTTCCAATTATGAAAATTGTTTCCATCCTCTAACCGACAAATCACGTTTTGTGGTTTTAATTGAGCCATATTTTACTCTTGAAGGCCGTTGCTCCAGTATCAGATTGTGTATGAATTCCAAAAAAAAATATTTTATCGTAAATTTGGCAAATTTTCACCAATCACTAAAGATCAGGAATATGGGGCGGCCCATAACCTGTTAAATTCCTAATAACACCATTTACTTATGGAAGTCTCCATATTCCTAATTACTATAAGTAAAACCATATATAATAACCGTATACCACACACTTTATTTTTTACATTAAAACCAAACTCACAAGACAAGACAATCAACAATAACGTAACCTTGGTTACAAACCAACGACAATGCTCAGACGTAGAAACCTCATCACTTTTGTCCTTTTCGAGATTTCATCGATAACACTTTTGACGCAGGGTTCGTGATGGAGTCCATGTTCGAGACATACCAAGGTGCGTTCGTTATATAGTTTTTTCATAAATACATTATAAAATGGCGGTACGGTGGTGCTTGTGTAGTGTGCCATGACCTTTATTCGACATCCTACTGGCGGCCTGTCATTCGTATGAACATAATATATAGATGCTCTGTGCATACGTATGACGTTTGACGTACATCGTTTGGACTTCAAATTATTTTACAAATTGAAATTGTTGGATTGAGTGGACGCTGCGCTGTACCAGTGAAATTGTGCTGGTTTACTGAAGAACAGGTGTGAACAACTACAAATAAACAATGGGTAAGTCATTTATTTTGTTACACCTAATCTATTTAGTGTTTTTTACACGGCGACACGCGCCAACGGCAGAGGCACGCGGTTGTCGATGGCGACTTCGACCAGTAATGCTATTCTCTAAGAACACAGCGCCGCAGGCTTACTAGTGACCGCCGGCGGTGCTTCGCGGCTTTGTGTACGTACACTAGGCACCATATGTAAGCAAGACACTCGATCTGAGAGGGGCGCGATGCGCTCTAAGCTTTTAGTTTGTATGTTTATGGAAATGGAAATGGTTGCTCAAATAGTAGGCACATATACATATATAAAACCATCCTTTGGCACTTCTGGCACGGTAAAAATATCTATGATGTGCCTCTGGCAGTCGGGGTACCCTATTGATAACGTAGGTATGCACCTAGTGCGGCGATCAGCGGCGGCGACCTCTCGCGTCCGGCCCTGGTTCAATCCATGGTCCGGAGCGAGACGGAATAGGAAGCCGTCCTTCCCTTCTGCGAAGCAGTCATACTAGCGAAGGAGGTGGTAGGTGTTAGCAGGCGTGGGGGGCCACGTGGTGGCCCCCGGCCACCGTAGACGCGGGCCTGCGGACGGTGAGCTATGGGCTAGCTCGCCGTCCGTCCGTCTATGACGACAGACCGTGTCGACGGCGCGTTCGTGTTCCATGCGCGCCTCACTCAAAGAGTTGTCAGCATAAAGGAAGGGGCCCC
Organism: Xestia ashworthii; assembly: GCA_950022955.1. Classification (NCBI taxonomy): domain Eukaryota; kingdom Metazoa; phylum Arthropoda; class Insecta; order Lepidoptera; family Noctuidae; genus Xestia; species Xestia ashworthii. The sequence goes on from OX465557.1 coordinate 1,618,044, forward strand.
GCAAGGGCCGAAGCCTGCCGGGGCTGCGGGACTGTTCGAAAGAGATACCGTGGCCCCGGAACATAAAGGACGAGGAAGGAACACGGATGGGTTTTAGTCAGTAAAAGTCTGATACTCCGCCCGCTCTGGGTGGAGTCATTTGATGATAAAAAGAAAAAAAATGATAAAGGTATGTACCAGTTCCATATCGTATTAGGTACCCATATATGTATGCTTGTACTAGGGTTTCTGACTACTCCGCTCCCATGAGTCATCATCATCTGCCTAGCCTTTTCCCAATTATGTTCGGGTCGGCTTCCAGTCTAACCGGATGCAGCTGAATACCAGTATTTTACATGGAGCGACTGCTTATCTGACCTCCACAACCCAGTTTATAGTAATCTCATAAGAACCAGTGTTATATTTTATAGCTTAAAATATAACAAAACCTGTCTCAATAAATAGGCAAATAGGCTACCAAACAAAAACTAAAAAGACTTATCTGCTAGGTATCTAGTTTGGGAGACCAGAGAATGGAAGGTGGTTATAACCACCTTCCTACTATCATATTGTGCTTACCCTAATAAATCAAGGAATTGGCATCAGCTGATCATCATGAGGTAGAAAACGCCGTGTCGCGTTGCATCGGTACTCGCTACGCGCTTCGAACTCGCGTCTGATGTCGCGTATCCGAGGGTTGTCACAAATTATTGTGTGAATTTAATAGTTTTCTTTTTAACCGTATTCATTACCTCAATGAAATACTAGGTTTATATTACCTTTTTTAAAATGGCAGCCTTCTAACTATCGAAAATCGAAAGAGCTTACAAAAATAAATTAATAAACTCACATTATAATTTAACAAGTAAATAACGACACATTTACGAATTAAACATTTCTTTCATAAAATAAATAAATTATAGTGTTTAGGTATTTTATAATGTTGTTATTTTTATGCAACAGATACAAAAGATTGGCGAATGGAAATAAAAAGGGGCCTAAAACTAAGTGGCCTCGGAAGAAGAAGTTCAAAAGAACATTGAGGGGATGGTTCATGAACAAAGAAAATATTCCTCCTGTACTGGATACGTCTAAACCGTAATGATTATTTTGAGTGTTATGATTGTTGACCCGAAAAATTAAAAAAACTTTTGATTTTTAACCGACTTCTAAAAAAGGAGGAGGTTCTCAATTCGGATGTTTTATTTTTTTTTTGTTCGGGCATAACTCCGTCGCTGGCCAACCGATTTGAAAAATTATTTTTTTGTTGGAAAGGGTATTCTTTCCAAATGGTCCCATAGCCACCAAGTCGGGATCTGATGATGGAATCTTGGCAAAATCGAGGGAACTCTTCAAATTTTATACGATAACGTGTTGCGATTTTGGTATTTTCTACAACAAGTGAAGCATTTGCGTTCGATATACGGAACTCCATAATGAGACAATGTATCCTAGTCGTGTTTGGGTTTGTTGTAATTGTAACGGTATGCAGTTTCCATGTATATCAAGCATATGTGAAAAGTGAAAAACAAAAACATTTTTGCAAAAAATAAAACCGACTTCAAAAAAAAACAAAAAAGTGAAAAATAACTTTAGCTTCTGAAGTCGGTGACAAAAAATTAAATCAATCAAACAAAAGTCACCGTCTTCAGAAGCTAAAGTTATTTTTCACTTTTTTTTTTTGTGAGCGGAGTTTCGCTAACTAATTTAATTTGACTCTGTATATTCCATGTTTTTTTAGATCAACACAAAATTCAATCGAGCAAGATACCTGTGCAGTAGAAATACATGAAGCAATGTCTGCAAAATGCGAAAATATACCTACAGTAAATGACCCTTGTGAACAGATTAGTTGCGATATTCCTCGTGTACTGACCACACCCCAATCGTAAGTACTTTCATAGGTATATGTACCGCAGTTATTAAACTAGGACATTTCAGCCGCCATTATTTCGCCATGCGCTCAAACTCGGAAAATTAGCAATTCTAATAATACAATAACTTTGTTCTTTGAGGTGTTAATTTTCTATTTATTTATAGTTTCTGTAGTATTAGCCACGACATATCCCTCCTTATCCTCATTTCGGGGAAAGTGACGGGGACAATCAGTGACCTTACTCAACAGGCTCTACGCATCGTTTAACGATGGTATAGAGAGTTCGACCTCTCAGTGAACCCCACGAAGACTGAACTAGTCATTTTTACCCAAAAACGAACACTAGGCCCTTATCGCTTACCCAAAGTCTTCGATAAGAAACTCCACTTAGCCAATGAGGTCAAGTATCTGGGAGTCATCCTAGACAGTAAGTTAAACTGGAGTAGCCACTTAAACAATAAAGAAACAGGGCCTGCATTAACTTCTAGCAATGTAGGAGGATGATAGGTAAGAAGGGGGCCTATTCCCTAAAATTATACTTTAGTTATACTGTGCGGTGATCCGACCTATAATTACTTATGGGGCAGTGGTCTGGTGGCCCCGCACTAAACTAACTACAGCTTCCATCAAGCAAAATTCATGGGCATTTCCCTAGCGGCATCGGCCATCTTAGCCAGGGAGGTCGTGGACCACTCATTTCGTATACTCTCAGACAGCATGGCGGTACTGCTAGCTCTAAACAATCACACAGTCAACTCTGGTTTCATACACGAGTATCATCAACGCCTGAACCAGGTTGGTAATCTCAATGATATAACCATCCAATGGATCAAAGGACACAGCGATTCCCATGGCAATAATTCGGCGGACGAACTCGCTAGAAGGAGATCGAGCATGGCAGCGGTGGGACCCGAATCTACAACTCCCTTTCAGATACTTACGCACACTGGTAGTGAACAACACCACAAGCCGTGGCTAGACCACTGGAGTGTTGGCAGGCCAAGGAGGCACTTCCCGAGAGCAACGGCCACTTCAGAAAACGCGCGCTTTTGCTAACCAAACCACAGCTGCGCACAGTTACAACTGATCACCGGAAACTTCTCTTATAATAAACAGCTCTTTGTCATAGGAGTCACAGACAGCCTCCGGTGCCGTGCCCAGTCATTGCAATATACAGGGCGAAGTACTTCGGTAACCCAGGTACTCCCCGCGAGATTTTCGGCAACATCGGGGCGCTGCTGGCCTTTCTCGGGTAGTTGGGGTGGATACAGTGAATTTCCCACCCGTATGCAAAATACGCGCTTTGACGTGTAGTTGCGGACACCAGCCCGTTATACAATACAATAGTCACTACAGTAAATCCATTTTCGTTAGTTTGCGTATTCTAATTGAGTTATGCGTTTACAGGACCACAGCAGAAAGAATCGATGTCAACCACACATGAATACAACAAATCTGTGAATCCGATTCAGATGACTACAATTTCTCTTTTGAAACCGACAATCGTGATAAGAGTGATTGTGCAACTTTAGAAGGAAACAGAATAGTGAATATTGCTTATCTGTTTCAACAATTGAAGAATATTAGGCATGATCCATTTGAATGTAATTTTCAGCACTTGGAATTCGTAAAGGAAAAAAGAATTGGGTTTTACTCACAATTTGTTTTCATGTGTAAATTTTGCAACAAATTAGAAAACATAAAATCTCAGGAATCTAATAAATTTAGAGAAATACCCATTAATTTAAATGTAATCGAGGGTATCTCTCAAACTGGCAATGGTTGGAGCCAGCTTGATGAGATATGTGCTAGTTTAAATATGCCTAATATGAGCGAGACTTATTATGTAAAAAACAGTCAAAAGTTAGGCATTATACAAAAAGACATTGCGTTACAGCTTATGTTAGAAGCAGGTGCAGAAGAAAGGCGACTTGCTTTGGAAAATAAAGATGTTACAAGGTGTACCATGTGTGACCGTCGTGACAGACGGATCATGGGCTAAACGTAGCTACGGTACAAATTTCAATTCACTTTCTGGTGTAGGTTGTATAATAGGGCACAGGACAAAAAAAATACTGTACATTGGGTAAAAAAATCATATTGTAGCGTGTGCTATAGCTCAAAATAAAAAATCCTCAATTCCAGCACACGTGTGTTTTAAAAACTGGTCTGGTCTATCTGCTTGCATTGCATGCTTGCATTGCATGCTTGCATTGCATGCTTGCATTGCATGCTTGCATTGCATGCTTGCATTGCATGCTTGCATTGCATGCTTGCATTGCATGCTTGCATTGCATGCTTGCATTGCATGCTTGCATTGCATGCTTGCATTGCATGCTTGCATTGCATGCTTGCATTGCATGCTTGCATTGCATGCTTGCATTGCATGCTTGCATTGCATGCTTGCATTGCATGCTTGCATTGCATGCTTGCATTGCATGCTTGCATTGCATGCTTGCATTGCATGCTTGCATTGCATGCTTGCATTGCATGCTTGCATTGCATGCTTGCATTGCATGCTTGCATTGCATGCTTGCATTGCATGCTTGCATTGCATGCTTGCATTGCATGCTTGCATTGCATGCTTGCATTGCATGCTTGCATTGCATGCTTGCTTGCTACATGCTTGCTTGCAAGTCAACGCCTACATACGATTAAACATTTACTTAGAATAGGACTTATGACTTTTATTGAAAACGATTTTATGTCTTTTGTATATTATTGATTGTAATACTTATGACAAACGGATTTAGGGCTTATTATATTTAGGGATACCAACTTTATGGCATATGATATTATGTGATTTAAAGTTCGGGTAAATTATCATTCGGACTAATGATGATTATGACAAAAAAAAAAAAACATTTTAGATTATGGATTAAAAAGTACGGTAATACGATAGAGAACCGGTATTTTAGGGACAGACAGTCTGATTGAAATAAAGTGCCCGTCATCAGCAGCAGGCCTTACACCTCTGGAGGCAGTACGACAAAAAAAAATACATTTTGTGTGGAAGCATCAAATGGAATAAAACTAAAAAAACATAATTATTATTACCAGGTTCAAGGTCAACTAATGGTAACAAGACAAAAGTTTTGCTATTTTGTTATTTGGATGCCAAATGGCACAGAAATTGATATAATTGAAAGAGATGATGCATTTTGGACGACAGACAAAATTTTAAAATAAGATACATTTTATCAGAAGTGTGTTTTGCCGGAGCTGACAGATCCCCGTTACCCTCGCAAACTACTATTTAGAGATCGAATGTAAATCAAATTCACATAATGCACAAACAAAATTAGCGGAAAGTAAATATCATTCAAAAGTCTCAACATAAAAATACTGAAGACTTATGGGGTGGATGCGTCAAGATTCTTGGAGATATTATTGAATCAATCGCTCCTATCCTAGCAGGCATTTTCAATCAATGTTTGGATAGCGGTATGTTTCCTAGTCTTATGAAATATAGTAAAGTAGTACCAATTTTCAAATCGAGTTGTAAGAGTGATCCCTCTAATTATAGACCTATATCTGTGCTTCCACCATTGAGTAAAATCTATGAAAAAATCCTGCTGGACCAGATGTGTTCTCACTTTCAAACATAATGGGATTCTGCATAAGCAGTAGTTTGGATTCACGAAGGGTAGGTTGAAAACGGACGGACGAAGTCCCAGGATGCCATTGGCATTTTCTGTGATCTCTCTAAAGCATTGGACTGCATCGACCACTGATCACTGATCTGTAAATAACACCACTACTGAATTCGTGGTCAAGCTGCTGATTTTATTCTTTCTTACTTATGAAACAGGCAGCAAAAAGTAAATGTAAATGGGGCGACGTCCTCCGGGTCTCTAGTAAAGATAGGCGTGACCCAAGGTTCAATTCTCGGTCCTTTCCTATTTCTGGTTTACATGATCTCCCATATCAAATTATCAGATATAATTCTATTTGCTGATGAGACCTCGCTAATTTTTACAATAAACAGAAAAGATACGAATCTGTCTGTTCGTGTTTGTCTGTCCGTCCGTCTGTCTGTTCGTTGTGTGTCTGTCTGTCTGTTGGTCTGTCCGTCCATCCGTCTGTCCGTCTGTCCGTCTGTCTGTCTACCTGTCCATCTGTCGGTCCATCTATCTACCTATTCGTCTGTCTGTCCATCTGTCCGTGTGTCTGGCTGTCTATCCGTCTGTCCGTCCGTCTGTCCGTCTGGCTGCCCGTCTATCGGTCCGTCTGTCTGTCTATCCGTCTGTCCGTCCGTCTGTCTGTCTGGCTGCCCGTCTATCGGTCCGTCTGTCTGTCTATCCGTCTGTCCGTCCATCTGTCCGTCTGGCTACCCGTCTATCGGTCCGTCTGTCTGTCTATCCGTCTGTCCGTCCGTCTGTCCGTCTGGCTGCCCGTCTATCGGTCCGTCTGTCTGTCTATCCGTCTGTCCGTCCGTCTGTCCGTCTGGCTGCCAGTCTATCGGTCCGTCTGTCTGTCTATCCGTCTGTCCGTCTGGCTGCCCGTCTATCGGTCCGTCTGTCTGTCTATCCGTCTGTCCGTCCGTCTGTCCGTCTGGCTGCCCGTCTATCGGTCCGTCTGTCTGTATATCCGTCTGTCCGTCCGTCTGTCCGTCTGGCTGCCCGTCTATCGGTCCGTCTGTCTGTCTATCCGTCTGTCCGTCCGTCTGTCCGTCTGGCTGCCCGTCTATCGGTCCGTCTGTCTGTCTATCCGTCTGTCCGTCCGTCTGGCTGCCCGTCTATGGGCTACCGCACACTACAGACAAGACTGTCTTGAGACAGACTTGCTTCACATAGACAAGTCTGTCTCAAGACAGTCTTGTCTACGACACATCGCACACCTGAGACGAAACTGTTTGGTCTACTATAGGGCATGCTCCCGGGAAATTCCGGTACCGAAAATCCCGGGTATTTTTTTAACAATCTGGTACCGGGTCTTTCGGTATACTTTCGGTACCATATTATTTACTTTATTTTTTTTCAATATAAAGTAAAACGTCTTATTAAATAAACTACTTTTTTTACAATAATGGTAAAACGAAACATTTTTAATCGAAAATTATTATCATTACCGAGAGTAAAAACTATTCAACGATGTAAATAAGGGGTCAATTATAAGAAATGTAAGTTGAGTTTTGATTTGTTTCATTTATTGCATTCATCATCATCATTTCAGCCGAAAGACGTCCATTTGAGGATATAGGCCTCCCTCAAGTGTCACCACATTGACCGGTCCCATGCGACTCGCATCCAGCGGATTAAATTAAAAAACCTATTTGCAAAATAAACATCTTATCAATTGATGAAAAAAAAAACGAAAAACTCGGGTACCCGGTTTTGGACAAAAACCCGAAACCGAAAACCCGGGTTTGATAATAGCCACTTTTCGATGCCCTATCGCTAGACTGTTTTGTCGTAGATGTGCGCGCCCGCGTACATCCAAAAGGGAAGCCGACAATCGGTAGTCAGACTTGTCGCTGTGCAGTTTTTGTAGGTATGAGACAGTTTTGTCTGCAAGACGTTTTGTCTCAAGTGTGCGCATCTTCATATATTTTGTATAGCGAAAGTCTGTCTCAAGACAGTCTTGTCTGTAGTGTGCGGTAGCCCTATCGGTCCGTCTGTCTGTCTAACCGTCTGTCCGTCCGTCTGTCCGTCTGGCTGCCCGTCTATCGGTCCGTCTGTCTGTCTATCCGTCTGTCCGTCCATCTGTCCGTCTGGCTGCCCGTCTATCGGTCCGTCTGTCTGTCTATCCGTCTGTCCGTCTGTCTGTCCGTCTGGCTGCCCGTCTATCGGTCCGTCTGTCTGTCTATCCGTCTGTCCGTCTGGCTGGCCGTCTATCGGTTCGTCTGTCTGTCTGTCTCTCCGTCTGTCTGCTCGTCTGTCTGTCTCTCCGTCTGTCTGTTCGTCTGTCTGTCCACCTGTCCGTTTGTCGGTCCATCTATCTACCTATTCGTCTGTCTGTCCGTTCCCCTTTCCATCTATCTGTCCGTCTATCTGTTCGCCTGTCTGTACGTCTGTCTGTCCATCTGCCTGTCTATTTGTTGTCTGTCCGTCTGCCTGTCCGTCTGTCTGTCCGTCTGTCTTTTCGACTGTCTATATGTCCGTTTGTCTGTCCGTCTGACTAAATTTACTATTTTGTCGCAATTAAAGTGTAAAATACAGTGTAACACATACACACGGCGCTAAAATCCCATAATATTGTAATACCAAATTATTTAAAAAGAGTAAGGTTCCATGTAGTTCCTTGCCGCTTCTTCTCCATTGAATCGACCAACGCGAACGGTGCACCTTTTTCGACGTTTTATATGTGCCCATCTAGACCTATGTGAAATAAAGTATTTTGAATTTCAATATTTTCCGGTCTCTTTTGTCAACTTGATTATAATTATAAACATATGAAAACGGGTATTTATCGCGAATTTACCTTTAATTTAAGCCTGACGTAACCCGATTATAATTACAGATTATGATTACAGACAAAAGTTTTGAATTAAAAAAAAATAAACATTTGACGCCGTCCCGTCGAACAGCCCAGAGAAACAGAATTTCCAACAGTAACAGATCCAAAAACAAAGTTTGAAACCTTTTTTGTACTGGTTTTCTCGCAAAGTGTAAAAAAACTTGCATAAATTTGGGTTACATTTGTAAAAATCAACTTTCTCCACTGTAATCATAAATGCCTAACTATTTTGCTTTTATTAAGAATAATTTATTTTGAGCTATAGTGGCGGTAATTACAAACCGCATACGTAATAAAAAGAAACAATGTCAGGAATTGTGTTATTAATCTAAACTATATTATATTATATACTAGCCGACCCGACAGACGTTGTCCTGTCACCTAATACCTACCTACTACTACCTACCACCTACTTACTACTACCTACCTACTACTACCTACCTACTACTACCTACCTACCACTACCTACCTACCTACCTACTACCTACTTACTACTACCTACCTACCTACCTACTACCTACTTACTACTACCTACCTACTACTACCTACCTACCTACTACTACCTAACTACCTACTACCCACCTACTACTACCTACCTACTACTACCTACCTACTATTACCTATCTACTACTACCTACCTACCACATTTTTTTTTTCATAAGAACCTTCTCCTGACAATAACAAACACAACAAAAAAAGAATTAGTGAAATCGGTCCAGCCGTTCACGCGTGATGCCCGTGACCAAGGGAAATAGGGATTCATTTTTATATAAATGTATGCATACATCGATAAATAAAAAACGAAAAATTCTTTTTGAGTTGGAGGGAGGAGGCTCTCGCTAGGCAGTTAGATCAAGAGCTTGATTCAGAAAGCAGTTCTTCTGGACACGGCGCGTATTGTTAGGAGGTTCTGCTCTCAAGAGCTATAAGTGGTTAGGACCCTGTTCCCGATGCTGGTGGGATCCCTATTTTTATGTTTTTAAATGTTTTATTTTTATACATAGTTCTGTATTAAAAATTTATAAAATTTTATTATAAAAACGAATAAAAAATAATTTCATGCCCAAAAAGTATATTTTGTAAATATTTTTTTTTGGTTTTTGTGTCGGCCGTGTATGAAAATGTTATAAAGGAAATAAATAATCAGTTTACTTCAGTAACTGTTTCGTAAATAGTAGATTTACGAAACAGTTTAATTTTATTTGTTTTATTTCATAAATAAAAATAAGTAATGAAAGCACCCATACAATAATAAATTGAGTAAGCAGCTTACAACCCTTGTCTGCTGATACTTGCTCCACGTTTCATGCACATAACTAAAAAATCATACTGTATGTTACTTGGTTCATTCTATTTGCTTGTTATTGTTATTTCTTACCCTAATTTTTCGCTCTTTGACGTATCAGTATGGAGTTGACGATTTTGGCGGCGGACAAAGTTGGTAGGTGTAAGTGGGATTATCATAGGTACCAACTGTTATAATTACCTATGTACTAATAATTTTAAAAAAATGTCCCAAACCGTCGCCGCGTCGTGGACCCTAAAATCCTTTGGGCGCAATATGTATGTATGTATGTTAATTTTGAGACCGCGCTATCGCATTAGGATTACCTGTAATGATAGTTGTAAGGGAGATTTGAAATAAATAAATAAATGTCCAATTCGCAAAATGTCCAACTGTCCAATTCTCAATTGGTCCAGTTCGCAATTGGTCCAGATGTAATGTCAACTTTAGGTAGGTACTAAAAAAACAATCTTGATGTGTTATTCTTCTAATATGGGAATCTTCAAAATATGGCAATCTTGTAAATATGGGAGAAAACTGATCTTCGCTAAGTGCTCTAATTTTTGGGATATAAATGTGGCCAAGCTGGGGAGACTCTCCAGATCGGCCACCTATAAGCCCTTATATCTTTTGAACCAGTGACCGACAAATTCTGACATTTGGCGACAAATTTCGACTAATTTGCGACAATTTTTTTGTCTTATCGATATTGAAATCCCTAATGGTGGCCAAGCCAGTTTCAATCACACTCGTGCATAAGACCAAACAGCACTGGGCCGCATTGTGGATTACAGCCCATTCCCTCTCATGGAAAGGAAGCCTGTGTCCCAGTAGTGGAGAACAGAATGATTATACTGCTGCTGTCGGACATAAACTGCGATGACGGGAACAAAAGGGAATTTTCAACTAAGTATTCGTCGGCGCGGCGCGGTGACGTGAACTCTTGAGCTATCACTGCATGACCACCCGGGGAAAACCAAACATAATAAGCAATCTACAATATGTACCTATATAGAGACAAAAACAATAACGCAGCGCCTCTGGAGGGCCTAGCCAGCAAACGTACATCGTACGAGTTTGTAGTTACTACTCGCTGATTTCTCGGCGAATGTCAAGCGGCGTCGAATGGCATTATGTCAAGTGTGCATCTTCGTTTTTATTCGGAACGGTTCGGAATGCTGTGAGTGTGCGTACGAACAAGACGTGCGTGAAGACTAGCGTCTAACTGCTCATCACTGATACTATCCCTGTCGGGCACGATGCCAAGTGAGACAGCGTACTTTTTGGCCACGCCCACCGATGAGTTCGAGCCCGTACAAAGTGTCACCTTAAGACGCCTGCGGAGCATGCGTATTTCATACAAACGTAATACCAAAATAATTTGTAAATTAAACATATTCCTAAGGTAGTGTGTATTTATTTCGATTGAATTACAGAATATCTAGGTTCCCAAATATATATTTTGATTGGACACTGATTTTATTAAGAGTTATAAGAAAAATAAGTTTTCTATAGAAAATTGAAATTCCTCATATCTCGTCTTTGCATCACTATTCTCTCAAAAAACATATTTGGGAACATAGATATTCTGTAATTCAATCGAAATAAATACAGACTACCTTAAGAATATGTTTGATTTACAAATAATTTTGGTATTACGTTTGTATGAAATACGCATCCTCCGCCGGCCCCTTAAGCGCTGCGAGATAATAACAGATTACGCATTGTTTTCGTGGACTGCTTAACCGATGTGTTATTACTATTCCATTCACATGGAGCTCTTTCATGGAAAGATTGGAGTTACGACGCGCAGTTTATAGCTCAGACATCCCCTCTTCCCAGAAGGTCTGCGCAACACAAAAGGGTGCTAAGTGTGCTCGCAAACACAAAAATAATAACAAAATCCCCGTGTATTTTGACAACATAATACTCGACGGTCACAAAGGCCGTCACGTCACGAGCAATCGGTTTCGCTTCCTCGCCGCCCTTTGAGAAGGGTTCCAAACAAGTTTTGCAAATAATTTATTAAAAAGTTTTTTTGGCCAGCGTTCCATGGCAGTTGGCTCACCGTGCGCTACCGTTTGACGGCTTGGCGATGAAAGATTTTGTAGAGATTATAATTGACAAGATCTTTGTTGCTGGTGACAATGGGGTTTAGTATAAATCGTGCTATTGTTGGTTGGGAGATTAGCTGGAGTGCGCCCCGACGCCGTGGGTTTAATTCATGTCGTAATTGAATACAGAGTCTATTCGACAACACAATGTGCGGTTCTCGCTAAACTTAATTCCTGATTGTCCCTTCGACGTGTCAGATTACGTATATAATGCAGTTTAACTGGTTGCTTCACCGGTTGTGCGTATATTGTGAATAGATTATTCTAATCTATGTTGTGAATGTTCTCGGAATATTCTTTGATAGAGTTACTGTAGGACTTCGTTAATAATTATGTTAAGTAGCTATTCATTCCGTTGATAGTATCGTACAAAGATATGCATCTTGACTTCATACGAATTTATTTACTTCATGTTAAGTAAATACATCCTGTTTGCTTTAGAAACTATTCACTCAAGTCTATTTTATCACTAGAGCCTCTAAATATACTTTTTTTTTCCTTGGAAGCCAACTTACCGGTAATTTACTTTAAATCGGAGTGGAGATATATATGATAAGATAATTAGTAATTTTGTCAAAATTGTCCAACTTCGTAAAACCAATAAATTGACTCCAAACCCACATAAAATTCCCGTAACTAATAACCAAAATCAATTGTCTGTCATAACTGATAACACACCGCGACATAAAGCCATCAGCCAACACCTGACAATAGGCCACCCACTGCGACCAACGCAGTGCTTCGTAGAAACAAAAGCATAGAACATAAATTCGCGTACGCTGCAACGAGATGTGTTACATACAAATATGTCACAGGCAGCGACAGGGTTACCAAATTAGATGCGGCTTGTACCGCGAAAAGATTTATTTTGATAACATCTGACTGTTTTTTTAACCATGCTGAATGATTAATGGTCGTGATTATTATGATACGTTTTTGTTGGGATTACGTTTACAGAAGGAAGGTGAAAGAATTCAAAGATAACATAATAGATAATCTAAATACCACTAAATTAAGGTGTAGTGTGATAGTAAATTATGAAGTAAACAGCAAAGAGTACTACATTTATGTTTGTAGAACTTAAGTTTTTATTTTAAATACATCAATACTTGCTTCACGTTAAGTTTTCTCATTTCCCCAAAATTTTGAGGATACCTAATTCAGTTTAATTTTAAAATCCATAATACTGTAGTAGCGGTTAAATTTTTCTATTCATGTAAAAAAATAAAGTCTGAAATTTAAAAAAGCGATCCTGATCGGAGATTACTTCAAACACAATAAAATAAATAATTCTAAATAAATAAAACCCAAACTGGAACAGCAACCTAATTTACTCACCCTACACAAAAAGGGCAATACAATAAACTGTATACTTAATAGTAATCATAGAATAACATTCAATGCTCTATAATACTCGATAAAATCGAAATCCGACGTGTGTGTGACAGTGTTATGACAGCCGTCAAATGTCAAACACAATTCTGGCAACACAGCCCTATGTTGCCGTACTGTGCGACTCAAACACTTGACATACGCGATCGCACACGGCAACAGAATAAATTTAATATTTTTTTGGCCAAGTTTTTTTAGCTTGTGGAACACTGTGCACGTGTGAATTGCTAAACGATTTTGTTGGTGCCTGTACTAGTTTTTACGCTGCACATTTTTGATGTTGTGATGAAAATGAATAGTGTTGGTGTTGGGTTGTTTATTATTCTATGCACTTTTATTTCAAACGTTATAGTGGTTTAAAATACAGTCGTGAATGTTAATCTTGTCTAAAAAGTTTTCAATGTTTTCTCTTTATTGTTTCCATTTTTTTCATTTAAGTCACAAGACTTATCTTCTGCATTGTGTTGTAAGCTTAAAATTATCCATTGTTCACTCAAAAGGTCTCTTATTCGAGTGGATTGTAAAAAATCACCTTCATTTAAGCTAGGAATAGTGAATAGTGCAATTCCCTTTAAATGAAGTGCTAAAACCGGAGAATGTTTATGTCGAACAAACCAAACCACATTTGACTGTCCAGTTACAGATCTATCAATACATCCATGTAGCTTTTCCCGGGTACGTCTGAATACCAATATTATGAGCTACTATCTATTTGGAGGCCTAAAATGGCTGCTTTTTACAGCCCCATGATGAAAGTTCTGAAAATGGTCACAGACGTAGAAAATACTATGAATTTGTGACCATTTAACAAATTGTACCGTAATTTGTTTTATGATTCTGCTAAAGCAACTACACTCGAGAGCAATGAATCCGGGTCACTTAAAGAATGTTAAAAATCTCGGAAACTAAAAATGATAGGTTAATGCAATAAATTGTATTCAATAAACAATGTAATACTCCTTAAATGAAAGTAAAAAAAATATGAGTCACCATACATTTTATTAACACAAAATTACATAAAGAAAAAAACTGCTGATCTCTCCTTAAAACAAAAATAGGAAACATGACATTTTTGAACTTTATTACGATTTTCTTGAATTTTAATACTTCGTATTGCCTCCTCGTGCTTCCATTACTGCGTTTACGCGGTTTGGCATGCTGTACACCAAGTTCCTTATACGATTTTGGGGAATATTCTCCCATTCCTCTGTGAGAGCAATTTTGAGCTCACGAAGCGTGATTGGGGGAGGGTTTCGTTGTTTTACGCATCTGCCTAGCTCGTCCCAAGCATGCTCGATCGGGTTGATATCCGGGCTGCGCGCTGGCCACTCCATACGAGTAATGTTCATCTCTTGAAGGTAGTCATTCACAATCCTACCTGTATGAGGTCGGGCATTGTTATGCATAAATATAGCATCCTCACCTAAATTGACCATAAATGGACCAACGTGATCATTGAGGATTTCTTCCACATATCTTACGCTAGTTAAAGAGCCGTTTTCTATGATCACCAGCTCTGTGCGACTTTCAGAAGAAATTCCGGCCCACACAAGTACAGACCCACCACCGTAGGCTACTTTTTCTTCGATGCATGCTTGCTTGAATCTTTCCCCTGGTCTTCGATACACTCTGTGTCTTCCATCGTGCTTGTAGAGCATAAATTTTGATTCGTCGGAGAACATAACTTTTGACCAATCTTCAATACTCCAATTTACGTGGCTCTGGGCATATCTTAGTCTTGAAATACGATGCCCACGCTCCAGTTTAGGGCCGTTTGCAGGTCAAAGGGGTTTTAAGTTAGATTCAGCAAGCCGACGTCTTACTGTCCATGCACTTGGGATACTTCCTCCGAGGCGTCGAAACTGATTTGTGAGTTCAGTTCCTGTGAGAAAGCGATTTCGAAGCATGGTGTTCACCAAGTATCGGTCTTCTCGTGCTGTGGTACACCTGGTTCTGCCCGTTCCTGGTCTGCGTAGGTTAGAACCAGTTTCTTCGTAACGTCGGAGAACTCTTTGTACTGTTGACAGCGACACACCGACAGTCCTGGCTGTATCGCGCTGACTCCGGCCGGTTTCCAGCATTGTAAGTATTCTGGTGCATTCTTCAGGCGTAAGCGACATAATTTCAGCTTGAATAATGAATATAGAGCACTATCAACATGGTTTATGTACCCACATAAATGACAGATTACAAACAAAAGCAAAACCAAATGCTGTAATTTCGTAGTTCCATCTTCGAAGGTGGCCCTTTTTCAAATTTGTTTTTTTTTATGATATAACTTTACAATAAATAAGAAGTTTTAATACCTTCATTTAAGGAGTATTACATTGTCTATTAAATACAATTTATTGCATTAACCTAGCATTTTTAGTTTCCGAGATTTTTAGGATTCTTTAAGTGACCCGGATTCATTGCTCTCGAGTGTATGTTAGGCCCCGTGATCTCCACATTTCCACAACTCATTTATTGGGGAACCCGATACCCCAAATCTCCAATTACAAATCTGAAAGAAAATAACTTTAAACACCATAGCATCAGCTGTCACACTACGTGGTTCCATATTTACCCACACCACCGCGCTATTTAATAGCGTGTCAATCACATTGTCAAATGTCACGTCACACAAAGGGCAGAGGCGTGACAATGCCTTCGAACATGACAAATCGTGATCAGCTCCATGACAAGGCCTCTAATACTACCCACATGTTGTCGTGACAATTATGTAATCATTTAGAAGCTTTTTTATGTTAAATTCGTGAATTAATTGACAGTTGATTTATTAATGAGTGGTTCGTGATTGATTAATTTATTTTAGACCTGGTTTGTATAGGTAATATAACATGGTTTTTTAATCACCGTACCGTTTAACTTGATAATTTACATGGCTAGGATTAGATAATGATGAAAGATTTATTGTTATTAATGAAATTAATTATAGTTGGTCTAGTGGATGCAAGTGCGGCTGCTGAGCATGATTCTTGGATTCGATTTTAGGACAGGCAGTGTTATTGGGTTTTTCCATGTATTTCTAGAAGTTTCGCGGTAACAGCCATGAAAACTGGATTTGTGTCCAGTTGATGGCAATAAGCTCGCCCCTTGTTACTTGAGACTTCGACATAACTGGTAAAATGTTGGTTTAATATTAACACCTCTGCTTAACCCTTTGGGGATTATAGGCGTGATGATATGTTTTAATGCAATGCATTTGTATTTGATAAACTTATAAGTTAAATACTATGTATGATAAAAAATTACGTAAGTACCACTTAACTTTTGAGATATCATTATAATCTTGACATACTTAATGAAAATTATGAAAAAAGATAAATACTGCCGCTTTAATTCAAACTATGACATTGTGTAAAAGATCACCGTCATCAAACTATCCTTTTCCCAACTAGGTTGGGATCGGCTTCCAGTCTAACCGAATGCAGCTGAATACCAGTATTTTAGATGGAGTGACTGCCTATCTGACCTCGACAACCCAGTTAATACTGGGTAATACGATATCACTTGATAAGACTTGTTCATAACCTAAAATTTAATAATACTGTGAATCCAACTGTAAATATTAATTAAAAGCACTCAATTGATGTTTTTTTGCCTGACTGAATGATTGTGTCTAACAAAGATTAATGTAACGGTTCATAATACATATTAAATTCAGCACGATGAGGTGTTTTCGTGCAAATCCACTGTTTTTTATTTCTGTAATAATTGCCTATAATAACTACAAATTCATAAACATGTATTCGTATTATAATGAATGATAATTATGACAGCGTTGAAACATTGTATCCACTTTGATTAAGTAAATTACGTACACATGCCCTTAATTATAAGTTACAAACATAATTACTTATAACCTGATAACTTAGCTCCTGTTTCCTTTGTTACTTCAAATAATACAACCACTATTTGTACAAGAAAATTGTACACCGCAGCACAGTGGCTCAAATTATTCCACCCCTGGAAAAAAATATAATCGTCTATTATTAAACACAAGTTTCATTATTTGACCAAAGCACGTCCGCATCTAATATTACCTTTGAAACTATTTACATCACAAACCCTTACGTTTATGATAATTAATACCTTTAACATCGGGTTTCTTTGAGAAAAAACGAAGTTATTGTCTCTCATCAACAAAAGCTATTGAATGCAGCTGCCGTTTAAGGACAGACAAAGCTCCGAAGGGATAACATCGGGATAGTAGATCGTGGGATGTCGGCAAATGTCGAGCGTCGTTGGCTGAAGTCGGCAGCGACGCGATTGAGTGACGTTGATCGACAGCCGTCGGCGACAGGTATGCAGTGCATCGAGACATGCTAATGGCACTGTTTACCATATAATAAGTCGCGTATTAACAAAGTGGAATGGCGGTTCGGGTTTGAATTCGGAATGTCGATTTTATTTAAATAAATTCTATTTCGGTTTTTGTTGGACTCTGATTTTTGAAATTCGGATTTGTCGGCTCATTATAGTTTTTGATATAGACTTATTTTCTCAAATAAGATGAATGAAAATAAACATTTATTTATGCACTGAAATCACCTGCTTTTTACCCGACTACGGCAAAGCCAAAAAGAAGGGTTATAATTTTAGCAGTCTACGTATGTATGTATGTATGTTGGTCATTAATATGCTTTCAAGATTCACTGGATAAACTTATGTTTGCTTTATAAAATTTACTGTTTAAAATAAACCTTTCAATTACTAACTGCCGAAGAAAACAAGATTCTAAGTTGACGAGTATAATTATATCTTTTTTATCAAGTATTTTATTTAGTAAGCCCACGGTGCAAATTAGAAACCTAAATGACTAGTGAAAGATGTTTTCGTTTTATAAGCAGGTACCGTGGTGAAGATTAAAAATAGTATTTTCAGCGCTCTTTGTATCATCCGATATGGTCTAGTGGCTAGGATACCTGGCTCTCACCCAGGAGGCTCGGGTTCGATTCCCGGTATCGGAATAATCTTTTAGTTTTTTTTTTGGTTTTTCGTAAGTAAAAAATACCGGAAAACATAAAAAAATAGATTTGAGTTACATGACATCGTAGAAAGGAGGCAATCATATTTTATGAACGTTTGTTGCAAAACCATATTAAAATATAATAACGAATGCATGCAATTAAAATGTTAATTTATGAATGAAATTAACATTATTGTAATAATTAAAACTAAACTAATGAATAATATGTTATTTATGGAAATAATTACATTTATTTACATAAATAACTACAGACAGTATCTAAATTATTTAAAAAATGAGGACAGCGCTCTTTTACAAAACATTTTTATTTAATACGTTTTTTTTTTAAATCTGAACATTATAAATCCGTACATTAAAATAAACCTTTTTGTTTAAAATATTTTTAGTTTAACTTTGTTTACAGCGCACGCTTGTTATTTAGTTACTTTAAAAATTGTTTGTCATTATATCAACTCATGTAAAGATTTTTGATAAAAAATTGTCTACAGGGTTGTCAGTGAAACTTGTGTGAAGCTTTTGATAAAAAATTGTCTACATTTCTTAGAAAAAAGTTTTGAAAATATATACCTCTTAGCCAATTCATCTAAAATAATCTATTAACAAAGCAGTATTTCAAACAAACAGACAATTATACCATTGTAATAAATCTACAGGTCTCCGTACCAAGTTTGAACGAAAAGTCTATCAAACAAATCTAAACTTTCAGAATGAGTTTTTAAGTTTCATTTTCCTTGGAGACGGGCATTTTCTAAATTTACATCTGAACCCAGATGGACGTTTGTCAGATATCAACTGACTATCTGAACAGATTCAGACTAAAATTCAAATGAAACCTGCTATGCTTGAGACACGAGATATGCACGACTATGGATTCTAGACTCTAGTACCTAGCTCCTTTGATTTATTTTGATGGAAAATGTTTTATTGTCTGTTCGATTCGGTTAAGGATTTAGGTTTCAGAGGATTTTGAGGGCTGCTGAAGTATGATTCAGATTTACTGGAGTTGTATTGAAGGTATTGTGACTTTAGAACAATAAAGTTAAATAGTATGGACCTTAAAGATAACCAACACTCGATCAAATTATTCCAACAATTAACTTATTTTTAACATACAAATTTTTAATTAATGAAGTTTTTTTTTAAATGCTACTTACTGTCAAATATTATAAATTGTTGTGCCCGACAGAGTCAATGTGAATTTTATTCTAATTATAAGATCTTGTAAAACACTTGTGATATGCAAATAAAGAATTGAATTGAATTGAAAGCATGCGCTTTTAAATTATAATCTGGTTGTATGGTTTATGATGACCAGATTATGATTTAAAAGCACATGGAGAACAAATAATAAGGTTAGAAAACAATACTATGGTAATATTAAAATTACAAGAAAAAAATGTATTAACAGTAAACGCAATAATACTTTTAATGAACATAGAAATGAAAAACATCACTGTCAAAAACTCCCTAAGATCCCAAAATTAAGATATTGACAGCTTATTGTATACAAATTATGCGATCAGAATCCTAGTATAGTAAGTAATTAATTCATATTTGATCTCTAGGACGTGATACGTCAAATCTCGACGTAGATTTATAAGCTCTATTCAGGGGTTATCCATCATTTCACTATGTCTGGCCCTTTTCGTTTCTTGTTCAAGGCTATTAGGATTGTATAAGAAGCGTTGAAATAATATTAAAATACGATAGAAATGAGATGAAATCGGCGAGTGAAGTGTGGGTCGCCTACCATCTTGGTGAATCGACAACCCAGAGAAGGGGAGATGAGACCAATATTGTTGTTCTTGGCATTTCCTATTAGGATCATATTTCTTCAGTCATTGTTAAAACAACGAAAAGAATCAAAATATATATGGCTACCAGATATAGACAATATTATTTCATGAGCTTGACAAGTATGGCAGACACTGCCATCTGATCTCGAGTATCCTTGAGATAACAATCATATTTACATAACATTCAACAACAATCATGAGACAAACACTATACTGTCAGATTTTTTGCACCATTCTTATATGGCACATAAATAAACATCGCAATCAATAATAAAAATGTAAATTTCGACATTGAACCAACGAGCATTATTAAATAAAAACAAATTGTTATAAATCACGAGGCGGCTAAGTTCCGACCTTCCATGTCAGTGTGCATTAATCACTTATTGTGCAGCAAACACTATTGAAACTAATTGATTTGTGATGTAATATGTTTTGATGATTTAGGTTCTCTGGGAAAAAATGGGTTTTTGATCACAATTAGGATTTTAAATATTTTGGAGCCAAGGCACATGTTACAACCCAGCCATCAGACATCGATTGTAATCAAAATCAGTTCTATTGATGGCTTCTCTATCAGTAAATGTCAATTGGAATCTTTTCAATTGAGTCTCCGATTACAATCAAAGTTCAAATGTGCCGCCTGACGCCATTGGCAAGGCTAGTAAACTAAAATAAGTACAGATTGTTAACAAATTTTATCTGTACGTTATTTATTTGATATCTTTGTTGATTATCCGTATATTCTTTTTACTTGTAAAGATATAAAGCTAGAAGATAATAATCTCAAAGCCTTCGTCTATTACTGTCTAACAAGAAGCTAAGTATAAGCCCCGTATCCAATACCGCTCAAATTTCATCTCGATCCTTTTGTATTATTTTCATAATATCAAAGCCTATCTGTGTTATTGTTATTCTATCTTCAAGATGTTTTTTTTTGCCCTCTACAGTAATTTATTTGGGAACTTTTTGTTCTTGCGGTGCGTTGTATAATCCTCGTGCTGTCAAGTCGCCGGTTGCGTCGGGATAAAAATGTTCGGTGTGGAGAGTGGTGTCTCCTACTGTTTTGTTGTATCATCTTTTTTAACCCTGTCTTCATCTTTTTGCTTATTTTTATTTTGCTTAATATCATCGACATGGTTTATCTTAGATTTTGCAAGCTCATAATTGCGTGTCATAATAAGATTAACATTAAGATTGTTTTATAGCTATCGTGTTTCTATTACGTTCTCATGTCGTGTTATGCGAATATTATACTAGATTAAATATTCATATCTTGACCTTACTAAATCTGTCATGCAAATCTAATTCTTGGATAACTGTCACTTACAACGGAAGCAATCAAAAGCGAGCCGTACAGAATCAATCACTATCTCTAAATCACGTCGCATTACGGAAATAATATACCGACGTAATAACCACTCCACGCCATTTGTTAGCCCGTAATGTCTGACTCGACGGCTACCGGTTTTTACCGTCTGATTGACGGCTGTCGGCTTCGCTTACACACCAACAAACTTATCGATACCTTCTTCAAAATCTTTATTACTTTGAGTTACAGTATATTTTTGCTTGCTTCGATCTTGAAATTAATTTTGTCCTTCAACATTTACTGCGGCGGTCTTGGGCCAGATCTTGAATATCATCTACTTATTCATTATGGGCCCCTATTCGGTGTTAATCATAATCGGTAGTCTCATTACTTTCGTGTAAGAAGATTTCTATAGTCATCGTGTTGATTATAAGTTGTTTGTGAGTATGCTGTGTCATTGAGTGGTGGCAATCACTTATAATATTTTATGGTCAGTTTTTTAGTTATCTGTAATGAAAGAGCTGGGCGTCTTTCCATGAAATTAATTTCAGACGTTCTTATAATGGTTGAGAGTTTGACTTGTAATAAATTATCTTGCTATTATAAATCCGGCAGGGTCTTTGAGTGGTTTTACATTTATAGTAGCTAGTGCAATTGTTACTTTAATTTAAACGAGTTTATGTTCAACACGATTGCGTATAATGTCTGAAGAGTATGTATCGATTCCTATTAAAGTCTGTTCATTAAATGATCAATCTGTGAATCTAAACACGTTATTCAATAAAAAGTTATTTTTTTCTTAACGAACTGACTCATATCTTATTCAAGATTAAGAACTCATATAATTTTAATTTAACGTCACATGATTGAAGTAGATTAACATCTGATTTCCAAAGCATATGTCCCAAACAGATAGACATCACAGAATAGTTTCCACATATCAATAAACATTTCCAAATATGTGTAGATTTTATTGTTAATAATATTAGTATACATAATTTATGCTAAGTTTATTAGTTCCTACTTAGCGTGACCGTTCTCATATTATAAATTAATAATTTTTATATGATAGGTGACTTTTAAAGCTCGTCTTAATCTTTGACCATGTCAAGAATCCCCGGGATTACGTCGATAGAATATTAAAAATATGATAAATGAGCAATTTAGAAGCTGTAGTATAATAATTTTGTTTTGTAAATAACTAATGATAAAGAGTAACAGTTGAGTTTCTTAAATATGATTTTTACATAAATTAGAGAGACACTTAGATGGATGCTAAATAACAGAATATTGGTTGAAACTATTGCCGTTAGAGTAGCATTTCATTTTTGCTACTGATTTATAAATGAGCAATTATAATAATCACACACACACACACACATAAATCTCCGAATTAATTAAATCATAGTAGGTAATTCAATGTTAAGGACACGTGCAAAATTAATTGAATATCCTGACAAAAATAATAAAAACAACATAATCTAAAAAATACTGCTCTAAGTATTAATCACCGAAATAATAAATAAAAGAACTAAAAGGATCCGAAAGCGCGATCGATCCAATCATCTGTCAGATTAAAATCTACATAAAATAAAACGAACAATTCTTAATACAGCAAAAACATCAGATATAAAACGTAATAAAACACCAATTCTCTATACACATATAATATTTATTTGCATTAAAACAGCGCAATTATTTACAGAGATTTATTAATTAATACACGTCAAAGTCTAGATGTTGATATAAAAAGAACGGGCGCACATAAATCATTCCGTCGCAGAGTATTCGATAAACAAAAGAAAATTGCTTAAGAAACGCTTGAGGGTTTTGACTGGTAGAATTTATTAACAAAATTACTCAAAGACAATGAGGGATATTTAGAAACGGCGAAGACAAATTGTTGGAGGTATTGTGTAGATAAACAATCTGAGGCTAGATTGAAGGGAGTGGAAAAAAGAGAGGGAAACAGGCGTACGCGACGAGTTATAGCGGATAGCGTCAAATATTATAATAATGATTACTGTCCGATTTGGGATTCAGAGTTAGCACGTTGTGACTACAAATCCTAACAAAAACTGTCCCATCTTGTTTTGGTCTTCGTTCAACTCCACCTGTACCTTGAAGAATCTGTCGTGAGCCACTGGTAACGCTGTAGAAGTGGTAGAAATCTGATAAAAGCTCACCTAGAGGAATCCTCTAGACGAAGAGGAAGACTGTCTTACTCCAATACAAAGGCCTCATTTAGAGAAGACATGAGCATTTACCACCATACTTGATCAAGCCGGATAAGCTATTTCAAACTTACGATTACGACAACGGATGGACGTGACATTATTATCAAAATAACTCCAAGGATAATCATTCTGATAGAGATTACGATTATAAAACATCACTAATTAATGACAAAGATCGACGTGATAATGTTGAAATTAATCTCGGTATTCCCAACCATAATGTGTAAACAGATTATAATAATATATCTAGGAAATACTCCTTAATCTTAATCATTAATTATGTTTTGACAGACACGTTATCTATTTATCAATGAACGTCGCCATAGACATAAATATCTGCGTCGTGGACATGATATCATAATAAGAATTATGGATTTATTCATACATGTTTTGTTTTGTTTCAAGCAGAATCAGAAGCTGATGCGGTAGAAAGAGGTAAACTAGCAAATTGCTAATGAGTTACCATTTTTCTACACATAAGATGTTCTGTCCACCGGCATTTCAAAACCAGAACACGGTTTCAACGTAACATAACGCTTGTAATCCCGAGGAATTAGGCAGAGGTGTATATAATGGTACACTTCTGTCGCCTCGCCAGTTTTGCTCAAGTCCTATGTATAATAAGGGGTACAAATCCAGACTCCATGACTGCTACTGAGAAATTTCTGATGAAAAATAGCTTCAAGTCTTTTAAAAACTCAAGCTAAAAATGTGAAGGCTGTCAGAAATGTGGACCACTTATAAAATATTCCTCCCAGACTACTAATTGCTCACAGCCGAGTGAATTGCTCATAAGTCTCATAACTTACACCAAAAGTCCACAAGGCATTCAGTGGCCGTTCGTCATAGTTGATGGATGGTAATGAATAGTACTTTTATGCGCTGCTGAGGTGAACAGCGTTTATTGTCGACGATTGATTGTGAAACCGCTTCTTGTTTGTTGCCGACGTTTCGACTCCATTGCTTCGAATGGATTATAAAGTATATTTACGATTCGTTTGAAATGTAACCAGAGATGGATGGATATTGTTGCCGATTTGAAGGGAAATGAAATGTTGGGTTTGCGTTTGTGGGTTTAGGGTTGGCAGATAGAGATATACGTATACGAGTCATGGTATTTATGGTAGACTCAATTAAAACAGCATCATGTGCTATTCTTTAAATAGATTTTTGCAATTAGAAAGAAAAGAAAGAAAGAAAAAATATTTAATCAACGCATGACGTGCATACAATATTAACAAACGTAGAATGCAATTATACAAACACAAACATTTAGACTAAAACAATCACTAAACCAACTAATATCTAATTACTGCCTCGTTAGTTGCTGGTTGGTAGTCATGGGTTCGATCTTCGTTTGTTTGTTCGATCCCAATTCAGGCATGGCGTGAATGGGTTTTTGCCATTAAGAATTTCTTAGTAGCAGGCCGCAATCAGGACTTTTACCCGGTAGATGGCAACATGTTTGCCACGAACTCATAACTGTCAAAATGTAGTGTTATATTATTTATGTAGATCCATAAAGAGAAAAAAACGAAACTATATTCAACGACCAATAACACCAACTAAATCTACAGAAAATATTTAAAACCAACTATGTAACCACTCTATTTCTTTTTTGCAGTAAAGTCGAACTCGCAAGATTTATGTACTTGTCTTGAAACCGCAAGCAATAAATTACCGCTGAACTTAAGGCTAAGTAGCGACAACTTGCTAAGCGATAGCCTACGAGAGCGAAACCAGATTTCACTGAGTGACGTTATCCGTAGTCTTGTTGATGTTGTTAATCCACCTGATTTAACACCTTCACCATCTCACAAGACACTTTAAGAAGGAGATGATGATAATGAAGAACTGAGGGTGAATTCTACTGATGAAACTGAACGTGATCAGCATAGTAATCTATACTGCGTTTAAGAACTGTCAATCTAAAGATTTCATTATAATGATGACACTGATAGATGTTGAACGTTCGGTTTCAACTGCGAAATCGGTCATTATAAAGGAATAGAAGATAATGATGATATAGTCAGTGACACATGTAACGCACTAGATGAAATTCCTCCGAAACCAGTGCAACAGAGATGAGATATTAATGTCACTGTAACAATAACTGGTAGATGTCAGAGGAACCATTGTGGCTACACAAAGGGAGTGTGGTGAGACAAACGGCGCTAATTATTCATCATTAGTGGCAATCGCGGCCGGGATGATGTATGGCGGGCAAGAACCATTCATCATGCAGCCTTTGTTTCTTTAGCGGAGGAATATTTGTGGAAGTGAGACGCTGTTTGGATGTGGATATTGCTGTTTTTTAAGGTCGTTTTTCAAGTTGGTAAAAAAGGCTTGAAACTTAATCTGTCTGTAGTACGTGACATGATGGTTTTTGTAGCGAATCGTAAAGAAGAGTGCAAAAAGTATATATCCGCAAAGTGTTTAGAATAAGAAATCCAAAAAACTAAAGTTACTTACCGAATAAAATGTCGTAGCTAAAAATATTATACCGGGGAACTGTTGTGTTGCGTCACTCGACTAACGAAAAACAATTTTATCAAAAGATTTATTAGCGGCACACAAATCTTTGAACATTTTTATTATTTCGTTACATAACAAATTAGGCACAAACACAAAATTCTAAAATAAACATTCGCACTTTATACCTGTCAACTTATCCTTTAAAAGCAAGACAACTAGTTTTAATGACTAACCACAAAAAAGTGGAGCTTACAAAAGACCTCGTTATGGGTTACCTTCATCAAGAACTGTCAAATTAATTGACAGCTCATACAGCTGACACGTATCTCTTGGCGTTTTGAATTTAAAACAAAATTAATTATACAATCAATCAGACGACATGTCATGGCCGCAAAGGTGTTGCTTTTCGCGCGGCAAAATGCCAATCAACGTACAAAATGCTCACCCAAGCGGCACGACAGCCTCAAGTTTGAAAAGACCTTACACAGCTTGATGTAATTCAGCAATTTGAATTCTATTTTTAGAACTTTAAAGTTCATTGTTGAAAGGATAGAAAATATTCCATAAGTCATTGCTATCGTCAATCACGTCAGTAGTTTAACAGCCCGATTCGCCACACTTTAATCGAGTCGCTCAATAAAGTGAACCTGCTCAAGGTGAGAACGTTCTCAAAAGCCGCATTTTAAAAGGAGAAATTTTTATGTTTCGCCTGTCATTTCACGCGGATTTAATGTTAATTCGCACATTTCTTGTCTTTGGCTGAATGCGTTTTAATTTTCTCGATCGGAAATCAGCCGCGAATTTATGTGAATGCATGTACAGTGTCGGCCGTAAAATTTACGACTGAGAAACAGAAAGGAATGAAAAGACGGAATTGAGAAATAAAACTGTTTTCACATTCAAAATAGCGCAATATATTTTACTGAACGTTTATGATGTTGAGATTTATGTGGCGATTCATTTGGTATAGTATAAAAAATAATAAATCTTGATAGGTAATCGGGGTTCGCGCTAGTAGAGATTATGGTTTCCTGTGTTACGAATGCTCTTGTAAAAATTAAAACTGTAGGAAACGGGATGATCGATACGACCCACATATTAACGTCCAAACTCCTTTCTATTCCGGAAACATGAGACATTAGAGATTAGCACTTGCAAGAAGATTAAAAAGACAAATATACTTAGTGATACATCAAACAGTCATTTCCCCGCAGTCTCAGAATTTAAAACAGCATTCTTTCAAGTTCTGGGCACTGCGTTCAGAATCTTCACTACTGTTTAAAATATTTGCTGACCAAAAGGTAAGGCATTAATTTGTAAAATCATCGCTCTTCTTGCAAGGACCGCAACTAAAAAAAACACCTTTATTTGCTTTTCGAATCCCAGTGTCGGATGACAAGCAAGTATTGACTCTTTATATTTTGCTTTCATCCATAATTGCCAGGGAGCCGCTCTTGGCTTCTGTACACAAAGACAGACGGTAGCTGTGTTTAAATAACTATGTATTGATGTATTTCAATCCAGTTTCATTGAATTCTTGTCTGTTCGGGTTTATGGATGTTGCAGAATTAACTATCATTATTTAGAAACATGTGTTCCAATTATTCATCTTCTTTTCAGCTGCATCATTTTAAGATTTGGTGTTTTTCTGTTGTGTGTTTTCTTTATGTTTTGGTCTTATTATTAATATCTTCTTGTCTCCGATTCAGAAATTCGGTCAGCAAATCAGCGGGTTGTCTGTCAGCCACTCAAACTTTGTTAGTAAGTATAACTTATGAGGTCTTTTGTAAACAAATTACCTACCACATTCAATACCGGATGACGTTTTACATTCAGAAGTAGAACCAAAGACAACATTAGACTTAGTGCTACCGGTTCTCATAACTAAAAACTCGTAACGCTCAGGAGCCCAAAACACCTTTTTACTACACCCTGTCGACACCTACGCGTAGATGCTCATCTCGTAACAAACTGGGGTCAGTTGGCCATCCAGTCGACAAGACTACTGATTATCTCATTAGAATTAATGACTTGAATAAATTAACTACTCAACGAACGCTATTTTAGCGCGTATTTAAATGTAAATAAGACGATTTAGATCCTTTCAGTGCCCACGCTTATGAATTTTTAAACTTCAACGCCTAGATCGTACTTTCAAAACGGTGTCGTAAAATTTTATATGCTCATATGTATGCATACGACCATATTGTAAATTGATAGTTTGCGGAGAACGTTTGAGTATAGAGAGATATAAAGTAGACTTGCAAAGGTGGACGGGTGTCGGGACAGTCTGAAGGGCAATTATTACAATGTATGAAACGTTTTAGCGAAATTAATTCAATTATTCAGATGGTATGATAATAGGTGTGCTAAGGTAAAATTATAGCGGAATATTAAGCTCCATAGTGTAATAAAGTGTGAGCGGTCATATAAAACTGTCTGTAGTGTAGTGTAGTAGTAAATTACTAACATAATTGCATGGAAAGCGATGTTGAGTAGATAATATTGGATATTGTTTGATAAACAGCCTTTTTAATTATTTTTAACCTTTTTTTTTGTCTGAAATCGCAAACCCGTCTTGAGCAAGCGTGGTGATAAATGCTCGTGCCTTCTTAGGTCCATGTTCACCAAAAAGATGATGATTATTAATACACATTTTTGTAGGGGAACATATCCTTTAAATATAAACAGCTGTTTTAGATAATCAGACCGTTATCTTTTCGGTGAACATGGACCTTAGTGTGATGAGAAGAGGCTTTTGCTTTGATAATAGCCTGTCATTATTATTATTTTATAATATTCTTATTAACGATTATTTTTGTGCAGTCGGCTTTCCAATAATATTCTTTGTGTTTTCTCTTCCAACCAGATATATTATTTAATTCAAGTGGTGTTACTACGCCAGTTGGATCAAAAAATAGATTTATCTAAAAACCAGGCTGGATTCCAGTGCAGTCTGGCTGCATCCATTATTCATTGATACCGCTTTCTACACTAGTAGTACATGAGTTGCTTACACCTGCGCGCAGATACTTTACACCTAACTTCGGTTGCCTCGTTGATCACGTTTTCCTGGACTAATAGCGGTCATGTGCATCGAGGCTTTCCATAATTTGATAAATTTTTATTTCGTTTGACTGTCATATTATTATGTCTTGCCTGAAATAAATGATTTTTATTTATTGTGAAACATGACGCATTTTCTACTGATAATTTATTTCCTATTTACATTTCGTAGGTTACAATTTACTCAAACACGTGGGAAGTGCATTACTAATTTATTTGTTTAAACTATTTTGTTTTAACACAATCCTTTATTTTTTCAATATTTTAAGGTTTCGACTTTCGTGTTCCTCGAATGTTTACATAGGATAGTGCCAAAAACTAATGTTTATGTTCGTTATTCTACAATATTTATTATTTTAGGATACAGTCTGAATATTTTCAAAGCTACCGGGTATGTAAATAACATTTTTTGTTCATTTACTTTGTATGGAATTACAACAAACAAAGATTTATAGAAATGCTTTTAAAGTGCAGCTTGTGAGGTCGACTAAAAAAAACAATGTATGTCATGCAGCCATGTTGAATCAGTTATTTAAGAAAGTGATTTATATAGACGTAACATCACGCCTGTGTTTACCGAAGTACCTATTAGACAGAGGTTAACATACACATTTCGTGGTTTCATCAACCGGTTAAAAATACAGACTTCAGTCTTTGTGCTATTGATATTAATCTTTGAAAGAAAAACTCGATACTTAATAATATTCTTTGCCTGACCTGTGGATAAAAAGCAGGACCTCTTAATCCACAAGGCAATTTAGATTGGTTTAACTTCAACCATACTGATCGATAACAGTAAACCTAAAAGAATACATAATGCTCATTAAGAAACAAAGTAAAAAAAGTAAGACACAATATCACAGTTAGGCAACAGTGCGTTCTATTCGATTTGTCTCGGTATCGATGCATCAGAATCGATTTACACTAGTTAGCTATCGATAAAGGCACCGCCGCCCGTCTCGGAGTGTCAACCAATTTGTTGCGATAGTCACGGCAACAATCGATTCAGAATATCGGTAGTTGAGTGGCCGGTGTGAATGTTTCTTTGAAGTAAATTGTTTTTTAGTAAACAATGAGAGAACAGCACAAACAAAAAACATATTTTAATTGAAAAAGGCGGTAGTTTTTGTTTAGGTACTCGTAATAAAATGATCAAGTGTACGTCAATCAATAAGAGGCGTTCTTGGAATCCTTTATCTAAGGTTGACAAACAGATCTATGATTGTAGTAGTTGGTAAAAGTGAAAACACATTCTTTTGCTGGAATTCAATAAATGGAATTCGTACAACAAGATAATCAACAAAATCGTCCATGATGTTTTTCTTAAACTTTAATCAAGCATATAGTTAACATCTCAACTTCGCTTGCAACACAATATCGTGAATTGAAGCAACGACTGAGATCAAAAGGAAACAAACTTGTAACTTATCCAAAAGGTGTCAGAGATATCATTGACAGTCGAAAACAAAAACTTATTAATCACTTGTTTAATCATCATTTAAACCACTGAAAAGGTAGAATCCATTGAAATACCCGATTCAACGAACTCTGACTTTCCACAAAAAATGAATGAAAAATAATTTAAATCTTTAAACATTTGATAAATTAAACCATTACATGCTTTATTACGTGTGCATTCATGCCAGACAGGTTATAACAATCAAACTCCATCATTATGAACAGACAAGCATAAAATTGGAGTTTAAAAATTAAACGCTTGATGCGAAATTGGAAACTTTTGTCAGCATTGTAGGCACAAAAGGTTTATTGTGGCGGGTAACTGAACATTTTGTTAGACATGAATTATTGTGATGTTTTGCGTGGGCAAAAGGACCGTTACAGTGTGTTTTGTGGATTGTTAATGGCAATAGCAATTTTGTATGCTAATAACATGCAATAATGAATACAAATAGACTCTAAGTTTTAGACTAATGTCTGTGTCTGAAATGTGGGACATGTTTTTTGTTTGTCTTTTATTTTTTAGTAAATGAGAATAGATGTTTTTTTTAACGATGTTAATTATTTGTTTCTGTTTATTAATATTTCTGTTCTAGATAGTCGAATTAGCATGCGTAATTACATAGCATGCTTTTGTACAAATCCTTACATAAGCCAAACTCTTAATAACTAAACAAAAAACGGCCAAGTGCGAGTCGGATTCATTCATGAAGGGTATCGCAGCATCATAGTAGCGGAGCCTCTAATTTTTTATTTGTTGATATAGTGGCAACAGATTTCTGTTCGAATCGGCCTGACGCGAACTATTGTGTGTTAACTTAACAGTTAATGAAATAACCAATCATGAGAAACATCCTGCTGACAGACAGACGGACGGACAGCGGAGGCTTAGTAACAGGGTCCCGTGGATTACGATTCGGGTATTGAACCCTAAAAATATGATTTTAATTTATCTTACCGAGCCAACACAATCTAAATCTGTCATTCAATTTACCAATTTCCTTAACTTCAGCCTAGAACACAAAAAATAATTAACCGATCAATACCTCTAATTGCACGATAAAAGTAATTACAATTCCATAATTAATTGGTTGTAATTTCTTTCGCAGCCATTAAAATAGTGTTGTAACGTAGACATAAATCAGGGGTAATCAAGAACGCTGTTAATGCAAACGCTTTGAGCATTAATTGGCGAATTTCATAAGCCGTCGGCTCTAAATTAATCAGTTACGACACTTGCGAGTATTTATGTTGGTACCGTAGAACTGATCGGATAGTGTAGTAATTGAAGTTGATTACTCTGATGGGTTCATAGCTCTGATAAAGAGATAAGCTATGTCAATTTTGATGGAGTAGGATTTAGGAAGTCATTGTTAATCCTTTGTTTTAGTTTGTGATACGTCAGTTCCGGCTTATCATTTATTACCTAGCCTTTTTCCAACTGTATTGCGGTCGCCTTTCAGTCTTACTAAAATCAAAAGCAGCAGAATACCAGCATTTTACTCGTGGTAATCAAGTTTCCTATCTGGTCTTCTTAACCAAGGGTCTGGGATCAGACTCAACTATATCTTTTGAGGGAATCTGTCTTGTTAACAAAACTCCAATTCCATGTAAGAAAATTGTCTAAGAATCGTAGCACGTGAGATAATAAGCTCAGCCACAGTACCTATGCTTCTAATTGTGCATTCTCACACCATCAGAAGCTCAATCGTTTATCACTCCTCAACTAATGACTTAAAAGCTTCACTGTCTTTTCGCAGACACCTGTGTGCATCATCATCATCATCAACAGCCCGACTTCACCCACTGATAGGCCTCTCTCCGCTTTTTCTAAGCTCCACGTTTTTGTGTCAGCCTCATCCAGGATATTCCTGTCCTTACATAGTGTCTGAACCATAAATTTGATAAAACAAACCATGATAATTAATTAATCGTATCAAACCTCGAACTAATACTAAAAGATCCAGGTGAGATTACGATTTTTTGACAAGGAAGTTATTAAAAACATTACCATTTTATTATGTAGATAGACATACCGATAAGCTAATGATAGGAAATGGCTCAATACACACGCATAAAACATGATAGGAATTCCCTGTCTGTTTGCTAACACGCGGCTCTATAAGAGGATATTAGGCAAAATAGCTCATTACTTATAAGCACCTAATTATGTTAAATTATGTCTGATACTGCTAATTCTGTAATGACGGCCGGAATAAGTAAGGAACCTTTTGTCAATTAGTTTGTACAAACTGTTCGTAATTATGTATGTAGGTGGAACTAAACTACCGATTCAGAAATGTGTAAGTACTGATTAGCAAGAGATATTTATGTTAAATAGGTAGTTATAACTTTAAACCTGTTTTCCAGAATAGTAGGAAAACCGGTGAAGGAAAACATCGTGGGGAAACCGGCATATCCTAGAACCAAAAATTCGAAGACATGTTGCATCTACCAATCCGCACTGGGACCGCGTGGTGGATTATAGCCCATACTCTCTCATTGAGAGGACGCCGTGTCCCAACAGTGGGAACATTATAGGCTGAAGTGATTATGATGATGACGGCACATGTCCCCCCAGTCATTGCGATCATTTTACACCCAAAAAAAAACATGATTTTTTAAACAGTCAATTCCCAGCATTTTTTTTTGCGTAGAGTTACTTTACTTTGTCACATAGTTTGATGTACAGAATGCTTGGTTGACGGCTTCGTGATGAGCCTGTAACACTCCGTATAGTACACTCACTTTCCTTCAGCTATTTTTTAGAAGCGCTGACTATGCATTATTCTAGAATTCCAGCTGCTTTTGTTAAAATGTCATAATCATCATCATAACAAGCTGTATCACCCACTGCTTAGAATAGGTCTTTAATTTGAAAAAAAATTACCTCATTTTATTCAATAGTAGGTACCTGATTCAAAATAGTAAGTAGTACACGGAATTCATAATAAATTGTTATCTTTTTATTAATTCAAAGACGAGGTGTAATAAAATATCTTGAAGAATTAATCTTAAACTGTCTGAAATTGAACACAGAACAAGCGTGGTGGTCAGAATTGTTTCCTTCTGTGTAGAAGTGATAAAGAGGCCTTAAGACGCCTGCGGAGCATGCGTATTTCATACAAACGTAATACCAAAATAATTTGTAAATTAAACATATTCCTAAGGTAGTGTGTATTTATTTCGATTGAATTACAGAATATCTAGGTTCCCAAATATATATTTTGATTGGACACTGATTTTAACAAGAGTTATAAGAAAAATAAGTTTTCTATAGAAAATTTAAATTCCTCATATCTCGTCTGTGCATCACTATTCTCTCAAAAAACATATTTGGGAACATAGATATTCTGTAATTCAATCGAAATAAATACAGACTACCTTAAGAATATGTTTGATTTACAAATAATTTTGGTATTACGTTTGTATGAAATACGCATCCTCCGCCGGCCCCTTAACTGACTACTAAAGGTATGAATATAAACAACATGTTACAGCCTATCAATTACACTACACGAACAGTTAGAAATAATACCTCCTTAACACTCATTTAGAAACATAACCTCCCACGACTCAACATTAAAACTATAGGGTTACCTCATTATATTTTGATTACGATCTGAGCACCAAAGTGAATACGGACTGTACTCAAATTAATCCATCAAGCTACATAATCCGCTGGAGCGTTAGCGTGGTACCGTGGCCTGTCAGGCGGCTTGTCAAGCTGGCTGGAGACTGACGTCAAGCTGTCAGAATCATGACGCATGACTGCGCCTACCGCGATGCGGCGGCTTCGAAAAGGATTTTTTCTCATTTTTTTTCCGTTTCGTACTCGAATGACAGTGTAATCCGTGAAACTGGAAACGAACGGTGGATTATTATCGCTTTTTTGGGACGCTTTTTGGATTGACCTTTTGGAGTCTTGTGTTAGGTAGCTTTGATGATTTTAGGTTTTTATTGGCGGTGTCTCGTCGATGGTGAAGTGATGAGGGTGTTCTGTGATGACATTTGTAGACTGTTCTAGTTCAAAACATCTATTAGGTGTTGTACTGTCAATGGATGAGTTGCGGTTAGTGTGCATGGCAGATAATTTTGTATGGTAACTGTTGTTTTTTTATTTCTAGCAATACCTTAAAAAAATTGAAAACGTCGCCCTACACGAGCAACTTTTCCTATATCGTGGGTGCGTTTATTAACATTTAAAGTCACAAACACAAACAACCAGAGCCGGATCAACTACCTGTGAGTCGTATAAGTATTTGTTCCGTGTGGGGATCGAACCCACAACACGCAGCTCAGCAGCTGGTCACTCAGCCACTATGTCAACCATACGTCAAAGTATTGACTGAACTATCATATCTACTTAACAGGTACTTTTTATTATGACTCCAAAAGTTTAATTTATCATAATCTGATATTATAATTTAGGTCACATTAAAACCTTACATTCACACAATCCAAAATTCTGAGAACGCAATTAAAATTACATTCGCATTTTAAATGCAACACCAATTAAAACAAAACATTACGTCAACATCCGTCGGATATCGTGTAGACGGCCTAAAGCCCCACCTTTGTAATCAGTTAATTAGCGTTCACAACACGATGAGCCCTCCGCACACGAGACGGATTAACTTTTTATCATCTCATTTGTGACGTGACATAATCTGCGCTCGGCCGCAATCTGTCATAACTGTCAAGCTTGTCAACTGTCATAGCGAGGCCCTAGTTGGGTCAACATTGGCGCCAATGTGTGGAGTGTTATTGAATACTTGCATGGCCGCGGCTTTACTCGCCTATGATCGCTAATTATTGTCCAACGGGAACGTCTTGTATATAAACCTATGAGACTTCGGGATAATAGCTTTCCATTAATGAAATAATATTCGGAATCATGTCAGCAGTTCCAAAGATTACCCCCTACATCTGAACTTACAAACTTTTCCCTCTTTATAATTATTGTTAGAGATTTGGTAATTGTTTCCAACTTCGGACTGTGCCCGGTTGTCGGCAATAGGCTTGCTCACTGTAAAAAAACATGATAGAAATACTCAGTAACGTCAACCCGGGAATCAGGCTCATATTTAGTTGTCGTGCTTGCTACATTTAAATCAACAAGGCCATCAGAGTTTCGTTTCTTCTTGACAACTATCTACCTATCATCGAAAACATATCGTCTGTCAGTTTCAACAGTATTTCAAACTTGCAATAACAAGCACACATTAGTTACATTTTCTAACAAAATTCACGTTTCTTCGTATTGTAACTTCTTGCGTGTCATAATTAGTAATAGATAGCATGTCTTCATACCTAAATGAATACACGAACTCATTCAATGTGATTGCTATTTTAATTTATTGGCTGTGATTGTTCATAATTGGCGGAGACTGGTAAAAAGTCTGTCCGACTTAATTAAAATAGATTGTATTATAGGTGTAACATGTTTGTATGCCATTATTGTGTTACATTTATTATCATAAATACATGCTTATTTTTGTTTCTGAATTAGGACATGCACACCGCACACTGTATCTATGTATGTATATCGGAATATAGCGGAATTAGCGCGTGCTCAGCGGCCTTTTTCCTCGGAAGGCTCAAGCTCCGGTAGATCCTAGTGGCTGAATGGAGTAAGCGACTCGCTACAATACATGAAGGAATGTTTGAAGAGGTGGCATGTCGCCCTCACCTTCCAGCTGACGCAGGTGCGGAACATGGATGCTTCGGGTAGTACCTGCGTGGCATAGGACGCAAGCTGGTCGTCCTCATCACTGTGTGAACTGCCCGGACGACGTGGCGCACCATATACCTAGGATATAGGGTGACTTTTCCACAAGCTTTTTTATAAATATGTAGGTACATATTTTTAATGAATTATTTTAATTTTAAACACCTTCACTTTCTCTGTACTATTCAATCCATCCACCAACTCAATGTTTTGAGTGCGGTACATCGAGTTTTACCGACAAAACGTGAATTTTTCACCCCAAAAAAAAGTCGGGTCCCAGGAATCATTTTTGCGTAAAGTTACTAGTTTGATGTACAGAATGCTTGGTTGATGACTTCGTGATGACTCAGTTTACGCCCTGTATGCTGGTGGATTGCTTATTTTGGGCTCTGTAACGCTGTGCTCTCTTCGCAGCACTCGGTACAGTCTCTTAGTCTGTTCAGTCTATCAGTATCTTTTGCTTCCGACTGTGATTGTGGTTCAATCCATGGTCGGAAGCAAGAACGCGTGGATTCGTGGAATGCCGTGCCCTGTTTTGGCAAGGAGGTGTTGCAATTAGGGATGCATCCGATACCGATACCGATATATCGGCAATACTTCGGGTTTGCCGATATATCGGTATCAGCGATATTTTTATGACAGACTCAACGATACTTTTCAAAAGAGATTGCCCATCCTTCTATGGACCGCCGTTGCGCATGAAAATAAGTTGTATGATAGTATAAATTGGACATAAAAGAGGGGAGATGTCATATTTTCTAAGGAAATAAAAATGAACTATTTATTTTGTGGGGTTTTTATTGTTCTTTGATTTTCTGTTCAAGTTTTGAGGTTAGTTTTGTAGCTAACCTTCTACCAAAGAAACAGTCCTTACAACAATATGATTTGATTTCTCATAAGACAACAGAAAATAGTTCCATCAAACCAGTGAATAATCCTAAGTAACTAATATTAGCCAAACTCAAACTCATATCATTTATTTCAACTAGACCATTACGGCACTTTTAAATGTCAAAAATACAAAGAAAAATCAAAGCTACAGTAACAGACACAAGGCATAATAACTTGAGAAAGTACTGTAGTTGCCCATTCCCTAGCGTAGATCACTATGGAGAAGAACGGGCAAGAAACTCCATGGACACTTTTTTCAATCAAAAATGTTGTTACAAAAACTTGGTTACATCTTTCATGTTGAGATTATACATAATTATGTGAGAACGATGTAGAAAAACATCCGTCTTATAAACCCCTACATTTAAATGTAGGGGTTTATAAGTAAGTATAGGGAATAGAAAATAATAATGCTTGAATATAGGAATAAAATATTTTTATTGGTTCATATGATCATCATATTCATAAAATATGTTGTCTAAAAACGGAGCCGTCGGCTCAAAATGATCGATATCGAGCCCAACCAAGATACCACAAAATGGTAATTACGTGTGCGCAGCATCCCACGGTTCGATTACCCACCAAACAATTGCAATAGTAACCAGCAATATCAGCTACTGAGTTACTTATAGCCCTATTAACTAAAATGTATGCATAGTACACTTTACTGCTTCCAAATAAACCTTCTGGAATGATCCCTTGAAGGCACAGAAGTTTCTGATGCACTTTCCACTCCATGACTTGATGTAGCAACATCCATGTTCTCTTGTGTTGCAATGGCTTCTTCACTAACAAACTGCGGTTGCCTATCTTGATCATGCTGAGTCTGTCTTCTCACACTTCTATAGGAGTACAGAAACAGTACAATAGTATTCAGAAAGATATCTTGTTCGTACAGGAATCCGAAGACTCTACTGGACACGTACTCGACGTAATAATAAGTTATTTGATATCACAACAAACTCAACAACTTATACACAATAAGCATGTGCAAAAAAATATCGAAATATCGATGTTTTTCCATTCAATTATCACTACATATGGTCGATATTTTTAAATCGCGATATATCCATATTCGATATTTATTTTAGAGTATCGAATTCGTATCAAATCCGATTTTTTTTAACGTTATTAATTTTTGGTTTCGTGTCGATATCTGATGACTACTTTTTTGATTAAATTGTATTTTATTATTTAGGCTCAAGCATCAAAAAAAATACCGTTTTCTTTTATTCTTTTCTACGAAGTTTGAATGCTTTGGGAATATGTATGAATAATCATACGAAACCTGACGATATTCGATATTTTTCGCTCGATAATTATCGATACTGATTAAGAATATCGATACGATAAATATCGATATATTTTTTTCACTTGCCCATCCCTACGACACAATGCTGTTTGACTTGACAGTGACACTTTTGGTGACAGTTCACCTTTTATTTGCCCGTGGTAGTGTTACCAACAGTTAATCTAAATCACCCTGACCATTACTGATTTGTAAACTAATGAAAGATTGTTGATTAGGAAAGAAATATTTTTTTTATTATATTAATTACAAATAAAAATATGAACCACGCGGGTATATCTAATAGATATTTGAAATATTTTTAAAACAACGTCTGCCTCTACATATCAGTTAAAACCGATTACGGGGAAGTTTCTCAAGGTGTCAACACTGCTTGCACTTTAAGAAAGCCATTTTGAAAATAATGCAATAAAATCAAATTAGTAACTATTAAGACACAACATATTAACCCCACATACGATTTCGATCAAGATAAGTAAGAAAAGTTAAAAAAAGATTTCATAATTTATGACTATATTTTTGTTGCTATAATGTTTTATTTTAGAGCGATACTGGATTTGGGCAATGGCCTTTAGCGCTTTAAAAATGACGTCTTATACCCAAACTTCAAAAAAATGGCGCAGAAGTACTTTAGTTTCCAAATGAGATCTGTCGCATCTGAGAGACTATTTTCCACCGCAGGTCTTATTCAAACAGACTTGCAAAATCGCATTTTCCCGCAAAACTTAAGAATACTTACTTTGTTTTTTAAATAAAAATCTTATAAATGTTAATTTTGACAACTAAAACTATTAATTAATTGTGTTTTATTATTATAAAAGGAAGGTACCTTTTTGAATTCAATAAGCGTATCGGTATCGTATCGGCAAAAAGGCGTATCGAGGCATCCCTAGTTGCAATAGAGTTTTAAACTTTAAAAGTCGTTAAAGGTATAATTCAGTCTCGATAAGAATATAATCATAACAATACTCATGAAACATAATTATTTTATTGTAAAGTTGCATCTCGCTACGACATTTAAATAAACATTTGGATCTAGTGAGCGTGGGA
This sequence comes from Xestia ashworthii, assembly GCA_950022955.1. Taxonomy (NCBI): domain Eukaryota; kingdom Metazoa; phylum Arthropoda; class Insecta; order Lepidoptera; family Noctuidae; genus Xestia; species Xestia ashworthii. The sequence goes on from OX465557.1 coordinate 1,657,467, forward strand.
GTCGCATTCGATTTTTTTTTTTTGCATTCTCACAATGGTAGTTGGACTTATAAAACAAATAAATTATTTTATTGTTTCGTTAATAAATTGTTTTATTGTTCATCGCACCTGTAATTAAAATGAAGGTTAAAACATAAACTTTATTTTCATAATTAAAGATTTATTGTGGCAATATAAAGTTAACACTTAAAATAATTATGACTAAGGACCTCGGATTAAAAGCCAAGGTTATTTAGTAAACGAGGTAAAACCTACATCATAATTTAAATTTATTGCCCACAAATTATTAATATTTATTTATACTTTTGTATCAATTCACATTATGCATGCCAAAATAACTGTCCTAATTGGTGCAACAATATTCACTTAGTTTTAAATTCTGAAAACCAGTTCAATATAATTATGTATTGATGTATTTCGTTTACTCATAGTCATTACACTTTTAATATGGGTAATTGCAGCAGTGGTTTCCATTCGCTAATTATTGTTACGGTATCTTTCTATTACCCTCATTATTTTTTCCTGCCAAAAACATAATTGTAGATTTCTCGTTTAGGTTTTTCTTTTATTCATCACAAACTTTGGATTATACCACAGAAGATAGGTATGTAGAAATGCAGATGTTTTCAGCACTTGACTCTAAATTGTCATTTAAAAAAACATGTGGGGTGATCCGCTACGGCTGCGCCGGCTACTACGAAGCTTTAGGTGACGGACACGCTAGTTCCATAATTTTTGCTGTCTCAAAAAATGCTCAACGTGCTTATAGAAGTTTTCACTTCAAAAACAATCTATGTACGTAAGTAAAAAAGCACCACTCTGTATAACATAGCTACCCAATAAACAAGATCATTACTGCCACGAAAAATAAACGAGTACATCCCTAGTTATTAATGTGACCAATTAGTTGGTCGGCGGACGGATAAATAATTTAACGTGTCACGCGACGCGTTGCCGTGACACGCTGTCACGCCGCGCCGTCACGCCGTCACGTGATCTCGTGACGTGGACTGACGGCGTGACAAAAATTAGGGTTATTGTATTTTAGGACGTTCATATTTTTATTTGTTGTTTCTTTTGATGTTTGCTTTTTATTTGAGCGTTTATACCTGAAGGGTTTGTTGGTGACCTGAATAAATTAAACGATGATTTTGAGCCTAATTGTAAATTCAGTTCAAGATAAGGAAGTAAATAGTCTGTTTTATTTTTGCGTATCCCATATTTTTAATAATAATATTTTTTCTGCCATAATAAATGTGTCTAAGGCTAGCTAAGGATGGAAATACATTCCCACATATTCTCATCCTCAAACATCATGTAGGCTGTACACCTACTACCTACTCTTGCTACTGTTCGGCTGCTCCGAACAGTATCAAGGGTAGGTAGTAGGTACAGCCTACATGTATGTTTAGTTCCTCGCTCCTTAAGGAAATAAGATCAGCTGAGCAAGAATTTCTACTGCACATTCTTTCTCCTAGTACAGTATCAATTCAGAAAGTTATCTGGACATGGATACCTCTAGAGTAAATAGACAACAGAGTCCAAACTTCATTCAGTCGCGCATGTAGAAAAAGCACTGAAAAGCGGTGCCTGCACATGATTACCTAACTTAACTGTATAATGGTCAGTCAACGTCATCCGCTCGCGTACGCTCATCACATCACTGAGCTGTTAGTTCTTCCAAACTTATTGACTAACTGACCTTTTCAGTTCGACAAAAGTATTATCAGCTTATAACGTTCTCAGCGCTGCGACACAGACCTCTTTTCTGAGACCGGCAGTGGGCCATGTTCCATCACGCGGGCCCAGTGCACGTTGGTAGATGTCACATGTTTTTGAATTGTTGGTTCTAGAACATGTCAGTTTCCTCCTCTAGAGGTCTTATATTACGAACAGTGGAACAAACCACGATTTACAAAGCTCAGTCTCTGTCAGAAATCTATTCCAGTCCCGCACACCATTAGCATCATCCCATGGCTACCTCACCAATTAGTACCTGATGTTTATGTATCATTTCTTCAAGTCAGCTAATTAAACATGAATGTACAGACGTCGTCGAAGTCGTGTCGTCGGCTGTCCTATCAAAGGCGAGTCCACTCCTTTTTTGAGTTCATGATTCACACTAGTTACAGCGTTAGGGTTGGCAGGTCTTCAAGTGGTTTTATTTGAATTTCTTTATGGATTTTTCTGGTTTTTTGATTTAATTATGCGTAGTTAAATAACGATTTGTTCAACTTTTTGTTTATTAAGGGCTCAGAGGACTCGTTTAACCAGTAACATCCATGTGATTAAATGCGGATTTTAATGATCCTTGACCATTTTTGCACGATTATATTTTTTCAATTATTGGATCTGTTAGGAACCACATATTTGTTAGTGTAATCTGAATATTTTCTTCTTCTTAGCGTTTTGATGTCAAAACGTTTTATTGTGTTTTTCCAAAATTCAGCTACGAATTCAAAATGTCATCAATTGCGTGGGTGACAAGACAAACGGGAAAATACGATGGATGATTCGAAAAGAGTAACCTTGTAATTTCTTGCCTGTTCTTCTCTTTGGAAACGATCAACTCGAACCGTGCTTTATAAGTGTCCATCTAGGTCCATGTGATATAAAATATTATGTTTTTTTTTATGGTTTTGGTGAAAATGACTAAATTCGCTCATCTTAAGTTTCCTCCACCACATACTCAAACTAAGATTAAAATACTCCACTTGGCAGCCCTACCTAGGTACCGTTGTATGACGTGACCGAACGGTTGTCAGCAGTATGAGTGATGGCGTGCTGCGTCGACGTTACCACCTGATTTATTACTTCCGAGCCCCTCCCGCGCCCGCAACTCTTACCCCGCCACCACCCGCCGGTACAGACAGCAGTGCTGTCGACATTATTGAGCAAGTGTATGGATTCCTTTTGGAGTGGTTTTTTTGATGTTTAGTTTATGAAGTGTTCAATTAAAGTGTTATTGAAAGAAAGACATGAATGCTTATTATTTCAGTTTCCCGATGCTAGTCTGTAGGGTTGCTCTAGAGACAGCAAAAGGAAAAAAGAGAGATGATATTTCTCAAACTCTTATTAAACCAAGTCAGAGGGCCTTGGGCGGGATAAAAATCTGGCAGCAGGTTAGGCAACCACAGCACGCTAAAGAAAGAAGAAGTACGAAAAAATGAATTAACAGAACAATATTAAAAGAGCTTCAGTCATTTTCAAATCCTCTTTTTATACATTGTTTTTTTTTTGTCAAAATTGGTGTCGCTTTGGCAGTATCAAAGATTTTAGAGAAATGTTTTCTTCAAGCAACACCGTTCAACAATAATGACAATGAAAAAGAAGCAAGAAATAATAAAAAAAGTCTTTTTAATATTTACTAGCCCACCGTCCCTTCTAATGCTCTCAGCTATTACTCCAAGTAGTTGATAAAGTTTTTTTTCATTCCCACGTCGACGCCACATAGAAATAATTACATACATATTATACAACACATATTTTCACGCCACGTTCCAAACAAGGAACGGTAATTACGTTGAAATAATTATGTGGTTGAACTTATAACTGTACCAACACGACCAATGAAGTAAGAAATTGCTAATGTAGATAATCAATTTCCTTGTTTTACTATAATAATGGTGAACCTATCTTTTTTTGTAGAACAGCTTAAGAATAATCAAGTGTAGAAAGGTCTATAAAATTGCCAAGTAATATAGTTTTATGATGCTGTTTAACAGCTTAAAACAAAAGTCTATATCTGTTCAGTGATGTTAAAAGCGATTATTTTATCTGGTTTTAAAGTCCTCGCTCCATATAATATCATTCTCATATCAGTATGAATGCCAAAATGATCGCACTTAAGCGATAATTTTGGCGTAAGAATACTTTTCAAGATTTCAGTTGCATCAATATTCACAACAAAGTCTTGTTATCTGACATGTTTTTCATCTTTTGCCTTGTCTTTTCTCAACATGTTGGTCGGTAGCCACTCCAACTGAATGCAGCGTAGTACCAGTATAATTTGGAGCGACTGCTTATCTGACTTCATAAACCTAGCTCCAAAGTAGCACGATACCCTTTAGTAAAACTGATTGTTAGTCTTTTGACGACGGCCTATCTGACCTACTGAATCCTATTAGTACTAGGTCATATGATAATATCCGCGGTAAGACTGGTTGCCTCTTACTACCTGTAATGACTGTCAAAGATCTACAATTGACAGCTTGGACCGGCTTAACGATAACAATACTGCATAATATGATGGAAACTTCGGAGGCCTAGGGCTCACCCCTTGGTGAAACCAACACAAAATTATGTATTCTATTAAAACATAATTTTCTTTTTCACGTTCTTGTTTGCAGTCAGTACCAGTCACATCAGATGCAGGTGTAAGAACGCCTCCAATGTCGTGTGTCGCGGTACAGCGTGTATGTCGTGTCGTTAGTTTTCCTTGATTTCAGACGGCGCTGCATTTCATTAGATGTCGCCGTTTCAATCTAGATTAAAAGATCGTGTCTGTCTACTTTGTATGTTAGACTTGTGTCTGGTTTGTTGATTAAATGTCAGTTTTTGTTTGTACGTGTGTCTTTTGCAAATGTTGTGTTTTCTCTTACTTTGTTTGTTGGCATTTCTTGGTCATTTTTTTAGTAGTTCAAGGACTTTTAACTGCCTGTATGTTTAAGGCTTTCTACAGTTAATGAAATTCATCATCATCTGCCTAGCCTTTTCCCAACTATCTCGGAGTCGGCTTCCAGTCTAACCGGATGCAGCTGAATACCAGTATTTTACATTTAGCGACTGCCTATCTGAACTCCACAACCCAGTTAGTACTGGGTAATACGAAACCCCTCGGTAAGACTGGTTGTCAGACTACACTAAATTATATTATGTTCATCACATTGATTGGTAATAGGCTTGTGTCCTAAAAAAATCTAATTAGTCCGTCAGTTAGATTATAAAAAACCCCGTATTTTTTCTTTTGTTACATAAACGAAATAGATACGACGCTTTTAAAATTCGCAATACGTCACGCCGTGCTGTAGTTTTTAAAACAAAAAATACGTGTCCATTATTTTCCAATACCTAACTGACGGACTAATTAGTTTTGCAATTTATTGATGGTGGAAACTAGCCTATTGTATATCATGTATATTGACAAAACTGTAGAATACACAATCTATCCCACAGTTTATAAGTCTTCTTCTTTAGCCTTATGTATTTCGGTTGCTGCTTTGGCTTTTTTCATTTCACAATCTTCTTTTAAATAGGTAAGCAATCATCGATCTTCAATTTTTAATTATTTAGAGTATATTTCTCAAACAGGACCAACCCAACATGATGTGTGTCAAGTTCTAAAATCTCGAAAGCAAAATAACCTCAAAGTAATGCAGTAAGTTTATCAACACTCAAATAGTCGGCGTTAACTAAGGCCTGTAAACTTCAGTACAAGCCATCCTCCACCGCATATATCATTCTGTTTTATGAATTGTAAATTTTACGTTATATAGTCTTTAGTGGCCCATATTTCAACTTGTATTAATGTCCCGCCGACGGCGGTAGGGTTGAACGTAGTCGTGGGGTGTATTTGATATTTGTTTGGTGTTCATATTGAAATGATAGGGATGGCAATGTTTTATTGGGCTCTACTGATCTGTTGATGTGTCTTTAGATGCATAGATGCCTATGTTAAACAGACATAATTATTATCAAAATTAAATGGGTTTCGATAACCCATTTTATTTTCTGTATTAAAGAAGAAAAAGTATGGAGGAAATAAACGTTTTGCGCCAGCCCACAATAAATTGGGATAAGGGCAAGAGAATAATGATGATAGTTTATCGATTCTGTCTGTGTGAGTGCATAGATCTTCTAAATTGCATCAAAGATTTTGGTTTAGTTTTTAACAGTATTTATTTAGTTTTATTCCTAAAGGTTTGAGGAGCTCGTGGCTAAATAATATCAGCCACTCGGGTCGATCTTTAAAGCCATGCTTGCCTAGGTTGGTCTGTGGATGGGTGACCACCCTTACATACCGAGTTTCCTCCGTGCCTCGGAAAGCACGTTAAGCTGGTGGTCCCGGCTGACATTTGTCCATCTTTGACAGTCGTTACGGGTTGTCTGTGGCCCAAAAAGTCTGACACCAGTCATACCAAGTGGTATCGTATTTCCCAGTATTAACTGGGTTGTGGAGGTCAGATAGGCAGTCGGTCCATGTAAAATACTGGTATTCAGCTGCATCCGGTTAGACTGGAAGCTGACCCCAACATAGTTGGGAAAAGGCTAGGGAGATGATGATGATGATTCCTAAAGGAGTTAAATCCCAACATTACGTAATACTTTTTAAATATAGCGTGGAAATGACAATATTTTGACATCTTCTGCAAAACAAGATTACCTTGCTATTATAGCACGTCAGAATCGTGGCATAGATTTTCCAAAAAAAACGTCACTCTTAGTCACTAGCAGGCCACTACTTTAGTTCTCATTTATAATGAGCTTCTCTTCATTATTAATGTGTTCTTAATCAAATGCAAATAGAGTAATTTGTTTGACATGTTTTATTTTATTTAAATATCAAATGTTAATTAATGTTGATAGGATTTATTCTAAATTATCTTTGGAGTGTTAATTCAAAAAATTGTTATGTTAATTTTATGTAGATTATGGCATTTTTAAAGTGTATAGGATATCATTAATATGAATCTATGTAAAATATTTAGTATTTGTTTTCACTGAAATATCCAATGCTGAAAAATACAGAATCGGATATTTATTTTATAGTACACCATTATTGAAACTTATTTACTGTGCATCCTTATATCATCATCATCATCATTTCAGCCGAAAGACGTCCACTGCTGGACATAAGCCTCCCCCAAGTGTCGCCACATTGACCGGTCCCGTGCTACTCGCATCCAGCGGATTCCCGCAACCCTTACCAGATTATCTGTACACCTGGTGGGAGGCTTTCCAACACAACGTCTTCGAACTTTACTACAGTTTGGCAATTCTTCGGGCAACGTCGGAAACCTTGGTTTTCTTGCGGATGTCTTAATTTCTTCATCATTATATATCAGTAGTGTATTTAGTATAAAAATATGCCAAAGATAAGAAACAAGGAAACTCTTGAAAAAAATATAATTTATTGTCATTGCAATATTCCAGATCATAATCAATAATCAATTATCCTTAAGCAGATAGGCAAAACAACATTTTCCCTAAACGAAGATGACAATGGTAAATGACATAATCAATATATTAGGATTAGGATTTATACTTGTCTTTTATTGGAGATTTATAATATCTGGCGAAGAAATATAGCCAGAAGTTAAGATAATAAGTATATCTTAATGAGATGAAACGAGCGATTAGAAAGCTTTCATATGGATTGCGTATAATTTATTAAAGATATTGCTGTTAAGATTAACATAGTGATGACACCCACATGTGATAGAATTTAGCGTGGGTTTTGTAGTGTTTTAATGGTTTTAACACAGGTGATATCATTACTTAATCTGATTGTTTCCCGCCAACATAGTTGAAGTCGTCTTCGAGTCTTACCAGATGAAGTCGAATAACAGTACCTCATCATCATTTGCCTAGCCTTTTCCTAATTATGTTGGGGTCGGCTTAAGTCTTAGCAGATGAAGCTAAATAACAGTACTTGGTACGAGCTTATGTTTTGTAAAGATTAGAATAAACTAGTGTTATACGAGTAGATTTATCGTTTAACCAATCTGCACTTTAGTTTTGACATTCAGTCTCCGATTTTTTGATCGTCGATCCGAGGAATTGACAAGATTTATTAGAAAGAAGATGAAGGCCATGCAAGGACTTTTTAAATGGTATGTCTTTTAAATGGCTTTGTCTAACTAAAGGTACTACTGAAACCATAATATATTCTTAATGAGACACTCTAACTATCCAATTAGTTGATCAATACCAATAATCTTTAGTGCATCATGTGTGTCGTGCATGTATGCATGATTTATCATGATTACTGTCATTTGATTAAGAAACTACACAGAAGCTTACCTCGACGGAGTGTATGAAGGATGACGATATTTTATCTTTATTAATCTGATGTCAGTTATATTGAGAAAAGAATATTCACTCGTTATGTTTCTTGTTGCATTGAGAGAAATTTCGGAGGCTACTGCTTTTGACAATCAAATTAATAAACTTCACAAATATGAATGATAAAAGTATAATCATTAGAAGCTGATTTTAAAAGCTGTTATTGATCAGTTAATGAGTTCTCGTTTTCCCTCTGTTTCACCTTCTGTTTGAATTAGTTTATGCGCTTTAATTAAATGTTCATTCATGGTGAAGTTCATCAGGTTTTTAAGAATCAATGCATATTTTCTTCAAACTATTGCACTTCTTTTAAAAAAAATGGAATGTTATCGTGAGGTTTGAATGAAACGCAATTTGTGACTGTGCCTTGTGTAACCTAATACTCTGCCCACCCTCCAGGAACACCAACCCACACTCCGTAGGTGGGATACATTGATAAATCAACAACCGAACACATCTTATAAATAAATTAAACACAAATCACGTCCGAACAGAAATTAATGCTCCCAACAATCTTACGATGATCGATACAAAGCTTAACACATGACAGTTATCATTAATTATATTTAGTTATGATTGATCGATATAACTCGAATATCAATCGATAAAAATCGTTACAACTAGTCACGATAACACATTCAAATTTTTCAAAGATCACGAACAAAATTAACAGAAATATCAATTAATCATCTCTGAGCGATGAAGATTTTATATCGATGTTGCGTTTAGTCGATTTAAATCGATTGTATCGGTAAACGATATAAATAATAGCGATTAAATGGACCGCCGTCGCTACGGGGTACTTTTTTCAATATAATTCATAACGCCATTAAGGCTGCTCTAATAATATCAAGTAAATTATGATATCCGTTGTTGTGGAGTACCAATAAACTTATAGTTAGGGGTATCGAGCTGAAATTGCATGTCACATTAAGACACATAATAATAAATTATAATTATCACACACATATTATCTACTTTCAATTTCTTACATTCGACAGTCCATCTCTCTTGCCTCGAAAATCAGAATTATCCAAAGATTTTAAAAACAGCAGATTTTTTGTAGATCTTAGCCAGTCTTTATCTTTCCTTCAGTTAAGAGGGAAGGGATGTTATATTAATTAGTGACTGGATAGTGGAGGTCACTTAGGCAATCGCTCTATCCAAAAATGTAGGTATCAATTTCATTCAGCTAGATGAAAAGCCCCCAGAATAGTTAAAAAACAGACAAATGGTGATGATGCTGGATGAAGTCACTGTTAAAACAAGACATTAAATAACATTAATAGAAATGATAATAAACCTTTTTCAATTCCCTTAACCTTGAAAAAAAAAACTAGCAGCCCTAGCTCGTAATAAACAACTTTTGTGTGGAAGGCAGCTCCAGCCGATTCATAAATTTAGCGTCGCGCCATTTTGTTTTATGTACGATATTATCTATGTGCACGCACCGGAGTTGTCACGCTCGTCGCTAACACGTGTTCTATAACACGTTGCAGGACAATGGGAGAAAATTATGTTTCTGGGATTATAGTTGGACTTGTGATAATGTTAGAGGTGCGGGCTTAGATAAGTGACCTGTGTCACTTCGTACTTTTACAACATGTTTCAATAGTGCTCGCATGATTATAATCTTTTCGATTATAATTGTGCGTCCAAGATAGATAGATCAAAGTAACTTTTCTGTTCAGTTTCACCTCCTTTCTTGCCCTCCAAAACATGCACCACAATGATATCCTGATGTAAGTTGGTAACACCGTGAAAGTAAAAAAGTTTTGAGTTAATATAATATTGAGTAGGTAATGTTGTGCCAGCGACAAGATGACGAAGAGGATTAATAAAATATCAAATATGTATATTTTATTTTGTTACTTTTTCACCATTATTATCGCGGACAGAACCTCACTATGCTCTCTGCTTGGAAAGAGATGACATTGTGATTGTTATGGATAGACCATTTATCTTTGACGGCACCAGGGTTAATCTTTTCCAGTACCTATTGTAAGAAACTAACAATCGTTAGAGAATTACCACGAATAATTTACCACCACAGATTGGTGTGCTTAAAGGAGTTTGTTCTCCTTTTCAACTTCCTAAAGGAAATGTTAGCTAAAAATAATTGTGCTAACACCTTTTCACATCTAATATCTGCTTAATTATGCTCAGCTACACTTACCGTAACATGCGTTTTCAATCAATCAATCAATCATTTTAATATCAGGCAACCTAAGGCCCCCATAGATAAAATGCACAAAAATACATTACAACTTAAAAATATATTAAAACATACAAAATATAACTTATGAACTAGAAATAATAATAATAAATAATAAATATCGCTGGACATTAACACACAGCGCCATCTAGTGCCACACTAAGCAAGGCTTGTGTCGTGGACACCAGATAGTTGATATACTACATATTATATACTTTTTTGTTTGTAAATACATACTTATTATACATATAAACATCCATGACTCGGAAACAAATGTCCATGCTCATCACACAAACATTTGCTCCTACCGGGATTCGAAACCGGGACCCTAAGAACGTAAGGCAACATCACTACCACTACGCCATTCGGGTCGCCGAACCGAAGTGGCGGCGACGTGTTACGCTGTGCGGTGTCACGTAGCATGCCGCGAAAACGTCGGTAGACAACACCCTTCGGCCAAAACTCTTCAAGCAGCACATTTGGTCCTGACAGTCCAGTACCGCATTGATTGCGACAAGTAGGCTTCTTCTTCTTCTTCTGAACTAAGGTGAAGCCGCCTTCATCACACTCCTGCTTTGCTGGACAACGCCGTACCTACCGGAATCTTCGGAAGGGTTTCACAGCGACGGTTACAAGAAACAAGAACAAACAATGGAAGGAAGTCATAAACACGTTTTCATTTTATCACTTCACTACCACTTACCCCTCTTAAGACAGCCGTGTCACTAAACGAAGAAAAGGAAAAAATGTAAGTGCAACATATCCATTGCAAGTGTGTTGTAAGCAGGGAACTAGATTGTCATGTCTGACGTGTCTGCATGTAATACAAACAGCTAGTACGCTGTCTAACAAACACGCTACTGTCACGTGGTCCCACGCACTACACCAATGGGTTCACTTGTTGATATCGCGGTGGGAGGAATGAAGTAAAAAAGCTATTCATAATTTTTAAGAATCCTATGTGTCTTTCACTTTCAGCTTGTCTTTTTCCAAAATGTGTTTGGGTCGGCTTCAAGTGTATCGGAATGAAGCTGAGCAAGTTCTAGTATTTTGCTTGGAGCGACTGCCTGTCTGACCTCCACAACTAAGTGTCTAGGTAATATGGTACCCCTTGATAAGTCTGGTTGCTCGATTTTCGGGCTTATGGCTACCCGTAACGACAGAAAGACGGAAACAACGGTTTTACGTTATTTCCAAGATACAGAGGCGTAATCACGCGGCCCAGGTGAAAGAAGTTGGTCATAATTGGTCAAACAAACTTTTCAAGCAAGCCTTCGAAGTAAGAGAGCTACTTACTACACCCAATAAATAAACAGGTATACGTAATTACACAAAAACCAAACAATCCATTACAAGAAACTGACCAAAGTAAGGCATTAAAATAATCAGACACATACAGTCGAAATAATGTACGTAAAGAGTTTTAATGAAACGTCCCCGAGCGAGCTTGGCGGGTCATGAAATAACAATCATTAAGACCGACACGATACGAACGATAATCATCGGCTTCGGAGCAAAAAGCTATAGCATCGAGTCTGATGCAAATTGCATATGCCATAAATCAAGTGGGTAATCACCGTGGAGTAGTACGTAATAATGAGATTACTTGAAAAAATTACAGTGAGCGCTAGTCCACTTGGGAATGATAGGCTACGCGCTTATAATGCTGATGATACCTTTATTGCGAGTAATTGTAAGGAGTTGCATGCAAATCTAATTGTTTGTTTCTGTGTGTGGAGTGTGATGTAGGTTTTTCTAAGAATTATTATTATTTCATTGAGGTTATGGTAATGATTGTGTTATTAAAAAAAGTAGAAGTGTTGTTTATCAAATCAAATAAAAAAGAGAAATATTTAATAGACGGCCGACCCAAAAAAGACAATTAAATAAATAACAAAAAGCAACACAATCGTAAAACAATTATGCAAATTGACACACAACAACTTTCAAGACGAAGATTATCCAAATCATCTCTACAAGTTTCGCAATCAAACACAAATAAAAGATAAAAGACACGAACTATTAAGAAGTAACAATCGTAAAACATGAACTTAACGCTATTGAAGTGAAACAAAACGCCAATCGTCAAGACGGTGAAGATGTAAGAGGCGATAATAAGATATCGAATGCGGCCGAAGAATTTATAGTTGAAGCTAAAAGAACCGTCGATGACGATAATTCACCGCATACAATAAAGAGCGCTATTGATCTTTCAGAAAGCGAATCGGCTCGTAACAGAACAAAACACGCTACCGCCGAATGTCGCATAAATCTTTATTATTGCGGCTACAAGCTTATAGTCAGTCGTTTCAGGTACTCAAACCGGATCCCAGCCAGTATAAACTCACGACTCCCAAGCATTTTTTCGCTCAATGAAATATGCCACATCGCCCCCGGCCCAGAGGAAGGAAAGCCATAAATAAATAATAATACAACCATTTATATTACCAAAGGGTTTTGCCCGACGTGTCTATTATCATCTGAATTGTTTAAATATGATAATGTATCAAAATAACAGGCAGCCCGTTCGCGGCCGCGACTTCTGTTCCGACATTATCATAAAGATTCACTTAATAGACTGTTTCTAAATTATTATAGTGCTCTGACACTGCTTTATGGCCGGCAAGATTACGGTGTTGACTTTTTGCTCGAATACATTAATTTGTGTATTGGACGGAAATTCCTTGGGTTTAAATTACACAGATTTGGTTTCACGCATTTAGATCGGCGATATCGCTCGTTAGATGTTTCTAACTACGCAACAGATAAAAAAAATCTAATCGAGAACCATTAAGAAAATAATCAGCGATCAACATTCATGATTCGGACGTAATTCTTTTTGGGAGTAAAAAAAGGCTTTAGACACTGCAACGTAATAACGGAACATGTAATCATATTCGCAGATCAGAATCAAATTTAATTATCACCATCCGGCCGCTCAGACGGTTAAAGCTCGCAGGCTATGTTTCTGTATTAAAGACGGAGTATAAAAGGGTAATAAAGTAACCCTAATAAACCCCGAAACGCACTGAGCTGCCTCGCAATAACCGTACGTAGACTAAACAAATGATTTTCTCGATAATAAAAACTTCACAATAAAAGCGTTCACGAAATGTCGGTCATTAAGTGTATTTACGCAGCGAAACGGATATAGGGGCCGTAAAAATGTAGAGCGGCTTATTGAGTCGTTGGCAACGGTCTCGGCGAGATCCGACTTAATCTATGGCCTACACGCCTCGGCGGGCTAATTCGGGACATCGGACGGCACCCCGACGTAAGAAGATTAAACTTGGCTTAAAAATTTCTGACAAATTAAAATTTCAACTCGAAGAACCGAGAACAATATTATCAAGATCGCATAAAGAACGTGCGTCCTTTGTATTCCATATTTACGAGCGTTGCGAAGGAAAAATCGTTTAGGTAAACACGAGAGCAATAAAAACAAGCGGGCGTGCAATTCGCATTCGTGAGCAACGAACGTGAACAGTATTTAAAACCACAATTTATTCAGTTACTTTATCGTTAACACATGAGTTTACACTAGCCAGTAGCGGCCAATTAAGTCGGTTGAAAGGCGAGGCAATAATAACTTTATATGGATTAACTGTGTCAGATGCATTTAGAGATATAACACGGAGCGGTCTATCGCTGCCTGGCGGCGTGCCTAAGTCCGCTTCAAATGCATAAATTATTGCTCTTGGTGAAATTTCACTCAGGGTTGTACCGCCTTAGACAGCAATGGCAATTAATATATTTCTCGATAACAATGAAGATAAAAACGTTGTTGAGCCGTATCGAGCGGAAGGCGAACCGAGCTTAAAGCACAACGCAACAGAAACCCATATTTAAGTTCTATTGTTGTACACACAAGCGCTTTTTGTTGTTCAACTCCAAACACGAACTGATGCTATTGAAATCTGAATTGTTATTTCATTCATAATTTATCACTCTATCGACCTTTGTATTTAAATGTCTAGAAACGAATTTCATGTGGACAAGCTGAGATTAATGCGGTCGGGACCCTCGACGAATTCATATTTTTCATTATACTCGTACGATGATTTGACACAAAACATGCTCGTCATCACACTGTTTTCTATTAGGGTGTCGGTACAGAATTTAGAAGCCTTAGAGCAGATTTGAGCACCGTGTCTACTAAATCTTACACGATGTAATTGAGAACTTTCGAAGTTGGCCAAGTTCGATAAATCATGTATTTAATTAATGTTTATTTTAAAATACGAGTAATCATCGTGTTAATCAAGATTATGATCTGGCCGTCCCTCACGTTCAGCGGTCGTAACTAAACGCATGGTACCAACAAGGCAATAAATTCGAAGCCAATCGCCTTATGATTTCCTGCGGCCAACAATGCGATAGTTTGTCAGTTCTAGGCGGTTGTTAGGGCGCGTGGGCGTGGAGGGCCCGTCATCAATCACGCTCCGTGACTCTTTCAACCTGCCGGCGAGGGGGGAGGGGCGGAGGGGGGGAAGCAGGGCTGCTACACACATAAATTATGCCCTGTTTTTGTCCGACTGTCGACTGGAGACAAAATTTGTTAGCGACACTGTTAATTAATTACACGTTTCCATCCTATTAAAGAATCAACAGACATTATTTAAATTTCATTTCATTATAATTTATTTGATGCATTTATCATTTGGATTTTGAGAAATTTCGTTAATATTCAGTTGTAAAGTTCTGTTTTTATAGATAATGTTAATGATGTTGTGTTATTTATCGTTTTGCGAAATTACTTTTATTAGTAAATTAAAATGTTTTAATTTATATTTATGTTTACAGTTAGATGATTAATTGTTAATTGGAAAAGTGAATTTTAAAAACATTCTTGAGCATTACCACGGCCGAATAAATTAGGTACTATAACTTTCGGAATTTCATCCACATGCTCATCATCTTTCTCTACATCTTTACTAATATTTGACCTACAACTTTCTAGATTATTCGATGCAATAAATAAAATTCTCCCGCTAACCCTAGTAGAAAACAGACATACTTGATCATAGTCAGTGTCGGCACTGGCTGACGTTTTTATACAGCCTCTGTACGATGGATCGACACTGTCAGGTGCTTTCGAAAAATTGCTCGCGTTTGGAGCCCTTCACTTTATTTGTTGAACTAGATTACCTCTGATGCTGGAAATAGAGAAACAAGGACGCTAACCGATTAAGAGAGCTAAACGATTGTTTTTGTGTATTTTAGTTTCCATTTCTGGAGTTTTTGCATTGGTTACTTCTGATAGATCTCTATTGAATAGGTCTGCATTCTTGAAAGCCTATTTTATGCGAATGTTTTACGACACCTTGTTTTATCGCACTTTCCAATTTACTTGTAAACTTGGCAACAACAGGCTTATAAGTTAAGATTACAATAAGTACTTTTTATGCACCTTCATCGAGCCCTAGTATCGTATTATAAAATCTTTTATCAGCTTTCAAAATTAACTATTTCATTATCTACTACTAACTTTTTACCAAGACAAGCATAACAAAAGCATCGTCTTCCCCATCAATACAAACGCGCAACTCACACAATACCATAAAAAGGAAAGCTTTAAAAAAATTCAATACAAAACACGTTAAAGCTTCTTTTTATCCAAACACAATGAAAGATTAACAGGCACGTCAAGGTGAGAGTAATGAAGTAAGTAATGCGTTTGACAGCGAAGCAGCATCCACAGTACATCCTATTGAATATTTTAAAAGAGCGCACCCGTTTTGGGAATTAAGGGCTAGGATTGGCGATACGGAAGAGGCAGCTTTACTCAATAGACTTTTTAGTAATGCAAATAATGGATTTGCTTTGGACGTCAGTTTTGATTATGTTGTAAATAAATTATAGTTTTGTAAAGATTGGGATGTGCAAAATGGTAACGCGATTATTATGGGTATTGGGCAATCATAAAACACAGACGGATGCAACAGTAGGTAGACAGACGTCTTTAAAAATAAATCACTTATAATAGCAAAAACCAAAAAGTATCTACCTACCAATTCAAAAAGTTGGACGATAAATTTTGGTTAAGCTAGGGTAATAAAAATTTTCGCCGCAATGTATAAAACGGAAAGACTAAACACATGAACGGGCGAACATCCTTTTAAAAAGGGGTGAACCGCACAATGCTCGTTGTTTCACTGTGGAAATTAAACATTTGATTTACTAGACACATCCGTAGACGACGTGACATCCCGTGGGAACGACCCTAAATTTATTCACATACATTTGCCTTTAAAAATGTTCAACAAGCATTTCGCATTACGAAACTGTCTGAGTTATTGGCCACTGAATCTCGCAAGTCTTGTCAAAACATTTTACGCCACCTTTAACACTATATTTAAAATCTTAATTGGTATTTACGCGAGAATGTTTACCGCAAGCGTGGGTCGAGGAGCAAGCCATAAAACCTCAGAATGTTTTCGACAACAAATTAAAACGATCCTTAATGATTCAGACGTTAATGATTCAGTCAAAATTCCAAATATGTCTTCTTAAAGCAACGATCCTATCGAGATCTCTGTCCGGCTATAAAATGTTTTTATTTATTTCAATGGCGCTTTGTAAGATGTCAGATATAATGAATATATTACCAGTAGCACGGACGGGATATACTTTTTAAAAGGTAATTATTTAAAGAAACGATCCTCGTATAGCGATAAACAAGGCAGATAACAATACATCTCCGACAGCGTTCACGCATTCCGTATCCCCATCCATTACTGTTTCATCTTCAATAACACGTTTCTCTGAGGCAGAGACTACTCCTTCATTGTTTTTAGGAAAATCAACTTTATCTACATGAACCTAAAGTTCAACAGTCGAAACAATTTCATCGGCTTTGTGTGTGCGCTAACTCTTTCATCTATCATAATCGTTCATGCTGAAAACAATCAAGATTGATTTTTTTCCCAGTCCAAATCGGACCCTACTGCCGTTGTTTTAGATGAAATTTTCGCTTGTCGAGGTTGAACTATATCTGTTGGTAGCTAACCACTGTCGGAGGCGGCAGCGGCGTAACGAAGGGACCCACGGATCGTGGAAAATGACAAATGACATCTGCCTACCGCCTGTCAAATAACGGACAGATAATAAATGACCCTGATTGTTTATCATCAAATATCGCATATATCATTATCGTGTACGCTAGGAGTGGGGGAGGGGGGAGTATGATTAATACTGTTTGGTTTATTTTGAGACGGGCCCGTAATGCGAACACTTCGGGGGTGAGTTTTAGCGTTGTCATTGCGGGTTGATTACTTTAATGGCTACTGTGGTTATTAGATTTTTGTTGTACGTTTAATAGGAATTGATCATGATTAACTTGCTGAAAGCTTCATTTAGTCTCGGTTCATTCATATGACGGAGAAATTAAAGTAAAAGTTTGTTGAACTTTATGAAGTATGCATTAAAAATTTACATTATTTTCATCACCCGTTTTCTTCATAAACTGAAGTTTGCTCGAAAAAAATCGACATTGCACCCACGAACGATAAACAAATTTCCATATTCGTACACCATATCAATCAAGCGGAACTGTCTCATACAATTGTTTACTAACATGCTACCCAACATTTCCGTGACAGGACACATTGAGAACAACCAGCTCCTGTAAATGCCAATGGAAAACCACCCTTACTTCCACAACATCAAGGTTTCTATCAACATTTTGGTTGTGTCGTTGGTCTGGACAGGCGGTTGTCAAGTGACACGGAGCAAGCGTGAGTTGATTAATTCAGGCCTGACCTGCCTTCGATGTTTCTCGTGCCTTGGGAGTCGAGCGGTAATGAATGGACGCATGTTCTGATAGACTTTAGTTCGAAGCATGGTAGACGTTTCGATGTGTGTTTTGCAAACACGCCAAGACTGGGGAAGCAATTATTGTCGCTGGTATTGGAAGGACATTGTGGAAGATTCAAATCTACTGACGGCTGAAGACGTGTATTTGAATAAAACCGACTTCACACAAAAAAGTGAAAAATAACTAATTAGCTTCTGAAGTCGGTGACCTTTGTTTGATTGATTTCATACACGTCATAATTTTATTACCATTTATCCATTAATCATCTGTCGCATCCTAATCAGCATTTATGATTACTTTGCCTAATGCTAACATAAATAATAAGTCATATTTTTCAACCGACTTCCAAAAAGAGGAGGTTATCAATTCGTCTGTATGTTTTCTTTTTTTTTTTTTTTTGTGTTTTTTACCTCATAACTTTCGACTGCGTGAACCGATTTTGATGATTTTTTTTTTATTTGAAAGCTGGTGCTTCCCATGTGGTCCCATTTTAATTTGCTGAAGATCTGATGCTGGTCTTCGGAGATATACAATGGAACTCTTCAAAAATGTACGGCAAATCTGCAGTGATTGCTATTATCGCTTGTAGGTTTATTGTTTATACAACATCATGACGTCGTGACGTGAACATGAGTCGGTGACCTTTGTTTGATTGATTTAATTTTTTTGTCACCGACTTCAGAAGCTAATTAGTTATTTTTCACTTTTTTGTGTGAAGTCGGTTTTATTTTTTGCAAAAAAGTTTTTATTTTTCACTTTTTAGTGGTTCACAATATGTGCATACCCTTTCACAGCGTATCGGTGTGATTTTTTGTTATGAACTGGTGTAAACAATAGACAGACATGAGATTTCAGCAATCCCAGTAAGAGACACACATTTGCTACATTTAATGAGGAGTTCCGTTGCCTTTCTCCGAAGTTCTTCATCAGATCTTTAAATGGGATCACTCCGAGAAACTACTCTTTCAAAAACTACCCAAATCGCTTCTGGTGTGCCTATAAAATTTGAAGAGTTCTCTCTATTTCTCCAGGATCCCATTATCAGGATCCTGACTTGATGATTATGGGACCTTCTGGGAAGTATACCCTTTCAAACAATTAAAAAACAAAATCGGTCCAGTCATCTTCGAGTAATCGGGGAACATTGAATTGAGAACCTCCTCCTTTTTGAAGTCGGTTAATAACGACGTTATGGTACGTGACTCAAATATCCGGATAGCCTTTAAAAGATTTGGCCGAGGATCGGTAATTTGCTTCTAAGAATTGAAGAGTTCCGTTCCTTTGTCATGGATCCCATAATCAGAACCTAACCAAATTCTCATCAAACTACCCTTGAAGTGCCCTTGCCAATAAAATAAAATAAAAATTATCCCCAATAAATGGAACTTAATACACCTAACTGTCGAAATCTGGGAATATTGTACACATCTGCGTACCCCCTCAGAGCATACAGGCGTGATGTTACGTCATGATGTTTTATAAACAATAAACATTCAAGCGATTGCAGCAGTTACTGCAGATTTACCGTGTATATTTGAAGAGTTCCATTGTATATCTCCGAAGATCCGGATCAGATCTTCAGCAAATTAAAATATAACCACACGGGAAGCACCAGCTTTCAAATTAAAAAAGAATCATCAAAATCGGTTCACCCAGTCGAAAGTACTGAGGTAACAAACACTGTCGAAATCTGGGTGTATTGTACACATCTGCGTACCCCCTCAGAGCATACAGGCGTGATATTACGTCATGATGTTGTATAAACAATAAACCTACAAGCGATAATAGCAATCACTGCAGATTTGCCGTACATTTTTGAAGAGTTCCATTGTATATCTCCGAAGACCAGCATCAGATCTTCAGCAAATTAAAATGGGACCACATGGGAAGCACCAGCTTTCAAATAAAAAAAAAATCATCAAAATCGGTTCACACAGTCGAAAGTTATGAGGTAACAAACACAAAAAAAAAAAAAAAAACATACAGACGAATTGATAACCTCCTCTTTTTGGAAGTCGGTTGAAAAATATGACTTATTATTTATGTTAGCATTAGGCAAAGTAATCATAAATGCTGATTAGGATGCGACAGATGATTAATGGATAAATGGTAATAAAATTATGACGTGAGGTAAAGTCCAATGAATTATAGCTATGAATGTTAATAAATTGTTAATTAACTGAATCAGTTATGGGTTATTTAGAAATATGCGATTAAAAAGCCTTATTTCGGCTTCATATAAACCAACCTAAAATTCTGATTACGAGAAAAGACGAATAGTTCAATCTTAATAATTCTAAGATTGGACTATTCGTTTCGATTGGATTATTCTAACAATCTGTGATAATTGCTTAAGCATTTAAAGTCTCTTTAAAAAATCAAGAACAGAGTTCTCCCTGCGCCCCGGTAAATCATTTTTCACGAAAACCACCCCAATAAGGCGATACGTCAAAATCAGTGTTCGCGTAAATTTCGCTCGACACCGCACACCATTCAAGGTAGCTTCAAGTTATCAACTCATGGCTGTGAGAGAAGCGATTTTGAGGTGATGAAAATTCAGAGTGGATTTATAATTTAATATGATATTAGATGAGGTATTGGCCATGTCAGTGAAGAATGGAAGAAGACTAAGAGAAGGAAGAGAATGGACACGTGTTACACCAACCGCAAGCAGCATGGGACAAGAGTAGGAATAATTTCAGGTCATAATTATTAGCATTTAGCATCACTTGTTTGTTCTATATTTGGTTTACCTCCACATAAGCATAAAGTGGATACTGTAAGATAAGATAATTTAGAAAGAGAGAGACAGAAAAAGTGTGAAAACATCTACCAGACAATAATATTTTTAGTATACCTATCACTTGTCGAGATGTACTGGAACAGGCTTTTTTATGTAGAATTAAAATATAATAGAAAAGCAGTTAGTATTCCAAAATCACCCAAAACAGACATCTGAGATCGTATGAACTTGTAAAGTTCAAACAGCAGTTACATCAAATACAATTAGAAATGCACTAAACCGTGAACGAACAACACTACTTTATAGTTCATTACCCTCTACACAAAATAAGGGAATAACTCCATCAAACTTAGTTAACACCCCAAAAACAAACGGTCATTACATTACCGTCAGTTTAATCTACCTGTAAATAATGAACTGAGGTCAAAAGTTATGAGTCTAGTGCATGAATAATAACAGGGCGACAACAACTATAATTTACCTTAATAACCACATTAAAGGTGGTAACCTCAATTGCCTTAATCGTATGTTAGCAAGATTGTATTGTTAATGACAAACATTATCGGGTACTGTAATTATGCGGAAGTTGTGTTAGTTCCTTGTCATTTGTTTTTGGTTTGAATTCCTTTATCTTCATCATATTCTGTCTTACCGATTTGGGGGCCCCTCTGCATGTCTTTTTCCTCTATACTTAGTCTAGTCTTATCTCAGTAGTCGCCGTTTTAAGCCATATCATCTTATACACAGTCCATTTATAGTTGTTTTGGTCTTACTCTATTCTGATAGTCAACTAAATTCCGGACCCGGACCGGTCTCTTCTTAAGTGGTTGCCCATACGTCAGCGTAGAGAGCAAAGGGCGCTTACCACCTTGTTTTCTTTCCTTATTTCTCCCACAAATGTGCGGAAAGTGGGGAGCAAGGTAACTAGGGGACTAGTTACCTTGCTCCCCACTTTCCGCACATTTGTGCCAACCATAATAGGAGTCTGCGATCATCACATAACCGTGTTCTCTAATGGTGAATGAAGTCAGTGCGGTGAGAGGGGCTCACCGCACTGACTTCATTCACCGATCATTCTTTGTCCGGTGTGTTTCTCTTTGGAATGCGCTTCCCCAGGAAATCAGGAGGGCAACCAATCGTTTATCTTTCAAGATTAAAGTTCGAGAGTACATTCGCAAGAAACTGGCAGGGTCATAACAACAATAATGTTTTCTCCATTGTTTGTCTTTTTATTTTAGTATATCCGTGTTAATTTCGATTTACAGTAATACATAGTTTGATATTTATTTAAAGTATTTATATATATATATATATATATTTATAGTATTTTATATATCCTTGTAGTTTACCTTAGTATTAATCAAATTATTTTCAGATGTACACCTACCACTGCTTGTCTCTGCATCACCCAAAAGTTGAGTGGTAGAGAATGCCTGTGGCATTAAGTCCGCCTCTGTACTAAGTGTTAAATAAATAATAAACCAAAACTTTATCATTATTCTTTGGGCATGAAATACGAATAATTCGTTTTCACTGTTACTTTCAAAATATTTTGGGAATAGAACATTGTGAAAATTAGACAATATGTTAAAATATTTGTATACTGCGCAATAGATTAACAAAGCTATGATAATTATGCGTGCACACGAAAAGCAAACAGGCAATGAAATCGTTTGCCAAGTCTTGATCAAATACTTGCCCCATAAAACTTTATATTAGTCCAAGGTGATTGATATATCCACAAATATTATATGAAAGTCATGTTCTACATCAAGAGTCTATAAATTGTACCAGCGCATTAATTTTCAGAACGAACAGTAAGCTTGATAAATGAGTGTCGGAATTTCAAAGGGGCACAATGGAGATCTGACCCGGGACGCGTCGTTAATCAAAAAATGTCTATGACGTCAAGGTGAAAGATCGAGGAAATTTGGAGGTGGTAAGGCTGATGTTTTATTTAAAAGGTTATTAAGAAAGTGTGGCGGTGATGTAGTTGAATTTAAGGTCAATGAAAAGCAAAATGGGTGAGCAGTTAAAGTTTAATCTGATGAAATAGCAGTCAAAATCAGAGGTAAATCAAACGGCATGACTGTAAGTTACTTATTAAGTACCAAAGTGAACATTTTACAATATCTTATTATAGTTCCTAATCGCATCAACTGTGTAGCTGGCTGCGTTTTGTCCTTTGACTAAAAGTACGTGCGTCTTGCTTTTTCAATGTTATTCTCTAAATTCGTCTTCTATTTAATACGTTTCAAATCATCAAGCTCAGCACCTACCATTACTACCTTTTCTTACTATTCCTCATCCATCTTCTCTACATTCATTCCCACCTCCTCTCACTATAATAGGATCAGTTTCTATCTCTGTCTTACCCTCCGTGTCGAACCGATCACTGTCAGCTTTAATGCGATTAGCGCTTGCAAGCAAAGTTGGAACTTCGAAGCCTCGCGATAATGACTCGAGAGTTTCTTTGAATGATGTGTCAAAATAAGATGTCTTGGTTGATGTATGATGTGTGGGGTTTATGAAGTTTTTGCTTTGGATTAAATCTGGCTGATATTTGAAGAGACAGTGATGTTATGTGTCTTGGAGAAGGATAAATTTATCTCTTGTTGAAAGTTATAACAACTAACTGTTATTTGTAGTAGGAATTCAGTTAGGGCAACCTAATTAAAACCTTAAATGATCTAAGATACTTCCAATGCATCATAACTATAGTTATAGCTAAAATGAAGTTTTAATTAAAACTCACAGAGGTACACTTAAAGAGGAGAGAGAGGAGGCTCAGAGTTAGCTTTTCATTAAAGTTCAGTATTATTGAATAAATATGAAAGCTCACGCACATTTTGAGCTGAAACTCATACTAACTAATAGTCTAGAACGCATCCCACAAATAATCTCATTAATACTCAACACCAGCGTATTTGATCGGTTAACCACAAAACTCATTTCGAACAGATACTCAAATGCAAATTCAGCCCATCAAACACAGAGCATATTGATGCTCTGTGAGGATTGCCTCAAAGGCAATGCGATACACTCGAAAGCAACTCCAATATCGATCATTCGAATCGTGAAACTTCAATTGATAGTATTGACTTTTTACGATCGAAATAGAGTTCTGTTTTATTTATTGATGCCGAAGTTTCCTGGAAAATCGTTGTTACCCAGCAAACAGGATGCGGGGCGAATAAAGTTGGACCGGATACGAAAATCTCTCCATCGACAAATTTATGCAGTTGTAAAGGCAGATTTATACTTGAAGAGGCGTCGTGTGAAGCCATAGAGACTCACGGACTCGTCGGACAGCGAACCGACTTCAAACGCATCGTGAATTTCATGACAAATTGTTGTCTGCGTGAAGTTTATGTTTTGTTTTATTAAGCGAAATGTTTGTCTAACTGGACTTGGATTTATAGTCTAATTTCTTGGAAGAGTATTGTTTTTACTGTTGTGTTCCTAGTTATCTTTCTGTTGTTATAGAATTATTATGACAGTTGTTATCTTTTCATGTTCAGTAGTATTTTATTATAATTTATTATATGTGTCATCGTTTTCTTTAACTACTACGTGAAAATGTTTACAGGCTAGTTTAGTAAATATATTTGTTTACAATTTTTTAATATTGGAAAAGAGGCTATATTTCAAATAATTTGTCACGGCATCCCAAACTTTACCAGCCGTGTGTCCCAAAACGATTTTCATGTCTAATAACGCATGGAGCTCTTTATGTTACGTTGAAAAATTTATTGCAAAGAAAAAAGTGACATCAAAGAAACACTGTTATGTTCACTATAAATGTAAAGTCGGGTAATAGTTTATTCTCGCTTATTTACAAATCATCAGAACTGTTCATCTGTATAATAAATTCACGGAAATAAAACTATCTGATGAAATTATCAAGGAAATGGCTGACGTGGAAGTGATTTCGATGGTAATTTACTATGTTTCCATCTGGGCGGTAATTCTGAGTAGGTAGAAAATGTTTCATGCTTGAAGATGAAGAGCAATAATATTATGTTATGGATATTTATGTTAGTTTTTTTTATTATTGTGCAACTTATTCGAGCAGAAAATCAATTTTAGTTTTGAAAAGTTGGGTCTCAAGCCACCCGGAAACATAACTTTAAATCTACTTTTCTTTAGTTGCAAGAAATAATTTTTACCTTACTTATAGCAATTATTGTGTCCATACCTTTGTTCAAAAGATTTCGGTTCGTTTATTTTATATTCCTGCGTTTTGTCATCAACCGACTTCTAAAAAGAGGAGGTTCTCAATTCGTCTGTATTTTTTTTTTTTCTTTTTTTTGTGTTTGTTACCTCAGAACTTTCGACTGGGTGAACCGATTTTGATGATTCTTTTTTTATTTGAAAGCTGGTGCTTCCCGTTGGGTCCCATTTTAATTTGTTGAAGATCTGAGGCTGATCTTCGGAGATATACAATGGAACTCTTCAAAAATAGACGGCAAATCTGCAGTGATTGCTGCATCCGCTTGTAGGTTCATTGTTTATACTACATCATGACGTAACATCACGCCTGTATGCTCTGAGGTACACAGATGTGTACAATATACCGAGATTTCGACAATGTTTGTTACGTCAGAACTTTCGACTGGGTAAAACGATTTTGATGATTCTTCTTTTATTTGAAAGCTGGTGCTTTCCGTGTCGTTCCATGTCAATTTGGTTAAGATCTTACTCTGATCTTCGGAGATATAAATGGAACTCTTCAAAAATACACGGCAAAGCTGCAGTAATTGCTGCAATCGCTTGGTTGTTTATTGTTTATGCAACATCATGACGTAACATCACACCTGTATGCTCTGAGGGAGTACGCAGAAGTATACAATACACCTAGATTTCGACAGTTAGACGTGTAAAGTTCCATTCAATGGGATCCCGGAGAAATAGAGGTAACTCCTTAACTTTATAGGCACACCAGGAGCGGTTTGGGTAGTTTTAGGCAGAGTACAATCTCGGAGTGATCCCATTTCGATTTGATAAAGATCTGGTGTCTTCGGAAGATAGGCAACTTAACTCCTTAATGAAATATGATAGCAAATGTACTGGGATCGCTGAAGACTCACGTCTGTCTATTGTTTACACCAGTTCATAACAAAAAATCACACCGATACGCTGTGAAAGGGTAAGCACCTGTGAACCACTAAAAAGTGAAAAATAAAAACTTTTTTGCAAAAAATATAACCGACTTCACACAAAAAAGTGAAAAATAACTTTAGCTTCAGAAGTCGGTGACAAAAAAACTAAATCAATCAAACAAAGGTCACCGACTTCTGAAGCTAAAGTTATTTTTCACTTTTTTGTGTGAAGTCGGTTATATTTTTTGCAAAAAAGTTTTTATAGATTAAGCGGTATTTATCTTGAAGGACACAGCAATTTCATCAATTTCAAATTTTTATTGCTAGGCTGTCAACTTTTCCTTCTTAAACTTACCTTCTACCAGTAGACTTTTACGACTTTTTCGACCTACTCATTAATTGAAATAACTTACTGATCCATATCTACAGGCTCAACTTTTTTTACAGTCTCAACCTCCTTTGAGTCCTGTTAGTCCTCCATTTGATAAACCTTGCGTCTTTTTGTTAACACTATGCATCAAATACACACAAATACACACTACACAGTACCTACCAGTTTATTTAAAAACCATATTTTTAATTCCGCTTCGCTTCCAGTTTTCATAAAATATTTACCTCTGCGAAAAAACACTGCAATCAAAACTAAAAAAAAACTCAAGCACAGAGTGCAAATTGATAAAAGTAAAAAAAAACAACAAAGAGCACGGAAACTCCTGACAGACGATTCACTTGTTTGTTTCATTCGACATCCCTTTGAAGAGTTTCAGTTGAATTATGAAACGAATAATTCAGTACATTTTTCAGTGATTCACGGTATTTCGCATAAAATCCGCGTTCGAATAAAATAAATATCAAAGTGAGGACGACTTATTTGTTATTTTATTCGAGTCCTGACTTTGGGGAGTTGATTAAATTAATAAAATGTATGAGTTTTTGTAAAGTGGCTAGTTATAATATTTGTGAAGCAAATGAGTTGGGTTTTACAATATTATTACGTGTTAATTTTTCACTGAAGTGTGAGAACACTTTTGGTTTGTTCTTAATGAGACGCATTTTTTTTTTTTAAATCCTTTGTTTGATCTAAGACTGTTTTGCAGTGTATTTACGATTTTAGACTAAGGTCAATTTATTTCACAAATCTAAAGGGTGTAAAAAACCACATAACGAAACCGAAAGCCACTATTTCTCCCCGTCATGAAGATCTTTTTTGTTCTACACCATACCATTTTGATATTTATTTATAGTATTTATATATATTTATAGTATTTTATATATCCTTGTAGTTTACCTTGATATTAATATAATTATTTTCAGATGTACACCTACCACTGCTTGTCTCTGCATCACCCAAAGGTTGACTGGTAGAGAATGCCTATGGCATTAAGTCCGCCTCTGTACTATGTGCTTGAAGTGTTAAATAAATAAATAAATAAATACCTGGGAACCTTCTAGTTCCGGAGATATTGGGGGTCAAAGTACCAACTTTTAGACAAGTTTTCTTTTTAAAACAGTTTTTTATTGTAAGATTTTTAAACACCTTCAAACACCTCCACGACCCCCGCATTATTCAATCCATCTATCACGCAATATTTTGCGTGCGTTACATTGAGTTCTACCACAAAACATGATTTTACACCCCCAAAAAAAAGTCGTTACCCAACAATATTTTTGAAGTTACTTATTTTGATGTATAAAATGTTTGATTGACGGCTTCGTGATGAGGTTGTTTACACCTTGTATAATCAGTGTCCCAGATTATTTTTTTATTAATCTGGGACAACATGCTATTGATACCCAAAATAACATTGAATATATTAAATCAATACACGGAAATGCATTCTATTATACTTTCATTTTGCATATTTTATTAATTCCGAATAAACAAACAATAAAATGTTCTAGATTGTCCATTTAAATTGTCAAAACTAATTCTAAAGTCTTGCTAAATAACTGGTAACGGCAGAAATGATTCTCTTACCGAATTAATATACATAATGACTTCATCTTTTGATTTCTATCGTTTAAATTAAATGTATACTTTCGTCCATTTATTACAGCTTTCTCTAAATTTAGGGTGAGACAACCATTACTCGTTTTTTGAATTAATGTTATGAGTACCTATTAACTTTTAATTAATCCTCTTAATTTGTTTTTGACGTTCATGACGTAAATGATTGGGGATTTGTGCTTGTTCAACATTTCCTGTTACTTCTTTTGCTACTGGTATTTTTATTAATTTATTAAACTTTCTACCTACACTCCTTTGTCTTACAAAGTATTAAATCAGGCATGTTGTATGATACTTACCCTTTTAGTACTTTCTCTTTCTATTTAATTTATAAAAAGGGAATTAAATGACTTCCTTGACGTACTACTTAAAATTCGCTGATAGTTTTGTTATTTCCCTTTTTAAACGTGTGCCAATCATTTTTTAAATCAAACAAACCAATCATAATAATAATTTACCCAACCAACGAAAAATAAACAAAAGCCAATCACAGGTGATCTCACTTTACAAATAAAAATCGACGTTCACAGAAACAAAGCAATTATTAAAATGTATGGTAAACACACCGATGCAATTTACACTCCATTAAAAACGAAGAAAAATAAATATTTTGATTGCAAACAAAAACTCCATCAAATATTTAGAATATACTTGAATTCGGCAAGTCATTAAATTCTTCTGTTCCGATGGAGTCGCTTTGCATTCGTTTTGTTTTGACGAAACAATGGAGTCGTTTGAATAAATGTTTGCAAACAGTCTTATTGAGTGCGCTCGAAAGGGGTATATCGATATTTCTGTAGTTCTGTGTTTATACTTGTTTGCTTTCAAGGATTAAATCTATGCAGGGGGTATGGATGTATTGGCACAACTCAAATTGTATTTCATCACCTTTGTTGGTATCTTTGAATCAAGGGCTCTGCGTATTCTATTTACTCAAGGGATTTCTAATTAATAAATCTGATAAGGGATCAAATCGAAGGGTAGTAATATTAAAAATTAATTGGTTTCCTTATGGATCGCTATTATTATTCAACAAAATGAGATCACCATTTTTATGTTCAGTCTACTAGTAGAGTCAGCTGCAATTGCAGTTTAATTAACGGTTGGTCGATTCTCCACGTGACCTCCAACTATTCAACTCATTGTATCTGTTTAGCTGTTAAAGTCAAATGTGACATTTCTACTTTATGTTTATTTGTTTTTATTTCTTGTGGCCGGTGTTTTGATTTATTTTCTTACAAGTGTTTTAAATTATGTTTATTAAAGAAGCCTGTAAAGATTGCAATATAAAATAGTGCTAATTGAGCAAATTTCCGCTCTAATTCTCAAAGGAACTGTCAAAATGTTGGCAGATTACCGCGTAAGTCAGTCATTGATTTGTCATTATGTACGAGACTACTATTATAAGCTATTTCTTTCAATGCATAATGACGCCATGATGTTAGTAGATCACTAAACTTGTCAAAATGAACAATTATGAGATCAATGAAAGACTATCTTGACACTATTGCAATAAGAGAATAGGGGCCCTGGTAATCCATTAGTGAAAGGGAGGTAGTTGATGGGATTCCTAGTTCGCTTAGTGATCGAGTTGTGCCTTTGTGCACGACCAACCTACGCCCACGAGTAAGGCTATGACGATCAATCACCAGCACCTCTTCACCTTTTAGTTTTTCTGCCGTGTAGTCTAAACGAGTCGATTTATCTTATCACAGCTTGCTATTATTTTGCTGTGCCATCTCATTAATGGCTACATTGTCTCGTTTCATAAAGGGATCCTATATAATTATCTTAGCCTATCCAATAAGACTGACGCTCCAAGCTTCATAGTGTTTCCATGAATTCAAGCTTACCTGCTAATATTGCTTAAGCTTTAATATTATATTACTGCCGACTCTGTAATTTGGTCTGAACCTAACTATACTCTATAATCAAAGGTTACTGGAACATGTTCATTTATTATTTACCAACTTCTACTACGTCATTGATTTGAGTTTAGTTATTGTTGCTCACGAGTTTTCTTGTAGATATCATAGTAACACTTTACACTAAAAT
The DNA here is from genome assembly GCA_950022955.1 of Xestia ashworthii. NCBI lineage: Eukaryota > Metazoa > Arthropoda > Insecta > Lepidoptera > Noctuidae > Xestia > Xestia ashworthii. The sequence goes on from OX465557.1 coordinate 1,687,470, forward strand.
TGTTAAAAGGAGCTCATGTCTTGATAAGCTTATTCTTTGTTCGGCCCACTGACTTTCGTCCTAAATAACAAAATCCTGGTTTGTTAATATGCTTCCTTCTCCCAAAATATATTTCTTTTTATTTTATTCCCACCAACCGCTTGGATACATCTTCAGATTGAGCCGTTGCGTTGGTCCGTGGATCGGTGACCAGCCATTACGTACCGAGTGTCCTCAGTACCTAGGAAAGCACATCAAGCTGTCGGTCCTGGCTGTCATTTGTTGATCTTTGACAGTCGTTACAGGTTACAGTGGCTCAAAAGTGTCACAAACAGACAAACAGTCTTACCAAGGGGTATCGTATTAGACTGAAAGCCGACCCCAACGTAGTTGGGCAAAGGTTAGGCAGATGATGATTGAATGGTATTTGGCATAAACCTAACACTATTCTCTCTGTTCTAGAAATCTTCCAGGTTATTCAAAGTTTCCGACACCTCACTCAAATATCTGCTAATCCCACACCACAGCCAGCGAGATATACGAAATTGAGCCCCAGCCACTCTTGCGCATAATGTGCACTAACCACACATAATGCTAGGGTTCTGGCGCGCACTAATCACGATTATAATGAAACATGATTGTACCTCAGAAGGTATTAACAGAACACATATAATTTGTGTGATGATGCCTCGCGGTTAGAGGTTGAGACTGGGGGACCGTGTCATCTCGTATGCTTTTGTTTTTATGTGTGATCTTGATGGTAAAAATAATTCAAATAATTAGAAATATTTCTTTTTATACTATTAAATACAACTCTGCCGTAACCTTCGGAGATTACAGGTGCGATGTTTTGTGAAGTCAAGGTCAAAAATCTTATTTGTAAAAGGAATGAATAAGAAGTGCCTAATATTTCTAATTATTCATTCGTTTTACAAAAATATTTTTTTAAGTTACTTATAATTATGTTATGTATCATTAGCGTATTGCCATCAGAGAAATTACTGATGGAAAAACCCAATATCAATTGGCCCGACCCGGGAATCAAACTCAAGACCAGTTGCTCAGCAGTCACAATTACGACGACCAGACCAACGAGGTAGTCTGAAGTCAAAGTCAGTCACTTCACAAACTATGAAAAATTGGTTTAATCTCGCAACATTTCCACAAAATTAGTTAATACTCTTGTTCCTTCCCATCTTCTTATTTCATCTGCTGTGCAGTAGCTGCCGCTGCGGCTGCGGAGAACCTCAAGCAGCGTACCTTATTGGTAACTATACTTTCGAGCCGTTTTGGGTTGAAACTCTAGGACCGTGGGGTCCGAGTGCTCACAGCCTTTTCAAGGAAATTTCTAAACGCTTAATTGACACTTCCCGTGACCCTAGGGCTGGCTTTTGCCTTGACCAAAGGCCTAGCGTTGCCATACAGCGTGGTAACGCCGCCAGTCTCCTTGTAACATTACCAGTTGACCAGCGTTGACGCCATTTTTTAAGTAGTTCGTTCAAATAATCTGACAACCAGTCTTACCAAGTGGTATCGTATTACCCAGTATTAACTGGGTTGAGGAGGTCAGACAGGCAGTCGCTCCATGTAAAATACTGGTATTCAGCTGCATCCGGTTAGACTGGAAGCCATAAGGCTAGGCAGATGATGATATAAGTAGTTAGTTCAGTCTATTTTAATTTATAATTGTTTAAAAATTATTATTACTAATAAATATACTCGTAGTTCCTTGTTCCATACTGATTAACCTATGCCCTTATCTGTATGACAAGTTCAAGTACAAAAAAACGTGTTAAAGTAAATAATAAATAAGTGGGAAATTGATAACGTACTCATCATTACATCATACAAATGTAAGTGTTTTTATTAGTGATCATTAATTTATTTGTTATTGAACTCAAGTCAATTAATTTAAGTTTTTTCAGATTCGTAATAATATGTCTTTTTTTTTTCTCACCGGTTCATTTTGTATGTGTCTGTTAATGATTTTATTACTTAATCATGCAAAAACTAGCAGCCATAAACGCCATTAAACGTTTGCTTCAATCACAACACCTCCATACATTATTAAAGGTCACACAGTATAAAGGATAATAGGTAGATAATTGTTAATAAAATATTTACTTCTATTTCCGTCAGTGCATGCAGCGGTTTATCCTGACTTTGCAACAAAGTAACAAACTTATATTATTCATCAAAGTATGTAAGCAGCATGAATTTTCTTTGAACTGTTCGTTTGGAAATAGTAAGTAGGTTCTGATTCGTATCCTGAAAAGGCAAGTCATGGTCATCGATAGAAGAGGGGCATTATGCCTCCTCCTTTTTGTGCTATTCCTCCCAAAACTGGGCGAGTTTCAACCGCACTCTTCTAAATCTCATACACCCATCTGGCTACTGTTTAGCACAAGTAAAGGATTTAATTTTAAACGGTGAATGTCATGGGTATGAGTTTCAATTTGTAAATAAAACTCCTATTTAGTAGAAAATTATCATAAGCGAATCAACCGTATGTAATCCTAGCAACAATATGTCCAAACAACTCAACAGCGTATGCAATATAAATCTCTATTAAAACTAATCACGATTATCTATCAAACAGCCCAAGAAATACTCGATTCTGATATCCCAAAGTCGATTTAACAGTTAATTACGTCTGCCTATCCACTGCACACGTAATAGGACGCACATGATCAAGTAATTAATCAACGCGCCGCCACCAATTACATCACATTTGTACTCGAATAGACTCAATAAATCTTGAGAAAAATACCCATACCGATACCGATCATCGATACCGATAACGAAAGATTGTAAACATCTTAAAATCTATTCGAGTAACGATTCTTCGTGAATAGATCGCCGTGAGTTATGTTATGACGTTCCATTTTTGAATTTCGTTTCTTTTTTTCTGTAAATGCATCGTGAATTTGAATGTTAGTGATGTTCCATGATGAAATTCCACCTTTTATTTTTAATCGATTCTGTTTTACGACTGTACAACGATTCTCTAGATGAGGTTTATGTTTAAATAATTACTCCTTCAAGTATTATTAACGTCTGTATTTATTGGCGGCAATAATTCAACGTTTTTATGTTAAAGACGGCGTTTATTGCCGTCTAATTAATAGATGTTATTAATACACGTATTCTTGGTAATTTAAATAGACGCTGTGATTGTTCAAAATGATGTTTATTAAATAAATTATAGTGTCTATCCATCCATAACTACATACTGTGTATCTATAGGTAACCAGTCACTACTCAATTTAAATAGTTTTTAACCTGGAAATTTTTGTTCTTCATGAAATTGTGATCAACCGATCCTACTAATAAATAAAAAGATGTAAAACATAAACTCATTTCAGCACATAGCCTTGACAATTTATTGAAAGCTTTAAAATCTTTTCGTGTTTACAATGACGTTTTACAGATTCATACATTTTCCATTATGGATTTTTTTTCACTTATACTTTCTTACTTAGTCATTCTGTGTAGGGTTGTGCCAATTTTTATACTATCAATCGCTCATTCTATCGATTGTAGTACACGGTTCGAACTGTGTGAGAATAAGCATCCTCTCCCAACAATATCGACAAAGATTACAACGTAATTATAGTCTTTACGAGTATAACTTCGTCTAAAGTAACATAATAGGTCATGAAATTACTTCCCACAGCTCATTATTTGCCTGTAATTACCAAAGATTGACTGCTTTAAAATCGATAAATGGTGTAGAAAGCTCGCCAGGACATAAATCTTCGTTCGTTAGAAAATCATTTCGATTTAGGATTTAATGTAGCAATGAAAGTAGAATTCTTCATTGATGATCCGGCACGGAAACGTTTAAGGTGTGTTAACTTGTAGAAATCAGAATTCATTGAAGATAGGAAGAAAGATATGAAAGTGGCAGTGCCCATTGCTCGCAGAGCGGATGGCCGATGGGGCCGAAAAGTTCTGGAGTGGCGACCGCGAACGGTTGCCCGACTCAGCTTATGAAGTAATATCCATATTATTAACAAATAACTTGTGCATCAAGTGGTGACCGCGAACTGGAAGAAGATGCGTTGGAAGACCTCCCACTAGGTGGACCGATGACCTTCACCAGGCCTGGTGAAGGTTGCGGGAATCCGTTGGATGAGAGTCGCACGGGACCGGTCAATGTGGCGACACTTGGGGGAGGCCTATGTCCAGCAGTGGACGTCTTTCGGCTGAAATGATGATGATGATGATGAGGAAGAAAAATAATGACAGCCTCGACTGCTAAGCATGCGGTCCTGAGTTTTGTTCCCTGGTCGAAATACCGAGAAAGTAGCAGCCACGGAATCTGGGTTTGTGGTGTGTTGATGTCAATATGTAGGCTCGCTTTTCATGGGACCTAAACATAACTGGCGAAAGGTCGGTGAAGTATTAGTCTCACTTCTGTGTGTTAGGTTATGTAGGAAGAAAATAATGTAGTTAGAATACTATCCACAGATGAACGTTGGCCCAGACAAGTATCAATCGGTTTCAAAGTTTTTCGTGTTTCTACAATGACTCTGACCGGATTAACGTAAGATTTCCGGAGCGATCGGGAGCTTAATGATAGGTATGACCCTTCATCATTATTTGTCGCTGAAAAAATGACACTTTCCCTAGCCCTCTTGGCTGTAGAAATGATAAAATGTTGACCTATGTCTATGTCGCTATGTTATAGAGGCATTTTCAAAAGTATTATGTTAAATGTATTTTTATCAATATGACATAGGCCAGAGCACTAACCTGGTGCACCTGGTTAGTGATCTGGCTCTTTAGGGCTGAACTGAATAGTCTGAACTGAATACTCTAAATACCAGTCACAGACAATCCCATCAATAAACATCATCATCATCTGCCTTGCCTTTTTCCCAACTATATTGAGGTCGGCTTCCAGTCTAACGACTGACGGAGCGACTGCCTATCTGACCTCCACAACCCAGTTAAGACTGGGTAACACGATACCACTTGGTAAGACTGGTTGTCAGACTTTTTGGGAAACTGACTACTTGTAACGACTGTCAAACATAGACAAATAACGGCCGGGACCAACAGTCTAACGAGCTCTCCGAGGCACGGAGGAAACTTGGTATGTAAGGATGGTCGCAAATCCATAGACCAACCTAGGCAAGCACTGCTTAACCTAAAGATTGGCCTGAGTGGCTGTTATTATTTAGCTGGAAGCTCGACTGAACTGCCTAGGTATGAACTCTGAATACCAGTCACGGATAATGCCATCAATAAACACAACTAAACATTATTGTTTGAATTATAGGAGCCTCGTAAATTAACCTCAAAGTAATCGACCTTTCCATCGGCGAAACTAAATATTTGTCAAACACAAGGTTCTTAACAACCATAAATATCTTTACGACATCTAATAAAAGGCAATTGGCAGAGGCCTCTAATTTATCATGATGAAACATTCACCGTTGTCAGATTGAAAGAATAATTAATAATTATTGAGTCCCGAGTGGTTTGCTGGGGTTATTAAATTATAGTGGACATGGATTAAAACATTTATTAATGTCATTAAGTATTGGCGTTTGCGTTTCCCGAATGAGGTGTGGTGTGATTGGTGGCTTTGCGGTGGTTCGTTTGAAGATAAAATATTGGTGGTCTACCAGGTTGCCCGACTCAGCTTATGAAGTAATATCCATATTATTAACAAATAACTTGTGCATCAAGTGGTGACCGCGAACTGGAAAACGATGAGTTGGAAGACCTCGCAACAGGACAGCAGATGGACCGATGACCTGGTGAAGGTTGCGGGAATCCGTTGGATACGAGTCGCACGGGACCGGTCAATGGGGGAGGCCTAGCAGTGGACGTCTTTCGGCTGAAATGATGATGATGATGAACTTGTGTATCTTGTTCTAACTGGCGAAATGTGGGCCGGTATACTATTTTTAAGTGGAAGTCTGCCTAACTTTTCGGTGGTCTTTCACAGTACAATTGGTTAAGGCGTGATGTTGTTATTTAATCATTTATTTGATTTACAATATTTGTTGATTTTCATATAATGCCGTTGCCGACACCTGCAATTACTTTTTTAAATGATCTGAGACACCAGACTCCATCATCATACCCAGCCTAAATACTCTCTCTCTCTACTGCCTCTTTTTGTTAATGTCAATCTTCATGAGATTTCAAACTTAGTCAAAGACATGCATCCGTTAAGGTTAATCTCGTAATCTCTCAGTTATCATTTCCAAATGACAGCCGGGAGTCCGGGACCAACGGCTTACATGCTTTCCGAAGCACGGAAGAAATCCTGTAGTAATCGGTAGTTAGTGTAGTTACCCATCCACACGGCTTAACCTAAGGTTCAACCTATGAGTGACTGTCATAATTTAAGCCACGTTTACTGTTAACTTAAACAAAGTGGAAATGCATCAAGGGGGAGATTCAGATCGAAAGGCAGCTGGTTCAAACAAGGGTGATTAAGACAATAAAATCAACCCAACAAATTACAGACCAAATCCGAGAAATAAACCAGGTTTATTCATTCATTAGCATTACACTTCGCTTCTTCATTCCCAGATAATTAAAAGCACAAACAAGAACAATATAAAGCTAAGATTACAACAGAACTGTAAATTAATGCCCAATAAATTGAGAGCAATCACCGTGTAGCGACAAGTGGGGGCAATATAAAAACGCCGGCGGCAGAAACTTTGATATAAAGTTTAATATACTACGTGGGGACAGGGTTGTCAATTAAGAATTAAGTAACGTAAACTACTTTTATACAAGTGTAGGATACGGCAAAGTGAAGTCCGAAATTCGAGGTATTGAAATGGCAAGCTTTGAAAAGTCGCCAACATATCAAGTTACCATAAACTAGCAAATTTCTCCAAATGGTTTTAAACCCGTAATGTTGATGGTAAAGTTCAAAAACGATCGACACAATTTGACAGTTTGTATTGATGCGTTGACGAGTGTACCTACTTCAGTAGACAGTTCATATTGACAGTTTACAAGCATTTGTTGCGTTACTAACGTCGATAAATCGACAATTTTAAAGTCGAAAAGCAATGGCAGTTTAGCAATTGCCTTCAAAATCTTTCATCTTGTCAATCTTGATGATTGAAAGTGTGAGGTTATTTGAATGCTTCCAAAGTCATTTGTCATTTTAAAAATAGCACACCTCGTAGTAAAATAACCCATTAGCGAGAACGGAAGTTTGAGAAATGTGCGTAAAATTATAGATACAATAGTATGAAGTGTTTTTTAAGACACTTATGAGTCAAAAACGTCAAAAGTACCACCGAGAATTTACCCAAAGTTGACAAGTGCTACCAAATAACTATGTAGATAAAATAACTTTCTGAATAGTCCTTCTATAAATGGTGTTGTCATTAAAACATATTATTATAACTACGCTAATAACTTACAATTCTTTATCTCCGTCCCACAAAACCCGGCAGCCCTACATAAATGAATGGCTTGATACCGCGTAATATATCGCTAGTTATAATTATTACTTTACGGCATAAAATTAAGGGCACTGAGTTTATTGGCGCACAAACTACTGTTTCACGTTTATCGTATGTCTGGCGTGTTATATTCGTTAATTAAGCAGCTGGTTAGCCCACGGTTTTATTGTATTAAAGGGTCAACAGGATTAGATAGGGTTTTGCTTTTTGTTTCTTCTCCTATATTGTTAGCATCTCTGTGCCTACAGGATATTTATGAATTAACTGTCGCAGCAATAGACAAACATAGAGTGAAATTGTTCAATATCACCACTCGCCTCTACTGATACTGTGAGCCTGCGTTATCCCATTGCTGGGTAAAGACCTCTCCCAAAAACTGCCAGTTGTTCCTAACTTTCTATCCTAGGCTAATGTCCTGCATTTATCCCAATTAAATTTACAGTCAGCATGTCTTCTTCTTCCGTAATTGTCTATTAATTGCCATCTCAGTATTCATCCCCAAAATTATCATCTTACTCAGTTTATTTATTGCTTCTCCAATCTCCCCGACAGAGAGGAATAATCCCCACGCGGTCTTGGGCATTTTCTTTACGGATCGCGTATGCTCGAGCGTATCTTCGAGGACGCGCGAGCATTTTTTCTCAAGTTCAAGCATTTGTGCACTTACTTTATTGTAATAACTATAAAGTTTATTTTCAAGTGCGTTAATAAAATCCTCTCCTCTGCGCTCCGTTCTATCTGCCACCATTTCTTCATTTCCCTTATAAACTTGTAGTGCAAGACTGAAAACTTGTTAAACTTAAAATGTCACTTACGGTATATCTTTCGTAATTGTGAACGGTGATCGCTTAGAACAGTGTTTGAAAACTTGTTTGTGCTACGATGCAAGATTAATGAGATCATACCAATCAAATCAATTTTATACGACAATTTAAAAATGTCCGCAGAAGTTTGAATAATATACTTCTATTCTTTTCTATAAATATGCCTCGAAAGACCATCTAACGACTGACATTTTGCATGCACATTACGTTTTGTAATTATCAACTCCTATTCCTAAAATGCAAATTCGATATTTGATAGTCCATCATAACCATCATGAACCGTATTTGTGCTCTCGAAATTACGGTCTAATAATCGTGAAACTTTATTGGCTTGTCAAATGTCAATCGTGCCATAATTTTGTGCCGTAATAATTATGTAACGTGTCATTAACATTGCTGAAAAGTCTCGCACTGAAGTGTCACAATTTTATTCAATGTTTTGTAGTGAATAGGGTAGACGACAAAAAATCTAATTAGTCTCTCAGTTAGATTATCAAAAAATATTTGACTCGTATTTTTTTCTTTTTTCTTTTGTTATGTAAACCAAAATTGACGAAGATACGACGCTTTTAGAAATCTCAATACGTCACGCCTTGGTATAATGTTCAGTGCATTCTGACGACACGAGCCCCCACTCCCGGATTTTTATGCGTTTTATCTTCGTCAATATTCATTGATTTACAAAAGCAAAAAATACGTGTCCATTATTTTACAATACACTAACTGACGGACTAAATAGATTTGCAACTTTTTGATTCTGTCGTATGTAAAGTTTAACTTTTAAATACACATTAACATATAAATTGTAATTAGTCTGTCTGACACTTGGGGAGGCCTAAGTCCAGCAGTGGACGTCTTTCGGCTGAAATGTTGATGATGATGATGTCTGTCATAGGTCATTTCCTGTTGAACTATTTCAAGGAAGAATTTCCTAGTTTAATATTTGTTATTCGTTGTAATGTTTTTTTTTTTCTAATAATATGTTGTATGCACGTCATTTCCCTACGACAAATAATTGATGTTTCATTCTTTTTCTTTCTTAGTTTCTTTGGTAAAATTAAAAAAAAAACTTCGTCTTGATAAGTAAGTAGGTACAGTTACTAACAATGGCCATCAATACCAGTTGAATACCAGATAATTAGTGTTATAATGACTTCATTTTACGACCTCTTTTTGTGTGTGATCTAAAGTTCAACTCTTAAATAGACAACTTTATATGCAACTCACAACAGTTGCTCTCTTTAATGCGCTGTATTAGGTAATGGTTTCATTCAGCGATTAATGTTTGATTCACCACTAGCAGTACCTACGTAGTAATTTTCCACACTTTGCTATGTACTTTTATTAATACTGCCACTTCACACTAATAGGCAAGCCTGTCTATAATTTTGTATCATTCCTTTTCGATTAAAAGGACTAGTTGGTTCCGACCTTTTTTGTTATTAATTTGAAGATTAATATAAGTATAAGGCTTTGGCATAGGTATTTTGATATCGTATCAGCTGTCAACCTACTTCAACATTAGGCACCAATAATAACATAAATATTCTGCAAATAAATACATACTATAATAGCGAAAAAATAACGTCGTCAGAAGCATTATTAAAAACAATATTTAAAAAAAAACTGAATTAGTATTGGCACCTACTACTACTTATTTTTTAAATAATAAATTAGATTTAAATGTAAGATATGTATTTCATAATGTGTTTTTTTCCATACATTTAATGGAATAAGTATAGTCAGAAAAATAAATACTTAATCGACTTTAATAAATACCTAGGTAAACTTGCAATAGCTTAGAACAGTACAGTAATAAAACTTTAATTAGAACGTTATTAAGAGTTATAAAACCGAGTATTAAACTTTGCAAGAATCCCCTCTCCTGCCCCTCCACCCTCCTTCCCTCCTTCTATCCTCTGTCTTCTTTGCCCTGTCGTAAATTTATTCTTTAGTGATGTGAAATGTTTGTGCCATGGTTTTATTGTTACTTGATGTATCTTGTGGTTATCACTACATAATATAAAACAAAGTCCATCGCCGCGTCTGTCTGTCTGTTTGTGATAAACTCAAAAACTGCGGCACCGATTTTCATGCTGTTTTCACCAATGGATAGAGTGGTTCTCGAGGATGGTTTTAGTTTTTTTTTTTTTTGAGGCGCTGGCTTCAACTAGTTGCAAATTAGTTTGGGTAATCGCACTAACGATTCCATTATCGTACAAAGAAATTTATGGTGTACTACAATATTTTATGGGTAACTAGATTTTGCCATGGTTTCGCCTCCTTTTTCTCCACTGGAACATGCTAATGGTATAAAAAAATCCGTGTGTAACATTTCGTAATGGGACCTTAGGATATAACCCTAAACTAAGTCATAGTCTAGCTGAATTTCATCCAAATCTGTTCAGCTGTTAAAGCGCTAAACTGTTACTGACACAGGCGGACATACAAAATTCCGCATTTGTAATATTTTACTATTAATATGAATAGTTTTTATATTCTATTATTAAATCAAAACGTTATGACTTAATTTAGCCATTTTTGTAATAAAACAAAAGTTAACAATTCAATTAACTAGTAATTTGTTTTACACTCAAGTAATTAAGAAATAATTTGACAACATCCTGCAGGTTTTTTAAAGCAAATTCGTCAGTTTACATCATCTTCATACATATGTATACTTCATATAACTTCTCATATATTATGTTATTTTAATAAGTTTTCCAATCTCAGTTATTTCATGTTAAGATATTTATCGAAACGTTTTATAGAGAATAGCCAATGGCTAGTAATAGCCAATGGATAGTCATGTAGGACTTTATTTAGGCTTGAATAGGACATGCTATAAAAGCTTTTTACATGTCGTAATATACCCATTGTAGGATTTCAATCCAGCCATTAAAAACTTATCTTTTCATGGACAATGTAACATAATAACTTCCATTGCAACCACACTGAAAAAAGTATTGAGTAACAGATAACAAACAATTGAGTAACCTATTACATAAAAATAGTGACTACATAACTATAGTTCCTAGTAGACAAATTCAGTTTTGTTATTATTAGTTATGTTATTAGTGGCTCGACAAAAATGATTATTTCCTAACAAATTTTTAATTCACGTTATACCAAAGTGTAAAAATAGCCACATTATTTGCTAGCGCGTACAAAACCGTTTGGTTAAAACTTGTTCATGTGTTTGGTATTGTTCAGTTATTAGTTACATCACTTTATTATTACTGTAACCAAACTATTTTGTTATCTGTAACTGAACTTTCCGGTTAAAAGTAACATAACTTTTTAGTTACTAATTAATGTTTTTTTATAGGTTATAATAGGTTTTTAGCTTATAGCCGAAACTAATATATGTAAGTACCTAAGTATAAGAAGTTTCAGCAAGATATAATTATGCATTATATCCTTCCTCAAATCTTACCAAAACTCCTCATATACTTAGTTACCTACTTACTAATTTCGGCTACAAACTTGAGATCTCTACATAGAATAAGAAAAATAACTTTATTTGTTACAATTATAATGTATATTTATGTATCAAATCAATTCATTTTAGTGTGAACTTATATTTACACTACACTTGCACTTAACCTAGCTATACACACTGGAATAATATTAAAAAATATAGGCTTCCGCAGATAGTCTGAGATTCGTTCAGGGTCATAAAATCCAATTCTCAAAATGTCCAACTTCCAAAATGTTCAATCATTGACAATGTGGTAGAGTTTCATGAGGCGGCAGCGGCGTTTTCTCTACGCCGCGCGCAGGGCAGGCAGACTGTTTTCTCCGCCGCGCCGCGTCGTCTGTCGGCGGCAGCTCATTTTTCAAAGTTTTGTGATGTTGCTTGATATACTATATTCATGAAAATTACAACTACTGTTTTACCACTGCACAGATCACTGGGGACACTGATCTTGTCCCACAACAACTAGAACTTTCAAAAAACAACGCTAACCACGCGGCACACCGGCTGTCTCGCCTCGCAAAACGAAAAGAAGAAAAGAATACAGGTTTCAACAGGTTCCATTTGATTTGACACAACACTGTCAGCAAGCGGAAACAAAACGATTCGTTATGTGCAGCATAACTTTAATCACCACCTAATATATTGCTGTGTTATTGATGACCAAAAATATTCTAGAAACAACATAATCAATATTAGTTGGTCTCAGTCAAATTGTTTGTTTGTTTGTAGTAACTTTACAACACAAATCTCAACAATACTTTACAGCTAGATACAACCTAATACCAGAGTTGAAAAATAGCAACAAAATCGATTAAAAATAGATTTAGTTGGGTTAACTGTAAGTCACAGGTGTGTTTAATTATAACAAAACATGTTATGTTGCATAGTACCGAAATCGAATGTTGTATTAGATAACATAAACTTTGGTAGTTTTCAACCAACTCAAATAGCTAAAATATTTTTGTAAAATGCAACAAAAGCAGTTGATCAATACGTAAATGAAATTCGTTTGTTAGTTAACAAGGTTTGGCTATTTATCAGTTAACTCAACTAGTTCTGTTAAATACTTTTTTCAGTGCAAGTCCAATTTACATTCACAAAATTCTCTAAAAAAACGTTCTAACATTAATCAAGTTATCAAAGAAATTATCACTTTAACTTTCAACGTTTCAATAAGAAGGTAAGCCAACCAATTAAACTAAACAGTTTTCTTTAAAGAAACAGCGTATAATTATTAAATTCAACTGTAAATTTTATAAGGGGAAATTAAGTTATTAGCTAGAGAAACAAGCTGGCGTTAATTTATACAGCTTAGCTAAATAATGCAAGCCCACATTTCGGTATCAAGGTTCAAGACAATTATGAGGGGAAAGTCGGGAACATACTGAGCATATGTTACAAGGCAGCCGTGACGTATTTGGAGCGTACTTGTTGCTGGTGGAACAAGATGAATGTTCGGGATACTTTGTTTGAGAATGCTACACAATGACATGATGAAAAGTAAAAGATGAGGTATGGAACCTCTGTATGTGACGTGGGACAATACAAAATGATTACAAAAAAAAATGTTTAAAAAAAACTAACTTCGAAACGTGCAAAAAAACTAAATTATAACCATACTAAATGGAAATAAATTAAAGTACATACGAGTATTTAAAGTACAATAAACCAAATTAAAACTCTGTTTAACAAGATTAAGTTCTAACCTTTATTTAATTGGCTCATACAGCTTGCATGGTAACAACAAACGGTCGCCATTAAATCTTAAAATCGAAAAATGTAAAAAGGTTAATTAAAAAGCAAATTAAAGTTACGAGAAATTCAATTAAGGCTGTCAATTATTTTTTTATTAATAATTTCGTTTAACACAAATGAACCGTTATGCTGTTTGCCACAACGTAACCTAAAGATAATTTCGCCAACACTCGTTGTCTGAGCGACTAATTATAATTGTATAGTTATATAAATTAACGTGGTTGAAAATCATGAAGAAATCTACGATAGGCGCCTTTTTATGGAGAAATTAACCGACAGTGACGAGTAGGACAGGGGCCATTACTTTATAAACGACGTATGTTTACGAGGCGGAGGCATACTTTAAGTTCACGCTCCTTTTATTTTACGAGGTGGGCTGTACTTGTGTTATTGACACTAGCTAACTTACCAACAATGTAAAGTGAAGTTAGCTTTCGCCTAGAACACGATCTTCTTCTTTATCGAGTGACTTGGTGACAGAGTTTTTGCCTCTGACTTGGCTTAACATGCCGTCGAGAAATATCTCTCAGGCATGCTGCTGGTTTCCTTGCGCTGTTTTCCTTCACTGAAGCAAGTGATAATCTACACTAACATTATAAATAGAAAAAATTTGTATCACGGCTGTAATACCAGGTTAATCACAGATGTACCTAATAGTACACGTACATTTCGCCTGTTACGTTTAAGTCCCGTGTAATATGTGCCGAGCATATTATTGTTATCAACCAGGAACAAAATTAAGACTCCTTGGCTGATACTGAGCTGGGGTTGCGGGCCTCCCGGGTTGCGGGCCTGTTCGAAAGAGATACCGCGGCCCCGGAACATAAAGGGCGAGGAAGGAACATGGATGGGTTTTAGTCAGTGAAAGTCTGACACTCCCTCCCGCTCCGCCCAGAGTGGGAGAAGTCATTTGATGATTTCCCATCCTAAAAAAAAATAAAAATAAATGGCTGCTACTGAGAAATTCTTGATGAAAAAATCCAATAACAATTTGTCCGACCCGGGAATCTAACCCAGGACCTCAAGCTCAGAAGTCGCGATTGCGACCACAAGACCAACAGGACTCATCAAGTAAGTAATCGTAAATAGTTTAGGTGGTTCTTCATCTAATCCCTGTATGCAATTTAAAAAAAAAACAATTTGGTATGTGAGCGTCGGAATTCATCAACATCATCATTCTAGCCGAAAAACGTCCACTGCAGGACATAGGCCTCCTCCAAGTGTCGCCACATTGACCGGTCCCGTGTGACATTAGCAGCCAGCGGATTCCTGCAAACTTCACCAGGTCATCGGTCCACCCTGTGGGAGGTTTTCCAATACAACGTCTTCCGGTTTGCGGTCGCCACTCCAAGAACGACCCCATCGGACATCCGTTTTGCGAGTAATGTGGCAAAATTGCTACCAAAATATTTTTACATTTCAATCAAACATACCATTATAATTTTTAGACCCAAAAAAGCTACAAGGTTTACGGTTGTTACAATAGGCACGCCCCATGCAGAGCAGTTTTCACTTACAAAACCACATCTAAAAAACTGCCAGTACTCAGTATCCATAACCACCCGTATGGCATTAGTGCAAAATCCCCTAGGAAAACTCGTGAACACCACGAGCATATCAACATAATAGTCGGTCATTAACCGATAAACAAGGGACCTTATAGGGGAATATGTAACAATTACCCCAGACATCCAGGGCGAGAAATAATTAAACTAAATTTATTACAAGGCGTTTTTAATGTCCATCAATTCGGTAGCCCATTATAAATGGCTAGTTATGTACAGAATAAATTATGGGCATTTAAAAAACTGTCATTGGTGACGCTAATTGACAAGTTGATTTATTACTGCAATGACATTAGAGGTAGTTCTATCGTAATTGTTTTATGTGAAGGGTATGTAACAGCTGCTAGTTAGTTGGTAGTAAATTGGAAGAATTATCATCCGTCCATCGATCATTTTTGATCCACCCCATGTCTTCTTATCAGTATGCAGCTCCCAAGTTGCGCCACCGCCATCCATTTCATAGTTATAAATGTAGTTTTAAATTAGATTGCATCAACACCTGTCTTGGGAGTTGGGAGTCCACCCTGAGTATTTGCTGTTTTATGATGTCCTCTTTTAGGAACTTATCGGTTCCAAGTACCTTCCGTCCGTCCCGTTCTTAAAAGGTGCTAAAGAGATTGGAAAACGAAATTACTTTATAGTCTCACTCTCAAAATAGAGATAAAACAGCAAAAACATACTCACTAGTGCAAATAGACATCCTACCTCAAAAGTCCATTTAGGGGACTTCCGGGGTCTTCACCAGGTCATCACACCACCATATTTTTGTCTTTCTAACGTTGTGCCTTCCTGTAAGTATGAGATCGTCACTCCAGAAGCTTTCGACCAAACTTACTTTGGTGAGTCATTAATCTACTTCACATTGCATCATTTTCAAATGATGACTAAAGACACATCACACTCAAACTGCATATAAATCAAGATCGTGGCCCGACACGTACTTTAAATAAAAAGGCCACTTCCAAAGTGACTCTTTGAATCAAATTTACGACATGACAACATAAAATATATGCCCGCCAATACTTCAAAGTTGTCACCTCCGAATTAGAATGTCGCCGAAATAGGACATAAAGGTGCAGACGATGTGCTCTCAACCCCGAAGGCATTATGCGACGTTTACGTGACTCCGCATAAATCAGATGAGTATAAGAAACAATGCAGAAATAAAAACATCGATCGTGAGTTCAGTTTGTGAGTGTTACGTTCCGTATAACTTTAAAGAATTGGGAAATACATTACTGTAGTGCCACGAAGATAAAAATATGTCATTAATGTAGGACAAGAAAGAGAAGCGAAAAAATACTCAATGGCCAATAAACTAGCACTGGTTTCAGAAACGAAATTAAACTCTGACAGAAGGAGCCTTATGGTGTTTGTAATTGTAACAGTATCAATAAAACTTAAGTTACTCTTTCTGAAACTGTAAATAGTGCAAAGAAAATAGGCAATAGTCACAAACCAGAAATTAACTGAACAACACAAGAACAATCTTTTTACTCGTCTCTCTAAAAGAACCCACTAGAAATCATAATACCGAAAACGCCAATTTCCTCTGCGAAGCCTATATTTCAAACCACATAAACTAACCTACAGCGTTCACCCTTTTCAATTACGGAACCTTAAAAAAACAATGCAAAATGGCGTCGGTCGGCCGTTTGTTTAACTGCAAATGGAGTTCGCGCTTCGCCGTATGCACATATTAATTTTATTGCCAGCTCAGACGAATACTGATTGCGGGGTGCCAGGTTTTTTGATGTCCTTGCTTTTGTAAAAGGTGTATGTCTTGTTGGAGATTTATGTCGTGATAAACATGCTGATTGGAGTGAAAGTATTCGGGGTAGAGGCTGTTGAATAGTTTTCGCTTGCACGGTGGTCGATAGTGGCGGTTTTGGTAAAAAATATTCGAAAATACCCTCACAGTAATGCAATGGTTGTGAAATCTTATTTTCTAAATTATGTTAAAAATTCATGTTTACTTCGTACCTATTTACTTCTCCAAGTATAATAATAATATGCCCTCTAGATAGCAAAACTATCTCACACTTAGTCATCAAACACCTAAAACGTCCTCATTAAGAACACATAGTACATAGTACGTCGCTTTCTGTCTATTTCATTGACTTCCAGGTTCATTAAATTAAATCAAGACTCGCTGCAATAATTCCAGGGCAAATCTGCTTAAGCTTAAAATTTGTAATAGCGCCATCTATCGCTCGTGGCCGGCAAACGTCACACATATCATGTGCACGCGCACCCATCAATTATACGTACAAAACGAACAACATACAAGAACAAAATAGATTTACAGAAGGTTCAGTACTTAAAACATACTGTTAGAACCCACAAAAAATATACAATTCGGCTAAAATGAACAATTTCAAATCAATTCAGCCGCGAATTGCATATTTTCTTTAATAACATTTTCTTTTGTTTCAGGCTCAATATATGACAGTTGCATCTAGTATTGTGTAAAGTGGTTCTTCTGCATCATTTAATGCCAAGTTAAGTACAAAACGAACAGCGTGCAACTGCTGCGGCCCGCGTGATTTACTGCTGCCCAAACGACTGCACAACATTGTTGAACTAAATGAAGACTGCACACTTGATGGAAAGAAAATAATTGTTTCAACGTTGCAGCTTTTCATTTTGCCGCAAAAAAGAGAGAAAAATAAACTTAGAATTTGATTGAAACCACAAATCGTTATAACAAGGCATACGGCTAATAAACAATAGACCTACATACATACAAAGTACATGAACTCCTGTTTATCTAACAAAGTATATTTTGCTATTTTGAAGAAACATAGTTCACGTGATGAACGCTAGGAGGTGAACTGTGACGTGGAATCTGCTAGATTAGTTGCAGGAAGCACAGGATCGGTCGATGTGGAGACGTTTGTTAGATGCTTAATATGCTAAGGTCCAGCAGAGAAAGGCTTTTGGCTGAAATGATGACGATGATAACTTACAGACATAAATGATCAATCCGATAGAATTAAATAAATAAATATAAATATCGCTAGACATTACACACAGCGCCATATAGTGCCACACTAAGCAAAGCTTGTGTCGTGGACACCAGATAGTTGATAAACTAACTAAATTACTTTTTTGTTTGTAAATACATATGTACTTATTATACATATAAACATCCATGACTCGGAAACAAATGCCCAAATGTTCTTTCGTTTCACTGTGCGATGGATTTATCTGATCATATCGCCATGAAGATCATAATTTTCGATGGCGTTGAAGCAGTTTTTAAATTAGCCTTTGATTTATTTGACAATCAATAAAAAATCCTCATTTTGATGATTCATTACAACCCCAAGATTCTAGACAGAGTTACTATTCAATTAATTAACTCGGCTGTAACTTATTAACTCCAGGCTCTCATCAAATCTGATGAAATAGTTCCTAGACAGTACAGTTTGCGACGACCGACGGTGCTAGGAGGCAACAAACTAGTCTTACTATGATTCACGCAGCCCCATGTATGCGTGTGTTAGTTAGGTAATTATTCGCGAAGTGCCGACTGGCGGCAACTAAGTGTGATTTGTAGCTGAGTTTCTGAATCTGAATTGGAGATATACCTGCAAGTAGTCATGTCTTCGAATGGCAGCAGAAACTTTATTCAAAATCAGACAGGTATATAGGCAGTCTCTCCATGCAAAATATTAGTATTCAGCTGCATTCATTAAGACTGAAAGCTAACCCAAACTTATATGAGAAAAGGCTAGGCAAGATGATGATAATGACCTCATCTCAATCACTCAAATTCATACAAAAGTATACAAAGTAGTATCGACCAAACATTACTGTAACGTTGCGCCTGTAAAAATACTGAAGACTGCAGATAAAAATTTGAACCAATAGATGAAATGTTTACAGCAACCGGGATTAATGATGAAAATGGAAAGCAAGAGTTGAATAATTCCAATAAATTTGGGATAACACCTACTGAATCATCTTCGATATTTGTAGTGTTCACATAACTCACATCAGACATAAACGAAAACGATGTTACTGGTAATAAACATATCATCATAGTGCATTTAGAGCTAGATGCATTTAAACCACAAATGTTTAGAGTTTCTGAAAACAAACAAATGGACCGTATTTTCTTTTCATAAGTAAGAGCAATCTACTTAAAAGACGCATAAACACCATTATTTACGTCATACCATTCACAAGTTTTATTAAAAACTTTTTGTTTTACTTTTATTTATTTTCATTTTGATCTACAAATCAGTCATCAGCATCTTAGAATTCGTTTTTTAGTAGACACGCTCTCTAATTCTCGAAAATGCATTTCCGTCATAAAAATATCCCTCACATTTCAAACACTTTTTCACTTCCATAAAACATTCAAAAAGCTCAACACAGTCTGTCGTCCTCTTAACAGTAGGACATTAAAGTTAATAATCACACCACATCAATCGTCGGTTCAAAGAAAACCGTTGCAATTGGCCTTTGAGTCTTCGCTCATTAGCGCCGCGGCTGACACATCAAAGAACGTCACGTCACTTGTCACATACGTCGGTTGTCGGGCCCTGTCACCATACGTCAACTGTCACGTGTGACAGCCCCTGTATGATTAATAGACGAACTGATTATTCGGCTGTTTTTTGTTTTTTTTTTTTGAGCTTTTTGTCAGCAAAAAAGCTGTCGAACGTTTGTGTCGTGTGGAGAATCGATATTGAAATGTTAGTACAATGCATTTTCATCTGTTTTTAAGGTGGTGTGTGTGAAATGTATTTCAATCACACATTTATTTATTACCTCGTAATTAAATCAATTCTCGTTACCATTGCTTTCATTCCAATACAAACTATTTGTTTGAAATTCAAGAAAACACAGAATTAAAACGAGAACATCGACAAGCTACCCCGACGTTGTGCATCACTAACAGCGCTCAGACATAAATTACTTCAAAAGTGATTTACTCGCGCCATACAAATCGCCGTCGACTAGTCGTTGCGGCCCGTCTCCGCCTGTCTGTAACGTTCAAAGGCCCTGACTGACAGGTGTGAATGATGGTTGACTAGACGCACGTAGACTGACAATCGCAATCACCAAAGAGCTCCACCGTTTTCTTTGAAGATAATAGTTTTGTTTTTGGTACTTACATTGAAAACCGTTTATTTTTCTAACACCGCTAACAAAACATTAGTAAGTAGTTTCGGGAAATAATGCAATACTTTTTCGATTCAATGCAAATTGATTTTTTTGTTGAAAGATTATACTTACAGACGTAAGTTGCTGCTTCGTAATTTTAAAATGTTTTAAAACATTTCAAAGGTGAAGTCATTTCAATCGTTTTAAACCTCTAACGTTCGGCGTCTTTTTTATCGTGGCCTCTTGACGAGCCTGTCAGGAGCATAACTCGCAAAATAAAACACGTGCGGAGTGGCAGCCACAAATCACATTTTTTAATCGAACTCACGTCTCTGTGCAGCGACAAATGCAGACCAAACATTAAAAAAGCCTTAAACCCTTTGGTATAAAGTCTGAAATCGTTTAAATAATTGGTGATTTAAAGTTTGCTGCATTTCAGTGTGCAGTCACGTCGCACCGCGCGGAATGCTATCGACATCCGCTAAACTATCGACGTTGGCACAACACTAATTGCTCTTTTTGTGCGCCCCGTTTCTCACAATGATTTACGTAATGCTCCTACAAAGAGTGTAATCGTATCATTAATGCTTTAAAATGACTTTAACGGCCCATTCTAATGATTTAGATTGATTACGGCAGCGAAGAATAAAAGCTATTCATAAAACATCATATATCAATGAGTCCAGTGTGTATGCCTCACGTCACTGTAAATTGTTATTTGTTCAGAGTAGCGACATTTATGAAAGATTAGATTTATTCGGTACGTAAATAACGTAGATAAAAATAAATCAGATATTTGATTGGAAAATAAAGGGCTATTGAAAAAGATACATGGCTGTGCGTAGAGCCAATAAGCAATGAGTAACGTAATGGTGATCAATGCTTTGATATTGTTGTATTGGAAGAATGAGGCATTTACCCTGTTAGAATGGTAACAGTCTGAAATTGTTTCTTCTGCGTGTTAGTTTCGTGATAAGTTACATTTAATAGATACACTTTAAAATAAATATACATTTAGCATATTATATTATAAATTCTTCACCCATTTTTATACCTACACAATATTTGAAAGGTGCACACGTACATGTTAAAACACTGTAATCGCGTTAACAACGCAAAATGTCAAACAATTCATGCCTAAAACAAGCGTAGCGGGCTAATGTGAGCGGACCTTTACGCTAGTGCCGTCAGTAGCACATCGAAAAACTGTCGATAAAACATCTAAATTAAAATAGTGGTGAAAAGATGCATTTGTCATGTAATCGGCAAGATAAGGTAACTCAATTAAAAACATATTCCTTCGGCGGCTTGGTGTAATTAAGATAGCAAGTGAGCATAGATTATGGGAATTACGACGTGCGGTTATCTGTGACAGGGAATGGCGGGAAGCGATTTTCATTTGTAATTAGTGGCGCCGTTGAGATAAGGCTTAACTTGTATTTTGAGTACGTCAATATCTTGTATCGTTTTGGTAAAGTGAAGATGTTACTTGTGATTTAGTTTCTCAGGTAGGAAGCTGTTTAAGTGTCGTTTGTTGAGTGTTGATAAGAGGACGAGACGCTGAGAGAAATTGTTTTGCTGATACGCTTTTAACATTATAAATCTGACTTTACTTCCGTGATCAAGAAATGTTAGACAGATCCTTAAAAAGCCATTTGAAATAAAAACTGTGCCAAAAGCTTTAAATATTTTTTTTTATCGACATGTTACACACATCACTAAACATACAAATTTAAGGTAAACGGCCCAATGACACGTCGAACACGTGATCTCGATTCGCTTAAATAGCAGCAAATTGGCTCGTTGTCGTAATATTGATACTAAATATTGATAAACTAAATTATATTGACACGCCAGTGTATGGTACACGGTTAATGGCCGCCAAGGTAATTAGTCTAGTCATGCATGAGGAATAATTATGAACTGGTATTAGAGGGTGCTAATTTATTTTAAATATGCACGTGTAGTTTGCTGATGACTAACGTAATTTGTGTAGACGTAGTTGATTGACATGTTGCTTTAATTTTTATTTCCTACTGGCTTTATGTAACTTATATACAAAACATATCTTTTCCTAGAAGCATTGGACACAAATATACAATCCACGTAGATCGTTTTATCACCACTACTCTCAAAACGGTGCAGCGGTGTAGCAAAACATAATAAGGTCTATTATAGGATCAACAATTCAAAGACACGTCGTGACGTCTATCAACCCGCACTAGACAGCTAGCGATGTATATTTCCATCTACAGAACGCTGCAACAATATTATGTTCCCAGCAGTGGAAACATAATAATACTTATTCCTCAAATCCCCCTAAGAGGGAAAAGTGTAATCTAAAAAGAGAAGTCTAGAATTCGCCCTGATAATCCGCCTAAGGAGGTAAAATCCATATTAGAAAAGGTTGATTTAAAACAATTTAGTGAAATAGAATTTCCGTATTTAGCTAAGCAATGATGTTTCTAATAATTACTAAACAGCCCAGTTTGCCGTCAATAAGACTGTTCCTAACCACACAATAAAGTACCTCCCTCATCTATTAAATTCACAACATCTGCCCACAAACCCTATTTCTGAATTAAACACTAATAAAATGTCTTCTAAGAGATCAAGACTATTAACTCCAAACCTTGGCACCAAATGAGACCAATTTGCCAGCGGTTTTCCAGTCACATATCGGTGGACTTTACAACTATTACCGAGGGATAAATCTGTAACTTTATGTCGACACCCGTTATCCTCCGACTAAGCTTCACAAGTTAAGATAGAGTTAGATTGGATTGAGGACAACTTGATTAGGTGAATAAGACAAAGATACTGTTGTAATTCTTGTTGTAAAATATTGGATCGTAATCGTCGTCGTTGGAGATAAAATGCGTGGTCTATCGATTCAAATAACTGTTGGGAACGCAATCTACTTAGTTTGATGTTATCTAGTCGGTTTTATGGTGATATGAACTGCTTATTTTATTTGTAGAATGCCAAAAATACTGGAAAATATTTGTTTGTTTACAGCAGTGTATAAATAAACTGAGAAATTGAGTTGTTACCCTGGCTGGGAATAGGCTACTTTCCACCATCAATAAATTACAAATCTATTTAGTCCGTCAGTTAGTGTTGGAAAAATAATGTACTTACAAGTACTTTTTTGTTTTTGTAAATTATTAATTCATTGACAAATATAAAACGCATCAAAACTCGAGTGGGGGCTTGTGACGTCAGAACGCACTAAAAATTATAACAAAAGAAAAGAAAAAAAAGCGGCCAAGTGCAAGATGGACAACCCCCAAAATTTATCGTTTTTTTTCTAGTTTTGTGTGAAAATCTTAATGCGGTTTACAGAATACATAGTACCTACTTACCAAGTTTCAACAGCATAGTTCTTATACTTTGAATTGAGAATGGCAATAAAGTGGCTGTCACATACGGACGGACAGACAGACAGACATGATGAATCCATAAGGGTTCCGTTTTTTGCCATTTGGCTACGGAACCCTAATTGCTAAAATTTCAACCGCAAGCCGGTAACTAGACACGAGCACCTGGGTATACATAAAAGGTGTAAAAAAAACCTTTTAACGAAGCCGAAGGCCCTTGTTTTCCACGTCATTGCAATCAATCAAAATCAAAGCATTTATTTCAAGTAGGCCAGTTACAGGCGCTTTTGAATTGTCGAAACAAAGATGAAAATTAAATGTAGCTACAGTCCCAGTCACAAAACATAAAAACTGTGAAAGTACTGTAGTTGCCCATTCCCTAGCGTAGATCTCTATGGAGAAGAACAACAATGTAGCAAGATGTGCACGATAAAAGTGTCCGTAGTTAAAACAAACAAAAACCGTTCAAAAATAAAATAATTAATTTAAAAAAAAAGCCGTGGCAACCAAGAGCTGACCAGTCCCAACCGACAGCGTCCGTTCACGAACATGACGCATGTATCAGCACCATTCAACTCAACCATTTTGAAGGGAACTAAATGACCCGACATACGCGCCACTATCAGCGGGACATTTGAGTGAGCACGACATACTCTTAACCGCCAGGGCACATTCAAGTCAAAAATAAAAACGTAGGTTTCCAGCGAATGATATAGCATGATAATAGCAATAATCTAGTTACGAAGATATTGGGGGTGGGAGTTTTTTTAAATACAAATTTGCAATGTATGTATTACTTTTACTTTGAACACCTCCACGGCCCCACACTTTTCAATCCATCCATCAGCACAAATTTTTGAGTGCGAAACATTGAGTTCTACAACAAAACATAATTTTATTTTTCACCCCAAAAAAAAGTCGTTTCCGAGCAATCATTTTTGCGTAGTTAAAGTTACTTAGTTTGATGTACAGAATAGGTACTTACACCCTGTATAGAATATTTACACTGTTCATATTCTTATCACTTTAAATAAAAAAAACAATATTATAGATCATTTTGAATTACTTCATTGTTATCCTTGATTTTAACTGCAGTTTTATATTGTTTTAATATTACATTAAACAAGTACGTAAGGTAGGTAATAAAAAAAATACAGAACAGGTTGGATGTTATGACCAATGCTCATTAAATGAGTCAAAAAAAAACTACTAAGCAATAATTATGAATTTTATTTGGGACCTCGATAAAAAAAAATTAAAACGGTGTCCGAACTCCGAACCATACTCAAAATTACTTATTATAGATTCTATTACCATAGCCATCGTATTCGTAGTCAACATGGCGGTCATGGCCACACTTTTCTTTAACATGCTGTATAAAGTCGGCTTGAGTTACCAAGACGCGACTATTTCAAAAATTGCAAGATCATAGTGAGTACGAACATTTGGAGAATATTTCACCCCACTAGTATCCGCCTAGTGAACGAAACCATAGCGACTTGTAATTCGACGTCAACGCCATCTATCGAGCCTGTTGTCAACTTTACGCGGATTAAAATGGCTAGTTAATATTTTCGACTGCGTTTTATAAATATAAGTACCTACTACCTGTTATGATTTGTGTATTGTGTTCAGTTTTATGATAAACTGAAATCATGAGATGAAAGATGACGATATTATGGCCTCAAAATAGATATCAATGAAGAAGTCTTGCACCAATACGATACGAAAGGAACTTTGGCAAATCGTCGACGAAAAAGAACTCACGATGTTTTTAAGCAACTTCTAAAAAAGGAGGAGGTTATGTAATCTACCAGCATTTTCTTTTCATGTGTGTACCCCGATTTCTGACGGACTAATTCGATTTTTATCAGTAGACAAGCCTGTTTCTTTACTCTATGTGGGACACATGGTAAGTTCATAATTATACAAGTGTTGACAGAAGGGTGTTCTGGTAAAATTGAATGAATTGTATGTATGGAAAACAAGAAGGTTGCATCCTTCACAAAATTGGCAGTGGAAACAGGAAATTGTCTCCTATGAAGGCTGTATCCAACAGTAAGATGTTATGTGCCATAAATGTTAATAATAACACATATTTATACCAGCATGAGCAATTGCATACTATATTTATTCACGTCACGGTTTATAGTATTCCCGTTGAAATAAAAACTGACTCATCTCGCGCTCGGACCACACAATAATATTTATAATTCTTCTCAACCACCAACACAAACATTCAGATAATCTCTTCGACTTTTTTAACGAATTCAATACCTTCACCAAAACTTTAAAAAATGTAACCATTATCACACAATACCTGTTGGTTATTCCATTACGTTAATGTGAAAACAAAAAACGGTAACAGTCGATAAAATTAATTAATTTTATCGATAAATTATTGCACAACACATGTGTGTCGGCCGGACTTGTCCCACTTAAGGTGACATGTCAAAGATTTATTTGGTATATTTTTACGTAATAATTTCGAGGTAGTGAATGCAATAATTATGTGAGAAGCGGAAATTGCAATTAGCGGTATGTTTACCGGTAAAAGTTTCGGTTGTTTTTTGCTAAGTAGTGTGACTAAAGTGAGGCTAATTATGATGACTCAGAGTTGGCTTGAGAAACAAAGTCTAGAGTGTGAAAACTGATTATTTGTTAAGATTACACGAATTCTTTCAGTTAGTTATGGATCGTGAGATTTAAGATACGGCTTAAGCCGTAATTGTGAAAACAATTAAAATCCGTTCTTCTGTGGACTAGTGGTTGTGGATTTCATAAAAAAAAAAAACATTAACATGATGTAGAAATCTTCTCGTTTAACTTTGCTCTTCCAATCTAAATTCTGAACCAAACATTCCAGCTCAGAGACTTACAAGCATAGATTTTTTCAAATTTTGTTGTTATGTAAGCGTATTTAAGGTGTTATGATTATGTGTGATTCAACCAACAAATTAATCCAGAGCATATAACAAAATCATGACAATTTGATACAATATCTGATTTAAAATTCAAAGCCTAAAATGAATGCTGAATATTTGATCAGCACTGGACGCATGTTAGTGTCTAGATTATGATGCCTAATTAATTAGATGAATTATGAAATAGTTGTTAATTACTGAAATCATTTTCACAATTACTTGTTATTAGTTCGATTTACGCTGGACCTGTCAGATTTAATCGACAACGGCAAAATATTGCGCTGTGTTTTTAGCTACCTGCATAGTTTTACTTAAGATTCGAAAAGTAACAAATAATCATAACCATCATTACTATTCACAATACCCACAGAACGGATGGCCTTTGGGGCCCAAAACCGGAAGACGTTGCGTTGGAAGGCCTCCCACTAGGTGGACTGATGACCTGGTGATGGTTGCGGGACTGGTCGATGTGGCGACACCTGGCCTTGGCCTATGTTTAGCAGTGGACGTCATTCGGCTGAAATGATGATGATCACTCACTATAACCTGTTCCACTTATGAAGCTCGTTTAATCTAATTCCATCTTCAATGCAAGCGTTCTGAAAGGACTATAGATATACTTTTTAACTTATAACTTTTGAATATCATAATTTTTACTAATTTACCAACAACAAATAAGCTGAGCATTTTCTTTAAAATTTTATCTGGCGATGCTATCTTTAAGCCATGTGTTTGATATACAAGAAGAATACCTCAGGAATTCATCACTTGCCTTTTTATTTCGGTTTATTCCTAACCTGCAGTACAAGTACGTAGG
Organism: Xestia ashworthii; assembly: GCA_950022955.1. Lineage (NCBI taxonomy): Eukaryota > Metazoa > Arthropoda > Insecta > Lepidoptera > Noctuidae > Xestia > Xestia ashworthii. The sequence continues at coordinate 1,714,764 of OX465557.1, forward strand.
AATCGATAGGACTCGATAAGATAAATTTGACAGTTATTCTCGATAAAATGATTTTTTTATGGAGTCAAAAACTCATTTGCTGAACCGAAATCCTAACCTGGGTTCGGGGGTTAGGATCGTTTCTTTCAAAGTCAGCGCAGTTTGATGCCTACCCCCATATTTATAAACTTAATTGCCATTCATCTCTTTTCTAGCCAAATCATCTTACTCAAGACAGATGTATAAACTAAGTTATAGTTATTTATGTATATTCTAAATATTGTCACGTTTATCATTTGCCTACATCTCGATCCCGACCATACAAAAAGCCGTCCATCACTGTCATACAAATGAACCAATTAAAATGCGTCGCATGTATGAATTTGAATGGCGTTTACTTCCGTGATACGATGATAATGAATATTCCAATGATTTAGATCTTGATCGACTATTTCTAGATACAGTGGACTAATAACATTGTTGGAATTATTTATGACTTGCTGACTACTAAATAGGCTGACAGCTAATGAATGGTTTGGGCATGAATGAAACAATGCCGGCAATACTTTATGTAGAACTAGCTTATGCACGCGGCTTCGCCTCGTGTATTTCCGTTATTGTCCCACGGGATCGTACTACCGGGATAAAAACTATAATTTATGTTAATCTAGTTTATAAACTATATGTGTGCTAAATTTCATCCAAATCCTTTCAGTAGTTTTTGCGTGAAAGTGTAACAAACATCTACAAACTTTCGCGGTCATTTTAATTTTAATAAGAATGCTTAATCATGCCGTGCTCTCTTAGAACATTGGAGCCTGCTCGAAAATTTTGTACGGAAACTAGCGCCAGCTATCCTTGAGGATGAAATTATTTACTGGTTGGGTTGCCACTTTATAACAGTGATAAGATTTAATTGAAAATAACAATTTTGATAAATTAGATAGAGAAACCATATTTATTTAATCTACACCAATCTAAGCAAATATAAAAAAATGAAATCAATCAATGATAGAGACGTATTTTATTCATGGTTACACTATCAACCATCTGTCACCAACTGACAACTGTCATAGCATGCAATAGAACAGCTATTTTGGGCAAGTTGTCAATAGAACGTGTAGCCCGATGATGACTACCTCTGACTTAGGAGCTGCAGATCGTAAGATCAAACCGCGGTCACGACACACTTTTTGTATTTATTTTGTTAGATTTTGATTTAACCACCACGGATAGAGAGCGCTGCTTGTATGATGACGGAAATACGGTTGAGAGTACCGTCTATCTCATTATATATATTGTAGTCTTTGTGCTTAATTACCCTGTATTCTCCCAAAGATTAGAAAGAGATGAATTACCTAAGGAACACCGACATTAGGACAGTTACGATTAAGTCCCATAATAGGCAAAGCAAAAACTCCAGACACTGAAAAAAAAAAAACAAAAAAAAACTCAATAAAAAACTCAATAATAACTATTTGCCTGACCTGTGAATCTAACTCAGTGCCTCTCGCGTTCATGTACATACTACATACATGCCCACTAGACCAATGAACAGTAAGTTCTATTAACATTTTTGCATTACCAGACGTGTTATCGCAGTCTGGTACACTCGCTCTGAATCCAGACATAAACATCCTGAGTGATTGCACCTTGCCATTTCCTGTGCTGATGCCATCCTTGTGTTACCATGCATTTTGTCTTATTGACTGTGAAATGGAGACTTTGATAAAGGTCTACCTTATATTGGATGTTGGCGATTTCAAAACGCTAAGTCGTTGTCTACATCAAAACATGGAACGTAACCCCGAGCTGTAATGACATGCATGACTTACGATATAACCAACAATAACCCAGCATTCAGTGGATGTTTAAGCAATAAAACACTACCCATAAAACACTATGATTATCTCCTATAACGTGACGTCACGACCTGCCATCATTCACCATCACTTACACTGTAATACCCCATAACACACGTTCAACATGATAAAGACCACGATATGAAACACAACATCCATCACTACGAAAATGGAGGAAGTTTCTCCGTCTTATTATAAACTGCAAGTGATTTAAGATCGATATAGCAATATTTTATCGATATTTATGAGCATCACTAGGAACACATTTGGGGCGTACATAAAGTAGATGTTTAGTGTTGTACTTGTGCGTAATATTTATATTTTCGGTAGCCGTTTTTTAGGCTGTGTTGACAGATAGAAATGTTGGAATTTAAATAACAAGTTCTTTTTTAAAAGAAAACGTGTTTAACTTGCTGAATCACTTTTTAAATTAAAAAGTAGTATATCTCTGTTCAGACAGAACACATTAAAATACATGTTTGAATAAACGCTCGTATTATTATCAGAAAAAAGCGCAATTTATTTTAAACTAATTGGACCTGATCCAGTGAATCTTTTATTTAACCCTCATGCATATAAGATGAATCCAAAGCAGTTGACATAAAAAAAAAATTTTTTATTTATTTATGAAACTTACACTATCTTTACAGGATGACGCCAATATAAAGAATTTTAACACTAAACAGCAACTTGCTGATTTCGCCACCAAATCCAAATAGTAAAACAAGACACCACAAAGAACCAAACAAACAACAATACACTCATACCAAAACTCCAACCATCATTACCCATCATGGCCCATTACCCACAATAATTTCATAAATCTTCAACCCAGCAAGCTACACACAATAACTACAGGCAAGCAGTAGCAATTAACAAAACTGACATACCTGATTATACTTGTCTTGAAGTCGGTACTTAGGTAGCAAGAAGCTGATGTGTCGGGTATGTTATCGTGACAAGACTATCGTGTGAGTGTCGTGTCGTGTTGCAAGATGGCTGCCGGAGCGCGGATGCGGTTGGTAGTACCTTTTTTTTGGTAAGATTGTTTGTGAATACCAGTTGGTGAATTCGTTGGTTTGGGTATTGGTGGATGATGGTTTCAGTCACCTTACGAAGAATATTGGAACTGAATTTTCCTCGCATGAGAGAATGAAACATACCCCCGACTACTCAGTCATAATAAAAGTACCTACCTACTTTCCTCAAGATCCCTGGTTAGTTGCCCTTGGATATGGTGAATGTCTTCATCCAGTATACCTTCTTCCACTGCACAAGCATGCTGCTGTTACCATCCCTAATAGTATCTGAACCAACAATGACAATTGAAAGATTAATGTATGCACAATCTTCCTACACACAACCGTCAAAAATCACAAATCTTATCAAATTGGACACGTCACCAACCAAATAAGACGCCGCCTACCACGCATTACAATTCAATCCAATCGCTAAAAATCAATAGAGAAGTACAGACATCAAAGATACCGCATCCACCGGACGCAACACGCCACTCCTGCGCATCGTAAATCAAGATGGAGGCGATAACAAGCGACCACTCATAAAAGCAACTACGGGAACGATTTTACGATTCATAATTGTACTTTATTAAATGACCGCCACTTGCATTTTAATGGAAGAATTTTGAGCAATAAAAGTTTGTTGGGTGACAAAGAGCGTGAATTCACAGACAAGGCATTTCTCTTATGAAACTATTTAAATCAGGTTACTAATTTATTCTGGCCAAATGAACATCAACATCTCAAACGTAGTGTTAATGTGGAACCTTGTCATAAGATATCTTCTGCCTGCCCATCGTACTTAACTACCTCTAGGACTTAATAAAACAAACGACAGAGACAGAACTTAGGCCCGACATCAGAAAAAAAGGAGAAGAAATTCATTTGTCAAAAAAAAAAAAGTTAATTGTCGAGATCTTAGCCGATCTCATTGATTTTTATTTATAATGAAAATTATCTTATAGAGACAACTTGAAGGGAAAAAAGATACGAGTAAGAATGAGGACAATATAACTAATTAGGAAAAAATTAGAAAGCTTCGAAGAACATAGGGAGATTTAATATATTTGTCAGCACCACGAGTAGCTATCAGCAGCGTTATCCGGCACTGTATCTAATCGGCTAGGCGCTTTTTTTTAATTATAAAGAGACTTTTATTCAGCTCAAAGACTTATTAAACTCCTACATGAGGAGAATACATATCCTAATGTCAGAAGTACTGAAGAAAATATGATTTATGAATGAATGGATATATTAGTCATCTCTACATAAAGTTATAGTGGTGAATGATTTATTACGATGGGCGTAAGTTATTGTGTATGCTTGTGTCATTTTGTATGACTGGACGTGAGTAATGATAGGTAATCTGCCATCAGTTGTGATGACCCTAACATAAAGCGTGAATTTATTTATACCTTTCGAAGTATGTATATCTTGCTTTATTTGACTAGGAACTGCTGTCCTTCTCCAAGTGTCGATAGCAATCTAAAATGGCTCAACCTCAAATTTGGTTACTGTACAGCGTCTTCAGTAGCGTACTTGAGTTCCTGTTATGTACAGACATCAGGACACGAAGCACACGATATTAAGTTGATACTACTATTTGTACATCTGCTAAACCTTTCGTTCATAAGCATAATAAAACTGTAGGATAACAATCAATTTTTACATCTCCATTCTCAAGTCTTGTAATAAGTCTAAATTATGACAGTCATTAACAGCCAAAGCCTTGCCAAACAGTACGCAAGTATGGATCCAAAAATGCCCATGTCAATTTTGTAAGTTCAAGAAATACTCATTCCGTTCTTGCTGTCATTCCTGTAGAATCATTCATTAATTCATTAACTATTAGCAAAGTAGACACCTTACCTTTACCTGTCTTTCCCTCTCATTGAGAGGAGGCCGTGTCCCAGCAGTGGGAACATTATAGGCTGATGATGAAAGTAGACACAGTAATTAAACAATCGCGTCAGACCGATTCGGTCGAGATCCACAGATGAAGGGATGAATTTCCGAAACAAAAACAGAAACCCAATCCATCTTTATTCTACCTACCGTCTCATCTGCCACAACGATCACCGCCACTTCAACAGACAGTTAACCGCCGGCGTCTATTTACAGCAGCTAATTAAATTATAAATCTTTCACGACGCCTTTCACGAGATGCCAGTGAGACGGAATAAACTAAGAGATGATAATACCACTTTTGAAATGTTGGACTGGTTGACTGGTGACATGTCCTCTGTTTGGAGGTATTTTTAATGGGCGATAATATGACGTTTAAAATCCAACTGAACCTATGTGTCATCGAGTTTAATTGAAAAGCTTGAAGACGGTTACGATTCTAGATTCAAAGTTTTGTTCCGGTTTTTTACTGTCTTCGGTAGAATGCATTATTTATAATTACTTTGTCATCTTGCATACATTATTCTACTTCTTCTTTCGTTTGCTTTTCTATTATGAGTATAAGTTTTGAGCCTGACTCATATTTTTGTCAATCTCCTTCCACTATCTTTGGCTTGTCATAGTGCGTTGGAGATTATGGTGTCTAGATGTTGCTTTGCTTGCTTAGATTATTGTGAAGGTGTTGCTTCGCTTGCTCAGACTATTTTGTAAGGCTACGGTACGTTTCTTGGATACCTTTCTTTCCGAGAAAAACTTTTCTTGTTCTGCGTTTTCATAGCCGATGTTTTCGGGTTTACTTGCTTTACTCATTTATGATTTCTTGTGTCATCTCGTTTTCATAATATTCTCTCTGAATCAGAACTCGGTGTTATAGCTGCAAACAACGCCATAACTCTAAAAGTGATTAATTTTTCAATCTTCCTACAATCATAAATTCTATACAAATCTTCCTGGATTGCCAATTATAACAAAAATTATCTAAATTAACAATCACTTTAATCAGCACTAGAGCCAAGTTTTCACTCTTCATTAATTGTTACGAACCTCCTAGCCAATAATTAATGTAACACTGATTTTTTTGGTTGTTTGGTGTCTATATTTTCGAGGTTATACTTTTGATGTGAATTTGTATTGTCTTATGCATTTGCAAAAAAATTTTTTGGAAAAGCAGAAACTTTAATGTAATGTTTTTTGTAGGACATTCTGAATACTACAATAGTTTAGATACTTACTTATTTTATTTTATTTATTTGGGACAAAAACCGTTAATATTTAGTTAAATTGTATAAAACGCATATAACCCACATTATATTCCGCGACATAACAGCGATTTTCAAAGCATAAGAAACGAACGTAATGATGTTATACTTTAGTTTGATTTATTTTTTAATCTGTATAACTCAGTCATACAGTAAAGATTTTTGGTACAAGATCCCACACAATAGAAAGTACAGTTACGAACACATTTTAGAAGAATTATAACACTTTTATACTTAACAATCCGGTACTAACGAACATAAAGAATAATGCTAAAACTACTGATAGCAAACATTACCTCGTTTTAGAAGATAATATTAATACAACAGTCATTTGCATTCATTAAAACCGACAATAACCATTATTACGGCAGTTCTTTTTGTTAATTAAAAACAGTGTTTATGTAACGAGGATTGTGTGTTGAAATGTAACTTCCGACAGGTATGCTGTTAAATAATTACTGAACATTTGTATGCAGATTTTTGGGAGTGGAAATAACAATGATTACTACTCGTATTATTACTTATGATATTACATGTTATTTAACAGTTACATAAGAGATTTTTAATTAAGCATACTAAAATAATTATAATTTATAACATAAGACGAGAACCCCACTCACTCTACCCAGAGTCTCCATTTAAATCTAAACTAATATTTGACTAAACTATAATATTAGTTCTTTTGTTTGGAGGAATGATTTGATTTTTTGGTTGTTAATTAAGGTTTAACTCAAGAATTACTGAACCGATTTTAAAAATTCTGTCAACATTAGATAGCTACATCTTCACCAAGTAACTTATGCTATACATTATATTGATATCATGAAAATTAGCCGACCTATCAAAATTTTTGCGAACGAAGCAGCGGGCGAAGTGCTAGCAGTGTAATATCTCAGTTCTAAGATGCTTCCAATAAACATAGATTCCGTAAGAGGAATGAGTTTCCTGTCATCGATCTGCAGGTGTGTCCATTATTCAGACTTCAGGTGACTACATGAGCTAAACTAGCAACTCTATTTGTAGTGGATCAAACATCGTCTGAAATACTATTAGAATAAAGTTCTTATCAGCTTGCACTACAAAGTAGTTGTTACGTCAGTCACTGCGGGCCAAATAGTGCGAAATGCGTGGTTTGTATAAATCTATTGATTGCACTAAAAAAATTAAACACTACAATGCTAACATGTTGCTTGTAGAATTATTTTCCAAAAAATCAGAATGATCGCATGTATTTTAGTATGGTTTCTACTCGTTAAAAGACATTTTTAGAAATAAGTTTGTGACTTTTTTTCTGGTATTGTTTAATGCAGTGAATCATATACTTTCAGGCATTATAAAACTCACGCTTAACTCCTGTAGTCGCCTTCATCAATAGAAACCAAGCTGTACCTGCATCACCTGATATTTTCAACCGCACATTACAAGTAATAGCTTTGAAAAAACAATGTTGCCACACACACGCACAATTGAGACATAAAAACTAACTACCAAACAAATAACTGTACTGTTCATTACAACATTAAAACCGCGTTATCTGCCGACCCCGTAAAACTTAACAACCGTGTTAATATATAGTTATTTCGTAAGTGAAGGAAGTTATAATAAATTGTGGATAAATAAATCATAGTTATTTGCTATCTCGCGATCTTGCGCACGCGCGCCTTGTAACTGTTATAAATTACGTCACACTGTCACGCCGGTATAGCCTGGGGGCAAGCAGAGATGTACCTCACACTTGTAGATTAAGGACGGCAAGATTATCTGACACAGAACTTACAAGATGAAATATTAACGCCATACAGTTGGGAGGGTTATGTTTTTTAGAAGATAGCCTGTCAACAAGTTGTTGGTGAAAAATAACCATGCTTCGTTTTTTGTCAATTCATCAACGATACCCTCATGTGATGACGTGGTCAAATTCAGCAAAATAAATGCTTTCTTTACTTATTTCATCATCACTGTCTTGCCCCAAACCCAAAATTTGTGGTTGGAGCAGCATGCATTCTTATTCCAGCATCATCAGCATCATCATCAGCCTATTAATGTTCCCACTGCTGGGACAGGCCTCCTCTCTATGAGAGGGAATAGTTATTCTTATTCCATACTTCTCTATTACTCGGCATACCCCATCTCCCATCTCGGGTATGTCTCCACCGATCACAGTATCAGATCACGTTAGCCACGAATCACGGCGAGTTGTATCCACTGATATCGTTATCCGTTTCTCTCGTTATCGTGTTACCCACTGATCACGATATCCGTGGCGACATGAAAAAAAAACAAAATCGAAACTGATCACGATGTACAGAGACAAGAAATAAAATAAAATATTTTTCGAACCTGTTTTTTGATGTACGTTTCATGCACAGTCCATCCATCTTTTCTTTGGTAAAACGCATTCTTAACTTATGTCTAAGTAGGAACTAGTCTGAAATTCTCAAACTAAGTCATAATAACAACTGCACCACTGACCACAAAGATAAAGTGTTGATGAAACTATAAATAAATTACTTGCTTAGTTACCCTTAATTGGTAAAAATGATTTATCTGGCTACTCTACAGAAGTGGGATTGGCTTTATTGCTATCTAAATTAACACGCTATTGCTGCAATTAGGCAATAAATATCGTCTAAATTGCTCCAGTGTTGGGCAAAACTAGTCATTTTACTAAGAAGCTTTTAAAGCTTTCGATAAAGTCTTTATTGGGACACTTCTGTATCTGTTTCTATGAGTCTGACTTGCTTTTGCTACTTATAACAGAAAATACTTAAAAAAGTCAAGTTTAGTCATTAATTCATCATTTCCAGTGTAGTCACATTGACCGGTCCCGTACGTCTCGCAACCATCCTGCAACCTTCCCAAGCATCGGTCCACCTAGTCAGAGGCAACGTCTCGCGTTCGCCACTCCAGAACTTTTCGGCCCCATCGGCCATCCGTTCTGCAAGTTCAAATTGTGTTGAATCTTGTAATGGCATACAAAAATATCTGATTTTGTAGAAATGGTTTGGGTAGACATAGACAAAGCTACGTATGACTACCCAACATTATCTGAGCGATAACTTTTTGCATGTTAATAACAAAAACATTAACAACATTATTAACCCACACATCGTTATCATTTTTTTAAATTCCAACTACACCACTGAGAAAACCGTAAGACCACATACAACTGTCATTCTCCAACACAAATCCCTCTATTCACACCAATCTATTTACCTTCCGCTTATCACTAAATCAGATAGCTCACCCAAATGAAGTGTAGAGATAGGCCGCAGCCCACCAATCCATTACCGGTAAAGAAACTCGACACACAACAAACTGGGCAAGCGAACAAATTGCAAGCACTAGCAATTAGCTAGGAAGGTAGTTCTAACGGCTTGGCTGTAGTGACGTTGGAGCAGTAGGTTAAGTTGGGGTGAATGTTGTAATGTAGACGGTTTGACAGGGAAGGACTTTTATGCGCTGATTGGTGCTGATTCTGTTGTGCGCAAACTAAACTTAATTTAGGCTATTGCTATATTATTCTCTCCAATAAAACGAGAAAGAGACGGACGTCATTTTGAGCTGTCAAATTTAATTGGAACTAATATTTCCATACAAATAAAGGGTGCACGTAAAACATGTCGACTAAAAACACGGTGAAGCACAAGGCATAAACTAGTTTGACATCTCTAACGTAGTTCATAGCTATAGCCGTCCTTTTCGCGCACTGTCTTTTAGTAAAAGATAGCAATAGCCTAAATTAAGTTTGGTTAGTGCACAACAGAATCAATCAATATCTTTCAAGTAGTTTATATCAATCCTTAATTTTTCCGTTATTGTTTTTACACACATTCCATTCCATTGCCATTTGTCCTATATTCCATTTGGCAGTCATTTTCTTGTTTATTGCTTCTGCCAATATCAATTCTGCTACAATAATATGTTTATGTTTCTTAAACCTAGAGGGATTTTCTTTGTTTAAACTTGCTGATTGCTTGATAACCAAGCAATCCAAATACATCTACATTAAGGGTTTCATCCATATTCTCATCTCTGGTGGTCTTTTAAACTTCAATACGCTACGTCCATTAGCTACTCGTAAATCCAAAGCAATTTATTTTTTAACTCGTTCGACCTTATTCATTTGATATTCATAAACTTAACAGATAAATTGTCAAGTCATTTGGCCGCCGCGACCTCCTAACCTCTGTCATCGCCATTAAAATTTATGATGTCAACTCGCAAATCGCAAATTGCGCCATATTATTTAGTGTTAACTGCCAGTGAGATTTCATTGACTGTTATTTTATAATCTACTGCGTCTATTTAAATTAACGCTTGCAATATTTTGCCCTTGGGCTAAAATTCAGTGAGGCATAGCTTTAAATAATGGGGTACAACTGTACGAGCAAATTACTTTCATAAATAATTCATTTACCAAAACCTTTTCAAAATAAACAACACATTCTGAATCATTTCCATCACATAATACCGCAAACAGAATTCAACGTAAATTGAATATTTGCTCTACTGTTAACCGTATCCTGGGGCGATCTCGTGATCAGTGCCCGTTCGTTGCAGCATTAGCATATCGGAATTATTCCATTACAGCGTTAATAATTTAAAAATAATACGCCGCCGGCGCACGCGACCTAAAGTTATGGGCCCCTGGAGATGCGGTTACGAAACGAAACATCGACCAATGAAAACCAAGCTCTATCTCAAAGTTCGTTAAGTTTACTTTCAGTTACGCTTGTGTGCGTAAATTTCAGTGGTGCTAAACATTTTATTATGTTAATAGGCAGACAATATGAGTGAAGATTATTATTTTGTATTATAATTTATTGTTATGCATTCTGTTGCGTGGTGTACTTCAAACATAATGTTCTGTGAAATCTTAAGATTTTCGAAGCGATGTTATATCTTAAATGGATTTGATGTTATCTTACTAACAAGAAACGTATAGAATATTCCATCAAAGCACGTATATGTTTCACAACTAGTGAGTTGTTTATGACGTTTTTATATGGATCCATAATTGTTAATATAGACCAGCTGTTTCGTAATTCATTGAACATTCACCTACGATGGCTTGATGGCAACTAGCATCTACTTTTGAAGTCATAAAACTTCAATTACATTTTAATTCAGTACTGAGAAGCAATAAAGTTCTGTTTAACGATTGTACGTGATCGTAAGAAGTGCCGAAACACCTTGCTGTGCTTATTGTATGGATGCCGCCCATACAACGTCCTGGAACCTGATTGGCCTTAAGCGGTATTGAATTAATGCCGCAATGGTTAAACATACCGACAAGTTCATTGTAAGATACGCTTGTAAAATTGTCATTTAAATGCGAAGGAAGTACAAATAATATAGATCTGATAAAAGGGTGATCAAACATTATTATTCTGTTTTGATCAGGAATTCCTCAGTATTAGGTAACTCTGAATTAAATTAGTGAATAAAAAGTAAAATAAATTAGTATTAAATTAGTGCCCCATTGATGGCAATAGGCTTGCTCCTTATGACATTGGACTTGAATATAATTAACGAAAATTAGACATAAAGGATTACAAATGTGATGCTGTGTAGAAAACGTTGGAAACACGAATGATATACAAATGATGAATATCCAAGTATTAAAACATGTACAGTTCATTTTTAGTCAAAAATATTGCATGTAAACAAATATGAAATCAAACTCACAATAAAATCAATCAAATTGACAATCACGTGGTCCACTCAACTTCATGAATTTCAAAATCACGCTATCAAAAAGAACATATTCGACGGTTATTCAAAGCATTTTGCTCAACAAAAATGTTTAATTCAGTTACACACAGTGCTAATATTTTTACAGGACAGAGACGATATGATCCTAAAAACCCGAAGTTAAAATTCTTTTGTATTAGTGTTTCCAATTTTAGAACAGCAGGGTTTCCTAGAACAAGTATTTTTCATGGAGACCTCTATGACTAAAAAAGTGATGAACATAAATGTAGACAGATTGATGGGAAAGAAGAGAAAGACCAAAGATGGATGGCTTGTGTGAGAATGAATGAAAAAGGAGTAAATGCTATAAAGGGTGTAAAACACCTCTTAACGAAGCCGCAAGTCACTTGTTCTTCCCGTCATTGCGATATTTTCTTTGTTCTACACCATACCTGGGAACCTTCTAATTACGGAGATAATGGGGGTCAATGCCTCGACCACTGGGGGCCTAAGCCACGGACCCAAGGTTTCAACTTTTTGCCAAGTTTTTTTTCCAATACAAGTTTTTATTGTAATATTTAACTTCAAACGCCTCTACGACTCCCGTACTATTCAATCCATACATCAGCACAATGTTTTAAGTGCGTTACATTGAGTTTTACCACAAAACATAATGTATAAAGAAATATAATTTTTGCGTAAAGTTACTTTATTTGATATACAGTTTATTTGAATGCTTGGTTGACGGCTTCGTGATGAGGTTGTTTATACCCTGTATAGCGAGACGATTGGCAGGGGAGAATGGAAGAAAAATCCGTCTTGTGCCTAACTCAAATAACATGGGACAGATTAAAGTTTGTTAACTAAAAATAGAATTATTTTTCTAAAACACAAATTCGCCTACACTTTTGGAAACTTTATTGCGAACGTAGATTCGCTTCGAGGATGACAGCAGGATGACACCGCTAGGGTTGGCGGGGGCTGACTAGTGGAGGGAAACAAACGGTTCAATAAATCAGCCACGTACGCCGCTTGCAGGTGTTACGCTACTACACGATGAAATATTACCGCTCAGATTAATATTTTAAATATTGCAGATGTGACAGAGCGTAGCTGTGGAAATGTTACTGGAGCTGGTGAATGGGAAAACTTTTTGTGCTATTTGTTGAAAATGAAAATGAAATGAGAATGAAATCTTTATTTGTAGACATAGGTTGTTGAATTTTATATTCAGTGTAGATATTTTTTCAACGGACTACGCGATCAGCTTGTGGTAATTCATTCAAAGTTTCAGTTAATAACTAGTTTCACTGCAAAATATATCTCCATGTCATGAGCCCTTCTTTAAAAAAAAATAGAGTTGATAATATTTGTTTCATCACTGAATTTTGAAAATTCAGTACCAAGGAATTTTTAATACCACATTGTTTAAAAACCTTTTTAAACCTGTTCAGGTACGATCCCTCCGTTACTCTCTCTTACCTATTATTTCACATAAAAACAATATTCGTCACCGCAAAGCGTTACAATAATTTACATTCCTTTGACATGCAAAGTGTTGCCACTGCCACATCTACATACCGACCCCACTTAATCATTGCCACAAATATTGCCACTGTCAGTAGTGGCCTAATAACTGGGACGCCTGGTTTCGGCCACAATTTATAACTTAATCGGGTATCAGAAGTTACAAGTAGCCGTTTTTTATCACATTAATCTTCATTTTAATTGGACACCGTATAAATTAACAGATAGATTACTTTTGATGTAATACCGAATATAATTGCTTGATTGTACCAGGGGATAATAGTGATAAAGTGGTTTTAATTATTTTTGTACCGGCAACTAATATAATAAAAGTTCGTTTTTTATAACTCTGGTTCGAATTGCTTATATTGTTGGCACTTCCAATTAAGGTTTAATAATTATTATTATGATCGTAATAGTAATTCGTCATGCTGAGTTATCTCGATCTTATTTCGCCAGAGGATTAGCAAATATAATTAATAGTACTGTAACCTTTGTCCAGCAGAAGACTGCGACAAGTTGAGTTATTGTTGAACAAGCCGTGTGCTTGATGGGATTACCCAACAAAAAAAAATCCATAACACCTTACCTTACCATAACTATAATCCCCTAAACATATTATACCCTAGCAGCGGTGGCCCAGTGGTGGTGGCCCCGACTTACGAACAGTAAGTTGGTTCGAACCCAGGCGAGGCGCATTACTTTGAGTAATTTATATAATATTCTTGTAAAAACTATTTAGTTGTAAATACTCCTCATGAAACATTTGGCTTGTTAATACCATATTTTATTTCTTGATTTTGTTTTTCTTTTTTTATTATGGAGCGGTGCACGACTCCTAAAATAAGCCATGGTGTCGAGCGGTTTTCATAACTCGTAAAATAAGCCTTTGTGAACCTTACTTTTAAGTTAGATAGTAATTTTATATCCTTGAACCTGAATTTTAAGTGGGTTATTTAAAAGGTGCGGGTTACGACACCTAATTAAAAAAATAAGCCATCGTAAACCTAAAATATTATGTACTCATAACAAGTACCTACTTATTATAATCTCTAAGCAGATTAAGATTTTTCCTGACCATTATTAGGGTTGGTAAACTTGTAAATTTTTAGAACATTTAACACACACACTTACACATGACATTCATCACACACAAAAACACTGACCACGATCACCAAACGCCAGCGGGTGGTGACTGGCAATAATTCAATAAGCCTGCACTAATCTGGGTTAGTTCCTTGAGAAACATCTTCTATTATATAAGATTTCTCTTTTTAACTGTTGCCTTAATTCAGACTTATTGATTAAGACTTTGTTAGATACGATGAATGTTAGTATTATGAATGTTAGTATTTGAATGGAACCGGAACCAACCTAGTGTAAATTTGTCACTGTAATTAACATTCTTACATTCAAATTCTATCATGCACTTCCATTAATTAACAAATATGTTATTACCTATATTATTATTTTTATATAAAAATGACTTGTTTTGTAACTACTTACCTACCAAATTTAATGTAATTGTGAAAATGACATCGTTATCATTCCCGTATTTATTTTAAACTTTAATTTAACTCTGACTTAATAACAACTTAACTTCAACTTCAACTAATTTTTTTTTTTTCTCTTTTCTAACTTTCAACTAACTTTTTCTTTAACTTTCACCTCTTCATACCAATTCTCCTTCTTTTGCAAAAAAAAAAAAAATCCTTAAAGATTTTTTTTTTTGCGCCGGCCACCCCGGTATTGTAACGATGTCGTTTCATTTACAGTCTCGTGGACGTAAAACCTCCACGACGACTAAAAAACCTCCATAGTACTTACTTGTACTCAAAGAAAGAAATGTAACAGTCCTTTCGAAATTCAAATTTAAAATTGGCTTGTCGCATTGACTGCACAGCCATTTTTATCATCAGTCCTACCAAAATTATGTAACGATATACATCTTCCTAAGTTTCTTCCTACTACCAGAGTATTGAGTGTTTGCTCTAACTAGCACAGCTGGTTTCTATTTAAGATGTTCTAAAAAAAACCCGACGCACGGGTTTTTTTTTTATTTTTAATCATACGATTTCTACAATAATAAACCACCAAGTCACATAAGAAACGTTTATTATTTCAACATCTGCACCCAACACGTCACAAGTTTAACCCACAAATTGCATGGTAAAGTGCAAACCAAATAGCTTGTTCGACCGTACATTTTATCACATGGGAACAAATTTGTGAGTAACATGCTACCTAATTAATAAATAGTCGAAATATAATAATCAATACAGTACCTTTGAGTGTTATGACGATACGGTTTTGATACTGGGTAACGTCTATCAAAATCGGGATTGAAACCAAATCCCTACTTAATAACGCCCAAATCTCAGTTTGACTTAACTGCGAGACGCAAGAGTCTTGCAGGCTTAGTCTTGTCTTGCTCAAATCTTGCAGGGTTCAGTCTTGGTCTTGGTCTTGCTAAAATACGTCGGTCTTGGTCTTGGTCTTGGTCTTGCAAAAATGCAAGAACAAGACCAAGACTGCAAGACCAAGACCGATTTTGGGCAACACTACATGCCGTACTCAAGCAATTCTTTCTCTCTCACTTTCTAACTGATTACGAATATTTTGTTGTGTGCGTGTTCGGGGCAATGTATGATAATCTCGAGCAGCAGTTAGTCGCGCATCACGTTCATCACTCGTTTCAAAAGATCTGTTAGTAGATGTGCGAATACACTGAGAACTCAAGCGTGATTCTGTATCGGTAAACGTTTCCGACTCGCGAGACAATGCATGACGTACACGATCAGCCAGTCGCGCATCTATTCTTCACTGGTCTCTAGAGATCTGGATGTAGATGCGTAAATTCGCTAATACGCAGGCGTGCTTCGCGATCCGAAGAGGTTTCCACGGAGCAAGTTGCAGCCTGGTGTTCTCGAACAGCATCAAGTCTCTCCTGACGCTCTTCGGTAGATTATTGGGATCTTATGATCCTCAATCTTGTAGCTCCTTTGGAACATTGGGAAAGATTTGACCTCTTTCTAGGCATGGTTATAGTTTTGTTGTGAAGATATCTAATCAATTAAAATCTAATTGACTGCTCCCCTGCGTTACCGGGTAGGCTCGGTAGCCTACCCGGTCACGAAGATAAATGGAAAAGGAAATTCAATACTCAAATAACATAAACCCGAAGACATATTTATTCGATAAAATTAAATAATAAATGGGAGTTTTGGCCAGTCGAGTCAAATTTTCATTGATATACAATCGTCATCGAAAATCAGTCCTAAACTGTTACAGCCGCGCAACCGCGTGGAGGTACTCCCAGTTTATATATGTTGAATTTTTGTGAGAATAATGCATGAGTCCTGTGTTAAATAAATTATATGTTTAAATAGTGTAATTGGCTCCGGCCGTTCTATTTAGGTAAGTAAATAAATAAATAAATGTTATTTTATACAGTGAAATTAGTGATAGCTTTGCAATAATTTTCACATCAAATGTTTCTGACCTTCGATTTTTTCTAAGTCAACAGGAAATGCCCATCAGACCGAACAACTTTTGCTAAGACGTCATTCCTATATGTGTTATGGTGTAGCTGGGCTATTGGAGTTCCACAACAGGTGTCCCAGATCTTCGATTTTTATAAGTCAACAGAGAGTGCTCATCAGATTGAACAACTTTTGCTAAGACGTCATTCCTATATGTGTTATGGTGTAGCTGGGCTCTTGGAGTTCCACATCAGGTGTTCCAGATCTTTAAATTTATTCTCTCAGCAGAAAATGCTCATCACGTGGAACAATTTTTGCTATGGTGTCATATTTGTATCTCTTATAGTTTAGCTGGTCTGTTGCGGTTCTGCATCAGGTGTTCAAGTTTCCAAGATAAATTATAGCTTATAGCTGACCAACGCAACTTCGTCTGCGTCACATAAATAAGAGAGAGACACGAAAGGAAAAAAAAAACCGTTTTTGCAACATTTTTCATTCCTGCTCCGCTCCTAATTGTCGTAGCGTGATGTTATATAGCCTAATAAAATATTAGTATTAGTATTAGTATAGATTAATCCTTAGCAGAAGCTCTTTTGTTAGGAAAAAAACAAAAAAAAAACATTGAAAACTGTGAACGCTCCTAAAGTTTTAACAGTACACGCAAATCAATTCAGTAGCTCAGTCAATTTATCTGATATTTTTTCCCATAATTTTCTTAGTAAAATCTCATTTTACACTGAACTACTTGGCAACGTAATTCACACCATTACTGTCGATGGAAACCAGAAGCATGATAAGTTGCTACCAGGATTACATAAAAACTAAGACCATGCCATAATATGCTGAGAAAAGTAGTAAAATGTTTCAATTTATAGAAAAAATTTACTTGCGTTAGCTAGAAAATGAGTCGTGTTTGAAATAAACGTATGGGAAAAATATAGCAAAACGTCGATCCAATTTTTGTCGAGAATTTTGTACTTACTACTCAATCTAGTTACAGCTTTAAAATGACGATGAGATTACAGCGAAACATGTAAGTAGTAGCCTGTTTAGTGACCTTAATTCCTTTTGTCACTTTTCTAAATCCTGACTATAAGTTGATGAGCTGCAAGCAGTGACCCCATTTTATTAAATAACAATTTCGGACCAAACTTGCATAGACTAACCTAACTTGCATGTTCAGTCACCATTATTAAACACATAAACAGTGACATCTGTCGTGAAGCGACAGATATGAAGAAAAAAATAGAATAAATAAAAAAAAATGAGGATAAACGTAATACAATTTATTTTAGTAATAAAATCTGAAAGTAACAAAATGAAGATGATAGTGAAGATGAGGATGGAGTGAAGGGATGATCACGGGATGAAGACGAGCAGGAGAGGGTCGCAGGAGAGGGTCGACGGCAGTCCGGGGCGAGTCAGCCAAAAACGGTCCAACCACAGGACTCCAGCCCCGGATGAAGGTTGACAGCAGTAGACAGGCTTCGCAGCACAGGACTCCAGCCCCGGATGAAGGTTGACAGCAGTAGGCAGGCTTCGCAGCACAGGACTCCAGCCCCGGATGAAGGTTGACAGCAGTAGGCAGGCTTCGCAGCACAGGACTCCAGCCCCGGATGAAGGTTGACAGCAGATGCAGCAGTCCTCCTCTGAAGCCCAGTGCAGAGGCAGGTTTTAGTTGAGGTGACTGGCGGAGAAGTCAAGAGGTTTGAGGTCTTTTCTTGAGTCCCGGAGCAGTCGGCCCCGGGACAAGGCCTATATAATTTTCTTCGCTCGAAAGCTAGCGATGAAAAAAATCAATGTCTAGAGCGGCCCTGTCTTATATAGCCGATTTCGAAATCAAAAGTGGAATTTGCAAAATGTTTGAAAATTAGACGAAAAGAGTGTGTAAAGTAGAAGGCCAGAACGATTATCTGGCTTTTAAGACAAAAACGGTGGATGGCCACAAAGAAAACCACGAACGATTAAAAGGTAACTATGACGACCAGATTATTGACAATAAAATGTCAAAGAATTAATAAACACAAAGTTAGCAAAAACATGAAGAAATACGATGGAATTAAAGGTTCTGGTGCGTGGATAGTGTAGTAAATAATGTTGCGCATCATCTGTGAGCAATTTGTGAGTATAGTGTAGTATGAAAATGATAAACTCGTAATTGTTACAGTAAAACGATATCTACAATGAAACTAAATGAAAGGATGGCAATAAAAGAGCAACGTGAAACAATAAAGCTTAAACTAATAATGGATGTGATGAAGATTTGACCTAAAATTGATGTACAGACAAAATGTCAACCATTGAGGACGTTCAGTCGGTTAGTACGTAATAATATTACTACATTTCCCCGACAACCCCAGAAAATTTTCGACTCAGAGAAAATTTTATGTTTAAAGTTCGAGAGAAATCCTTGAAACATTACTTCGTCCAAACAGAAATCATCTAACAGACATTCATTCTTCCTCAGGTATACTATCATCTACATAATGGTAAGGGTGGAGTTCACAGTCAATGACTACCACTCTAGAAGTATGTTCCTAAATATGACCTAAGGCTTATTTAGGGAGTAATCAACCGCTCCATGGGTGGAAAATATATTGACCTAAGGCTTATTTAGGGAGTAATCAGCCGCTCGAAGAAAACCCTATAAAGGAATAATTATATAATTATTAAGATGACTATTTAGTTTAGTCTAAGATAGATTCGAGCGGTAGGGCTCTAAAGTAAAGGTATCTGAACTAGTGATCTTCTGACCTCATTTGTAGAAGTGAAGAATAAGAGCAGTAAGCTCTAAATCACAAAATAAAGACAAGTTAAAAGTAACGCCGCATAGGACGTTGAATAGTGAGTTTAAAAACTCGTATTCAAAACAAAAATAAAGATTAATTTTAAGCGATTGATAAATGAGCTAATGAGAGATTAACTATCTAAATAAGATGATTCGATGAAGACGAGGTTTAGATTTTAATGTCTTTGATGTGCCATTTATTTTTCGTTCCATTAGTATCTTCTAATATGTATACTAAGGGCGAGAGTTTCTTAAAGACTTTGCATCTTAGAAATTTAGGGTCAGTTTTGCGCTGAAGTACGAACCCGCGTTGCTTTGTACGTAATTCTTACGCCAAACTGTATCACCGACATTAAATTCTTTAAATGACCGACGTAGGTCATAGCGAGCGCTATTCTTAGCGTGTGCTATGTATAAATTAGTTTGAACCTTATCAAAAATTGACGAGAGGAAACCAATATTTGTAGCGTAGACATCGCGAGGTAGAAAAACAACTTCCTCAAGATTTTGAGTTGGAGTGTAGAATGAACCACAAGGAACTGTTTCTCGACCAAATACTAAAAAGTTTGGAGAAAAACCAGTTATAGCATTAACACAACTGTTTATCGCGTGTTGAATTTTTGGGAGATAAATATCCCAGGTTCGATGATCATCACCTACCAAAGTAGCTAGAGCCGTGATGATGGTCCTATTATACCTTTCTGTAGGATTGACTTGGGGACAGTAAAATGGAGAGTAGAATATAAAAGGGACTTTATATTTATTAAGAAATGTAGTAAATTCACGGGATTGAAATTGGGGACCGTTATCCATGATAATGGTTTGTGGAACACCATGGATGAGAAATACGGAATTCTCTAAAATATTAATTATGTTAGACGCAGTAGCACGTTTTAAGGGAAAGATAAAAGTATATTTAGTAAAGGTACAATTAATAACTAAAATATGTTGATTACGTCTTCTGGTCATGGGAAAAGGACCCATAAGATCAAGCGATATAGATTGAAAAGGTCTCAAGCAAATTTTTGGTTTACCCATAGGGCCATAAGGAGAATGATTTGGATGTTTATAAGCAAGACAAATGTCGCAAGTAGAGATAAATTTAGCGATATCTTTAAACATGCCAGACCAGTAATATCGTAACGAAAGCTTCTTGTAGGTTTTGAAAATTCCGAGATGAGGTTCTTGAGAAGGACTGTGATTCCTTTCGATAATAGCCTGTCTTTCATGTGGAAGTGGAACTTCTTTCCAAGTGAAGTCATCGTTCAGAGCATGAGGAGAGTGAATGCAACGATAGAGCTTGTTTTCTTTAACCGTATAGTTTGGATAAGAATCAGGATTGTTCTGACAGCCAAGTAAAATCTTGTTGTAGTGTTCCAAGTCACGATTAGGAACTGATTCGTCCGTTAAAATAGGATTTACACCTTGACGTTGAGAATCTTCAGAGTCATGAGTTTTTGATCTGGATAGTAGGTCAGGGACAACATTATCTTTACCCTTTTTATGTTTTAGAATGAAGTTGAAGCAAGATAGGCGTAGCGTCCAACGAGCCAGTCTTCCTGAAGGATTGGATAAGTTCTGGAACCATTTAAGAGCAGCGTGATCTGTGTAAATTGTAAATTGTTTACCATTATCTAGGTAACAACGCCAGTGTTCTAGAGCAGTTATTACGGCTAGAGTTTCTCTTTCTGTTGTAGAATAGTTCTGCTGGTTTTTATTAAGAGCTTTACTCATGTAAGCAATAACAACTTCCTTGTCGTTTTGATGTTGTGTAAGCATTGCTCCTATGCCAAAATTTGATGCATCGCAATGTACAGAGAATGGGAGGTTGAAGTCTGGGCAAGCGAGAATAGGAGTAGTAACCAAAGCTTCTTTAAGTTTCACGAATGCCGATTCTGCTTCGGGGTTCCAAACGAATTTAGGGGCAATCTTCCCAGAGCAAGTTAGCCTGTTAAGTGGAGAAGCAATTGTGCTGAAGTTTGCAATGAATCTTCGGAACCAGCTGCAAGTACCGATGAATCTACGTACTTCTTTTCTAGAGGATGGTGTAGGATATTCCAAAATGGCTCGAATTTTGTCAGGATCAGCTCTCAGGCCATATTCACCTACAACAAAACCGAGGTACTTGAGTTCTTTCCTGAAGAATTGACTTTTTTCAAAATTTATAGTTAAATTGGCAAAAGAGAGTTTTTCATGAACTTTTAAGAGAAGAGAAATATGTTCTTCGAAGGTATCGCTTATAATTACGATATCGTCGAGATAACAGAATACTTTGTTGTCAAAATCTGGAGTAAACAGCATATCCATTAGTCTCTGTTGAGTAGCAGGAGAGTTAGTTAAGCCGAAGGGCATTACTTTAAATCTGTACATGCCTCTTCCGGGTACATAAAAGGCAGTCTTGTCTTTGTCCGCAGGGTTGAGAGAAATTTCCCAGAAGGCCTTCGCAATGTCGATACTTGAGAGATATTTGGCGTTTTTAAGATTGTCAAGAATCTCACTTATAAGTGGGAGGCTGTAGGCATCACGACGAGTGATTGAGTTAAGTTTCCTGCTGTCGACGCAGAAACGCCATTCTCCATTCTTCTTCGGAGTTATAAGCACCGGAGATAGCCATGGACTTTCGCATTGTTCAATGACATTCCATTTCAACATTTTATCCACTTCGTTGATTAAAGCTTTTTGTTTTTCAGGGGACAATCGATAACATCTTTGCTTGATGGGGAGAGAATCACCTGTGTCGATCTTGTGTGTAATTAAATGAGTACGTCCCAAAATGCCTTTTTCTTCAAATGAGATACTCTTGAAGCGTTGGATAATGTTATCTGCAATATCCTTTTGATTTGTACTAAGATGTTCATAAGGTAGTATCTTTTTCTCCGCATCTTGAATAGATGAACATTTAAGGTTCGACTGACAAACAGAAGATAAAATAGTAGGAAGAAGATTAAATTTTTTCCAGAAATCAATACCAAGAATAAGAGAGGGGAATAATTCTGGAAAAACATAAGCTTTAATTAAATGAGTCTGGTCATTAAAGAAAATAGGTAATTCAAAATATCCTAAAGATTTAATTTTTTGGTTACTAGCAGTTGAGACAGTAATTAAGTCTGACTTGAAAAGCTTGAAACCTAATTTAAGAATTTCCAGGTGAGAATTGTTGCCAAGTATGGTAACAGAACTACCTGAATCAAGTAAGGCAGAAATGTTTAAGTTAATAATTCGCACGTTAATGAAAGGGCGTTTGGAATCATTGTCATTAGAGTAAAGGGTTGAAGAAATTTTGTAGTAAGAAAAGAAATTTTTAAGAGTTTTGATCCAATTATTCCAATCATTAACGTCGAAATTTTCACTTTTCAAGTCAGTTGTTAGTTTTTTGAGCTAGTACCAGGCTTAGGATTGCATTTAGGGCAATCAGCAGTTTTAAAGTCCTTCAAACCACATTTGAAGCAAATAATGAAGTGAGGTTTCTTACAAGTGTTTAAGGTGTGTCCATGCACACGACAACGAACGCAAAAGCTACTCTGTTGAGGAGGATCAGATCGAGTCAGAGTGTTAATTTGTTTTGGTTTTTGGAGGTACTGAGGAGGAGGTTTCTGAAAATTTACAGAGGAAGAATTAGTAACTGGTATACGAGGTTTGTAGCTAAATTCAGCTGTTAAAGTATTTTGTTGCAAAGATGGTTCTTTAAAGTTTTTATCTTTGTCCAAGAATTTTTCGTAAATCTGGCAAACAGCTAAGAGAGAGTCAATAGTAGTACAATCTCTTAATGCCACAAAAACTGAATAGCACGGTCTGATATTCCTCAGTAAAATCTCTAATTGTTCTGACTCAGACAATTTTTTAGTCAAGCGTGAAAACATTCCGGACATAATTGAAATGTAGACCGATATAGTTTCGTCCAGACCTTGAGTTCGCTTTCTGATGTCTTCTAGTAATTTGTAATCGTAATCGAAAACACCAAAATCTTTTATAAGAAGCTCAGAAGTTTCATGCCAGGTCAGATTTGGATTACAATTAATCTGAAATCTAAACCAGTGTAAAGCATTGTCTGTAAAAATTTCGTACGCTTGATTAATCAAAAGTTTTTTGTCAAAGCTACGTGAAATGCAATATTCTTCTAGTTTTTGAAGGAACGACCTAGGACATGACTTTCCATTATAAGTGTATCTTTTTAAATCTTTAAAAATATGAGGCTTCACCTGTTGAGGAGGAACTGTAGAGTTAATTTGTTGAAGGAGGGCCTCAAGAATGGTCTGTGACGGAGGGATATTTGAAGGAGGAGTTCCCGAGTTGTCATGAGAGGTAGGTAAATCGTAGAGAGGAGGGGAAGTATTTTCCGCTGGAAGAAAAGTGAATGGTTCAAATTTGTTGTTGAGGCTATCAAATTTGGACCGTAAAGCGTCAAACTCAATTTTCTGTTCAGAGTTCAGTACGTCAACGTCTATACGCTCGAGTCTAAAAAATAAATGATTAAGATAAGTTTCTATAAGACGAGTGTATTTGGAATCACCGTGTAGAAGTTTATCTACTTTTAAGTCTAAGTAATTAATAGTGGTATTAATTTGAGGGAGCTCTTCCTCAATTGGAATTGGTGAGATTAAAATTTCCTCCGAGGAGGTAATAGAAGAAAGTCGAAGAATTTGCTTTCTTAACCGTACGACAGTGTCTACTGGTTCCTCAAGTCTGATCTTAATTTCGTATTCGAGTTCAGGTTTATTAAGAAATTCAAACTTAATTGTTCTATACATATTGGTAAAATAAAGATAAGTTTCAAAGAAAATACCTTGTTTCCTTCTAGAAGAAAAAAAAAAAAAAAAAAATTAGAAGTATTAAGTTAGTAAAAGATTAAAGAAAAATTATTTTCCTTCCAAAAGAAAAAATAGTTACAACGATAGCTATATGAAAATGTTTAATGATGTCTGTAGTATGACAATGAACTAATGATCTAAAGTGAAGTTGCCAAGAGAGACTGCCAAAAAGGTTTATATTAAATCAGAGGAAAATTGTAGTTAAGGTGAAACAGAAACAATTTTTATAAACCAAGTCTGTATAAAGGTTTTAAGGTTTAGTGAAGAGTAATGACCTCTTTAGTTTATATAATGAGTCACACTATGTAAAGGTAAGATACCACAATCTTAAAAGTATTACGTGTATGACCACCAGAAATAATGTTTTTAAAATGGGTACTTATTTTCCCTCTGATTTATGGACACTAGACAAAGTGTTTTCTTTAGAATTTTGTGATGATGGAAATGTGTAGTGTTATGTAGAAGTGTAGAACCTGAAGACAATTGGGCGCCAAACTGTCGTGAAGCGACAGATATGAAGAAAAAAATAGAATAAATAAAAAAAAATGAGGATAAACGTAATACAATTTATTTTAGTAATAAAATCTGAAAGTAACAAAATGAAGATGATAGTGAAGATGAGGATGGAGTGAAGGGATGATCACGGGATGAAGACGAGCAGGAGAGGGTCGCAGGAGAGGGTCGGCGGCAGTCCGGGGCGAGTCAGCCAAAAACGGTCCAACCACAGGACTCCAGCCCCGGATGAAGGTTGACAGCAGTAGACAGGCTTCGCAGCACAGGACTCCAGCCCCGGATGAAGGTTGACAGCAGTAGGCAGGCTTCGCAGCACAGGACTCCAGCCCCGGATGAAGGTTGACAGCAGTAGGCAGGCTTCGCAGCACAGGACTCCAGCCCCGGATGAAGGTTGACAGCAGATGCAGCAGTCCTCCTCTGAAGCCCAGTGCAGAGGCAGGTTTTAGTTGAGGTGACTGGCGGAGAAGTCAAGAGGTTTGAGGTCTTTTCTTGAGTCCCGGAGCAGTCGGCCCCGGGACAAGGCCTATATAATTTTCTTCGCTCGAAAGCTAGCGATGAAAAAAATCAATGTCTAGAGCGGCCCTGTCTTATATAGCCGATTTCGAAATCAAAAGTGGAATTTGCAAAATGTTTGAAAATTAGACGAAAAGAGTGTGTAAAGTAGAAGGCCAGAACGATTATCTGGCTTTTAAGACAAAAACGGTGGATGGCCACAAAGAAAACCACGAACGATTAAAAGGTAACTATGACGACCAGATTATTGACAATAAAATGTCAAAGAATTAATAAACACAAAGTTAGCAAAAACATGAAGAAATACGATGGAATTAAAGGTTCTGGTGCGTGGATAGTGTAGTAAATAATGTTGCGCATCATCTGTGAGCAATTTGTGAGTATAGTGTAGTATGAAAATGAAAATGATAAACTCGTAATTGTTACAGTAAAACGATATCTACAATGAAACTAAATGAAAGGATGGCAATAAAAGAGCAACGTGAAACAATAAAGCTTAAACTAATAATGGATGTGATGAAGATTTGACCTAAAATTGATGTACAGACAAAATGTCAACCATTGAGGACGTTCAGTCGGTTAGTACGTAATAATATTACTACACATCCTGATATTTGAAACAGCACCTTTTTTATCGTGTAAATGTTGACTGACTTCAGTTTCTAGTCCTACGACATGTTGTCGGGCTATCCGTACATGTACCTCTTTCGTCTACATCTATTTACAAAGAGCCATCCTACACTAGACAATATGGGACTAATCATCATCTGCCTAGCCTTTTCCCAACTATATTGGGGTCTTCTTCCAGTCTAACCGGATGCAGCTGCATACCAGTATTTTACATGGAGCGACTAATCTGACCTCCAAAGCCCAGTTAGTACTGGGTAATACGATGCCCCTTAGTAAAACTGGTTGTCAGATTTTTTAGGCCACTGGCTACCTGTAACGACTGTCAAAGATCTACGAATGACAGCCGGGACCAACTGCTTAACGTGCCTTGAGCCACGGAGGAAACTCGGTATGTAATGGGTGGTCACCCATCCACAGACCAACCTAAGCAAGTGCGGCTTAACCTTAAAATCGACCCTAACGATATAGGACTATTAACATTAAAAATTAAGTATCGATTACAGTAATTATTTCTGATCTTTTTTCGTCTAAAATCCATTTGTATTAATCAAAAGTAATCAACATAGCACATTATGTAGGTACTCGATACTGCATTTACAACCATTTTACAACATACACGTCCGGCATGCAAGCGATGTCTGTACGAGTAGTATTAGTAGTTACTTACAGACAGACGGACATAGCATTCTGTATATGGTATTACTGTTACTGTTATTAGTTGTAAGTAGAAATGGCATACAGTTTTTTGAAATGAGAATTTAGTTGCAGGTAGTTTAAATATTTTAATGGACATAATGTGCGGTGATTCAACATTTTATTTGCGTGTCTATATCAACCAAATAGGCAATTGCTATTGCAGTCCTCCGAACGCAGAAGTTTTTTTTGTTGTTTTAATTAAACGACCACCACTAGAGTCCCGAATCAGTACAACTGAGTGTAACAATTATAGTTTTAGGGAACTGAGGGTCGCTTTTACGACTGGATTTTCGATTTTAAACATAGTTTATCTCCTATCCTTAACCTACTCGTAATTTATTTGGGGTCGCTGGAGCGAGTGTTCTTATTGTATACTTCTTTATCACTCGTAATCTCGGCAGTCATATCCTTTCTGGCCATACTCGTATTATCAATGAATTTATGAATTCTCTTATTTTTTTACTTTTTCACTACTCTTTCCTACAATACAGTTTTAATACAGTAAAGCTCCAGCTGGAGACTATTTGACTTGCTTTACCTACCAATACCAAAACATTATGTACTTGCCTTACCATGTCTTGTCAATCCTCAAATTGCAGCAAATACAAAAGTACTATGTATTATTTTCTTTTCTAAATAACAATCGCAAGCAGATCCTGAAAACACAACACAACACCTAATAAATTCACATCAATGACCACTTGCACATACACACGCCTACCATGTGCACTACCCGCCAGCGTTTGATACTTTTTGCGCCAATTACACATACCGTCGAATACTCCGCGAAACTCCAGCGTCGCAGGATTTCATAGTATTTTTATTGGCGATACTTTACCCATGTTTGTGAGCCTATGAATTGCGGAATGAAAGAATTTAAGTGCATTTGTGTAACGGTATACGTTCACAGCTGGAGGTATGGACATGACTTGTGGATGTAAGGATTCCGTCATTCCTGAATTCTTTTACTTGACGCTATAGATGTTGCGTTTTGGCATGGCAATAGCGGTCGTTGCCCTTTCTATAATGTTGCTTTGCACTAACCATAACCATTAACAGTACAGAGTTTTTCATTGATGAAAATGTTGAGTATGTGGGGTTGTCAATTGAGGTCGTACACGATTGGATAGACGCTACATGTAAACTTCTGTTTTTTTTTTTAAATAAATTACGACAAAATTATATAGGTAAGGTAATGGCTGCTAAATGTAATGCTAAAATATAACAACTACAGTAGTATTTTGAACAGAAATGGAATGATCTTCTTCTACGGTAATTTATCATCAAAATAGCGCCATGGAGGAAGGATAGAAGAAAGAAAGAAAAACTAATAAGAAACTACCAAAAATAAATACTGATAATCAGCTGCATCCGGTTAGACTTGAAGCCGACCCCAACATGTTAGGAAAAGGCTAGGCAGATGATGATGATGATGTGCTTATTGTATAATTATCAGTTGCTCTATCGGTGAAGAAAAAAATCGTAAGGAAACCAGCATACCGGAGAGATATTTCTCGACGACATGTAAAGCTAAGTCAGAGGCTCAATGGAGCGGCTTAAAAACTCTGAAACCAGGTTAGGTACTTAACAATATGATAAAGAAATAAAGACTCAGAAAATGCCTATCAATCATAAAACTTTACCGACCACAACTCTTCAGAAAAGGCCTCTTCCGACATACAAGTTTTTATCGCCAAAGAATTACACAGTAGTTTAGTTTTATGCCCAGACCAATTCTGAACCAATTTGTTTTTTTTCTAGAAATATGTGTGTTTGCTTAGCAATTATGAATTAACTTAAAAAGTTAGCGTTCTTGGGTAGAAATGTGTGCGTTATACCTTGTATGGTGGATCTATAAACATGTTGATAACCTGTCGGTAAAACTTAATGGTTACCTATATTTGTAATAGAGAATTAAATGTATTGCTGGTTGTTTTGCATTTTGGCTTCGCAACTGACGTGTGAAGTTTACTTTTTTTTTTAATTTACATTTTCATTTGTTCTTCTAATCACTGCCACACACCAGTTTAGATAGCACTACTTTTTAAATATAGAAAATCATTCACAGGCGAAGGTTCATATTTATTTTGTCATATTTGTAATGTCAGCAAAATATGCAATTTTCACACGACCACCCAAAAAATTGAGTGGTCCTACTTAGTACTTCACGAAATGGAGTTCAATGTCTATGAAGATTAGATAAGTTGGGACATTTTTCCACTTGTTTTGCACGTCTTCTGTTTAGTTTGTATGGGTTGTGGAGGTCAGATAGGCAGTAGCTCCATGTAAATACTGGTATTCAGCTGCCTCCGGTTAGACTGGAAGCCGACCACAACATAGTTGGGAAAAGGCTAGGCAAGTTACCTAACGGGACGTACCCCTCTAAAACACATCGTTCACATTAAAAATTACAACATAATATCAATTTAAAATACGTTACAACTGTATAACCACAATAGAATCCATTCGCCATCATAAGTAATATCAATGTCTCCCCATCACTTACCTGACATCCATGTGTCAAATAATTCCTTTCCACTTATACAGTAACACGCTTCAATAATAATATATCCTTTACATTATTGACCCATATAATTTTATACTGGAAAACCAATTTACTTTTTTCGTACTGGTACAGAGTAAAAACATGCAGAAAATCCATATAAACAAAAACAATAACGCTATACTTAACCTTTAGTTTACCTGTAACATAAACCGTATGTGAACGGGAATAAACGTCAGTTTACGGCAGTAACGACGACTACGACGATTTGGCAAAATCAGAGGTAAAATAGCAATGAAAACACTGTATACCTACAAGATGCCGCTGATAAAAAGAAATAGTGGAATGAACCCTTGTGTAATGAACCAATGAGTCCTTTCAAGAATTCAGTTGTTTTTGTAACATACATATTCCTCTTCGTGTCGTGTGGAAAGTAATCTAAATTGTGTCGTCCTAGTACTAGTAATTAGTCGCCTTCAGCAGCTTTCATCAGTTCCTGTAATTAACAAACAGGACACGCAAGACACAATATTAAGCCCCCCCATCGTTTCTTTGCTACCGCGAGCCAGCCACTATATTCTATCTCAATGTTCTGCTTAAAATTAACAGATAAAAGACAAAATTGAACTTTTGTCTTTTATCTGTGCAGTTGTCATGATCTTATAAAAAGTTATGATAGTGACGTCATAATAGCAACAGCTGCTAGACGGTTTAACGAGCGTAATAACTCAAAAGAATAATTATAAGCTAAGTGTATGAGAGTATGTGTGTGTGGTTTATAAGGAGTTAGTGCTCAAGAATTTTGTAGTGAGGATGCTGTGAGTTGGCTTCTATGTATTCTGAGAGACTCACTGAAGCGTCTGTATCTGTCTACTCTGTATGATATCTCTGTATCCTCTGTGCGGGATATATAAAACTAAAAGACCGTCAATTATCTAATCAAGAATATGATATTTAGTGCATGGAGACGCGTTTAGAGGACGTTCAAACGATCGAACAGTCAACGAACTACTAACGTAATACTTAGCCATTAAAATATGTTACTGTCATGATTAAATATGCGCGCAAGCCACCAAAATATAAGTAAACATTTAAAATGATTAAATAAATTGTACCAGCCATGTTTTAAATACCTACTACTGAAATAATTAATAGAAATGGTGTTGGAGAAGAAGAAATGCGATGATAATAAATAATCAATTTAAATAATAATAATAAATATCGTATCAAAACTTACATTTTCGTCTGTAATATTTTTTTTCTTCTAAAATGACACTTTATTAATATTACTATGAGGCCAATTTACTCCAATACTACTACACTGCTAGATCGTCACAGTGCTGCGCACAATAAAATTCACAAGCAATTCTATAATGCACTAGTATAAGCATTCGGTTTCATTTCCTTATTAATTCATCATGATGATACAATTAATTTAATTGGTTCAGTCATTGAAATATCGACGAATCCTTGATTTTGCTTAATATTTGGAAAAATGCAGAAATTGATTTTGCCGAAAATAACAAAAAGATTGAAATCAAAATCTTGATACTAACATTAGGTTACCGCAGAGTTTATGTAGGTGAAAATACTATCCAGCGAAATACACATTAGATCTCTATCAAACAACCGATATTTTACTTTATTAATAATTATTAATTTTAATAATCCATCCCTGTCAGTAACTTATGACTCATATAAACTACACCGTGAACAGTTAAAATTAAAACACAAACACGTGATTAATCATAATTCTTGTTACAAAATAACAAACAAACAATCTCATCATACACACAACACGCACTCTTGCGCAGGAGGCAATTTTTTGCAGGTATATTACTTTACCAACATAACTTGACACATCGGGATGGCGCTGCTTGCTAAGTAAAATAACATCCATCTGTCAAATTCAACAGTAAAAAAAAACATAATTATCCGGATATGTGACGCCCAGAGCTGGGTAATGTGGCAGAAAAGGGAAGGCCTATACCCAGCAGTGGGTTATTCCAGGCTGATATGATGATGATGATTATTTCAAATTCAATACATTTCAAATGGAGTTTCAAATTCCATCACGTCTCAAGTTACGTTGGTCTGCATACACGTTCTTATCATTTTTTTAAACTGGTATTCAGTTCATGTGTAAATCATTATACATATTACACTTTATTAGGTATGTAATTACACAGTTCTTGAGTTCTTGTATGTGCGAACATTCGGAAAAAAATGTACAGTTTTTTTTTAATAAGTACAGTCGAGCAAACGTCTTGGTATACATCGTTGTAACTGTATAGACTATGTCGTGAGTTCATAGAATAGGACAAGTCAATTATTTTATTTTATTATTCTAAAAGTTATAAAAGCAATACTAGGATGGTATACAAACGTCTTGGCATACATGATTGTAACCTTATAGACTATGTCGTGAGTTCATAGAATAGGACAAGTCAATTATTTTATTTTATTATTCTAAAAGTTATAAAAGCAATACTAGGATGGTATACAAACGTCTTGGCATACATGATTGTAACCTTATAGACTATCCCCCGAATACTGAAACGTCACTCAAAATGTAAGAGCTGCTTAACATTTGAGAAGCTCCTAAACTTAAAATTTTGTATGGCCAAACGTCATTTTGAGTATCTGTTAAATATAAGTGTTACTTAAATTTTGAGTGACGTTTCAGTATGTCGTGAAGCGACAGATATGAAGAAAAAAATAGAATAAATAAAAAAAAATGAGGATAAACGTAATACAATTTATTTTAGTAATAAAATCTGAAAGTAACAAAATGAAGATGATAGTGAAGATGAGGATGGAGTGAAGGGATGATCACGGGATGAAGACGAGCAGGAGAGGGTCGCAGGAGAGGGTCGACGGCAGTCCGGGGCGAGTCAGCCAAAAACGGTCCAACCACAGGACTCCAGCCCCGGATGAAGGTTGACAGCAGTAGACAGGCTTCGCAGCACAGGACTCCAGCCCCGGATGAAGGTTGACAGCAGTAGGCAGGCTTCGCAGCACAGGACTCCAGCCCCGGATGAAGGTTGACAGCAGTAGGCAGGCTTCGCAGCACAGGACTCCAGCCCCGGATGAAGGTTGACAGCAGATGCAGCAGTCCTCCTCTGAAGCCCAGTGCAGAGGCAGGTTTTAGTTGAGGTGACTGGCGGAGAAGTCAAGAGGTTTGAGGTCTTTTCTTGAGTCCCGGAGCAGTCGGCCCCGGGACAAGGCCTATATAATTTTCTTCGCTCGAAAGCTAGCGCTGAAATGAATCAATGTCTAGAGCGGCCCTGTCTTATATAGCCGATTTCGAAATCAAAAGTGGAATTTGCAAAATGTTTGAAAATTAGACGAAAAGAGTGTGTAAAGTAGAAGGCCAGAACGATTATCTGGCTTTTAAGACAAAAACGGTGGATGGCCACAAAGAAAACCACGAACGATTAAAAGGTAACTATGACGACCAGATTATTGACAATAAAATGTCAAAGAATTAATAAACACAAAGTTAGCAAAAACATGAAGAAATACGATGGAATTAAAGGTTCTGGTGCGTGGATAGTGTAGTAAATAATGTTGCGCATCATCTGTGAGCAATTTGTGAGTATAGTGTAGTATGAAAATGAAAATGATAAACTCGTAATTGTTACAGTAAAACGATATCTACAATGAAACTAAATGAAAGGATGGCAATAAAAGAGCAACGTGAAACAATAAAGCTTAAACTAATAATGGATGTGATGAAGATTTGACCTAAAATTGATGTACAGACAAAATGTCAACCATTGAGGACGTTCAGTCGGTTAGTACGTAATAATATTACTACATTTCCCCGACAACCCCAGAAAATTTTCGACTCAGAGAAAATTTTATGTTTAAAGTTCGAGAGAAATCCTTGAAACATTACTTCGTCCAAACAGAAATCATCTAACAGACATTCATTCTTCCTCAGGTATACTATCATCTACATAATGGTAAGGGTGGAGTTCACAGTCAATGACTACCACTCTAGAAGTATGTTCCTAAATATGACCTAAGGCTTATTTAGGGAGTAATCAACCGCTCCATGGGTGGAAAATATATTGACCTAAGGCTTATTTAGGGAGTAATCAACCGCTCCCTGGGTGAAAAATATATTGACCTAAGGCTTATTTTACGAGTAGTCAGCCGCTCGAAGAAAACCCTATAAAGGAATAATTATATAATTATTAAGATGACTATTTAGTTTAGTCTAAGATAGATTCGAGC
Organism: Xestia ashworthii; assembly: GCA_950022955.1. Lineage (NCBI taxonomy): Eukaryota > Metazoa > Arthropoda > Insecta > Lepidoptera > Noctuidae > Xestia > Xestia ashworthii. The sequence goes on from OX465557.1 coordinate 1,748,187, forward strand.
GGTAGGGCTCTAAAGTAAAGGTATCTGAACTAGTGATCTTCTGACCTCATTTGTAGAAGTGAAGAATAAGAGCAGTAAGCTCTAAATCACAAAATAAAGACAAGTTAAAAGTAACGCCGCATAGGACGTTGAATAGTGAGTTTAAAAACTCGTATTCAAAACAAAAATAAAGATTAATTTTAAGCGATTGATAAATGAGCTAATGAGAGATTAACTATCTAAATAAGATGATTCGATGAAGACGAGGTTTAGATTTTAATGTCTTTGATGTGCCATTTATTTTTCGTTCCATTAGTATCTTCTAATATGTATACTAAGGGCGAGAGTTTCTTAAAAACTTTGCATCTTAGAAATTTAGGGGCCAGTTTTGCGCTGAAGTACGAACCCGCGTTGCTTTGTACGTAATTCTTACGCCAAACTGTATCACCGACATTAAATTCTTTAAATGACCGACGTAGGTCATAGCGAGCGCTATTCTTAGCGTGTGCTATGTATAAATTAGTTTGAACCTTATCAAAAATTGACGAGAGGAAACCAATATTTGTAGCGTAGACATCGCGAGGTAGAAAAACAACTTCCTCAAGATTTTGAGTTGGAGTGTAGAATGAACCACAAGGAACTGTTTCTCGACCAAATACTAAAAAGTTTGGAGAAAAACCAGTTATAGCATTAACACAACTGTTTATCGCGTGTTGAATTTTTGGGAGATAAATATCCCAGGTTCGATGATCATCACCTACCAAAGTAGCTAGAGCCGTGATGATGGTCCTATTATACCTTTCTGTAGGATTGACTTGGGGACAGTAAAATGGAGAGTAGAATATAAAAGGGACTTTATATTTATTAAGAAATGTAGTAAATTCACGGGATTGAAATTGGGGACCGTTATCCATGATAATGGTTTGTGGAACACCATGGATGAGAAATACGGAATTCTCTAAAATATTAATTATGTTAGACGCAGTAGCACGTTTTAAGGGAAAGATAAAAGTATATTTAGTAAAGGTACAATTAATAACTAAAATATGTTGATTACGTCTTCTGGTCATGGGAAAAGGACCCATAAGATCAAGCGATATAGATTGAAAAGGTCTCGAGCAAATTTTTGGTTTACCCATAGGGCCATAAGGAGAATGATTTGGATGTTTATAAGCAAGACAAATGTCGCAAGTAGAGATAAATTTAGCGATATCTTTAAACATGCCAGACCAGTAATATCGTAACGAAAGCTTCTTGTAGGTTTTGAAAATTCCGAGATGAGGTTCTTGAGAAGGACTGTGATTCCTTTCGATAATAGCCTGTCTTTCATGTGGAAGTGGAACTTCTTTCCAAGTGAAGTCATCGTTCAGAGCATGAGGAGAGTGAATGCAACGATAGAGCTTGTTTTCTTTAACCGTATAGTTTGGATAAGAATCAGGATTGTTCTGACAGCCAAGTAAAATCTTGTTGTAGTGTTCCAAGTCACGATTAGGAACTGATTCGTCCGTTAAAATAGGATTTACACCTTGACGTTGAGAATCTTCAGAGTCATGAGTTTTTGATCTGGATAGTAGGTCAGGGACAACATTATCTTTACCCTTTTTATGTTTTAGAATGAAGTTGAAGCAAGATAGGCGTAGCGTCCAACGAGCCAGTCTTCCTGAAGGATTGGATAAGTTCTGGAACCATTTAAGAGCAGCGTGATCTGTGTAAATTGTAAATTGTTTACCATTATCTAGGTAACAACGCCAGTGTTCTAGAGCAGTTATTACGGCTAGAGTTTCTCTTTCTGTTGTAGAATAGTTCTGCTGGTTTTTATTAAGAGCTTTACTCATGTAAGCAATAACAACTTCCTTGTCGTTTTGATGTTGTGTAAGCATTGCTCCTATGCCAAAATTTGATGCATCGCAATGTACAGAGAATGGGAGGTTGAAGTCTGGGCAAGCGAGAATAGGAGTAGTAACCAAAGCTTCTTTAAGTTTCACGAATGCCGATTCTGCTTCGGGGTTCCAAACGAATTTAGGGGCAATCTTCCCAGAGCAAGTTAGCCTGTTAAGTGGAGAAGCAATTGTGCTGAAGTTTGCAATGAATCTTCGGAACCAGCTGCAAGTACCGATGAATCTACGTACTTCTTTTCTAGAGGATGGTGTAGGATATTCCAAAATGGCTCGAATTTTGTCAGGATCAGCTCTCAGGCCATATTCACCTACAACAAAACCGAGGTACTTGAGTTCTTTCCTGAAGAATTGACTTTTTTCAAAATTTATAGTTAAATTGGCAAAAGAGAGTTTTTCATGAACTTTTAAGAGAAGAGAAATATGTTCTTCGAAGGTATCGCTTATAATTACGATATCGTCGAGATAACAGAATACTTTGTTGTCAAAATCTGGAGTAAACAGCATATCCATTAGTCTCTGTTGAGTAGCAGGAGAGTTAGTTAAGCCGAAGGGCATTACTTTAAATCTGTACATGCCTCTTCCGGGTACATAAAAGGCAGTCTTGTCTTTGTCCGCAGGGTTGAGAGAAATTTCCCAGAAGGCCTTCGCAATGTCGATACTTGAGAGATATTTGGCGTTTTTAAGATTGTCAAGAATCTCACTTATAAGTGGGAGGCTGTAGGCATCACGACGAGTGATTGAGTTAAGTTTCCTGCTGTCGACGCAGAAACGCCATTCTCCATTCTTCTTCGGAGTTATAAGCACCGGAGATAGCCATGGACTTTCGCATTGTTCAATGACATTCCATTTCAACATTTTATCCACTTCGTTGATTAAAGCTTTTTGTTTTTCAGGGGACAATCGATAACATCTTTGCTTGATGGGGAGAGAATCACCTGTGTCGATCTTGTGTGTAATTAAATGAGTACGTCCCAAAATGCCTTTTTCTTCAAATGAGATACTCTTGAAGCGTTGGATAATGTTATCTGCAATATCCTTTTGATTTGTACTAAGATGTTCATAAGGTAATATCTTTTTCTCCGCATCTTGAATAGATGAACATTTAAGGTTCGACTGACAAACAGAAGATAAAATAGTAGGAAGAAGATTAAATTTTTTCCAGAAATCAATACCAAGAATAAGAGAGGGGAATAATTCTGGAAAAACATAAGCTTTAATTAAATGAGTCTGGTCATTAAAGAAAATAGGTAATTCAAAATATCCTAAAGATTTAATTTTTTGGTTACTAGCAGTTGAGACAGTAATTAAGTCTGACTTGAAAAGCTTGAAACCTAATTTAAGAATTTCCAGGTGAGAATTGTTGCCAAGTATGGTAACAGAACTACCTGAATCAAGTAAGGCAGAAATGTTTAAGTTAATAATTCGCACGTTAATGAAAGGGCGTTTGGAATCATTGTCATTAGAGTAAAGGGTTGAAGAAATTTTGTAGTAAGAAAAGAAATTTTTAAGAGTTTTGATCCAATTATTCCAATCATTAACGTCGAAATTTTCACTTTTCAAGTCAGTTGTTAGTTTTTTGAGCTAGTACCAGGCTTAGGATTGCATTTAGGGCAATCAGCAGTTTTAAAGTCCTTCAAACCACATTTGAAGCAAATAATGAAGTGAGGTTTCTTACAAGTGTTTAAGGTGTGTCCATGCACACGACAACGAACGCAAAAGCTACTCTGTTGAGGAGGATCAGATCGAGTCAGAGTGTTAATTTGTTTTGGTTTTTGGAGGTACTGAGGAGGAGGTTTCTGAAAATTTACAGAGGAAGAATTAGTAACTGGTATACGAGGTTTGTAGCTAAATTCAGCTGTTAAAGTATTTTGTTGCAAAGATGGTTCTTTAAAGTTTTTATCTTTGTCCAAGAATTTTTCGTAAATCTGGCAAACAGCTAAGAGAGAGTCAATAGTAGTACAATCTCTTAATGCCACAAAAACTGAATAGCACGGTCTGATATTCCTCAGTAAAATCTCTAATTGTTCTGACTCAGACAATTTTTTAGTCAAGCGTGAAAACATTCCGGACATAATTGAAATGTAGACCGATATAGTTTCGTCCAGACCTTGAGTTCGCTTTCTGATGTCTTCTAGTAATTTGTAATCGTAATCGAAAACACCAAAATCTTTTATAAGAAGCTCAGAAGTTTCATGCCAGGTCAGATTTGGATTACAATTAATCTGAAATCTAAACCAGTGTAAAGCATTGTCTGTAAAAATTTCGTACGCTTGATTAATCAAAAGTTTTTTGTCAAAGCTACGTGAAATGCAATATTCTTCTAGTTTTTGAAGGAACGACCTAGGACATGACTTTCCATTATAAGTGTATCTTTTTAAATCTTTAAAAATATGAGGCTTCACCTGTTGAGGAGGAACTGTAGAGTTAATTTGTTGAAGGAGGGCCTCAAGAATGGTCTGTGACGGAGGGATATTTGAAGGAGGAGTTCCCGAGTTGTCATGAGAGGTAGGTAAATCGTAGAGAGGAGGGGAAGTATTTTCCGCTGGAAGAAAAGTGAATGGTTCAAATTTGTTGTTGAGGCTATCAAATTTGGACCGTAAAGCGTCAAACTCAATTTTCTGTTCAGAGTTCAGTACGTCAACGTCTATACGCTCGAGTCTAAAAAATAAATGATTAAGATAAGTTTCTATAAGACGAGTGTATTTGGAATCACCGTGTAGAAGTTTATCTACTTTTAAGTCTAAGTAATTAATAGTGGTATTAATTTGAGGGAGCTCTTCCTCAATTGGAATTGGTGAGATTAAAATTTCCTCCGAGGAGGTAATAGAAGAAAGTCGAAGAATTTGCTTTCTTAACCGTACGACAGTGTCTACTGGTTCCTCAAGTCTGATCTTAATTTCGTATTCGAGTTCAGGTTTATTAAGAAATTCAAACTTAATTGTTCTATACATATTGGTAAAATAAAGATAAGTTTCAAAGAAAATACCTTGTTTCCTTCTAGAAGAAAAAAAAAAAAAAAAAAATTAGAAGTATTAAGTTAGTAAAAGATTAAAGAAAAATTATTTTCCTTCCAAAAGAAAAAATAGTTACAACGATAGCTATATGAAAATGTTTAATGATGTCTGTAGTATGACAATGAACTAATGATCTAAAGTGAAGTTGCCAAGAGAGACTGCCAAAAAGGTTTATATTAAATCAGAGGAAAATTGTAGTTAAGGTGAAACAGAAACAATTTTTATAAACCAAGTCTGTATAAAGGTTTTAAGGTTTAGTGAAGAGTAATGACCTCTTTAGTTTATATAATGAGTCACACTATGTAAAGGTAAGATACCACAATCTTAAAAGTATTACGTGTATGACCACCAGAAATAATGTTTTTAAAATGGGTACTTATTTTCCCTCTGATTTATGGACACTAGACAAAGTGTTTTCTTTAGAATTTTGTGATGATGGAAATGTGTAGTGTTATGTAGAAGTGTAGAACCTGAAGACAATTGGGCGCCAAACTGTCGTGAAGCGACAGATATGAAGAAAAAAATAGAATAAATAAAAAAAAATGAGGATAAACGTAATACAATTTATTTTAGTAATAAAATCTGAAAGTAACAAAATGAAGATGATAGTGAAGATGAGGATGGAGTGAAGGGATGATCACGGGATGAAGACGAGCAGGAGAGGGTCGCAGGAGAGGGTCGACGGCAGTCCGGGGCGAGTCAGCCAAAAACGGTCCAACCACAGGACTCCAGCCCCGGATGAAGGTTGACAGCAGTAGACAGGCTTCGCAGCACAGGACTCCAGCCCCGGATGAAGGTTGACAGCAGTAGGCAGGCTTCGCAGCACAGGACTCCAGCCCCGGATGAAGGTTGACAGCAGTAGGCAGGCTTCGCAGCACAGGACTCCAGCCCCGGATGAAGGTTGACAGCAGATGCAGCAGTCCTCCTCTGAAGCCCAGTGCAGAGGCAGGTTTTAGTTGAGGTGACTGGCGGAGAAGTCAAGAGGTTTGAGGTCTTTTCTTGAGTCCCGGAGCAGTCGGCCCCGGGACAAGGCCTATATAATTTTCTTCGCTCGAAAGCTAGCGATGAAATGAATCAATGTCTAGAGCGGCCCTGTCTTATATAGCCGATTTCGAAATCAAAAGTGGAATTTGCAAAATGTTTGAAAATTAGACGAAAAGAGTGTGTAAAGTAGAAGGCCAGAACGATTATCTGGCTTTTAAGACAAAAACGGTGGATGGCCACAAAGAAAACCACGAACGATTAAAAGGTAACTATGACGACCAGATTATTGACAATAAAATGTCAAAGAATTAATAAACACAAAGTTAGCAAAAACATGAAGAAATACGATGGAATTAAAGGTTCTGGTGCGTGGATAGTGTAGTAAATAATGTTGCGCATCATCTGTGAGCAATTTGTGAGTATAGTGTAGTATGAAAATGAAAATGATAAACTCGTAATTGTTACAGTAAAACGATATCTACAATGAAACTAAATGAAAGGATGGCAATAAAAGAGCAACGTGAAACAATAAAGCTTAAACTAATAATGGATGTGATGAAGATTTGACCTAAAATTGATGTACAGACAAAATGTCAACCATTGAGGACGTTCAGTCGGTTAGTACGTAATAATATTACTACAAGTATTCGGCCATAAGTCGTGAGTTCATAGAATAGGACAAGTCAATTATTTTATTTTATTATTCTAAAAGTTATAAAAGCAATACTAGGATGGTATACAAACGTCTTGGCATACATGATTGTAACCTTATAGACTATGTCGTGAGTTCATAGAATAGGACAAGTCAATTATTTTATTTTATTATTCTAAAAGTTATAAAAGGTATTCCTTTTATAACTTTTAGAATAATACGCATAGTATGGTATATTGAGAGTGTTGTATAAATATGACAGTTCTTATCTGGTGTTAATGGGACTTTCCAGGAAATTCTTACTAACGGCCCGGTGTCCGGAGTTGTGTCCGTATGATAGCAAGTGATAGAATATTATGGGTACACTGTAAAATGATACACGTTTTCTTAATTTCAGGCTTTACAGTTGTGGTGTTATGAAAGATGCATAGGGAGAGGGTGTAAAAAGACTTTTAAAGAAGCCGTTAGGCAGTTTTTCTCCCCCTCATTGCGATATTTTGTTTTGTTCTAGACTAGACCAGACCTGGGAACTTTCTAGTTACGGAGATATTGGGGGTAAAAGTTCCACAAGTTTTATTTGTAAATGCATGTTTTTATATAAGATTAATCATTGAAACGCCTTCACGATCCCCGTACTATTCAATCCATTGTTCAGTACAATGTTTAAAGAGGCCGGCCAAAATGATTGGTAAATCACACATATTGTTAAGGTAGTGTGTTTTATTTCGATTGGATTACATAATACCTAAATCCAAATGTATGATTTTGAATGGACATTGATTTAAACAAGGGTTATGAGTAAAATAAGATTTCTATAGAAATTTTAAATTCCTCACATCTCGCCTTTATGTCGTTGTCCTTTCAAAATATATATTTGGAAACCTAGATATTATGTAATCCAATCGAAATAAATACACACTTTCTTAAGAATATGTTTGATTTACAAATTATTTTGGTATAACGATTGTATGAACGACGCACGCTCAGCCGGCCGCTTAAGTGCATAACGTTGAGTCCTACGTAAAACGCGATTTTTCACCCCAAAATGAAAAGTACAATCCCAACATTTTTTTTGCGTTTTCGCGACGATATACCAATTATTACGTTTAGTCGACTGTACAAAATGTAAAAAAAATGTAAATGTATGGCCATCTATTATTGACAGTAATAATTGATTTAGATACAGTTGCTTGTAATAAATGAACTTATGCCGTGCCACATAATGGATTTATAATTGCAGCAGTTTGAGTAATTAGAGATTAGAAGAAACATGACTTTTTGTATAACTTGGCTGGAATTTATAAGTATTTTTTGTGGTTTGGGAATTGTTCAGTTATGATATTTATTGACATAAATATGATAACTGAAAGTATGACTGCACTACCCTTCTAAACGCGCAGTAGATATTGTTTCAATCTGTTGTTTCTATGATCTGAGGTTTCAATTACTTAACGAAATATTCCGGAAAGTGCGAAGCGTGCAAGTCGTACCTACATCTACACTTAATATTGTTAAGAGGCAAGATTTGAGTTTTTAACCGACTTCCAAAAAGGAGGAGGTTCTCTATTCGACTGTATGTATAATTTTTTTTTTATTTTTTTTTTTTATGTATGTTCACCGATTACTCGAAGACGCCGGAACCGATTTGAAAAATTCTTTTTTTGTTTGAAAGGGTATACTTCCAAGTTGGTCCCATAGTCGCCAAGTCGGGATCTGATGATGGAATCTTGGCGAAATCGAGGGAACTCTTCAAATTTTATAGGATAACGTACAGCAATTTTGGTATTTTCTACAACAAGTGAAGCATTTGCGTTTGATAAGAACCATTCTACCATCAGATCTGATGATGAAGCCAAGAGTCACGGAACTCCATAATGAGACAATGTATCCTAGTCGTGTTTGGGCTTGTTGTAATTGTAACGGTATGCACTTTCCATGTGTACCAAGCACATGTGAACCACTAAAAAGTGAAAAATAAAAACTTTTTTGCAAAAAATAAAACCGACTTCAAAAAGAAACCAAAAAAGTGAAAAATAACTTTAGCTTCTGAAGTCGGTGACAAAAAAATTAAATCAATCATACAAACGTCACCGACTTCAGAAGCTAAAGTTATTTTTCACTTTTTTGGTTTCTTTTTGAAGTCGGTTTTATTTTTTGCAAAAAAGTTTTTGTTTGTTTATTTGTTTGTTACGATTTAACTCAAGAACTAATCAACAGAAAAAAAACTCACCATTAGAAAGCTACATCTTTACCGAGTAATTAACAATTTTCGCGGACAAAGTCGCGGGCGAGTCCGTGGTACGAGTATTTCATAATAAGAAAAAATTTTTTGCAAAAAATAAAACCGACTTCACACAAAAAAGTGAAAAATAACTGTAGCTTCAGAAGTCGGTGACCTTTGTTTGATTGATTTAATTTTTTTGTCACCGACTTCAGAAGCTAAAGTTATTTTTCACTTTTTTGTGTGAAGTCGGTTTTATTTTTTGCAAAAAAGTTTTTATTTTTCACTTTTTAGTGGTTAACAATATGTGCATACCCTTTCACAGCGTACCAGCGTGATTTTTTGTTATGAACTGGTGTAAACAATAGACAGACATGAGATTTCAGCAATCCCAGTATGAGACACACATTTGCTACATTTAATGAGGAGTTCCGTTGCCTTTCTCCGAAGTTCTTCATCAGATCTTTACCAAATTTAAATGGGATCACTCCGAGAAACTACTCTTTCAAAAACTACCCAAATCGCTTCTGGTGTGCCTATAAAATTTGAAGAGTTCTCTCTATTTCTCCAGGATCCCATTATCAGGATCCTGACTTGATGATTATAGGACCTTCTGGGAAGTATACCCTTTCAAACAATTAAAAAACAAATTCGGTCCAGTCATCTGCGAGTAATCGGGGAACATTGAATTGAGAACCTCCTCCTTTTTGAAGTCGGTTAATAACGACGTTATGGTACGTGACTCAAATATCCGGATAGCCTTTAAAAGATTTGGCCGAGAATCGGTAATTTGCTTCTAAGAATTGAAGAGTTCCGTTCCTTTGTCATGGATCCCATAATCAGAACCTAACCAAATTCTCATCAAACTACCCTTGAAGTGCCCTTGCCAATAAAATAAAAAAAAAACTTATCCCCAATAAATGGAACTTAATACACCTAACTGTCGAAATCTGGGAATATTGTACACATCTGCGTACCCCCTCAGAGCATACAGGCGTGATGTTACGTCATGATGTTGTATAAACAATAAACATTCAAGCGATTGCAGCAGTTACTGCAGATTTGCCGTGTACATTTGAAGAGTTCCATTGTATATCTCCGAAGATCCGGATCAGATCTTCAGCAAATTAAAAAGATAACCACACGGGAAGCACCAGCTTTCAAATTAAAAAAGAATCATCAAAATCGGTTCACCCAGTCGAAAGTACTGAGGTAACAAACACTGTCGAAATCTGGGTGTATTGTACACATCTGCGTACCCCCTCAGAGCATACAGGCGTGATATTACGTCATGATGTTGTATAAACAATAAATCTACAAGTGATAATAGCAATCACTGCAGATTTGCCGTACATTTTTGAAGAGTTCCATTGTATATCTCCGAAGACCAGCATCAGATCTTCGGCAAATTAAAATGGGACCACATGGGAAGCTCAACCAAAAATACATTTGCTTAACTAAAATATTGTTACTCAAATATTCGCAGGCAATTGTTAAAATCAACTAAGAGCCAATATTGGACTCAATGAAAAGAACAAATAGTTGGAAAATGATTTTTACATGTTGTTTTTTTGTGTTGGTTAAATTAGTCAGCGGATGTAATGTACAGAATGTAAAAATTGTGTTTTATAAAAAGAACAAATAAGGTATTACTCCTTCAACGATATAGTTACCCGTATATCAGAACAGCATGGTTAAAACATGGTTATTATAAACCTACTGGCTGCTTCATTTATTTATTTAGTTATTTATTTAACACTTCAAGCACATAGAATATTCATAATATATAATGAAAAATATATATATATATATATATATAATCATATATTCCTCTACCAGTCAACCTTTGGGTGATGCAGAGACAAGCAGTGGTAGGTGTATTATCTGAAAATAATTCATTTTCATTTTCATTGGTCTAGTGCTACCTCTAATTACGAGATTTTGGGTTCCATTCCATTCTCACAGCCCTCTGTAGCAGCCCTAAGACTAGATCCGTGCCCAAAGACTTGCTCCTATTTCAAGTGACTTGGCGATATGTAGCAGGACCCGGTAGACCTTTGCCCAACCCTTCGGATATAACCAGCGTGGTGTTGAGAGACTGTTAAAATACTATGGGGTTATAACCCCCTTGCTATTTATCAAAATGTGGTAGCAGCTTGATAAAACCAGTCAAGGTTTCACGGCGTGAATCATTCGTCCAACAGTAGTTCTGCTTATGCGGACATAAGCCTGTGTAAGTTGTAGGTAGTTAGGGACGCTCGTGACTTGACTCGTCCCTAGCCATGCAGCTGTCGGCACGTCAACCTTAGCTTGGAGGTGGATCTTCCATACAGAGGAGACAGACGCCTCCAGCTGTTCCCTAAGTCGCTTTTTACGACACCCACAGGATTAAAGGAGGTGGTTCTATTCTATTACCCGATATACCACACTAGACAGGCTTGTCGAGTGATGAGACAAAGTCATCATATGTTTGGGTCGGCTTCCAGTCCAACAGGATGCAGCAATGTACGAGTCCATAAACCCGCCAGATAAAAATAAAAGGATCAACGAGCTACTAGAACCTCCAACATAAGGAAAAGACTAGTCTATTCATAGCATTTACGAGGTAAATAAACCAGAAGCAACTTTGCATATAAAACAGCTGAACATTGTCGAAGATCAGTGAGCACTGTTCGGTAATAAATCTCTTTTGTAAATACATACATACATCAGTGTTGCTAATTGACGTTTACAATCTCGCTCTGAATCAATGTATCTGTATTGAGGTGAGTGGAACAACTGTTGCTTTGGATGCAAGATGAGAGATCAAGCGAATTTGAAACTAAAAAATATTTAGAAAATCATTAAAAATCTTTCGTATCCAGGTTTTTCTGTATCGTGTTGTTGGTGCCTAGCCTGGTGTCAGATTTTTTTTGCCGCCAATGTTCCTCTGACTTAAATTGGCTTAACATACCGTCAAGAAATATCTCTCAGGTATACTGGATTCCTCACGACGTTTACCTTCACCGAGGTAAGTGATAATTTTACAATACACACGTGAATCCAAAAAAATCAGAGGTTGCCTTGGGTTCAAAGAAGAGACCTTTGACTTGGCAGTCCGGCGCGGCGATCACACCATTTGGCTATATATCACTGCTATGTCGTACCCAGGTAATACTCGTACATAAGAAGGAACACTGGTTACACAAGGTATGGTATAACTTAGATTTGTCACATAATAGATGATGTCACCAGTTAACTGACTTCTTAGAAAGGGTGAGTTTTTGTATTCAGCGTTTCCTTTTTCACAGTACACTGATTTTTACGAGCTCTATCTGTTCTATTTTATATATTTTTGTAATTGTTTTAACTATCACACGATAAATTAAAACAATCTTCGAAACGAAGAAATAGTTTTTATGACACCGTGACATCAAAATATCCACGATTGGCGATTTAATTATGTATACTTATTTAAATAATTGTACCGTCCAGATTTCCCATTTATGTTTTTTTGTTTCAGAAGATTGCATCGCTGAATCCTCTAGCTTGCACTACCCACTTACATCGAAATGACACCGGTAAATATTCATAATTCATTTGCAATTAAACGCGTTGGAAACACAGCGGCCCACAAACTGGCGTAAATGAAGCTGTTTCATTATTAACTTTACCCTGTTGGCGGGACATTATTATTTACTATTAATTTTAATGTCTATCAGTTTTGGTGTTTTGTGGTCATTCGTGTATAACTTATTGCGGCAAATATGTCCCTAGTAGCATTTTTTGTTGGCATTTAGTTGGGCCACATACCTCAGGTTAGTTGGCAAATGAATACAATTGGCGGGCAGTTTGCGGGTTGGGCCCAAAACTGATGGCCTACGTGGATTTGCCTACGAAGGCCCAACTTGCGACGGGGCCAACGTGGATTTGCCTATGAAGGCCCAACTTGCGACGGGGCCAACGTGGATTTGCCTACGAAGGCCCAAGTAAGTACTTGGGCCTTCAACTTCTACCAATGTTTACTACCGAGCTGGTAGTGTTGAACTAACAACCTTGTGTGAACACTAATAGGGTTGAAATAAAACCAAATTGCTTTCTGATCTAAGACGCGGGTCATATATAAGTGGCGTATGGCGGTGGCGCGGCGCTGGCGCGTGTGCGGGTGCGCGGGGGCGAGGTAGTGGCGTCACTTACTCGCCCTCCCACGCACTCGCGCCACCACCATACGCCATACGCCACTCGTGTTAGTCCCACGCCTAAGCTGGTAATATATTTACAAATATTCACTCGAACCCAACCAAATCGTGGTAACACAACGATAGCGACTTCTAATTGGACTACAACGCCATCTATCGAGGTTGGGGTACAACTTTTGAACCTTTACGATATTATCATTACTGTTTCGGCATGAACTTACCGACCACCAAGGACATTTAGTGACGGAATGTCCTTCTTAAATTATCCTTAATTTTCAATTTTGCACTTTGTTTACAGTATAAACCATAAATCTCAAATATAAACAAAAATATAAAAAATATGTTTCGTAAATCTAAGAGTTACTAAGAGTTAAGAGAGTACTAGTAAGCTCATACTGGGTAATTATACCTGTACCGTTGTATATACGTATCATCCCTAGCAGGTCCATTGAAAGGTTTAAGTTGGACCGATGTAAGTGGTTATCATAACTTAAATCCCTACAAAAAACTCCCAACAGTAGGAATAGAAGCAGCAGGCCCGTCGTTAGTTGGCCCAATGTTGTTTTAGTAATTTAAATCCCTACAAAAATCTCCCAACAGTAGGAATAGATGCAGCAGGCCCGTCGTTAGTTGGCCCAATGTTGTTATAATAACTGAAATCCCTGCAAAAATCACCCGACAGTAGTAATAGTAACAGAAGGCCCTTTGTTGGCTATTCGTTGAGCAAATAGTGCATGTTTATGACAATGGGCCTATTTTAAGTTTAGGTTGGCGGAACAACTAACCGTTTGCCAATACATTCCCAACTGTTGGCATAAGGAAGCCAACGGCAATTGCTACTAGGGGTATGAGTGGTTGAGGGTTGGTTAATGTGATGTCTGCTTGTAAAGTTTGAAGTGTTTCATTGTTATTTACATTTACCTTGAAGTCCTCAAAAACAACCTGTTAAAGGTCAGACTGGATGTGGAAGTCCAGATCTGCAATAAGCTGAGTTGATTGATTGTTTCTTGAATTTTAAGTTTAAAGTTCTGTTGCTTCTTGTGTGTTCTAACTGAACTCATGTTTTGGCCACATAATTTTATGGTTGACGAAATGGGAATCATTGTATGAAAATTAAAATAGTTACGAATTGGGACACTTTTTCGCTTGTTTTGCTCGTCTTTTGTTTAGTTGTCGAAATGGGAAAGTTACGAGATGGGACGTAGCCCATGTGAGGCTTGTGATCAAAACATACTCGTAAGTGATGAGCCACATATTCAGCAAGGTCGTAATGGGTCTGCCTACCCAGAATGTATTTCGACAACAACGGAAGCATCGACATTAAAGTATCGACATTCCAGGAAGTAACAATGATGGTATAAGCAGCCTCAACTAAAATTGATGTCATCATCGCTTCGAAGAAAAAAGGCTTAAAGATTAATATCAGAATTAATTAACACGCACTTTATTGCCTCTTTAAAACTGATAAGCTTTTAATGATTGGTTTGAACACACCCATCCAAAACACCACTTACGTCAGAAGGTGGATAATGCTTCCTTTTTCGGCTGTCCAAGACTTAAACAAAATACCTACCTGCTCATCCTACATTATGCCTATCTCTGTGTATATAGTCACCGCCACGAGAACCTATAATTTTTGTAAACAAAGAATTTCTACCAAGATACGTAGCGACAATTCAATTGATAACAAATAGTCCCAAATTCAATAAACTCAAATTTTCATAAGTCTTGTAGTACAAAACTAACGAGCAATTTCACTTAGTCGGGTTACATTTTGGCGATATAAAGCGTTGTCGTCCATTTTTGGTACTGCATCATGGAACGTAAGCATTTGGGACCCATTTTGAAGTTGAGACTGACGCTGTCATTTTTTATTTGATCCAAAGGTTGCGAACCCGAATGTGTGTTTGCATCTATAGCTTCTCGTACAACGACTATACATGTGCTGACACAGTCATCTCATTCCTCATTGGTCATGCACGTAGAGGTAATCTCTGTGAGCCTCGCATCCTCCGGACACGGACGTTAAATCTGCGATGCTGTTGTGACACCTTAATACTTGCCGGATCTAACGTCAAAGAGTTTTTAAATAGAGAGGTTATAGGTTTGACAGGTTTGTGCTTAAGGTGCTTTACTGGTTGAAGATACAAAAAGATCGAGAGGAAGCCAGAAAAAAGGAAAAAATAAATAAGAGGAGGAAAGTATGAATTTATGGAATAAAAACCTAAATTTGGACCTACAATTCTATATCATTCTATTAAGATGACTTAAGTAGGTAGTGCCTAACACCATTCACTTTTTAAAGCGTTCTCACAGCACACCTCTTTCTTTAATTCAGATATGCATATAATATGCAAATTCCACATGAATAATGCGATTATACCTAATCAAATCACCGTCTTTTATATACGGTAATAAATTATACGATTATATTATGGCTATTTAGTTCGTTAGTCGAAAGTGTTTGCAACATTGTAATTCATTAATTATGGCCACGACACTAGGGTTGTGTAGCATTTGTATCGATACTTTGCATCGATCCGCATCGCAACTATGTATCGAATGTCTTCAATCCGATTCTTCAAACATCGCATCGTATCGTTCTCTAGGATACACGGTACTTAGTATCGTATTCATATCACACATATCAATGCCTCTAAATGTTTTAGCCAAATAAAAGTTATTTTGTAAACCTTCTGAATTTTCCTTTTGAATTCTTTCGAATTTACTGATCATGCAATAGAAGATGATGTTATATGACTCGATCCATTATTTTATGAAATTTTTGTATCTATCCAAATATGTATTGTGTTCGTTTGTATACATGTAATTTATCGTAGTGTTGCATCCTTGTATTTATATCTGTACTTAAAGTGTTATGTATCGGAACGGATCGCGCATCAATACACAACACTCATTTAAATGTTAATTATCAACACATTTGTAATTATTATAATATCGATCGATATTTTTTGGTAGTTTGATTATTTATTTACATAACTTTCGTGTCCATTTTCTATTTTATTGTGGGAATGAAGGTAAGTGTGACGAGTGTGTTTAATTAATCAGAAATGGAAACATTTGTTGACTTAAGTACGATGTTGTTGCATTCTGTAAGGACTCTTTAATCAGACTATTCTGGGTAGGTCTCTTTTGGGTCATAAAACGCACGATTATGTTCTTTGGTTATGCAGATACTATTAAAAGTCAGTCCACAAAGTACTTAGTGCAAAGAGTTCAACGAAATATTTCTATGCTTATTCGCAACGATGACCAAAAATATAAAATTGGCTCTTAAAAAATCTTACTCTTCTATAATCAGTATTAAGCAATTATAAATAACCGTATACTTATTCCGGACCATTTCAAATCCAGTCTTCTGACACAATTTAAAGGTTTCATTAAAAAAAAAAAAATCCGACCACTTAAAGTGCAAATGGCCCTTTAAATCAATTTTGAAATAAACACATCCGATCTCATTCCAACGATAATATCTTCTACCATCACACCATCTCTACAATATATCAGATCATCAAACAATGACCATTTACAGCGACAATCAACGAATAGCTTAACCACTTGATAACAACATTAACATGTAACTAAGAACATGACGTATTATCAATGTAATCACACAATCTACAAGTATTTACATACAATGTTGATGTGGAGGCAGGAAAACAGATAGTATCTTACAAATGTGGTATGGACGGCAATTATAGTGGGGTTCAGTGGGAAGAAATTACGTCACAGAATCTAGTTTGTTGAGCAGTTCGTGGCTAAATAATAACAGCCGGGTCGATCTTTGGGTTAAGCTGTGCTTGCCTAGGTTGGTCTGTGGATGGTTGACCACCCTTACATACCGAGTTTCCTCCGTGCCTCGGAAAGCACGTTGAGCTGTTGGTCCCGGCTTTCATTTGTAGATCTTTGATAGTCGTTACAGGTCCAAAAAGTCTGACAATTAACCAGTCTTACCAAGGGTAATCGTATTACCTAGTACTGACTGGGTTGTGGAGGTCAGATAGGCAGTCGCTCCATGTAAAGTACTGGTATTCTGCTGCATCCGGTTAGACTGGAAGTCGACCCCAACATAATTGGGATAAGGCTAGGCAGATGATGAATATAGTTGGTTGAAAGAAGAGTTTTAAGTGTTGGAAACAGTGAGAGCTGGCAACGGATAGATGAACAGACAGAAATTCATGTTGTGAGTTCGAATTTCAAATCCTAGCTCTTAAAACCATCATATTTCTCCCGCCATTTTCCCAATTCATTTGGGGTCGGCGGAGCATGACTTCTTCTTCCACACTCCTTTATATTTCGTCATCTCATCACAGTCTATCCATCGTTTCTTTGGTCTTCCTCTACTCATAAACCCATCCACATTCATAATCAAAACCTTTCTCACAACATTTTTCTTATTCCTCCGCATCACATGCACGCATACACAACTTTTCAGTCAAGAAGAAAAACATCTAGTGAGAAAACCGGCAAGTCCGAGAAGCAAAACTTCGAAGTCATCACAACAGCCTCCATATTCACAAACGCTTGGAATGAATTTCGATTCGTATGTCTATCCTTTTTTGGCATAACGAAAACGAGCGAGATAGACATACGACTTCTCGAATCGAAACATTGTGAATACGGGGTCAGGACTGGGCCGTGGTAGATTAGAGCACCACAGTATCTCTCACAGAGAACATAAAACAAAAGCATTAAAAAAGAAAATGGGAAGTTTTTACCACAAAGCGAAGGTCAGTAGTTTATTCATCCCTAGTGGTGTCAGCGTCGTTTGCTACGCAGACGACACCCTGGTGCTGGCACAGGGGAGGTCGCACGAGGCGGCGGCCGAAGTTATGACACGCGGGGTTGCGATAGTCGTTGAGAGGATCCGGCAACTGGGTCTCGAGGTGGCATTGCACAAGTCCAAGGCCATGTGCTTTCATGGGCCTCGGAATGCGCCACCGTAGGAGGGGTTTCCATCGGCGTCGAGTCGACGTTGAAGTACCTAGGACTCGTCCTCGACAGCCGGTGGAACTTCGTGGAGCACTTCCGACGTTTGGCCCCCAGGCTGGAACGGACCGGGGCTGCCTTCAGGCGGGTCCTCCCCAACCTTGGGGGGCCAAACGCCTCCTGCCGCAGGCTCTATGCGGGGGTCATGCAGTCCATGGCCCTTTACGGGGCCCCAGTGTGGGCGCGTTCCTTGAGGCGGCGAGCCGCCCATTACCTGAACGCGCCCCAGAAAGTGGTAGCCGTAAAAATGGTCCGTGGGTACCGCACGATCTCCCGCGAGGCGGCGGGCCTGCTTGCCGGATTGCCGCCATGGGATCTGGAGGCGATAGTCCTCGCGCGCCTGCACGACTGGCGCGCGGAGGCACTACGGCGGGGGGAAACTCCGCTACCGCGGCAAATTGCCGCTCAGCGGACAGACCTCCGGCGCGATCTCATGGCGACATGGAGAGAGCGACCGTCGCAACCCCGTGCAGGGCACGCCACGATAGTGGCGGTAAGTCCCCACTTTGAGGAGTGGCTAGAGAGGCGCCACGGCGTCCTCACCTTCCGCCTGACGCAGGTCCTCACCGGACACGGATGTTTCGGGAGGTACCTGCACCGAATCGGGCGGGAGGAAACGCCCGGGTGTCTCCACTGCGAGGATCGTCCGGAGGACACGGTGGAGCACACGGTGGAAGTCTGCCCTGCGTGGGCGGAGCACCGCCGTGTCCTCGTAGCGGCGATCGGCGGCGGCGACCTCTCGCGTCCGGCCCTGGTTCAATTCATGGTCCGGAGCGAGACGGAATGGGAAGCCGTCACCTCCTTCTGCGAAGCAGTCATGCTAGCGAAGGAGGTGGCGGAACGGGAGAGGGAGAGATCCTCCCTTCCCCGCCGCCGCGGGAGACGCACCGGGCGTCGGGGGCCACGTGGTGGCTACCGGCCACCGTAGATGCGTGCCTGTGGACGGTTAGCTATGGGCTAGCTAGCCGTCCATCCGTCTAGTGACGACAGGCCGTGTCGTCGGTGCGTTCGTGTTCCACGCGCGCCTCAAAGAGATGTTAGCATAAGGGGAGGGGCCCGCAAGGGCCGCAAGGGCCGAAGCCTGCCGGGGTTGCGGGCCTGTTCGAAAGAGATACCGCGGCCCCGGAACATAAAGGGCGAGGAAGGAACATGGATGGGTTTTAGTCAGTAAAAGTCTGACACTCCCTCCCGCTCCGCCCAGAGTGGGAGAAGTCATTTGATGATTGTCTTTTTTAAACTTTCACGATCAAAACGGACTTTAAGCCCGACGCGTCGGGCTTAAATTAAAGGTAAATTCGCGATAAATACCCGTTCTCATATGATTTATATGTGTCATTTGATGATTTCCCATGCTAAAAAAAAAAAAAAAAGAAAGTTAGTTTATTCACTATCGCTTTTTTGGAGTTAGATGATCGTCAACATCTAACCAGCTTAATGACGTTTTAACGACTCGAAACTCTAAGCACCGTTTAGGAATAAACCCAAAAAGGCTAAAGCCGATTAATACTCAAAATCAATTTTAAAAAACAAATACGTACATAGTTTCTTGACATTTTTTTCTTAAATCATTTAACTTCCAACTTTAACAAATAAAATTGATCTATCAAAACGTTTTAAAAACCACCGTCCCTAATCTCTAAATAATAAGAGCCTTATCAGACTGGCTATTTCTAAGCGTATTTCAAGCGAGTCGACTGTAAAACACACCTGCTTCGTGTGTGTAGCGAGTACGCCGCGTGTGCGCCACGTCTTCGTCCCATTTACGTAACAAGAGCGATTGATTATGAGTTGGGTAAACAAGAGAAAGTGAGACAAACACATCATCTGCCAAAAAGACCGATCACCGATCGACCGATCTGTCTGTAAAAGACTAATCTTTTCCAAGCATGTTAGGGGTTTCCAGTCTAACTGGATACAGAAAAATACCACTAGTTTACATAGAGCGACTGTCTATCTGACCTCCACAACCCAGTAACTGGGTATTATGATATCCCTTGGTAAGACTGAATGGTACTTAGTGGGTATTGTACAATATGTTATTGTGAAATCTTGGAAAACTCGACGCGCTGTCGCACCTAGCTTGCTTTTCACGCCCGGAAAACACGCTCAAAAATCGCTGTAAACACGTCGGTGAAACGTCAGTGCTATACGATACGTAACGCTCTGACAGAGGCTTATATGAAAACTCAATGAAACCCATATTTAATATTAAAATATTAATAAAAAAAACATGTTATATCAAGCGTTAAGCGGATAATAAATAACGTCCCATTAATATTCAAAAGCCGACATAAAAAGTTGACTGCCAATAAATTATGATTGTTATAAATTTATTGACGCGGTCGTTAAAATATGTTTGGTTTTAATTAGCAATCGATTTCGCCAATGTTATTTAAGTTAACTTTATGCTGTTCGAATTGGGACGTGGACTGTGGATATGGGTAAAGGTGTATTTGTTAGTTTAAAGAAATAATAAATATTTAAAGAAATTTTTGGCGGTTTTATTCACAAATGTGGAATTCTAAAAAGTAACGAATCCTATGGCTTATTTATTAAGCAAGAAATTAAAGGATAGGGATTACCTATTGAAAAGTGCCAAAATTGAGCGTGGTTTGCTTCTTACCCAGTCACCAACCACTTGTTCTCTTTTCTGTAATAATTAAAAAAATATGCAGGTGGACATAACCACCTTCTTTATTAGAAGTCGGTTGGTCGGCTTTTTTTAGAATACGGGAGAAAGCTGGTATAATTGGCATTATTTATTCATAACTACATAGCTTCTGCCAGCGACTTCGCCCGCGTGAAGTTTGATAACTATCCCATTGGACCTTACTACCGGGATAAAAAGTATCCTATGCTTTAATCTAGATTAAAAACTATCTGTGTGCAAAATTTTATTCAAATTCGTTCAGTCGTTTTTGCGTGAAAGAGTAACAAATGTACACCCATACTCACTAACTTTTGTATTAAAAATATTACAGTAAGATTATTGTATAGTAGGATGTATTATTTTCAAAACTTAAAAACAAAATCAAAATTTTACATATATGTCTTTTTATTTTACTTATAAAACGTCGAAAAAGGTGCACAGTTCGCGTTGGTCGATTCTAATGGAGAGGAACCGGCAAGAAACTCCATGGTTACTCTTTTCAAATAATTTGGTATTACAATAATATTATGTTACAGCATTAGTACTTTAGTATGGAAGGACAGCGTAGGCCCGACAATGGGTCGTTGCTTACTATACAAAAAATGTAAAACAAGATAAACATCATCTGGGACTCTACAAAGCCGATAATGTTCACTCATTCACAAATATTTTTTTCCATCATTTGCATTTATAAATATTATAGTAGGAATATTAGTAGGTAAGATGTATTATTTGAAAATTTTCAGCAAGACCTCTATTCATCTCGAAAGCCCCACTAGCCGTAGGAGGCAATGCTAAGTTTGGCATTATCATACACAATATGTTGAATACTAATAATGTCATTCGAATCCCGTATGTTAATGATATTGTCATTATATCGATTCTTTTTACGACTGCCTGTGTTTAATCAACGAATAATTAATCGACTTATAAAGTGTTTTTCGAAATTAAGGCTGTAAATTTAAATTTATGGCCGTATTGGGACATAATGTGGGTGATTTGTGAGTTAGGTATATCCAATCGTATGATTAGATCGAGTCTTTCGACAGAGAGTGAAATGGAAAACATTTTTCTTGTGTATTTTTAACACTACAAGGTGTGCGTGAGCAAAATCAGAACTAGCTCTGCCATCTTTTTACCTATTTTCATATTATGAGATACTTTCTCAAAATCTTTACCAACAAAATATCCTACTAAATCAAGTCACTAGTCAAGTCAAATAAAAAATTTGAAATTTCTCTTATAACTATCGAATTTGTATCGAACTATACGAAATTACTGATTCCATCTCAAAACAAATTTCATCACCATCATCATCTCTCTAGGTCTCCTCTATGAGAGGGAATGGGCTATAATCCACCACGCGGGCCCAGTGTAGTTTGGTAGATGTCACATGTCTTCGAATTTTCTGGTTAAAAAGATTTATTAATTAATAAAATAAACTGAAAAAATTAAACCTTTTTCTCTCATGTCTCTACGATATTAGAATGAGTTCCTGCATACAAGTATATAAGTTACGGGATTTGCGCTTTATCTAAACGCTATTTTGATACTCGTATTTTCAAAGGCTCTAACTAAACCTTAAAGGTTGAAAGTTCTACAACTTCCAACGCAGCAAGCACCTACAATAAATTACTTTTCCATTCCATTTCAAAAAAGATTTATAGCGTATTAATTAAAATAAACTGTTGGCCACTATAACGCACCCATTATCGACATAAAAACGTCAAACGTCGAACGTAAAGTGTATCGTACACTGGCGTGCACTCAAAGTCGTGTAAACAAGTTGCGACGCACGATTAATTGCAACGCAGTGTAAAGCACGCACGTTCAATCAAGTGATTTGTGTTAAATGTTGTATCAATAAAACTGGTCGGATGTGTAAGTATGTTGTACAGTTGAGGAAAAAAGGTTTTGACTTAGATTGTTTTATTTATTTCTGTGTAGTGGAACTAACTATTGGTTTTCTTGGAAAAGAGAAAAACTGGTGCATTCATAGTTTATTACTGTATTAATTTAACATTTCGATTAATTATGACTATACAGGAATATTTTTTATTGATAAGTGTTAGTACAAAATAAATGTTATCGTTAACGAAAGCTGTTTATTTTGAAGTTGATTTTACGAGCTCTTTCCTTTTTCGTGCAAAGGCGTAGGTAAGTATTTAAGTGGGTTTTTTTTTTTTTTTTTTTTTTTAGGATGGGAAATCATCAAATGACTTCTCCCACTCTGGGCGGAGCGGGAGGGAGTGTCAGACTCTTACTGACTAAAACCCATCCATGTTCCTTCCTCGCCCTTTACGTTCCGGGGCCGCGGTATCTCTTTCGAACAGTCCCGCAACCCCGGCAGGCTTCGGCCCTTGCGGGCCCCTCTCTCATGCTGACATCTCTTTGAGGCGCGCGTGGAACACGAACGCGCCGTCGACACGGCCTGTCGTCGTTAGACGGACGGACGGCTAGCTAGCCCATAGCCAACCGTCCACAGGCCCGCATCTACGGTGGCCGGTAGCCACCACGTGGCCCTCGACGCCCGGTGCGTCTCCTGCGGCGGCCGGGAAGTGAGGATCTCTCCCTCTCTCGTTCCGCCACCTCCTTCGCTAGCATGACTGCTTCGCAGAAGGAAGTGACGGCTTCCCATTCCATCTCGCTCCGGACCATGGATTGAACCAGGGCCGGACGCGAGAGGTCGCCGCCGCCGATCGCCGCTTCGAGGACACGGCGGTGCTCCGCCCACGCAGGGCAGACCTCCACCGTGTGCTCCACCGTGTCCTCCGGTCGATCCTCGCAGTGGAGACACCCGGGCGTTTCCTCCCGCCCGATTCGGTGCAGGTACCTCCCGAAACATCCATGTCCGGTGAGGACCTGCGTCAGGCGGAAGGTGAGGACGCCGTGGCGCCTCTCTAGCCACTCCTCAAAGAGGGGACTTACCGCCATTATCGTGGCGTGCCCTGTGTTATACTCGACGCTGGTAATAAGAGTAAACACAAGTTTTTTACTTTATAAATGAACTGTATTAATATTTTTAACATGTACAAACAGAGCACGTAATAATGGGTTTGCGGTGACAATTAGACTGATTTCAGTGTGACCATCTTAAAGTATCATGTCCTTTTTTTATGTATAGCGCTGTCTCATACATAACTGGGGCCAGCGGCAAAAAACTGAAATTTTTTAAACAAAATTTATTACTAAGTTTAAATTGCTTTATTTTAGCCGAATTTTGCTTGGAATTAACCAAATTAGTTATGTATGAAACCTTTCATTATTATACATTTTTAAATACTTAAATAATACCTAAGTGTTTTATTTTCTTACCCTATGATAATTAACACCCTGTATGTTTTGAAATTATGTAAGAGTACTTAAGACATTTTAAAGTTAAAATTAACAAAAACATTATTTTCTTTCATTGAAGATTAAGCACCTATTATGAGGCTTAAAAAGTTCTTAATAATAATACAAGCCTCTGAAGTTTTTAAATGTAACAAATGAGTATCAAAATTTTTAAGGTAACTACTAACTCAATTACCTATTACTTAAGTAAACAAACATTTCTCCAAAAAAAGGAATTTTAGTAAATTATATCTAGAAAAAGTAACTCTTATTTACTTCTTAAAAACTAAGTAACTTAAAAATTAAAAAAAAGGAATTTTAGTAAATTATATCTAGAAAAAGTAACTCTTATTTACTTCTTAAAAACTAAGTACACAAGGTTAAATGTGATCAGTAAGTGCTAAAAACCAACCTCAGCACAGCGAGTGTGGCAACCACCTGAAAATAAATTACTTTTCCTCTATGGGAAGAATGCAAACCTTTGTGACACTAGTGCGAATTATTGCACCAGTGCTAGTTCTAACCGATAATGCCCTAACTTTGCCATCTGAACCCGGATATGTGCACTCTACTCTTGCCATAGGCCATGAAAGAGGAGATGTATTGTCATTTCTTAAAATTACCAAGGATCCTATTTCTATGTTGGGAACATCTTTATGCCATTTTGGGCGGTTTTGCAGTTGTGTAAGATACTGTTTTGACCATGTTTTCCAAAACGTTTGTGTAATTTGTGTGCATTTTTGCCAGAAACTTAGTCTGTTTACAGGTATGAAATTCAAATCAGTATCTGGGTAGGAAGTAAGTGATTCGCCTGTAAGAAAATGAGCAGGAGTTAAATATGACATATCATTAGGATCAATTGTTTTTAAGGATAGAATAGGTCGAGAATTTAGGATTCCTTCTATTTGTATTATAACTGAATTTAACTCTTCATATGTCAAAACTTGCTGCCCTACTACCCTTTTTATATGGTATTTCGCGCTTTTTATCCCCGCTTCCCATAATCCTCCGAACACTGGAGAATAGCTTGGTATAAACTTGAACTCAATGCCTAAATCCAAAGATTGATTTATCACAGCGTTTTGATGACTTTTACTAGAATGTAACTTATATAGCTCATTGAGTTCATTTTTAGCACCTTTGAATGTGGAAGCGTTGTCGCAATAAATAATAGAGGGCTTATTACGTCGTGAAATAAATCTTTTTAAACATTGGAGGAAACATTCAGTAGTTAGGTTAGATGCTAACTCAATATGGATAGCCTTTGTTATAAAACAAACAAATAGGAGAATGTAAGCTTTGTATATTAGTGGTTTCCTAACTCTGTGCATTTTTATTGAAAATGGTCCCCCATTGTCTATTCCCACTTTTTGAAATGGTCTTGAAGGATTTACCCTATCAGCTGGGAGAGAGCCCATCAGTTGCTCTGCAGCCTTTGCCTTCAACCTGAAGCAAGTTATACATTTATGTATGACACGCTTTATTTCTCTAATGCCATTTACTAAATAAAAATGTTGGGATAAACTAGCAAAAATCAATTTTTGACTGGCATGTAAAAGTAGCCTATGTTCATTGCTGATTAAAAGATCAGTCAGTATTGACTTTTTTGGCAAAATAATTGGATGTTGCTGATTATACTGCAAATTAGCATTTTGGAGCCTACCTCCAACACGAAGAAGACCTTGTCCATCTAAAAATGGATTTAAAGATTTTAAATTTGATTGAACAGGTTGATTAGTTAATAAAGATTGGATTTCTGATGAGAAATGTTGGCTTTGTTCAACTTTAATTACTTTATTTAGTGCAAAGTTTAATTCTTTACATGAAATATGACCAAAGTTTCTTTTTTCTTTTTGTAGTTTACAATTATTGTAAAATCTATATATGTATGCTACTACTCTTTTTAATTTATTTATATCTGAATATTTTGAAATTAAGTCAAATGAATTTTGGTCAGGATTGATTGTCACAGTGTTGGCAGCCTTCATTTCAGGTACCACCACTGGGACTTCACATATTTGGCTGTGAGAGTAAGAAGGATCCTGTAAAAAGTTTGGACCGTTCCACCAGACTTCTTTTTCCTGCAATAAATGTGCTTCTAAACCCCTTGACACATAATCAGCTGGATTTTCAGCTGTGTTGATATAAGACCATTCAAAGCCTTCCGTTAAACTCATAATACTTTTTATTCTATTAGCCACATACACAGACAATTTTTCTGGTTGTGTTTTGAGCCAAGCCAGGACAATCTGGGAATCAAGATATAAGTGTACACACATCTTTATGTTAGAATTGTTTAATTGTTCATAAACCTTTTTAGTTATTTTTGCCAAAAGCAATGCACTATTTAATTCAAGGCGAGGAATGCTGAGTGGTTTTATTGGATTTACTCTTGACTTTGAGCAAAGCAGCACCGTCTGTACTTGATTGTTTTTATCAATAACTCTCAAATACAGATTGCATCCATATGCCTTGCTTGAGGCATCAGCAAATCCCAGAAGTTCAACGATTTTGGCATTTGAAGTTTCAATATTTCTTTTAATTTTAATTGTGCCCATCCTTCTTAAACTTTGAATGAAATTTTTAAATTCTTTATTTAAATCAGAGGGAAGGGGTGTGTCCCAGTTAATCTTGGCAAGCCATGTTTTTTGCATAATTATTTTTGCAAGAACAACAATTGGCCCCACTAAACCTAGAGGGTCAAATAATTTGCTCATAAAGCTGAGAACTTGACGTTTTGTGTAGGATTCTAACAACTCAAGTTGAGGGCTAGAAATATTCAAAGTGTCTGTCTGCTTGTCTTATTTCATGCCTTAAGTTTTAACAAAGTGGGTCTCACTTTTCCATGGGTCCATTTGTTTTTCTTTTTGGGATATTGATGTGCCATCATTAAGTAGCTCTTCATTATTAGTGCTCCACTTATGTAAAGAGAATCCACCAAGTTTTAATAATTCAATTAATTGTTTTTTCATCTCTAATAAATTCTCAATATTATTATCACCAAAAATTATATCATCAACATATGTATTTTGTTGCAAAATAGGTGCAGCTAATGGGAATTGCCGACCGTTCCAGCGCTTGCGTTTGGTGCGTTCCGATTCACGTTCACGTCGTCGTTGCCAATAATCCTTACTCTTTTCCACTTGTAGGTTTCTCATATATGACGCTTATTGTCTCGCTCAGTCGAACAAACTGGATATCAATGGTACCACCGCAACGGCTGGAACTCAATATCTTCTCTTTTTCTCGTACTAGGTTTCTTCTTGCTGTCTCCGTCACTCCTGTCACTCGATTTTTCGTTTACGGTAAGTAGTGTTGCCAGTTTCTTGGCACATCTGCATGTTCCGCTATTCCTATTGATGGAATAAAAGAAGGAAGACAAATGTAGTGCTGTCCTTTTTTTAATCGGACGGTTCTTCTCACTCCTATAGATGGTGTGAGAGACAACACGATGCGCTGCAACTCGATGACCTTGCCGACGACGTGGTGTAGATGGAGCCTGTAGACTGGAGATGCACAAAATGGACGACGAAATTTCTTCTTTCTTCACGAACAATGATGGATGATAACGTATGATTTTACTGAAGGAACTTTGTTACGTAGATAACAGTTGAGAACGCGAAATTTAGTGGTAGACAAATACACTACTAACGGTCTTACAACACTTTTTAATGTTTTTACCACGGTAAACGTTTATACCTTTTGGATGTTTTATAAAGTTCGGACTAGTCCCGTTAAAGAACAGACGAATCTAGTCTTATAGTTTTTTATGTTGCATATGTATAGATACGCAATAGAACCACGTTTGGTATAAAGTTCGTACACTACACTGTGTGTGCTGAGACGAATTTTGCGACAGCTTTAAATATAGTTTTCGCTGCACGTTATTGTTGTTTTTAAACAGTTTTTTATTGTCCAGTAATCACCAAATAGTTCTCACTCACTTTAAGTCCTGTAATTTTAGGTTTTTGTCGCGAGCTTTAAAAATGGCGCCTGGATTTTTGTTGAGTCACACACGCGCGAACACTTTTTCACGGAGCCCTTGCAAGTACATTTTCCTTACGAAGGACCATTTTATGTTATACTCGACGCTGGTAATAAGAGTAAACACAAGTTTTTTACTTTATAAATGAACTGTATTAATATTTTTAACATGTACAAACAGAGCACGTAATAATGGGTTTGCGGTGACAATTAGACTGATTTCAGTGTGACCATCCTAAAGTATCATGTCCTTTTTTTATGTATAGCGCTGTCTCATACACCCTGCACGGGGTTGCGACAGTCGCTCTCTCCATGTCGCCATGAGATCGCGCCGGAGGTCAGTCCGCTGAGCGGCAATTTGCCGCGGCAGCGGAGTTTCCCCCCGGCGTAGTACCTCCGCGCGCCATTCGTGTAGGCGCGCGAGGACTATCGCCTCCAGATCCCATGGCGGCAATCCGGCAAGCAGGCCCGCCGCCTCGCGGGAGATCGTGCGGTACCCACGGACCATCCTTATGGCCACCACTTTTTGGGGCGCGTTCAGATAATGAGCGGCACGCCGCTTCAAGGAACGCGCCCACACTGGGGCCCCGTAGAGGGCCATGGACCGCACGACCCCCGTATAGAGCCTGCGGCAGGAGGCGTTTGGCCCCCCAAGGTTGGGCAGGAGCCGCCTGAAGGCAGCCCCGGTCCGTTCCAGCCTGGGGGCCAAACGTCGGAAATGCTCCACGAAGTTCCACCGGCTGTCGAGGACGAGTCCTAGGTACTTCAACGTCGACTCGACGCCGATGGATACCCCTCCTACCGTCAGTGTGGATCCCGACGGTGGCGCATTCCGAGGCCCATGAAAGCACATGGCCTCGGACTTGTGCAATGCCACCTCGAGACCCAGTTGCCGGATCCTCTCAACGACTATCGCAACCCCGCGTGTCATCACTTCGGCCGCCGCCTCGTGCGACCTCCCCTGTGCCAGCACCAGGGTGTCGTCTGCGTAGCAAACGACGCTGACACCACTAGGGAGGTCGGCGCGCAGCACCCAGTCGTAACCGATGTTCCACAGGGGCGGTCCCAGAACCGATCCCTGCGGGACACCGCACGACATCTCTCGCCGGTTCCAATCTCCGCAGCGACTGGGGTAGATGACGGCCCTGTCCGTCAGGTAGTCCCCGATCACACGACGGAGGTAGGTCGGCACCCGGTGATACCGGAGTGCCTCCCTGATGCAGCTCCAGGGCAGGGAGTTGAAGGCGTTGGCGATGTCGAGAGACACCGCCAAGACAACCCCGCCCCGGGATATCGCATCCCCCGTCGTGAGGGCTCTCACGCGCATGATTGCGTCCACGGTAGAGCGCCCCTTGCGGAAACCAAACTGGTTCTCCGCAAGATTCGGCCCCATCCCCTCAAGGTGCTCGGCGAGGCGGTTTGCAATCACTCTCTCAAAGAGCTTGCCCACCTCGTCGAGCAGCACAATGGGCCGAAATGCGGACGGAGAGTCCGCAGGGCGCCCCGGCTTTTGGATGAGGACCAGTTTCCCCGTCTTCCAACGAATCAATTCCAATTTTTCCTTAATACTTTCATGGGTTTAGCTTACCTTAGGATTTGAGGTCCTGAACAGACCGTGAAAAAAAAAAAGTTTTGAAATAATAATGGAAATGTGTTAGATTACTGATACTGAACCACCAATTTTTTTTCGCACTGGTTAAGAAATATTCCAGTATTAGTTCCTATTAGCATTGCCCATCAGTTGAAAAGAGTTGAGCACTCTTTAATCTTCATCAAAAATAATAAAACCCAAATTACTAGATGCCATTTATAATATACTCAGGGTTAACTTTTTCATATGTCTATTATCATTAGACAGATGGCAATAGTAATAATCTCTTTCATTACATCGTCCCTGTCTCATCACGATAATATATCTACATTGCCTTTAATTATACAATTTTATTCGACGACTGTACTTTTAAGACTGTAAATCATGAATATTCTGCAATTGAATCTCTACTTTACGCTGAAGAACCTGAGGTACAGTATTCATTGGGTGGCGTTTGTGATTTATGATAAATGCATGCTGTTGGTTGATTTATATTGCTTTTTGACATGCGATGTTTTGTCAACAATGACGCTCATTAGGTCAAATTTGACTTGTCACATGCGACATCGTCTGTAATGTTTGTTTCTTTATTTTATTGTTTTGTTGCATGCGGAAGTTGTCTTGATTTTTTTTCTAAGTTGACCAAGTCTTCTATAATTGCAGCTATATATGTCGTTGGCTTGTTTAAAATGTTGACTAAAGTTTGTACACTACTGTTGTTTAATACCCATAGAAAGCAAAACAAAGCAAGCAAGAGGAGAGCAAGCAAAGAGAATGTAACATTCTGCCAGATATACCTAACTATTTTGGAAAAAAAATACATTACTTACTTATTAAAAATCTTAGACAATTGTGTTGAAAGGCGCTGTAGAAGTACAAACCGCATTGAAAGCAATTGCCACTATTATTGTTTGTTGTTTGCCCTTAAAGCTTCAACTGGTTCTTCAATAAAATAAACAAAACAATTTTTAATTTCCACTTTACAAAACAACAAAAATCCACAACACAATAAGGTAAAAAATCCATTGTCTGTACCAACAAATAATTCTTGCCGCGACCCACTGCGAGCTTCGCGATATCGTAGAAAAACTCACAACGACCAACATGGCGTCGATTTATTGATATGTAAATCATTTTAATTGGCGCCTATGGACATTTTTTAGTGTAATTGGCAGCTCGCTCGTTAATCATCTGTTCGATGAGATATGATACTGAGGTTGCAAGCTTGCGACTATTTTGGCATGAATAACTAGGTAATACTATTTTTTTTATGGGAAATCATCAAATAACTTTTCCCACTCTGGGCGAAGCGGGAGGGAGTGTCAGACTTTTACTGACTAAAACCCATCCATGTTCCTTCCTCGCCCTGTATGTTCCGGGGCATCGGTATCTCTTTCGAACAGTTCCGCAGTCCCGGCAGGCTTCGGCCCTTGCGGACTCCATCATTATGCTGACATCTCTTTGAGCCGCGCGTGGAACACAAACGTATCGTTCGCGTTCACACGGCTGAGGATCGACCTGCTTTTATTTAGCCAGAAGTTCCTTAGCATTTGGTTTATTTGAAATAGATGATTCATTATCATCATCATCATTTCAGCCGAAAGTCGTCCACTGCTAGACATAGGCCTCCCCCAAGTGTCGCCACATTGACCGGTCCCGCAACCTTCACCAGGTCATGGGTCCACCTAGTGGGAGGTCTTCCAACGCATAGTCTTCCGGTTCGCGGTCGCCACTCCAGAACTTTTCGGCCCCATCGGCCATCCAAATAGATGATTGATATTAATAAAATATTTAATAGTTTCAGATTCAGTTTGATTATTATAATTGATGCAACTTAAGGAGCCAAAAGTCGTATTCGTGGCCGTATAGTGTGAAAGGTCCCTAAGGGTGAGCAAATTAGTCAATTATGTCTCAGTATTTTAGAATTAACCATCGGCATCTAGTAGGCAAAGCATATTATGTGAAGTAGAAAAAGTCCAAGAATAGCAGTAGGTAAGTACAGGTCCCCTCCCATCTCAGTACATCCATCCATAGTGATTTTCCAGCATACTTTTGCAGTTGCCATTAAATCGCACGACATAGTAGTTTTTGTCGCAAGTCTACGTTCCCACGATCAATATTTCGACGTTTCAAAAGTAGAATTTATGCGAGTAACGGCATTTACAATAACGCAACGTAGTCGTGTCGTTTATTGTCGCATGTCGGGCGATCCTTCTTAGCATATGAAATATGCCGCGTTTTTTTGTCGCAAAAGTGTACGTTTATTGAAATGTTTTGTAAAAACATTGCGATGTTTTAAAACCTGAAACAAGTATCCACTTTTACGAATAACTGTATACGTGTATTTAATTTCTGTAACGTTAAAATTAGCTTTCGAATAAAATGCCAGTTCTGCCTTCTTAGTCTAGTGGTCAGAAGGTCTAGATTCCCTGGTCAGACAAGTGTTATTCTCAGGAATTTCTCAGTAGCAGCCCGCAGCCTAGGGCCCGATTGATGGCAATAAGCACGCTTATTACATGAAACCCGAAGCTATGCCTGACCGTTCAGGATTTTCAGGAGATATACGTGCACGATGTTAGTATTAAATCGAGTTAAAAATTAAAGATCAGAATCTTCATGCATCATCATGCATCATACATCTACACAAACAAAAATTATATATTCTTAGGGATCAGAAGCGGTAAACATTAAAAAAAACAAAGCACTTAATCAACCTAGAAAGTTTTATTCCTTACAAAATGATTTTATTTAACTAACTACAACAATGAAATAATAATCGACTAAAATAATAAATAACACAACTAAGAGCCGAAACTAATACATAGAACGACAACTAAACACAACCAAAACGTCCGTCACGTCCGAGAGCCAAACGCAAAGTGAATCCAATCCGCTGTTCCACTCCTTTTATAACTTCTCACTCGGTCCGGCTTGCTGGGTGGGGATTTCTATCTAAGACGGCCGTTCCTGACAGTGCGGCGTCCTCGACCGCAGCATCACTTATACCACTAGCATCAGATCCATCTCTCACTTCATTCGTTTCATCCCTTGCAACCTGCTCATTATTGTCTAGCGCAGTCTCTGAAACATAAAGGGAACTTGAGAGTAATCTACCTAGTTTCGTGTTATAGCCTGAAGCGTATATCTTGGGTTGGAGGTACGAAAAATGACATTTATCTCTATTTCTTTATTACCAGTACCATGAGCGCAAGCGTGCACTCAAGCGCCCATAGTTAAGTAGTCTATCAAAAAGCAAATATTACAAAATTAGATAGCTTCAGACTTAACACGAATAAAGATAAAAACTCAGTATATTTGCAATACACCGTCGTACCGACAGTGGCTCCAAGTGCTCTCATAAGCGACAATCTGTTAAAACAGAGACGCATACATTTCGCATGTTTTCTAAGTGGCCTAACACATTAGCACCACAAAAATTGAAAACAGAGACCCATACCTTTGTATGTTCTCATAGTGGTCTAAACACATTAGCACCAGAAACATTTAAAACAGAGACCCATACCTTTGTATGTTCTCATAGTGGTGTAAACACATTAGCACCACAAAAATTTAAAACAGAGACCCATACCTTTGTATGTTCTCATAGTGGTCTAAACACATTAGCACCACTGACATCACTCACCAGTCTCGAAGAAAACTGAGCACGCATCCGGCGTCCACTCGCCTTGCCACAACATCATATTTTCAGCTGCAGCTTGGGTCTTTTTCCCATAGGAACCAGCTAGTAGCTCTAACTCGTAGCGGTGGCACGGTAGCGCGCGAATAACCTTGTAAGGCCCACGCATGCCGGAGTCCAGTTTGCCGGTGATTTGTGCAGTCTTGCTCACAAACACAAAGTCTCCGACAGCAAAGGTGCGTGGCTGCCGTCGATCTTCGTTAACGTAGGCATCCTGGCGCTTTTGATTGGTTGCAAGCAGTTCGGAAGCTCGTTGTCTGCGAAGAGTTAGAAGAGCCTCCCGATTGGGATTAGAGTTAGTAAGTGCCACATCTCGCACTAACGATCTGATGACTGGAGTGACTGCATCGATACCGACCAGTAACTGTAGTGGTGAAGTCTGCGTGGTACTTTGCTTGGAGATGTTCAAAGTGAGCTGCATCCTCCACAGCACATCGGACCATTGGGAACCTTTGTTGCCTACTTCAACACGTAGCATGTTGAGAACTGTCCTGCAGTACCTCTCCGCTTGCCCATTTTCGCGGTGCATACCAGGCGTGATAAAATGTATCGAGCATCCTAACTCACTGACCCAATTTTGGAAAGTAGAGCTTTCGAACATTCTAGCACGGTCGCATACTATTGTAGACGGCGTACCAAATAATGACACAGCATTTGAAAAAACTCGTTTAAGCTCGTCAGTGTCTTGTCTGTATAGAGAGTAGAGCAAACAATACTTGGAAAATGCATCTACTACAATCAAAACATATTTGAACCCGTTTGACTCTGGGAGCGGCCCTAGGACGTCGGTATGTATAATAGAAAAAGGGATATCTGGCTTTGTCCAAGACTGAATCGGCTGTGACGGAGCCCTGGGTACCTTTTTATGTGCTAAACATATAAGACAATGACTTATGTACTTTCTTACAAACTGTCGCAAACTAGGAAACCAAAAGTGTCTTAGTATAAGGTCAGTCGTTCTGTCAGTCCCGATATGATCATGTTCATCGTGGAATACCCTCAACAAGCTGAGTCTATGACCCTTAGGGATGTAACACAAGAGTCGCGGGTCTTCCCCAGTTGGCGTATATTTGTAGTACAACAAATCAATTTTTATCGCGTACCTAGTATGATCAAGTTGCCCGTCTCTTAATTTAGAAATTAACTCTTGTGTCTCCGCATCAGCGGTTTGAGCGATCTTAGCCCAGCTGCTCGGATTCCGAATATGAGACACATTGGCAGTAGGAGGAGGAGGGTTACGGCTTAGAAAATCTGCATGTTGCATTAAAGCCCCTTTTCTATAATCTAAGGTAAAGTTGAAATCTTGTAAATAAACCCACCAGCGCGCAACTCGAGGCAACAAATCCTTTTTACGCTCCGTCAATTTTAATGAATTGCAATCAGTCACTATTTTAAAGGTTATACCAATCAAATAGTGGCGAAAGTGCTGGAGCGCACGTACGACAGCTAACGTCTCCAGCTCATAGCTGTGGTACCGTGACTCTGCGCCCTGGGTGGACCTACTAAAATAACCGACAACCCTCTTTCTCCTACCGGCGTGTTCTTGTAATAAAATAGCACCCAGACCAATAGCACTTGCATCGGTGTGAAGTTCCGTAAGCAGCTGGGGATTGAATATCGCTAAAACCGGTTCATTTGTCAAACAGTGAATTATATAATCGCGAGCAGTATCCTGCTCAGCTCCCCACAAAAATGGTTGCCCTTTTCTTAACAACTTTGCTATACACGCCGTCTTAGAAGCATAACCTGCTATATAGCGACGGAAATATCCCGCTAAGCCTAGAAACTGGCGAACCTCCTTGACAGTTGTGGGTTTTGGAGATCTAATAAGTGCGTCAACCTTCCCCGGACTCGGCCTAACCTGACCATGACCAATTAATCGCCCCAAGTATTCAATTTCCGAGTCTAAAAAGGTACATTTTTTTAGATTAATAGAAAATCCCGCTGTTTTTAATGTCTGTAAAACTTCTTTTAAAGTGTCAAAGCCTTCCTCTACTGAATTCGACAATAATAAAACGTCATCTATATACGTAAGGACTTTGCCAGCATCTATTAATGTTTTCAAAGTTTTGGAGATGATTCTCTGGTAAACAATTGGTGCGTTGGCCAACCCGTAGGGCATTTTCAAATATTCATAATGTCCTTCGGGTGTCACAAAGGCAGTCTTGCTAATTGAGTCATCGTCCCTCATCGGCACTTGGTGAAATCCAGTAGCCATATCAAGACTGGTAAATATTTTATAGCTACCAAGCTTGTCAACATGGTCATCGATAAGCGGCAAGGGAAATCTCTCCTTGACAGTGATAGAATTGAGCGCCCGATAATCGACGCACATTCTATCACTGCCGTCCTTCTTTTTGACTAAAATAATAGGGCTCGCAAAGTCAGACTGAGACTCCCGAATTATACCCTTACTGAGCAAATCGCTGACAATGTCACGAACTCTATTCTTTTCATCTACCGAAAGCTTGTAAGGACGATGACTTATTGGGGTAGTCGAAGTTAATCGAATTTCCATGCTGCCTGTGTTCACGGTAGAGGTTGCAGTGCCAGAGATAAATAAATCTGAAAATTCGTTAATTATCTCTAGTAATTTATCCCTATCCGCACCAATTAATGGGGTCCTGACACCCTCATCGTCCACCGTGACCACATGCTGCACAGTTGGTACAATACCAGACCTCACAAGCCGCTGTTCTCCATTAGTTCGAACGTATGTCAAACCCTTTCGATTCAGTACGTCGGTACCAATCAAAATGGGTGCATTTATGCACTCTGAAGAAACAAGGAATAAATCTACTTCTAATGACACTTCAGGAAATTCTATAACTGCCGTAACTAGAGAAGTCGATTCAATTTCTTGACTTCCAATTCCACGCATCAAGCGATAAGTTGGCACTCTATTAAAATTAAAATATCTCAGAACTGATTCTGAAATCAATGAAATATCCGACCCACTATCGATCAAAACATCGACTGGTACTTTTTGAACTACTGCTGATATTACGTTACTTTGTTTGGGGTCGAGTCTAAGCAAAAATTCACTTCATTGATTTTTTTATCACTACCATCGGAACGCTGTTTTTGGAAACATGAATCTATCAAATGTCCATTACGCTTACAAAATGTGCAATATTTAGCTGATCTGTTTTGGTTATCGCTTGATGAAATTGGAGATGGTTTTGTGAAACTATCACCCTGAGTAGAAACCGTAGGGTCAGCTCTATGCTTTTTAGGACAATGCCATTTCTTATGACCTAATTTTCCACAGGTGTGGCAAGTAATTTTGTTATTATCAAGCCTAGACGCCTCGCGTTTTCGCGTGTAAGACGTACCTGAACTACTGGAAGGACGAACAGTATTGTTGGATTGGCGGGAATCGTATTTAGGTTTTACATAAACTGATAAAAATTCAATCAAATCTTTTGATTGTATTTTAGCATTTGTGGCCGCGGCTTTTATTTGGGGATCACTAATTCCTCGAACAACAATGGCGGTTTTCAGCTCATCGGATAAACCTTTAACAATATTAAGACGTAGCAGAGATTTACGCGCGTATTCCGCATAAGTAGAAAACTTATTAGAGTTTGTACTCATTACATCATATAATACAGAAGCCATGTCAACGTTACGTGGGCATAACGATCTAAATTCTAGTTTAAAATTACTCCACGATCGATCATTTGAGACCCAATCGTTTAACCACGACTTCGCGTCTCCTTTCAAACAACTACCTATCCGTCCAAGGCATTCGCGATCATCCCAATTATTTAAAAGCCGGGCACGGTCAACCTCGTTGCACCAAACATCAAAGTCGTGTACATTTGGATCAAAAGGCGATATATAAAAGTTGTGAGACTTTGCTTTGAACAATGCAGTCAATGCTCCAACAATACTGTTCCCCTCATCCTTCGTTCCACTGGTATTCATATCCAGTGTGTGTGAAATACTAAGACTTGATAACGGGCGGGTAGGTGTTAAAAAAAGACAGACGTAACTCTAATATACATTTAATATTTAAAATAATAATTTACATAATTTTCACTAGTTTTTTACATATAATTAGTGTGTAGCCTATAAACTACGGGTACTCACGTTTGCAGCAGGTTTATGTAACTTGTGTTATAATTTTACACCACCTGCCAGCTCAACATTTAGACACTATTTTCACTTCACCAAACACAAGTGGAAATCACTACACTGAAATGTCTCAACTTGACGAGATACTATCTGCACAGAAGACCCTAGAGGATAGCTTTACCCGGAAGATGAGTGAGTTGGAAGCGCAAATCCAGTGTGCAGGACCTGGCAAGGACACCGTGGCGAGGGTAGCCGACGAGTTTCGCACCTTCAGGGAGCTGATCTTCGGCATGCTGAGTATGCTCAGAAAGCAGATCAGCGAGTGTGCTAGGCAGGTTGACGGGTTGGAGACCAGGCATCGGCGGAAGGCACTCATTTTTCAAGGTATAGCGGAGGTTGAAGGAGAAGTCAGCAGTGCAGTGATCCTGGAGGTGATTAGCAAAAAGCTGTCCCTTAAAACTATCACAGCATCCTCCATAAAGGTCTGCCATAGACTTGGGGTAGCCAATAAGGATCACCAAAGGCCCATATTAGTCAAGTTTTCGAGCTATGACGACAGGTCTGCGGTCTGGAGAGCAAAGACAGGACTGAAGGGGTCATCCATCTCTGTCAAGGAGTTTCTGACGAAGACCCGACAATACATCTTTGGGAAGGCGCGGCTTCACTTCAGTATGCGGTCGTGTTGGACTCAGGACGGTGTCATCGTTATTAAAGCCCCCGATGGAAGCAAACATAAGGTGACATCATTTGAAGAGCTGAGTCCGCTGCTGGTGAAGTATCCCCGGGTTCAAACGTCTGGGAGATAGCCTGAAACACATGACGCGTTAGTAATGTTATCAATCCTCAATTATTATACAGTAACAGTATTCACGTATTACTCATATTTTTTTTTTTTACCTTAAAGTTTGCTATTTTCCATTGTTTGTTTGTTTACTTTTGTCTGGTATTTTGCATAGTAGTAGAATATTTGTTTCTGTTCTCCTTCTCATCGCTAGTCTCTGAGTTTCCAATAATGCACGTACTTACTTTAGTTTTTTACCCTCAACGGGACTTATATTTTTACTTTTGTTATCATTAATTCTGCTTTGCGAGTTTGCATGTTTAATGTCAACTGTCATTGTCAGTCAATCAATCAATGTAAACGTCACCATAAGTGACGTTTCGTAAGTTTGGATACGTTCACGATTAATGCAATGTCTTGAATGCTTGAATGGTGCGTTCGGAATAATTAATACTAGCGATAGATTTTTTTTTTTTTTTTTTCTAGATACTACTACTTTTCACTTTTTGTATGGTTGTAACATTTCTTGATTTTAGTTGTTTAGTTTGTTTGGATGATGTTAGCTGGCGGGTGGTGCAGAGATGTCAACGTCCTACCTGTATTTCGTGTAGGTCTCTTTTAATATAATCGTAGATTCATATTTATTTAGTATTTATATCTGTTTTATTGTATTTATATATATTTATATCCATGATGACGACATCTGATAACGAGTCTTTTCTCTCTGCGAACGAATCTACTGCCTCTTCTGATGATGATAGCTTTTGTTCCCTTACGGATACCCTTGGTGAGCTTTTACATAAAGAATTCAGCCAAAATCTTGGTCGGCAGTTCAACGTGTGTCATATAAATGCTCAAAGCATTCCGAGCCACTATAATGAGTTGTATGAAACTTTCTTGAATAATAACGTCCATGCCGTCCTGATTTCTGAAACTTGGCTTAAACCCGAACTTTTATCCACCTCTTACTCTCTCCCTGGATTCGTTCTTTTACGGAATGACCGAGTTGGCAGGAGAGGGGGTGGTGTAGCTATTTACCTTCGTGCTGATCTTCCTTTTAAAGTTCTCTCCACTTCTTCCTGTAATACTTCAGCTGAATTTCTATTTCTAGAGGTTTGTGTCAAAGGAGCTAAAACCGTTCTTGGTGTTGTGTACTGTCCCCCCGCACTTGATTACTTCATCGAATTCGAATCGGTCCTAGAATCTTTAGGTTCGGAGTATGCACACCACATAGTCATGGGGGATTTCAACACCAATCTCCTTGCCCAGAACTCCCATCGTTCCCGTAAACTTCTCCATCTGGTCGAGTCTGCTAATTTGCATCTGTTGCCTCTCCAACCAACTCATCATAACACTTCCGGTGACGATACTTGGCTCGACTTGATCTTCACCTCAAATCCTTCTCTGGTTTCGTCACATGGTCAATTTGACGCTCCTGGTTTTTCCCATCACGACCTTATTTTCCTGTCCTATGTCCTTAAACCTCCTAAACCTAAACCTACCTTCCAGTACAGGCGTGCCTTTGCACGGATGAATAGTGAAAAGCTTTCACAAGACGCTTCAAATATTGACTGGACACCCCTGGAGGAAGCCACTGCAGTTGACGATAAAGTTACGTATTTTAATAATGTTGTAGTTAAGCTGTATGACACCCACGCTCCTATCAGGAGAATCAAGCTAAAGCGTCCACCTGCACCATGGATGAACAGGGGAATTAAGATGGCGATGCGACGAAGGGACCGCGCGTTTCGGAAGTTCAAAAAGGATCGGTCGGATGATAATTGGACCCTCTTCAAAACTGCTCGCAATCGTTGTAATCAGATGATACGCAACGCTAAACGCCGCCACATTCTTGATAACATCACTTCTGCTTCTCCTGCTGATATTTGGAAATTCCTAGGAACTCTAGGTATCGGCAAATCGCGGCATTCAGACCTTCCTAACACATTTGGCTTGGATGATCTTAATCGTCATTTCTCAACTGTTCCTGCCCTTGATAGTCCAACCAAATGTCGAACCCTTGACTACCTTGCTGGTCTGACGCGACCCAACATCACTCCCTTTGCCTTCACCCCAGTTGATCCGGGAGAGATCAAAAAGATTATCCTCTCCATTAAATCCAGAGCCGTGGGTTGTGATAACATCAGTCGACACATGATCGTGACAGTTGTTGATCAGCTCCTTCCTGCAATTTCCCATATAATTAACTTCTCCCTTTATTCCGGTGTTTTCCCTTCCCTCTGGCGGAAAGCCCATGTTAGACCACTTCCTAAAATCCCTAATCCCACTCTTCTCAGTCACTTTCGCCCAATTTCCATCCTTCCCTTCCTATCCAAAGTACTCGAGGCCTGTGTACATAAACAGTTCTCCAACTTCATTCACACAAACTCCCTCATCAGCCCATATCAATCCGGTTTTAGGCCCGGGCACAGTACCGTTTCTGCTCTCCTTAAAGTGACTGACGATATAAGGCGAGGAATGGAAGACACTAAGGTTACGGTTTTAGTATTGATCGATTTTTCAAACGCTTTCAATACCGTCAGTCACGAAGTCCTTCTATCCATCCTCTCCTATCTTATGGTCTCTCCCGAGGTTCTGGAATGGTTTTCATCCTATCTTCGGGGGCGTCAGCAATCAGTGCTTGCTGGTGACTCTAACTCCAGCTGGTGTGATCTGGTAACTGGCGTCCCGCAAGGCGGCATTTTATCTCCACTTTTGTTCTCTATCTTTATAGATCTCATAACCACCGAACTTCAGTGTGCGTATCATCTTTACGCAGACGACTTGCAGCTTTACTGTCAGGCAAGTGTTGACAGCTTATCCGGGGCGGTCGAAGAGCTAAATCGGGATTTACGAGTAGTCAAAAACTGGTCTGATCGTTTCGGAGTGGCGGTTAACCCAACTAAGTGTCAGGCTATCATTGTAGGGAGCCCCCATAGCCTGAGGAGACTGAATGGTTCAACGGTGCCACCGGTTACCTTTGATGGCACTGTGATTCCATTTAGCTCTGATGTTAAGGATCTGGGTTTGCATGTTGACACTTGCCTTGACTGGCGTAAGCAGGTCGCGATTGTGAGCAAAAAAGTCATTGGAACGTTGCGGTCGCTCTATCGGTTAAAAAATATTCTCCCATCACACATTAAGGCAATGCTTGTACAATCCCTTATCTTCCCCATAATTGACTATGGTGATGTGTGCTACTATGACCTGAATGCAGATCTCCTCAACAAACTTGACCGACTTCTTAATAGCTGCATTCGATTCGTTTTCAATCTCCGTAAGTATGATCATGTATCTGCACATCGCTCGCTTTTAAAGTGGTTACCTATCCGGCAGCGCAGAGCGTTGAGGGCTTTGACCACCCTGTTTTCTCTTCTTCATAATCCCACTTCTCCTTCTTACCTGACTCCCCTTTGTCAATATTTATGCTCTGCACACAACAAGAATCTTCGGTCCGAGACCAATCGTCTTCTTCGTTGTCCTTCTCATCGCTCTGGCTTTATAAAGTCATCTTTCTTTGTCCAGGCGGTCTTTCTTTGGAATGCGCTCCCTCAGAATATCAGGACGGTAACCAATCGGTTTACTTTTAAAGTGAAAGCTCGAGAGCACATTCACAAGAAGTTGGCAGAGTCGTCTCAGTATTAACTTGTAGTTTTTTTTTGTTAATCTCTCATAACCTTTTTTATATTTTGCTTTATGTATGTATATATGTATTTATTATTGTATTTTAGTTTTATGTTTTAACTATTTTGTCTTCTGTTATTGCACCTACTATGTATTGTCTCTGCATCACCCTAAGGTAGACTGGTAGAAAATGCCCAAGGCATTAAGTCCGCCTTTGTACAGTGTTTACTTGTGCATAAAGTTTTAATAAATAAATAAATAAATAAATAAATACTACCCTCAATAACCTCTTCAGCCATGCCTGAGCCTGGCTTACTAGCAGAACTCTGTACAGCCAAAGGGGTAGATACTAAATGGCTCCCGCTCACAGGACGCGACGGACTCACGCTATCCACGGATATAGGTAGTCTAGCTTCGATCGCTTCTAATCTACTAAGAATCCTATCAAGAGCTACATCGCGTGAACTATCGCGGCGAGTGCGCAAGTTTCGTTCGTGTTTACGAGAGCTACGGGGGCTGTGCGATACGTCACGACGCCTGGAAGACCGATCGCGGCGGTTAGATGGACTACTATAGCGGCTTCCACCAGGCGGTGTATGACGGGAATCTACACTATCACGACGTGCTTCGCGAGAACTAGAACGTGGTTTCTCGCGAGTATGCCTTTGTCCCTCGAGTCGAGACGAACGGCCAGACATTTTTATTTTTATAAGAAGTAAAACTTACTTGTGGTTGAGATGAGGTTCCTCCAACACTGAACACTAATAAGCACTAAATTTAGATGGCAAACGGTCTAGAACGCGTGGCAATCCCACTTCTGATCTTAGGGATCAGAAACGGTAAACATTAAAAAAAACAAAGCACTTAATCAACCTAGAAAGTTTTATTCCTTACAAAATGATTTTATTTAACTAACTACAACAATGAAATAATAATCGACTAAAATAATAAATAACACAACTAAGAGCCGAAACTAATACATAGAACGACAACTAAACACAACCAAAACGTCCGTCACGTCCGAGAGCCAAACGCAAAGTGAATCCAATCCGCTGTTCCACTCCTTTTATAACTTCTCACTCGGTCCGGCTTGCTGGGTGGGGATTTCTATCTAAGAATATTATATGATATTTTATTTATTAGGGAAAAAAACAGTTACGTGCTCAGGTTTAAAATTATGATTACTTAAAAAAATAGGTAAACATGTAACCCACACCATTGTCCCCGGATTAATAGATGAATAAATAAATAACGGAAAAATAAATTTGGCTTTTAGAGTTGATTTAAATATGTAGTTAGATTAAGATTGTGGTGAAAGAATATTTATAGCAGTGAACAAAAGTGAAATACGACGTAATCATGTAAATTACACATTAAGTACTTACGGGATAATATCCGTGATTTTCTGTCGATTCTTACGACCATCATGATCTGCCTAGCCTTTCCCCAACTATGTTGGGGTCGGCTTCCAGTCTAACCGGATGCAGCTGAAAACCAGTATTTTACATGTAGCGACTGCCTATCTGACCTCCACAACCCATAAATACTAGGAAATACGGTACCACTTGGTAAGACTGGTTGACAGACTTTTTGGGCCACTGACTACGATCACGAATATGTGAAAAACAGTGAAAGTCTAAAACATCATGTAAATTGTATCATTTTAATTG
Source organism: Xestia ashworthii (assembly GCA_950022955.1). Taxonomy (NCBI): domain Eukaryota; kingdom Metazoa; phylum Arthropoda; class Insecta; order Lepidoptera; family Noctuidae; genus Xestia; species Xestia ashworthii. The sequence goes on from OX465557.1 coordinate 1,791,533, forward strand.
TACTTCTGTGTGTTGTGCTGTCTTTTGTGGGCACTAAATAAATGGTTTATCTATCTATCTATCTATTTATTTCCGTAACTGCTAAGAATGAATCATCGTGTCTGTTAATTCTTCATCCAACAATAAACCACAAAAATAAAACAATATTTCACTCACAAACCGCTCATAAGTCACACTCCCCCTAATTTCAGCAACACCACATTAAATTGCAACGTAGCCCGATAGGGTATCTCCTACAATTAATTACTGCAAGCCAACATTGCCCAGGCGCATCCTTACGGGCACATCGCGTGTCTATGGGCCATAAACCACAAACACCATCAGTTTATGGGAGAAGCCGGCCCGGGGCTAATTGTCGCTATTATGGCAATTTCTTGAATTATTTACGCCATTATTAATGGTTGGCTCTGGTGCTTCTATGGTGTTGGTAGGTTTATGTGAAAAGTTGGGTGGTTATGTAGTTTTACTTTTCATAAATTGTTTATGTATGCGTAAAAGGCCTACCAGACCTTCAATATAAAATATGGATTTACTAACTGGCGATATTCTGTTGTACATATTCTCTGCCTAACCTTTCAGGGAAATAGGTGTAATGTAATGTTTGTTCTGAATACTTATCGTATTTAATAAAACTACTATGTAAGAATTTGCAAAATTTAGTTTAATCCATTATTGTATCATCAATTAATTGGTACTAAAGAAAGGTAACATACCAATGGTTGATCGCTACAAACTTTAAGTCAATATTGAGACTTTTGTAATATTATCATCGATTTATGTTGTTGACTGTACACCTTTTCTAGAACTACAGACAAGTAATATACTCACATGACATAAATAATACCTAATAATAAAGTTATCAGCATTTCTTTATGTAAGTTCGGCATCGTAAATCGTCTATAAACGATCGAGTACATAACAATTTATTTACGTCCACAATTCAGCTCAGTGCATCCAATGTTATCAATGTTATTATCACCTATTTACAAATTACGAGGCAACCTTGCGGTGGACAAGTTTATCTTAAATATGAGTGTCAACGTCCATTAGTAGCAGAGAATAAAGAAAACGATAGAACAGAAGATTCACAAGCCCGACATGACATACTAGAAAGTTTTGTAGATAGAGGTAGTGGAAGCTAATGCACTTATTAAAAGTATCAATGACTGTCTAAATAAGGTCAAACCAATTATAGGTCAGCATTGTTTTTTCGTAGCCAAGTCAAACAACCAGTCTTATCAAGGGATTACCCAGTTACTGGATTTTAGAGGTTAGATAGACAGTCACTCCATGTAAAATAGTTGAAAGTATACAGATGCAACCGGTCACACTGTAAGCCTACCTACGCCAACGTAGTTAGGAAGAGGCTAGGTCAATTATTTCAGGATGAAATCTTGTTTTTTAGAACTTTACTTACAAACAAATTGTTTATAAAGTTAAACATGATGATGTAACATTCAAAACAATCTCCAAATTAAGTCACGGGTTGTTCGTTACTAGCTTACATTCTATTACATTCATTTCATTCTCGTTACATTCTATTTCCATCAATATTGTGTTGTAGTAAATGGTATTTCTGAACTATTTTCTATTTCATGAAGTTATTGAATGTATTTATTATACAAATCGTGATAGTTAAGTTCAATTTATTTCTAAATCACAAACTTCGGTCACGTTTTTAGGATAAATCATGTTTGTCAAATAAATCTTTGTGATATTTTGAAACGAACGAAGTAATATTAATAGAACTGCCATAAGAAGTTTCTCAGACAGTATTAAAGTCTACACGCAAACATTATAATCCGAGAAAATATGGCCAAAGCTTTATACCATCAATAATAAAATATTTTACATAGTATCCTGCAATTTTCTTCCTTTAGTTTCTTGCAATAAAACACAAAACACTGAAGCAATGAACGGTAGAACTGCAAATATCAACGATGGTATCCAATGAGGATTGATTGTTGCTATGAAAGGTGCAACCATTGCTCCTATTTTAGCACCAGCTGAGCTCAACCCGTAAGCCATAGTACGCAATGGAGTTGGAAACAATTCGGAAACATAAACACAAAGGACGCCGAACGTGGTACAAGTGGCTGCGAAGCCTATGATGCCTAGAATGGTGCACCCTGTGTGGCCTGGTGGTACAAATATGAGGATAGTCATTGTGATGCCGATAATAGTCAAAGTTCCAACTGTGGATACTTTTCTTCCAAAGGTTTGGTTTAACATCATTGCTAGAGGACATGTTGGAATCTGAAAACAAAAAAATGAAACAGATTATTATGAGCAAGCAAGCCTTCTTGTTTGATATATAGATAATAATATTTCGGTAGCGATTACTACTACTTTCATTTTATCCACAACAATAAACTGAACAAACCTGAATAGATCCTAATAGTATCACAGTGATGAAAACATTAGATCCAATAAAAGTGATATATTGGTTTATGCCAAAATAACAAGCTCCAGCTGACAACCAAATTATGATTGAGGATATCATCTTGAACGCCAAGTGTTTAGTTCTGAATAGATCCAAGTATGTTGACTTGCGTATTTCTTTATCATTGACCATCATTTCGTCCAATGCCATAGCAATGTTCTCTCGTATGGTTGCCGTGTTTAGTTTGTTCCTAAAATCAAAAACAACAAAATCTATAGATTTTCGAGGGTGTTCACTCATAAAATTGACTAAAATAATTAGTTCTCACCTCTTGGCAGCTTTCGTCATAACCTCAAGTGCTTTTTCTCCATTGCCTTTAGACATCAACCATCTAGGTGACTCAGGCAGACATACAATAAATACGTAAATAAAAACTGAAGCCACAGCATATTCCAAAAGGTACATTCTCCAATCAACAGAGAAGTAGGCAAATACTGATAACAGTGCTTGGGCCAGTCCATCGGGAATGATTGCTAGACTACCTGCAGCTTCCCTATGCTGTGGTCCAACAATTTCTATGATAAATACTAGGCTAATTATCATAGTGCCACCTGAAGCCATTCCTATGAAGAATCTTATGCCGTTGAATATCCAGTAGCTTGGTGAAAATGGTGCGGCTAACATGAATATGATGTTGAGTGCAGACGATATTATTAATCCGATTCGTCGACCAAATCTGTAATATAATAATTTCTGTGTCACATACCAATGGGAACCACCAAACCGATGGAAAAAAGAAAAAAAAACAAAATGTATTTTACCTGTCAGAGATCCAACCAAACAGTGAAACCCCAACCAAAAATCCAAACATCAGCATAGACTGTGTAAAACTAGCTTTCCATGCATCTTCACAAATCAGTCCAAACTCCGAGATCAAAGTCTTTTCAAACACATCTTCATAATACTTATACTCTACACAATTATTGTAACAAGTTGAGTTTTCTGCAATAACTGTAACATTATCTCCAAATTGAATGCATACAAACTCTGTTGTGGGTGTCAGGAAGATTATTGAAAGCATGTTCCATATTGCTGCTACTCTCACTGCAGCTGCTATAGCGCAAACTGTGGCTTGCCACACACCAAATGCACCAATAGATTTAACAACATAGTCATCTTCAAAGTCACTATCAACTAAACGATCAGAACTGCTGCTTCTTCTACCACTATCCATGGTTAATTTTATTGAATCTGCTATTAATTCAGAAGCGTTAACATGATTTTTGAGAATATTTGGATTTATTCTTAAAGACATTAATTTATTTCGGATAAAATTGATAGATTTTGCAAGTTACAAGTTTTGATTCACTAATATTTGAATTATATGCACAACTTGTATTACACATCTTATTGAAAGTAAGATCTACACTGAATGATGGATTGATGAAATTAATTACGTATTGTTATCGGTAAGCCTTGTTATGAATACTTAAATTAACCTATCAGCTGTTGATGTAATTCTAGATCAATGAACTAGTTGTTGCTGTAGGTCATGGATAAAGGTGCCTGGATGTTTGTTTTGTTCGTTGATCTCGGCTGTCTTTTTAGATTTTTGACATTCGATACGGGTGGTCTGCCCGGCTAGCATGGGCAGGGGATAAAAATTTTATCCACCGGTTATTTCCACTTTTGTTTGAATTTTGTCCCTTGTCAGTGGAAATAACCGGTGGATAAAATTTTATCCCCTGCCCATGCTAGCCGGGAGAAGTACGAAAGCAATCTTACCAAGAGGTATCATAATAATTTACCTAGTAACTGGATCGTGGAAGTAAAATAGGTAGTTATTTCATAAAAAAATAGTGGTATTCATAAGGTTATGTTGGAGTAGAAGCCAAACAAGCTAGCCAGATGATGCCAGTGAATACTCATAACGTTCCGAATGGTTTTACCATAATGAGAAACTGATATAAAGTGAGCATGACCAACTACGTGTATGTTATCAAGATAAACCATAAAAGAGACTTTATTGAAAAGTCTTCTCCCTAATAAGTAGTCCCCATTACCCAATTTATACAGCCTAAATGAGAGTCTTCGTCTTGTCCGACGCGTTTCCATAAATAAACCTCCCAGAACCGCCTTTGTTCGTATCGTTATTTCGGCGGACGGAACCACACGGGTTGCTTGTCCTCGCATTTTTTATCCGACGCCCAGCCCAATTAATCTTCCTTATCGTTCCATCGCCGCCAGTTAAATAATCGCGGCGCAGACGAGTTTAACATAAATTAAGTTTTCCACGACACCTGAGATACCCCCCTTGTGTTAAGAGCCTCGGCTACGTTCCATTTACCTACGAGTCTGTGGGTTTTGATTCTTATGTTGAGGGTACAAGAGTTAAAGGGACGGTTTCAGTAAGTTTGCTGGTCAGTAATAATGAGGCTTCGTCGAGAGATGTATATCGCAAGCCAGAAAGAAAGGTTAAGTGTGAACATTTGTTTGTTAATGCCCTTGTATAATGGATTCGTGGTTCTTTTTCGGTTGGAATGATAAGTTGTTTTACTTTAATTGATCGATCGCTTGATTTCTTTCGGGTTTTGTAAACAGTGAACGAATTTCTCTTACATGTGGACAGCTCGGATAAGTGAAACGGTAAGGGGTGATTGATGACAGTATTTAGATTTAGTACGTCTGCGCCGGCCGTATTTTTGTTTGTTTTTGTAAATGGTTAACTAGTTCATCAAAGTTTGAAAAAAAAATATTGGATTTTTATCACACAATTATATTCAGCGAAAAAGAAAGAATAAAAAGAATCATCTCTCTTTCACGATTAATTAAAATTGAATAGTCTCTATACATTGCAAATTTACAAGACACTTAATACTGCATGCATATACTCGTAAATAAGAGTAATATCATGAATATTATAAACAACTTAGTCCTAAGACCAACTCAAAACTTTACCAAGTTAACATAAATCCTAGAACGGTGTTAATCTGGGCTGTATAAAGTATAATTATTGGCTAAGTTCAACCAGGGTCAACGAGAGTGCGCCCTTGGACTGATAATCTCAACTAACGTCAAGTTAAAAGCCACGTAAATCTTAGTAAGAACAGAGGCGGGGTGGAAACGAGTTACTCAAATAGATTGTCTCCCAAGACTCTTTATAACGTTTAACTTGTTACTTAAGGTATTAGCTTTTAATTTTATAAAGGTTGTTGTTGCTGAAATTTCTCAGAAGCAGTCCTGATTCCATATCAGGACTTGTACCCTGCTGATGGGAATATGCTCTCCATCTATTAAATGGGGCATAAGCCAAGCTCGCGAAATGTGGGTGTGGGGTGTGTGGTTTTGTGGATGGGTGACATGTGTATGGAGTTACATACCGAGTTTCCTCAGTGCCTCGGAAAGCACGTTAACCTGTTGGTCCCGGCTGTCATTTGTAGATCTTTGACACAGATACTCAGTGACCCAAAAACAACAACTAAGTGGTATAGTATTACCAACGGGTTGTGGAGATCGGATAGGCAGCCGTTCCATGGAAAATACTGGTAATCAGCTGCTTCTAGTTAGACTGGAAGCCGTCTCCAACATAGCTGGGAAAAGGCTCGGCAGATGATGATTTCTTCCTAACCTGGCATTACAGGTAGGACTTTATGTTATGCGGTAACTATTTCATCTAAGTTACTATCACTCTTTCCCATCTATGTTACTGGGTACCCTTCGATTAAAAAATATACCAATTGCGGTATGTTATTCGTGCATTTATTATTAATTAACATCTTTCAAAGTTTTCTTTTCCGTGTGGTTAGTGTCTTACTTGGTGACAAAGTTTTTTATGCCGTCCGTCGGGCGTCTGACATGGATTTACAGCATGGCGTCGAGAAGCATCTGTCAGGCATGCTGATTTATTTGCTACAAATCTGTTAATATCCATTCCCATCATTACCCTTTCCTGTTATTACTTCACCAACCCAAACAGTTCTTCCCAAATCACTAAGTATGTCAACAAATGTTACATTCTTCATTCTGTTTGTTCAAATAAAACATACGTTTCGAAAATTGGCCAAATCAATTATCAGTATTACTCAGCTTCTTCCACTCGTGCCTTCTTTATTTGATGTTTCATACCAACGATAGTTATATCAATTTTGGTGGTATTAGCATCCGTATGTTATTTACAAGACTTGTTGAGAGCTTTTGAAATTCGGATTTCTCTTGTGTGGTCGGATGTGATAATGTGTGAAGCACTGGCTGTGACAAAGTAATGGAGGTAAATTAATCGTAATTGAGTGTAGGTTGTGACGTCAATGCGTTTTCAGCTGCTAGGTGATAAAACAAACTAGCGTTTTAACGCGGTTTCTCTCGAGGAGGTCAGAAATCCCATGTATGTGCCAAATTTCACTCTGGAAAGGTAACGACAGACATAAGTACTTTCGCAATTACTACTGTTTTTTTAGCGAAATACCGACCCCGAATTATTTATTTCTCGATATTAAATTCTGATACCAAATAACACTATCTTGTGTCTTTGACTTCCTGACATCACAGTACAGATTTTACAAATCGGGACCAGTCTTTTTGAGGTCTCTGGATTTCAGTTCTTTTCAATAATTTTACATTCGTAAAGAGATTGTTTTAAAGTGAAATATGAACTTTGATTAACTTGTTTTTAATATGATAACATAAGCTTCTTTGTGACTTAATAATACATGTTATTGTAATAATTCATAATCAAAATATTGAAACCGTGCCTCTAACCTTGTTAATCAAACTGCTAAAACGCAGTTACATTCATAATTAGCATCTCAAGTCGGACAGCCATCAGTTATCATGTTTGATGGTCTGTTTGTCCGTCTGTTAGCACGTTTCTAGGTGACCGCTGTACCTAACTGGATGCTGTGTGTAATATGTACGTGATTGATTAGTTTATTTTGTTGATTTAAACTCTTGCTAAAATGTACTTAATTTTTATCGTGATTTGTGATGGTTAGCATGACCCAAATATAGAGTTGCTATTGTAATCTGTTTGCGTGTCGTGTGACTAAGTGTTTACTAGATTTATTTCATAATTGTGACGTTCATTTCGTCATTATGGACGAAAACGTGTTTTACTAAATAAAATGTATCTATGACTTGTCTAAAAACAAAGTTCAACACTCGTAATCCAACACTCTTCCATAATACAAGTAAGAAATAACTTACTAAAATCTGAAACTTTTTTTAAATCAAATTACATTTTAATTTAACAGAAAACATCAATAAACTAGCCAAAAAATCCCCATGACTGAAATGCACAGTGGGCACTCAGCAAAAACCAGGTGGGCAAAGAAATAAAAATCGGGATCGACTCGTTACGTCGGGTGCGAGACGTCGTTACAAACGAGCGGAGATCTGCGATAGCCAGCTGAACTTGTGGGCGGGGACTGCACAGAGGGCAAACTATTGGGAAAAAATTTGATTTACTCTTAGTTTTTTTGGAAAATTTTAGATTTTTTCTTTGTTTTTCCGCAACTGGTGTGCGTATTTTCATAAACGTGAATGAAGCAAAAGGAGTGTGTAAAGATAAGTAGCAGGTGGCGGTCAGTAGTTTCTGATCACCATGTTTTGTACAAAGCGTGAGTTCATTATTTTGTCTGTAGATTTTCATATTATTATGACAAGAATAAACCACTTTTTAAGAACTCTTCCGTAACAATGTTGATTTGTCAATTAATAGATGTTTTTCGCTAGGAATAGGAAAAGGGGAAGAAAATTCTTTGAAAGCTAGATAATAAATTTTAAAGTCTTAGAACTTCATGCAGTAGGAAACTCTGCTGAGGGGCATAGCACAGATTACAACAGTACAAAGTAATAATTATCACAAAAAAATGTATTGAAAACTAGTTTGTCCCCAACAACATCACTTCACCCCACAGTGCACATAGAGTAAAGAGACAATCAGAAGCGGCGAGCGTTAACTTTGCTCCGTAACGATGTCCGGATAATCCCCGCGATCGAGTCCATGATGCTGATCCAATTTACCCGGTACCCGGCTACCCTGCCGATACCCGGCTCCGGTTCTCATCGTGTTATTTGAGACCAAGTATCCCGATTTATTTTCTGACCGCTTTCGCTGTTATTCTTCAAAGGATTTCGATTCAGATTGATAAAGTTATACGCCTATAAAAGTATCTGATTGTTAGTTTGCTTTACACAATAAGGATTATGACTGTCTCATTTATGAATAAAAAGTGTTTAAGTTAAGTTCCTTTAGCTTTTGAAAGTTTTTCATCAATGACGTATTCATTCTTTTCATTGCAAAGACTACTTATTTAAATAACCTCCATGTAGACGAATTCACAAACACATTGCCATCCAACGTGACAATGCTGCCAGCTCTCTAGGCAGTTTTCCTTTTGACAGCGATGTGGATACATTTTCAACCGACTTCCAAAAAGAGGAGGTTCTCAATTCGTCTGTATTTTTTTTTTTTTGTGTTTGTTACCTCATAACTTTCGACTGGGTGAACCGATTTTGATGGTTCTTTTTTTATTTGAAAGCTGGTGCTTTCCGTTTGGTCCCATTTTAATTTGTTGAAGATCTGATGCTGATCTTCGGAGATATACACTGGAACTCTTCAAAAATAGATGGCAAATCTGCAATGATTGCTGCATTCGCTTGCAGGTTCATTGTCTATACTAAATTATGACGTAACATCACGCCTGTATGCTCTGAGGGGGTACGCAGATATGTACAATGTACCCAGATTTCGACAATGTTTGTTACCTCAGAACTTTCGACTGGGTGAACCGATTTTGATGATTCTTCTTTTATTTGAAAGCTGGTGCTTTCCGTGTGGTTCTATTTCAATTTGGTTAAGATCTGACGCTGATCTTCGGAGATATAAATGGAACTCTTCAAAAATACACGGCAAAGCTGCAGTAATTGCTGCAATCGCTTGGGTGTTTATTGTTTATACAACATCATGACGTAACATCACGCCTGTATGCTCTGAGGGGGTATGCAGAAGGGTACAATACACCCAGATTTCGACAGTTAGACGTGTAAAGTTCCATTTAATGGGATCCCGGAGAAATAGAGGTAACTCCTTAAATTTATAGGCACACCAGAAGCGGTTTGGGTAGTTTTAGGAAGAGTACTTTCTCGGAGTGATCCCATTTCAATTTGATAAAGATCTGGTGACTTCGGAAGATAGGCAACGGAACTCCTTAATAAATGATAGCAAATGTACTGGGATCGCTGAAATCTCACGTCTGTCTATTGTTTACAGTTCATAACAAAAAATCACACCGATACGCTGTGAAAGGTTAAGCACATGTGAACCACTAAAAAGTGAAAAATAAAAACATTTTTGCAAAAAATATAACCGACTTCACACAAAAAAGTGAAAAATAACTTTAGCTTCAGAAGTCGGTGACAAAAAAACGAAATCAATCAAACAAAGGTCACCGACTTCTGAAGCTAAAGTTATTTTTCACTTTTTTGTGTGAAGTCGGTTATATTTTTTGCAAAAAAGTTTTCTTGGTTTTTTTTTTGAAGTCGGTTTTATTTTTTGCAAAAAAGTTTTTTTGATGCCCTGAAATCCATTTGAAAGAAATAGAATAGTATCTTGTAAATAAAATGTTAATCTGCACAAACACATGGATTTTAATGTAATGTCAGTTTTCATGCTTCTGCAATATTCTTTATTTACTTTGCATGACCATTTTCTACACAAACGCTTTTAATAACAAGACCGTTTTATTACAATGACTTAAGTGTTAGTCTCATCTAGATAACACTGAAACTTAGCGTGTCTAAAAACAAATTGTTTTGTTTGTTAGCTCGACAAAACTAACCTAAAAGGAAAAAGATAACAAGTTAGTACACTATTTTACTTCTCCCGGATTACCATGAAATTCAGTTTGTTTTTATCTTTATTAGTACAAACAATCTGTTTAGATAATACTGACTAAAAACATTTTTCCAAGACCCCATTTGAAAACCACCGCGTATTTACTCAATAAATTATCTAACTGTCGCATACAAGAAATACCAATATGTACAAATAGTAAAATGTATTGATACAAGTAAAAATGTCACGGAACCGAAATACGAGGTTTGTGTTTCGTAGGTATCTTTGTCGTCCTATACGCATTAGCGAGCTAATACTAAATCGCCCAATCCCCTTTGCTCCTTTTGCTTCGTGACGTACGAAACGAGCCGACTGGACCCGAACGGTTTGTCCAACTAATTTGACATTCGATTTTTCGAATGTCGTATTGACAGAATGATAGTCCTTCTGGGAACGTGTGTGAAGCGAAGGCAAATGCAATTTTAACGTGTCCACGCTAAAGATCGACGGCGGTTGACGTCGGCAAAGAGAAATAAATATTTATTTATTTATCCCGCTCCTCTAATCACTTTAGTAATTCTATGGAAGGGTTTAAATTTTCATGTTTGCTGCTACCATTTTGTTGCTTTTGTCCGAAGTTTGGTGGTAAATATAGAAATTCTTGTGAAGTTTTGTGTACTGCCTTCTGTATTTTTAGGACTTGATCAAACAAAGTTAATTTTGTTGACGCTTCTAGAATTTTATGACGCATCTTACTCGTTGATGCACAAAGTTCTACATTTCCAGTTGGATTACAATATACCAGTGCTGTACTTAATTAATATCCATATTGATGAGGGAAATAAAGCAAAAACTTGCTGTCAGCTGCTTGTCACCCTGTATCCTTAACTGATCGAGTTGAGTCATTATAAGATTCATAATTTATAATGGCCTAGAAACCTGTTAATAACCATACTTACATACATAGTGATAATGGCAACTGAGAAATGAATGAATGCTTGCTTGCTTGATTTACATCTGACTGTAATATTTTTTAAATTTTTTTTTTTAATCTTGTACATGTAAACCCATATTTTAGTACCGTGTTATCTAGTTACTGGGCAGGTAAGATAAGTCTCGACAGTCGACAGTCGTCGGTTCATGTTAACTGGTAGTTATTCGAAGCCAAACCCAACATATTTGGAGACGGCTATATTGTAGGTTGACCTTATTTCTAGACTGATGCTTATATTACGGCTGGCACTCCATCAAAAATAGGACCCGAAAATAACCTAATCAATACATACTGCGATACATAATTCTAAGCAAACACACACTCACGGTGTTTACCGACAACTTAACGCTAAGTTTCTTTTTTGATTAACATAAGTACACTAAAATGTATGAGCAAATAAACTTGCCGACCGATAATTTATTAATACACCTAAACATGTTGTTTGCACTTCAATTTAACGGTTGGGCACTGAAGAATTTCTAAAATTAAATGTTGTTACTCATCAATTTTGAACCCTATTTTGAAAGTTGGAGAGAACAGTTTAGATGGGGACGTAATTGATAGATGAATATGCATGATTTGATTTGCAAATAGACGCAAAATGAAATGTTATTTTTGTCACTTGACAATTTCAACACTATATTTAGTTACTGCAAGAGGTAATTTTACACCAAAAAAGTCCGTAACAGTTGAAGAGTCGAACAACATTGCAAAAAAGCATGTTGTATTAAAACAAAACATATTTCCAAACAATCATAAAACGATTACACACAAGCTCTTACACGAATTTCATTTTATTCCCAAGTAAACGATAAAAATAAAAGTAATAAAACTGTGAACCTTAAAAGAGGGACTGAAACTACAGAAATAACATATAAGAGTTCCAAAATCGATTAAACTTAGCCAGTTTCGGAGACAGTCATTTACGGAGATCATAAAACTGAAGATGTCGATGTCACTGTGACTATGACCTTATTTGACGGAGTTTCAATTCTGTGGGTCTATTACGAACGTCCGGAGCAAAATGTAACCTCGACATTAGAGGAAACAAAATGGCCCAGAGAATTGAAAAGTAGGTAGAATATAATAGAATAGAATATTTTTTATTTGTGTAAAAACATGGTACAATTAAGGTCTTATAAAAAAAGGGTTGTGAGCTCACATGTCTCGCCATTTAGAGGCATACAAATATTAGAACTTAACAATTTAAAATTCATATCATTATCGAAATTTTAACAATTACAAATGCTTAAAGTTAAGAACAAAATAAAAATAGCCCAAACGATCGAGCACAGAGCGCGAAAGAGACAACAGCAGAAAATATCAATTATAATTACACAAAAACATCGTTTTGTAGTTCCCTGATCACTTCTCCAAACCTTGAATGATTTAACTACATTTTCAATCAAAAATTAAAGAAAAATTTTGGCCGTGTTCCTTTGCTGTCCTTTTTTCTTTAATTTAGTCTTTGTTTATTGGATGTTTGAACACAGCGGAAAATCTGTTTTTTTAGGTTTAGGAAAGTTCATTTCTCTTTCAATAAATAATTTATGAAAAGAAAAACATATTGTTACGAGCTGGGTATGAGATAAATTAATTACTATCGATTAAACAACACAATCACTTTATTAATCACAAAACAATTTAAACTTAATCACAAGTACACTACAGTACACTACTATTCACTATTCACTTAGATATCGCACTTCAAGTTCACTTCGATTCGCTTCGATGGTAGCCAAAACAAGACTGACTGTCGCGGCCCCGAGCGGTCTATTTATACTCGCCCACAGACACACCAGAATAACCTCGAATATTCTAGAGGGTCATAGAAAACACTAACAAAAGAGTAGGTAGGTAGGTAGGTAATTATTATTACTAGCTACTTGTACAACACAAACAAATATGAACCGCATGCCCTAGGCGTACGGTCGAAATTCTAATGTCTTTTTATAAAGAGGTCGCGAGTTTGTAGGTACCTACCTAACTTTAAAAGTAATAATAACAGAAAGCTCTGGAAATTCCAACGTACACATACTGTAATCACGTGCTTTCTCGAATGTTCTTGTAGGTCCGATGTAACACTGCCCCCTCCTTAGACATGCTCGTCCCGAGCATCATTAGTCCCGTAGTATCGCGCCAACCGGTCTACATGCACAATCTTAGGCGCACCTCGTGGACCCTTCTGTATTCGGTAGGTGACATCGTTGATCCTAGTCACGACTCGGTATGGTCCATCCCATTTTGCTTGTAACTTCGGAGACTTTCCCTTGCTCCGCCCTGGGTTATGCAACCACACCAGTGAACCCTCGTCGAAACCCCTACCGTTTGCCTTCCGATCATAACGGGTCTTCATCTTCTCAGACATCTGTTGGCCGGATTGTCGGATATGCTCATAAACATCGTTCAACTTATTACGCAATTCATTCGCGTAATCTGTTACACTACATGGAGCATCAGGGGGAGTTCCAGTGATTAAATCAGCAGGTAACCGTAATTCCCTTCCAAAGTTCGCGAATGCTGGTGTCACAGTCGTACTTTCGTGGACTGCACTTCGGTAAGACAGAAGAAACGGCTGTATGTGCTTGTCCCAATCCCTTTGCCGGCTTTCCACAACTTTCGCCAGATATCTCTCCAACGTTTGGTTGAATCGTTCCACCATTCCGTCAGATTGTGGGTGGTAAGAGGTGGTTCTGGTTTTGTGGGTACCCATCAATCGACAAGTCTCTTGAAACACTTGCGATTCAAAATTCCTTCCTTGATCGCTGTGTATTTCTAAGGGTACCCCAAAACGACAGAAGACTTCCTGAACCAATTTATCTGCGACAGTTGTAGCTTCTTGATTAGGAATGGCGAAGACTTCTGGCCACTTTGTGAAGTAATCCATGACCACCAGGAAGTACTTGTTTCCGCTCTCACTTACTGGAAATGGTCCCGCAACGTCAAGTGCTATCCGTTCCCAAGGGGCTCCAACGTTGTACACTTTTAATGCACCTCTGCTGCGTGTACGGGGTCCTTTTACGGCCGCACAACTGGTACATTTACGGCACCAGTCCTCCACATCATCTCGACAGTGGATCCAGTAGAAGCGTTCTCGAATTTTTAGTAGAGTCCTTTTTACCCCCATATGTCCTCCTGAACATCCATCATGGTAGAGCTGTAGAACATCCGGTACCTTGGCTTTAGGAACAACCATTTGTAGATGACAGCTGTCCCCTCTAGCGTTTTCCCATTTACGGCACAAGACTCCATCCTGGATTACCAAGCTGTTCCATTGCGCCCAATAGCTCTTCGTGATGGAACTCATCGCAGCCACATCACTCCACTTGGGTTTAGGAACACCAGCTTTAATCCACTCGAAGATCGGTTTGATGTCCGAGTCATTTTGCTGAGCCTGCTGTAGGGTCTCCTTCCATTCATCGCTGAGATCCGTTCTAAGCATCCTCACGGGCACTACTTCCTTAGTCTCTTGCCTGGCACAGTGCTTACAGTCTTCAGGACAAGGTCTTCTCGACAAGGCGTCTGCGTTACCGTGAGTTCTCCCACTGCGATGTTCAGTTACGAAGTCAAACTCTTGTAGTAGTTCAATCCATCTCGCCACCTGGCCCTCTGGATTCTTGAACTGCAATAGCCACTTTAGTGCAGCATGGTCAGTTCGTAGTTGGAATTTACGTCCCAGCAAATATTTACTGAAGTGCTGCAATGTCTTTACTACAGCGAGTAGCTCCCGTCTTGTAACGCAGTAATTTCTTTCTGGTTTGGATAAAGACTTGCTGAAGTAGGCTATTACAACCTCCCGGTCTCCTTTCTGTTGAGACAGCACGCCCCCAATTCCAGTATTACTTGCATCTGTGTCAACTATGAAGTCATTTTCAGTGTCAGGATATCCCAAAATAGGTGTATTGCACAGACGTTTCTTTAATTCCTGAAATGCGACATCGCAGTCCTCGTCCCAACCGAATTGCCTCTTTTCCTCAGTGAGTTTGTGCAGAGGTTTTGCAATGTCGGCAAAATTCTTGACAAACCTTCGATAGTAGGAGCACAAACCCAGGAATGCCCTGACCTGTGTCTTGTCTTTCGGAACTGGCCAATCTTTGACGGCGACTACTTTTTCTGGGTCTGTTTGAACACCTTCCCCCGAAACTATGTGTCCTAAGAAGTTCACTTGCTGTCTGAAAAACGAGCACTTCTTCGGGCTTAACTTGAGATTTGCTGTTTGGATTTTTGACAGCACTCGGTTGAGGTTTTTAAGGTGATCTTCAAATGTACGGCCCACGATTATTATGTCGTCCAGATAGACAAGACATGCGTCCCCAATCAATCCGGCAAGTACTTGCTCCATCAGCCTTTCAAACGTCGCAGGAGCGTTGCACAAACCGAAAGGCATAACTTTAAACTGCCATAGCCCTTTTCCTGTTGAGAATGCAGTTTTCTCCTTGTCCTTGGGGTCTATTTCTACTTGCCAGTAGCCACTCTTCAGATCAAGTGTGGTAAACCACTTCATACCAGTCAGCGTATCCAGTGTGTCATCGATCCTAGGCAGTGGGTAGCTGTCCTTTTTCGTGACGTCGTTCAGTCGCCGATAGTCCACACAGAAGCGCATACTGCCGTCCTTTTTCTTTACCAGGACCACAGGAGAACACCATGGACTCGATGAAGGCTCTATAACACCGTCCTTCACCATTCCCTCAATCATGGTTTCCACCTCTTTTTCTCGTGCAACTGGCAGTCTTCTTGGTCGCTGACGGAGAGGTAACTCGTTACCCGTATTAATCTGGTGCTGAACAAGTCCAGTTCTCCCTATGTCAGCATCATTTGAAGAGAAAGTGTCGGCGTACTCAAGTAATATCTTCTTAGCCTTGTCCATTTCTCCTTTTGTTAAATCGCAGTTTTCCAAAAGCGTTGACACGTCAAATTTTGTACTACGAATTTTATTTCCGGTAGGGACATCTTGCAATTGACGCATCCAAGCTACTTCCTCGCAAGTGCCGATCAAGGTGCCCTTCTTAATCACTTGCTCCTGGTCACTTGGATTCAGTATGCGTACTACTGAGATGTTGGTGGCCTTGACCAGAGTTCGTGCCATCTTCCATGGGAAGTCATTGTTTACCCTTTCTATCAGAACACTTCGACCTTTGTTTCCAGAATTCTGTGGTAAACTAATTGGCACCATCGTTTCTGATCTGCGGGGAAGAACAATCTTCTTCAGGCAGTACACTTTTCCTGACGGTGCACCTTCCATGAACACTTCCTCTGAACCACATTTCAGTACTCCTTGATCAACGTCGATCTCACAACGATATTTCCGCATGAAGTCCAAGCCCAAGATGCAATCGTCCACTATGTCGGCCACGATGACATTCTGCTTGTAAAATCTGTCACCCAATTTTAACTCTACCTCCTTCTTGCCTCGGACGTTTATGTGCTGACCGGTAGCTGTTAGTAACTGTATACGGTCGTGCTTATTGAAGTAGTCCCCAAGAAACCGACTTGCTAGTTTAGAATTGACGACCGTGTGAGAAGCTCCAGTATCCAACGTCAGTTTGCATGGCGTTCCATTGACTTCGCCTTTGATGGTCAGGCTGTTCCCGTCATGTGCTTGCGAGATCAAGATTCTCGGGGCTCTTTCAATACCAGCCAGCACCCGCCCCCCAGTCCTGGCATTTACTCGTTTCCCTGCTGTGGCTGGGCAGTCACTTCAGCCACTCTTCCCTGCTGATCTTCTCTCGGGGTGCTGCGCTTAGGACAGCTGGACCGAAGATGACCTCTTTCTCCACAAGTGTAGCACCTAGGACTATACCCCTGTGGGCGGTCGCGTACAGGTGATGCTATAACCTCCCTGACACGGTGCGTTCGGTGGTCTTGCCTCACTGCCTCAACTTCTAAGGCATGGGCCAAGGCGTCCTTCAAGGTCTCATGATGCCCAAGTCTCACGGCAGCTCTAACTTCTAAGTCACGTATTCCATCAACGAAGGCCTGTACCAGATTTCCATCAATCAGTGCAGGGGAAGACTGATAGGCTTTCCGAACGAGTTTTTCCACTTCCAGAGCCCACTGCTGTAGGTTCTCGGCACTACGTTGAACACGGTCCTTCAACTTAGCACGAAATACGTGCTCCAGGTGCGCGTCGCCGTATCTGGACTCCAACGCCTCCAGCAGCTGCTCGTAGGTAACATCCTTGCCGAGTGCCTCGAGAATAGTTAGGGCCTGGTCTCGGAGGCCCAAGGTGAGCGCGGTCATGGCTTGCGGTTTTGTCCATCCATTCGCCTTCATGACGGCCTCAAACTGGATTCTATAGGCCGACCACGACGATGTTCCGTCGAATGGCGGAACCTTAAAACCAGGCGAAGAAGGTGCAGCAACCACTGAAGCTACGGTTCCACCTTCAATCTTCAATTCGCCCAAAGCCTTCTGCACCCCAGCAATCTTAACTTCGGCCTCTGAGATGCGGTTCTCATGCTGGTGAACCTGATCTTTCATCAACTTGAGGTCCTTGCCGAAAGTTGCATGCAGATCCTTGATGAGGAGCATCTGCTCGTCTTGGCGGCGGACCTGCTCCTCTTTGTCTCGCTGCAACTGCTCTTCCAACCGGCGAGCCTGCTCCTCTTGACGGCGAGCCTGCTCCTCTTGACGGCGAGCCTGCTCCTCTTGACAGCGAGCTTGCTCCTCTTGACGGCGAGCTTGCTCCTCTTTATCTCGCTGTAACTGCTCTCCCAATCGGCGAGCCTGCTCCTCTTGACGGCGAGCTTGCTCCTCTTTATCTCGCTGTAACTGCTCTTCCAATCGGCGAGCTTGCTCCTCTTGACGGCGAGCTTGCTCCTCTTGACGGCGAGCTTGCTCCTCTTGGCGGCGAGCTTGATCCTGCAGCAGCGCCATTAAAGCTGACAAGTCTGGCGCCACTGATGCTGGAGAAACTCCGGATGGGCCAGCGACTGGCTGTGACGTAGGCTGGACACCACCCGCTGTCTGTGTCGGAGAATCTCCAAACCGCCTTTGGTCCATGTCCTGCTGTCGCTGACTTCTGGTACGGATACCGTCCATGTCGTCCTTTGGTAGAATTGGCATAATTTATCTCTCACTTCTGACACCAATTTGTTACGAGCTGGGTATGAGATAAATTAATTACTATCGATTAAACAACACAATCACTTTATTAATCACAAAACAATTTAAACTTAATCACAAGTACACTACAGTACACTACTATTCACTATTCACTTAGATATCGCACTTCAAGTTCACTTCGATTCGCTTCGATGGTAGCCAAAACAAGACTGACTGTCGCGGCCCCGAGCGGTCTATTTATACTCGCCCACAGACACACCAGAATAACCTCGAATATTCTAGAGGGTCATAGAAAACACTAACAAAAGAGTAGGTAGGTAGGTAGGTAATTATTATTACTAGCTACTTGTACAACACAAACAAATATGAACCGCATGCCCTAGGCGTACGGTCGAAATTCTAATGTCTTTTTATAAAGAGGTCGCGAGTTTGTAGGTACCTACCTAACTTTAAAAGTAATAATAACAGAAAGCTCTGGAAATTCCAACGTACACATACTGTAATCACGTGCTTTCTCGAATGTTCTTGTAGGTCCGATGTAACAATATGGACTATTGTATGGGAATAGTGGGTCACAGATTTTTTGGAAAAGAAAATAGTGCTCATAATATTCAGGGAGGAAACAGGGGACCACGTTTGTACAGAAACGTGGTCCCCTGTTTCCTAGTTTCGTGGTTTCCATTTTGCAACAGCAACTGCATCGGCGAAAACACATGAAAGAAATGTTGTAGTGTATGCTACGAGCGAGCCACGACGATGCGACTTGCGACAGTACTCATGCAAAAGAAACCAGTGTTACGGGGTAATTGCTTGACGCAAGTTGCACCGCAATTATCACAGGACGTGAACGGATAGTAACGTAAAACAAACAATTTGAAAATTTAATTGTTTTTTATTGAAATTTACATTATAATCATCATTATGATTTTTTGTATTCTATTTTATTTATTTATTAAAACTTTTTGCACAGTTAAAAACTGTACAAAGGCGGCCTTAGGCAAATTCTACCAGTCTACCTTAGGGTGATGCTGAGATAATACACAGTAGGTGCAATAACATAAAAAAAGACTAGAAATTATTTATAACTAAAATATATCAGAATCATTCGAACTTTCCAGCATGTTTACGTCGCGTGTTCGTGCTAGGTGCTAGGTCTTCATATATGACGGGTTTAAATTCTGTTCAACCTCTATTTGTAAGATCAAAAGTCGTATGTAGTATTTATCGGCACATAAAGTGACATGGAGGTCTTCAATTGAAATCGTACAATATTTAATTGGCTGTAAATGCAATGATTATTTTGCTTTGTTGTTATGATTTATGTTGAGAATCCTTCAAAGGAAGCCACACCTTCAAAGGATATCAGAATTGAATAGAAAAGTAAAAGTTTTTAGAAACCTTACATATAAGTCATGTTTTGACTTTTATGAGTTCCAGTGGCCAACACTAACTTTTCAAACTTCGATGACCTTACAGGAAACCCAGCCGTATGTAGCTCTCACAAGGGGGACCGATGACCTGGTGAAGGTCACGGGATTCAGTTGGATGTTAAAGGCATAGGACTGCTCAATGTGGCCACGCTTGGGGGACACTTATATCAATGGAGTCTATCAATATAGCAATGGAGCTCGTTTGGGAAAAAATATTAAACAAGAACCACTAAATAAACCTACAAGTGATTTTCCAGTTCATTCCTATCTCAAAGAAGAAAGCATCTTTTTGACAGTAACTATAAAGAGATATCAAGCAGGCAAGAGTACTTTGACTAAAACACCCTTAAGAGAAACAATATCAGAACTACCTACCTACAGGCACAAACTTCAAACTTGAAACCCCTAGACATCCTAAAAAGGCTGACATGTCTACCCTAAAGTACTTCCATACGTGTCGGCCGTGACTAGTTGAGACACGTAAAAAGAGTGATCGTATAGAGGGCAGCACATTCGAACGGCATGTAACTGGCCACCGGGGAGCCACTGCATTGACCATTCCGAATAAAATACGTTTTTACGACTCCATCGTCGTTTAGGGCTGTTCAAGTTTAGGAACAGGAGCTGTATTCATTTTAGTGATATCTTTTTATTATTATGTGAGAAAAGGATATTTCCAGGCAATAATAACATTTTTTCTGAATAGCAAGCAAGCACCTTATGTCAGAGGTAAAGCTACAATAACTAAATCGGACTTCGTATTCCAGCTTTAAAGTAATTATCTGGAGAACATTTTGAAAAAATATTTTACTTTTTGTTAAAGACATTTTTTGCATTCCATTCAGTTACAGAAAGTCTGGTTTAACTTTCTAGTCTTTGAAAACATAAATGTAATAAATTACCTATTGATTTTTTTTTGTAAGAAAGTAAAGCACACATTGTAATATATGTATAAGTATACATCCATCCATCCATCCAACATATAAGAAAACAACGGACTCGAGAAAGAAAGTAAACACACCATGTTTCCAAAAAACTCTTTTTATGGTCCAAAAAACAAGGCAACTACGTGCCACCCCTAACTGCGGAAGAACTCAGTTATAGTTTCAACGATATTTACGGGAACGATGTTGCTGAAAATATTGTCTGCAATTTATTGTTCAGATTTCGTGTGTTTTCGATTTATCGCTGTGGAGTTGTGTGGCGACGGATAAGGTGGGACGAACTTGGGTTCACGGAGTTTAGGGTACTGTAGATAAAGAAATGCGTGAAATGGATACTGTTTCTTGTCTTTTGTTTTTTGTACTTACTGGGTTATAAAGATGCTGTAATTTGTTAATATCTTAGTAAAATGTATTGGCAACGTTGCACAAATGTACTACATGCACAGCGCCTTAAATACAAACATGAACTAACATCAAATTCTTAAATGGAGATTTTTTTAAAATTATCTGCGACTTGATATAGGAAATCCCGACAACAACAGCTGTCGGGCAGTAGCCCACCAGACACAACACTACTGTGACCGGAGGATGCTCATTTTTCCATGGGGGAAGAAGAACTTTAAATCCTGTTCTTCATGAATGATCAATTGCATTCCACAATGTGAACTAAGGTAGTAATTTAAAGGAGGGGCCCGCAAGGGCCGAAGCCTGCCGGGGCTGCGGGACTGTTCGAAAGAGATACCGCGGCCCCGGAACGTAAAGGGCGAGGAAGGAACATGGATGGGTTTTAGTCAGTAAAAGTCAGACCCTCCCCTCCTGCTCCGCGGGAATAAAAAAAATCATCAAATTTTGATGATTTCCCATCCGAAAAAAAAAGAAAAAGTAGTAATTTAAAATAGGTTATTATTTAAAGAGATCATTATGAACTCTGTCGAAGAGTATATAGAAACTACGAAAGTACTTTTACTTGATAGAATCAATTTATTCAAAACTAACACTTCACCCGCGACTTCGTCCGCGAAAATTGTGATAGCTCGGCTAATTTGCATGATATCAATATAATTTATAGCCTATGTTACTCGGTAAAGATGTAGCTTTCTAATGGTGAAAGAATTTAAATCAGTTGCGCAGTTCGCGAGTTGAATCGCAACTAACAAACAAAAAAAAAACAAATCTTTCTTCTTTACAATATTAGTGTAGATATTGGTGATGTAGATTTTTAATTCCAAAATTGTGGTACATCGACTATCACACAGCACTATTGCAGTCAGCTTATCCGGTGTGCATGTAACAAGACGTCGGATTTGCACCGAAGTGATACGTTTCACCGAGGAATAGCTCCACACTGATTCCTTGTCTACGGCTACATACATAGATAGAACATGTAGGTACCTACAGTTTTTAGGGATAATAAAGCCGGCAATTAAGTTATTTCAGAGTTTCAGGGGAAATCTGTTTTTAAAACGAAATAACTTACTGGTGACGCAATTAGGTCGTTTCAATAAGATATTAAATGAAAATGAATTTTAGAAATAATTGGCTCTCTACAAGGTGTTGTTTTGCATCTTGGTCAAATTCAAGGGTGTGCTACAGACCATCAAACTGAACAACTTTCTCCATGGGACCACCATCGTAATTGTAAAAAAAAAACCGGCCAAGAGCGTGTCGGGCCACGCTCACTGTAGGGTTCCGTAGCTTCCCAGACCATTAAAAATACCAACATTTTTCGTCAGCAAAAATAACTTTGTTTTTCATAGTATTTGTATGAAAAACAAAGTTATCATTTGCGTTTTTTTGAAAAAGTGCTATATAACTCAAAAACTATTCAACTCATCAAGTTGAAAATAATTTTCCTAGAAAGTTCATATAAAGGTCTACTTCCTTGATTTTTTTCATATTTTTTAAACTTATGGTTCAAAAGTTAGAGGGGGGGGGACACATTGTTTTTGACTTTCGCAGCGATTATTTCCTAAAATATTAATATTATCAAAAAATGATTTTAGAAAACCCCTATTCATTTTTAAATACCTATCCAACAATATATCACACGTCAGGGTCAAAATTAAAAAAAAAATCGCTCCCCACTTTACGTCTGGGGGAGGTACCCTAATAAAAATGTTTTTTTAAATTTTTATTTTTGCACTTTGTCGGCATGATTGATATACATATTGGTACCAAATTTCAGCTTTCTGGTGCTAACGGTCACTGAGATTATCCGCGGACAGACAGACAGACAGACATGGCGAAACTATAAGGGTTCCGTTTTTTGCCATTTGGCTACGGAACCCTAAAAATAATCAGCTGTCTCATACATTTGGTTGAGTAGGTATTGGAATTTTGTATGAGACAGCTGATTATTTTTTCGCGATTACGATGGTGATCCCATGGAGAAAGTTGTTCAGTTTGATGGTCTGTAGCACACCCTTGAATTTGACCAAGATGCAAAACAACACCTTGTATATTAAATTTATTTTTTTTTATCAAAAAAAAATTGAAAGGAGAAGTACTGGCTTCCTGCATCCAGAATGTTTATCAATAATTTCAGATTTTTATTAAAATTTCAAGGAAAATCTTTCGCAAAAAATCTACAAAACAAACAAACAAAATCCAATCTCAGCCACCCCTCAGTTTAACCCACAATTTAATCCAAAAAGCGGCGACAACTACAACCGTGGAACATTAAAAAAGCACTTGTCATAACCAACCCTTAGTAAAAAGGGAAAAATTCGAAAAACAAAAACCCGTGGATAGCCTCAGGTGTCAGTTTTTAATAAAGGCCCAATCAGTCGGCGGCCGGAAGCGACGTCGGCGGCGCTCTTCCGTGCCGGAAATGGAGCTCGTGTTTGCCAGCGCCCTCTGTCGGCTTCCCCCGGAAACGACGGTGTCGCCCCCGGGCGCAAGAACCCGACAAAATGAACCTTGCGATACGTTCTCTCATCAGGTAGGGTGGCCTTGGGAAATAATGTTTTGGGATATTTTGAGTTGAGTGGCAGAGAGTGTGTAGGTAATGTGCGTTAGGCCACTGAATTTAAATCTAATACAGATACTGTGCAGTTAGTTCAGCTGCATCCTATTAGACTGGAAGCCAACCCCAAAATAGTTGGGAAAAGGCTAGGCAGATGATGATGTCAAATACTAGTGAAGATATTAGTATTGAATTCTAAGCCACAGTAACTGGGGCTCATTGCATCCGTTGGATGCGAGTCGCACGGGACCGGTCAAAGTCGCAAGGTACACTTGGAGGTGGCCTATGTCCAGCAGTGGACGTCTTTCTGCTGAAATGATGATGATGATGATGAATTGGGGCTAGGTTGCTATTATCCCACTGGTATTAAATACAACAAACAGAAGAGATCCTATGAAACGATTCTGTTAGCTAAAAGACCGTTCTCGAGATTGATATTCTCTTGCATCGTGGCCCTTCATTTGAAGACATAATTAATTCATTAACACTAACTGGACATATGTTTGACGACCCGAATGGCGTAGTGGTAGTGACGCTGCCTTACGTTCTTAGGGTCCTGGGTTCGAATCCCGGTAGGAGCAAATGTTTGTGTGATGAGCATGGACATTTGTTTCCGAGTCATGGATGTTTATATGTATTATAAGTATGTATTTACAAACAAAAAAGTATATATGTAGTATATCAACTATCTAGTGTTCACGATACAAGCTTTGCTTAGTGTGGCACTAGGTGGCGCTGTGTGTTAATGTCCAGCAATATTTATTATATGTTACATCTGCACCCTTATAAACCGTATGTATACCGAATTTTCTCCGTGCCTCGGAAAGCACGTTAGCTGTGGTTCCAGCTGTCATATGTAGACATTATGTCTTTGACAGTCGTTACAGATCAGGTCAGGTCAGGTCAGTGGCCCAAAAAGTCTGACAACCAGACTTCCCAAGTGATATCGTATTACCCAGTACTAACTGGGATGTGGAGGTCAGATAGGCAGTCGCTCCATGTATTCAACTGCTTCCGGTTAACCTGGAAGCAAAGTAGTTGGGAAAAGGTTAGGCAGATGACATTAAGCACAAAGGTACATTTTCTTCCAGTCCAGCAGACCTGCGAGAGAAACTTTTAAATAATAATGCTATAATAATTCTTCTTTTTCCATTGTGGACTATCCCACAAAACTCCGCCCACCTATCCATCCTACACACAAGCCGCAATAAACGCGTGCCGTATTAAAACGTTTGAAGCTTGTTTTTTGGTTAGCTCTGTTTGTTTGTGCAACCCTTGCACTCTTTGATGACGCCAAACTGAATCCCTGTTGCGGTACTACTATAAATATAGGGATTGAAAGTGTAAAAGGAGTTTATATTGCATTTTAAAGTGTGGTGTTTGTAGTTAAAATTGTGTGGTCAGCTGTGGTACTGTTGTGTACCTATGGTGTTTACTAGCTTATTCATTTTGACATACACCTATAGCGGTTTATGTTTCAGTCCCATGTAAAAATGAAAATGAGAGAAAAATTATGAGCACTGCAATCTGCACTGGCGAGCAGCCTGGCCTAGTGTTTGCAGGAATTTACGAATAGTAAGTTGTGGGTGCGCATTACTTTGTGTAATTTATTTCATCACCACTGCTTTCAAAACGGTGATGGAAAACATTGTGACGAAACCAGCATGTCCTAGAACAAAATATTCGAAGACATGCGCCATCTACCAACCCGCACTGGGCCTACGTGATGGGTTATAGCCCCATTCCCTTTCATAGAGAAGATTCTGTATGCCCCAAGAGTGATTATGCAATCTGCACGAAGTCTCGTGCTGATTAAAACGTTTCACATGGGAAGAAAAGAAAACTAAAACAACGTTTCAATCTATAATTTTGTGTCAAATCATAATTTAGTTTGAATAACATGTATTTTTTGCAAGCAAAAGTCGACAAATAACGAAACTTAATAACTAGCACAGCACTCGACCTGTAAACGTATTAACAAACCCCTTCTGTCCTGCCCCCTTCTCTCGATGCTAGCACACTGAGAGAAGGTCAATTCCATGCAATCTTCTTCTTCTTAGACGGTATCTTGGTCGTGTCTAGTCTGAGGTATTCATCACTCGGTGCACTATGCTCTTCCAAGTTTCGCTATCCTCGGCGGTCTTATAAACTTCGGCTATTGATAGGCCAGTGAGTGTCTTCACTCGGTGTGACCAATGGGTAGGTGAGCGCCGCGTGGTCTTTGCCCGTCTACTTGACCAACTAATATCAGCTTCTCGACGCTGTCAGGGTTTCTTCGAGCGACAGGTTCAAAATACTTAAGAATTCGCTGGAAGCAAACAGCGGATAGTCTTGTGGGTATTTGAAGAATGGACATCAATTGGTCCGGCGTGCAGTCCATGGCATTCACTTATTATTGCATGGAATCAGCCATTCTTACAAAAAAAAAATCCAAAATGAAGTTGCCATCTTCGTCCCAAAATTGTCCCACTATATTCTGAATGTGCCAGACCTGGGACAATACCTCGCTAACACGTACCGTGGCGTGATAAATGCGCGTGTCACGCTGGCTGCTGCCGCGATCACTCTCCGCCAACTAGACGAATGCCCGCGGATTTGTCACGCTGACGTCGGGACTGACGTGACGAAAAACGGCTGGGAATTTCAGCTTTTTAGTAGCTGCAGGCGTCATTATTCTTTTTGAGCTGAAGTTATTGCTAGTTTGGAGCGTTGAAAAATGTTTTTTGGAAATTTGTGAAGACATTTTAATAGGTCTAAGTATACCTACGCTAGTAGACTGATAGCAAGAAACAATCGGATCTAGTCTAATGTTTGTAAGACAAGGGGTCAAGTCTTCCTGCCGGGGTTGCGGGCCTGTTCGAAAGAGATACCGCGGCCCCGGAACATAAAGGGCGAGGAAGGAACATGGATGGGTTTTAGTCAGTAAAAGTCTGACACTCCCTCCTGCTCCGCCCAGAGTGGGAGAAGTTATTTGATGATTTCCCATCCGAAAAAAAAAAAAAGGGGTCAAGTCTTTCCTTTATTTTTTTTTACTGATAACCTCTACGAAACGTCTTAAATATATTTGAATTTGTCTTTGATAATGATATTTTGGGTCTTTGCCGACTTTTACAGCCATCCTCATTCATGGACCAATCTCTTCTTCCAAAACTTTCCTTAACCTATGGCTAAATCAGCCAGGACACTGATTTCAAGTTTTCTACAGACGTACGAAATATGTGGGCAGGTTACCTTATAGTTAT
Source organism: Xestia ashworthii (assembly GCA_950022955.1). NCBI lineage: Eukaryota > Metazoa > Arthropoda > Insecta > Lepidoptera > Noctuidae > Xestia > Xestia ashworthii. The sequence goes on from OX465557.1 coordinate 1,818,387, forward strand.
CAAACTCAAGTTAATCTCCCGAAAAGGCAACGGCTTTACAGATTATAACTAAAGAGAAGTAGTCACTACTAAAGACTTAACATGTGATGTTGTTAAAAGTTCCAATCAACTTAAGCGGCAATCAAGTAAGATTCGTACGGCACCCACAATCTTTGATTGCATTGGTAATCTTCATCTTATAAAGGCAAAAATACATAAAATTTTACAATTCATACAGAACCATCTCAGAGAAAATGGCTGACTGTTATGACTTACTAAGTCCCTGAATTAGTCTATTAAGTATAATTTACAGCCACTCCAACTTCTCGTCATAAAAACTTTATGCCAACGCGATATTTTTCTTAAACCTGAAAAGAAATTCGACGAACATTTTAATATTGACACAACTTTTTATTAATAATCATAAAATTCCACCTTAATAGTAGTTACAGCGTGCCCTATACAGCTGATCCTAAATTAATAAATTCAATAATAAAATTATAAGCTTTCATAAAAATATTAAACTAAATATTTTAAGTTCGCCGCTCTCGCGTTTAGTGCTGTCCGAGTGGTATATCGATAAAATATCAATTTGAGAGTCGATACCACCTTAGCACGACATGCTCGTAAAATTTTACAATCAATAAAATGCAAATAGATACCGCATCTGATGATGACACAACGATAATCGGCAATCGTTATACATTCATTAGCATTGGGGATCGCGTTTCCACGGTGCAGACTGTCGCGGATGTCACTTTAATTACGTAATAAAGTGTTTGTGTGTAGGTGCTGTTAAACAGAATTATATGTTAGCTCTGATGGTATGGGTGTGGGGGTAATTATAGGGCCACTGTGGCGTCTGTGCTCGGGTAACGGCATGATACATTATTATGTGATTCTGTCGTAAACATAGCATAAGCGTAGCATAATCACCCACAGCTTGAGGCAGATACCTCATTTAGTATACATACTAGCTTCTGCCCGAGGCTTCGCCTAGGTGAAGTTCGATTATTGTCCCACAGGATCATATCACTGGGATATAATACATGCTTTGTGTTAATCCAGGTTATAAACTATCTGTGTGCAAAATTTCATCCAGAACACTTTTTGTATAATAGGACAAACTTGGCAATGCCTGTCGTTGTAAATCGAAAGTTCTTTTAATGGGCGCCTTGACTTATTTAACATGCATTAATTTTGAATGTTTTCAAGTTCATCCTCAGTTTGAACCATATTATAATCGTGTCTACTAAATTATCTCTTGAATATCAAATCTTATTACACCTATCAAATCTAAACTCCTAATAACCACACTAAATGTTTAGTTTATGTTCGACCTTTAAACCGAACATATCAAGCTTTTAACAGTGGCAAGCACTGTCAAATAAATATCTGCTGCAAGATAGAGATAAGAATCAGATTAGCATAGAAATAAACAGATAAATGAGAAATTTATGTATCAACTAATAAACATAGCTATCACAACTGAGAGAAGATAGGCAAATTTATCTTATCCAGCGAAGATCTATAGTAGCTCGTTAAAATCGTATGGCCATAAAATACTCCAAAATTGCATAACAACATTTTGGTCCTCAATCTTTCACAATTCTACATCTGCTAACAATTTATTTTTGGTTATCCATCGCCTTTGTGGTTGTTACAAAGCAGGACTTAACCTGTTTATCCCAGTGTTCTATATTTTTAGAGGGCACAATTCGAAAAGAATAAAAAATATACCAATTTTATTAACATCAGCTGTTTATATTGCACGCAAAGTTAAAAGGGTATTTAAAAACTGAAAGGGTAATTGGTTTGCCTGTCAACAAATTGAACAATCAATAAGTCAAAACCCTCGTTGCCATATCGACCTTTTAACAACACCACTTAGGAGGTTGTCACTCTTACTAAAAGTAAAAATATCTGAATTGAAAGGTTCCTAAAGTTAAAACTGCGAGAAGTTGTGACCCTATTTTTTATGAGCCATAAATAAAATTATCGAAAAAAAATAGAGTGTGGAATTAATTGTATCGATAACTAATGGCGCGTCATTCTCTTTTTTCATAAAATTTATTATCACCCGTCTCCTTAATTGCATTTTAAATTATAATGTTAACCTTTAACATTAATATTGTGCTATAAAAAATGTCGTATAAAATTGCTTTTTTGTATATTTATTGGTTTTAATTTAGTGTGTGTCTAAGTATTATTTGATTACAACACGAGATTATCAAATGTTTTAGTGAAGTAAATTATGTTTATTGTTGTTAAAGTAAAGTTATTGCATAATAAAACAAAACGGTGAATTTATACAATCTACTTGGTATTGCTAAGTATTTCCTTCTGAGATAATATCAGATTGCTGAGAAAGAGAGATCGTTCAGAACTGAATCAGAATTTGAATAAAGTATGCTAATTTGTACAACATAGGTTTCTCCCATTGATATTTGTAAGCAGACAAGTGCGAAAGATACCTAACGTGTTTTACATCACTCGAGCCTATTATAACAAACGAAGCCAAAAAGAAGAATATGAAAGGAAGTTATCAATCATCTTTTAATGTCACTTCTGTTCAATTGCATCAGAAAATCATTTCCTTAATTCATAAACACAGACATAATCAAACAACTAAATGAAATGTTAGCCATTTATCTAAAAGCGACTTGCCGTACGTTTACCCAGTTGCGTAATGTCGACAAACAAGCAATCAAACAGACAGACGTGTCACGTAAATCGACACGTTTCGTAATTCTAATATACACACCGAATTACACGCTGACATTATTTACAAGACAAGTGTTGGGACAGGCAATGGCGTGGAGACTTCATTGTGAAAATAGTTTTTTTTTTCTTTTGTAAATGTGTACTTATTGAAATAGGGTAGACAACAAAAAAACTAATTAGTCCGTCAGGTAGATTATTAAAAAATATTTGACTCGTATTTTTTCTTTCATTACGTAAATCAAAATTGACGAAGATACGACGCTTTTAAAATTCCCAATACGTCACGCCTTGGTATAATTTTAGCTAGTTCTGACGTCACATGAGTTTGACGCGTTCTCCTGAATTTTGATGCGTTATAACTTTGTCGATATACATTGGTTAACAAAAACTGAAAATATGTGTCCATTATTTTTCAAAAATCTAACTGACGGACTAATTGACGGTTTGTAATTTTTTGAAACAGTCGTCATGCCTATTTTTATTAGGTACCATATCAAAACGTTGTTTATTTTGGTATTTATAAACCGCAAACAAGAATTTGTGTGGTATACAACTGAAAAACTCGACTACTGAAAAATCACGCTCTAATTATATTCAGGGATTACAAGATAAAATCGACTGTTCCTATAGTTGAAGTCGGTTAAAATGTAGTCCATGTTACTTGGACTATAATAACAAATCGATTGACACCTAGTCACCAAAATCGCATGAATAATATTATATAGTCGCTACGGAGGAACATACGTAATTACAAACTTATATATATTGCTAAAATCATAACCCTTCCTTTTGGCTTCGCCGTAGTTGGATAAAAATAATTAAAAACTCACAACTCGAAATACTAACCGATTCATCGACTCCACTCACCGTCGTCGTCCCCCAACACCTACCGGCGACAGCACGAATATATTAATATCAATATTTAAATCACCAACCGGTTGTCCCATTAAAACACTATTACAATATTAGCATATTTAATAAACAATCGATAATCGAGTGACAGGGCACAGCACTATTCATTTAGAATGTATATTAGAACCACACTATTCGTATAGAATGTATGTATATTAGCGCCTTTTTACACTAGGTAATTAATTTCCTGTCAGTTGCAATTAAGTTGATATGTTACTCGTAAGATTCGAATGGAGATTTGGGTGATTATGTAAGGTTCGTTGTTTGAGTTTTATGTAATATGGTGTCATTAATTTAATAAGTGATTTGTTATTGGTGTCGATTCTGTTGTGCACAAACTAAACTTAATTTACGCTATTTCTATCTTTTACTAAAAGGCAGTGCGAGAAAACGACGGCTATAGCTATGAACTTAGTTAGAGATGCACTGTTTTAGACTTTCACGGTTTTTCACTACACTTAAAGTACTTACGGGCTAGTAAAAACTAAAAAATCACGGATATAATCCCGTGAGTACAGACTGCCAGCACATCAAGTTACCACAACCTGTCAAATTTCTGCAAAAAAAAATTTTCAATTTTATCACAAAGTCGGAAGGTTCACGTTCAATTGGCAAAATTTGTCAGGTTCGGGTAGGTTGACCTGCTGGCGTCTGTACTTTAAGTGTGAGTTAGAGATGTCAAAATGACTTAAAGTAACTAAAGATTGCAACAAACACAAACCAATAAAATGAATAAATACTTACAACTTACAATTGCCTACAGAATAATAAATCATTGCATTATACAGTCATATTTAGCTGTCAAGTAAGCTTATAAATTCATGCCAATTTACCTGGCAACACCATTTACAACATGGCCGATTGCCGCTATTTTGAAATGTATTTGGGCCGTCAAATTATTGTCAATATAATCTTTATGAATGAGGGTAATATAAATTTTGATCATTACCCGTTAGTTTCATATTAAAAGTTAATCTGGTAATTAATATTTTAAGTCCTGCTTGCTGCATTCTGGGTTTTTATTTTTGTACTTACGTGGTATCGTGAATAGGCTGGTTCCACCATCAAGAAATTGCAAATCCATGTCAGTATTGGTAAATAATGTACACGTATTTTTTGCTTTTGTAAATCAATGACAATGAAAACTTGGGAGTCCGGCTTGTTACGTCAGAACGCACTAAAAATTATACACGGCGTGACGTATTGAGATTTTTAAAAGCGTCGTATCTTGTAAATTTTGGTTTACGTAACAAAAGAAACAAAACTAGTTAAATATTTTTTTGTTAATCTATCTATCGGAATATGTACTTATTTTTTTTTTTGATCATCTACCCTTTTGTCACAAAACTTGCATGTCTTAGTCAGGGGGGTGAAACTTCCATACATTGGCGTCAAACAAAATTTTCATAGATAGTGCTGCCATCTGTGTGTTTAAGGACACAAACTTTTCAACTGTTTCACTGTTTTACAACTGTCATAAAGAGAACAGGTTGGTTGAACAGAAACTATAATATTTCTCTGGTGCCATCTAACAGTTGAGGTACACAATTTTAAAAACGAAAACCAGAGTTGCGCATCTATCTTGTATTACATAGTGTATTATCTATGGTCTTAGTTATTCTGAATGGATTCTAATAAATTTATTATCTTTTTGATTCAGACGTTTAGTTCTAGATATGCCCCGCTTAAATTTCTACAGGTACCAGTTCTGCGCTTTCCATATTCCGTGGATTCCTAGCACCTTCACGAGCTTTTATAGATTCACCACCATAACTGTTACATACGCTTTCTCTTTTTGAGACGGATTGGGCTGCAACACATCAAGAGGGCCCTGTGTGGTTAGGTGGTTGATCCATGTCTTCATTTGATCCATATAAACTAGTATTATAAAGAGGAATGATTTGATTTTTTGCTTGTTTGTTACAATTTACCTCAAGAACTACACAACCGATTTTAAAAATTATTTCACCATTAGAAAGCTACATTTTTGAGTAACATAGGCTATAAATTATATTGACTTTTGCGGACGAAGTTCCGGGCAAAATGGTAGTATTTCAATAAAAAATACTTAGACCTCAAAATGGTAACTGCCAATGTTCCACCATTTGACTAGCTAGAGAGCTACCCTATACTGAACAAAGACCCCTTTTAGTCAGTACTAGCTGATGCCCGCGGCTTCGTCCACGTACAAATTATAGACTAAAACCTTATTACTCAAGAACCACTCTATCAATTAGTGAAAACTGCATGAAAATTGGTGCAGTAGTTTTTGAGTTTATCGCGAACAGACAGACAGACGCGGCGGAGGACCTTGTTTTATGATATGTAGCATAATCAATCAAGCAAGCAAAAATCAAGAATATTCGTTCACACACTGCACTGACTTACTTGCCAACAGCTGACATAGTTTCCCTACGCCAGCTGACGGGAAGCAATCATGCTATAAAGCCAATGCAATAAATTAAACATTTATCGCCAACAGCTCATGGCTAAAAGTATTTACTCATATAAGCTGTTTGTAACTAGACGTAACAAGGAGAGTCGTAATTCCATCAAGTTTTGGACACCATGTAGATGAACACAGAGGGTTTACATCGAACGGGAAATTTTATGTTTATCAAAGCCCATGGTGGGCAAAATGACATTTTGGACTAGGCAATTTGTACATTTTGACACTAGGACTATGTTGCTGATTGATTTTTTGTCTTTGTAACATTTACGAGTGGTATCCGGCGTCATAAAGATGGTAGTCTTAGAAAAACCAATTTTGTTCGTTTGGATTTACAAAATATGTTATACTTTATTGGTAGTTTCAGATATATCAGATGCAGTAGTCTCACCATGTGATGACAATCTATAAGACCATTAAAAATAAATGCATTTCATGCCGAATCGGACCACTTCGGCAATTCTGGACCGCATCAGTCACGGACGCCAGCCTGCGACTCATTAAACGTTTAAAGTTGATCTTCTGAAATTCCCGATGACATTACCTTAGACGTCTTATAACCTCATTACATATTCAAAGCGTAAACCATTTCAATACAAAACAAATTACCATTTACGACTGTCGATAACAAATAAAAATATTTATTAAATAAGCACGAAACGACAATAAAACGCGAAAATTAAGCTTCAATAACGTTTTAAAGTCGTATAATAATCGTAAATTAAACATTTACGAGCGTACGATCGTTGGGTCTTCAGACGTTCGTATTACCTAGGAGGTTAATGGGCAAGCGGGAACTTAGAGGCAGCCTTATGTCCCGTATATCATAATTGTCGTAAGTGACTTAACGCAGACCTCTTTTATTTATATCGCTGTGAAGAGTGTAAGTGCTTATAGTTTTATCCACTGTCATTACGTCATGTTTGTCTTACTATTTCGTTCGCCTGACAGTAAAGATGCTGAATAGATTACAAGAAGCCTTATTACTCGGTAGTGAATCGCTTGTTGAAACTGCCATCCACATAATTGACACACCTTCTTAACCTTTTTTAAGTGTGTAAAATGAGTAGGAACCCTTGTAGGTATTCTGAAGCATTATAATTTATCAGTTCCCCACATCTTAATTCTTCATCATCATAATTTCAAATATCAACTACTGAACCCAAACGCGATACCATCACATTATACCTATCTACCATCTGGCACACTAAAGAAACCCCGCGGCGTCGCTTGCCATTATTAGAACATCGATTAACTAATATTCTGTATAAGTTTTCAACTTATTCATATTCTTGCCTCATTAGTTATGTTTCTGATGTCTTTCGTTAGGTTTTTAAGCTGTTTTGCAGTTCGAAAGTTGGTGAGATCTGTGTTGAATTGCTAAGCGTGGAATAGGGCACGGCATGAGGTCTTTGCGTTCGCAGGATGTTAAGAAAGCGGTGATTATGAATTTATGTTATATAATGGCTTTTGGAGATCATATTTCATCTTGTTAATGTGTCGATTGACAAGAAGAGTGGCTTCTTTATGTGTTATTTAGAATGCTCTTGCAAGGAAAATTAGGGACGGACCATAACGCTGTCTACCAGAAAAAAAAAACAGTCCTCCAGCACTGTCTGTCATTCTTGGTGATGTGATCTACTTATTTCTTACCAGGATTCCATGCATACAGACAGCGGAAATTAGTCCCCAAATGATGTACGAAGTGCTGTTGTAACTATAAAATACTTATAGAAAGTACCCATTAAGACAGTTCTGTTCCGCGATAGAACCTAGGACTTATTAAGCCTGTTTTAACTCGCGGTTGCAATAGCTAGTAACTACATTGACTATTGAACAGTAGCAGTAGCATATTTACAACCTAAACCAACAGTCATATCTCTCTCGAACCCGACCATAAACAAAACAGAACTGAATAAATCTGAAAACTGATACTATACCTGATGACATCTCAGTCCAATAGCTTACAGAAAGGCTATCAGACCTTGCTCATATTACTGCAAACACTATCTTACATCGACTATGTCAGGCTACTTTACTAGCCGATTAAGATAAAGGAACACGTTTAAACATACTTGCTAATATACTAGAATTATAGTCATATTGATCGTAAAACTGTTGTAAGTGGTGTAGTGGCCGTGGGATTAATGTTGCTTTTCTGTGTAACATTTGATTGAATGTTTATTATCCTTGAGGAACTTGAAAGGATAGTTAAAGTTGAAGTTTTTGCAAAATAAGATATGCTTTGCATTAGGCATAATCAGCAACATTACCATCCTCTGTGGTCGCATGGTCTCAGTGCATGTTAGTGGTGGGTGTCACGACCATCGTTTACCTAGCCTTTTTGTAATTCGTCTAAAGCTCGATTCATACATGTCCGTGAAGCATCAGTTCCGTCAGTGTAGCCTTAGTTCCGTCAAAAAATGTCTGTGGCAACGTCGTCACTGACACTAACACTGACATGGGGGAGAATGTATGAAAAATGAGCTGGAACTGTGACAGAACTGAGGCATCACGGATATGTGTGAATCGACCTTAAGTTGGCTCTCAGTCTAACAGAGGTAACTGGCTTCCAGTATTATACAAGAAGCGATTGCAGCTGGTGAACAGCGCAATGCCTTCCTTTTTTCCTATGGCGGTTCCTGTTACCAGTTTCCTCACGGTGTTTTTCTAAACCGATTCAAAAACACCTGATGAAATAATTGAATGAATGAGCTTCTGCTTTTCGCCCCTGCTGATATTTTAGTGGCTGTATCTGCATATTTATGATGCTGTCAGTTTTGTCATAAATTTACCCAGTGACGAAATAAATATTCCCTCTGAATTAACAATCTCATAGAAGTAGCCCCGCAAAACCACTTCTGTGAACGCACATAACTGACTTTAAAACTGACGGAGCACACAGATGCGATTGCAATGAATTAGAATTGCAGATTTCGATGTAGGTAAACCGAAAAGGCTTCTGCAGAATCTGCTACTCTCAACACAAGTGAAGTAAACCGGCATCCGATAAAAAGATAACTCGATTAATATTCGCTCGGCTGCAAATAATATACATAAGTGCAAAGATATTAACCAACATATTTTATCGGTAATCGACACAAGCCGCTTTGCTAAGCCAATTGAGATAAAAGTACAAGGCATAAGAAGTACAAATGGAGTCACAACTGTACTCGGTTTATGACTATGGTTATTTTATGCGGCCATTTTTTATTGCATGGCAGTGTATGACGTGAGGTGAAGTTCAAGTTCTTGGCACACTATATAGGGTATTTTTTATGGTTTTCGAAGTTGTATGGCATTTTTGATATCTATTTCGCTGGCAAATGTACTTGTTATGTTTTTATTTGGTCGGTTTTATGTCATATCGGGTCGTAAATGTCGAAATATATTGCTCGTCTTAAAGCGGTACAATGGGAATGCTTGAAGGAGATATTGCCTTGATCATGATTGATGATGATGGCGACTGATGAGCTTCGTATGGTTCATATTACTGCAACATCGATGGGTCTAGTTTCCTGTAGCTGTGGAAATAAGAACCACAAGGTACTCTGAGTATTCCATCATATCCTATTCTAAACTGTAGTGCTATTTCTGTTACTTGTCTACTCGATGGTTATTGTTTTGGCTTTTGAGTAACCTGTTAATAGGAAACAAACAAAAAAAAATTGATAGCTCGGCTAATTTGCATGATCTCAATATAGTGTATGCCCATGTTACTCGGTAAATATGTAGCTTTCTAATGGTAAACGAATTTTTGAAGGCGGTAGAATTGTTCTTGAGTTAAATCGTAACAAACATACAAATCTTTCCTCCTTATAATAATACTAGCTGACGTCACGCGGTTTCACCTGCTTAGTTCCGGGGGATAAAATTTAGCCTATGTCGCTCGTTGATAATGTAGCTATCCATTGCTGAAAGAAATTTTCAAATAAGTTCAGTAGTTTTTAAGTTCATTGTTACATACAAAAATACAAACACACAAATCTTTCTTCTTTATAACATTAGTGTAGATATTAGTTTAGATAGTTTAGATTAAATAAGTATATGATATCGTTTAAAAATGCACTTAATTAACTACATAATATTTATTCAATAACTGATCTAGAAGAATAGAAGAAAAAAAATCCGCATTGAACATTATTGAACATTATACCGTCAACAAAAAAAGTCAGACACATGAAACATTAATGTCAACACTTGACAAATGAGCCAGACGCTGCACTCTTTAACGTCACTGTCATGTATAATGTATAATGCAGACACTGAGTGCCAGACAGATATATTTAGGATTCCTTGTCAAAAAAACTAAATCGAGACCCTATTAACAACGCCTATGCTATCAGTGCGGCTGATTTTCTCGCCGTATCACAGTAATTCCATTGTCCAGTTACATTATGGGGACTACTGGATTTTTTTTCTCCCAGTAGTTCCATGGAACTGGAATTCTGTTTATGAAAGATAAAATTAGTCTCAGAAGTTCCAGAACAGTTAAATGGAGGTAATACTAGTCAAATACGATTGGTTCCCTTTATAACTTTCTTTCCTTCCTTTACGTCGAGTCTGAGAGTTTATTGTATTTGCAAAATATTGCTTTTTTACACTTTCGAGTACCTATGCAGAAACGCGGAAACGTAGAAACACAAAACGCGCTTGTATGTGGGAGCCTATAAAAACCCCATAAACAATTTGACGTAAACCTATACCCGTCAACCATCGAAGGATGGATGATTGGGCATCTTCTGCGCACGCTTGAAGACTTCAGCTATTGCCTTACTTCTGATACGACCACAGCGAAGAAAGCCTATCCAGAAATGCGGAACCTTCAATGTGGTAGCTCCACTCGCACCTTGCTCAATTTTTGCCCAATACCACTGAAACCTATGGAAATTTTATTAAAAATGAGCATAAAATATTTCAATCGAAAATGTTTCTTTCTAAGATTGATCGGTGTTCAAGAACATGTTATATTCAAGAGTCTGATGCAGTCATTTGATATGCTAAAGACTTGGCAACAAGTTCAATACATATGAAGTAAATAACGTCATCCTAGCTGGTACATTACTGATGCTGGATAATAGTGAATGTATGTACTGAGTGAATGTAACGACTTGAATTTGGAGGTAGTTATGGTGAAAATGATTTGAACCCGACAACATTTTTTTAAGCACACGTTTCGACCGGATTGCACCAGCCGTGTTCGCGGGGAGACTGAATTATTGGAGGTACCGCGACAGCAAAGTGAAGGCGTTTATTCAACTACCCTCACTTTTTTTTTTATTAGCCTGTATTGTCCCACTGCTGGGCAAATGCCTCCCCCATAGTCTTCCATTCCTCTCTACGTGCGGCTCTCTCAGGCCAATCTATCGCAAACGCTTCTAAATCGTCACGCCAGCGTTTTCTAGGCCTCCCTCGGCGACGCTGCCCGTCTTCTGGCACCCACTGAGTGGCGACTTTGGCCCGTCGGTCCTGATGCATTCTACAGACATGGCCCGCTCACTCCCACTTTCACCCAGCAGTCTTATTGCCCACATCAGCGATTCTCATTTTTGAGCGTATTGTGGTATTGCGAATTCGGTCACTGAGCTTGATACCCAATATACTACGCTCCAGGCCCGAAAGCATCTTAGAAGCCCATTCCTACCGGCTTACCTTTGGGAACAAGGCACTCTACACGTAGTGTCAAAGTAATTACAAAAATGCAAAAATAAAATATTTACAAAGCAACAGGTAGCGCCAAGTAAGCCGGAGCTCGGGTGCCAGAATTCAGAACTAAAATCGTATGGACGCGCACACGTGACTTCGCGGCTAGCAGTATACCGTTTTGTAGGGACATAGGTAAGCCGAAGATTATCGAGTTATGGCAGGGGCAGAAAAATAAAGTATGTGTGGTAGAACGAGATAGAATGAGTAATGGTCGGTGTATCGTATTTGAAAGTAACCAACCAGTTTTTTTTTTTTTGACATGATAAAATCACTTTTATTAGTTTTTATAATTCCTCTGCATTTTACTAATTTTAAAATGAGATCAAAATAAAAATCCAAAATGGCACCGACGAAATTTTTAGTTTTTTCGTCACGGGTGTCGTTTTCGTGGTTTTTGGGGTCGCTGATAGTGAAAATAAGGTCAAAATGAAAATCCGAAATGGCACCGACGACATTTTTGGATGTTTCATCATGGGTGTCGTGTTCATGGTTTTTGGGGTTGCTGATGATGAAAATGAGGTCAAAATGAAAATCCAAAATGGCACCGACGACATTTTTTGGATTTTTCATCACGGGTGTCGTTTTCGTAGCTTTTGGGGTCGCTGATGATGAAAATGAGGTCAAAATAAAAATCCAAAATGGCGACAACGAAATTTTTTAGTTTTTTCGTCATGGGTGTCGTTTTTGTGGTTTTTGGGGTCGCTAATAATGAAAATGAGGTCAAAATTATGAATATGAGAAAAAAACGTAAATAAATAATTCTCATTTTTTTTTCATCGGCTTCCCCTCATACTATTTTCACCCTTCGCCACTGCTACGCTCCATCGCCCTTTGGCAAACCTTGAGTTTGGACTTTTGTGACTCAGTCAGGGACCAGGTTTGAGCACCGTAGGTTAGGATGGGCAGAATGCACATGTCGATGAGTTAGCGCTTCAGGGATAAAGGTAGATCACCCTTCATCAGCGATTTCATGGACCAGTAGCTCTTCCAGGCGTTCTCGACACGACGGTCAATTTCTCTGTCTTGCCTGTTTTCGAAGGAAACTAGCTGGCCCAAATAAATGTACTCATCGACGTAGTGGATTTCTTGCCCATCTACCTCAACCCTACTTTTTGTGCTTTTGGTCATGACTTTTGTCTTTGACAGATTCATCATTCATTAGTCCAACCTCAAGGCTTGCTGTGCTCAGATCTTGGAGCATCTGTTGTAATTCGGTAGCAGTCGGTGCAAATAAGATGATGTCATCGGCGAAACGTAGGTTAGTGAGGTTTTTGCAACCGACTGTTATGCCTTTACTAGACCATAGGTCTGCTAGGTTCTTGAATACCTCTTCAAGAGTGCTAGTAAATAACTTGGGAGAGAGCGGGTCACTCTGTTTTACGCCTTTGTCAATTTTGAAATTTTGACCTGGAAATGTAAGTTTAATGGTTGCTGTACTATTGTTGTAAATTACTTTGAGGATATTGATGTAGACTACCCTCACTTGATCTTCATAAATGTTAATTAGGGCCGGTTCACACTAGGACAGCACACTACACTAATAGTGTCCGTATTATTGAGGCGATTTCACTTGACGAGTACACTTAGTGATCACTGGATTCCAAGCTGAAGAGAGTTTGAAGCCGTCTTCGCGATTGAAATTAGGGTACTTCTTGATCTTGTGCTTCTCATTGGCAAGGATTTTTGGATTGTGTAACTCCATCCAGTGGTTGGGTTCTGAGTGTTTTATTTATTTATTTATTTATTTATTTACACTAAACATACAAAATATCATTACAGGCTAGACCCAATGCGATATTGTATTATATGCTCCGCTATAGCAGACTTGTTGGTTTGTCGATTTTTGACCGTTGCTATGTGTTTTTTGACCATTTCAGCGACTGTTGGCTTCGTTTGGCCTATGTAGGAACGCCCACAGCTGCAATCGATCTTATAAACACCAGGAACTTGGAATGGTACTACATCCTTTGGTGTACGCAGACGCTTAGCCACTTTGTTTAATGGAGCATAAACAAAATAAACGAAACATTCAACAAAACACAACGACCAATAATATAATGAATAGAATTTCAGTTCTATTAAAACTTTACTTTGGTTGCTGAAGATAGAGTATTCCATTTGTACCAATACTGTCCCACATTGTGAATTTAAGCAGGCATGTTCTCAAGGCATCCATTAGTTAGATTATACAACGTTATCACCAGTCCCAGCCACATAATACTTCATACACAGTGTTTTCTAATCATTTTGATGAGCTCGTGAGCTTTCTTCAATATTTTTTTCTTGTTTTAAACCCGGCCACAATCTCACTACTTTATTTTATTTAGCACTACTGACCCAAATACCAAAACAAAACCACCATTACTATTTATATGTCACCAGGAAAAGAAACCAAGGTTTCCAAAAAAAACAACTCCAAAAAAAAGAGCTCCAAAATTTAAAAGGCAAGAGCAAAGCCTTGGGGTTTATTAATGATAATATTATACTCTTGACAGACAGCAGTATCGAATGGAGCATGTTTAATTCATTTGACACCAGAATAGATGTCTCCTGGACAGATGCATGATAAATGGCGTCGGTGCTGTATTAAATGCAGTTGTCTGCAGCTTGGGATAAGCATAATTCGGTAATTTGAGAGTCCAGGTCACGGTGCATAGTAAGTATGTGACTGTCTGTATGTTGACCTTCGTTGGTGCAAGATTTTTGGAAATATATTTAGATTTTTGTTCAGGAAGAAAATGTTTGTAGCAGATTGTTTTAAAGTTTGGATTATTTTACACATTAGGGACTTGAGTGTTACACAAGATTCGTTGCTTTGTGTGGCACTAGATGGCGGTGTGTGTAATGTCCAGAGATATTTATTTTATATTATATTAGGTTTCTATATTTAGGTTTCTTATAAAAACTAGAAGAAAAGTACGAAGAAAGGAAAAGTATGTGAGTATAAAAATCAACTTGTTGCCCATAGCAATCCATATTGATTCGGCTTAGAACTTGGCTATGTTTTGGTGCTTGGCATTCATCATCATCTGCCCTTGTCCCAAGTTACTTTGGGGTCGGCGCAACAAGTTTTTTTCTTCCCTTCTCCCTTGTCAACAACCCCGCAATCATTTACACCTTTTTCAACCGACTTCTAAAAAGAGGAGGTTCTCAATTCGTCTGTATTTTTTTTTTGTGTTTGTTACCTCAGAACTTTCGACTGGGTGAACCGATTTGGATGATTCTTTTTTTATTTGAAAGCTGATGCTTCCAGTGTGGTCCCATTTACAGTGTAGGCTAATTTAAGCACAAATATTAGTTCAATGTGACCTGGGTATTGCTATAACGTAGATACCTATTTTTGTAAATTATTTGTTTTCCTGTTTAGGTACTAAACAATAACGACTATATATGATATGATGTCAAATCAGTGAAAGTCACAATTCACAATAATAAAATACATAACTACTCGTAAGTTAAGGCGCTACCCCAAGCAAAAGCCGTTTTTTGTGCAGTTTTTTGGAGCCAACTCCTCTTTATCCAAAAGAAATACCAAGTCCTGCACCGAACGGCAAATAGAAATATTTGTTGCTGTTGTCATACGCTTCGGGATCGAACCTCTCCGGCTTGAACTGGTCAGGGTTCGGGAAATATTTCGGGTCGTTGTGCAGCGACTGCAGCGGAATCATCACGCGTATGTTCTCATCTATCGTGACATTCAACTCCGGGAACGTGAACGGACGAGTGCATTGCCTTAACAAGAAGCCTAGTGAAGGAAACATCCGTAAACCTTCTTTGAACACCATCTCCAAGGGCGACAAGCAAAATGCCAGCGGCAGCGTGATCGGCGCGGCCGGCGGCGCGGCGCGCAGCGACACCGGCGCGGCGGCGCCCCAGGCCGCCTGCGTGACGTTGCTCTGTCATCGTGTGTCATATTATTATGTGTCGTGCTTGTCTTTTTACTCGTGTTTTTGTTTGGTTTTTTAATAATTTAATAGTTTTCTAAGATATCACGTAAGTTGTATTTAAATATTGTTTTTCTATGTCGAACAATGACTGTAGTGACGCCGAACGAAGTGCCAGTCAACCTACCACATCGCTGGATGTCCTAGTAAGATGCCCACACTGTTCCCAGGCACGCTTTTTTAAGGGTGAAAGAGGCTTGAAGGTACATTTGGGGAGAAAACACAAGCCCCTCAATGTACCTTCTTCATGCCCCACAATTCCTTCTCCCCTTACACCTGATCCACCCATTCAACCCTTTTGGAAATATCTTTCAAAATTAAAAGCTTCAACTCCTGTTTTGAAGAGAGTTCCTCGAGGCGCGCGACCTTCTGTAGCATCAAGCTTAGCGCGTTGTGTCCGCCTCGCCGCCCGAGAGAACTCTCAAAGTGCTTGGGAGCAATTACTCACCTTCCCTTTTAGAATTCTACATGTGCAAAAAGATTTGGCAAATAAGAAAACCTTGACAACCCAAATTAAAGACAACTGTAACATTTCGGCCCAAAGTTTTGACCCAAAATCTACAGCACATCTTCCCCAAAGAGGTTTACTGCATCATGTAGAATCTAAATTAGGCGAGGGTGATATCAGTGGTGCAGCTAGGATCATCTTTAGCAGCGATGTGGTTGCGCCGTACTCTCCAGAGACCCTCACAGCTCTGGAGAGCAAACATCCCGCCCCGGCTGATGACCTCACCTTCCCTGACCCCCCCATTCCGGAAACTAATACACTTCAAATTACAGCTCAACAAGTATGTGCGGCCGTCTGTTCCTTCCGGAGTGGCTCCGCTGGCGGCCTCGACGGCCTGACTCCTCAACATTTGAAGGACCTCATTTGTTCAGGCGCCGGGGATGCTGGTGAGTCCCTTTTGAAGGAGCTGACGGCCCTCATCAATCTCATGCTCTCCGGCGGTGTGAACGATGCCGTCATCGATATTCTTTACGGGGCCAATCTTTGTGCCCTACGTAAGAAGGATGGCGGCATTCGTCCCATTGCCGTAGGGTCAACTTACCGCCGTATCGCAGCCAAAATTTGCTGCGCCTTTTACAGAGAAACACTGGCCAGCAAATTCCAGCCCCTACAGCTTGGATTCGGGTCCAAAGGGGGCTGTGAGGCTGCGGTACACGCTCTGTCCACTTACCTGCATAGTAATAAGGGTGAGGTCATCCTTAAGGTTGACATTAAAAATGCCTTTAATTCCGTAAACAGGGACACCTTGTTGACAGAGGTTCAAAAAGAAATACCCAAAATTTACAGTTTTCTTTACCAATGCTACAGGAACCCCTCAAAATTACTCTATAAGGACAATCTTTTGGAATCAGCCGTTGGATGCCAACAGGGTGACCCTCTTGGGCCAGTCATTTTTAGTCTAGCAATTAATCCAATTATTCGACAGCTAAATTCTAAATTCAACGTATGGTACCTAGATGATGGAACCCTGGGAGGTGATGTGGACACAGTGTTAAAAGATTTAACTTTCATAAAAGAAAAATTTAGTTCCATTGGCCTAGACCTTAACCTTTCGAAGTGCGAAATTTACCTTCCAGAAACCACTGACAGACAGACTACCATTTCTAAATTTAACTCTTTGGCACCAAATATCAAAATTACCGAAAAAAATTCTCTTCACCTTCTTGGGTCACCAATATTTGACGAATCTTTTCCGTCTTTCATTGAAGAAAAAATCCAAAATTTTAATGATGTTTCGGAGAGACTTTTCAAAATTAACATTCATTCAGCCTTCACTCTCATTCGATACTGTTGTTTTGGACCAAAATTCACGTATAGCCTTCGCTCTTCTCATCTTTGGAAGCATCCACAGCTTTTAGAAAAAGTCGACCAAATTATTAGGAACACACTTACTTCAGTACTTAATGTGGCCCTGGACGACCGAGCTTGGCAGCAAGCCACACTTCCCATTCGCTTGGGTGGTCTCGGCGTCCGCAAAATTTCAAGTATAAGTTTACCAGCCTTCCTCTCCTCGGTCTACGGTACCGAGAAATTAACCAGGGATATTTTATCTTTTTCACTGGTTGATGTTCAGGTGCCGTATCTGTCTGATGCGTTGAACGCTTGGAAAATGGCTTGTCCCAATACGGATTTACCCGACAACCTGTCCTCCCAGAGTCAGTGGGACGTGCCCCTCTGCAGTATTGTACGGAATACCCTTTTACATACGTCAATAAATACTGTGGAGCGTGCCCGTCTGCTGGCTGTGGGGGAATGGGAGTCGGGCTTGTGGCTTCAGGCAGTTCCGTCATTCACCATTGGCACTATGATGGATGACGCATCGTTCCGGGTCGCTACGAGTCTACGCTTAGGCGCACCTTGTGTTGCTTCGCATCGTTGTCACTGCGGTGTAGCTGTCGACAGCCTCGGACACCATGGCCTGTCCTGCTACAGGAGCGCAGGTCGCATTGCACGGCACGCCAGCATCAACGACATTATTCGTCGGGCTCTTGCCAGCGCCGGCGTACCTGCGGTTTTAGAACCAAACGGTTTGGTGCGTGACGATGGCAAGAGACCGGACGGCATGACGTTGGTGCCTTGGAGCGTTGGCAGGCCTTTGGTGTGGGACGCAACTTGTGTCGACACCCTAGCGCCTTGCCACGTTGCAAGCACGGCGGGCTGTGCAGGCGCTGCTGCTGCAGCTGCTGAGATCCTCAAACGGCGCAAATACTGTAACCTTATTGGTAACTACAGCTTTGAGCCGTTTGGGGTCGAAACGCTCGGGTCATGGGGTCCGAGTGCGCGTCTCCTTTTTAAAGAAATCTCCCGCCGACTGATCGACACTTCGCGTGACCAGAGGGCTGGCTCTTTCTTTGGCCAAAGAATTAGCATTGCCATTCAACGTGGCAATGCTGCCAGTCTTCTGGGCACGTTTCCCGATGACAGCGATGCGGAGGAGTACTTTGACGCCTAAGTGTCCTTTTGACATTGTTGTATATATATTGATACTAGTTTTACGTTTAGTTTTATTTTTGTAATTATATATAGTTTTAGATGTAGTATGTAAATATTGTCCCATTTTAATTTGCTGAAGAACTGATGCTGATCTTCGGAGATATACAATGGAACTCTTAAAAAATAGACGGCAAATCTGCAGTGATTGCTGCATCCGCTTGTAAGTTCATTGTTTATACTACATCATGACGTAACATCACGCCTGTATGCTTTGAGGGGTACGCAGATGTGTACAATATACCCAGATTACGACAATGTTTGTTACCTCAAAACTTCTTTTATTTGAAAGCTGGTGCTTTCCGTGTAGTTCCATTACAATTTAGTTAAGATCTGACGCTGATCTTCGGAGATATAAATGGAACTCTCAAAAATACACGGCAAAGCTGCAGTAATTGCTGCAATCGCTTGGTTGTTTATTGCTTAAACAACATCATGACGTAACACCATGCCTGTATGCTCTGAGGGAGTACGCAGAAGTATACAATACACCAAGATTTCGACAGTTAGACGTGTAAAGTTCCATTTAATGGGATCCCGGAGAAATAGAGGTAACTCCTTAAATTTATAGGCACACCAGAAGCGGTTTGGTTAGTTTTAGGGAGAGTACTTTCTCGGAGTGATCCCATTTCAATTTGATAAAGATCTGGTGACTTCGGAAGATAGGCAACTGAACTCCTTAATAAATGATAGCAAATGTACTGGGATCGCTGAAGACTCACGTCTGTCTATTGTTTACACTAGTTCATAACAAAAAATCACACCGATACGCTGTGAAAGGGTAAGCACATGTGAACCACTAAAAAGTGAAAAGTAAAAACTTTTTTGCAAAAAATATAACCGACTTCACACAAAAAAGTGAAAAATAACTTTAGCTTCAGAAGTCGGTGACAAAAAAACTAAATCAATCAAACAAAGGTCACCGACTTCTGAAGCTAAAGTTATTTTTCACTTTTTTGTGTGAAGTCGGTTATATTTTTTGCAAAAAAGT
Source organism: Xestia ashworthii (assembly GCA_950022955.1). Lineage (NCBI taxonomy): Eukaryota > Metazoa > Arthropoda > Insecta > Lepidoptera > Noctuidae > Xestia > Xestia ashworthii. The sequence goes on from OX465557.1 coordinate 1,838,090, forward strand.
TTTTTCTTTCAGATCAATCCTCATACAATCTATCCATCGTTTCCTTGGTCTTTCTCTCTTAGTACTTTCCAGAAATATAAAAAATAATGTAAGTCAGCACTTTGAAGCTGTGAAGAAACCTTGAACTCCACGAAGTAAAGCAGTTTGAATATAGACAGCAAACTACTCCACATGACGCAACAGGTTTTCTGACTTTTAAACCGCAAATGGAAATGAACATAAATATTTACAACTTAATTATAGTTTTTGAAAGGAACCCCCACAGAGACAATGATGCTATCGAATTAAATATTGTTTTCTTTGTGTCATCATTGAATAAAACTTCATATTTATTATGTTGCTCTTACTATGACTGCTCCAAGATATCCATGAATATACAGACAATCAAGCTACTTGTTCTTTTAGTTATATTAAATCTCACTTACTGTTAGTGTTTTCTTGATTTAGATTTATCCAGACATAGTCTATAGAATCCTTTAATTGATATTTCGACAGTCTGAAAAGCTACTGTTTTAGTTTATTTTATTATTTTGTTGTGGTTTTGTATGAGGTTTAAATATTACAACTAAAAACATTACCCATCGGTTCATTAGCTTAACATTAGCTTCTACATTTGTCTTGTTACTATTCCACTACCAACGTCATTTTCCTCAACAGATCAACTACCAACTAACAGCAAGAATTCTTACACCATATTTTTTTAGGCACGAGATCATCACGGATTCAACGGCTGTTCATGATGGATGGTCCAGACAGTGTTCTGCAGTTTTTGCACTGTATAATGTAATCGTCGAGACATCGGGTCAGCGCTGCATAATGCACGAATAGATTGAATTCTGTATTTTAAAGTATTATTTTCTTGTCGTTTATCTTGACGTGTGTGTAGGTGATTTTTTTAACTTTGTAGTTAGGTAGTTAGATCGACAACGTAGGCTCTGATTCCACCGAAGCAGAAATGAGACGATAGAAAAGAAGACAAATCTTGTAAAGTATCAATTTAATTGCGTTATTTACAGTTATTACCTCCACTTAGTTTTAGTGGAAATGGTTAAAAAGATGACTCGTAATTACCTTAGACACCACACACTTCGGCAGAGCGGAGACGCGTGTGGCGTGCAGTGAGCGGTGTAATGTGTGTGGCGTAAGGTGAGCTTTGCACATCTCTTCTCCTCACCGCTTCGGTAGATATTGTCGCAGCCAATTCGTATAACATCGTTTCTTCTTGCTGACAGTACGGCTAAACGTTGGACGCCGCTTTATGGAACGTATCGCCGCGCCACCACAATCCGGATGAATGTGAGGACACCGCATTACATAACGGTGACGTTTTTCAATCCGGCGCCATTTTGTAATACGGCGGGTTCTACTATATGTCTGCGACGGGTACACACTCACTCTAACGCATTTCCTCTCCTCTCGCTTCGGCTCCACCAAAGCCTGGATTAAAGAAGGTGGCTGCGACATATTGGATGTGAAAGGTGGAGGACAAAGTCGCGTCAAGCCGTGGACTGAAAAAGGATGAGTAATTTTAAGAATTGATTATGGCTACGATGCTATTCTTTCAAAAAGTTGCATTTCAATGATTATTATATCGTCATATAGAAAATAAGACAGGCAGTTCAGGTCAAACTATTTCGTGTAGCTTATTATATCTGATTTCCTCGTGTATAGTTGTAAAACCCTTTTGTTCTTGCCTAAACATCCGCCATTATAGCTCTTTAACTGATCGATAACTTAAATTATTTCTACCTCATTACTTTCATACTTCACAAGCCAAGCGACCCGAAAACGACATACCTATCACTGTCTGTAACAAAAACTTGCCTTACTTAATGATCTACCAAGGTGCTCCAGATTTTTTCATTCATTTGATGGATGGCCCAAGGTGTTCGCTAATTAGTTCGACAATTAGCTCCCCTTCCTTTGTTTGATGAACACCGTGACAGAATTCGGGTTTATTCATCGTACCAAAGTTTTTTCTTTGTCAACCTTCATTAATAAAGAGAGTTATAGGTATTTTAAGTGAACGAAGAATGGACGGTATGGAATAAAAAGGCTTTTTCAATAAAGAGACAGTTGCTTTTGATTAAAATGTAATGTATATGTCACCGTATAATTGTCAAACACGTTAGATTTTAATCTCTCTAGCGATATTGTAAACTCTCGAAATATTGTCAACTGAACATACGGGAGTATCTCTGCCCCCATAATCGGGACTACCGGGCAACCCCCCGTTAGGTTAGTTAGGTTCCTTTAAACTCTGCACTCAGAAATAGCAGCCCCGCGAAGCGGGGCTCCTTCGACTACGCTTTTTAGGGGAATAAAAAGTATTTTAGGTTTAGGTTATATTAATCGGTATTTCTCAGGAATGGTACATTATCTTTTCATGAGAGTGGTACCATTGGGCAAGGGGGACCCCACCTTCCCTCCACACCGCGTGAGTTGACTACCATCGCATGCATTTCACGAAAAATTATGCGTTTTATTGTAAGCAGTATGTTCGTTTGACAATATTTCGAGAGTTTACAATATCTCTAGTTATTTTACAATCTTACGTGTTTGACAATTTTACAGTGACATATAAACCTTTTATGAATTCATTTTTTTTTTCTTTTCAGGAAGGCGGCTGCTACTACAAATTTACGTAACGTTAATGAATGCTGAATTACTTTCTTCAGTTTACAGGACTAATTGATATAATTATACCACTAGCTTCTGCTAGCGGCTTCGCCCGTGTGAAGTTTGATAACTGTCCCATGAGATCTTACTACCGGGATAAAAAGTATCCTATGTTTTAATCTAGACTATAAATAATCTGTGTGTAAAGTTTCATCCAAATCCGTGTCGTAGTTTTTTGCGTGAAAGAGTACCAAACATCCTTACATCTAATACATCCACATATTCAAAATCTTTCGCATTTAATATTACTACTATAAGTAAGTGAATTAAAGTAGGGACAATTTAATAGATCACATTTGATATCTGTCAGTTTTAGGTTTTTAGTGAGGTGACCTGCTTAAAAACATCGACTAAAATGAATTAATCAATACGGACTTCAATCATTATGATTGTGAGTAAAACTGAATAAATACTGTTATTTTATTTAAAAAGCAGTCGAATCCCTGTCTCATTATTATTTTCTATCGTAAATTTAAGGAACGTAATAAGACAAGTAGTGTTAATTTTAGAAACGAAATTGTGGACCAATGTCCTCGGAAGACGTTCATATCGCCAATTTTGCATCTTTGGAAGCCCCAGTTACACGAATTGGTTGTTGCGTCAAGTCGTAAGGTCATCGCGGAAAATCTACGAAAAATAACATTACAACACTACACATCTACACTTCTGCTCGTCCCATTATAACAAAGAAGCGTGACGATTACGACATAGTTGCACACATGCCATTCACACAGTAATGGAGACTAAACACAGGGTGTCGGCAGACAGCTAATCTTTTGAACCAGTAATAATGACTTAACTACGGGAAATGCGTTGATGTAATGCCTAGGTTTCAGAGTAGGTCAGGTTTAGCACATTATGAGATTATAGTTCTGTGAATTTCAAAGAATTTGTTACACGCACTCAGCATAGAAAATAGGATAGACGACAAAAACAATATAATAAGTCCGTCAGGGGCGTCAGGTAGATTATTGTAAAATATTTGACCCATATTTTTTCTTTTGTTGCGTAAATCAAAATTGACGAAGATACGACCCTTTTAAAACTCTCAACACGTCATGCCTAGGTATAATTTTTAGCTAGTTCAGACATCACGTGTCCCCACTCTCGAGTTTTGATGCGTTTTATCTGCGTCAATATTCATTGATTTACAAAAACAAAAATACGTGTCCATTATTTTTCAATACTCTAACTGACGGACTAAATAGATTTGTAATTTTTAGGGTTCCGTAGCCAAATGGCAAAAAACGGAACCCTTATAGTTTCGCCATGTCTGTCTGTCTGTCTGTCCGCGGATAATCTCAGTGACCGTTAGCACCAGAAAGCTGAAATTTGGTACCAATATGTATATCAATCATGCCGACAAAGTGCAAAAATAAAAATTTAAAAAAACATTTTTATTAGGGTACCTCCCCCAGACGTAAAGTGGGGAGCGATTTTTTTTTTAATTTTGACCCTGACGTGTGATATATTGTTGGATAGGTATTTAAAAATGAATAGGGGTTTTCTGCAATCATTTTTTGATAATATTAATATTTTAGGAAATAATCGCTCCGAAAGTCAAAAACAATGTGTCCCCCCCCCTCTAACTTTTGAACCATAAGTTTAAAAAATATGAAAAAAATCACAGAAGTAGACCTTTATATGAACTTTCTAGGAAAATTATTTTCAACTTGATGAGTTGAATAGTTTTAGAGTTATATAGCACTTTTTCAAAAAAACGCAAATGATAACTTTGTTTTTCATACAAATACTATGAAAAACAAAGTTATTTTTGCTGACGAAAAATGTTGGTATTTTTAATGGTCTGGGAAGCTACGGAACCCTACAGTGAGCGTGGCCCGACACGCTCTTGGCCGGTTTTTTTTGATACTGTCGTCATGCCTATGAACTTTGACAAAAGTTACTTTTTGGTTACAAGAGACACGTGTCTTGCGCCAGCAACCACTGGAGATAAAAATGTTTAGTAGAACATGTTACGGTACCTCGGTAGTCATGAGAAGGAAACAAGAGTCACGTGCACGTGTCGCTGGACGCAAATCCGGCTCTCGGTCTTCGCTGACGTCAGCGTCGCAGTATGGTGCTTAATAGAACACGCAGTGGTTAAAAACTTTTCCTGTATATATATAATATATGTGTGTATGCACTATGCAGGTATAAAATTAAAAAAAAAAAAAAAAAAAAAAAAAAGTTGTTCAAAAATAAATTATAATAATGTACATAAACAAAAATAAACTATACGCTTAATAATATAAAATGTACAAATATTACCCAAAAACATTTTAATGAATCGCTCATGTTCTGCACTGTGTCATAGGCCTTAGTAAACACGCAAGAACTTCTAAATTGCACCCTACCCTCATCGCTCGAACTTTTGTGTCATTTCTTGTGTCTTATATGTAACCTACCTTCTTCTATTTGATAATCTTGTACAAGGTATGCTAATTCGAAATGTTTTTGAAATTGTAGTTTTAAGATGTGTATTTGTATTTGTTTTTTTTTGTTTTTATCTACGCTTACTGGCAGATACCACTGTATATCTATTTATGTTTTTCTCTGTAAGTGAATTTGTAATTCTTTTGAGAAAATAAATATCTTTAACCGTAATAGAACACAATGTCATACTCGTACGCGACCGTCAGCGCGACAAGAATTCAGGACTAAGCCGTGTCGCAAGTCGCATCACCCGAGGCTGTCAACGCGGCTTTAGCTATCAGCAGATTTAGCTGTATCACCGCTTGCCTATTTGTGATATTCGAAGTCCGTTGTTAATACCCACATCACAAAACACTGCTGCGTACAAAGCGACAAGAAGTGTCGATATCCACAATAAAGTTTACTCTTTAAAATAGTTCACAGTTAAAGCAAACAAAATCAACTCCTTAACAGGAGCAAATATTTGCTTGTTGAGCGTGCAAATTGTTGTAGATTACAGGGCTCGTGATAGCGCTAACACGTAAGTACCTGTCTGTCAGTCCAGACGTCTTGATTACTCGCCACTTATTCACTGCAACCGACATTTAATTTAAAAAATAACCAAACATCTAGGTTGTTGAAGCTTTTTTATCCCAGGGAAGTTGTTTTATACAAAGTAACGTACTTACTTAAAGTTTATAGCTACCAAGCTTTCAACATCAATTTTCTTCTTCAAATCGATGGTATGTCTTGTCAAATAATAGGTCCAGTAGGTGGCTATGTGGTGCTTTTTATGTCCTCTGAAATACAGGAATGAGGACTTTTTAGACACTACAGGAAGAGGTATTTTGTCTGTTCGGAAGCATCACATTCACGTTGTGTATCGAAAGAACCTTTAATCTCACATTTTTTTTTCAAATACACCGACGTTTCACGTTGGTTCCCAGAAACCCAAGGTATTCACGTATTCTAACAATGATTTGAAGACCACCATGCACGAAATACTGCCAAATTGCCAACTCAGAAACCCATAACACACCAATAACTGTGTAAATCCACTCATGTACAACAACAAAACAAATAATCACACAACTATGTATTCGAAACCTCGCCATAACCATTTAACTCTACTAAGAATCAGCGCACAAACTGCATTTCGTCATACTAAAATGTCGTGTGAAAATCGCGGCTAAAATACTCCACAATGCATAGTAAATCGTTGCAAGACATCGCAACAAGCGATCGGATGAATAATGCAGGTACACGCTTGGAGACGCGGCGATAAATAACGATTATAATTTTATCGTGATCTGCAATAAATCTGCGATTGAATGCTAGTGTGCGCGCCGCCTTACCGTCAACAGAATGGTACGTAATTTTCGTTTTTAGTGTCTGTTTTATACGGGTGCAGATTTTGTCCAACATAGTACTGAAACTAAAATAATTTCATGTTAAAACTTTCGCGTTGGTCATTCGTTACAAAAAGGCCATCCTCCAATTTCAGTGACAACGTATGAGCAATATAAATCTACAGCCCAGTATAAGTCCAATTTTTTGGAAATATAATCATCGTATTGAGCATATTTTTCAAATGTTTCAATTATGAGCGTCATCCAAGGATCTATGTTGAGTCTAAAAATGATTACTAGCTTCTGGGTTTTCACACACGGGCAGTTAGTAGTGCACTTCACAGAACCGACCCACCATACCAATACAACACCAACACCAAACACCACCACCAACATATCCAGCAACAAGTTCCACGAACTATTCTCATCGTAAAGTCAACACGCATCGTTTTTGCGCAATCGACGTTCAAGATTTACAACGTGACGCGTTAGATTTACGAGTGACAGCGCAAGTACAATGCGCTTGATCGTAGAACTATGATGGGAGAATTAGTGCATGATGATTTGATGGTGGTTGACTTAGGACTAGAGCTAAAGCTAGGTATCAATGATAAGATTGTAAGAAGAGATAATGATAAAAATGTCGGTAATATTGGTTGATCTTGAGTTTGTCTGTTGAACTGACTGGTGTAAATAAAGTGACATTCTATTGGCGGTTACAAAGATGGTTAAAGTAAAAAATGTGTAATTGTCATCACATAGCTGTCAAAAGTCTAATATTGACCCCGTTTTGCGAAACTCATAAGACTCATGTTCATAAACATCTTACTAGAGTGCTAAGTATAATTATACTTAATTAAAAAACCATTGTGTCTCGCAAATATACATAATATATGTTTCTATTAATCATGGATTCTTCTTGTTGAGGGATTTAGGAACGGTAATGTATAGGTTTAGGTTTCATTTAAATCGTGTATGAAATCGTTATGAAATACTAAAAAAACTAAGTGAGTTATTTTAACTCATCCTTACATTAACCATGAGTTAATATGAGTCATACTAGAATTCACTCCTCTAGATACGGACTAAAAATTGATCGATGATGAACATTAAAAACCACGTACAATACATACTCATGAACCTCATCCCTTTGTTCCTATGTATGGACATTATTTACAATTATACATTCAAACATTCACTTCCAAGATCTACTATGCTCATCTAATATCAATAGACGAGTTAGATTTATAGCCTGTCTCAACAGATTTATGTCTGTCAGGTAAGATGACATCATGTCAATGGAAATGTCTTACTGCATTGCAATTCGATGACACGGTAGTATGGCAGATTACTGTCATGTTGATAGGTTTTTAATGATAAGTTGTACTATTACAAAATATTAGTATACAGGTCAATTTTCATAATTATAGAGCTTAGCAGTGGTATTGTGATGGCAAAATATTTAGCATTGCTTTGGGCAGACAATGATATTGACGATTATAATAATGTATATCATATTTGCTTTCGTTAAAAATCATGCAACCCTTTTTTGCACTGCATTATAATATAGCACCTTCTGCATTTGCATGTAAATTGTCACTTAGCCAGAATCTAATTTTCTGTGGATTTATATTGAAATAACTTTATCTTTAGGGAATTCCACAAAGCAATGTCCGACTCCATAATTTATCTAACTGCTGGCAATAATGTTACAATGGTCAGTCTCTATCATAAAATTAGACCACAAATCAAACTGCAACACCAGACCAAACTATATGCAATAGTCCAAACAGGTATCCATAAATTACTTCGTTCCGTTCAAACGAAGCCGCATGAAACGCTAGTATGTTTAAAACCAACAGGCAATTACTTAGGCGTGTCAAACCGTCGATTATAATAATTATCATTACCATACCTTGACAGAACAGTATTTCTCTCTTCAGTGTCGTTTAATTGCCGTGCAACTTTCCATAATGCAGAATGTGGAAGTTGGCTTTAATTGAACATTGTGGTGCGCTAAAATGTATACTATTGGATATAATTGTTTATAGGGTTGATAATTATGTAGACAGGCATACAACAATCTGTTTAAAAGACAAGGTTTTTTTTTCGGTTCCAGTCAGCATCATCTCTTCCCCCGCCATAATCCCAATTTATTTGGGTTAACCGCAGCATGTCTTCTTCTTCTTCTATATTACTCATCATCTCAGCAGTCACCTCATTTATAGCCATATCATCCTTCACACAGTCCATTTATATAATTCCAGTATCTTTTGAATATGTTTCGCTGGATATAATCAACTCTAGCCGCTTCAAAAAGCATGAATTCGGGATTCCCATAAGTATCATTGTGGTGTCCCATTTTTTATTTCAAGGCTCCATAAACTTTGAAGAACAAGAAGTATTTATAGAATCATCTCATTTCGTAGATGACGAGGTTGTGGTGCCATCTATACCGTTGTATACAAACTACAAAACAGTCGGTAGAAAAACCCTCCCTTTTTTAAAATAGATGAAAACCTTTTCTGCTTTATTCCTTGTACCTCTAAAATGATGACTCTAATTTTGGACAATGACAGCGTTTTGCGCTCATGTTGGCTAATCTCGATGAAGTCATAGATGAGTCCATCAAAAAGGTTGGTAGATGAGGTGACTGCACCAAGTGTGTAACACAACGTACTTAATTTAATCCTCCTGACGATTACATTTATGGATAAATTCTAAGGAATTTGTGTAAGTAAGGAGTAACCAATTAATGCAGGTGACTGAATCAAACAGCCCTTTAATTCCAGTTATACTCAATGTATTCTTACAAGATATTCTGGGCTAATTAGCACTCAAAGAGTTGTCACAACAACTGCAAATGAACAGTATAAAGTTTTTCTCTGTATCAAGAACACTAATGATTGCGTGTGATGTATATTATGGCTTAATAAATAAATAATTAATTAATTTAAACTGGCATATGCTACTGGTTCTATGAATCGAATAAAAACGATCTCTCAACGGTATTATGTTGTCTGTGATAAAAAGAAAACAATGTGTTGTTGTGGCGGGTGTATCGTTGAATAAGAGTTTTCAAGCAAGTTTATGAGATGATAAAAAGGTAAGGGGAAGAAAGGGGTTCCTCAATCAATATCATTATTGAGAGTCAAAAGAAAAACGCAGGACTCAAAACTAATTCAAGAACTAATCATGCAGTTCGTTAGGGCTGATAACAGGATTAACAACAGCGATGGTAAATGTTTGCCCTTTGATGAAATAATAAGACTGTGACAACTAGATACGTATGACCTCTTAAGGCTACCATGTTCAGAAAAGGCAGCAAATTATCCAAGAAATATGAATATTCATTCGTACTTGCATACATCATGCAGGTTCGAATTAATTATGCTGCAGTAACTCGAACCTAATTAAAAGATCGTCATTTTTTTACTCTTCAAAGAAACTTCATATTCTTCATACACCGCAACACGATATATTCATTAGCACCATCTGTAAGACTAAGGAAATTCCACTTGTCTCGTTATTTAGAACTCATTAATGGCCTATTCACACATGCCAGGGGAGATTGTTGGAACATTTTTTACGCCAGAAACACATCAACCATCCGCATAACCGATCTTTATATCTGTGAAGTCGGTATTTTCTCATAGTTACATGCTTGAATGATGATTTCTAAGTTTCCGTGAAAGGAATGTTTGTAATTTCACTGTTTTTATGCTTTCGATTTTTGTTTAGTGGATTCTTTGAAGCGCTTCGTACGTTATATAACGTTACGCCTGTAGAACCTCCGTCTTCTGTTATAAATGATACTTTTTACTTTGTCGCATGCTTGAAACTAATAGTTGTATATTTTTTGTTTGCCTTTTAATGACATCCATAATATTAGACTAAAATAACTATAATAGGGCATGGTCCACTCGAGCAAGCAAGCCTTCTTCCCAAACAAAAAACCCAAGAAAACGCGTCACTCAGGGAACTATCTTAGGACCGATAGCAATCAGACTATAAAATGGAAACTAAATCGCTTACAATTTAAGTCAAGCATCATGTACAAAGTCCTTAACAACATCCTCAGACAACTTACACAGGTCTCTCCTTATAACACCAATTTAATTAGTTGACAAGTACCCGTTTAAGGCAAGCGTCAAAAAATATTTACTGGTGAATAATTAAAGGCTCATCATACGACGAATAAATACCAACACGTATTTATCTTAATTTGGTTACAAAAAGTACAGCTGTTTTTTTATCAGTTTGTGGAGTTAAATATGGTTAACTAGTTAATGTAGCCGAAGAAGCCAATAGTTATGTAGTAAGTGTTGTTGGAAAAAAATGCACAGCATTGTATAAACATTGATATTTTATGTCGGATGTCAACTGTCAACACGCGAAAAAGTGCTGTTGTAGATTTTCGTAATTTTGAGTGTAAAACTGCTAATCAGTGCTTAGAATCCAATAAAAACTGTACTTTTGTTAATGATAATTAAGTGTGATTGTTAGTGTCAAAAAGTGTTTGTGATCTAAAAAGAAAACAGTGATCAAAACTAGGAAGTGACAATCGTTATTTCGAAGCTTTCTTCACATACCCACTTTACTATTTACTTTTCCATGACAGTCTAACTTGTCAAGTCGTCATGTCAATATGTCATCTGACATTTGGATAAGTGTTGCCACAGTGAAATTTAAATATCTACTATGAGTGGCGAAAATAGTAGAAATATGACTGGAGTGGAGCATCAGGCTCTTAGTCAAATAAACACCACTGATGAATCGCTATCACCCAAGGAACCAGCGCGTGCAACTACCGCCACAAGCAGCAAAAAGGTCATGACTCAACAAGCATTACATCCGGGCTTGTTCCTTCAAAGATCAAGATCAGCATCAATTGGAAGTTGTCCAACACAACCACCTACTGCAGACATGAAATCTAAAGATGTGCCCTTGCCACCTACAGATCCACCGCATCCTCCTCCATGGCAGAAAGTACCCAGTAGAATGAATAAAAAGAGGAAGCTGTCTACCAGCCCTCTTGTAGATTCAACCGAAACATCAAATCGTTATGATGGTTTACCTATAGACCTAACTGATGAAACGGAGACGACAATGAAACAAACTAAACCACCACCAATCATTCTCTATGGAATTGAAGACCTAAAAGAATTAACAAATCTCTTAGAAACAGCAGCCAACAAAAATCAATTTACATATAAAATTGTCAACAAAACTCAACTTAGGATAAGTACTGCAGATTTAGACGTCTACAAAAAACTTATCTCCCTAGTTAGAGAAAAAGGCTTGATAGGCCACACTTTTAACAGGAAAGATAATAGATGTTTTCGAATTGTAATAAAAAACTTACATCCATCTACACCAGTGAACATTATCAAAGAAGATATAGAGGCAACAGGAAACACTGTAACTGGAGAGATAATAAATGCAAGGTATGGACCAAACAAGAATCCGACATCTACCTTCTTTGTTAATCTGGTTAGTGGTCCCCACAATAAGGTTATTAAAGATCTGAAATATATCTACCACCAAAGTGTCACCATAGAAGAACCAAGAAAAAAGAAAACAATAGTCCAGTGTCAGAGATGTCAACAGTATGGTCATACCAAGAATTATTGTATGAGACCATACAGATGTGTGAAATGTGGGCAATCACACAAGACGTCCGAATGTCAAAAACGTGACCGGAGCACTCCAGCGCTGTGTGCCTTATGTGATGGACCACATCCAGCTAATTACAAGGGATGTGAAGTTTATAAGGAAATTCAAGCTAGAAAACATAAAAATAAAATCCCTCCAATAGTAAACAAAACAGCATCTAAAACATATATGAAGAATGAACTGATTACAGAGCCAAAAAGTCAAGAACAGAGTTTGTCTTATGCAGAAACTGTAAAATCAGCCCAAATAAACACCACTTCTCAAAACACTTTTGATAATACTCACATCCCAGGTCAAGTACACGCGACTCTAGAACAAATCATTATAAAACAGACTGAAAAGTTTGATATCATCCTCCAACAAATGAGTACTCTTATGAGTCTTATAGCTAAGCTCGTCGACAAACTGACAAAATGACTTCACTACGGATTGCGACCTGGAACATCAATGGTTTGGCCACCAATAACCATGAAGTACATCTGTTCATGTCTCAACATAAACTAGACATTCTCCTTATCTCTGAGGCCCACTGTAAAGCTAATTCGATAGTAAGGTTTCCAGACTACCACTGCTACATTACAAACCACCCAGACGGTACAAGCCATGCGGGGTCGGCCATCATTATAAAAAAGACTATCAAGCATCATCAAATGCCAAATTATGAAACTGAGCACATCCAAGCAACCACGATAACCGTTCATGACAAATCAGGAGACATCAATGTGGCAGCCGTGTACTGCCCACCTAAACACAATATGACTGAGTTAATGTACTCCGATTTCTTTGACACTTTGGGACACCGCTATATTGTAGGCGGAGATTGGAATGCCAAGCATACTTCCTGGGGCTCCAGATTAACGAATACAAGAGGCAAACAGCTAAAACTGAGCATAGACACACACACACATAGACACGCACATCCTTTACGAGACGCGAGACTAAGCGGACGTGTTTTTGTGTACGTGCTTAAATGAAATATCTATAAACAGTTACGACAAATATTTTAATAATTATATGCGGCGTCAGTTAAAAACTAATTAAAGTGTGTCACCTGTGACTAGTGCCATAGCAACTTTTATGTGCAAGATGAACTGAATCTTTTGTTTTACATTGACAATAAATAAAGTGTTGTGGTTAGGATGTCTAACCCAGGATCCCAACCAGGATCGAACCCAGGATCGAGCCCATTTGGTCGTAGTCAATTACTACGGCGAAGTCCTCCGCCAACGCCTACCGAACAATTGCCCCCGAGTGCACCAAATCCACCACCACCTGTACCAGCACCTGAGGAGAATTGTTTGCCGAGTGATGTTGTCAGCACGCCAGAGATCCAGAAATGGTTACTATCTATTGATGGCATTCTGACCGAAGTCTGCGGTATTGTTGGTGAAGGAAAAATGAACTCGGACCAGAAGCAACGCGTCGTAAACCTTTGCCGGAAGGTCCAAAGTGGGACTTCTCAGATGGCTGTGCTTTACCAGTCGGTGAAGTAGAAAATGCTCCAGTCCCACAGCACCGTTCAGCACCTACAGCTTCAGAAGAACATGGCGAACTCTCTGGACCAGGTCAAAGAAGTAATAGAGTCAAAGATGAATACGCCCAACAATTCCTACGCTAGCATGGTGAAGAAAGGCTCCGACAATTTCGTCCGTCCTGCAAATCTGAGTTCTATTGCCATTTATCCCAGCGATAAAACTAAAACTAGTGACGACACCAAGTCACTAGTTCAGAAGTTAATATCTCCCGAGCAACTCAAGCTCCAGGTTCGTGGCCTGAAAAAGGTGAAAAATGGGGGAGTACTAATCAGCACGGAAAACAAAGGCGATATAGAAAAATTAAAGAATTCGGAGACGATATTTACCTCGGGTCTTACAATAGAAGAACCTTCCAAACGACGCCCTAGGGTTTCCGTCATTGGTGTTCCCGTAGCCCTTACTGAAAAGGAGGTTTTCGACTGCATTTACGAGCAAAACCTATCGGATAAATTGCCGAATACAACTCGTGAATCCTTCCTTGAAAACATTAAACTGAGCCATAAATCCGGTAAGAAAGGTCTTCCTACCTGCAACTACATTTTGGAAGTACCCGCTGGCATAAGAAAATTGCTGGTAAACCAGAGCAGAATATTTATAAATTGGACCTCATGCCCGGTGAGAGATTTTACTATAGTCACCAGGTGCTATAATTGCCAGCAGTTTGGCCACGCAGCCAAGTTTTGCCGTGAAACGAGTCCTACTTGCAACCACTGTGCAGAGACGGGACACTCCGTGAAGGAATGCAGCAGAAAATCTTCTCCCCCCCAGTGTGCGACGTGCAATAGATTTAAGAGGAAATGTGACCATTCAACCGGTGATGTAAGTTGCCCGGCACGTAAATATGCAGAGACCAACTACATCAACTCAATAGACTATGAAGGCGCCTAAGAGCGCCACAGTATAGTATATTTAGTAGGCACACAAACAGGTAGCTTATAGTTTTCTTTTATTTCTTCTTAGTTAGTAATTAACATGAGCAATCAGATAATAAGTGATCTAGATAGTTTTACTGTGTCCGAATCCAAAATCTGCAATGTTGAGGACTGTAAATACCTACTTCATTCTGGCGACAAATCACTTACCTTGCTTACACAAAATATTCGCAGCATAAACCGAAATATGGACGGTTTTGAAGTTTTTTTACAAAGTCTTGATATAAGCTGTGATATTATTGTACTAACAGAGTGTTGGTTGTCAAAACAGACAGTCAACTTACCATCACTGGAGGGTTTTTATTCATACAAAACAGACAGAAACACCAACCAAAATGACGGAGTTGTAGTCTATGTTAAAAATAATTTACGAACTGTCAAAGAAGAACCACTATCCCAAGAAAGCAATTGCTTATTCATCAAAATTATTCCCGATACAGTAGTCGTGGCTATTTATAGGCCGCCCTCTCATAATATCGACAGATTTTTAGACTCACTCGACACAAACTTAAAAACCATAAGTACTTTCAAAAATATAATACTTGTAGGAGATATCAACATAAACATTTCCTCCGAGAAACCCGATACCCACACACACAATTACCTAAATATTTGTGCATTTCATGGACTCTTACCAGCTCACTATTACCCCACACATCAAAGCGGTTCTTGCTTAGACCATATCATTCTAAAATCAAAAAATCCATCTAAAACATTGGTTACTAACTCTGCGCTTACCGATCATCAAGCTGTTTTACTAACAATGCAAATAAATTCACCTAGAAAAAACTGCGAGCGTAACTACACTAAAGTCAATATGACAAAACTTGAAACTGACATACGCGGCATTAATTTTAACCCTATTTACGATTCTGTTGATGCAAATATCGCGTTACAGTATTTCATAAATTCCTTACAATATGTAATAAAGAAAAACACTTTCACTAAGAAAATCCCTAGAAAGTATAGTTGCATTAAACCGTGGATCACACCCGGTCTCGTTCGTTGTATAAGACACAGAGACAAACTTCACCTAAAATCAAAACTTGCACCAAATGATCTAATACTTTCTGTTACCTATAAAAGATATCGTAATTTCTGTAATAAACTGTTGAAAAAACTAAAAAACCAGTACGACAAACATGAACTCGAGAGGGCGGGGAAAAATAGTAAACTTGTGTGGAAATTTATAAAAACCAATACACTGAGGTCAAAAAATTCCGAACCTCCGTTGGATTTACTGACATCTGAAATTAACCCATCCGAAACAGCAAATAAGGCTAACCACTTTTTTGTCAACGTTGGTAAAAACTTGGCTGAAAAATTCATGAATATCAGAACTCCTCCTACTCAAAACCCAACAGGGACATCCTCCACGTTGAACTCTTTTGTCTTACTGGATACGGACGTCAACGAAGTTGTTAGAATTATAAACGGCTTAAAGGATGTCTGCGCAACGGGGTGGGATGATATACCCAATAACATACTAAAAAGATTTCAACACCTACTGGCCCCCCCGCTTACCCACATCTTTCAGCTATGTTTATCTAATGGGATATTCCCAAAATTGCTAAAAAAGTCTGTGGTCACACCTATTTTCAAGTCTGGCGACAAAATGAGTGTGAATAACTACAGACCCATTTCAGTACTAACGGGTATATCAAAAATTTTGGAAAAGATAATAAATAGTAGACTAATTAAATATCTGGAAGATAACAAGCTTCTTTCAGACAATCAATTTGGGTTTAGGCCCAAAAAATCCACTAGCCAAGCAGTAAATAAATTGATCAATTACGTTTCTACAAATCTGGACAGGGGTATGTATACAGTTGGTATTTTTCTAGACCTTGCTAAGGCATTTGACACTATTTCTTGCACTAGTCTTTTGCAGAAGCTTGAAACTCTTGGGATAAGAGGAGCGCAGCTTTTACTTTTATCTGATTATCTTAGTGATCGACAGCAATGTGTAAAAATTGGTCCGCACACAAGTTCTGATCTTTCTAATACTCGTTTTGGAATTCCACAAGGCAGTATATTAGGGCCAACATTATTTTTAATCTATATTAATGACCTGTGCAGCCTCCCACTCAAAAATGGTGTTGTAATGTCTTATGCAGATGATACTGCTCTGTTGTTTGCAGCTAAATCAAGAGCAGAGGCCTATGAACATGCTCAGAATGGTTTTAACACTGTATCTAATTGGCTCCAAGATAATTTTCTAACACTGAATGCTGATAAAACAAAATACATTTCATTTACTATGAGAAATACTAACACACCGCTTACTAACTTAGTCATTAACGCGCATACCTGTAGCACGTCCGCTGACACTGCATGTTCTTGCCCTACTTTAGAAAAAGCTGACCATTTGAAATATCTTGGTGTCACAATTGACTCCAATTTAAATTTCCGTAAACATATCGAGTTACTATGCACTAGAGTTCGCAAACTAATATATGTTTTTAAGTATTTACGTAATGTAGCCGAGTATAAATTAATAAAACAGGTTTATTTAGCTTTGTGTCAGTCTATTCTAACGTATTGCATAACGTCCTGGGGTGGCGCGGGAAATTCAATTCTTCTCCCTCTAGAACGTGCTCAAAGAGCAATTCTAAAGGTCGCTACCTTTCGTCCGTTTAGATTTCCGACACAGCTGCTCTACAAAGCATGTAATGTGCTCACAGTACGGCAATTATTTGTTCTTCACATTATACTGCAGCAGCACTCTACCCTTCACTATGACCAAGTTCCTTCCGATAGGAGAAGGAAGGACCTGGTTTGCTCAAAGCCTCAAACTAAACATGCTTTTGCTAGTCGATTCTATGTGTTTTTAGGTCCTTTTCTGTATAATAGACTGAACAAGAAACTAAACTTCTATTGTCTAAGTTATAGGAAATGTAGATTTGTAATATCAGATTATTTAGCGACACTTAATTACACGGACACGGAAAAACTTCTAGAAGTCTTAGTTTGATTATGTTATGCCCTCGTATCTACTTTGTACACATCTCCTACCTAAAATTAGTTGTAATGTTTATTGTTTTTGTACCAGTTTGATTTTTGTTGTAATTGTTATTAGATTTATTTTATTCTGAAAACTTTTACTGTCCTAATTAAATTATGCAATGTAAAGTGATGGCCTGAAACACAGGTTTAAATAAACCTAGATCAGGTAGGTCGCTACCTAACATTTGTTTTGACAATTTCGTTACCAGCAACGGCAGCAACTGTTTTATATATTGTAATTGTAGTTTAATTATAAGCACTAATTATACAATTGTTAAAAATAACTCTACTGCACTTAAATGTATACTTTTGTAAACCTTCTTCTTTTAAATAAATTATTCTTATTCTTATTATTCTTATAGACAAAAACAAATTAAACACCATATCCACAGGAGAACCTACTAATTGGCCAACTGATACCAAGAAGGTGCCAGATCTTATAGATTTCTTTATAGCCAAAGGTCTAACGAAGTTATATATGAAACCTGAGTCTTGTTATGACAGTTCCTCAGATCACACTCCGGTGCTCTTGACAGTTAGTACCAACCTTATAGAGGTGTCAAGATCAATAAGGCTGTGTAATAAACTCACAGACTGGAACATATTTCGAGAGCACATTGAGGAATCAATAAACATGAAAATGGCCCTAAAAACACCTGAAGATATAGATGAGGCAGCTAAATATATAACGTCGCTGATACAGGAAGCATGCTGGATGAGTACTCCTGAAATCCAAACCCGCAACAGTAGTGGAGTAAGTAACTATCCTCTGGAAATAAAAAAGGCTGTTCTAGAAAAGAGACGACTACGAAGAGTTTGGCATTTAAGTGGGCTTACTGAAGATAAAACTAATTTCAACAGAGCTGTAGAAGATCTCAAGTCATTGTTGCAAAACTGGCATGATAACTCGTTCCAAGAAAAGCTAGAAAACCTAACCGCTACAGAGTCTACAAACTATTCGCTCTGGAAAATAACAAAGGATTTTGACAGACCGCAAGCTGCTAAACCACCCTTGAAGTGCGACGAAGGATGGGTGAGAAAACCACAGCAAAAAGCAGACCTATTTGCTGAACATCTTGCAAAAGTATTCCGCCCAAATGACTCTGTGGATGAAGAGTTCGATGACCATATAAATACGACTCTAAACCAAGACTTCCAGATGGACCTACCGCCAAAACCTGTGTCAGTACGGGAAGTGTGGCGAGTAATCAAGGAGCTAAAGGATAAAAAAGCGCCGGGTTTTGACCAAATAACCAAAGAAATTATTAGGCAACTGCCCCGAAAAGCTGTAACCTACATCACAACATTATGTAATGGGATATTAAGAGTCCAATATTTCCCTGCAATATGGAAAGTATCCCAGATTATTATGGTCTACAAAGACGGAAAACCACCAAGTGACGTCACATCCTATAGACCTATAAGTTTGCTTCCGATATTATCCAAAATATTTGAAAAACTCCTCCTTCGGCGAATCCTTCCTACTCTAACTGAAAATGGCATCATACCAAGCCATCAATTTGGCTTTAGACAGCAACACTCCACTGTGGAACAGGTGCATAGAGTCTGCGACAAGATAAGGAAGGCACTGGAGGAAAAAGAATACTGCTCTGCAGTTTTCTTGGATATTCAACAGGCTTTTGATAGAGTCTGGCATAAGGGCCTGCTATGTAAAATTAAAAGTTGTCTTCCACACAGCTATTTTTTGATATTTAGTTCGTACCTCTCAGGAAGACTGTTCCAGGTCAAAGAAGGTGAAACTACATCAAAGTTTTTTGAAATACAAGCGGGTGTACCGCAGGGGTCAGTGTTGGGCCCTATACTATACACTATTTTCACAGCTGACCTCCCATGCTCGAATACCATAACCACAGCTACATTCGCTGATGATACCGCTATCTTGGTGAGTCACAGGGACCCCGTAATAGCCTCAAAAATCCTACAGGAAGGCCTAGACGAGACGACCAAATGGCTTGGAAACTGGCGGATTAAAGCTAGTACCTCAAAATCAGTGCAGGTTACTTATACCCTACGCAAAGGCAATTGCCCCTCGGTGAAACTAGAAAACGCTACCCTTCCTCACCAGAACTCTGTCAGATACCTTGGTCTTCATCTTGATAGGCGTATGACATGGAATGAGCACATCAAGAAGAAACGAGATGAACTGAAGATTAAATACAAAAGCTTCCTGGGGTTGCTGGGTCGAAACAGCAAACTGTCAGTAGACAGTAAATTACTAGTGTACAAGTCGATCCTGAAACCTGTATGGATGTATGGCCTTCAGCTGTGGGGTAGTGCTTGTAACTCCTCCATCATACGAATCCAAAGAATGCAGAACATAATCCTCCGAACAGTCAGTAATGTCCCCTGGTATGTGACTAATGCTGAAATACACGAACACCTGGAAATGCTCACAGTGAGAGAAGAAATTACCAACGTCAAGACTCGATACAGGGAACGGCTGGAAGCCCACCCCAATACCCTTGCACGACAGCTCACAATTCTCAGCTATGCTAAACGCCTTAAAAGAAAAGACATCCTATAGGGTAGAGAATTACGAGTAGATGTTCTCGCTGGAGGACACACTCTGAATGAGAGAAGCATGCAACATATCTGCTAAAAGTGAATGCACTGATTGCAGATGAAAAAAAAAAGCATTGTATAAACATCGCAATTTATGGGATTGAATAAAGGTACAAAGCAAAACTCGTAGGGACAAAATTAAGAAAGTGTGGTTTTGTGTCATGGGCCATGGCTATCCAGTTGTCGCAGTGGGTAACACGATAACGAGGGAAATGGATAACGGTATCAGTGGATACAACTCGCCGTGATCCGTGGCAAACGTGATCTGATACTGTGATTGGTGGAGACAAACCCGTTTAAATTCATTCATAAAATTCATTTGCAACCAACTTTTGAGGTGGGATGAACCACCAACCAAAAGGGGGTTTGAAACTAAGTGAATGCAGGAACCTTAGTTCAGTAGTGATCTACTGTAAGTAAGCTGTTACTAATGATGATCTTAAAAAAACTTTATTCATCTCCACAAATTACTTATCATCGTGAGTAAAATTACAGTCAGACAGAAATTTTGGCAAAGCCTGGAATTTGTAATAATGATCATGGTAATGAACAGGGTTTTCATCAGCTCTAAAAATCCATAACTGGCAATAGGTCTAGCAAAAAAAAACAGGATTATTCAATTAATCATTTAGTTTTTACTGTATTGATGTTGTTTTCTCATTTGTATCCTATCTAACGGTGTCCTCTCATATGGACTCAGCTTTTGTCTTCCCAGAAACGTTGTTTAAATGGAAGTTTTTTATTTGTTCAGTTTAACATGTCACTTTACATACAGATACAAATTGTTTTCTGATTACAGCCAGCAAAAAAACCTGGCCACTCCACATAGAACTTGGTAGCTCTCAGAAACTCCATACCTTTCCACAAAAAGCTGATTTACTGACAGAGATAAAAATAACCCCGACAGATAGTAATTTGTCTGTCTGTACACCCATTAAGTTGACAAACTGTGATCATTTCAATATGTTGATGAAAATTGTTAACTCTTATGTATAAACTTTTTCTTAAAAGTGTTTGCTTCGAAGTCCTTTTCTACATGCTAATTTTTTGCCAGTTACAAACGGCTTGTACTAAAAAGTCAGTGTTTATTCATAGACTTTTAATAATACCAGTAGCATCAATTTGTACTTTGTAATATTGTTTTCAACACACTTGCTCATAAAGTGGCTCTAATTTCACCGCAATTAGGCACATAATGACACCTGTAATCAAACTGTGACTTTTTCATTGCTATTATTCACAAGTGAGTTATAGGGTTTTTTTTTTTTATTGGTTGAATTGCTTTGTTCTTAAAAAAGTTTCGATACAAATCGTGTTCAATAGTACAAATAAATTAATGTACCTATTGCTTGCTCATTTCATACAACTTCGTATCTACATAGATAATTTCAACTTATAAGTTTTTAATAAATAAAACTTTCACACAAATGCAACTTTTGTTTTCTTTTTTTTTTTCTTTTTTTTTAATAATAAAACTTTGAATTCCCCATTTCGTACGTTGCTAAAACGCTATCCGCGAAAAGCCAAAAAAAAGAAACCTCATTCTTTTAGTCTATGGGCGATCGCCATTGTTAGATGCGCGCGCATAGGAAAACTGATGAATTATTCCCGCCATTACGAAAAAAATTTCACAACTCGTTTTCACTGTTGAAATTATAGTTATTTTTAGTGTTATTTTATTCTCAAGTGTGTTGAAAAACGTCGTATGATACACGTGTGTGTTGGTAATTACAATCCTCGGCTCTCTTAAGAACCTCGCCTAACGGCTCGGTTCTCAATGGCGCCTCGGCGGTAATCACCAACATTACACACTTGTACCATAATGTACTATTGTACAATTAATTTATAGCTACCTTTTGGGAAGTTAGTCAGGTACAAATAAGATGTTTTTTAAGAACTAGGTAAAAAAAGAATTACTTTCAATAGCGTCTATTTATCAGTTATTAAAGGTAATTTTACCAATTTGTGCGTTATTTTCTGTGTTGTATGTGTTTTTGTTCAGTTAGATGTGTTGGCCGACCAACAGCGATATTGAGTGGATGACATTCAGCAAATTGCAAGTAACACCTTGTTGAGAATCACATAACCCTTGGAAGCAGGCACAAAAGTGAAGAAGTCTTTGCTCAGCTGTGAATGAAACGAGGATGCCAATAAACTGAAACATCGGAAAACCAGTAAAGGTAAATTCACCTGAGGCAGTCGGCAACACATAACAAAGACGTCTGAAGCTACAGAGCCCTTTGACTATAAAATTTAATGAACCCATTATATTCTTTGATACCCATCGACCGCCGATCACTTACCATAAACGTCTCTCTATCAATATTAATGTTATTTAAATTATTCCTTCATTGCTTAGTGATACCTCACAGAAATGTCGCTTATTTTTATCTTGGAAACCTTTAGGGCACAATATTTGATGAATATGAAACTTTATCCCTGAAGAGCTAACTTATTGACATGTGCATTCTGCCCATCCTAACCTACGGTGCTCAAACTTGGTCCCTGACTGAGTCACAAAAGTCCAAACTCAAGGTTTGCCAAAGGGCGATGGAGCGTAGTGTATTGCTATTGTGGAATTGCGAATTCGGGTAGCGTCGCCGAGGGAGGCCTAGAAAACGCTGGCGTGACGACTTAGAAGCGTTTGCGATAGATTGGCCTGAGAGAGCCGCACACGGAATCGTTCTTTCTGAGAAGATCTATTGGCCAGATCCATGATGAACCTACTGTTGGATTAAAAAAATAGGTGCAGATGTGAAAATTATACTGTATACTCTTCGGCACAGCGTCGTAAGAAGTAGGTATGCCTGTATAGGGACTGACAATGATGGCTGAGAGAAGTAAGTTTGCCGATTATGATTTGAGACCGTTACTTAAATTCTTCACTTTTAGGGCTGTAAAAGTATTCCTGAACACCATGCTTGACTCAAAAGATACTAAGGTGTACCAAGTAGTACCTATGACATAGTCTAAACTTCTAAACTAAATATTATAAGGTGGAAAGATTTGATCCTTTGTGTGTTACGATTTAACTCAAGAACTACTCAACCGATTTTACCAGCTACATCTTTACTGAGTAACTTAAGCTACAAAATACCATGCAAATTAGTCTAGCTATCTCAATTTTTGCTGACGAAGTCGCACTCGAACAATAGTAAGTTATAAAAAACATAATGTCTAGCAGTGAACTACGACCGACTGAAATAACGAAACCAGACTCTTTATCATACACATACTTTGCAATTCATATTCATCTGAATTATGATTCATATAATTCAAGTCTATTATTAAGACGTCGCACATAATGACAATGTAATTGTTTTTAGCTTCATAAGCAAGAAACTTATTCATGAGCCTTGCCCTTTACCATTACCATTTTTTGTTGCCAAATATGGTTTATACATGAAACTACCTTTATGAATAGTAATTTTTGATGGACTTTAAACTAGGGTAGAATTGGTCGATTGTTTCTTTAAATAAATTTTGTAGGGTTTAAACTAGCTTATATGAGAGTGTATTTTTAAAGTTAATATTGTTAATGTACGAGTATTATCACTGTTAAATTATGTAGTGGTCTGGTATTTATATTTTTGTTTTGAAATTAAACAAAAACTACCTGGCTGTCAAAGTAACGGCTTACTACTAATAAATGAGTGGACATTTTAACTGAGTAAGTTTATTTATTTAACAGTTTTTGGTCACACTATAACTAAACAGAAAAGAAATAGGAACAGAAGATATAGGTAAAAATGTGGTGCTTATTTTTAAAGAAATCTCTTTCCAGGCTGGAAAGAGATGTCTTTAGGTTTCTCTTTATTAGGAACGCAGGTATGCTGGAAATTCCAGCATCATTCTGCCTTCCTAAGTTCCGAAAAGTTGAAATTAATCGTAACGGTTTTGCAATTTTCATGTAATTCTGTTTCATACAATTATTCTAGTATTGCTTATTTTACCACAATCAACTAAATATTTTCGTGATAATAATGTTTTTTTTATAAGGGTAAACTTGGACCAAGAAAAATACAAAATTTTATGCAGGCATTATTATATCTTAAAATAGCTGATAGACATCACTTTACAAAAACTTTTGACGCATTATGTTAAAATAATACCCATAAAAATTATCCGCTATTTAATATTACCATGCAACGTTTTACCATGGCCTATTAAGGGTAGACAAAAACATGTGACATCTATAAAAGTGGCCTTAAGGTGGCAATACACTGTCAATAACAATTATTTAGTTAAAAAAATTATGACATCTTCATAACCTAGGGTAAGGACGTTTGTGTAACTATGTTTGCTCCAGAAATGGTAATGGCTTTTGTAAATTATGCTCTTTTAAAGTCTGGTTAGGGGGCGTTCAGCTGGTTCTTTCCTACAAACAATTTATAAAAGTGGGTATATATGACTTAGCAAGGAGAAACTCGTGGCTAAATAATAACAGCCGCTCGGGCCGATCTTTAGGTTAAGCCGTGCTTGCCTAGGTTGATTTGTGGATGGGTGACCATCCTTACATACCGAGTTTCCTCCGTGCCTCGGAAAGCACGTTAAGCTTTTGGTCCCGGCTGTCATTTGTCCATCTTTGGCAGTCGTTATAGGTAGTCAGTGGCTCAAAAAGTCTGACAACCAGTCTTACAAGTGGTATCGTATTACCCAGTATTAACTGGGTTGTGGAGGTCAAATAGACAGTCGCTCCATGTAAAATACTGGTATTCAGCTGCATCCGGTTAGACTGGAAGACGAACCCAACATAGTTGGGAAATGGCTAGGCAGATGATATGACATAACAACAATACATAAACACCATGAGGTTCTTAACTCGAATCCCGGGTAAGGAAAAGTGATACAGGGGTTTTCCAACGAGAATTTCTCAGTACTAGCTCGGAGTTATGATTTGTGCCCTATTGATAACAATAAGCTTTCCCCTATTAGATAGGACTTAAACATAACGCTAAAATGGCGGGGTGTACTATATAGTACATATTATATGCTCTATGTTTATAAGCCTGATGTGTTTTGATTTGATTTGATAGCAGTTGAAATAGTGACATTTGATCAGTCAATAAGTAACTGGCTAGAGATTTGTCAAGGTTACTGACCCTCAAGATCTTTTGTAATATCTTACATTTTTATTTTTAAAGGCCAATATCCAACCGGAAACTTGTACTTAACACCAAAAAAGGAATGCAATAACCAGAACCATAACAATTAACAGTTTGTAGCTAAAGTTTATAATTGTTATGACGTCAAATATTTGTAATAGCAGGACGTCTGCCATTCAAGATTAACACTACCGGTCAGCGGGTGGTATCCACTTATATGTATAGGGAAATAAGTCGTTCGTGTAAGTATTTGTTACATGTATGTGTACAATGTTTTCAGTTTAGCAATATTTCAGACACGTTGCAGAAGACTTAAATAAGAGAAAATTGCTTTCAGAGTGCACTTTCAATAGTTTTTAAATCTAACTAAGGTCGTTTATTTGGAGTTTTGATCGTTATCGCTGTAGAATTTCTATTTATCCGGGTCTTTAGCAAGTAACTAAATAGGTTTTGTTGTAAATGATAACAAGAATGAATGCATGAATGATAATGACAAGGTTCCAATCAAGACACTTGCCCAAATGAAATTGAAGTCAGTTCTATAATCTTACGAAGACCCAGGGTGGTCTATAGACCACACAGCGCTATCCAAACACGATAAAAACAATCGACGCACGAGCAAACCCAGGTATTCCGTTTAGTATCACTCAAAATGGTAACGTGGAAATAACAGTCATATAAATTAATAATTAAAAAGGAGTGTCGCGAAAAACAAGGCGTAATAGCCCCACATTCTTCGCAATCAATTTCTTGCCATACACGTGTGGCATGCCAAAACGGCAGCCCATGGCTGGCAGCTATCGAGAACTTGCCAATTAAAATGGCATTGTATGCAATTCATTTTTGACTGCTACCTCATAACACTACAACTGACAGTTGTAATTTAAAACCGTTCTTAACACTATCGGTCTACAGCTCAATTTGAATTGCAATTGTTGTTGGTTTGCCAATAAAAAGTATGTAGCGTACAATTTATAAATATTTGTAACGTTAATTTGTACGGTACCGAGTTTTAAGTTATTGCGATTAATTTAATGCGTGCTTTTTAATTCAATTAAAGATGAAAACGGCTTTATGTAACAGTTATTATAATTTAGAGACTAATTGTCATCTTACAAACGCGTGATATTTTTTTATGAGCTGTTAAAAATATACTGAAAATACAAACATACATATACGAGTATATACTGGTTATTTACGATTTGGGTAAATAACCAAAGTCTTCATTATTACATTGACGTCTAATTTAGAATAACAGCTTCAAAGGTGTTCCCATTAAGATGCTAATTATGAATTTGATTAATAGATAAAGTATGTAATAAAACAACCTCTGTAACATACTGCTCTTGAATTCATCAGACGAAACAACGCTCAACAAAATATATTTCATAACATTTTTATTGTCCAATAAAAATGTTAACCCTCCAACGTCGACCGGGCATGTAATAATGCGTGTCCTGTCCAGAATCCCGACTGGTTTCGCAATTCAACAATGTGCAACGATATGGACATAGTTTCAATAAATACGTTTATTTTTTTTACTGCTGCATTTCATATCAGATCAGCGACGGATTGAGTTTCTTTTTTGAGTGACTGTATATTAAATGCTGCTTAATTTATATCTTAAATAAAATATGTAAAGTTACAGTTAAGGAGATAATATGTGTTAAATAAAATGTGTACAGTTTACACATTTTACTTTACAGGTTAATGTAGTCTTCTTTCGACCACGATTCTTTTTCACCTCATCACAATTCTACAGTTGCAAAGTTACAATCTTCTTAGCGAGTCGACAATTCAGATTGTGTCAACTCAAAACTTGACGACGAGTCTGGCACTTTTTGCAGCGTCCTGATGGACGCTCCTGTGATTTGCAGTTATAATAACGAATACTTACCAACAATTACTCTGTCTCTCATAAATTCTTAGCCTAGACAACTCATAATATTCTAAGCTACATCAAAAATGCGCAACAACGCCAGATAAAAAGGCCAAGAGAGAGCAATTAAAATTCTCATCGTGGCTTCCAAGCGGTTGCATTGTGGCGGGTAATCGCCGGGCGTTTTTCAATTAGGCGGAGTTTCATGGCGGCCGTAGTTAGCGCCAAGCTTTGTCCACGCCGCCAGGGTTGACGGTTGACGCTGTCAAATTAATTTTGGAGGCCCGGAATTATTAATTATGTGTGCAGGTTCGTCGGATATAAGATTTAATTAGTAGGCAGGAGTATTGAAATTTTGGTTGGTATTGGCGGTATTTGATCAAACGATGCTTTTGTCTATTTCACCCTCGAGCAGAGCTTGATCTGTTGACTGATTAAAGTAGATTACGTATGTTCCGTATCACAAAATATTTTTTTTAAAAGCCACAGTTTATATTTAAGTTATTCTGTACCACACTTATAATAGAGGTCTCAATCTGATGATATCAAAGATATCTTTTTAATATTTCCGTCATGTTCACACTTCTAAGTATTAAAATTCTGATCAGCATTGCCTTGAGCTGTTTGACTATTTCTTTAGAAAGAAATCCCATCTAATAAAGAAGACTGGAGCTAGCAGTCATTTCATTCCAATTAAAAAATCAAAGCACTCAACAAAGCCAGTAGATCGTATCTGTCAGCCCTACCGTCGCGGGTGGCTGACGCGTGTTCTTACCATTAAAAGGGTTTGACACGTTACGACGGACCAAAGAAATTAGTAGTAACGCCGACACCCGCCACAGGCCACTTTGAAGGCGTATCGTGTTGCAACCTAATTGTACACAACTTTGATCTCCGCGGGTATTACCGGGTATTTTTGTGGAGCGAACCCTGTTTGGGTACCGTGAGCGTTTGAGGGTTAACGGTTCGGTTTTTTAAATAATTACTTTTTTAAAGTAGGTAATCTTTTTGGTTTTTTTCTGCTATTATACCGGCTAGAAAAAAAAAATGTATTGTATAAATGATCATTCATAATGAATAAATTGATAATTATGACAATCAATCAAGTCAAGTATCAAGTACCTACAATTTAGAAATAGGGTCTTTTAAACAGCCTTTGGATGTAAGACATTATTACTGATTATTTATAATTAAATAAATCTATAACGAGGGTTATTGCGGTCTGTGCTAAACAAAGAAAAGAATGCTTGAAATTAGGTGGCATGATCATGAGTCATGAATCAGTTCCTTCCGGGACACCATCTACCATGGCCTACCTGGAAGACCCTACACCGTTTGCGAAGTCAGGTGGGCCGCGGCAGATACAACCTGGTCCGCTGGGGGTATTCCGATGTAGCCTTGTGTGACTGGGTGCCTCAACGCCAACTATGGCTCACCTCCTGTCCTGCACTATGAGTGGTTCCACCTGCACTCTGACGGACCTGTCCAAGGCCACCCCTAACGCTGTCGAGGTGGCAGAGTATACTGGTCAAAAAAAATTTAAAATAAAAAAAGGGGAAATCATCGACACGAGGACGAATAATTCAGTTTTATTATATCAACCACAACATTCTAGTTTAAGTATTTCTTTTTCTACAGAACCACAGCTAAAATCCCCTTCCTTCCTTCCCTCACTCCAGACAGCTGAAGGTTGACAAGATCCAGTGCTCGTGTAATTTCTCTCTCACAAAGGCGACAGTCGAAGCGCCGTCAGTCAGTGAGGTATTTTGATGAATAAATAAATATGACCTAGTGCTAGTGGATTTAGCTGTTATGAAGAGCACTCTGTGTGACAGAATATGGTTGATTTCTGGCAAAAAATGTGATTCTGTTTAGCCTGTCAGTAATCACCAAATTATTAAAAATTGACGAAGATAAAAAGCGTGGAAGATCATGAGTCCGGTAAAAAATGTAGGTACTCAAATGTGACGTCATCTGAGTTTGCGACGCACTGTATCGTCTTCATTTTTTATTTACGTGAAAAAAGGACAAATTTTTTGTTGGTTATCTACTATTTAGGCACAGATTTACTGAACTTCTCTTTTGAAGTCACTGAAAAAGACTGCAGCAGCAGAAGTTTCTTGTTATAATAAAATTTTTGGTAAATAAACGTTTTATTTATGGGTACTAGTAAAATAAAATTAAGTTTAATTTACATAGTTTCGACTAAAGGATACTATTATAATTTGAACTACAGCTTCCTATAATGAAGAGTTTCAGTTGACCTTACATAAAAAGCACAATTGAGCTTGAATTCTCTTACTTGATTTAAAATCCATATGGTAATACACCAGGAAAATTCAAGTGGTGAACAGTTAGCACTGTTCACTGCTGCTATCAATGCCGCTGATATCAATTTTTTATCAAGGAAGACGAAAACTCCGCATGCCAAACCCTTTTTTGAAACTCAAACTTAACTCTTTACACGATGACCCTAAAATACTCCAGGATCACCATCTACCAATTAAACCCTTCATTATTTTCATATAGCAACATTCATAATCAACTAATCACGAACAACCAATACTTCATAATTAATTGAACGCAGTACAGCTAACACAATAGCATTTCAACAGAACATTAATCAATGTTATCAAGGGCATGTGTTCAACATTGTTATACACGAACATCGAGTTATGTGATTAGAACACGCAATGGTTTTGGACATTGCAATGCAAACGTAATGTAGTTATAAGTTTACGTACGTACGTAACATTACATCGTAATTATGAAATGAAATAGTTGAGAAGTGCCAAGCTTATGGGCAGGGTACTACGTTGCTCGCAGAACGGATGGCCGATGGGGCTGAAAAGTTCTGGAGTAGCCGACCGCGAACCGGAAGACATTGCGTTTGAAGGTCTTCCATTAGGTGGATAGATGACCTGGTGAAGGTTGCGGAGATCTGTTGGATGCGGGTCGCATGGGCACAGTCAATGTGGCACTTGGGGGAGGCCTATGTCCAGCAGTGGACGTCTTTGTGTTGAAGTGAGTTATTGAGAAGTGGATTACTATGTAGTAGGTACCTACTGCAAGCCTTGATAATAAGCCTACACTCGTCTGTGAAAAAGAGAGGACCCGTTCATTCTATTTTAACCGACTTCCAAAAAGGAGGAGGTTCTCTATTCGACTGTATGTATTTTTTTTTTTTTTTTTATGTATGTTCACCGATTACTCGAAGACGCCTAAACCGATTTGAAAAATTCTTTTTTTGTTTGAAAGGGTATACTTCCAAGTTGGTCCCATAGTAGCCAACTCGGGATCTGATGATGGAATCTTGGCGAAATCGAGGGAACTCTTCAAATTTTATAGGATAACGTACAGCAATTTTGGTATTTTCTACAACAAGTGAAGCATTTGCGTTTGATAAGAACCATTCTACCATCAGATCTGATGATGAAGCCAAGAGTCACGGAACTCCATAATGAGACAATGTATCCTAGTCGTGTTTGGGCTTGTTGTAATTGTAACGGTATGTACTTTCCATGTGAACCACTAAAAAGTGAAAAATAAAAACTTTTTTGCAAAAAATAAAACCGACTTCAAAAAGAAAAATTGAAAAATAAACTTTAGCTTCTGAAGTCGGTGACAAAAAAATTAAATCAATCATACAAACGTCACCGACTTCAGAAGCTAAAGTTTATTTTTCACTTTTTCTTTTTGAAGTCGGTTTTATTTTAGATACTAAAATTATATTCAAATTAGCATATTTCATCATTTTAAGGAACTCGTGGGTAAATAACAGCAGCACACATTGTTCTCCAAGCTAAATCTATGCCTGCCTAGGTCAGTCTTTCGTGCCTCTGAAAGCACGTTAAGCCATTGATCCCGACTATAATTTATAGATCTTTGACAAACGTTATGAGCCCGTCGTACCGAATGCACCATTGACTCGCACCATCAATGGTGCAGATGAGACTAATTAGCTTCGTTTGCACCATTAGCAGTCAAAAGCGCGCGAAAGTCTTACGCAGTCTTACTAAGGGGTATAACTCTGTTACTGGGTAGTGCAGGTCAGATATATAGGCAGTCGCTCCATGTAAAATACTGTTAAACAGCTGGTGCAGGAATCCGCTGGATTGGACCGGTCAATGTGGCGACACTTAGGGCAGGCCTATGTCCAGCAGTGGACGTTTTTCGGCCGAAATGATGATGCTGATGATGATACAGCTTCGTCCAGTTAAATTAGAACCCGAAAGGCTTCGCATATGATAAGTAGACAGAACTGACTTAGGGTTGCATCAAGGGTCACTTAATTCACCTGCGCTGCTTGTGATACTTCACATCAATGTGAGATTAGCACGTCAGTCAGTAGAGAAAAGAATTCGAATGTTGCTCATCTATGTACTTTGGTACATAGATCGAAGGCTATGGTTTTTTGTTCTGCTGTTAACAAATAGTGCAGATATTTACCTTTTTTTATTAATACGAGTATTATGAAACTATCAATCAGACGTTATTTTATTTTAGCGCCATAGGTTTCAAACAATTTTATGAGCTTTTCTCAACAGGTCATAAAAATATCAAAACAAAGCAGATCAAGGGTATTTTTACGACTAGGCTGCACCCCATTTTGAAAATGTGTATAATTAAATAATTTTGCAACCATAATCCAAAATCGATGGTCATAAAAACGATCGTTTTTCATTACAAATCACTAAAACACCGGAAATGGCCATTTTAACCACTTAAAACGGACCGTAAAATCACAGTAAATGGTGTAAAATTAAATATAAATTATGAATATGAGTTATAGTGATGCATGTCGGTCGATAAAATTATCGATACCGTTTGTAACACAATAATTATGGACATTTAAGGTTTTACAATATGCATTAAAATTATATGCATTATAATTTAATTATAATTTAAGAAATGTATTCACTACCTATGTTACACAAATAAAATTGATTTTGATTTTGATTTTATAGTTGTTAATAGCTTTACTGTACTGTAGCTGTTAGTTGTAGATAAGTATGTACATACTTATCTTACAACTTACTTCAAGTTACCAAACTCACGTAAAATAATCAAACTTAGGCCCCTTTCCCACTATGTCGTGAACCCGTGACGATTCATTTATCGTTAGTTTTTAGTTGGCAAAAGGCGTGGGCGACAGTAATCGCGTCGTCTATGTGAACACCTCCATTTAAATATACAAGCCACCACAGTTAAAACGACACGATTATCTGTCGTCAAGAAATAGAACAGGGCCTTAAATAAACTCAAACTCGTACAGGATTGCTGAATCATCAAATTAATAATCATCGACACCCAAAAGCTTCATATTTATCGATAAAAATCCCCTCCCTACTTCACCTAGACTGTATCATTAGCCACATTAAACCATACCATTTAGACTGACCGCATCAAAAGGCCCATATATTCATCCCGTACCTTTGAGGTACCGGCAGGCGCCACTTAATTGATAGTTTTGGGCGTCTCATTATAATAATAACAGGCCTCCGGCGTTGAATAAATATTGTATTACTGGCAAATTGACGGAAGAAGCCGTAAAAAAATTTAGAGCCCCCTCCGTCTGTAAATAGGACGGTTGGAGAAAGGTTCTGACGAATCGAATGGTTACTGTCGAAAATTCGAAATGGTTTTCGACTTTCGACAGTCGCGAAGTGGAAAAGTTGAGTGCGTTTTTGTTGTTTAAAGTAAACTGAATGAGAAAAATGTGAATACTTTTCATGCGACTTATATGCGAGAATATTTCCGAAAATAATTTTATGTATTTTTTAAATCGATCATATCAGCATTTTACTTATTAACAGTTAAATCTCTTGCAAATAGGTTTTATGGCGTAGTAAATCTTGCTCACCAAACAAACATTCGCAAAACCAATTTCGTCGAAATTCGACACTATCGAAAAAAAAAACTCCACTTCAGCACCCGTTAACCCCGACCGGCGCTTTTGATGTAGCGGTGTGTTTACACTAACCTAACTGAGAAACAAGTCATTTCGTCGGGCGTCTGAACGAGCCGCCAGCTTTGATCTTGCCGCCACAGTTTTTGCCCTTCTGACTTATTGCCGACATGTTTGATGCGTCTCAAACTGCTGGGTTACGCTGAGTTTTTGGTAACTGTCGGTAACCGTGAGTCGAGTTTTTTGAACGTTAATGAGTTGGTGATTTGTAGAATTGTGGGGATGACGTTCGTGGTGATTCGGTAGAAATCAGTTTGGCTTTAAAAATAAACTTGTAATGCAGTATTATTGTAGACTATTTGCTAATCGATCAGAACAATACTTACTTACATTTATTTCACCTTGTTGAGGTTATGCGAGAATATTTCCGAAAATAATTAGTTTTTGACTTTAAATCGATCACATCAGCATTTAATTTTTTTAAATCGCTGGCAAATAAGTATATTTTGTAATGTAGTACTTTAAACAAACAAATACTTAATATGAAAAACTGTTTTTTAATTCTTATTTTTTTCAGTCTAATAAAATATTAGATAGGTTTTCATGAAAAAGTAAACAGTACCAAAAAACTTTTAGTAAAACTTTAAATTACAAAACTTTTCTAACCATGACATTAATAAACCCAAAAATTACAAAAAAAACGTAAAATCAAAAACTTTTACAAAAAACAACAGCGCTTTATCACGCTTTAAACTTTCGTTATGAAGTTGCTATAAAAACTCGCGCGAGGCGGGCGCCGGGGGCGGGGCGACACAATCCCCGCCCCTCTGACGTCACGCACCAACATGGCCGCTTGCACTTTGCAACTGCACGTTCGCGTGAGTGAACTTGCTTTGTTTGTGGGTAGACAGAGAAGTGGGTGAGAGCTTTTTAATTATTTTTGTGTTTTGTTTGATGTCAATGATTTTTGGATGGTTTGAAAGGAGTGATGGGTAGATTGTTGTGGGTGAGCTTCTGCATTGACGATTGTTGTAAATACTGTCATACTTTTTAGGGTTCCGTACCCAAATGGCAAAAAACGGAACCCTTGTGAATTCGTCATGTCTGTCCGTCCGTAGATATGTCACACAGCCACTTTTTTCACACAAAAATAGAAAAAAAAAACAATAAAATTTGGGGGTTCCCCATACTTAAAACTGAAACTCAATTTTCTTTTCATCTAACCTATACGTGTGGTATCTACGGATAGGTCTTCAAAAATGATATTGAGGTTTCTAGTACATAATATTTTTTTTCTAAACTAAAAAGTTTGCACGAGAGACACTTCCAAAGTGGTAAAATATGTGCCCCCCCCCCCCTGTACTTAACTTCTAAAATAAGAGAATGATAAACCTAAAAAAAATATAATGATGTACATCATTCGTTTTTATTTTAAAACGTCATAAATCGTAAACCGCAATTTACCTTTCATTTACTTACAACGAACTACAAGAACTTTATATAATGTTACTTGCTGCTACGGAACCCTGCATGGGCGAGTCCAACTCGCACTTGATTACACAAATAACACGATGTAAATCAGAATGAGCTAAGGATAAGCAGTATTACCTGCCTACTTCTTATCAAGGTCCTAAAGACTTTTCAGAATCAATAGGAACTGCCATAGTAAGTCCTAGTTACCCTTGAGACACAAAAATAAAGGTTTTTTAAAATAATGAGACACATACAATTATATTTAGAGGAGCTCGTGGCTAAATAATAACAGCCGCTCGGGTCTATCTTTAGGTTAAGCCGTGCTTGCCTAGGTTGGTCTGTGGATGTCCCTTACATACCAAATTTCCTCCGTGCCTCGGAAAGCACGTTAAGCTGTTGGTCTCGGCTGTCATTTCTCCATCTTTGACAAAAAAAAGGTCAGGGCACAAAAAGTCAGACAACCAGTCTTACCAAGTGGTAGGTATCGTATTATCCAGTATTAACTGAGTTGTGGAGGTCAGATAGGCAGTCGATCCATGTAAAATACTGGTAAGTATTCAGCTGCATCTGTTAGACTGGAAGCCGACCCCAACATAGTTGAGAAAAGGCTAGTCCGAGGCAAATACGATTAGATTTATTAATTTACTAGTACTACTTATTTCTGTTAACCTGCATCATCTCA
This sequence comes from Xestia ashworthii, assembly GCA_950022955.1. Lineage (NCBI taxonomy): Eukaryota > Metazoa > Arthropoda > Insecta > Lepidoptera > Noctuidae > Xestia > Xestia ashworthii. The sequence continues at coordinate 1,873,312 of OX465557.1, forward strand.
CTGGGTAGAGGCAGAGGCCTGTCCCGGACTCCCTAATAACTTGATAAAAACATTCTTCACAATGATCCGAATGGCGTAGTGAGGCTGCCTTACGTTCTTAGGGTCCTGGGTTCAAATCCCGATAGGACCAAATGTTTGTGTGATGAGCATTGACATTATTTGTTTCCGAGTCATGGATGTTTTTATGTATAGTAAGTATGTATTTACAAACAGAAGGTATCAACTATCTGGTGTCTACGACACAAGCCTCGTTGCTTAGTGTGGCACTAGAGGGCGCTGTGTGTAATGGTTTTTATTTTTTATTTATTCATAACATCATGCCTGTAATCTCCGAAGGTTAGGCAGATGTGTACACTAATATTACACCGAGATTTCACCAGACATTTTTAAGTCCCATGCAGCGATCCTATTGCCATCAATCGGACACAAATCCAGACTCCGTGGCTGCTACTGAGCAGCTCCTGATGGAAAAACCAAATAACAATTTGCCCGATTCGGGAATCGAACGCGGAACTTAGTCGCGATTTGGGCCACAAGAACAACGAGGCAGTCAACTAGGTAAATTAAAAGGTATAATACCTAAAGCTGACCTAAGAAAGTTTTCAAGGCATTACCATACCCGGGGCTATGGGACTGTTCCGGGGCTGCAGGACTATTTAAAAGAAGTACCGTTGTCTCGGAACACAAAGGGCCAAGTTGGAACATGGAGATAGATGGTGGTCAGTAAAGGTCTGGTCTGACACTCCCTTCCGCTCCGCTCAGAGCGGGGATTCGAAATCATCAAAATATGACCCCCATTTGATGATTTTGAATCCGAAAAAAAGCCATTACCATACGGCGGGTTTAAGTTAGTTATGAATATAAACACCAAGTGACCTAGATTCAAGTCCATAAAGTGCTTTTAAGCCATACATAGCACTTTATTTCAAGCTAAGCTTCTAACTCAGCAAATCGATCTAAAACCCCCATCAGCATTGAATTTCCTACTAATACCTGTAATATCGAAACATAGGCCGGTACTTATCTAACCTATGTTTACCAGTAAGTACCTATGGTTAGACCCAATTGCCACCTAACCGGGGTCATTACGAGCGAGTACAATAAAAATACTCTCGCTGACCGAGTGCTGGGCTTAATCATATAATTGTTTATTATTACGGCGAACGATTGAAAACAGACTGGAATTCAGGGGGATAAAGTTTGAAGAATGAATATGTCACCGTAAAATTGTCAAACACGTTATATTACAATATAACGTGTTTCTCTCTAGCGATATTGTAATATCTCGAATTATTGTCAACTGAACATACGGAAGTATCTCTACCCCCATAATCGGGACTTGGGGCACGCCCCCGTTAGGTTAGTTAGGTTCCTTTAAACCCTGCACCCGGAAAACACGAAGCGGGGCTCCGTCGACTACGCTTTTTAGGGGAATATGAAGTGTTTTAAGGTTAGGTTATATTAATCGATATTTCTCAGGAATGGTACAGTATCTTTTCATGAGAGTGGTACCACTGGGCAAGGGGGACCCCTCCTTCACTCCACACCGCGTGAGTTGGCTACCATCGCATGCATTTCACGAAAAATAATGCGTTTTATTGTAAGCAGTATGTTCATTTGACAATAATTCGAGACTTTACAATATCGCTAGAGATATTACAATATAACGTATTTGACAATTTTACGGTGACAAATACACATTAAGTTACATTAAATTAAAAATTTAGAAAACCTCCGAAAATTTAGGGCAAGATCTCAAGGTATTCCCGGTTTTTGGTGTTGGCCCTTTCTTTGATACCCATATAGAGAGAGGGTTTTGTGAAAAATAGTACATTATGATACAAGTGGAGAAAGTTTGTTATTGTAGTTCAAGGCTTTATTAACACACGAGCCGTAAGGCGAGGGTGATTTTGAGCCGAGAACTGCATAATAAATGTCCACGTGTATCAAACGACGTTTTTCAATACACTTTTGAAGAAATAAAATAAAAGAATGTACTTAAAATATTTGTCATGAATTATTACGAGACTATGATTTAATTTTGTTTTTTCCGCGCTTTGCTTTCGCCAGGTTGAAGGAGAAGCAAAGGTATGAAGCTAGTAAACAGCCTAATATAAAAAATAGTTTTTTTGATATGTTTTTGAATTTAGAACACAAATAAATGTTAATCTATCTATCTATCTTCTATCTTCTATCTATCTTCTATCTTCTTCTTCTATCTATACTTATAATAAATCTGTAGAGAGGTCAATTCTGTACATGAAATATATTTACAAAATAACTATCGGGGGGTGATTAGTGATCGATACTGATGCCAAAAATGCAATCAGTAAAATTTTTGTCTGTCTGTCTGTCTGTCTGTCTGTCTGTATGTTATTTATAGAAAAAAAAACTACTCGACGGATTTTAACGAAACTTGGTACAATTATTCTACATACTCCTGAGCAGGTAATAGTATACTTTTCATCACGCTACCATTAATAGGAGCAGAGCAGTGAAAGGAAATGTTGGGAAAACGGGAGAAGTTACTTGGTTTTTTTAGCTTCCGTCGCGTGTGCAGCCTTAATGGTTAAAGCTACATAGAAATCATGTATAACGGAAATATCTTCTTCTATCTATATACTTATAATAAATCTGTAGAGAGGTCAATTCTGTACATGAAATATATTTACAAAATAACTATCGGGGGGTGATTAGTGATCGATACTGATGCCAAAAATGCAATCAGTAAAATTTTTGTCTGTCTGTCTGTCTGTCTGTCTGTATGTTATTTATAGAAAAAAAAAACTACTCTACGGATTTTAACGAAACTTGGTACAATTATTCTACATACTCCTGAGCAGGTAATAGTATACTTTTCATCACGCTACCATTAATAGGAGCAGAGCAGTGAAAGGAAATGTTGGGAAAACGGGAGAAGTTACTTGGTTTTTTTAGCTTCCGTCGCGTGTGCAGCCTTAATGGTTAAAGCTACATAGAAATCATGTATAACGGAAATATTGCACATAAAATTATATAAAAAATATCCCAAGACAGCATATGTCTATCTTTTATAGTTGACTCACAATAACACGTGTAACTCCCGATAGCTTAGCAGTTCGGAGAATAAATGTGAATGTAAGTTTGTTTGTTGCGCTTTCACGCGACAACTACTGAACGGATTTGTATGAAATTTTGCACACAGATAGTTTATAACCTGGATTAAAACATAGGATACTTTTTATCCCGGCAGTAAGATTCCATGGGACAATAATCAAACTTCACGCGGGCGAAGCCGCTGGTTTATTCATAAAAGAAAATATTAGTTTTAAAGAATCATGTTTATCTATGATATTTAATTTAAAAACACAATTTGAATATTCAAAAAATATTTACGCCCTAAAAAAACATTCACCTCTGTCTCTATAGTCAGAGGTGAATGTTTTTTTTTAATTATGCATTGACCAGTTTGGACTAAGTATAGATATAGTTATCTGTGGCAATTTTGCTTTCTGCACATGTGTGTAAAAAGCATGAAAAACGCACGTGTGTGAAATACACTGCATTTTGAACCTAATCGTAGTGCGAAAAGAACCAGTTTTCGAGGAAGTGTATTGAAAAAAAAGTAATTCACCATTTTGTGGTGGCGGCCATCTTGGATTTCAATTTTATTATAACGTATAGTGTTCTACGAGTCAAGCCCTTTCATTTGATACCCATATTGAGAGAGTTGTTGAATAAATATTTACTTAATCCGCCATTTTGTGGCGGCGGCCATGTAGGACTGATTTTTATCAAACATAGCTAAGAACACTCCCGATTAATTCACCTATCAAACAAAAACAAACAATATCAAAATCGGTTCATCCGTTCGGGCGCTACGATGCCACAGACACACACACACACACACACATCACTTCAAACTCATAACACCCCGTCGTTTTTGCGTCGGGGGTTAAAAATGAAGTGATGAAAATGATGATGTAATGATTTACATATCGAGTTTCCTCCGTGCCTCGGAAAGCACGTTAAGCCGTTGGTCCCGGCTGTCATTTGTAGATCTTTGACAGTCGTTACGAGTAGTCAGAAGCCGATAGTCTGACATCCAGTCTTATGCAGGGGTATCTTATTACCCAGTTACTGTGTTGTGGTGGTTAGATAAGCAGTCGCTCCATGTAAAATACTGGTATTCAGCTGCATCCGGTTAGACTGGAAGCCGACCCCAACATAGTTGGGAAAAGGCTAGGCAGTTGAAGAATTTGAACTAGCAACATTGTAATTACTACATAGTTGCCAGAACTCTAATTAGCTCTCACATCTTAACGACTAAACAGGTAACTAGGATGGGTCAGGACAGATGGGCCCGAATCGTCACTCAGGGTGCCTGAAGAAAGTCGTCGAGATAGGCCCAAGAAACGCTGACATGACGATTAGGACTCGTTCGTGACTGATTGGGAGAAGGTATAAAATCGAGAGAGCTGGAAAGAAATGGGAGAGGCCTATTTGCCTAGCAGTCGGAGGATCAGTAAAGAGGAGGATTTGTAATAAATTAAGCGATTGTTTTTTACAAATCTGGCTATCAATTAGACCATGACCTGAGAAAGGAAATAAATAGGATACTTTTTATCTCGGTATTAAGTGCCACGGTTAGGTGGTACATGCCTCTGGGATGATTTCCGACCAGCACTCGGGAGAAACTACGGAAAAAATGTAGTAGGTATTTTGATAATTTAGGTACTTATATGCCGTCACAGACACCATCTTATCATGCCTCTTATATATGTTTATTATTTACAGTTACTAGTCTACAAAAAAAATAGAATAGAGATTTACGCAACCGTCACTGTGGTCTGCCCTAGTTTCACCCCAACATTATGCAAAGCGTGCCTTTAGGTCGTGCTTTAGCACTTATTATGACTCTCTTCAAGCAAAAACTTTTTTAAAACAGTTTCCATAGGAGGAGAGCTCGTAAAGGGTCGGTAGGTGCCCATGTCAATCTACAATGAATCTTTTTGAAAAGCACATCTTTGGGACTCATGATAAATAATACGTTATTTTTCCATCATTCATTGATCATCATTTCAGCCGAAAGACGTCCACTGCTGGACATAAGTAGGCCTCTCCCAAGTGTCGCCACAATGACCGGTTCCGTGCGACTCGCATCCAACGGATTCCCGGAACCTTCACCAGGTCATCATTCCACCTAGTGGGAGTTCTTCCAACGCAATGTCATCCGGTTCGCGGTAGCCACTCCAGAACTTTTATTTTTCCATAAGACGAACCTATACCTACCCGTATCGCAGATAAGACACACACAGCAAATAATTGAATGTGATTTTGGCTATTTAGATCACATCTCATTAATTTATCAGTACTACAGCACAATAGACGATTTCTGCTCTTTGACCGAATAGTGTTCGAATCTTGGTCTAAAACCACAATCAGACTTAAAGAACCATTTGTCAATTTTGGCATAATTATAATTACGAGGAAATAACACTCACTCTGTTATTTGACTACACCGCAAAAGTCGGACATAATTCCAATAATAAATCTCCACAAAATCCGGTCCTGTCCACCAGTCATGATTCGACAGACCCTCAATAACATAATGACCCGTCGTCCAACGAGGCGCCAACATTCGGCTTTCGGCTTTCGGCCCGGACCAAATAACATGTAATTTAACCAAACCACAGACAGACAATCACGCTGCCATTTCACGTTACCAATTAGAAAAGCTAATTCTTTGCGGCGATCTCCAAATTACAGATGTTGGACGAAAATCGGTCGCTTAATCAGCACTCGCGTGATGTTGGCCCAACCCATTCATCAGGAGTTATTAAGGCGAGAATTTGGCAAATTTTTGTGTCAAACATTTGACGAATGGTTTCGTGAACAATTTGAGCGTCTTAAGTTTTGTGGATATTGGCGCCAAGTTGGTGTTGGCGCCGGAAGAAGGTAATAATTAGTACCTGAGATCTTTGTGTATTTAAAAAGTCATTTCGGTGCCTTCTTGGGTGGTAGAATTTATGAATGAATGTGGTTTTTTGAGTTCATTGTTTCGTGTTTTGTGTAGCTAATTATGAGTGTAGGCGTCAGTAAAACGATATAACACCATTGTTTAACTAACCATGGTCTTTTGAAGAGTTTATGGTGGTAGTACCTTTGTTTACGACCAATGTAAGAAAACAATTTTTGAAATTTTAAAAGGATTATCTACTCCGTATTTTTGTAGTTCAATGGCTACGTCTTCTGTTTTCAGTTTTTTTTTAGTTATCTGATAAGTAATTTAGTTATTCGCTTAAAAACTCAAAGCATTCACTGGTTTCCCAAAAACAAAAACAGGTTAATATACTTAAGTCTCGCAAAGTAATATTACGAAGAAAAGCTGGTAATCAGCTCTGCTTTGCTTGACAAACTGTGTGCCATTTGTGAGTTACAAGTCATTGAAAGTTACATAATCCATAACCTCCCATTGCTTTTTAAAACCCTTTTTTTGCGTTACAATTGTAATCCGAGTTGAGTTTATTATTATAATAGTAAATTTATGATTGATCTCTTGAATGTCTGTGGCATAGTCCTATAACTTATACCGATCTATACATACAGCTCATTCATAATATCGCAGACACGAACAATAAATTTAATTAAAGCTCAATGGAGACGCGACTTGTCACCAACATCCCCTTATTGAACTTTCAAACGCTCGCTCGACTTCTATTCAACCGATCGCACCCGACAACGCCCGAACGTCTTCAAACCATTTGAATTTCAAACGAAACGACTCTAAAATCAAAAGCGCCGCGCGGTCGTGACTCGCGGTTACCAATCAGCGATTCCAGCGCTTTTTACGGTGACAAGTGTCCAATTATCGTTGATTGAAATAATAATAGAGGTCTCGGGATCGAAGCGCTTGCAGCATTCGAAATTAGGCGTCGAGCGCTGAAGCGGACTTAGGTATGCTTGATTTTTTGCCGTTCTGCACCCATGAAGAGTTCGGAACGCGAAGTTGACATTTTCGGACGTGGCGGCAAGCCTGTCGGCGGTATCGGCGAATATTTCTGACGTGTTTTGTCCTATTATTTATTCGGGCGGCACTTCTTTTACCGCTAAATCGATTCTCGAGAATTTCGGTGGCCATAGATGGTGGAATTCGTGAATTTCTCTAGCAGAAACCGTTTCTTTTGTCAATCTTAATCATCCGTTGTCGGGAAAGTTGAGAGATTTATGTGATGCACAATTCTATTGTCTTATTCTGCTTTAAAATATATGATTGTTTTAAAAATAAAGTATATTCTGCGGCGGGTCGCGTCACTTCAATAGAATTTTAAAATACAATGTCGATCTGAATAAGTGTCCTGTGAATCTTTATTGCTTTTCCTTGCAGTGGATTTGTCCCTACAAAGTCTACATAAATTTTAATGGGAGAAATGGTTACTAGTTAAATGCATTTTCTAATGATCCCACGAGCCTTGCAAGGGAAAGAAAGTTGCAAAAGAGGAATTTAGCCGATTTATATCTCAACAAGATCATGCTTTCTGTGATCACATAATAACCATTTCTTACGAAAAGTCTTTTTAACGTACACAGAACACTCAAAGTCAACCACTCTATTGTCCAATTATTTATTTACATACACTCCATACTCAATTGCATCTAAATCTAACCCTATCCATTTCACCTCCAAAAATAGTCCCCTCTGCGTCATCAAAATATTCAAATTATCAGCTCCACAATCGCTCCCGTATTGATTGATGCGAATCGTCTCGGTTTATCCGACGCTGATGCAAATCATTGCATGCATATTTCATAGCGTCGCCGTCGCTGAGCGGTAAATGGAACTCTAATTAGACCGCCCGCATTGTAGGGTTATAATTCTATTGTAAAGATACAGGCGAATGTTCTTTGTTAAGTTGAAGATTGTTTATTGTATGTATATATTTTTTTATAAACTTCCGTACCCTACTTGTTCCATTCGGACCAAGTTCTTTTGACTATGATTTCTTACTTTCTTAGGGCTTAATTAATGCAATTAGTCTTTCACTTTCTGGAACGCAAATCATTTAGTACGTCAAAGTTAAACGCAAATCAATCAATGCAATTGGTTGTTGCATATAACGTGCACTTGTGCAGTTGTTTCTCGACCATTCTTCTCCATAGAGAAATTTTGAACTTTTTGAAACCTCAATCTTTTGACCAACTTACTATTTCCTGGAAGTGCCTGTAACGGTTTAAATAAAATGCTATGAAAACTTGTATTGTCAATTACGAGATATCTTCCATGATTGTTCATTGTTTTATAATATCCCGTAAGTGACAATATAAGTTTAGTTTTAAACCGTAAAATCTTAAAACAGTGTTTAAAATACTATTTTATTTGAGTTTCAGACAATTCGGTATGTAAAGTATTTTTCAGGTATTTTTTTTACATTTTTATTTCGTAAAACATTTAATTTTAAGCAACTAATTTTAAGCTTTTTTTTTTCCAAGTTACAGTTTCTTTTTTATTATTTTTTAAAGTATTATTCGTGATGACGTCATTTCATAGCCTGAATAGCTTTAAGTCTTTGCCACGTTTTCAGTACATACAAAAAACACTAAATAACTTCAAAGTTGACATTGATGACAGTTGACGCTTGACAGATACGTGTTTTTATTTTGTTGTGAAATGTGAATGCTGTGATCGTGACTGTGATGTGAACTTTTTGTTTGAGTTTCTTTTCCTACGATTTTTAGCAAATTTTAATTTCTATCCATTATCCGTGCTGCGTATCCGTGCAATGAATCTGTCATCGACAACTATGCTAAATGCTTCGTACCGTCATGTAAAAACACTACAACAAATAGCCGACACAAATTGTTTGTAAATGTGAAAGAAACGCTAAAAAAGAAGTGGTGCAAGGAAGTAAATATGGAATACAAGCCTGGGCGTCGTCTTTTTTGTTGCGAAGATCATTTGAACGCGAAATTATCAGCGCGCGATGCATTCAAATAAATAACACAGTAACTAGCATTGACAGTTTTGATTTGACACTGACGGTATGACAAACAAAAGTATTTTTTTTTAATTTATCTTGAAAAGCACGAAGGAAGTAGTCTATTCAGGCTACGTTATGTCGTCATTTAGAGGTCAAATGAAAGTCAAATGATTACAAGTATTATTGTGAAAATAAACACAATCTTGTGATATAGAAAGCTAAAAATAGAAAAATAAGGCATAAGACCCTAAAATCTCCAAATGGTTTTGGAATCAGCGTAGGTTAATTTTTACTTTACATACCGAATTGTCAGTGTTCTCCGTAATATTCAACCGTGTTTAAACATATTTTTATTAAACTTACCATTTTGACCACGTTGAACTCTTTTAACTACCCACGGCTGACGAGTGCGAGCGACATGAAACGAGTGACGTATGCAGGTGCTGAATGATTGGCAGCATTTGCAGCGCTTCACACATTTCTTTCAGCACTGCTTGACGGCGTTTCAACGTTCCGCCGCGGACGCAAATGGCACGGGCGTTTTACGTATGTCAGTACGCTGCTACGCGGTGTTAGTATTTCGAACGTTTAATTTTATGACGTTGCCTGTGATTTGGGTAAAGAACAAAAATTGTAACGTGCATACTTTGATGCAGGAGGAGCTTGTGGCTATCTTTAGGTTAAGCCGTGCTTGCCTAGGTTGATCTCTGGATGGGTGACCACCCTTACATACCGAGTTTCTTCCGTGCCTCGGAAAACACGTAAAGCTGTTGGTCCTGGCTGTCATTTGTCCATCTTTGGCAGTCGTTACAGGTAGTCAGTAGCCCAAAAAGTCTGACAACCATTATTACCAAGTTGTACCGTATTACCAACTGGGTTGTGGAGGCCAGATAAGCAGTCGCTCCCTGTAAAATACTGGTATTCAGGTGCATCCGGTGAGACTGGAAGCCGACCACAACACCCCAACATAGTTGAAAAAGGCTAGCAGATAATGATACTTTGATGCCGATTAAATTTTGTATCGGTAGCCTAGTCTTGTAGGTGGAGTTCCACAAAACTTTCAAGTTTTAAAGCCTTTGTTACAATTTTTCCTCTATATTGAAGTGACTAAAGAAGAAGAGAGGAGAAGTGAGTGAGATCTTTATTCCTAAGTAGAAACTCAAACATTGAGATCATTTAACTGTTTTTTAGGGTTCCGTAGCCAAATGGCAAAAAACGGAACCCTTATAGTTTCGCCATGTCTGTCTGTCTGTCTGTCTGTCTGTCCGCGGATAATCTCAGTGACCGTTAGCACCAGAAAGCTGAAATTTGGTACCAATATGTATATCAATCATGCCGACAAAGTGCAAAAATAAAAATTAAAAAAAACATTTTTATTAGGGTACCTCCCCCAGACGTAAAGTGGGGAGCGATTTTTTTTTTAATTTTGACCCTGACGTGTGATATATTGTTGGATAGGTATTTAAAAATGAATAGAGGTTTTCTAAAATCATTTTTTGATAATATTAATATTTTAGGAAATAATCGCTCCGAAAGTCAAAAACAATGTGTCCCCCCCCCCTCTAACTTTTGAACCATAAGTTTAAAAAATATGAAAAAAATCACAGAAGTAGACCTTTATATGAACTTTCTGGGAAAATTATTTTCAACTTGATGAGTTGAATAGTTTTTGAGTTATATAGCACTTTTTCAAAAAAACGCAAATGATAACTTTGTTTTTCATACAAATACTATGAAAAACAAAGTTATTTTTGCTGACGAAAAATGTTGGTATTTTTAATGGTCTGGGAAGCTACGGAACCCTACAGTGAGCGTGGCCCGACACGCTCTTGGCCGGTTTTTTTTTAATGTGGTCCTGATGAGTTCAGTTCCAGGGTCGGGCAAGAGTGTCATTCGAAATTTCTCAGCAGTAACCACGAAGTCTGAATTTGCGTCCGGTTGATGATTATAGGCTTCCCCCTATTCTATGGGACTCAAACACAACTGGGGGTGTAGGTACTCGTACTAGTAGATAGGTACCGCCTTACCGTTCGGGGATGACAGGCGTGATGTTAATGCATGAAAAGTCAGACAGTATTTTGCACTGCAACATGTTAAATGGTTCCTCTGCGGATATAAAACTAAACACGTCTTAAGGGGCCGGCGGAGCATGCGTCGTTCATACAAACGTAATACCAAAATAATTTGTAAATCATACATATTCTTAAGGTAGTGTGTATTTATTTCGATTGAATTACAGAATATCTATGTTCCCAAATAAATATTTTGAAAGGACAATGATATAAAGACGAGATATGAGGAATTTAAAATTTCTATAGAAAACTTATTTTTATCATAACTCTTGTTTAAATCACTGTCCATTCAAAATGTATATCTGGGAACCTAGATATTCTGTGATCCAATCGAAATAAATAGACACTACTTTAAGAATATGTTTTATTTACAAATTATTTTGGTATTACGTTTGTATGAACGACGCATGCTCCGCAGGCGTCTTAAGCATGACAACAGTACAAAAAATTACAAATCTATTTAGTTCGTAAGGTAGAGTATTAGAAAATAATGGAAATATATTTTTTGTTTTTTTGTAAATCAATGAATATTGACAAAGATTGGGGGCTCGTGACGTCAGAACGCGCTAAAAATTATACCAAGGCGTGACGTATTGAGAATTTTAAAAACGTCGTGTAGGGGCTCTTGCTTGATATAACACTTGATTGTTTCGATGGAAGACAAAATGTTCTTGTTGACGTCTTGATAAAGTAATAATTGCTTATTACCAAGGTGTTTACAGTAAAACGGCCGAATGTGTACTCAATTATATTTCAATGATATTCACATTACAATAACTATAAATGCTTATGCTAACGAATTAATAAAATGCTATGTAATCATACATATTCCCGGACGAGATATAGGGAGGATGAGGAGGAACTTAATTTACAAAAATAATTTTATAATACTTGAAAATGCAAACAAGTTATAAAACTTAGTTTTTTGAATCTAGGGGGACGTTCCTATATGTACGCGAGGGTTACGGGGATGATGGACGCGCACGCTGTCCAAGTGTCCACTTGTTTCGCTGCTGCGGGGCGGCGCGGCTGGCAATGTTCTTGATTCCTCAGCGACTGACGGAGACGGTGATGATGGAACTCGCCATCTACATCTTGTGCGGCGAGTTATAATTATTATGATTGCGATGCACCCTATTCCATACAAAGTGTAGATCATAACGTAGTGATGAATATCGTGATTGGATAGGTCATCAGGTAACATCACTTCAGCCTTTTTCAAAGACTGTATGCTTTTGTCTACTTCACCGATTTCTTGTTCTAAATCTTCAGTTTTGTTATCCAAAACTAGTTTAGGTATGCTGATATTTATGATGTGGTTGATAGGGGCAATCACTGGTGCATACAGGTCTGGTTTGATCTCGAGTTCACTTGAGTAAGGCTTGTGGGAATACAACGTAAAGTTGCTTGTCTTGAGAATACATCCTTGACCTAGGTTAATTAGTCCGGATTGTGTCAGCTGGTGTGCGGTAACTTGATCGCCGCATATGGTTCGAACTTGACACTTATCACAACAAAAGTAGAAATAACTATTCAGCGTGTAGGTTTCTTGCCAATTATCTTTACACGAACTTAAAATAGTTTTACAGTCCGAATTTTCTGTTTCACAGAAGTTTTTGTCCCCTTTGATTTGGTAAATGGGTCTGAGGATGTGGCAGTAATATACTTCGGAAACAGTTGTGCACGATCTTAGGTCTTCTTCCGACATGTCAATGTAGGTATCTTTCTTCATGTTTATGGAGATGTACTTAGATACTGAGAGGATGCTGACCATGTCATTTCGGCCTGTTGTTTTAGGGATAGGAATTATTTTGAAAATCTCATATGAATCTCGACTGATAAGAGGTATTTTCATTTCAAAAATGATAATGTCTTCCAGAAGTCTTGTTTTTATTTCTAGAAGATCGTATATCTTCCTAAGGTCCGAGTGTACCTATGTTGTCAATCGGTAGAGAGACGTCCTTCGGTAACTTGCTAGAAATAGTGCTTAGCTCGTCGATGAGTTGTTCAGGTGTTATCAAGTGTAAGTTGAAACGACCATTGTAAATATCCGTGACGGCATCTAATAGCATATTTTGTATGCACTTCAAATTGTACATCATGTTACTTGCTATAAGAACTCCCATGTTGAAGTCATTAATAACACTGTTTGCTTGGACGTTGTTTTTCAGTTCTCCTACTGCCTCGTCTAGCTTGTTCATGTGACGATTTATCAGTTTGAGTTGTTGATTCATGTCATGCTCTGTACGCTGTAGAAGGTTGTTTTCTGCTTCCATGAGCGAAGTCTGATTTCTCCAAAGAGAAACTATGTGCTTCTCGTTCTCTCGGATGAGAGAAATATCCTTTCTATATTTTTCCGCGAAACTTTCATCGAGCACTCCAAACAGGCTGTTTGCGATGTATCCCACGCCGTTGATAAGGCCTCGGCGCTGACGCAGTGTCCCAAGTCGCGTGCCAGAATGCTGACTTAGTAGTACTTGGTTGTAGTGCTCAAGTTCCGAGAACGCGTGACGTAGTTGGAGTACGATTACGTCACAGTGAACTTGATCTTGTATGGTATCACATGTTTGTTTGAGAGATTGAATGTATTTATTGAATGTTGTAGTCGATTGCCAATATGAATCCATGCTGTAGTAAACTACAAGTTTCCAATCATCTCTGATTAGCATCATGTTTGACACTTTGTCAAAGTACAAACTTTGGTTTGTTTGGAATGGAGTTATTTTCATGTTGCATTCTGAACTTGTGATGAACGTGAAGAATAACATCAGCGTAGTGACCAAGGTTGTGAAATTAAACTTGCTGTTCGTTGACCTCCTTGTTGCGGGTTCTTTATCTTGTTGCTGGTCAACTTCTTGCTGTTTTTCTCGTGCCTTGTCGCACTGTGAGGCAACTTCTTTGTGTTCTAAAAGTACGGATACTTTTATGACAGGACGTTTCATTGTGCCGCCCTTTGTTTTTAAGGTCACGACACGCACGTGGCCGTCCTTGCCTGGATGTAGTTCTACGACCCTTCGCATCATCCACTTGCCGGCTGGTAGGTTGTCGTCGTGGATAAGAACAATATCGTCCAACTTGATTTGGTGTTACGTAACAAAAGAAAAATTACGGGTAAAATATTTTTAATATCTAAATCACGGACTAATTAGATTTTTTTTTGGCGTCTACTCTATTCTCAGCTATTTTAGCTACCAAGACACAATAAAACATTCACCGAAGGCACTGCAATATCTCTTTCTCAAGTCTCAAGTCTCACAAGTTTCTAATCACGCGTCAAACGTTTTTCTCGCCGGATCGACGGCGTGTCATCGCGCCGGGTGACGTGTCCGGCGCGACTTGCGACTTTTTTGCGACACAACGCGATGCGCATTTATTTGCAAATGGAGTTGAACTGAAATATTCGTCGCCAACGCGAGTGGAATTATGATGCGAGCTTGAAAAGGAATTTGGGTGGGAAATGCCTTGAATGAATAGTCTGGACTCTAGATGTGTTTTTATTGAGAGTGGCCATTGCAGATAAATTTCATTGGCATAGGCATACAAAATTCAGTCTATACCTAATGCTACACAGCTACATGCATTAGCCGCTGTGCGGGGGAGGGCCAGTGGCGTGCAGTGGTTCTCCACGGAGGGTAGGCTAACGAGTTACCTTATGGTAAGACTGTCGGGCTGTTGGGCTTCCAAGGCGATTCTTACACGACAACACTCGTTCGCAGGGTCAAGTGGAGGTATCAAAACTTTTGAGCGGGATGCCGCGCGCCGCGCACTCCTTGCAGATGCGCGTGTAAGGCATCTAAGTATTTCAAAGAAGGCAATGCAAAGTGAGATCCGCTTCAACGCCCGCACTCTCGATGTTTTCCTTCGCCGTATCGAGAGTAGCAGTGATGAATATTACACAAAGTAATGCACCTGTCTGGGTTCGGAACCCACGACTTACTGTTCGTAAGTCGGGGCTGCCACTACTGCTCTACCACCCATACTACCAGTAAAAGCGAAGCAGCAACCAGCATAACTTTCAGATTACAAATTTATTTAGCGACGTTCTATTCTGGACTAAATTTGCTTCTCAGTAAGGTTAATAAGATTTATTTTGACTTAACCCCGAGCTTTGAGTTCCGCGTCTCCGTTGGGATTGTTATTAAACTTTGAATCTTATGTACTCTATGCCGGTGATGCGGCTGTCTGCTTTAGAGAGGCAATCAATTTATCCTCCCATCGAAACAAAACTAAAAAAACGTCCATTAACAAACCTCCGCTATAATACTTACAAAACAATAAACACGCACATTAACGTATATCCAAACATCTTGTCTTATACGTAAAGCGAAACACTTGAAGATCAAAGAGTGCGCTGGCGCAGGAAACTCGCAATCGTGTATCAGTGATACAGAACGCCTTTCAGTACCACTTGAGGGTTAAGTGGGTTAAAAAATGACGTCATTGATTCTGTATGGTATCATAGAGAGATTGGAGACCGCCAGTACAGCAGCATGGCTGAAATAAACGCTATGATGATATAAAGCACATGTGTGAAAGCGCAAATTGAGATGCCGCTGTCCATCAGGGGTCTTTGAAAGGTTGAGCTGATTGGAGGTGTGTCAGAGTGTTGTGAGTTCAATTCCTCCTATTGCACTATTGAGGTAAAGGCTGTCTTTGTGAAAACAGAACGGAATATGTCAACAGACATTGCCTATAAAAATAAAAATGAACGCGTCGGGAACTTTTTCATAGTAGGTATTTAGGAGGATCACATAAGTACAATGCAGGTTGGAAGATGTCACATGTCTTGGAATTTTTAGTTTCGTAACAACGTTTTCGTTCCCCGTTTTGACAGCAGTGGTGATAAAATAATTTTAAAGATTTTCTTTTGCCTGTCTTTGTTCCATCCATAATTTGAAACTGTTTCCTCTGTTCCATCTCTTCTCACAGCTATCTTCAGAAATGCACTGAAAGAGAAGCCAGCTTCGCACGATAAACGCTTGGAACATTAAGCTTTTTGTAATAAAAAAAACGAACATAATTATAGAATCATAATTGTATCCAATAACGATGTTTTCTCCGCCGCGCTTATCTAAATGATCAATACAATATTAGCTCTACACTCCTATCCATCAATATCGCAAAAACGCTCCAACGTGCGTTTCATTGTGTGCTAAGTACGCGGCAAACGACCCCTTAAACAACTCCTTATACAACCGAAACCCAACCATATTATCTCACTAGTGCAAGAGTGAATTTTGCTTGTAAATCGTCTGAATTGTAAGTCAATCAATGGGCGGTGGAATTTCCACTTTGAAATTTGAAGTATAGGGTTGGAAATTCAGTGACGTTGTAAATTTACTTAAGGCGAATACTCAACATTTTTGCACAATACGTGGTGAGTGAAAAAGTGATATCAATCATATGAGACGATGATAGACAGCTTGTAGCGAGAGGACGGTTACGCATAGAAGTTAATATGCGCGATTTTTTATAATAAAGACCGTGGGTTCGATGTTTATCGATGTATACAGGAAACGGGTTGATTTATGGCCTTTTAAGGTAGATTTTCATATAGAAACTAACCAGGTGGAAAGTTTCAATGTGTTTTTGTTTCATTATACTATCGGAGTTCTAACAGACAAGTTACAATGCAAAGATGATACCGTTATTTGTTCATATACTTAGGCTTAGTTAAATTAAATTGGTTAGGAAAGTTCACATGAGGCTCGTGGCTACATACCTAATAACAGCCGCTCGGGTCTATCTTTATGTTAAGCTGTGCTTGTCTAGGTTGGTCTGTGGATGGGTGACAACCCTTAAATACCGAGTTTCCTCCGTGCCTCAAAAAGCACGTTAAGTTGTTGGTCCCGGCTGTCATTTGTCAATCTTTGACAGTCGTTACAGGTAGTCATTGGCCTAAAAAGTCTGGCAGCCAGTCTTACCAAGTGGTATCGTATTATTCAGTATTAACTCGGTTGTGGAGCTCAGATAGGCAGTCGCTCCATGTAAAATACAAGTATTCAGCTGCATTCGGTTAGACTGGAAGCCGACCCCAACATAGTTGGGTAAAGGCTAGGCAGATGATGCAGAAAACTTCATTTGCCGTAATCAGCTGTAGGAACTTCTAATTATCGGTTTATTTATAGATTATACGCGACGAGCTTATACCTATCGCGGTTTTGAAGTTCGTTAACTATGTTTGTCACTAATTTACCACACCTTTAAAAGCTGAAAACGTAATAACGCAAAGCTTCTCGACACCCTTAAATATAACAAGAAACTACTATATACAAAATAAATTATTAGTGTCTCTTGTCAGTCACACCTTTTAACGTTAATTCGATCAGCGCCGTCACACCTGCTTGCACCTGTAGCTGTGCTCACCCATGTTCAAATTAAAGCGTGAAGACACATCAGCTGTTCACTGCCTCCGGTGTCTGTCAGAGGCGGGTAAAGGAAGTAACTGAGTTAAGACTTGTAGAGACAGTATATAGACGGTCTTTCAGAAGGTCCAGTGCCCTACTTACGTTGGTAAGATCTCTATAGTAGGTGCGTACCTATGCACATATTTACTGTAACAAACGTTCGAACTTTGTTTAGTACTTGTGACGGAATTGTTGGTTCATTTACAAAAATATATCAAACTAGCACTTCACTCGCGACTTCGTCCGCAAAAAATCGTAACAAACAAGAAATCTAATCTTTCCTCATTACAATTTTAGTTTAGAAATACCCCAGTCTAAATCTCCCATTAAGGATCAGCCATAGACCGTGAACTGGAAGACGATGCGTTGGAAGATCTCCCAATAGGTGGACCGATGACCTGGTGAAGGTTGCGGGAATCCGTTGGATGAGAGTCACAAGGGACCGGTCAATGTGGCGACACTTGGGGGAGGCCTATGTCCAGCAGTCAGCATAACGATATGTTATATTAGCGAAAATATGTGAGTACATTTTTTTAAGTCGCTAGTACAATAAAGTACACATTTTTTCATGAATATGTACCGCATTAAAATTAAGGTAATCATCCATGGTCGTGCTGGGGAGGATGACACGTTATTTTGGTGAGCAAACATAATTATTTTCGACTGAATATCTGATGAAAATATGCCTAAGGCATTGGATACCAATACGTCATCAAGGTGACGGTACTGCTATTACTGCAACAGTTTCTATCGGAATTATATTTAAATGTCCATCACCACAAAGTAAACCTTCGATAAACTAACTATGTAGTGACACAACTTAGCCACTTCACTGAAGTTGCATGTTAAATAATTATTCCTATAGGTAGAAGGCTTGCAACCTGACCTGTATCTGTTACGGTTATTGACGTTAAGCTGTTCTCTTTGCGCTTTCTTTATGGTCATGTCTCACAAATGTCACTATCACTCATCATCATCTACCTAGCCTTTTCCTAAGTATGTTAGAGTCAGCTTCCAGTCTAACCGGATGCAGCTGAATACCGGTATTTTACATTGAGTTACTGCCTATCTGACCTCCACAACCCAGTTAGTACATGGGTTTTACGATACCCCTTGGCAAGCATGGTTGTCAGACATTTCGGGCCACTGACTACCTGTAAATAACGACTGTCAACGATCGTGAAATGACAGCCGGGACCAACAGCTTAACGTCACTATCATTCATAAAGTTATTAATTAAATTGATAATTCAGATACCGCCTCGTTTTTTTATTATCACACTCCGTTGACCAATGATTTTAAAGAGAGGGGCAGCAATCAAATCTTGTACACAAAGTCTGAGTTGGTCCACTATCAAAAATGCATTCAGCAAATACGTAGGCTTTTTTTTGCCATACGCTGGATGAATTCCAATATCAGGCAGTAGGATTAGTTGTTATTGTTTAAGCTTTATTGACCTTGCAATGTTTTTATGTTTGTTTGTAAACTTATCTTGCAACTGAATTTAAAATTCCCCAATCGATTGAGCTGAATTTTTTTACAGACGTTTTGTTGGCTGACAATTCATCGTTAGCTCAGAGACGTCATTCTAAATCCAATATGGAGGACACCCAAAGCTGGCAAACTAGTTATTTTGTTTGCACTCCCATGATAATTATGGGTACCAATAAGTAGGGTTTGCTGAAAAGAAAACAGAAAAAAATACTATACAGGGTATAATTTATTGTTGGGATACGGCTTTTTTTTGGGGTGAAAAATTATGTTTTGTGATAGAACTCGCACTCAAAACATTGTGCTGATGGATGGATTGGATAGTACGGGGGTCGTGGAGGTTTTAAAATATTACAATAAAAACTTGTATTAAAAAAAATACTTACTAGTCAAAAAGTTGTAACTTTGACCCCCAATATCTCCGTAACTAGAAGGTTCCCAGGTATGGTGTAGAACAAAAACATGATCACAATGACAGGCAGAACTAGTGCCTTTCGACTTCACCCTTTATTTAAAAGTTTGTTTTAAAAAAAAAGATTTTGTACTATAAGCTTGCTAAGTAGGTTTGCGACTGTTTCATTATCAGACAGCTGAGTCTTTAAAAGGACATAATTAAGACCAGAACGTCTTAATAAAAATTTAATTACTCTACAAAAATATATATTGATATTCAGCAGCTCCAAAAATACAAGCAAGTTCTCTTAACATTTAATGCTTAAAAATCCGTTATGCATATAAAAACGCGAACGCCAGTAGTTAATTCCCAAAATAATGTGGTCAACATCATTTTTTATCGATGAAAAGTCTTATCGGTATCGACAAAGCGCCGCCGCTGCATGTGTCGACATATCGATAAAACTGTTACTTAAATTTAGAAATTTTAAGATAACTGCCGGCTCTTTTTGAGAGCCTTTTTAATTATGAGACTCGAACTTATCTTTTGAAAGCTCTTTTGTAAGTGTTATCTTTGAGAATTTTTGAGATTTTTTGAATTGATCTTACAGAATAAGGCGCGTGAGGTAGGGTGGCAACGTTGCCTAATTATTTTTTCAAGAATTGTGTTTTTTTTAATTCGTAAATGTTTTTAACATGACAACTTTTGTATCACTCAATCAAAAACTCTGGTTGAATTATTTATAATGAACTCTATTTTATGTAATTTGTACTTGTGAAGCACATTTCCATAAATTCATCACCCACTCTACGTTGAAGGAAAACATCATTACGAAACTGCATGTTCTAGAACCAAACAATTAATGCAAGTCAGACTCACGCACAAAGGTTTCCGTAGCAACAAAAAACTATATTTTTAACGCTCATTCATGTTTCAATTTACACTCAACCGCAAAACTAAATTTGTTTTTGACAATATAAATATACTGCTGCAGTTTCATGAAAAACTCCTACATCTCAGAAACTGAAAGTAAATCTTATTCAAACCAATCTACGTCGAAAGTTCTGTTTAAACTTACAGCTTTTAGATTCATACGGCATTAGAAGGCTGTCATCATCCACTGAATTAAGAAAAAAAAGTATTATGGAAACTCAATGTCATTTTTCAAGAGCTGTCAATAAACACCTTACACAGTTATAACTTAGGTAGCAGATGCTCGGAGATATAGTCTACATAAATAATAATCTTCCACAAACGGAGTATTTTTATGATTTTAATAACATTTTTAAGTGTCTAAATTAGTTTATAGTTTTAATTGCGTTAATTATTTTTTTTTAACATAAGGGTAAGAATGGTGCGACCTTTATGTTATTAAGTCATTATGTTTGGAGTAATTTACTAGTATAATTATTTTTTACCATTCTTTGTGGTAGGCATGGTTAATTATAAAAGGATTATAATTATGTAGTTGCGCATTTACTTGCACAGAAGTTACATATCTGGACGTATTTGTTTCAGATGTTTCTTCTCAAAGTACGACCTCATCTCGATTTAAAACAAGTTACTTTTGCCGTGTAAAAGTGTTTTCTTACAACCAATTAACAAAAATAAGTACCATAACATTAGTATCATTTTAATTTTACCATATTTTTAATACTAAACTTTTTTTTTCATTTAAGCTGAATAACGACCTAATCGACCTACTTACACAGTATATTTCACTACTGTACACGTAGATAAAACATACACATGCCTCACATTAAACGTGGGTAATTTAAAGGCTACCTGTGTAAAGCATCTAATTACACATTTTTTATTTATTAATTATACCAAAAACTAGCTTAATAAAATACAAAAAAATAAAAATGAATTCGTCGACCTTCATCCTTTTTTACAGCGACCATTCATAACCTCTCATGCATATTAAACACAATAAATAATTCTTGACAGTTAACAAGCAAAATAGCGAGCTTTATTGAACATACAATTACGTATAATTATAGTGGTTTCTTATTATTTCCTGTACATTAATCATGTCATGTGTCAAACAAGTTGTTACACCTCTTTTTAACCGACTTTGCAGAAGGGTTTGCTGCCTTGGTTATTCATGCTTGGGTAAACTCAAAAATGCATATTTTCTCATTTGCATATCAGGTTTTTTTAATGTGAGCATATTTTGGGAAGCATAATTATGATAATTTATCTGTTTAATTTAATAATATTAATCGTAAAAAGGTGTCAAAGCAATTATCAAAAGTTGAAAGGTATTAACCGTAATTATATTTACATAAATAACTGGACAGCCTTGTAAACCAATTACGGCTGTTAATATGTAATAGGTTAAATAAAAACAGATCTTATCAATTAAAATCCAATATCATGAATCATTAAATACATGGTTAATATTTAGTCAAGTATAAAAAACAAACTCGATTTACTTAAGTTTTTTCCTTAATAAAACCTAAAGGAACATTTCAATAAGCTTTAATTTAAGTGCACAATAAAATAATTACACTAATTTAAAAGCAACTTATCAACATTAGGCCCATAAAACAATTTTATCATCGTCATCAGCTAGCGTTATTAATGGGACAGTTTCTAAAAGCGTCATGCAATTAGTCACCCTACCAGCAAACCATGTTTTAATACCAAACGGATGTTTTAGGATTATTTTTCGAGCCGTAATTAAGTCGTTTAATGTTAAAACACATTTTAAAACGCTGTAAATAAACGTTATTTACGACAAGTAGCATTTAATACTGCTTTCAGTGTCTGCAAAACATTTGTTTACCGTTTTACTTGAAAGCATTCTGTGGTTTCTTAATTATACTTACAAGGCTCAATATTATTTCTTGGTATTTACAGAAGTTATTGTTTCACCAAATAAGCCCACGCGTGTCATGAGAGATCTTTGTTCTAACAAAATCTGTTAAACCAAATCCAACTCTATCCTATCTCCAGAAAGTTGGAATTAAATTGGTAGTCCAAAATAAATACGTTTAATTTTGAAGGAGTGTTCAAATCATAGGTAAAAAGCAAACAGTAGCTGGCCACCCGCGGATTTTTAAAATGTCAATATGGAGTGTTGAGTGTGTAAACACGATTACCTGGACGCGAGTCTCGTTCCGATCATCGATCATACAAAACTGTGCTCACTATAAAGTGTTTGTGTTCGTTATTGCTTAGAGATGGGGTGTTCGTATTAGAATCCTACCATCGTATTTTTGTATAATGAAGTTTTTTCCATTTATGTTTTTCTTAATTGTTTATTCTATTCGATTTTATAACGAAAGTAGAAAGGAGTTTCCGAGTGCATGAAAGTGTGATCAGATGATCAGTTTCTATTATTTATGAAGAAAATAAAAATTTAAAAGTGTGCATTCTGTTTTCAAAGAATTAACAAATGTGAACTATTAGTACACCCTTTTACTTATTTGATGATCATTCAAATAAGTGGTGTAGGTACTTATTATGACCATGCCATAAATATCTACAAAATCAGACTAGAGAAATCAAACTCAGAATAAAAAAATCGCATTATCGACGTGTCTAACATCCTGTCTAAGACCTCCCATCTCTAATCTTTTCCAACAATAGCGCACAATTATTCACTTGCTCTCAACATGACTGTTGTCACAGCAGAGTAAACAAAACACTCGCTACCGTCGAGCGACCGAGTTGACTCGTTCAAGTGACTGCCGCAGAGTAAACACTCCAGTTTATGTTTGACAGTTGACAGAAATTTTGTCGATGTAATAATCTTCTGGGGCTCTAATATGGCGCTTTGATGGACAATTATATTGAGGAAGATAGAATTATCTCTGCAGGATTATTCATACATAAATTAGTAGAACGAAAGTTGCTCTTTCTGTTCGTCTATCTGTCTGTTACCTTTCCACATGCGGGTGGCTCATGGGGCCTCATGGCAGAACGAATTTCATTTTTCCAAATCAATTTGGCACACAGGTAGAACATTGAACTGCTGGGTATGCGGGATGGTTCGAAACAGATACCGTGGCCCGGAACACAAGGGCGAAGAAAGAACATGAGTAAGTTTTAGACAATAAATGTGTGACACTACCTCTCGCTCCGCTCAGAACTAGAATCGGAGAGGAAATCATCAGACGACCTCCCTCATTTCAAGATTTTGAAAAAAAAAGGTAGAACTTTGAACACTTTTCACCCCAGTAGTAGGTACGTTTTCTTGGTATTATTTCGAAAATACACGCAATCAAAGACGCAGGCATAAGCTAGCTAATTCATTGCAAGTTTCTTCAGGAAAATATAGTAATTTTACACAAGATGGGAGTTAGTTAACACAATTATGTTTTACCAAACCTAGAATACATCCTAGAATTTCTGTTACTCTACGCCTACTAGAATTTCTGTTCCTCTAAATATCATATTCTATCTGAGTCATCTCTGCATTCCCTTGACAAAAGACCCATATCTCCTTGCCTCCATATTGACAGCTTGGATATCGAGTTCCAGTAGAAAATACAATAGCCCATACAATAGTATGCATTAGACATACAATAGCCCTTTTATACAAAGCCTAGATCCTTCTATGTCCTGGATTGAGGGGTGTGAATAGAAGCTGGTGTGGTTTATATATACCTTTTGTAATAATAAGTAGGCGGTTAGGTGTATGAAGAGTAATTATCTTGGTAACATGGTTTAAGAAACAGGACGAGGCGTTGAAAATACGTAAGTAAGTTTTTTGTTATGTAGAGTAGCTCGTGTACTCACTGATAAGTTATTGTGTGGTGTTCGGGGTATTATTTGAACGCTACAGTGCATTGTTATCTTCGGGGAAAAGTAATTTGTTTGGCTTGTTTGTACTAGTTTGGCGCCCGAACGTAGCGAGGGTGCCAACAGTTCGAGAGAATAATTTGACAGCTGTCAGTTCAAAGCGATTCTCCCTAGAGCTGAAAAGTATTACTTTCAAGGTACCTTGTAAGTGTAATAAATAATTGATCTTAAATGAAAACGACTATCAATGTATAATTATTTAAAACTAGCACCACCGCACTCTTAAAGCATAAACTTATTATACCAATCAGCCTTTAAAGGGTTTTAAAAGACTACACTTGTTATCCCCATCATTGCGATATTTTTTTTTAGTTACAGAGATATTAGGGTCAATGTTCCATGTTTTCCACAAGTTTTTTTTAAATAGGTGCATGGTTTTAATGTAAGAATTTTACTTTGAACACCTCCACGGCTGCCATACTATAAAATCAATCCAAGCACGATGATTTGAGTGCGTTACATTGAGTGGTACCGTAAAACGTAAACGTAAAAAGTAATTTCCCAGTAATATTTTTTGCGTAAAGTTACCTAGTTTGATGTACAGAATGCTTGGTTAACGGCTTCGTGATGAGGCTGTTTACACCCTGTATAGACACTGTGCACTGATCAAACAAAGACATTGATCCAACGGTGGCCTCTCATTACTCCGGAGGCTAGGAGGCAGTAATCAATCATCTTTACAATGATGGAGATCCGAATCATCAGTAATTTTAACAGAATTGACGCAAAAAAATCCAAGAAAAAATTAATCATATAGCGAAGTAGGATGGCTGGGTGGGCTTGGTTTACATGGAGGATTTATTCAAGAACAGAAGTAATTGAATTTTTGATCAATCGTCTACTGCCTCATCAATGATGATTTCTAAATAAAAACGCGCGTTGTTTGTAGTTTCCTCTATCTATAAAAATCTATAAAAATCATACACTGCCAACGCGGTTTAGTTAGTGGTAGTAATTATTATAGAATTTTAGAAAACCATAAAAATGAAGGTATTTCCCAGACTTTTTATTAATCTACTGAAAGGCAAAGAATTATACCTCTTCTTACCCAGAGAAGGTGAGCGTTACTCACTACGCTAGTATCTCTCGCCATGTTGAATGAATACTAGTTTACATAATATAAATAGCTTCTTACATTACTGCTGGGACCATTTCTCTGTGAGAGACAGTGTTACACTGGCCCAGTGCGTGTCTACAAACATTTAAACTCACAAACCGCCAGACCCGGGACTACTACTAAACCATACAAATATTAGTTTCGTGCGTGAATCGAACTCGCAACACACAGCACATCAGCCAATCGCTCAACCACTGCGCCAACAACCACAGTTTTATTCCCCTTTTCAATCCGTGCTTACAAATGCCAGTCCCGGTCCCAGACTTCCCACGTTGGGAAAAGCCAGATTTTCCCTTACACCCTGACCAGGTCGTCAGTCCTTACAGCTTTAGGCCTGCGGACGCTCCTAAAACCAACAACCTGACATACGGCCTGATAAAGCCGGACAGTAACAGGCTTTTTGGCCTCTTATCCGGCCAAATTTGACTGCGTCCGGCTTTTGTTAGGCTTTTTATAGGGTGTAAAACACCTCTTAACGCAGCCGAAAGGCACTTATTCTCCCCGTCATTGTGATCATTTTTTTGTTCTACACCATACTTGGGAACTTTGTAATTACGAAGATATTCAAGTCAAAGTTCCGAAATTCAGATTTTTAGAGATGGCAACGCTAGGTGGGGTCTTTATTCAACACCTTTGGATTAACCGTCTTTGTGATTTGGTTCTAGAGGTATGGCTTGCAGATGAAAATCAGTGCATGTCTCAAAATGCCACGCAGTGTTGGCTCCATATAACCCAAGCTCTACCAATTACAATGGCCAGGCGGAACAAAGAGCGGGCCACTTACGAGCTGTTTTTTGATTACCCATTAACCCGACAAACGTTGTAATGGCCACCAAATTGTTGCCCTTGCATTATCCTTTAGCCGCAGGGGAGTGGGCAGAATTGGCCGCTAATTGTACGGTAGGTGCGTATCTTGTGACGCCGTTTGGGATAATCATGTCTTAGGTTTAATTTAGGTTGGGATGTTATTATTTTGCGGGCTGTGTGATGTAGGTTTTTGTAACATTACGTCTTATGCCAGCCAAGTGCATGTGAACATTTAAACAGGAAGTTTAAACCGTACTTCTTGCAAGAAGTGATGGTTCGGCCACAGACGATAAAGACATCGTGTGAGGAAGTACTTACTACCAAAATATCTATGGAATCAAGTAAGGCCACATTGAGCTCTTGTATTGCTAAATACCACAAGAGAGTTCCAAACGTATTTTTATTTTTGTATGCAATTTCTGTTGACAAATTCCATTCTGTTTTCACAAGGACAGCCTTAAACTCAATAGTGCAAGAAGAAGAATTGAACTCACAACACTCTGACACATCTCCAATCAGCTCAACCCTTCAAAGACCCCTGATGGACAGAGGCCTCTCAATCTGCTCTTTCACAGATGTGCTTTAAGCACTTCATCATAACGTTTATTTCAGCCATGCCGCTGTACTGGCGGTCTCCTGTCTCTCTATGATACAATATAGAATCAATGACGTCGTTTTTGCCCCACTTAACCCTCAAGTGGTACTGAAACGCGTTCTGTATCACTGATACACGATTGCGAGTTTCCTGCGCCAGCGCACTCTTTGATCTTCAAGTGTTTCGCTTTACGTATAAGACAAAATGTTTGGATATACGTTAATGTGCGTGTTTATTGTTTTGTAAGAGTTATAGCGGAGGTTTGATAATAGACGGTTTTTTTAGTTTTGTTTCGATGGGAGGATTAATTTATTGCCTCTTTAAGGCAGGCAGCCGCATCACCGGCATAGAGTACATAAGGTTCAAAGTTTAATAACAAACCCAACGGAGACTCGGGACTCGGCACTCGGGGGTAAGTCTTATTAATCTTACTGAAAAGTAAATTTTGTCCCGAATAGATAATCTAAATATATATAACTCAAAGGTGACTGACTGACTGACATAGTGATCTATCAACGCACAGCCCAAACCACTGGACGGATCCGGCTGAAATTTGGCATGCAGGTAGATGTTATGACGTAGGCATCAGCTAAGAAAGGATTTTGATCAATTCTACCCCCAAGGGAATAAAATAGGGGATGGAAGTTTATATGAAAGTCCGTCAGTTTTAAAGTTAGGATCTTCTAATTTTGTGTGTAGGCTGACGATTGAAAATTAATTTATACGTGTTTCAGCGTTTTTGATAATTCCAATCCGAAGGCTTAAAAAGGGGATGAAATTGTGTGTGAAAAATCTTTAATTTTCGACGTAAAAAGTACAAAATTTGCTATCTGGGCTTATGATTGGAAGCTAACGCAACGGCTTTATTAGAATTTCAACCCTTGAGGGGTGAAAAAAGACCATCATTTTGTTTTTAATTAAAGTATTTATTTTTGAGTTAATAAATAGTATCAAAGTTAGTAAGTCGTTGGTTTTTTTTTTTATTTCAACCCACAAAGGGAAAAGGGGATGAAGTTTTGCATTGTATTTGTTCATTCGTTCACCAATAACGGCAGCAGGAGAGACCTTTTGCAGCAGTGCAAGTTAATAGTATAGGCCGTACACAAGTTAATAGTACAGGTAGGTACCAATCGTATGGACGCGCACACGTGACTTCGCGGCTGGCAGTACTTACCGTTTTGTAGGGACCTAGGTAAGCCGAAGATTATGGAGTTACGGCAGGGGCAGAAAAAGAAAGTATGTATAGTAGAACAAGATAGAATGAGTAATTGTCGATGTCGTATTTGATACCAACTAGATTTTTTTATTTTGTTGGTTTCTTTTTTTAGGTAGATTTCCTTTTTTTTTTTTAAAAAAATCTACCTATTGGTCTACTTAGGGAGATTTATATGTATACGTATGTTTAAGGGTGACAAGCAAAATTTAGCCACACTCTACAGGTCGCGATTATGAACCGAGTGCCTTCAAACTTGGCCAAAAAATCGAAAAGGTCAAAACTTAGGCTATGTTCGTGAATGGGCGGAATTCGTCCCTGGGGGGCGACGGGGGACGGTTTTTCTAGAACCAGTTTTTTGGCCATAACTTTATCCTATGAAAAAATTTTGTACCGTTTTTCATTTTTATCATTCTGAGTAAAAGTACGGACAACTTTAAAATAAAACTTTTTTGATGCAACCCCTAAATTGGGGAGGGGGTTGAAATTTCCAAAAATTTTGCGAAAAAAAATCATATCTCCGAAACAGTAAACATTTTGAGCGTCGCAAATATTTTTTTTTTTGACAGAAAATTGTTTACTCTACAGTTGTTACCTTTGCAGTTTAGCGATAAAACTTATAGTTTTCGAAATAAAAAATCATTACTAAAAATTTGAGGGCGTTTCCATGCTAAACTCTTATGAGAGGATTTAAAAAGGGTAAATTTCCATTACAGGACAACGATTTTGAAATCATATTTTTTTTTGTAGATTGTACACATAAGTTAACAACTCTATATACAAATTTTCAATAGTCGGACGCTCCAGCACCTTCTCCGAAATCTACCTCCTCCTGCGGCTTGCCGGAGGGATTTTTTTCTAATTCTTCTGCATTTCTGATCTTACTTTTGATGAATGAAGATAAAAATCCAAAATGGCGGCGACGAATATTTTTGGATTTTCCATCATGGTGTCGTTTCCGTGGTTTTTGGTGTCGCTGATAATGAAAATCAGTTCAAAATTGACATGGTAAAAAAAGTTAACAGAAGCAAAACAAAAACAGTCCTCTTTTTTTTTCTTCGGCTTCCCCTGACACAATTTTCACCCTTCGCTGTTAGGTAGAGGTGTATCTAATCCTACACCCACATTTCGCACATTTAGCTTATTTCCATCAACCGGGCACAAAAATACAATAACACTTTGCCCGTCCCGGAAATCGAACCCAGGATCTCATGCTCAGTAGCGCTTGCGACAACTTGACCAACGATGCAGTGAGACTGCATCGTGACCCATCAATATTTTCACGCGAACGAAGTCGCGGGCAACAGCTAGTCACAAAATAAATTAGTTATCTGAAAGTTACACTAGTTGCCTTACTTCGCTTTTACCGGTAGTATGGGTGGGAGAGCAGCAGTGGCCCAGTGGTGGCGGCCCCGACTTACGAACAGTAAGTCGTGGGTTCCGAACCCAGACAGGCGTATTACTTTGTGTAATACGAGTATATTTCATCACCGCTGCTCTCAATACGGTGGAGGAAAACATCGTGAGGAAACCGGCCGGCATATCCTAGAAGCAAAAAATTCGAACACATGTGACATCTACCAATCCGTACTGGGCCTGAGTGGTGGATTTATAGCCCATTCCCTCTCATAGAGATGAGGTCTGTGTCCCAGCAACATTAGGCTGATGACAAAGTAAAAACGAAGCACAAGCAAAATATTAGAGCTTGTTGTTACTGCCGTAATTCTTTCTAAACTGTTTTTAAACAAAGCAAAAAAAGCGACCAAGTGCGAGTCGGACTCGCCCATGAAGGGTTCCGTAGCAGCAAGTAACATAATATAAAAGTTACGATTTATGACGTATTATAAAAACACTACTTACTAGATCTCGTTCAAACCAATTTTCGGTGGAAGCTTATAAGGTAATGTACATCATATAATTATTTTTTTAGTTATATCATTCTCTTATTTTAGAATTAAGTTACAGGGGGGGGGGACACATTTTACCACTTTGGACGTGTCTCTCGCGCAAACTATTCAGTTGAGAAAAAATGATATTAGAAACCTCAATATTATGTTTGAAGACCTATCCATAGATACCCCCCCACACGTATGGGTTGGATGAAAAAAAAATTTTTGAATTTCAGTTCAAAGTATGGGGAACCCAAAGTTCAAAATTTTGTGTGAAAATCTTAATGCGGTTCACAGAATACATCTATTTACCAAATTTCAACAGCATAGTTGTTATAGTTTCGGAAAAAAGTGGCTGTGACATACGGACGGACAGACATACAGACAGACACACATGACGAATCTATAAGGGTTCCGTTTTTTGCCATTTGGCAACGGAACCCTATTAAGCATTTTACCGAATTTTTAAAAAGTACATTTATTTTTTATATTTCTAAAATTTGCTACAACACATTGCAAAATAAAGTTAAAATGGTCTTTTTATTCCGATTGCACATCGAGAGATCTACTTATAATCGTTGTCGGAGCACGTGCGTTCGTTAGCGCGCTATAAATCGAAGTAAGCCGACGACGGCGCATAAATCGCGTCTTTGATCCGACGCGCAGGAGTCGAACCGACGTCCTGTTTGTGCTAATATTGGTACAGTTGCACAACGGGCTTGGGATTGAGAATTAGTGTGGTTCTCGAACATTGAAAAGCTGTTTTATTCGTTTTGTATTTCCTATCTTGTCATTCATTACGGTACCTAGTACCGGACAACACGCGGGCGCGCAGTGAAGCGAATCTCACTTCGTATAGGATTCAATGAATTATGTTGATGCTTAACACGCGTACAAAGCACGACCGCGCGGGCGAGCGGTGCTCACCGCATCACCATGCGGTGCATGGCGCGCGGCACTCCGCCGCAAATGTCTCAGCGCCTCCGCGCAACTTCCGCGGACGAGTGCTGTCGTGTAAGAATCGCCTTGGAAGCTCAACAGCCTGACAGTCTTACCAAAAGGTAACTTTTTAACTATACAGTTACTGGATAGTGGAGTTCGATAAGAACTTACAAAAAGAATAAAACAAATAAATATATGAAAGTCAATCATTTTATTTCCAAGTGCAAACCGGAGCCGGAGCCGGGCTGTGAATTGTGTTGAATGACGTGCTGATTTTTTTATTGACGTTCCTTAATTTGATTAAAGAACAGGGTATACACTTATTATAATAATAGTACTGGCGTAATAATAATAGTAATGGCGTGATCCGACATGACTTACTTACGAGTCCACGAGGAAGCAATGTTGTTCAATGGTATTTAAAAATTCATCTAGCTTCTATTCAAATTTGTTATAAATTGTTGTGTACTTAGTGTTATTGTAAACCTCTAAAAAAATAAACACCTATAATTAACTGGCTGTCTTTAGATCAAATAATTATAATCAATTTGGTCGAAGACATTAGCTTAGTATTTATCAACATGAATTTCTTTTCCTGGTTCACGTCGAGTTTTCTTTTCTTCTTCCAGATCTTTCTTTAGTGTACAGCATAGTCTGAAATAAACAATAATAATATATTGTAAGTAGTCTAATCTTAACATATTTTAGTTTTCTTAATTTGAAATGTATCTGTCGCAGCCAATTCGTTTATCACATAAGACGCCGCAAAACTTAAAAGTTATCCTTGCCTGTTCATGCAATCTAGAGAATATTTAGAGAGGTTATGCCTGCGCGGCCTATAATTAATTTGAGTAAAAATAATTTAAAAATGTTTAAAATGTACATTAAAATGCATAATGTTTTTTATAAGTTTACTGATTGATTAATTATATTATTTGTACACTATTACTTTTATGATACTGTTAATTGTAATAATTTTATTTATTTTTTTGTTATTTATTATTTGGTGTGAAATAAAAGGCTTTTTTATTTTTTATTTTATTTATTTATTTTATTATGCCTGCACGGAACCCAAAAAGTCTGACAACCAGTCTTACCAAGTGCTATCCAGTACTAACTGGGTTGTGGAGGTCAGATATGAATTATAAATAAATAAATATTGCTGGACATTGCACACAGCGCCATCTAGTACCTACACTAAGTAACGAGGCTTAAGTCGTGTACACCAGATAGTTTATACACAACATGATGTTTATAGAAGACTTGATCCTGAAGAATTATCACATATCTCTTGATTTTTTTATTTGAAATCAAAACTAGTTACAAATTAAAAGTTTTGTTTGATCTGCAAAGAAGGTTTAAAAAAGGCCGTAAAACACCTCTTAACTAAACTTTTCTTTTTGTTCTACTCCGTACCAGGGCCTCGATTCTGCTATTACAAGAGTGTCAGAGTATTCGATCATTGATTTCATAATGATCAAGTTCTGTCAAATTTTGACAAGTTTGTTAATTCTACTATCATAATGGCGCCATTATGACTTCTCAATGAACAACCACTGACACTCCATTGAAAGAAATGTCATAGAATATTAGTCTCGTACATGAAATCTGGCATGAATAAATGTTCGCAATTAGTAGTAGATTTCGAAAACCATTTGTACCAAGGGTTTTATAATAATGACAATACGAAAATGCCATTAAAACACAATTTTATTACGAGACCATTGACCGACCATTGTGAATTTAGCAGATTACGAACTTTAAGCAAAATGACAATGGGATGAGAATGGAACCGCGTTGGAGTGACGAATTTATTAAAATAGCAGCATTAGGCCCCTGGGAACTTTTTAGTTACGGAAATATTATATAGTTCAAACTTTTAGACCAGTTTTTTTTTATAGTTTTTATCATAATATTTTTACTTTAAACACTTCTACGACCCCCGTACTATTCAATCCATTTATCAGCTCAATGTGTTCTACCACAAAACATGATTTTTCAACCCAAAAAAAGGCGTTTGTCAGCAATAATTTTTGCTTTATAATTTTGGCTTCGTGATGAGGTGGTTTACACCCTGTATAAAAAGATTACCTTAAAGAGAGGAAGTAAAAAATCTCAATGAGGCTCAAGAACGAAAACCCGAGGAACAATCCCAAGAGACCTCCGCATTGGGCGACGAAGTCGATCAGCCCGAACAGCTCCGATCGACGCATCGACAGGAACCTGGGTTTCTTGAAGTACATCTCTAGCTTGGAGAAATTAAGCCTGAATAAAAAAAAACATTATAGAAAGGAATAGAATAAAATAGAAGCTTCGTTGGTCTTAAGTGGTTGTTAGCGCCATTCTGGTCTGCACATGAGGTCCTTGGTTCAATTCCCAGTACGAGAAGTGTTACATGTTTTTTCCATCAGCAATTTCTCTTGTGTCTCAATGTTTCTTCGATATCTGCCCAGTTGATGGGATTTAAAAACATAACTAGCGAAATGTAGGTGAACTATGAGGTACCTACTACACCTTTGCCAAATCCTCTCATAGACCTCCTCTTTCTTTTGTGTACATTCCCTTTGACCCAACCGCCCGTAGGCCACAAAAGGATTAAAATAATTAAAAATTGTTCTCGAAACATTCAAACACAGTTTTTGCTAGTTATGGGCAGTATCCTTGCGAACTTGCGAAGTACTAGGCGGGCATGAATCCATGAAGGTATTTATTACTGGAATACCGTACTTATACCCAGAATTATTAAAATGCATATTAATAATTCTTTGTATAAGTACTTAATATAGTACCTTCAGCTCATGCCAGCCTGGTAGATTTTGATGTGTCATATTGTATGGTTCACTGGCAACACACGGAAACTTTTGATCCCGTTTGTCGCCAGATACAATATACAAGACATCAGAGCTGTCGTACAGCTGGATGGATCAAAATGTCTTTTATTTCCCACTGACATCATTCAGGTTAATTTCACTCCTTAATTTTTCTCGAAAATCTCGATCTCAAGGTAGTGTAGTGGGGCCAACGAAACGATGTTTTTTCCCGCTGACCTCACAGCTGTGGGAATAAATTCTGTAACAATTCCCGAAAGCATGCGTGTGTCACGTGTCCAGATGTTTCCGCGACTTGACACGATAACGTCAACCCAAGCAGCTTTTAAACGGCCCTGGTTTTTCGGCTTAACCTACCAATATTCTACCAATTTATTTGCTTACCCTTTAAACTGATCATCCTCACTGTTATAAGCTTTGAAAAAGGTTCTAATAAA
Organism: Xestia ashworthii; assembly: GCA_950022955.1. Taxonomy (NCBI): domain Eukaryota; kingdom Metazoa; phylum Arthropoda; class Insecta; order Lepidoptera; family Noctuidae; genus Xestia; species Xestia ashworthii. The sequence continues at coordinate 1,907,273 of OX465557.1, forward strand.
TCGCTTCAGATTGTAATCTGTCTTCAATATTTCCGCTTCATAATCCACACTATTACAGGCTGGTAGGCAATGGCATTTAAAACCACCTTCTTTGCTTAATTCTTGTTTTAACATTTCCCCTGGATTTAACGTAAAAAATCCTGCTTAGTGTGGGGCTCCTCTTAGAAAAGGAGTAAAATAAAAAAAATGAACTAAAGGTTTAATAAGAAAAAGATTTGTTTTTACTTACTTCTTGCATCTGATATACATTTTTGATTAAGCTCCGTACAAATTCTTTGACTGCTTGAACCTTAAACAAAATGCAGAAATCAGTATCGTTGTACAAAACAGAGCAACACCTAACATTCATAGAATCAACAGTGGACTTGTAAAATATTGGACATTTTTTGGATATTGATTTACGTAACAAAAGAAAATATACGGGCCAAATTTTTTTTTAATAATCTACTTGACGGACTAATAAGATTTTTTTTTGTAGTTAGCCGTACAAGTGCAACACAGTTTTCAAATATTCACATCCGAGAGAGTTTTCTTGGTGATTTTATTTTAACTACATTTATGATCCTCTGGTGTACACACTATAAATTATCATGTCTTTAGTATATCCGGTATTCGATAACTTATGCTGAATTGCTGATGTATAGAAGATATACGCTCGGAGTTTCCTTGCGTGATCGAATCAGAAATGAAGACATCCGCAAGAGAACCAAGGTCACCGACGTAGCCCGAAGAATTGCTAAACTTAAGTGGCAGTGGGCAGGGCACATTGATCGCAGAACGGATGGCCGTTGGGGCCGAAAAGTTCTGGAGTGGCGACCGCGAACCGGAATGAGCGTTGGAAGGCCTCCCACTAGGTGGACCGATGACCTGGTGAAGGTTGCGGGAATCCGGTGGATGCGAGTCGCAAGGGACCGGTCAATGTGGCGACACTTGGGGGAGGCCTATGTCCAGCAGTGGACGTCTTTCGGCTGAGATGATGATGATGATGATGATGAGAAGATATAAATACTTACATGGCATGTGGAATTGAACACATTTACAATTTTGTTCAGTTATGTTGGACAAGCATTCTATCCTACAATTGTTCGCTGTATATAGCTTGAAATACTTCAGAAATCGCTCATCAGGGAAATAGCATTGACGTCTAAAACCAAACAGAAATAGAGAACATTTATGGGGATATACATAAATGTACCACACACGGCATACACGTTGTAGACGTAACTGGTCAATGTATTTTAAGGTAGTTATTTAGTTGACAAGATGGAAAGTGTTTTAAAATCGAATGTGCTAAGAACTTGGCATACAACTGCGGGCCAAATCTGCTGTGGCCAATGCAGGTGTGTCGGAATGGTTGAATATTGACACCGTAATTGTAAACAGGGTTATTGGTTAAGCCGACCTAGATACGTTAAGGGGTTATAATAATGTGCATAATTTCTGACTAATTTGGCTATCAAACAACCCCAAACTGAACCGTTTTTAAGAAAGAACTTTAACGTTTTTTTTTTCTATTGTCCAATTATTTTATAATTTGTGCCTCTAATTTATGTGATTGTGTAGTAGATGAGTTGTTTTATAATTCTCAACAAGAAAATTGCAAGTAACTTAACAAACTGGGGTCTTACTCATACTCGTAGATTGAAGGCTAGAAAAAGGAATTACTTTTAGGAATATTACAAAAATGTCCACGGTAGGTATGCTGCAAATGCGCTTGTAAATATCTATGTATGTTACTTGAGCTATCCAACAAGGTATTATACTTATTGGTATTATTATAATAAATAGAAAAAAAAATAGTTAAAAGGCTTCCAAGGTAGGTAGGGTTGTACTAATTAAAAATTATGGGTTTGATATTCTCGAAAACGTGACGCTTTAGAACATTTTGACTCAGTAAATTTGTTTGTATTTATGTCAGCTATCAATTGATACCTACACGTTTTAAGCATGTCTGATCAAATCAAAGTTGTGCTGACGATGCTATCCAGTCAGTGAATGGATTTTAATAGCTTTAACTTTGATAGCTCCTATCTCGGAAACGTGACAATAGTGTCACGTTTCCAAGATAGGAAAGAAAGCTATCTAGAAAAAGAGAAAGAGAAAGAAGAGAAGAGAAAGTTTTGTTTCATAGAAAACTTGTTTTTATTGATGCCAGCTATCGATTGATACACGTTTTATGCGTGTCTAATCAGATCAAAGTTGTGCTGAAGATTCCATCAGTCAATTGCTTTTAACTTTGATAGCTCATATCTCGGAAACGTGACACTTTAGGACATTTTGTCGCATACAAAACTTGTTTGTATTGATACCAGCTATCGATTAATATAGGTCTCTTGCGTGTCCGCTACTTACTAAGATAGTTTTGTACAAAACTTACATTTCTGGATCATAACCTCTCAAAGATTCTGTTGTATTGAGGACGTTAAAACTAAGTGCCATAGATGAAACCTGGTTGTTTAACACAGCATAATAGTACAGTGAAGACTGAGGCAAATCAGTTGGGTGCTGGATATAAACCTGAAATTAATGACCATACTCTTAAACGGTGGAACAAGTCTGCCAATGTTAATGAAGAATATGATCATCAACAATGGACTTCTTTTTGCAGAAATGTTGATGAGAAAATATAAACGGAGATGGGTTGGCTTTGTGGGTTGGGTACTGCTACAAATATGGGTACATTGATCGTGGATAACATAGTTATTATGAGAGTTTAAAGATACTTTTCCAAATAACTTTTACACATAGACGGTGACAAAAAATACATAGGTCAAAAATCAAATTAAGGTGAAAGCGTCAGGGTAGCCCGCGAAATTCAAATTTGCAATTTGCGGGCCAGTGCTTGATTGTATGTGGATGAAAATATCGATCGCGATTGTAAGACGTATGCAGTTACAGAATTATAATCATCAAAATCATCAATACCACCCTCCAAGTTCATAAAGGTCGAGGAACAATTTTTTCAAGGTCAAAGTTGTTCCTCGACCTCTGTGAACTTGGAGGATTAACATAGCACTGGCCCGGAAATTGCAAAAAAACGTAAGACAATTTGAATTTTGCGGGCCACCCTGGAGCAACAGCCTTAAATAGCCAAACTCCAAATGATTCTTTAGACGTCAATTTACGTCACATCCTTTGAACTCGTTAGTGAATTGAATTTGACCTTATATTTGATAATAAATCGTAATCTTTAATATTAAATTCTTTATAATACGTAGCCAAAACATTGGAGGGAATATCCAACAGAAAAGAAAAGAAATAAAAATCTTATGTCTTAAATGAAAAGAAATCTTACTTTGAAACCAGAGTTGAGACCGTTACAGAGATGGTCACGATCGTGAGGTTTATGTTGTAGCGTCACTTCGACATCAGGAAACTCTCCATTTTCCTGGAACACAGTAACTGCTACAAAGTTTGGGAAATGAGTTCAAAATAAAACACAGTTAAGCCTTGTTCTGGACTTCACAAACAATTCTCCTATTTTGAACTCGATTTCAATTCCGCTCTTATTTCATTTACAGTTTTTCTAGATGTCTCCTTGAATCAGCACACTATTTTAAGTTACTTAAGATTAAAAACTCACCGATCCAGAGGCTGGATAAAAATCTGGATATGCATGTGACCTATCATTAGACTCGTAACCGTGTTCCACTGACCAACCTCTAGTAGGTGTTGTTGTGTTGAGGTATTGATAATGTGTCTGCAATCTGCCAAATTAACGAGTGCTTTACAGGTGGCTGTATACTTTCGGCCCAGTACACCCCATGTCTCCCCGGAAAGGCTCGGGACGGAGAGCAAACGAGGAACACCGAGGCTAGATGAGCGCTTCTATTTACACTCTGGCACTCGCCCTACCTCGGAGTGTTCCGGCGAGAGTATACTTCCACCATTATAATGATTGCTTAGTTACAGGTCTACCGCATAATCGAGACGATGATGTGAGGTAATCTGCGTGGTGCGGGAGGGGTGTGGTGACGTTTCGCGAGAGCGCAGTCATCTTCCTGCTGACAGGTTTAAACGCGTCTCTGCTTTACACTATGGAACCCACAATATGGACGACAGCTTCCTAGGATAACTTGCGAGATGCAGTTAAAACAAAAAGTTAACCCCCCCTGCTCTACACAACTCTCCCACACACCATCTCAGCTAATTGCTAGCCTTGTAGTAGTATGTACAGTGATTTTCATTTGGTAAAGTCAACTTAAAAAGATAGGCTTCGAGTACCAAAAATATTCGTAGATAATGCAGAATTAGAAAAGTTTTTCTAAAGCAGTGCAAAAGACATTTGTTGGATGGAATCAGAACATATCATTGTCTAGGATTAGCACAGAATGCACATATTTATGGAATTTAAAAAAATAGAAACTCATGCATTACGTCCCGTTGTTGAATATCTCTGTAGCTGCAAGAGTGTTCATATTGAAACATAATCCTTCGCCGGTTAATACCGTATCAAATAAGCTTGTACAATCCAAATCGACTCCATACAACTGACACCGTGCAAATACATCTGTATGGTTTGGAGATACCTAAAAACAAAAATAAAGAGTAAAGGCTAAAGAAAAAACACTACATTTATAAGACAGCCAGGTCATGTGCACGATGGGATATCCCTTCAGTTTTTTCAAAAATCTCTTCTTATCTTTATCAGACAACTATTATAAAAGCGAACGGTTTATGACATGTATACAAGTATATTTGTTACTCCTTCACGTTGAAATAGCTTGATGATTTTGGATGAAATTATGGTAAACAGATAGACTATGACTGGTTCGAATAAGATTTGAAGTTAAGTGTTTGGGATATACAGAGCTGCACGCAAAAATGCTTTTTTCGTGCAAGTGCAACAGTAAAGAACTTTGCAGTTTTGTATAAATTGGCCTATAAATTAGCGTTATTTAATGATGAATGTGGTCATCGATGTAAAACAAAATTAACAATTCAACTAGAAGTGTACAAAAAAATAAGAAACATCAAAGTGTTACCTCCAAAATATGTTTGACAATAGAAGCATCCGTAAACTTGTTAGGATATATGCTAGTTAATCTATTACCATGAGGAAGATTGCAAATTTGTGATATACTGTCATACTTAGCGATTCTTTTTCTCATTCTGAAAAGAATATACTACTTTTAACACAGCGTAGACAGTGTATAATCATATACCCTTTATTTTTTTAGTGTTTTTTTTATCTCTCAGAATTAGGTCAATTAAATTTAAAAACCATTTGGGTGGTCTCTGAGGTTTTGCGCATTTAATGTTATACGTTGTAGACAAAACTCGTTAGCTATAAGAACTTACATTTCGTTATACGTAGTATTTACATTCTGCCAGAAAAATGCATCTATCGTTACTTTCTCAGCGGTGAAATTGTAGACTGATGCTTTACATTTTGACTGCGGACATATTGTGACTGACGGAAACGGGATCTGTGAAAATATAAGGTTTTTATAATTTTGTAATCTAAACAGACTCATCACGAAGCCTGCATTTGTACAATATCAAACTACTTCATGCAAAAAATGTTGCTGGGAAACTCAATGTAACGCAATTGAAACATTGTGCTGATGGGTGGATTGAATAGCACGGTGGTCGTGGAGGTGTAAGGTTCTTACATAAAATACTTAGGATTTCACACTAGAGACTTCACACTAGATACTTCACGTGGTCTTGTGAGCTCCAACAATGAAGTTGCTCAAGAATTTGTAAATTTCTTTACCAGTATCCCACTTAAAACTACTGAAACCTTAAATTCTTCTCGGTTGCTCTCTATTGATTTATTAAAAGCAAACGTTTCAGCCTGTCCAAATGAATTCAAATTTCAGCTTATAAACCCCACGACAGTCATAAAAGCTATTAGGCAAATCAAGATCAAATTAACCGAAGACCTATGGGGTATGTCTATCAAAGCTTGTACCTCAATTATTGAAACTGTAGCACCGTATTTAGCCTCAATATTTAATTTGTGCGTGAATCAAGGGGTCTTCCCGGATCTAATGAAATTCAGTAAGGTAATACCGCTTTTTTAAATCCGGGGACAGTAAAGACACCAACAACTATAGGCCAGTATCCGTGTTGCCGGTTTTCAGCAAGGTGTTTGAAAAGATAATGCTCAATCAAATGCTTTGCCATTTTAACACCAATAAAATATTACACGAACAACAGTATGGTTTCACCAAAGGACGTTGTACAACTGACGCCGGTGTCACTTTATTAAAACACATATTTACTGCGTGGGAAGAGGCACAAGATGCCAGAGGAATCTTAAGTGACCTTTCGAAAGCATTTGATTGCGTAAATCACGAAACCCTGATCTTGAAACTTGAGCATTACGGTTTAGGTAAACTTGCGCTTAGTTGATTATAGTCGTATTTGAATGATAGACAGCAGCAAGTACAAATAAATGGTGTCAATTCAATGGGTTTAAAAGTAAAAATGGGTGTACCACAAGGTTCGATTCTCGGTCCCTTCCTCTTTTTAGTTTATATTAATGACCTACCCCATTTATTTAACAACCACCCGCATATGGTTTTGTTTGCTGACGATACTTTTTTTTATTATTTAAACGTTAATATTTAGGATAAAAAGACGTGCAACTAATTTTGACGACGTAAATAATGCCCTACTGCAGGTCCATAACTGGTTAACCTCTAACAATTTAGTACTAAATGGGGAAAAAAACTAAGTGCATTTGATTTGCCCTACCAAATGTCAAAAGTAGTGGTTGTGACATAATGTTGAATCAAGAGAAACTAGAATTTGTCGATAAAACCGTTTTCTTGGGAATTGCGCTCGATTCAAAGCTACAATGGGGTCCTCATTTAACATCTCTTGCAGGACGTTTGAGCTCAGCAGCTTTATGCTGTTAGAAAGATCCGTCAATTTACTGATATGCGAGGCTAGTCTATTTCAGTTATTTTCATAGTATTATGTCGTACGGTATTTTACTATGGGGACGTGCTGTAGACATCGAGTCTATATTCATTCTGCAGAAAAGAGCCATCAGAGCCATATACAAATTACGTAGACGCGATTCTCTGAGAGAACTGTTTAAGGAAATTAATATCTCGACAGTACCTTGCCAAAACATCTATAAAAACATCATGTACGTTGGGAAAAATCTGCATCTATTCAGTAAAAGAGGTGACAGACACCACTATAATACTAGAGATAGGGACCAACTCGTTCAGCCAGGTTTCAGGCTTGCTAAAGTAGATTCATCTTTCATAGGGTACTGTTTAAAATGTTACAATAAAATACTTGCAGAAGATTGTAAAATATCCTTGCATTGTATAGATTCCATCTCGTAGTATTATATAATTGCATAGCCTATTTTTGTGAGTTCTATGTACTGTAAAGCCACCATTTACATTTAGTTATCTTTTTTTGACTTGAATATGCCTTGGCGGCTGAGAGAATGTCATGCTCACTCAAATGTCTCGCTGATGGTGGCGTGTGTGTCGGGTCATTTAGCTCCCTTGAACAGGCGCTGTCAGTTGCGACTGGTCATCCCTTAGCTGCCACGGTTAATTTTAATTTCTTTTTTTTTTATATTGTTGATCTAATCTTTAATCTGGGCGCTCTTAATGTGCACGTCTTTCTACATCGTTCTCACATAATTATGGTTAATCACAACATGAATGATGTAACAATAAATTCATATAGAAGAGTGTCCATGGAGTTTCTTGCCTGTTCTTCTCCACAGAGATCTACGCTAGGGAATGGGCAACTACAGTACTTTCTCAAGTTATTATGCCTTGTGACTGTGACTGCAGCTTTGATTTTGTTTTGTATTTTTGACATTCAAAAGTGCCGTAATGGTTTCAAAGGGATCCTTTTGATGTTTTCCCTACACATTTGACTACGACAGTTTCATAAACAATTACATATCCAACTTTTTATGCAGATGACGTGGTAGCACAAATCAACTGAATTTGGGAGGCAAAAGATCTTTCGCAACGGTTGAGGAAGGCTTACCAGAAGATACTCCTTAATTACGGATAAAAGATGATGTTAAAGCTTTTATGTCTTACCTCATTGACCGCAATTAGCTGCTCACTGACGGTAACTATGACTGGACTGGTCTGCCATTTGAACCACAATTTGCTGATCAAGAACATGCAAAGAGCCACGCTGGCTATGAAAGTTATTAGCCAGAATATTCTGAAAAGAAACGTACAAAATAAAGAGATAATGCACTGAAACTTCTAATCTATTCGAAATCGCAGCAGAATACAAGAGAAAGAGAGAGGGAGAGAGAGAGATTAGACAAAATGACAGGCTATTAGCGATACACATAATGAAATATAATGAAATATTCACTTAGGTCACCGGAACACGTTTATTACACAACATATCATCATCCCCAAAGAGGTAAATGTGAGTTTACACCTAGAGGTGTACATACCTAATAGTAAACGCACATTTTACACTACTACAACCCAGTTATGTTTAAGTACTATACAATTAGGGCGAGCCTATGCCATCAACCGTGCACAAATCTAGACTCCTTGGTTGCTACTGAGAAATGCCTAATGAAAAAACCCAATAACAGTTTGCCCTAACCGGGAATTGAATCCAGGATCTCCTACTCAGCAGTTGCACGTGCTACCACTAGACCAACGAGGCAGTCCCACTCTTGTATAAAAATGTATCCTGTTGAAAGCCGTTTTAGAAATACAAAACGCTTTGAAAACGCTTATCAATTGTCTAGCTCCGCCCTCAGTTACAACATTATAGTAGGTAATAAAGTTCTACTTACTTTTCAATCAGAGTTAGTCCTTTCCTAGTCAGATAAGGAAGACCATGCAGCGTTGTGTTATTCGCGTAGTCATACATCAGCTCCCTAACCAAAACTTTCTGACGTTTTCTTCTTGCCTTACGAATACAAACATCGCCGTATACGTTGGTAACGATTACCACTTCAGTTTCTTCCCTGAAATCAAATAAATAGAGTTCAGTTTTATATGTTTTAGCTCACTCACAGGATTAGATTTACTAACATCATTAGCAACAACATTTGTTCTACGACTTTTTCGAAAACACACAAAAAAACACTACTTTTCATTCAAAACTCGATCAGCTGTTCGGATATATAATGTATGGAGAGTTGTTTTCTTTTGTCTGTTTTCGGAAAAGTCGTAGAACAAATGTTGTTAATGATGTTATTCTATGTTATTCACTGCCTTCATAACTGTCGGTATAATTTCTGACTTTATAGGACTATTCAGGAGATTTTTGAAAGGTTGGATCACAAACTTGTTTTTAAGACTTAATATGTTTTTTCTTCCGTGCCTCGGAAAGCACGTTAAGCAGTTGGTTCCGGCTGTCATTTGTAGATCTTTGACAGTCGTTACAGGTAGTCAGTGGCCCGAAAAGTCTGCCAACCAGTCTTACCAAGGGGTATCGTACTAACTGGGTTGTGGAGGTCAGAAAAACAGTACCAGTATTTTACATGGAGCGAGCATCTGGTTAGACTAGAATCAGACCCCAACATAGTTGGGAAAAGGCTAGGCAGATGATGATATATGTTTTCTTTAGAAGCACGGTATTTCTACTTTTTTACTGACTAGCGGACGTAACGCGGTTTCACCCGCGTAGTTCCCGTTCCCGTGACAGTACGGGGATAAAATGTAGTCTATGTTACTCAGGGTGAATGTAGCTTCCCAACTATGAAAGAATTTTTGAAATCGGTTAAGTAGTTTTTCAGTTTATTCCCCGTCGTACCGTTTGCACCATTACAAACATACACACACAAAAATACAAATATTTCCTCTTTATAATATTGAGTGTAGATAATAAGCGTTTATTTCACGTGGTAATACCAGCATTGCTACCTGTAGTACCACGGGAAGTTCTTTTTTATCCATGGTATTACTGGGATTAGTACAAATAAACTAGTTAGATAAACAATCATAATCTCAACTTTAAAATTCTCAACACCATAACCATTAATAATTCTAGGATTACAATTTGAAAAAAAAAAAAGTTTACATAAAAGTTAATTTATTGAGATTTTGTGACTTGTTAAGTTATTAAATTTTTATATTTTAAAGTGTTTAATGTTTTAAAGTGTTGGGATTTTAATTTAAATACAACATTGACTTCAGCAATGGAATAAGGTTAACTTACTCCATTTTCGCCAATTCCCACTTCCGCGTCCTCTCACCGATACGTTGTTTTCGCAACTAAAGAAAAATTCGTGTGTGATACAATTACTATGTAATTAGGTTAATGGTTTTCGACCGCATTGAACCTTAGGGACCCTTTAATTATTTATCAGTTTATTCGATCAGCAGTTGTAATTAGACTGATACATTTTAGTGATGTTATTCTATGAGGTTCATACTCGTTTTATTCTAATTTTATTGCTGCTGAATTTAGGACTTTTAGCAGTCTGTTTCGATGGACACTATTCTAAATGATAATTTTGGTAACTACATGGATTGTCACTTATTTTAATTAAAATCAAGCCAATAGAAGATGCTGCTGGCCGATTTTACTGGTAATAGGCTGCCAATCTCAGCGGAGCTAACAAAGATGTACCACTAGTCCACACCTCTTCTCTTACTCTCAGTGACTCAGTAGATTATTGAGTTGGTGCGTATCACGGATATCACCAGACTTCATAACAGTTTGATGAATTCTTTTCTGTGTCCTACACAGAAAAGACGTAAGGCGCGTAAGGGGTGCAGACATAATAATATGTCTCTCCCGCGTCTTTTTTATATAAAATGTATAGAAGCGTCGCGTCGCAAAGCACGCAGAAAAGGCAAGGCGCGGGCGCAACGTTTGCCCGTCTGCGCCCTGTTGTAAAATAGATAGAAAGGACAGGGCACGGGTGCCATCGGGCGCGAGCGGACGAGTGACGGGCGAGAACGGGGATACGGGTGGGATGGGGCGCGGGTGCCGCCATCGAGCGGCGCGCGCGTCGCTCGTCTTCTGTCGCCGCACCCGTGCCTCGTCTTTTCTATTGCGACGGCGCCCCGTCTGTGCCCTGTCCGCTCCTCGTCCTCGTCTTACGTCTTTTCTGTGTGTCCAGCGCTTTATGAGTTTCAAGGATTTAGGTGTCTATTTTGTTCGCTCATTTTCCTAAAGTAGCTAAGCGTAACACTATCCAGTGAATTACTTGATTAATTCACCGTAATATAACACTAACACTTCTTATATTTTTCTATTATAATTATTCATTACTGCACTTCACTAGCCATTTGTGCCAATGCTAAGCTTTCACATTATATTAATACCTAATCATTTGCCCATTTAGCAAATTAGATAATACATTTATAATAATTGTGACCTTGATGTTTCATTACACCTCCTGGATTATTCTGCATCACGGTACCATGACCTTGTTAAGTGATTAATGACACGTTTACGAATATAATTGTTATATACCCTACTTGTACTCGCTTCGGTAATCACCGGCTTCTAGGAAATACGAACATGCGATAGTAAAATCTATGAGTACCTACAAAACTTAGAAGCTATGTTTTTGTGTGACAAGACGTTCGGGCTAACGCATCGAAGTGCATAGGATTTCTAGTTTAACTGTATCTGTTTCTGAATTTCATCATTCTACTGCCTTTATTCCTAGTAATTTTAAGTTAGCGCAGCATGCCTTTTTCATCCACACTTCTCTATTACTTGTCTTCTCATTAGTCACCTTCTTCGCACCGTTCATCGATCGTTTCTTTGGTCTTTCTCTACTCTTATAACCATCCAAATTCATACCCAAAACTTTTCCAACGACATTTTCCCTGATCACTCCGCATCACATGCACATTATACAACTCTAGTCACCGACTCCACCTTTAAATTTCCTCTTATGTACCGACTATACCTGTTTCTGAGTGTCTTGTTTACTTCTGCATTTGGATATAGTTAAAGGAGTGATAAGTCGACATGAATATCAATGTTGCTTTTAACTATCAAACACAATTGGGTACTCCTCAAACTCCATCCTCAATTCCAGTTCATTAGAAAACAGTACCTGATTATATAAACGCATAATATACCTATTAGTCATGGTGACATTTTTTGTCATTCCCCGACGAATATAACTAAGATAAACCATGGAAAGACTGACAGGCGACACGGAGACGCCGTCACAGCATCCCATAAAAAACATTGACAAGATTTATTTCTTATTCAATTTAAAATCTTACGAACAAAGCGGGATATAAAATGTTATTTGTAGAGAAGTTTTGAAGTGTGGTCACGTGTGATGCCTTGGAGGAGGCATTTTCAAGGCTTTTTGTTTCTGAATGAAGAGAGCTTGAATATTTTATGCTCATCGATACTTACTGCATTTCTTTATATTCTTCTACTTCTGAATTCCTAGTATCCAAACGCCTCAGTTATTCATTGGTACGATATTTAAAAAATATCATCATTGGCCTTTTCATTACCTTTGCATTCATCTTCATCGCCAATATCACATGTAGCTACTGAAATTAATTAAACAACAAGTGGAGGTACTTATTCCGATACTGGTTTAAACTGTGCTATAGTAAGATTCCTGCTAGGCATCATACCTTCAAGAAGAAGTGAGTTGTAATCCGCCACGAAATCCCAATTTGGATTTGTAGCTACGTCACGTGTCTTCGTATTTTTGATTATAGGACATGATGGTTTCCTTATTGCCTCATCTACACTGCTCGCGAAGTTCCTCGGCGAAGTTCTTTAGAAACTTTGGCTAAAGTCCGAAGTGCAACACTACACTATCGTATTCGTCTAACATCGTTCAACTTCGCGAGCAGTGTAGAGAAGGCTTATGATTTTCTTTAAAGTTTTGAGAACAGAGGCTGTAAAAGCCATAAATTATATTACTAATCAATAATAATTGTGTATATGTGTATATCAGTAGGTAATTCATTTTGCTCACTTAATGGAACTAGATCAGTATGGAAAACGGTATTATTATGCCATTTACTTGAAGTTGTCAACGTTATTGAGTACTTCCTGCACTATACATTGATCTATAACGTGACTGATTAATTCATAATATTAGTTCCATATACTTACAAACTTATACTATGTAACTGGCAAACTTGTGATATCTGCAAAATGGTCTTAATCACCTGGAAATAGGGTAAATAAAGTGAATTTATTCTGATTAGTTATAAGTTGGTATTGTATTTATATGTAGGACACAGCTGTGTTTTAATTTGACAGCTCATGATATGTTAAGTTGTAAATGATTGTTCGGAACATGATTGTAAGGTTAAATTTCTATGAGCTTGTACCTATATGATAAAATAATCGTTAAGTTTTATCAAAGATATTTCCTGTGTAATAAAGATAACGAAAATAACTTATATCTATAGTAGTGTTTTAATCGTTCTTATTCAAAATCACCATACTCATACAGCATAATATTATCGTCTTTTTTATTATCTTGCAATCAGTTAATATTACGTGAGTCGATGAATTAGATAGGCTTTTTTTTTACTTTTTATTCATTAAAAAGTACAATTTTAAGTATATTTATTCTTCGCTGGAAAGTCTACAAACTTGCACTTTCTACCGAATCCTTATTAAAAGTTGGTGTCAGGATGCTAACACCGTATGAAGGGACCCACAAGGGCCGAAGCCGGCCGGGGCTGCAGGACTGTTCGAAAGAGATACCGTGGCCCCGGAACATAAAGAGCGAGGAAGGAACATTGATGGGTTTTAGTCAGTAAAAGTCTGACACTCCATCCCGCTCTGGGCGGAGCGGGAGCGAGGATTCGCCACCCAAAAAAAAAACAAAAAAAAGGATGCTAAGACCGCACGTGTTTACCTAAGGCTGTTTTTTACTAGACCCCGTCTTTAGCAGTCTATTATATGTATGTTCCTCCGTAGCTCCTAAATTACTCATTAGGTTTTGATAAGTAAGGTGTCAATCGATTCTTTTTTATGGTCCGGGTAACATGGGCTCCATTTTAACCGACTTCAACAATAGGAGGACTTGTTTTTACCTTGTAAACCTGGAATTTAATTTATTACAGCGTGATTTATCAGGTATAGTAGTCGGATTTAAGTTGTAGTAAACCACACAAATGATGTTTGTGGAGACCCCTACAACTGCACCAAAGTTCTCCACAAGACCCAATTCTTCGTTGCTACCGTACTTTTTCCAAATTCAAATCCTTTCTTCATCCACCAAGCCCTTCATACAAACTAACCAGCTTCTAAATCTAACTCCATCTAGCTAGTTTAATTAGTGACAATACATTAGTTTTTATCAGCTCACATTGTGAGCGGATTGCCGCTGTCACTGTTATCAGTCCTGTATCTATGCTGTCAAAAGTATATCATTTGGACAGTCGGCGACCGGTTGCGGTCTGCGTGGATCGCTTGATATACTTGGGTGGATGGTTGGCAGAAAAAGTTTTGAGGATAAAAATAATAAATGTTAGAGAATCTTAAAGTTCACTAAAATACGCCAAAAACATTTAGAAATTTTTTGCATAGCAGTGCTCACTCTTCTGGAGAATTCGCCTGTAATGTAACAATCCAAGATTCGATTACAGGGCCTCAAAACATTCATTTGTATCGCTGTCAACAGGAAAAGTCACAGAACCGCATTGGATGACAATGGTCCTTCAGCCGAAAAAAAACAGCCTTCATATCAAAAGATGAATACCATTTATGAAACTCAGACGCAACTCTACAAGCGTACAACGGACGCTGTCAGTCACTTGAAAAATGCCACAGCTTTGATAACCATATATAGGAAAACGATTATAATTTTTATGTACCGCGTAATCATTAAACGATTACGCCCGACTTCTAACATTCAATCAACCAATTTTGTCTTAACTTAAAAAACACTTACTTATTACGTGTTTAGGGTTACGTATAGACAAAGGGTGCCAACGGGAACCTATCACTAAGGCTCTACCGTCTGTTCGTTAGTACGTCTATCACAAAGCTGTAGCTGTGTTAGTTTTTTCAATAGCATAAGTAGATACATGAACAAAAAAACCAATTTCAAATAATTTTTATTATTGCCGCTTTAACATCCAATTTTGAAAACGAAATTTAAGCGCAACTCATACAAGAAAGGTGTATTTTTCGGCGTATTTTCTCGATGTTAATAATGAGAATAGATCATCATCATTAGCGGCTTTGTTCCACATACTACAGAATATTAAATAGGATCCTTCATCATCATTTCATAGCCGAACGACGTCAACTGCTGGATATAGGCGTCCCCCAAGTGTCACCACATTGACCGGTCCCGTGCGACTCGCATCGCAACGGATTCCTGCGCTGCAACCTTCACCAGGTCATCGGACCAACTAGTGGGAGACCTTCCAACGCAATGTCTTCCGGTTCGCGGTCACAATGCAATGTGCCCTGCCTACTGCCACATAAGTTTGGCAATTCTTCGACTTCTTCGACTTACTTCGACTTATTTCGACTTACTTCGACTTACTTCGACTTCTTCAACTTACTTCTAGAACTTACTCGCAATCTTTTAAATGCCATCACCACTATCTGGCTCTTGGTCTATAAACTCGTCTTCTATGGTAATAACATCAAACGTCTAACAAGTGGTATGGTGGTATGGAACCCTCCATGTGCAAGTCGGACTTGACCGGTTTTTTCTAATGACACCTTAGTCGAAGAGTTATGAGCTCCGAGCCAAATATGGCATGTTGTAATCCCTTTGCACATCAAGTATTAAAGTAATTACAGTGTAATTAACCTGTAGTTTTATACCAAGTAATAAACTGATGACTTGTAAGGTGAAATATGAGCGAGAAAATTGCAATAGCACTTGGATTGACGTGGTATAGTTTATGGTCTATAAAACCCGGTTTTAATGGCGAGGGAATGATGGAAAATGTCGTGAGAATATTGATTTTAAAAACAGTAAATCTTAGGTAACCAAGACAGTGATTATGATTAAGTTTACTATTAATCTGGTCCTTCATGATCAACATCATCTGCCAATCCTTTTCCCGGCTACGTTGGAGTCAGCTTCCAGTATTATCAGATTCAGCTGAACACTAGTATTTTTTCCATTTAGCGACTGCCTGTCTGACCTTGTCCTTATAGGTTTCAATAAAACAACAGAAAACTCCGATAGTGACACAAACATTTTATTCAATTCATTCATCAATTCAATTCATTTTTCAACAACCTTTACTTTACTTTATTCTACCAATAAGTAAATTTACATTTTATTTCTTTTATTACCTACATCAGAAATAATTTTGAATGATGTCAGATCAGATGATAACAACCAATTTCTTTTACATTCTGCACTGTCGAAATTATTACTCCGACATATTTTATCTTTAAACTTTTTGCTGTCGCTACCCACAGCCCAATCGGCTACCGGATAAAATTTAACGAATCACCCGCCATCATTTTAATGCTATCGTAATGAATGTAACATACGAGCGAGTTTTCTTTTTTAAACTTTCACGATCAGAACACATTATAAAACATATGACATCCGGGTATTTATCGCGAATTTACCTTTAGTTTTATCGGCCTCACAGCTTCTGTCCTACCTTTTTTTCTCCAGCGTATTGATCGTAATTGATTTAGGAAAGATATTACTGTAATTTGATCTGGAAGAGTTTTGATGGTTTTAAGATATTGGCTTATTTTGCAGGTTATGGAGAATTATACCTTATTTTTAAAGCAATATTGATTATTTATTTAACTGGATGCGTAAAACAAGAAGATGATTATTTAAAGTCGTGAATATAATACCTGCCTTCATACTAAACGGCTTATGTGTATGCACCGATTTAGAAACTTATCTGAATGCATTAAGTTACAATTTTAGTCGGATTTTTAAACTACCGGAGTCTTTGTTCATCAGGTGTAATTGTGTAAATCCATAATGCTGTAGGTAAAACAAGGAAAGAAAGAAATAAAACAAAGAAAAATTAACATTATTTCAGTTCGGCAACATGCTCAAACATTTCAGTTTCCACTTGCAACCTGTACTTACATTAACATAAATCTTATTACAAAACCACAGTGAAAATATCACTCGTCTATTTTGGAATTGACATTGTAGTCACCACCATTCAGAAAACAAAAAACAATCGTAAAATTAAATTCATACAAAAAGCAGCTGAAAAATGTATCGTGACGAACGAAAGCATTGTTGTCTCACATGCCATTTCACATTTCACGCAGGATCCCAACAACCATAACTCTGGAACATTTATTACTCAGTATGATTGTCGTATCCAGAATTAATATCGCCATTGTCTACAAATGTTTCTCTTTTATTTTGCCTTGCTATCTGACCGGTAGCCGCATATCCAAAGCTTGAGTTATCTCGATCTGCCGCCAATCAATCTACATCACGTCACTAGTTTAAACACCAACTTGTTTTTACATTCACTCAACTTAATTCCAACTCTTAAGTTCACGACGATAAGGTTGAAGAGTCTAAGCTTGGTGGGAAAAGCAATGTTGTGTCCGCTTCGATCGGTCGTAACAATCGATTTTGATTGACAGATAAAAGAAATCGATGCATCGCTTTGTTCGTGGATCGATTATTGTGTCTACGTAATTGGATAACGGTACGTGATGGTGACAGTGTATGGTGATTTGGAGTTGCTTTTAAATTCTAATGTGATCTTTGATAAAAAATAAATTGGTTAAGCCAAATAACGGGCAGAAAATTTGAATTTAATGGCGTATATCAGAAACAAACTCTCCTCCATAATGACGTGGCCGTGTTTCTACCAATCCCACGTGGCAGAGCCAAAGGGCAGTTGTAGGTTTTATAAGCTCAGTAATTTCATGCTTGTGGTTTACTTCTAACACAGCCGTCAAATAATTAAACAAATGCGAGTTTGGCTCACACACAAAGGGTTCCGTCTCATCAAACAATATAATAACAACATTTTTGGCAATCATTCACTTTTACATGTATCCAATTCCTATTTTGTATTCGTAGTTTCAAATCACTTGTGTAGCGGTTTTACAGTAGGAGACACCTGGTCTCCAAATTTCAACTGTATGGTGACCACTGTCTCGGAGCAAAATGGCTGTGACAAACGGACGTACACACAGACAGGACGAATCTAGAGGGGCTATGCCATTTGGCAACGGAACCTTAAAAAGAACTTGAGTTTGTATATATTCCTTCCCTGAATTATTTTCAACCTCAATTTATGTCCGTTTCACAATAATAAGAAACTGCACTATTTTCAAAAAATTCCGGTACCTTTACAAATAAAAGACACTGTCTCTTGGATTATTTATACCTCTTTTACACCACTGCAGTCGGCAAAATTTGATTCATATCCTCGATTATCTTGAACACACACACCGACAGACCAATTTTCCATAATAATCTCCTTATTATTATCACAAAGTTCCCTTCGTTATACCCTCTGCGGTTTTCAAATAAAATTATATGTTACTGTAGCCGCAAGGTTCTTCTGTCCTTTTTTATTAGTACCTACTTAAGTTGTGTTTTTTTGTAATAACTGGTAATAAGCTTTAGTGGCATTGTTCTTGTTCAAGCTCCTTTGTTGCTGTTTTTGAATTTATCGAGTAATCGGGTTATTTACGGCAATTTATTTTATTCTTGTTAATTTAGGGTTGATGCATTGAACTGCAAATAGTGACGAAGTAATCAATCAGGCGGACCTTGTATATCAAGTTCTAAGTAATTTTCTATAAGATTCTTATTAATTTCATTTATTTTCTTTATTCGATTTAGATTATGTTAAAACATTCAACAAGACTCTTTCCCGTGTGGTTAGTCCCTGTAGGGATTCAATAGCAATCATATTCTGGTGTTCGAGTTTTTATGCTTCTGTCTTGGTTTTACATGCCGTCGAGATATATCTCTCAGACATGCTGGTTTATTTTCTTCACGAAGATTTCTTTCGCCGAATCAAGTGATAATTATAACGCACATGAATCCAAAAGATCAGAAGCGAGACTACTAATGATTCCTGTTGTGAGAAACATAAGGTTGCAAATTATTAAACATCTGACTCAAAAGGGTAACGACTATCAATTTAGTTCCCACATCAACATCAACTCACTATCAGTTCTAAACCTCCATCATTACTTGGTTAATAACTGTAAGCTAGGTAAGTGAGGATCGCGTTTAACTAAAATAGATGTTAATAAGTGCCTGCGATACTCGGGTAACGTTGTACGTAAATCGTAAGCAACCCAGTTAAGACTGACAGAGGTGCGCTACGGTGGTACAAGGGGTGAAAGAAAAGCGGGTTATATATTTTCTTCAAACGTAAGTCGTATGAACAAGAGAGACCTTCTATGATCTGGGCGGTTCCAGGCACTTTGTGTTCTTTATTTATTTTATTATTACAAATTTGAGCTTGATCTTGATCACTTGTGTTGGAAAACGGTGGACAAGGTCTTTGATGGAACTAGCATACCCTGAAGATGCACGTTGATTCTTGCTTTGAAGACCGGGTTGAATGTGGGTGGGAAAACCAATCTTTCATCACTACTGCTACTGCACTAAACGGTAAAGCAAAACAGTGTAAGACACGTCGGAGAATCACAAAATTGAGGACATCCTTCAGGGAGGTTGCACAACACTTCAATCTATTTCAAACGGACTTTGATAACCACTATGGGTTACTAACGAATATGCTGGTCATGGACAATAGCGATAGTAATACGATAATCGTCTGAAACGGACGTAGTTAAAGTTTTGAGGAATGTGGAAATTGTTGGTACCAAACGGCTATGTCATATCGGTCCATGTATGCCTTTTTGCATTCCAGCGAAAACCAGAAAGTAAATAATATTTCTCGCTTTAATCTTATCTTTAGAACCACCTCATCGCATACATCACGCGAAACTCCGACGTAAGCGAGTGTAAGTAAGCGCTAACTAACGCAAGGAAGACTTAGACGCGAAATATTTGCACCGTGCAGCACTTAGCGCTCTTATCGCTCGAATAAATCGCTTCAAGCACTTATTTGTTGAAACACCCGGGCACTGTGATTTCGTATGCTTAAAGCGCTGATTGAGATATGTTTGCGAAGTTTCTGAAATGGGGCTTTAAGCGGAATAATTTGAGGGGTTTAGGATAATGTCAGGGGTGGTATACTTACATTAATTTGAAAGGTATTTTGACAAGGGATTATAACTGCGTTTGTTTTTGTGTTTCAGAAAACAAAGAAAGTGTCCGAAGAGAACCTTTCGAGTCACAATATCCGCCCAGTTTCAAGAAATGTTCGGTTGATGTTTATTCAACATAGGCTTTCCTATTTTTAATATATTCTCGAGGTCGCCTTCCAGTCTGACCGAATGCAACTGCAAGGAATTTTTGCAGCAATTTCCTTGACCTCTGCAACACTGTCCAGTCCAACCCCTTTCCATTATATACTTACAAAATCACCAGAAGTTGTGACATTATTGTTGCTTTATTTAACCTGAAATAATACTGCTACTCTTTCTTTGATCCAGTTTCTAGACCTATTTACTTTTCTTCTAAAAAAAGCTCCTAACTGCACACAGAGAAGTCACAAACGAAAATGGATTAGCTTACTCGCCTCCAGTAACTCGCTGCTCACCCGTCCACTAGGCCATTAAGCTAAAGTATGGCCTCAACGGATTATGAGGCCAAAGTTATGGTAGTTACGGCTTACGAGAACTTATGCCCAATTTATGGATTGTTGTTCAGTGAAAAAGTTATTGGACTTGGATTGGATATGTCAATATTTTTTCTGGAAGGTTGGTCTTCATCAGTTGTGTGACTAATTTTGGTTTGAGATATTTTTATTTTATGCCTGTGGTTGGCTGTCTGTTCAATATACTTATGTTGTCTATTAAAATGTTCATCAAACCGCTAGTTAGTGGCTAAACTCTGGTTTCTTACCCATGAAACAGCAAATCAAAATGAATTCGAGCTGAGTGGAGATCGCGAATCAGCAAACGTAAAGCACGTCATACTGAGGCCAGCTGTATGATATTATTTGCCAGGAATCGCGTTGAGTGGCGTGCCATTGGAGAAACCTATGACCGACAGTGGATGCTGTATACTATTTTACGCTACTTTTCAGTTACTTTCTATCCTGTAGGTACGCATTTAACAGAAACTGCGATCATCAATACTTTGGCCAAGTTCATTTGATTTTGATAATGATTACAGCTGTCTTTCTGAAAAAAAAGATGCCGATTGTGGAATAAAAGTTAAAATAATAAACTATTCCACTAATGGCACCTGAGAAAAACATTGATAGGTGCCGAATGTGGAATACCTTAGGTGCCATTACTTCAGGTGCCTTTAAAGCAGGTGCCCAATGTGGCATACGTTTTTTTTCAAGCCTACCATCATAACATTATTTAAAGCCCATCCATTCTAATTCCAAGCCATAAAGCTGTCCAAGAGAACCCCAAAATGACCCTATAAAGCACACTGCCCATTAACAGAAATAAAACAGAGACTGCCAGAGTAATGCAGTCGGTGCATCCGCAATATATTCCCGGGTAGCCGGGTACCCGGTTCTTCGGCCCGGGTAACGGGTAGCACGGGTATTATTTACGAGCACCTGGGCAATTACATGGGTAATGTGGAACGTTGAAAGTGGAGGGTAGTGAAAAATAGCAGAAACTGTTCGCGACAGCGGTAATTAGATTTAGTTTTGTGTGGATTTTATTTCATTTTGGTGGGAACGTGATACTATAGTTAGTTTTGTATCGTAGGGTTCTTTTTTGTGACAAAATATTTCGCTTTTGTGGTAAGATTGACTAGGTTATAAGATTGCTATTGATAGTCATTTCTTTGACTATTTTCTTTAGGAATTTGCGAATTGCGGAAATCAATATAAATCTTGTTAGACTCTCTGCAGTCACTCTGTTCTGTGTCAACTCACAAAAATAAATAACTACTACCTACATAGACGACTCTCCTCCCATTTCCAACCAACAACCGTAAAAACAAAATACGCAACCCCGAAACAGAAATAGACGAACAAATGGCTAGTTAAACAGAGAAAAAAATAATAAAAAACGCAGAACCCACATAAATAACGTTTTACTGGCGCTATCAATAATATTTTATAGCAACATTCAATAACATGTAGAACTCGAGTTACTCAAGCGTATAAAGCAATAATTACTGAGCACAGGACGTTAACTAGATTTATGTCTAAACACGTAGCCCCGACTCCCCTCTCACTATAAAATTTGCTACACACGTTTATCTCCGGCTTTCTCAATAAACAAACCGGAGAAACGTACGGATAAAGCCGAAAGACTAACATATATCTCGCGGAGCAATAAAATAAATCCGACTTGCCTCCATAATAACATTCAGAGTGGTGAATTATTTTCTAATCCGAACGTCGGGAGGCTAATAGTTCGCACGTGTCGGTCTTTATACTGAGTTACTGGTGAAAACATCCCAAGAAAAACATGAATTTCCACCAGCAGCGAGCCGGTAATGCTCCTTTAATGCGGACACCTTAATAATTGTCAAATAAATTTGGGAGTAAAGCCGCGCTGGAAAAAGCTGCTGCGCTGAACGCGGCTAATGACGTCATAACTTGTGTGATCGCGATCCGACGGCGCTTCAAGCGGCTTTTTATTTTGGGATTCTTGTTATGTATTAGCTTTGGAAGATGTTCCGACGAAACGCTTTAAGCGATGCGTGAGATATGGGTGTCTGTTACAATAATGTTCGGGGGTTTTGTTAGACTTTTGGGGATTTTATTAGACTGGCAGAAAATGGGAATTAAGGATTTATCTACTAAATCAGAAACATAATATAGTCTTATCTAACCAGTAGGCTCTGAAAAAATCACATTATTGTAGTCTTTGGCCCTGTATATTTCCAACTAACACAATAAAACCTTTTCATAATACCTACAACTTATCCTTGACGAAAAATGGCTTTATTTATGTTTAACCCGTCATCATCATCATCATCTCAGCCGAAAGACGTCCACTGCTGGACATAGGCCTCCCCCAAGTGTCGCCACATTGACCGGTCCCTTGCGACTCGCATCCACCGGATTCCCGCAACCTTCACCAGGTCATCGGTCCACCTAGTGGGAGGTCTTCCAACGCATCGTCTTCCGGTTCGCGGTCGCCACTCCAGAACTTTTCGGCCCCATCGGCCATCCGTTCTGCGAGCAATGTGCCCTGCCCACTGCCACTTAAGTTTAGCAATTCTTCGGGCTACGTCGGTGACCTTGGTTCTCTTGCGGATGTCTTCATTTCTGATTCGATCACGCAAGGAAACTCCGAGCATAGCCCTCTCTATTGCCCTTTGGGTGACTTTAAGCCTTTTGATAAGGCCCATTGTGAGCGACCACGTTTCGGTCCCGTATGTAATCACTGGCAACACACACTGGTCATAGACTTTCGTCTTGAGACACTGCGGTAAGTTGGACGAGAAGATACCGCGCAGCTTCCCGAACGCTGCCCAGCCGAGTCGGATTCGACGATTGACCTCTTTCTCGAAGTTAGACCTACCTAACTGGACCGTTTGTCCTAGGTATACATAATCGTCTACAATTTCGAGTGTAGAGTCTCCGATCTTGATAGGAATGGGTGTGACATGGGCATTCAACATGACCTTCGTCTTGTCCATGTTCATTTTTAGACCCACTCTTTCGGAAGCTCTACTGAGGTCATCGAGCATTGTACTGAGGTCCTCCATGGTCTCAGCCATGACCACAATATCGTCGGCAAACCGAAGGTGAGTGATGTACTCGCCATTGACGTTGATGCCTAGCCCTCTCCAGTCCAGAACCTTGAAGACATCCTCCAGTGCAGCGGTGAACAGTTTCGGAGATATGACGTCTCCCTGTCTTACACCTCGCTGCAGAAGGATAGGTTCCGAGGCTTGGTCCTGAAGTCGGACTGACATGGTGGCGTTTTTGTACAAACACTCCAACACCTCGATGTACCGATAGTCTATTTGGCACCGTTGGAGAGACTGCAGTACAGCCCAGGTTTCGATCGAATCAAAGGCTTTTTCGTAGTCCACAAACGTTTAACCCGTACAAGAAGAAAATAACATTCTTAAATACAATGATCAAATCCAACATTGTATTAAAACAACAAAATTTTTTCATCAAACAACACTATAAAACAGAATTCATAAACATCCTAACAAAGTGTCAGTCAGTACGAAACGGAGCATGTACTAAGGACATAAATAACGAGTCATATTTTCACGCCATTTCAACTATGGCCCACAAAGAAGCGCGTCTGTTTGGATTAATGTACCTTCATACATTTATACGTGGCTCTCGCGTTTAACAAGCCTGAAGTTTATGAAATACAACCCTTAATACACCAACACCCTTGATCAAAAACCAACTTTAACCTCAAACTTCTAGAGTTGAATCTCCAAGGTCGGTGCAAGTATCTTGCATCGTTTAAACTCAGTGACCATGATGAATATCTCGCAAAGTTCCTCCGGTGTCTATCCAAGCACTTTGTGAGATAAAAATGTGGGCGACTAAAAACATAGATATGGTGTAGTGGCGTTTGCAGACAGCCGACAAAAAGTGCTCTCGGTTTAGTAGTTAGGGTGAGACTACACTAGTTGTTTGATTTGTAGGTGGAAACTATATTCTTGCTAAAAACTTTTTAACTCTTGGTTTTGCAAAGTTGCAGACCTAGAGAAGAACCTGATCATCATTCTTCTTCTTCTCCATCATCGTCATTCTCTTGCCCTCATCCCAATTCAGTTGTGGTCGGCGCAGCATGTCTTCTTCTTCCGTACTTCTCGTCATCTCATCAGACACCTCCTTGATTGCCCTTTCTTAACATATCCTTCTGGGAAGTAGGCACTTAATATAGACTAGACCTTTCAAAACATTTTTGGTCACTGTAATGATATAAATATATCGGCCATTCTGTCCAGAAATTTCCGCTCGTATCTCACAAACTAGGCGTGATTTATCTGAAAGAGAAATGTGCGTGTCGGCACGGCATTCAATCCGTTTACTATTCCGCAATAAAAATCCACTGAACCCAATAAAGCTTACATCCCTAACGGATCCAATCACACACAACATTCCTGCAATTAATCGATAAAAACGCAAAAAACATCAGCCATTTAAAAACCCTTCTACGGACATGTACAGACAATCGATACTTTATTCGATTCTAACGATTTCAATTTTATCTCGATGCGAGCCTATTCGATACCTGATTCCGAATGGCCGAGTTGATAGTAACGCTCGTTGAATGCAAAGCGTATAACAACGTTGAGTGTCGCATAGTTCCAATTTGCGACTATAGTTAACATGATACAACCTTATCGGAGTGAAGACATTCTATTTTTGAAGGGTCAGGTGAATGTAGACCTAGGGTGGCCAGGGTAAAGTTGAGATTGGTATAAAAATAGATAGTTGCAAGACTAAGGTCGTGAAGTGTCGTGTGGAAATATACGGGATGATTTTCAAAACGTATGCGTTCTTGTGAAATGATTGGTAGCTTCGCCTGCGCTACGCTCGAGTTAAGGGCAAAAATGATCCCGATGGTACGTTTATATAGCCATTATTATACACAGTATATTCATTCGTATGACAACATCGGTGGCGTTTTTCAAATCATCGACAATGTAGACACTTCTTTCTTAAAACACAGTTATGATCGCAAATGAAAAGCGTTGAACACGTGAATATCCAGAGTAACTCAACTAAACAAAATTTTCTAAGCGTTTTCGATCATATTATTTGTCCGTATATTCTGAACCAAAGGCGATAGTGTTAGAGCAATCGCCATTATCGATAAAGATAAAGCCGTGAAGGTGGTTATTAGAACGAATAAGGCTCTATTAAGTTGTTCCAGCGCCGAGGATGGCCGTGGATAGCAGTGGAGGTCCAACAATATCAGTTTTACGTTTATTGGTGGGTAGGCACGTTTTTATAATGTATGGGAGTGTTGGTCCAACACCAGACTGAGACGATGAGATACGATTGAGATTTTCCTTTCTAACTGAATGACGTTGTAGAAAACCGAGAATGATTCAAAAAGTAGTAAATTTTGAGGTTAATGATGTAAACAAAGTACCTATTTATCTATTAAAATACTCCCTGAAAGTGAAAAACTCTAGAACCGCAGACACGAAACTAGAAAAGTGTTTGTCAGTTCTTTTTTTTTTGTTATCCTGAGCTGTCCCACTCCTGGACAAATACCTCCTCACATTCCTTCCACTTTACTTAAACTTAAACTTATTTATAATAGAACCTGTGAAATTTACATCACATACAAACTTTAATTCCAACCAAAATGACAAGTGGTAAACCAGTATCCCTGGTTATCCCCAGAAGTAGCCTAAATACTTCATTAATAGTGGCACTTCACTACAGATACAATTTCCTCTGTTCTAATAAAGAAAGATGTACCTATAAAGACCTGCCGTAACACAGCCATGCAACCTTCTAGAGTAAGATAAGAGATGTATAAGGCGACGGCTACAACAAAATATGTAACAGAACGAACATTAACGGAGTTGCCAAAGTATCTGATACACAGGGAATCTGTTCACTAATCTAGAGCATAGGGGTGGGTATAACTAAAAGAAAACTAGTAACAGACATTTTTTGAAAAATTGAAGATTAGATGGATGTTTGTTTCACTGTAACTAACAAGCATCACAATCGAAATATTCTTCGAGGCACAATAAGTCCATTGAATGAATCCGGAATCTGTAAGTCCATTACGAATGAATTTAGTATATTATATTAGAGAGTTCAAGTTAAATGAATTACTAACTATGCCCCGCCACCTTCATCCGTGTGATTTTTTTAAAAAACATTGTTTCCCTATTTGAGTCGGATTTTAATAAAACTAAGGGTTTTAATTATTTACACAGAAATCTAATTATTTTTCTAAAATAAAAATAGTTTAAGTTAGACCTTATAACATCAGTTATTTGCCAGTAACAGTCCTTTTAAAATAGGTTCAGCCATGCCGGAGATTAGCCGAAACAAACAGACAGACCAAAAATTAAAAAAAGAGTATTTTTTTATTAAAAGTGCTGTGGTGTAACTGTGGAGCGGTACTATTTTCATATGCATTCAGTAAAAACTTGTTGTGTTTTTGGTTTTAATGAATAGAAACTTCTATTATATTTATATGTATCTGTGAATAACTAGCCGCGTAGCGTTTAGGGTTAGCGTGTAAGGTTTACCATTAATATCCAATAATCGGTAATACTCGTATCTACTAGGCTAAACGGTTTTCACTGCCATCAAAATTAAAATTTAGTTCTAACCATGCATGAAAAGGTATCAGCCTAAAAATAATGGCCTCAAACCCATCAGAGTTTTAGTTAACACAGTTTATTAAGTTAGTAGCAGCCCTAATCCGGTTTAAGCCAGATACACGCCCGGGAACGGGGGAAAACGTAGGATTAAACGGACGCCCCCAATAACATTTACATAGAAATGGACCTTTACTGGTACACATTTTTACTGACCTTATTCATTCTGGAGTAAATGTTTCACTGTTAAACTACTGCTCTTTATATGGGAGTCCAAATTTTATGGTCTGGGATTTACTCTTTTGGTAATAGAATAAAGTTTTTTGAAGCAACTTGTTTTTTTAATATACCGTAGATGCTTAGTTTGAATTATTGGCTCTCTGTTTTTTTCACACATTACAAACGTTCCTTACACAGGCAATTTTTTTTAAACTGAAAATTAAATAACTAACTTAAAATTAAGAAAGCTACTGTGGACCGCATCCTAAATAATGCTAGAATTAAGACTTAAAAAACAGCAACGTGAAAGAGGACGCAATATACTACACCGAATTCAAAGGAGATTGTTCACCGAGTACGAGTGGCACAAAGTGCCATTGGAGCGACCAATGCTTGGCATAACCCTCTTAGTTCAAGTGTGTAACACCGAAATCCGTCGTCGGACAAAAGTCTAGTCAAAGTCGAGGACTGTCGGTGCGCCTCATGGGCTATCTGGCTAGACGTGGAAATGGCTGATAGAGTTAGGCTTTTTAACCGAGCGGTGGCTATAAGGTTAAGCCAAAGAAACCAGGGCGTCTTGAAGCTCGTTGGATTGAGGATATCGTCAAAGTTGCGGGAAACACCTGGGTGTTTCCCGCAACAGAAACGGAAAGTGTGGCAGCAAAACACCACTGCTAGGTTATATCCAGCAGTGGATGATTCCGAGCTGAAATGATGAAGGGAATTATACCTTCTCACAGGCAAGAGGCTACAAACCCAGCAGTGGAAACATTTTAGGCCGATTATGCTAAAGACAAGACAGTAATGAAGATGGAAGACGTCAAAACAGCAGACTCATAAACATCATCCACACTCCACCATAACCCTCACATAACAAACGCTTTTCCCTCCGTAAACAAACGTTCGTAATCTCCTAAAACCTTCACCAAACAGTCCCATAAACTAACTTACACCTACTCAGTTAAAAACCTCTAATTTGTATGCTAATCATATTAGATAGTTGGCCTAATCCTCCGTGTTTTGAAAGCCACAGATTACGCAGCCGTACTAAAATTGCTTCATAATTATGTTACGGTGAAATGTTTTGATAGGAAATTATGTATGCTGCCGGATTTAGTTGGGAATTGATTGGTTTAGAATTTACCGGGATTTTCTCGTGTTATGTGATGTTTTGATGTGTGAAGCTTCCGGTTTGAAATAAGGTTTGAATTGATATTTGCAAGAATGAGGTCGGCTAAAAAGAATTTGTACTACGAGTATTATTCTGAGTTAGTGGAATTTTGTAATCTTCTGTTTATCAGCTGTTTTATCAGAATTAAAAACATTCTGGCCATCATTCACTGTGAATGGTTTTTTTAAGTTTCTTCCTACTTTTTAACCATCAAGTTCTTTAGCATAATACTTTTCACATCAAATAAGCTGCGTTTAACCTAGGGGTCAGGTTAAATATTTCTTACTAATATTAAACGGGAAGCAAGATTCTCATGGAATATTAATAAGCAAACATTTCGACGTTTATAGCAATAAAATGCTGAAATAACTATAAACAATCAAAACTAATGACATCCTTAATAACCGCCCAGGTGACTACTAAATTCGACCCAGATTCAAAATCCCGGAATCCCGTGAAATCCCAGCACTGGCCGCACGACCAACACTAACTCACTCGCTTCAATCCCGCACAAATCTCCGGACTAATGCAAGCGGGTAACGTCTGTGATTCCCACATTGTCCTAACTTCAGGGAGCGGAGCTAAGCGAGAAACGAACCAGCTTTGTGTTGGGTGAAGAATTGAAAATTCTGTGAAGGCATTTTCAAGAGGTCTCTTTTAGGTTCAGAGATGCGACAGTGACTGACAAGTGACCAAAAGCAGAGAGAATTTGAGTGAGGATTTGTGTCACTCTTCAACTGTTGATATACGAGGTAGGTAGTAGATACACATCTTTTTAAAAGGACCGTTTACTGAAAACTAGTCGAACAGTTGGGGCTGTTCACGCCACCTTAATTTTGACCCGCAATTACAGTTTACCTTGTGGCATCCAAATTGATGATGATTTGATGTTTGAACTCAAGAAACACCACAGAACAGATAGAAAGCTAAACGTAAATTGGACATCTACGTTGCATGCTTATAACAGTAAATAATCCATCCCAAAAGACCTAAACTGCCCCACAACGACCCAGGACAATTTAAAACCCGTTAAGGGTCACTAGAATCCCTTTAATGCAGTGGAGTCCAGATAAATGGCGGCGGTAAATTGGCCTACTATTAAAACTATAAATCTCGTGGTCAGCTCTATGAGGTGGGGAAATTAAAGGGATTGGGTAAGCCAGTTTGTTCTGGTTGATTTGCTGGTTTTTGGGTAAAGCGGGAGCGAATCTGTGGTTAGGGGTCGCGGACTGAGTTTTAATAGTGAATTTTGGATAAATTGTTTGTTGAAGAGAGACTTTATAAATTGTACGGACAAGGTTTTCTTCGAAATTTGACTACTCTGAAAGCTGTGGAAAACTGCATATATGTGCGCGTTTATATTTTTTTGTTCCTTGAGTTGATGATACTTACATTTTAGTTTCGTTTGTTTCAGTAGTTACATTCGATACTATCAGCGTCAATGGCGTTTAATAGAAAGGTGTAAGTTCAGTGCTATCCAAAACTAATACCTACCCTTAAGTCTTACATCTGCAACCTTGAGGTTGTGTGTGTAAATTGCCAAAGCAAGTGTTCTCAGCACTTACTTTTTTCTTCTTTACAGAGTTACTCGTGGACTTATAAAAGCTAGGTGAGTTTTGTATCATAAAAAGCGTCCTTAAAACGCCCTTATTCCTTCACAAAGAAACTCAACCTACCAGAAATGAACACAAAGACACCAACATCTTAATTCCCAGCGTCATAAAGTAAGCAGACAATATTAGTAGGTAATGCAGAGGTCTCAAATTAACATGGCGGGCCGCAACTGTTACACACAGAATTTAATACGGCCCACATTAAGGGCCAACCGCACCGTCTTCCGCACGGTAGGGGCCCCAGACGTTGTGGGGAGACCGTATGTTGGTTTAATTTTGACGAGTGTAATATTAGTTGAAGATAAAATCTGGGGATGATTTACTGTTTTTAGGAATTGCCAACAATGAAGTCCTGCGTGTCCTGTTTTCTGTACGTTGTAGGAACCGTCAACTCAATTTAGAATGCCATCGGCACTAACGCAATCATTTGCTGAATGTGATAGAACACAATTTATTTTAAGCATATCCCCCTTGTCTATACCAAGACTTAATTGTTTCAAATCCAACCATTGAAAGCTCTAAAAAGAAAACGCTGAATCTACCTTTGCATTTGGTCAACTGTTCAGAAATGTTAACAAATAATATCAGCTTTCGACATGCATCCAGTTAGCATTCATCATTGACTTGATAAGGCTAAAACGATATTGAACAGTTAAAAATACCAAAACAGGTAGAAGCAACGTGTTAAATACCCTCAAATCCTTACCAAAATCCAACATTCCATCAGCAATTTCCCAGCATACTAAACAAGACTTATCCGTACAAACCCCAAGCGATTCTCACCCCAACCACGACAAATGTACTAATCCTACAAGTTTATCCTTGTGGCCCACTGAAATCTCCGAAACAATGGCCAGCATGTTAACTGCCTCGGGTGACCGCAGGGCTGTGTGCAGATTACTGTGCGACGGAGATGGAGGTAGGGCTCAGCCGTGGGTGTGAAAGGGATGGTGTGCGGTTGCGTGTTAATTAAATTAAACGGGGCTAGCTATGGGTTAATAGCGAGTAATCGCGGTGCGACGCTTGTCTTGTAGACTTTGTGTACTGTTACATGCGGTGTGGTAATTGTTTGGCAGTTCTGATGTGCAGGGATGTTTTGATGGCTGTCTGTTGGGATTTGAGGACTGATTTGTCTGATGATTCTAGTGTCTTTATAAGGCAGGACAATGTTTTTACTCTTCTGGCTTGAATTTGAAAGCGTTAGTTGTTTGTAGTGTTTCCAATCTTATCAAGTGGTATCGTATTACCCAGTAGTAACTGGGTTGTGGAGGTCAGATAGGCTGTCGCTGCATGTAAAATACTGGTATTCAGCTGCATCCGATTGTACTGGAAGCCGACCACAACATAGTTAGGAAAAGGCTAGGCAGATGATGACTTGTTTGTAGTGTTTCGTGAAGGCAAAGCCTATCAAATTAAAATATGATTGTCTAACTGTAGCACCTCTAAAATTAATACCACTTTTCTATACTACATTTGAAAGTTAATGATACTGTATCTTAAAAATACAGTCAATCTGTAACTGTTTACAACATAATGGCATCAAATTGTTACATACAGCTGACTGTACATATATAAACTTAACTATTTATCATTTAAACAAATAGAACTGACATTTTATGAAAAGAAAACCCTATTGTCACTCCCCTAAACCAAATAAAAAACATGAGACGCGCAAGTCAACTCTATTATGCCAACATAAAACATCAAATGTTAGCTTAAACGTCAAAAACAGTATTCTTATTAAACATTACCCCAAAAAACACGGTCCCGTCCAATTTGATATTAAAATTTAATCATATTCACCACTTTTGTCTAGCCCCAGCACTATAAATATCGTGGCGCATAAATATTCTACGTCTACCCTCCAAATATGAATTAATCACCGAGCTGTCAACAAAGTGAAGTGTCATCGAGCTCAAAAGAGGGCGCTGAGATGCGTTCAAACTTGGGGATTTTAAATTAAGAAGACAGACAAAAAAAGATAATTTTCTCTTTTTTATTATTGAATGGTTTCTCGAGTTTTTTTTTTAATGAGACAAACAAATGTATCCAAAGATACGAAAAGTTTTGTAATGATTGTTTTCATATTAAAAAAAAACAGTAGAAAATTCATTGTAGTAGAAAATTCTTTGAGATGTTTGTACAACAGACGGTTAGGTTTTTAAATATCAAAACTAATATTACAAAAGCAAAATGACTCGGTTATCGTCTCTTTCAACTGAATGAACAGATTTTGATCAAAAAGCTGGTTATAAGATATTTTTATCCCTGTAAGTTCTCATGGGATGACTTAGAAGCACGTAATATAGTATACTACCTTCTGTCAGCGGTCTCGCCCGCGTGTTGTTAGATAATTGCCCCATGGGATCTTACTACCGGGATAAAAAGTATATGTGTTAATTCAGGTTAAAAACTATATGTGTGCAAATTCATCAACATCCGTTCAGTAGTTTCTGCGTCACACAAACTTCCGCATTTATAATATTAGTAGCAAGTAGGACAAAGTTTATGTCTCAATCTTATATATATTACTCACAAAATTCGCAAAAGAAGAACAAAGTCCAAAGTCCTAAAAATCTTCTGTGTCCAGCCTCACAATTTGAACACGCCAAGAAGGGAGCTAGCAGGGTAATTATGAACATACATAATATACGCGATGAGTACAATTTTAAGCCAATAAATAACACGTAATACACCCGAAAATATGGTAACGCATTTATTATATGGCCGCGACTTAATGGTTCAAGTGTCACGCGGAGTTGTTATTACCTGACAGGTAATTAGGTAGTACGAGTAGGTGTTGTGGAAGTTTTCTTTAATGTCAGTCATGGTTTGAGCTGTAACAGGTCTGACAGCAGCAGAGCTTTGGGTACCAGTTTAAGGTGCCACAGATTTGTGTGATAAGCCTGTGTGATTCAAATGACGACGTAAATAACGACTTTTTAACCAATTTTTAGGGTTCCGTAGCCAAATGGCAAAAAACGGAACCCTTATAGTTTCGCCATGTCTGTCTGTCTGTCTGTCTGTCCGCGGATAATCTCAGTGACCGTTAGCACCAGAAAGCTGAAATTTGGTACCAATATGTATATCAATCATGCCGACAAAGTGCAAAAATAAAAATTTAAAAAAACATTTTTATTAGGGTACCTCCCCCAGACGTAAAGTGGGGAGCGATTTTTTTTTTAATTTTGACCCTGACGTGTGATATATTGTTGGATAGGTATTTAAAAATGAATAGGGGTTTTCTGCAATCATTTTTTGATAATATTAATATTTTAGGAAATAATCGCTCCGAAAGTCAAAAACAATGTGTCCCCCCCCCTCTAACTTTTGAACCATAAGTTTAAAAAATATGAAAAAAATCACAGAAGTAGACCTTTATATGAACTTTCTAGGAAAATTATTTTCAACTTGATGAGTTGAATAGTTTTAGAGTTATATAGCACTTTTTCAAAAAAACGCAAATGATAACTTTGTTTTTCATACAAATACTATGAAAAACAAAGTTATTTTTGCTGACGAAAAATGTTGGTATTTTTAATGGTCTGGGAAGCTACGGAACCCTACAGTGAGCGTGGCCCGACACGCTCTTGGCCGGTTTTTTTTCCTATAACAAAGCTTTTTACGGGTTTTACCTTTATTCAATTAGAAAATCGCCGTCGCGGTATACCGCGACGAAGGTGATTTGACACTCTGATCTCGTTTGCGGGCCGATAATGGCCAGATTTTTCACAGGACAGAGTTTTGGAACGAAAAAGGGAAGCCTTTGCCCAGCAGTGGGACACTAAAACAGACTAACAAAAAAAAGTTGGAAACTCTAATGTACAGATCTAGACGCTAGCACATCAATAAGCTACTCTTTAATAGATTTTCAACATGCTAAACATTTGGTTTAAGGGTCTGTACCTATAACTTCATGCTTTAGACCCAGCGGTACTTTTTCTGTCAGTGAATTTAAGATTTTCACACAAAATAAATTTGTAGACAGCTAAATCAGTTTGTAAATCACCGATACAAAGATTTTGCTGTTTCATTGTCATGAACACCAAACACTTTCTACTCTATTAACATCACGCTTATAACCCTCTAAGGTTTAGGCAGAAGTGGTACCCAATAGTACACTCACATTTCACCAGTCATACTTAAGTCCCTTGTAATAGCAGGAGAGCCTATTACCAACAGCCGGGCACTAATCAAACTCCGTGGCTACTACTGAAAAATTCTTGATGAAAAACCTCAATAACACTTTTGCTCCACCAGGAAATGGAACCCGGGACCTAGCACTTCCATCCAATACTAACTAACGAGGCCGTCAAAAACTTTTTGTTTACAAAAAAAAAAAAGTATTAACCACTCTATACAAATCCCCTGTCTCTTTCCCTAAAATATGATCGCCCCCACCCCATCGCTTGTTTGGGAAATAATGGATTCATTCTATATTCATTTACATGGCTAATAAGATTGGCCTGACACTGCCTGTGTCGCTGAATTACCCTGTCAAATATAATAATCTTATTGCCCGTGTAAGGGTGGGTACTGATGGAAAGTCGAAGTATTAAGTTAATGAGTTTAAATCTTGTAGATGTCAGTATGGTGTTTTGGTAAGCAATGGGATTTGGGTGAAAAATTTTATGGAAGCAGGTCTGATCACATCGTGCGTAGCTTTCGTATTTACAAAGTAGTGTTTTTGTTGTTTTTTCTTTAATATTGTGGATTATTTTAAGACTATTAATTATACCAAGTCTGACAACCAGTCTTACCAAGGGGTATAGTATTACCCAATACTGTAACTGGGTTGTGGAGGTCCGATATGCAGTCGCTCCATGTAAAATACTGGTATTCAGATGCATCCGGTTAGACTGGAAGCCGACCCCAACATAAATTTGGGAAAAGGGCAGGCAGATGATGATTCAAGACCATTTATTATAGCAATCATTCTATGTTAAAACAACAGAAATTATA
This sequence comes from Xestia ashworthii, assembly GCA_950022955.1. Taxonomy (NCBI): domain Eukaryota; kingdom Metazoa; phylum Arthropoda; class Insecta; order Lepidoptera; family Noctuidae; genus Xestia; species Xestia ashworthii. Next base: position 1,942,428 of record OX465557.1, read on the forward strand.
TCTACACTAATATTATAAAGAGGAAAACTTTGTTTGTTTGTTTGTTTGGTTGTAATGAATAGGCTTAAAAACTACTGGACCGATTTCAAAAATTCTTTCACCATTCGAAAGCTACATTATCCACGAGTAACATAGGATATATTTTATCCCCGTACTCCCACGGGAACGGGAACTATGCGGGTGAAACTGCGGGACGTCCGCTAGTTAATGATAAAACACTTGACAAAATGGCTACAGATGTGAGGAATAACAAAAATATGTGGATTTTTAAACACAGCAATTTTCTGCCTAAACCATGCCAAATGAACCCAACCCGGCTGCTGAATCTGTTCAAAATTTCCCTCACGCCATAATTTACAAAGGCCAAGCGATAAAAAACCCAATTCCACTTAAACAATAATTTAACTTTCATGAGGCAAACGTGTTAATGACCAGTCTTTCGCCAAGCGCCAAGATTTCGCCAACAAAAAAAAAACGTCACAGCTGAACCCGACTTTAGTCATTAATTCCGTGAGAAAGAGATGGCTATATTTCCAGTGTTACGTCTTCGAGTAAGTGACGTGATCCAATTTGAATTTTCTCCTTTCGGATTTTGTTATGTCAAACAGTCGTTTGAATTAGCTTTTTGTCGGGCCGTTTGATGCGAAAGAATTGGATACGAAAATAAGGGGTTCGTAATATTGTTACCATTTGACAGACGACGAGTAATGAGGTTATTGACTGTACTACATTGATTTTTAAAATGTGGGAGGAAGATGTATTGTTAGCTCGTGTGTCAGTTATTGATGATGAAAGTAGATTATTTCTATTCTCTTTAAAAGACCGTCTTTGATAAATGGTTTGTCGATTGTTCAGTTACAATGACGGTTGCCCTGCTTTCAGTTCAGAATGTTATTTCCGAGTCAATTGCATAAGCTGCTAAGGGCACAATCTCGCTTTTCATGGAACTTCCGATGATTTTTCTTTGGTCTTTAATAATCTTTTTTGAGAATTGAAGTAAGTGAACGTTAAATACTAAAGATAGCCATGACAAAAAACCGTGAAAGTGGAGAGATTCACAGACAAAGTTCTCAAAAACGGTGAAGGAAAACATCGTGAGGAAACCGGCATGTCCTAGACCAAAAAATTCGAAGACATGTGACATCTACCAACCCGCACTGGGCCCGCGTGGTGGACAATACGCAAAATACGCGCTTTAACGTGGAGTTGAGGACACCAGCCCGTTATTACAATACAAGTGGAGAGATTTGAAAGAGATTTATACAGAATTGAGTAATCAAAGGTTGGAGAAGAAAAAAGAGTAGGTACAGTTAAATACTGGAAACAGATCGTTCAACTTTTTTAGACTTTCACGATTTTTCACTACACTTAAAGTACTTAAGTGTCGTTCATCTTTGTTTGGTATTTAGTAGAAGTGTAGATCTAAGAATTATTGTTCCACATCCAAACAACCAACATTCACGTACAAATAAAACCATTACCATAAATACTAATAACGACACCCTTCACAGTCACGACAGATGCGCTTTCACATTTTATAATTCGATTCAAAACTCGATAAAATTAATCGAGCATCATTTAACACAAAGCGCCGACAAACATCGATATATAAATTAACATTATCCCGGGGCGTATCGATAAAATTGTCGAAAGCTTAACAGAATTGTATGAATTATGTATTCGATTGTAAAGTATTGTTCAATTCAATCGTTTTGTAGTTCGGCTCTATGAGGTGTATTTATTATGTTTATGTGGGAAGTTACTATATTGAAATGGTTCTATAGTCTGTTCATGTTGCCTTCATAAGTTTATGTTCTTGATACATTTTTGATGGGTTGAAAAATTGGCGTGCAAAGGTTTTGCCTTGACAAAACAAGTTTATTTTTGGTATGGATCTCTGGTCTGAAAATAAAGAAATGATTATTATTTTTTAACCGACTTCCAAAAAGGAGGAGGTTCTCTATTCGACTGTATGTATAATTTTTTTTTTTTTTTATGTATGTTCACCGATTACTCGAAGACGCCTCCACCGATTTGAAAAATTCTTTTTTTGTTTGAATGGGTATACTTCCAAATTGGTCCCATAGTCGCCAAGTCGGGATCTGATGATGGAATCTTGGCGAAATCGAGGGAACTCTTCAAATTTTATAGGATAACGTACAGCAATTTTGGTATTTTCTACAACAAGTGAAGCATTTGCGTTTGATAAGAACCATTCTACCATCAGATCTGATGATGAAGCCAAGAGTCACGGAAAACATAATGACACAATGTATCCTAGTCGTGTTTGGGCTTGTTGTAATTGTAACGGTATGCACTTTCCATGTGTACCAAGCACATGTGAACCACTAAAAAGTGAAAAATAAAAACTTTTTTGCAAAAAATAAAACCGACTTCAAAAAGAAACCAAAAAAGTGAAAAATAACTTTAGCTTCTGAAGTCGGTGACAAAAAAAATTAAATCAATCATACAAACGTCACCGACTTCAGAAGCTAAAGTTATTTTTCACTTTTTTGATTTCTTTTTGAAGTCGGTTTTTTGTTATTAAAACAGTTGTCGTTTTCATTTTAAGCTTCATTTGTTTAAGATTCATTTTTATGTGACCTAAAGTGTATTTAGAAAAATTGATTAGATTTCAATTTCCTGAGCAGTCAATTCTGCTACCAACTTTATTGACCAACTAATAATTTGGTTGTTATTTTGTTTTTTTTTTTCGAAGAAATAGTATGATCAAAGTACAATTTCTTAATAATCTCTCTATTTCAAGTTTGTTATGAAAGATGACGTTGTCCACTATCAAACTAAAGACTTATATACTCTATACCCACAAACCGTAGTAATAAATACATCCCCAGTACCCATAACTCAAATTGTGCTAACCAGTATGTTTGAATGGTGGTATAAATGGGCATTATGCATAAAAGCAATTTTTATTGCCAAATTTGACAGTAGCCCCTCAGGGCCAAGGTACAAGCGTGAGCGAGGGCGGCGGCTCCAGGTTAGTTAGCTGATAATGATAGTGTGAAGAGTGATCCTATGAATGGTATGTCTCTCAATATCTAATATTTTACTTTATTCTCCAGGACTTACCTTTTTTTAAAATAAATTACTTTTACTTTGATCCTTCTTTTTAGTAAATGAGCACTGTGTAACTTAAGTACGAACGATCGTCATAGTAATCGAATACAAACTAACGACTGAAAACTACGGCAACTTTGCAGTAGCAATGCCTAATTGCAACAATAGACCGAAGTATCGTGACTTAGTAACTTCGACATTATATGTCACTCTATGATAACGGCAATAGATGATATCTGATCTACGATTTGCGAATGCGGTCACCTTTGTTTTTTTACCTGTTAGTTTTGAACAAAATAACACTACTGAATCTTTTACACGAATAAACGAAAATTGAGACATGGAATGAAACTGCAGTTGCCTTTTTAATAGCTTTAATTTCACTGTAAAATTCTGCTTAGAATAGCGGAGAAAAAAGATAACTTTACACCAACGCTATAATCTTTTTACTTGCACCCCACCTAATATAAGAGGCGTAAAATGCGTAGACACGTAAAAATATCGGAGGCTCCCTCGTTATGGTGGTACTTTGTCATCACTCGCTTTATGGGCCCCATGGTCATCGCTATCTGTACCCCCATGCAAAATATACGGCTAGTTTTAATAGTTATACCACATTATTTATGGGGTTTGCAAATCGTGCGTTAAGACTTAACGGTTTCGCGTGAAGGGAGATTTTAAATAATTAATTTTATTTTTATAGGACTGGTCTTGTAATTTATTCGTGATAATGTTGTTGTTTTCATGTAGTTCGTGTTAGAATAATGCGTTACACATAGGAACTTATCTTGTTTTTTTTTTTTTGTTGTTCAGAAATATCATAGTTTTTCAAAAAATCCTTTTTATTTATACACCGCTGTGAGATTGAAGGTCTGTTGTACTACAATGTGTATTATACGACTTACACGACATGACAAAAAATAAATAAAAAGGATTACGTATTATGATGTACCTAAAGTAACTTATAAACACGTGCGTAAATTTTTAAAGCCGGGGTTGTAAAAAATCGATTAATCTCGGTATATTTTGAACTACATCTCGACAAGCTTATCATTGGCCTCAAAATAGGACATCAGCGGTCACTTAAATTATCTTCAAAACATAATTTACAACCCTTCCCCTCTTCTTCCAAAAACACTTCAAACAGCGGCCATTTGTAACTCGATTCGTTACACGAAATAGTGTGACCATACATCACAGCACCGCCGGACATGTCCCGACACGGTTGCACAATCATTTTTCATTACCCACGATTCATTAACATGTAGGGGACGGCCAATTATGTCCGCGCCATCCATCACGACACCCTAGCATTTGATATTTTTACGTCGCAGTAAAATTTTATTGATGGACATTTGAATAAATGTCTGATGGTTACCTACGTGGGTTTGGGGGAACCAGATATGCTATTTGTTTTAACTTGATACTGCATGTGAATCTATTTGGTTTTGGGTCATACTCGTAATTTTTCAGTTTCGAAACGTGTTTGTCGAAGAATAGTCCCCCTGAGACCTAAATAACAATAAAGAAAGTTTCTAAAGTAGATATCAGATATGGGTTGTAACATCCACCTTCAGGTGGAAATTTTTCTTTAGACATTTCATTTATGTCGAAAGAAAAAGTTGAACCGGTACGCGACGAGTAAATTGCGGACCGGCTGCGGACACCAAATTCTACGACTATTTCTATAAGTATTTGAGCGATGGACATGCATGTTGATGGTTGCAGAGGGAGAGGAAAGCTAAATAAAAAATGGATGGATTTGGTGAGGATTCATATGAAAGAGAAAGGAGTAAATGATGCTGTGACGTCTGACAGGGGAAAATGGAGGAAGGAAACGTGTTGCTTCGACCCCAAATAGAATGGGAAAAGGGCAGGAAGATGATTTCTGTAAGCATTGTGTGACATCCGCAAGTGTTTGTCTGCACCAGTTAAATCAATCCTTGAAAATCTTATGAATGCTACTGCCATACTACCAATCATGCTATCTCAAAGCAACATAATCATCAGCCTATTAATGTCCCACTGTTGGGACACAGGCCTCCTCTCTATGAGATGGAATGGGCGCATAATCCACCACGCGGGCCCAGTGCGGATTGGTAGATGTCACATGCATGTCTTCAAACTTTTGGTTCTAGGACATGCCGGTTTCCTCACGATGTTTTCCTTCGCCGTTTTGAGAGCAATGGTGAAAAAATAAATGACACAAAGTAATGCACCTGTCTGGGTTCGAAACTCACGACATACCTACGTTCGTAAGTTGGGTCACGGGCAGCCACGACTGGGCCACCGCTGCTCTGTTAGTTCACACGATGGCAATAAGAAGAACAATATCATAAAATCAAACACATCCAATATTTATGAACGTCATTATTGGCTCATGCAGTGACACTTGGAATAATGACGTCAGCCAACTTGAGAGCAACCGCGCAAGGTCCCAGGTTCAGTTCTAAGGTCAAACGATTTATGTTTTCTGAGGTCGACGCGTAATTACGTCAATTACTTTCTTGTTTTGCTACAGTGAGTTGGAATAGAGATTGATTGATTTATTATTGTTTATTGTACCGACAATGTCATTTACTGTCAGACTGGTATCAGTTTTGTAATCTATGTTTTGTAAGCAGTCGTTGTTGGGTGAATTATTTCAATTGCGATTGTCGTTTGTTTTGATTTGTTTATGTTCGATATTTTCTTGCCATTTTGTTTGGGCTGACTTTTGACATGCGATTGTTTTGAGTTCCAACCCTTTCCTAAGTACGTAGTTTACTTGTTCTACCTGATATTAACCAGAATAAATTACGAGTATTACTGTACTATAAAATCGGCCTCAACTGTGAAAGAACTACTTGTTTTGATCCCTGCTGGTAAGTTGATGACTCTAACAGAGAATTGCTAATTGAATTGGTACATACCTATGAAAATAACCCCTTCCGTTAACAAAGAGAAGTAGTCTACTACATTATTTATTATCTACATAAATAATTAAATGAATGGAGGTAAACCTCCTAACGAGAGAAAATTAACAATAACAACATTGCTTTTTAATTTTCACAACTTTTAGCAAAATTATCACCGACCTAGAACTTTCGAAAAAACTCCAGCCACCCACAAATCACAGCGACATCTAAAATGTTTTCCATTGCGTTACAAACGCATTTTGTTTTATTTTTTCATCCGTTATTATCATTATTTATATCGCTCTCGGATTGTGCGACTAATAAATCGCTGCGATTTATTTGCGTTTGCACATGTCCCTACCGTTTCGGCCTTGTTGCGATTTGTATGAATTAAATTTGATTTGTGCCTTAGATTTACGTTATGGCCGATAGCTAGCCAAGCACTTATCTCCGTGATATATTTCATTTTTTAAATATAATTTATATGTTAAGTTATTTTTCTAGTAAGTATGTTGTAAAAATATTTTGTTTTGAATATGCTGGTGTCTCATTTACCAGACCTCGTTAACATGAAACATGATTACTGTGCAATTCAGCATTTTGAGTAATTCAGCAACTCGTCCCACATGTCCACGGCCCATTTGGGACGAGTTGATGAAACTCAAAATAAATAATATTTTCATTGTGCAACTCGTCCCACGTTTATTTTTGTTTGGAACTTTAAACTTTATCAAGAATTGACCCATATAACAAAGAAAGCACGGTAGTGGTGACCACCAGAAAAGCACCGAGACTACCAAATGAAGGTTAACGGTCCTACAGAAACAATGTTTATAACTATCTTTTATCCCGCAAAAAATGTTCAGAGAAGAATAGCGGAGGAATAAAAAAGAAAAATAATTTCCACTTTGGTAGTCTGCCACAAAGCAAAGGAAAGCCGAATCAAGCCTAGTACGCAGAGCTTACTCAGCAATTATCGTCAAGACAGCAATCCCGTATCATTCATTTAAGAGCGGGCCTAAAGCAAAATCTTCAATCTTAGATTAGATTTTTAGAGTAGTAAATCATGTTCAAATTAGAAAAAAAAAATATGTCTGGAAACTTCATTATAAATGTGAGGGTTGGGTCTGAGCAAAAACATAATAGGATAAAATTTTCTCGATAGAAAATCGTCACAAAGTTACCTCTAATTTTCAACAATTTTGGTTTGTATTCTATTTTGGTGCATATTACTGAACCATAAACTACATAAATATTATCACTCATGTATAACCTAGGGCTGACTCTGAGAATTTTTTCAAAATATTTGCTATTTTAAGAGATAATAGACTCGAAAGAATCTGGCGCTTACTACATTTTTAATCCGCGAAATGCGCCGTCTTCCGTCTCGCGGGACGCGAGCTTGAGACATCAGTTTGTTTCACCGATCAGTTGCCCTCGCTCTGTTGAGACGGGCAGTCTATGTCACTTTGCTCCGCGCCTAGCCGCCCTTATTATTATCATAATATTACTAATTTTTTGTTGAGTAACATAGCTAACAAGAAAAATACAATAGCAAAACGGAAGAAGCGAGAAGTAAAGCAGTTGAACACTCAATTTATGGCTGATTGCCGTGGTCGAATGTACCTACTTATGTATTTTTTACGTGCCTAAGCGCATAGTAAACTCAAAATAAACGGATGATTGATTTGATCGTGCATTGTTTTTGTTTGAAATTATTATAATTACATACAACGTTGGATGCGAGTCGCCATTGACCGGTCAAAGTGGCGACACTTGGGGGAGGCCTATGTCCAGCAGTGGACGTTTTTCGGCTGATACAACCCGTACGAATTAACTATTATGTTGGTAGGTATATTATTATAAATTTAATAAAATTATGGTAGTTATTATTTAAAAGGATTTGTTTTATTACTTATACTTTATGTTATTACTTGAAAGTAGTGGGTAGGTAGAAGGTAGGTAGTAGGTAGGTTGGGTCGGCTAGTAAAGATTTAAAATAGATGGGTATCCTAAAATGGCCGCTTCAGCAGAATCATAATATGAATCACGTTAAAAATTTAAAATTCTTAAAATGGACTCTATGTTTATTACCGTAAAGTCCATTTTAACAAAAAATGTTTTAATGTGATTCCCAACACTCGCTTTTTTCAGGTATCAGTTCCCAGAAAATAATGTAAATCGAGTGATCGAGTTTGTTGATGGTTCTGTCGCTATTTCGGTAGTACCATCGAGGTCGAAAATAATTAGAATAATGACCAAAATGTATCACTAGAGAAGTACGTTTATCTTTTCCTACTACCGAAATCTCACATACCTTATGTATGCACCTAGGTTTTCATAAAGAATTATGAATACCTATTTACAGTACTCTTGCTAAGTGTTTTTTTACACTTCCAGTATAACGTGGCCTCACCATGTATATATTTTTGGTACAATTAGAGATCTGCATAAACTGGTTTTGTATAGCTTGACCACCTGTCGTGCTTACCAAAGTTCCTTTATAAACCTCCGACGCAAAGACGACGGGGTGCTATAAGTTTGACGTGTCTTTGTGTGTGTGTGTGTCTGTCTGTGGCATCGTAGCATCCGAACGGATGAAACGATTTTAATTTTGTTTTTTATTAGAAAGGTGAATTAGTGGGAAGTGTTCTTAGCTATGTTTGATGAAAATTAGTCCAAGATGGCCGCCGACACAAAATGGCGGATTACTTACATATTTTTTCACAATTCCCTCGATATGGGTATCAAATGAAAGGGCGTGACTAGTAGAATACTTCCTATGATAAATTTAAAATCCAAGATGGCCGCCACCACAAAATGGCGAATTACCTTTTTTCAATATGGGTATCAAATGAAAGATCTTGACTAGTACAATAATATATACTATATTCAAAGAGAATAAGGAATACTAACGAACGAGTGATGACTGGTTCCTAGGGCTTAACTATAATCAATTATTTTCTATTTAACTTTTATTACAACATTATGTGTGGGAGGACTTTTTTAATTTTTAATTTAATTTTACTTGTTCGTATTATATTATTTTCAGTAATGATTTCAAAAATCAAATCGGTGGTTCCTTGAGTAGTAACGTTACGAAGCTTGAGTTGCATAACGACAAGAGTGTTGCACGCAAACAGTACGTATTTTTAGGGTTCCGTAGCCAAATGGCAAAAAACGGAACCTTTATGGATTTGTTATGTCTGTCTGTCTGTCTGCCCGTCCGTATGTTACAGCCATTTTTTTCCGAAACTATAAGAACTATGCTGTTGAAACTTGGTAAGTAGATGTATTCTGTAAACCGTATTAAGATTTTCACACAAAAATAGAAAAAAATCAATAAACTTTGGGGGTTCCCCCATACTTAGCACTGAAACTCAATTTTTTTTTTCTTCAAACCCAAACGTGTGGGGTATCTATGGATAGGTCTTCAAAAATGATATTGAGATTTTAACATGTTTTTTTTCTAAACTGAATAGTTTGCGCGAGAGACACTTCCAAAGTGGTAAAATGTGTGTTCCCCCCCTGTAACTTTTAAAATAAGAGAATGATAAAACTTTAAAAAAAATATGATGTACATTACCATGTAAACTTCCACCGAAAAGTGGTTTGAATCGTGGTTTTAATACGTCATAAACCGTATACCGCAATTTACCTTACATTCAATCAATTCATTATATTTGAGTTGCTGCTACGGAACCCTTCATGGGCGAGTTCGACTCACACTTGGTCGCTTTTTTATTAATAATAATATATAATATTTGCTTTCAAGTTTTTAAGTAAACAGTTGCTTGCAATTCTAGAAGGTCAATTATTGCGCTTAAATTATTACATTCAATTATTGCACTTGTATGTCCAAGAAAATGGCCTCATGTAAATGAAGCTTCAGTCATCAGTGTTATTGAATAAAACTAATAAACAAATATTATTATGATGATTATACGATATTTCTTACGATCGTTTCTTATTTGTAGCAAAATTAAAAACCAATTTAGAGTTCTGATTATAGAATCGAATGTATGGGTACCTGCAACGTTTCTTTTTATTCCGTATTCCGGAATTGGGGGTAGAGATACTTCAGTCGCATGCATTTCACAATATTTCGGTTTCACTTCGATAGATTACAATCTACCGAAAAACCAATGCGTTTTATTGAAAGCAGTATGTTCGTTTGACAATATTTCGAGAGTTTACAATCTCTCTAGGTATTTTACAATCTAACGTGTTTGACAACTTTACGGTGACATACAAGCATACGAATAGTTATGTGATCCCGGTTTGCCGAAAAAAATTATACCACATATTTAAGAAGTCACTTCCAACCATTATATCCTATTAATTATGCATTCCCGGAATTTCTGGAATTTATGTTGAAAAAAGCCGCTTCCATAATTACTTGCCCAAAAATTATAGTAAATAAATGCATCCAACTATCCGATGTCTACAATAAATACCTAATATTAAGAAAACTAAGATGAAATGGAGTACTCAAAACTTTTATTTCACTACATAGGAATGCATTGAAGGTGTTAAAAAATTAACTAAAAAAAAAAGAAAAGAAAGTGGTTTCATCTATCTATGTTGCATATACTCAGCTCAATGATTTCAAGTACGCGAGTTCGGTCCCGCGCGTCGCGCATCGTGGCGCTGCCCGCCCGTGTTTGACAAACGCACTAATGCGGGTGTGGCGAGACGCGCGGGGGAAATCAGAATTTTTCTTGGCGTTAGGCCCGCTCTTAAATACAAGGTCCCTTAGGTCAATTTGAAACCACCGATCAAAAATCCGTACGTACAGAACCACACACCAGCCCACATGAACGCAAAACTTTTAAGTTCATGCATTACGCCAGTGTCTCAATGAAAAATCACTCTCGTCCCCTCACAGTTGCCGGTAGATGAATGGCGGCCATTACGCCAGCACGCCACACATATCACCTTGTCTCGACGCCCGTACTCCGCATCATTTCAATTTATTTACGTATTGGCGGACCTTTCAAACCCTGCTTACGACTTTAGGTGATGTGACTTGCGACGCGACAAGGCACAAAACCTTCGATGCGACTCGCTACACTTCTTGCGATAAATATAAAGGAAATACCTTTTTTTTTATAAAGTGGCTGATTAAAGGACTATTCTGATAGGATAAATTAAGTAATTATTTTACCTTTATTCATTTTTTAATATTTTCTTACCAAAATTGAAAAAATAATATCTTAAACCATAAGTTGATAAATTAGGCATAAATCATACAGGGTGTAAACCACCTCATCACACAGCCGTTAACCAAGCATTCTGTACATCAAACTAAGTAACTTTACGCAAAAATTATTGCTGGAAACCATTTTTTTTTTGAGGTTATAAATCATGTTTTGTGGTAGAACTCAATGTAACGCACTTAAAACATTGTGCTGATGGATGGATTGAATAGTACGGGGGTCGTGGAGGTGTTAAAAGTCTAAATCTTACAAAAAATACTTGTATTTAAAAAAAACTTGTCAAAAAGTTGTAACTTTGACCCCCAATATCTTCGTAACTATGAGGTTCCCAGGTATGGTGTAGAACAAAGAAATGATCGCAGTGATGGGGAGAACAAGTGCCTTTCGGCTTCGTGAAGAGGTGTTTTACACCCTTTACCTATAATTCTTAAAAAAAATCCTATGACGCGACTTGCATTACGACTTGCAACACTACTTGCGACGCGACTTACGGTAAGACTTGCGACACGACCTATGACGCGTCTTGCGACAAGACCAACGACGCGACTTGCAACACGACTTACGACACGACTTGCAACACTACTGCGACGCGACTTACGGCAAGACTTGCGACGCGACTTACGACGCGAATTACAACATAAGCAACGACGTGATGTGCTACGTGACTTGCGATGCCCCTTGCTTTGCGATTTTTTCTTCGCTTGAGTACCGTCGCGTCATAAGTGGCATCGCAGTAACTCGTCACATGCTCTAAGCAATTTACTTTATTTCTGCAGTCGCTGCTGCAATCCGCTCGTCGCTTGAACTTACAGTTCGTGGCCGAGTGGTAAGGGTATCGGTATAAAATTAAGAGGGAATATTTGTATTAATTCTGCTTAAGGCAATGGTGATAAGATTGTCGTATTCAGTTTGAGAGGTAATGAGCTTGGCGTTGTAAAGGCCATCATTCAATGTAAATGGTGTTAATTTGTACTGTCTCTAATATATTCAGATATATGTAAAAGTAAAAATAATAATCACCATTTTACTGCGTGGTTAGAAGTTGTATTAAAAGTATGATTTGATAGTTGATCTGTAACATTTTTCAGAAACACCAACATGGATTTAGTAACGCATTTTTATAAACTTTAAAACAAAACACACTGATTTCAAAATGGATCGCATTATCATACAAGACATTAGATCTGAATATCCCAGTCCATACACAGCAGTAAAAGGCTTCGTATGTAGCTGAAACTACCCTCATAAAGTTACTAAAAGAATAGCCAAGTTTAATTCACGAAAGAACTCTCTTCTATATTTATATGCCCCAATACAATAAAAGCTATTACCGTAATACTAAATTTTCACTACATTTTAAAACGTACGAACTCTTTTCACCGACCATCGCAATAACAGTATTTTTCTTTTCTGTAGTGATGTGAAATGTTGGCAGAATATCGATAAAATAATAATCATGCTTTATCTATATTCTGCGATCATTTATTAAACGCTAATGCCATTTTTTTATATTAAATGGCAGTCTATTTTGTCATCAGTATTTGCCTTTTTCATGCAACGTACCACTTTTGTGTCATTCACAATTGTTGTAAATTTCTCTTAAAATAGGAAAGTTAAGTAAGTAGTTAAGTACTGTGATCCTCCAATGGCTTTTTGTACATTAACCTTAAAAACATTGTTCCAAAAATTCAAATTTGAAGACTAACATTAAAAAATAATATTTCAGTGTGACCGTTACAAGTATGATTAATGATCGCACTCATATTATTATGATTAATGTACTCAAACGTGAACATTAATCGTGTCATAATTGCTTTATATAAAAGCAATTATGACACGATTAATGTTCACGTTTAATGTATCGTGAACCTGAAAAAAATATTTTGACGCAATGGTGATTATAATAAAATTTTGAATGAAGATCATTTGTCATATTTCTTGAGCGCAATTAAGAGATACAACATGTTTGTTGAAGGGTAAAATAAAATTGTACACAAAGTACGCAATTTATGAAACAAGTATAGCAAAGATCCGGGGCTGCGGGACTGTAAAGGGCGATGTAGGAACATTGATGGGTTTTAGTCAGTAAAAGACTGACACTCCCTCCCACTCTGCCCAGAGCGGGAGGAGTCATTTGATGATTACCCATTCGAAAAAAAAAGTATAGCTAACATACATGTTGTCGTGATAAAAAATAAGTAACTAAAGACTTCCAATTCCTTGTTGCAATAGAAATTATACAATTATAAATTTAACCAATTGAAAAAGAACGTTATCAATTGATTTTTGACAAAGACAGGATCCCTTTCTTTCATTTGATTCTATGACCTATTCTTTCTCAATGAAAACAGGAAATTATAGTGCTATTACTGAGCTAGAAACAGTATCAATTATTGACCATCGATTATCGACAATTATTACAACACTAGCAGTATTTGAATTTGTCGAAGTTTTACGAGCGGCCGCGAACATAATGCGGATGCGAGCGAGACGTATTGAACAACAAAGATCATTCCTTCGAGGATAGAACCTTCGAACCACCAAATGAATAGATTTGCAGAAGATTCAGACAATTTACTAAATAACGGTTACAAGGAAAACACTAAGGTGAGTGTGCAGGCTGAATATGCATCTTGGAAAGAATGCTGAAAGTCACGTAATTGTATTTTAATGTCTCTGAAAGGCAAGCTCAAATACTGCTTGCTGTACGTCAAATAAGCATAGCTTCACATTTAGAGATTTTGCTTGTGCAGCAGTCGTTACATGATCGGTGCCGGTTCACAAAAGGTAGAAAAAAGCAATAAGGATTGAATATCTTTTTCGATGAAAGAGAAGAGTTTTAACCTCTGAATAAACATTTGTTTAACATACAGCCGCATTCATTCCAGGCTGATAGGTCGAGTCGTGTATGAATCAAAAGCACCTTAATTGCGTAGAACATTTTGTTTGTTGCAAAGAGTGATACTTCTGCCCTATCTTGCTAGATCTTGGAACAGTTTGAACATAGGGGTGGTGGATTATGGGATTCTTAGTTTAAAGTTTATTACTTTTTATGTTTATTTGTTTAAGCTTTCGTATAGGCATTTCGCTCGTTCCCTTTATTGCGTATTACACTTTTGTAGACATCTTTACGTCTATTTTACCGTGGGGGAAAATAGGTGCATCTTGCCAAATAAAATGAGGAAACTGTGTGTGTTAAATGCTGTATTAGGGGAAGAAGGTAGTTTTGTCAGCCAAGTGGCATCCTCTTTGGTCTGGTGCAGTCAAATAATAGAGCACAAAATTGGAACATGGGTTAAACACAACGTATGGGATAATAAAGTTAATTTTAACTCGCAGATAATAGAAAAAATCAACACAATGGCATACACAGGGTATAATTCGGTAAGTAAACGGTATTGTTAAGCAAATCTATTAGGATGGTGGTCAAATATAAAATGGACGCTCTTGCGACACACTCTGGAAAAACTTTAAATTGGAAACCAAGTTTCACCCTACAGAAAAAAAAAACAAATCAAATAATTTCAAAGCTTTAACCGTCGATCAAACAAAGGAGGGTGAAAGCAATAAAAAGGAGAAATAAATAACAAAAAATATATATCGCTACGCAGCATTACACGCGAATTGAGAGAGTACATTAGTTATTATAACACGACAAAATATGTGTAATAAAAAGTAATTTATCGCACAAATAAAATATAACAGTGGTTAGGGCGGCAGATGGGGCGAGGAGGGCAGGGGTGGTACTGATAGCGGGGAGCGGGTTAACTTCGGTTTCATGGCCACACATCAGAAAGCCAAATTGTGGAATTTAAAACATTCAAAAAAAAATTATACAAGTCTAAGGCGTAGAGGTTCCTTCTTATTGAGAGGAGGCCCGAGTCGAGTTCTAGCAGTGGGAACATTATAGGCTGATGATGTGAGCGTAGTATTGTGGGACACTGGACACAATCTGGGGTTGATGGCTGATGGGCCGACGTTCTCAAAAATATGCTATATACAATACAACCATGCCTACATGGTTGTATTGTATTGTATAACGGGCTGGTTTCCGCAACTCCACGTGAAAGCGCGTATTTTGCGCATGGTTGTCTACAGTTTTTTCACTTGTAGCGTAGCTAGGAAGTGGTCTATGTTCAGCAGAGGTCTGCGGTAGTTGTTTAATTGATTGATTGAAAATCATATATTATTTTCGTTGTTATAAATACCAGTAAGAACTTCTTAAAACTTCTGAGGCATATTTTGAGGCCCATACGCGGCATAAAAACTTTGACAACAGGTTAAGCACCAACCACACTATAAAAAAGAAGCATACTTAATTATTTTTATCCCATTGCACAACATTAAACTCTTCCAAATTCATTACTGATGCGATAACTTAAGTGTTAACAGACAGATGTCTTCCGCCATTTAATTATAATCATTTTAATGATCTCTTGTGCCACGTACCTACTCAACTCTGCCAAAGACACAAATGATAAAAATCCAGAAATAAAGCACTTTTGTCGTTCGTAATGAGCGACAGTTACATTTTTCAAGTTGACAAAGATACATTCTGACGACAGCTCATATTGTGTGCCATTTGCCAAATAATCATTCAAGACTCAACTCTTCATAAATAATGATCATTACTCACAATTTATTATGCGAAACAAAAGTACTTTAACTAAAAATAATTATTGTTTTGACTTGTTAAAAGTTACAAGGACACTGATGAGCGTTGGCGCATAGAGAGGCTATTGCAGATTGCGTTTTCTTTTTTGTAGAAAAAGGAAATGGCGATAGTAATTAAGTCAAAATCACTGAGGTTACAAAAGTTTGGACTCCAAGGGCATGAGCTGATGAGGGACTTTTGTCGGCCAGATAGAAATCTCTGTTGCTGTTCATTGGTTGTTGTGTTGTTTTTTCATCGATTCGATTGACATCCATTGGTGCTTGCAAATTTGTTCGCGAACAAATAGTCCCTCGTCTGCACAGGTCTTAAGGAGTCAGCTCAGAACTAAGCTGCGACTTGTTGCCTTCATTGGCGTCCATCGGCTCCTATAAATATTACGTTCCATAACCAACAGGATACGCAGGACAAGATTTGAAAAGCCTTTCCTTTGTCTTTGATATTAAGTTCTTCTTAATCTACTGATCTACTCACATAATCTGAACTTTAAAACTATTTAAATCTTTACTTTTCCGTTAGCTGTCGTTAATTCACAGTTATTAAGTAACACTAGTTCTCCTACTTCATAATTAAAGTTTTAACCGTAGGTACCTTGTTTTAGATTACGATAGAATCACCTCAAAAACCAAAACAGTTTTAATTTCTGCCTTCTTTTTACTCTGTCACACTTTCCGTAGGGTGAATACACCAGTTACCGTTCGCTGTAAGTCGACCCCACCTCACTGCTATATTGACAGAGTCCTCCGCCACGGCTGCTGGGGAAAAATGGCGGTCATTTGTTGGCGTCACCGTTTTGTACTGTTGCCTTCGAGAGGCGAGATAATGGCTGATTTATATGTGCGATTACACGTGACGAGCAGTCGGGTGCTTATTGCTCGTGATATTGGACGCTGAATATCCTCACGCGGCGTGGGGTGGGGTTATGACGTTGTGTTTCGGAAGTGGTGTGGTGACTGGGTTAAATGGGGGAGGGGTCATGGGTAATTCTGATTAATAGGATTATGGTTTCAGTTTGTACAAATGATCTCTTGGTGTACGAATTTTATGAAAATACCCTGTGTGTGTTAAGATGAAGTACAAAAGGTAAAATAATTTTGCAAAACAATAAATTTTATGACTCACTTAAACAGCTTATCGTTAATTAAGTATTGTAAGTCACGTCGTCAATAAAACACCAAGTATGCCTTTCAAGATTCTCTTAAGAGAAAAGAAATATACAATGCGAGTAAGCAATATGTGAAATATTTTATTATTTTACTTTTACACATTTCATCTCCTCAAAATATCTTAACGCAACAGAAATTATGACCACCATTAAATAAATAATTTAGAGCTCTCAGAAGACATTAACATGAGAAATGTGTGCCGCGGCCCGCGACACAAAAGGTAAAAACATCACTCACGCCACCTCGACGGCACTTTGTGCAACAAAGCCGATCTTTCTGCTCTTTACAAAATGGCTTATGACATATCGCATAACAGGCGTTTATACCTTACACCCTGTCACAGCGTAACAAAATTCCCTACATCCTAAATTTCAAAATTACAGTACAACAAAAGATTGTAGATAAATATTTTAGACTGTGACACCGAGGTTAGCGTCCCAGTTGTCGGTACACGTATAGGGGAATTCACAGCTGTTATAATAATGAGTATTAATAGGTTTGCCACATAAATAACGCAGTACAAAGAGCTTAGGGCCGCGGGACACAAAGCCGATACTTCAAAACCATTAGCAAGAACGTGAGTGCTTTGAATAGGGTGAAATGTGGGTATGATGGCAAGCATGGAGAAATCCGCGGGTAGGGTACATGTCTGTTTATATTAGATAGTTTATACTCCGTCATATCGCAAATCAAAGTAATTGGTGTACTTTATTTGAGACATCCTTTGACAACAAGATTTTTTTTTCTTTTCGAGGACATGCCCTGCTCTATGAATCCACATGACGTATCGTGAGATAATCAGGATATAACATGGATCATTTAAATAAAACAGATTAGATATTTTAAAATATGCGACCCTTTAGCTTAGTGTAGAATGGCAAAAGGCATCAGATTAATGAACATAGAATAAAATATAAAACAAAATAATACATACATACATACATGTACACACCTACATATTATATACTTGTTTTGTAGATACTAGGGTATATGCAGGGGCCGGCGGAGGATGCGTATTTCATACAAACGTAATACCAAAATTATTTGTAAATCAAACATATTCTTAAGGTAGTCTGTATTTATTTCGATTGAATTACAGAATATCTATGTTCCCAAATATGTTTTTTGAGAGAATAGTGATGCAAAGACGAGATATGAGGAATTTAAATTTTCTATAGAAAACTTATTTTTCTTATAACTCTTGTTAAAATCAGTGTCCAATCAAAATATATATTTGGGAACCTAGATATTCTGTAATTCAATCGAAATAAATACACACTACCTTAGGAATATGTTTAATTTACAAATTATTTTGGTATTACGTTTGTATGAAATACGCATGCTCCGCAGGCGTCTTAAGCCAATTACGGTGCTTCGTAGAAATACTTGAACCGGTGCGTTTAAAAATAATAGAGATAGAACTTGTAACACCATGCTGATAAATAATAATAACAGAAGTATGTAATACAACCTCTTTTATAATCTACTCTAGCAATTTTACAGAACTCATCAACATACCTTTTAACGACTTTAGAATTCAATTGGCCCTGTTAAGGTAAAATACCGTGAACATTGCCACATACATGAATAATAAAACTGCTAATGTCTTACTAACACCTTGTTATATTCCTATTTATGAATTCTTCTTAGAAAAATTGTTTCGCTTCACGCATCAGGGAACTATAAAATATGTAGGTAATTGTATAAGTGGATAATTCTCAGAGTCGATTTAAGCTAATGGCTACGTTTTTCAAATTGCTTCACTTACTTAGCTAAAACACGGATTTCATTCGATTTATATCGCAATTTACTATGAAAGAAGACGTGCGAACGGTGCGAATGATAATTTATGGAAAAGACACCATTAAACAACTTTCTTCTGTTTTCAGTATTTTCATAATTATAATAGGTGAATTTCAGGCTGGAAATGCGATAAGAAAACAGATAAACTTTCGTAAGAATATCTAGTATTTATAATGTAGTTTTATTCATAGGACCCGCTTTCATATAACCATATAAAAACTAATTTGCGTTGCTCTCATCTATGAAGAAAAACAACATTTAGAGCTTTACATTCACATTTCACAAATTATATATTTAGAATATTTGAATATAACGTTTACTTAAAATATAATACTTTAATCTGCTGACTACGGATAATCGAACTTAATTGTCATCCTTCCATAGATAATTGTAGGTGCTTGCTACAAATTAAATGATATGAAGTTCCATTCACTTCATTTACATTTATTTAGTTACAACTCCAAGGAAACAAATGTATGTACTACAGATTCAAAATGAATACCATTCTAACACTCAAATTGAAGTAATCTTGAAAGTTACAAGGCTCACTCAGTCTATAGCTTTTACTGTTAAATATTTTTTAATGTTTAGTGATCACTTTAGAAATCGTTAAAACCTGAATTAAAAAGCCATAATCGTTAAAACTTTATACAACAATTAATTTAGCACAGAAATTCCACAATATAAAGTAAATTAAAGTACTTTACTCACATTCAATAGACATCTTTATAAAACAATTGGGTTTCAAGTATAAAGCAATTAAGTTCAAGTTAATTGACCATAAAGGGACCAACATACAACAATTAGAATCAGAAAATCTACTTGAAATAAATAATAAAACAATTGCGCAAAAGGTTGAGAAAGAAAAGAACAATTATTTAGAAAATGCATGAATGAGTGGCACTAGTGATCTAAAACGCTTAACTTTCAGACTGTTAAAAGGCCAAGAATACACAACCTTGGTTATTAAAAACTTTCTGCAATAAAACGACTGAAAGTGTAAAATAATTTTACCTTCGGGAATCGATGGAAGTCGGTTATTGTTTTTAGTTTTTGTTTGTCTGTTTCAGTTGTGATATCTCGCACAAATCCTTACCGAGTAACAATGTTATATTGTAACTAGAAGTTCTTAGCACAACATCAACATCCACATTGACCGAAGAAATGTATATTATAGAGAGAAAGAGAGAGAGAGAGATACTCATAAAGTACAAAAGCAAAGTAGTTTTTATATGGGACCAGCATGAAAGCTTTTTCTACCAAATAAAAAAAATCACATTAAATCGAACCAATAATCACGGAGAAATCGGTACCTAATCTCACTGAAGACATGAAAAAAAACCTGGTGGCTCCTCCTTGTTTTGAAGAAAGTCGGTTAAAAATAATGCCATCCTTCACCGTGCCATTTGAAACATCAGTTATGTGAAAAGGCTGAGCTTCAATCTATCTATCATTCTCTAGCAATCTAGTTTGGGCACTGGCAAGGCAAATATAATTAACACCTTTAGATATTTTCATGAAAAACTAGGCATGATCAGTTTGATGGCAAATGAATAGGGCTAGATTGAACCTTCTGTGAGTTACCTATTCCATGGCACTCGTGAATTCAGTTTAGCAATTCAAATTGGAGGCAATGAGCAGGTGGTACTTAACGATTTACGAGAATTTAAAAACAATGTTGTATAAAAAATTTCTTTGTGCTGTTCTACCTACGCGAAGTAAGGTCTTGGAAATGTTTATTTACAATTTTGAAGAAACTGCCTTTTTATACGTTTCGAATCGAAGTTTGGTTTTAAATTCGCACCGTATTCCTGAAGGCTTTTTTCCAAATTAATCAATGTGTTTTTTAAGAAAATCATAATAGGCTCTTTTGATTGACTATGAATTATGTAGCTTGAGAGAGTTGGTTTTTTTAATTGAAAAGCTTAGTCTCATAATGGGAGTATCAATATGTGTAACAGATAATATTGCCAAATATCTTTCAAAGCAAAAAGCAAATATGTTATAATACAAAACCTAACAAAACCTGTCTAATACATTAATTTAATTCAACATCTGTGATTTATTAATCCCAAACATAAGAGAACGCCTTGAGTGACTATTTAGTTAATAAATCAATATTAGCTACCGTCAATTTAACCTCAATGACATAACTATTTGTCAGCCCAACTGAGTCAACATTGAACGTATCAAACTTAATCTAACACGAGCGAAAATCAACCTTATAACAAGAACTAAAAGCCATACTACTCGTATAAACACTGTATTATTTTCTGCTGCAACCGGAAATTTCAAAGACTCGGAGATTTGCAAACACTTTAGAGCTTTTACCAATCTTTTGTGCATTTCAATCAAAGCAAATTGAACTTTAATGTCCAAACATAAAAGCTAACGTAACTTTGATAAACGGATGGTGTTTAAAAGCCATATGGGTGAGGATTAGGAGTTGAAAGGGAAAGACAGTAACAATTGAAATACAAAAGAGTATTGCAGACTCGCGACACACGAATACCTGAATTAGGCAACTATAATAGCAAAAGTATTTGGCTAGAACGTAGAGGGTTCCGTCCGTAACCATGACAACAATGTAGAAAATAATATTTAACATGAAACGGTTTCGGGTGTCATTAATATGAAAACAAACAAACTTGACCCACCATCGTTACCCAAAGTAGACGATGAAGAAATTTTTGAAGTCACGTCATCTATTGCATGGCTTTTGAAGAGAGACCTAACTCTTCTTTAAATTTATGGTACTGTACATAGTAAACACAAAAATGTGAATGATTCACAAACAAAACAATATCTGAGAATAGCCTCCAAACTTGGCAAGAATGGCGTACCACACGTTCATTCATGCCAAACAATCAACAAACACTAAACATGCCATCAATATTGGCTTATCCACATGAAATATTGCTGTAATTAGCTGTTATCTAAGCTAAGACATGACAAGTTAAGCTGGCTTGTAAAGGTGAACAGTTATCAGAATGGTGATGATTTGCAAAAACTACATACTTAAATACACAAAGAAAAATCAAAACTGAAAGACGAATGATAGAAAATGGTAAGAGCACGAAAATGAAATTTAATCAAAACGTAAGATCAGCCGATATTGAACAATAATATTGTTTTTTTTTCAAAATCATACTTTGCTTTCCGCCAGGCCTTTCTAGCACTGAACTCCAAAATCTAAATGACTTTACACTATAAACATATAAATTGTGTGCAAATCCGTAAATTTATAACACTAGCAACACTGTTTCGGTGCCAAATATTGTTATTTATGGCGATTTATGATGCAATATGTTTGTATTGAATTCGTACGAGCATTCCAAAGGTTTTTTGGCTTAGACGACGAAATATTTGATGGCAACTTGTGTCGAAAGGTTAAATTAAAGATGGATGCCAAATTGCTGGGTTAGTTTTATTTATGTAGCTGTAGCAGCCAAATGTCCACATAATTTAGACTTGGAAGAAGAAAGTAGAAAAGTTTTTAAGAGACCAAGTATGTCATGCAATCTTAACTTCGATGAAGCCAAAAATGTTGGTTCAAAGATATAGTAGCTCTGGATAGACCTATAAGACTCACACAGACCAGGGAAGTATGGAAAAAAGTAAGATGGCTCGAAGGAAGAGGACTCGGTAATCAACATAGGGTGGATAAATGATGCCACTGATTACGATGATTGGTACACATGTACTACTGTAGCCACTTCACTTATCACCTGCGTTCTTTATCATTCACTTTTCCTCTTTTTCAAAATAAGTAGATCGTCAACAACTATATACGGATTAGAATGACACATCTACGCACAAACGAATATCACGTCTTCAGTAAATCATTCTGAACCGGACATTTAAATTTTTCATCGGCAATTAAAAACAAAACAGCTATATATCCTACAAAAGTGCAATACCTTCTGTCAAAATGTATTGAACAGATGATTTTTTATCAGGACAATACAGGGTGCAAACCACCTCATCACGAAGCCGTCAACCAAGCATTCTGGGGGTCTAAAAAGGCCGCTTTAGGCCCGATGCACATCAAACTAAGTAAATTTACGCAAAAATTAAACAACTTTTTTTTGGGGTTAAAAATCATGTTTTGTTGTATAACTCAATGTAACGCACTCAAAACATGGTGCTTATAGATGGATTGTATAGTAAGGGGTTGGTGAAGGTAATTTAAGTAAAAAAATAACAATGATAACTGTATTAAAAAAAAACTTGTCAAAAGTTGGAACTTTGACCCCCAACCAACATCTCCGTAACTAGAAGGTTCCCAGGTATACAATACCGCCTTGTTTTATTGGTTGTTTTGCTGATATCTTTAACTGTGGTGCAATTTGTCTTACAATCTCTATCGTCGTTTTATTTTCATTAAAGTGAAAAACAAAGCCATTATAACATTCATTAAAATTAAAAACAAAGTTGAGAACAATCTGTTGACACGCAAATCCATGCCCAATTTATGTGGCTATAAAGTTGATATATTCTTCTTCATACGTATAGGGCGGTGAGTCACAGCACGCTATATCTTTGTCACGGCGGCCAATATCACTCACAGTGCTAATGTTGTTGCTCGTGCCAGATCCCTTTTGAGTTAATAGTGACAGGAGATTAAGCAGTGAGAGGATGAAATACTTGGGAGCGATATTTTGCTACGTTAAGTAAGCATTTAGCATTAAACTCGTGCAAAACTTGACTCATGAAGATAGGATAGGCATTATTTAAACTGTTTTTACTCACTGCCATGAGCTATCTATCATCAAACTTCACAACACTATAATTCAGAGACTATAATAAGACATTATAATAAGCTGAAGGATTGATTCCTGAAAAATATCGTAAAATAATTGTTGATTGTAAAACTGTATGAATTTAATTGACAATGCAGACTATACAGGGTGTAAACAACCTCATCACGAAGGGAAGAATTCTGTACATCAAACTAAGTAACTTTTCACAAAAATTATTGCTGGGAAACGACTTTTTTTTTTGCCGAAAAATCATGTTTTTTGATAGAACTCAGTGTAACGCACTCAAAACATTGTGCTGATGGATGGATTGAATATTACGGGGGTCGTAATAATCTTACATTAAACCGATGCATTTAAAAAAAAAGAAACTAGCCAAAACGATGGAACTTTGACCCCCAATATCTCTGTAACTAGAAGGTTCCCTGTGTAGTAGTGGTGTAGAGCAAAAAAATGATCGCAATGACGGGGAAAACATGTGCCTTTCGGGTTGGTGAACTTTTATACCCTTTAGATTTATTATTTGACCAACAAGCCCTATTAAGGTGCAATGCTAACTATCTGCACCAACCCCTATCAAAACCAAACCAAACTCAAACAAACGTTTGAGATTCTACATCTTCTGTAGACTAATGTGAGCTTGCTATTAATATACAGATTGAAAGTAGGTAATTGTGTTGCAGACAGCATTTTTATGTGTATTATAAGAAATAGATGTTTGTTAATAGGAGATAATAAGTTCACACATGAATGAAGCCAAAGCAAGATTAAAATACTTTGGTACGGGCTGACTTTACTTTTAGTATTCATCAGTACCAAGCCTAGCTCCTAGTTTTTACCTAGAAATTAGATTTTTTTGAGATACCACTCCCTTTTCGCGAAATCCCAACTCTCTTTTTTGTTTTGTGTCTCGCTTTTGCTCTATTCACAAAAACAAAAAGAAAGTTTCACTCAAACTAATTTCCAAAATACTTATCAACATAACAACAAAGATACAGCTACAGTTCCTAACACAAACAACTTAAACCGAGAAGGTATGATCTGCTTATCTGCTTGAATGAGTCGTTAGACTTACCTGTACCGGGGAAATGGGTCAGCTTTGTGCGCTAAAGTTAAAAGGGTTACGACTACTGCATTATTTGTAGGGAGGTAAGGTCTTGTTGGTTCAGTATAAGTCTTCTATCCTTTGTCAATGGATGTGAGGACGACGATTTTGGAGTTTAAATTATTTTTGACTAGAAAAATGGGAAATAAAAAATAGGAATAAATAAATCGTTTATAGATTGTACACGTCCACAATCTCCGGAGGTGTACCACATCTTGCGAGTTATGTTTAGGTCAAATCACACAATGTAATAGATGCGATGCGACCCTATTGTCAAATTCAGGCTCCGTACGTCATACTGAAAAGTACTGTAAAGGTCCTATGATGATAGATTGTTCAGGAGCTTGTTAATACTGGCAGCTAAGAAAAATAAATATGTTAAAATTTAATGTATTAAATAGAAACAAAAAGAAAATGATGTGACGTCATCAGGACAGACTAGAAATTACGTACGAAGAAAAATCATGTTATTATTTATTTAAAGATAAAATAAAAACAGTTCAACCAAATAAATATATAATTTGGTAGTGTAGCACTCCGTACTCACCACGAGTTCAACAGAACCCAATATTACTCTGCGCGACTTGGGAATCTAACCTAGGACCTCATGCTCACCACTAAACTAAGGAGGCAGACTTGACTGACTAAAAATTATAGAGACAAATTAATCCAATTAAAGGTCAGTCGTCAGTATGCACATCTCTTAAAATACTTTATCAGAGTTCCTGTCGAGAACTTTTTCGTGAGTAATAAACGCAAATTCTTCTGCATATTCAATCTTTAATGAGACCTAGATGACAATGTTCTTTATCATAACCTAAATCACACTTGATCACCACTCAATAAGCACAATGAAACGCAACACGACACCAACATCAGTTCTTTATCACAAACATTAATAGACTGTTAAATCTTAACGACTTTGCGAATAATCGTAAATAACAGATCATCGGATCCCCTCCGCCTACAATGTCAACTGCCATCAACATACTATAATTTAATGTCATAAAACAACGTTGAACGTTCATAAATCGTACACCCACGAAAATGTCTAGTTAAAATACATTATAAAAGAATAATTGTGCGCGCCTCCAAGGTTACGTCGATCAATCTTTCACACGTCATTAGGGACGTCGCGTTATGCTCCGGAGTTAGCGTGAAAGGGAACGTATAAAGGTCTTTTTACATTTTGTTCGTGTTAATGGTCAGTTTCGAGCGTGTAAGTTTGAATGGTGACACGTGTTAACAGACGGCTTGTGCTATTATTTGATGGAACATTATTGAGACCATTGATGGTTTTTGCACATTTTCGAGGAATAGAGATAGATGATGTTTATTGCCTTTTCCTGCTAGTAGCAGAGAATTGGCAACAGGTTCCGCTATCGTCAACAGAATCCATTAGTCTCACTATCTCGGACGATAAATCACAACTTGTATGGTAGGTACACTGTAATGTACAATTTAATCACTTTTAGGTACGACTCAACCTAATAGAAGTGTGATTCTAATTATAATTATATAATTCTAATTCCCTATTCATCAAACAAACAAATAAACTGTCATATTTATTACAATGATTGTTGTTTATGTAATCGAGAACGTTTTTCACCATTATAAAGCGTAACCTGCCGCCATTTTGTGCTCGGTAAAAACATATTCAGCTTACAAAGCTTCGAGGACAATATTTCATAAGAGATGGCCGAAAAATACACGGTGGTATAATAAATTAAGTACATTTTCAACAACCACCACCTTTATAAGATCTTCCCGGCTTCCCTTATATCCCGTAAAATTGAATGTAAAGGGAATTTTGAAAGGGCGAGCGTGGGTCAAATATACTGGTCGCCTCATTACCGTGCTTAGTGAAAACTCGAGAAGAACCATTTTATAATTTTCGCTTTTCCCAACTTTAAGTTTTGAAGTTAACGTAAACTAGCCTTTACGGGCTGTGAGAATATTATTTATATCTTAAATGAAAGTTTCTTTGTAAGGGTACTTTATACAAATTATATTCGTAATAATTTTTCATTTTGAATGACAGTTGTGCTGAATAAAGTGTAGCGTGCCGACTGTTTATCATATTGTGAAGGTTTTGGAAAGTAATTGGGTTAAACATCGCGTTTAATCACATCCATTAATAACCAGTATTTTGAAATTTACAACTTGCTTTCATGAAAGAAATGGCGTCCTTGTTTACAGTCATGCTAATTCACTAAATTTGGTTAGCTTTCCTTTCAAGGGAAAACCATAAATTATACTAGCATGACTCGAAAAGTTATTCACAAGAAAGAAAAAAAGGATTATAGAATATCTTTCATCACAAGAAAAACCAGACATCTTATGGCATCACAAACCATTCAAAACACATAACTCCCACACATCCACCCTAATATTAAATCTAACACCAGTTGAAGCACGATCAAAACTTACAACGATAAATCTGGAACGAGCCTTATCGGGGCATTCAATAATCATTTCGGTGGCAATCACGTACAAGCGAGCACAAAAGCTCCTTCGAAATACGCCACTACGCCAGTACTACGCCAGTTGCGACTGTAAAGCCCGAATCTTACGAGCAATTACCGCGCGAGATAAAACCCATGAAACGCTGCCGTCTGATACGCAAGTTAATCTCGTAGTCTATTGGTGGGAGCAAATTTTTCTCGACTCAGACAATTTGGGGGTGCTGGGGTAAAATATTGTGTTTTAACATTGGTTAGAGGTTTTTTTTGGTCATAATTTTCTTTAGGGCAGAGAGTATGTAGTAATTTGGAGTGAACACTTTTATTTTGAATCATATCGAAAATATTGCAACATTTTGGAAGCTGTAAACTTAAGGTCAATAAATGGATAAAACATTATATTGGCACATCTATCGTTATCAAAATAGATATTACTTTTGATAAGAGAAAGGTAAATGTTTATTTCACGATTTTGAGTAGTTGATTTGTATTGAGTATTACTTTTATTCGATAGAAACACCAGCAAAAAATAAATAAACACAGCTGTGGCGCTACGCCCCGTCAATACCAGGAGATCCATAAATCATATAAATGACGCTAGTTCAAGTGGTAACGACTGAACCCGAAAAACGTATCAGTGTGCCATCCAAGTGCACTCTCCTCTCTCACGGCTCGTAACCTTACAATTTTACGATCACTTTTATTACTAGACGCTTTCGTGCGCGATTACCCTCCAGAGTGGGTTCTGCTGTTAGGCGCCCTGCAATGTGAACATTCACCCCACACACTACACAACCACATCGATGTTCCACAACACCATTGCTTCGTGATACACGGTCACATTGTGTGCGATGTTGACAAAACTAGCAATGAATGTGAAACCTAGGGGTACAATCGATGAGGGTAGGACGGTTGTCAGCAATTACATTTTAATGCGTGTTTTATTATCACGGACGTCTAATGTACTAGTGCATTAATTTATCACCTCCCCTGTTTACGAGTTACGGCTTGACAATTGAAATGATGGTGTATTCTGTATTCAAAGGAGGCTGACGTTTGACCGACGTACGTTGAGCTCCCGCGCTTGTAGTACCCCTTTGGTTGTAGGCGCACAGGGGGGTCGCGAGGATGAAGCGAGGTTTCTAGCTAGTTTGGACATGTCGCACAATCGTTTGGACTGACAAGCGATGGACGTATCAAAGGACTGCCAACTGGAAATGCAGTTGCAGTTTCGATTGAATCGAGAGACGTCTGCGGCATGCCTCTGTGAAGTAAAGGTTGATTGGATCGTGTCTATACGGCTGATACGCTGGCAATGTTTGGTTTCGGCGAATGGCAGGGAACGTTAGGCTCCCTTAGTTAAAATGTATTGTTTCTTAACGATAGTCGCTTTGTTTGTGCAGTTTATTTGTTCAAATAGAACATTGTTCGTGCTGATGGTAAAACCAGATAGGTAGAGAGTCGGCTTTAATGCTCCGCAAATTGTGAAAATAACTTCAAAGACATAATGGGCTTTTAGAAGTGGCTAGTATTCATTATTCATGGTCCAGT
This sequence comes from Xestia ashworthii, assembly GCA_950022955.1. NCBI lineage: Eukaryota > Metazoa > Arthropoda > Insecta > Lepidoptera > Noctuidae > Xestia > Xestia ashworthii. The sequence goes on from OX465557.1 coordinate 1,971,141, forward strand.
AAGCACGCGGTTTCACTGCTTATTATTAAAATGAAATAGATTACAGGCCGTCATGACTTGAAAACTGTCATTAACGTCAGCCATTCGTCATTCTCATTTCGTAATAATCACGTTGATACATTTCAATTATGACGTTTAACGTCAGAATGGAGTAGCGCTGGTATCATTACTGTGGGCGTTGTGACATCGCCCAGTGACACTATAATGATCAGCTCATGACGTGGAGTTGACATGCACGCGACGTCCAACCAACAAAATTCATGTTTTCCAACAAATATAATTGATATTTATACGATTGGTAATAAATTGCGATGGTATATTTATGGGGTTCTGGATTATAGTGTTAGTTTGAAAGGAAGGCATAAAGTGTGTCGCCTGCTTCCCGCCCGCGTGGGTGACAAGAGAATGAAATAAAAATTACGTTTGCTGTCAACTCGTTTACTACGTGGAAGTTGTGTCGTAACTACTAGGTGTCAGGAATGAGGTTAGCTTGAATTTTAATAAATGTTTTAGATTCTTAGTAATCGTCCGACTTGTTTTTATGAAACGTATTTTTTTCTAGCTAACTGAAACTGATTTCAACCAATGTGCTACTTAGTTCTAATAAGAAAAATTGACTGTACACCACAAACATTAAAAACAAAACTAACCTAACTTTTTAACATGACTCCGCCACTAACAGAACAAAGTAAGGCATTATTGATGAAGCAATTCACAAGATTAGTAATTCAATATCGACCACTATACCAGGTAATAATTATCATATAAATAGCCATCGTTCAGCTATTAAAGCAGATATTGCATAAAGTATAAAATTATTGATCGTAAAGCAGCATAATGAACTTATGTATACAATAGGTAACGATCCTTGTCTGCCCTTTATAGCTGAACAAAAGAATGATATTGTTAGTTTAACCAACAGTTTTACAACTGTGCATATCAACATAATTATTAATAATGTTTATGTATTGATTATTGCAGGGCTTGGTGCAAGAGTAACAAGATGGATTGGATCTGAAAGGCGGGCAGTACTCTGTGGTAGACATATCTGTATTCTGTACCTATTCAATCAGACAACAAACCGATTAACAATTTTCAGAAACAAGAAAACCGGATAAACCAACTAGTGAATATTGAAACTTTAGTATACACAGTAGGTAACTGTAACTATGTATCAGTAGAATCAAGAGAAGTTAAAGATGCAAAATTACAATCTCCATTAAAGCCAAATCACCAGAAATAACAAGAAAGAGTACAAAATATTCGAACCTCGGCAACAAGTAAAGCCACGTTGCGAGCTAGTTTCTCTAATAAAACAGAACAAACACTTTTATGATACGCCAAGCGTGCCCACATAACATAAATCATCGTCTGCTCTAATGGATAACCAGATATAAATCTATTTATGCAAAGTTTTCAATGCACATTTCGCATGCTAGATGACTATTTGCGTCATATACGGGGTTATACTTTACATCAACTGTTGGCTCGTTATACGTTCGTTAATTTGATTGAATGAACATATAGAATGATATTTTCTGTTTTTACAAGGATCGATGTTGGGGCCTACGATATTTTTCTTGATCAACTGATATAGTAATCCATCATATGAGTATCCAAGTAGATGTTGATACATCAATTTATCAAAGAGAAAATAAATCCTTTTGAAAAAGTAACAATAATTTATGGAGATTGACTGACAAGTCAATGCCTTAATGCAATACAATATTATAAAGCTACCTTCTGCCTTCTTCTGGTAAACTACCTTTAAAATCCAAATGATTTAACTTTTTTTTATCAAATATAGTTCCAATGTCTGCAGTAATAAACACATTATCAACTTCCAGGAAATGAACAAAGTGAAAATCAACAAATTATTCATCGAAATGGTCGTTTTTCAAACTACCAATAGCATTCAGTAACATTGTATCAACTTCGTACCCAATGATTACTGTCCCTATAATTCAATGGGAATTATTGTCTGCACTATGTAATTTAACTTTTATGAAATAATTTTTCCATCATTGCGGTGTCCTGTCATTGAAACTAATTGAGATTTTATGTTAATGTTCTTTTTTATGAGCTGTCAGAGTTCTAGGTGGAATCTTATTAGGTTTTTCTTTAGTGTTGTAAATTGTGATGTCTGGATTCAAATTATGGCTGAGTGGTGGATGTGTAAGTTTCGTATTAGCATAGTTTTTCTTATTTTGTTCTAGAGTTCTATCTTCTTCAGCTTTGTTTTTTGTATGTCTAACCCCCGAATACTGAAACGTCACTCAAAATGTAAGAGCTGCTTAACATTTGAGAAGCTCCTAAACTTAAAATTTTGTATGGCCAAACGTCATTTTTGAGTATCTTCTGTTAAATATAAGTGTTACTTAAATTTTGAGTGACGTTTCAGTATTCGGCCGTTAGTAATATTTTTCGGATGTGGATCAAAATACCCTTACCTATTGCAATAGGAGTTGTTTTTCCAAGTATCATTATTTCATTAATTACATAATCAGTATTATTTGTACTCCTATTTATAATTCGCAGAGCTTAATTCTTATTAATTGTGTTACTTCTATCTTATTTATATTTTGAAAACCTTAAACAGCTAAGCAACGTAATTAATAGACTTATTTTAATTATAGCGGCAGGCGCCAAAGATGTTAATAGTTCTAATTAAGGTAATCTAGTAAGTAATCGTAATAAATTACAATAATTACTATCGACTTATCTTAAAAGTGCGAAAGAGGATGAGACTAAAGATTAAGAGTAATCTGTCTCCATCTATGTAACATTACGTACTTGGAAAAGAATTTCTAGTGATGGTATCTTAGTAGTTGGAGGTGTAATCTTTCACAATATCTCTTCTAAGAGTAAGTTGATAATTTTAAAGCGGTACATTATTATTTCCGGGAACACATACACAGAAGGTGGAATTATGGGGTGTGTAAAAATCTGTTCCCAAAGTGAAAGAAGCCTATGACAAATCAAATCAAATCAAAATCGTTTGTTGCTTCAAATGGTGGCAAATAAAATAATACAAACAATTATGGCCCCTGTCTGGCACAGCAAAGAAAGAGAGGATACAATAAAGCAAGAGAGAAGAAAGAGAGAATCCTGACCGTAAAGGTATGAAAAAATCAAAATTTAAGCTCAAAGCCAGCCGAATACTAAAGGACCAAAGGAATAGATTGACAAATACGACAGTACCCTTCTACTCCACTACCCACAATACCCACAGCGCCTCATTATTCAGTCAGTCAAGTTTTCCTTTATCCCTCAAATCACCCATTTCAAGTGAAATGATCCCTCTCACTGGACTGTCCTCATCAGTTCCACTGAGTTCAGTCTACTGAATTACTGTAGCTTCGTGAGTTATTCGACTTAATGTGTCATCGGGCTTTGATACAGATGCATTAATAAGGGGCAGTGATGAGTTATGGCATATGGAAATAGTAAGTGGGGACGTACCGCAGTTGGAAAGTTTCGATAATTTAATTTTTTGGGTGAAAGGGATAGACATTAGAATTTCGATAAATGAATTTGTGGTGATTGAGCGTAGGCTCTCTCCTGAAATTTTTAACTATAGAAAATTGACCATAGAACAATATTTTGTTTGTGTTTCTTTTGATTTATTTGCTAGGATTGATATTTTCACGCAAGACCATTGATTATATTTTTAGAAAATACACTGTAATGTCTGTACTGCCTCGTTGGTCTAGTGATCACAAACGCAACTGATTAGCATGAGGTCCTGTGTTCGGTTTCCGGGTCGGGCAAAATGTCTTTGGGTTTTTCCATCAGGAATTTCTTAGTAGCAGCTACGGAGTCTGGAATTGCGCCAGGTTGATGGCAATAGGCTCACCTCCATTTACATAGAAGTGAAACATAACTAACGAAATGCGGGTTTAGGTACTATTAGGTACACCTCTGTCTAACTCTTCGCGGATTACAGGCGTGATGTTATGGGTCCTGAAATAAAAGGTAAAAATTCAGAGAATTTTATGGTAAAGTTTCAGTAAAAAAAAATAAACTTTAATGACTCTCAAATAAAATCTATCGACAATTTTCCCCTACAACATAACTTTCACATCACTGCCCCACACCTGTCCCTCATAAACCATCAGCATATAAATACAAAACAAATCTGCTGCCCCTTTTATCTCTAAGCGCAACGATAAATTACGGCTGAGCCCTTATCCAGCAGTTTTGAGCTTGAGATAGGCCGCTAACAAGTTTCACGGTATTTATGGCAAGTGAAACTTTAATTGAGTCTGCTGTAATGTATGGATTTTATTGGATACTATACTCGCATACAATTTCTGTGGAAAATGTTGTAAAGTGTTAAAGGAATAATTTGATAAATAAATCTGGAGTTTAATTATTTAATTACGATAATTGTTGAGTAAACGGAAACCCAGTGTAACACTGTAGGGCTAGCTACCTTGTTTTAAAAGTTTTATGTAAACCACTCTTGCGCATTTATCTACTGTAAACTGAAAAATCTAAAGCTTTTGAAAATAGCTGAAAGAGCTTTAGCCTGTGACGTTCCTATTAATCAAAGTTTTTTTAATCAAAGGTCTCAATACTAACTGTAGATAAATCTTGCCATGTTATGTAAATCAAGTTCATTTTCCAATGATTTCCATAACAATAAAGTTCGTATACAGATCTAAGTCTTGCTATATTTAGGCAGTCGCTGAAGCAGCGCGGCCGCTTGACTAACCATCCACAAAACGATTTACATCCGCGCGATCGCTTCCACAAAGCTTTGATCACGGACCCGCCCGCCTCATACTAATTAAACCGACTGAACTGAACAAACGTTACTCCTAATTAAATAACGGCAATAATGAGCTATTATGAAAAGTTTAACCGCTCGGAAATAATCACTGAACACAACACTAGCCGATAACCAATTTAACCAAGCAAGCACCAGACAAACGTCTCGTAAATACACGTTTATACGAAAAGCAATCTCATTCAACGATAGCTTTAACACTAAAATATCAGTTTTTAAATCCGACGTTGTAATGCGCGCTGCGGGTCGGACGGACCACCTTGTCAGCCAGCGCGTAAATTAACATGAAAACGTCATACAGAGAGTTACCCTTCGCCGCCGCATAATAAACTAGTCGGTCGGAGAGCCCCGCGGCGCGCCCGCGGTGTACCCGCGGTGCCGCCTATTCAAACGGCCGGACATTATCGTAAATATTGTGGTATTTATTCAGATTTCGGGCACAAACAATTCAATTCACGCACCGGCTGCTAATTGGGCATAAATCGTCGTAAAAATATTCAATAAGCTTCTCGCATCGATTAATATTTTAAACACTGAATGCCTTCATTTGAATTCGAATTAAGCGGCGCGTAGATAATGGTGTTCGTCGGTTTGTCGACGGGCAACCTATTGGAAGGGTTTGTTTTTATTTTGTTTTCATTCGACAACAAAAAATAAGCACGTAAGTATATTGCTTCACGGCATGGTACGAATTAATCGACGATTATTCTTGATTAATTTGTTTTGGCCGTCTTAATGCTCGAATATCGTTAAAGTCACTCGCACGGAATTAATTATACGGGGTTATTTCAACTATACGAGTTAGTATAATAGAAAAAGTAGGCACGTTATGAATTTCATGCAAAACAGCGATCATTATTCAAGCTAGCGAGATAGTGAAACTGGACTTTAATGGCGGGCCGTTAACATATAAACGAAAAGCATTTACAGTGAAAAAAAGTTAACACGCCAGACGGCAACACGAAAAATGTCAAGTTGAACACTTTATAATAGAAATAATAACGCAACAGCCGCCATGAATTATTGCCCACATTTCATGTTAAATTGTATGTAAATGGCGGACCGGTGCGACACGGCTCCCACAATAACATAATAATGGTGGATTTGTGACTCACGTCAGGTTGTTAGTGTGTACTTAACCCTTTATCGGGACACGCACGCGGGACGTGAGATCATTACTCGGGTCGCGGCGACCGCTCACAATGGGAATGTACGCGTTAGACCCCGCGTCTTACGAGGGTTAACGTTGAATTTCGTGAACAAGTAACATGTATGTTTTTCGTCTCGATACCGGTTCCCGATAACACTCATTTGGGTTACAATAGATATATTTTTTATTCAAATTGGACGTGTACGTACACAATGGTAAGTTTAAACGCTACTGAAGCGATTAAATGTACGATTTATGTTTCTGTTAGTCAAATAAACAAGTATTGAACTGGTTTTTTTAATTGAACGAGTTCAGTTTGTGTTGTAGGTATGTTTGTTGTTGTTCGAAGATATATTATGTCAATAAATTCAGGACTAAATGACTTTCTAAGTAGTTGAAGTGTTGATTGTACTAAGCAAGTGTGGGAATTGAAATAAAAAAGTAAGTCAAACATAATTAATGGTTGATTTAAAACCTTCGTGGTATAAAATGAAAACGAGCAAACACGCGCGTGTAACAGAATTAGATTTTTTTTCCATATCTGAAAAGAGACTCAGTACCACCAAATGTTTGTTTTTGTTCTTAGAGACCCTGAAGACTCGGACATTCAAAATGAAAATCATTTTTGACACTTTTACAAGACATTAAACCATAACATAGGTAACTTCTTGACATGATAATCTGCCAATGTCAATACGCAATAAAGAAAATCTGTCCATCTTCTTTCTCTCCTCCAACTGTATTTCCAAATCAACATTTGCCTTGCATTCGAAAAAATATAGCCATATATCATTTTACTGCTGATAACTATAAACCTAAAAGACCTCTACCGAGAATCAGCCTCAAGCGAAGTCAGACTAACCCCACTAGACCAGGGGCCCAAGTCTGCTATTTTTATAAATACGTCATTCCAACACGATCCCATTCTCATCCCATTGTTATTTTGCTAAAACTTCGTAATCTGCTAAATTCATAATGGTCAATCATTGGTCGGTCGATGGTCTTGTAGAATTGTGTTTTATTGCCATTATTATAAAACCCGCCAGATTTCATTTAAATATATTTTTACTTTTATTTATTGGTGTTTTAACAATCTGAAGTAGTAAGAACTTCGTAAGTAGTCAGTCATTCATTTGTCATTATATGTATACGAGATTACCATTCTATGCCATTTCTTTCAATGGAGTGTCGCTGGTTGACCATTGGAAATTCATAATGACGCCATTATGTTAGTAGATTACCAAACTTGTCAAAAATTGTGAAATCAATGATTTATACTTCTGACACTATTATAATAGCAGACTTGAGGCCCAGACAAGTCAACACAGACTGCTACCCCAACACACCTACGCCCATGTACACACAGTGAATGCAATAACCCGAAATCGCATTACCTCGGATCAAAGTGGCGGACGATCCTCCTAGTCGTTACATCAGTGATTTTGTAACAATCGCCCGGGGCTCGGAAATTGCGTCCCGATCCCTGAAACCGCCCTTATCCTCTAGGGATGCTGGCTTTTGAGGATCGAAGATAAATAATTAAGTTTTATGTTTTAGATTATTATGTGGAGGTTGTTTTAATTGTTTGTGTTATAAGGAATAGGTGTACCATCATTATTCAAGAGATCTTTATGGAAGATATTTTTAAATAATTATCCTGGTTTTCATGATGACTGATCATTCGTCTTAGATTTTACTCATATAATTTTTGTTTTTAAGTCCATCATGGATATAAACTTTGTACTCCGTATATTTTGCGTCAGCAGTGAGAAATCATTGTTACAGGCAATTTAGTTTCTTTTTTAACTAGCTTTATCCTGGCGTATTTAAATATACACTACTATAAAACACCCCCCGAATGTAAATTATAAATAATATTTCAGCCACTAATTTGTCGGGAATATTTCCCAGCAAACTACCAAACAGCGTAGAAGGTCGTTCCGTGGAAATAACTTTCATAACATGTGTCCCACGGCATTAAAGTCACTTCATATAAACTGCACTAAATCATCCATTCACTGCTTGAGGAAAAACCAGCTGTTTTGCATATTGAACGATTGCAAGAATCAATAGGAAATATCAATTGAATGTGAAGTTTTTCTCATTTTCCCTGGTTTGTTGTGTTTCAAGTGTCACGGAGGAAAATAGAATCGGTTGGAAATTGGAAAAAGGCCGACAATGTAATTGTAATGCTGAAATTGCATAAGATGTTTTGTTTATTAGGTAAAGGCGTGACCAGCAAAGGGCCTAGACAAGTCAGGGTGAATTATACTCCTTTGAGCACCAATTTTGATATAAGAGCTTAGAGTACCAAAGATATTTCCATTTGAGCACCCATCAATATTTTAGCTTGGTGTTCAATCGTCAATTTATTTATTAATGTCAAATATGGCTTCTATTGCGATTAAACAAGCTGTTCGGTAGTTTATGACACTCTCATACATTTTTGACTTTCACTTTGTCCAGCTAGATACTCAGTTGTGTGGTATATTATCATACCTAATCTCAGTCCACCGGTTGATTTTGGAAAACGATGAAATTGTTGTCCATACAGAGTGGACAGTACAGGTCACTACCCAAAACAATGATAAATTGATGGTCAAAAAAATCAGAACCTTTTTGTTGCAGAGACCTGTGGGAGTTAGACTTTTCAATGTGCTATTGCACAGTCTAGCTCCCAATTATCTCCTGGGATTTTTCGGACTTAAAATTTAAATACCACATTTATTTTTCACAAAAACATTACCACCTGCCATCAGTTCTAATCCTAATTCCCGCAGGTTCTAGTCAACCTGACACCTGACCAGTCTCACAGTCACGTCTCATTTTGATAGCCACCGCAATGATACCACCAATAAAACGTGCCGTTTTCATTGGTCACCTGATGGCTTTTAAAAATATATACTGCTGTAGGTGAACAGTTAATTTTGGCCATTAAACTGTACATACGAACGTTAAAACTTACGAGTTATAAAAATACGAGAAGAGTCTCAACAGTCAGATGGTTTTTGAATCTGTAAAGTAACAATCATCTTCTTCGTATGCACATTTCGCTGGCACGACAATATTTATATTTTGTTTTAACTTCGCCACCTATATCGTGTCGTCAGTGGCAGTGCAAAGATCACTTCGGCTCCATACTTGCTATACTGTAGGCCCACTAAAGCACAGCATCAAGTTGAGTGGAGACCTTCTTGTCAGTCGAGACGTTCATCTCTTAGATTTTTTTAATGGCATCTCTGAAATCAACCTATGAGGTTGACTTCTGCTTAACCGGACTAACCTGTGGAAGCTTTGAGATTAAAGCCTCCTGCCAAGGCATATAACTTATAAAGTAAGCGATCACACAGTAAGGGCACCCTCTGTGAAGTTGCTTTGGGGGGGCAGCTTAGGGAGTTATCTTCTCTTATATCATTTCTTTCACAACATTCATAGACATCGATGGCTTGGTCTTTTTACCATGTAAATCCATACTCAATTTTTTCTCAAGTATCTTTTCATACACTTCGAAACCAACCTTTTCGTAACCATTACCAGTTTTTGACGTTTCTTCTCTGATTAAAACCTACCTCACCCATAACTAAAGTTTTCATCTTTTTCAGACTGTTTGTCTCAGCAAAGTTCTTCAAGATACACTTACATTACACAGTTCCCTCCATCCGTGCCTGTGATCAGACGTGGAGGATTATGGCTATCATACATTAGCACGAGCGCAGAGGGGTAAGTATAATGTGTGTTTGTTTTACTGTTTAATTCTTTGTTACGACCCGTAAGATGGCTTAGATGTTGAGTTAATTGAATGCTTTTTTTTTAATCCTGACAGAATATATCGGAGCTACCGTCTGCTTTGAAGAAGGCTAAAATTTTTGTAAAAACCAACATGGAAAATCTAGTAAATTTGGTTTGAAATCAGACATTCATAATTTCATACAGCAGCTCACATTGAAATAATACAAAACAAGAACTGAAATTCCGTGGCCAGAAATTACGAAGGTATTTTATACCTTCCAAACCTATCTCTAGATAGGTTTGGAAGTCTCAAAAACAACCAAAATCTGTGGTTGTGCTAAATTATTTTTATAAGAAAAGCTTTATAAGAAAAGAATAATCTGATGAAAGAGTCATGCGTGCCACAATATATAACTAGATTAGATCTTTAAGCCCAAATCTCGTCAAACCTGATATCAAAACCTCTGGCAGTAATTGTAACAGCGATCATACCCCTGAATTAACATAACCATACAAAAAACCTTTATTAAAATTCACACATGCATATAATCATTGTTCTGTCATCGTTAACCCTATCGATCACACGGTCGTCGCTAAACTCAGTTTAACACAATAGTACTTAATAACTTCACGCTTCGGTTGGCTTTCATGAATCACGCTGTGCTATTCTTATACAAATTAGTCGAAGAAAACATTGAAACTGATCACGCAAATAAAGTCCCTATTTTCGAAGCAGTAAAGTTAAGGAATGATGATAATGTTTTGAAAGCAAAAAAAACTGGATCATTTTCTTTTTGACAATTGACGCGCTGAAGGGATCCCATCCATCTATGTCGTTGACTACTTGAGCCAGCCTGTCATGGCGTCCGTAATTGAGTGATTTAATTCATGTATTATTTATGAGACGGTGTGATTTCTGAATTTTAATTCGATTTAAATTGATAAACGTTTTCTTGGAATTGGAGGATAGTGTGTTTCTGACACCTGTCATATTGGGTAAGCTGTTTGGGAAATGGGTCCTAGTTCCGACGCCTGAGAGAGAGAGCATTGTGAGAAAAATATTAAGGGCTTCTGTAGTTGACTTTCTTTATTACTAAAAGGTTCTATTATTGTTGTCTAATTAAGTGCTTGTTTACTATCTGTGTTAGTTGCTCTGGTTATTATAACAATAAGTATGAGAAAATTAATATTAAAAACCACAGTTTCCTTACTATTAGCTTTCTGCTGAACTTACAATTCTGCTCCTATTTTTACCTGCATAATCACACACTCTTCTGTGTGATATTCTTAAATGTATTACAAAAAAAGCGTTCATTTGCTGAAGTTTATTTTGATCAGCCTTACACCACATCATTTTAATTCAACTACGTATCTACCATGACACCCCATCACTACTGTCACTAATGACTCAACAAGACCGGACAGGACTCATATTGTGCTCATATCATTAACATTGTAATCATGTATCCACCAAGCCATGACATTCTATGTTTGCGTAAAACTGTATTACGCGCATTCAATTCTTCTGATGGATTATACCTCGTAATTTGAGTAGCGACAAACTGGTCGGTCTGTGTGTTGAAATTGATTAATTTCTGTGTCAAAAGTAATGATATTTTATTGTACACATACGTGACTGTAACCTACAGATCTGCAATCACATAATTATGAGCATTATCCACTTGGTCACTTGCAACATCAAACTACAAAAAACTTATTTATGTTATGTTGTCTGCACTTGCGGCGTAAGCCAAATAAATATGTTTTCTTTCTTTTCTTTCTTTCATTTCATTCAGGATTCTAAATACATGCTGTACTTAAAGATAGGCTTTTGTCTGACGATACTCAACCAACACAATGTTGCTACCTGTACCTTTAACACCTACCTTACCAGACCCATCAAAAGAAATTTTGAACATAATTATGCACAAACACACTCAAGAACTTTCGAAACGTCAAACCAGCGTTGCCAATTTAGCGACTTAGTCGCTAGATCTAGCGACATTTCGTATTCTACAGCGGCATAAATTATGCATCTAGCGACAATAAAAATCTAGCGACTATTCTATCGACTAATAAAACGTAACAACAACAAACATTTATTTATTTATTTATTTACTTACTTAAATAGAACGGCCGGAGCCAATTACACTATTTAAACATATAATTTATTTAACACAGGACTCATGCATTATTCTCACAAAAATTCAAACATTCTGACAGTATCACCTTCCATTCATTCGCAAACATATCAATATCTGTGTTTGAGTTCAGGAGAGCGTTAATAGCGGCTAATGTCCGAGGAATAGGTGACTTGGAGTGTGCAACAGTACGGCAGGTTGGAACAGCCAGTAGGCGGTGTTTCCTGCCACGACAGTAATTGCCTGGGACAAATAGCTTGCAGATGTCATTATGCAGATCAGGAACATCAATAATCCCCCGAAGAATTTTAAATATTACAATCATCTGATCGCGCGACCGTCTTACTTCTAGAGAATTGAAACTTAAGCAACCCAGCAGGAATTTAGTGGGATACAAGAAAGGGTAAAACCCGTGCAAGTGCTTGTAAAGGTATGTAAGGAAAGCTTTTTGAACTTTTTCTAAAGCCAATGCATACTGCTTCTCAAAAGGATTCCATACGCACGCACTAGACTCAAGCTTGCTACGGACCAATGCCCCATAAACAAGCCTGATAACGTGTGGGTTGTGGAAGTCACGACAGTTCCTTAAAACAAAGCCAAGGCGCCTGAAGGACTCCTTAGCAGTGGATGTGATGTGGTCGTGAAAAGTAAGCTTACGGTCGAATATGACTCCCAGGTCTTTCATGGAATCAGTTCTTGTAATTGTTTCTCCATTCAGTTTGTATGGAAAGTTGACTGGGCACCGCATTCGACCGAAAGACATCACGTAGCATTTTGATTTATTAAATTCCATTTTATTTTCCAAACTCCACTCATATACTGAATCAATGTCTGATTGCAGAGCTTGGCAATCGCGCTCAGATGTTATTTCATAATAAAGCTTTAAGTCATCAGCATATAAGAGGGATCTAGCATTCGCAACTACATCAGGGAGGTCATTAACCACCAAAATGAAAAGGAGAGGGCCGACTACCGAACCTTGACTCACACCCGAGCGAGTGTGGTATGGGAGTGACTCGTACAAACCCAATCTGACAAATTGTTGTCGGTCCCGCAAATAATCTGCAAGAAGCCATAGAAGCCCTGGAGCAACACCTATCGCACTGAGTTTTGAAAGCAAGATGTCATTGTTGACCCTGTCGAACGCCTTTTGAAAATCAAAGTAAAGAACGTCCACCTGGCGTCTACGGTCAAGACTAGTAGATATATAATTGACTAGTGTAAGTAAGTTAGTATTGACGGATCTTTTTTCGCGAAAGCCATGCTGCTCATTGCACAGGTACTGTTTTACTTGCTTGTAAATTCCTTGGTGTAGGACATTCTCGAAAACTTTCGCGGGAGAAGATAGTATCGCTACTGGACGATATTCTTCAACTGAAGATTTATCTGCGGATTTCGGTATGGGAGTCACACGTGATACCTTCCATTGTGGTGGATAGACTCCAGATTTTAGTGCCAAATTAAAAATGTGGTTTAGCGGCTGAATGAGAAATTCCTTCCCCTCTTTTAAGAACCACGGAGGAATATTATCGGGACCAATAGAACTGTTGAGTTTTATTTTTTCTATTCCGGTGCTTATATCACTTTCGGCGAAGTTTAGTATATTAATGTAATTGCTAATATTAGAGTTGCTTGGATTGGCTATATTCTCGGGGTCTAGCTTTGGTACATCAGTTTGGAAGACGCTCGCGAAATATTCTGCAAACGCTTCAGCAGCTGCTACACCACTGTGAATTTTACCTTTGTGGGTTACGTTAGGCTCAAACCCGCCTTTTGATCTTAGGTTAGAAATATGCTGCCAGAACTCTTTGGGATTTTTCTTAATGTTCCCTTCGATGCGCCTAATGTAAGAATCATAAGCAGCCGATATACGAGACTTTAGGCTAGATCTATAGTCAGAGAATTGCTTATATATTACATCACATTTACTTTTTTTCCAGGCGGAATGCAATTTAACTTTTTTCTGGATGTCCCGAATAATATCCGACGTAAACCAGGTAGTTTAGCATACATCGCAGCCTCAGCCTTCAGGAATTACTGTCAGTTCCAGAGTGGATGCATCATCATTTCAGATTTTCATTACATTAGCGATAATTCTGATGATGAATGAATCGTGATTATGATTCGAACTATCGCTAATAATCTGAACTTTTTCATCTTAAACTGTTTTTAGTGTTAAGTTTTTGATTTTTTGTATGTGAAATAATAATATTTTAGTTGGTTTTTATAATTTTCAATTGTTTATCAAAATTATAAGTTGGAAAATCAAATTATTTTCTTTTATTCCAACAGACCAAAAAGCATGCATTCTAGCGACTTCTAGCGACTTTTGATATTTGTCCGTAGCTAACGACATCTAGCGACTTTTCAAGCGTAAGTTGACGACTTTTTGACAGATAGAGTTGGCAACACTGCGTCAAACAGACACTCGAAAATAACTCTCACCGAATAAGTACCCCGCGGGCATCTCCGGGTGTATTCAGAACATTGCAAAATGAACCAAAGGGGTCATTTCACGTAAACTCATGAAGCAAAGGTATTAATTTACGGTATTTCATTGAACGCGCCATGTTTTCTTCTACCGACTTCCTTTGTTGTGACTGACAGCGTAATAACGCATTATACCCTTTTAAATTCATTGTTGTTAAGTTTTTGTATACCGTATTATCGGTTGCTACTGTTTAAATTATGGATCGTCATTCCCTTTTCTTTGATATGCTCGTTTGAATAAGTATGGTGGTTGGTTGGTTTGTTTTCAACGGAAATTAATGCGGTTTGGGTGGATTTCTATTGTGCAACTATGTTGCTAGCCGTTTGGTTGTTGAGGTATATAACCACTCCTTCTCTTCCTTAGGGTGTTCGACTTGGATAATTTGTAATTATATTATGTTGAAAAGCGCTTGCATTTGCCTTTTCGAACGTAGGTATAACAAAATTATTCTAGTTTCTGTTAAATACAACATCACAACATTCAACATCTCTTTGACTTAACAAGGTCTGCAACTTTACTGCTACAAGAACTTGACGTTCGTTTTAAAATTCAGCATTTTTTTATCCAGGCTTGTCAGCTTTTTATCCGAGATAAATAGCGAGTAAGTTCTTCGACGTCTTACTCCTAAGCAATTTATTTAGAGAATAAGTTATAATAATATCGTGCTACAAATGAGACAATATGACGAACATGGCAATTTGCTACAGAATACTGCTTTCATTTTACTCGCTCATATCTTCCGATGTTGGAATATCGTGGGCTAACATTCTGCCCACTTGCCGGGGTTGAATTACATGTCGCATAGTCTATTGCTTTGTCTTTTTAATATTGTATTATTGTTCTTGCTAATTTAGTGACAAGTGACAAATCAACATTACCTATATACCAAATTACCAATATTTTCTTATATTTATTGGTAACTGCCGAAAACATTGTGTCCTGAAATGCTTTTGACAGCTGAAAATACTGAGTATTTAAGAGACAACGTCTGATCTTTGTTTGGGGCTAGTAAAACCAAACTTTTTAATAAAAATGGTTCATTTACTTGTCCTACTTTTAGAAGAGAAAGATAGGATAGACTGGGACACCAGACGCAAAATTACGGGTCCTTGGTTGTGATTTTGGAACATTCTGATAGCTTAGTAAAGAGAGGACACATTCAATCTGATAGAATCTTACCCCTATTTCTTATGTCGACACCTAACAACATCCAAACACGGCAATTTGACGCACGCGTTAGTCGCAAGATCCACAATTTCTGCGCAAATATAACGCCATTGTTTCTTTCATTACAAAGTGGGGTCGCGTTTAATATCGCGCGTCGGCCGTGTGTGGTCTGCCTAATTGCTCGTTACATGTTCCGACGTGTTAATACGGATTCAGATTGTCTTATTAATGTGGTTTTGGGGTTAAGTGTACATATGAAAATGGCTGTTGAAGGTATTTAGCACTATAAATATTTTGAACGCATGTATTTAATGAAGGAAAACCTTCTCAAATTGATATAATAAGACATTTTGATAAGAATCATTTAGAGTAATATTGCCACTAAATGAGAAACTTCAGAGGAGACCGAGTATCTTGGAACCCGGTGCTGGTCTCCGCAAAGCTGCTAATGTATTGCCTGATATTTTGGATACAGGTTTCTTAATCACACCCCCAATAAATGTTCACCAAAATCAAAATACAATCCTACTAATACTTGTATTATAAATGCGAAAGTTTGTGAGTATGGATGTATGGATGTTTGTTACTCTTTCACGCCAAAACCGCTAAATGGATTTGGATGAAATTTTTTACACAGATAGTTTTTAACCTGGACTAACACATAGGGTACTTTTTATCCCAGTAGTAAGATCCCATGGGACAATTATCAAACTTCACGCGGGCGAAGCCGCTGGCAGGAGCTAGTCCTACATAGTTCTTATGATACACACTAAAGTTTATATCTTGGACACACTATTTCACAGAAGCAAGTTGAGATAGACCAAGTTTAAATGATAATCGGTTGTTATAATAGGTAGACCAGATAGAAGTACAGTGACCACCAGTAGACGAGGATGAAATGACATGATTGATGTTGGCATTATCTATGATGACAGTGATTCCGTTAATATAAAGAAAGCCTCCATCACCCTTCACCACCAATTTTCCGCTGACGTCACAAAACTTACATCACGCCACTTACGTAAGCAGGGGCGGCAGACGTCGGTGTCGGCAGTGACGGGCGATCGGCAGCCGTGGCGGCAGCCGGTAATTCTTTATGATTGATTATCTCCTGGCTAATGAGCTTCGCCAGTCTTGTTGGGTTGGTTCAAGAGAGGAGGTTGAAGCGATATGAAACTGGACCTAAATCCAATATTATATAGTAGAAAAACTTCATATTTTTTTCCTGCTGATAGAAAATAAGAATCCAGTTTAAGAGTTTTTAGGTTGAAGACACGCAACGGCTACTTTTCAAATGTATGCTTTTTGTACACATTTGTAATATTAATTGGAATAATCCACTAAGATAATTTAATGCCCAAATACAAGATGCAGAAGGCAAGGCAACCAACCATAGGAACAACATAAATGATACAAACGAAGTCAAGTTGTAAAGATGACACTGAAAGACTTATACAAAAGGAAACAAAAATCTGAAATTATTCAAAAGCAACAGAAATTTGAACTTACAAAGAGAAAGAAAACGAAATAACTCAAAAGCAACTGATATTAAAGCTTTGAAATAAGCAGATAGAGAGAGACGAATAATTTTAAAATATATTGCGATTATTCGAGATTTTCAAAAATCGCTGTTTCCTCCAATTCGCGCCTATCCCATTATGAATTATGATCGCTTTCCTCCACAATAAGTGCATAAATAGGGGCCGGCTGATGGCCCGGTATAAATCACGCCCATCCATCATCCGCGCCTTGCCAATGTAAATATTGTACGTCTTTTTGTATTGGCAGAAGTCTCACTGGGACTGCAGATCAGTTCATCTCAGCGTAAGGAATCATTTTTATTCTCCAGATAACTATGTTCTCTTAAACTTGAAATTATTCTATCTAGTAGATAGCTAGATGTTTTATATCATCTTATCCAAAATTCCAACTTCATTTATAAACCCTAAACCATTTTTAAAACTTTAGAAACTTCTTCATAATTGTTTCCTTTCTTCACAAAGCAACCTTTATTGATTTGTGTCAACTCTCCATCTTTTAACACTATAGTATCTGTATTAATCATAGAACGGGCTTCCGGATTGCCACTAACATTAGACGTCAAGTCAATCTCAGTTTACTTATCAAAGTCCCTGAAACATACAACAGCGTTTCAAGAATCAATACCATCTCCTCGATTCTCTACATTTATATTACATTCAAGACGTGACTACAACAAATAAATACAGCACAAAGCTATATACATACAGATAGTATAAAGCCAAACATCTTGTTCGCGCGATGCACTTGCGTCGACGGAAGTCACACGGACGCTTTCAGATCTGTTACTGAAATAGACGATGGAATTGGACAGAATTGGCGAAAACAATATGTCATTGTTACTGGTGGGTTGGTTGGATTATTTCATGTTTTGTCTGGACAACTATTTTAATTTGAAAATTCAGCGTCAAAACAGAAATTTAGCAGCTGGTTTTCTTTCGACGCGAGGTTCGTCTTCTGAAATAGTTTATCTAAGTCCAAAAAAATAAAGGACTTTAAAATTACCAAGTAACCAATGAAATAATTATTCTAATTGCGCAATAGGTATAGCCAATATTGAATCACCCGGAACACAAAAACAAACTCCAATATACAGCGGTTTATTCAAGTCCCAAAGACCACAGCGCTACCCACCCTCCAAACTCTACCTTCCAGCGCTTCAAGCAACTCGGCCACTAAGTGCTTGTCGGACGCGGCGACATATTCAGCGCTGTATTTGCTTCGCGATCAGATACTACGTGTACAGCAGATATTTGTTAGTTTGAAATCTGTCAGCGACTTTCGTTTGTTTATTGGACTTTCAATTGTTCGCTGGTGTTTATATGACAGGTTATTGGTTGACAAGTTGTCAATTTATGGTGTTAGAAGTTAGGGAATTGAGTTAGCTTTGTAGTTTAGTGGCACAGTCTTACTAGGGATTGATAAATTGATGAACTGGTAAAACTACACGGCTTCGATAGGTATATGTTGGTTCGATGCACACAGGTTTTCTTCAGATAATACGACATTGTATATCTAAGAATTAGTAAGATACTAGTTTAGCAGGTAAGTCCCTATATTAAGGCACCTCTAACATTATTTTGTTTACATTTTTCTTTCAACTCAAAACAGGATTTTAAAAATAAACAAATAACTCGTTCGTGCTAAGCTGAAATTGAAAGTACCCCATAAATTCAATTTATAACTTTTAAAATCTCACATACCAGCATGCTATTAACATGACCATTTGGGTCGTTAAGGGGTGGTCAAAGTCATTGGTCTCGGATTGAATTTAAATGTCTCTTTTACAAATGAATAAAATGCTGGATAATTTATGCAGATCATGTATTTGTAAAAGCTCTTGATCTGATTTCAATCAATGCTAGATGTAGATGGCAGTTTCCTAACATCGCTGATTGATACAATTATGTCCAATTAAACCTGCATTCTGTGGCATTTTGAAAGGCTTCAGTTGTTTAAAGCATCAGCGGTTTGAACAGCTCCACTTTCGCAATCGAAGTCGTTTTCTTGAATAATGAAGTATCTACCATGGAACCTAACTACCTAGACAAAGTGACTTTCAAAAATGAACTTTGGAGACTGTCATAATTAGAAATTGGAAAATATGCAAATTAAAGTATGCATCTAATTGAAAACTACAAAATGTACAGCGGGGTTACCACAACGTCCAAATGCGATTCAATTTAGGTTTGAGCTGTCAGTTTTCTGACAGTTTTTCTATGGAACTGACAGCTTGCGACTCAGTTTAGGACCTGAATTGAATCGCATTTAGAGGTTGTGGTAACCCACCTGTTTGTTTTACTTCATTTCTGTCGAGAAATGTCATCTTTTTTTGTTTAAAGCCTGTCTATGTGCAAAATGAGTGAGATTAGTAGTACGATTGAGCCTTTCATTACATGAAAAGCGCCACAGTGACCCGAGAAATACACATTTTCTGGGGTTTTATATAATCCGGTCTCTAGTCATATTCTACCAAAAAAGCTCCGGTAGAAACTGCTGTAGAAGTTCAAAAGACACTTTGACAGCGCCTGTCACCTGTTTAGGCCTCCAGGTCCTTGCCAACAAAACAAAGAAAAACCTTCACTTTTCCATACTCTAAATTCAACTGCTCTACATACCAAAACCCTCTGAAACCTCGTTAAAACAAACGTATGCAAATTCTAGTTATGTTATCGTTCTTATCTGGCTCGAGACTTGGGGATTAGCTGGGCTCTCGTCTCAGGCTGGCTCAAGTCTGCTCAAACGCAGCGATGCCAAAACTAATCTCCAGCTGAGATTAACGTACAGATTGTGTAATGCATTCAAAGTGTTATGTTAGCGTTTTGATGCAAGCGGTTTGATGTTTCTGGGGTTCTCAAGTGTAGCTTTTAAACTGAGACACAGCGGGACTTAAGCTAATTTTCTGAACTGTTTCTTGGTAATCCTTCTGTATTGTAGCGAATTTTGGATTCAGCGCAATGCACCTGCTGTCTAGACTTGAAATGGGATGGATTTCGTAAACCGGATTAGAGGTGAAAGTTAATAGGAAACGAAATGAACACATGAAATAAGGCAGCTGGAAAAAGTGACTGTTAAACGAACGTTGCGAGACCTCGGAGACGCTAATTGGATTTGATAGGCTGTTTCGAAGGGATGCAGTGTATGCTAATCCTGTTCCACCCTCTGACTGCCTGTACGAAAAATAAACTTAAAAAAAATCAAGCTTTTACACTTTTGTACTTGCACTTGCGAAAATGACAAAAATTTCAAAGAAATGAAGTCCCGAAGCCATTTTTAAATCTTAAAACCTTCAATTTTAAAGTACTCTGCTCAAAAAGCTTGTTATAAGACCCAATAATTTCTAGTGTATCTAATAAGCGCCATTAGGTAGCTCAATCGTGACACATCAACTCATGACATAATGTGGTCCGTCTCGCGTCACGGTCGGGCACAGTCGGGGCTCTGTCGTTTGTCGGCGCGATTGATCCTGTCATGGCCGCCGCCGTGACGTGAAACATACGACGATGACATGTTGACTTTGACAGGAGGGCTGATTTACCTTGTGGTTATGTTATTATGTGACAGATTTTGTCACAGAGTACTTGTTAATCAAGCCGTGCGGTCCAATGCTCAAAGAAATTATTATCTATTTCACATGATTTTGTTTTGATTTTCTTAATTAATTCTTAACTGATAAAAACCAGGAACAATGTCTTTTTTGTACAATTTTTATTACAAAAAAGACTGAAAAATACTTAATAAGTCAGATGCAAGTAAAAGTACATAAAAGTATAAAAAAACAAACACAATGTATTTTTATTTAACAATAGGTACCTACACGTATAATTTAATTGAATGATAAAGTAGTCACTGAAATATTACTGAAATGTAGATACCCAGTAGAACCAGTTTAAATCCCTACGAAAAATGTAACAACAAAATATTTATGAAACTTCCAGCATTCACCCATTGATAATCGTCGTTACAACAGCAATCCTCTTTTCTAAAAAAACTCACAAAGAAGTGCTTAAAACATAAAACTTTGCACATAATACATTAAAAAGATAAGCAGTAGTATTAACACGCTATTGTCAGAAACTAGCTAAAGTATCATTTTAGTACCCACAGTAAAACTACAAAAGATTTTAGGAAAGATTATAGAAATTGCGATGACTAAGCCATTTGTTTATGAAAACTAAACAATGAGAATGCGTTTTCACGATCGTAAAACCAGTGGGTGGTCCCATGTCCCCACCCGACCAAGTTTGGGGTTAAAAAGTAAACTCACGCTTTACCTGAGATTATGCAACGGCATTAGGAAATTTAATATCTCTCCAACAGAGCTATAACATTAACATGATGAGGATATCTCCACAAAAGAAAGTGGTGACAAATGCGACGAATTTTCTAAAACACACATAAATTCACATTTATAATATAATGCGACGCACAATAATATGAAAACAGCCCATAAAACAGTCATAATACAAAGCGAATAACAAAACGCAGCAACAAATCGTTCAAAAAAATCTCTTGACCCACATTAAGCTACAAAGCTCCACCCACACGGTGAGACGACACTAAAACTAAATTATTACTAAGCCGCCGTTTACCAGCTTCGCAGCTATTCAATTTCCCATGCTATGCATCTCAGTCGTCGCATCCACTCCTTTGACTGCGCGATGCATATTTTATATAATCCTTTCATCAAAACGTCGAGTTCGCGGAAAGCGCTTTTAGTAATTCTCGCGAGCGAGCGAGAAGGAAGCCGCTGACAAACGGGGTGTCAAACAGCGGTGGGGATAAGACGCCAAAGCTCCCGCAGAGCACACAGAATGCAAAAATGGCGAGGCGACTAGTGACAAGGTGTCAGGAGGGGGGCACGTCACACCGCGAGCCTCAGTTCAGAGCCGTCCGTCGCGGCTACCGCACGTCTCGCTCCTCTACGTCCACACGCCGCGACTAGTGACTTGTGTATCATGTGCTGACACCAAGCCTTGGATTTTGTGAAGTGATATTGTTCTGTGTTGTGGATTGATTATATTTTTTTAAGCTGGAAAAGGATATCGGACTGTGGAGCAACATGCTCACGTCAAGCAATCAGTATTTGCGACCGGATTACCTGTCGCCGCTTCCGACAACGGTAAGTTTGATTGATGATGACAAACTCGTGTTTTCTTATCCTTGCGTTAGGTATAATTTACTTTACATTAGCGTTGCTGGAAAGTTTCACGGTTGTGGTAAAAGGGAATTTATGTTGGATGAATAATCTCATTAGTATCATAGATTTTATATGAGAGATAGATTATAAAATGATTACATGTTTATTTCTTTACGACAAAACCGATTTAAGCTTTACAATCTCTTCAAAAGATTCAAACTTTTCAATCAGATTTATAAGAGATAGGTACAGGCGAACTAGCAAGTATACGTAAAGAAATATAATTCCACAAATTACAAACAGATTAAAACGACGTTAAGCAACAAACAGCAAAGAAGATCCTAAAACACTGAATAAGAAAAACTTTACATAGAAAATGGATGAAAAACAACCTTTTGAATCCAACTCACAAATCGTATCCTCCCGTCGCGTCGTCGTTCAACAAAAACAAACGAACTTGTATCGGGCCACAACTTCGCTAAATGACGGATTCATTTTCCGTGAACCCTGCAAAATGGAACAATCGCTGAACAATGAAAGGCATCACGATTATTTCAACAAGTATGTTGAATGTCACTTCATGACAACGAACAATAGGAAATACATAAATCATTCTGTCTCCTGCTTGATATGGAGGCAAAATCGAGATTTTATTTTTCTTACTCTTCCGCTGTTTATTTCCTGAGTAATTTCGTTGCGGGATCAAAGTCACTTAAATTGTTTCTTCGGGACTCGTTGAGCTTCATTGCCTCAGCGCTTTACTGGTGGTCGCCACTAATACAGCTTTCAGGAGTTAGTGGTTGGTAGAATATTGTGGTTGACTTAGTCTTACCTTAGTCCTAGTCCTTAGTCTGACCACTGTTACTATAAATTGTTGACGGAAATAAAGAATTTAAACAAATAAGCAAATCGAAAATCAAATAATCAGTAATACAATGTTTAAAAGTTAAAGAAACTGCCCTCGTAACTGAAAACACATTAATTTCAGTTTATTGTTATCTGAAAGCAACTAAAGTGATGTTGTTGGACTAGTTAAAGGATAGTTATAGGTATTTTGAAAATATGCATCTACTTATTCTCAAAATACAAATCACACTAACTGCAGATCCAGATTAAGTAGATGGAAAAGCGTTACAGAAAAAATAAATACCTACATGTTGGGAAAATGGAAATAAGGAAAATGATTACAAAATATCGTAAAGTGATTAAACTCATATTACGCGTATTACTTTGTTTTAAACTAACAATAAAAAATTCGTCAAGTTTGTTAATAGTTATAACTTACGTTCGTAATTTGCGTTATTTACCGATGATGTTTTAAATTCACAACTAGAAAATTATGTTTTTCAGTAACATTTCAATGGCATTTCGGCAAATTGTTTTTAAATTGTCCATGTTACTTCACAAAGAGCGAAATCTTTACAGCTTTGCTTTCGTGACAGACGAAAACCATTAGCTATTCATTGTATTTAAAATTACTTGTAACGTAAAACATTATAATTACCGCCCATCTATTTTGAAAGACGTCTCGTAATTACTACATTAAACCCAACAATCGTCTCTCAAGCGTTAACAAACAAGCAATTAGTATTTCCAACTAGACTCTAATAAGATTCGTATCGTCGATAAAATAAACTTTGACAAAACAACGCGTGTAAAACAGAAAACATATTCCCGACACATTGCGGCGGTTGAGCGGCAATAGACGTGACAACACGCCACAAGTTCAGGCGTGCCGCAAATTCAGCGGCACAAATTGCCCTTTTCACTGCGAGATTACATCATGCGGGAGCCGAGTGAAATGTCAAGCGGAGCCGACGGCTGCCAGACGCGCGGATAATGGCGCGTCGGCCGCGTGATTGGACTCCCGCCTCCCCCACCCCGCACCCCCGCGGTCCCTTTGTACGCCCGTCACTCGCAACCTCGACCCGACGTTTCATTTCATAAACTGCCTCTCTTTGTTGCAGCTCGACGCGAAAAAGAGCCCGCTGGCGCTACTAGCGCAGACCTGCAGCGCTATCGGCGCGGACTCGCCCAACCCCAAGCTGATCTCCGCCGCCGAGAAAGCAAGCAAGAAGTACGATGAAAAATCGCACATACCTGACAACAAGCCCAGCTTTAAGCCTTACGAATCGTGCCTAACAGCGAGAGAAAAGACTAGAACACCTGACGATCGAGGATCTGTCAACGCTTCGTCAAAGACTCCGCTCTCGTCGAAGGGCAGCGCGTCCACCACACCAGTACAAGCTCGCTGCGCTAGCAACCAGAGCTCCTCATCACAGAGGACACCTCCTCCTGCTCACCGAAAAACACCCTCAGAGAAGTCAGACGAGAGGTCCAGCCCGCTGCACGGCTCCCCCGTGCCGGCCAAATCTAACTCAGACTCCATCAGCATCTCGTCTGCATCCAAGTTACCATACACGCCCACCTCTCTATCGTCCAGCGCAGACACCAAAGAACATTCGAGCTTCAAGCCCAGCATACCTGTATCTACTTCCGCCTTCCTCGGCGGATTGCATCATAGCGGATTTCCTTTACAAATGGACCTAATGACCAGTAGCTTGATGGCTGCACAGCACCACGCTTTGAAGAATGGATTGAATCCGTACCTTGCGTACGCTAGAATGAAGGCGCCTGGAAGTGATCTAGGAATATGTAGAGATCCTTACTGCACGGGTTGCTCACTAAGCTCACATTTGCTCAAATCTGCCGTGTGCCCGGCGGGCTGTGCTCAGTGCGATCACGCGAAGACTCCGTTTCCATTACCTACCAATCACCCTGCGGCAGCGGCTTATGCTCACGCGCAGTTAGCTGCTTTGGCGGCCGCTTCACAGCTGCCCTATGTGTGCAGTTGGATGGCAGGAGACTCTGCGTACTGCGGCAAGCGGTTCGCTTCATCAGACGAGCTGCTCCAGCACTTGAGGTCGCACACGGCAAGCGGCGAGTCGAGCCCGAGCCTGTCGATGCTGAGCGCGACACACCCGCTGCTGCAGCGCACGTACCCGACGCCGCCGCTGTCGCCGCTCACGCCGCGCTTCCACCCGTACAGCAAGCCGTCGCACCTGGTCTCCTCGCCGCCGCTGCCGTTCCCGCTGCCGCCGCACCCGTCGCTGGCCGCGTACTTCCCGCCGTACCCGCTGTTTGGGCCGCGGCCGCTGCACCCTTGAGGACCATCGGCGCTCCACGGACACAAGAAGGGGGGCGCCGACCGCTAACGCCCATGCCAAAAGGACATTCGGAACCGAAGTGCGTGTACATATAAATTAGTGCTCTTCGGGTTTCTAGTCGGCTCATATCATCGACGGAAGTGTTTACCCCCGCCTGTGGGGGTCGCGACAGCTGTGATCTCTAACTCGTTATCATTATAATTAGTGCACTGAACGCTTTGTCGTAACCGCGTGCGCGGATTTTAATTTTCTAGTTAGACTAACGAAATTTTTATGTACCAAATCTATAGATTGTAATTTAAATTGATTTTGTAATTTAAGTTGTTGCAATTAATTAGTGAGGGTTGTTAATTGTGTTTGTATTTTTTTAAGTGGATATTTTAATGATTTGGCGATGCATTGATCTATCACATATCTTTATACTGATGTGCGTTGTGACTGAAGGTTTCTCGTAGACGCATGGTAGTCCCACAAGTAATGTTACAGACAACGTGTTACCGCAACTATTCCTCATTCATAATTATATAATTGCTACTTTCAGTTTTGAAATTGATAAGATCTTAGATGAATCTCACGAATACACTTTACTTTAAAATTTACATTCTAATGCTTGCAATACTGGCACGTAATATTTTTATGTGTAACTATAAATTAATGTTTACATAGTACACTGTCAGAATGTTAAGTAATAACACAAGTTATAATAGTGTGAAAGCGGAATGCGTGTACAACATACATACATTATAAATTAATGGACACTGTAATACTTGCAACGGATAACTGTTGAAATAAAAATTTGTTGTTATAAAGGGCATAAAGCGAAAAAAAAATATACGTAAATATTTAATTTGAAACTAATGACTTTGATTTCTGAAATTCCTGTACAAAACATTTACTGAAAAACACTGAATTTCCAAGTGTGATTAAGAAAATAGGATAATAAGCATCAAAGTTGATAAAAATCTTCAACTATGCAGTCGATATTAAACAATTTTATGAATTTTCATACAATTTTCGTGAAAATGCAAGAACCTGAAAACTTTTGGCCACATTATTTTACGTTACAAATCTGCTGTTAAAGTTTTCTAACCAAATTATAATCTACATGAATACGTCTTAATGACGGTCTACATTTCTTTACATTTTTCATTGCAGTTCTAAATAACGAAGTTAATTATTCTTCACAAAGTTGCAAACAGAGCTTATGAATATTTAAACACCGCTGTGTGAGAAAAACTTCAATCTTTAGTTTAATTCTCGCTTTAATTTATCGCCTCATTTGAAAGTCGCTAAACTTGAGAACTGAAATCCAGGTTTAGTTTATTGGGTCAGACGAAATTACCTTCCATTGGACTTTTTAATATAAATTACAGACCCTCAAAAACATGGACACTAGAAAAATGAGGTAATTCAGCCTACCTAATTTTGATTAATACAATAATCTAGAACAGAACACACTTCACACAAAAACAAGAACAAAACCGAAATCAATAACGTCTGAATTCATTGTGACTTTTCCAAATTAATTGGAAACTTAGATACAAAATCGTAGGTAGCCCTCACACAAATAAAACAATTATAGTAGCTAACTCTCGACCACCATCTGCAACCAAAGAAGATTAATAACAACACAGATAATAAAAAGAAGAATCACATCTACAATCAACAAGCTCCTACCCACACATATGATGCAACAGAACGAATAAGCGATATATTTTTCAGAAGGCATGACTCAAACGTCGTTCGTAATTAGGACTGTTGCGGCTTCCACTACAATAAATTATAAGCAATTTATCTGTCTGTCTGTCGCAATACATCACGAACTGTGCAGCATTTACCAGCGTTGAAATATTATGACCAATGTGCACGGTGGACGCACCATTTGTTAGCCGTGCGGGCTAAGCTTTATCTTTAAATGCTACGAGGACATTATGGAAGTGTGAAATGGTTTTTTGGTTGGATTTTGTAATGTGGGTTTTTTCAACTGAATATTTGTGTTTTTCTAGCTTGATTTGAAGATTTAAACTAATTTAGGTAACTTTTATGTACCTAATTAAAATATAGTGACACAGTTTTAACAAGTCACTGATTAAACATACAATGACCAGTCTAATTACAATAATGAATGAAGTTTCTAACACTAAGTCAAATTAACATCCCATTTAGCAACCCAAAATTAAATTATAAATTATAATAACATATTAAACGCCGTTACAGACGCTAAACATAATAAACATAAAATAAATTAAATAAAAATTATAATAACGCCATTTATTTCATTATAACTAATGGCAGTTACAAAAAACAATGTTAGTATGTATTTATGTATACTTATGTATAATAAAACTTTATAGTTTCCTGCTGATTTCGAAATATATATGCCAAGAAGCATATTGAAATTATAAAACATATATTTAAAGTATAATTCTCGCATTATTATAATCATTAATGTCGTAAACGAGTATAATATGTCTTTGTTTCTTTCATTTTATTGTGTTTAACAGTCACTTTTGGATTTTTCTTGAAAACAAAACTCTGTTTAAATTAAAAAGGAGGTCATGACTTTGTGTACTCGGGAAAACAATTTGGTTTTCTGTGAGCAATTTATTTAGTGTCAGCTTTAATAGTTTATTCTTTTCTACGAATTTCAAAGCTATTAATTCAATGGCTTCCAATTTGTCGATCGGTGAAACTCGGAATTCTTTTTCTTTACTCACTACACTAAAAAACTCATTATTCTTCGATTCGTGTTAAATAGGAAAGCTTTATGGGATACACGTATATGAGCACCTACATGAAGTAAAATAACTAAAAAAAAAACATTTTTCTCTTAATTCAATAAAAGTATCTTTAGCTACCATTAAAAAATATAAGACAGCCAACGCTATTAAGCCTCGCCGGGTAGCTGGTATCCTTACCACAGTTAGGTATTATAGACTACGCCAAATAAAACCCACATTAATACCTACACATAAATACTAATACATAAATGTATAGAACTTCCGTCCGACTCTCGCATCATTCACCCTCGAGTTACGAGCACAGGCTTATGATACATCTTGCCAGATATTGAATTAATAAGATGTTGAAACTGCATGCACTGAAGATCATTATACGTGGATTATAACGGACTATTTGTGTTTTCATGATACGAAGTAGCTGATGTGTGTTTTTGGGGACATTATTTTTAAAAGGCAAGAAGTTTGCTTATAAAACACTAGCGGACGTCACGCTGTTTCACCCGTGTAGTTCCAGTTCCCGTGGGAGTACGAGGATAAAATGTAGCCTATATGTTACTCAGGGTGAATGTAGCTTTCCAATGATGAAAGAATTTTTGAAATCGACTCAGTAGTTTTTGAGTATATTCATTACAAACATACACACACACTCAAAAATAAAAATAAATCCTCTTTAAAATGCTAGTGTAAATGATTTTGAGAGGGCTTTAAAGTGAATAATAATGCTTGTAGTTAGATATACAGGGCAGTTAAACTGCAGGGGCTTTTGGAATAAGAAAGAGGTTTGCTAAAACCAGTTTGAGGAAATCTACAAAGATTCCTTCATTCACTGCTGGTTAAAGGCCTCTCTCTGCCTTCATGAACAAGTTCAAATCAGGTAAATCCGGAATATCATCATCTTTCTAGCCTAGTCCCATTCTATTTGGAGTTGGTGCAACACGTTTTCTCCTTCCATTCACCCCTGACAGACGTGACGGCGTCATTAAATCCTTTCTCTCTAATAACATAGCATAAATAAATCCGGAATATGTATTGTTTATTTTCCACTTCAACAGCCAGTTTCATGCATGAAAGATTTTTCAGGTGATTGAATTTTCAGTAACTCTCTTACCGACTACATTAATTTCAATCTGTCAAACTGTAAGAATTATGGAATTGTTTTGTTAATTTTAACAACACTGCTTTATCTTCACTTCTTGATTCTCAACTAAGAAAGCGGCAGATTTGGAAACTACTATTTTACCGTAAGTAATTAAACTTTAGAAAACTTACTTATTAGCAGAATACGAGTAAGTATCTGAACTGTAGATTATGTTTTACTAATTTATTATTAATAAAACATAATCTACAGTTCTGCCAACCCCGTGCAGGAAAAACAACTAGGTATGTATTAGGTATACAATAAACCACATAATAATCTACTAATTAACATATTCTATCAACCTACTAAACTATTCATTTCTAATAACTAATCCTAGCACATCGAATTTCGATAATCGCTTGCAAATCAGCAGCCATAAAGCGGAACGGAAACCAACACTCATTAACATAACCATCAATTTGTCATACAATTTAATATTAAAATTAATAAACACGTTTGATTTTAATAAATTAATTAGATTTCTAAGCGACGCTTTGGCTCGGCAAACGGATGTCTTTGGTCGTTTATTACTATTTATACTGGTTATATTATGAAATATTTTGACTGCTTCTATGGTCTAATAGTAGCAAGCACTACTGCTAATGAAGTCTAAACACCAGAGTAGGTAGGCTGGTATGTCGGCGGCATGATACAACGTGTATGAAAGTTGCCGACGTGCCTGCGGCTTTGATCCTATGAGCAGCAGTGGCCCAGAGGCGGCCGCCCCGACTTACGAGCACTAGTAAGAAACGATTAAAGAGAACATCGTGAGGAAACCGGTGTGTCCTAGAACCAAAAATTCGAAGACATGTGACCTCCCAACCATGTGATTTACCAACCCGCACTGGGCCCGAGTGGTGAATCTCTCATACAGAGGAGGCCTGTGTCCCAGCGACGGGAACATTATAGGCCGATTATGCGACTTTGATATGTAGAGAACATAAGCATGGGGACCTGAGATTGATTCCTAGGTCGGACATACTGTCATTTGGTTCTTCCATCAGCATTTTATCTGTTACAGCCTGGACTATAGTCCGGTTGATGGCGATAGGTGAACCCCTCAATAGAAGGGACTCAAGTGAAACTGATGAAATCTGGGTGTGGGGATGTCTATTGGTACATTTCCACTTTCTTTACCATATTACAGGTGTGAAATTATGTCATGAATAAGCACCTTTCATTTCAATAAATTAATTAGATTTCTAAGCGACGCACGACGCTGTGTTTCGACAAACGGATGTCTTTGGCCATTAATTATGAATAATTTCGCTTTGGTTTAAACGGTTTTGAAGTACGGCTGTCCAGCTCGGAGGTGTTTTTCGAGAATGTGACTTCAATCCTTGAAAAATATTTTTCTGTAAGTAATTACCATCACTGAAAATAAAGGGAAACATCTTAAATGAAGAAAACTTTAGTTTTTAGTAGGTACAGACAATAGTCAGAAATCAGCAACATGAAGCAAGCATCGTAGTATGCTCATTCTTTCTTTGTATGGCTAACTTGAAAAACTCTTAAAACGGTGAAGGAAAGCATCGTGAGAAAACTGGCATGTCCTAGAACCAAAAATTCGAAAACATGTGACATCTACCAATCCGCTGATAATGATGATGGCTAACTTGGAGTCTGAAGTACCTAAGGGATACAAATTACTCGGTGGAAAAATTGCTGAAACAATGTCCCCCGTTTTTCCGAATCATCCCATGAGTTGAAAGAGCATCTGTTTCAACATTTTTCTTTTTTTTTTCAACACATGTCATCTATCTATCAAACAATTATTGTTATCAGCCACTTGTGTCCCACTGCAGGACCTCCCTTCCCATCGCTGTCCAGTGCTGTTGTTCGCCAATCCTCCAGTCTTCTTTATACGTATAAAAATAGCCGTGATTTGGTGATCAATATTGTCACTATTTACAACATAAAAAATGTATCTATGTAAGTTATTATGTACTCTCAGTGTAGTATATTATAACAGTTTTGTGTCCGATAGTACCTGGCGTGTCGGGATGTCGTAATGTCACTAATGTCTTTGTCGATTGTTCCTGCCGCCTCACTACAGTGCCGGTCGCTGCATTTGTAATGATTGTACATTGCTTCATTACAACTAACTACTGACATTACATACTTTGTAAGTCTTGACACGGTGTGGATCTGGCGGTGTTTTGTGTTGAAAAGAAATACTCGAAATGAACGATTTTACCCGGTAGTAACATTGATTTGAATGGATTGGAAATGTTTAGAAAGTAACCATTCGCCAAAGCGGTCTGGAATTATACCAGGGCCTCGATTCTGCTATAACAATAGTGTCAGAGTATTCGATCATTGATCTCATAATGATCAAGTTCTGTCAAATTTTGACAAGTTTGTTAATTCTACTATCATAATGGCGCCATTATGACTTCTCAATGAACAACCACTGACACTCCATTGAAAGAAATGTCATAGAATATTAATCTCGTACATGAAATCTGGCATGAATAAATGTTCGCATTTAGTAGTAGATTTCGAAAACCATTTGTACTAAGGGTTTTATAATAATGACAATACGACAATGCCATTAAAACACAATTTTATTACGAGACCATTGACCGAGCATTGTGAATTTAGCAGATTACGAACTTTAAGCAAAATGACAATGGGATGAGAATGGAATCGTGTTGGAGTGACGAATTTATTAAAATAGCAGAATTAGGCCCCAGGTAAAGTTGTCAGGAACCAATATCCTTCCTTTCTGATAACATTTCAATTTTCTCGGTAAACCTTAAACGGTATGACGAGACAGATTACGGATAAACTGAGTTCAGTTTATCCGTGATCATGGCGCTTGCATCAGTACCAAAATATCGGGAACTCATAACAAATAGGAAACATGGGTAAATTTCACGTTTTTAGAGTAAATGGGTAGGTATGTCTGGGATTTATTCATTCGAATAGTAAGTTCAATGCTGGTGAACAGAATTATATTAATTGAATAAGTTTTATATAATAAGGACGACACATAAAATAACTATTAATTTGTTTTCAATCTACAAGAAATATTCATTTAGTATTTGACATCGCAATAAACACTGTACAGTCATTAACACAAATGGACCCTTAAATTAAAACTTAATTACTATTTCATTTTAATTAAAAGAAAATAATTAACTCTATACCTTATCGAACATTTAATATGTCAACTTTTTTATTAGTTACCGGGGAAATATTTTATGATAAGGAAACTACTAATGTAGGTACACGGGATTGAACCCGGAACCAAGGGAAGCAGGTGTAGCACGCAGTCAATGGGGTCAACCTGTCTTATAAACTTATTTACATACTACATATAATTTAAACTACGGCTCGTCGGTTTTGATAGATCGCAGGTAAGGTAGGACGGACGGCAAATTAATTTTCTCTTAATTAATTAGTTGGCTGTTGTTTTTTGGAGACGGTACCGGTAAGGTGTGAATGTTAAATGTGTTTTGGTGGCGTTGTTTATTCTGTAAATATTATACTGGGTGAGATGGAAGTTTTATTTAAAACATTGACATAAATGACTGGCGTATTCAGAATGAAAATGGGAAATACACGTCACTACTTTAATTTACTTTAAAACAACTAGAAGCCAACCAAAGGCCTTGGGTATTTGAATTAAATTTTGCGTTTGGCAGAAATATTCATCTTAATATTTAATTTCTTCATTTAATGTCATGCTCACGTTCTAAATAAAAAAACTTAAACACAAAAATCTCTTGAATCGTCAAATGATCTAATTTAACAGCCATGTAAATATGTCTCATTTATTCTTCCCAATGCTAATAGCGAGTAATTTGTATTAAAAAATGGCGTGGAACAGACGGACACTCAGCTAATTTCCGTTGCAGACCGTACCACTCATTCCTCTACGTGTCGTTTACGGCGGCCGTGTTGATACACGCAGCGGTTCAAAGGCGCCGACCGCTTTGATCTCGCCGCTCACCCGACGCCATGACACTTTGTACAGTCCAGTGAAAAGTGCAAAAACTTTTTAAATGTTAATTTTTATTGACGCGAAAGTTATTGGCAATAATGTCAGAGTAATTAGCAACGACGTAGTTGGTGACGGTAATTACTCCAGTTGATGACGAAACGTTTTAAATGTCGGGCGTTTCGTTAAAAATGTAATTTACGGTAGTTTTGGAAATTAATGTAGGGCAATATTTTATGGAGTACCTTGGTGCTACATTGAAATGAAAATAAAGTGGGCTCATTAAGGGTAGTTCAGTCGTTACGAATAAAAGTTTTTTAACGATATTGTAAAGCAAAGTGACTTGATTATTTCATTACCTGGAGCTTAGAAGAATTACATCATACATATATATTTTACATCCATTTTTCTACGAATGGGCAATCATCAAATAAGTTCTACCACCCTGGGCTGAGCGGGAGGGAGTGTCAGACTTTTACTGACTAAAACCCATCCATGTTCCTTCCTCGCCCTTTAAGTTCCGGGGCCGCGGTATCTCTTTCGAACAGTCCCGCAGCCCTACAGACTCCTTTTGCCTCGACCACGTTCATATATCTATCATCTGTCCTTAGAAGAGATATATTTCAATAAAAAGCAAGGTTAGGACGTACTGTTACTGATAGTTTGTTTCATCCCACTGCTTAGCAAAGGCCCTATGACTTCCAAATCCTTCAAGCTAGGTCCAATATTTTCAGGGCCAATTGTCGGTAGTCAGGACCAAAAATTTAGTAAAATTCACGTCGGGGAAAAAGTCATCGATTCGAGACGAAAAAGAAAACCACATCTATTTACCGCATGATTAGGAGCCCTGTCAATAGTTTGAAAATGACCACGACAAAATATTTTAACAACATTGAGTGAGTTGCGCGGTGCAAGCGGTCCTCAAAATGCCAAATGAATAAGTTTGACTTAATTGCTTAACAGTTTCTTGACGCAGACTTAATAACCGGTTACCTCAAGTTTTCTCTTCCGTCTGAAATAAAATAAATAAGTTACAGCTCCACATATTCCGTGTTCTTATATGGATAACTGTCAGTGGCTGTCTTGTCGTGATGTAGGAAACAAGATGTAATGGAAACGCTGTCGTGTTACATTTGCAAGCCGGACAACAGTCCATTACTCCATATTAGTGCACATTTTGAAATACAATACAATGCTGTTGCTGTGAGGTGTTGGAGTTCACTATATTAAGAGAAGAGTATCCACCGGAAATACAGAAAAATATCGACGCTAACTTTGAAGACTCTAACCTTTACAAACCCTTACTTATCAGGAAAAAGCCTTTTGCTGTCTGCAGCAACAGTGAAATATATTGGTTGGTGGTGAGAACTAAGAAACTTCTTAAATCCTTTTAAGAGAAAAAGTGTTCTTTACCAATACTTTAAAGTATGATGTGTTGATGAAACGATTTAGGCTACGAGCTTCGTCTTAGCAAGAACACCTTTCAATAAAGGTCCCTTTTCACCGAAAAGATAACGGTTTGATTATCTAAAAACAGCTGTCACTGTGACATGTTCCAATACAAAAATGTGTTTTAAACAGTTGTTTTAGATAATCAGACCGTCATCTTTTTAGTGAACATGGACCTAAGACTTTCCCACCAAACCAAAAACGACAATTCCGAAACATTAGCATGTCTAGCCAATAAAACAGTAATTCGTCAACAAAACGCAGGAGGAGGGGTCATCGCACCGTCGTGTCGCACCGGCCGTCGCTGATTACATCCGCAAGGCACAATACCCACGACGACATCAACGGAACCTATTATATCCAGTGTAACTGGCCTCGTACAGTAATAATCATCCGACCAAATTTCGATCAGAGTGTTTAATCATCGACAACCTTATAAAAGTGACAGCGTCGCAGTAGATGGGAAAGGAAGAGGATATGGTGTTAAGACGCCTGCGGAGCATTCGTATTTCATACAAACGTAATACCAAAATAATTTGTAAATTAAACATATTCCTAAGGTAGTGTGTATTTATTTCGATTGAATTACAAAATATCTAGGTTCCCAAATATATATTTTGATTGGACACTGATTTTAACAATAGTTATGAGACAAATAAGTTTTCTATAGAAATTTTAAATTCCTCATATCTCGTCTTTGTATCATTGTCCTCTCAAAATATATATTTGGGGACATAGATATTCTGTAATCCAATCGAAATAAATACACACTATCTTAAGAATATGTTTCATTTTCAAATTATTTTGGTATTACGTTTGTATGAAATACGCATGCTCCGCCGGCCCCTTAAGGCTCAGCTTGGGAGAGGCCTATTTCCATTGGAGAGAAGCGATGAATGAAAAAAAAGGCAATACCCATCATCTGCAGATTCGATTAGTCAAAGGCCTATAAACAATTTCTAAAACAACGCCGCTCTCATCGCCAGTACCCACCCGATTTACATGACATAAAGATATCCATATTTTTTCCATGAAACGTGAGTAGTATGGTGGTACAGTCAAAGTCAATAATCTGGAGTGGTAAAGCAATGGGCAGATAAGCATCGTACAGTCGAGTGGAAGAGTGATTAACGTAGACGCGCCACTTTGAAGCGGCTGCGCGTTGTCAGCTCAGATTAACATCCGCTACTGAACTCACGTCTAGTTTTTAGGGTTCTTTACCCAAAGGATGCCAACGAAACCCTTGATTACTGAAGCTCGGCTGACTATCCAAATGACAAATGGCTGTATCTTTTGAACCGTAATAGGTAGACACCGGAAATTTTCACAGTGTGTTAAACGTGCTACAACAGGAATTAACAAAAATAAAATATCGTCAAAAACACGAGCATACAAGAAGCGTGATTTATTTATTAATTTTGTTGTTAATTGTACGTTGATACGAAACCCTTCGTTTGAGAGTGCGACTTTCAGTTGGCTGGTTTTTGATTATTCTTTTTTATTAAACCTTTTTGTGGGCGATGTTACTTCGGTGGAACAAATTGTTATTTACTTAGTTTCGCTTTGTTCTTGTTTTCGGAAGCGATTGGGATGAAAAATGTTCTCGGAATGAATCTGTGCGATTTCATATTGGTTTGGTTGTTAAGGTAGTGATTGGTTTGATAGAACAGGTGGTAAATGTTATTTGTTGAAGTTTCATGGCGAAGGTAATTGGATATTACTGCTACTGTTATTTTAATTAAATAGTTTCAATTTATCAAAGAAAATGCGATGAAGGGACAGGGAGAGGGAAGCCAAAGAAAAGATGGAAGATGGAGATTCTGTGCGAAATGATGCAAAAGAGAAAGGAGTAAATGATGCTGTGACATCTGTCAGAGGATAATGAAAGAAAAAATCGTGTTACGCCGACCCCAAGTCGAATGAGACAAGGTGAGGAAGATGATGATGATGAGTTCCAGTCTATCAAAGGATGGCAGAATATTAGCAGCAACTATGTCACAGTTATTATACAAGCGGCTGGCAATCAGTGGATGGAGACAGCAAAGAACAGAGATACTTGGAAATCTCTAGAGGAGCCCTTCACCTTCGAGAACGAGGGGTTCTTACATGAATAGTAAATTATTTAAATCTATACATATAAGGCATTAGTTTAAAAATAAATACTAGCTAGCTAGCTGATAATTAGAAATAAGTTTATTTTTGTACTAATTAGTAAGCAATATAAGGCTTTTTTTATTTATTTAATAAATCACAGTTCGTACTCACTTGTGACTGACGCCTGGTTGTCTTAAATACTGGATAATTTGAAATGCTAAGACTACACTAATAGGGTTTACGACAAAAAAACTAATAAGACCGTCAGTTAGATAATCAAAAAATATTTGACACATATTTTTTCTTTTGTTACGTAAACCAAAATTGACGGTTTTAAAATTCTCAATACGTCACGCCTTGGTATAACTTTTTGTGCGATCTGACGTCACATTGGACCGAGTTTTGATGCGTTTTATCTTTGTCAATATTCATTGATTTACAAAAAGAAAAAATATGGGTTTATTATTTTCCACTAGCTGACGGACTAAATAGATTTGCAATATTTTGA
The DNA here is from genome assembly GCA_950022955.1 of Xestia ashworthii. NCBI lineage: Eukaryota > Metazoa > Arthropoda > Insecta > Lepidoptera > Noctuidae > Xestia > Xestia ashworthii. Next base: position 2,008,333 of record OX465557.1, read on the forward strand.
TACTGTAGTCACGCCTTTTGCCAAATTTAGTTGCCTGGCCCATTTAAGTGAGTTTGCTAAAGTTTTTTTTTTCTAAGTAATAGAAAATGTTACGAGTTACGAAATGGTATCAATGCTACAAATGGTTAGCCATCTTTAAGGTGGATGCTCAAAGGTAGCCCGCAAAATTCATTGTTCTTAGGAATGACTTTGACCTTGAAAAAGTCATTCCTAGACCTTCATGAACTTGGAGGGTTGTATTGATGATTTTGATTATTATAATTCTGAAACTAAATACGTCTTAAAGACGCGAATGATATTTTAATCAACGTACAACTTAGCACTGCCTGCAAATTACAAAAAAAAAGTGAGATATTTGAATTTCGCGGACTACTCTGGAGCACAGACCGTGACCTGCAGTCTTTACTTAACGATGAACCAAGTAGGTACTATACAAAAAATGATTTCCTTTTATTTTCCAGATTTACATTTATAGAATGCAAAGAGAAAACGTCTCTCATTATGAATAATAATTCAATCAATCATATTGATGTAAAACTGCTTTTTTGTTATGTTTGATTACGTATATCAGACGCTTTTTTTTCGATCAGACAAAGTAGTAATAATGTAAACATAGAGTGATTCGGAAGGGAATTTAACATCACATAACTCATAGAAGATAATGCTTAGCAATCAATGTTTGAAGGTTGAAAATCATGATGAAAGGAATGATGATCAAATGTAGTATTTTGCGATTGTGACATCATACTTCTCTCGTTTTTACAAAGCTTAGTCCTGAAATTACACAATTAGCCATGATAAAATGAAAAATGCATACGTTTTACAGTTCTAAATGCACCCCACATGTTCTTTGAATGATATTTCCGTACAAACCGTCCGTTTAAAGTACTCATCATACGTACTTAACCAACAAAATAATAAAAACAAAACCCTTCACGGCACTCTGTTTTCTCACCAAAAATAAACATATCAATTTATACCGTGGAAAGTCAAACAGTTTTTAATTTAATGTGTTAAAGAAAAAATAATGTTCTCTCTTGAGTTTGATGTGTAAACATTTTGGACGTTAAAATCCATTAGATGAAGACTGGCTTTAATGTTCAGAGACAGATTGACAAACAAGTGCTGGCAATTGGGGGCGAGGGGCGTGAAGTGAGAGGGGGGCACGGCACGCTTTTTAAGTTTCGGAAGGAAAAAAGGGAATGAGCAATGACTTCTTGTTTTGGGTATTGAATCTAACCTGTCCCCATGTAGGCTAGGAATGAGTCCAGTCTTTAGGACTATCTCTTCAAGAAGGCTCAAGAACGGTTCAAGTCCTAAATATCTGACGGTGACACCGAACCAGAACTATCAACCAGCAAAATGGGTCAAAAACCTCAGCACTGATAGAAGGAGCCCAAAGTAATGAAGAGATTTTTCATTTGGTTTTACTGTTTAAGTGATCGTAACTAGCCCTGTACCTACTATGTTTGATTTTCATTTGCATGAAGGATGAGAAGATTTTGTTTTTTAAGTTAACATTGCTGTTTAACAGCCAGAAAATTTTGTTTTTCCACAAACAAGAAACTAGACACTCAAATGTGACTTTGTTCTTCTGCAAATAAGAAACTAGAGAACAACTCATTGTGAGCAAAATTAAGCTTTTCAAATGGGCTCTAAATTGCGTATGAGAGAACAGACCTGGCTTTACGTTAGTAATTATGATTATTATGAATTGAAAACACTAGACATTCAACAATTTTCACAATTCTCTCATAACCTTTTTTCTTGTAAAGAAAACGTAAACTCGTTGTCGTAATAAAAAATGTTTCTCACTCTATATTTACCAACGGCACATAAAAGAACGGCTGTTAATTGACATTGACAGTTAGCCTCTTTGACATTGACAGCGACTGCCTCTGACGGCCAGCATTTAATGTCACTGTCTTCAATTGTGTATTCAAGTGTTTTGATTTATGTGTTTCTTATAAAAGCAATTTGGGACACTTTTCTGTTTATGGTCTATCAGTTAATTGAGCCAGCAATGCAGTCCATAACTGACCAAGAATAAACCTCGCCCGTTCGGTCAAGATAAATGGCAATCGGTTTAAAGCGTTTTTAAACAGAATTAACAGGTAAGATTTTTGCTATTTTTCGAGTTTTCATCACCGTTATCGCTGATTGATTATGTCTTTGACGAGGGAGCATTATAGCATACGAGGTACCATCCGTAAGTAGCAGTATAGTTCTATCTTTAAGAAAAAGCGCATGCTTTCACAGCTTTGACAGCTGCATAGCTGTCATCTCTTGAACTTATCTGGCTTGAGGGTAGAAGAGTTTGCGTATTTAATGCAATTATTTATTTTCCAGCGGATGATGATGATGTCTTCAATATTTTTGATTTCTCATTTTGAGTTGCACACCCCAAGGATTTCAGCGGGACCTTTTTCAGTTTATTATTTCATCAAATACCAACCATTCGCCTTCTTATATTTAAGACCACCAACAAATTCTTTACACACATAACTACTAACTACACAATCACTTTCACAAAAAGCCGACTGACGTCACCGGAAGTCGGCGCCGCCATAAACATCCCCTGTTTACGAGTTCACCCCTTCTGATAACGGCATTGTGTCTGATAGTCTATGGCAGGATCGTGACGTACTTCCGGTGAGTCGGAAGAGGTAATATGTCAAGGTAGACAGAGCGGTGGGGGAAAGGAGTTTGTTTTTCTGTAGCTGGGTTAATTTTGCAATCAGAAGCAAAAGCTGAGTTTATTTTTCAATCAGAAATGAAGCTGAGTATGTTTTTTGAGTAGTGTAATACATCTTGACCATTGTGTTAAGGTTCTGGAGTGGCAACCACTTACCTAAAGGTGCAGCGTTGAAAGATCTCCCACCAGGTAGATCATGATCTAGTGAGGGCCACGAAAATCCGCTGCATGCAAAAAGAACAGGGCTGGTCAACATGGCGACGCTTAGGAGGGGCCGATGTTCAGCATATGGTGATGATGATGATGATGATTAAGTGTGAAAGACGGTCTACCTAGATGAAATTTATAAACTTACTATTCGGAAAATCGAATTTATAAAAATCCCATGTCAGTGTTTGTGATCGAACTCCTCTGAAAAGGCTTGACCAATTTTTATGTTTTATTTTTGTGTATATTTCTGAGAATATGTCATAGGCTATTTTTAGTCTCACACATACACATTTCAATTTTCCACGCGACGAAGTCGCGGGCAATAGCTAGTACACTATAAAATATTGCAATGACAGCCCCCTTGAACCGGAAATCAGGAGGATCATTTATCAAATTACTAGCATGGTAGTAGCTAACTACCACCCTATTTTTCCATGAGTAAATTTAATCAAATTAAAGCAATTGAACTCCATTAGACCTATGTTCACCTGGGACATTCACATGACTTACTTCATATTCCACGTTAAGCGATTCTAGCTTTTGTAGTTACTATGCTTAGACGCTGTTTTACTGAAATAATATATTAATGAAGGGCTCAGTTTGTGTAATGGTTGCAAGCACTATTACTGAATCGTAGGGGGCGTACTGGGCCCTAAGTTCGATTGACTAGTTGGAAAAAGTATTGGGTTTTATTTGCAGGAGTAATAGCAGCCTAGAATCAAAATGCACGTGTGGTTGATAGGAATAGGTTTCCTCCTATTCCCACATAAGTCTTGATCATAAAATACAATTCTTCATTGATAACAGGCCCGGTGTTGCAATAAATAAAAAGCTAGATCATAATGTGAAATTAGTGTTTCAACAATAAACTATCAAAGATTATTACCCAAAAATATGTACAGACAAGATAATCTGTTCTAAGTTTCAAACACATATAATTAACGCCTTCGAAATTTAAAACAGATGTGGTCTACTCTTTGTTAAATATGTTAAATATAGCAAGTCACAGTGAATCTAAGAAAATAAACACTGCGTCGGTTAACCGTTATTTTGAAGCATAAATTCGTCTAGTTGTTAATAAGCTAGGCTCTTAATTGGTGCCGTAAATATTGTATGTAAAACAAACAAGTGGTCCGTCTGTGGATCATTGGTGCAGATTATGTTCTAAGAAAGTGTAGAATTGCCACATTTTTATGCCAACACTCTTGTTAAAAACAAATAAAACAGGTGCAATTTATGTTTTTTATTGTACTGGAATGCAAGTATTTCTTTTATGTGTTAGTCAGTACTCCAGGGAAGTGTAAAGATGTAGAAATTGGTAAATATTGCAGTTTAGTTAAACAAAGCGTATATATGTGGGAGCCAGACCTCCCACATAATATATGTGGTGTTTTTCTTTTCTTCAGTTGCCAACTTCTTGTCCAGTTACGTGGCAATGTTTCAATGAACAAAACGAGTTATTGATAATACTGATAATCTAGAACTAGACATTTTTAGCGATGATCGATGATGATGACGTATCTTAACAATTTTTTACTTAAAGTTTAATATATTATACGAAATATAATAATTTAATTAAATATCCTGTTAATACGACCCTCTCAAACCTTTTGTGGCGAGACATGAACGTTTTGTTTCCGCCGGTTTCACCTATCAAAACTTATACATATGTATATTAGCAGAAAACACATTTGGTGTGAAATCAATTAACAATTTGACATTATATATTTTACAATCTTTATAATGCCATACGTTAGGAATCTTGGCGCCTGCTTTCAAATTCTCTAAAACTAGTTGTTAAAACACAATTTAATTAATCCAAAATAATATTTAAAAATTAATTTGATTGGCAGATGTAGCTCCTCAAAGTTATGTCAAACTGACAGACATTCAAATATACAGTATAAAAGAAATCTAATGGAATTTTCATACTTAGATGAAACTATGTTTAAAAAGAAATCAGTAACGTACATAAAATATAAACATAGTAAATTACTTTCAATGTCAAATTATGCAATATGTTTATGTTTCTTAAATTACTATATTTTGGAGTTCTTTGGAAAAATCTAGTTGGGACTTTGGGATCCGATAAGTATGACGTAGGCAGATTTTTTGAAATTATTATTCCCTCCCTTCCCCTCGTCGGCAAAAGCAAACAAAGCTTCTTCTGTCATTAGATTTATGTATGTATTCTTGCTTTGCGTGTATTCATATAAAACATAACTAGTCAATCCTCAGGGATGTCCTAAGGTATGACGACAGTATCAAATTACGGACGCAAAAATTGCAAATCTATTTAGGTCCATGTTCACCAAAAAGATGACGGTCTGGGTATCTGAAAACAGCTGTCAATGTGACATATTCCCATACAAAAATGTGTTTAAAACAGCTGTTTTTAGATAATCGTCCGTCATCTTTTTGGTGAACATGGACCTTAGTCCGTCAGTTAGAGTATTGGAAAATAATGGAAACGTATGTTTTGATTTGGTAAGTCAATGAATATTGACCATGATAAAACGAATCAAAACTCGGGACTGGGGGGCTCGTGACGTCAGAACTCACTAAAATTATGCCAAGGCGTATACGGGTCAAATATTTTTTGATAGTATAAACTAACTGACGTACTAATTAGTTTTTTTTTTGTCGTCTACCCTATTCAATCGTAACAGTGTCGCAAACAATCAAAAAAGGCAAGCTTTAGAAAAGCATTTTAAACCTGAAACTCAAGGTTGAAAAATCGGACACATAATTAATTATGTGTTCGATTTTTGAACCTTCAGCAACTTAGTATGCAGGGCAAACTTTCCATTACCTTCGATTAAAGTAAAAATCTTAACAAACAAAACCGCCCATCAGAACCCTCTCCACAAAACGCAAGACACCTACCCTAACATACAAACACTAACATACAACATAAATTATTATAAAGAAACCGTAAACCATTATTTTTACTCCCGTATACGTTTCCGCCGAAACATATTTCGTTATAACACGACTATAAAACTAATATTTTACGAGAGCCACTAACTCTTCGCCGATGGTTTATTACAATTTACAATGTTTCCATTGACTCCATACATCTAGTGGTTATTCATAAATCTGAAAGAGAATTGTGTTTACGTACATCAGCTGATCGTATATCAAATGTCTATTTTCATTCGGCTATCAACATACGGATTTTTCAACTAGTTATTGTGGCAAAGATTAAGGTTAGCAGATGTGCCATTAACTTTTCATTCGTTTGCTTCGTTTATATATTAGTGAGGAATTTAGTGCTTTCTGTTTTGGCTGCTCGTTTTCCGACACATAATTAAACTGGGATTTATTAGATTGTGTTTTTGGGGTTTTTAGATGCAATATATTGTGGATTTATTTATTATACAGAGTAAGAAGAGTTTCACTGGTTTTATAAAGCGAAATCTTTGTAGCGATTTAAAGCTCTATAATCAATGCAGAGATTCACAGGGCATTGTCGGTGTAGATGTTACACTTGTACTTTGAGAGATATTTCTTGACGGCATGTTAAGCCGAGTCAGACGCCCATGGGCGACATAGAACTCTGACACCGGGGTAGGCACTAACCACACGATTAATAAAGAAAGAAACCGGGCCTAGCGGTAGAACGGAGCTTTATTAGAATAAGAGGGAAGGTTATACTGCATATTTTACAACTGATGTGTGGCCTGTTGTACCTTGCATTCCTGGTTGGACCTATATACGTCTTCAGTATCACTTACTAAACCTCACTATCTCACATGAAGCGACTAGGGAGTCGCTTCATGTGAGATAGTGAGGTTGGTTGGTGGTGAGGTGGAAGTCAGATAGGGATCTGACTTCCAATAAAACCACAAAAATCTTAAAAAAAGCTACTAGGGAAAGATAGTGGATTACGAATATCGTTCACAACAAAGGTTGTACAATCGCACGAGAACGTATGCAACCAGAAGTGCAGAGACTTCATGAAAACAAATTCAAACACCGCGCTTTGATAGAAGTCGTGAAGTACTTATGTAGGTACTTCACGACTTCTATCAAAGCGCGGACCGTCGCATCTCCACTGTCCAGGTATAATCACGTGAAACATCTCAAGTAGCTGTCCCGTACGTATAAATCGTAGTATTATCTCGATCACAACTCGTACATAAAACGGACGGTAGCCGCACGTTATCGCACGGATCGCGACGATATTTACACTCACAACCGGCGATTACTATCGACACTATTTGTTGTGTGTCGTCTTGGGGGACACACCGAGAGGAACTTTGGTTTTTTTAAAATTATTTAACAGTTACGACTTTTTTATGTTTTGTTTATTTTTCTTGTTTACCTACTTTATTTTATTATACATAGTATGAAAATGCTTGAGTTTTCATCAGATTTCAAATGTATTTGTAATTAATCATTAGACAGTCTTATTATACAGCCAAATACCTACTAAAAAAAATGCCTTTTACTGTTTAGAATCATCAAAACGAGACAAAAACATATTTATCCCTTCAAGATTGACTTACAAGTCTTCTAGCTGATAAAATCCCAATGAATAAGTCCACTAAACAGCAGCAACAGTTAATACACGAACAAGTGATCGATTACAGTCATCAGCCCATAATTTATTTCCCGCAGTAAACCTACGGGCAGGATAGAATGACAATCAGTCCATTAATCTTATCTTATGCATCATCAAGATTAGCATTGAACCAGCAAAGAATTTAACATCGGTTTTCCTTGACTTACTTTTATAGATGTGGATTGTTTTAATATATTGTTGGACTAGGAGATTAGATGTTATCAGTGCTTTTATATGGTTCTTTATGTTTATGCAGAATGTGTTATACAATATTGAGTGCACCCTGCACAGTCATACTAGTACAGACTGAAAATCAATGAGATTGTTTTTGCAATTGAACACAAACATTTTTTTTATTATTTATTATTACATTATGAGCCTGCTCTTGACCTCGATAATGCCTGATGGAAAGCGATAGAATAGATAATATTATCAAAGAATATTTAAATATTTTTATTCGTTAGCTGTGATAAAACTGTATGTGTCTGTTTAAATAAAAATAAATAATAAATAACATGATAGCAATGTTTTGTTGTTATGCCATAAACTGAGCGGAAAAAAGACATATTGATAAGACACATGGTGGCTGGCAGCAGCTGGGTGATAGATGTTGTTGTCAAAGGCGTGCGATTGAAGATGTTTGTGTGATGTGTGTGTGTGTGTGTCTATTTGTCTATGCCCAGCAGTGGACTGTTGTAGGCCGATGATAATAAATACTTACGCAAACTCAGCTATTTAACAATAATAGAAAAAGTAAAAACTATAAGAATAAAAAAAATGTACGCATAATTTTTAAACTCTCAAGTCACAAAGTTTCAGTGTATCCCAAACCTATCTTAAAACGCCTGAGGTGTCGAGTTACACGACAAAACTTGTATAGTTTTCGAGTTTTTAATGGTGAGAGAATGATCCTGATACGATCACATACATCGAATAATTTGATCGATAAAGTACCGAACCGCGTTGACACACTCATTTTCACTTTGAATAATTTAAATAAGTATTTTTATTACGAATAAAATGTTATCTAAAAAAGGAATAAATTGTTCGTTTCGCAATAAAATTTCAATCTGATACGAAAGCGTGTGAAGTGGTAAATGAATTGGTGCCCTACGTAAGGCAGTTACGGAATAACTTTCTATGTAAGTAGGTATGTTTACTTGAATTAAGTTAAACTGAAAAAACTTATGTACGTAAAATGCCTCTATGACTGACTACAATGACAGGTAAGAAGTTATGAATGTAAAAAAAACAAAACGGAAAAATGAATAGGTATCCCAAGAGTCGAAAAGATACATGTCGGAAAATCTTGAGTAAGTACTTTAAAAAATATATTGAAGAGAGCTTTAATAAATACATACCTAGTGTAGCGGGATTCTTGAAGAAAACACTTTTCCGCTAAACACAAACGTATAATTTTGATAACATAAATTGTAATAAAAAATAGGTCGATTGCGCCGAGATATTCAAAAATTTTAAAGTATAATTAAATTTCAATTATATCTGTTGAAACAAAGCATGTACGAATCAATGGAATTTATATGGTTATATTCAGAATCTTGAAAATCAGAGAAAAAAGTTAAGCGAAACCTAGCGGTAATCAAATCATTGGCCAATGTAAAATTATCCCGCCTCGGTACGAGAAAAAATATTAGTGCTAAATGCTTAAATCCTCGCACATACCCTGTGAAGAGGTAGTATTACTAAGCCTTAATTTAAGGAGAATATTTTAAACATTAAGAAATAAATAAGTAAATTTTGAAAATCCTCAGCTTGAACCAGACGAGACGAAGTGACACGCCGCAGGTCGACCACGGAGCATCAGGCCGGTGACCTTAGTACTACAGAACCAGGTCTCCAATCGTTGCAAGCTTGGTCACATAGGCTGGATTGAGAGCCTGACAAATTCAGGAACCGGGCCGGTCGCACGCGTCCACACCAGGCGCGAGGTGGTTCGTCAGGAACCGGGCTGGTTGTACGCGACCACACCAGGCGCGAGGTGGATCGTTTCTTGAAAAAACTGGTTGAGGATGATGGTGATACCGTACTCAGCGCCTCCTGCCCAACGTAGATAAGAAAAACAGGCGGCATGAGACCAAAAATTAAGCACTGACCATGGAAATTTGCAGGGAAAAAAACTATCGTAAAAACTTACCGAACCAACAGAGCACGTTCAGCTAACGCCATTCCGGCGAATAGTAATAAGCAGACAGCTAATTTAAATCATTTTCAAAAATAAAACTGCTATTAACAAAATAACACGTCAGCAATACTGCATCCGGCAACAATCGACATCGAACTGTCACAAGAAAAAAATCTTCAATTTTTTACGAACAAAAACTCGCTCCAAATTCGAAAAGATTTAATACTTAAAGAAAAAATATTGACTAAAGGTTTCCAAAAAAACAGGTTGCATGACAAACTCCACAAAAAAGGTGATATTCAAAAATGTAGCGTTATTGAAACGCTGCAGTACCCCCTTTCCAAGAAAAAAAGGACGCAAGTCCGACAGTGGGCATTACAGGAACAACCAACAACCTGTCCAGGAGGAAAAAAAGAAAAAAACCAGAGGAAATTAACCTAGACTAGCCTAAAACACTATACCTAAGAGTTGACCTAAACTAAACCTAACATAGACGACATCAGAGTACAACAAATACTGAATAAATGAGAAACCGGACTCTCATCTACCCGTTATCAGTGCAAGCTCATGAAGTGTCCAATAAACCTAAGGTTGACCGGTCAAAAAGATAACAAGAAAAAACTAAGTCTAAGTAAAACAAAGTTAACTTAACAGTAGTGCAGTAGCAGCTACCTAATTATACAACTAACTTCAAACTAGAACGACAAAGTCAACAAAGTAACCTGAAAGAGTCAAAAGAATAAAGATAAAACCTAGGATAAAAATAACACCTAGTTGACAAACGTCATCGGTCGAAGATAATTTAACGGCTTCGGACAAAGAAACACCTTGGCCTTAAAATCAACATCAGACAAATCCATCATGAGTCTATAAAGGAGACTTCGGACAAGAAAGGACAAAAAAAATATCTCAAGTCGAAAGACTTGGACAAAAGACAAATGGACTACAGTTCGACCAAAGGAACGTGAGTCTTAGAGAATACAAAAATAAGCGTTCAAGTTCAAAGATACAACTTGAACGACCAAGTAGTACTCCGGTTCAAACAAGGAACGGGAGACAAAGGAGGTTTAGGAAAAAACCACTTTAGCCTAAAGTCAAATCAAGTAACATTCGATCAATTCGAAGATAATAAAAAAGAATTCGATAATAGATTTTATCGATACGTGCACATACATCACTAAAGGATGCGCGAGTGTAACCGAGTTCTAAGATTAAGAAAGACTCAAGTTCACTTGTATAACTTGAGTTTATACCCAAATCAAGTACTACACGAACTCTGAAATAAGTCTCTGTTGTAAATAAGACTTAAACAAGAGACAAATGGACTCCAGTTTACAGAAACTAGAGTCGAGGACTAAGGCTGAGAGGATCTCAAGTCCAAGAGAAACAAGAAACTTAAGTACAAGACTACCATTTCGGATAGGTTAAGTGCAGTAATTAATTAACCCTACGCCCTACCAAAATGTGTAACTCGCCATTTATAAATCAATCGTATAACAAGATGCAAACAAAGAAGTATTAATACAAAATTAAAATAACTAGCTATGACGCAACTTGACAATGTTCTAGCATAAAATTTAGAAAAACGCCATCTAAGAACGTTTATTGGAACTAAATTGCTAGCAACAACTCGACTAAAAATGTCAACACCAAAAATTGACTACCGCCATCTGTAATTATTTGTTGGTACTAAACCAACAATAGCTGGGTTAGTACGGCCTTTTAAAAAATAAATATTCTGACACTTAAAAGTTTCTATTCTGTACTAATCATAGGCAATTTCTAGGGGTAAAACTGAACGCGATAGAATCGTTCGAGTCCCGTACAAAATATTTGAATAAAAAGATAGAGGAAAAAAGTTACTTTAAGATATCTTTGATATGATATCTACCAGAATGTACGGAATCACAATCCTGTAGTAAATAAGTAGTCCTAGAAATAACTTGCAAAACACGACACTTAACAAAACGTGGAGCAAGCTTTCCAGAGAAAAAGTTTTCTCCAGATGACTGGGAAAAATTACGTCTCCATACAGTGTCACCAACATTTAGAGTGATAGCCGACCGATTGGAGTTATAAGCTCGGGAGTTACGGAGGAAAGCCAAAGAAAGATTATCAGCAACCTTCGCATAAACCTCACGGAGTGAAGACAAATTCGAGGCGTGACGAGTCCGACTGTCCGCTAAATTAGAGCTTTGAGTCTGACTACTAGCACGGCTAGAATCCATTAGTACTTCTCTACCAAACATGAGAAAGTTAGGCGTGAAACCTGTGGCTAGATTGACGCATGAGTTAAGATAGAGCTTTACTTTAGGCAACATCTTAGCCCAACATCTTTGGTTTTCACCAACTAAAATCCCTAAGCATGTCACTACACTTTGGTTATAACGTTCAACCGTATTCGCTTGGGGTGTATAATAAGGTGTAAATGTAGGAGATTCAATATGGAACGATCTGAGGAAATTTAGAAACTGACTACTGCGAAAAACAGTAGCGTTATCGCATAAAATAGAACGAGGAACACCGAAGTTAAAGAAAATTTCGGACTCTAAAGCTTTTATAATAGAAAAAGCGTCTACTCTCTTAAGAGGAACAAGCCACACATACTTCGAAAAAACATCGACCATAGAGATGATGTACCTATATCCGTAATAAGCGATGGGCAACGGCCCAATTACATCAATCGAGATCATCTGCAAAGGCATGGACACTTGCTTAGGGTAGAACATCTGACCGCGAGGTTGCGTGTTCGCGATCTTATATGCTTTACAAACCTCACATTGTCTCAAAGTGCTAACGACGACGTCACGGTACATGTTAGGCCAATAAAAAGTTTCCTTAAGTTTCTGGTACGACTTGGATACACCAGGATGTATTGAAGGAAAACTATTATGTACTTCCCAAATCGCAGAAGTAACCTTTTCAGCTGGCAACACAACACGCCATGGGTCGGAAGACAAGGGACTGGTGACAGGCATACGTCTTAGTAAGACACCGTTATGTATCGCGTAAGCTGGAAACATTTGTGGTGTATCACGGGCACCTAAAAATACCTTCTTGTACCATCGGTCGTTAGTATGTTCTGGACCCTGATCAAACGACACAGGACTTGCATATAATCTGGATAGGGCATCTGGTACTAGATCCAGCGATAATACGTTGCGTGGATGAACGTATCGAACCTCGCTAACAGAGGAAATTTGTGGAGGTGAGTGCTGAACAGAGGGGAGGTACATATTACCATTAATATTTTTATTAAAAGCTTGACTAAAGACTGACGTTAAACCAAACTTATTCCAAAATTCGATACCTAATATCACGGAGGACGACATAGAACTAGCCACTAAAAACTCATGGATAAAAGTTGTACCGTTAAACTTAACTGGGAGATAAACAGTACCCAGAATATCGATAGGCGAATTATTAGCCGAAATTACACGAGGACAAGCATCACTCGCGTTCAAAGAAAGACCAAATTTCTGTATTAAACTATCACTAATAAGTGACATCTGTGCTCCAGAGTCAAGTAAAGCCTTAACAACCTGGTTACACAATAAAATTTCAATAAACGGTCGGTTATCAGTCAAATCAGTGGTTATCACCGGTGAAACTGTATGGGATGTTTTCCGACGATAGGCTAAACGTTCTTTTTTATTAGATTGAGCCTGATGTGCGTCCGTTGAAACCACCTTAGAATCTTGTGGTAAATAATTTTCAAAGTGTGAAGCTGTATTTATGAGATCGTTAATGTTTTTAAACTTGTGTATCGCAAGACATGGAAAGTATTTTTTATGCATATTATGAGTTATAATTTCGATTAATTCCGATTCCACTATTGGGTTCATGAGTTTATAATTGAGGTATGATACCTGAATAACAAAATCTCTGACCGATTGATCAGCCCTTTGTTTTAAATTGCGGACCTCTAATTCAGTTTTAAATTCAAAATCTGTAGGTGAAAATGTTGTAATAAATTGTTGCTTTAATTCGGAATAAGATAAACCAACATGACGAATCAACCTAAGATATTTCAACGCTGAACCAGATAGCAGCTCATGGAAACGTCTCATCAAATGCTGATCCGAAATATCATCAGCATGTTTACGCTCATCAATATTGATAAAAAATTCACGTACACATGTATTTCCGGAGAAATCAATTTTCCATTTTGATAACGAATACCTGTTCTGAATTATGTGTAGGTATTCCTCGGATCTATTGGGTAATAAGATAGAAGCATTCCTGGGGGGAATTGGCGGAGGCCTAGTATTAATAGGACTTTGTAACGAAGTTTCAAAAACTTGACAAACTTCATCTGCCATAATGACGTAAATCAACAACAAAGAGAAAAATTGTCTGTAAAAAATATAGTGAAAAAAGTTTGCTAGTCAAAAACAGACTAAACAAAAAATTGTAAACCAATGAGAACTTATTTTAGAGTGGGAAAATTCGGAACTAATTTGCCACCACAGATTAAACCATGGAGCATTACCAGTTGCCTAGCAACAAAACCTATTAGACAGTTGACCTTCAAATAATACTTACGTAAATAAATATTTACGTAATTTTAAAATGAGATTTTTGTTTATGCGTATGTTAATATAATTTTGGTGTTATAGAAAAAGAATGTCACCAAAAATAACATACACATCGAATCCAGAACGAACTTCTAACAAAAAAATGTTCTACGGGTAGAATAAGATTGATGAACACTGAAAAGTTCAAAGCAGAAATACCCTAAAAAACTGCACGGCTTCCAAAAATCTATGCCTGGAGATGAGATTGACCTAAAAACAAGACAGGAAATTAAGCAGCTAAATACTAGAACCTAAAAATCTAGATTCAAGCATAAAAATTCGCCACGCATTAAATCGCTTACCTTCGCAACACGACGCCTAAAAGTTCATACAACACTCATGCACTACGAGTTCTAACTACCGCTAGCTAGAGGAAACAAATTAAACACAGGGGATAATAATCAGGTAAATAATGTATTTGTTGGGTGAGAAATAAAAGAGGGTTGTGTGTTTTATAGTTCACAAAATTATTTTATAAATGTGATGAAAAATTACAACACACAAGCAAACAAAGAATAGAACAGGCTCTAGGAATCTCTTGAACTGGTCACTTGGGTAATCACGTTAATGTCCTGAAACAAACAATAGGAACAAACAGAAAACGAATTAGCTCACACAGAGGAAGAAATTGTTAGCTCACTTGGAGTGAGCTACCACCCTCGAAATTGCAAAAAAAAGTATTTATGTGATGTAAACAAGAAAAACACTTACTTTATTAGATCGGGCGCCATATGTTGCGGGAATGTTGAAGAAAACACACTTCCGCTAAACACAAACGTATAATTTTGATAACATAAATTGTAATAAAAAATAGGTCGATTGCGCCGAGATATTCAAAAATTTTAAAGTATAATTAAATTTCAATTATATCTGTTGAAACAAAGCATGTACGAATCAATGGAATTTATATGGTTATATTCAGAATCTTGAAAATCAGAGAAAAAAGTTAAGCGAAACCTAGCGGTAATCAAATCATTGGCCAATGTAAAATTATCCCGCCTCGGTACGAGAAAAAATATTAGTGCTAAATGCTTAAATCCTCGCACATACCCTGTGAAGAGGTAGTATTACTAAGCCTTAATTTAAGGAGAATATTTTAAACATTAAGAAATAAATAAGTAAATTTTGAAAATCCTCAGCTTGAACCAGACGAGACGAAGTGACACGCCGCAGGTCGACCACGGAGCATCAGGCCGGTGACCTTAGTACTACAGAACCAGGTCTCCAATCGTTGCAAGCTTGGTCACATAGGCTGGATTGAGAGCCTGACAAATTCAGGAACCGGGCCGGTCGCACGCGTCCACACCAGGCGCGAGGTGGTTCGTCAGGAACCGGGCTGGTTGTACGCGACCACACCAGGCGCGAGGTGGATCGTTTCTTGAAAAAACTGGTTGAGGATGATGGTGATACCGTACTCAGCGCCTCCTGCCCAACGTAGATAAGAAAAACAGGCGGCATGAGACCAAAAATTAAGCACTGACCATGGAAATTTGCAGGGAAAAAAACTATCGTAAAAACTTACCGAACCAACAGAGCACGTTCAGCTAACGCCATTCCGGCGAATAGTAATAAGCAGACAGCTAATTTAAATCATTTTCAAAAATAAAACTGCTATTAACAAAATAACACGTCAGCAATACTGCATCCGGCAACAATCGACATCGAACTGTCACAAGAAAAAAATCTTCAATTTTTTACGAACAAAAACTCGCTCCAAATTCGAAAAGATTTAATACTTAAAGAAAAAATATTGACTAAAGGTTTCCAAAAAAACAGGTTGCATGACAAACTCCACAAAAAAGGTGATATTCAAAAATGTAGCGTTATTGAAACGCTGCACTAGGTACTAGAAGAATTCTTAGTTTTAAAATTTTCATGAAGACCACCTAACCAATAAGTATGCCTGAATCCATGTCGAATGTAGACGGCTATCTCTAAAACAACTGTCTGCAAAGTAAATCAAACGCAGCACGACACAGTTTTTTATTTAAGCTAACAACAATAAAAATAAATTGACGCTCAACGAGAACTTAATCGTTCCCCACCATAACATCAAACAAATTAATAAAAATAAAAATGTCAACGCTCACTGGACAAAAACTGGAAACTGGCTTCAAATCAAATGGAAATTATATAGAACGTCATCTATGTGCACACTATCGCGCTTTTTATGAGTAAAACATTGACTACGCTACTTATCATTATCACAATGTAATGACTAATAAAATTACAATTTAAACAATTTTCAACTTTAACCCAACGTACTAAGTTTCCATTGTTGGGTATTCATCAAGCAACCTATTTTAGTTTTTCTGTACATTTCTACAAAGTTATTTATTCATAGAAAATATAAAAAGTCACTGTATAACCAGCCTTATAAGTCGAGTCATAAAGTCCGCTGATAGAACGCGGGTTGTAAAAGTAAAATGGTGTACATATAAAGGGGATCTGACACGATCATATAAAACGGTGGATATGAGCGTATAAAAATTCTTGAAGCGACGGTCTATCGTCATTACATTTGTCAAGTGTCGAGCGGTAGCGCGGTGGGCACAATTTAAATGATAATTATAACGTGACGGGCGCAGGCGGCCGCATTCTGGAGGCGTGGTCCCACCGCCAGCGGGGAGCGGGTTAAATATAGTGCTGGAGAAAGGAAAAGAATTTAATTGGCTGTAAATGAGAAAGGGTTGTAGCACGGAAGTCATAATGGGGGATAATTACTAAGTATCAGTTATGCTACCTTGTATTTATAGCCCTTAATTCTGTTTTAATTAAAAGGTGGTGGTCTTGTCAATATGTTGGAGTACGTGGCTTAGTCTGTATTTTGAGGTTTTTAGAATACAATGTGTACTTAATCACCTACTTACGTAAGCTTTATGTTACCTAATTAGAGCACAGGTACCTTTAAATCTGCATAAAATTACCTACAATTTCCAAAAACACCGTTTATATTATTTTCACACCATTTGGGACTAAGTGACACCAGCTGTATAGCTTTTTCCGACCCAGTTGATGATGAATTGGACTCCTGACTTTATCAACACCATTTCCGAATATCATTAATCAAAAAAACAAAACTGGCGAGACGTTCAAGTTCATCTGCCTAGTCTTCCCCTACGTGAAGTCAGCTTTCAGTCTAACTGGAAGCAGCAGAATACCTGTATGTTACTTGGAGAAATTACTTATTATGATCTCCACAACCCAGTAACTGAGTATCACGATATTCGGTCAACAGTTCAGCAGCACGTTCTTCTTCCTAACGTACCGATTGCAAAAAGTTCAAAAGTTCATGTTTGGTCCTAAATTCAGCTTCGCAAACTCCGCTCGCTGATGTAGTCAAAGTTCATCAAGTATCAAAAAAACGTTGCGTCAATCGCACGTACACACACCAATTTCTGCCATAATTAACACAAACGAACAGCTGATAGATGTCTCGCTATCCGCTTTCACTCAGACCACAACTCATTAACGGATAAGGACATATTTATGTGCAACATATTTTTTCAAAAATATTTATGTTGGTTCGTGTATAGACGTTTGTGCGTGTCGCGACATACATACATACGTACAGACATACATCGCAGTTTGTTTTTATATCAAACGCATGTTATGTCAGCGTAATACTGCATTTTTCATGGCGCGTTGCTCAAATTGTTTCACTGTGTTCGCGCTCTTGTATATGTATTTTATTGAATTCATAAATATTATTGAGCTATGGTTATCAGCAATTGTTTTGAAATAAAATTCCTTTGGTTTTATTTATGTTTCCTGTAGATCAAGGCAATAAATAAAAAGGTCTACTCGTGTATGGTGTAAGAAATAGATATGATCTTAAGTCCGATAAAACATCCTAGTCTACGCGATCTACTGAAAACTTGGAAGGCTCTGAATTAGGTATCCTATCTTAATAATTCATAGACCTAGTTACGAGAAAAAATCTCAACATTAAAAAACAGCTTTGGAAAAGAAAATATTCTTTCACCCAGACGTGAGAAATATCATTATAATAACTCTTGAAACTAGAAGCCAAGCATTTGGAATGAATCATTTAGATTCTGATACTGATTCACTAACCATAAACACAACCAAGCAATCAATAATACAAACAATCACCCACAAAGCAAACATCAACCCGAGGAAAACTGCAATAATATCCTCCTCAAAAACGGAAAGTCACTCTCACCACTCTACAATCTTTCCAATCCATTTTTCATCGTCACAGCTGCAAGTATAGGTAGATGAAGGGTACTCGTATCATGCAGCCTTCAATCTACCGTCAGCGGATGACGGCCCAGGATGGATGGCAGGAAAAAGCCTGACGATCTAAATTGCATACGGATTGTCCCAAACGACGTTAGCTAGGAGTGTGTGCGATGCACGTAGCAATTTCTTTGACGATTTCGAAAGCTTTTTGCTGTGGCGTTGAAAGCTAGGTATGGACTCTGATATAGTTAGTGCGGAGTTTTAATTAATAATAGTTTTGTTTAGCAAATCCTTTGACTCATTTTCATGATAATTATAAGCAAGAGAGGAGGCCGTGTCCCAGCAGTGGGATCATTATAGGCTGATGATGATGATGATGATGATGAATCAACAGCGTAACAACTTTTTTATTAGGCTTTGAATACCTGATTATGTATGATATTTGTAAAAAAAGTAATGTTATATAGAATTTCGTATCATTACTGTTAATATTAAGTCGGTTGTCGTGGTATGGACATATTGTGATGCAGAGAAATTAGGAAAATGTTATAAAAAAAATGTTCGGAGGTATGTAGATGGCTAGAAGAGTAGAGGAAGACTAAAGAAACGATGAATGGACCGTGTGAAGAAAGATATCGCTAGAAAGCAGCACTGCTGAGATTACAAGGAATGGAGAAGTACCAAACCAACCACCCAAATAAATAGGGATAAAAGCAGAAGAATGATAAAGATACTGCAATAGAATTCAAAGTTTCTTCACTAACTTTTTTAACTGATACTGGAAATGATTCAAAACTCTAAATAGATTGTAAGCCAACACAAAATCAATAATGTGATGTAACAAATCAAGGAAAATGTCTTTTCCTAGTGTTTACTACCATACGTAGGTACGGACTATAACACTCGTTTCTCTCATCGCACGATCACCTCTATCTTAATCAAACTCATTTTAAAGAAACCTTAAGATATCCCACCTCACAATTATTCACAGCTCACATTTATCTCAGCACACAGCCCTACGTGTAATTGGTATTGGCTGCGAACGGGCGGAGACATATCAATTAAAATAGCGCGGCGCTCAAACATGTCGGCCACTGCCTGTCGAGGTGTGCTGCCAAGAAGTTTCGGATGCGGCAGTTTATTGACCAGTTCAAGATTTGACTGTTATTTCCATCAAACAAGAATTAGCGCCCATTATTACTATTTATTTCGTAAAACCTACACTACCTGTACCATAGCTTGTTTATGGAGAAGATTTGCTAAAAGCTCATTTACTTGATAGTATAGCGTCATCATTTTTTGTAACCAGATTCCACAGAATACCAGTTTTTTACTTGGAGAGTCGGCTTAACTGATCTCCACAATAATCCAGTAACTGGGGAACATGATATCCCGATCCCTTTTTGTAGGTCTGGTATAGTCGGTAGTATTGTAAACGGCGGGAATAACATGTTCTTCACGATTCTGTTCTCCTAGTTATTTCTGTTCAAAATTGAATTCTATCGTAACCAACCTTAGTGTGCCAGAGAGAGACAAAAAATAGCAACATCAACAAATGGTTTCCTTGGAACTTTGGGAGCTGAACTGTACCTACTATACAAAATCAGTTGTTTATGGTTGACGAAATGGGATTCAATGTGAAGATTAAAATTTTGATAGTTGGCACACTTTTTCACTTGTTTCGCACGTGTTTTGTTTAGTGGTCGAAATGGGAAAATTACGAGATGGGCCGGAGCCGAGTCAAAGTTGAAGGAATCTGCAACTGCAAGTTGCTGGCTTTTCTGGACTCATGGGAGATCAACGCTAATTATTGAAGGTCTTTTGATGGAGATGAAGATAACGATTAAAAGTAGACAGCACTAACGTGTACTCAAGTAAAGCTTTGAAGGCAAAAAGCAAATGTTTCCAAATAATAGTTGCCGCATCAAAGAACCTCAACAGCTTACATCTTTGCCCTAACACCGCGATATATGAGCACCATTCTCCATTTAAGGAAGGTTTTACATTTATACATATTCTGGCAATAAAGCCTTTGGGGACCTAATGACATGTACTGACTGTTTATATGATAATATCGCCGGCTCCACACGACTGGGTAAGTGGGCAGTTATATAGAACCTATTTTGTTAAGTGTTTCTTTTTTTACAAGTTTTTTTTTTTTGGTTGGTGTGAGGCGAGCTTTGAAGTTGATAGAAATACACAGGTTGTAAAGGATATCGACGATATGTCTTTGTTTGTTGCTATGAAATAATTACCACCCCAGCTTTACAATTTATCGTCGATGATTAAAATAAATCTGGTATTTCATTCAATTTCTTTTTTCTTAGCCTATTTAGTCTCATTGCTGGGCAAAAGGCTTCCCCATCCTATGATGGTTTGGAGAACATCGCGCAAAGAGAAGAGTGATGCGATGTTCTCCAAACCAATTTCTCACAAATGCCTCTAACCCTCACGTCAACGTTTTCCTCCCTCGGCGACGACACCCGCCTTCTGACACGGTCCCAATGTATCGAAAATGTATAAAACTATGGCCACAGTATGGGCGCCAACGTCCCTTTAAAGAGGCATGGTCCGGTTTTTTAAAGACATTAGCGTACATCTTCCAATAAACTATCAAAATCATATTTGGCATTATTCAGATGGCTCATAGAGAAATCATTTTACTGTGTGAATGACATTAAAGATTCTCGTTGACATTTTCCTACAATTAAGTGATTGAAAAATGATTAACATTATTATTATAACATTCCAATAATATTAGATTTACATTGTTTCTTTAATTTTGCATGCAGTTCTTAGCGACGTATGTGAGCAACTGTAATAAAACTCGACCATCTGTACTATTTACTATTCCGGCAAATTTTCATTTAATTTCATGTGTTTTCCTGTAGAGCAGAGAGCCAGCCAGGCGGTGTGGAGGCCTAGCTTTGGCTAAGCCAGTCCTGCGCAGTGGATGCACAGTTTGAAGCCAGGTTAGGTTGGCACGTTGCAGGTGTCGAGCGAAATGAAACGAACACCATCACATAGTACAATACTTATTATTGTCCAGCGAAGAATATTACAGTTACACAATATGATTCCCATTAAATTAAGAGATACAGAAAAACAGCTAAGCACAATTATGCAGACATGATGCGTGGGCTATTCAGAACAGAGATGATTCAAATATAGACGTTGCAATAGACAAAGAACCGTTTTTTTCATATCATTTAATTTCTGGTAGTTTGGTAAAAAAATTTACTTCGTATTATTTTTTGAAAGAATTCCAAAAAGCAGAAAAGCAAAGAACATGTTATTACAATAGTTTAGGTTACATATTCCAGCTTAGATATAACATAAACGTATTGAGTCACCTACTCTTGTAAAATATGCATCATGATGCATGCATAAGTATGCATGGTTTGATGTTTTTCTTTTTACAAGTGGCCATAGTCTCCAAGAATCCTTCAAGAATGTTTTAAACGGCTTAACACAATTATTATTCAATAAAGACAGATTCCAATAACATAATTAAATACATGGTTATGTAATGAAGTACACAGATAAACTAAGTAAAGCACATATTTTAAGTACCCAGCAATCATTAAATAACCAAGCAATAAATAACTTACATAATTCTTGTAATTATTTATAGTAGTTAATTAATAACAACTATTTCTTACTGAGAAATAATCAAGTTTTTATTATATTGATTGCGTTATTTTTTAATTGGACATGCTTGCGTGCCATAACGTTGTGATATTATAATAAGGACGTAAAATATGTACCTATCTTTAAACCTGTATTCCTGAAGGCGTAAGCAGAGGTTTAAGAGGTGTCAGTAATAATAATTGTCAGCATCGTCTGTAATAGAAAAAGCGACGGAAGTATACTGTAAAGTTCGTTTCTATGAAAAGCGGCAAGAAATATGTTGATGGAGGCGTTCATAAAGAAATCTTTTAAATAAATTGGTATGTCATACTTTTCAGTTACGCACTACTAAGGTACAGTACACAGTAGAAATAAAACAGCGCGAGCGTAACCTAAACTGGCATTGATTGTGTAATTTATTTCATCACCACTGCTCTCAAAATCGTGAGGAAACCGGCATGTCCTAGAACAAAAAAATCGAAGACATGTGACATCTGCCAACCCGCACTGGGCCCGCGTGGTGGATTATAGCCCATACGCAAAATACGCGCTTTGACGTGGAGTTGCGGACATCAGCCTGTTGTACATACAATACAATACAATAAGGTCGGTCAACCATCCACGAACTGACTCCGGTAAGCGTTGCTTTGAAGAAGTGCAGCTGTTATTTAATGACAGCCGGTACAAACAGCTTAACTTTTTTTCGTGTGATCAGTGCCAAACCTGGTCTCAAAGTCCATGGGCATCTGACTTGGTTTTACATGTCGTCGAGAAATATCTCACAGTCATGCTGGTTTCCTTACGATGTTTTCCTTGGCAAGTGATAACCAGAAAACAGAGCATTACAACATACAACACTTTCGCTGCCGACAGCGATGTGGACGAATTTTTCGATGCCCTGTAACCCTTTTTAGGGTTCCG
Source organism: Xestia ashworthii (assembly GCA_950022955.1). Taxonomy (NCBI): domain Eukaryota; kingdom Metazoa; phylum Arthropoda; class Insecta; order Lepidoptera; family Noctuidae; genus Xestia; species Xestia ashworthii. The sequence continues at coordinate 2,031,282 of OX465557.1, forward strand.
TAGTCAACTAGGAACCCTTATAGTTTCGCCATGTCTGTCTGTCCGTCTGTCCGTCCTCGCTTAATCTCTGTTACCGTTAGCACTAGAAAGCTGAAATTTGGTACCAATATATGTATCAATCACGCCGACAAAGTGGTAAAATAAAAATTGGAAAAAAATGTTTTATTAGGGTAGCCCCCCTATATGTAAAGTGGGAAGTGATTTTTTTTTATTTCAACCCTAACGTGTGATATATTGTTGGAAAGGTATTTAAAAATGAATAGGAGTTTACTGCAATCATTTTTTGATAATGTCAATAATTTCGGAAATAATCGCTCCAAAAGTAAAAAACAATGTGTGTGTGTGTGTGTCCCCCTCTAACTTTTGAACCATAAGTTTAGAAAATATGAAAAATATCTGAAAAGTAGAACTTTATAAGGACTTTCTAGGAAAATTATTTTGAACTTGGATGGAAACAAGTTTTTGTACAAAAAAGACAAAAAGTTGTACAAAATAATCTCTGGTCTAGGTTTGTAGTATAATCGTATATGCAAGCATTTTTTTTTTAACTTCGTTTACATATTTTATTATCCTGAACGTATCTTTTTTCAAACAAAAAAAGAATTATTAGAATCGGATTGGATTGAACACTTATTGTGACGGACGGGAAACTACGGAACCCTACACTGAGCGTGGCCCGACACGCTCTTGGCCGGTTTTTGATACTTGTACTTACATTTTTTTTTCTATTATAGAGGCAGTGTGTACTTATTGTAAATAATTAGTCTCTGTTTAATAAATAATATACTATTGCTTAACTATTACACGTGCATAAATCAATAAATGAAGTACTGAAACACACATACCAATCAATAACAGAACACCAGACGTTTCGTAATAAAACAATGTCATTGTAAATAGGTTTATTAGCCTAACATTTTTATGATAGTACTTACCGTTGAATATTTTTATGAACTCGTAACAATTGAACTTTATTATCGTCGTGAATTAATGGAAATTAATGGAATATTACGATAGTACTACTAATAGTATTTTACTGTGGACAATTTGTTTTTGTTTGTTATTGTAGCCTTTGACCGTGTAACGAAACCGAAAGGAGCTTGTTCTCCCCGTAATTGCGATAATTTTTTTAAAGACATATTTTTTTTGTAAGATTTTTACTTTAAACACCTTCACGACCCCCGTACTATCAACCCATCCACCAGCACAATGTTATAAGTGCTTTACTTTGAGACCTACCGAAAAACATAATTTTTCACCCTTTTTTTTCGGATGGGAAATCATCAAATGACCCCCCTCCCACTCTGGGTGGAGCGGGAGGGAGTGTCAGACTTTTACTGACTAAAACCCATCCATGTTCCTTCCTCGCCCTTTATGTTCCGGGGCCGCGGTATCTCTTTCGAACAGTCCAGCAGCCCACTTTTTTTTTAGGGGGGGGATGATTTTTCACCCTACAGAATGCTTGGTTGACGGCTTCGTGATGAGTCTGTTTACACCCGATGAATCACTAGTACTGCCGCGCCACTATAAAGCACAGCCTTGGTCTCGTGGCCCAGGGTCCTAGGATTGGTTCCTTAGGTCGGTCAAAGAGCAACCAAGTATTTCCTTTAGGGATTTATCTTTGGACTACCTCGTTGGTGTAGTGGTCGCAAGTGCGACTGCTGAACATGAAGTCCTAGCTGGGTTCGATTTCTCGGATAAAGTGGTATTGGGTTTTCCGTCAGGAATTTCTGAGGTAAAAAACAATAGGCTCGCCCCCAATTATATTTAACATTGCTGGTAAAATGTGAATGTACTATTCGGTATACCCCTTTTTATTTCGTTTTTTTTTTTCGGATGGGTAATCATCATATAACTTCTTCCACTCTGGGCGGAGCGGGAGGGAGTTCTTTCGAAGAGTCCCGCAGCCATTCGGTATACCCTGCCTTATCCTTTAGGGCTTACCAGTGATTTTCAGGGCATCCTAGAAAACTAAACATAACATCATAACACATTACAGATTACAGACGTGTATAAATCATAACACAATGAAATACAGAAAAACTCATCTTAAATGTTTGTTGGGGGACGAAACTCAGTGGGCCGAGCGAAGAACAAATCACTGTGTCTAGTAGAGTTTAAAGACAAAAGAAGATGTTCTGTCTTTTCACTGCAATTTGAAATAAGACAGCCAATAAGTTTCTTAATTTAAGATTCATACCCCACATAACCGTAAATGAAATAGAATTGTATATTTACTGTCACTCTTTGATGTGGTCGTAAAAATTGTTCGCGATGTGATACCACAGTGGGTAGGCAATAAGCCAACTACCGCAGCTATGCAACCTTTTAGATTCCCTAATTAATGACGCTTGTCAATTAACACGTCATTTTAATCATTAAGATCTGTCAGCGAGCTTGATTTGGTTTAATTGTGACATGACGGTTTTATGAAGTGTACCGATTATTAATTAACCTACGTAATGTCATACTATGAATCCTTGTGAAAAACAGGGAGTGCAAAGGACTGAAGATTGAACAGTTTTGTAACTACATATTTCCATTTTTTCTGCTGTGATAATTTAGACATAGGGTTCAAAGTGAGTATCCTTGAGTGGAGACCGCGAATCGGCAAACGTTAGGTAGGATGCCCTCAGGCTCGGTGGAGTGACGATTTTCGAGAGTGGCTGGTAGCAACTGGATGAGAGTGGCTGGGAATCGAGATAACTATCGCCCAGCACTGACCTACTGTATGCTGATGAAAATGAAATAACAAAAACAAAAATCATAAAACTGATTCCACAAATGACACGTGTATTCAAATGCGATTTTCCGCGTCCACGCGTGCCTTACTTACACACACAACACTTTAAATGTCAACATAAAAAAAGGTCGCAAACATTATGTTTATTTTATCAATAAACAGAGTTTTTGGTAAATTTGTGTTTATCCTCTTTCTTTTTCGGAATAAAACATCTAGTATTTATAAATGTCTTTGTTTATATCAGATTAGAAAAAAAAAACATTTGTTAGAAAAAATCTGATAGATAATTATCGAATTAAATTACAAAACCTGATTAAAATTTAATTCTGAACATCCTAAAACAAAGTCTCTTTCTACCAGCGATAACGATGACAGAAAGTCAAAAACGTACAGGTATTTTTTACTGACCCTATTGTCAGTTTTGCACTGGACGAAAATGATACAAACTGGGTTTGCAGGCTATTCTAGATAAGATATCATATTTATTTAAATCAATTTTGCCATATTTGATTTGAATAAAAATAATCAATCACAAATCATCGAATTACTGAAAATACAATTAAGTCAGATGTACACTTAAAGTACTTACGGGATTAGATCCGTGATTTTCTTGTGTTTTTACGAGCAACCGATATTTCGACGCTGTTGCAAGCATCATGATCGCGGGAATACTGAAGAGGTGCATACCTGGGTGGGACGAAAATTATTAATTATGAGCAGACAAATCTGTCTACCCTCATCCTTAGTCTTTAAGTGTAGTGAAAAACCGTGAAAGTCTAAAACAGTGCATTAAGTCAGATGTGACACAAAACACAATATAAAGCTTTACCTAACGACTGTATTATCTATAGGCAACAAATAAGCAATTTTTGAATTTTGAATCTTATGGCATCAAAATAGCCCAGCGCTATCGGACTATAGGTTGACATTAGCAACCAAAAACATTTCAGTCCTGACAACATTTTCATTAAATTGTAGAAATCAGAAACGCTGTGAAAGTATGACACTTTCACCCCATTTCCTCTCGACTGTAACGCCGTCTGATCATAAATGAGTCTTAAAACAACTCGTAAGACGTCTACAACGTTTCAAGATAAACCTCGAATCTCATTAATTTCATTCAGTTTTTCCCTGATATTATTGCTGTAATTCAAGATCGAAACTTGCGTCTGTCTACCAACCCAACAAGGCCTGCTGCCACATATCAAGTGAGTACCACATGCACACAAGCTCATCCTTTTAATCCGTTAAACAACTCATTCATCCTTCCTCCGTATCAGTCATAAAAACTGGTAAAATGCTCGCCGGCAGCATTCACATAAATCAACGGTTGTAAATTTCAATTTTATTCGACAATTAAACAGGCGGGCTTTCTCGCCGGCAGTAAATACGCGTAAATACGTATAAATACGCATAACTACGCGTAAATACTCGTAAATACGCATTATCGTTAAAACGTCACTGTTGTTGTAAATCTAACTGAATGGCAACGCCGCCGTCTTGGCATAGAGTATGGGAATGGGGGAGGTTTGTGCCTATATCGTTGTTGTATCAGAGAGGGTGAGATACAAGTACAAACGGGCAAGAATGCGTTGTTGGAAAATAATGCGGATTTCATTTTTTTCTTTAATCTTCTCTGTTCTAAATTCATAAAGGTGTGATTGTGGATCTCACCTCTAGGAATTTAAAAACGCAAACTACATATATAACTCCACCTCCTGCACTGCCTTTTTAGCCAAAAAACAAGCAGCCGAAGTGACCTCCGCGCTGCCAGGCAGCGACACGAAGAAGAAGAAGAACGAATCTTGTGAATCCGTGTCTTTTTCAGAATAGGGTAGATGACCGTCAGTTAAATTTCCATCGGACACATATTTTTTCTTCTTTCAAACAAAAATTGAAGACGATACAGTGCGTGGAAAACTCGTGTGACGTCACATTTCAGTACATTTTTTACCGGAAAGTGACGTCACAAGCCGGGGACTCATGATCTTTGATGCGTTTTATCTTTGTATTTTTTTATTAATTTGATAAAACAAGAAATACGTATCCAATGCTTTTAAATTTTCGATGATGTAACTTATGGACAAATCAGAATCATATATTTTTTAAGTCGGTCCCCATGACTATTTGATTTTACTACTATTGCTTTACAACTAGTAAAATTGTCGTCTGCGAAAAATAAAAACTAGTAAAAAAGTCGTCTACGAAAACAAAATACTAATAAAATTAAATATTCTACGGTTTCTTTCTCAAAACCTCGTACATACTATTTTATGTCATATCAACTACTACTTTAACACGAAAAAACATCACCAACAAATTACTGATGCCATTCTGAAAATTAAAGAAAAACAATTACGAAAACCTGCTGCTGCAACGTAAGTCGTAAAACTCTATCTGATAGTGAAAAGTTATTGTCAAAACAGTGCATAAGTTGTAAATAAACAGACAAGGAAATAATAACTTGGTTACTAAAGACTTAAGTTATTTTAAATTATGTAGCCAATGTCATTATATGTATTTTTTATGAACCAAGTGCATGCAGGTCTTCACTGAAATGCACAAGCAACGAAAGAAGCACTGTGAAAAAGAAATACTAAATGTTACTTTTTTATATGTTACTTGAACTACATTAACACAATTACTTAGGTACATAACATTAAATTTTCAAATTGGATAGAAGGGACGTTAATCCGAGCTTAACTGAACCTTTGTTGAATCAGCTCATTCCTCGTACGGATCAGTAACCGACTGTTCCAATAATTTTTTTTAATCCTAACAAAAACTACCAGAAATCTGATTTCCAGGATGCCGCCGTATCATTGTCATTTTTAGATCTTTGACAGTCATTACAGGTAGCCAGTAGCCCGAAAGTCTGACAACCAGTCTTACCAAGGGGTATCCAATCACCCGGTACTAACTAGCTTATGAGGGTCACATAGATAGTCCTTCCGTGTAAAATACTGGTGTTCAGCTGCATCCTCTTAGACTGGAAGCCGACCCCAACAAAATTGGGAGAAGGCTAGACGGTGATGATTCCTTCAAAATGACAAGTGCTACAGTTTGGTCCTCAAGAATTCGCCTAGACGCTATATTACGCTGCTGGCTGTTCTTTATCTTAACACAATAAACATCCAAAAACATATCACTCCCGACACCACTAATCTATGTTTCACAGTAGCAATACACTGCATAGTTTGTAGCCAATGGTAAGACAGCATAAATATCTCTATCGAACTCCAAACCAATTCGTTACCGACAGTTATCAAATACTTCAGGCATTGCATTCATTTTGTACGAACCGATAATATTCTGATATCGATACTATTCGAGTTCAGAAACGAATAAATTGTGACGGAATGAGAACGATTTGAAAATAGAGGGGTATCAGTTTCAATGTTATAATTTGCAAAACTGTTGGAAATAGGTAAATTATATATTTTGTTTTATTTGTTCTAATCTTCTTGCATAGATAAATCTTGACAAAGGTATTTTTTAAGTTAAAAAAACGACTGAAACACAGTAAGAAATATATTATATAACTCATCTGCGTAGCCTTTTCCCAAATATATTGGGGTTGGCTTTCAGTCTAACTGGATGCAGCGGTTTTACATGGAGCGACTGCCTATCTGACCTCCACAACCCAGATAGTTATAGGTAATTTAACGATAACCCTTGGTAAGACTGGGTAAACCGATGAGTAACTAAAAAAAAGATCAAGTAATAATTTATTTCGCTGCGTCTGTAGTTGGCTAAAACACAAACGCTTTGTAATTTTAATGGTTAACATTAAAAAGCATTCTATCTATCTGTATGTGACATGTAATTAAAATTGTAAGTTTCTACCAAATAAAACAATTAGAAACATAATCTCTTCATAATCTTATTCTTTGCGACATCAAATCATAATAATACACCCTTTACATTGACTTTCATTGGCTGCGTAGCACAGAATTGCAGCTCTAACTTTTTGTCTTTCAACAAGAACAGAGTTACAATGTTTTTCTCATAAATTATAGATGTGCAAGCGCATAAAATCGGTTATCTAATGGTCAACCTCATGCTCGGAACTACGGTAAACCCGTTCCATGTTATTTATTGGACATAACTTGACATACTGATTTATGTCGCCAGTTTAATTTGTGATATTATTTTGTGTCTTGAATGCGAAATGATAATGTGTCGTAAATGTTGTGTCTTACATTTTGTTTGCTGATTTACATTGTAATATTATAATTTGTAAGGAAAATGGGTTAGTTCTCGTGTTGTATAGGGACATAAACTTTAATGTTAGCTTCTAAAGTAATGTGCATTCTGATGTAGGACATAAAATATGTTAGCAGATAGATTGTCACATTCTATTATGCAACCGGAAATCTTTTGTCAAATTTTAAAAGTATGACTACCTGTAAAGTAGCCTTTACAGGTACTCCAGTGGCCCAAAAAGTCTGACAACCAGTATTACCAAGGGGTATCGTATTACCCAGTTCTAACTGGGTTAGGGAGGTCAGATAGGCAGTCGCTCCCCGTAATACTGATATTCAGCTGCATCCAGTAATACTTGAAGCCGACCCCAACTTAGTTGAGAAAAGGCTAGGCAGATGATGATGAGTAACTTATTTTGAATGGTAGATAAGATAAGATAAGATAAGATAAGATAAGATAAGATAAGATAAGATAAGATAAGATAAGATAAGATAAGATAAGATAAGATAAGTCTTTATTTGCCTTAGATGGGTATAATTTATTAACTTTATCGCAGTTTTCTATTGGGAAACTGCGTTATAAGTCATCGGCGTCCACACTTTGCATCCTGTCTACCGAACTACCCATTTGTGGTCACTCTACTCTAACCAGCAGCCCAGTCCCACAAGACCTGTCCAAATCGAATACATGTAAATTACAGACTTGGAGAGTTACGCCATTTCATCACATCGTCATTATTTCAGCCGAAAGACGTCCACTACTGGACATAGGCGGGACCAAGCGTTGCCACATTGATCGGTCCTTTGCGACTCGCATCCAGCGGATTCCTGTAACCTTCATCAGGTCGTCGTTCCACTTAGTTGGAGCCATTTAGTATGTTTCGTGGTCGACAACTTACATTGCGTAATGCATAGACTATTGTCACTCATACAAAACTCTATTTACTCCGTAAACAGAAACAGTTGTTAAGATAAGAGTTTAAAGTAAATAAAAAGAAACACATTTACTTCATAAAATATGTTTCCTAAACCGATCGTTTGTCGCTTCTCCAACGTTTTAATTCAAGTTAAGTACGGGAAATGACCGATTACTGAGGTAACATTAACTTACAATGTCTAAATTAAAAGAACATTTTTGCAGAAATGTACAGAAGTGACTACGCTGAGAAATTAAAGAGGAACTTCTGTTAGGTACATGTTGTGGGTGGGAGTTAAATAATTAGAATAATGTATACTTCCATCAATCAGCTGCATCCGCCCTACAAGTACGTAGGAATCGATAGGACTCGATAAGAAAATTAGACAGTTATTCTCGATAAAATGAGTTTTTATGGAGTCAAAAACTCATTTTATCGAGAATGACTGTCAAATTTATCTTATCGAGTCTTATCGATTTCTACGTACTTGTACTGCCGGTTAGACAGGAAACCGACCCCAAATTAGTTGATGCTAAGGTTAGGCAGATGATGATGATGCTTCGATGAATGTTACTATTACTGATCGAAGGTTGGATGAAATCCTTAGACATTGACATTGCAAATGCAGGACCGACGCAAGATTGACGGCCTTGAGATGTGGCGTTGGAGACGCATGCTCAGGAAAAACTGGACTTCTCATTGGACTAACGTGTCAACACTCGAAGAACTCAATACTAAACAAAGACTGTCCTCACTTGTGCAATTTCGAACCTTCAGATTCTTTGGAAACGTGATCCGTAACAATTATTCCAAGGAATCTGTCACCAAGATCCCTCTGGCAGAATATGCTGGCCATTCGGCCAATAGAAACCGGTGGAAAAGGATCGTGAAGGTTGAGACCTCAGTTGTGGGCGACCCCTCATGACTACGACCTGCACTCTGTCAAGAGTGAACGACTAAAGAAGAATGTAATCCTTGCTTATTTTAAAAATAGCTGCTAGCTTTGTGGATTGCTAAACTTTCACGTAATTTTCAAAAGATATGTTCCATACTCTTGTTAAAGCCTCCTAGGGGAAAGATATAACCTTGCTGAAGAAGGATCATATAGACGTAGGACATCAATCATCATCGATTTTCAACTTATAAAACATATGGAAACGGGTATTTATCGCGAATTTTACCTTTAATAATTATAAGCCCGACGTTATGAGTGGATTGCATCAGCCGTGGTGGCGGGAAGACTTAAGTATTGGAGGTACCACCACAGCAAAGTGAAGGCGTTTATTCAACTGTCCTCCCTTGATCTTCATAAATGTTAATTAGGGCTGGTTCACACTAGGACAGCACACCACACTAACAGTGTCCGCATCATAGATAGACTAAAGAAGGTCCGCATACTGAGATGATTTCACTTAGTGATCACTGTGTGTGTTCAGATCGTGAAAGTTTAAAAAGTTCTTCAGCTTTATCTCTGAAGCGTAAGGCTGTTAGGGAAAATTTGTTCGTTTCTGGCAGCTTGATGTGCTGGCATCTGTACACCTCGAAAAGTTTTACGAACCATTACTCAGTTCATTTTATCGCTAAATTGAAAGTATATTATTAACATCTTTTTGGGTAAGTATGTCATGGCTCTGAATACTTTGAGAAGCTGTGGTAAGTTACCGCAGCTCCTGCGGCTTAGAGGTGTCAGAAATATAATATCAACGTATTGTGAATTCATTTACGTAATTCCGTTGTGTGATTGATACGATTAAGTAACAAGAAAGAAAGAGAATTCCTTTTTTCACATGCCACAAGTGCATATAAAAAGTAAACAGAAAAAGGACACAAAATAGTCGCAGTTCGACAAAATGTTGAGCAATTAGTCCCGACGCTGGTTTACAACTGGACCTGGACTGCGGTTGATTGGCTAAATAAGACTTAAATCTAGCCTATCTTTCTAAGCTCCTCATATTTGCGTTTGGCCAGTTTTCAGGGGCATTACATTCAATTGTTGATTTGTTTGTGTGATGAGCATGGACATTTGGTTTCGAGGCTTGGATGTTTATACGTATAATAATTATGTATTTATAGTACATAATTATTTAGTATATCAACTATCCGGTATCCACGACCTAAGCGTCGTCGTTGCTTAGTGTGGCACTAGATGGCGCTGTGTGTAATGCCAAGCGACATTTATAATTTTTTTTATTTATTCAATCCACTCAACCTATTGCGGGTCATCGCTGGTCAGGGTGAAGGACTGTTCCAAGTTGCTCCACAACACCCTGTATTTTGCCGTTTTGCGTGACGATTCCTTTTAAAGTCTAGAATTTTCTAAAATCATGGAGTTCCTACAGCACTGTGTTCAAAACATAATAAGACACTCAATAATCAAATGAATGCCACTCCAGAGACATATCTAGATAAGCTGGTCGTAAATTCCTAGGCAGTTAGTTCAATTACAGTTCAATTTGAACTGGTTAAGTGATAACATTGTTACGTATCTTCAATATGTTTGCTGGTATATGTTAAATGTTTGAATTAAGTTGTTCAAAGAAATTCAATAAATAGTTGGTTAGAATTCGAAGCATTTTTTTTTCGGGGGAAATCATCAAATGACACTCTCAAAAAACATAGCTGACGAAATGTGAGTACACTATTACGTACACCTCTGCCTAACCCTTCTGGTATTACAGGCGTGATATTATGTTATTCCAAAACCATATACAATAGTTCCAACTGACAACACTTTCCCGGTAACGATGACAGTTTCAGCTTTCCTCACATCTTCTCCACGTCCAAGGCGCTTATCTGTAGAGGTGATTGACACTGAGCCCTCGTTATAGAAACACACATTTTTTGCGGATCGCGACACGTGTTGTGTATCTTATTAGATCGAACACATGCTGCTCATGTAAACATTGTTACGCTTTGAAGCGAGGATACTGATAGTTTCAATCATTCTGCCTAGCCTTTTCCCAACTATGTTGGGGTCGGCTTCCAGTCTAACCGGAAGGAGCCGAATACCAGTATTTTACATGGAGCGACTCCCTACCTGAACTCCACAACCCAGTTAATACATAAAGGGTCCACCTCATCACGAAGCCGAAAGGTGTGTTCACTGCACTTGTTCTCCCCATCATTGCGATCATTTTTTTGTTCTACACTATACCTGGGAACCTTCTAGTTACGGAGATATGGGGGGTCAAAGTTACAACCTTTTGACAAGTTTTTTTTTTAAATACTTACAAGTTTTTTTTGTAAGATTTTATCTTTTAACACCTCCACGACCCCCGTACTATTCAATCCACCCATCAGCACAATGTTTTAAGTGCGTTACATCGAGTTCTACCACAAAACATGATTCATAACCTCAAAAAAAAGTTGTTTCCCAGCAATAATTTTTGCGTAAAGTTACTTAGTTTGATGTACAGAATGCTTGGTTAACGGCTTTGTGATGAGGTGGTTTACACCCTGTATAATGAGTGATAGTTTCAATAAAATATGTATTTCAGCAAAAACGGACTGCGGACAAAGTGGAAAGATTTAACTCCAACAGATAATGGAGCTACCTCAATGAAACAGCAGTGGGTTGGGTTGTGGAGTTGTGTCGCAAACTATGCTCCACCGTCTATTCTGGCCTCTTAGACTAAAAACAACCGAAGTGACCTCCCCTGCTATCTCCGACGCGGTGGAACTGGCAAAGTTTCTAGGCTAACAAAATGTAATTTTTTTTTGTGTCAGCGACACGAAGAAATAGAAGAAGATAATAGGGTAGACGACAAAAAATCTAATTAGTCCGTCAGTTAGATTATCAAAAAATATTTGACCCGTATTTTTTCTTTTGTTATGTAAACCAAAATTGACGACGATACGACGCTTTTAAAATTCTCAATACGTCACGCCTTGGTACAATTTTTAATGAGTTAAATTCTGACGTCACGAGCCCTACTCCCAAGTTTTGATGCGTTTTATCTATGTTTTACAAAAACAAAAAATACGTGTCCATAATTTCCCAAACTAACTGACGGACTAAATAGATTTGCAATTTTTAGATACTTTCGTCTTGCCTTTTCATTGAAAGCACCATCCGTTTGGCCATGAGCTCAAGCTAAAGCAACACGTGTCTTGTGACCGAATGAGGAGAAAACAAATGAAAGAAATAGCTTAGAGCATGCCACATACATGTGCGGAAACAAAAAAGTGACACGCGCATGTCGTTTGAGGTAGGTAAGTCTTAAGTTTAGGGAAGGTAATTAGGAATTCAGTTAGGTGTCAGTGTTGGTGAAAATGGACAATAGGCATTCAGTTGAGTGTCACCAGTGTTGGTGACAACTGTCTTTTTGTCGTTGCGTAAGGCTCAATTTACACCACCGTGAAATGGTGTGGAAGCGACTTTTTGCAATGAAATTGTACGGTCTAACAAGCTATTTAGTTTATATATACTCTGCAATGTAATTTGTGGGTTAAACTGTTAACCAAATAGCTTATTCGACCGTACACATAGCGATGAGCCTTATGTCAATTGTATAATATACAAACTAAATACGAGCCAAAAAAAGTCGCCCGTCTTCCGCGGAATCCTCGTGCATTCTCGAGAATTCCCTTAGCCTCTGTCGGTTTGCATTTTCGTTGCAAAAAGTTGGTTCCATTCCATTCCGCGGCGGTGTAAATTGAGCCTAAGGGTTTGTTAATGAATTGTGAAAGCAGACCTACAAGCTCAGCTTTGGGCTGCTAGATTTTTGTTAGTACATTTTTGAGCATTTCACTTAAGATATTATTTCCACGACATTGATGTTATGTGAAAGAGTTAACTAAGAGTCTGTTTAAACTTTGGAACCTATCACTCCATCAAGTGAAGTCCACCAACTCAGGTTTAGTGTTAAACTGATGCATAATGTCAACGTGTGTGGCAACGCTGCTAGTTTCTTGGGCAGATTACCAGCTGGCAGCGTTGAGGAGGAGTGTTTTGATGCTCTTTTATGGTTTGTTGTTGTTTTAGTTTATTTAATCAAACTTTTAATTAGTTTCGGTCGTTTATATTCGCTTTGTTTTTCTTTTATGAGGAGCTCGTGACTAATTACTAACAGCCTCTCGGGCCGATCTTTAGGTGAAGCCGTCCTCGCCTGGGTTGGTCTGTGGATGGGTGATCACCCTTACATACCAAGTTTCCTCCGTGCCTTGGAAAGCACGTTAAGCTGTTGGTGCCGGCTGGCATTTGTCCATCTTTGGCAGTCGCTACAGGTAGTCAGTGTCAAAGTCAAAAAGTCTGACAATCAGTCTTACCAAGTGGTATCGTATTACCCAGTATTAACTGGCTGGAGGTCAGATAGGCAGTCGCTTCATGTGAAATACTGGTATTCAGCTGCATCCGGTTAGACTGCCGACCCCAACATGGTTGGGAAAAAGGCTGAGCAGATGATGATGATATCCGCTTTGTTTTCCGACCTTGGTGACCCGTTTTTTTTAAAGTACCTAAGTCACGTCATGTGACGAACGGAAGAAGACAAATAACAAATATGTATGTAATTATGTATGTATTTCCGTACATTTGCAGCACCTGTTAACATAGCGACAGTTGTTCTCATTTTATTTGTTTTAGCACTTCCTTGTTTACTCCGGCGGCCATTATTCATTATAATGGAGAGTCGTCTGTTTAATATATTTACTCTGACAACAGTGGTAATATTGAGTGTTATAAAAATAATATATTGCAATATTTAAATACAAGGTGTTCGGTTAAACGACGGACATACTTTAAGAGACCTACTGCCATGGTACCAACTCTAAAATTATTATGAAAAGAAATATCTTCAGTACAATTATTTTTAAATAAATAATATGTAATGGTAGCTTTATTGTCAGTTTTTGACATTATTATTTTCTGACCACAAATACTGAGACATAATTGTATATTTGGTTTTTCAAATATGTATATAGTAGTCGAAGTTACTGAAAAATCGTTTTCTGCATAACTGTTATAATTAAAATTTCTACAGAGTTAAATCTATGTAATTTGCCTTACAATTTTGAGATTTTCAGATTGGCTAGTTGACCGAAGATAATTATCACATCATTATTTGTCAGAAGCAGGTTAGCACAATTACAGCCCAGGGTCTGAATATGTGTCCATTTGATGCCAATAAGCTCGCCCCTTAAACATGGAACTTAACACATGAATGGCAAAATGTTGGACTTACTAAAGCACACCTCTACCAAACCTGGTATTACAGACGTTAAGTTCTTCTTACTAGAAGTGGTTTATTTTCATGAGTATACACCGTCTTAGCTGAATAAGTGTGCGTAGTCCCTTAGGATCCAGTTCACCGAAAAGATAAAGGTCTGATTATCGAAAAAACAGCTGTTTAAGGGACATATGTTCCCCTACAAAAATGTGTTTTGAACAGCTGTTTTTAGGTAATCAGACCGTCATCGTTTTGGAGAACATGGACCTAAGGCGACTACAGGAGCTAAACGCGAGTTTTAAAATGCCTGAAAGTACGTACATGATTCACTGCAATAAACAAAACCAGAATATATGATAAATAAATATATGATATTCTCCAGGATATATTATGTTGCCATGATAGTGAAAACATAATACAATTAATTTTACTCGATAAAAAAAATCACGAACTTATCTCTAAAAATCTCTTAATAAAATACATGCGATCATTCTGATTTTTTGGCAAATAATTTTACAAGCAACATATCAGCATCGTAGTGTTTTATTTTTTTAGTCCAATCAATAGATTTCTTTTAAATCGATCGAAACCACTCATTTCGCTGTATTCGGCCCGCAGTGACTGACGTAACAACCACTTTGTAGTGCAAGCTGATTAGAACTTTATTCTAACAGTATTTCAAACGAAGTTTGAACCACCGCAAATAGAGTTGCTAACTTAGCTCCTGTAGAAACATGTTTCTCGTTTACAAACAGCCTGTATAAAGTAACACTCCTTCAGTTAGCTTATAAATTGTTACGGGTGTTAATTTATGGAACGGACACGTCTCAGAAGCAATGTTTATGAAGTATTAGTAAATAAGCATTGTTCCAAGTTAGCTTTAGCATGTAATGTTAAAGTGTTTGCATAACATTTATTCTCATTAAGGCGACTTTGTGACATTTTACATAATGCAGAGTTTACTAGCAAGGACCTATGGTAAAATGAGTAAGTTGCCTTCGAAAATGTACTTCAAAATCTTTATGAGACAAATTGCCGACATCATCATCATCATCAGCCTATTAATGTTCCCACTTCTGGGACAGGCCTCCTCTCTATGAGAGGGAATGGGCTATAATCCACCACGTGGGCCCGGTGCGGATTTGTAGATGTCACATGTCTTCGAATTTTTTGGTTCTAATACATACCGGTTTCCTCACGATGTTTTCCTTCACCGTTTTTGACAGCAGTGGTCATGAAATAAATTACACAAAATAATGCGCCTGCCTGGGTTCGAACCCACGACTTACTGTTCGTAAGTCGGGCCCGCCACCATTGGGCTACCGCTGCTCCCTAAATTGACTACACACATACTTAAACACACTCGTTTTTCCCTCGGGGATAGACAGAAACCACAGACACCACTAGCTACGATACTTGCATAAGTTTCTAACTTAGTTAATTAATAGTATTTGACTATTGGTATTGCTCGATTGATGGCATTCTTTTACATAAGACAAACATAAGATGCGGAAAGTGAGCAAGTGCTTAAACCTTTCGGGAAAAACAGCCATCTTATTACACTTAAAGTACTTACGGGATTATATCCGTGATTTTCTTTCGGTTTTTCGAGCACCCGATATTAAAAAACCGTGAAAGTCTAAAACAGAGCCATCTTATTATTAATAAAAGACCAAAAGAACCAGTCCATTGTTCTAATATCAACTACAATGCACCAACACAAGATCTGCATCATCGCCATCCGCCTCATACATCTGGCTACGTCATATCCCCCATACAAACGCGATCCTATTACACAGGTGTCACCCGACGAATCACCCACATTGTCCATTGATCCCCCTGGGGGATGCCGCGGGGTTCAATGCAAACTTGGAGTAACAAGCGTCTTAGCTTCGAGACGAGGTTGTATTGTGTGGAGAGAGCTTCTGTGGAATATTTTTCTAGTTTTGCCCTTCTTGTATCTTCAAGAAGCAGAACTGTTGTGGTATATCAGGTCAGTTATTTGGTGCATTTACTTTATTCTAAAACAAATCTTATTGCAGCGACTTTCGGTCGGAACCATGAAGAAAGTTTGATCCCAACCATACGTCCGGCTAATTTTTATGAAGGTTACGACCGGTTCTACGGCAAGTCGTAGTTGTAGACGCAAAGTACGTGGGGTTCCTTAAACCATAATATCATGCGATGTCGTTGTACTCGTGCTGTGGATAAGCTACCCTAGCAATCAATCATCATCATCATTTCAGCCAAAAGACGTCCACTGTTGGACATAGGCCTCCCCAAGTGTCGCCACATTGACCGGTCCCGTGCTACTCACATCCAGCGGATTCCCGGAACCTTCACGAGGTTATCGGTCCACCTAGTGGGAGGTCTTCCAACGCAACGTCGAACTTTCGCCACTCCAGAACTTTTCTGCCCCATCGGTCATCCGTTCAGCAAGCAATGTGCCTTGCCCATTGCCACTTTAGTTTGGCAATTCTTCGTCATAGGATGCCAGCTTAAAATTACTGTTATCCTTATGCGATCATTTAAGAATTTTGGTGGTACAGAGAATGCACGAGTCTGACATGCAGTGGAAGTCCTGCTCTTCTTAGTCTGCAGAAGGGAGTTTCCTCTTACCTCTTACCAGTGAATGATATTAATTTAAGAAAATCGAAATCGAAAACCATCTAAATCATCAAACATCAAACCATCAAAAATTATCAAAATCGTTTAGTTTGTTTTAGCTACTGTTCAGCAGACGTAGGAAATGATGACTCGTGGAAACAGTTTCCTTTTTCAAATAATGCTGCTTTTAAATGTACACAAACTAAAGCCTCCGCCACACTATGCGACATGCGGCGGCTTGTTAGAGGTGCAGTTACAAGTGACGGGTGTCGCCGGCAGCGAGTCGCGCTGACGGCTGGAGCGTCGATAGCCTGATTGAATTCTGTTGTTACAAGTGTTTAGCTTTACTATTCGAAACCTATATTTACAAGGATTTGTGTTTGGTAGCAGGTGGAAGGAACTGGAAGTTTCTTTTGCTGTTTCTCTTCGCTTAGGAAAATGTAAATGCATGCTTTCTGATCCTTTGCTTATCGATGTCATTTAATTAAAATATATATATATATATATATATATTACAGTTTAACATGAAAACTCAACTCGGCCCAATTGTAAATTTTACGATGAAAATAAATCAATCGTGCTAAAACATAAAGTACATCACTTAAAGTTAATAGTGTTCCTCTACTAACGAGTGCCAAGTATATACCTACACAATTCTATTGTCTCATCACTGTGGTTCTACGAAACATAAATCCTTTCAGTAATCACTTCACCACATAAAACTATCAGCAACATATCTTTTAACAAAATTATCATTTAATACGCCCACGAAATCTGTAATAAAAGCCGAAAACAAACTCGACAATTTTATTCAACGTTCAAAGACGTGAAACTCTCGCTCTTTCAGTTAACAACTCGATAAATTAGTTGGGAACAGGGCCCGCAGTAACTCAATCGACGGACAATCGCTGCTAGCGATATTTTTGTCGACGCGATCGTAAACATGTCGGGAGCGTTCGCCGCGACATCGCGCGTTTTTGTGACGCGTCGCGAGTCGACAGATGTGACAGCGAACTAATGGTGCCGGCTGAAACTGGTATTTAGTTTGTGAGTGCTAAATGTAAGGAATTCTTCTTGGTGGTTCATTTAGAATAGGAGGGTTGTTTAAAGTTCTTTGGTTAAGTGACAGCTTTTAAATGAGGCGGGGTTGAAATGTTGGTTAGCATTGAATAATTTATGAAAGGTATAAGCAATTAATTTTGTTCTGGAATGTGCTTGTTTTGTCGATAGAATTTTCTTAAGTTGAGTTTGGCCATTACATAAGCACACTAGTAGTTTAAGTATTGCAGTTTGATATTATGATGTTGAAATAAGGATAAAATATGTACCATTATTCTATTTTAGTTTTCAACGACTCAGTGATTCTGGGCTGGAACAGCATAAAAACGTCCAAAATCTTTTAGTGTTAGTAGTAAATTCTGAAAACAGCCAAATATGCTTTAGCCGATCCCGTCACACGTCTTTAAAACAACTTGGCAGCCATAAAACAGAATAATGCGTCTTTTCAAACATACTAATGGTGCCAAATGCACCATTCACCGTGTCAGGCGCAACATTCACGACATTAAACTTATTTCCTTCCAACATTCATACATCAAAAACTTTTCTTAACACCCCCAAAATATAACCCAACACCACATTGTATGCCCTCCACCATTAGGTACCAACCCCACAAAACTAAATCTAAAAGTGGGGCCATAAAAAACGCGAACTACCAAAAGTGGCGTCGTTTGCCGCTAAATTACGTTATTTTGTCTACTAAAAAAAGAATTGTAGCGGTAAGTTCGTCACAAATCGTCGCCGCTGCCTTAACGTTTGGTTCTTAGTAATCGTTGTGCTACACGCTTTAGCGAATGACTCCCATAAATATCATTGATGTATGTTTATAGCTATCGTGTGTAAGCTGCGATAGGGTTAAGGGAGGAGCGGAAGCGTGGCGATTACAGATTCAAGAGGTGTTGACGCATTTCACAAATTCCAGTTTGAATCAGCCTGAAAGCAAATAACCTTAAGTTATGATTATGATGCCGTGGTTATTGCAAACAAGTTTACCAGATATATATTATTCAGAAGAATTTATATCCAGTGGAAAAAATCAACCGACAAACGCAATAAATATACGAGACATGCGCAAATTCTCATTTTTCTGAAACAAGTAATGTACAACTCTTGAATATCCAAAATGATTACTGCGGGTCTAAAATGGCCGCTTTAGCAGAATCGTAATAATTATGAATCACGTTACAAACATTTAAAATTTTACCCACTGATTTACTGTCTTTTTGAACCAAGCTGCGTTCAACAGTTTTCAAAATCAAAATTGCTTAGGAATATGTACACTGACTGCCTCGTTTTTCTAGAGGCCGTAAATGTGACTGCTTAGCATGACGTCCTGGGTTCGATTTCTATAACCGGTTTATAGGTCAGGCAAAGTGTTATTGGAATTTTCCGTCAGTGAATTTCTCATTAACAGCCACGGAGCTTGAATTTCTGCCTGGTTGATGGCAAAAGACTTGCACCCAATTATATGGGAGTCAAACATACCTGGCAAAATGCGGGTGTACTATGAGTAGGTTACTTTCCAATTTTGCACTTTTATACATTCACGAGTACGAATACTACCGACTAAACGCGTTTTGCATTACGGCTAAAACACGAATAGTGGTAAGTGGCTCATCAATTAAAGTCCTCGACTTTACATAGCTGCCTAAAAACTTTGGGGATGACCAGCGTGGATCTCCGCTCCCTCCTACACCTTGCACCCAACCCCCGCAGTACAGTCGTAGCAAACATTCGCGCCGACTTACAAAATAAACACTAATATATTTTGTAGGTAATTGTATTAAATGTGACTTTATTGTTCCGTTGCTGGCTCTACTGTATTTTTGATGTAACATTTTGTTATACCGCGTTACTATTGGTGGATGTGTTTAAATTAGAATTACGATAATAAAGGGGATTGTGAACGTTTTTTGTGTAACTTCATGACAGCTTAGAACCTCACGGAGGAGCTCGTGGCTAAGTAATAACAGCCGCTCGGGTCGATCTTTAGGTTAAGCCTGGCTTGCCTAGGTTGGTTTGAGTCATTTAATGATTACCCATCCGAAACAGAGCACACACACACACACAACATACTCGCACACCCACTTTAACTCCTCAGGCACACACACTTTCACACGTTGTATTCTTAGCTATGTATAGATGTTAAATTGTAAATTCTTAATTGGCTGTATGATTAGTTAAAATAGTTTAGGTTAAAATTGTAAAGAGCTGTGGATTTTGTAATAAATAAATAAATAAATAAAAGAAAGGGGGTTATCTTAAGGGGGAATATTGGAATAATCCGGTTTGTGGATGGGTGCCCACCCATAACAGACCTACCGAGTTTCCTCCGTGCCTCGAAAAGCACGTTAAGCAGTTGGTCCCGGCTGATATTTGTAGATCATTGACAGTTTTTACTGATAGTCAGTGGCCAAAAATGTCTGACAACTAGTCTTATTAAGGGGTACCATATTAATCAGCACTAACTGGGTTGTGGAGGTCAGGTAGGCAGTCGCTCCATGTAAAAAACTGGTTTCAACATTGTTGGGAAAAGGCTAAGCAGATGATTCATGATAGCTTAGAACCATTCCAAGCAATCATGAAGTTTCAATTCATTTCAATCATCACTAAGTGAGAATCTAGTCCGAGTATCACTTAGTGATGATTGATTAATAAGGTTATTATAGAAAATGGAATTAAAGTTAAAGATATTTATTTACCGGAATCACAAAATAAATTATCGTTATACTCTGCACTGCCACCAACGACGCAGTGGAAGTGGCAAAGTTCTGAACCGGCAAAATATAAATACAGTCATGCATGCGACACGATGCTTGTCAGTTAATATTCCGCCAAATCACTGACTACTGTTTACAGGCATGAGTAATGAATACATACTTATTTAATTGGCGTTACATAAGTACATCATCATCATCAGCCTATTAATTTTCCCACTGCTGGGACACCGGCCTCCTCTCTATGAGAGGGAATGGGGGCCCAGTGCGGGTGGACATGGTATACTACACAACGTTTCATTAAAAGCATTAAAAGCACATAAACTTCTACACATTAGAAAGATTAAACAACAAAAGTTTTTTTAACTCTCTTAAATTAAATACCTAGGTACTAAACACAACACACTCTCACCACTGGTCATCAGATCTAGCAGTCATACATATTACCATACATAGAGATTTTACCATCGAAGCAACACCGCGTGACCACCTCCTATTAACATTACAATTTTACACACACGTAACCATATTATCAACATAGTTGCAAATTAACTACATGAAGACAGTTATTTTGTTACGGCTAATAGCTATTCATGGTTTTTTACTAATACACGGAATAATTTAACTTTTTACGGGCACATTTTTCAAGCATTTTATCAATGACTAGCTTCGCCCGCGACTTCGTCCGCGAAATTGTGATATCTTGGCTATTTTGCATAATATCAATATAATTTATAGCCTATGTAAAGATTTGGCTTCGGATGTAAATCGGTTGAGTAGTTCTTGAGTTAAATTGTAATAAACAAACAAACAAAAAATCTTTCGTCTTTATAACATTGAGATTTCCATATTGCGAAAACAAGGTACAGTGTGTTCACGGATATTTTACCGCTGACATATACAATTCAACAGCAATCTTATATTAATGTCCAGAAAGACCACTTTTATTTGTACAATGATGCAAATATACAAGTAAAATAATCGTGAAAGAACTGGATAGCCATAATTTGCTATCAGTGATCGAATTCTTTGCATACGTTACGGTTATGGCCCATAATGGGTGAAAAGTATTTTGGTATAAAATGGTAATGGTATTGCATTATAGGGCGTGAGTTTTTTGTTGTTAGATAATTATTCGATCTTCCAATATGGGTGTTTTAATGCATATACAAATAGATTCTTAATGTGTTGTAAATTATTAATCTACGATTAACCTGTTCAGTTCTTACAAAAGGTTTCTGAGAAATATATGTATTTATCAATGTCTTTAAAACTCGTACATACCTGTACTTATTATGTATGTTAATAAATCCAGAAAGTTTACCTATTGTTTAACATTCACAGTGTAATAGAATAGAAAGTATTTGATTAAAAATTCAAGAGTAATGTTTTCGGGAAAACTTTAGAACGTGCCATTTAGAATACTTTATTAGGGAGGGCCAATTTAATAGTTATCACATTTGACATCTGTCAGTTCAAAGTAAAGGTTACCTTCTTTTTCTATTATTACAATAAATATGTATCTTCATAGAAAAAAGTTAAGCAATTCTGCAGTGCTAACTTCGAAAAAATAAATAACATTCATGCCAGCCGCAGCCGTTACAAGGTTACGTTGTTGTATTTTGTGTTTAAGTATCAAAAGTGATCTATTAAATTGGCCCTACTGTAATTCTACTGTAAAAAAAAACATTACAAAAGCTATTAAAAAATTTGATTCGTTTTACTTTTGCAATGAAATTGGTACCTAGTTGATGCAATACGCACACCGTTACATTACATGGAACTAAACTGACAAAATATGAGTATTCCATGGGTGTATGTATGTGTCTTAACCCTTAGGGGAAATAACAAACGTGCTGTTATTTTATGCACAAGAGTAGAAAGACAATTCTATCTCCATTTACCCTTGCTACCAGTAAACCACGCACCAACGTCATACATCAAGCGTTTCAAGCAAATATCATTAGCCGTTCCCGTCTGACAGCCGGGCTGCCGAGCCCCATTGATCAAAGTCGTGAACATTATGAATGTCCTGTCAAATGCTAATGAAAAATTTAATAGAAAAACTTTGACGAAGTCAGCGCTCAGTGACAGTTTAAAATTTAATATTCTGAAAGTGAACGAAGTTTGGAGGGTTAAATCTGTGTTATAGATTATTATGCTATCTTTGAAGACTAAGTTTAGTGTTGGGTGTGAAGCTGTGGGCTGTTTTGGAGGGTGTTTTTTTGTCTAGAATATATTGCTACAGAATTTGATGACAATAAGCTGGCTAAGCATATTACAAAGGGCTTAAACATAACTCGCTAAAATGTCGGTGTAGGTTCTAACATTTAAGAATATTGTACAAGGACTCTTTTATTTTGTTGTGAAAGAAGTATTCTCCCTGTCTATCTATTTTTTTTGGACAAAAAGTTGAAATAATACCTATTACCAGTATCTGTCACTTTTAATAGATGATGTCTAATACCATGATTTGTTATTGAACCCATTAGGGCAATGACTTGCTGGATCGCTGGTTTGAAACTAATTTCTATAACTTACTTACTTACGTATATCTCAAATATGCCACGTCTCGCAGGTATCATTGTTTCTATAAACCAAGTTAGCTTGAAATATCCTATCCGTGTCACCTATCTGTCATTTGATTCATAGAAAAATTAAAGATTTACTGTGACATTTGGTTTCTAACCATTCTGTAAGAAAAATGTCAAACAGAGAGAGATATAGCAACCTACCGAAACCAAACAGTAAGTTATTAAAAATGGCTGTAAGTTAGTTAACCGATGTTAAAAGAAAATCACTTACGATGTCCATATTTGGAAAAAAAATAGCGCTTTTCTTATGAAGACTCTTGCACATTTACTGTATTTTTTTTTCATAATGTGTATGTTGAGAAATTGTGACCTGGCTACTGCTGAACCTAAGATCATAAATTTCGTTACCCGATTAAGCACCATTAATGGGTTTTTCTATGATTTTCAGTGGCTGCATTTGTGCCCGATTGCTGTCATTAGGCGCGCCTCCTATTTATTTGTAGCTAACATATCACTCCAAAATCATAGATGTACAGAAGTACACCTCTACCTTACCCTCTTGGGAAAGTGGTCGTGATGTTATGATCTCAGATAAACATCAATCGTTGAAAAACCCAACAAAAATGTATTGTTAGTCCATTTTCTACACTTACAGCATCCCTTTCTCAACTAATTTAATATCCGAACCACACAAAGCAAACAACAGGCATTCAGATACATTTACTCCGTTCATTCTGAATGAGTAACGATCAACTTGAACGAAGGCATCAATCAGTGAACTGCGCAATTATATGACTGCGAGAAGCAACATCAATAAATTGTGGCGTATCGCCGATGTTGCTAGATTGAGTTTCTGAATTTTCCCCGTACCTATTTATTTACACGTGTCTGATTGCAGACTTAAATCCCAAAAGCATTCTGTACCTGTCAACTGGAGTTAAATAGGACAGCATTATGTATAATAGGGTACAATCATATTTTTATTTCCCAAAAAAATGTTTTCAACTGTTTTCCCTATTCTATTCAAACAACCAGAAATACGCACAAGTTGTTACTACAAAATATAACAAATAATAATTTGGCAGTCTCTTGAATTCCAAAAATTGTACAATGTGGCTTTCTCCAAGGATTGCATTTCCCAAAATTTCCACTAGTGGCCTGCATCAACTTAGTGCTGGGAAAATACCTCTCCCCATGACTGCAGCCAGAATTTTCGATGCAGGGCTAATGTGGACTACGGCTAGTGGTTGGTTTTGTCCAGCTCGTCCCGGCATCCTCTACGAGATCTGCCATGACGCCTTCTGGCTGGGATATAATTTTTCCTAAGTAGAACGAGATTTTTCCCCAAAAAAGCGAAAATATCCATAATCTTCCAACACTGCGTATCAGGGAACGTACAATTTATTAGCGATCCAGCTCGTTACCGCTTGTTCTAAAGGTGAAGGAACATCGTCATAATAATTAGACGATACGACTGATATATAGGTGAGTTTGTGTGGAAACATTACTAGCGGTAAACGTTGATTTACGCGCTTGTAGTGTCTATTTACGCTTGTTATTAGCTCTTCGGTCATTTTAGTTGACTGGTTTTCTTGTTTGTAGGTATTAGCCGTTTGATTATAGGTTACATCCTTGGTTTGGTCTGCGTATATAATTCTAAAAATATCCTACGGGAACATTGACTACCAGGATAAAAACTGTCCAAAGTCAGATCATCCGTGTACTGGTGTGAAAAGGTAAAAGACAGAAAAACAAACAAAGGAAATAATAATATTCGTATTGATTAACTTAAACATCCTCAATTTCCTTAGGTTTTAAAGTCATGTTAATTGAATTAAGTCATGCGAACAACCAGCCCGGCTAGCATGGGCAGGGGATAAGATTTTATCCACCGGTTATTTCCACTGACAAGGAACAAAATTCAAACAAAAGTGGAAATAACCGGTGGATAAAATTTTTATCCCCTGCCCATGCTAGCCGGGCAGACTAAGAATAAATCAAGGCAAATCTTCTTGTATAAGCATTGAGTAAATTGCTTGATTGAACTACGAAACCAAAATAATACATTATTTCCAAACAACGAACCTACTATTAAATATTTAAATAAAATCATTTCTGCTATACACACACTGATAAATTAATAATTATTACGCAACGGCAAAGCAATGAAATATGAAATAAAACATTACGTTATTAATATTAAAAAGCGCCAATAAATTAATGACTTTATTGCTGTTAATTTATTGTAATGATACATCGAGGCCTCGCACCTCATTATTTTATTAAAGTTCATCGGAATTGATAATAGTGTAATACTCTACACATATTTATAATTAAAACCAGTAAAAATATTCACACAGCACTTTCAATTTTCAAAAAAAATTACGCAACTTTCCCCGCACAACGTTTTCGTACGCTCTATGAGAAGTCTGTCAAATCTTAATGAGTTGCATGTTAAACATCCATTTCTTTAGGCACAACGAGCCGAATTTGAACACGGAAAGTTAGTTTTGTTTTTCAGACACAACAGGCATAATTGTAAAGAAAACTGGAGACAGTAATGACTGGTAAAAACTGCACTCAATGGTCCATTCCACGAATGCACAAGAAAAGTCACAGTACGGGAGGAATGGCGATGAATTGTGAAGCATACCACCACCCCTGATGTGATGACCACGAACATTCTGCCAAGAGTGTGACGACAAAGAAGAAGAAGGAATGACTGGTACAGGACAGGGCAAAAGTGTGTTAATCACTACATATTATAAAACAAAGTCCTCCGCCGCGTCTGTCTGTTTGTCTGTTCGTCATTAACTCAAAAAGTGCAGCACCGTTTTTCATGCGGTTTTCCCTTTGGTTCTCGAGGAAGGTAATATTATAAATTTTTTAAGCAGGCTCAGCTTGTTCAAAATAAATATTTTACGCAATAAGAGCTACGCATAGCTCACTGCTCAAATATACTCCCACTCTTGACTCAGTTTCCAAATCTTTTCACCTAAAACCTGCTCCACACAATTCAGCTGCTACCCAATAGGTCATAAACCCACTTGACTCCACAATTGGAGCAACACATTGACCCATTAACATAGAGCGGTAATCTTCATCAAGCGCGCTTGAAACTCAACAGATTGTTCATAGAAAATCTATTGTCTCAATTGGTATTGACTGCGACATCGGTAGCTAGTTAGTCATGTGTTGCGCAATTACTCATAGGAACGTGGATCTCTGAATCAGACCATAATAGTGGAGAAATTAAGGAGCCATTTTGGATATAAAGAAAAATCTGCAGAAAAAGCAGAACCAGATTGGGAATTCAAAAACTGGCAGACAGTTTATTTTCTTACCAAAATTACAACCGTGAGGAAAAATGTAAGTGTTGGTAATGCTCAATGCTCTCTTTTATAGTCCATGATAAAAGGCTGGTCGCCACTGTCAGGTCTGACTTGCAGTAGGACCATCAACAAGTTCATAAAATATTAGCGGATGTCACGCGGTTTTAGGTACTCAGGCTGAATGTATAGCTTTCCTATGGTGCAAAAATTTCAGACAGAAGTTTTTGAGTTTATTCGTTACAAACATACACTTCTTGTATGTAATGTACAATGTTTTCCTCTTTATAATATTAGAGTAGATGTAGATATTTTCAGGAGTGGATTGAGTCAGTAAAGGATTTTAACAGACAGACAAGCGAAAAGAACTGTGGCCCAAAGTCGTTTTTTTTTTACTTTACCGGCGATATTGTAAGAAAAGAACCGTCCAAAATCAATTGATGCTGTTATTTGATGATTGGCAAAGAATACTTAAGTAGTACAAGCTTGCCCAAAGAAATGACGATGACAACAATCCACAGATATCCATTGAGAGTAATAGAAGTTTGTGTCGTGTTCAAAATATTCTATTACAGCATCAGTTAAACTTCAAGCCCCTAATAAACTACCCATTTCTGGTTTTGCAATTTTAGCCTCATGCTTAGTTTAGTACCTAAGTCCCATCTTAAAAGACCCTTACTAGACATTGGCCACAATTTATCCATATTTCTATGCAAATGACCACAGTGACTACGAATTAAACACCGATGATATTTGCACAATACTTGTGAGGTGACATTTCAAAATGTTGAAGGTAAACATCGGTTGACATGACAGCACGTCACTTGTGTATGTATAACTAATGTGATCTTTGATCCAACACGTTTGTGCTGTCGTTGGTGCGGGAGGGCACATCGGACGGAATTAATTAGTAATTCTAAACAGGTTTCTTTTTGTTTTTCAGGTGGAAATGAAACGGAAAATAGGAGTCTTAATGTCAGACTCTCTCTGATTGTTTTAGACAGACACACGGTAGCTGTGCTCAACACAATGAGAGCGGCCGCCGTTCTAAGATCTCCGAAGGAACTTACTATTTTTACGTTTACTCGAAAGTGAAGAAAACGATATCATTAAGGTAAAAATGAAATCAATATAACTCATAATCAATATTTACAACTCAAGCCCCTTTGATTTGAAATAGATTTTCTAATTGTTGATTCATGTTCAACAACGAACAACAACAACATCGATAAGAATGATTTTCTATTTATAACCAAAATCAGAAACTATTCATCAAACGAAAAACAATTAGCTCCTTTCATAGCTCCGCGCTATCTATTGACAGTTCACAATAAAATGTCATAAATCAAGATGGCGGAGCAACATGGCGGCTGACAGTTATCGCGTGTACGCCCGAACATTAAACTCATTGATATTTATTACTCAATCGTTGCGTTCTAGCGAACAATATGATTTATTGTTAATAGATTCCGCGTTTATTGTTAGTTTTATTTGTTTTGTTATGTTTATTTTATGTGGTGATTTGTTAATTGTGTATGTTTGTTATCGGTTCCGCGTTGACCGTTCTAGTTTCGTGATGGTATTCCGGTTTAATCATAATAAAGTTAGTTCCTTGTGGTCTCTGGTTACGAATAGGGTAACTACTTTAGTGCCAGTCTGTTTCTTCGTACGAGTGGTACAAGTTTGTTTTTATTCTCTCTGTGGTTACGCTTTAACACTTTCACAACTTACGGTTTTCAGATTGCGGCCTAGATTCTAAGATTTTTAGATACTATTCCCTATGAGCACGACCCTGTGCCCTGTTCATCAAAACTTACAAGTCTTGTATTACAAGCAATTTTACTGTAAAAAAAATTATTATTAGATATATGTGTTTATCAAAACCACACGTCTAAATTACAAGTTACAAGGGTCATTATTTATTTCACAAGTATATTTTTACACTTGTAGTCGTCATTTTGTTCATCAAAAATAATTTGTAAGTTACAATTTGTAGAAAATCATAGCAAATCCTGAGAGTGTCCGGCGACTCTCCATTCCTTCTTACAAGTGTCGTGCTTAGTACCGCAATACTTTTTTTTTTTAGTAGGTACCTATAATGTATCTCGGACATAGTTGTAATCTTTTCCACCAGACCAAGCGACTGAAATGTAATTAAAATATTCTTCCACTCCTCTATTTTTTTTTACTTGGACATCCTGTCCCTAAAAGACCCAAAAAAAATGTCTTTTTTCACAAAATCGCAAAACCTTGCCGCGAATTTCAAATTATCTACACTAATATTATAAAGAGGAAAAAGTTGTATTTTTTTGTGTGTAACATACACACACACACAAAAATACAATTTGTAATGAATAAACTCAAAAACTACTGGACCGATTTCAAAAATTCTTTCAGCAATGGATAGCTACATTATCAGCAAGTAACAAAGGCTGTATTTTATCCCCTTACTCCCACGGGAATGGGAACTACGCGGGTGAAACCGCGTGACGTCCGCTAGTTATAAATAAATGGTTTAATGTCCCATCAAAATTAGGCACAGACAATATACCAATCCCATGTGTTTAAGTACAGTTTTTATATTCATTTAAAAACAAAAAAAAATGCGGGAAAAGAATATACATAGGTATTTGATTTTAGAACTTACAAGTAGAACTTACAAGTGTTCAATTTTACATGCCCTGTAGATTTTTTTTGATAAACGTAATTTACACGAACTTGTAAAACCTTCCTTGTAAAGTGTAACTTGTGAACGTGTAGACTTGTGAGCTTTGATAAACAGGGCACAGAAATACAAAACGCTTTGAATGTAAATGTCACTTGTCAAGTTGTCAGTTGTCATTCCCTCTCATAATGAGAGGAGGCCTGTGCTCCATATGGAACATTATAGGATGACTATACTGTCTCGCGTCTAGTGGTCGCAAGCACGACTACTGGTAAGTAAGGTAATGAGGTTTTTCGGATAGGAAATCATCAATTGACCCCTCCCACTCTGGGCGGAGCGGGAGGGAGTGTCAGACTTTTACTGACTAAAACCCATCCATGTTCTTTCCTCGCCCTTTATGTTCCGGGGCCACGGTATCTCTTTCGAACAGTCCCGCAGCGGGCTGGCTTCGGCCCGTGCCGAAAGGGATGTCAGCAGAAAGGAAGGGGCCCCCCTTCCTTTCTACTGACATCTCTTTGAGGCGCGCGTGGAACACGAACGCGTCGTCGACGATGAGATCCTTGGTTCGATTCCCGGGTCGACCAGAGTTATTGGGTTTTTTCCATCAGGAATTTCTCAGTCGAAACCACAGAGTTTAGATTTGTGCCCGGTGGATGGCAATAGGCTCGCCCCTAGCTATTACACTGGACTTAAAACATAACTGGGCCTCGATTCTGCTATTACAATAGTGTCAGAGTATTCGATCATTGATTTCATAATGATCAAATTCTGTCAAATTTTGACAAGTTTGTTAATTCTACTATCATAATGGCGCCATTATGACTTCTCAATGAACAACCACTGACACTCCATTGAAAGAAATGTCATAGAATATTAATCTCGTACCTACATGAAATCTGGAATGAATAAATGTTCGCATTTAGTAGTAGATTTCGAAAACCATTTGTACTAAGGGTTTTATAATAATGACAATACTAAAATGCCATTAAAACACAATTTTATTACGAGACCATTGACCGACCATTGTGAATTTAGCAGATTACGAACTTTAAGCAAAATGACAATGGGATGAGAATGGAATCGTGTTGGAGTGACGAATTTATTAAAATAGCAGAATTAGGCCCCTGGTGAAATGCGGATGTACGAGGTACACCTCTGCCTAACACTTCGGGGATTACCGGCTTGATGTTATGTTAAGTACATTGAAAGTCTTTGCATGAAGCACATCTAAACATTTTGAAAGTGATTGTCACTTTTACTCCCTCTCATTGAGAAAGGAGGCCAGTGTTCTGTATGCGACATTGTAGTCTGACTATTATACTAGATACCTATACAAAGTCCAATATTACTCCAATAACTATTCCACAAACTATCTACATTATCGTCACTACAATAAGAAAACAGCAACACTCACTTATTCCCTCTTAAATCAATAACACAGAACTACATCCACACAAAGAGAGCTCCTCCAGCGAGTCATAACATAATGCAATGCAAACAGCAGTCGTCACGAAGCGTAGAGGGCGTTTATTTAACTTATTGTTATGGCGACATGTAAACACGTGTGGGGTCGGGCTGCAGTGGAGACGGAGAGCGTGGAACTCGGGGAAATTTATGTTTTAGAATTGGAACTGAATTTCGCTGTGGCAGCCCAATATAGAAATAAATGGCAATTGGTACGCCCCTATAACACGGCACTTTTAGGCGCAATTGTTGAGCGATTGGTAGCTACGCTGCGTGTCGCGGGTTTGACCTACAGCTAGTTTTTCCGGGTCTGGCTGTTTATGTATGTGAGATTAAACGTTTGTAAATGCACTCACGGTACAAAAAAAAAATATGAAAAAAAGTTGACCCTAGAATGTTTTACCATTAGGCATGTTTAATTGCAAAGATCTGCTGCCATAGTAATGCTGTCTCAAACGACATTATTGACTTAAACAGCTTTGCCTTTTTACCAACACAGCTAACCCAACCTAAACCACATTACATAATAGCTTATTCCCCAAATACAAATTCACAACGAGCCATCATTAAGCCGGTACCGTGGCCCAAATTCGCCGCCACCAAAAAGCATTACCAGAAAAAAGGATAACAGTAAAAAAATGAAAATTATTTCGCAAATAACAGACACACCGCTCCCACAAAATGCGAATTGCTACCCCTCTTAAAATATACCGTGTAATGGCGCCGCTGTAAAAGTCAATACACAAGAGTTGAGTGGTCATAAGATTTTATGCGCCCCATTACCCCCGAGTAAGCGGCGCGTAAATTCTTATAACTCGAGTAAGTATTCAAAATATGAAAGACGCGCCGCGCAAGACGACCGTTCCGACGTAGCCGTTTGAGATACCGGAATGCGCCAGTGTGAAAGGCCCGTATTGTGTGTTAGTTCAGATAGGGAATGTTTAGTGCTTAATGTGTTGTACAAAAGGATGTTTTCTTGAGAATTTGTTTGGATAAATGTTGTAGGAGTGGTAGTAAAATGTTCGTTTGAAGGCATGCAAGTTTGAATGAGCAGAGCTAAGTGGTACGGAGCTAATTTGGTCTGTCCAAGAAAGTAGATAAATATATCTACTTTACCTTTATGTTTAGGAATTGTAATAAATACTAATAAATTTCACAGACAAGTAATAAGTAGATTTTTGAGGTTCCTTCCCTACAAGAATGAAGTTGCTGCGGTCGTGACGAATTGGGACAAGGCCTTCCGAAACGTCCCTGAAATTAGGACGCCTGTTATTTATTTCAGAAAGAAAATTGCCGCCACGCCTTCAACCCAAAATCCTCAAATTACTCCCAACACTTTTCCACCAACCTTCGACAACCAGCAGTCCATTAAAAAATGAAACAAAAAATAGTTCAATCCCTAATGAAATTAAAACCATTCGGTTTGACAGGACGCACACTGCTCCGCGGAAAAAAAGCAAGTAAGTAAAATAATATTTCTCCCGGTGCAGCCGCTTGGTCGCAAATTGCCCGGTGAACGGGCGACCTGTCGGTTGTCAGTTGTCAGCGCTGTCAGAGTGTCAGCGCTGTCAGACGGCCGACAGTGCCGACACCAGTGGGAGCCGTCACCGAGGATTTACATAAAAGAGGTAAGTGACAATTAAAAAAGCTTGTCGTGTCGTATGTCGGTAATTTTAATTTGAATTCTGTTGTGTCACTTCCTGTTGGTGTGAGTGTTGGTTTACATGGTCTGGTGGGGTTTAATAATGTTCTTGAAGATGAGTTGACTGAAGAATAAGTTCGTGTTGATAGTTCACTCAAAGAAGTTTAGTAGTCTGTATTTGAACAACCTGGTTTTTGGTGTTTCTGTACGTGATTTTTGATTATTGAAAAACGCATTACCGCAAGAACACAGAACTACGACTACGGTGAAAACAAATTAATGGAAGAAATTACGTAGAGCATGTGACGAGTCCCCACGACGCACTTGCAACGAAATGGAAACAAGTAACACACGTGCCTGTCGCTTGAAGCTAGTAGCATCACCATCTGAGGTCGTGAACGGGGCGTTACTCTGGAGACAGCAAGATTGAAAAGTGGTTACTGATCATCAGACAAGGACAGATTTCGACAGAATTTAACTAACTAGAAAGTACAACGTAAAATACCATGCTTAGTCCAGACAACAGAAATATTATCTATGGTCCAGACGATAGTCTTAAAATCAACATTATTCAACACAAAAATACATAACAACCACTCACCAATGAATAACGACAGCATAAAAAGAATTAACCCCCCCCCACTCACCATAAAAAGCGTATATTGAATATAACAGTGTACATAAAATTTATCAGGCTGCCTCCATTTCTTAGTCATAAACGCGGCGCGGTATCCTATCTCGATGATGGTCTATTAATATCGCTGATACCGCGACGTTAATGTAACCCGGTATTAACCCCAGCGTGCCAACCCTGTAAGGGTAACCACACACGTACTCCACTGCCCAACGACGACAGAATGTTCGAATTCGATGACAGTTACTGTTTTAATGCATGGCAGGTTTTGAAATGGGCCACACAGTCCATTCATACGACTTATGCCTTTTAGCTGGGACTGTGTCTTCATCTTTTCTTGGACGATGCCTAATTTGACAATTCAATAAAACCTGTAAAGAAAGAAAAAGAACTTATTAGACTCACACAGGACAATAAAAAAATGTTTTATACTAAAATTTAAAAAGATTGAATTAACATTTTTGTATAACAATTTTGTTGTACAAAAATGTTACAATTTTGTATAAAACAAAAAAGATAAAACAATCAAATTGGTCCTGTACGAGGCCAAAATTTAATTTAATTTAAAGTAAATGTTTTGATTTAAAAAATATAATATATATCGCTGGGACATTACACACAGCGCCATCTGGTACCACACTAAGCAACGAGGCTTGTGTCGTGGACACCAGATAGTTGATATACTACATAGATACTTTTTATTATTTTGTAAATACATACTTATTATACAAATAAACATCCATGACTCGGAAACAAATGTCCATGCTCATCACACAAACATTTGCTCCTACCGGGATTCAAACCAAGGACCCAAAGAACGAAAGGCAACTTCACTACCGCTGCGCAATTCGGGTTGTCATTCAGATAAATTAAAATGGGTCAAACATGTTTAGGTAAGCATGACCAATCGGGCATATAACTCGAAAGAACATAACATGCAAAGAACAGTGGCAAACTCTAAAACAATTTTTTTGGGTTTAGCAGAACGCATCAACATTGATTGTCAGCATTGATTGCGAAAGGTAACCTTGGTTAGGTTACCGACGTAGCGCGTTAATTGCAAAACTAAGTGGCAATGGGCACATTGTTCGCAGAACGGATGGCCGATGGGGCCGCAAAGTTCTGGAGCGGCGACCGCGAACCGGAAGACGTTGCGTTGGAAGACCTCCCACTAGAGGGACCGATGACCTGGTGAAGGTTGCGGGAATCCGTTGGATGCGAGTCGCACGGGACCGGTCAATGTGGCGACACTTGGGGCCTATGTCCGGCAGTGGACGTCTTTCGGCTGAAATGATGATGATGATTGATTGCTAGGGTAGCTAATCCACAGCACGAGTACAACGATAACGCATGTCCCTCGAAAGTGGTACGTGTGTGTCAACCCTTTCACCGCCGCTTACGACTTTACCCCGCGAACGGCTGCACTGTAATTGTTTAGGGTTACTTTATGTTATGACCGTAATAAGTTTTGCCGATTTAATAATATGGGGTTATGAAGTAGGTTGTTTCTGACTGGGGGGGTGGGTTACAATGGTGATTAGGATGTGTTGATAATGGACGAGTTGATTTTGATTGTATTGGCTAGATACTGCTGTTTTATTAAGCTTTGTGCTTCGTGAAGTTTTGTGCAGTGTTTTTGTTTGTGCTTAGCTTTATACGGAGTGCAACTCAAATAAAGGCCAGTTACATGTAAACTCTATTAATAAATTCCATCATCAGCAAGGTATTTTCTTAACTATATTGGGGTCGGTTTCCAGTCTTGCCGCATGCAGCTGAATACCAGTATTTTACATGGAGCGGCTGCCTATCCGACCTCCACAACCCAGTCAAGACAGGGTACTACGATACCACTTGGTAAGACTGGTTGTCAGACTTTTTGGGCCACTGCCCTTGTAACGGCTGATAAAGATGGACAAATGACAACCGGGACCAACAGCTTAACGTGCTTTCCGAGGCACGGAGGAAACTCGGTATGTAAGGGTGGTCACCCATCCACAGACCAACCTAGGCAAGCACGGCTTAACCTAAAGATCGCCCCGAGCGGCTGTTATTATTTAGACTGTCTATTGTTTTTTAGATTGTTTTACAAATACTCAATTTCCAGCATGGCTCACAAGTAAGCAACATTCACCAACCACAAAGAAAGAATTCACAAAATAGTTTAAAGAAAAACTACCCGACATTACAGCAACCCGGAAAATTGAGCGAACCCCGCGAGAATAACCAAACATTTTATTTCCTCCCCGACAGATGGCATTGCCGTGCATTTTAATATTTAATTTCTAATTTCAGGCGAGTAAAGTCGCGGATAACAGCTAGTTTTACATAAATTATACGAACAAATCTTCGTCAGGGGTATAAAAAAAGGAAAAGGTGAAAAACAATGGTATTCCGTTTTTTGACCCATATTATATTGCAGATGAAATGTGTGTGAGCAAAAACTTGCCTTGTTTACCAAGATTTATTCTTTGGATTGTGCAGTGTCTACATTAATCAACAAGTGCAGTAAATCCTGAAAACGACAATCTTTATTTTGCCACAACCTCTTCAGACTTGATTGTAACTTTTTTGTTTTTTCACAATTGTAACTATACAGGGTGTAAACCACCTCATCACGCAGCCGTCAACCAAGAATTCTATACTTCAAACTAAATAACTTTATGCAAAAATGATTGCTGGGAAACGGCTTTTTTTGGGTGAAAAATTATAATTATTTTGTGGTAGAAGTCAATGTAATGCACTTTAAACATTGTGCTGATGGATGGATTGAATAGTACGGGGGTCGTAGAGTTATTTAAAGTAAAAATCTTACAATACAAACTTATAATTATTTAAAAAAAAAGTTCTCAAAAGGTTGAAACTTTGACCCCCAATATCTCCGTAACTAGAAGGTTCCCAGGTACGGTGTAGAACAAAAAAAAATGATCGCAATGACAAGGAGAATAAGTGCCTTTCAGTTTCGTGAAGAGGTGTTTTACACCCTTTATTTCGTAACCAATTAACAATTACTTTCGAAGGATTTCGAATATCTATAAAAACTTTCAATAAGATTGAGCTTTTCGGCAGCTCGTTGTCGCGCTGTCAGTCGCGTACGAGTATACATTGTGTTCTATACGGTGAGTTGCACGAAACCACCATTAGTTTAACGGAGACTTTAAATTGATGCTGTCACTTTCTTTTTGGTGCAAAATATAAGAGATGGTATCAATTTAAAGTCTCCGTTAAACTAATGTTGGTTTTGTGCAACTCAACATTAAACCCCTAATTTTTAATTAGTACAAAAAAATAGGGCTGTATCCGTAAACAATCGATAATAACTTTGCTGTTTATCAATATTATTTATTGAGACTTCACATATTAAAAAGACCATCTTTGACATGCCCTTTAAGTGTTTCTACTAATTAAAAATTAGTGGTGTATAGCACCATACTGCGACGCTGACGTCAGCGGCGACAGACAGCCGTATTTTGTTCTCGCTGACGTCACGACCGACCGTCAGCGACAAGAATTCAGGCACTAAGAATTAAGACTACCTATGCATTATAATTCTCCACAATTTTTTTTTCCGTCATCTTTAGGGATAGCTGGAACAATGGTACTTTATTGAAGCCTTCATAAGTTAGTCTCTCCGGGGATGACAATGTAGAAACAATCTTTTCCTAATTGTCGATGTTTGGCTATTTTTGTGTGTGATAAATGGTCTTATAAACGTGGTCCGTGCTTCTTACGGCTCTGCACAAAAGAAGCCTTTGTTCACCATCACAAGGTCAATAACTGGCCGATATAATAATTGTACTATTTTATAATGTATACTAATCTGTAACAATACTTGTATAACCCTAAAAATGCTACCATTAATAACGTACATAACGATAAAACTTGTCGCTTTATCACTACGTATCGTAGCCAAATAAAGCAATAAAAGAAAATAACGTGAAGGAAACTAAGTAATTTCTATGTTGTTAATAAATAAGTTTTCTAACCGAGCTGGCAATAAAATTATACATGAATGTATTAGATGTTTATCAACGTGCACTGAGGGAATAGGGTCAATATGACGTTCTCAGGCGATGGGACACAACTTATGGCTGTTTATGTACTGTACTGCTATAATTTTCTAGTCAAATGGTTACCCTTTATCGTGTACGTCACGGCTTAGATTGATAATGTGGTCCTGGAGTAATGATTGGTGTGCTTTCATATCGGCCCATGCTGAAAATGGTCTGTTTTGTCATGGTCTCCAAACATGGTTAACGGATTATTGGTGCATGTTGGAAATATACTGCAAGGAGTTTGTCTGTCCCAGTATAAACTCCATGTTGTCTAGTCATAATTTTTCTAGACAGATGTCACTTACTCGTCGTCTGATCGTTTGCCTGTGCGGAGCACAATACATTTTGGAATCTTTTATAATGTGTTTTATTGAGTAGCCCACGGAAACCAACAGTGCAGAATTGGTCGAGGCTTTTATCTATATTTTACCACTTTTACGTTAAAAGTCACCCATGCAATGTGATCCTTATACTACTAATATATATGTCACCGTAAAATTGTCAAATACGTTATATTGTAATATCTCTACCGATATTGTAAAGTCTCGAATTATTGTCAAATGAACATACTGCTTACAATAAAACGCATTATTTTTCGTGAAATGCATGCGATGGTAGTCAACTCACGCGGAGTGGAGAGAAGGAGGGGTCCCCCTTGCCCAGTGGTACCACTCTCATGAAAAGATACTGTACCATTCCTGAGAAATATCGATTAATATAACCTAACCTTAAAACACTTCATATTCCCCTAAAAAGCGTAGTCGACGGAGCCCCGCTTCGCGGGGCCCCTATTTCCAGGTGCAGGGTTTAAAGGAACCTAACTAACCTAACGGGGGGGTGCCCCAAGTCCCGATTATGGGGGCAGAGATACTTCCGTAATGTTCAGTTGACAATAATTCGAGATATTACAATATCGCTAGAGAGGAACACGTTATATTGTAATATAACGTGTTTGACAATTTTACGGTGACATATATACATCATCATCATCATCATTTCAGCCGAAAGACGTCCACTGCTGGACATAGGCCTTTTTTTTTTATTAAGCCGTGAAAAATGCCTGACGCATACCGCACCGTCCGGGGAGACGGTTTGGTTATGTGGGGCTTGCACCCACTAAAAAACACCGCCGTGAGCCTACTGTCGCCTTTGCGGATGGGCCGCGAGAACTGCTACGCATGACGTTCGCGACCCAACCAGCGCAGCCCGTCTCCGGGCACCAACTCCTTTGGTATCCGGGCTCACCTGAGACATCGCCTCCACTCGTGAGGGCCGTGCAACGCGACGACGATAGACTCCCCGATCTATCGCCCGCTGGCACCTCCTAGGGCGGTATCAGGTCGCCATGGCGCCTTCTCCACCGCCCTGTCCTCCTGCGACGAATCGCGTCAGCGAGGGAGTCTTCCTCCCTGACGCGCTCCGCCGCTTCCTTCTGCGAGATGACATCCTCGCAGAAGGACGCCACCGCCTCCCATGACCCCCTGCTGTCGATCATGGCCTTGGCCACGGCTGGCAAGGAGAGGTCTGCCCCGATTGCTGCTGCAAGAGCACGGCGCTGCACCACCCAAGCAGGACAATGCTCGAGGGTGTGAAGCGCCGTATCCTCGCTGCAGCTGCACTGGTGACACACGGGAGTCGCCTCCCGTCTAGCCACTTTGTGCAGGTATTTGCCAAAGCAGTCATGCCCCGACAAAACCTGCACCAGGCGGAAGGACAACGTCCCGTGTCGCCTCCGCACCCATTCCTCCAGGATCGGCTGGATAGCCCCCACTGTCCAGTGACCTGCACTGGGCGTCTCCAGCCTAACCTCCCCCAAGTGTCGCCACATTGACCGGTCCCGACCTCCCACTAGGTGGACCGATGACCTGGTGAAGGTTGCGGGAATCCGTTGGATAAGAGTCGCACGGGACCGGTCAATATATACATACTAATATAAAAATGTAGGAATAATGTAAAAGTTGTTCTTGAGTACGGTGATCATTTTTAGATTTTCAGTTAGACCAGAGTAACCTATTCAACCTTAACAAACTTACAAGAAGAGCTACAGTGAATCATTTCAACAAATACTCCAGGTTTCAACCCTTAAACGAAACACAAATCCGACCAACCAACACTTAAACCCGTTGCGCAAAAACGCAAAATCACTGGACAAAAAAAACGCCTCAACACAGTAAAACATTTCGTAAATTGTACACGCAGAACGTCACTTTGTTCGCTGCGACAGCGCAGTGGGTCTGATTGACAGCGCTGACCACTGTCTGATTAATGTACGCACATTGATTGCATACGAAAACGCAGGATTTTTATTGACATTTGTTTGTAAGGGAATTGTGGGTGTGCGAATTGTGGTGGTGACTTGGTGAAGTCTGGACATGCTACATAACATGTCTAAACATCTTTAAGTCAGGAGAAATAAACAACAGGGAAAAGTTGATGGAAAACTTTGTCAATGATTTTCATTCTTGGCATCAAACTTTTGCTACTGTCTTCAAAACTCTATAACGATAATTTAATTTAATGGTAAATGCCAACTAAAGTTCAATAAGACATCAGTCGGTAGGTCAGTAGTTCATCTAGACTCTGGTAACGAAAACAGAATCGATGAATACTTACTTCGAGCAGATCCATGTCTAAACTTTCTTTAAAATCACAAAACATACTCCAAACTTAAACCAATTGTAATCCCCACTCACTTCTAAGAACACATGACTTAGCTACTTGCCCACAAAAATAACACTTTGGACAGTCATTCAACAGTGGGACATTATTCAAGCCCACTAATCCTTGGCTCTGACGGTCTGACGGACTATGGTAGTCTGTGGCAGGCGTCATTTTTCATTCTTTGTGTAAACGTCACCCGGCACGCCCTTTCAAAGATAGGCACATAAATTATTTATTATTTGCAGCCTGATTTGTATGAGCTTTTGTCACTGATGTGTTCTTGTTGTTGCAGGTTTTTAGAATTGAGAAGTTTTGATTTTAATGCTGATTCTAGACGATTTTCTCTGCCTCTATCTTTTATCTATTTATGTAATAATGTTTCCTTTAATATTTAATTTGACAAAACTTTTAATTTTATTCTAAACCTTAACGTCTTCTCAGTAGGCAAACTTTAAATCTGATAACATAGCTACACATTCGCAAAATTACACACATGGTTTTAATCTATTCATCTACGCATTATCATGAGTTGGTCTTTAAATACCAATATTTCGAGTAAAATCATTCAAGTCCAGTAAAGAAAAACAATACGACTTCAAACCGTTTTATTGTTCATTTAAAAGCACCACTAAAAATTCTCGGAAGCAGCAAAAACTCGTACATTTATTTTGTGAAACTGAAAGCATAATATAAACTTTTACAGCCTAGTTTCCTATAAAAATCACATGCAAATGTCTACTACGTAGTAAAAACACAATTTTTTGCTTGATAAAATTTTATGGTCAATGGGAACTTGGCGCCGGCGCGTTATGTCAAGCATCGGGTTACTGACAAATTGCAAGTTTTTTTTGCTCTACACTAACAACTGCTTTGGCCAAGAGCTCTCGTCACCTGCCCACTGGGGTGCCCAAAGGACGGCAGCAAGAACTGTTTGTCAACGCAAAGATTTATTTAGACCAGTTTTTTTACTTGCAATTTTCACCAGCTGCCCAATGTGTATCCTGGGGAAGATA
Organism: Xestia ashworthii; assembly: GCA_950022955.1. NCBI lineage: Eukaryota > Metazoa > Arthropoda > Insecta > Lepidoptera > Noctuidae > Xestia > Xestia ashworthii. The sequence goes on from OX465557.1 coordinate 2,071,691, forward strand.
AGTGTTTCAGATGAAAAAAAAACTTCACAACGATTGAAAGGAAGTAATAAATATTGTATTCCGATGGGCTTGCGCTAACTAAATTATTGCACAAGTGCCTGACAGAAATTAATGCTTCTTTGTGCTCGTAGATAGTGCCGGATAAGGACAATCCACATGACTCAATTTCGTATTGGTTTTCAAGTGCTTGTAGCTACTGGGAAACATGAATATCCTTTAAAAGTTTAAAGAGTGCCGCAAGGTCCTATCTTGTGTCCAAGTGTTTTTTCTTGAAAGAGGGTTATACTTTGAGACTTATTCGAGGGAAGCAATAAGGAAGCTAAGAAAATAAGACCATATCACACTAAACATTATCCCTATTGCATCCTGCCATTGCCATTCCGCATCCACGTTGAAAATATTAAAAGATTACGCCATATTTACGACCAACAGCTTTCAAAGCTTGATACAAGACAAACATGAGTGATGCGTGAGGAATCTATGCTTCCCTTGGATTACCAACATTTAAAGACATCTCAACACTGAAGTGCAGGTTAGTGATACTTTAAGTGTGGGTGATAAGGGTGACATTTCCATGGCTAAGGGTGTTGTATGTTAGTCCTGCGGTGTTAGTTTTGCGTACAAAGGCGCAGTTTGTGCGGTAGTTAGAGGGACCGATGCGATATTTCAGATGGGTGTTTGTTCAGGCCGTTTGTTGCTTGTTAGCGGGTTCAGGATGCGACGGTTTTGGGTGTTAACTCGTTGTTTTGACAAGCCCAACGTTTGACTTTGAATTTTATGCAGGATTTCGTGGGATTGTGGTTGGTAAATATGGCGTTAAATTTTGGACGGCAAATATAAATAATAGATAGCTTTAGAAGACTTCATTAACAAAGAACTTGAGTATCTGTGTGCGTTTCTAAGAGAGTTTCATTGATAAATGAATATTTTATTATTTCCATGAAAATCTAGGAATATCTAAAGTAAAACTGATTAGCATCCTGTTAGAAACAAATAAAAATATATACACCAGAAAGGCTTTCCGACATTTACTTATCTGAAATCTTTGATTGAATCATCAGGGTACTTAAAAGCTTAACTTTAAATTGCAATGCAAATTAAACATAAGACTAAAAACTGGTTTAAAAGCCAAGTGCCTTCAAAACTTAAGTGGTTTCTTCCTCTGCTCTGGCTGAGGAAGTAATAAATTTCATGCTGCGTTGCTCATGCGCACGCAAAGCCAATGTTTGTCCAATGTGTCATTTTATGGGCATTTTATGGAGGAAACGTGCAAAGAATGCCATAGATAGACACATTATGGTGTCGTGTTTTCGTGTACTTTTTTGCGTGTTAATGTGGTACTTCTTTGCCTTATCGTGCGTCGTTTTATGAGGACATGAAAAGTGTTTTTGTGTTATAATTTTTGTTTGCATATTAATTATTGTGTTGTGGGTTTGTAAGTAGGCTTGTTACTTAATAGCGTTACTCAAGCTTCTGTTGCCAGTTATGAATTAATTAATACATAACTACATATTTTATCGAACACTTGAAGTTGCTTATGTACACAATTTTAATTTCCTTTTATACATATATAAACACTAAGCTTCTTTGGAAAATTCAACATTCCTTACATTGTTTTAAATTGTTATTCTCTTATCTAGTTCTGTTATTCTGCACTTATTTTAGTCTTACATATTTTTAGCATATTAAGTTAATACCTTTGCACTAGGGCACCCGATTTTTACCGGATTCTACTATGGAATCTATGACGGCTTCCGCGCCATGCTCTGCACACGTACACATACTTTACGTTACTGCCTTCCTGGTCAACTTTAGATTTCCTGCTAATGTATCTTTCTGATAATAAAATTTCCAATCCATAATCCAGCCTCTCGTCTGTAACAGTATTACGCGTGAACCGTTTAATTCTCGACGTCGGTCCAAAGCCGCAAGGAGCGGAAGTCAACGCGAATAAATCAGGGTTAACTCTACCCGCGGGATGACTGGATGAAGAGTCGCCGCAAAAACATTTAGCACTTGTCTTAGCTTTTTGTGATGTTTTTTTTTTTAGTTATCTTTTGGTGTCGTGCGAGTACTGTGTGAGATTTCGGAGGCACTCCTTACTCCTCTTCCTCTTTGCTCCTATGCCAAAAGGAAGAAGAATAGGTAGAAGCTCGAGTCGGATGTTTTGTTCAAGCTAAGAATATTCGTGGAGATTTTTAACATTTTTTTTTTGTAAAGATAGGTAAAGATAGGTCTTCGGAACCGCAAAACGAATTGGTGAGCACTGTTATTGTCACAGCCACTTTTTTCCGAAACTATAAGAACTATGTTGTTGAAACTTGGTAAGCAGATGTATTCTGTGAACCGCATTAATATTTTCACACAAAAATAGGAAAAACGGGCCAAGTGCGAGTCGGACTCGCCCATGAAGGGTTCCGTAGCAGACTGACTGAAAGGTAAATTGCTGTTTACGATTTAAGACGTATATTAAAAAAAAACTGCTTACTAGACCTCGTACAAACCGATGTACATTACTATGTAAACTTCCACCGACTTTTCGGTGGAAGTTTACATGGTACCTAATGCACATCATATCTATTTTTTTCAGTTTTATCATTCTCTTATTTTAGAAGTTACAGGGGGGGGGACACATTTTACCACTTTGGAAGTGACTCTAGCGCAAACTATTCAGTTTAGAAAAAAATGATGTTAGAAACCTCAACATCATTTTTAAAGACCTATCCATAGATACCCCACACGTATGGGTTTGACAAAAACGATTTTTTTTTAATACGTCATAAATCGAAAACAGCAAATTACCTTTCATTCAATCTGCTACGGAACTCTTCATGGGCGAGTCCGACTCGCACTTGGCCCCTTTTTTTAATGTTTATATAAAATGAACGAACTCACGTATCGAACCCAATTTTTATGCAGGTTTAGTAAGTCTAGGAAGTTATCCATAAAATATCCTAGGGACATTCGAAATACCTACACCCATATATCGGCGCCCATTGTCCAATGTAAACTTGTAAAAAGCTAGCTAGCTTTTATACTTTCCCTGATAATTCCATAAAATTCCACTTGAAACCAACTGTTGACTTCCAACGTCAACCAAAAAAAAATCCTTCCACACTACCTACATTTTGAGTACAAATTCAGTTGTCAATAAACAGGGACATTATTATATTCACATTTGTAAGGTCATATGAATCGTCGGTTAATTCGGCCTGGCGACTAACAACCACAAGGAGAGGAAATGAGGTGAATAAATCAAGTTTAACTCCACCCGAGGGAGAGGTACGGTGTGGAGAAACATTTAGATCTGTTTACTCTGTTTAAATTGCATTATTACTTTTTGCTTTAAAACAGGTGAAATTAATTTGGTTTAAAAATTGGTGAAGGATTTTCGTGTTAGTAATTGCGTAAAAGGCAAAGAAAGGTTAGTTTAGAATCGTTAAAACGGTTGATATTGACCTGACCTTGACCCAGGTTTGTGTAGTTTGATTGTGTGTTAACGGAATTTTAATTATTTAATCCAGATTTAATCTACTTACATGGTTCTTGTTATTTTTGTATTTCAACAATGCTTTTACAGCCGTTTTTATTTTACTGCATAGTTTTCAGTTTCAGTTGGTTCCAATATTTTCTTTCTTATTCATACTTTTTGCTCAATAAGAATTTGTATGAAACATTACTAAAAGCTTCTCACTAAAGCTAGGCCCAAATTTGTGTCTAAATATTGGAACCAACCTCTAATATTATTTCACTCAGATCCAGCAAGTCCCTTTGCTGCCCTGAAGCCAGCCTCATAGGTTGACCTCCGAGATGCCATTACGAAAAAACAAATACATTAAAGAACGCTAAATAAAATAAAATAAAACCCATCCAAAACATTTAACTACATAACCCCACAAAACTTCCTCTGCCCACCGTACTCAATTCATTAGTCGGCCCATTAATTATTTTTTTGTTGAGCCCTCGACTGTCGGCTGTCAGCGTTTACAGTTTCATTTAAATTGACAACGATGACTGTCAGCCATCATGCGGTCTGCGCAGTATCATTCCGACGAGACTCAACGGACTGACCAGTAAATTTTGACATTTTGGCGTGGCGCTGCTTGTCAAGACAACTGTCAAAATTTAGTGTTTCGGGTAGTTCAAAATTTTTTCGCGCGTCTATTTATGTTGGGTTGGTGTTGACCATTTCTGTTTTAGACTGTTTATGTGTCAGTAAGTGGACATGCGAATTAATGAAATGTGAATGAGCCGTAGTTATTTTTGAGGATCATCGTTGTTTAATTTGTATTACCTTTAAAAATATACACATATTTGTATGGTTTAGGAATAGAGTGCTGTTCCATGAAAAATAACGTAGAAATATCTGCCTACGGTTATTAGCTGCCTTAAAAACATATTTAGTGACCAGATTAAAGCCCAAATTCAACTGGTATCAACTAACGCGAATATCGAGTTAAATTTATTTTTAAATTCAGCACTGAAACCTATTTATTTGAAAACTTCAAGCTACGAGTATGTATGTACGTGTCTAACATTTCAGCACAAAGTAAAACAGTGAAAAAAACCTCTGAAAAAATCAAATACAACAATTAAAAAAACTGTCGGTATCAAATATCAAAAGCATTCAGAGCGAATGCACATTTTTCACATACCGGTGAAATATCGATCGAGTAGGGTAACCAAGGCTCGGTAGCGTCCCCTGGGATATCCCGGGACGTACCCGGGATCCCGGGACCGGAACCAGCCCGGGATAATTGTTACCTCATTGCTGACAAGCCGTTTGTCTTGTCTTCCACATTGTTAATGGATTGGTGATTTGTTGTGAGCTAATTGTGGAACGGTTTTCGTTTATTTTTGAAGCGGGTTCGTATACGTTTTGATAGTGTTGTACTTAACAACATCGATTTTTGTTAAAAATGTTTCAAGTTACAAATAACTATTATTGGTTTTGAAGATCCCAATGAAACTAAAATACTATTTGTTGTCTTTGGAAGTATGAATACTTAATTCATTTTCGCTATTAAAAATTTATTATTTAGTTAGTAATCATAACTGACCAAATGTGAGTGTACTATAAATTCATTCTGCCTAAACCTTCGGGATATACAGGCATATTATGTTGTTATGTTTATTAAGGAAGTCAAAACACCAGTATTAAAAGTTACTTTTACGCAAGACCTCCCAAATAATCCCATCAGAAACTCCTAAGGAAACTCACATTCAAATTCTAAACACTATTCCCTCACTGACAGACAGACAATACGACCACCACACTTCGCCCATAAAACAAGACATCACCTACTACACGACCCATTTGACGCCAACACGCAATAAAAACATAATTTACGACTCCTTACATTCAAAATAAACAATCCGAGACTTTAAAATATGTAACAAATTGTTAATAAGAGTATTAATACACTATTTCTTAAATAACTTCACAATACACACTGTGTCCACACACGTGTGTGCGATTAGATGTGGCAAACACTTTTATTTACAGTCGAACACGTTGTAAATTAACTACTTTACGGCCGTAAGACAATTTTTCAAGATCTCCATTATTCGGTGCTACTGTTTTGTTAAGAATAGTGGGATTAGGACCAGCGATGCTCAATTGTTTTGAAGTTATATTTGCCACCGTGCTACAGTTTATGTACCAAGAGGTACTCAGGATACAGAGATTTGATTAAATACATTGCATCTCAGGAAACTATCACTATCACCCACGCCACGCAATGTGTGATGTAAAAGCTTAGCTAGCATTCTATAAAATAGAGTGTACTGGGAAAACGGTGATAGAAAATCACAGTAATTTCATATCACGCGCTCAATATCTTGCCTTGGAAGACCACCCCGAATCAGTCTAAACAAGTTTAACAATCTCATAACAACTTTACATCTCCTACATACTGATGACAATCTTGGCAAACCAGCTAATGTGAGCGCAGTAAAACACCACTTATCGATTCACAACCATTTTATAACTGCGCAAATGCGAGATGAAAATACACTAAACTATTCATCCGATGGATTTAAGTGATCCAAATATACTCTTGATGTGTTTAACAGATGATGGCAATTAGTAAATGTGTGTATACGCCGATCTGTAATTCTTTCGACGTGCAAAATAATCAATTTTAATTTGTGTCATCCTCAATTAGTGTCTTATTCGTGAAAAGCGTTAAATAACAGTTTTTTGTCAATTACTGTTATTTTGGGTTTGATGTCTCACGCCATTTTGAATCTTTAGTTATTGACGTCGTTTTTATTTATTTATGGCAAAACATACAGATTAAGTTCCTATATAAATTCACCAGTGTTCAATTTATGTGTTGGTTGTTACTGACACACCGATCTTTATCGATTTCAGTTCAATTGTGAATGTCTTTCAATCTTGTAATGGCTTCATTGAACGACACATGTTTCATCTCGTACAGCATATAACTAGAATTCATCATTTCGTTTATCCACTGCTCTTTGGCGATTTCAAAGCAGATGAACAAGTGGTTTGTGTTTTTCAAAGAGTTTCTTATTTCTATATCGCTTCTGTTATCTGTGTATCGCTTTTAGAATGTTACTTATTATTCTAGATAAATACTCTACCTATCTGACGATACACAGGTTAACTATCACCATCATTATTCTCCCAATCTTCAATTATTTGTGGGCAGTGCAGCATGTCTTCTTATTCCATACTTCTATATAACTAGTCATCTCAGCAGTCACTACTTTCTAGCCATATCATCCTTTACGAGGTCCATCCATCGTTTCTTTGGTCTTCCTCTACTTTTATAACCTACATTCATGCACAGGTTACACGAAAACATTCTAAAGGTACGAGTAGATAGAATTTGTGAGAAATTGCTACTCACATCTTCAATTACGGAAACTCTCTCCATCCCGTTTTAAACCTTATCATCTACCAACACATTATTCACACCATTTCCATTCAATTTTTCACTTTCCCTTCCCATAATTATTTCCTCTCAAGTTATTATCTTATCCAAACCATCAACATGACATCTAACCGCGCCCTCGCCGACGTTAAAATGTGTATGGCAATTAAGAAGCTGAAAAAAACGAAACCAAATGTCACCGACCATCATCGCATGGGGCCCTGAGATCAAAAATAATACTTACTTATAGGATTAGGATGCTTATAGAGCTGTTTGTGCGATATTTTCGGGTTTATTTTATTATGCCAGAGATACAGACATTCTTGAGATTTTTACGGTGAACTGTAGTGGCTATTGTTGTAATTCTTGTAGTTAATTGGTGAATGGATTTAATGGATTTTTTTAATTGCCTCGCTACTTTCATCTCTTTTTACTACTTACTGATGAAAAGTTTTTTTTTAGTATCTCCTAAGTTTCCAAATAGTGCCAATACCAACGATACAGCTACATAATATAATAATTCCGCACATGTACCACAAATACATATGTTATAAACTACATATATGAAAAATCCCGTCACAAATTTTAATAAGCATAATCTAGATACTGCTACAATTCATTAATCATACTTCTCATAAGCACTCACTTCAGCGAATTCTAATTTAATAAAAGTCATAATTCAAACTAATTCATTACCCATGACGAATTAAAATACTCGTCCCAACATCCCATTACCTACTTCTCGATAAAATATGGAGTTACGTTAAAAATTTCAGCAACAATATATTAAATTCGCGGACAACAACAGGTGCATGTTTTACAAAAAACAAAAAAATCATAAAAATTATACGTCACATTATTCTCCGTTGTGAAATAAACATCTCTATATAAATGCGTAGTGTTGCGCCGTGACATATCGACAAACAGATGGCCGGCCGTCGCGGCCGTCACAACATCAGCTAATTTATGCGCTCCTTAACGCCCGTACCACCTATTAGTTGCACGCAGTATATTTCATGCGGCCGTGTAGGGCGACAATTATTGCTGTCGTTTATAATACAATGCGTTTTATAACAGTTGTAGGCATATTTCGTTTGTGATAGGCAGTAAGGGAGTTCTCTTTTTTATTGCTTATCGTAAATTTGGACGAGTGGTTTTTGGTTAATTAAAAATTGGCCAGTTTATGTTTATTACTGAAGGATTAGGAATTCAAGTTTTATAGAGTCAGATATAAAAAAGACTCGAAATGTTCCTGTTTTATGTTCAAGAATTTATCGTGTTTAAAAATGTTTATGTACTGTTCTATACTATTATTAAACCATCTACAATGAATCTGTAGCAAAATAAAATCCTTTGCAAAGAAAGACGAGAGCAAACTCTTTATAGAATGTGTAACACAATCATTAAAACGTGGCGACACTACACGATGTAAGTATCCCCAGCCGAGTTTAAAGCTGCTTTTTATTTCTGGAACGCATCGCGACTAACAGCTCAACGGCTTTCATCTTGTAAACTTTATTAATCGACATGACTCCCGGACACATGCGCCTCATCACTACGATATTTTACGAACTAAAAACGCACAACATTATCGATGTGATAAAGATACATTGACGCACATGTGTGGTGGTTTATTTAAGTAGGTGATACAGAAGTGGTAATGAATGAGACTGCTGGAAACAGCAGCGTCATCCATTTGACAACGCAGACAAATTATCGTGTAGAATGTTTATGTTAGCGGCTTTTGTTCGTAGCAGCGGGCAATCAGTCATGTTCATTCAAAAATGAGGTTGAAAAGCCATTGTTGCGGCCTCGCGAACGTCTCTGTGTATAATGATCCATATAATACGCTCTGTAAGGATGAAAGTGTGTTATTATTCATGGAAATAAGTCACTGTCGTGTGTAATAAGGCGGTTGCAACGGATATTTTAATGTGTGTCGGGGGAATTAGAAGCTGCGTTAGTGGTGCTATAAATTTTGGGGATGGCCTCATATTTTTCACGTGTTGTACGGTGTGGTGGGAACGTGTGATGTTTCGTTTGAAAAGTTTGGGTTAATGAGAGAACATAAATTTAAAATTATCATAATATTTATATTTGTTTTGGTTCTATTACTTTTTGTGGAATTATGGAAATAGAACAACCAACATCTATCGTAACCACCGGCATGACATTTATATCAAACTAGCATTTCACTCGCGACTTCGTCCACGAAAATTATGATAACTCGGCTATTTTGCATGATATTAATATAATTTATAGCCTATGTTACTCGGTAAAGATGTAGCTTTATAATGGTGAAAGAATTTTGAAGATCAGTTGAGTGGTTTTCGAGTGAAATTGTAACAAACACACAAACAAAAAATCAAATATTTTCTTTTTTATAATATTAGTATAGATATGAGTAATAAGAAGTTTAAAAGTCTAGAACAGTATTCTAATTCAATATCGAGCAAGCTCCAACCGCTGACAACACTATACCATTTAACAAGAGCCGTCGTTAAACAAAACAAGATCAAAGAAATACTCCTAATGGAATCAGGTTAACATCTGGCACAGATATCGATGCCCTTAATTGACGTTCGTCAAGTGTTACTGTGCTAGAGCTTGGCTTTGTGAAAAAATTCTATCACACAGTAAATTTTGGGTCAAAGACATAATCAAACCGTTAACTATGAACACACACGTCGTTGTGACAGGGTGATAAACAAATACTGCTCAAAACCCAACTTTTAACAGAATCGATCCCTGTTTTGAAGACAGACACAACTATCACTAACTAACATCGATGGCTTTGTGACACTTGTCTCTGTCGTGATCCTGGACAATTGTTAGTATGTGAGAAAACTCCTTGTCTAGGACTCGCAGAACTTCTCCAGAACTTAACAATATAAGAATCCTCAAACAGAAGATACGAACAGCGACATACATATAAGTCAAGTACTAGCGCCACAATTCTAGCCAAGACATCCTAATTGCGATCCTCCCGTCTCAAACTACGCTCATCCACAAAATCACAATGAAATCTCTATCAACAACGGAACTATCACAACACAGCACATCGAACAGCAGCGTAAACAAACGGCGATCAAAGGAGCTCCTAATAGAATCGAGTTAGCATCTGGTGCAGACACCGACGTGTCCTTAATTGACAGTAATCAATTTCGCGTGGACCGCTTTCAATATTCTCTCATCTAAGATTTTTCTCGTTTCTCGTTCGTTTTTATATCGGCCTCTCGTCTCGTGAATTTATCGCTCAATTAGTCTTGTTTAATAGCCGCCTGCTCCGCTGATGTCTGCTTCTAGCGCCTTCCAGGGCTGCCGCGGCTCAAAGGAACTTATTTTATGAGCTTTGTGTGCTGTATTTTTAGATTTTTGAAGCTTTCCTTGAATAACTGAAACACACCTTGTTGGCGGTCCTCTCATTAAATATAATCAAGTACTTATAATGAAACACAAATGAGAAACTTTTAATAAGTCCTTGAATTAATACAAAACAGGTGAAATCGAATAGCAGAAAATTGTAAATGCAAATAAATGTCTTATTTAAAAGGTCGCTTTACTTACAAATGACAACCTTGTCAACGCAATTGACTCAAGACAAAAGTTCATGTTATTAACATTGAGTACAAAAGGCTAATTAAGAAGTTACCTGAACACGCAGCCTTCAGAAGTCAAGCAGTAATAAACTCCATTAATATGCGTGTCACTTGCGAACTGCAAAAACTGTCAATCCAAATTCAACTATTCTTGACAAGTAGAACATAAAACAATAACATTCCACGCAAAGCAAACACAGAGCATTTACAATTTCACTTATGAAGTTTAAAAGAAACAGTCTGTCTCGATGTCTGACCTCTTAACTGACAGACAGACAGACAGATAGACAGCTGACAGATAGACAAAAGTGGTGAACTGACGAGCTCAGAGTTGCACAAGTTATGCACTTTGCTATTGTGGTTTTTGCTTTAGAATGTCAATTGACATGAATGAAATATGGCGCGGCATTTTGTTTCACAGTGTTCTTTGCGTCCTCGTTGCTATGCATTCGCTAGTAGCTGGGCATTCGAGCAGCACAATTTAATTGTATCTGATATAGTAACGTTTCTGAAATTGGTCCTTAGGAACGACTGGTTCTTTCAGCTTGTTTTGGAGGGCTAGATTTTGAAGTGAATAGCAATTTGCAAAAGTTAAGAACAACTTTTTAAGGCGCTACCCCAGGCAAAATTAGCAACTCTATTTGTGGTGATTCAAACTTCGTTTGAAACACTATTAGAATAAAGTTGTAATCAGCTTGCACTACAAAGTGGTTTTTACGTCAGTCACTGCGGGTCGAATAGTGCGAAATTAGTGATTTTTATTCTTTATAAAATCAAATTTCCGTCTTTTGAAAAAAAAAAACTAGCATTATGTTCATTATTAAACTGTCTATCCATTAGTAAAGAAGCAAATCAAAATAATGTTAACTTTACGAGAAGAAGCATGTTATAAATATTTTTTTCTCATTTTTGTGGTTTCATTGTGAGGGGATTTATTACACATTATGAGACTTAAAATAAAACTACTACTTTGCAGTCTAAGAATATGTAGAAATTTAATGTATTTTTATTACTTGGTATTTCTTTTGGATAAAGAGGAGTTGGCTCCCAAAAACTGCACAAAAAACGGCTTTTGCTTGGGGTAGCGCCTTAAAAATCGAAAGCTTTAGAGCGGACTTTGATACATGCAGACAGGAAGAGTTCAACAGATAATAGCTAAACCAAAACAGTTCTGAATTTGCAAAAGTCTTCAGATATCTCGAAACTATTCACAACCAAAAGAAACCCCAAGCTTTTTGAACCAGGACCAGCCCTGACGGCTTGAAAGACGCAGAGAAATGGGATTAAATTAATTGTCGCATCAGTCACGAGGGCGTCGGGGTGTTTTTTATTAGTCGAGTGCGCCCCCCTCCCTCGCCGCGCGCCCCCCGCGCCCCCGCGCCCGTGCGCACCGAGTAAATCACGCGGAACCATGGACGTGGGAAACTTTGGAAGTGCAGAATATTCGCTTGTGGAAGTCACCAGTAACGGAGTTTTTTGGTTGGTGATTTCGCGATTTGGTTATGCTTGATTAGTAGTGTGGTTTGGTAATGGGTTTTGGTGGTTAGTGGAGGAAGTCGTTGTTTCAAATTGTGTGAAAATCGAATTGTTGCAGGTATACATAATTGTATAAGACACCTATAATAGTATGGTTACCCAGATTTTTTTGTTAGATAAATTGAAAAGAATATCGATCACAGCCATTAAGGTTTGATTTCATTTCTGTTTATATTTCTTTTGGTTACGGTTTTTGAGAGGTTTTAAGATATTAAGATTTAAAAGCTGCTTTTAGAACCTGTACCTACAATATAATTATTTCATAGTATACTTATTTGCTTTTTTTACATACTTTATTGTACACTAAAATAATAAAAAAACAACTGTTACAATATTGCCAATTTTACAGTTACAATGGCAGTCTTATCACTGATAACATGAACGCTGATATTTATGTTCTACTTACTTTATAACACAATGTTTATGTGAATAATACAAACGTGTAAAGATCAACTAACACAATAATATACCGCATCCATGCAACCTCATTCGCTGCTCCCCACCGGCGCGCCCAACCGATTTGTTCGTGCTTTGATCTTCGGCGCGATTTATCGACATTATTTTTAACGCCGATGCCCATCACTACGGCTTGAGTGATAGACTCGGCACTGAACTTATTGCTAGCGTATTATTTACAAGTAAATTGGGTTTTGTATAAAGCTTTCCTATTTGTTGGTGTGATTATGTAGAATTGTAGATGGTTGTTTGTTTTATATGGAAACAAGATGAGTATAGGTAATCTAGCTTGAGATATTGTCAGTTATTTGAGTATCAATACTCAAACTAACTACATTTAAGTTTTCAGCTTATGGCGACATCTGCCAAGCTACATTAAATTTGAGCTACGCATCAGTCCTGAAATCACGTAAATTCTATATCGCCCAAGCGCGCCATTGCCTTATTATACTTATACAGAAAGTCTACATCAACCCCAGGAGCCCCCTCCGGGTGTTATGTCTGGCTATTGCCCGACGGTGGATCCTCACTTTTCAATAGAGGATGAGAAATTATTCACCTCGTTCCCCATTCCTCTTTAAAACCACGAACACTATATCTTGATTCAAACTTTCAATAGCTTAAATATATCTTAAGTTTAAGTCCCTATTCTGGTACGTAACGCGAAGTACCTATCTAACGCAGTACTAGAAGAATCCAACAGTTTAGGCATCAATCACTGCACTATAATTATCATTTATAACCCTCTCCACACGTTACATGGGACTTAAACATAACTGGGGAATTGTGGGTGTACTATTAGATATACCTCTGTCTAGCCCTTCGGAGATTACCAGCGTGATGTTATGTTATGTATGTGTTACAAGCAAAACTCTTAATTAGTCAAAACTTTTATGCGTTGTTTTAGAACGCCTCAGTTGTAATAATTACCTAGTCCTAGAATTACATTACGATGTTTTTCAAAGGGTCACAAACAAATAAAATCCTACTAATTTTCTCAGGTAATGTTAGTTATTATTAAAATAGTTTTGACTGTTTAACAGTTTTGTGTTATAACATGTCATGTTATGACTTAACTAAAAAGTTTGTTTTATAATTCTCGTGAATCCAATCAGTCTTCTATTTAACGTTATTTTTTAGTCATTCTAATTACTTTAAGGGCGGATAGTATTCATGAAAATAAACAACTTTTACAATGGGACCGACTATGAAATCTTGAAAAAAATATCCATTGCTGCCTACATTTTTTCGAGTTACGCGACCAAAAAGTAATTAAAACGACCAAAAAATAACGGTTATTGAGACTGCATGAACTATTCGGTACCCTACCGCACAGTCTTGACAAGACCCTCCCGTCTCTATATATATTTGAAACCTGCAAATTTGTAAGAAACAATTAAGTACTCGCTTTTTGAAAAAGATGAAAAGGCCATGTCAAAGAGGACAATAGCACAAAAGCCACTAGTGGTCCCGCGTAATAGACTAAGAGTATGCGACGAAAATTGTTATACTATGGCGGTGAAAATATATAATCACTTAGCTAAAGAATTGAGAAGTGCTACAGATCTAGAATTTAATAGAAAGCTACATAACTGGTTGTGTGAGAGATGTTTTTATTCCATCAACGAATATTTTGAGAGTAAAATGTAAACTGACATACTATAATTATATGTATTATTATATTATACATATCTCTAATTAATGCCATGATTAAAATGACATTGAAATATGTTTTATTATTTTTGCTATTTTTATTTTTATTGACACGACATAATTCGACATCACTATTTTAATTTTATTTTTAATTTTTCTTTTTGGATCATCAAATACTATTTTAATTGACATGACATAATTATTATTGATAGCTATTATGTATGAATTATTATTTGAAATGAATCTAATTATATTTAATTTTATTGATTGGTTGTAATTTTAATTTTAATTATGATGACTATTTTATGTAACTGCCAATTTCTAAATGTGTATTGCATGCTATTAGTATACCAAGACATAAAACTTTAATATTTGTATGGCCGAAATGCCGAATATAGTGAAACCCTTAGATTTTAAGAACTTATGTAAACTACCTATATTCTTGCAAATAAATGCATCATTCATTCATTCATTCATTCAAGACACCTTGTACGCAACCTGACTCATAGCTGGAACCAGAAACTGCCAGACAACACACAGGGCTCATACAAAATCACGGCAGGAAACAGAAATTTCCAGACCAATAGTCATACAAACAATCAAATAAATGCACAGATCAATTCATAACTTAACAATACAATACCCATTCTCACAACGACATCAAAGTACATACAAATTACAGAACACTGAGCAATAACTCTATACGTCTGCTCACGACCAGAATATTAAGAGGGGTTATAGTATCATAAATATCGTTTAAAGTTATGATGATCGTCTTCAATAACTGTAATGTCCCATCACGAAGGATTGAAGGATCGATACCTCTTTGTTTTTTTGCCTTAATACGCAGTTGGTACTCTACGTGTGGCGTACCGCATAATGTTTGAAACACGTGTAAAAATTATGAGTCATATCAATACAGGGATAGTGGTAATCACAGAGATGATTGGAATACTCGATTCCAAAATGGTAATACTAAAGGAAATACTAATTTTGGGTTACAACACTATCATTACTCTAAACCCTTTGCATTATATGCCTAAGACTAGCTGACCCACCCAACTTCGTCTGCGTCACATAAGAGAGAAAAAGCTCGCAAAGGGAATAAATTTCCCCCGTTTTTGCAACATTTTTCATTTATGCTCCGCTCCTATTGGTTGTAGCGTGATGTTATATAGCCTAAAGCCTTCCTCGATAAATGGACTAAGTATCTAACACAAAAATAATTTTTCAATTCGCACCAGTAGTTAGTTCCTGAGATTAGCGCGTTGAAGCAAACAAACAAACTCTTCAGCTTTATAATATTAGTATAGATTAGATTAGAATTGTTAACAGCTATTTACCAAATTATTATTATCATTCTTTATTTTTGGTCGGCGTAGCATGTCTTGTTGTTTCATACTTCTCTATTATTCGTCATCTCAGCTGTCACCTCGTTTAAAGCCATATCATACTTCACACAGTTCATACATCTTTAATGTTCCAAATGTTAAGATTTAATTCTTTGTTGTTGAGTTTACTCAACAAAACCATTCTCGCGCTTACCAGTATAGTTCAAAGATCAATGTTAGATTTATTGACAAACTTTTACGCTCCTGATTGCACCACTATCTGACCCCAGACTCGCCGTTTCACTAATAATACTATCCCTTCACCTCAACCTACTTACATCCCTGAGCAGCTGACACATACATCCAATAAATCCCTTCTTCAAGACCACTGCTAAGCAGGCGTCAATATTCACTGCACAATGACCAGAACATGTACTACACGATTACAACACATGTACCAATCTCGAAGAACCAGCCATCTTGGACCAACGTGCTATCATTTTCCGTTCCCATTGCATGCGCTCGTATATAACCACCTCACGCAATGATTTGCAGCTTAACTAGTGGGACATACGGCCTAGAGGGATAGGCGAAATGGTTTTGCTACGATTTTGAATCCCATTTGTAGGCTAAACCCTCTTTTTGAAGTTTTCTGGCAATCTTACGCATCCTCTTTGCAGATTTGTGTAAAGAAATCTATTCAATGAATTTGCTGATAATAAAAATAAATAAACATGAGAAACACATGGATATTTGAGAGTAAGATTCCGAACCAAAACCTGAAAAATAAAATGTGTCTCTAAATGTTTTGTTGTTTCGTTTATAAGAAGATAGCCGCGACTTTGCCCGCGTTTAAATTACATATCATAACCTTCCTCGAGAACCAACGGTGAAAAGAGCATGAAAATCATTGCAGACAAGTAGTTTTTGAGTTTATCGCGAACAGACAGACAGACGCGGCGGAGGACTTTGTTTTATAATATGTAGTGTTAGGGGTACGTATCATGCGACATGGAGAGAGCGACTGTCGCAACCCCGTGCAGGGCACGCCACGATATTGGCGGTAAGTCCTCTCTTTGAGGAGTGGCTAGAGAGGCGCCACGGCGTCCTCACCTTCCGCCTGACGCAGGTCCTCACCGGACACGGATGTTTCGGGAGGTACCTGCACCGAATCGGGCGGGAGGAAACGCCCGGGTGTCTCCACTGCGAGGATCGACCGGAGGACACGGTGGAGCACACGGTGGAGGTCTGCCCTGCGTGGGCGGAGCACCGCCGTGTCCTCGTAGCGGCGATCGGCGGCGGCGACCTCTCGCGTCCGGCCCTGGTTCAATCCATGGTCCGGAGCGAGACGGAATGGGAAGCCGTCACCTCCTTCTGCGAAGCAGTTATGCTAGCGAAGGAGGTGGCGGAACGAGAGAGGGAGAGAGCCTCTCTTCCCGGCCGCCGCGGGAGACGCACCGGGCGTCGGGGGCCACGTGGTGGCTACCGGCCACCGTAGATGCGGGCCTGTGGACGGTTAGCTATGGGCTAGCTAGCCGTCCGTCCGTCTAGTGACGACAGGCCGTGTCGACGGCGCGTTCGTGTTCCACGCGCGCCTCAAAGAGATGTCAGCAGAAGGGCCCGCAAGGGCCGGAGCCTGCCGGGGTTGCGGGACTGTTCGAAAGAGATACCGCGGCCCCGGAACATAAAGGGCGAGGAAGGAACATGGATGGGTTTTAGTCAGTAAGAGTCTGACACTCCCTCCCGCTCCGCCCAGAGTGGGAGAAGTCATTTGATGATACCGAATCCTAAAAAAAAAAAAAAATTATATTCCCGAATTTTAAAAGACCGAATTTTAAAATACCGATGGAGGAAATCCCGAAAATTGAAACGCCGAATGGTTGTTTGACCGAAAGTTTAAAATCCCGAAAGTACATTTGCCCGAAAGTTTAAAATCCCGAAGTTTATAAACCCTAAGTTTAAAATCCCGAAGTTTAAAATCCCGTAGTTCAAATACCCGAAAGTTCATTTGCCCGACAGTTTAAAATCTCGAAGTTTAAAATCCCGAAGTTCGAAATCCCGAAAGTTCATTTGCCCGAAATTTAAAATCCCGAAGTTCAAAATCCCGAAATTGTTACCGTTTCCGAGAAAAACGATTTTTTGTAAACCTAACGTAAAAACACTTAAAAGTTGCCCAGCAAGCAGCACGCATGCAGCAGGCATGCAGCTAGCATACAGAAAGCATTCAGCAAGCACGCAGCAGGCATGCAGCAAGCATGCAGCAAGCATACAGCAAGCATGCAGCAAGCATGCAGCAGGCATGGTTTCTGTCACGGCTCCGGCGCTGCGGGGCTCCGGCGGTCACACGCGAGCTTATCGTCGCAGAGGGTTTTAACGCTCACCACCGCAGCTTTGGCTTGCTGGCCGGCTGCAGCCGGCCAGCCTCAGCCGCGTGCTCCTCAGCTCGCGGCCCGCCTCGCCCCTCCGCGCCTACGCGGGCTTAAATTACACTCTAGGGGTAGGGTAGAAAAGACTACGTGGAGTCGGTTCTGCAGCGATTCATTTCTGTCACAAAATTTGTGCTTATATATGTCACCGTAAAATTGTCAAACACGTTATATTACAATATAACGTGTTACTCTCTAGCGATATTGTAAACTCTCGAATTATTGTCAACTGAACATACGGAAGTATCTCTGCCCCCATAATCGGGAGTTGGGGCACCCCTCCGTTAGGTTAGTTAGGTTCCCTTTAAACCCTGTCGACTACGCTTTTTAGGGGCATATAATACGGCTATTAAATAAAAGTTTTCGTCCATTCGGGATTTCGTCCATTCGGGATTTCATCCATCGGTATTTCGTTCATTCGGGATTTCGTCGATTCGGGATTTCGTCCATTAGGGATTTCGTTCTTTCGGGCATTTGAACATCGGTATTTTGTGTTTCGATAAAACGACTATCGGTATTTAAAACTTTCGGTATTTTGAATTTCGATGTTTTGGACGTCGGTATTTCAATCATAAGTATTATGAACTTTCGGGATTATGATACGTACCCAGTGTTAGTGATAGTGAAGACAGCATCCACCTTCAACTGTCGGACTGACTCCTTGACAATTTAACCATACGCCTGTTGTGTCTCATACACAACTCAACTTGTTTCATTAACTAGACCTCTCTCTTCTGCTACCATTATTTTTCGAAGATCAATCTTCACAAATAAATCAGTTTCCAATTCAAGAAATCATAACAGAGACAAACGTTTTTCTTTTCTCTCTGGAAAATGTCGTAAAGAAAAACGTCACACTTTATGGTTATTTTTTAAAGTATTTTCTCAATCGCTGTGATCAGCGTATCATTAGCTTAGCTTACAGTTTGCATTAGAACTCAGATTGCGAAATACGATAGTACGAAATTAACACAAAATAACAATGAATTTAATACTTTCCACATAAATCTCAATGATAGATGGCGTAACGCAATTCCTACAACGTGTTTACAAGACATTTAGTATTTTTCCACTGCCTACAAATTTTAAGTTCACCCATTTACATGCAGCGTACTCGTCAAACTGTCCATCCGTGTGTCCCGTCCGTTTTCATCAATAGCCAGTCAAATAAACCAAAGAAACGGGCTTCGCATATAAAGGGCTGGATATGTCACAGCTATGCCTAATGAACTATTTGAATGTAGGCCTTATTGGCCGCGGATAAATAAAGAAATAAATGTGAAGTACGCGCCGTGTGCCCGCGCAAGCTAATCTGCTGTTTAAGACCGTATTCATAGTGTGGGCTGAGATTGTTTGGTTAGTCCTCTCAATGAAATTTTTGTGATCGAATTTATTTGGTGAGGTTTAAAATCTTAATTTTATAAATAAGTTTAGTTAAACTTGCCATAAAAGATACAGAAAATAACAAAATCGAAGGTCATATAATGAATTCGACTAAAAATGAATATTGTTCAAACGTCAAAATTACAACTAAGCCCAAAGATACTAAACTGTCAAGTTAATGTTAGCTGTGAAAGAAGCCAATTCCGGGTTAAGCTCGCTCGTACTAACGGTTAAAACTTATCACACAATTGGAAACCACTCACAAAAAAATGTCTATCAAAATAAGCTTTGACAGACACGTTCCAAATAGAAACATTTTATATTTCAAACTTATCATCGCTTCGAAGTCTTTTGACAAGTGGCTGATGTCATAAAATGGTACAACTCAGTCAACAGGTCGACCCAGGGCTTAAATCTGATGACAGATACGGGTCACTAAGTTAAATGTTTAAATTGAGAACCAGTTTCAAATTCGTTTTTATTTTTTATTGAGTTTGGTTTGAACACTTTGTTTATGGCAACATATTAAATAAAAAAATTGAGGACTACTTTCATGTTTATTTTCATTTTTTTTAGCTTGTTGCTTGCTTATTGTTTTTTCAAAAGAAGCTTTTGTGACATTTCTCGTTGATACGGCTTTGATTAGTAAACAAATTGCGTTATCTACTGTGACACAAGAAACATCAACATTATAGGCTGCCTTCCATGTTCCACCCGCTGCTGAGTTTATACTGAGCAGTGGGTGGAACAAGCGTCGACTCTATCCATGCTTACCAACAATATAGTGTCGCTATAATATTAACACTCTTGATTTATGTCGCTTTTAAACATGCCGCTTTCTCATACACTTTTTAATAGCTTCGTGTCGCTAAGGACCACTTAAATTCACGTACGCTCTCGTAACACCTCCGTTCATACCCAGGTACTCAGTACCGACATTACCTGGGGCGCTTAAAACTACTATTCATCTTCCAAAACAATGACTCGTAAAATACACAAACTCCTTGAAAAACAAAAATAAAGCAACTGCCAGACTTTTCAAGCGACAGAAATTGCAACAGACAGGCAGCACTATGAATAGACCGCGTTGCGAGAAGTGGACTTCACGTTTGATTGAATGTGAAAATTATACGGCCGGTCGCGGCGACGACGCGCCTGAGTGTGGAGTGCTCTTTATATTACCAAGTTTTCCCATAGGAATAGGCGGGAATCGCACTATGTTTGAATGTCAAATTAACATGTTTAAGAATACGTTTAGTTATTAATGTTGGTACATAAATACTGCGAATGTAAATTGTGAAACAATTGTGAATGTTTAACGCTTTGTTATGTCAACGTGACAAATGGTCGTCTGGGCTGGCAAGACTACCTGTATTTATTCACATAACGCAATAGAAAGATATTGGCAATACATACAGTAAATAAATAAGAGGCAATCATTCAGTAGATAGGCACTACAATTTGTCAATGACTTGCCACAGTAGTAAATTGATAAATTATTGCTAGAGACCACACGTGAGCATGTGGTTCCGTATCTGTCAATTTGATAAAACTGGAATGGTTTCAAAAGCAGTTGTTTTAGCGGAAAAACAATATCAGTAGTGGGAGTACTGCCAGTAAAGCAAACCCACCATTGATCGCTCTAGAATACGGAAAACCCTAACCTTAATGAATTGCCTCTTACCATCAAACATTTTTTTTTAGTTTTACAACTAAGAGACGAGTCAAAATACTCGTAACATTTGAATATCGACACCAATGATGATGGAAAAGCCAAAAATGTATCAGATTGTCATAAACTACCGATGACATTAATTTTATTAATTTAATTGTGGAATCTGTCCTTACGCTAACAAATCAATACAAAACGCCCGTTTGAGATGAACAGTAAAAATAGCAGACACATTCTGCCTATTCACACAACCTGTACGACGAAGATGGGTCCTTAGAGACTGATCCAATCTTGGACCAATGCTCTTGACCACTATAAGTTTCGAAAAGAAACAAAAAGCTTCGTTAAATTACTAAAGACATTAAAGCCAGCTACCTTATCCTTGCCAATTCAACCTCAAACGAACCACCTAATCCCCCCACAACTCCTACAGCAGCCACCACAACCTGTAACTGGAAACTAAGGAATAAACACAACGCGGCTGTTACAATAAACGGCCGATGTCTCGGTTTATGTTCGATGTTAAATCCGTTGATTTTAACTGCAGTTTTATGGACTACTCGTGTTGATTCGGCGTCGAGTTACATCGGTTGCCGCACACTGGGTGATTATTGAGTTTCTTGGATTTTTAAAGCGTTGTTTTCTGAGGAGGTGTATTTAGATTTTGATGTGGGCCAATGCTACGAGACTGAAACTGGTTTTATTCTTATAATAGCTGTGACAGACACTGTGCGACATCATCACATCCGAGTCATGGATGTTTATAATATGTATAATAAGTATGTATTTTCAAACAAAAAGTATTTAGTACATGTAGTATATCAACTATCGACACAAACTTTGCTTAGTGTGGCACTAGATGGCGCTGTGTGTATTTTTATTATCTGTAAGTTCACTTTTACACGTGAAAAATTGCTTTTATTTTATTAAAACTACTATACGTGGTCAGTATGACAATTTCCTTTCCGACCACTCTGCGAAGAAACAGTGTAATAATCTCAGAGGCCTTTTGAATCCCAGTTAATATCTTGGTCAGATCATAAATGTGGAATATGCAGTTTCCAATAATTACCTATTAAAGAAGTCTCTCCGACACACAGTGCGGATGCGGTGCTTCCGACTAGATGATGGCCCACTTGCTGGAGTATCCTAAATGTCGCTCCACTTGCACTTTAACCAGGCCACATTGTGGCTCCAAAAATGTTTAATAAGTCGTACCAAAAAACACAAAGAGAAGAAGAAGACTGAGAAATATTTTATGAATTCTCGCAGTCCTTTTCTAGACACAGGCCTACCCAAAGCTGCGCCAAAATTCATGCATTCAACATCCAGTCCACCCCGAGATTAACCCAGCTTTGATAGCTCACGAGCAATTCTCCTAATTCCAGTACCAAAACCATGAAGATAATTAGCGAGCAGCTGAAACAATCACTCCGTGTGTACCCAAATCAGTCGCTAACAATAAACCTCGCGACCGGCGCAGGCGCAGGCGAGTTTTATCGCACACATAAACACGTCACTGACACAACACGTTAATTTATTTTATTGTCATTTAAAACTTTAATTTACGGATGTTTACTAATGTGTTTGACACGATGAGGGTCTGCCTGTCCTTGGTGCGTTAGTGCTAGCTTCGAGGAAGTCTAGGAATTTTAACTAGTTACTGTTGAATTTGTAGCTATTCACTGTAGTTAATTGTAGCGGTCTGACGTTTAGTTTTTGAGCGCAAGATTTAAAATGCAGTGCGATTTCAGCAACCCACATTGGTTTTTGAAGACAGTCTTAACAAGCGTAAAACTTTTGGCAAATTGAGATTCATTTTAAAATTATTCGATGCTATTCCTCATGGTAAAGTTTCTTGCATTCAATTAGGGCATAGACATTCACAAACAATTGTAAAAGTATCTTTACCGATTCATTATCACCTGCCTAGCCTTATTCCAACTATGTTGGGGTCGACTTCAGTCTTACTATCTGACCTCCACAACACAACACAGTACCTACTTGGCAATATGATACCCTTTTGCATTTTCGTACGTTTCCCAATTTATACCATTGATTAATCTTTTATCCTTCACAAGCCTTATCAAGACTCAAGCACTCAAAACAAGCATATAACAGACCACCATCACACATCACAAACTTCACACATAAAAACACGAGCATATCTCACGAATTAAATCCCCACCAAAATTCAAAGACGTAAAATTTCGCTTCAAACTGCACATTTAAAAGCAATAAAATCAAAGAGATCTCAGAAGTAATAAAGCGCTCAAGTACAGAAGATTGTGGACATAACATACATATCTTTATCGCCGGCGTCGCTCGTTCGTTACAGGCTGTAAAATATATTGCAGAAGAGCTCTTAACGCTAATTGACGCGACATCTAGGTTTGGTGTGAGGAAATTAAAGTGTTGCTGTAATTTGTTTGTTTTTGTTGTTGATTGGTTGGGAACGGCTGGAGCTTCTCAAAACTAGTTAAATATGAGCGATAATAATTCTAAACTTATAACTAACTTTTAAGGCGTGTCCTTTAGGAGGGGTTTCCATCGGCGTCGAGTCGACGTTGAAGTACCTAGGACTCGTCCTCGACAGCCGGTGGAACTTCGTGGAGCATTTCCGACGTTTGGCCCCCAGGCTGGAACGGACCGGGGCTGCCTTCAGGCGGCTCCTGCCCAACCTTGGGGGGCCAAACGCCTCCTGCCGCAGGCTCTACGCGGGGGTCGTGCGGCCCATGGCCCCTTACGGGGCCCCAGTGTGGGCGCGTTCTTTGAGGCGGCGAGCCGCCCACTATCTGAACGCGCCCCAGAAAGTGGTGGCCGTGAGAATGGTCCGTGGATACCGCACGATCGCCCGCGAGGCGGCGGGCCTGCTTGCCGGATTGCCGCCATGGGATCTGGAGGCGATAGTCCTCGCGCGCCTACACGAATGGCGCGCGGAGGCACTACGCCGGGGGGAAACTCCGCTGCCGCGGCAAATCGCCGTTCAGCGGACAGACCTCCGGCGCGATCTCATGGCGACATGGAGAGAGCGACTGTCGCAACCCCGTGCAGGGCACGCCACGATAGTGGCGGTAAGTCCCCTCTTTGAGGAGTGGCTTGAGAGGCGCCACGGCGCCCTCACCTTCCGCCTGACGCAGGTCCTCACCGGACACGGATGTTTCGGGAGGTACCTGCACCGAATCGGGCGGCAGGAAACGCCCGGGTGTTTCCACTGTGAGGATCGACCGGAGGACACGGTGGAGCACACGGTGGGCGCAAGTCTGCCCTGCGTGGGCGGAGCACCGCCGTGTCCTCGTAGCGGCGATCGGCAGCGGCGACCTCTCGCGTCCGGCCCTGGTTCAATCCATGGTCCGGAGCGAGACGGAATGGGAAGCCGTCACCTCTTTCTGCGAAGCAGTCATGCTGGCGAAGGAGGTGGCGGAACAAGAGAGGGAGAGAGCCTCTCTTCCCGGCCGCCGCGGGAGACGCACCGGGCGTCGGGGGCCACGTGGTGGCTACCGGCCACCGTAGATGCGGGCCTGTGGACGGTTAGCTATGGGCTAGCTAGCCGTCCGTCCGTCTAGTGACGACAGGCCGTGTCGACGGCGCGTTCGTGTTCCACGCGCGCCTCAAAGAGATGTCAGCAGTAGAGAGGGGCTCGCAAGGGCCGAAGCCTGCCGGGGTTGCGGGACTGTTCGAAAGAGATACCGCGGCCCCGGAACGTAAAGGGCGAGGAAGGAACATGGATGGGTTTTAGTCAGTACGAGTCTGACACTCCCTCCCGCTCCGCCCAGAGTGGGAGAAGTCATTTGATGATTTCCCATCCTAAAAAAAAAAAAAAAAAAAAAGGCGTGTCCTAGCACCAGTCATAAATGAGTGTAATAAACGCTACTAATTTTCCCATGTTTTTAATCTCCAAAAGTCTAGTCCTGTTATCTCAGAATTACGAAGAAAAATAATATCCAAGAACCAAACTGAAAATCGAAAATTTTGCATTTGAAAACAGAACTCGAACTTCGTTAAACAAAATTGAATCGTCGAAAATTATCTCACCCACCTTCCTACTAACTTCAAACTGTTCGGCGTCTGTTCCGAAACTCGTCGAATCCTATTCGATTAAAACTGCAAGATAACAATCATTATTACCAACTGTTACAAGACTCAAGTCCTATCTCCTAACGGGCCTATTACACAACGTTTCTCAACGGGCCGGATAATCAGACCGTTCCCATTCGGGCCGGGTCTTAGGGGCCCAATAATCGAGTGGGCAACTCGTCTGGCCTACGTTTTGTGAATTTTTACTGACAGACCTCCGTGACCAGTTGGTAGGTTGTCGATAGAGATTTGGTTCGATGTTTACCGTGGTACTATGAATATTGATTGCTTGCATCCTTGTTAGGATAGGAAAATTCGGCTTGAGTTAGCACAAGTTGTTGAATGTCGTGTTGGAAACCTCTAACAGTAAAAGGATATCTTTGTTTGGAATGTGGGTTGGAACGAGGAGTTTGTACGTTTCCAGCGTGGAAGTGGACAATCATAAAATGCTCGTCAAGAAGCTGGTTGATGGTTTAATGGACTTTCTGTAATCGAAGGTAATATCGATAAAGATTATGATGTTAGAAGAATAGCAGACCGGGACATTGGTCGTCAGTAAAATCTTTGTTTTATACCATAGTAACCCATCATTCGTTGCAACAGTATCACCACTGCTGCTAAGAAACAAAAATCATGATATTAAGCTGCTAGTCATGTGTGTCATGCATTTAATTCATTGATTTAATTTTATATCCACTAACAGGATACCGCGACTTCAATCAATGGTATATAGCGGTTGTTTCCGATGTCCCAAATAGCAGCACTACCTGCCCAAAATAACAATCAAAATAACATTAGCTAATTAACAAGCGGAGTTTTAAAACTACCCATATAATTTATAATTGTGGTCCTACGATTGTTTGCTGGTCATGAATACAAATGGCCGACCACCGGCCGTGGGTTGACACCGTGAATGCTAAGTACATGTTTTTTGCGTCACCTACAGCGATGTCGGTCCGTGATTGCAATTTATTTTCGTTTGCAACAGGGTTAGGTGGTCGATGCATTTTTACAACTCAATTATATTGAAGAGAATAAAGTCGAGACGAAGAACTCGGTATTTGAAGGCTTTTTCTAAGACCAATACAGAATATTTTCAGGAAGAAAATTTGAAAAATCTCAGTTCTCAGAAGTCTGACTTTCTAGTGAGCTATTCTCTTTTTCAATTAAGGAAAAATCATAACCCTTCTTTCCCATATCCAGGTAAAAAGTCAAAAGCCGGTTCTATTAGCCAGCTACCATAACGTAACAAAGTCGAGACAATTTAATTAATTTCCTTACGATACAAAAATGTACGTACGTTAATTATGACAGATTCGGCTCTTTCGTCATTCAAGGACCACACACAAATCATGATCATAACTGAGACCATAACAATTAAAGTCTTACTAACGACTCAAGTACTTTACGACACGTATGGCTGACAAACATTATTCGAAGATTTATGAGGAGCACGTGAAGATCACGGCATTAATACGACTGACATTAGATGGATTGACGTTTTGAGTATAAGGAAGGTCGAAGAAGCGAATGATGGACTGTGGGAATGATCATATGGATAGAAAGGACGTAACTCATGAGATGACGACTAATAGAGGAGTATGGAAGAAGAAGATATGTTGAGCTGACATGACAGCACAACTTTATGGTATTTCTTGGTACTTGACTACTTGAAAAAATCTTGCACACTGTGTTACATCTTGGCAATGTAAAAGACATTGCCAAGATGTTGTGAAATTATACACAAGAGCTAACAATTTCTCTCCAAAGAATGGTAGTGTCACAAGACCAGAATACTAGGGAAGGGGTATTAAAAGAATGATCTTAGCAACCTAGTCATGGTACACTCAAGATAAGAAGAATAAAGGATCATTAGCTGAATATAAAATCACAGAGACAATACTGATGTGTACATATTATGTACTGATGTGAACATGTTCATAGTAATAATTATAATGCAGTTGAATACTTTATTTCTACAACTACTGTCAAGTTCCTTCAAGAAAACTTAAACTGTGCCTAGACAACTATGTATCAGCGGTAACTATTACAGAAGAATTAAGATTGTATTGGATTACCAAAAAGTTTAAGATGTCAATTATATTGGAAGACGTAGTGGAAAATGAAAGCTTTTTGAAGCGATTGTCATCTTGGATCTCTAGACGTAACATTTGCATACCTAAACATGTTTATGAGAGTCTTCCTGATAGTTTGATAACACAATTTCCCGGATTCTCTGGAAGCACAACCTTAATCCCTGCACTACCATACTCATTGAAGACCACACACGAACGGAAGAGATACCAATCTTAGACCTGCGGCGGCTCCAGGGACCTCATTGTGGGAACTACGTGCTGATAATCCACGATCGTGTATGAAAATTATGAATGAGATTGATGAAGATAACATTCTTTGGTTTATTATGTTCACGTTCGTCATAACAAACAGTTAACGTGGATGTGGTGTGTGGAGGTAAGAATATAAGGATCTGATTAATTTAGTTTTTATTTCCAAACTTTTTACATATTTTGCTTATGCTTCAATGCACAATGTAGTCAGCCTGTAATGCTCCTGTCATTGCTGGGACACAGTTTCATTTCACGTTTGTTCCGATAGAATATGGCCTAGCGTTCCTTATGGCAAAACCACTATTAAAGTTTAAAGTAGTGTTTTGTTCCTAAGATATGCTTTCTAATGTCTTGTGACCATGAACGTCTTTTGAGAATATTCCATTTTATAGTAAGTTCACACAGATTTTTTTTAGATGCTGGTGATGCGTTTGCTACTCAAGTTCAGATTTATGATACTACACAAGTAGGCCCTGCCAATCCACCAGACAAGACAAATGCTAGCCTCCAACGCCCACAGAAAACCATAGGGTGGTCCACATCATACGGAGTGCAAATCAAAAACATTCACAATATGATAGCATACGCTCCGTAGCATAAATCACGGGTAAAACAATGGGTACAGATACCGCCGATGCTATAAAGATGGCAGATAAAGTGATCGCCCGCCCCCTACCGGCGGTCGCTGCCATCAATCATTATAATAGATGTGGTGTATCCTGCTAGGAAGGCAAAGGATTGGTTGGTGTTCATTGAGGAGTTTGTTGTTCTTTGTTAATGTGGAGTGCCGATGTGTTAATGTTAGTAAAAGAGTAAAAGGACCATTTGTAATATTAGGGTTTTCACGAGCTTTAACAGTTGCAACGTGATGTAAGAAAACTATTTAAAATTACGGTTGGTATACCTCAAGCAACGTATTTACCATCGTGTAATTTATATCATTGGCTACGTCAGTATAGACAATGATGATGACAATAACCATATTTTAATTGATATTAGTAATCAGTCAATCATCTGTAATGATAGTGGCCAGGTCAGTAACAATAAAGTTGGATGAAGATATTTCATTGATGGGAATAATTCATCAGATATCCGGTATGGTAAGAAGTTATTTAAGTAATCAATAGAATTCGTTGCACATACTTATATGAATATAAATGATTGATTGATTGATAAAAAAACCAAATTCTGGTAGAACTCCTACTCCCCTCCCTTTTTTAGTAGTCGCAGTTAGTAACATTATTAGTTCTAAAAAGATTTATCCATCTCAAGCCATCAATGGACTTAATCCAACGCAATCTCTCCATAATAAAACCTATATTACCTTAAATCTCTTGGAGAGTAAGATACCGTCAAATAAACCAAATAGCAGGTCTTATCTCAGACTAACTACAGGTCTGGTTGCAACTGCATCACGTTTTTCATCCTATTCAGTTGAGATAGATAGTTTTATCCCGACCTGCCTGAGGGCGTGGACGGAGATCGTCACTTCGTGAACAATTTAGATTGGGATTTGAGACGGTGATTTTCGTGTTGGAGTTACAAGATCAGAAGTTGTAATGGAGTTAGAACTTTATGTTTTTTTTTATTTATACTTGAAGTTGGAGTACTGATGAAATTTAAAAAAATGTTGAACATTTGTCGCTCCATGTAAAATACTGGTATTCAGCTGCATCCGGTTAGACTGGAAGCCGACCCCAACATAGTTGGCAAAAGGCTAGACAGATGATGATGATTTACCATTCTTAGACAAAGATAAGGAATAACAACGAATTCACAAAGTAATATCTTGTCCCCAAAGACTTGTAAATCAGGTACCTAAAAATTAATTCAATTTATGATGAAGGTACATACTGATACATTGTAAACATACTCTGATAGATCGCTGCGACATTTAGGATCTTAATCATTATTATAGTACAGATGGCAACACACAAGTACCCATTGCTGCCTTGTTGTAGTGGTGTTTTCCATAAGAAAATTTTCAGTAACGATCCGGAGTCTAGATTTGGAAAGACGTGTGGACATCCTGTTTTTACGCCTCTGCTTAACTCTTCGAAGATTAGTCTAGATTTGGTAAAACGTGTGGATATACTATCGGTGCACCTCTGCTTAACACTTCGGAGATAACAGGCGTTATGCTATGAGAAGGTCATTCAACTCATGATGAAGGGAGTACGTAAAAGTAAACTGTCGTCTTCCCCTTCATCAATCAGCATATACTTTTAACAATATAAAACTGTCAATCAAACACAATAGGAAACGGAACTCGCCATTTTTAAACCGGCAACATCACACAGCGCAAACTAAGTGTCACATTAAAGTCTGAAACAAATACAATCCGATTCAATTTAGCATATCTGTGGTCAAAGGCGCCGCACCCTCTCTCCCGAGCAGCTGACCCCAGGATCAAAGGATCGGTGGTCAATGAAATGATTGTGGTCTTTTTAGTCGCAGACGTAACAAGTGTGATTTTTATTAAACTTTGAGGAGGATGTTTTCGTACTTCGTTTGTTTTTTTTTTAAGGTCCAGTTAAAAATGGTACTGTTATTGAATACGACTAAATGGTTTTTATGGTGTGGTTAGAAACATGGTGATAGATATTATATTTTCTACTTGAAGACCCGAATGGCGCAGGCAGTAGTGAAGCTGCCTTACGTTCTTTGGGGCCAGGGTTTGAATCCCGGTAGGAGCAAATGTCTGTGTGATGAGCATGGACTGTTTATTTATTTATTTATTTTTATTTATTTATAT
Organism: Xestia ashworthii; assembly: GCA_950022955.1. Lineage (NCBI taxonomy): Eukaryota > Metazoa > Arthropoda > Insecta > Lepidoptera > Noctuidae > Xestia > Xestia ashworthii. Next base: position 2,101,829 of record OX465557.1, read on the forward strand.
GGCACTTATAAAGATAGATCACAAATTTTCGGTATAGTGAATTTGTCACTTACAGAAGTGCACAGCACTCACAGAATATTAAAAGGGCAAGTAATATTACAGACATTGCATAATTTGTCACAGTAGAAAGATAATCCTATCTTAACCCCCCCCCCCCTAATTATCATTTATGAAGATCAAGTGAGGGTAGTTGAATAAACGCCTTCGCTTTGCTGTCGCGGTACCTCCAATACTTCAGTCTCCCCGCGACCATCGCTGGTGCAATCCGGTCGAAACGTCGGGCTTAAATTAAAGGTAAAGTTCGCGATAAATACCCGTTTTATAGTTGTATTTATTTTTCTTGTTTCTCTGTATTTTTTTTTAATTTCATGTTCCATCAGTCGATAAAGTCTGATTATTGCAGTCCACTGTTGGATATCAGCTACTCCCAAGCTGCACTCGAAAGACTTCAGATCAGCTGAACTTGTCATATAGCTCCTAAAATCTCACGGTCCTTAGAGGTGACTAAATCCTTGCAGAAGATAAAAAAAAAAATAGATAACACCCTTATACAAGACCCCGCTGACCCTATGATCTATGGCTCATCGCTCCGGGTCGGATATCGATGACCCCAGATTATTGGAACGTTTCGGATACAAATCACTTAATAAGTCTTATCAGTAGTTTGAGCTGTAATATCTTTCATCTGCTTTTGATTTACAGACTTATTGCATAATTATCACCTCTGTCTAATCTTGCGGGGACTACAGACATTGTTCTGATGTTAAGGGGACTACAGGAGCTAAATTAGCAACTCTGTTTTTGGTGGTTCAAACTTCGTTTAAAATACTGTTGGAATAAAGTTCTAATCAGCTTGCACTTAGTTTATTAGAATAGAATAGAATTTCTCTTTATTCGAGTATCCACGACTCAAAAGCTGTTAGTAAAACTTACGACTATGTTAGTAAGCACTGATAAAAACACAACAAATAAAGGTGGATCACTGCTGCGACAACCCATGAGTAATTGCACAGCAGCGACCCACATAAACAGAGTCCAGGCGACTGGCAATCATGCTTAACATACTGTTGGTGCTGCCCCACACCCTGCGCACCAGGGAAGCGCACCTTTTACGCATTGTTGCGTAAAAACAATCAACGTGCGCACCAGCAAACATCCCCGACGCACTACAGAAGCGGGGCAGCCCCATCAGCATCCTAAACGCATTATTATACTGAACGCGGAGAGCACTGTACGATTTTTGCGTACACCTAACCCACTGGCTGCACGTGTAAAAAGAAGTACAGTACGCTCGAAAGAGCGTGATCTTGACTGGAAGTGAGCATCGTGCAAACCTCCGAGCCAACATGTTCGCTCTAGCCGACAATGCCCTCCGCTCACGTTCAACGACATCATCGTCTTTAAGGTCAGGGGTCAATATATGACCAAGGTATTTAAAATTCTGTGTCTCTGTAAAGGTGTGCCCTTTTACCCCCAACCTTAAAGACCATGACCACAGACTTTTTGCAATTATACGCCAAACCATGTACTTTGGCGTACGCCTCACACTGGGTAACCAATTTTCTCAAGCCACAGACTGACGCACTCAGCAGCACCATGTCGTCAGCATAACTGATATTATTGACACAGATACCGTTTACGTAGCATTCAACCCTGGTACTGCTAAGCTCGGCAATCAGTCCGTTCACATAAAGGTTGAAGAGCGTTGGTGAGCTCAACCCCCCCCCGGCCTCACCGTGGGGTGGGGCGGGTTGGAGTATGGACTCCAACCCGCACGGACGGGAAAACGCCCCAGCCCATCGCACAGTGTTGATCTGGTTTCCATACCAAAACTTTAAAATGTTAATGAGTTCCAGTGGCAAATCAGCCCGCTCTAATTTACTCCATAACACATCATAGAAAACCAGATCAAAAGCCTTAGACAGGTCCAGGAAGCAGGCGTAAATCGGCGTCTCACGCTGCGTGTAGTAAGTGACAGCATGCTTAAGACACAAGACTGCACTCTCGGTTGACAACCCAGCTCTGAATCCGAACTGGTTATCGTGCAAAGTTACACTTTTATTTAATTGCGTATTAAGCATGCAGTGAATCATATACTTTCAGGTATTATAAATCTCGCTTTTAGCTCCCGTAGTCACCTTAATGAAGTGACTGGTTTTGAAGATATTATTCTCAGAATTAATAGGAATGATGTGAAGAAACATCTGATTCGGTCCTGGTTTCGATTCCCGGGTAGAGCATATTGTTATTGGATTTTTCAGTAGGAACCACGTAGTCTGGATTTGTGACCAGTTGATGGCAATTGGGACCGGTTGAAGGCAATTGGCTCGCCACCTTCGAGTCGTAAGGTCTTTGCGCTGAAGTAAAAAGTTGTAGCACAGCATTATCAGCCTATAATGTCACCACTGCTGGGACACAGGCCTCTTCTGTTCTATAGCGTAATAAAATTATATTAAAAACATATGTCCTGTCTTTGACGATGCACAGTCAGATTCTCATAACTTCATCGTCCATCAATAATACTTATCATCAACAATGGACGAACTACACGTCAGCGTTTAGATATTGATTTATTCACATGAAATAGTTATTACGGAGATATCAAAGCAATACAATTATTCGATCGATGGTCGTTTACTAGGAAATAATAATACCGTAGAATTGAAAGCGTTTAGTAGAGAAGCACTTACTAGAGCAATTACTAAACTGCTTTGATAGTCCATTTTGTATTTTTGATGACTTCTATTTGTAGAAGTCAATCAATCTTCAAATGGTATAAAACTAGTGATCCTCGTCTACATTGTACGATGTTTCCTACTTGAAAAGTTGTCGAGTTTTCCTTTATTCATAATTATCTTTCTGCCCTTGCCCCATTCTATTTTACTTCTTCAACATTTGTCATCTCTCAACATTCGACAAGATTTCTTTTTTTTATACAAATTGTAGGTATACATATTTTGCCATTTTAAAATTAATGTCATAGACACATAAAACAGAATGATGTGTTTAAATGATGATGAAAACAGCATCGAAAATCGAAATCCGTTACGTACCTTGTTTAAATAAACAAAGCATTTTATAAAACATATAAAAACGGGTTAAAAATTTATCGCGAATTTACCTTTAATTTAAGCCCGACGTTTCGACCGGATTGCACCAGCCGTGGTCGCGGGGAGACTGAAGTGTGTTTTATGATGTGTTCTGATCGTGAAAGTTTAAAAAAGACAACAAAGCATTTTTACAGCGACTTTTAGATTAGATTTGTAGAAGTCTATCTTATTTTACATTGAACCAAAAGACCAAAAAGCACCTCCACAAAATTAGGTCGATAGATTGCATTACGATTACCTTTAAAATCTATATTTCCAAGATCCTTAAATCTGACATAAAACCAATAATTTTGAAAATCTTAATTTCAATACTTAAGATAACGATGATTCACAACAAAAATTACAAAGAACATCTCTTAAAAATAATGACGACCGATATAATATGCACGGTAGTGAAACATGTAATTTGGACCAATTTGGCTCCGCCCAATTATGTAATTATGTACACGAAAGATGTATTTTGGATGTACTTAACGTTATCGAAAACATGTGATTATTTATGTAATTTTTGGGGCTGATGATTAATTTTGTTTTAATATTAAAATATGTTTTACTGTCACTTTTCACTCAGCGTAGTGTGGTTTAATTGTAAATGGTGTTTAAAATAGGATGTTACTGTTCATTAAAATAAAAAGCCAAAAAAAGAAACTCATGTAAATATACCTCATACTTCATTTATAGAGGAGATAGTGTTCTTTATTTATTTAGGATCTGATTAATCGGGTTTAATACTTAGTGGATACAGTTTGGCTTAGCTTTCCTGCATTTTATAGCCTTTTCTTGTATCTTGCCATCAAATGCCTGCCTTTCAATTTTTTCATGATTTTGTCCTTTACAAGAAAAACATTCCCAAACAAGTTCATCTTCATTTCCATGTACAGTTTTCTCACTTATTGTTGAATACATTTCACATCGCTGTATAATTCACTGACATTCTCATTATCATTTTGAACCCATTTACCAACCCTGCTATTAACGTCATCATTCATCCACAGTATCACGCAATTTCCGCCCTTTTGTTTCTGGTAACAAAAGACAAATTACCGCAGCAATGAAAGGTAGTACTGCAAATATAAGGGATGGTACCCACCGTGGCTGTAAAGTGGCTAGGAAAGGAGCTAACATGGCTCCTATTTTTGAACTAGATGAGCTTAGGGAGAAACCCATGTTTCTAATTGATGTTGGGTATAGTTCAATTACGTATAAGTAAACGGCGCAAAAGTTTACAAAGGCAGCCAGTACTCCAATGATGCCGAATAGGCTTGAAACCCAGGTCCCGCTTTGTAGAAAGAGTAGTATGATCATCATCACACCGGTGGTGATGAAGGAGCCCATCGTTGCTACTTTCCTTCCGTATACTTTTGCGATGACTGTCGTTAAAGGTGACATTGGTATCTGGAATGAAACAGTAGTTTTTAAGCCTATTCATTACAACCAAACAAACAAAGTTTTCCTCTTTATAATATTAGTGTAGATTAGGACTTAGCAGTTAGCACTCCGTGATTGCTGACTGCCCCGTAGAAAGAAGGCGTCAGTTCATATTTAAAATGTATGTTACTCAGAGTACCGTATATTTAAAAAAACATACTTTTAAACACTAAAAGTCCTCCAATCCATTTATTCCTATAAACCGGTACCAACATTTAAACTGACCTGTATAACTCCGGTTACAGCCACAACGATGAACACATTCGAGCCGATCTCCGTGTTGTATTGATTGATACCGTAATAGCACGCCCCCGTCACAAACCACACGATGCATGATGACATCGTTATCATAGTCAGTTGCTTTGTCTTCAATAGATCCATGTAGTTCGAGTTCTGAGGTTCGTTCTCTTTTAGTTTTAGCTCTTGGAGAGCTTTCTCGACGTTGTCCTTTATGTTAGCGGTACTACGGTTGTTACTGAAAAAGTTATAAGTAACATAATATCTTGCTATAACGTCTGTAATCCCCGAATGGTCAGGCGGAGGAGCACCCACATTTCGCTAGTTATATTTAAATTCTATGTAATAAAGGTCTATCTTATAGCCATTAACCGGGCAAATCCAGACTTTGTGGCTACTGCAGAAATTCCTGATGAGAAAATCCAATAACACTTTGCCCGAACTGGGAATCGAACCCAGGAGCTCATGCTCCGCAGTCGCGCCTGCAACCGCTAGACCAGCGAGGCAATCAAAAAAGTTATAAATACCAATTCACAAAGTTTTGCTTGACGGAGCACCTTTAAAGGTAGCTTATCAGACTAAATGTGGACAGTGGAGGACAGGGCGCTGTTTGAGAGAGACCTTTGTCCGCTAGTGGACTTTAATTAGGTAGGGTTGATAATAGGATATGTGTGTAACACACACACACACATATCCTATTATCAGTCTACATTTAGTTTTAAATAAATAGTTTCATTTCAGTGCTTTCAATCCTTTTACCATTATTAAAAGGCAAACATTAAAACTGCTCAATATAGAAATTTCTATTAATACCTCACTAATTAATACCTCAACTCACAATTTAGCAGCTTTAGTCATTAGCGCAACGGCATCCTCTGCTTTACCATTCGCCACCAACCATCTCGGCGTCTCCGGCAAAAAATATAACAACACCGATATACACACAGAAATACCACCAATTTCCAAAAGATATACTCTCCAAGTACTGGCTAAATATGCAAGACCTGGAAGTGTCGCCATGGCTACAGAATCAGGAAATAATGATAAAGTACCAGCTAATTCTCTGTACTGTGGTCCTACCAGCTCCATAGTAAATACAGCAGTTATAGCCATGATACCGCCACTAGCGAAGCCTACAAAGAACCTTAAAGCAGTAAAGGTCCAGTAGTTAGGAGCAAATGCTGTACCAATCATGAATATGACGACTATTGAAGATGATAGGATCATGCCTTTTCTGCGGCCGAATCTGAAAATAGAAAGAGACAAATTAAAACCAATCAGTTTTACCAAGGGTATCCTATTAACTAGTACTAGCTATTAGGTTGTGAAAGTTAGATAGGCAGTCACTACATGTAAAATACTAGTATAACGCTAAAAGGCCTATCCCGATGATGAAACGTTACCAAGACAAATATGTTGTTACAATTCAATTTGATCATTTTAATCAAACAACATGAGTAGAATTTGTTGTTAGACTACGACCTCATGCTCTATTTGCCTTTGCCGATATGAATGACGTAGATAAAATTAGGAAAAAGAAATGAGAACTTCAATTTTATTCCTACCTGTCAGAAATCCATCCAAAAATAGTAATACCAATGACCAATCCAAACATAAGAATCATTTGTGTGAAGCTTGCCATCCATGCTCTATCGCAAATTAAGTCAAAATCCGATATCAAAGTATTTTCAAAAACATTATTACTGTACTCGTATTCTAAACAGTCTTCATAACATGTTGAATTTTCAATTATAATTGTGGTGTTGTCTTGTAATCTTTTACAAGCAAATTCTGTTGCTGGCGTTAGGAATAATATTGAGAGAATATTCCACATAGCTATCACTCTGCCCAAATATGTAACTGTAACTGCTATAGCTTGCCAGCTTCCAAAAGCACCCATGGATTTGACCACATAATCATCTTCAATATCTTCCTGTTCATGCTGTTCTTCATGTTTCCCTCCAACATTATATCTGTCACGACAGATATTAAACTTCATAGTGTCACCAACCTCCTTGGCACTGCAAATAACATTGAATCATTGTACTACATCATAAAAATATTTTGACATTGTAATAATAAAATTAGGTTGCCACACTTTATTATTATGATCACGACTTGGCTATTTGTCATACTATGCTAAGTCGTAAAAATTAATACGCTTTGGCATTATGATGCCAAGTCATATTTGCCTTGGGATTAAATGGACGTTTTTGCGTCTCAAAGCACCATCATTAAGATGGCAAATATTTGGCTGTAACGTTACTTTTAATACGCTATTAAGATGTTTATTACTCTAATTTATTGTGTGCATTTCAGGCATTGCAGTCTTGATATCGTGTACGATTAAACAGTAAAAGTAATAAGAAGTACATAACATTGGAAACCCTGTTACAGAAACACCGGTAGCTAAAACTTATCCTATGAGTGTTTTATTGCATCAACAAACAAAATTAAGTTCTTTGAAACTATTATCTTTTTAGTATCTACGAACGTGACTTTTCCTCAGCTTCTAATGCCGATGCAGTGCAAATACCCTTTCCGTGTCCAATGACATATCATTTGACCACTGCGACCGTTTAACCATAGTGTCTCCTTCGCTGAGAGTGAAATTGTTAGTATTTCTAGTTCTTATTGTATATTAGCTAATAACTAGAATTGCTGTCGGTATCTGGATCTAAACTAAATATCTCGTTTTTTCATCCAAATAACATTTCTGAAGCAACACAACCTTTATGCTATCTACAAACAAAGAACTACCAACACCTACCCATCCCAAGATTGGATACCCGATAGCCCTTTAAAAATAAGTCTTCAGAATTCATACGAGGCATAAAACGTTCCTCGTTAACTTAAACATGTTGGAGGCATATATAATAACACATCGGTGGCTGCTAGCCTGTAATTTGAGGCACTTTCGAGTCACTCAATCACGTAAACGTCGAGTGAAGCCGTTACTTAAAACCCGACACTCGAAACGTTATATAATTCCATGTAATTGTGTTGAAAACTTTTTGAAAACAAAAGTGTATTGTGACGAAATGGTAGTGGTATGTAATTTTGTCGCAAGGGGTGATTGAATTCTGTGCGCTAGGTTGTGTCAATTTAAAAGTAATGTGTGTGAAATTAGAGGACGCTAAGTGCGGTGGTCGGTTCCTTTTTAGCTTTTTCTGTTTTTTGTACTTCATTTGTTTTGTTTTGAGGGTAATTTGTTTCAGCTGTTTGTCGTTTGCAAGCTGTTACTTTCGTGTTATGTAAATACCACTTTCCATATTTGAACAACGCACTCTTTTAAAAACTGCTCAAATGAAGCTACTTAAAAGATATGAAATATCGGTAAACACAAGCCCATAGAAATTGAAAACAATTCTGTCTTAAGTCTAGGTTGTAAAATTCTAGCTCTTATGTCCTAACAAGCCAGACCTCAACAACCTGACGAACGTAAATTCTGAACCATCCATCTAAGCAAATACCTTTCACGTAATAACTAGCCCTCTTTCCGTGTTACGAAACCATCCAAAAGACTGACCACACAAACGTAAGCCCCCTTCATCATCAGCTGTAATGCTGGCAGACCTTTCAGTCTAACTAATGGTTATCGCGTATAATGTGCAGCCTCTAACCGCAGTACTCGACGCGAGATGACTAATCGTAGTAACTTGGTAGAGGTGGGAAGAATGGATCGAGTTTGTAGAAGTTAACATGTAGTTACGGATTTTTAAAGATAAGTTCAAAGTAGAGATCCTAATCATCATCATCACCATCATTTCAGCCGAAAGACGTCCACTGCTGGACATAGGCCTCCCCCAAGTGTCGCCACATTGACCGGTCCCTCGCGACTCGCATCCACCGGATTCCCGCAACCTTCACCAGGTCATCGGTCCACCTAGTGGGAGGTCTTCCAACGCATCGTCTTCCGGTTCGCGGTCGCCACTCCAGAACTTTTCGGCCCCAACGGCCATCCGTTCTGCGAGCAATGTGCCCTGCCCACTGCCACTTAAGTTTAGCAATTCTTCGGGCTACGTCGGTGACCTTGGTTCTCTTGCGGATGTCTTCATTTCTGATTCGATCACGCAAGAAAACTCCGAGCATAGCCCTCTCCATTGTCCTTTGGGTGACTTTAAGCCTTTTGATAAGGCCCATTGTGAGCGACCACGTTTCGGTCCCGTATGTAATCACTGGCAACACACACTGGTCATAGACTTTCGTCTTGAGACACTGCGGTAAGTTGGACGAGAAGATACCGCGCAGTTTCCCGAACGCTGCCCAGCCGAGCCGGATTCGACGATTGACCTCTTTCTCGAAATTAGACCTACCCAACTGGACCGTTTGTCCTAGGTCCTAGGAGATCCTAATACAAGCACTAAAATTTGTTTGCTGATAAGGTGATCCCCAAGCCATGTGTGTAAATGAACTTGATACCTACTAGCCCTTTATACAATGCAATGTTGAAATGATCTTATGATGATTTTGGCTTCGAGACAAAAAAATAATAAAAAGAACAAGAGGCTGAAATATATCAGCTATAAACTTGACAGCTAGTGAATGTGTTAGTGAGACTGGCCGCCTAGAAAAAAGTAGACAGACTTAAAGGATTACCACTCACAGAAGACTAGAATTTTCTTCACGGACTGAATATTCCTAGCAAACTAAAGCAGGTGTACTGGAACAAACAAATGAAGAACGTAATGGAAAAGAAACAGCACCAATTGGAAGTGGATCAAAGTGGAAGTCATAGGAAATAGTGTTAATATGGTGCATTTTGGGAGAAGCCTATGTCCAGCAGTAGACAGCAATAAGGTAATAGGTAATTCCTCAAATCGATCAATAAAATCGATACTTCCCAACAACCTGAGCCACCTCTACAACCCAGTCACTTACAGCCACAGATTTATAGCCCCCTGGAGCCCCAGTCACCGGTCATTACCGTGATCCGACGCGCCGTCACGTCACTCCGTAATATCGGGCCGTGGCAAATTGATGGGAATGCCTCCGATTTGCTTTACCCGTAAAGTGGACTGTTTGCCCGCAAACTGCTCGTTATCTTACGGCACTCATTTTGGTCGATGCTTTTGGAATTTGATCGTGGGTTGGTCTGATTATAGTGTTCTTTTTGTGGTCTAACGGTTGGTTGTTGTAAATTTAGTCGAAAATAGAGGTTAGCCACATTCAAAAATTGAAAGAATGAAGGGACTACAATCCTACAAAAGAGCTCATTTTAATGATAAATCTAGAACTTAACTCGATTACCATAAGCTGAGTGTCAATATTCCATGGCAATTTTCACTGAGATCACATACTGGTGTTGGCTCATAAAGCTGTTTAGAGACGCTGATCGCGTTCAGTTTTATTTGCCGAATTCTTCTTCTTCACACTTTGGCCACCCAATGGTCTTTGGTCTCTTCCAAAACTCTTCATTTTTTCGATCGATTTCGGGCTGCCCAAATAAATCGATCCCCTAAGTATCCCTTAGTAAAACTAAGATGCTCCAAATAAAAATAAGATCTCAATCAGCGCAAAAATAACACCAGATTATGCACTAAGAACGATAAAGAAGAAGAAAGCACAAAAATGACTCAAGATAAAAATCTACATAATTACTAACTGCCAATCAATAACATCCCTAATTAAAATTCCCATACAAAGTTCAAATCTGCAATTGAATAGACGCATTCACATTCATCTCTGTGAGCGATTTTTTTAATTTACTCGTTGAAGTGGCGAAGCAAACGGCGAGAATTCTTCGTCTCGTCCGCCGTAAATATTTCAGAGAAGAGTTTTTAATCAGTCGTCAAGCGATTTACAAATTAAACAGGGGCCGTGTTATGAAGAAATATCGCAAGCTGTGAGTGTGCGTTTCCATTAATTGTAGATTTATTGTCTGAATACAATTTCATGGCGATAAAACCCATATAGAAATAACACAACGAAAATCACGGCGCATCCAGTACACTTCGGGCAGTCAGCTCGAATTTAACATCACTGGTTTTGTTAATTCGGAATAAGTATTCGTTAGAATCGAACGCGACTGGCACGGGACCGGTCAATGTGGCGACCCGATTGGCGTAATGGTGGTGACGCTGCCTTACGTTCTTAGGGTCCTGGGTTCGAATCCCGGTAGGAACAAATGTTTGTGTGATGAGCACGGACATTTGTTTCCGAGTCATGGATGTTTATATGTATAATAAGTATGTATTTACAAACAAAAAGTATATATGTAGTTTATCAACTATCTAGTGTCCACGACACAAGCTTTGCTTAGTGTGGCACTAGGTGGCGCTGTGTGATAATGTCCAGCGATATTTATTTATTTATTTTATTTTTACTTGGGGGAGGCCTATGTCCAGTAGTAGACTACCTTGTAAACTACCTTAAGTAGTAGACTGTCCTTCGGCTGAGATGATGATGATGATGATTAGTGTTAGAATATCCAAGCTAGAACTTGGTTCGAAAAAGCCACTATGATATCTAGACTATTATCGGAAAGTCCGATGTCTTAAGATTAATCAATACTATACCTACCAGGTAACAGAACTTAGGAAAAACAAACTCACAAAAATTATTCAGAATCTCGTACCGCAGAAACAGTGTAAACGAACGCGAAATAAGAAATATCGCCGTCGGAGGATCCCCGCAAAAAGCTCGCAAATTTCGTCATCAATTATCATTATTAGGGAGCGAAGCAACGGAGACGGCGGTAATTGAGTTTTATAAATGGTGGCGGCTGGCGTCGACGTGACTGTCATAAATAGTCACGTGACGTGTCGCGCGACCCTGAACGTTGGGAGCTCGATATTTGAATAAGAGTTTTCTTTCTTACTCTTTTTCGGATTCGATTATATTGTTTATCGTGGCTGAATAATATCAGCCGCTCGGTTTAATATTTAGATTAAGCCGTGCTTGCCTAGGTTAGTCTATGGATGGGTGACCACCCTTTACATACCGAGCTTCCTCCGTGCCTCGGAAAACAAGTTAAGCTGTTGGTCCCGGTTGTCATCTATTCATCTTTGACATTGATTTGATCTTGGTCATAGACCCCAGTTACAACCAGTTTTACCAAGAAGTATCATATTACGTCGCTCCATGTAAAATACAGGAAATCAGCTGCATCCGGTTAGACTGGAAATCGACTCCAACATATGATAGGTGAGAAAAGGCTAGGCAGATGATGATGAACGTTTAAAACTTCAGTCGAACTGGTTCGAACAAACTACGAACTGGTACGAAAAAACTACGAACTGGTACGAACAAACTACGAACTGGTACGAAAAAACTACGAACTGGTACGAACAAACTACGGATGCCGGACGCAACCGGATAATAACAGACTGACAGATAATGTAATGAACTACTTTCCTCCTTTACGTCTTTGTGCGTGTACAAGACAGACACACATGGATGGGACACATTGATATCAGAGTCATGATAACTCAAAGGTTAATAATCCACGACTGAAGTATTGGCAGGAAAGAAAAGATGGGGAGGCAGGAGAATCGAGGTAAGCGACACAGACCGAAGAAATGCTAAACTAAAGTGGCAGTCGGCAGAGCACATCTCTCGCTGAAAGAATGGCCGATATAGATAAATGGTTGAGTGGCGTAATAGTGGAAGACCTCCCACGAGATGGACTGCCGACCAGGACCGGCCAACTTGCCGGACGATTTCAAAATAATACTGATGATTATGAAGCAGTACTTGGTATAGACTGTAGCTACGCATCGCCCTCAGACTCGTTTGTATTATGAGTGACAGGAAAGATGTATAAACCGAAAACTTTGACTGCTTCGCTGGTCTGGTAGCAAGCTGGACCGCTGAGCATGAGGTCTCGATACCCGGGACCAGTTCTTCCATCAGGAATTTCTCAAAAGCAGCCACAGAGTCTGAATTTTGTGCCCTGTTGATGACAATAGGCTCCTAAGAGGTACAACTTTGGTACGCAGCATGAGCGCCATTAACAACATCAGGCGAACCCATTTCTACACACAATTCCCCAATACGAGATTTTGAATTTAAAACAGAAGTTTCAATCCGCTTTTTACATCTAGGATAATATACGAGTACCCACTTAATTTTTGCACCTCGCTTCATCAACGTTCTTTTCAAATTAGTATATGAACCTGTAACCTCAGGCGCCCCAAATTAACCATGATTACCAGTAAACACACATGGATGTCATTATGTTATACAGGGTGTAAACAACCTCATCACGAAGTCGTCAAGCATCCTGTACATCAAATTAAGTTACTTTACGCAAACGTTTTTTTTTTTGGGTGAAAAATCATGTTTTCTGGTAGAATTCAATGTAACGCTTACAACATTGTGCTGGTGGATGGATAGAATAGTAGGAGGGTCGTAGAGGTGTTCAAAGTAAAAAAAAACTTGCCAAAAAGTTGGAACTTTGACCCTCAATATCTCCGTAACTAGAATGTTCCCAGGTATGGTGTAGAACAAAAAAAATGATCGCCATGACGGGGAGAACAAGTGCCCTTCAGCTTAATAAAGGTATTATTTAAAGGCCTCTAATAAAATCCAGTTCCTCTAATAACATCAATCCGAAGCCATAGACACAACCGACCTATACAAGCTTCTACTATCCATAACCAAAGCAATCAGCATAACGTTCAAAAATCTTTAAACCGTTCGAAATTCAAACAGGAAGTAATGTTTACAAACGCGTGAGATGAAAGATAAAGATTTTAAAACGATCACTAATTAACGGACGAAGATATTTCCCTCACCTACGCCATTTTGAATTTGTGTTTTTTTCCGGTATGTGTTTCTGTTGTTAATGTGAAGCAATGATTGATGTGTTGTGGAAATTAAAACGTGATTGGTAATGTGTATGTCCATTAACTGTGTCTGTGATAAAATTGTGATGTTCGGAAACGGATTCTTTGTCAAACACATCAGCCAAGTTTGTGGCTTGTCAATCATTTTGTTGGCTCTGAAGATGACTATTTTTCATTCTCTGTGACGTTCATGGACTAATATTAAACATTACTTAATTAAGTAATATTTAATGACAGTTAGCCTTTTTTTTAGAAGCTCGTGGCTTAATGATAACAGTCGCTCCGGTCGATCTTTAGGTTAAGCCATGCCTGCCTAGGTGGGTCTGTGGAACATACTGAGTTTCTTCCGTGCCTCGGAAAGCTAAGCTGTTGGTCCCGGCTGTCATTTTTAGATCTTTGACAATAATTACAAGTAGTCAGTGGCCCAAAAAGTCTGACAACCAGTCTAACCAAGTGATATCGTATTACCCAGTACTAACTGGGTCGTGGAGGTTAGATAGGCCGTCGCTCCATGTAAAATACTGGTATTCAGCTACATCTGGTTAGGCTGGACGCCGACGATGATGATGATGATGCCTTAATCTTTTTTGACGGTTAAGCGTCTCGTAAGTCGAAGTACGGTGCGGTCGGTCGGTGGTTTTGTATTCAAACAGATTATTGCATCGTGTCAAAAAATACGTACAGATACACCTAAACAAATCGTTTACATATTCCTTCTTGTGATGCTAGAAGAATATCTAACTGTTGCATGAAATTCAGTCTTTATCAAACTCATTTTCAACCACACTACATAGGTACCTCAGTCTCACTCATGAAATACAATTATCTATATTAAGGAACATCAGTCATAACCATTAGTGTATTGTAAACAAAGTCATTTCACTTTAGTATCGCTGTCCAGATTGGTCGTAACTCCTGCGCAACAGAGATACTCTTTGAATATCTTCCTACAACATCAGGTTCATTATTACAATATAGGTACTCGTATCATACAAAGATAGGTAAGAGTTAGACGTGGTGTGAGCTCAAAAAGGCTATCTCATCATCATCTGATTAGCCTTTTTTCTCAACTATGTTGGGGTCGGCTTCCAGTCTAACCGGATGCAGCTGAATAGAGCGACTGCATATCTGACCTCCACAACCCAGTTAATACTGGAAAATACGATAACACTTGGTAAGACTGGTTGTCACACTTATTGGGCCACTGACTACCTGTAACGACTGTCAAAGATGGACAAATGACAGACGGGACCAACAGCTTAACGTGCTTTCCGAGGCACGGAGGAAACTCGGTATGTCACCCACAGACCAACCTAGCCTAGCACGGCTTAACCTAAAGATCGACCCGAGCGGCTGTTATTATTTTGGCTTTATTAAAAGAGCTATATTACAAACTAGCTTATACCCACGACTTCGCCGTTTGTCGGAATTATACTACCAGGATAAAAAGTTTTTATCTGTTAATCCAGGTTATACCTGAACAATCTTTTTTTTCTATCTTTTTTGGGAATGGGAAATCATCAAATGACTCTTCCCGCTCTGGTCGGAGCGGAAAGGGAGTGTCAGACTTTTACTGACTAAAACTCATCCATGTCCCTCCCTCGCCCTTTATGTTCCGGGGCCACGGTATCTCTTTCGAACAGTCCCGCAGCCCCAGCAGATAACTAAACTATCTGTGTGCCAAAAAATCATTCAAATTCGTTCAGCCGTTGGTATGAGAAAGAGTAACAAACATACAAACAGACATGTGATCGACAGCGGAAGAAAGGTTGTGGCTTCGTCAAAAACTCGAAAGTTTAGTTCCGTCTTGCCACGGGTCACGTTAAACTTCAATTTTTCAAAGCTCATGTGCTGTCCACAATTACTTCTTCTCTCAAACAAAATTATATGAATCGGCAGAACCGATAAGAATAGCCTGTGACTGGATAAAAAATACTTTTCTCTCCATGTAAAATTCTGAAATCAGCTGCGTTTGCCTAGACTGGAAGTTGACCCTAATAGAGTTGGGAAAAGGCTAGGCAGATGATGCACCTCTCTCAACTACCACATCCATTTCTCACCACTCCTCGTTCCAAGTTATCAGTGACCGCGTCTATCATGAACAATAACCGTTAATTCTAACAGTTGCTACAATAACGTTAATATTTACTGCGATATAACTGCTAAACGGTCTCTCAAGGTGTCGGCCCCGATAGTGATGTGACCGTAAATATCTTGTGTTGTAGACAGCTTGTGTTTGTGTGTGTGTGTGTGTGTGATTTATTTTATATAGAGTGTCTTGTCAGACTGATTGTTTGAGAGTTATTTTATGACGAGACGTTGATAAAGTAATCTCGAAATAGTGTCTGTGAAGGAAGACTTGAAAAGACAGACACACACGGAACAACATCAAAATGTCTTAATGTCATATATAGTCACTTCATGTAGATACTGTTATTCGCCTGCATCCAATTAGACTGGAACCGATCCCAACGTAGTCAGGAAATGCTAGGCAGATTACAAATCACACAACAATGCCTTATTTTCGAAAAAAAAAACAAGAGTTTTATGTTGCTTCTGTAGACCATACCAAAGGTATAGGACACAAAACACCTTCAACTGTTCATGATCAATTGAAAGAAACCATTAAAAATAGTCACTCGTAATAAACTAAATCTTAAGCAAAGATAAAAAAAAACAATTTACACCCACAGGATTAATAAAAGTTACCACACACCAACTAAACGAATACCTACTAAAGATTAAAACTCAAAAAAAAACAATCAACAACCCACATTTATCAGCCTAACAAAACATAACTCGACTCTCAAAAAACAAAAGAGAATCGTTATTAATTCGCCGTCTCAACAAATTATGAACAAAAACAAATCAAAATTAAAATACTCGGAGATATAAAGGAATAACTAACGACTGTTTGTAACTTCAAAGGCTAATTAAAATAACGATGCTTCAAAACGTTCCGTTATTTTGTGACAATGAGCAGTTATTCATTTTCGTCTGTAGTGTTTTGGTTTTAAAATTCATTTTTTAACGAGGATCTTCTCTTTTATATTGTGAAGTTTATGAATTTTTTCACTCTCATCTATCTTATCAACACTGAACACACATAGTAACATCGTGAGAATCCAAGTGACCAGCACGCCAAAAACTGTACATTTTTTGGTTGATTATGGCCCTCATTATATCAGAAGGGAGACCTGTGTGGCCTGAACTTTTCTTAGATTGCAAAACGGCTAATTTGCGTACGTACTTGTGTAAAAAATTAACAACAAATTGAAAAGGAAAACGACTGCAGTTAGATACTTCCTCCCTTTATCGTGTAGTTAGTGTTCCTAACCTGGTGTCAGAGTTTTTATGCCGGCCATTCGCCTTTGACTTGGCATTACATACGAGTACCATCAAGAAATATCTCTCTGACATGCTAGTTTCCGCACAAAGTTTTCCTTCACTATAAAAAATTTGGTAGCGGTCGCCTATCAGTTTGTAGCACTCGTAGCAGATCCGCTACGAGTACGACTACGAGTGCTACGAAAAGCGTACGTGACGGCCACGCGAGTTACATGACTTTTATTCACTCAAAAAGTGTTCAACGCGCCTAAAAAAGTTTCCACTTCAAAAAATCGAAATGAAACTCAACCAACGGTCCCACCTGAATGACACATGCTAGAAACTGTATAAAGGATAACCTATTTTAATTGCTCTAAACTTAAACCACCAGAGCCCAATCAACACTTCCCATACCCACAAGACTGATCCCGTTTATAATTTAAAATTAATTCTTAAAGAGCGTTATTTGTTACACTCTAAGATTAAGAACATCTAAGAAAAACGCCGGGGAGGCATCCACTTTAATAGCTTAACTTTTCATCTCCCCAACAAATTAACAAGGGCCGTCTCTTAATGCAAATACAACGTGATTAATAACAACAGTTTTTTTTTCAACGTTATTAATAATAGCAGTTATTTTTAACAGTTATTTTTTAGCGTGAAATACCAGCTGTTGCGTCCAATTGTTGAGTTTTGAAGTGAAAAGAGTAATGGGCGAATCAATCTTTGTCGTTGTCGATGTGAAAGAATAAGCAAAAGGAGGGTTTGGTGCAAATTGAGTTTATAAAAGGTTTTTTTTAGATTTTCATAAACACAGATAAACTAGCTTATGTCCGCGGCTTCACCCCCGTGGACTTCGATAATAATCCCAAGGGATCACACTTCCTGGATAAAAAGTATCCTATGTGTTAATCCAAGTTATAAACTACCTGTGTGTCAAATTTCATCCAAATCCGTTGAGGAGTTTTTGAGTGAAATAGTAACAAACATCCATACATCCATTTCCTGTCCAAGATCTACTTTGTTTGTTCCTTTCATTGCTTTTTTCTTATTCCATTTAAAATTCTGTGTTTGCTTACCTTTACATGAGTAAAAAAGTTTACAAGGTTATCGGCTATCATTTATTCAGAACATCATTTCGAACCCCCCCTCCCCCCTACATATACATTTTTCGTCGGTTATTACAAAAAAATACACGGTTAAAACCCCGTCGTACCGTTTGCACCATTGACCTGTTTTTATTTACGATGAAAAGTTTATACGTGGTGTTCCACTCTGTATACACGTAAAGAAGCGGCGTATAAACACAAAAGTAATACATCAAATTAATCATTTCCCTTCGTCCCAAAAACATATGTATTACAAAACTATCCTTATCTCCATTCAATACTCTATTTTCATGTACCCACGAAATACATAATTTAGTCATAAACAGATAAGAGCCACAAAAATACTTTATTATGCTGCCCAACACCATAAATCATAGCGCAATGATAGTACGTTCACACTCCTTGTCATGAGTGCCGATGATAACACATTTGATTTATTGCATAGAAAATATTGATAAAAATATTCAATGATTTATGAGAGGAAACTGTTGTGAAATGTTGTGTTTTTATTATTCGATTTTGATTGCATGTGACATTTAACGTAAATTCTGAAGTAATGAGAGAGGAAATGAAGAGTTCTCTATCTTTCTGGGTTCTGGTTTTGAATCCCGGTAGGAGCAAAATGTTTGTGTGATGAGCATGGACATTTGTTTCCGAGTCATGGATGTTTATATGTATAATAAGATGTATCTACAAACTAAAAGTATATGGGTATGTAGTATATCAACTATCTGGTGTCCACGACACAAGCCTCCGTTGCTTAGTGTGGTACTACATGGCGCTGTGTGTAATGTCGAGCGATATTTTATTTCTTTATATTTATTTATTTCTACCTGATTGACATCGGTAACAGTATCAAATTTCAGTGTCAAACGTTTTTGACGCTTCCATAATCGTGTATCGTTGGTCTAGTGGCTGCAAGTGCAACATACTGCAGAGCATGGATTCGGTTCCAAGGTCGGTCAAAATGTTATAGGGTTTTTCCATCAGAAATTTGTCAGTGACAGGTAAGGAGCCAGGATATTATATGCCCGGGCTTGCTCCTATTAAATGTTACTTAAACATAACGTGGGTGTATAATTATAGTTGTGTTTTATTATCTAACCTCTTAGGGATTACAAGCTTGATGATATGTTTATCATCGTTATCACCCATATAATGTAATTCTGTTTAGACCCCCGTTTGAAGATGCTGATATTTACATGTAATGGAATGGCAGCCTGACCCAGTTAAATATGATTCATTACTCTCAATCGGATTCCCTGAAGCATTTCCAACCTAGAAACCTTTTAAGAAACATCTGTCGTTTTATCTTATCTACCATTCCTACAGGTTCTATCATAATACCATGTCTATCGATTAATATACTTAGTTCAATATCCCTCTCTCCTCACGACCTCTTCATGAACAAATTGCTACCTTAATTAAGAAGCAATTAAACAACACCGCCCATCCTTTCGATCCTGCCCCTAATTACAAGCACAAAGACAAATGGCTGCCGAGACTAACCACACGTCCTTGTTGGAGAGTTTCTTATAACCGGTTGGAAATTAATAAAAATCCTGCTAATTGCTGACAGGAACATCGACCATTACAGCACAACCAATAGACGGAAGCGACTGTCTTTCGATGACACACTAAATACATGGTGCCTGTATCATTACAATATATTAGGTAGTTGGATTGAAGGGAAAATAATATAAGGGATTCCATTACGTCACGCTGAGTGAGTAGGAACGCCTTGAAACCGTTCATTGTGCTTGTTGGAGCTCAATTCGCAATGTGTCTACAGAAGACTGTTTTGGCGATTCTCTTTTTTGTCATTTCCTCAATATTGAGGGTCGTGACCATGTAAAACGCGTCTTTAAGTTACACAGCCTGCAGTGTGGACCGCTTGGTGCAAGCTGCCTCCAACAGCGTTCTTCGTGGTTTCGTGTAACATTAGCGATTCGAATATCTGTTGAAATCCTCATCTGCCTAGCCTTTTTCCAAATATGTTGGGGTTGGCTTCCAGTCTAACCGAACGTAGCTAAATACATTACTGAGTTCTGGTGTTCGTATAGCCAGTGCTCTATAAAAAATATTGACATTAAGAAAATCGATATACATTTCCATTTGAAACCCTGACTCATGCTAGACCTGGGATACAAGACTCTACGAGATAACGACGAGATAATAGGTGACACGATACCCTTTGATGAGACCGATTGTGACATTCGGGCTGCTAACCACTTCATACGACTGTCAGGCGTAAAAGAAAAAACCCTGAAGATCCACGAATGCCAGCCGGGACCAACGGATTTATGTTGCTAGTGACAAAAATTTAATTCTGTTCTAGTTTGGTTTTTAATGAACATCTTTCTCATCACCGCTTCCGCGCATCACTGTAAACAAACCCTCACGGAGTAAACTACTCTTGGTAAATACTGCTTCAATGCAGCGATATCTTGCCAACAACCACTCATTTGAAAGCTCCTTTATATGATTACATATCGTTCCTAAATTATAGACTAAGTAAGTACTAGCTAGACGGATGGTTAGGACTGGATATGGACATAGAATATCATTATAGGGTCATATTATGGTTGTCAGGCGCAGTGATAACTGCAAACTTCCTTAAGGGATCGTTTCTTGGAAACGTTTAGATGATGTCAATGCTTAAGCAAGTAGGTAGGAAGGGAGGGGAGGCTTCATAGGCCTGTAAACTAACTTTGACTTGGAATGGTCTCAAAGTTTAGAGAAACGATTGTCTACGTTGAAACTTTTCTTTCACATTCTTAACAGAGTTGTCAACTCGCGTTGCAACACTTGGGGGAGGCCTATGTCCAGCAGTGGACGTCTATCATGAAGCCAAAGGTCAAAAATAAAGCTGTAGTACCTGATAAGGAATTTCGCAGAAGCAGCCAGGAGTCTGGATTTGTGCCCAGTTGATGGAAATAGGCTCGCCGACATAACTGGTGATGTGGATGTATTAATGGATACACTACTACCTAACCTGTCCTGGATTACAACTGTGATGTTATGTTACCTAATTGACTCCAAGTACCTATTAATCTTTAGTCTATCTAACAAATTCATCAAACCAAGACCCAGTTCCTTCATCACTCCCAAAAAAGCAGTAAATCCCCAAAAAAAATCATAAAATAAATTCAGCCACATTCATCGAGTTTATTTGGCGGCCATAACTCAGTAATATCGCCAAAGACCGCTCCATTTAACATGAGTTACGGGCCGCAGCGACAGATTTCATAAAAATAGTCGCCCAACTGTGATTCAGATGTTTTATTACTAATGATATCGTGGAACTTAGTGAGGTAGGTGCTTTAGAAGATTTTGTGAGATATGGGCCAACTTAGAAAGGAGGTTTTGAGTAAGATGTCGCAGATCAACGCTTTCGGGTTTCGCTACGCAAGTTCTGCATGGTGTCTATCAGAATAGAATATTAGCGTTTCCGGAAGTAGTCTTTTCAATATAATAAGTGCGTGTCCTGTTGTTTGTTGGTCGTACAGGAACTTATGAAAGCTATTGAAGGCTTCAAAATAGTGGCTCAGTTTTGGGCACAATTTAGATTGACATCGACACCCTGAAGAAGAATTTAATAACAATATTAAAAAGACTCTTATTTTTATAAACATGATGTATTTGTCTTGTTTAGAAAGCAACCGTTTTAGTATACCCATTTTGTTCACTGATAATCGAGACGCTCGTGTCAAAAAAGAAGCAAATTTCTCCATTTTAAATAAACATTCTAATCTCAGAAAGCTCAGAAAAAAAAACATTTAAACGTGAACAAGGTTATCCAAATGAATTTAAATACCACTAAATAAATTAGAATTAAATTGAAGTAGGTACCTACCTATTTTCTTCCGATAATGAAAATTTTGAGGTCACCGTTGTAATAAACAGATATTACTTCAAATTAGAAAGAACATCTAGATGCAAATCCTGCGACCGTACTCCATAAAATACACACAGTGCAAAAATAATGGAAGGAGAACAAAGTAATAATAAGAGTGTCAGAACTAGACCACAGCCTAAAATATGACGCTCAAAAACCGAAGCGTAACCACAGCCCCACTAACTAAAGCAGAGATTAAAAAATAAGAGGATATGCTACAATATTATTGTCAAAAGTTGAAAATCGGCACAACTGCAATCCTTTTGTAAGTCAATATTTTAGTTGAAAACATGTTTCAAAAGGAAGCTATTTGACCTCCAGATTCAAATTCAACTTTATGACACTACTATGTTTGAATAACTTTCACATTTTTATTGAGATATTCAAGATCCCAAGACATAACCAAATCGCCAAATCACATGATGCCAGCGGAACATAATATGAATCTTAAACGTTAAAAATTTTTAATTCAAAAAATGCACTTTATCATGATTGCCGTAAAGTCCATTTTAAGAATTTTAAATTTTTAACGTGATTCATATTATGTTCTGCAAAAGCTTCCATTTTAGCCCCCAGGCTTGATTCATTTGATAATCTGATGCCATGGTTTGGGCAAGTGATGCAGAGTAAGAAAACGTCGTGTGTTAAAATTTAAAGTTATGGATATTAGAGTAGATAAAGACCAAAGTCCCGCCCGAATGGCGTAGGGTTAGTGAGGCTGCCTTACGTTTTAAGGGTCCTGGGTTCGAATCCCAGTAGGAGCAAATGTTTGTGTGATGAGCATGAATATTTGCTTCCGAGTCATGGATGTTTATATGTATAATTATTATGTATTTACAAACAAGCAAAAAAGTAAATTATCGTGTAGTATAAATACATCAACTATCTGGTGCCCACGACACAAGCCTTGCTTAGTGTGGCACGATGGCGCTGTCTGTTAATGTCCAGCGATATTTATTTATTTTATAATTTTAATGTCTTTGGGAAGGACGATAAACAAAGAAACGATATATAGACTTTGTGAAAGACGATGACTAGTAGAGAAATATTAAAAAAACGAAGACTTGCTGCATCGATGTTTAAATGAGGAAATGAGTCATGGATGTTTATATGTATAATAAGTATGTATTTACAAACAAAAACTATACAAGACCACGACACAAGCCTTGCTTAGTGTGGCACCAGATGGCGCTGTGTGTATAGTGTCCAGTGATATTTATTTATTTATTATTTATTTATATCGACCCCGAATAAATTTTGTTACAGGCAAGAGAATTATGATGATGTCAAACCCTAATTCTTGAACGAGAAGTAGGTTCAAAATAGTTTTTTTTTTTTAAGAAGATACGAGCCAAGAAGAGATTTCTCTCTCTTAAAAAACCTAAAACAAATGACACAATTCCCTACAACTCATCTACCCCTTCTTTAATCTCCAAACAGCAATGTATCAACGGAGCCTTAACTTTTATGAAAGCCGCCCGCAACGGTATATCAAGTTAAATGGCCCAGCTTTTTGTCGTTACCTTGTAACTTATGGCCGCCAAAGTGTTGCTGCTACAGGATCTGCTAGCACCGGGAGTAAGGACCCTGGAATTGTGCCAGGGTACTCCCGGTAATGGGTGTATGGTTGTGTGATCGTTTAGGTATCGTTTTTAATGCTTGCTGGTATTTTTTAGCGTTCCGTACCTCCATACCATTACAAACAGCGCCATCTAGTGCCACACTAAGCAAGGCTTGTGTCGTGGACACCAGATAGTTGATATACTACATATAAAGCTTTTTTGTTTGTAAATAAGGAACCCTCTCTTGTCCGTCTGACCGTCTGTCTGTCGGTGTGTCATCACCGATTTTCCTAGCAAGTTGAAATTAAACAATAATACTGAGGTCTATAGTTGCTATGAAAACTTTTAAGTACCAAATTTTACCAAAAAAAAATTAAAAATTACCAAAATAAAATAATAACAATTAAATATACTGACAGTACTTTGACGATTGTCTTACGACAGATAAAATATTTCAACCTTTTACAAAGACAGCAATTATACGAGTAGTATTAAAAAAAAAAACTGACACATCACTTTTCACACTAAGGTCATTTAGATCTGGACCTATTTGTATTCTAGTTATTTTGGAGATTAACTGTGTAATATTCACATATAAAACCCTAATAAACATCCATCTACACATTCTTAAACAAATTAATTAATAAAAACTCACCATACAAATTACAAGGCTATTCACCACAAATATTAGACGTAAACTAACAAAACCAGTCGCAGAACACAAAAAAAAACTCAAGAAGAAACGTCTCTCTTACCTTACATAGACAACATAGACATGATCAATAACATTGAAAACGAGTCGACGAACTAAATGAGTCGATAACCAGTTTAACACAAATGTTCCACTATCGCAGTTTTGTGGTCGTTTTAAAGTAGACATATTGACTAGCGTTCAATTCAAGGATTTCCCAGATACAATTAATATTTGTTCGTAATGAGTACATTTTAGGTTTTATTTGGAGGCAAGTCAAACAACCGTATCCACCCTGGATAATCCGACTCAAACTATTTTGAAATGTGATGCATAGTCCAGATATTGATGAATAGCAGTATAAAGGGTGTAAAACACCTCTTAACGAAGCCGAAAGGCACTTATTCTCGGGTGTGTAAATATGCTATAATAACAGTTTTTCACTTGAAATAACGTTCACATCATATAATTTTCATATGCTATAAATACAAATAACCTAATTTCATGTGATCTAATGTTACATGTAATATAAACTTCTTTTACTCTAATATCATTTAGTACTCGTACAACGTTCATTTCAAATAATTTTCAATTTGTATAATGCTGTTTTAATATAACGATGACCTAACTTTCATATTTACAGCCAAAATTCTGTAAGGAATAAGTAATGCGCGCTAATGATCACTGTTCTAACTTATACCAGATGATTCACCAACAATAGAGAGGATCTGGCACTCGGCTTTTCGCGCTAATGGTCACTGTTCTAGCCCTAACCCAGATGATTAACCAACAATAGAGGGGATATGGCACTTGGCCCCGTCACAGCGATCATTTTTGTTCTACACCATACCTGGGAATCTTCTAGTTAAGGAGATATTGGGGGTCAAAGTTACAACTTTTAGACAAGTTTTTTTTTATAAATAAATACAAGTTTTTAGTGTAAGACTAGCTGTTGCCCGCGACTTCGTTCTCGTGAAAATTTTAATGTGTCATATGTGAGACTGCCTCGTTGGTCGAGTGGACTACTGAGCATGCAGTCGTAGGTTAGATTCCCGGGACGGGCATATAGTTAATGGATTATTCCATCGGGAATTTCCCAGTAACAACCACGGAGCCTGGTTTTGTGCCCGGTTGCTGGCAATAGGCACGCCCCTATTGCATGTGACTTCAACATAACTGGCGAAATGTGGTTGTACGATTAGGTATACCTCTACGTAACCCTATAAGGATAACAGGCATCATGTTCTGTTATGTTATGTCTGACATATTGCCTGATTACTGTTACTGTTGGTCTCCCACTGCTGGGCAAAGGCCCCCCATGATTTCCAGTTGTTTAATCATGTTGTTGTTTAAATGTGATAATGTGCGTGACGACTACAAAAGGTACATTGGGCGCTGTAATTCTGGGCGGTAGAGGACCGAAACAAAATACAATGGCTTTAAGGCGACGATATTATGGTTTAAAAACCATGCCCGTAAGGATTGCGGAGCCACTTTTTTGTAGCGTAATGAATTACGGCGCTATACAACTTTTTTTTTTTCAAAGTGATAATCAAACGCCTTGTTGTGGGCAATTTCTTTATTTATTCTAGTACCGTTCACTGTTACTGTTCTATACATTTACAACTAAATAACTTATTAATTTCCGTCATCACGTGCAAGTTTAAGACATAATTCTAATTATTGTCCGTGGAAAAAGCGTGGAGTGACCAAATGAATGTCTGCTACTTTTACTCGTATGGTTTAGCACTAGGATTTGTTGATCGTCGTTGTAAAAGCCAATTATATGGGAATTCCAACCTCTTCCATATAAATGGCAAGTTATTGGCATGCGGAGAAATTCGAAACGCTCTCTCCTTTAGCAGCTCCTGTAATAATGGTGGCTTTTATAATATTACTGCTGAGCTCCGGACCGGCAATGTGGCGACACTTGGGGGAGGCCTATGTCCAGCCGTGGACGTCTTTCGGCTGAAATTATGACTGCTGAGCTCTGGCAGATGAAGCCTGATATACCATTGCAAAGTTTGGCTGAAGGTGCCGAACTGGATTGCCAACCGTAAGCTCCAGCATATGGGATAGCACGCCCGTTAACTCCAGGGAGTTGAGAAATTCAACGGGGTAGGCAGTACTATCGTCATTATAATGTGCCTTTGAATCGCCGACGATCATGTCTAATTTTTCTTTGTTTATTTCACTGACCCACTCGTTCTTTGGCGACAGCACTGCATTCTCACACAACCACTCTTCATTATTTAAATTAACCTCGAAATTGGGAAAAATGTGCATGATAACTTCATCGTATGTAGGCACTGGATGGAAAAAAAATATCGGAAAATAGAATTTGCCCATATGCGTCCGATTCCAGAAGACCCTCTCTCATTTGCAGCAGCATTCGCAAAGACACCTGATTGGTGGTCGTTGTACAGTTGAATGCGATCGTGGACTACAGTGGCGACGCCTGGCATGCGTTTATTTCATCCGCCGGTGTGCTTCTCTCAATAACTGGCTGTGTCTGTAAAGTCGCCTGTGAACAAAACGACGACGCCGCCCATCATCATTTGGTTGCCGCAGAAGTCGTAGAAGCTGCGGTAAAATGCATGCTTGTGCAACTTTGTGCCCTCGCCCTATACTAATTACTTACATTACTGCAAAAGAACTCGCAGGCCGCTGTTTTTGGTGATGTAGTATGAAGGGGGGGGGGGGGTCAGATGGGTTTGTTAGCTTGCAAGATTCAGCAGCGAGGAAACCACAGCCACAGCTATATGAAGCCACGGTTGACGGCTTCCTGATGAGGTGGTTTACACCCTGTAGATACAGGGTCGATTCCAATTGGCTAGTGTGCAATTGTACATATGCCATATACAAGACAATATGCTATATACAAGTGCCAAACTCATCATGATCCACTTCCTGCCCTTGTCCCATTATAGTTAGGGTCGGCGCAACACGTTTTCTTCTCAAGTTCTCTCCTGTCATCATTTACTCCATTCTCTTTCATATCATTCCTCACACAATCTATCCATCTTTTCCTTGGCCTCCCTCATACATCAATATTGATATCCATCACTTTTTTGGTAACTTGTGTTTCATCCCTCCTCATTACATGTCCATACCAAAATAGACGACTTGCTTTAAATTGTTCTTGTCACTCGAAACATCCATCTCAACATTCTCATCTCTTTTACATCTGTATGTAATCAAAAGTGCCAATATTTTTGCTGCATGCATTTTCAACACAAGTAGCATCAAAAAACTTAACCCTACTGTGTGCATTACTGTCTGACATGTGACATCTACCGATCCGCACTGGGCCGCGTGGTGGATTATATAGGCCATTCCTTCTCATAGAGAGGAGGCCTGTGTCCCAGCAGTGGGAACATGAACAGGCTGATGATGACTGTCTGGTATGACATCAGGATCAGGTTACCAATATTTACCCAACCAAATAATTAAAATAATACCGCTAGCAAGTTCAACTCCATAAACAAGTACATCAATTATCCATTACGTTGAATACAAACCGCAAATTCGGCACAGAAAACAATTTGTAACAAAAACATAGCTGTTATGTGAACACTTAATTAAAACGCAAATTGGCGACCGCACACCGGCCTGCGAGGGTCTATAGTGATGGGACAGGGTGATCAGGTATCGATAGTTTTGGTTTAAATTGTCAAAGATAATGAAGTGATGATGGTAACGGCGTGAAGGATCAGTGACAGGTGAATAGCAATTAATGAAGGATGAGTGAATGGCGACTAGCAAGAAGTGAGTGGTAAGTCCAGGAGGAGTAACCCTAAAGGAACACACACCGGTCTTATTGGCAACGATTCTTCAGAAAGGTTAAGTGTAGGACTCGCGGCGGGCGTGTATGACTGGATGTATAAATGTGGACTAATCAAAGGAGCTTCTTAAGATTGTAGCAGTTGACGTTCTATAGTTTCCACTTATCCCCGAGGAATAACGCATGTATGTTACAGTTTGGGTTGGGTTGGTTGGGTTGTTGGAAGCCTTATTGCCATTCCGGTTGAAGAATTTAGTATCTAAGAACTTTGTATATTTTAATTACATCCAAAAGTTGAAATTTATGCCTTTGTATTAATAAAACTGAGTGCTTCTCATAGCATAATACTTTAGTGATCAATCATTCATCTTTTCAGCCGAAAGACGTCCACTGCTGGACGTAGGCATCCCCCAAGTGTCGCCACATTGACCGGTCCCATGCGATTCGCATCCAGCGGATTCCCGCAGCCCTCACCAGATCATCTGTCCACCTAGTTTGAGGCCTTCCAACACAACGTCTTGCGGTTCACGGTCGCCACTCCAGAACTTTTCGGCCCCATCGGCCATGCAAGCTCTAGTAAATATTATCAATTCTATTTTTAATAGAATTTAGACGGATTCCTAAAACTAATTGTTGGATGTTTATGGACTGACCATAATCACAACGTTTAGCAAGTGCCTAAACTGCTGCAGTTACTGCGCTACTGTCTCGTAGCTTAATTGGTCACAAAAACAAAACATTATTCTGATAACCTATCGATATATCACGTACCACATCCCTCCAGCATCCCGATTTTGCATAATAAACGTGAGATATTAGCATAAAATCACTCGGCGGAGTCGCCTCTAACCACCGTCCTATTTGACTTGCAAAGAATTGCCCCCAGCACAACATCGATTGGTTTTCATTGCAAATTAAGTGCAATCCTGTAAACTGAGAGGGCGATATTTTTATGAAGCGTGTGATCAATAGCGAGAACAGCAATAGGATAGACGACACAAAATAAATCTAATTAGTATTCTTTATTATTTAATCCGTATTCTTTCTTTTGTTTCGTCATTTTGGGCTTGTCACAAAAAATAAATAATCTTAAGCTTTGGCTAAGGACAAAGTCGAATCAACAAAATTAACTTGAAATCAAATTAGTGCTAAAACAGAAGCTTAAAAAATTACCCAAGTCGGGTTTTTCTATACATGCAAAAACACTCTAATCACACCTAGTTTTTCAGTCAGCTATCCATCAAAATCGGCGCCACGGAACGTTGCGCTCTAACCTACATTCAACCTATAATTTCCTTCTTTTATCCTCATCGCCCAACTACCCGTAGTTATTTCTAAACGGTCTACATTAAACGTAATTAAAATGGGTCTAAATAACATGCCAGTAACCGCTAAACGTTGGTTCTACTCCTAATTTGTGCCTAGAACGATAAAACGGCTTGTTATAATAATTTTTGATCGATTCCTTTATGTTTTTTCTAGAGTTTTGAGTGATTGGGGCCAATCAGTGGCCGTAACTATTCATCATTGAGGTTTCTGTCTGGTTTCGTGTTCTAATATTTATGGAAATAATTTGTTATTGAATTATAGTTATTTGATTGACGTCTGGTAAATACAGGGTTGTTATTTTTCGATGTGATGTTTATAAAGTTACATTTGTACGTTTTTATTTCCGCTACGAAAATAATTTTTGTTTTTGAAATAACGTAAAACTCCTAAAGCAAAAACAACGTTCACTAAAGGAATAAATATATTGACAAACAAAGATTTTTTTTCGTTTTGAAATATTATGTCTTCATTTACATCCAAACACATGTATTGGATACCAGCCTTTTTGAATGTCTATAAAATACTTCAGTCCCTCAAGTTTGAAGCACTCAATTAAAAAAATCAACGTTGTAGTTAGTCTTTCATGCCAAAATATAAAGTTCTACGCAACAATACAGTTGTCACTCAATAATTCCTTTGCCATCATCTCACAACAGCTGCTCTAATCTCACAAAGCCAATTTAACCTCACATCAGACCCACTTCAGCTCACTCATATTTCAATTCAATTCGACAGTAATAATAAACTTTACTCCTTGCAATAATTACTAGTCGGGCTACTCTTAAGTCATTGTCATAAGGTTTGAATTGCAATGATTCGTGAAATGTAACAAGTATGGTAACGCCCTCAAACACGCGAGTAGTATTACAAATGAGGATAATACTGCCAATAACAGACGGACACAAAGAGCAGTGAGTGTTGCGACTCCCGCACAAAGGATCTGACAGCCGATATTTGGACAATGTCGGTTTGGGAATGGGGCTGTGATCCTGTGGGGTGCATTGGCGATTTAATATAGCATCGCTTTGGAATTTTGTTTTTAAAAGTTCTAGGGGTTTCTTACTAAAATTGTTTTCACCTATTCGGTTATTTGTGCCCATTGCCCAATAGTACCTATTAATAATTTGCACTGATAGCATAGTGATGTGATCGTTGGACTGCCTATGGCTGGGTCTCAAGGACAAACCCACGACACGCACTTCGGATTTTTTGGATTCATATGCGTATTGTATAATTATCACTTGCTTCGGTGATGGAAAACATCTTAAGAAACCGATTCTGGTTTGTGGACCTCAGAGATATTTCTCGATGGCAGTTTTGTCAGAGGTTAAGCAACCACAACATGAAGAAATAAAAAAGATGATAAATAATTTCATGCTTCTGGACTCAGCGATACAAACGCTCAGTGGTCTGCCCGTGCATAATATAAGACTCATCATTATCATTTCAGCTGAAAGACGTCCACTGCTGGACATAGGCCTCCCCCAATTGTCGCCACATTGACCGGTCCCGTGCGACTCGCATCCAGCAGATTCCCGCAACCTTCACCAGGTCATCGGTCCACCTAGTGAGAGGCCTTCCAACGCAACGTCTTCCGGTTTGCGATCGCCACTCCAGGACTTTTCGGACCCATCAGCCATCCGTTCTGCGAGCAATGTGCCCTGCATACTGCCACTTAAGTTAAGCAATTCTGCGGGCTACGTCGGGGACCGTGGTCTTGGTTGTATATAAGACTGCTAGTGCGTAAATTTTCTTCGATTTTCAGCAAATTATGTGGTACATAGTTATTTGTTGTGTACTAAATAAACAATATGCTTGATTGTATCTTGTCTTTCCTTTGATAAATTCTCATTAAACAAAGTGAAATGAATGATAGTTGCGCTAAACGAGACGATACAGTGAAATTGATGATTGTGACGTTATTATGCAAGTTTGATCATAAATGGAACTAATTTATTACACACTTACTGCGCACATGACAATGATAGTCATGCCCAAGCACCAATCTAATAGGTACCAAATACCAAAAACCAACGACCATACAGCCTATAGACGCCTAATACACGATGTAACGCACGAAAACTATTCTGTCAACTCGCTGAGGTATGAGGTACGCGAGGGGGACGGGGTACTGCTTTCTGATTGGCCAATTCAAGGTCATTGCATTTCACTAGAGATGGGACAGTTTTAAATCAAACAAGAAAGTATCGATATTTTTTAACTGTAGGCATAATAAAATATGTTTTACATACTTTACTTGCATTAAATGACCTCCTTTATTCTAATTACGATTGAATCATGTATGTAAAACATCTGAACTTATATGTACTTAGTAGGCGGCGACGGTTTTTCATAGGGATAAAACAATCTTCGGTAAAATGACGTGAACATATTAATAAATAAATAAATGTTGTAATTTTTAACCATTAAAAATGTATTTTTTGCATAAATAAAATAGTTATAGGTTTTATTTTTTGCTTTATCGATAACAGAGGTGGTCGTACGATTTGGAACATCACTAATTATGTTTACGTAACATCGAGGAAAAGAGATAGAGAAAAAAGTACTTTCAAAAGAAAGGGACGCAATCATAAAAGACATCAAGTTTGACCAGTATAAGATGAACTCCGATAAATATTGTCAGAAATTTAATCTAATTTAGATTATGGAACTTTTAAATTACCGATGAAATGTGACACCGTCTTTCAGGAAACTTGAAGTCCGGCTTTCTTTATCACACCAACATATTATGCACGGGGCCATATTATGTCTATTTTCTCGATTTTTTAAAGGAGTAATGCGGAAGTGTTTGCGGCTCACAGGAGTGGTCGAAACTAATTCGAACTCGGTGAGTGACGACGGCTATAAGATTTATACCCCTTATGTGTTGACAGACATCGGTCGCCTGTTATTAGGAGTCTAGAGGCTGTATGGTCGTTGCCAAAAACATACCGTCTATAAAACCTTGGGAATGAAAACCGCCCTAAAACAGGTTTAATTTCATATTCAATAAGGTTCAAGTTACTTCGTAGTTATTGTATTGAACACACTGTATGAAATCATCGGAACAAAAACAAAAACTTAACGTCATCACGGCTATAATCCCCGAAGCGTTAGGCAGAAGTGTACCCATTTCGCCAGTTATGTTTAAACCCCACGTAACAGGGAGTGAGCCTATTGTGATGGCAAAAGGCTCGCTCCATTAGCAGCCACGGAGTCTAGATAGCTGCTACTGTGGAATTCCTCATCATTAAAACAATTCAAAACAAGAGAGGAAAAGAACTCAATGAATGACTAATCTTACTCAAAAACATACATTATAACTTGTTATCAAAGTCATCAATAAGCAAATTACTCGAATAAAGACATACATTTCAATCTCCGCAAGCGCAAATGGGCAAAAAAACATAAATTAATCTAAATAAAAAATTTGGTTGTAAAGTGCTGAAGGAAGGTCATCGTTACTGTTGATTTACACATTGCGTGACTCTAATAAATATGATTAAGGCTACCTTTTTAATGTTAAAACTACACCAGAAAATTATATAATTTGACAAGAGCCCCTAAAAGTTTATGTTATTTAAATTTAGGGTATCATGATGATTATTTTGGACATGGGTTTTACTCAGAAACTATTTGAAGAATTGTAATTACGTATTATTATAGATTTCGGAGAATTTTAAGTTTTAGCAGGAAATGCTTAGTGCAGCTCTAATAATCCTAAAATCAAACCTATCACACCTTGCTATGGTATTTTATAGTAAAGTTTAATAAAAATCTGAACCACATCGAAAAATTCACGACAACATCACCGAAAAATGTACATACCTTAACTGCACTCATATTATTGCAAGAAAATAAAGTAAACCTAATTGATTGGGAACCAGACCCACCATTCAACTTTTCAAAACTGCATTGATATTATCGCATAACAAACGCATTTCATACACCACGAACTTCACGCAAAAAAAAGTTCACAGAGTACCCAGAAGTTCATATTTGCCTGACACCCATACAATAAGCATACTCCATATTGGCTACTAAACACCCTATTATTCTGCCCACCCCCTATCAATACAATAGTCTAGTCATCCGACTCTCCTATTGTCACCCATCACAGATTACTTGACATGGCATTTATTCTTTAAAAACCAACTTAAAACTTACAACTGAAAAAACCTTTTGCCAAAGGAACCTCAACCTTAGCACTAGTCAACAGTGACTCATTGGAGATTTTTTTGGTGGTCTGTTTAAGTTTGTCTGTCATAAGCCCGTGGACAGGCAGTGATGGTCATTTGAGCCGAAATGCTCAGATTACGTGTTTACAAATAGGATTTTCCTGATCCTAATAAGCCCCTGGCATAATAGGGATGGTTTTTTTCTGATTTTCTGGTATTTAGGTACTTGTGCAATAATGTTTTTGTGATTTTCTGACAGAATATGAGACAGATTGGCGTGAATTGTATTTTATCGTGTACAAATGCGCCCAAAACCTGTGGTTTAGCGAACCACGATTTGTGTGTAGACAATTCCTAGTAACTTTTGAATTCTTACATTTACTGATGGAGATTGGAATTTGAAGCACAAAATATACGAGAAAAAAAAAGGAATTATTGAATTTTTTTCTGCAATTTGAAGTTTGAATTTAGAATGCAAAATTTTTCTTTCTTCCATAAATAATCATCAACTTAAACTAAAACAATTATTCTAATTATGTGCTTGCATAGGTACAAGTTTTGTTTATTCTTTTGCAGTAGGTAAGTACAAAAAATATAAAAACACACATTGTTTAATAAATGTTCGTGAGTTATGTTCTTTTATTAATTACAACATTTATATTCCCTTCATTGCGACTTTTATACCATATTTTGTGACATGCAAGCTTTTGTATCGTGCTTAACAAAAGCGAAGCGATTACAAGCTATACGATACTTGAATTCAACTTAATATTGTTTGTGGTAGGTAAAAAAATATATCTAAAAAATTTGAAGCTTAATATAAGAGTGACTTAACATAAAACTAAATGAGCAAAAACCGGAATAATCAAAACTGCAATGTAGCAAACATTGCAGTTTTAATTATTCTGGTTGTTGCGGTTTTTGACCAGTTAGTTGCAAAGTAAGTTAGATTTGACTGAACTTCACACAATTGGCAGCCTTGTATAGGTGCCAAACCAATAAATAGTTACCAATAAATAACTAGATTGCATAAACTCTAGCATCATATTGCTGTAAAGCTTTTGTACAATCCTTATAAAAACATAATAAAAGTAAAAACGCGTCAATCAAAAAATATATCACGTTTATAAATTAGTACGATTACATCAGTTGCGGGTTAAGATCGGAACCGATAACCAAACAAGCGTATTTTGTGACGGACAACCCTAGCTTTACAATCACAGAACAAAGTTACATTAGATTTTCAACCTTATCTGGTTGGATTTAATGTTGACGTTGGAAGTTGTAAGGCACCAAAATCAAGGTTGCCAACTGAGTAACAATAACAAAGTCTGCTACATGTCAGTGAGCTGTCAAGCAGCATTCAGCCGCGTAATTATCGCTCGTCAACGGCGAAAAGATTTCTTTGACAATACATGGCATTGTGAGACAACCCTAATCCTTTTTGAAAAGAGGGTGTTGTATTTATACAGCGATGTTGGGTTCCATTTTTGTTGAAAGAAAAATCCGGTTGTGCAATAATGTGTTGTTTAATTCCGGTTGATGTTATCATTCGATTTGTATTATTAAACCGGAATACTATTGTATTTTCTGATCCGGAATTACAGAAACTTATTTCATTGTGTAATTAATACATTAAAGTGTACTTGACCGATTTAACTACGTTTTCAATAAAAAAATGAAAAAAAGGTTTTGGCTGTGTTCCTATGTTGTCTTTTTTATATTATTTATAATTTAGTCAAATTTGTTTTCTGTATGTTTGAACAAAGCAGTAAGTCTGGCCAATTTTATAGAGTTTTGAAGGATCACAACACTTTTAATAAATAATTTATGAAAAAAAAAGAAAACATAGGGACATTCCAATACTGGTCATAGATTATGGTTTACGGGCATTATCCAGGGAGGAAACACGGGACTACGTTTGTATGGAAAAACAGCCATTTGGTGTCCTCTTAAGAGTCGGGTATACTAGAGGAAAGAAATGCATAAAACTCCAGAAAACCCCCCATCATTCCGGACCCATGCAGCTCTCAGACTGTCAAGTATTTAATGCAAGCTCTCAGTGCATACAGTCCTCATGTTCCCCGCAGACCCTCTAACTCGTTGACTTCAAGCGGCTTCAAGACTTTCATTTTATTAATTGTAGGGCTTTGAAAAGTTACACAAGTATAACATTTTTTTAGGCACTCACACTAGATGGAATTTAGGTACCTATAAATTCACTAAGTACTAAACATTACAGCTAAAGTTAGGACAAAAAATATATCACATAGAGTGACCGATGTTGGCAAAATAAACAGAATAAAATGTTGGCGTCTGACTGTGCATCTTCTGCGACGGAATTTTCGCGGAATGTAGCCCTGGCCTTACTTCAGAAAATTGTAAAATAAAAATAAGATTTTGTTAATATGGTCATCCATATAACTTGCAATCGAGACAATTACAGACATATCTATTGCTGTTTTTAACAGAAACTTATTGATCAGACGGAGCCTGTTATAGGCTAGTTAACAGTTTTTTTAAAAGAACATCACGGCTATATCCCCGCAGGGTTAAGCAGAGGTGTATCTAATAGTACACACATATTTCGGCAGTTATGTTTAAGTTCCATGCAATAGCGGGAGAGCCTATAGCCATCAACCGGACACAAATCCAGACTCCATAGCTGCTATTGAGAAAATTCCTGATGGAAAAACTAGGGATGCATCCGATACCGATACCGATATATCGGCGATACTTTGGGTTTGCCGATATATCGGTATCGGCGATATTTTTATGGCAGGTTCAACGATACTTTTTAAATTTCGCGCCGTAAAATGACGTCTTATACCCAAACTTGAAAAAAGCGTATCGGTATCGGTATCAGTATTGCCGATATTTTTATAAGAGTATCGGTATCGGTATCGTATCGGCAAAAAGACGTATCGAGGCATCCCTCCGAAAAACCCAATAACAGTTTTGAACCCAGGCCTTTTAAATCAAATCGAGGACCTCTCTTCAGCAGTTGCGATGCGCTTAAGACCACTCGACCAACAAGGCAGTCTTTCAACCGTCTTTTACTATTTTATAAAACTATAAATGTAAACGTATTAAAAGTTTTCAACAAAAATATCCTATATTCAAAGCAAGAGTGAACAGGCATCTTCTGGGCACGCTATCGCTTTCCATCAGGCGTGATGAAGCTCATTTTGTAATAAAAAAAGTAAGTCACCAGCCAAACAGACCTATTACCCAGTATTTAGGGCCGCCCCAACCCCAAACCGCAAACAACGAGTAATACGACATTTCCTGCCCTTACACCCAAACGTGTTTGAAGTTCCGAGATGTTATCACTGTTCACAATAGTACAGGGTTTCCTCTTACTAATTGTTGAACTTACAATAGACGGATTAGGAGGCTATGGAATCAGCGGAGATCATAGGCGGCAGATGGTGGAGCCTACTTGTTAGTGAATATAAAAAAGAAGCAAAGAGAATTACGAACTCTTTGGTAAGAAGTAGAAAAAGTGTAGGACTACTTATAATGTACTCGTAAGTATTGTTCGCAAAATAATACGGTTTGGTCGTAGAGTTGAGGACACCAGTCCGATATTCAACATAATTCAAGGTAAGTATATGAAAAGGATTACGGAATTCAAAGTGATATAATCCTGGGATGTTTATGTTGAAGACGGATTGTGCTGGACGCTTGTCTCTTCAATCGTGCCGACATTTTGGAAGATTACGAAAAAAGCAGCTTTGTCTGCACGATTATAAAGATTTAGATGTTCAGATAATTACGTTTCAATTATTCATACGTAAAATACCGGTACGCGCTTTGGGCGTGGAGTTGCGGACACCAGCCCGTTATACAATATTGCATACAAACATACATTTCGTAGCAATCCGCGTAGCGCTACGCCGCCGCTCTACGCTACTATGACCGCTGATTTGGGTTCCCCACACAACTTATAATTCCTCGCATCACATCACTGAGATCATCACAGTTCTGAAATAATAATAAAATAATGTGCTAATCTAATTTATTATCGGCTGTACCATCTGATAGTTGATGCGTGAAATTGATTTCTGACAAAGACTTCATTTATTTTGTGTAGGGCAACAAAGTGTAAGCATTATTTGCAGTCAGTAGTTCTTTTTACCCGAGGGACCGAGCTTATAGCTAAATATTATCAATCGATCCTTAGGTTAAGCCGTGCTACCGAGTACCGTATATAGGGTGACTGGTAATTAGTGTACGATACTTAAACACGTGATTGTGCTCATGATAACAAACAACTTTTACTATGGGACCAAAGCGGAAATCGCGAAAAAAAAATCAGCTGTTCAGTACATTTATGTTCGCCTAATGTAGGTACTGAACAGCAGATTTTTTTTCGCGATTTCCACTTTGTTGCCATAGTAAAAGTTGTTTGTTATCATGAGCACAATCACGTGTTTAAATTTCGTACACTAATTACCAGTCACCCTATATAGACTACCGTATACCGAGTTTCCTCCTTGCCTCGGAAAGCACTTTAAGCTGTTGGTTCTGGCTGTCATTTGAAGATCTTTGACAGTCGTTACAGGTAGGCAGTGGCCCAAACGTCTGACAACCAGTCTATACCAAGGGGTATCGTATTACCCAGTACTAACTGGGTTGTGGAAGTCAGATAAACAGTCGCTCTATTTAAAATACTGGTATTCGGCTGCATCCGGTTAGACTGGAAGCTGACCCCAACATAGATCGGAAAAGGCTAGGCAGATGATGAGTTCTTTTCACCCGATTGAGAAGGAAGGGTATGTAATGTTTTCGGGCGTATTTTCAACCAACTTCTAAAAAGAGGAGGTTCTCAATTCGTCTGTTTTTTTTTTGTGTTTGTTACCTCAGAACTTTCGACTGTGTGAACCGATTTTGATGATAATTTTTTTATTTGAAAGCTGGTACTTTCCGTGTGGTTCAATTTTAACTTGCTGAAGATCTGATGCGGGTCTTCGGAGATATACAATGGAACTCTTCAAAAATACACGGAAAATCTGCAGTGATTGCTGTAATCGCGTGGATGTTTATTGTTTATACAACATCATGACAGACCATCACGCCTGTATGCTCTGAGGGGGTAAGCAGATGTGTACAATACTCCCAGATTTCGACAGTTAGGTGTATTAAGTTCCATTTATTGGGGATAAGCCAATTACCGTAACATGTATTGTTTTTTTTTATTTTATTGGCAAGGATGTACTTCAAGGGTAGTTTGGTGAGAATTTGGTTAGGTTCTGATTATGGGATCCATAACAAAGGAACGGAACTCTTCAATTCTTAGGAGCAAATTAACGATACTCGGCCAAATCTTTTAAAGGCTATCCGGATATTTGAGTCACCTACCGTAACGTCATTAATAACCGACTTCAAAAATGAGGAGGTTCTCAATTCAATGTTCCCCGATTACTCGAAGATGACTGGACCGATTTTGTTTTTTAATTGTTTGAAAGGGTATACTTCCCAGAAGGTCCCATAATCATCAAGTCAGGATCCTGATAATGGGATCCTGGAGAAATAGAGGGAACTCTTAAAATAAATTTATAGGCACACCAGAAGCGATTTGGGTAGTTTTAGAAAGAATACTTTCTCGGAGTGATCCCATTTCAATTTGATAAAGATCTGATGAAGAACTTCGGAGATAGGCAACGGAACTCCTCAATTAATGACAGCAAATGTACTGGGATTGCTGAAATCTCATGTCTGTCTATTGTTTACACCAGTTCATAACAAAAAATCACGCCGGTACGCTGTGAAAGGGTGCACATGTGAACCACTAAAAAGTGAAAAATAAAAACTTTTTTTCAAAAAAATAAAACCATTCACACAAAAAAGTGAAAAATAACTTTAGCTTCAGAAGTCGGTGACAAAAAAACAAAGTAAATAGACAAACAAAGGTCACCGACTTCTGAAGCTAAAGTTATTTTTCACTTTTTTGTGTGAAGTCTGTTTTATTTTTTTGAAAAAAAGTTTTTATATGTTTCTTTGTAATTTCTTTATTAATTACCTCGTATCTTCCAAACGGCTGGATGGATTTCGACAGTTAAGGTCATATATTCATCTTAAAAACCCAAGTGTCCTTATTTTAGGACATTATACTAAGATAGAAGAGCATAAAGGTACTGCTTATTTCATAAGAAATCTCTTCCAGCAGACCTGCGAGAGAAAAGATAGATAAGTGTTTGAAAAAAAAAAAACAAAATGGCGTATTTAATTAAGGCGTCTCATAGTACGTTACGTTAGTAAAAAATTAATAAACCTATCGAGTATTGTATCAACATAAAAGAAATTAAAAGGGGATTCCAACAATACATTAAAATTATCTTATGTTTAAATTAAATTAGGAATACATAATATAATTATAATAACAATATTATTTTTAGTAGGGTTTTCAATTTTTCTAACTATGTATGTAACTTGTTATGATTACCTATAGATTTTATATTCTTTTAGATCTGGATACTTAGGCACACAATTAATTTCAAGTTGCATTGTAGCATTATCTGAAAATCCTTTTACAAGGTATTCAGTTACATCGTATTGTGAATTTGTGATCTAATGGAAATGTCCATCAGATCACAAAACGATGTTACTAAACTCAAGATCTTTCAAGGTGCGAAATTAATCTTTTCAATCCTTAATGGACTACCAGTCACTTGAAACAATGCTTTAATAATTTTAATGGCTATTTTTTAATAGGATTAAATTACCTACACTACTTTAATGTCTACAGGGTTGCTAAACATTTGATTTGTGAAACGTGAATATAATATTGTAAAACTAAGATGGCGGCGACCATTCCTATTTAATTACACACAAAAAGAAACATCTAAATTGGACATAAATTGGCTGAATTAACTGTATAATTACAAAGGGACATTGATTCTTTAGGTTTTGATTAAAAAACTGTAGCAAGTTTAAACAACAGTTAAGTACACTGTTTGTCACTCTTGCTAGTTCCTCACTTTCTGTATTTAAGCCCCTTACCCAAACAATAACGGTCCGTTAGTCTTAGAAACTGTACATAAACTTCCTTGAACAGGACATCAAAATTACCATCGTAATATCACCCATCAATCAGTCTGCCAAGCACATGACGTCCATTACGACACATCCAACAAAAAAAAACAACAAAACGATTTCCCAATACCAAAACTCCTTAATCAGTACTTTGGAATTCAGTTCCTATACAGCAAAACCCATCAATAGAGCGTGATTCTATGTGCGTTGTCCCACAAAAACATTCGATAGCCTTGCAACTAAAGTACCATCAAGTACCAATTAAGAGCAGGTCCGCATGCAAAGTGCCGCAAACTAAATGGTAATATTGCATACAAGACCACATCCATCTTTACTGACAGGCTTCCAGACTGATGGTATATATTAGCTATAAATTATGTATAATTACCATTATTTATTGCTTGGTGAAACCTGCGGGTTTGTCTGCTTTTAATATTGTATGACTATAGATAAGCATCAGTAGACATATGATAGAATCTCTAATGTGTATAGACGAGTAGGTAACTTCGTTATTTAGATCAATTTGGTAATTGTTGTTCACTGTCTGGTATATGGGGAACTTGTGTGGTCTAGTTTATTCATGTCTAGGTAACTAAACCTAACCTATACCTAAATTATAGCTGTGTTAATAATCACTGTCAAACGGATACACAAATTACTATGGAAGGCGGAAAGTATATCAGGCTCTTAAATCATTTTCCGAATTACACGGTAGTCGTCTCAACTCTCAGCACAAAACAGAAAATATTTGTCTGGTGTACTTATTGGGATTATGTAAATAACAAACAAACGCTACATTTTAGTTTGTATAGGATCAGTAAGATTTAACATTAAGTACGGTCGAACAAGCTAATTGGTTTACAGTTTAACCCACAAATTACATTGTAAAGTGTAAACCAAATAGCTTGTTCGACCGTACATATTTTCCATTATCCATTACATTGCATCGTTTGTTCTACATCACTACGCAACGGGAGACGTTTTTGTACGATTTATTTTATGTATATTTTATTCCCTTAGGAGGTCGATATTAGAGGCCTAAAAACATTTAAAGTGTTTTGTTTATCCTTGCTTGGTGTGTGGTCTGGAAAACCACTTGTTTTTCTTAGTGTGTAAAAACTAGACATACGCAAACGCTACTACTACTAGGTATATTAAACTGTAGGGTCTGTTGGACACCCAATGAAGGCTCCTATTAACAGAAACATGGGCACAATTATAGTCTTGATAGACGGACTCCTCAATCTAGAAAAATACTCATCAAGTCTCAGAGAAAACTGCATGGAAAAAAACTGACAGTACCTATCGTCCTTTGATATATCATATAATAATTTACCTTTTCATTGAGATTGGCGGCCAGTCTAACCTAGTAGGGCTGAATATTTTACATGGAGCGACTGCCTATCTGACCTCTCCCCTTGGCTGGGTAACAGCCTTTGGTGAGACTGGTAGTCAGACTTTCAGACGTGTGACTACCCGCCGAAGACCTATAAAATGTGACATCATAATTACCAATACTAGACTTCCGGTATCTATAGTTCAGCACACATCAATAGCACCACTGTATAATTAGAGTTGGCTCACCTCGCCATTAAAACTCAATTATTGACATGACACGCTCGTCAGAGCCGCCATAATTACTCGAATAGAAACGAAGCTATTCCTTTTGTCACTAATTACCATCGAATTATCACTACAAATTGTACGATCGAGTTTTAGCTGCTATACTCGTATACAGATTTAGGAGATTTAAAAGTAAGATAGATTCTTAAATTGTGGTCTTTATGAAAATAAATAATCTCCTAAATTCCGTACCTGCTTCACTCAGTGTCCTTGAGTTTTTTCACGAGTACCTATCGTTTTGTAGTAACCGTTGTAAATCTCAACACTAGTAAATAAATAACAACTTACAAAGTACGAGTAATGTATATTCTAGCATTCTATGTAAAAACAAGATTCGTAGAACTCACAACAAATCAATATTCCAAGTCCGATTTAGAAATCAACATAATTGACAGAACAATATGACCGATCGTTTGAAACATACAATTTCTTAGTACCGCTAGTTAAAGGTAATTTTCTCGTTATTATGTCTCAATTAGCTATAATCAAAGGTGATGGTGTTTTACAGTGTATTTGTCATCATTTATTAACATTTTAATTGTTACTGTGAAAGACTTGGAGTGGAATAGATAAGTAGATAATTATTGATAAATAAATAATAACTAATACATCCGGTGGATGCGAGTCGCAAGGGACCGGTCAATGTGGCGACACTTGGGGGAGGCCTATGTCCAGCAGTGGGCGTCTTTCGGCTGAGATGATGATGATGATGATGAAATAA
Source organism: Xestia ashworthii (assembly GCA_950022955.1). Taxonomy (NCBI): domain Eukaryota; kingdom Metazoa; phylum Arthropoda; class Insecta; order Lepidoptera; family Noctuidae; genus Xestia; species Xestia ashworthii. The sequence continues at coordinate 2,144,653 of OX465557.1, forward strand.
TAACTGATTGAAGACGGGGAATTTACATACATTTTGACAGAGAATTTTTTACTAACATCATTGTCCCACTGCTGGGCACACTCTTCTTCCATAACTTTCCACTTCTCGCTGTGGGTTGCAATCTCCAGCCAATCTTCCACAAATACCTTTAGGTCATCACACAGAATTTAGTAAATTTTTAAATAAGAATAATTTCCAGTCCTCTAAGATCACAACCCAACATCTAAGCACACTTGAAAAGCATTATAATAAAAGTATACTCACCTTAAAAGTGATAGCAAGGCGATAAACGCCAAGTTATTGCTTCTTCTTTTTTAGTAGGCGCTTAAAATATTGCTAAGTGAATTTTAACAGGCGTTAACGTCCTCATGTTTGTGCGCGCGTAATTTACGATTATAGAATGTCGCTTGGATATTATTCAGTGAAGCTTTTATGTCAGGGTTTTAGTTATAGATTACTAACCTATGTCTGCTGCAGCTTCGCCCATTTGTATTGAAAATATCCCAAGAGATTGAACTGAAATTAGAGGTATTGCGTGTCCTACCCTAGGCTACAGGCCTACAGCCAACTAAGGTCCATGTTCACCAAAAAGATAACGGTCTGATTATCTAAAACAGCTGTTTAAAATACATTTTTGAATGGGAACATGTCGCAGTGACAGTTATTTTTAGATAAACAGACCGTTATATTTACGGTGAACATGGACCAAAGTTTGTGCGAAATTTCCACGAAATTCATTCAGCCGTTTAGGTGTGAAAGGCAACAAACAGATAGACAGACAAGTAACTTTTGCATTTATAATATTAGCACAGTCAAGATGCAACATTAATTATGAAGCCCATTCAAGTGTCAGTCTCAAACACAGCTTTACTTACCAAATCCATCAAATTTACTTCGTCAAAACAAACACAGAAACTGACATACCACTTCAACATTTCTACAGACCATCAAAACTACAGGCCACGAAAACTGTCCAATTCACAAAGGCCACAGCTCTCAGAGGCGGGCCATTTCATCAGGTAATAAAACACTCGCAGAGGTTACTTTTCAGGGTGAGTTATAGGGTTAGGTCGCCGGGGCAGGGGTAGGGTCGGTCATACATCACCCGGGGTGGAACGAGGATTACTCCAACATAGACTTTGGCTTGTTAATGCCCGCTAAAGTTTTCCTTTGCGTGATTTTTGGCGAGTTTTTTTCTGTGGTTTTTTTTTTTGTGTTCGAAGTTGGAGGAAGTTGTAAAATGTCGTACTCTTAAGACTTGCTACACTGTGTAGGTTGAATTGAATTTGTTCTTGCATCTTTTTAACACATGTAATTTAATGTGATACTGCGTTGTTATAAAGGGTAGAAGAAAGAGAGAATATAAAGTAGTTTATTTGAGCGCCAAGAAATAATTGTGGTGGCAATCTTCCCTACTTATGCAAATTTTTGTCCATTGACAGACCTCTTAACCTGCTTACCCAAAAAATCTTCAGCACCATATTCCAGAGATAAAATAAAAGAAAACAACAAAGAAACGTCGCAGTTAACAGCCCGACTGAATATTCATAAAGATAAAAGTGAATTTATGCGATCATAAAGACCGGGAGCGAATGATAAAGACGGGGACCGAGAACGAATGATAAAGAAACTTGTGTTGCTGGAATACTGCCCTGTTTTTTGTTACTTATAGTTTTTCTTTTTTTCGTGAAGCTGGAACTTGTCTATTTAGAGCTACAAAGCTTTCGTACCTGCAGTGGAAAGTAACCAACATAGTGGACAAAGAACGTTTTTCTCTTGTTTTTATTCAAGAAGTTTTCTACGTGTATGTCGCTACAGGTAAATAAGAGCTAAAATGAGTTAAAAAAAATAAACAAGTCGGATATCCATGTGAATATAGTATTTATACTATTGTACCCTTACGATTGATGTATTAAAAGGCGAGTTTGTTTTTTTGGGACAAGCCCGCCACACTATTCCTAAACCACTGTAACTCCTGAAAGCCAGAATCAACAGTGGCATCCGCCAGAAAAGCGCCGAGACAATGAAGCTCGACGAATTCCCAGAGAATGAATTTAACTGTCTTGGAACCTGCAACGAAATTAATTAGAAAGTATAGCGGAGGAGTAGGAAAATACCGTGATTTCCACTTCCCTCCATATCAGCAGGAGACAGAACGAAACAAGGCCAATAGGCACAAATGGACGTTAACAACTGGGATAGGCCCAGTTGCCTAGCAGCACGGATAAACATTAACATTAACGGGTCCTAAGTTGAAAAAGCCGGGTTGTAATCAAAGATTCAGAGGTATAAACGTGGAGTATGTATGTAAGGGTCGTAACAGATGGCTTTCTATGGTTTCTGCTTGCCCCCATGTAAAAAAGGCGTGAATTTATATCATCACGCATGTACAGCTAATGATGTTGAATAGATACATCTGCAATTTGGGATATCTCTATTGCCGTCCATTACAACGCTCTGGGACTCCTATCTCCAACATCTGTCTGTAAGACAATTAATGCTGCCATAGAGCAGAGTGCCGGATCTCTCTCGCATCCCGAGGGTGTAGTACAGGCCCGTCCTTCCAATTCACTCCTCTATTGGATAGGAAGTATCCCACTAATTGTTTACTGAAAACATGCGAAGATTCTGATTTCCCTACGGGTTGTAAAGCTGAGGTCAAAACTAATAAGATTTTAATAGAAAAGTTTATGAAGATTTATTTATTCATCCGGTATATTAGATGAGCATTTATCGGCCGGTTATTGTCCACTCGAAAAAAGTGCTTATTAACAAATCTATACCATTTCGTCATAACTTCATGATGATTATCTTTGCCGAAAACTTGTGATCTGCAGGCCATAAGCTACAAACTCAAACGACACGCTTGTTGTGGTGCGACTGCGGACAAAAACAGATTAGTGTTGAACCAAATCTATCAGCACTGAATCGAATTTTTTCCATGCTACTATGATGCCGCGAGCTATCGCATTCCGCATCAAACAACAGGCCTGAACGGCAGAAAAGGAATAGAGCATGGAATGGCTATTACATGCGGTTCAACCTTTGAATTGCATAGAGCTTGCTACGCGATTCACGTGAAGGAATGAAATTGATAGACGCACGAGTCGCTAGACGCAAGTCGCATCGCCCGAGGCCATGGACGGAGCGTTATAATACAAACCAAGGTCACCATGACCTTCCACATTATAAACATGTCACCCCTAATTCAACTCCCAATTACTTTCACCAAAAAAACCAAGACAAAAAAAAACAAAAGAGGAACGCCAAACTGCGATACGTCACAAAAAGCTGAGAGGAACATTACGCATGAAAAATTCATGCTGTTACAGAGATTAGCAAGACAATCCCCCCACTTGTAGAGGGGGTGGAAATATACAGAGCAAGGAGTCAAGAGGAGAATGAATTTGTCAGCGTGTGATTCGTAGCGGCCCTCCCTGCGATATATCACCCGGGTTATACGGCACAATGTGCGAGCACCCTTAATAATGTATGTGATTTAATATTTAGAAAGGTTTTCTTCTTGTTTTGATTTGTTGTTTTGTAGTAACCTTGTTTGTTGGTTGAATATCTTCAAGAGAGTTGTTTCAATATGTATGGTTTACAAACAGTGTTGTCACAGAGGTCAAAACAAAATATCTAGGCCTACCTTGTACTGTCTCCGATCCAGTTTTCAATACCCAAAGGTGCATTTACCTTTCTTACAAATGCTCTCAATACGTCGTTTAACCCTTTCACAGCCACCTCACAGCCAAGAACCGAGACCATTCTTCATACGGATACAAAAGTACCTTCCATTCCCGGTGTCCCCCGATCCTGTGCCCCATTTTCCCTAGGCGTCCGTCTGATTCATAGTGCGATGAACAACTTCCTTCATAAAATACGGCTAGCCCGCTGACACATCGCGTACACCCTTGTTTTTCTACTGAAAACTTATTTTTATTTATACTTGGTGTTATTTTTTTGACAGGTCTTGTATGAGACGGTTAGTGGTTGATGGACTGGGAGCTCACATAGGAACCTTTGTATGCGATGTTATGCAAGGTAACTTGACACCTGGTTGACCATCTGATTAAATTTTTGTGGGGCTGGAAATTTTCATTTTAAGGGGCTACCTCACGCCAACGACCTTGAGCGAGTGGGAGAAGTTTAGCAATAGCGTATACCCGTGCGTGAGAGTGGTCAGCGATACACTTCCGCCCGTCGCCCCGAGGAGCCCCGCTTCAATGCGCACCAAGATTATTCGAAAAAACAACCCACCTTGATTTATCAAACAATACGGATAAAAGCCGTATACTAATATAAAGGGCATTAAATTGTCTTTGAGATGATCTAAGTTTCATGCAAATACGCCCGATAGTTTTTGCGTGATGATCGTTTTTTTTGCCGCGTTAGACATTACTTTACAAATTAATTACACTAAGTTATAAAAATATTTCTTCACATTTTCACATATCAAATTATGAAAGAAATGGTCTAGTATAACATATATTTTTTTCAAATAAATTAGACTAGAAGTTAAGACGTGATGATCAATTTAAAATCACTAAAAGTTATGTATCTGCGCCTTAAATGACTTTTTTTTTTGAAGAAATCGAGTGAGCATTTCTTTTGAGCCAAAAATTTCGACTCAGATAACTGGAAACTGCATTAAAAAGTACTTAAGTCAAGTCAAGAGCCAAATTCAACAAGAAAAACGGTTCATTTACCTTACCACCTGAAACACCTAAAGTAAAGAGGAAATTGTAGCCATTTGTCATAATAAAAAAGTAAAACCGTAAAAGTTTTACGCAATAAGAAAAGTATTTTTAATTGCTTTTTCTTATTTACCTTGCTCGTGGTTCACAAGACAAACTCTTGTAATAAAAGGTACCTAAGTAAGTATGATAAACGTTAATTTAAAGACTTTTATTTGAAAGTTCACACTGTTTATTTAAGTTCAATATAGTTTTCTGTACTTTTTTGGCTCATGATGAAATATTGAGATTGGGTGTTGAGTAAAGTTGGAAGTCAGACTAACTTCCCAGGTTCCACCAGGGGTATGATAACGCACTGAACCTAGTAGGTGCATATAAGTATGAAGAAGAAGATTCAACAGAAGTATGTTAGGACTGGGCTGGTGGCGTTCGTAGTTTCTGCTTACACCCTTGGGAAATAATCGTAACTTTATGTATGTATCTAGAATGTCAAACAAAACTCAACATTTCTCCACTTAGCACAATCAGAAACCAAGACAAACAGAAAACCAATACTCAGTCAAACGCTCCAATAAAAACTATAAGGAAATCGTCCGGATAAATCGCGAGTCATCGAGCTCACAACGCGTCATTTCTCTCAAAATATATGGAACGAATAAAAACCAGTGAAATCTTTAGAGAGTCCACATTTTTTCCGTCAGAGGCATCGTAAATCTTCCAGACAGCGGTGGAAAGGACCGTAGAGCGCGAGGGGTTGAAATATGGCGGGCGGGGCAGCCATCCGTCACTGTAGAATCACCTTCACGACAAATACGTGTTAGTTGGAGATGTGTTACTTTTTTAGTGTCTGTACTTGTGGGATGAGAGGCTGTCGAGAATTTTGAAGGCTGTGTTGTTTTCAAGGGCAGCTTAGGTTGGACCGCTGAATTATGTTAGTTGTTGGACGGAAAGTTAGTTTCTAGCATCTTCCAAACATAATGTAATAATGTCACTGTCGACTGTTTCTTTAATCTTTTTCGACAGCTGTCTTTTTCAACTAATATTATGATTTAAATTCTAATGGCTCGTTCGGCAAATCGCTAAAATCGGAACTCACTCTGCCAGCTCGTTTTATCAATACAATTTCATAAATACTCACTCAAATGTTTACCAAAAACACACCTCCCTGCCGGTCAATATAACAAGCGCCAACAGATAACTTTTAAAAGTAAGAAGGTTCTATTACCTCGTTCTATTTCTTGTTTACCCGTATCCAAAAGTGTCAAGAACAAATCTCCAAGGTTAGCTTCTACGTTCGATTTAACTGCAGGATATACCCGAAGAGGCTCATAACTCTGTCAAGTCAAGACGCTTGTACTAACTGGCTTACTAAATTGATAAGTGGATAACATGCTCGGCCAACCTTTGTGTTACTGTGTGAGATAGTACCGTTGACTGTGAGTAAACGGCACCTTACAGGTAAAGCTTGTATTGGCAATACCTTAATCTGATATGGAAATATAAGAGTTTTATTTCGATCCCTCTGCTTTCTCAATCTTGACCTTTGTTTTTCATACATTGCACGAAGTGTTTTCGCCAGTCTTTTAGAAGTGTGATAATGTCATATAATGCGCTCCCAGGTAAGGCTTCTTTGGTAATACCTTGTTGTGATCTGGAAATATAAGAGGTTTATTGTGATCCCTCTTCATTCTCAAACTTTATCTTGGTTTTTCTAACATTGCATGAAGTCATTTCGCTAGTCCTTTAAAAATTATGTCACCCAACTCCCTATTTTTAAAACTGAGAGCAACGGTGGCCCTGCAGTGTTTGCGGCCTTGACATATACGAATAGTACCTAAGTTGTGAGTTCGAACCTAAGCATTAACATTACTTTGTGTAATTCATTTCATCACCACTGCTCTCAAAACGGCGGATGAAAACGTCGTGAGGAAACCGGTATGTCCTAAGACTAAAAATATCGAAAACATATGACATCCACCAACTTGCACTGGGCCCGCGTGGTGGATTATAGCGCATTCCCTCTCATAGAGAGGAAACCTTGTGTCCCAGCAGTGGGAATATTTTATGCTGATTATGCTAAACGATTTTGGGGATGTCAGTACGAATGGTGTTGTGTTACTGTGTTGAGTTGACAGACTGATCCAGTGTGCGGTTCAAGAACCACAACAGAACTCTCAATTCTCAAAATATACTAATTCCCCACAAAATATGACGCAGAACCACCATCATCATCCTCCACACCAATACATCACAGCATACTGCATTAGCAACGCTAAGCCAACGCTCTTAATCGGGCGCAATCGTATATTTCTTGATTAAGGGATCGTAAAAACGTCGTCCTGCTCTGATATATGGCCTCTGAGCAGGAGAGCAGATTAGCCGACGGTTTGCGAACTCTGGAAGTGATGTACGATGATTGATACGCTTGGTCTGGTGGGGGATGGCTTATTAAGTTGATTGTTTACGGTTTTCACTTCGAAGTGGGGGTAGTGGATTATATTACTATAGAATAAAATGCTTATGAGTAATTACAGTAATTTAAATAGTTATGGCATTGAATTGTGGTTTTGGGGGGTACCAATGGTGTTCTTTTGGGCTGCCATCTTTCAAACAAAATACTTGCACCAGACATATCTTTTTTTTTTTTTTTTTTTAGGATGGGAAATCATCAAATGACTTCTCCCACTCTGGGCGGAGCAGGAGGGAGTGTCAGACTCTTACTGACTAAAACCCATCCATGTTCCTTCCTCGCCCTTTACGTTCCGGGGCCGCGGTATCTCTTTCGAACAGTCCCGCAGCCCCGGCACCAGACATATCTGACACCTGTGCGGAAAGTGAGCTGTCAACGTACTTCGTTATATCTGCGTCTTTCATAGGCAGGTTCTTTTTCTAGAAGTGTAAAAGACTCAAAAGGAGAGACATAGAGCCTCTAGGCTACGAGAACTCTCACATCATCTTTATTTAAGTCACTCAAGTTTCGTTGCTTTCAAGTTACAAATGTTTTTTTTTTTTCATAGTAAAAGCATACTTAATTAAAATTCTCCTTGAACACTTCACAGCCACTACTGTGACGGTTACAAAGATAAACAAATATGAGTTGGGACTTGGGAGTCGGCAGGACGTCTCCGCGTCGTCGCAGCGGTCGTTCGCAGCTAATAAAACAGATAACAGCGAGATAATTTACATTTCAACGATAAAGTATCTTTGCTACAACCAGCCGAAATGAGCCATCCCGACGACGCGAGAGCTACAATTTAGAATTCTTTTTTGGTGGTCTAATTTATGAGCTGTAGCAGGATGCAAATTTTTAGGTTTTGAACATTATAATAATAATAATTTGGTAATAATTTTTGTAATCCTTCAAATAATTATCTCTCAAATTGTCATTGTTGTGTCGTGTCATTGTCGTTGTTATGGGTACATGCCTGAAATAAAATACTATTTATTTATTTATTATTCTAAATTCAAGTTAATGATTTTAAATACATCTTTAAAAACATCTTCATTCAGAGAAGTCTTTTCCAAAACAACATAAGTATCCCCTCAAACATGCTTATGTGTATAACAGTGCTACAGGTAGTTATAGCTAATGATCGTCAAGGAAGCTAATAATGTATAAGTTAAATTGCTATATTTTTTGCAAACACACACATCGATTAAATTTCTACCACCACCATGATACCGCGCAGTTTCTCCACCTCGCGAGGTGGAAAGTGCCGGATGACTGGATGAGGTCTAAAATGAACACACCCAAAGGACACGTGGTGGTCTCCGGTCACCGTACAGACCGTGTCGACGGGCGGCGCGTTCGTGTTCCACGTACGCAACGGTGCGGCAACGGCGGAGGCTTACCGGGGCTGCGGGGCTGTTCGAAAGAGATACCGTGACTCCGGAACACAAAGGGCTAAATAGGAACATGGATGGGTTTTAGAAACCGTTTTAGAAATCTGACACTCCCTTCTGCTCCGCCCAGAGAGCGACAGGGGTCATTTGATGATTTCCCATCGGAAGAAAATAAATTATGGGAAGATTTTGTGTTTTAGTTCCTCAACTCATGAGTTGCCCTTGTTACTCGGGCCCTGTATCATTGATACGGCTGGTACGGTGGTAGCTACGAACCTGTGTGATCCGCACCCTCGCTCATCTCTGATGGGAACGCAGCTTTGGTCTTCAGTCTAGCCCTATTATAACTTTTCCCAAATCGCTACAGCTTTTGACCTACACCACCCAGCTAGTTACAATATTTCACAGCAAACGGACATTTTTATAGGTATTTAGCGAAAACGTCGTTCCAGCGGACCAATTTGCAACTTGTTTGCGTCGCCAATAAATTGTCGCCTACATTTCCTAAATTACACCGTTATTCGTGACGTATTGTCGCTCGAGTGTACCTACCCGTATATTGTTGTTGTAACTGATGTTATGATTATTGTTGGTTGGTTTTCTTTTGTTTTTCAGCAAGTTGTTTTCCTATGGTATTGTTTAGTTGTACTGTCATTTGTTTAGACGGGATTTTAGAAAATGTTAACACTATCTTTAGATTTCTTTTTCTATGATTACGAGTAGGAAAGGATCGTTGCAAGGCAATTTGGCATTCGAAACGGTGTAAATCATCCCTTAACGAAGCCGAAAGGCACTTATTCTCCCCGTCATTGCGATATTTTTTTGTTCTACACCATACTTGGGAACTTTCTAGTTACGGAGATATTGGGGGTCAAAGTCACAACTTTTTGACAAGTTTTTTTTTTAAATACAAGATTTTATTGTAAGATTTTTACTTTAAACACCTCTACGACCCCCGTACTATTCAATCCATCCATCAGTACAATGTTTTAAGTGCGTCACATTGAGTTCTACCAGAAAACATGACTTTTCACCTGAAAACAAAAGTCGTTTCCCAGCAATAATTTTTGCGTAAAGTTACTTTATTTGATGTACAGAATGCTTGGTTGACGGCTTCGTGATGAGGTTGTTTACAACCTGTACAGTGTCTGCCTACTCCATGGAGAAAATGCACGAGTTTAAACATACATACCATCACGCCAGTAATACTCCCAGGGTTAAGCAGAGGTATATAAATAAATAAAATAAAAATAAATATCGCTGGACATTACACACAGCGCCATCTAGTGCCACACTAAGCAAGGCTTGTGTCGTGGTCACCAGACAGTTGATATACTACATATTATATACTTTTTGTTTGTAAATACATACTTGTTATACATACTCGTATAAACATCCATGACTCTGAAACAAATGTCCATGCTCATCACACAAACATTTGCTCCTACCGGGATTCGAACCTGGGACCCTGAGAACGTAAGGCAGCCTCACTACCGCTGCGCCATTCGGGTCGTCAATCTAACAGTACAACCATATTTCGACAGATATGTTTAAGTCCTCTGTAACAGGAGGCGAGAATATATTTGCATCAAACGAGCACGAATCCAGACCGTGTGGCAGTTACTCAGAAATTCTTGATGAAAAAACATAATAGCACTTCGCCCGACGCGGTAATCGAACCCAGGAGCTCATGGTAGTCTCACTTACAACCACTCGTCCAACGAGGCAGTCTACATACCTACTTACATCAGAACAATATCTCAGAACTCAGAAAACACTTGACCGACTATTTTTTACAAGGTCGTCAAACCAATGTTTTTTTAGTTTTTGGTCAGTCTCATTTCAATATCGATACCCATCACGTCTGTCTAGCATCGCTACCTAATTTAATTTTACTCCAATGATAGGAGGGAATTGTTTCAACTTATATTTTATCACTTTTTAGATCCTTGTGTATTATGATCGCTTACCCGCTTATTTTTCGTTTTTGCAAATGTATCTTATTTTTGTACCCAAGTGTTTTAAACGTCTATTACTATGTATACGCTTAGACATTTTATTCTTGTATTTAAACATGTTTTCTCAGTAAGTGAATTATTGTAAATTCTTTATGAGAAAAATAAAGTTCTTAAACCACATTTTTCAATGTAAGGTTACTTTACGACATCACTTTAAAATATTTTCACCCACCTAAAAATGGCCGATAAAAAAATTGAAATTCATGTTGTACTCCCTCGAGCCCTGTAACTGACACTGTAATACAAGGGACCCGGCGCGAGCCCCTACAACCTTTCTACATACAAATACGATACCTCTCAAAGGGAACTGAACACGACGAAAAAACTATTTTATACATCAAACATTCTAAAAGAATAGACACATGATGAAATGACATATTTTGTAATACAAAAACCAACTTTATGGAAACCTTTTTCAGACTTTGCCAAGGGAATTTCATCTCTATTGTTTAGGACTTAGAATGTATATCTTTTCAAGTGAAGGTAAGATGTAAGTGATATTTTGATGTCACAAAGAATATTGAAGAAGATACATGATTGAATTTGATTTGAATTTATTACCTTGAGCCTTCGACATGATGTTTGTTGTTAAAAGTATTCAATATGTCACGGTTTATTCTAGCAATATTGACACGACGAGGGATTTGAGTGAATTTGGCTTTGACGTGTTTGTTTGAAAAAAAAAAGAAAATTGAGATATTGCAAATTTTAATGAAGCCCTTGTTACCGGCAAAGCTTGTAATTCAGGCATTCAATAAAATGTCTAGTCATTCTACACCGTGTTCCTGAGGTTATACACTTCGGCATGTTATTCAGACCATTTGACCATTTTTTACTTTTAGTTTTACATTTTTTTTTTACTTTTTTTATTTTTTACCATTTTTTTCACTTTTAGTGGCAATAGGTAAAAACATATCGTGTTCATCTTAGATTACAAACTCATTTTATCACAACACAACACAAAATGCCTCTAACTTCAAAAAAAAAAAACAAAAATCAGTTTCAGTCTTCTAAATTCAGTTTGATAGTTTTGGTTGCACAAAGTGGCAACATCTCACAAATAAAGACTCTTTCTCACAGCACAACATAATTAAATTGGTTAAACTTAAATTAACAATAACTTAAAAACTATGCCATTTAAACTACTACTTCCTTTGTACGATATGTTTAACAAACAAGAGCTATAGAAGTATTATTCAAAATTAATGTATATCCCCAGGAACACGGTGTATATTATGTCGAGCTCGTTGTAACACTAAAATATTTTTACAATTCCAACCAGTAGTTCCTAAGATTAGCGTTCAACAAATCAAACAAACAAACTCTTCAGCTTTATATTAACAGTTTAGATTAGTATCTAGATCTTATCTCTATCATATATCATTATGTAACCTGCCTTGTAAAAACAGCTATTTATTTTAATTACCGTTGAAAATTCTTATATAGGTTCAGAATGATGTACCGAAAACGGGTGTTTGTGCGCCGGTGTGCTTTCCAGCCTATATTTAAAACTACAATGCAAACAAAGTCGTGAGCAAAACCTTGTACATTATTATTTCACATAGTACTAAAAATACTCACTCTTCAGTTCAAAAGCCTTAACTCACAAGGTATTCCCAGTACGGCTGTCTAGTTTGCATCATATTTTTTGGCAATATCGCATTATTAGCCCCCTCGGGACGTCTACGGCATTCGATACATCGACGCTTAGCTCTTAACGTGTCAGCCTAGCAGGATGCTTTACAAAAACCTCATGTGACTTTTATTGGCGCTGTTCAGGAGACTTTACTATCAGCCTTAGGTATAATGGTTTTTAGATGAAACATAATATTAGTTAGCACATTAGCAGGTACTCGCATAACAGCCGTAGGGGTCGATTATCAAATTAAAATTGAAACACACAAACCGTGCTTGCCTAGGTAAGTCTGTGGATGGGTGACCACCTACATCGAGTTTCCACCGAGCCTCGGAAAGCACGTTAAGCAGTTGGTCCCGGCTGGCAATTGTAGATCTTTGACAGTCGTCACAGGTATATGGTCAGTGGCCCAAAAAGTCAGACAACCAGTCTTGATAAGGGGTATCGTATTACCTAGTACTAACTGGGTTGTGTAGGTCAAATAGGCAGTCGCTCCATGTAAATTACTGGTATTCAGCTGCATCTGGTTAGACTGGAAGCCGACCCCAACATAGTTGGGAAAATGCTAGGCAGGTGATGACACACAGGTTTGGTAACATACAAACGTAGAAAAGCAATATACTTACAATGAGCAAAGCCAAAAGAATACTAAAGTAGAAGTAGCCGTGGGTCCCAAACTAGACATAGCCTGTATCTTGCGAAAATTCTATCTTCTTTTTCTTTGTAATGTTCAAGATTAAGCTACATACTAACATAGCTTAATGTCTATGACTCTTGTGTTAATTTTATGATGACTGATATGACTTAATATGCCTAATACTTGCGATCAAACAATTCCACATGTTACCCATATAAAGACTTTTTGGTATTAACCTACACTCCATAACAATCCCAAAAGTAAAGCAGAGCAGTCATTAACAACATTATAAAGGGTAATACCACAATACCTTTGCATAACAAAAATAAAGTGTTCCAACAAAAAAAACACGTTTTCACCACCCGCCGACAGACGGCGTTTCGGAAGACTTTACTACTTCCGGTGACAAGATGGCCAGGCGTTCAGAGCAGCCGGAAACTGCGGCGAGAGAGCCCAAAAACACGATATAACTTCCACCTCTACACGACCTAACAACCAACACCCACCCTTCAAAAACCTACCTTACTTTGCTTCCGATAAAGTCCACCATCCCTTGCTTATGAGTTAATACATAAGCCCTTTCAAAATGCCAAAGGAAAGCAATAAGTAAGAGCGTACCCGTCAAGTGCGATCGCTTATTTCCCGCATTGAATATGATGTAAGTTTTCCGGAGTAGCGATAACACGTAATGGTATCGTTCGCCCTTTCATAGGGTAAAGCAGGCTTTGTTGCTTCATGGTTACTGCCTGGCTGGTGACAAAGTTGGATAGCGGCGTAATGATGCTTTGAATCAGAGGAGGGATAAACAAGGTTTTTGATATCTGCGTTCTGAACATAGCTAATTAAAAAGAGATATGTACGCATACACGGTGACCTTTTTCGCTGGATCAAGTCGTACGTCGAAAATCGTAATCAATGTGTCGTCCTATCCGGTTTTAAGTCCAAACAAAAAAATGTTACTTCAGGAGTCCCACAAGGATCCCATCTGGGTCCTTTGTTATTTACATTATATATTAATGATTTTCATAAATATATTTCACACTCAGACATTTTGCTGTACGCAGATGATACAAAAATATTTAGGGTTATTCGTGAAACTAAAGACTGTGAACTACTACAGCAAGATTTAAATAACTTTGAAAAGTTCTGCGATGATAATAATCTGTTTTTAAATCTTCATAAATGTTATGTTATAACCTTTTCTAGAAAACGTAAAGTTCTAATTCACGATTACAAACTATATGGCAAGTGTCTTAGCAGAGTTTCACAAATCCGAGATCTTGGTGTTATCATGGACTCACAACTGACTTTTATTCCTCGCATTGATGCTATGCTAAAAAAATCATATAAGCAACTGGGCTTAATACTGCGTCTTGGTAAACCGTTTAAAAAATCTTTGACTTACAAAATTTTGTACAACAGTTTCGTTCGTAGTCGAATTGAATTCGCTTGTGCTGTCTGGAAACCGAACTTTAAGGTACACACCAACCGAATTGAGAATATTCAAAAAAAATTTGTAAAGGCCCTTGATTTTAGAATGGGTTTTACCTATTCTAGCTATGAAGATTCACTAAAATGTCATAATTTCAAAACTCTGGAAGTGCGTCGAGATTGCGTAGACGTGGTCTTATTATATAAAATTATCAATAATGTTTTGGATGTCCCCTTACTTCTGCATAACATATTACTCAGAGTGCCCGAAGACATGAGCGTCGATGTCGTAAAAAACATTTATTTTGTATCCCCAAAAGTAAAACATCCTACTGTAAAAACATGTTCATAAGGCGTGCATGTAAACTTTATAATGAAAACGACAGATTGTCTGATATTGATGTTTTCTGTTGCACAATAAATTCCATTAAAAAAGGTTTTGACTGATAAATGTAATCAAACATTTTATCCGTATTATTAACTTCTTCTCCAATTTTTGCTTGTTCTTGTAATAATTTTAAGCTGTCATGCTATTGTATATTGTTACATTAAGGAAACTATAGGTCTGTTTATGTAAATGTTTAGATTTAGAATATGAAAACAGTGTGACCGTTTGTTTTCTGGTAAATAAATAAATAAATAAATAAATAAATGATCTGATGTGTGAACATGGTTAAAGCAAAACTAATGTGTTAAAATCGAATCACCTCCTTCGACAATAGAATAGAATAACTTTTATTTTATAACATGGTACATTAAGGACTTAAAAATATGATCTTACATGTTTCGCCGTAGGCTGAAAAGTTCTTCATCTTAGACTGGTTGGGTTACCACTGATGTGTGGTCGAAACTAAAGTAATTTAAATAGTTATGGGAATCAACGACACGACAAAGACGTGGATTGAGACCTCATAAAAGTCCATGACAATTAAATAGACCACATTTCATGGCCAACTAGAGCCGAAAAGAAATCATTATTTAGGTTATAATAAAACTTATTATGGTGTTAAATGTATTGAATTATTTATTTTGAATTAATTTATCAAAATTCACAATGTCCAAAGACTTTTATTTTTACAAATGGAGAGAGGCTTTGAAACATCTGAAAGAATTAGTTGATTTTGATATTGAGTATCAGGTACCGTAGAAATGTCTTCATCTACCTTAAAACACTTTTATATACTTTTTACCCTATTACGGTTATGTGAGACATTGCAATAAATACTGTTTAGTTTCATTGTCATCGATGACTCAATCCACTGCTGATGATAGGCCTCTCTCTACTCATAATATTGATTCACCGTCATTCAACTCGATTCTGGGCAGGTCTCTGAAATACGGTGACTGTTGACCTGCATCATCCCAGTGCTAGGAAAATGCCTCTCCCCATGATTTCCAATTTTTCCGGTATAGGGCTAAAGTGGAACATTAAACTTTAGGTTTGTCCAGCTTGGCCGACCGTCCTGCAGGTTTATAATATAGCCATCTTTTACTAGATTCATTTCTTATTTCAAGGTGACAGAAGTCCATGACCCTACACTCCCGCAAGCAGTTCGTAGATTGACTTCAGTCCTGGGACAGTACATGCTTATCTACAATGAAGTTATAGAATGTTTTCAGCAGAACCTACAAGTACAGAAAATTGTGTATTATGATAATGTTGTCAAGGCTGTTGTTTCTAGGTGAGTAAAGCTGATGGTTCAAGAAGGCTTTTGGTAGATGAGTCTGTTTTTACAAGTGTCAACGTATAAAGAAAAAAGTTAGAGGATAATTTGGGCAGAGCCATTAGAGTTTGAATATGAGGTTCAATCAAATAGCTAATAGTAAGGACATTCGGCTTTATTATACATGTGGTTTAAAATTATTGTTTTTTTTTTTTTTTTTAATCATGAATATCGATATCGCTCAGCATGAGAACCTGGGTTGGACTCCCAGATCGGGTAATCTGTTATTGAGTTTCTCCAACAGAAATTTCACAGTAGGAGTCGGGAGCCTTTATTTGTGCCCAGTTGATGGCAATAGGCTCACCTCTTTATAATAAATCCACAATTCACAGTTATTATAGGACGTATTCATAGGACGTATACGTCTACGTTCACCTCTGTTTTCAGAATACTAGAACTGAAAGCAGAACTGGAGAAGTTGGAAGGCAGTCGCTTCCAATTTATAGGCCATGGTTTGATCCAAGTCCAGCACACAGTATGTGACATAGAAGTGAATGCAATACCAAAACACATACCTGAGCCTGGCAGACCAGAACACATACAGAATGCACTTGATGAAATATTGGCTAGAGTAAAGGAAAAGAAAGAAACTGTGGTTGCAATAGGTAAGATGATGCAACACTATCAACACATAATAAATTACCAACTCGTATTGACCCACTGCTAGGCAAAACCCTCCCTTCACCACTTTTGGGTTTTCAGTGGGAACATAAATGAACATGAAAATTGCTCAATATAATTAAGTAAAGCATTCATTGATCTAATAATTCAAGTAATTTTTTCACTGATATCAGCTGAAGAAAAGGAAGAATCAGTTAACAAACTCAATGAGTTATGGGGTTTAGACTTGTGGGGTTTAGAAGAAACTAAAGAAGAGGAGCCAAAGATAAAAGTTGTTGAAGTACCAGAAGCAATACGCAAGACAAGGGAATATTTAGCTATGATACTGGCACAGGAGAAAACTAGGTATGAAGCAGTAAGATTATCGACCTTATAGAAAAAATAAATAAACCTGTATTTTATGTTATTTTGAGCACGACGATAACTGATAAAGATATTTTCCTATTAATATAGACAAGTGATAAAATCAGTAACATATAGCAAGCTGAAACGAGAGATTTGGGAAAAGGAACTGTCTGGAAGCTTGAAACCTCCGGCTAGATATGAAATAAGAGTAAGAAGTGCCGAACTTATACGCAAAGTATTCAGGTAATACAAATGATCATAAATAATAAATGTACTATAGTGAGTGAAAACATTTCTGACAGTAATTAACGGTGTACGGAGGAGGTCCATGCCAAAAGGCACATCGAAACCGAGGCCGACCGTACAAAATGCAGAAATAGCAGGCTATTTTTAAATCAAGTCAAAATAACAGTGTACCTATTATTTTAGGGCATATTTTGAATTAAAACGAGAACGTATTAAAGAATGCAAAAGAGACGAATTACTGGGTTTACATATTTGTGATCACAAAAATAAAGACATACAAAGAATAAAAGCAGAAGAGGTATGTATCTCTATATTAGGTGTTAAAAAATTAACTGCAAGAAACTTGAGGAGTTGTTGAATCACAAATAAAAAATAATCACGAAAAAATTTTATATAAGTAACGATCCGTTTCAAAGATATGCAATATTTTCACTGCCCACAAAATTATTGAATATACACATAATAAAGAGACTGATTGACTGTACTGTGACTGCACCGTGCAGGCGCCGCGCGCGTGGTCGTTCACCCCTGCGACAGCGCAAACGTAGACAGCTGATTCTAACTTTTCCCATCATATTTTGCAGACTTTGGACTGGCATTTTTTTTTTATGTGAAAACTAAAAATGCTTGAAATAAGTTTTTTTTTTGGAATATATTTGTTTTTTGATACCGAGTACGTACACGAAATTCTTGCAGTTAATTTTTTAACACCTTTTATATAATCAACAAAGTATTATTAATGTACTCGTATATGCCACAAGAATTTCTTCTTCGCAGACATTTGATGTAGGTACCATTTTTCTGGTCAGATGCTGAGAAACCGCTCAAAGTTGCAACAAAAATACGAAAAGGAATGGCTTGCAAGACGTGAGGATTTAAAACAACAGTTTCTTAAAAATAAAAGTGCCACACTATGTGATGAATTTCGTGACCAAATCAGGGAGTGGTTTATCGAATGGTAATTTTCAGTCATTTAGACATTACAGGCCTCTAAAGCGATTGTAAGGTGTTGTACAAGAGGGTACGGTGTAGCTTGTAATTTCCAAAAGCAACCCTTTTTATTTTCTTAAATTTGAGTAAGCACTACTATGGTAGTTATTACAAATACAGCAAGTAACAGAACTACCGAACTTTATTTTTACTAAAGTAAATCAGTGGCACCCAAAACATTCATTATTTCAAGGTTTGAATCGGCACGATTTTTTTTCGACATACCTAAAAGTGGTTCTGCAGCAATTTTTAAAGCTGAAGTCCCCAGTCCTGAAGAATGGCTTGAAGAAAATATAGCACTTGCAATAAAAAGTGAGGCGGATAAAAAAAAAAGTTCACAAGAGGTAAGTCAATTTATAATTATGCAGATTTTGATGTTTGAATAACTTTCTATGATTTTCGGATTAAAAATAATCACTACCTACCAGTGGCGAAGCTTCCATACAACCCGATTCCTAACGGCTTCCCTTTGAAAAATGGCGCAATCAGAATTCTATCAAAAACATACTTTAAAATATAAACTGTAATAATAGACAAATAATATAATCACATTAAAGACATGTACTCCGGCTTAACTTTTACAAAAAATTACCCTTCGCTACTGCTACCTACCACCTACCTATTTACCTTACCTATGGTCTATTCCTTTCTTCTCTTCTGTAAGTAGTGTGTACGTAAACTGTTAAATAAATAAATTATTTTCTACAGCTGAAATTCGAGAAAAAGGAAGCCAAGAGACAAGAAATGTTACTAAAAAGAGAAGAACAAATGAAAGCAAAGGCAGAAGCACTATTACTAAAGAAAATGATGAAAAATCCAACGATGCATCCTGGATATAACTTCCCGATTTCGAAGCAGACTGACCAACTTTTACACGTAAGAAATATAGCAAACAAATCGAAACTTCACAGATCAAGTGCCCGATGGGCTTTTAGCTATACGTTGTAAGAAAGTCAATGGCGAGTACATCACTCACCTTCGGTTTGCCGACGATATTGTGGTCATGGCTGAGACCATGGAGGACCTCAGTACAATGCTCGATGACCTCAGTAGAGCTTCTGAAAATGTGGGTCTAAAAATGAACATGGACAAGACGAAGGTCATGTTGAATGCACATGTCACACCCATTCCTATCAAGATCGGAGACTCTACACTCGAAGTTGTAGGCCTAGGAGCAGCGGAGCAGCGGTGGCCCAGTGGTGGCGGCCCCGACTTACGAACAGTAAGTCGTGGGTTCGAACCCAGACAGGTGCATTACTTTGTGGAATTTATCTCATCACCGCTGCTCTCAAAACGGTGAAGGAAAACATCGTGAGGAAACCGGCATGTCCTAGAACCAAAACTTCGAAGACATGTGACATCTACCAATCCGAACTGGGCCCGCGTGGTAGATTATAGCCCATTCCCTCTCATTGAGAGGAGGCCGTGTCCCAGCAGTGGGAACATTATAGGCTGATGATGATGATGATGATGTATACCTAGGACAAACGGTCCAGCTAAGTAGGTCTAACTTCGAGAAAGAGGTCAATCGTCGTATACGACTCGGCTGGGCAGCGTTCGGGAAGATACGCGGTATCTTCTCGTCCAACTTACCGCAGTGTCTCAAGACGAAAGTCTATGACCAGTGTGTTGCTAGTGATTACATACGGGACTGAAACGTGGTCGCTCACAATGGGCCTTATCAAAAGGCTTAAAGTCACCCAAAGGCCAATGGAGAGGGCTAAGCTCGGGGTGTCTTTGCGTGATCGAATCAGAAATGAAGATACCCGCTAGAGAACCAAAGTCACTGACGTAGCCCGAAGAATTGCTAAACTAAAGTGGCAGTGGGTTCTGCGAGCAATGTGCCCACATTGCTCGCAGAACGGATGGCCGATGGGGCCGAAAAGTTCTGGAGTGGCGACCGCGAACCGGAAGACGATGCGTTGGAAGACCTCCCACTAGGTGGACCGATGACCTGGTGAAGGTTGCAGGAATCCGTTGGATGCGAGTCGCAAGGGACCGGTCAATGTGGCGACACTTGGGGGAGGCCTATGTCCAGCAGTGGACGTCTTTCGGCTGAGATGATGATGATGATGAACAATATATTTTTCAGGTAATTGATAATTATCACAAATCCTGGGATGAGTACGACGAATACGAATCTTCCGAAGTGAAAGGAAAACATGTTGATCGAATTGATGTAGAAGATATAATAAAGGAAGTAAAACTTGAAGTCTTGCCAGAAGCTGACGAATGTATGCGGTAAGCAAAACCAATATTTTTCTATCAACTTGTATAATTTAACAACCAAATATCATTTCTGTATCAGGTTATACTTATTTAAATAATTTAAAAAGTTCTGTGTGACTGTGTAGCAAAGAACTGCAGAAACTGAAAAATTCTCTGAAAGAAGACTACATGGCACAGGAAGAAGAAATGCCAGTTAATTTTATGAAACCCATGAGGAAAGGCGAAAGGAAGAAGAAAAAGAAAGTAAAAAATAATTTAAGTGAGCAGGTTGTTGAAATGATTGAGGTAAGATCGTAGGAAGTAATAATGTTGGTGAATGGGAGTATGCATTCAGTAGATTAACTGGAATAGATGTCTCATACGTCTTCAGAACCAACTTCAGTTGAAAAGTTAGGACTTCAGATAGGACTCAAGAGACCACCATCAAGAGATCGGTAGCCTACAGCAGTTCCTGCGTATGATCGACTTTCCCTTTCGATAAACTTAGAATAAAAGAAGCTAAAGATACAAATAATCCCATACTATTTCATAAGGGATAAACTACGGAGGACTTCCTGCTTCTATCCTTACAAACTCCTAACAATGTCGTTTATAATTTTCGTTTCCATCAGGAACTGGCAGATCAAGGTTTCATGATCGAATATCCTAGAAGAAAAATAGAAGACTTCATAGGTGATGCTAATTTCGGGGGTGAGGATCTTCGTAGCCAAATTTTGTAAGTTATACTCGGCTAAATAGATGTCATCTTGAAGGTAGGGTATATCTTTTTCACTACCATACTAACAAACGTAATGCAGAGGAATGTCCCGGCATCTCCGACACTTTTATTATACGCATGGCCAAAGCGTAAATATTTCTGCCAGGGTCTGTGTTCTTATACCTTTATTTTTTTTCTTCGGATATCGAAAATACAGTTCTCTGCCTTCATTTCTTGTCGCTGACACTAATAGTCTTAAGTTTAAACTCTTACCCTAACACTTTTTGTTTCCTAAAGACCTGCGTTCCCATTCAACTTTGAAATACGTGCGTATTGGTGGGAGAGATGTCGCGAAGTGTGTCTTGGTTTCCGCAGAATATTATTGGTCGGACCCAAAATAAGTGGAAAGACTACATTGGTCCAAGCTATGGCTTCCGTAAATGGTAAGTAATTGACCATTATTTGATGGGAAAATTATACTGCACACATAGCTAGGAAATTATATCAAACTTTTCCCTGGCCGAAACATGGTCATATTAAGAAAAATAGTGAAACTCCGAAGACATGAAGGATATCGATATCTAGGGATGAGTGTGTAATAATAATATATATATATATATAATACTAATATATGATTACAGAAGCAGTGTTGTTTGAATTAGACCCCTATAAAGTGCAGGGAGACATGCAATCGCCGGATTTCTTGAAACGTTTAGTGCACATGGTGGCCACATGTGCCAAAGCGTTGCAACCTTCTGTTATACATATCAAACATGTTCAGAAACTTTTTTACTCTAAGGTACTCGTACTACTAATATTAAATAAATAGTATAGATACTTAATACCTATTGGCCTTGAAACCAGTTGTTGTTCTCTCTTTCCATTTCCTTTGATTTTAGAATTCTACGCTCTAAATATGTGCCGTTACAGATACCTCCGGAAGAAGCAGAAATGAATCTAACTCTCTTAAGAAAATTTTTCGTTCAGAGGTTGATGAAGAAAATTCGAAAGACTGATAGAATAACTGTTGTAGGTAGGTGATGATCATAAACATTTTTCTGCTTCAATGCATTCTTTGCCTTTGTTTGTTGATGACTATAGGTACACCAACTTAATAATCTGTCAGCGATTGCAGTATACTTGATCCAGTACCAATCTTACGAAGGGGTATCGTATGACCCAGTAATAACTGGGTTGTGGAAGTCAAATAGGCAGTCGCTCCATGTAAAATACTGGTATTTAGCAGCATCCCGATAGACTAGAAGCCAACTTCAGCATAGAGAAAGGCTAGGTAGATGATAATTGGGGAACACTTGGATCAAATAATAAAGTATATTCAATTCGAAATGTTCTCATTGGTGGGACTCGGGGCTCCACTCGTTGAGGGACAAGGAGTGGCTATAATCCACAACAAGCGGGCCCAGTACGGGTTGGTCAATGTCACATGACCTCAAATTTTCGGACAACCCAGTTTCCCCATATTTTTTCCTTCATCGCTATGACAAATTGAGAGTAGTTCTAACATAACATATTAAGTGCCTGCTGGAGCTCCAACCCAAAACCTACGACTCTTAATTCAGTGCTGATAGACCAAATTTATAAGTACCTAAGTCTAAGATATGCTCATTGAAAATTTTGCTCTGCTCACAGGCACTTGCACCGATCCATGGTTGGCAAGATCCAGTACTCTGTTGAGGCAGTTCCCAGTTGTACTTGTTCTGCCAGACTGTACGTACTCTATGGTCGTGCAGATCTTGAAGGAATGGGTCGATAAGTTAGTATTCTTTATTTAACGGAGCGTGTGCTTCAACTTAGCCTATGGCAGTTTACTGCTGGAAATATAATTCCCTTGAGTTGAGTCACAACAACTGGTTGTCCGTCTTCCACAAAAAGGTTTGCCCTATCCATCTTTTCTAAGTATTCGTTACATCCAGCTGTGGGTGTCCTTCGCTATGCTTGGCTGGATTTGTGTCTTTCATCGCCGTAATCACTTCAATTTGTTGATTCGCAAGCTAAATATATCGATGTCGATCTCTTCAAGGTGGACGCTCCAGGGTAGTTTAATTAAATAGTTATTAAATGCCATGACTGCAAAAGACGCACATCAAGACCGCATTTCTTTTTTGTCAAAAGCCTCAAATTGTTTTAAAGTGTAGAGTATTATTTTTTTGTGTTCCAAAACCACTGGGATCAAAATATCAAATAAATTATTATTTGAATCATTACCTGTTCCAGGCACCGAGTAATACCAGCGACCTTCAACGTATCCAACTTGGGTCATGCGCTCCAAGGGTACAGCTTCGGATATCTGAAAGACGCGCTCGGAAAGTTCTTGTCGGCTGATAGAATTATCAAGTAAGGGCTAATATTTTTGACTGTCTTTGTATTAAACCTAAAAATTATATTACTGTTTCTCGTTACAGAAAAGAGTTATGACTCGTAATAGTATGTCAAATGTTGCAGGTTTTATGTTCGAACATAAATTAGTAACATTTTGGTTTCCCAGAATAGCTGCCTCTGGACTTCAGCCTATGGAAGTGTATGAATTTATAATAGAAGATGGCAAGGAAGATAAATTAGTAAGTTTTTTTAATAATTTAAGACAAATCATCTTTACCTACATCAGATAACCAAACACTTATTTCTAATTCAAACGAATGTAACCCACTTATTGCCGTTGTCTCGTACCTATTTATAATTTGAGACTGCAACCTAACTTCTACAGGAATACGACAAATACTTCAAATGGTACACTGAGAAGACAAGTCCGGGTATTAAAGAGATGCGTCATTTTAAAGAGCAGAGAGAGTTCAAGGCAGCAGTGGAGAATTTCGCAGAGAAGAACAAGAAGAAAGCCAAGTCGGACGCGAGCACCACCTTGAGTTCCACGGACCTATAATAAACTAGTGGATCTTTTAAATATGTGTTTTTTTTTTGTTGGTGGAAATCTTTATTTTATTCGTAAAATAAACAGAAAAACTGCACAACTTCCCCCATGGGACCCATAACATAATCGACCAGCGCAAAGTACCTACCTATAAAAGGAGTTACGATTTATTGTATAACGGGCTGGTGTCCGCAACTCCACGTCAAAGCGCGTAAATTGCGTACGGATTATCTTAATGGCAAGTTTCAAAAAACACGTTATAATTTTCAAGTAAGGGTACTACGCCAACGTTCCTTCCTCGCCCGGAACATAAAGGGCGAGGAAGGAACATGGATGGATTTTAGTCAGTAAAAGTCTGACACTCCTTCCCGCTCCGCCCAGAGTGGGAGAAGTTATTTGATGAATTCCCATCTTAAAAAAAAAGGGTGCTACGCCAACAACGCTGCGTAACTAACTGCTACGCCGGGCGTAGCGCTCGTAGCACATACAATAAAATGCATTGCTACGCACATAGTTGCTTTACTACGCGTCTAGTTGCTACGCGATAATTATGCACTAATTGAGATGAAATATTTTTTGCGTATTATTCAATGTTGATATCATATACCATCGTGAAAAAGCAGAATAAGAAAGAAAATACGCATATCCCACCAAGTAATAAGAGTTGTATTCAATCGCAGATATCTTCACCTATCCCCATAAACACCTATTCAAATCACCATAAAAAGCCATGAAACCATACACCCAAAGCACACACCATTCATAACATAACGCCAAATTAAAAACATCACTAAGCCAGCAATTTGGCGTAAAATAAACACGATTTTTATTCTGCGTTGCAAAGATAAGGGACTGGGAGCAAATAAAGGGGCTACTGTCGATATAGAGGGGCTGATGTTTATCTTAACATAACGTGTCCGGACGAACGCTGACGGTGCGGATTTTATTTCTTTATTGCACAAAAATGCTAACTTTCACTGTGAGAATAGGGTGACTGTATTGAAAGGGGTTTTGTAGGAATTCGCTTTTATAAAGGGTCTAAATAGACCGAAACCGAAAGGCACTTGTTCTCACCGTCATTCTACCACTCTGGACGGAGCGTAAGGGAGTGTCAGACTTTTACTGACTAAAACCCATCCATGTTCCTTCCTCGCCCTTTATGTTCCGGGCGAGGAAGGAACGTTGGCGTAGCACCCTTACCTGAAAATTATAACGTGTTTTTTGAAACTTGCCATTAAGATAATCCGTACGCAATTTACGCGCTTTGACGTGGAGTTGCGGACACCAGCCCGTTATACAATAAATCGTAACTCCTTTTATAGGTAGGTACTTTGCGCTGATCGATTATGTTATAGGTCCCATGGGGGAAGTTGTGTGAGTGTCAGACTTTTACTGACTAAAACCCATCCATGTTCATCCCGGGGCCGCGGTATCTCTTTCGAACAGGCCCGCAACCCCGGCAGGGTGATTTTTCACAGTACAAAAGTAGTTTCACAGCAATAATTTTTGCAAGCTAGTCACTCTTCGCAAAAAATATTGCAAGAATACTTGGTTGACGGAATCGTGAGGGGCCATTTACACCCTGTATACGAAAGAAACCGATGACCGTTGGCAAGCACGTATCCAGACTTTTGGTTCGGGGGGGGGGGGGACAAACATTGAAACAACCATGTGAACTGCCTTTAGTAAGAACTTTATACGGAAGAAGAACTATTCAGTTTGAGGGAGCGCAGATTTATAATAAATTACCAAAAGACATAAGGGATTCTTCATCTATTAATATATTTAAAAATAGGTTAAAGTTGTATTTGGCCAACCAACAATAATGTACCACTACCTACATTTTGTACTCGATTGTTCGAACGACAAGTAATTTACTACTTAAGTTTTTTTGTTATGCTAAATTTAAGTGAACTATGTATGTTCTTTTTGAGAAATAAATTTCTTTAAACCGAACTGTGAAAAACGCTCTAATCACTGTATATAATTTACGTACTTCGCTGTGGTTATCGTCCCATAAAGAGAGAGAGAATGTGGTGTAGAAGTACTAGTCTGAGCAGCAGCAAATCCAGCACCTCGCTTACGTCTGATTTTTTACTGCGTACCACTACACTACAGAAAAAAACCAAACCGTGGTCACCCTACAATCCACCCTTTTAATATTCAAGCGGTGTATTTGGAATTAATTTCAGTCGTTTAAATATTTTCTGGGGCGACCGCAGTGGCCAGTAATTATTGTTTGAACATCACTTCTAGTTAGCTACTGTTGACTTTCAGCTTTTTGCCAACTTTTTATAGAAAGAGGTACCTAGCCTACTAATAGCTTTTGTTGTTTAAATATATCTCGATAGGGTAGGAAGAGTACATTGCATAACTGTCAGAATCGGCAAGTATTGGATACTTCACTTAAAGTACTTACGGGATTATATCCGTGATTTTCTTTCGGTTTTGCGAGCACCCGATATTTCGACGCTGTTGCAAGCATCATGATCGCGGGAATACTGAAGAGGTATGCGGGTGGGACGAAAATTATTAATTATGAGCAGACAAATCTGTCTACCCTCTTCCTAAACACTAATTGCCAAACACGCTACGCAACGCGACGCAACGCTACGCTACTTCCCAAATATTAATTTATCTGTGCAAAGTATACATTACACCAGATGCATAATTATCAAGCCTAGACTCGGGTTCTGTCACTGAAGAACTCCTGAAGGAATACTGCTGAACATTGCAATCTAAGCCAGGATCCCACAATAAATGAAAACCTCACTGAGTTGCCCGTCAAATATGTAGGTATATGACTGTCTGTGGTATCGAACCGTGGTAAGAAATCAAAATCAAAGCATTTATTTAAAGTAGGCCAATTACAAGGCACTTTTTAATTGTAGAAACAAAAATATGAAAATTAAATGTATCTACAGTCCTAGTCACAAGACATAAAAACCGTGAACGTACTGTAGTTGCCCATTCCCTAGCATGGATCTCTATGGACAAGAACGGAAAAGGAACTCCATGGACACTCTTTTTAATCAAAATATTGTTACAACATCTTGATTACATCATTCATGTTGAGATGGTGTATCATGTGAGACCTCGGATACATCTGCTAATACTGACAAACAGCAAGCATTGTACCGTTGGTATCGTACTAGCATTCTAGCTATATTATGGACTGCTAACAACATCGCCTTTAGCTTTTTCTTACCATTTTGGATTGCGGCTACTGGTCGAACCGGATGCAAACGAGTATCAGCCATCAGTATTTTATTTGGAGCGACTAGCGTAGTAGTAGTGAGGCTGTCTTACGTTCTTAGGGTACTGGGTTCGAATCTCGGTAGGAGCAAATGTTTGTGTGATGAGCATGGACATTTGCTTCCGAGTCATGGATGTTCATACGTATAATGAGTACCTATGTATTGACAAACAAAAAAAAGTATATTTTAATTATCTGGTATATCAACCATCTGGTGACCAAGACCGCTTTGCTTAGTGTGGCACTAGATGGCGATGTGTGTTAATGTCCTACGATATTTATTTATTTAATAACTGAAGGTACAGGAACCCAGGGCCGCACGACCTTAATTATTTTCTGAATTACAAAATGTGTGGGATAGAGTAGTGTTAGTATGTAGGTACTAAAAACGTGTGCATATCTGCTGGATTGGGCCGACGGCTTTGTGCTAAAGTAACGTAAAAGATATTTAATAATGTTACATCGGACCTACTAGAACGGTACGCTCCGCGAGCGAACAGTACGGACGTGTTTTTCGTTATTTTACTCAAACTATGGAGCATTAATATTATAAGAACATGCAATATTGATCCGTCATGTGTATTGACAATAAAGTGTTACAAGTACTAAGGTGAAGTGAACTGTGAACTATACTATCGTGTGAAAAATAAAAAATTCGTCGCTGTCGCGCGGTAGTAAACGGCGCTGAGTGCAACGGTTACGCCTGTGATTTGGATTTTGGATGGCAAAACTAAAATGCCTAACAATTGCGGTGCGTGTTGTGCAATGATAACAAACTTTTATTTGGAATGTTCAAGTGCTAAATGCAAGAAGCAATACCATTTGGCTTGTCTTGACATAGATACGGTGGTGTTTGAGGCATTTACTCAGGCATACAAGGAAAAATGGGTATGCCCGGCATGTGTATGCTCTAATCCTAAGAGAGGGAACAACGAAACTCCAGTTCGAGGGAATAATATGCCCGCCACCATCATCACCTCTCCGACGAATTACGTAAATACTCAGAGGGGAAGTAAGGCTTGCTGCATGGATACTGATACTGTTCTGCTGGAAGAACTGAGAGAATTTCGAGTCGATATGATGGCTCGTATGGATAGCCAAGCGAATACAATAGCACTCTTGTTGGATCAATTTTCTCAAACAAAAGCAGAATTAAATAACATCGTTAAAATAATGGGGGTACTAGAAGAAAAACTCGATGCTAAATTGATCCAGGATGGACGAACTACAGAGGAGATAGTCGAGAATTTATCCACTTTTGCAAAGGTCGTCAGTCAACAGAAAAATCTAGCGAAGATATGCCTAAAAAGTCACCTACATTACATCAGATACGACGCACCAACACCAAACAGAAAAAAGTAAACAAAGGTGGGGCCACAAAATCTGTTGAGCTACCGGCAACGACAACGGCTATTGCCAATCTTGAGGCAAGTAACGTTGAGGTGGAAGATGACCAATCTGGTTGGACGACGGTACAGTATAAAAAAGTCAACAAGCAACCAAAGGAGGTCAGAGTGGGAACGAATACCGAGTTGAAAGCTTTGCAAGCCACGGAACGGAAAAAACACTTGCATGTGTGGCGATTGCACCCAGAAACCGCTCTCGAATCAATCACTAATCACGTGAAATGTGTATGTGGGCCGGATGTACCGGTAAAGGTGGATAAAATAAAACATAAAACCGAGCGAGATTACTCGTCTTTTGTTATTGGAGTGCCGGAGCAGTGGTTTGATAAATTGAACCAAACGGAAATATGGCCCTTAAACGCAGAATTCAACGAGTGGATTTGGTTTCGGAACCATACCAAATAGGCATCAAAATAGTACCATCGAAATGTTTTACCAAAATGTTAGAGGTCTTCGAACCAAATTGGACAATTTTAGGAATAACATGGATTCATTAAATTCGGACTTGTTTGCAATTACTGAATCGGGTTGCAATGACTCCATTCAGGATTCTGAAATTGTCCCACCGGGATACAGTATACTTCGTAGCGATCGAGCGGATGGACGAAAGCAGGGAGGCGCGTTTCTTGTGGCCACACACAGGTTCGAGCTGCGGCGAGTACTTGTGCCCGATGTATCGATAGATAGCTGCGCCTTTGAAATGGTTTGTGCGACGGTACATATAAATGGTAGATTTTTATTTTTGTGTTCTGTTATTTATATCCCCCCGGGTAGCTCCGAAACTGATTACATGATTCTGTTTGCAATAATAGAAAAACTATGTGCTAGATATAAACAAATAATTGTATTAGGTGATTTTAATTTACATTCGTGTCCTACAAATGTGACTAATTATTTTGAATGTTTCTTGTCATTTTGCGAATTCACTCAAAGTAATAATGTACCAAATTGCTTAGGTCGTCAATTAGATTTGGTGCTGAGTTCAGGGTTTCGAGGGAAAGTGTCAGTAGTGGCGGCGGACGAGCCATTGGTGCCGGTCGATGTGCATCACCCACCGCTCGAAGTGAGCGTGAGCCTAGAGCCCGCGCGCGCCCTCCACCTCGCCGACATTGGTCCCGCTACCTCGTCGCCCGCGGCCGGATCCGCGACCGATACCGACTCGCGCGCTAGTGCATGCGCACTCAGTAATAGACCGAAATGGAACTATTATAAGGCAAATTATCAATTGCTTTATTCTTTGTTAATTGCAACGGAATGGGAGATGATGTATGAGATGCGCGACTTAGAAGATATATTAAACTTTTTCTACAGTAAAATGAACAGCATTTTGGATGAATGTGTTCCAACGAAAAATCGTGGTGTAAGTTCACGGTACACTTACCCTAATTGGTACACGAGGGAAATAATACAAGATCTGAAAACCAAAGCTAGACTTCACAAGACGTTCAAGGAAACAAAGGATTTAAGTGTTTACAGTGAGTTTTCTAAGTACAGAGCACTAATTAAAAAAAATATTCACGCTGCACACAAACGACATCAAGCTAAAATACAATGTCAGTTTGCGAAAGATCCCAAGTCATTCTGGCAATATATACGATCTAAGACGAGCACAGCGAACAGACAAACTATTATTAAAGATGGTCAACACCTAACGGATAGTGAATGTGCCAAGCAATTTGCGTTATTTTTCGAGTCGGTATACGCTAGGGAGCCACCACAACTTGACCCACAAGCCGCCGCGGCGAAGTCAGCGGGGGCTATGAGTGGGTCGCACGTGCAACTAAGCTCGCTGAGTCTTAAGGACGTTAGGGAGGCACTCGAGCGCCTAAAACCAAAGCGTTCAGCAGGCCCGGATGGAATACCAGCCTTCATATTTAGGGATTGTAGTAGGGTATTAGCGGAACCTCTGCACTATATATTTAATAAATGTCTCCAATCGGCAACGTTCCCAACGCGATGGAAGATAACGCGGGTCATTCCTGTCCCCAAAGGCAAGGCAGGATCGGACATCGATGGATATAGACCGGTGGCCGTGTTGTCGACGCCGGCCAAGGTTTTTGAGTCAGCCATCCAGCGCAGCATGCAAGAGCAGGTCCGCGCTCAGCTATCGGATGCGCAGCACGGGTTCCGGCCGGGTCGCAGCACTGCCACCAATCTCCTTAACTTCATGTCACAGGTGGTGCCAGCGGTGGATGCTGGGGTGCAGGTGGACGCGGCTTATTTTGACTTCAAAAAAGCGTTCGACACCGTCGATAATGACATACTATTAAGTAAGTTGGCAGACATCGGTTGCACGCCACAACTATTGCAGTTCTTAGCCAACTATATGCGTGATAGACAGCAATACGTTGACTACAATGGCTGCGAATCCAAACCGTATTACACCTGGTCCGGGGTGAGTCAAGGCAGCAACATGGGGCCTCTGGAATTTATAATATTTATAAACAATTTACCGGAAGTCGTCAAAAATGGATCTTGTTTGTTATTCGCAGATGACCTCAAGTTGCTGTGTGAGGTCAGGACGGAGTCTGATTGCAGACGTTTGCAGGAGGACATTGATAGGATCGTGGAATGGAGTCATGAGAACAAGCTCTACTTCAATGCGTCCAAGTGTTCAGTGATAAGTTTCACCCGAGCGCGAGCACCTCTACTCTGTGAGTATGTAGTGGATGCAGTGCCAATGCAACGAGTCACGCAGGTACGAGATTTAGGGGTTGTTCTCACTCCTGAACTGATGTTTCGCGGTCATATTACCAAGATCTGCAAAAAGGCATTCAGAAACCTGGGGTTTGTTCTGAGGCAGACGCGAGACTTTACCAGCATCACGGCCATCAGAGTTCTGTATGACGCATTAGTCAGGAGTCATCTGGAACATAGCGCTGTCGTATGGGCTCCACATGAGGCCAAGTACTCAGTGATGCTGGAGCGAGTCCAGAACAAATTCACGCGCTACCTGTACAAAAAGCTGTACGGAGTGTACCCATTTTACCCTTTGATGTACCCCACACTATTTGTACTGGGTATGGTGGGGTACAATCAGCTTAGGGTGCGGCGGGAATTTGCACTAGTGTCGTACGTGGTGGGACTGCTCCGAGGCATAGAGCACAACCCGAGAGTGTTGCAGCGGTTGCACTTATGCGTACCGGACAATTATGTGTGGAGGCGACGGCCCCCGCCACTGCTGGTCGTACCTCCAGCTAGGACCAACTTGCTGGCGAAAACCCCTCTGACTCGAGCAATTCGCACCATCAATTGCATTCAAGTAGAAATTGATATTTTTACATGTCACAAGGGTGAATTCGCAAAAGTACTATTATTTACACTGTGTTACAAATCTTAATGTTTTTGGTGCTTTAATTTTAATTTTGGGTGTGTGACTAGACTATTGCATTAGGTTAAAGACCTGTAATGATAGTTTAAGGCAGTTAAATAAATAAATAAATAAATAAATAAACATTCGAGAAAGCACGTGATTACAGTATGTGTACGTTGGAATTTCGAGAGATTTCTATTATTATTACTTTCAAAGTTAGGTAGGTACCTACAAACTCGCGACCTCTTTATAAAAAGACATTAGAATTTCGACCGTACGCCTAGGGCATACGGTTCATATTTGTTTGTGTTGTACAAGTAGGTAGCTAGTAATAATAATTACCTACCTACCTACTCTTTTGTTAGTGTTTTTTTATGACTTTCTAGAATATTCGTGGTTATTCTGGTGTGTCTGTTGGCGAGTATAAATAGACCGCCCAGGGCCGCGACAGTCAGTCTTGTTTTGGCTACCATCCAAGCGAATCGAAGTGAACTTGAAGTGCGATATCTAAGCGAATAGTGATCAGTAGTGAATTGTAGTGTACTTGTGATTAAGTTTAAATTGTTTTGTGATTAATAAAGTTATTGTGTTGTTTAATCGGTAAGTAGTAATTAATTTATCTCATACCCAGCTCGTAACAAATTGGTGTCAGAAGTGAGAGATAAATTATGCCAATTCTACCAAAGGACGACACGGAGGGTATCCGTACCAGGAGTCAGCGACAGCAGGACATGGACCAAAGGCGGTTTGGAGATTCTCCGACACAGACACCGGGTGGTGTCCAGCCTACGTCACAGCCAGTTGCCGGCCCATCCGGAGTTTCTACAGCATCAGTGGCGCCAGACTTGTCAGCTTTAATGGCGCTGCTGCAGGATCAAGCTCGCCGCCAAGAGGAGAAGGCTCGCCGATTGGAGGAGCAGTTGCAACGAGACAAGGAAGAGCAAGCTCGCCGTCAAGAGGAGCAAGTCGCCGCCAAGAGGAGCAGACTCGCCGATTGGAAGAGCAGTTACAGCGAGATAAAGAGGAGCAAGCTCGCCGTCAAGAGGAGCAAGCTCGCTGTCAAGAGGAGCAGGCTCGCCGTCAAGAGGAGCAGGCTCGCCGGTTGGAAGAGCAGTTGCAGCGAGACAAAGAGGAGCAGGTCCGCCGCCAAGACAAGCAGATGCTCCTCATAAAGGAGCTTCATGCAACTTTCGGCAAGGACCTCAAGTTGATGAAAGATCAGGTCCACCAGCACGAGAATCGCATCTCGGAGGCCGAAGTTAAGATTGCTGGGGTGCAGAAGGCTTTGGGCGAACTGAAGACTGAAGGTGGAACTGTAGCTTTAGTGGTTGCTGCACCTTCTTCGCGTGGTTTTAAAGTGCCTCCATTCGACGGCACATCTTCGTGGTCGGCCTATAGAATCCAGTTTGAGGCCGTCATGAAGGCGAATGGATGGACCAAACCACAAGCCATGACCGCGCTCACCTTGGGCCTCCGAGACCAGGCCCTAACCATTCTCCAGGCACTCGGCAAGGACGTTACCTACGAGCAGCTGCTGGAGGCGTTGGAGTCCAGATACGGCGACGCGCACCTGGAGCACGTATTCCGTGCTAAGTTGAAGGACCGTTTTCAACATAGTGCCGAGAACCTACAGCAGTGGGCTCTGGAAGTTGAGAAACTCGTTCGGAAAGCCTACCAGTCTGCCCCTGCACTGATTGATGGAAATCTGGTACAGGCGTTCGTTGATGGAATACGTGACTTAGAAGTTAGAGCTGCCGTGAGACTTGGGCATCACGAGACATTGAAGGACGCCTTGGCCCAAGCCTTAGAAGTAGAGGCAGTGAGGCAAGACCACCAAACGCACCGCGTCAGGGAGGTTGTAGCATCACCTGTACGCGACCGCCCGCAAGGGTATAGTCCTAGGTGCTACACTTGTGGAGAAAGGGGTCATCTTCGGTCAAGCTGTACTAAACGCAGCACCCCGAGAGAAGATCAGCAGGGAAGAGTGGCTGAAGTGACTGCCCAACCACAGCAGGGAAACGAGTAAATGCCAGGACTGGGGGGCGGGTGCTGGCTGATATTGATAGAGCCCCGAGAATCTTGATCTCGCAAGCACATGACGGGAACAGCCTGACCATCAAAGGTGAAGTTAATGGAACACCATGCAAACTGACGTTGGATACTGGAGCTTCTCACACGGTCGTCAATTCTAAACTAGCAAGTCGGTTTCTTGGGGACTACTTCAATAAGCACGACCGTATACAGTTACTAACAGCTACCGGTCAGCACATAAACGTCCGAGGCAAGAAGGAGGTAGAGTTAAAATTGGGTGACAGATTTTACAAGCAGAATGTCATCGTGGCTGACATAGTGGACGATTGCATCTTGGGCTTGGACTTCATGCGGAAATATCGTTGTGAGATCGACGTTGATCAAGGAGTACTGAAATGTGGTTCAGAGGAAGTCTTCATGGAAGGTGCACCGTCAGGGAAAGTGTACTGCTTGAAGAAGATTGTTCTTCCTCGCAGATCAGAAACGGTTGTGCCAATTTGTTTGCCACGGAATTCTGGAAACAAACGTCGAAGTGTTCTGATAGAAAGGGTGAACAATGACTTCCCATGGAAGATGGCACGAACTCTGGTCAAGGCCACCAACGTTTCAGCAGTACGCATACTGAATCCAAGTGACCAGGAGCATGTGATTAAGAAGGGCACCTTGATCGGCACTTGCGAGGAAGTAGCTTGGATGCGTCAATTGCAAGATGTGCCTACCGGAAATAAAATTCGTACTACAAAATTTGACGTGTCAAGGCTTTTGGAAAACTGCGATTTAACTAAAGGAGAAATGGAGAAGGCTAAGAAGATGTTACTTGAGTACGCCAACACTTTCTCTTCAGATGATGCTGACATAGGGAGAACTGGACTTGTTCAGCACCAGATTAATACAGGTAACGAGTTACCTATCCGTCAGCGACCAAGAAGACTGCCAGTTGCACGAGAAAAAGAGGTAGAAACCATGATTGAGGGAATGGTGAAGGACGGTGTTATAGAGCCTTCATCGAGTCCATGGTATTCTCCTGTGGTCTTGGTAAAGAAAAAGGACGGCAGTATGCGCTTCTGTGTGGACTATCGACGTCTGAACGACGTCACGAAAAAGGACAGCTACCCGCTGCCTAGGATCGATGACACGCTGGATACGCTGTCTGGTATGAAGTGGTTTACCACACTTGATCTGAAGAGTGGCTACTGGCAAGTAGAAATAGACCCCAAGGACAAGGAGAAAACTGCATTCTCAACAGGAAAAGGGCTATGGCAGTTTAAAGTTATGCCATTCGGTTTGTGCAACGCTCCTGCGACGTTTGAAAGGCTGATGGAGCAAGTACTTGCCGGATTGATTGGAGACGCATGTCTTGTCTATCTAGACGACATAATCATAGTGGGCCGTACATTTGAAGATCACCTTAAAAACCTCAACCGAGTGCTGTCGAAAATCCAAACAGCAAATCTCAAGTTAAGTCCGAAGAAGTGCTCGTTTTTCAAACAGCAAGTGAACTTTTTAGGACACATAGTTTCGGGGAAAGGTGTTCACACGGACCCAGAAAAAGTAGTCGCCGTTAAGGATTGGCCAGTTCCGAAAGACAAGACACAGGTCAGAGCATTTCTGGGTTTGTGCTCCTACTATCGAAGATTTGTCAAGAATTTTGCCGACATTGCAAAACCTCTGCACAAACTCACTGAGGAAAAGCGGCAATTCTGTTGGGACGAAGACTGCAACGTCGCATTTCAGGAATTAAAGAAACGTCTGTGCAATACACCTATTTTGGGATATCCTGACACTGAAAATGACTTCATAGTTGACACAGATGCAAGTAATACTGGAATTGGGGGCGTGCTGTCTCAACGGAAAGGAGACCGGGAGGTTGTAATAGCCTACTTCAGCAAGTCTTTATCGAAACCAGAAAGAAATTATTGCGTTACAAGACGGGAGCTACTCGCTGTAGTAAAGACATTGCAGCACTTCAGTAAATATTTGCTGGGACGTAAATTCCAACTACGAACTGACCATGCTGCACTGAAGTGGCTATTACAGTTCAAGAATCCAGAAGGGCAAGTGGCGAGATGGATTGAACTACTACAAGAGTTTGACTTCGTAACTGAACATCGCAGTGGGAGAACTCACGGTAACGCAGACGCCTTGTCGAGAAGACCTTGTCCTGAAGACTGTAAGCACTGCGCCAGGCAAGAGACTAAGGAAGTAGTGCCCGTGAGGATGCTTAGAACGGATCTCTGCGATGAATGGAAGGAGAAGGACCCTACAGCAGGCTCAGCAAAATGACTCGGACATCAAACCGATCTTCGAGTGGATCAAAGCTGGTGCTCCTAAACCCAGGTGGAGTGATGTGGCAGCGATGAGTTCCATCACAAAGAGTTATTGGGCGCAATGGAACAGCTTGGTGATCCAGGATGGAGTCTTGTGCCGTAAATGGGAAAACGCTAGAGGGGACAGCTGTCATCTACAAATGGTTGTCCCTAAAGCCAAGGTACCGGATGTTCTACGGCTCTACCATGATGGATGTTCAGGAGGACATATGGGGGTAAAAAGGACTCTACTAAAAATTCGAGAACGCTTCTACTGGATCCACTGTCGAGATGATGTGGAGGACTGGTGCCGTAAATGTACCAGTTGTGCGGCCGTGAAAGGACCCCGTACACGCAGCAGAGGTGCATTAAAAGTATACAACGTTGGAGCCCCTTGGGAACGGATAGCACTTGACATTGCGGGACCATTTCCAGTAAGTGAGAGCGGAAACAAGTACTTCCTGGTGGTCATGGATTACTTCACAAAGTGGCCAGAAGTCTTCGCCATTCCTAACCAAGAAGCTACAACTGTCGCAGATAAATTGGTTCAGGAAGTCTTCTGTCGTTTTGGGGTACCCTTAGAAATACACAGCGATCAAGGAAGGAATTTTGAATCGCAAGTATTTCAAGAGACTTGTCGATTGATGGGTACCCACAAAACCAGAACCACCTCTTACCACTCACAATCTGACGGAATGGTGGAACGATTCAACCAAACGTTGGAGAGATATCTGGCGAAAGTTGTGGAAAGCCGGCAAAGGGATTGGGACAAGCACATACAGCCGTTTCTTCTGTCTTACCGAAGTGCAGTCCACGAAAGTACGACTGTGACACCAGCCTTCGCGAACTTTGGAAGGGAATTACGGTTACCTGCTGATTTAATCACTGGAACTCCCCCTGATGCTCCATGTAGTGTAACAGATTACGCGAATGACTTGCGTAATAAGTTGAACGATGTTTATGAGCATATCCGACAGTCCGGCCAACAGATGTCTGAGAAGATGAAGACCCGTTATGATCGGAAGGCAAACGGTAGGGGTTTCGACGAGGGTTCACTGGTGTGGTTGCATAACCCAGGGCGGAGCAAGGGAAAGTCTCCTAAGTTACAAGCAAAATGGGATGGACCATACCGAGTCGTGACTAGGATCAACGATGTCACCTACCGAATACAGAAGGGTCCACGAGGTGCGCCTAAGATTGTGCATGTAGACCGGTTGGCGCGATACTACGGAACTAATGATGCTCGGGACGAGCATGTCTAAGGAGGGGGCAGTGTTACATCGGACCTACTAGAACATTCGAGAAAGCACGTGATTACAGTATGTGTACGTTGGAATTTCGAGAGATTTCTATTATTATTACTTTCAAAGTTAGGTAGGTACCTACAAACTCGCGACCTCTTTATAAAAAGACATTAGAATTTCGACCGTACGCCTAGGGCATACGGTTCATATTTGTTTGTGTTGTACAAGTAGCTAGTAATAATAATTACCTACCTACCTACTCTTTTGTTAGTGTTTTTTTATGACTTTCTAGAATATTCGTGGTTATTCTGGTGTGTCTGTTGGCGAGTATAAATAGACCGCCCAGGGCCGCGACAGTCAGTCTTGTTTTGGCTACCATCGAAGCGAATCGAAGTGAACTTGAAGTGCGATATCTAAGCGAATAGTGATCAGTAGTGAATTGTAGTGTACTTGTGATTAAGTTTAAATTGTTTTGTGATTAATAAAGTTATTGTGTTGTTTAATCGGTAGTAATTAATTTATCTCATACCCAGCTCGTAACAATAAGTAATGTCTGGCGGCCTTGGGATCTTGATAAAACTGACTCTCAGGCTTCTTCGACTTACGGGGCTGCGGGACTGTTCGAGAGATAGGTACCTACCGTGGCCCCGGAAGATAAAGGGCGACGAAGGAACATAGATGGGTTATGTCAAAAATCAACACTAGTTCCATCATGGTACTGTTAACGTTACTAGTAATAAAAAAAATCAAAATGGAACTAGTGATGACAAAAAAACAACACTAGTTCCATCATGGAACTGTTGATGGTACTAGTGACAATGAACCCTCCCTACAGCTCCGCCCAGAGTGGGAGAAGTTATTTGATGACTTCCCATCGGAAAAAAAACCTTCGACCCGAACCCGGATCTCCGCTTTAGTGGAGCGCGTCCTTAAAACATACACCCGAGATATGAAAGGGGTGTTTAACCTTCAAAATCGACCCGTAGGCTGTTACATTCGTTGCAGTTGCAGAGCGCAACGTCGATACTGTCGCGTGCGATAGCACTGCCACTCTGTATCTCGCTCTAGCAAATGGGGGTTCTGAGCGACGGAAAAGGATGGAAAAATGCAATTCCGCACTGCAAGATGAGGCTCAACTCTTAATTAGCCCCTCAGACTACTGATAACACTGGAATGATAAATGGAGAAAAACACATGGTTAGTCAGTTAATCAAATTATTTATTTAATATTCATTAAAATAATACAGAATAGGCAAACAGTTTTGTTAATCACAGTAATCAGTCTTTTAAGTTTTTATTAATATCTAAAGACGTATTAATTAATTGCATTTTGTTCAAACTTTGATGGAGAACGAATATAATATAACATTAGTTATTAAATATCATTTAATTGCTTCCATATTTAAAACACATAGGTCAACCGGGCTTTATAAAATTAAAAGATCAAATGCTAGTACGGGTTGCAGACCGGAAACTAAGCCAACTTTATTCAGCTTAGCTTGCATAGCTGACGTAGTTTTTAACCAATTTTAAAAAAAGGAAGTGGTTTGATGTTCCATTGTAAGTATATTTTATTTTTATGTGTTTTCGCCGATTTCTCGAAAACGCCTGGACAGAATTGGAAAATTATTTTTTGTTTGAAGGAGAATACTCCCAAGTTGCTCCCGTCCGTCAAATTGAACTTCACAACACCGACTGAGATTTCGGTTAGGTCTTGGTGTGCACGAAACATATTAAAATTCTAGTTGAGCTTCGCCAAAGCTTAGTTTTCGGTCTGCAACCCGCATTATACATAAGAACTAAAAGCACCAATCAATACAAACGTTAATTACCTCACTTTAATTTTTGCAATGTTAGTTGCACCTGTAAGCCATTTTAAAACAATAAAATAAATTAAAACTAAACAAA
Source organism: Xestia ashworthii (assembly GCA_950022955.1). Classification (NCBI taxonomy): domain Eukaryota; kingdom Metazoa; phylum Arthropoda; class Insecta; order Lepidoptera; family Noctuidae; genus Xestia; species Xestia ashworthii. Next base: position 2,184,118 of record OX465557.1, read on the forward strand.
ATTATTCTACCTTTTCTAAAACAATAATATTAAGAGTAGATATGATTTTCAGTTTATTCCGGATTTTAAACCAGATTCTGAAAAAAAAAACAGTAATACATAATGGTTCATTTGTTTAATAAATTCGTCTGCTCACATCATAAATGTCCCAACAGTTATAGAAAAATTTGCAAACATCAGCTTATTCTGTAATTATCACTTGCTTTGGTGAAGGAAAACATCGTGAGGAAACCAGCATGTCTGAGAGATATTTCTCGACGGCATGTTGAGACAAATCAGAGGTCCATGGGCGGCATAAAAAATTCTCGACACCAGGTTATGCATTAACCATACGATAAAGAAGCCAACATGAATAAGGTCAGTGTTCACCGAAAAGATAACTGTCTGATTATCTAAAAACAGCTGTCACTGTGACATGTTCCCATACAAAAATGTGTTTTAAACAGCTGTTTTAGATAATCAGGCTATCATCTTTTTGGTGAACATGGACCTAAGAATTGGAACTGCGCGTGTGTTACCCAACTACCCCACAAAATTAAATCAACATAGGACACCAAAATCTTAGCATTTTTAAATAACATGTTATTTTCAAAATTCTTGAATCATAAGTATTCAATATTTAACATCCAGAATATATATTTTATAGATAAAAACCATATTATTTGTAGTGTCAGTCTGTTTATTTTGACATTTTTGTTCAAGAAATATGTTGGTAAAATGTTATTATTATATTTAAAGTTTTTAGTGTCCATCTGTTGTTACAACAACGTAGTCTAATAAACTTGAACCATATAGTTTTAATACATTTTAATAAATAAAATTATTCTTTCTATTATGTTTGGTTAGTGCAAGTGCATAACCTGGTGTCAGAGTTTTTATGGGCCTCTTGACTTGGCTTTACATGCCGTCGAGAAATATCTGTCAGGCATACTGGTTTTGATTGCTTTCCTTCACCGAAGCAAGTAATAAATACAATACGCACGACCACGTGAATCCGAATAATCAGAGCTGCGTGTCTTGGGTTCGAGACCTATGACTAAGGTCCATGTTCACCGAAAGGATAACGGTCTAATTATCTAAAAACAGCTGTTTAAGGGACATGTTACCCTACAAAAATGTGTTTTAAACAGCTGTTTTTATATAATCAGTCCGTCATCTTTTTGGTGACATGGACCACCTTAGCAGTCTATCGGTCATACCACCTGCTTCAATAAGATCAATATTCAATTATTGAGTATTTTTATATAGCGCAAGTATGTAAGCAGATTACATATTGTGATGAATGAGCGAATAAAGGCCTGAACAGACGAGGGATAATTATTTTGTCCGCGAACAATTTGCAACAACCAATGGATGTCAACCAATAGATGAAAACAACATTACAACTAATGAACAAGAATGGGTCGGTTCTATCCGGCGGACAAATGTCCCTCGACTGCGCAGGCCCTAATGAAGAATTTGTTATAAATAGTGGCATATAACATGATGAAATGGTTAAAAGTAGTTGAAAGGTGGGTTTCTTTCTACTCCTGAATACTGGTTATACATTAGTTAATTGACAAATGAAAAAATAAAATAAAATAACATAATAGAGTCATAAAACGTCAAAATAATAACTTAAAAAAAGGGGTATTTATACAATTTAGACCTGTGGGAAATTTATGTAATAGTCAAATCAACGAGGATATATTTTTGTTATTGGAGACTTCCGAAATCTTATGTACACCCGTAATCTGTATTACCTAATTTCATCACATGCCAAATTTTATAGGCGGGAGAGTTAGATTAAGCTATAGTCAAGATTCATGGTGAGTAAATTAAAGTGCGTTACATTGTTGCAGTAACACCATTTACAAACATGTTGGTGATAAAGTGCCGCCATGCGCGTACGGCGGTATGATGACGTGTACACTGTACACTGTACAGCTAGCTGGCAGCTAGCAGCTAGCAGCTAGCAGCTAGCAGCTGGCAGCTAGCAGCTAGCAGCTCGCACAGCGGCGAGCTACACGCGAGTATGAGCGGCAGTGCGTCTTCTCTATTGGTGCATCCATATCGCAGTTACTTTTTGTAGAGCAACGTTTCCAAGTGTTATTTATTGTTAGTATATGTTGCTGTATTAGTAATCGTCTTTCTAAGTGATATCCTATTACCTAGTATTAACTGGGTTGTGGAGGTCAGATAAGCAGTCGCTCCATGTAAAATACTGGTATTCGGCTGCATCCGGTTAGACTGGAAGCCGACCCCAACATAGTTGGGAAAAGGCTAGGCAGATGATATTACTGTGAGTATATTATGTTCAGTAATGTTGTCTAACTTTGATAATATTGATTGAAGAATGTTACCTCATCATGCGATATGGATGCACTATATCTTAAAAGTGTCAAGAGTTTTATTTTACACGCCCCCCGCCCACTTAGTGACGTGAAATGAGGGCAGAAAGATTATGACAGAGAAACTTCGTATTCATTGGGAAACATATTTGCGCAACATTATTTGAACAACTTTATAAGCATTTTAGACCAGGGTCGATAATTGTTGTATATTTGTAGTAAATAGGAGGGTGGTTGCATCCACTCCAATATAAGTTGTGTCGCTTGTCAAATAAACTCAGTGTACTACCAGCTATCCGTCGTTTCACTTGTTTCCCGATCGCATACATATCAATAATTTTTGAAACGAAAAAAAATTATAGTAGAATGAAACCCATTAGAAAAGGAGGGGAATATGATAAAAATGAAAGGAAAAATAAATAACGGTCGATCCGAGTTCGGGAAGTGAGGGCTTTTAAGGGGAAAAAATGGTTTTTCTCGATTTCCGGCAAAACTACAAGTCCTATGGAAAAAAGTTAAATAGCAAAGTTGTAGGTAATAAAAAGATCTATAACTTTTGCATTGACAATTTTTTCACATAACCTCAAAAGGCCATTGCCCAAACCCAGTATCGCTCTAAAATAAAACATTATAGCAACAAAAATATAATCATAAATTATTAAATCTTTTTTTAACTTTTCTTACTTATCTTGATCGAAATCGTATGTGGGGTTAATATGTTGTGTCTTAACAGTTACTAATTCGATTTTATTGCATTATTTTCAAAATGGCTTTCTTAAAGTGCAAGCAGTGTTGACACCTTGAGAAACTTCCCCGTAATCGGTTTTAACTGATATGTAGAGGCAGACGTTGTGATTTGATTTCAAATATCTATTAGATATTCCCGCGTGATTCATATTTTTATTTGTAATTAATATAATCAAAAAAATATTTCTTTCCTAATCAACAATCTTTCATTAGTTTACAAATCAGTAATGGTCAGGGTGATTTAGATTAACTGTTGGTAACACTACCACGGGCAAATAAAAGGTGAACTGTCATCAAAAGTGTCACTGTCAAGTCAAACAGCATTGTGTCGTAGGGATGGGCAAGTAAAAAAAATATATCGATATTTATCGTATCGATATTCTTAATCAGTATCGATAATTATCGAGCGAAAAATATCGAATATCGTCAGGTTTCGTATGATTATTCATACACATTCCCAAAGCATTCAAACTTCGTAGAAAAGAATAAAAGAAAACGGTATTTTTATTGATGCTTGAGCCTAAATAATAAAATACAATTTAATCAAAAAAGTAGTCATCAGATATCGACACGAAACCAAAAATTAATAACGTTAAAAAAAAATCGGATTTGATACGAATTCGATACTCTAAAATAAATATCGAATATGGACATATCGCGATTTAAAAATATCGACCATATGTAGTGATAATTGGATGGAAAAACATCGATATTTCGATATTTTTTTGCACATGCCTATTGTGTATAAGTTGTTGAGTTTGTTGTGATATCAAACAACTTATTATTACGTCGAGTACGTGTCCAGTAGAGTCTTCGGATTCCTGTACGAACAAGATATCTTTCTGAATACTATTGTACTGTTTCTGTGCTACTGGTGTGGATTGTGTAGAACGTTTTTTTGAGTTTGCTTACGTTGTTGGACTAATGCCTATAGAAGTGTGAGAAGACAGACTCAGCATGATCAAGATAGGCAACCGCAGTTTGTTAGTGAAGAAGCCATTGCAACACAAGAGAACATGGATGTTGCTACATCAAGTCATGGAGTGGAAAGTGCATCAGAAACTTCTGTGTCTTCAAGGGATCATTCCAGAAGGTTTATTTGGAAGCAGTACAGTGTACTATGCATACATTTTAGTTAATAGGGCTATAAGTAACTCAGTAGCTGATATTGCTGGTTACTATTGCAATTGTTTGGTGGGTAATCGAACCGTGGGATGCTGCGCACACGTAATTACCATTTTGTGGTATCTTGGTTGGGCTCGATATCGATCATTTTGAGCCGACGGCTCCGTTTTTAGACAACATATTTTATGAATATGATGATCATATGAACCAATAAAAGTATTTTATTCCTATATTCAAGCATTATTATTTTCTATTCCCTATACTTACTTATAAACCCCTACATTTAAATGTAGGGGTTTATAAGTAAGTGTTTTTCTACATCGTTCTCACATAATTATGTATAATCTCAACATGAAAGATGTAACCAAGATTTTGTAACAACATTTTTGATTGAAAAGAGTGTCCATGGAGTTTCTCGCCCGTTCTTCTCCATAGAGATCTACGCTAGGGAATGGGCAACTACAGTACTTTCTCAAGTTATTATGCCTTGTGTCTGTTACTGTAGCTTTGATTTTTCTTTGTATTTTTGACATTCAAAAGTGCCGTAATGGTCTAGTTGAAATAAATGATTTGAGTTTGAGTTTAGTTAATATTAGTTACTTAGGATTATTCACTGGTCTGATGGAACTATTTTCTGTTGTCTTATGAGAAATCAAATCATATTGTTGTAAGGACTGTTTCTTTGGTAGAAGGTTAGCTACAAAACTAACCTCAAAACTTGAACAGAAAATCAAAGAACAATAAAAACCCCACAAAATAAATAGTTCATTTTTATTTCCTTAGAAAATATGACATCTCCCCTCTTTTATGTCCAATTTATACTATCATACAACTTATTTTCATGCGCAACGGCGGTCCATAGAAGGATGTGCAATCTCTGCAATTTTAGGTGAAAAATTCAAATAACCAAGTTTTTGGTTTTTTATTTTTATCTTTTTCAAACAATTTTTTTTTTTTAAATTTGGTGAAAATTTACCTTATTATGTCCCAAATACACTGTAATTTATTTGATTTAAAAAATTTTGGGCTTTTGCCCCTCCCCCCCACTTCCCGAACTCGGATCGACCGTAATTAATTTTTCCTTTCATTTTTATCATATTCCCCTCCCTTCCTAATGGGTTTCATTCTACTATATTTTTTTTTAGTTTTTTACCATTTTTGAAGGCATCGGCCTTGGTCTATTTGTATAATTTGCTGACTGCTCTGCATATGTTCTGTATCTATAGTTTTACGAGAGATATTAGGAACGAGGTGTAAAAATCTGTATTACCAGTTCTTCGGACCGAACGAATGTTGTCGCCCCGTATGCTACTAGCCCACGAACTTCGACAGGCTAATGTTTACATCCTAAGGCCCCGGGGGTCCTCACTATGTCGTGACGAATAATTTATCGTTGGTTTTTAGTTGAAAAAGTCACGGACGACAGTAATTGTGTCGTCCTGTATGTGGGCACCTCCATGTAAATACACAAACCACGACACTTTAAATTACACGATTATCTGTCATCATGACATAGTGGGAATGGGGTCTAACTCTGTTCGCGGTATGTGGAGTCGTAGATATATGGTAACGAGATGATTCTGACAAAAATGTTTCCCACGCTCACAAAGCTTCAAGGCTCCCCATACACAGGTGCGTTATTATCGCGTGATAATTTCGTATGCTTTACTGCGATATCTGTTTTTCTACAAAGTTACATGCTGCCGCGATAATAACAACACAATACGAGAAGGACGCTTGCGTTTCTCCGTCCTACGATATTGCGATATGAGTAGAATATCGCGCGATGATAACGTACTCGTGTGTAAGGAAAATAGGGACGCATTGTCGCAATAATACATGCGATATTATCGTGCGATAATGTGGCACCTATGTGGGGGAGCCTTAATAGTCCCTGATCTTCCTGCACTGCGCGTTACACTTAGCGAAGCGGCGCGGCCTGTTGGACACAGCCATCCCCTCGATGTCCAGCGCCTGCAGCTCCGGCGCTGTACCCGCCCCCGCGCGTACTGCAGGCAGGTCGCTGTGCTGCAGGACGCCAGCCTGCAGGTAGCCCAGCAGGTGCGGGACATGCTCGGAGATCATCTTCTCACGCTCCTTTGATACATCCTCGCGCCTGAAAAAGATATAGATTTATGGATGAAAACGTGACGACTACACCTGGGCACGCCACGATAGTGCTGATAAATCTCCTCTTTGAGGAGTGGCTAGAGAAGCGCCACGGCGTCCTCACCTTCCGCCTGACGCAGGTCCTCACCGGACACGGATGTTTCGGGAGGTACCTGCACCGAAACGGACGGGATCTCGCGTCCGGCCCTGGTTCAGTCCATGGTCCGGAGCGAGACGGAATGGGAAGCCGTCACCTCCTTCTGCGAAGCAGTCATGCTAGCGAAGGAGGTGGCGGAACGAGAGAGGGACAGAGCCTCTCTTCCCAGCCGCCGCGGGAGACGCACCGGGCGTGCAGTAGGACTGCGGACGGTGAGGTATGTGCTTACTCGCCGTCCGTCCGTGTCACCCGCGCGCGAATGTTCCACGCGCGCCTCATACAGTTGTCAGCATAACGAAGAGCTCCACAAGGACCGAAGCCTGACGGGGCTGCGGGACTGTTCGTAAGAGATACTGCAGCCCCGGAACATAAAGGGCGAGGAAGGAACATGGATGGGTTTTAGTCAGTAAAAGTCTGACACTCCCTCCCGCTCCGCCCACAGTGGGAGAAGTTATTTGGTAATTTCCCATCCGAAAAAAAAAATTGTTTAAACTGCCCAACAGTTGTCGTCGCAGTTCTATATATATAGTCTTCAATTCGCAAATAACTATTAAAAACTGATTAATTAACTGACAAATGTTAGTTCTTCATTCATGTCATAAATAGCACTGTTGTACTTTTTTGTAGCTGTGGTACTACTAGTTGTAATACCACTACAGAACATGAAGAATCATCCAATCAGTCAGGAGTTGTTACCTGTGATGGAGTACTACCCACCCTACAGCTAGTAACCAGATTTCTGTATTTAATACGATGTCATATCTTGAATAAATATAGTCCTCCCGACCGTTTTCGGTCACGTCAGCCAATCTTAGTGGAGATTTGGCATCGGCGCGGGAGATAGTATAGTGCAGGTGAGTGTACGCACTGCGCAGGCGCAGGTGCACTCTCTGTTCCTTTACTCTCATACGAGTAGTTCGATGGGACAGCAATCCGACACAGAGATCAGGCGCAGGAGCTAGGGCGACGCGTGCACACCGAGCCACAGGGCAAGTAGAACGCCAACTTCCTAACTCATATTTCGGAGAAATTTCTAACGGAAAAAACCCAAATAGCACTTTTTGCTCGACCCGGGGAATCGCACCCAGGACCCCACGCTCAGCAGTCGCGCTGTAATTTAAGACGAGACCAACGTGGCAAGTTAACTTGAATAATACGACGTAGTATAAAGCTTAACTCACGCTAGACCGTGTCGGGTCCGCGCCGAGTGCCGCACGTGCAATGATTAACCCCCGACGCAAAAAACGACGGGGTGTTATAAATTTGACGTGTCTGTGTGTGTTTCTGTGGCATCGTAGCGCCCAAACGGATGAACCGATTTTGTTTTTGTTTTTTTTTTTGTTTTAAAAGGTGGATTAGTCGGGAGTGTTTAGATTTTTATCAAACATAGCTAAGATATGTTTCATAAAAATCAGTCCAAGATGGCCGCCGCCACAAAATTGGCGGATTATATTTTTGTTCAACAATTTCCTCAATATGGGTATCAAATCAAAGGGCTTGACTAGTAGAATACTATACACTATGATAAATTAAAAATCCAAGATGGCCGCCACCACAAAATGGCGAATTAACGAATTTTTTCTTATTTAACTTTCAGTACATTGTGTCGGGGGTTTTTTAAATTTTTAATTTAATTTTACTTGTGTATGGACACAGTTACGCTTCCGAGCCGCCACAGTCTAGCGTACGTCATCCTTAACGCTGCGTTCACACATAGTCTCCGTTTTACTGCTCCGTTTTATCGGATATGTTTTTTTTTCGTCGATGTCGTACGGAGTGTTAAGCGACTTCACATATGACACAGTTCAGTTTAAAATAAAAAGATCGGTCCGTTAAATTATGACCATTTCATTTTGTCATCGAATACTGGATGAACGGAATACATATCCGCCATGTATCCGTACAACTTTACCGGATATAAACTGTGCGTAGGGTCCAAAGTCCATGCTAGTAGCGGTGGTATACTGCGGATTTGCTTGTGAACATCGTGTCCAGTGATGACGGATACGTTGAACGTTATACAATGCCTATGTGTGAACAAAGCATAATTCTTTATCCCTCGGGTACCGTAAATACGTAGTATATACTGACCACTTCCTGTCGCACTCGAACACATGTACGGCACGCCTCTCCTCCAGATCCTGGTCGATCTTCCTCCTGCGAGCGTTATCCTCTATCTGCTTCAACAGCTCCTGAGAGTAAAGTCTCCCTTTCTCTTTCAGTTTCCGGTTCTTCTCCCGTTCTTCGACTAAGTCCTTCGCTATTTTTTCTTCGGTCTATAAAGTGATGGTGAATTAGTAATCTCAGATAGAATAGAATACTCAGTAAATTCTAAGAAGTTCAAATTTCATTGCAACCAATAAATTTTGAGTAACTTTTTGTAACAAATGGTCATTCGGCAATCACTCAAAGTAGGTACGCTACAGTAGAGATTTATACAAGTGGCGATCAAACTTAAATTATCGGACAAATTAAATTACAAATCTTTGAAAATACTGCTAATGAATATAAATAAATAAATATCACTGGACATTACACACAGCGCCATCTAGTGCCACCCTAAGCAAGGCTTGTGTCGTGGACACCAGATAATTGATATACTACATTTACACTTTTTTGTTTGTAAATACATACTTATATAACATCCATGACTCTGAAACAAATGTCCACGCTCATCACACAAACATTTGCTCCTACCGAGCTTCGAACCCAGGACCATAAGAACATAAGGCAGCCTCACTTCCGCTACGCCATTCGGGTCGTCAAATAATATAAATAATTATGAGTATTTGATAATACTTGTACACTGCCGACGATTAGTGGAAAGCAAATAGAACTAGCAGTGTTAATTGCTACAAAGTGAGTAATGCTACGTTTTCACAGGAGCGGCATGAACAGTCAGCAGTCAACTAATTATATTAAGAGAATACAAGACAGAAAATGCTATGCAGATGATTGATGTACACACCTCCTTCCTAAACCTGGACTCAGCATTCTTCTCATCCTGTGCAGCCTTCTTGTGTTCAGCGATCTGTCCCCCGATAACATCCAGAGTCTCTCTCTTCACTTTCTCTTGCTTCCTCTTCTCTGCCAGGTCATCCTGGAAGTACTTCTCCAGTAACTCTTGCTCTTGCAGCGTCTTTATCAAGTCTAGTCGCTCTTGACGGGCGGCCTGTGGAATGTGGACATTGTGTTGGTAAGTTGACATAGGAGACCAGTAGCGAAGGGTACATTTTTGTAACAGGTATTAAAAATAAAAACAACAAAATTAAAACAGTGTTAAAAATATGCATATTTTTAGTAATGTTTGAAAAAAACCATACATCGAAGTATGTGTGGTTTTAGTAATGTTTGGGCAAACACGTCCTAACTGAATTACCTACATTGTTTTACTTTTGTCAATAGTAGACTCCAGTAGGCAGTACAGTGGTTGTTTCGAAAGGAAAGCGGGTAGGTTTCGAGTTGTATGAACCCCTCGTCACTGTAGGAGATCATGGATAGACAACCGTCGTGTGAGACGCCTCCCAGCTATAGTCCCCGTCACGAGAAGTTATACATTTTGTAAACACACATTCGGTTTCGCAACCTTTGGTTGAAATTAAAAAATGATAGCGTCAGTGTGACTTACTTCGAAATGGGTCACCAATGTTTACGTTCCATGAAGTCAGATGCGTTTCAGTACCACAAAATATTAGACGACAGCGCTTTATATCGCGAAAATATAACCCGACCAAGTGAAATTGCTCGTTAGTCGTGGTGAAATGACTTATGACTTATGATTACGCGTATGATTTTGTGTCGATTGAATTGTCGCAACGTAACTTGGTAGGAATTCTTTGTTTACAAAAATTATAGTTTCTCGTGGCGGGGACTTTTAATTTATCATAGTGCATAGTATTCTACTAGTCAAGCCCTTTCATTTGGTACCCATATTGAGGGAGTTGTTGAATAAATTTGTAATCCGCCGTTTTGTGGCAGCGGCCATCTTGGACTGATTTTTATCAAACCTAGCTAAGAACACTCCCGACTAATTCACCTTTCAAACCAAAACAAAACAAAATTCAAATAGGTTCATCCGTTCGGGCGCTACGATGCCACAGACACACACACGCACACACACACACCATACCATACAGACACGTTAAACTTATAACACCCCGTCGTTTTTGCGGCGGGGGTTGTATTGTATTGTACAACGGGCTGGTGTCCGCAACTCCACGTCAAAGCGCGTATTTTGCGTATGGACTATAACGTGGGCCCAGTGCGGAGTGGTAGATGTCACATGTTTTCGAATTTTTGGTTCTAGGACATGCCGGTTTCCTCACGATGTTTTCCTTCACCGTTTTTGAGAGCAGTGGCGATGAAATAAATTACACAAAGTAATGCGCCTGACTGGGTTCGAACCCACGACTTACTGTTCGGAAGTCGGGGCCGCCACCAGTGGGCCACCGCTGCTCTCTGCGTCGGGGGTTAACAATCTAATTTGGCAAATAATTGAAAATTTTCAGGCCCAAAATAACGTTTCTTTTTTGTGATTCGTCTACCCTATTCCGGCAATTTAACCTAACCCAGGTCATGGTACGAGAGACAATTCGGATTTCCGTACGCGAACAGGGGCGGATTTCCCTATAGGCCGAGTAGGCCCGGGCATAGAGCGGCAAAATTTGGAAGTTTTTTTTTAGTAGTTGCCCACGCACCTACTTGTATAACTCACAATTAGAAATAATTCTCAGATTGAGATAATTAAATCATTTACTGAATATCGTTTTTTTTTCATTTCAATTTAACTTCTTTTTATTTGATTTTACAGCACATAGGGGGGCGGCAATCTTTCGTAGGCCTAGGGCAGCCAACAACGTATCAAATCCATCCCAGCCCGGCTAGCATGGGCAGGGGATAAAAATTTTATCCACCGGTTATTTCCACTTTTGTTTGAATTTTGTCCCTTGTCAGTGGAAATAACCGGTGGATAAAATTTTATCCCCTGCCCATGCTAGCCGGGCTGTACGCGAAGCACCCGGCAACAGTTACATGTCGTAACGCATACCGCCCAGTACGAGTACTACGAGTATGACCGCCGTACAAACGGGTTTAGTCGACGGAAGAATTGATCAAATGACAGATTTCTTTTAGAGCAAGAGCCCGCGAGCGACGTTCAGACCTTCGTTATTTTATAAAAACCTGAGTTTCTTTTAAAGATACGAGGTAGCAAAGGTGAATAAAATTGTTCCTCACTTTCGTCATAGTATAAAGCTTAGTTTTGATACTTATATTTTATTTGGAACAATATCATAAATCACTTCTGACCATTTTCAGATATTTCAAAAGTCTGAAAATGGTCAGAGGTGGTTTATAATCGGTTTTATAAAATAATGAAGGTCTGAATGTCTCAACTGAAAAAAAATTACAAAGGAACCCGCGGTTCCTTAATTAAAAAAGTACATTTTGTTCAGTTGAGATTCTACGATGATCATGCACACAGTTAAGAAATAAGATATGAATGAACAGCTGTGCATTAATAACTAATTAATATTACCTCGTCTGCCATCATTTTAGCGGCCATTCTTTCACTCTGCTCCATTTTGACTTTAGTTTTTCTCTCTCTTTCAGCAATACTGAAAAAACAATAACAAAGCTACAAAATAAAAACTCAAACATTTTAATTCTGTCGACAAACTGTTTTGCAGTTTGGACTTATGTCTTCTTATGTTATATTTATACAGATTTTGAATAAATAATTATAAAAAAAAAACCGGCCCTAATGTGAGTTGTACTCGCGCACCAAGACCAGGGTTCCGTATAAACTTGTAGGTATTTTGTTATTAAACTACATATTTACGATTTTCAGATTTTTTCCTTTACATGTGCTGAGGTGCCTCGACCACTGGGGGCCTAAGCCACGGACCCTTACAGTCATCTGTCAACGTTCCCGTATCAACGGGAACTACCTTGTAGGTTTTCGACCCAAAACCTATAGGGTACTTCCGGTTGACCTAGAATTGTCAATTTTGGTTAAAAACAAGGTCTTACAGTACAAGTGAAGTGAACATTCCGAAAAATAAAAACGTTAAAAATTAAGGTAAATCAAGTTACGAGTACACAAGTTTACAAGTACAAGTTACAAGTACTTACAAGTCGCGAAAATCTAAATTTACCCATATCATTTTATCGTGTTGACTCAGGACCTTGATTTTTATACACCTAATAGGGACTATAGATCTCAGTATCTTCACCGGTTCCTGAGAAAGTCGGTGGTGACAGACGGACAGACAGACGGACAAGAAAGTGATCTTATAAGGGTTAATTTTTTCGGTAAGGAACCCTAAACATGCGCAGATTCGCTTTGAGCTAATAGTACATAGCAGGCGAAACATTAACTTTAAACATGTTGAATTAATTAATTTCTTCTCTCACTCTCCCTTCTTAGTTTACATCTTATATCTCAGGAGACAACTTGTTCGCACGACAACAATAGGCAATTAGTTTCAAAATGGGACATAGTAATGTTACTTGGTGATAGCTTCCGCTAGCAAGCTCCTTTTGCAAAGAGGTCTAGGATGACACGGAATCAATATCAGTGAATGTGTTGCCACAACTAGGACACAGGTTTCTTCTCTTCACTCCTAAGCTGGACCCCCTAAGTTTCATTGGATGGGATTATAGCCCATTCCCTGTCCTTGAGAGGAGGCCATGTCCCAGCAGTGGGAAAAAGTAAAAAAAAGGCTGATGATGATGATGATGATGTAACGAATAAACTTAAAAACGACTGGACCAATTTGAAAAATTCTTTCAGCAATGGATAGCTTCTATTATTTCATTCCTGTACTCCCACGGGAGCAGGGCAGTCGCGCCATGTAAAATACAGGTATTCAGCTGCATCCGATTAGACTGGAAGCCGACCCCAACATAGTTGGGAAAAAGGCTAGGCAGATGATGTGAACTTCCACGGGAACGGGAACTACGCAGGTGAAACCGCATGGCAACCCCTAGTCTAGTTATTTATAAGTAACCAGGAACCAGTACCATGTACTAGAGACAAGAGTATGTCTAAAGACTTGTAATAAATGCTACTATACTACTTACACATCAGCACTCCTATTAGCCAACATCTTGCACTGCTCCTCGATCTTCCGCTCCTCAATGATGACCATCTCCTTCTGCTTCAGTCTCCACGCTTCGCGAGCTTGCATGAACGTCTTCATCTCGTGGCGCATCTTGTCAGTCAGATCGTGTTTCTGTTTTAGTTCTCTGGAATGCAGTGTTCGTTAGTGTCAATCATTTTTAAAAGTTTTGTAACAATCATTACCTTCTTTTAGGGCTTCGCAGCACTCGCCCCTTTAAGACTAGCTACATTAGCGACGCCACTGAATCGCCACTGACTGAATATAATCAACGAGATTCCGAGATTGCATGGGCGCGACTTAGCACACTTTGCTTCTAGAGTAGCCAGTTCCAAAATTATAATAAATGGTTTTATAGCAGGGGTCATCTACCTACAATTACTTTCATTTGGGATCCGTTTTTTTAAATAATATGACCGTCGCGGTCCGTAAGGCCCCGTTCCCACAATATCGTGACGACAGATAATCGTTTACTTTTAAGTGTCGTGGCTTGTGTATTTAAATGGAGGTTTTACTCTCTAGGAGGACTATACGTATTTTTTTTTCTTCATTTAAAGTTTTCCATGCGCGCCCTTTCGCAACCTCGCACCCCTAGGCACTTGCCTAGTTTGCCCTAGGGATAATTCGCCACTGGGTACGCACATGGGCATGTTATGAGGAGGGATGAATCGCATGTGACTAAAAGATTGGAATGATGGATTGTATGAGGAATGGATATGAAGGAAAATGATAACGTGACGATTGACAGGGGAGAATGGAAGACAAAAAACGTGTTGCACGGAGCCCAAATAACATGGGGCAAGGGCAGGAAGATGACGATGATGACGTGGTGACGTGGTCCTCACAAATTAGGTCGGCGGTCCGCCATTTGTAGCCCTGTTTTATAAATGATAATGATAAATGATGTTTATTTTGTAAATAGGTTTTCACAAACACTTTTACACGTAATTTTTTTAAACTAGATGGGGCCGGTGTTTCGTACCTGACTACTCTGTGAAGAAACAGCTGAAACAAACTCAAGGTCATAGTCCCTTTTGAAGTCCAGACAATCTTGCTTAATTCACATGAGGATCATGCAGATATTAGTGTCTTTTGAAGAAAGAACCACTGAGATTTGAGTGGACCTTCCAGTCAGTGCCAGCATTTGTCAGTTAACGTGTAGCTCAACTTATAACTCAAGGAGCTCAACGAAACGACGAACAATATCAAAAAAAGGACATTTAAATTGTTTGGGTAGATCGCTTATAGTACGCAAACTGCCAGACAGACTACTATTTGCTAGTTCAACCCTTCTTTTGCTAATCGTCGACGCCGGTACAGGTGCCACCCACCTGTGATCCTCATCAGACATAGTCCGCATAACCTCCTCTAGCATTTTCTTCTCGATCAATGTTTCCTCATACTCGCACTTCTTCTGAAGCTGTCTGTTCACGAGCTGCTGCTGCAATTCCTTGCAGTACTGTGTTGTGCGTTCAATCTTCTCTTTCTCCTCGTGGTCTGCGGCATCCTTGTTGTCATATAAAGCGCGGAGGAGAACGTTGTTTGCGCGCATATCTTCCGCCTGGAAGGCAATCCGAAAGATTGCATGAATTGGATGAACGAATCTCAATGCAATTTGGGACTGACAAAAATAGATTATAGTCTGGAATAGCTCACAGGTCTTTTCTATGTGTTAAATCTTTCTTTTCACTTTCCTGCAATCTATGGGAGTGATTTGGTGAAAAAAGATGAAAGTGTATAACAGGAAGCCGGAGAAGCGCGCGCTATTTGATATAATCAATAAGCGCGCACGGCAATAAAGTTGGCCGTCAGTTGGTATAAACCCATTTTCCGAGAGGTACGAGAGGTAGGTAGAAACTTCCTGAGTACGAGAACCAGTGTCGCCTGTCTGGGGAGAGATGTTCCTCCAGACAATATAATATGGAAGCAGCGCCATAAAAATAATGCGAGTAGAGCGAGGGCGAAATTTCACAATTCTGTTCTTGGTTGGCTCAACAGAACCGAGACAACTAAAAATAGTTGACCAATAAAAATTGACCAGGACACAATGTTCCAAACCGGGACTTGTTCCAGTGTGCAGGTACGTATAGCAGTGCTAGGTATTAGACTAAGCAGTTTGGCTATGCTTCTTCTGTCAGTAAATTAATGAATTGTTTACCATCAGGAGTTGTGTTTGATTGATGGCAATAGGCTTGCCCCATATTACCTGGGACTTAAATCACAACTGGCGAAATATGGGTGTACTATTAGGTACCTACACCTCTGCCTAACCCCTCTTTCAGGCGTGTGATTTTTAGTAAGTAAATCAAAATATTTTAATAAGTATTTATAAAACGTCGAAAAAGGTGCACGGTTCACATTGGTAGATTCCATGGAGAAGAACCAGCAAGAAACCCCATGGTTAATCTTTTCAATCATTTGATATAACAATATTATTAAGTTACAGCATTAGTACTTAAGTATGGGGGGACAGCATAGGCCCGACAATAGGTTGTTGCTTAATATACAAAAAAAGTCAAACAAAATGAATATTTAACAAAAGTTAAACAGCATCTGGGAATATACAAAGTCTACAATGTATTCATACCTTATCCTGCAGTCTCTTATATTCATTATGTAGAATTTGCTGCTGCAAATCCCTGCAGACATATCCAGCTTGCAGTTTCTTGGACAGTTCCTTGAGACTGGGATCCCGTTCTCTCAAGTAATGTCTTCTGAGCAGCTTGCAGACCTCCTCACGCCGAACGTTTGCTATTTCAATGCCTAATTTTGTTTCTTTTTCAGCTCTGGCATTTACAATAGCTGCATGATCAGTTCTCTGAATTGAAAAAGACATACCTACAGTGAGACTGCATATTTGCACCAGTGAAATATTCACATGTTGAAATCTCTATTAAAAATCTTTATCTCTATCAGACAACATGATAAAAGTGAATTTTCTTTGTTATGTTTTCATTATTCCTTTAATTCACTTAAATGAATTTATTATCAATACAACAAATTTAAATATACATTCCAGACCATCCTTACCCAGTGCTTCAAAATGCATGTTATGCTGTTGGTCCCCGCTGTCATTTGTCCATCTTTTGCAGTTGTTACAGGTAGTCAGTGGCCCAAAAAGTCTGACAACCAGTCTTACCAAGTGGTATTGTATTACCCAGTATTAATTGGGTTATGGAGGTCAGATAGGCAGTCGCTCCGTGTAAAATACTAGTATTCAGCTGCATCCGGTTAGACTGGGAGCCGACCCCAACATAGTTGGGAAAAAGCTAGGCAGATGGTGAATACGTACTTCCAAGAGTCGACAATACACTGAGGTGGAAGCCTTGTTGTAAATCAGTGTGGACACAAACACCAACCGTAAGCTCCACAAGCCTCCAACCAAGGAGACCCCTGTTGGAAGCTTGTTTACAACAGTCTGGTCGCTGCATAAGGGTCAGCAGTTTTTTTTTAAATTAAGTTTAAGTACCTACCGTCTGAAAATCTTTTTCCATCGCAGCTTCCCGGTGTATGAGCGCCAGACATCGGTTCATACGGCCATCCTCCATGCGGCTGTTCAGCCATTGTATATCCAGCGCTCGCTGGTATGTTTCCAATTCCTTACGACGATTTTCAGTAAGGAAATTGCGCTGAAGCTCTGTCTTTGGCTCCTGAAAACATAATTCAGCACTATGTTAACAACTGCAACCATTATTTGCAAGTACAATTAAAAAGTAATCGTCATTACCATGATTTTGTGGAAAACAGGGTTTTGTCAATGTAATAAATTTAATCAAATATTTAAATGCAATAAATAAAATAAACCAAGCGCAACCAAGCGTAACAATTTTATTACAGTTTTGACTGTATTCAAAATTCGAAGTAAAGCTGACCTGACAGCAAAAGTGTCAACTGTCAATGTCAAAATATTTTTTTCCCTTTTCAGTTCCGGAATGAATTCAACCATTTATAACAATAATAATGAGGGATTTTCTTTTTCAACTGTTCCCTAGTCGCTGGATAGATGGCACTGATCTCGGTCCGTTACTGCAAGGAACAGAACGTCACATGATTTCACTTGGATCTAATGGTTAATTCGGAAGCCTAGGCAAACTCAAACTCAAACTCAAACTCAAATCATTTATTTCAACTAGACCATTACGGCACTTTTGAATGTCGATAAAACGAAAAATAAAGCGAAGCTACAGTCACAGACACAAGGCATAATAACTTGAGAAAGTACTGTAGTTGCCCATTCCCTAACGTAGATCTCTATGGAGAAGAACGGGCAAGAAACTCCATGGACACTCTTTTCAATCAAAAATGTTGTTACAAAATCTTGGTTACATCTTTCATGTTGAGATTATACATATATGTGAGAACGATGTAGAAAGACGTGCACAATAAGAGCGTCCAGAGTAAAAATAAATAAATCTACAATTAAAAATAAAGCACCCAATTCAAATGATCCACGGCAGCTAAGAGATGACCAGTCCCGACTGACAGCGCCCGTTCACGAACATGACGCATGATCATTTAGTTCCCTTCAATGCAACCATATTGAAGGGAACTAAATGACCCGACCCACCCGCCACCATCAGCAAGACATTTAAGCGAGCATGACATTCTCTCAGCCACCAAGGCATATTCAAGTCAATGAAACATAACTAAATGCAAATGGTAGCTTTACGGTACATGGTACTCACACATGTGTTATGCAATTATACAATATTATGAGATGGAATCTATACAATGCAAGAATATTTTTACAATCTTCTGCAGCTACCACAATAATTGTCCAATAAGTTTGCATCTATGGTTGCGGAGCAGGACCAGCATTTAGCCAAGCATTTTTATCCTCAATGTAATCCCCCAGCTTATAATAAGCTTGCCTACATAGTGTGCGTTTTACACAAGATTTAAATTTCGTCTCATTCAGTTGTAGAATGTGGGGAGGTATTTTATTGTAACATTTTAAACAGTACCCCATGAAAGATGAATCTATTTTAGCAAGCCTGAAACCTGGCTGAACTAGTTGGTCCCTATTTCTAGTATTATAGTGGTGTCTGTCACCTCTTTTACTGAATAAATGCAGATTTTTCCTAACGTACATGATGTTTTCATAGATGTATTGACAAGGTACTGTCATGATATTAATTTCCTTAAACAGTTCCCTTAGAGAATCGCGTCTACGTAATTCATATATGGCTCTGATGGCTCTTTTCTGCAGAATAAAAATAGACTCGATGTCTGCAGCACGTCCCCATAGTAAAATACCGTATGACATAATACTATGAAAATAACTAAAATAGACTATCCTCGCCGTATCAAAATCAGTAAATTGACGGATTTTTCTAACAGCATACGCTGCTGAGCTCAGCAGCATACGCTGCTGAGCTCAGCAGCGTATGCTGTTAGAAAAACGAAACTGCTGCAAACGAAAGTAACGAACAACGGACGTATCATGTGACGTGTGTTTTTCAAGTCAAATGTTTCTTGAAAGTATTATTAAAATAGTAGCTTCTGCCCGTGACTTCGTTCGCGTGAAGTTTTGATATCGCAACGCATCGCCTGCTCAACGGAAGCTTTTTTCCCGATTGCAACATTTCTTATTGCTGCTCCGCTCCTATTGGTCATAGCGTGATGTTATATAGCCTATAGCCTTCCTTGATAAATGGAATATCCAACGCCAAAAGAATTTTTCAATTCGAACCGTTTGGTTGAACGCGCTAATCTCAGAAACTACTTCTGAGATTAGCGCGTTCAACCAAACAAACAAACATGCTCTTCTGCTTTATAATATTGGTATAAATTGCAGGGTTTTTCAGGTAGCTAGAATACTTATCAATAAAGAGAATTGTAAAATTAACCACACAATTTTGTTGTAAAAATCCGTCTGTGTAAAAATCGAGAGCCATCGACACTCTTATTCTTTTCTACTTTGAATGACCACAGATAATTTACAGTGTTGCCATCAGTTAAACATAGAGGGAGATTTCCACACACTCCACACCACAGATTAGATATTAGTAGCTAGCTCTCACCACACTCAAAAAAATGGCACGTATAAAAAAAAAGTAAGTAACGGAGTCGGTTCAACACCATCTACTGAGATGATGGAAACTATACTGTTTTTGATCCTCAAATGGAAAACCTCTCATTGTTCTGAGACGGAGATTATTTTCAAAATTTTCATTAAAATATCCATTTTGTTATGTTTTACTGGACATTTTAATAATTTGTCTGCCATCTGTTGACACACGTAGTTGACTGGTCGTAATTAGAGTATTCGTTCCAATCGGGCTAACAAGGTTAATAAAAAGTCTACTAGATGGCAGGGCAAACAAATGAGTCAAATTTTGAATTTGGCATAACTTGCTATTTTCACTTAACTGTAGGTAACTTTCTTTAGCTTCCACCTTACATTTTTGCTCAAATAGCAGACAAAAACAAAATAGGCTTGCATTGGCAAATAATTTTGTGAAAGTTCAATCCTACTTTTACGCCATCTATTGTTTTAGTTTCGAACAAACAACAGTAACCCACGATGCAAAGCGTTTACGACGAGGCGCTAGGGTGACAATTTTCTCTCATTCGCGGCAGTACAATACGGCGACAGCACGCATTTGGATTTTGACGTGTGACAGCAAACAGCTGCAGCCAGATTCGGTTGCAGATTGATAGTGTATCGAAATAAAGACGTTTTGTAATGAAACAGTGATTGAAATGGCTGAAAGTAAAGGTGCGTTGATCGCGAAAACAGTGCAAAAACATGCAGGACGTGCGAAGGAAAAGGTATTTATTGTTTTATTCACCTTACGTGGAAAGAGTGATGTTAGTAGGTGATGGTGATTTTTTATGTATTTAGCTGCCGATGTGTTGTGAAAGTATGTTTTTGAGAAGACCGGCGGCACGCTAGGGCAGGTTTCTTGCGACTAGACCGTAAGACGATTTCCTTGTGCATCGAATTTCACCTGTTGCTTGTATAATAGTCGACGTGAGAAACACCTGCGTTTTACCTCATATATGTTTACGTACAAAATAAATGCACACGTATGGTATTTTATCAGACGGTATCGTCGCAGAGCTGCAATTTTGCCATTTCCAGGGCATTTAATTTTCTATTTATAGTTGTGAGCGGACATGATAATTTTGGATTGGAACAGTTAGTTGAATAGGATACGACAAGTTCAGTTTGCGAAGGAGCGTAGCACTCGATTGGTGCACATTAATTTAATAAACCCATTTATTACACAAGACAGTTCTAGGGAATTGGGACCGTTTTAAAAATAACACAGTGTGTTGGGAGCGGACTGAGACGGCCGATCTGTCGTGCTGGTGTGGCAAAAATAATGTGGATATTTCAAGTCATCTATTTTTATGTGGACTGTCTCACTCCGACTGTGAATTAGAATTGATACTATTGGCTTAAAACCTTTCTGAAACATTATTTAATATCAAATTCTTACTGAATACCTATTTAATATTTCCACTTGTTAAAATAATTAGACTTTTTTTAACAATATTGCCAAGGCATGATAATTTTAATTCAATTTAGATTTTTTATTTTATTTTATTCAATAAAAAAAAAAATACCTCTCATTGAGAGGAGGCCGTGTCCCAGCAGTGGGAACATTATAGGCTGATGATGATGATGATGATGAAAAAAAAAAAAAATGTCTTTAAAGACTTTACCTATCTTTAGTGAAAAAATTGCTTGTTAGACCTATTCCCTTTATTTATTTCTCTCATTTTTAATAAATATTTTAATTAAAGTAAGTAATTTTAAAAATTCTTCTACATCCTTTTCACAATCCACTTTCATTTTGCAATATCTGATACATAAACTTTACCTAGATACCTAGAAAAAAAACTTGATTTGCCTACCATAGACAGAGAGTCGGTTATTGACCCAGTCTGGCAGATGGCCTAGCTGCATCATCATTTGCTATGGTATATTACCAACAATTAGTATTTACTACAGTACATAATAATATATTGAATAAAGTATGGAACCTCATTGATTGAATAATATTTCAAATCTTTGTACTACTTTCTTTTAATTTATTAAGATGAGCTTTATGTTATGGATGGTTTTAGAAATCAGTTTCATTCAATATGATTATATTTCGCATTTTTTAAAACTAGTTAAGTAAGTACCTATTTCAATGTCAAGTTGTATAAAATTATGGGCTTTTGAATCAAGAAATTACATTATTTTTTAAATTAATTACATATTTAATTGAAATTATACAATCATGAATAATGAAAGAATTAAGAGTACTGTGGGCCTGAAATGGCCGCTTTAGCAGAACATAATATGAATCACATCTACACTAATATTATAAAGAGGAAAACTTTGTTTGTTTGGTTGTAATGAATAGGCTTAAAAACTACTGGACCGTTTTTAAAAATTCTTTCACCATTCGAAAGCTACATTATCCACAAGTAACATAGGATATATTTTATCCCCGTACTCCCACGGGAACGGGAACTATGCGGGTGAAACCGCGGGACGTCCGCTAGTTAAAATATAAAATTCTAAAAATGCACTTTATTGTCAAAGTCATAAAGTCCATTTTAAGAATTTTTAATTTTTAACGTGATTCATATTATGTTCTGCAAAAGTGGCCATTTTAGACCCCCTGTACTCAATAATAAGTGTAGTGCCGCATGGCAAATAATAATTGCTAAAAAAAACTTGCTTCCAAAACTGTTATTTAATTTAAATAATTAGGTAGTTTATTTAATTTACTTTGTTTCATTTGATAAAGCTTACTAACTCTATTATCCTACTAAATATGCAAGTGCCAATTTATTAGTCTTGAAACACTGTCCCACACACAATTTTGCATAATTATCTACATGTTCTAAAATTAACAACTTGATATGCCATTCAGTCCTATTATTTACCTATTCATTGTTTATGATTATTTGACACAAATTATGATTATGAAACTTGATAAAATGCACACATATTTAGCTATGAAAGCAATGTACTTACCTACTTTCTGAAATCAACCAATATTGTGCAAAAATTTGCATGTTTTTTTTTTTCAAATCTTCATCAGAACTTCACTGAAATACAATGTTCTCAATATAGGTCACGGACAAAAAGCACAGCTAGTAGACACAATATAAAACCTGATAACCGTTAATGTAATATTAATAACAGTTTTAAATTAATTGAATGGCAGTAAACAACACAACCTCTGCACTATTTATCAATTATTGTTACTCAATCAATGTAATTAGTCATACCAAGGAGTCGTAAGTAAGTTCATTCAACCCGACGACGTACCTACCTCGAGGTCGCCGTGCGACAAGTTTATGGAAATGTACGACTAAAGTAAAACCCCTGATGACGTCATTTGAATAGGTACTCACTATAATTCACCCCCTGGTCATTTAATAAGTGAACGAACTGTCCTACAATATTGACCCTTCAAAAGTCGGACAATCGTAAACGTAGTAGGTTTCTTTGATTTGGTCTTGTGAAGTTGTGAATAAATCTTAATTCGAGCGAAAAAGGATCTTCTACACATACATAACAAGAGTGTAATTGTAATCGACAACTTTGGGAATTAGCGGCAAAAATTTGCAAGCTCAGTTCTACTACTTAACTTTTACTTGAAAGGGTAAAGCTGATGTCATAAACAGACGTTGTTACCAAAGTTATTTTCGAGGAGTAACGAAACTGAAGTCAGCAAAACATCCAAGCTGCTGCTCAATCCTCTTCGATTTGCATAATTACTAGATGAACGATCGATCTTCATTTAGCACAGAGAACATCCAAGTTTTGGATCAAAACAGAACTTATCGGAACTTGTGTCAAGTTGAAGTCCGAGTGCTCCTTGAATCACCGGTGGCCCTGCGAGTGTCATGAAGTAGGCATCCGAATGATCTTCAGATGAGCATGCTTGTGACTTGAAGACGTACTCACACGTGCTACGTCAGGGCTCAGACAAGTTCAAATTCCACAGATTACAGCTTATCCATATATTTCATTTGACAAACGATTAATGGCCTGTCAAAGATGGTACGGGAAAGGGAGTGACTTCTGATATGACGTCTAACTAATATAGTACTATGGAAGAAGCAGACAATAGCTGGAGAATGATGGCGATGTTTAATTGGTCAAATTCTCGTCTATAATGTTATGTAGGTAATGGGCGAAAAATTACGATATTTCAACAACCTCATCAATTTGAGAGTCTCCCAAAATACTCCCAAAGCTACAATATGTCCTTCGGTTTATCGAATAATATTCCAGAAATTCCCTTATACCTGCCATACGTGCCCAAACGCTTTATCGGCCATAGCAGCATAATATTCCTGTAAAATATAAACGGTAATTTACCAATTAACGGCGGAACACCGGCCGCGTAGCCGCACAAAACGCGTAAAACGTGACCCAGAGGTATTCGGCAATCTGGACATTTTACTATCAACCGGTTTTGTTCTGCCCTTTACTTCATTCTCGGCTTCACAAAGATCAATGTGCAGTTGATGTGTGCTCAACGGTTTTTAAACAGAAGCGTTGTTGAGAAAGATTATTTCTCCTACAATAAAATTGGACCAATGATTGGATATTCAGTCAGAAGCAAAAATCAAATACAGGTAATGATTTAGGTCACATTGTAATAGTAATTAGGTATCCATGTTTAGAAAATAAAAAGTTTACCTTTGAGGAAATAGTCGAGAAGAGAGGTATTGATCAATTGCCTGTAATGCTTAATTTACTGCGTCTATGTAATAATAAAAGCCAACTCGAACTTATTAAACTATCAATCTTTTGGAAGCTGCGCTTAAACCCCGTAAGAGGCAAGACACTAAACCTGTAAATGACCGGCCTCACATATTTCCCTCAGCTTTCTCTTATTCGAAAACAAAAACCTGACCCAGCAAGACCCCAAAAACTGTACGATATTGAGTAAGGCATACGATATTGCAGGTGCCATAATAAAAAGCGATTTGTCTTCTCGCTTTGCTAGTAATTAAACCTATCTATCACGTTACGCACGCTACTGAGATAACAACTATATTATGTCAGATTTATATAATCCATCGGGATTTTCCAAGTCTGGCGTC
Source organism: Xestia ashworthii (assembly GCA_950022955.1). Lineage (NCBI taxonomy): Eukaryota > Metazoa > Arthropoda > Insecta > Lepidoptera > Noctuidae > Xestia > Xestia ashworthii. The sequence continues at coordinate 2,208,777 of OX465557.1, forward strand.
TGATTTAAGGGTCATTGGTTTATAAAAATAGGCTGAACGTCCGGTGATATCAAATGAATCCGTGTCGAAGACAGGGCCGATTGTAGCCCTAAATGTCAGCTAAATAGAGACGGGCGGGTACGGGCGGACCGCGGGCTACAATTATATAATTTCAATAGCAATTGAAGGCGATTTATGTTTGATCAATAATGAGGAAGTTTCAAATGTCAAATTAAATCGTTCTCCATTACGGACAAAATATATGTCGCGTGTGCAAAAAAGCTAAGTACAAAATGTATTCTGAAGTTAGAGACTTTCTTTCATTTTTGGGTGGCAGTCTAGTGGAATCGTGGCACAGCAAAAAAGGTTTTCTATAAATAGTAGATGTGGCTTGTACTGTTAAGGAATTTGAGGATTGCGTCATCAATCTTGATCAGTCAAAAAACCAGCAATATTGAGCAAGCTATACCGACCATCATGCACCCTAAACACGTCAGTCTAAAAGTTTTTAGAAGTCTGAATGAAAAAAGCAAAAAGGCAACTAGGCATTCTGTCATGGACGTGGGCACACAATGGGCGCGAAATTGCCAATCTTCATGTAAGGCCAGACCGTTATACAGAAAACGTGGACATGAGAGAAATGGCAGTAGATGTAGCTCTGGTGTATATTCAATTTTAAAGTGATCAATAAGATGAACTTAACGTCGGTGACCCCGGGTGTGAACTAAGCTTATGATTTCATCTAATTAATCGTCGTGTCTTCGCGCTGCTAACACGTTTGGGAACCTTAGATGGTTCTAAAACATCTAGGTAGTATTTGAATAGATCGGTTTGCTTTATTAGATTTTCCTTCAATGTTGATACTGTGATGATTTTAATTGATTAAATATTATTGTGCAATGCAAAATCATTTTGATAAGATTATTTGGAATCTGATTATGAAAACAAAAACAAGATTTTTCCTCAAAATGCTGTTGTGAATCTGCATCAGCTTTAGTGAATTCGAAATATTTTGATTTATGCTCTCGCAAAATGCAGAAATTAATATTTAGTGAACCTAGATCAGGCAGGTCGCAACCTAGCATTTGAATTCGACGTTTTCGTTACTTGCAACTATTATAATATATATTGTAGTTATAGTTTTACTTATAAGCACTATTATACACTACTGCACCTAAATGTATACTTTTGTAATATCTACTTTTCAATAAATTATTCTTATTCTATTCTTATTCTTCAAGCGCTAGATTTGATTGAGTTTTGAGTATTTGAGTCCAGAAGTGAGGATTTGAGTCCCAAGGCTTAGTTTCTTTAGACTATTTTCTTACTATTCTTCTGTATCGGTAACTACTGTGGAAATCAGCAAGTTACGGTAGATTATCTTCACACAAAACCAATCAAATCATGACAAAGTTTCTATCATCATCATCATCTATTCATGCATTCCGCTTGCAAACATCGGGAGGAAGTCGCAAGCCCTTTGCTATTCCAATAACTTGAAACGTATCGTGCAAAATCAGCTTTACTTCCTCCGCACTCTTTATTACGTCGGCATAGGGATTCTATTCGTGGATAGTAACAAGTAACCATGTTTTGCAAAGGTCGATACGTGACAATGCTTAATGCTAACAGTTGGGTTAACTGTGAACTCTACAGCCGTCATGGGAACGTCAGCCGACGCCCACAACTCAGAGTTTTTATTGTCTGTTAGAGACGTTTCTGTACGTCGTCGTATGTTGTAATTTAAATGAGTGAGAGTTTGAAGAGATAACATCAAAAGCGACACTTGTTGTAGTGCCGGCGTGATTTTTAATATTTGCTGCAAATCTTCCTCAATCAGCGCACGTAACTCTATGAGTCGAACTATTGTTTGCATTACTTACATTATTATCGACTCTATTAGCATCTGCAGTGTACGTCAAACTCAGAGCGTTTTCCTGCTACGATATTTTAGTTTCACAGTTAAAATTATCCCCGAAACCAAACCTCAGGTATCTTGACACAGACATTTCAAACATTCAATTTCGTTTTCAACCGCAGCCAAATAGCTTCTGATAAGTTTGGACGGTTACCAAATAATGTCTCGAAAGTGACCATTCTAATAGTTTTATTCTAATATTTGTAATGCAAATCCACACCTAAACAGCTTGTGTATGGTCAATTTCAGCTTTGTCAAGATGAAGAACTTTCTATGGCCCCGATGTAGACGAGACACGACTGTCAATCGTTGAGCAAATACTTCACATATGGTAATTTAAACGCTTCAGGTTGCAATTCATATGTACAAAATAATTTTCTAATTTGTACCGGCTGTGCCTTTTGTGTTGCATCTTGCGACTTGCGACTATCCGGTGTGATTGGTCGGGTCATTTTTTGTTTGGTCAACAAACTTGTCCACAGTCATTATGTGCGGATTGTGAGCTGTAAATCAAGGCCAAACAATGTTATATTACGGTGTTGTTATGTATGAACCAGAACAGGTGTTTGAGAAACAATTCGAATATGGCGTATATTTGGATGACCTAGTTACATAGATCATATCTCAATGCTATTACGTCCGATAAAATTGTTTCACTCTCATTTTTGACTTGCGTTTCTGTATTATTTCTGTTACTGGGTTAACCTTCATTTATTGCAAAAATAAAACTGTGTATAACAACTCATTTTTCGATTTTAATTGTGAGTCATTTCAAGTTTTTCATAGCTTCATGGTCACAAATCAGGAAATGTGACAGAGAAATCGTTATGCGCTACAGCTAAACAAATTATCATGTGTGCCGAAGTGCTTGTTAGTATCTGCTCGAGAATCAAACCAAGTTTCTATACAATCTTAAAAAAATTCCAGCATAAGAAAATAGTTGTTTCGGGACTTTAAACAATAAGAAGACAACATGCCGTTGGCCTACCTCTACGGTGACATCACTATAAATCCGATTTAGCCGAGTTTTTTTACATTAGCATATTAGTTCGTCACCAAACTGTAGGTGTTCTCCTTGATACCACTGCACCCACATTCAGACTGCGCCTATCCCACGCTCCGCCTACCATCACCAGCCACTTTCGTTTAATCACATTGCTTAATACTCCGATTTATGTGGGGAAAACGTGTTGCCATAAATTCATCTACTATTTCAGCTTTTATACTGTCTTTGGAAAGCGAGGCGGCCATATCCCAAGTGATATTCTTGTTCTAAAACTTCTCGAATAATCTCAGCAAATCGCTCACAGTCAATGTTATCTTGAAACATGCAAGGTTATCTTAACCTTTCAGTTAAATCTCGTGCTGAATTATCAAATCTACTATATTTTCAAATCCTCTTCAACTTTGTTTCTCAGTCGTGTTGTTTTAGAAGTTAAAGAAAAGCATGACGTGTGTTATCTTATGTTTACTTTAGCCCTTAACTTGTGACTTGTCTGACAGTCACAGAAGCTATGTCTATTTTGTTCCGATTCTGACTCATCGAGTGAGCTAATAAATTCTGTTACAGTTTTGTACTACCGTAGGATTTAGATTCTTAATTGTTATGAAGATATAAATGAGAGTGCGCACATTGTGTATTTAAAACCTGCCAAGAAAATCTCAGACAGGTGACTAATCTGTCGGTCGATAAAAAACTGCCACATGTGAGATTGTGCCCTCAGTTATAATTATGAACTCAATAAATTCTCAACGTTTTTTGTCAGCCAAAACTGTACCACTCCTGGGCTGGAGACATCCTCCTATTCCTTTGACTTGTTTTTCGAATCATAAATTAACCAAGCTATCAACCTAAATGATAGAATAGCTAAAAACGTTCAACCTGAAAAAGCCGATTGATATCCCCCAATTCTGATTGGTAACTTTTCAATCAAATCCAGTATGTCGTTACGAAACATCAAAATACCGCAATCGGTTTCATGGACCACAAAATAAAAATCTATGGCACATATTTCACCACAGTCGCCCACTTCCTATGGCTGTTGCCAATTATTACACTAGTAATAGTATGGATATAGAAATGAATGCTTTTAGATCTATTAATAAAGGGTATTAATGGTAGCGCCGATTGGAGTTCCCCGTTCATGACACGGGTGGTATGAAAAGATTCCAATGATTCTCCAGAGACATCTGCTATCTGTTAAAAGAATAACTGTGGAATGACAATGATGGTCTTTTAAAGGATGTTTTCGTTGTAAAGACAGTAAATTCACAGTGAGTCAGCACTCCAAATGCCATAACACATTTACACAATGAAAATAACGCTGAACTGAATCAAACAGTTCTTATGTCACAATTAACGCTGAACTCCAAAGTGTTACTTCTAACAACTGAACTATTAGTTCGTACTGAAACTGGGGCACTAGAAGATCAGTTTGCATAATCAAATTAATGCTTAGGCTCAAGGCTATGGCGATCTAAAAGGTTTGTCGTACACCGTAGAAACTGTTAATGTTAGAATTGGAAGTGAACTATTGATTGAGGAAAAGCAAACCTACATTTAAGGATAAAAAGACAAAACATGTTCAATCCAAATATGTGGTTTCTCGTTTAGAAAGTATGAATAATGAATTGAGCATTATTTATTCAAAAAATCATAAATAACTCCCAAGACGTGGGAATGACTCGTTAATAAAATGACGAACTTCCAAACATAACTTGCAACAGAACCTTGCTTAAAAACGAAGATTTTATAGTGGAGCAGTAAGATTAAAAACTGATACTAAAATTTGTTGCTATGCTGGTAATGGCCAATGTCAGAGACTTCTTTATGACTCATCTGACATTAGATTATTTTAGATCTAACACAACATTAAAGTTAAGTTCAAATGACCTGGAAATAGTCACATTGTTTTATTGCTTTAGGAAATTAGTTGTATCTGTAAGTAGGTTTATGTGTCCTTGCAATCTGGTGATGTTTAAAGGAACTGGAATGGGTGTTGGCTCAAATGAAAACAAAATGTATGTGTTATTGAATAAATAAATATCGTCATCATTCTTGAAATTCTATCTGCAGTGTCTATGTTTTCTTCTTAGCGTGTCGATGAAATCTAAATTGTGTGACGTTCTGTTAGGCGCTTTCGGTAGCGTCCATCAGTTCCTGTAGTGAACCAAAGACAGGACATGCAGGACACGATAATAAGGCCCCATCGTTTCTAGCAATCCAAAGTGTCAATGTTGATCTTGTAAAAGACGTAGGTATGATGGATTAATTGTGTGCAGAGAAAAGTAGTCATGATTAATTTATCAGGTATAAAGACCATTATCATCTTCCTGCCCTTGTCGCATTGTATTTGGGGTCGGCGCAACACATTTCTACTTCCATTCTCCCTTGTCAATCTTCACGCTATCATTTACTCCTATTTCCTTCATGTCATTCCTCGCAAATCTTTTCTTTGGTCTTCCTCTCCATCTCGATCCATCAACATCTCGGGTATAAAGACCATAGGAAGTTTCCAGTTAGTTTATGGGCCTCTGTAAACAAGAGCATTCACTTTTACTTCCGTATGTGCCATGCCTAGTATATTAATATGCCCATTGCCCATAGAGACATCTGGATCACCTTCGTAGAGTACATTCCATTGATTTGATCGTGACACTGTTTAACAATCTGCATTCCTACACATTATTTCTTCCGAAGGCTAATGCAATAACGTTCGATCAAAATCATTTACGACTGTGTGGAAGATTTACTAGAATGTTAAGCAAAGTTTTTCTAAACAATTCTCCTTTACTATTTTATCAATGTAGAGTTAAATATGAAAAATAACATGGAGTTATTAATACGCTCAATATTTTCTGAGAGGTTACGACCATCGCGATTGGCTTAGAAAATAAACAACAAGACATCAATGTTTATGGCTTGTAAAACGCTTGAAGGTTCTCACAAGACACACGAACGTGGAAAGATCTATTATGAAAATGATGACGATTTTCTCTAAGAAACGATCCAGCTACAGAAGCCGCAAATTAAAAACACAAATAATTGGAATGCTTTTCGAGCGGAGTAGGATACAGATACAGCTCTAGATAATCGATCGGCCGAATTAATTAAACTGGAATCCCTGTCCGTCCTATTCCAATAGAGTACCAATCTACTTCGCTCTGAGATTAGTATTCGATTTCACTAGTCGTCCTTTTTATTGTGATTGCAAGGACATGATACTGATTTGATTAGTTGAAGCGAAGTAGTCTGGATTTCTAAATGTATAATAAACCTATTCACAGAATATCTTCTTCTTCCTTCTTCCTCCTGGCTATTATCCAAATTTATTTGGGGTCAGCCCTCCTAGTATTTCTGCGCCACACCGCACGGTTGTGGGTATATCTCATAATATATCTTTTCTAATTACTTGATCATTAGGATCCCTATTATCCCTTATATCTCCTGTTACAGTTAATTATTTTATACAACTTTTATTTAAGTATCATTTGTGTTGAAATTCACCAAACTTAGAAGGTAGAAATCCACATCCCACATTTAATCTGCCATCTCCCATATTATTCTCAACAATCCCAATATTTTGTTCGCACGGTGGGCTGTGCTGAATTCCGAGCCGACAGTCGGACGCTTGTTTTTGCGTCCACGCACTTTCTTCTCTTACTTGTACTTTCTCGAGCCGGCACGTAGCCTCAGGTGCGTGTTTGTGGTAACACTGAATTCGCGACGCGGTATTTGTGCGGACATTTCCAACGAGACGACCTACTGAGGTTGGATTGTGAGTGCGTTTTGTGTTCCTTCGTTTGATTCTTCTGATGTTGACAGTTTCACAGTTCGTTAGTTTGGTTGGCATTACTGTTTGCATCGTTTGTATTTCTCTGAATATTATAGTCGCGGAACGAATTCTAAAGCTCACTAAACCATCATGGTTGAAATGTTGAATGAATATGACTTAAGTAAGTTGTGTAGTATGTTTCCAAGATCCGTGCATTTTGTGATCACTGGCTTTTGAGGCATTTAATTGGAATCTTGTAATGATAAATATCAGAGTGATTTTGCATGCCTGACCTTTTGTTAATGAGATGTCTCTTAGTACCTATCTGTATTTTAATAACATCTGTATTGTGCAGATGTTAAATCATTCAACTATACAATGTGCACTAACTTAATACTACAGGGATAAGTTTTGATTTGGTCCAGTAATATTGTCAGTATTTCGTAATACATAGTAATATTATTTGTATAACTTCTTAAAATTGTATCTTATTGTTCTCAGGTATGGCCTCAAAATAATCTTCACCTTGATAAGGCGTAAGTACCTACGTACAATGCAAAAAATGTCGTATTGTAAATACTTCATTAACATTGGAGATCTACAAGTGACGTTGGCATTATACTATAAGAAAACTAATATTAATGATGTACACAGATGATACATCAATGCAGCTTGCTTCGATGATCATGAACGTGACGATTACGTCATGAGCAACAATAAACCTCCTCACTTTTCCTACAATCTTAGAACTTGTGTAGAACAGTGCAAAGTTTTTAGATTACCTCTTTTTAAGTGTTTACCCGTTTGACGTACCATAGTATCTTAGAGCACATACATTTTCCTTGTCATTTTATCAGATAACAGTGACATCTCAATGAGACGATCTTTTCCATCACAAGGCTGTACGTAAGTACCTAACTAATTAAAGAAACTACTGCAGTCTAGTTTTGCTGATATTTTCGCGCACTCGTGACCAGTTGTCTTGTTATAATAAACACTAATTATTGTGAATACGTACAAACTACATACTTGGCTATATGAATGCGCGGTGAATTTATTGATTCCTACGCGTTTCGCAATACTACGATCACACCTACGACTAATATCATTAATATATTCTCATTTGATATTAAATACCAGTGTAGAGGTGACTTGCGGCTATTTACTTATTTGGTCATGCCTCATTTTGGTTTGGCGCCTATCAAAAAATCTGACCCTTTTAAATTATTGCGAGATATCTAAATCTATAATAAAGAATATCAATACGGTATAGGTACGTATTTCAGTCATATCACTTAAATATGTAAGTATAGATAGATAAAGCTAGTCAGATAGATGATTCATTCCTACAGATCTAAGATGTTTGAGAACCAATTCCATCAGTTATTGACAATGAAAACGTTTCCGAAGCAGTAGGTACATGTTAACCTGAAAGCCACCAACGATTAAGTACATAAAGCCCTGATTATACATCTCCAGACGGCGAATGTAAAAGTTAGATGACTAAATATATGACAGCTCTAATGTTGTGACCTCTGGCCCCAGACACGAGATTAGCGGTAAGCAGATGCACCCGTATCTCAGACAAATTGCTCGACTTATGCTAATACATTCTTTGAAGTAGAAGTCACGTCGCACGACGTAGTATTATGTAAATCATCTTTTAAATTTAATCTTATCCCGCCTATTACAAGTACACTTATTCTATTCTTTATCTACGAGTATGTCTCTTCCCTTATCATTTTTCCCTTTCCTTAGTCTTCGTTCACTTTGCAACTAGAGTAAAAGTGAAAACTGTTTTTGTTTTAAGCTTCTTTCTTCAAATAGCCTTGGCTTAATTTATGGAACATTTGTCATTGTTGTGTTTACTGTTAGAATCCTTAAGATCCACATGTGTTACATTTGGAATATGTTACAAAACAGCACATTTAGAAACGGTAGATGCTGATGCTTAATGAATTGACACCGCAAAAAAATCTTGCCTGCTGTGATTTTTTCGACCAATACTACTTTCATTTTCATTCTTTCACTTATAATTTATACCAGACACTACAAGAAACTGCCGCAAAAAGTCAGTCTGCAGAGCATTGCGTGTGTGATCAGCTAAACATTTACCTACATCATGTATTTGCACATTGCTGTTCGGTACAGATATCGTATCTGTCTCTCGTTATCGTACCATTTGTTGATCTGCGTCTGTTTTACCTTTTTCAATATTATTATGTTCGGGCGATATGCTTTGTTCGTATTTCATATCAATACATTCATTTACATAGTTTTCGGTGTTATGTATTGGCAGAATATTTAGGTCTAAACGATCATTACTATTTCGTTGTATTTCTGTTTAACTAGCACAGGAAACACGGGTAGCTCATTAATATTTCATTTCTGAGTTTATTTTTTCAGGCGTTTATTGCTTTTTATTTCAACGTTAATGTCGATCATTCTCTTTTATCGACGCCTAGTGGAAAAATCCAAGAAAACAAAACACCCAATGATTTCATATTTCCGTCGCTCCGTTGATCGATTGGTATGTCTCCATACCGTGAATACAACTTACTGTTTTTGGAGAAGGTCCAAAAACGTTCGCGTTAGTCAGGCTCCTCGGGTGAACGGCCTGAATTCCCACGCATTGCCAAAATGACACTAAACACTAACTTACATGGCGTCAGTAGAAACCCTTCCCCCGGCCTGATCGTTTATGGTCATTATTACTAAGACTGGCTCAGGATCAAGGTCCCTACGTGTCGATATAGGTACCTACGTGACTCGATTCTGAATCCTCCATAACAACATTTTCTACTTTTTACATCGTGCCTCCATCGATGGTGTAAATGCTTTGATGTAAATAATTTAATCGCTACATGTGTTGCATATTCTAGCATGTTTTGTCTCTTTTTGTTTAGCGCTTTATTAGGTTGTGTCCTTTTTTGACACTGTTTTTATTACGTCAGGAGCTGTCTGATTTTGATTATGATAATATTTTATTCAGTGCCTGCTACCATAGTCAATCCTCAATGATAAAACCTATGAGGGTAATAATTTGACAAGTCTCTTTACGTTTAGAACCTTCTTCAGCTCTTTTACATTTACGCTGATGTTGCCATGCCATCTTATGCTTGGTCTACTCACTGGTTTGCAGACTTGCGATTTACGCTTATCATTTTGAAGTTTTCGTCTTTGCTTGACATGAAACAGAAACCTCAAATATTTCAATGGCAATCGTCAACTAAGGTAAAAATGTAAAGTTTCGTCATTTCTATAACAACTTGCCAAATGTTCGTGTCTCGTTCACGCATGTCCTGACTACCTAATAAAGCGATCACGATAGTTCCACTGACTAAAAAGGCCATAGTATCGGGTAACTCTTAGCTACCATGTGCTAATTCGTTACCGAAACCTTGCTTCTAAATATTTAAATAAAACCTTATTGACATAGTCCCTACCTTGTAGTTTCTCAATACAAATAATCCTTGGAAATTTATGAGTTCCCTTCGCTTCGGATGACTTCAATATGCGTGCGTTTGCCTCGTTTAAAGCCACGAAGCTTCCGCTATATCTCTTCTCCCTAATTGGCGTCTACATAGAAACAATTACTAAACATATAAAAACATCTAGTATATCACAGATTTATAACTTGTCTCCATTCATTAGTGTCACAGATACGTAACATTCTAATACTGAGTCAGTTTTTATTTATACAACCCAAACTCGGCGGAGTAAAATATGATTTCCTGAGAAATATGTCATAGCGTAGTTGGCTGGCAGTATTTAAACTAGCTGTGTTTAAAGAAAACAAAATCATGCGTGTGGAATCAAACGGAGGATCTTCCATCATTCGCGCTTTTATACTTGGATATCCGCGCAATGTTTATCTATAACACTTTCCGGATTGATTCAAACCGCACCCGAGTCGCTTTCTTTAATCATACACTCCACATCAAGTTCAAGTGCCGGCAAAACAACCAATACATCAACCTAATGGGAGTCCATCTAATGGCTCTGTCTAAATATAAACACCTCGATCAGTACCCACAAGGTCGTTTGTTATTCGACCGTACCTTTTGTGCACTGATTTACAATAGGGACATACGAGTACAAAATCGACCATCCGTCTTCCGGAAGCTCCGTTGTGACGTATTGAGTTCATCGTCAACCAAAAATTACGTAAGAACCGGCGCAGACGCAACTTATATCCGTCCCATGATCAGCGTCCCGACCTACATCCACAAACAGTTCAGAGTAAAAGGCACCTAAATACTTACGTATAAGATTGAAAATTGCGATAAGGCGACGATTGAGTTAGGACATTTTAGAGCGGTTTCGCGTATGGACGGCCGCCAGGCCAGGCCGTGGTGTGACTATTCCCGTCTAGTAAGCTGGATTCTGTGTCCGATGGCATGCGAACTTCTTTTTGGCACGTGTCATTCAATTCTGGCGCCGTTTTATTGTCTACCGATACCGATGTCGCTGGACCTTTAAAAGTCGCGAACCTATTAGAATATTTGTTTGAGCCGATTAGCTCACCGTGTCGACCGAAACCACGTGTCTTGATTGGCATGCAGTGCAGTGTAATTACCTGCTCATTGTAATGTTTAGACGGCGCAACAAGTGTAACATCACGATCGTTATGCGTCATTAATTGAATTGTGTTTTGGCGCTCGAGCGCCCCATTAATATGAAGTCGGGATTTATATGATATTTGGCAGCTGTTTTTGTTAACAACAATAAATAAATAATCAATATAATGGTGACTGGTGACATCATGTCAGGTTTTTTGTCCCAGACCAAGAGGTACTGGAAGATGATTTAAGTTCCTTTATAGTTAATGCACTACAATCGATTCAATATACCTTTCTAATGGGTCTAGAGCCATTAAAGGAGAGCTATCTTTCACAAGCTAAACGAGTTTATTGATATTGCTATAGCTTGTCGAACAAAAAGCGCGCCGAGGAACCTGTCTATGTTAAAGTCAACACGGCGCTTGCTCTAACCGAACAAGTTTTGTACCATTTGTGTACACTTACATACATAATGCGTTTTCCAATGCATTCTACACGATCCGATCGATGGAATCCGGTCTCGATAGCTACACGCCTTACGAATTACATGCTCAATTAAATCTGTTTGTTGTCTTCGTTGTTCTTGCTTCAAAAATGAATAACAAACAATACTTTATCGCAAATTGGCTTCTTTACGTCTTTAGCCTCAATATATTATATCAAAGATGATACTAAATGTACCATCTTGAAGGTTTTATTACGTCCCTCGTCTAGTTTATGTTAAAACGAAGCGTCAGGATTGCAATATAACTCTTAAAAGCGTGGTCTACTTTCATCATGTTATTTCATAATACTGATAATACTAACCGTAAAGTTAGGAATTATGAAAAACTTACAGATGTTAATCTCTTTGAAATTTGCAGTTACATTCAGAACGTATTATAAATAACATGCAGTTGAAATAAACTTGTGAAACACACATTCAGCTTGCAATCGTCGTCTTCAAAGTGCCGAATATGAAGTAGTAGCTGAAGTCATTGATTCAGATAGCATGGATACAAGAAAATGAATCACAAATATTAGAATGTTTTTTGATCTTCGATCTCATTATGTAATTTATTATTACAATAAAAGTACCAAATCCAATGAGCATGACGGTAAACCGATGGTGAACGAAACTGAAAACAAGGTCGTCACAGACACTGAATATTTGGGCTATATCTGCTCTAATTGCTCTAATCTGATCAACATGCCCTGAAATCATATAATATTTCCATAGTAATCCGAGATTATAACCTATCAGACCATCAGAGTATCAGCTCATTTGAATTTTTATGAGCAAGTTGTGAGAGCTGCCCAGGGAAATTAATTTGTGTAGTCTGTCAGCTATGGGCTCGAGCTAGACGTATAAAATTATTTAAAGCGTTGGATGTGTGTGTCCTGGCGGTCGTTTCCCTTATGGATTAGGAAAAAGGCTCTAGCTGTGTGGTCTTTGCTACGAATAAAACACTGTATCTTATCTATAATAGACGAATAGGTAAAGTCCTTAAAAGCTTTTCAGTTCTCATAATATGAATATCATTTCTTCTCACATCAACATCATCAAATCACTTAAATCGAGATTTGCTTAGCGAGTGTGTTTCAATTTTACTAAATCCATTCAGTGCTTTGTTAAAACTAACGGCTTCGCTCTAACACTTGGTATTCATCCTCGTAAAACTCGAATCGGGACCGTAACATATAATTTTAATAGTCGTATAAAGACGGCATATTTCGGTTGACGTATTCGCTCGTAGTATTAAAAGAGAAATGAGGTCAAGATTAGACTGCCGCAAATATTTTTTATGTAACAGCCTTCGGTCTTCCACAGGGCTATTACGATTGCTCGTATTATTTATGAATGATTATCAGTAAAGTTTTGTTGTAACTTTATCAGCCGTGTCGTGTCGTTGACTTATTGAAGCGACACAATCGGTTATTGTAAAGTTTTATCAGTTGCAAGTTTATTGTCATTAAAGTCATCAATGTGAAAATTGTATGTTCGCACGACTCGGACGCTTTTATCTTTCACTTCAATGCCAATGCGTGTTGAACAAACATTCACATGTAGTATGAGTATTTGATCGCCCACTGCCAGTTTTTTCAAAGTTGACTTTAAAAAGTAAACAAAATATTACTATTTCAAATTTCATTCTCATGTCGTGAAAATAACACTGTTTACTCAAGATTGTTTCAAATTTTCGCAACGCGTAGTCTGTTTTGTTGGAATGCGGCGAGTGAACGTCCAAAGAGTCGAGCCCGAGGCATCCTCGGAGCGCTGCCTTTGCCTCGCTCAGCTATGCGCCAAATGTCATGGAGGCAAAAGCGTGATACCCCGTCTACGGTGATGACGAAACTGCGTTGTTTAATTCAGTTTTCACACAACATGCGTACATTTCGAATCCAATTGTTTAATTTATACGCACGTCAGCTGTGATAATATTTGCAGCTTGTAAGCTATTAGCTTCATTTTATAATCGCTGTTGCGTCCTTGTCTTGTGTGTTTAGCTGATACCGTACTCGGCCCGTATGTTCCGTGGATTTATATCTTCCCAAGACCTACTCTATTTTCATAGTATTTCTAGGAATGTTGTTTCAAGTCCAAAGTTATCGTGTTCCTAATTGCTCGAACCATCAATATTACATTTCTCTAGTTGCTTGGAAAGCCAGATGTTGCTATGTGTGGATGTTGTTAAACTGGCCAGTCCGCCCTGTCCCTTTTCTTTTTGCGTAAAATTAGTTCCGTGTATACTGCCGTCTCCGTCTAGCCTGCCCCCTCTCTCGAGTCCACCTGCGCCGGAGTCGCGACACACATCTTCCGTCCATTGCTTTCTATTTTCGCCTGTCGCACTCGATTTGTTTTTAGTATAATATGTGAATTTTATACCTATGAGATTATTTTTAATTGCTACAGCTTCGTTAACGTGCTTTTTTGTTGTTCTTTGTTTCGGTTAACATGAGTATTGTCGTTTATCACATGTTGTATAATGCACTGATGAGACTTATTTGTACTGACTTAATTGTAATTTATATCACTGCGCATTGATTACAGTGCACTGATAAATTAATAAAGCTATTGTTCTTAATCTTGCAGGGCCTTATCTTATCATGTTTGCGTTATCAAGCATGTTTTGTTGATACTTATCGATGATTGACTATCGCTAGAATATTAATCTGCCACATAAAAAAATGACAGTATCCCGTTACTCTTCTATGACGCCTTCGTTTCAAAGTTCCCTGCACTGAATATCTGTTTCTAAGGCTATCCTTGACCGCAGTTACCAGTAATTGCTAAATTGAAGATGATAACAGTGCAGGGAGGCAGGCAGGTAGCCAATCTTCTAAGAACAGTCTACTTCCTCTCGGTCAACTCAACGTTTTCTAAGCCTCTCATCAGGATGTACTTTGTCGTTTGCTAATCACTGAGCGGATGACCAGTTCCTTCATTAAAAGTTCGAGATTCTCCATACTCATAAGAGTTTTCCCTAGGTTTATGTCGCGTGCTTTCTATCTAGGTTATTAGGAGGTAACATGCTCAATCAGGATCGTATACATCCAATTTGTCTTCCTTGTTATCCACCATGTCAACAATAACCAGTCGCCCGGCTATTCATTCGCAACCTATACATCAATGAGAAACAGCTTAGCACTGAATTAATTTGAGAGTGTCATTGTAGTGGACGCATATTGACAAACTTTGCTTGTACTTCACAGGTGACTAGCCATACAGGTCGTTCGGTGTTTGGAATAAGAGTTTTATTACGACATGTTTATTGGAGCGCGTTTCATGTGAATTTGGCTATGGAGTTTTTGTTTAACGTCATGGGTATCTTGATTTTTGGGTTATGTTGATCTCTAATTCAGAACTAGGCTATGGGAATGTGTATGTGGAATATGTTGAAAGCTGTGACTGTAACAATGTTAAGGTTTCAATGCCCAGTAATATTTCTGAGCAAATGATTTCCTGACTAAAGCAATCAATAATCTAAGCCTATTCGGTCATAACAATATATTCACTGGCCTTATGGAAGCAACGTTGACTTTCTTTCTCCTGTTCTAGAGGATTGTGTATTCGAAATTATTTTCCGATGTTGTTTCCTAAGCTTGGCCTTCTCCAAAAATTTAAAAGAGGTTTGTAGACCAAATTCTTTGTCGAATTTGTTTCAGCTCACGCAGCCATACGTGTTGGAAGGCATTACATATTATTTTATCGTTTATTTCGTACGTTCTTGTTGCATTGAGTTTGGAAATATGTTGCCGACCACATTTCCTGTAACGTGTTACGCTTTTACATTAATATTCATATTTCCTCGAAATTGCAGTATTTATGTCTTTAGGTTATTGTACTTTGTAGGCCGTTTGTTTCGAGAGGAAAGTTTCGCCATTCTTTAAGTAGGTACGAGTACCTTGGGCTCTAGAATTTTATCCTCACGGTTTTTGTCGTATTTTTAATACTTTTTGGATTTCTATTTTACTGCTAACATATGTACTTGGTACTTACTTCAACTGCTTTTCTACTGTTATTTTCTCTAATAGCCCACAAATAAATAAAATCCGCTTAACCGTCTGGGCAACGATCTATTCAAATAAATTATGCTCTCCTCTATTCCCCAGATGCCCTTCAGTGTGTAATTAAACCCGGCGCAGCTCTATTTCTGATGAATAGAATAAAATTCTCATTTGTCGGTTCTGAACTTTAACATTCTCACAATTTTCTTTTATACGGGTGCACCTTTTTAACACCATGCCTGAAAACGTGCACTCTCGCAAAATCCTGAAACTCTTGTCCATAACTTGTTCAGGAAATAATTTCGAATCTACAATTACATATTATCTACAAAATCTTTGAAATAAAACATGGCAGAAACAGTTATCGTTCCGCTGACCTACTTATTATACGACTACATCCCGTACAATATTTTAATTAAGTACCAATCTTGTTATCTTCCTCAAACCAAAGTCACCAAATGACGAAGAGATTGCCATTGCCACCATAGTTACTACAAGACATACTTAGTTCTTCTTTTTCTTCAGGTTTGTATTTGATTTCCAAAACAACCGGCTGTTCCCATTCGTATCCAAGTTAACGAGCAATATTGTAGGCTGGATTCTTCATTCAAAATTATCAAATCTTTAAGCTTTCCTCTGGAATTCAAACATTTTTTCATTATCAAACAAATTGCAGAGAAAAAAGAAAATTTAATAATTTCGCAACAAAAAGGAAACATACAAAACTAGGTCAAGCATCGCATCACACCACAGTGGACCACTGAATATTATCCGGGATACAAAGATGACAAATTATATTCCTAACGCTTGTGAATGCAAGCCTCGTGATCTGTCAGTCCTCAATAGTATTCAGCGTCAACAAAGAGCTCGAAATAGCCGTCGCTGGACATGTCGATCTAGTTTACTGAAATGAGTGTATTCTTGACATGACGGGTGACGACTGTTCTAGAATTTAAGTATTAGCAATAAGACCGCCCATTGTGTCACCCCTTGTAAAATGTTTAACATTTTTGTATTTCTATTTTTTATGGTGTACATAATAAAGAGTATTCTATTCTATTCTATTCTATTCTGTGTTCAGAACTCGGAGCAATATGGTTTAGATCTAAAGCAATTTTGACGGAAAAAAAATCTTCAAATTTGTTGGGTTTTAGAGATCTAGATTATCATCGATCCGCTAACACAGTAGGCGGGTATAACAAAATGTATTTTTATGAGGTCCTCCTGAGCTACCCGGACACGAGCGAATGATCAGTATTTAACGTCTTGAACATTAAAATTACTATCATTTGGAAGTCATAAAATACTCAGATAAAAGAAACATCTCACTTCGCCGCCGATACCAGGAACAATTACCCATAAAAATCATCCTGCCAAACTTGAATCATAAATGGAAGAGAAATCAGTGAATGAAAAAACCGCAAGCAAAACATTGCATAACGCATTGACAGGTTTTTGCACTGGTCAACGTTTTTAAAATGAACAAGTTGAACTTGACTGTGAAAGTCAAGAACGTAATAAGTGCGTTGGCTGATCAGCATTTGAATCAGGGTCACATGTTTTTGCATCACCTTTGGTCGTGTCCACATTTTGTATCGAGGCCTCCTTGTTTTCTACAAAGTAGCATGTTAATGTAAGTGCCACTTATCCTTTCTTAGGCTCCGGGTTTTAGGTCAAAACACGGCAAAAGGCAAACGTGTTTAGAAAATAGTGGCCGGTACATTAGTTTATAATGACGAGCTAAGAAAACAATTTGCCTAGAAAATCGATGTCAGGCTCAGGCGATAGACTTTCTATGAAAAGTCTAGAGACATAAGGAATTGGGAGCACACAGTAGCTTCCCTATGAGAACTTGACGCAGCGGTAGGTACACTTGTTACAAACCGGAAAACGCTGGGAAAAATGTCGTTGTAGTCGGTTATAGCCAATTTAGTGTCCCTCCCGAATCAACTGAAATATCCACTTTTAGTTGCTAAAAGGACTCGTCTCGAAAGCGAAGACAGCGAAATTGGATAGTACAATGTGTGATCAATATAACACAACACTATTGATGAATATGAATGGCAGTGCTTGATTAACACTACCATTCATATTACCACATCGTGCATTTGAATATGAGCCTACCAATATTTGAGACTTGGCTTCAACAAGCTCTTACTTCATCATAAGCAGTGCTACTGTAGACACAGTTAATAAAATTGTTACTAAATTCTAGCTTGTGTTATCCACTGTATAGTTGGATATTGCATTTGTAGGGATGCGTTAACGTAAGCCGTCTAGTATCTTATTGCACCTTGCCACTAGTCTGTTGCAATGAACACATGGTACGTATTAACACTACACTTATTACTTTTACGTTAATCCTTCGATTATTTCTGCCTATTTCGCGAAGTTATTGGTAGTTGCAGCTTTATAGGATTTTTTTTTTTTTGATTCTCCAAATTGCACAAACATGAAATCTATTTTACAAAATTGGCTGCACATATCTCAGTTATTCGAGATGAAACTTCAAGTAAGTTAATGGAATTTCGTCCTTTAAGAGTTTCGTAGGTGTATGTTATATTCGCAAAATGTCTAAGATAAGTTTCTTAGCTATGAATATGGAACACTTCCTTTCGTAAAGAGCGACTAACTAGATTATATCAGAAGCTGGAGAGGTATTATCCGCCCGTGTACTAGTAAAGTAGTAACATTATATTATACACGTAGTAGTAAGCACTAGTACTACGGTCGCTAATTCGATTGAGATTGCTAGACATAGAGATTAGAGTAAGACCTGCACTATCCTCTAAAGCCACTGGGTCAGTAATATTAGTCGTCGTTTCAAAAAATATTAACTTACCAAATCATCTAGATTTCCAGAACAATATTTTTCCTGTTGAAACAGTCTTGTGAAGCGAAATAATTGGGAAACGAATGATTAAATGGTAGAATTAAAAAATACCGGGAAATAATTCAATATCGAAAAATAGTTTCATATTGTTAAGTAATCAGTACATAAGCTGTTCGTTGGTCGTAAAATTAATCAGTGTTTCCACATTTACATGGCATTGCGTAGGCTATGGAGGTTTATAATAACTAATAGGCAGTTTGGTTTAATGTTGTATTGTCATCGGTGACTGTTGTATTGACTATGGCATGTCTGTATCAGTATATTTAGTACCTTCAATAATAATTGAAGTCCTATTATGGTATGGCTAGCTATCACTTCCTTTGCAACGACACTTTTGTAAAATTTCCTTTCTCAAATTGCTCTTTAGCAGCCGAGTCACCTTTCTTCATCAAGACTGCACTATATTCGATTGTCTTGAGCAGTTCCACTTCCACATGATATCCACCGCTCTGAACTGCCCACACTTATTTTGTTACTTATATAAATCCAACCTGCATAATTGAATCAAACTGTATTTATCTTATTTATTTACATTACCTGCATCGATATAGAGAGCGGCCTCGTCGCCTTCACCACCGTCCTTGGTACTGCTTCCACTTAGTGCACTGATTTTATTACACAGCTACTGTTTACAATCACAATTATTATTATCTTGCACGTTACTAACGATTACGCGACTAAGAAGTTATAAATAAAACGCCTAATGTATGCTCGTCTGGAACGTCAAATCGATTTTTGTTTATAAATCAATGAGTTACGCTGAATTTATGATTAATGCTTGGACGTATCCTCTTACTGAGATTTATTACGACTGTAGAAATAGCATAGTTATTTAGTTCTTGTCTAATTTCCTCATCATCCATTGTTTCTGCTGTTCGAATTGCCGTGTCTTCTTCTTGTTTTCGTCTTCTTCGTGATCTTATATTATTGGATTCGTACTCATGATAGATAAGACTAATAAATCCGCCTTTAAGTTTAAATGAGTATGTTTAAGAGCCAAGAGCCATTAAAACAATACACAAACAAACTTATCACCTCCCACTTTTATGTACACACGTTAATAATCTTGTACCCTCGCATTCTCGGATCAGTATGCTGTTAAAGTACAAGATTCAATTAGAATTTGAATGAAATTGCATCTGAATGAAGGTCACCCGACTGCTTACGGCATCCTACTGCAGGTGAATGGCCGACTGGCGCAGGAGTCGCTACAATATCTATATCCAGAAATGGCTATTGGTGTTTGATTTGCTCAGATAGGACTATGTTTTGGTATACCAGCGTTAATGCTAAAATGTTTTAGTACCTAAATGTCAGAAAATTCTCGCCATGTTTTAAATCTGTCAGTCAGGATAATTATCAATTTATCAAATAAAGGTCCACTGAGGTTGGGGCTCATAGTTTAATATAGTTTAAAGTAGAATGCAAATCTTACCATTGCTAAGCTTTGACGTTAAAGCCCGAAAGATGGAAGAACCCTTGCCACTGCCAATGCCGTTTAAGTGACTAGACAAGTTATACATTCCGGTACAAAATGTTGTCACTGCCATAATTAAGACTCCCGTCGCCACTTCCTTATACTCATTATGCAATTGTATTAACCCCAAACCCGCCATATCTATGCAAAACGCACTACCAAGTAGTAATTTAGCGCTCATCGTAGCTGTTCAACCCGTTAGGCCATTGCATTTATCCACATGAATGAATTGTATTACGGTACTGCAGAGTAACAAATATATTGCGTCCTGTATGAAGCGTTATTAGCCATAAAACGCCAAGGAGAAGACGTTTGTGGGGGTTCTCGTCACGATAAGGCATGTTTCGCCGCTGTAAAAGTATCTGGTGAACAGACAGTATTATGGAACGTTCAAAAACATTTGCCAACCTGTTGCTAGTCTTAAAAAGTCTCTGCGGTTCCATAATATCATCCATGTTAGTTAGAGTTGACTTAGCTTAGTCGCTAGTTTCGTTTATTGCATTGCAATTGCAACATCCAAACCTGACATCTTGTTTGCAATCGCTATTAGCGCATTTGTGACCTTAAGCTATAGTATAGTAGACTAGTTATCTACAAAACGTTGATGTGAGGTTATCCAGTGCTTTTATTCTCTATCTTCTAGTAGTAGTAGTAGTGTCAATTCTCATCAGCTTCATGTGCTGTTGATCCAATCCGATGCATCACAAATCACAAGCTCAACAATAAACAATACAAATGAAAAGTGATATGGCAGAATTAAAAGGCCGTTGGGGCTGGCCCAGCACACAAGTACATTGTGTACTAAATTACATACAATTAACACACCCATAGCTTACAAGGTCGACCGGTCCATGCATCACACGTTTAGATATGGATGCAACTGAATGAGGCAAAATCTTAGTTTTTCATTTTATTAATGATAGCAGCTTAGTTTGTAAATAGTCAGAGACAGTCTTGAGACTTACCTGTTTAATTTTAAATTGTGAAGTGCTACCTAATATTGGTACTCGTATCAATGTCATTATGGTTTGTCTTATCAAATGTGCAGTACTTCAAACTACAAATCAACTGTAATCTTTTGCGTCTTACCTGCTACAATACGTCATATTCCAGACCAACTGATTCATTTGTTTGTCTTTTATCTTAGCTTAATATCTCAGAAATAGACACATCACGATGACAGCAAACAAGTAAATCAGATGCACTTACTACATTAGCGCATACATAACCATTATTACAAGAGTGTGCGTGAGCTAGCGACCCAATTGTTTGTTGCTACGCAGAATGTTACGTCCACCTGTGTGTGTGTGCCAATGACATCGTCAGGTTGTATGTCTGCGTGTATAATGTGCATTAATGTTGCGCTACCAGCTTCAAATATTTCGGGAATATTGGATTTGCTACTGTGCTGATCTGACCAACACAAGAGTGGGTCATGGTTGTCATGTTATCTGCAAATAGACTAACATTGCTTTTCATGAGCGTGTCTAATGGATAATCGACATTCGAGAGTAAAACAACATCATTTTCTCCTCCATTTTCATCGTTATTGTGATGCATTCACGTTAACTGCACGCACGATCAGGGGGTCTAAAATGGCCGCTTTATCAGAACATTAAATGAATCACGTTAATACTTTTAAATTCTAAAAGTGGACTTTACATTCATAACAAGAAAGTCCATTTTAGGTAATTACATTTTTTAAGGTGATTCGTATTATGTTCTGCTAAAGCGGCCATTTTAGGCCCTCAGTTCCACTCTCAGCATTTCAATTTATTTAATTGTTTTAGTTGACTCTGTGTTCCGTCCGCCAAAATTTCGTCAACTACAATTAATTTAATTTACAACTTATTAAACGCAAGCAGTACCGTGCGAGTATTACATTATTACTCTAATTTGGAGTTGTCATGAACGGATTATGAGTGTTATGACGCGTAACACATTAGTTGGGTCAATGATCCTTTATAACGTCACATTTCTCTTCATAATCGTTAAAATATTATTACGGAGTATAGAGTCTTCCTATGACTAAAGGAACCATAGGAACAGTGATTTATTGAATCTGTTATGCTTACAAATGCCACTAATATCTTTCATCCCAACATGAACCTCTAACAGCACTCACTCTCTAATTGAATCTCTAATTAATACTGAGGCTTCTATCAGAGAGTTTTAAATTTCAAATCCTTTAATATGCTTGTGTTCGTAACTATGATGGTTCAATCAGATCTTGCAGTATCCCTCTCCAACTACTCTAAAAATCACGGTCTCTCCAGAGTGCGCCTACAAAGCGTTTGATCCATGTTCCAAATATCAAACGGGAACACTTGACAGCCAGTCTGGTGCGTTAAGAGTACCGAAAACTCGGAACATTGCCAATGTTACAATTTTTTCAGCCGTGCCTTCGTATTTATTGGGTCTGAGTATCGTTCCGTGTGTTTAATTACTGGGAATGTTAAATATAGTTTACAATATTGTAAATTGAGTTTCTGATTTTTAACTTGGGTTTTCATTCTCATCAGTAGTTAACAGGAGTATGGAAATTCAATGTCTGTGTACTACTGAAATTGATGGACATTAGATTGCTGTCAAAACGCTAAGAAAAAGAACTGGCTTTTCATACTGTGTTAGTTCCTCTTAAAATTACTTCGTAGCAGTAACCAGGTTTACATCGTCTCAAAAAATCATAAGATTATACTATAAGTAGGTCATTCCATCAATGTTTGTTCGTTTGTATTTAGTTCTACCCTGTCTATCGTAATCCACACAAACCGCAACACTCGCTGATGTGTGGCTGTCGGTATTTACTTACTACTTTATTTTTACTAGGCCATTAATGTTATTATGTTGATGACAATTTGGCGTCGATGCAAAACTTCTATTCACTATACATTGTAATTGTAACAAACCTTTTATTGGATGTGTGTTAAGTAATCAATTTCTCAATCATATTAGTTTGAGTTATCTTTTGCATTTCCTTCTTTTTTGGATTTTGGGCTCAATCTTTGTCTGCTCCTTCGTAGTGCTTTCAATTTCTTATTATCTAGTATGTTTTTATCTATTATGTATTTTACTATGATTCTAAATGACCGCTGTAAATCATTAAACTTATCTTCAAAAGATAAGAGATAATGGTAATCCCGTCGTCTATGTACATTCTAAAGGCCCCAAGTGTACACTTCTGGTATATTCATATGAATTGACATTGTTACTGAGATTAGAGTCATCAGTATCGATCGATATGGGTATTTCGTCAGTAAATTAATTCTTTACTAACTGACGACATACCCATATCGATCATATAAAGGGTGTAAAACACCTCTTCACGAAGCCGAAAGGCACTTGTTCTCCCCGTCATTGCGATATTTTTTTTGTTCTACACCATACCTGGGAACCTTCTAGTTACGGAAATATGGGGGGTCAAAGTTACAACTTTTTGACAAGTTTTTTTTTAAATACAAGTTTTTTTTGTAAGATTTTAACTTTTAACACCTCCACGACCCCCGGACTATTCAATCCATTCATCAGCACAATGTTTTAACTAAAACATGATTTATAACCTCAAAAAAAAAGTTGTTTCCCAGCAATAATTTTTGCGTAAAGTTACTTAGTTTGATGTACAGAATGCTTGGTTAACGGCTATGTGATGAGGTTGTTTACACCCTGTATGTTATATGATTGAGGATAACGATCTTCATCTAATCGACCCGCAACATCGTTCTTTCTTAACAATTTACAACCTGCAACATGAATGTCGTCAATACAATAAATGATAACGGCTTAGTCTGTAAACAACAAAAAATCATTGATGCGGAAAAACGTTACATTCTACTAAACGACAAGAAAATTGCTAGTTTTCCACGTGTTACTGTTTCAAAGATTTCCGATGTTAATGACTTCACCAACTAGTATGTACGCCGTTACACAAACAACGGTCTAAAATAAATAGCTAGCAGCAAACGTGACCAATGGCCGGCTAGGTTTCATAACAAGGGCTAGATATTTCTAGATCATAGGATACAAGTGTACCAACGGTAAACCGCAAACAGTTGTAAAGGAAGCCTTGATGTTGAAAGCAAATGAATTGAAGATAAAAAACTTGTATTGGAACGTGTTGATATAAAAGTGGTTTTAGAGTAGTGTGGTATTCTATTTGGTTGTAATGGTGATTCTATGATTAATAATGGAAAGTTGTTTAATAAAAATATTAAATTAAAAAATGAATGGTAGAAATATTGAGATAAAGCTCATTTTGTTTCAACAAGTTTTTAAAATTTTAAGGTAACATGGGACAAGGGCAGGAAAATGATGTTGAAGTATTTAACATTTTAAGATTTACGACTGAAGCACATAGTATGCTCAAGACGCTGGAAGAATTTCCCTAGGAAAACTGCATCGATTCAAATTCATAATACTTACCTAACCTCCTTGAAAGAGAAAGCAAGCCTAGTGCTCCTAGTGTAATTCCTAAAAGCATATCATGTAGTGAAAGTTTAAAACTAAAAGAGGTTTATTTAAAAGGTTCTTCATGTTTTGCAGCACCACTTGAAAAACATGCAGGTGAATCAAACAAAGCAATGATGTTTCGTATATCTGGCAGTGGAACGAACGACCTGTCCATTGTTAGCCTGACAATACAGCCATCAGTCAAGTCTTGAAGGATCTTTGAGATAGTTTGACCGTTGTGCTTGTGCCTATTGTAACGAAATCATTTGATGGTATGACTTCCCTGCATATGGGAGCAAGAAAGGCTGGATGTGCCAAGCCAATAATTTGACCGAACAATACGCTTGATGTTGTAACATGGCGATGGGTATGCCACTCGATACTGCAAAGTTTATCAACAGAGTTTCATTTCACTTTATCAACGAATGCCAATATTATTGGCAAACGTGGCGAGCACTAAACAGAAATTCAACGACATTGATTTTAACATTTTGAGGTCAATGCTAGGGAATCCGTCAATTAGAATAAAAATGAAATATTCATTAGATGAATATAAATTGAAGCTCAGAAAGATAGTAGTAACCCTGAAATGAATACGTAGAATGTTATCTATAGCGGTACTGCGGTAACGCACAGGTTTAAGTTAATTTAAATGTAGCGTGTGACTAACTGTCCAAATTATTTTCACATAAGCAATTTGACACGTCTTCTGTCCGCTTTATTTAGGTATGAGTTCTTCTCTGGTGACAAACGTAGTTAAAAGCATTATCAAAACGCAGATGAGCAGATCCAAAACAGATTAAAATAATGCCGTTAGTAGTAATCCCTCAATCATTCAGTTTCCGACGTTAAAATAGTCTCATTCACGTCACAACAGCGAGGTACTTCATAAGTTCCGTTCATCTCAGGTTTTTATTGCATGATTGTCGTCGGTTGTCATCTTGGGAACACCAATTACAATGTTGCTTCGACCGTGGCGTATTCAGTTAACCTTTGCTCGTCTGACTGCCGCAAATATTTCTGTACGGGAATACTTAGCAAGAATGTGGAGTATGCCATTGATGTCTTTGAGAAGGTTCGATGCCAGTGTTGTGGAATTCCAAAAAGTTAAAGCATCATTCATGTCAATGAAGTCTTGCGGTGTGGTATTTCTTGGACATATTACTATACTATTTTGGTGTGACTTCCATATGAAATAAAATCCATGTGAAATCTATGATGTGCCCCCAAAACCTACAGCCAGAAAACCGTGAAGCGTTTGGGAATAGGAAACACCAATCATGTGCGATTACATGAGTTATCGGACGATTTCACACGTCAAACCGTTAAATACGTTGAAGGAAGCCCTCGTCTTCTGTTGCTAAAACAATTCCGTAACTATATTTCCGTACCTACTTGGTACGCAAATTAATAACACTTGCAAATTCATTATTGGTTCCTGCTTTGATTTTGTCTCTAATTTCCCTAAGTAATGAAATACCTAGTTTCCATGTTTAATTTGAGATAGTACACACGTCCGTATTTAGCTCCGTATTTGTTTATGTGTTACCAGCTTTTATTTATTATTAAATATCATTTATGTCCAATTTGTTTATTCAAGTCTGCGTGTTAACGTTTGAAGGCGAGCCAGAAATCCCTCGACAAGGAATATTAGCAAATGATATGATATCTAATAGGTAGGTTCAACTACAAGCAGCCAATCTGTCTAATGCTTTCGTCTGGATTTCCAAGTCGACTTGAAATAGCATTAAGATCATTCACTATTTTAAAGTATTGAGAGATTTACAGCCACTGCAAGAGTAATTCTCCGATCAAGTGTAGTTTATTGCTTATAAACTTTATTTATAATTGTAGTGAAACAACACATCAGCTTTGGTCTGAATAAAATTTTGCATAAAAGCAATATAAAATGAAATTGCGCTAAAATGTCGAAGTTTCTCCGCACACCTGTTGTTATACATAGACAACAGTTAAAATGGAGATTAGATACTTGATGCTAAAATGGAAACTAGTACAGGCTTGTCCCAAGTCCAACAAAACGAAGGAGAGAAAGCAGAAACTATGAAAGATAAGAATTGAATACAAGGCATTCCAAATACCATTGCAAATCATACAAATACACGAAAGATGAATGAACTTCATATTTATGCGAATAATTAAAATATCCGCTTTTACAAATCACCATAACGTCAAGGTAAAAGTAAATGATAATCTTCTAGTCAAACATGTTCTGCTTCAATTTTATCTTGGGTTTCTTTGAGGCCGAATGTCTGCCTAATATATAAAAGAAATAGGAAAAATCTTGACGATAACGTAGGTAATCCAAATATACATAGGAAACATATAAAACTGGTAAAACCAAATAAACTGTGAGCAACGCCGGATTTCCCTTAGTAAAGCCAAAAGTACATAGTAACCGTTAGAACGCACATGTAGCTATAGAAAGTAATGTAGTGGAAAACATTACGAAACACAGAATAATGTTTACTACACCAACAAAATAGTTTCTAGTGAAAAACGTTAAAACAAATAAGTTAGGCGAGCAAACAAAGCGGACTTATCGACGACTATTTTTAGACAGCACATGTTTGACGGGGCGGGCCGAGTGCAATGCATAACATATTCATACTGTCGTCCGTCCGTCTAGCAGTTGCTTTAGTCAGAAGCTTAGTGTATTATTTTTTCTAACTGGAATGGTAGATGATAATAGTTGAATCGTCAGTGGGTAAATAATTTTTCAGATTTTGCTTTTCTTTACTTAGCTTCTTAGTAAAAGAATTTCGTAAATAGGTTTTTATTTTACTTTCCAATATTTTCTAATATTATTAAGTTTCTTTTTTATGTAGTGCGTAGAATTATATTCCAAACCTAACTCAATGTCGGGTTAGTACCAAGAGGAAAATTAAATTGATAGATGTGTAAATAAAAATCGAAGACGAAAATAATGCAACGGAAGTCGAAGCGACGGATCCAGTTAATAAGATACCGAACTAAAAAGAAGTTATAAGTAAAAGAAAGGATCGGATGACTAGATGACTGAAAATGTTTAGACGTCAGATTTTAATTTGTTTCTTACTGATGAGAAAGTAAAGGATGAAAATTATTAACGCTACGAACAAGCTTAGAATATAAGGATTGAATATTGAGACTAAACAATACAGAAATAGAATTCGATGTGAAAGATGTTGATAAGGTAAATTAAATACGTAATAATTTAATAAAACAGCAGTTACGAAAGAAAACACAAACACTCATCATGAAGAAAAAAATCAAAAGCTTTCTATTAAGGTCATGCGAAACTGGGAACCAAAAAATCTTAATATTGCTCAATGTTTGATTTACAATCGAATACGTATTTTGACAGCCCGTTATTTACAACTTGTTTGCGTATACGCTCAGAGAAACCGATGCTAAACGTCAGAAGAGAATCTGAATAGAATTTATTTGAAACGACTAGTTTGCCTTTAATTTTAGTACTATCGTTCCCTAGACACCGTTTAATAGAGCTGACAAATGAGGTAGTTAGTAATTGTTATAACAGGATTCCTCGAGGATAATGGTTGGTATTGGCTATTTTAGAAGTCGTGCAAAATTGGATTCTTACCTTAAAGTATTGTGATTTTTAATAAACTATGTACTCTAGGCGAACGCAGGTTGTCCTTAGTGAGAAATAGAGCAATATATTCGATTTTATATTTTTAGAATTCAGTTTAGGATGCTAAAAAACTGTCGAGACCATCGATGCATAACGTTTCGGAAATCGCATCAGTATCCAGGAAGGTGCCAATCTTGATAAGCCGATGTTGCAACATGAATATTATGATTTACAACCAGTCTATTGTTTCACGGTGTTTTACTTTGTGTATTACAATCATTACTTTGTGTAAAGTTCTCGATATCACATCATAAAAATTCTTCATGCTTGCCACCATCTGCATCGGTATCGTGCACAGCTTATAAATCACAATTATTCACAATAGAACAATAACTCATTTTCATTTAATTGATTGTATGACGTGTATCCAAAATTGGCATGCATTCGTGGCGAAAACTTCATATGCACGTCGTTAAGTTTTCCTTCAGTCATTTGCGTTTTGAGTCTTATTTTCTCCCACTGCTTTCTGCAAATCTTGCATCTAAGCTTTAGGTTAATGTTATTAGAAACTTCTGATCCTTCTTAATGACTTCTAATCAATTGATTGTCTCCGCACATACTTCTGGCTTCCCAAGTATTTGTAGTTCAGTTTAAACGGTTATTCTGTTCTCTTCTGCAACGAAAAGTGAATAACTATCATAAACGTCGATAACGGGTCTAGTATTACAATTAGTATGATTGTCAACATGACAATTAAAAGTTTCTCAGTCTATAGCGTTTGTAAGTGTATACGCTGTGCCTATGCCTCTATATTCTTGCACCCACTTTATGATTAAAAAGTTTAATGCTCAGGTTATCATCACGAAGCCCAACCAAGTATTCTGTCTGTACATCAAACTAAGTAACTTTATGCAAAAAACATTGCTGGGAAACTACTTTTTTTTTGGGAAAGTCATGTTTTGTGGTAGAACTCAATGTAACCCACTCTAAACATTGTGCTGGTGACAATTAAGTTAGTCAAGAATGCGGTCAAACAACCTTGTAGAGTCTAGGTGTCATGTCTTATTGGAAATGTAATACAATTAAGCCTAACAATGATAGGAACAGAAACTAGAAAAGACAATAGTAATTAAATAATCAGTTAATTATTGGAACTCTCTTGATGATTAATCATTTAAAATAAAACATCTTAATTGACATGAATAATGACAATCATTATTCTAAAGCTGGTAAGGTGCAAAATAAAGATAAAAACTATCTCAATATCGTCGTAAGACACACAATGGATGTAATTAGAGGCCTCGGTCAAAGACAATCGAAAACGAAAGGAAGCGGCCACGGATGTGTCGTCATACGAGTTTTAATGGACGACGGACGTAACCGAGGTAACCGCTTACACCTGATTGTCACTTCCGAAAATGTTAGTTGATTTCTTAATACGTGACTAGAAGTCTAGAAAGAAATATACGTTAGGATAGAGTCCGTTTGCGTAGTGATTGGCCACTGCTGATTTTAATGAGTTTGCATCAACATGTTCATTAGGAAACAAAAGGATGGTTTAGTAATATCTGAAAACTTTTAATTAACTAATAGAATATCATCATACTCAAGAATGATTTGCAACCGTGTAAATTGGTCATCCAGGGCCTTACAACATACAATTTTTCACCTAACGTCATCCATCCCAAAAACTTTTTGAAATCATCATCATCATAATCAATAATCATCCTCCTGTACCAAACTTAAAATGTCACTTACGGAATATCTTCGGTGATATTCATTTATAATGAGCTCCCGATATTTCGACGCTGTTGCAAGCGCCATGATCGTGGAAGATTTAGTGACATTTTAAGTTTAGTTGTGAACCGTGATAGCTCAAAACAGTCTCCCTGTACTTCTCCTTAGGATAGGCCCAACACTTTTTTTTTCTTAAATTCTCCCTTTTTTCGTATCAATCCTCACATAACTCGTCAACAATTATATTCAACACACAAAAAAAAATCTCAAAAACCTTATTCAAATGAAAACAAAATTAATATAATAAGCTTTGCACCAGCTCCCATTTCACCCATTTCATGGTGTTGCGAGCATTTCGCTGGAACAATAGGAGTAGCGGCCGGTCGATGACATTAATACGCGTTTGTTATGATGTCCCATGCATTATTAGTTATGCGTCCGTGGACTTTAGAACTGTGGTGTCTGTAAGGAACGCTTTATGACATGTTTGGGCAGGTGTCTTTACGGTGTTAGGTTGGTCATGGTTGCCATCTGATAAGATTTTGATTTGAAACGGCGAATTTCAGGAATATCTCTAGGATTACCAACATCAACATTTTCGATCCTATTCTACCAATTGCTGGAACCATCATGATGAACCAAGATGATTGAATCAGTTGCAATTGGAAAGTTATAGATTCAAAGTTACAGAGCTTTCGAGTTTCCCATCCGTATTGCCCGAAACTATTAACGGATTAAGACAGCGAATTTGCTACACCATTTATGTAAGCAAAATCAAGTTTACGCAGGCAGTAAATTACGAAAACCAAATCAAAAGTTGCAAGAGACATTTGTAAAATCTGTTAAAAGTAAAGTGATGATCTTCGTAAAGCCTTGCATGAACGCAACCTCTGAACAAATGGCTGTGTGTACACTTGTACAGGTGCAAAGTATGCATGTTTCGCAAACAATACAGCAGTGAGTGCTGAAGGCTGCAAGGTCATAGAATGACTGACATGTTGTGTGCTCTTATGAAATGAATGTCGTCTTGTGTCTTTGAGAATGTTTAGTTGATTTGAGAGTTGAATAGATTATACTTCGGTTCGTGCTGCTCTAGACTACGATCCTTTCTGACTAAGAAACCCCTTACTAGTCTTTCTTGATAGCCTTTCTTATTTGTTTCATGTCGATGACGTAGACGTGTCTGGCCAATACGTAACGACCTGGACAGCTGTGTCCTGTTTGCCTCATTTGAGAGCCCATCCAGAATGATTTATTCAGGCTCTTTTGCTGTATTATCGCTATCATTAATCTTTAGTTATTTTTGAATAAAACATTATGTAATGATGCCTTTATGTCCGTTTCCTTCAGAACCAGACACATTGTTATTATTTTTAAAATTATCATAAAAACGTTCAACTACAAACCTCGTTACCTAATTCCACCGCAATTGACACACGCATGACGTCACTGAAAGCAAATACATAATGTAAAACAAACTAACAATTATTTGCAGCTTATTTCACGGTCCTCAAACACGGCATCTGAATAATAGGAGCAAACATTTAATTAGTTAATGATAAGCTGAATAGTTCCGATGTGGGTGTGACAACTATCGCTTTATGCTGTCTACATGTCGCGTTACATTAGCATGTACTACCTTTTTATTTGGTTATAACAGGTTTTCAGGACTTGCGTCATGTTTAATAAGTAGAAAGATAGTAAATTGATTGTGGCTCTAATTCTTTTGATTTTTGTCTGGAAGCGTTTATCTTAAAACTGAATCAAATTTTCAGAGAATATTAACAACTTAGTTTCTAGAAACACTCAATCATCTTTAACAAGAACAGCTAGCTTGAGATTCGACACCAGCCAGGTAATAGCGAAACCCACTTACATTCGCAGTGCTCTTAATTTTGACAATTTAACAACATCATTGCGCTACGTATATGCTTTATTGCACATCAAAATTACAACAAGCCTCTGAGCTATATTTAGAAATATGTATTACTAGCAGACTTGTCTTTTGTGAAATGTAATTGAGGAGCTGATATACCAGGGAAAGACTTTTGACACTTGCTCCCAGAAACCATGTCTGAATCAAACTGCACTGCCCTATTCCTACATAAAACTAAACTACATATAACACAGCAAGTTGTTTGGTGTACCAACAGGAACAAAGCAATAAAGTTGGAATGGTAATAGATTAAATAATAATTGTTGCACTCATTCCTGCCGCGTACTAAACCTAGATATCCTTGCGCTAACCAACCAGTGTAGGGTTACGGTTACGCGCTGTGATGAAATCAGGTGAAATATATTCGTATTGGATATTGCAGCTGAACAGTCTCCACAATGGTTCTAATATCTGTATCAATATTGTCATCAGGTTATAGGATTTCACTGCTCGACATAAGCCTCCAAATGCACGCCCCAAAACCAGATTTTCGCCCACTCTGATATGGTGCCAAAAGAGTATTCGGTTTACATTATTTCAGAACTAATTTGAGGCGATTGAAATGTTTACTCTCATGTCATTTTTAGTTCATAAACCTCGAACTCCCAAATAGCTCTGTTTAAATTAGTAACTAGTAGTAATGAAGCGTGTCGCGTATTTCTTTCTCCATACATCAGCAACTAATGGACCTCTTTCTTTGTTCACAGCTCCTTCAAAACTTGGGCAAGGTAGACCGGACCCTCGACGACATATTCGAAGAGCACCTGCAAAACTTCAACAGGCAACACCAGCAAGCCACCAGGCTTCAGAAGGAGTTCAACAACTACATAAGATGTATACGCGGTGAGAACCTTTCTTTTATTGACGAAGTCATCATCTGCCTATCGTTTTCAGATCTATTTTGGGGTTGGCTTTCAGTATACCAGATACAGCTGAATGCCCGTATTTTTCCACAACCCAACAATTAACGGGTAAAATGTTACCTTGTCGTGATGAAGAGACATGGAAGAATTTGTGGCAGTCCTTTTCCCAGCCGTGGGATAGTGTTGACTAACTGACAAAAACAAAAACGCATACATCTTCAATAAGAATAAACTTGATTCTCAAACGATTTTTCTATTTGGGGCAATCTCGAATACCGATCAAGATATCGTCACTGGTCACGCTAAGAAAGATTTTAAAATTGTCGACACGTGCGAAACTGGACCGCCAGTTTTCTCATAATACTTAGCAGCTAGTCCGACCTAAAGCAGGACGTTGCTGATCATTTCATCTCCACATCCTTTAATCCATTGTATGAACACAAAGAACCAGCATGCGAGTCTCAAAGCACTCTTGCTGGTACTCCAGTTATAGACTTTCGCTAAATTGCGTCAATCCGATCAGAGGAATGACGAATAATTTAACTCGGATGTGCAGAGATTCTTGAACTTCTTCTGGGCGTGTGCCAAGTGTGTGCACATAAGTACTGCTACGACGAATAGTTCCCAGCTGTAATTAGGTCTCGAGTAGTGAAAAAAACTAAATGAGTTGGGCTGTTGGCGGAATATGAATATGACACACCCAGTTTTCTGAGCAACGAATTTACGGTGACTTCCTTACCGTATCATAGAAAGATCCTTCTGACACTCGGTGGACCCAATCAAACCATAGTGAACTTGCTGGAGTGTCCAAATACAAGGCTAAGAATAATTTCATATCTATTAAAACATTTCCAATGCCAGAACAGTATTTAATTTCCTACTTCTATTCTATTCTCTCTAGCGGTGCAAACAGCGTCGAAGACGTTGATGGAAGCCATCACGGAAGTGTACGAGAGCGGGTGGTCTGGCCACGACCTGCTGTATGTACAGGCGCAGAACTTGGAGATGCTGTGGCAGGACTTCTCGCACAAGCTCGGTGATCAAGTGCTCATACCGCTCAATACTTACACCAACCAGTTTCCAGAAGTCAGGGTAAGTTTCGATCAGTTAAAAGAAAGAAATTAAAAGGGAGTTTGCTTTTCTTCTGAGGCATTTGTTTGAAATCTAGGCTTTGGAAGGCAGTAAGAACTAGTTAAGACTTTTCCGAAAATCTAAAAGATCTTCACGATGAAGAACATAGTTTGTCACAAAAATATTGCAATAGCTGTATGAAGAGCGAAGGGTATGTAACGACCCTTTAGTTCAGTACATTAGTTACTTAGCGTAGTTGGGTGAATATTTAATAATTTAGCTGTTCGTTCAGTAAAATATGTTGTATCTAAAACGTGCAGTCTCAACCAATAAATCAAGTTGAAATTTCTAGAAAACATTATTAGAATATAAATAATGAGATTACAGAGTTAAACGATTTGAGAGAATCAAATTAACGCTGTTATTAACCTTTTAATTACTTTAATTGAGTCTAAACGAGGTTAATTAGACATGATAGTTTTTAATCACGATTCAAATATACAATTTTACGCACGAATAAAGGACATCAACATTAGTTCAAATCAGGATTAATGCTGTAATAATTATACCTCTAATTAGAAAAGCATTTGATTAATGCAAATAATGACGTTTTTACAGAAAAAGATCGAGAAACGTGGTCGCAAATTGGTAGACTACGACGGTCAAAGGCACAGCTTCCAGAATCTGCAATCGAACGCTACGAAGAGAAGGGACGATGTCAAGGTAACTTTACCATTCCTAATTAATAGACATGGCATGTATAAAATGTTTGTGTAGAATAGTTGCAAACCTGATGGACGCTACTGCAGCCGCTTGGCCACAAGTTATAGGTTCCAGCGACATGCTTGTGGATAGAGAAATTTCGGTAAAGCGTGCCAAAGAAACCAGTGACACATGGGCGTGTCACCTGAGGTTTTTACGGGCCTAAAAAAAAGGGAATCGGTGCTTCATTCCTGACAATAAGAGGTCATGAAAACCTTCTAATAAACCAAATACCTCTGTTTTCCAGGTGACCAAAGGCCGGGAACAACTAGAAGAAGCCAAGCGCACATACGAAGTCCTCAACTCTGAACTCCACGACGAACTGCCCGCCCTCTACGACTCCCGCGTTTTATTCTACGTCAACAATCTGCAAACACTCTTCTCGGCTGAACAACTGTTCCATTTTGAAAGTCATAAGGTGAGAGCCTTGGTACGAACATGCTTTTCTTACTTCTTTTGCTTGTTTTGTCCGCTGATAAATAACACTCTCTCTAAAAGGAACTCCTATAGTTAACTTCCTCCAATTAATGTTGGACCTAATACTCTGCCTTGTGTACGGTCGAACAAGCTATTTGGTTTACAGTTTACAATGTAATTTGTGGGTTAAAGTGTAAACGAAATAGCTTGTTCGACCGTACACCTAACTTCATAAATTCAGTTTTAATGAGAAAGACGCGTAGTTTTCATGTTGTGTGTTTGACTAAACTGCCAGTGACTATTCCCGCGTGATAAAGTAGAAAACCTTTTTTTAAACATAGAATTAAACATCTTGGAGAGTATTCGCATGTAAGTGTGTTAGTCTTGTGTTAGTAGTCAATTGCCTAGCCAAGTAGCCATAGTATAAACACAATGGTGTACATAGCAGTGGAACATAAATACATACAGTGTTTCCAGTTTTGCCGTTTTTCAAGATCCCTTTTTTTTTTTTGCTTTATCATGCGATCAGTCGAAAGACTATGAGCAGATATGTTGTAGGATCAGTGGCGATCAGAGTTAATTCCCCATTAGGAATTTCTCTATAATTAGATATGGCTATCCAGTATATGCCGTCGTTTCAGCCTTCGCATTGCCTCTGGAATCGTTAGTTGTAGGGCTAAATGGTTTGGGTGATCCTTCAACCTTGTTTTGTATTTGAGGTTGGTGTTGTTAATTTCCTCTTTCACTGTGTTCATTTGTAGATTGTTGTGGATTTCAGGAATTTTTAGAAACCACGGAGCGTTGGATATTTGCTTGAGGATGTAGTTTTGACATCTTTGCATGATGCTAATACTGGAGTCACAGGCTGAGCCCCATAATTGAACTCCATAGGTCCATATGGGTTTCAAGATTGTCTTGTAAATAAGGAGTTTATTGTCGAGAGACAATTTGGAGTTCCGTCCAAGCATCCAATACAGTCAATCAAGATCCAAGCATTCAAGATCCCTAATAATAAAAAGTCACTTTTTCACTTACATAATTTCGTCTGAACTTTCCATTATTAATTAAGATTGTTATCATTTCTCTTGTTCCCGGATCTTCTTTTTCTTAATGAGGTCTTGTCTTATGTTAGTAGTGATCATGATTTGCTTAATATGCATAATTTATGATAATACAATTCATGTTATGTTTTATCAGTAAGTATCTTTGTAATTGGCCTACCAGTTCTTTCAGTTTCTTTTACTTTGACTTAATATCTATGTTCATCATCATCTACCTGCCGTTGTCCCATGTTACTTGGAGTCCATTCCATTCTCCTCTGTAATCCGTCACTTAAATAATATATCTCATTTACCGATCCCAATTCCAGGTATTCGGCGAACTGGAAGCGATAACGGACAAGCTAGCCACGGACTGCCAGCGCGGCTCGTACAGCAAGAAAGCGAACAACCTGAGCATCAACATGAACAACATCTCCCCGGTGTCCTCGCCCACCGCCACGCTCAACACACTCAACACACACAACGGCAAGCCCGCTTCACCCACCGATACTGTGCAGAGTGAGTTGGGGAACTTTGCCTATGCGATTTGGGATAATAGGGCTGAAGAAAATTGGGATTTAGTTGTACTGTCTGTAAAAAAAATAGAGGGATTAAACATTCTGATCGTGATGGACATGTTTTATGCAATGAGAATGGTAACTAGTATCGTATTACCTAGTACTGGTTGTGGAGGTTAGATAAGCAGTCGTTTTATGTAAAATACGGTGTTCAGCTGCATCCGGATAGACTGGAACTACTGGAAGCCTAAAAAAGGTTAGGCAAATGATGATAAGGATAATAAATGTCAAGCTAATAGCACTAGTAAGGCTAGTTCCTAGCATAGTTATACCATCTACAACCAACAGGTTTTTCAGGCTTTTCACATTCCTGCCGGGGCTGCGGGACTGCTCGTAAGAGATACTGCAGCCCCGGAACATAAAGGGCGAGGAAGGAACATGGATGGGTTTTAGTCAGTAAAAGTCTGACACTCCCTCCCGCTCCGCCCAGAGTGGGAGAAGTTATTTGATGATTTCACATCCGTCAAAAAATAAAGGCTTTTCCCATTGGGTAACCAGAATATATCATGAAAGTTTTGGTGATTTATATTATTTTGCAGGACATCATTATTTGTTATAGTTTTAAAAATGCAGACAGTACAACTAAAATGAAACAAACTTTTATTGTTTTGAAATCAACTTTGCATAAATTTTGAAATTTATATATTTTAATTTTAAATGCCTCACAACTGTGTTTTGCTTTTGTGTTGTGTTCAAGTAAATAATTCGATTGATATGTTTTGAGTGTTTTTTTTTAACTAAAAATTAATCTTACTTTGAAATAATATCAGCTGTTTGCATTTTATTATTGTAATTGTTTGGGAGATGACAGTTTCAAATACAAAGCTAAATATTTCTGTATAAATCGAAACAGGCGGTCAAAATAATCATATAAAAAGTTCCGTTTTTCGTTCCAAGTTCGAATGGAATGTTTTGGGCACGCTTTCAAATAAGCGTGTCCTCCAGTTAGTATGATCATTTATGATAGTTTTCATTTGATAACTTATCACCTCCCAACTCCAACATTAACAAGTTTAATGTGCCGCATGTGTGTGTGTGTGTGTAGCGCCCCCCTCCCCCGCGCTCAACGGCTCGTCCCCGCCGCCCTCACCCCCGGGGGAGCCCGCACACTCCGTCCCGGAGGAGCCCCGCAGCGAGTCCCGCGCAGAGTCCCGCAGTGACGTCCGTCCCGCCGCGCCGACCCCGCCCGCTAAGAGCGAGGCGCCGACGCCGCCCGCCAAGAGAGAAGACAAAGCGCTCACACCCCCCATCACCAACAACAATGTAGAAAAGGAACTCAGCGACAAGAAGGTCGAGGAACTGTACGATATACCCGTTGGTGAGTATGCCGCCCTGGTACTTTTAGACGCACCAGACCGGACGGATTAGCCCAAAGATGTTGATGTATGACAGCTATTTCGTCGGACTTCGAACGGTTTATGGTCGCCTAGTACTTTTGATCATGAAGGTGAATCTTCAAGCTCTTCATAATTTGGGTCGTAGGCCGGGTACACTTTTTGTACCTGTTTCTACGTACTTTGCATGTATTATGGAGTCCTAGTACTTTAATTTAAGTGGAGAATCTTCAAGCTCCTTATCAAAACCTGGTAAGTAGAAAGAGGGGGAGAATGTATCAGTTAAACGGTACTAATTTTAATGTCGTGGTAGATAGACGCATGGCTAAAGCTATTTTTTAAATAGCTATTCAAATCTAAACAATGCAAAATTGTATTTTCATTGCATCCTAAACTTTCTAATAAATAAAAAATATATGCAGCGAAACCCCCACTGTATTATAAACATTCAATCCAGCCACAGCATAGATAATTCAAAAGTTCAATTCACTCACTCAACCACAGTACAATTTCATTCAGTAGGCCAACTCAATTTTGTTGCACAAACACTGTTAAGCCATGTACCAGTAGACAAATAGAAAGTCACAATGCTCTCAGGGCCGCCAGTACCGCCGGAGAAGTCAAATAATAACTCGGAGGAAAAGAGACAAGTAGATGTAGAACCAAAGGACGAGAAAGGGAAGGAGAATGACAGTGAGAACAAGAACGACGAGGTTTACGATATACCAATAGGTAAGTGACGGGTCTGGAGAAAATATAAACAAAAAAAAATGTAATCTCAAAAAAGAACATGTCTTTTTGATTATATTTTCTATGAAGCTAGCAGACCTTTTTATAAAAGGCCTGTTCACACTATAGCATTAACAGGCATTCTTCAGATCCAATAATACAGGCATATGAGGCATACAATATAAATTACAAACATCTGGCAATGGAATACATTGGAAACTTTCTGAAACACATTGTAAATACTCTTTTTCATATTACATTTGCATGTTCATTGTTTTGTATTTTATTTAAACAATGAAATTGTATATAATAGCTAAAGTAAACTAAAACAGTTTTTTTTTTAAATTGACTAGTGTGAATAGGTCTTCTTAAATCTTAGTAAATAACGCTCATCGGTGGGGGACCTAACAGCTCATCGCTTATATCGTAAGTTATACAATAACAGAAGTTATATATTATATTTATCAAATTTAAAATGTACACTCGGTGAATAAATTATACGAAGAGTTTTAAAATAAATCTTAAGTACAGTGCTACAAGGATCTTTTGACTCTTTAATGACTTTGACAGAGGGCACGCCCCTCCATTTTCTTTTTGGTGTGGCACTAGTTCCCTCCATCTACATTGTGTGACAATTTGTTGAGAAAACGAAATGGCGGCGCTAGTACCAATTTCGACCACGCGGCAGAAGATCCTTGTACGAATCAATGTAATAATTTGTTCATCGACGACATCTTGAAAATTATAACCTTATTTTATCCATGTGGTATGTATAATTTATATAATGCTATATTGTATTTATATTTTACTCTATAGGTTTATCAGCTGGTAATATACGTATGTAAATATCTTATAATATGTATGGCTTTTACTTTTAATTTTGTGTGCAAACGATTTCGCTTTTTAGATGTTTATCGCGTGTATTTGTTAACAATCAAAACTGCTTTTGGTATTTTTAAATCGTATGTATGCATTAGTTACGTTTATGATGGGAAATATGAGCTTTCTTATTCACAAGTTTTTTTCAATGTAGAAACTGTAAACCCTCATTTAACATACAAAAAAAATGTTAAGATTTGAGTTTCCAAATCACTGACACGTTACTTTGAAACACTTGTAAACTCTCGCTACAGTATACCAACAAGTGAGAGCAGCGGCAATATGGATGACGACTGCCTAAACAAAAATTAATCTGTGTAGTCCATCAGTTAGATTAATATTGGACACGTGTTCTTTGTTTTATCAGATTAATAAAAAATGACGAAGATAAAACGCATCAAAGATCATGAGTTGGGGCTTGTAACGTCACTTTCTGGTAAAAATGTACCAAAATGTGACGTCACACGAGTTTTCGACGCATTGTGTCTTTGTCTTAACTTGTCTACAATTATAAATTTAAATAAACTAAACTAACTTAAGCTATAAACATAATAAAAAAATGGCGTCAAGAAACTCCTCCTCAACGCTGTCAACTGGTGAAGTCCCAAGGAGACTGACGGCGTTACCACGCTGTATGGTAACGCTAAGCCATTGGCTGTTTTTTTTTTAATGTCTGGCTTAGTAAATGTCTGAAAAAATAAGTGTGAATATTTTTTTGGAAATCTTTCCGACGGGCAAATTTTTTTTTTTATCGTCTGGTCTTCGTGGTACTTAATTCACATAGCAATGTTTGTACAGTCAGTACATTGCATTACTAGACACTTCCTTACACAGAAGAATAGGGCAGCTGAACCCCGATTGTACCCCTCTTTATTTCCCATGGTAAACTCCTCAAAACTAACAACAACATTACCCCAAAAGTAAGATCCCCTAGAGGTCCCCTGTTGACCGTCCCCCGTTCCCCTCAGGGGCGACCCTGGCGGGTCTGCCGGCCGGCACACTGTACCGCGTGCGGGCGACGTACCGCTACACGCGCGAGGACTCCGACGAGCTCAGCTTCGACGTCGGCGAGGTCATACGCGTCGTGGAGTACGACGATCCAGATGAACAGGTAGTTAGTACCTCTTTGATGAACCTTTTATAGAGTTAACTATGTTGGTAAGCGAACACTACGCCACGGCCTATTATGTAGACCACGTTACATTGCATTGTTACATTGCGGTATAAAAAAGTGTTGATCCGCAGTTTTTTTTAATAGGGTAGGTTGTCACCTATCCCTTAAAAAAGAACTTTATTTTGGGCCTGAAGACCCGATTTGTTTTCAATTAATTGACAAATTCGACTTTTTAGTTGCTTTGAAATCAATAAATAGTTGAGTCATTGAGTTGACTAAACCGTTACGTCACAGCGTTTTGACAGCTCTTAAAGTATGTCAATTGATTGGTGTGTCATCTACTCTATCATACGCAAAATACGCGCTTTGACGTAGAGTTGCGGACACCAGCCTGTTGTACAATGCAATACGTCTGCCTGTGTAAAATCAGCCTATAATGTTCACACCACTGGGACGCAGGCCTTCTCTCTAAGAGAGGAACTGGCTGAAAATAAGTCCTAAGATCAAGTCTAACTGGGGCATTCGGGAAAGAAGCCCATAACTCAGTGATCGGTCTGTGCAAGATAGCTGTAAATAAAGATATCTGCGAATTCCTATTGCCGCGCTAACTTGGACTTTTGACAGTTGTGACAGCTTAAAGTACAAGCAGCGACATGAAATAGTATGCAGGCTGTGACTTAATATTTCTGTGTTACATGTATTCATTTGAAATTGTCAATTTTCGACATAACCTCTTAGTACAATAAAATGGCAAGCTAAAAAACTTTATCTAAAACACATCCTTATCTTCTGACATTACAGGAGGAAGGCTGGCTGATGGGAATCAAAGAATCAACCAATGAAAAGGGAATGTTCCCCGCGAACTTCACGCGGCCAATATGAAGTGCGCTAACTTCACACCGCTCCACTACGTACCTACCAAGCAAGACACCCGTAGGCCCCATGAGTGACGCGACCTAACTCGATATCATCGGTAACGTAACAACCGATTTTTACTACGAACTTTCTTCTACCGTATAATTTTGATTTAATAATCATTATTTTTCGTTTACGATTCAAAACTATGTTTATAACGTTAGTCTAGTTGTTGAATGTTAATAGATTATATATTATTTATTATTTTTTGTGTTGTATTACAACGAATTATGATAAATCGTAACCGTTTAACAGCGTTTGTATATACAGTGTATGAGTAACTTCGTATCATCATTTAGTCACTGCTCGGTGTAGGGTTAATATTATTTAACTTATTGATTATTCCATGTCACATTTTTAGTAGGAAACACTGTTGAGATTGTAAGAATTCAATTTCTTTAACAAGACTATAGTCTATCAACTCATACATTATTGCGGCAATCATATTCATTATACTTGCAAGCACTCGTGATTCGTTTTAATTTATACCATATGTGAAGGCTATGAGAGTCACATGTTTTATGCTCGTGATTGATGTAAATATATCACGAAGATCAATCGTAATTCAACGTGACAAGAATCAGAATCAAGTGTGTTTCCTACTCCTCGATTCTTCTCCAATATTTATGACAATAATCTTCAACGATTATAAAATTGTATAATATTATTAAAATCGAAATTGCTCATGTATAACAAATAAACATTTTACATTTATAAAAGTGACCTTAAATTATTATTGAATAAATGAAAATTATTGACGAACAATTCGAATAAGCATTTCAAGTTATCAAAATATTTATGCAGTATTATTTTTATTATGTATCAATTTTATTATTCTAATTATCCTGGTCCACTTTTTTCTTTTAAATAACATTGTTTATATTGTGTTTACGAGTAAAAAAATTAACGCTTCCTCGAAATAAGCCAAAGCGAAACAGCTGCTTTACAATTTCTATAAAATTATGAGATTATACTATTAAGCCTTTGCAGCATTTAAAAGCTGCTTTTATACCATCACTTCGCCTTCCAATCTCTTATATTATTACATTTCCGACAACGCATTTCATTTCAATTTTTGATTGCATTTTCAAAGCGAGGTCATAACACATAATCATTATATAAAAAGGTTAAGTTTTAATGTATATAAAATTGATTTTAGTTTTTTTTTTGTTGAACCCATATATTATCATATTGTTAATATAACATAGGGACTAAATCAATCGAATATTATAGCTTTTGAATAAACAACTTTTTCTGTCTATATGTAGGTTTATATTTTTTGTTAAATTTAACTGTATTAGAGTCAGATACTAACTTTATAATAGTGCTTATTAGTAACACCAGTATGAAACATTTTCAACTGAAGACGTTTTGAATAAGAAACGAATTTGAATACTGTCATACAATCAATGATAAACACTCAAATTCGTAAGAAATGAATCAAGTTAATGTCTCGAAAATAACATCATATTGAAATATAATAACTTATTTATGAATATCTTCAGGTAGAAAATATACATGAAATTATACCCGACTTTGTGTGCCCAGAACAAACATTGATATTAACGCCAGTGTCAAATGAGGTGCTTTGAAAGTGTACATAATTTATATATTTTACATTTTAATCCCATACTTTTAGAATAAGATGGTTTGAATTGTGTTCCATTTTGAAAATCAACTTCCCAGAATGTTTCCTGTTGCCAACATTATACATAAAAGTTAGGCAACACTGACGATTAAAATATTTTATCATTTTAACTTTTGTGATTAAAGGAAACTCGATAAGTCGAGCTCCTTGCGTGTGGAATTATGAAAAAAAAAACGTAAACTAGTTTTTATTTAACAACGTTTATAATGACGGGCCACTTTAACATATTGCCAGCATTTATAGCTGCTCAAAGAATGTAGCTCCGCCTTTTAACAATCATTAGAACAATCAACTTTTATACAAATTTTTGAAAGACATATTGACCTTATCAGATTTTAATATCAATTTTAACGAACGACTGAAGTTTTTTGTAGACAAGTGTTGAAATGTTGCGATATTGTGTAGGAGTACAATCCAACATGTTGAAAGTTGTGGCTTTATCGTCAGTGCCATGCAATGTCCATATGTAATGTTAATTTATAAGTTTGTTAGGACTTGTACAGTTTTTACAAGTGGAAAATAAAATATTTCGAAAATTATTGGTTTTTATTTCACCTTGCTCCTGAAACAATCCGAGAGCCACCAGAAACCATAATCTGCCTAGACTTTTCCCAACTATGTTGGGGTCGGCTTCCAGTCTAGCCGTATACAGCTGAATACCAGTATT
Source organism: Xestia ashworthii (assembly GCA_950022955.1). Lineage (NCBI taxonomy): Eukaryota > Metazoa > Arthropoda > Insecta > Lepidoptera > Noctuidae > Xestia > Xestia ashworthii. Next base: position 2,252,600 of record OX465557.1, read on the forward strand.
TTACATAGAGCGACTGCCAATCGGACCTCCACAACCCATTTCATACTGGGTAATACGAAACCTCTTGGTAATACTGATTTTCAGACTTCTTGGGCCACTTACTACCTGTAACAACTGTCAAAGATGGGACAAATGACAGCCGGGACCGATAGCTTAACGCCTAATAAGCTGCTTAATAGCCACCAAAAGTAATGATCTAAAACTAGAATAATCCGAACACACAGCTACATAATATTACGTCCTCCAGCCTGGTCGGAACGGAGATCAGCTCGTTTGGCTTGCGGCACACATGTTCAGCGCAGTCCCATTCAATCTATGCAGTTTTCATCTACGTTTTGTTTTGGAGCTGTGTTCCATGCAGTTGCATAGTGCAAAAAGTTTGAAAACCAATTAATACCTGAGAATAAAATAGTCCTTCTGGCCCATTTTCTTCTTCAATCCTAACAGACACTGTGCGTGCACAAACAGGTGTAGGCACTCTCTTCCGTCACTCTTAGAAGTTAGATAAGCCGACGCGACGAAAAACAAAAACCCTACATTTAGTCGAGTGCAATTAGACAAAAAATACTCAAAAGGTGGAACTGTTATCTGGATGTAAAATATTCAAGAAAACCGTTACGAGTGAAGTGACTAAAAATATGTCCGTGACCACGAACGCCAATCGCTTCCATATTTGGTCAATAATTAGTACTCAATTGGTACCAATTAGTACTCGAACAACAAAATTGGTACCTTAGCAGTTTTCGAGAAAATCGACTTTGACGGTGGTCCGGTGGTAGTCACGATCCCTTCAGCAGGACCACCATGAGCGCCGAAAAAGGGGGCATTCTACAGCTATTCTAAGTATAAAAATAATTAGTACCCTTATATGTGATTCATTTCGTAAAAAAACAGAACTGAAACATTTGTAGGTATTTACCGACAAATCAACGATGATAACTTCGTGCACTCGTTCAGCAGGACCACAAAGTATGTTAATTCCAAGTTTCAGGAACTTGTCGCTTTCCTCACACCTAGATAGAAAATTAGTAGGTACCCTGGAAGATAAAATTAGTGCCCAAAATATTCATTTATTTCTGTCAAAAAATATGTTTAGACCATAAACGAAAAAAAAAAACTGTAGGCACATACCATGGTAACGTTATTATACAGCGTGTTAGGTTAAACGAGGGACATATTGAGGGAAGGTATTCAGTATTCGATTCTCAATCCAAATATGTAAAAAACCTATAACCTTATTTTTTGACATAATTGTCTAATTAAATACATTACTCATGGACACTGAGCGCGCTCCGCTCGATCGCGTCTATTGAGCTCGGTATTAAAGCGGCGGAGGTCGCTCTTCAAGCTTCAAGGATTTAGAGATCCGTCTATTGAGCTGCCGGTATTCAACGCCTTGTCTGAACTCTGCAGGATCATCTTACACCACTCCTTCATGAGCTTGAGAGTTTGATCGGGGAACCTCTTTTTCTGATCTGTACGAAGTATCTTGAAGAACTTAGACCTAGTCGTATGGACAGTTTCCATGAACCCATCGTTGTATTCGTCCACTGAGCTTCCTAGGCACTCGAAACGATCCTGGAGTTCGAGCTGAAAGCTCTCGGCTAATTATAGGTACCTATTTATAATTATGCCCACCTATCGATTTTGATAAGTGAACAAGACAATAAAAAACAAAAGAACGGTCAGTGGGTCGTCTTTATGGGAAGAGATTTAATAGGAATGAGGTGTTTTCGGGGCCAGCTTCCACTGGAAAAAGATAGACGGCGCTGTGCAAGATCTTGTAAAATTTCCAAGAAGTTTATAAACCTACAAACTCCTGCAACGGAACCAAAAACACCACAGTTTCCGAACGAAAGATTAACTATCAGACGCAATACGTTTCACGAAAAAAGGTTTTTGACATTTTCATAAAAATCAATAGACTGTTACGAAATGCGAAACGGAACGTCATTACATGATTGATTGGTATTGGTGTTCGCTATTTTGGATTCGGTAAAAACTGCGGGAATTTTGTGTAAATGAAAAACATGGTGTTTAGTTTAAAATGTGTGTTAAGAATGTGCCGAAATATAATTCGAGTGTTCCGGTAGCCAACTAGCAATGTTGTTGGCGGACAAAGTAAGAAATAGAGCAATTTTAAAAACGACCTACGCACAGTGGCTTTGTTGTTTTCAGTGTATAACAAAGTTATTTCATATTTTTCAGGTTCTCGAAGTGCAATAATATCCGAGAAAATCTATAAGGTAAGTAAACATTTTTATCGCAATAGAAAAACTGTGATCCTTGGTACACCGATCACGGGCGGGTCTTTATTTTTCTTTTTTTTCTTCCAAAACTTATTTCTTCGTTTTTGTTTATGTTTACTTTTTTATTACTCACAGGAGATTCAGCCAAAGATTTCCGTGTAAGCGATATGGCAGAGAAGCAATGTCTCGTTTTTGTAAGTTCTTTTTGTTTTTATTTGGTTTATTTTTTAGATGTGTGTGGGTTGGTTTTATTTTATTCTAATATAATTTAATTACTAACACATTATTTTTAAACCTATTAGAAACGTTTAGTCACAGAATCAAAAATAGCCAAAATCAAAGTTTCTGTTATAATTCTAAATTATTCAATGAGGGGTCTGGATTATTTTATTTTCAACCAGATAAACTTAATTTGACAAGCACTTGTCTACAAAAACTCGATGTTTTCACAATTATAATGGGTACTTAAGAAGATCTGTATTATAGCCGAATCACACTTGTTTTCCCATTAGAAAAATTTGGTCAGTGGGTTGTCTCTGGGGTGGAGATTCAAACCACTTTCATAAAATATATTTACATACTAGTATAGGTTTATATTTAAAAAGTAAATGTACTACTGAATAAATAAGTACTTACTTAAATGTGTATGTAAAAAAATTGAAATGCAAGCAAACACATTGAAGAGATGAAATTTAAACTTTTCAAAGCTTTTCAAAGAAACTTTTAAAAGAATTCATTAAAAATAGAACACTGCGATTCATTATGAAACCTAGTCTCTCAGTAGACGCTAGATTTCATTATGAATGGCCGTGTGTCAAAACGGTGAGGCCTCAAAAACAAAAAAAAATAAATAAACTTTGTAACATTTCCACTTAAATTGCAAGGCATGTCACCAACGCACCTAAGGCAAGTCAAAGTTACTAGCATGAGCAGTTGTGCCAGCACTACCTACTAACTAAAGTTGCCCATGCAAACAAGTTGTTGAGTTTTAGCTGCAAACTTTATATCTGCGCTGTTGGACTTTGTAGCTATTCAATGTGGAATACTTAGTTTATGTGAGCATGTAGTTACCTATTTTACATTAGGTATTGAATGTATGCAAGCTTATTCATGTGACTTTAGGATATTGAGAGACTTTGATTATAACTTGCTTGTAGCTGGAAACTATTGCGAATTACCCTCTTTTTGGCCTGTGCTGAAATCAGGTAAAAAGAACATCCTGTATTTTCATTTCTCGATTTTTTCGTGGATATCAGTGTTGGGCAGAATGCAATTAACTACAAATTAACTATTACAATTACAAAATGTAATTGGCGACTTCAATTACAAATTACCTACTTGAAATTATAGAAAAGTAATTCAATTAACAATTACAATTTGTTATTGTAATTGAAATGACTGAATTAGATATTTAATTTATTTGAAAGTTGAGGTAGTTTTTGAAATAAAACGATTAGGTAGTGGAATGACTAACCAAATGTGTATTTCAGGAAAATAGATCAGAAACGCTAAGGAAAGTACTTAATTAAGTACATTGATTATTTTAAATTTGATTTTAATACTACTTGTTTGTGTTTTAGTCTTTGACGCCACTTCATTTACTGCCTCATTGTGGAGAGAGCCTATGCACAATTTTTGTCTCGCTCACGCGCCGCCGTGCCGCTTTGTTCAGGGAGTCGAATATCGTAACAATACTCTCATTGGATTGCGGGCTGCAAGCGTAAAACCGGTCTACTGTCAAAGTAATTGAGTAATTGAAATTACTAACTAACGCAATTAGAATTATCAATTACATAGGTAATTGAAATGATTTCAATTAAGGGGCTCGCGGAGCATGCGTCTTTCATACAAACATCATTCTCCTGCCCTTATCCCAATCTATGTGGGGTCGGCGCAGCATGTCTTCTTCTTCCATACTGCTCTATTTTTCATCATCTCATCAGTCACTTCTTTGTAATACCAAAATAATTTTAAATCAAACATATTCTTAAGGTAGTGTGTATTTATTTCGATTAAGTTACAGAATATCTATGTTCCCAAATACATATTATGAAAGGATAATGATATAAATAAGAGATATGATGAATTTAAAATTTCTATAGCAAAGTTATTTTTCCTTTATCTCTTGTTTAAATCAGTGTGCATTCAAAATATATATTTCGGAACATAGATATTGTGTAATTCAATGGAAATAAACACACAACAATACCTTAAGAGGCCTGCGGAGCATGCGAATTTCATACAAACGTAATACCAAAATAATTGATAAATAAAACATATTCTTAAGATAGTGTGTATTTATTTTGATTGGATTACAGAATATACAGGTTCCCAAATATATATTTTGAATGTTCACCGATTTAAACAAGAGTTATGAGAAAAAAAAAAATTCTATAGAAATTTTAAAATCCTCATATCTCGTCTTTATATCATTGTCCTTTCAAAATATTTATTTGGGAACATAGATATTCTATAATACAATCGAAATATATACATACTACCTTAAGAATATGTTTGATTTTCATATTATTTTGGTATTACGTTTGTATGAAAAACGCATACTCCGCCGGCCCCTTAAGAATATGTTTGATTTACAAATTATTTTGGTATTACGTTTGTATGAACGACGCATGCTCCGCCGGCCCCTTAAAGTTATTCAATTACTTATCATTGAATTTGTAATTAAATTACAAAATGTAATTAATAACGCCCAACACTGGTGGATAAATGATGTGACGCATATCCCCCTCCTCCCCTTCCCCCTCCTACTTATTCTTTTTGTGCTTTTTATGATAAGCGTCATATTGCCCAAATAAATGACATGTTTTCTTCTTTCATTTGAAAGGCGTGGCAACACCTTTGTTCCTATTTTGCATACGTAGCAGGTCTTCCAGAAATCTTTGAATTACAATGTATTCGAAGGCAAATTAAAAGTACTTCTCCTCAGTTTTCGCTGTCACTTTTCAGCCTGTATATTTGAAACTGTTTAGTTTGAATTCTGATATTTGATGGCACTTCAAAAGTCACTAAACTGCCGATAATATGACCCCCGGTTACAAACAGTTAGAAAGCACTATGTTTACTCCGCCCGACCTTATTCTATTACCCGAGCTTCCAGTCATATACCACATAAACACCTATATACTCCCATCTAGTCTACTTATGGTTATATGTATAATGCTGAGTGCACCAGACACCTAGGAACATGACATTAATTAACAATTTCAGCGGCGACTAAGCTCAAGTTGCCTGGTTCATGATGACCTATTATTGTGTATTATCTCGGATATGTGTGTGTGTCGTGTGTTTCGTTATAGTTGAGCTCATGATGCTAAATGTGGATTTACTCGAGTATCGTGGAGACCTATTGGATTTCGAAGCTTAAATGAAGGAAAAAAATCGCGTGATGAGTGGATGAGCGTCTCTATATTTTCAAAAATGTTGAAAAAAACTGTTACGTAGATGGGAATGTCCGTATTAGTAGTCTTTAGCATATTATATGCCCCAAGTATCTTCAGTAATGCAGGTATGTTAATCTGATGGCATTTAGCATCATGGTGGGGATGGCTGTACGGTCTAGTAGGACTGCAAAAGGGGGGGGGGGGAAGAATCGAGCGTGTCAGATTTATTTTACTACTTATTCCAATGCTTTCCTAGGCGCGCGAACATACCGTATATGGGGCTCATATTCGGTAGAGGTACTCAACAGGGTGCAACAACTTATAAATATCATTAGGCTGCAAGGTATCCCCCCGTATTAAACTGCCGCGCTTCTGTAAATCCCAAAATCCCTTCTAGGGTTCCCCCTAACATAATCTGTGTACCTAGTACAGGACCTACTGATGATACGCATGCGACTGATTTCCGTCAATGATATCAGGTAGCTAGGTACTACGGAGATCTAGCTTTTGCTCGCATTTGCGCCCGCTTAGTGGTCAGAAATTATCCAGCGATAACTTACTACCGGTACATAAAGTACCTGGCCTTCGTCCTACCTCTAGAAGACAGGACCCTGTCGTCATGTAATATCAGATCTGATATCATGCCACATTTCATGCAAATCCGTTCAGGCATGAAGAGCAGACAAATCGATAAACAGACCAGAGTTACATTCGCATTTTAAATTCTGAACGGGGAGGCTGCAAAAAATAATATTCATCGTGCTCCGACTTCCGACGAGAGCTTTCTGACGTCATTTCCGATTCCGATATAATAACGCTGTAAACTCTAACATTTACATTTAGAATTGGCGAACTGAATTGAGGGCAAAATGCAGAGCATCTAGGTAGCTACCTACCTTGCTAGCTAGTATTTATCGGTACACGATTGGAACATCGAATAGTGTTCGGAAAATATCTTTGTTTTTTTTGAGCAACGAGTCGAGGCTCGGTATAAATGATAAAATAAATAAATATTAGGGATATTAAATTTAACCCCTTTAGAATGAACTTTTAACAATGCGGGTTGCATTGTAAAAAGTTCATTGCATATTGTTAAAATCTTAAAATTTCGCGGAAAACAAAAGAAAATTAATAGCTTTGTCGGAACAAAAGAAAAGCACTTGTAGGTCTCCTTGGTTTCTCCTCAGTCCTCACTAAACAAATACACTTGCTGCGTCGTTCAAATGTCCAAAATGTCACACAAATGTCAACAGTATCATTAGAATGTTTGTGTTTCCTTTTGTTCATCCCTCTGTCCACCGCCTGACTGGGTTCCAGGTGCGAAAGGGACGTTACCCTGTCTTGGTACGTTGCACTCTTGAAATTACTGCCTGTACCGCTAGGCCACGACCTATACTTTCAAGCCACACGCGTCTTGCGACAAAAATGAGGAAAAATACAAAGAAAAAAGTTATGGAATCAGGCGTTACTTTGCGGAAATCCATGGCATTAAATGCTATGAAAAATATTTAGTTTTAATACCGCTAGACAAAAATATCCAGGTCTGAAAGCAGGACACAAATCCCACCGTCATGCATATGCACATGCACATATGGGCCCACCCTCCCGCCCTCATGCATATGCACACATACAAAACAAGTGAGAAATAATTAGCATGCCATGCAACCAAACCTTTACTCGACACGTGTTTCGCCCCTCCACGGGGCATCCTCAGGAGTTGTTGTCGAGCGTTCATTGGAGGGGCGAAATACGTGTCGAGTAAAGGTTTGGTTGCATGGCATGCTAATTATTTCTCACTTGTTTTGTATGTGTGCATATGCATGAGGGCGGGAGGGTGGGCCCATATGTGCATGTGCATATGCATGACGGTGGGATTTGTGTCCTGCTTTCAGACCTGGATATTTTTGTCTAGCGGTATTAAAACTAAATATTTTTCATAGCATTTAATACAAAGAAAAAAACTTGAGAGGTGTCAAGGGACACCCGGATGGAACGAAGTTCTGGCTTGCTTTCTATAAGAGAGAGAGAGACGGACAGAGAAACATGCGACGCCGCACAGCTTACAATAGCTTACTATAGCAAAACATTATTTCCCCGTTTTGGTTTTTTAAAATAACTTTCAGCGTTGCGCATGGCAAAAATTACGAAAACGGCCGGAGGGTATTACTCAGTGCATTCCCAACTACTAGCGACATCTAGTAACACAACGGAGTAGTACTTACATATTTTAACAATAGATGTCGCAGTTACCAATATTATTAGTACCACTCATACACATTAGATGGCGCTGTTCTAAAAAATAAAAGGTCTTGACAACTTTTCGTAAGATTTTTTTCCGTCTAGCCCCCTTTCACAACGCGCGATAAGGAACTTCGTTCCAATTACTTATAGCATGTCACGAGTCACCGGCGACGTGTTGGTACTCATGCGAAGGAACAAATTAGTGTCTGACCGAAAGAACACCGGCCCTACATTTGCTGATGAAATTATTAAGCGTCTACAAACGTCACCGTTATAGAAACCAACGAAATAATTTACTAAGATTTATCAAATCAAGCTTAAGGCCTATCGAAGTCAGGAAAAAAAATCGTAATAATTAAAAGCTTGATTGACTAGAATAATGATGATAAGAAATAATCATGGCTTAGTTTTTTTCTTTCTGGCTTGACTTCATGACTTTTGGCTAAACTATACTTTTAATAGTTAGAGAGCCCATGACACTCCCAGGCGAAATATAAATAATTCGTAACGTTATTATTAGGGGAACACGAAATGGCGATGCTACAATGCAAAAAACCCTGGCGAACAAAACGATTTCTAGTATGATATGACTCCCAAGTTTCGTAAAATTATTCATACGTGACCGTGGCACGCGTATTCAATCAGTATAAATCGAAAGGAACCGGGTGCTGACAAAATGCCGAATCCAGCTGCGCGGAGGGCGACGTTCAATCGCTGCAGCAACCACTTTCTTCACTGTTTGGAAGATGCAGCAGTGGTTTTTCTTACAAAGAAATTGATGACATTTCAAATGAACGGTGGTTTTTTCAGGAGGTCGATCATACTAGATACCTAAAAATAGTTTTTTTGATAGCGCCGCCAGGTGTTTTGCATTGTAGCATCGCCATTTTGTGTGACCCCATTATGAAAGAAATAATATTATAATATGTATCGAGATTCTTTTCAAACTAGGTCTAGTGTCATGGGCTCTCTAACTATAATGTCACCTCCAAACAAAAACCCATGATATTTATTTTGTCAACTGGCCTAATGAAATAATAGTATGTATGTAGTATAATAGGATGATATATCTTTAGAGGGAAACACTTTTTGTACTGATTCTGTATTTCTAGTATCCTGAAGCCTGGAACATTGTGCTCGTACGGTCTGTGGCAATAGGCTCGCCTTCTACTAAAGTAATGTAGGTGATACTTACAAATGCAATGCTTAAGGAAGGCGCTCAAATAAGAAGTCAAGAAAGGAGATACTAATAATTTATTATTTATTTATTATGATTATATTACACACATTCCGTTACTCAAGATCGTGGCACGTAGCTACTTAGTTGGAAGTTCAATACAAAATGATTGCCTATTTTTCCCTCTCGTAAGTAGTTAAATACGATAATATTCTGACTGGCGATTTGTCCTGACCGATCTCAGTCGGCAGGTTTCTTGTAACTCATTGGCTTCGGTTGGGATGTACTCGTACCATCATTTGAAAATCTCTAATGGAAATGATATCAACAAACACCAAACAAAATCCGAAGGCACTCGTACTTCATTACTAAAACACAACTTGCTGTTCAGTAACTGAATTAATCGAAGTCCAACTGAAGATCAAAATGAAGATTTCAGTTTAAAAAAAACAATAAATAAGAGATGAAATAGCGAATTATTTACAATTTGACATTGAAATTGATTGAAATGAGTTGACAAATAAAATGCTTTTTTAATTATTTGAGGAATCAGTGGTATAGTTTACAGAAAGAAGTATATAATCAAGTTACAAAATGTCTATTAAAGTTAAACCCAGGGGTGACTTTTAAAATCAATAGATATATTTGATTCGCCATTGCGTATTTGACACGCTAATAAGGGATCTACCCTTACTTTGCGTGTGTGTGCTAAGTAAGTACTTATTTTTACATTTATCTGATGTTGACAGCACATACATAACCTTTACAACTTCAAACTAAAATATCTTTAATTCCTGACTTCGTATAAAAGTATAACAGAAGACAAAATTGTTCAGGAATTCAAACTCTATACTTTTACATATTTCTCATGGGCAGACGCTAAAATAAAATTTCAACAAAAAATTGTTCGCGCTGTGGCCGGTGTTCTTTCGGCTTCGGCCACCGTCGGCCAAAAAGACCCACCGTCGCACAGTGGTCTGGAAATCGAGCTCCATACTCATAGAAATTTAAAGTGACGAATTAAAAAAATAAAATTGTAATGGGTCTGGTATAGGGTCCCTTTACATCATATTAACGTATGGATGGTACAAGTCACACTACGCGTGAGAAAAAAATATTAAAGTTTTTTTTGTATGGGAGAAAACACTAAAAGTAAGTTTCTTCGAAACTTAATGGAACTGTTAGGCTGGTGCTCACACGAGCTATAGTCCCATACACGGCGATCAAGATGGCATACAATTCATATACCTTTAGGCGCCGCGTCGCACGTAGCAATTTTTTGAAATTTTGAATTTTCGACATGTGAGTTTTCAGATCTTTGCCGTGATTAAATGACGTTGCCGATCGATTCACTTATACTATAGTTAGATTTAGCCTACTAATGACCTTTATGATGACAATAATCCAAACAGACATTGATTGTGTAGGTTTTTTTGGCCATTCCAAGAACTAACTCATTTGTTAATTACCGTGATTAACTGGAACATGGTTGCTGCTCTAGCGACACAACAGAAGTAGTATTTTTTTCCCTCACGACCTCGGGCCATTTGATGGTCTCTTGCAGCCATGTCTCATACTTTTTATATATGTGTGTCTCGTGCGATTACACGAGATCCATTTCTTCCTCATGTTACCCACATAACTCTACAAACAGAATTGTTTCAATTCCTTTTTTTCATTTTCCGACAGTTCAACAGTATTCTCAAAAGCTTCAAATAAAACATTGGGCTGTGAAAAACTACTGTTGTTTGCCACAAACATGAAAATGTCCAAAGTGGTACCAAAACCTTCCATCACAACACAATAACAAATATAAGGTAATAAGTTAGCGCGCACAAGTACTGAGAGCTATTGATAAAATTAGACTCAAATGTCCTGTTTTTATACAACTACCCTCATTATCGTTCGCTATTCTCTAATTAGTTACCTATATTACAGACAATAGTATTGTACTGTGACTAGGTGGGCCCTAGTCACAGTACAATACTTACGTTTGGAGCTGCTAGAGCTATTTAATACTCATGTCATTAGTATCTAATTATATCTCAACCTTAATCACGCACTGAGAGAAATTTACGTAGCCGCATTACGTAATTTATGTAGTAAAACGATACAGAATGACGATTGTAGCCGGAACCATGTCGCGTACGTAGCTATGCATAAGTAGCCGGCACCATGAACTTTTTCATGGAGCGGCATACGTAATTTACTCCTGGATCGATTTGCTACTTAAATAAGTAGCGTGCAATCCTCACCTGTCCTACTAAATATCTTCATTGTATACGTAATGCACTGGTTCAGACTACTAACAGTATTGACTCTCCCACTTATGTAATGGTGTAGAATACGTACTGTACCGGCTCAGACTACGAACAGCATGGTGTGTCCTACTTATGTAATGGTGTAGATTTCGTACTGTACTGGCTCAGACTATGTACAGCATGGTGTGTTCTACCTTATGTAATGGTGTAGAGTACGTACAGTACTGACTTAGGCTACGTACAGCACGGTGTGTCCTACTTATGCAATGGAGTAGAATACGTACTGTACTGGGTCAGACTACGTACAGCATGGTTTGCCCTGCTAATGTAATGTTGTAGAATACGTACTGTACCGGCTCGGACTACGTACAGCATGGTTTGTCTTACTTATGTTATGATGTAGAATACGTACTGTACTGACTCAGGCTACCTACAGCACGGTGTGTCCTACTTGCGAAATTGGGTAGAATACGTACTATACTGACTCAGGCTACGTACAGCACGGTGTGTCCTACTTATGTAATGGGCTAGAATACGTACTGTACTGACTTAGGCTACGATACAGCACGGTGTGTCCTACTTATGCAATGGGGTAAAATACGTACTGCACTGGCTCAGACTACGTATAGCATGGTTTGTCCTATTTATGTAATGGTGTAGAATACGTACCGTACTGACTCAGGCTACGTACAGCACGGTGTGTCCTACTTATGCAATGGGGTAGAATACGTACTGCACTGGCTCAGACTACGTATAGCACGGTTTGTCCTATTTATGCAGTGGTGTAGAATACGTACTGTACTGACTCAGGCTACGTACAGCACGGTGTGTCCTACTTATGCAATGGGGTAGAATACGTACTGCACTGGCTCAGACTACGTATAGCATGGTTTTTCCTATTTATGTAATGGTGTAGAATACGTACTGTACTGACTCAGGCTACGTACAGCACGATGTGTCCTACTAATGCAATGGGGTAGAATACGTACTGTACTGACTCAGGCTACATACAGCACGGTGTGTCCTACTTATGCAATGGGGTAGAATACGTACTGCACTGGCTCAGACTACGTATAGCATGGTTTGTCCTATTTATGCAATGGTGTAGAATACGTACTGTACTGACTCAGGCTACGTACAGCACGGTGTGTCCTACTTATGCAATGGGGTAGAATACGTACTGCACTGGCTCAGACTACGTATAGCATGGTTTTTCCTATTTATGTAATGGTGTAGAATACGTACTGTACTGACTCAGGCTACGTACAGCACGGTGTGTCCTACTAATGCAATGGGGTAGAATACGTACTGTACTGACTCAGGCTACATACAGCACGGTGTGTCCTACTTATGCAATGGGGTAGAATACGTACTGTATTGGCTCAGACTACGTACAGCATGGTTTTTCCTACTTATATAATGGTGTAGAATACGTACTGTTCTGACTCAGGCTACGTACAGCACGGTGTGTCCTACTTATGCAATGGGGTAGAATACGTACTGCACTGGCTCAGACTACGTATAGCATGGTGTGTCCTACTAATGCAATGGGGTAGAATACGTACTGCACTGGCTCAGACTACGTATAGCATGGTGTGTCCTACTAATGCAATGGGGTAGAATACGTACTGCACTGGCTCAGACTACGCATAGCATGGTGTGTCCTACTAATGCAATGGGGTAGAATACGTACTGCACTGGCTCAGACTACGTATAGCATGGTGTGTCCTACTAATGCAATGGGGTAGAATACGTACTGCACTGGCTCAGGCTACGTACAGCATGGTGTGTCCTACTAATGCAATGGGGTAGAATACGTACTGCACTGGCTCAGACTACGCATAGCATGGTGTGTCCTACTAATGCAATGGGGTAGAATACGTACTGCACTGGCTCAGACTACGTATAGCATGGTGTGTCCTACTAATGCAATGGGGTAGAATACGTACTGTACTGACTCAGGCTACGTACAGCACGGTGTGTCCTACATAGATGATGGGGTAAAATACGTACTGTACTGGCTCAGGCTACGTACAGCATGGTGTGTCCTACTAATGCAATGGGGTAGAATACGTACTGTACTGACTCAGGCTACATACAGCACGGTGCGACCTACTTATGCAATGGGGTAGAATACGTACTGTACTGGCTCAGACTACGTACAGCATGGTGTGTCCTACTAATGCAATGGGGTAGAATACGTACTGTACTGACTCAGACTACGTACAGCACGGTGTGCCCTACTTATGTGATGGGGTAGAATACGTACTGTACTGGCTCAGGCTACGTACAGCATGGTGTGTCCTACTTATGTAATGGTGTAGAATACGTACTGTACTGACTCAGGCTACGTACAACACGGTGTGTCCTACTTACGTTCAGGTGTAGTACAAGTACTAGGTATACTGGCCCAGATTACTCACAGCATGGTTTCTTCTATTTATGTACAGGTGTATAATACGCACTGTACCGGCTCAGAACTATAGGTACTACAGATTGCATGGATACGAGCCAGTATAGTACGTACGTATACAACACCTAAACATAAGTGGAAACACAATGTTGCATGGATACGAGCCAGTATAGTACGTACCTATATAACGCCTAAACATAAGTGGAAACACAATGTTGTATGGATGGATACGAGCCAGTATAGTACATAAACAACACCTAAGCATAAGTAAAAAACATCATGTTGTAAGGATACGAGCCAGTCTAGTACCTATGCAACGCCGAAACATAAGTGGAAAACAGAATGTTGTACAGATACGAGCCAGTATACTACATAAACAATACATTTTAAGCATAATACAGCACCTAAACATAAAGTATAATACACCATGGTATTGAGTCCGAGGCAGTATAGTATAACATTAGTAGGTACATAAATATCTACAAGTAAAAGTAATGAAATTCTTCAGTGAAATCGAACATAATATATTTATTTTACTTACATACTTAAGTACTATTAGAATGTCAAATTGTTAGAAGCTTTCAGACTGATACAAATAAACAGTGCGAGTCAGAATGGCGAGTGGACCATACCGAATCGAATATTAATTGGTAAAAAAAGTGAACCAAAGTTGTAATATTATACTAAAAAAAAATCTGCTTCAAAAACTGCATTGCTTACAAAATTTCACCTTCTTCATAAAAAGTTTTATCAATATCAAAGAAGGTACACCCGCAATATTGACTACAGAAAAAATATCAATATTAATGGATTGATAATTAAATATTATTACTATGTAAATAGGATTTTTTTTTTACTTAATGTTGGAAATACCGGTGGAAAGTCCGGGTTGTGCTTTGAAATTCTGATTAAAGCGGCTCTTTCTACCGGTGTTTCTAACACTTTTAAACTTCAAAATTTTATATCAGAAGGTACGGCTCCATGCCTTGATTTGAAAAATGTCAAGGAACTTATTCTCCAAATCGGAGATAATAACAAAATCAGAATATATACATTACTTAGATTTATTGCTACAACCACCAACTAACTTGGAAAGTTTTTTTAAGAATAACAGTTGCTCTGTGGCGGTACCACCTTGCTAAAGTAAATATAGGATGTACTATGTGTAGGTATACTGGAATAACTGTAGTAGAATTTTATTTTGGTCTGTATTTGAGGCAAATTATAGTAGATTATTAGTGACAACTGAAATTCGGTGTTTACTCACACATTCAAACTAAAATGTCAATGTTATTTTCGCTATTAATCCACAGTTTTCTCTAGCCGAATATAATTTGCCTCAAATACAGACCAAAATAAAAGCCTACTACAGTTATTTCAGTATACAAACATACTATCTTCGCCCCTAGATGGTAAAATCAAAAACTTGTATGAAAATCGTACCACCTTTAACTGACTGGAAAAGTTAGTCTAACGTCCAACGCACAGTAATGTAGCGTTTCATGTTCGGCAATACAGTTATTGTGGCAGGTACAGGAGAAATAAGGTTATCGTAAGCATATAACAAATGATTGCTCGTTTTTGTTACCTCGTAAGCAAAAAAGTGATCGTTAAAATCGATACATTCCAATGATATACAGTGGAATATAATTTTGCTGCATTTTGTTACATATATGTTCTTCACTTCCGCAAAGACTGGTAAACATGTCGATTCCAAAACATCTAATACTAGAATTGATGACACTTCAAATTTTATACTATTAAGCATCACCCATGACGTTGCATAACTATAATCATCATAAACCCCTTGAGTCTCAAAATCTAAACCAATATCGAGTATTTCAGACATTGCTACCTTTTTTAGTTTACCAGACTTTAATGGAACTAACGGTTGTTTTTTTAAAAACATGTCATTCAATATTAATTGATGTTTTATTGCTATAGTTTTACAAATATTTATTCTACTTTGCGTTGCTCTAGCTATGAATTTAGATACACGATGTTTCGCTTCAAATCTCATAGTCCAGATTTGAGTTAAGGGACCAAATTTCCTTAGCATTTGTGGATAGTGTGTTAAAAAGTGGAATTTTGGTTTCAGTTGCATCCTACTCAGTTCACAATAAAGCTCATTTATATCTGCTACTAAGAATTTTACTTGCTCTATAGTACTTTCATGGATTCGACGACTCAAAAGTTTGTCTAAAAGCCGACGTAATTTTATATACAACAGCCAAATTTCGTTTTCATCTGGCACATTGTATCCAACGATAAGACCAAAATAACGAACTAGACAAAGCATTTCAGCAGCTGAAAATTTTAAATTTATGGATGCCCCCTCTGCTGTTACTGCATTAGAAGGCTTTGAAGTTGAATCGGGTCCATAATTAAAATACCGTATTCTGGAAGCTAAATTTTCCAAAGAGATAAGTTTCTGCGTTCTAACTAGATTCGTTATAATAAACTTCATTACGTATCGACAAGAGCCCTCGAGATAATCATGTAAAACATCAACTGCAACATTTTGGAACATATCAAATCCATCTAAGGCAAGCCATGCACACTGTTCTTTAATGCCTGTCTCTAAAATGTTGTTCTGCTGTAAATCGTTCGAATAGTTACGTTCATTTCTTAATAACGTGTCGTCTTCATACAACATTGATCGAATTTGACTTTTACTTGCATTACACATTCTGCATGGTCGATTAGCACTAAAACTCTCAACGAACCCAAGTATACCATTAAGTCCCAAATTGTCACCAGTAACGGCTGCTACATAAAACTTTATAACTCCTGTGTATACGTCATTTTTAACAGTTATACCATTGTGCTTTAAATCATTGAGCACGTCAAAAACTTTTTGAAACATTAAGTTATTTCCAAATTGGGCCCTATCTGACGAGTGAAAAAGAGCCAACATGAAAATGTTTTGCAAGAGGGAAACGTAATTAGAAGGTAGACATGGTATAGATACGTAAACCGCTCCTAATTTGTGTACCCCAGCATGACTCCCTAGGGGGTTTCCGATCTCAAAATCGTCAAAATATACTATCAACGGTAAAACCAAACCTACAGAATTTTCGATCATTTTTTTCCATACACTACCCTGAACAATATTTTCAATACCAAAGGCCGGTTCTTGTAAACTGCCCAAGTATTCTAAAGTATCCTTCAAAACATTACCGATTGAAAAAAATTGTTCCAAATTATTTTTTAGTGGCATTAGTTGCTCTGTACAATAAATCGGCGTCAATGCTAATCCTTGTGGAGTTTTTTTAGTATCCAATCGTCGACCAATTTTTACTTCTTGAGGCTCGTTATAAGTTCCTAAGAGTTTAAAATGCCTTAAGCGTTTGTGTTCAGTATTAAAATTGGCAAAAGTGTTGCAAAATGTATTAAGTGTTGTTGAAAGAGCAACCGAAACATTATCGGTAATTTCATTAGATGGCACCAAATCATTGAACTGTTTTGACAAAATATTTTCAGATTTTTTAAAGAATATCTGAAGGTTTTGCATAACTTCTTGCACAGTTTTACGTGGTATTATTGGACTAGCATATAAAGAAGATATTAGATGCCCAGCATGATGACTTAAACAATTGTCATTTTCTTGCGTTACTAACCTGGTTTGCACCGATTTACTTGGTTGTGTTGTTTCTGAACTTGTTGATGGTAAATCTGAGTTAACAATAGGCATATCTATGGCATTACGATCTTGATGCAAATTTAGTTCCAAAGATGGGTGATCTCTAACTAAGTGTTTTTTAAAAGAGAACGCAGAGTTATAATGACGATAACACTCTTGTTCACCACACCGAAGATTAGAATTTTCTACAGTTGCCTTACAAAAAGTTCTAATATGAGTAACTAACAATGATGGAGTCGACGCTACTGCTTTTTTGCAATAATAACAAGTAAACATTCTATTTTTCAGAATTGGTAAATAGTCCCAGATCAGCCAACAGAGTGTTTACTGCCTGTGTGTTTTTGTCGAACTTAGTTTTAATATCAAAGAAACCCAACTGGATGAACAACCAAACCTCTGCACATTCCTCAGGGTAAGAGGCCCCAGTTGCATGAAATATTTTGCACGCACAGTCCACTGCCGTTATTAACTTGTTAAAATGGTACACCGTATCGTTGATTACTACGTAGGCAGCTAGAACTTCCGCCACCGATCGTCCGACAAAAATAACAAATGGCTGTAACGTGCGGCCTTGCTTGGAAATTTGCTCCCGTTTTGATATAATTTCACTTGTTACCGCTGCTTCAGAACCCACTTGCTTGATGTAGGCATCGCAGATTTCTGCACGGGAAAATTTAAGCATCTGTTTGCACTTCCTTTTTTTCGCAGGCGAAATATTGATTATGTAAGCTAGTAGCAGAAGACTTACATTCTTGACAGAATCTGCGTCACTTTCTGAAAAAAATAAATAAATATAATCCGGCTGACTTTATAATTACGATGTCTTCTACACCAATGTTAACACTAGGGAATCTAGGGATGCGTCAGATATGGGATTTTGGAACCATTCCATTACATTATAATATATGTTTCAATTAGGTACATTTGTTAGACTGACTACCGTCAATGTACCTCCAACTCGCACATTTCAACCTTTTGTAAAATATAAAATCACTGACCTCATTTAAGAAAAATTGCAAGCTACAAAGTTGTGAGCAATCAAATTGCATACAGTTCAGCAAAAACATTATTAGATCTAAGCAAATCTTCCTACCAAAAAGTTTACTTTACTAGTTTTCGTATATATGCTTTGTGTTTTGAAAACTTGCTTTGATCTAATTGATGTTTTTGCTGAACTGAACTGTGTGCAATTTGATTGCACACAACATTGTCGCTTGCGATTTTTCATTGTCAAGTTCAGTGATTTTATATAATTTCAAAAGGTCAATATGTGCGAGCGAGAAGGCCATTGACGGTACTTCTGCCCCTAAACCTATGAGACTGATGTTTTCAAGGAACCGCGTGGCTCATTGATTTAGCGTTAATAATACTACTCGTAAATAATGCACCACATTAAAAGTTTAGGAATTTCTACTATTTACTTAACTAGAAATCAACCCACACAAGAGATTTTAATTCCAAAAAAACTAGACTCAAATGAAATCTTAGTGACACGAACTTACTAGATACTTACCCTGGATAAGGCCAATGAAATGTAATATAGTAGCAGAGTAGTGTTTGTCTCTACTTTGTCGAGCTCTTTGTTTGGCGTAGTCAATTATTTCTTCTTTCTTCAGATCAAGCATAGAGAATAGACGATTCTCTTTCCCAGGGTACATAGATTTAAAATCTTCTTGAAGCTGAAAAAAATATTACATTGTTAACGAAAGTACCTCCTCGCCTAATAGCTAATATATACCTTAGCTATGTAAATAATGTATGTAGGTACATGTTGACAATAAATACCTAAATTAATCTAAGAACAGTGGGCCTAAAATAGCCGCTTTAGAAGAATCATAATTTGAATCATCTTAAAAAATTTAAATTGGTAAAATGGACCTTATCTTCATAAACATAAAGTCCATTTTAAGAATTTTAAATTTTAACGTGATTCAAATTATGATTCTGCTAAAGTGGCCTTTTTAGACCCCCTGAAGGTTAAAAATTTGCATCGTCATCTACCTTATTTTACTTTGTTAAAATCAATGAGCCAAAGCAGATTAATTTCATACAAATATCCACACAAACTTTTACATTTTACAAGTTAGTTTTTATAAGATATTGTAGGATAGATAACCTACCAGGGTATATCCTAGGGGTTGTTTTAAAGCCGGAAAATTGTTGAAGTATTCTGCTATTTCTTGGCCACTATTATTAATAATTTTTAGTCGATAGTTTCTTGTTTCAGCCCACTTTTCTTCCACAGTCTTCCAGGGGTCTACATTATTTTTCAACCACGTCAGATTTTCATCATTGATTTCCTCTGTGAATGATTAGCTCATGTTTACTCAATTTTCTGTCCATTTATTATACCGGTAACCGGTACCGGTTAAAGAATATTGACCAAAAAATATTATAATCTACCATAATTATTAGTGTCCTCAGTAATGGTTGGTAAAATATCTGAAGACCGTGAAGAAGTCCTGCTGGTTCCAGGAAGATCTCCGCTTTCACGCAATTTTCGCCGTCTGGTTATGTATGTTTCGTATAATTTTCCACTTGCATTTTTCTTGGCAGTTTCACCTTTGCCCGACACGTAGGCTGAATAATAAACAACTACACTTTCTTTTGGAAATAAGGCAACAATTTCCAAAGCCAATTTGTAAAACTCTTCAGTTGTGATTTTCTTTGTCATAGATTTGTCAATAGTCTGGGTAATCACCAGTTGACTTAATTTTCTTCTTGCACCTTCTTTCAGTAATCCTCCAGAATTTTGACCTTCTTTCAATATAGCTCTTCCATCCACGCTGGCCTAAAAGCAACATCAGTACAGTAAAGTATGAGTAAAAATTACCACCATTATTTTTTAATTTTATTTAAGTAGGTATTTACTTTTTAATTTAAGCTTCTACCCTAAAACACAACGCCATCTAACCCCAAACTAAGTAAAGCTTGTACTATAGGAACCAGGTAACTGATAGAATTTTTTTTTGTAAGTAAATACATTAATGTAAGTACTGATAATAATAGTAACACCCAGACAGACACAGAACAAACATCGGGACTCTCATCAATAATAACCATCGTAGTTGTATACCTACATTATTGGCAAATAAATGATTTCTATTTCTATCTATGTTCATCACACAAATGTTTGTTCTCAGTGGGGATAGAACTCACAACCTACAGCGACAGCGCGGAAGGCAGAGCTTCTACCATCTGATCTGTGAGGGCTGTCGTAAGTTTTTTTGTAATAATACTTACAAAATGAACTTACAACAGCAGACATTACAAATGTTTCGTTGTAATATATAAGCATTATAGCTGCCAGCCGCGGTAATCAACGGCCTACATAGGAAAACTAACTACGTCACTTATCTAACACACAACTACTTACTTCTATATTACTGTATCTAATAATCTACTAAAGACTACAAGTGAAAACAAATTACGTGAAGTATCTTGGCCACCTGAAACAAGAAGTAGCAATAATTATTATTAGTTAAGGTTGGTCGATTTCCATACAAACTAAATTTTACCAATTATAGACTCACACTTGGCTGGTTTTTACTTTCATCTTTATTTACTTTTAGGTAAACATTCCTGATGGGAAATAGAGGCGATTAAGCACAACTAAATTTTACAACAACACAACTTATTTTTTTTAGTACCTGCAATTTTTCTTGCTGACTGTACTAATTTCAAAAATTCAAAAGGCAGTTCGGTTTTTCTTCAATATTCATCAAATGTTTCTTATAAACAAATCCTTTTAGCTACAAAATAAAGGGTATCTTACCTAACCTTTACGCCTCATTATTTTGCCACAACCAGTATATTGTGGAACCCTTGAACCCTTGGCATGGAGCTGGCACCTAGACTCACTTAGCTTTCAAAGTGATCCTAGTGATTTTAATGTCAAAGCCATACTAAACTTCACTAAAGTAAGGTGTATGGATTGCAGTACAGTTACACTCTAACAAAGTGAGTATAACCTACTTACTTAATGTAAGTATATTATTAATAGTTACAAACTTACATTAGATCTGATGGCAGTACCAGTTACTGAGGCTGATCCAAATGTATCCTCAGATGATTTGGATTCAGCTTCGGACACAACATCTGTATTATTGTCATCTGATAGGATTGGAAAGTATTCATTGGGGTCTTCAACAATCTGAAATATACAAAATGAGAGTGCAAATATAGGTTCAAGGTCTTCTTTTTTTGTGCCCATGTTTCACCAGTGCTCCGAGATGGGCTGAATTGAAACATTGGAAAATGGAACTTCTCAATGTTAAGTATCTAAACTAGCCATTCTTGTGCTGAATTGGATCAGCTCATTAGTTCCAAATTCT
Organism: Xestia ashworthii; assembly: GCA_950022955.1. NCBI lineage: Eukaryota > Metazoa > Arthropoda > Insecta > Lepidoptera > Noctuidae > Xestia > Xestia ashworthii. The sequence goes on from OX465557.1 coordinate 2,274,319, forward strand.
AATTTTATAAAAAAATATCATCATTAGCCAACTACTTCCATAGAAGTTATGTAAAATATATATGTAAAATATCTAGGTACTAACTTTATAAGGTCATACCTCAGTATTTCAATCTAATAGATCCCTAAGCAAACAGTTTAAAAGTAGGTACTTACTGCAAAAGTGAGTTTTTGTGCGGACTGCCGTTCAATATGATTTCTAATTTTAACCCGATCTCCTATTTTGGGGATCAGTTCTTTGAGTTCTTCAGGGCTCATAAGGGCTAATACATTAGCATCAATGTTGTTTTCTAAAAGTAGATAGGTACTTAATTAGGCTATTGATTTTCATTTGTATTAGATGTGTGTGGTGAATCATGAATATAAGCCGAACTAAGACTACATTTATCTGCACCGAGACTGATTTAAATGCAACCGTGGTGACTATTTCACTGAAAGGTTCAAAGTAGGTGCAAGCACACAACTAATTACAGTTTAAATATCTAGGACCATCCAGTAAAACCATCAGCTTTCATAACAGACAACAGTCTGGAGTTCATTGCAACACAAAGTGACCCATGCAAGTGAAGAGGAATAATTATTTAAAATAAAGAACAGGTACAAACAACCAGCTTTCCTGTACAGATTGCAATTGGAAATGGGTGATGAAGACTTATGAACAGTAAGCTTCTCGGTACATAACTGCCTTACAGAAATGAAAATATGTACTACCTAACTAACTGCTGTGATGCTGTCAAACTGTTGTCAGAAGCACAAGTGCTCTCCAAGTATTTAATAATAACTGCGCTAAAACCGTAAATAAGACCTTATAATTGTTATCAAAATGAAGTTGAAGTGTTCCTCTTGCTGTGAAAGTGTTATCTAGTGCTAATATTCGATAAAACATCTATAACAAAGATTGAAAAGTTTCGACACCACTAAAGAATAGACTTGGGTAGTACCGGAACGAGTCATGAAAATGATATACTTCCAGTCCCGGTACTACTCCATTCACTCGTTCACTACCAATTCAAATGTGTCCTTTAGTTCCTCTAGTACCGAGTAGTCCCGAACTCCCGACTATTTCCGAAGCGCCCTACCTGCTAGCTCTCGCGCCGCGTGCTCTCGCTCGCGCCATCGCACATCGACGCACCGTCATGCCTATGATAGAACGAGATGGGAACACATCGTATGTTCGTACTCGTACCATGCACAATATTGTATTGTTTGTATATCCATTGCTCTTCGCGTCCAAAAGAAATTTTCTACACCGCGTGCATGACGAGTAATGGAGAGAATTAAGTAATATTAAAACGAACCGTATTACCGTTCAACAACCACAGATAAAATAAAAATCATAGTTCCTTTAAAAACTCGTCTAGTTTTTAGTAACGGATTTTTATTATAATAATTTGCAGAGATGTAATAATTTACAGTGTAAACTCTTTAAAACGCATTACGATACGATCATAAAACTCAGATCATAAAATAATAAAAAATGTAAATATTGTAGGTACCTACCTAATCTTGTAAATATTTAAATCATTGTACATATCTCGATTTTTAAATACGCCAACCTGCTCATATTCAATAAAAAAACGTATTTATTTATCATGGTTGACAGTCCTAAGCCTGCAAAGTATGAAGGAAAATCGAGATAGGTATTAAAATTACTAGTGCGCCTCACGCCGCCCGAGCGGGCCGTGAGCGGAGACTTCGAGCGATAATAGGTGTTATCACACGCCGCGTACCTACGTTCTATTAACTCTTCTGTAACTTAACGCGGGCATACTTCTGCGCGGCCTACTCGGCGAACGATTAACATTGGGGGGCTTAAATGGCCGCTTTAGCAGAATCATAATAGGATAATATTAAGAATAACGTTAAAATAAAAAATAAATCATATATAGGTACATATATATATCTCCTATATATATATATATAGATATCCTATTATGATTCAGCTAAAACGACCATTTTAGGTCGCCAGTACACACGACCACCACCACCAACCTCTCGTCGGCCGCTGTACTAAAACGTTGACCTAGAGTATAGTTTTGTACTCGTATAGTCCCGAGGTAATAGTATATCAATTTTGCTTTGATAGTTCTGAACCACAATGTGAATGGAGCTTTTCTGAGGTACTAACGAATTGATAGCGTTCCCCGGTACTAAAGGAACTAATGAACTAGGTGAGTGGACTAGTTCCGGAAACAAAAATACACATATCACTCCTTATCTTTTGTTGGACACGTTTTGCGCATGTCTACTAAAGAAACAGTTCCACCCTTTTGTTTTCCGAAAATAAATAAAGACCGACCGACATTGTGCATTTGTCACTGTCAAGTTTGACATTTTGCAACATCTGTCACAATCACAAGCTCAGTGTTGCCAAAACTCGAAAAAAAAAAATAACCCTTATTTTTCGTTCGGAAATCGGAAACACGATTAAAAGACTTGTACTCAAAATATGGATGAACAATTCAAAATATTTATGGAACAAATTAAAACCCAAACGGACGAACAAACTAAAGTATTACTTTCAAGCATTGATGAGAAACTAGAACCACTTATAAGCGAAACCAAGAAACTGAAAATAGAAAATGAGCAATTGAAAGAAAGAGTCCATAAACTTGAACACTTAAACCGTAAAAACAATATAATTGTATTTGGGTTGGAAGAGACGGAAAAAAACAACATGGAACTACTAAATAACGTCACAAAAACGTTTCAGCAGAACTCTGAAGAATTATCAGTCTATAGAAGCGACATTAACGCTGTCTTTAGAGTGGGGAAAAAAATTGATAATAGCAAAAAACCAAGACCTGTCAAAATATTGTTCCTTAACTACTGGAAAAAAGAACAAATTATGAATAACAAAAAACAATATTCGAAGATCTATATAACCGAAGACTATCCAAAGGAGGTAGTAGACAAAAGGAAATCTCTTCAAGAACAAATGCAAGAAGAACGAAAAAAAGGCAACTTCGCTATTATCAAATATGATAAACTCATAATAAAAACTGGAGGAAAAACTGAAAAAAGAAAACGAGATCTGCCCACAACACCGGAAGAGAATGCCCAACCACGGAAACAATATGTACCCAACCCTGCTAAAGTAGGCAGAATGAACGCATTTGATTTAATGAGAACAAGAAGCAACTCAATCAGCAACATACCAACAACCTCGGAGACGCAATAGGAGTTAGGTGCCAGCCGAAAGACAAACAGAACAACACACATAGAAGAACAACTAAAAACATTCCCCAAGCCGGCTGGTCACCGTGGGGATTACGACCACCACCCTCACCCGTCATCAAAAATAAATCAACAGCTAAAAATTTGCACCTACAACGTAAGGTCACTATCATCGGCAGAAAGATTACTAGAACTAACAGAAGCTCTTAAGAAAATTAATTTTGACATATTAGGCCTAAGCGAAGTGAGGAAGCTAGGTTGCAAAATTGAAGAACATCAGGACTATATACTATGTTATACAGGAGAAACAAAGGGGCTATATGGAGTGGGTTTTCTGGTTAAGAAGACCTATAAACAAAATATTATCAACTATATTGGAATATCAGAACGAGTAGCTGTCTTGAAATTGAAATTTGAAGACGAACTATTATCTATAATACAAGCTTACGCTCCCACTGAGAAAGCAGATGAGGATGAAATTAATAAGTTCTACAACGACCTGAGAGCAGCCCACGAAATTCAAGATAAAATAGTACTAGTAATAGGAGATTTTAATGCTAAGATCGGACAACCAAGGAAATATGAAAACTTAGTAATGGGAAGTTATGGATATGGAAAACGAAATGAAAGAGGCGAAAGGTTGATTCAATATGCCAGAGAAAATAAATTATCCATAATGAACACCTACTTTAAAAAGAAACAAAGACACAGATGGACTTGGATGGCCCCAGATCAAAAAACAAAGAACGAGATAGATTTTATCCTGTGCAACAAGCCTAAAAGAATAACAAACATAGAAATTCTCAATAATGTACAATTCCCATCAGACCATAGATTAATTAGAGCAACACTAACAATGAAGTCTCCTAAACTGAGCAGAAGAACATTTAAAACCCTTCCTAAAACACTTAAAACAGACAGCGAAAAATCAGTTTACCTAGAAAACTTGAAAGAAAATACCAAACAGCTCCCAGAACATACTAACTACGCGGACGTACAAACCTATTACGACATGTTAGAGAACATAATTACGACCAGCTTGAAAATAAAACAGGAAACCAATGAGAGAAAGGGTTTAGGAATACTATGTGAATCAACATTAAAATTAATAAGAAGACGTACAGAATTGCTCTCAACCAAAAACAAAAGTAAAGATACAAAGCAAGAGCTAAAAAACCTTTTCAAAACAACAAAAAAGGCCATAAAGGAGGATTACAATAACCACAGGCAAAGAATAATAGAGAAAAACTTAAATTACTACAGAAGCTCCAAGCGGGCCAACAAAGAACTAAACACACATAAAGACTGGATTCAGAAACTTAAAAAAGAAAACTATGAAACGAAAACAAGAAAGGACATTATAGAACATGCAACTGAATTCTACAAGGAGTTATATAAGAAACCACCAGAAGACACTTGCGATAAAGAACTAATAATTTCTGATAAAAATGAGCAAGAAGAAATAGAACCTATAAACAACGAAGAAATATTAAGGCATATAAAAAAGTTAAAACCTGATAAAAGTCCTGGGCCAGATAACTTAAGCAACGAAGCCATAAAAATAGGAGCCCCAGTACTAATACCATACTTAGCAAAAGTATTCAACATGGCACTCGAAACAGGAAAAGCTCCTAAGCAATGGTGTGACTCTGACATTATACTTCTTTACAAAAAAGGTAATCCAGTAGACATCGGAAACTACAGACCAATAAGTTTACTGTCGAGCATTTATAAACTTTTTTCCTCTATATTACTGAGTCGGATAACATCAAGAATAGACAATAACCAACCAAGAGAACAAGCCGGTTTCCGCCAAGGATTCTCCACTACTGATCATATACACACATTAGACCAAATACTTGAGAAATATATAGAATATAATCAACCTCTTTATTTAGCCTTTATTGACTACTCAAAGGCATTTGATAGTATAACACACGCCTCGATCTGGAAAGCACTTGCCTATTGCGGAATAAATATAACATATATAAACATCATAAAGAACATCTACTCACAAAGCAAAAGTAGAGTAAGATTAGAAACTAAAGGAGAAGAGATAGTAATAGAAAAGGGAGTCAGACAGGGGGATCCCATGTCGCCGAAACTATTCATAGCTGTGTTGGAAGGAATATTTCAAGAAACTAACTGGACAAATAAAGGACTCAAAATGCAAGATCAATATCTAAGCCACCTCAGATTTGCTGACGATATCATCCTCTTCGCGGAATCAGCAACTGAGCTAGAACAAATGATACAAAATCTCGACATAAATAGTAAAAAAGTGGGGTTACACATGAACGCAAGCAAAACAAAAATCATGACGAACCATACAAAAAAGGAAATACACGTGTCTGGAAACCAGATTGAATATGTAAAGGAATATATCTACCTTGGAAAACAAATATCATTTGATAAAAGAAATAACGAAAGTGAGGTGGATAGAAGGATCAACTGCACTTGGAAGAAATTTTGGTTACAAAAGGAAGTCCTAAAAGGGGACTATCACATGAAGTTCAAAAGAATAATAATGGACACCTGTATTCTACCAAGTTTGACATATGGAAGCCAAACATGGACATATACAAATAAAATAAAAAATAAAATCTTAGCATGCCAACATTCCATGGAAAGGAGCATATTAAAACTCAGGAAAATACAGAAAACCCGAAACGAAGAGATAAGAAAAAGGACGAAACTAACAGACGTCCTCCTGCACGCTCTACGACTAAAATGGAAATGGGCAGGTCATATTTCGAGATGTAGAGATCAGAGGTGGACATTGGAGTCAACAAAGTGGTCTGGACCGGGAGGCAAGAGGAACAGGGGCAGACCACGCAAGAGATGGGCGGACGACATAATTGAAGTAGCTGGGCCAAGCTGGATGGAGTTGGCCCAAAACAGGGAAAACTGGCACGGGATGGAGGAGGCTTTTACCCAAAAGGGATCCATATGTAACTAATAATACTAAAACTAAACTATTAATTTGTAAAAACATTTGTAAAGAAAGTATGGAATAAATGAGCTTTATTATTATTATTATTATTAACTAACTGCTTTGCTGGACTCAAGGCATCAGTCCAGAATAATTAATATTATTTACCTACGACGTGAAATCTAGAAACAAAATAGCAAGAAGCAAACATTTCACTGCCTATACTTACCGCGAAAGACTTGCTCGTAGTTCTCCAATTTCATATCTGTTAGAAATTGAAGATTATTCTTGTTTAATGAGCAGTCGCCGTCGGCACCTATATCACTTAGACTTAGACCTTCGGCATCTGTGAGCGCAAGCGCAGTAGACACAGACACACGGCTCGCTTCTGCCATTATTTTGTACGTACTTTGGTCAGTGGGTCGTCTTAGGGGCGGTTTAAGTTCTAACGGCTAGCACCACAGATATACTAGCACAAAACTATACTCAAAAACAAACAAAACTGCAAGTCAAGTTCTGTCTACGGCAAGTGCAAACTCTGCAAACCAGTGTTGCCAAACCAAGATTTCAAAATCGATAAAATATTTTAAATAATAAAATATTATAAAATATGAAATCAAAAAAATATTTTAGGTACTTACCTATTAAGCGTACCTATCTAATTGCACTAATGCACAATATTTTTTCACGATCGTTGGATAAAATGTCAAGTTATTCAGTAAATCACGAAAGAGATAAAACTTACACACAATAGTTTTAATTTTATTTTCAACATGGTTAGGCTCATGCCATTTTTTACGACTAGTGCAACGCTATAGTTAGGTACTTACCTATCTGTGATCGAAGTACGCAGTAAGTAAATATATAAAGTAAATACCTACCTAAGTGCGTATACACGTAGAACGCTGCCTGCGGCTGGCTGTCAGAAATTGTCAGCGCTTATAGTTAGAGCCCTCGACACTAAACCTCGTTCGATAAGACTCCCAGATGATAATTATGTAATTCGCTTGATTCGGCGTTTTGTCAGCAATCACCCGGTTACTTTCGATTTGTACTGATTGAATACGCGTGCCACGGTCACGTACGAATAATTTTACGAAACTTGGGAGTCATAGTAACGAAGTTCCTTATCGCGCATTGTGAAAGGGGGCTAGACGGAAAAAATTCTTACGAAAAGTTGTCACGACACTTTTTGCTATAGTAGGCTATTGTCTTCTACTTCGTCTTCTTGTCGTCTACTTCGTTCCATCCGGGTGTCCCTTGACACCTCTCAAGTTTTTTTTTATTTAATAACGCCTCCAGGTTTTTTGCATTGCAGCACCGCTATTTTGTGTTCCATTAATAATGTGACTAATATTATATCTGTATATTTATCCGGGAGTCTTATCGAACTAGGTTTAAGTGTCGTGGGCTCTCTAACTATTATCGGCGCAGGCTTGCCAGCGCTGGAAACCAGCGTTCTTTGTGTATACGCGCTAAGTAAATACCGAGCGTCTCTATCCAGCCAACCCAGCATTCTTTAAAAAAAAAAGGTTTAGAATAAGCAAATTGACTGAAGGGAATGTAATCAACAGAAGTTATAATCCAATCCATGCTCAAACATAATTATTTTATGATCATAAATCTGATGTATTTTTTTGGAACCATCGGTCACAAATTGCCGTCGCATTATTGGCAACACTAATTTGGCGTCTACAGGGCTAGGTACTTAAAAGTAATCGGGTAAATCGGGATACGTATACTAATGGTGGTGGTATACTTGTACGTAGGTAACAAACTGCTCTAAATAAGTAGGTAACGTAGGTAATGAAATTACCTAATTATGTAAGACGCGATCAGCCCGGGGTTCGCCGGATTCGGGTGGAAAAATTAAAAGGCAGGGAGACACTCACCAATATCACAGTATCAAGAATGTGTACCTACCTATTCAAATACAACGAACTCCCTTCCCTACCCAAATTCAAAACCTTATTGCGCTCTCATTTGAACCGACATTTAAATACCTACCCATTATATACATTTTTATATATTTTGTTATGTTATTTTTTCTTTAACTACCTACTTACTTTGTTATTGTAAGTCTGCTATCTCTTTTTTTATTTTTTTAGTCTTTTTTATTTTTCTAGTGTAAGAAGCTTTAATGTATTAAGAATGTTGTGTACCTAGGTACACCTTTATCTGGTACGTACCTACATTAGAACCCTAACATGTTTACTCTTATTGATAAATGTTTTATGTAGGTATGTACTGTTGATGATAAATAAATAAAAGGCAGTGACTTCACATTTTCAGCTAGGTAGGTAGGTAGGTACCTAGGTACCTATTGATCACAGCGAAATCAAAATGGTTATTGGAAACAAAACTTTGATAGGTACTTATACATATTTTCAGCAATTAGGTATTAATCTGCTAGCTGCCGCCTGCGATTTCGCCCGCGTGTTAGACTTGATTCCATGTTCCTGTTATTTTTTCGGGAGTTTATGTAGGTCGCCCGGTTTCTCAAAGGACAATCAAATCAAAATTAACTTAACATCGTACGGGCGACATTCAAATTTCAAACCAAACGCATGGAAATAAAGCGCAATTTAGGACACACGGTAAGTCGTTGCTCGGACGTGGTTATGACGCGCCATTTCAATGCATGGGAATTGCGAATAGGTACTAGTTGCGCTTTATTTCCATGCATTTTGTTTAAAATTTGAACGTCACCCGTGCCAGTTTTGAAACCGGCCTATAATAGTACGCTTACTTACCTACCAACTTAAATTCTAATCCAGGTAGGTACCTACTTGCCTGCACGACTGGCGCGCGGAGGTACTACGCCGCGGCCGGGGGGAAACTCCGCTGCCGCGGCAAATTGCCGCTCAGCGGACTGACCTCCGGCGCGATCTCATGGCGACATGGAGAGAGCGACTGTCGCAACCCCGTGCAGGGCACGCCACGATAGTGGCGGTAAGTCCCTTCTTTGAGGAGTGGCTAGAGAGGCGCCACGGCGTCCTCACCTTCCGCCTGACGCAGGTCCTCACCGGACACGGATGTTTCGGGAGGTACCTGCACCGAATCGGGCGGGAGGAAACGCCCGGGTGTCTCCACTGCGAGGATCGACCGGAGGACACGGTGGAGCACACGGTGGAGGTCTGCCCTGCGTGGGCGGAGCACCGCCGTGTCCTCGTGACGGCGATCGGCGGCGGCGACCTCTCGCGTCCGGCCCTGGTTCAATCCATGGTCCGGAGCGAGACGGAATGGGAAGCCGTCACCTCCTTCTGCGAAGCAGTCATGCTAGCGAAGGAGGTGGCAGAACGAGAGAGGGAGAGATCCTCACTTCCCGGCCGCCGCGGGAGACGCACCGGGCGTCGGGGGCCACGTGGTGGCTACCGGCCACCGTAGATGCGGGCCTGTGGACGGTTGGCTATGGGCTAGCTAGCCGTCCGTCCGTCTAACGACGACAGGCCGTGTCGACGGCGCGTTCGTGTTCCACGCGCGCCTCAAAGAGATGTCAGCAAAAGCGAGGGGCCCGCAAGGGCCGAAGCCTGCCGGGGTTGCGGGACTGTTCGAAAGAGATACCGCGGCCCCGGAACATAAAGGGCGAGGAAGGAACATGGATGGGTTTTAGTCAGTAAGAGTCTGACACTCCCTCCCGCTCCGCCCAGAGTGGGAGAAGTCATTTGATGATTTCCCATCCTAAAAAAAAAAAAAAAAAATGGTAGGTGCCTACTTAAATAGAGTTACTTAGATGTTTGTTCCAATCCAAACGGTCTAGTAAAGTGATTATGTTAGGTAAGTAAGTAGTAGGTACCTACCTACAGAGGAGGCTAGCAGAAAATGAAGGAGGCCTATAGGTACCTAGTATACCTACCCAGCAGTGGCTGATACCGGGCTGAGATGATGATGATCAAGTAGGTAGGTATACCTAACCTACCTAAGTGCGTGATTGAGCCACAAACATCCAAACGACCAAACATCATAACAGTCATCGTAACTTTCGTACCTACTTATATCTAAACTACTTACTAGGTAATAGTACCTAGGATTCAACCTAGACTTATTATTGCGTACCCACCTAAGTACTTATCAATGGGATTCAGACTACCTAGTTTTTAAACCTAGTAGGTACCTACTCACACAAGGATACGTACATCAGACTATACACTGCTCGTTCTTATGTCTTAGTGGTAATCTTCATTTTTCTTTGTTTTTATGTAACTTGAGATGTAGCTGTATCCTTGTGTACCTACCTACATCCCATTCATACCAGACCTAGTGTGAATGAGAACATTTATGCCAGTTTTCATGGACCTACCTAGCTAAAAATATATAATGTACATAAGTAGGTAGGTAGTGTAACTTTACCTAAGTATCTAGCAACCTACCTTAGGAACGTATATCATTTTTGAAACCAACTACCCGACCATCATTTACTTTTGAGGTTGACTCTATCTTGGCCTAAAACAAAAACAAAGAGCTCTTTTTTTATACCATGTTTAAGGCAAATAAAGACTTATCTTATCCTAAACAAAAATTAGGCATAAGAATGTTATCAAATGTGATTTTTATCAGAATTTTCCCATAGTAGGCTCCAATCCCTATCTTATCCTGTTACTTATGTAGGTAGTGTAGTGTCACAGAATAAATATTAGTAGGTAAGTAGGTATAGGTACTTTGTGTAGGTAAGCTACTTTTTAATGATTCACATTGTCTATTTTCCGCCTTTAGTTTAGTGCCATGTTATGGTGTCAGCAGCTATCTACACTACGTAGCTATAGCTATCAACCTTATTCTACGTAGCTGTTATTGTTATTTTATGTAGATTGCTAAATTTTGTAAGTATACCAACTGTGTAACAGGCTACTTTTAATACATATCTATCAACCTTATGAAAGTAGGCGGAATACGTGTAATGGTAAACCACAGACTCCTTAATGAACGTAGCTAGTCACATGTTGTAACTATGCAGCTTAATTAAATAATGGTGTCAGCTACTTACAATACTTAGCTATCAACCTTATCGTACGTAGCTGTCATCTTTATTGTACGTAGGTCGCTTAATGTTGTAAATATACAGATACTGTGTAACAGGCTCCTTTTAATACATATCTATCAACCTTATGTAAGTAGGCGGAATACGTGTAATGGTAAACCACAGACTCCTTATTGAACGTAGCTAGTCACATGCTGTAACTATGCAGCTTAATGAAATAATGGTGTCAGCTACTTACAATACTTAGCTATCAACCTTATCGTACGTAGCTGTCATCTTTATTGTACGTAGGTCGCTTAATGTTGTAAATATACAGATACTGTGTAACAGGCTCCTTTTAATACATATCTATCAACCTTATGTAAGTAGGCGGAATACGTGTAATGGTAAACCACAGACTCCCTAATGAACGTAGCTAGTCACATGCTGTAACTATGCAGCTTAATGAAATAATGGTGTCAGCTACTTACAATACTTAGCTATCAACCTTATCGTACGTAGCTGTCATCTTTATTGTACGTAGGTCGCTTAATGTTGTAAATATATAGATACTGTGTAACAGGCTACTTTTAATACATATTTATCAACCTTATGAAAGTAGGCGGAATACGTGTAATGGTAAACCACAGACTCCTTAATGAACGTAGCTAGTCACATGCTGTAACTATGCAGCTTAATTAAATAACGGTGTCAGCTATTTACAATACTTAGCTATCAACCTTATCGTACGTAGCTGTCATCTTTATTGTACGTAGGTCGCTTAATGTTGTAAATATACAGATACTGTGTAACAGGCTCCTTTTAATACATATTTATCAACCTTATGAAAGTAGGCGGAATACGTGTAATGGTAAACCACAGACTCCTTAATGAACGTAGCTAGTCACATGCTGTAACTATGCAGCTTAATTAAATAACGGTGTCAGCTATTTACAATACTTAGCTATCAACCTTATCGTACGTAGCTGTCATCTTTATTGTACGTAGGTCGCTTAATGTTGTAAATATACAGATACTGTGTAACAGGCTACTTTTAATACATATTTATCAACCTTATGAAAGTAGGCGGAATACGTGTAATGGTAAACCACAGACTCCTTAATGAACGTAGCTAGTCACATGCTGTAACTATGCAGCTTAATTAAATAACGGTGTCAGCTATTTACAATACTTAGCTATCAACCTTATCGTACGTAGCTGTCATCTTTATTGTACGTAGGTCGCTTAATGTTGTAAATATACAGATACTGTGTAACAGGCTCCTTTTAATACATATCTATCAACCTTATGTAAGTAGGCGGAATACGTGTAATGGTAAACCACAGATTCCTTATTGAACGTAGCTAGTCACATGCTGTAACTATGCAGCTTAATGAAATAATGGTGTCAGCTACTTACAATACTTAGCTATCAACCTTATCGTACGTAGCTGTCATCTTTATTGTACGTAGGTCGCTTAATGTTGTAAATATACAGATACTGTGTAACAGGCTCCTTTTAATACATATCTATCAACCTTATGTAAGTAGGCGGAATACGTGTAATGGTAAACCACAGACTCCTTATTGAACGTAGCTAGTCACATGCTGTAACTATGCAGCTTAATGAAATAATGGTGTCAGCTACTTACAATACTTAGCTATCAACCTTATCGTACGTAGCTGTCATCTTTATTGTACGTAGGTCGCTTAATGTTGTAAATATACAGATACTGTGTAACAGGCTCCTTTTAATACATATCTATCAACCTTATGTAAGTAGGCGTGTTAACGCCTGCGTTAAGTGTGGTGTCACAGTGCAGTGTTTGTTGTGTCGCGCATTGCCGTTCAAAAAGGCTAGGCACCGAGACCTACCCTCCTCCGATTATTGTGACTATAAAACTATTTTTATTCTTCCACCTACGTTTTGTATACTTTTGTGTTAAAAATCTGTCATCATAGCGGCAACCTTTCGCTCCGCACATTTTATTGTAAAACTACTTTTTCCTAATTATATTCACCAATACCTCATTCAACGGGAGTTTCATTGAGAAATCTGAAGCCCCAACATCTGGCGACCGTGACAGGACCTGCAATTTTCACGAAAAAACAAGTTCGTGAGCACGCGACCACGCGTTGTCGGTGTAGTCATTGCACCGCAGCCGCCTATCAACCAAATCAAGAAACATACCTGGCTTTCCTGGAAGTGCATCAGCTATTGCAGCCACCGCCGGTCAGCGATCAGCATTCAGCATCGTACCGCAGCCTCGGCCAATGCAAACCTGCATTTTTTGACGGAAAACAAGTGCGTGAGCACGCGACCACGCGCTGCTGGTGTAACCATTGCGCCGCAGCCACCGTTTCAACCAATTCAAGAAGATACCTGGGTTCCCTGGAGGTGCACCAGCCATTGCAGCCACCGCCGGTCAGCGATCAGCATTCAGCATCGTACCGCAGCCTCGGCCAATGCAGCTAAGTGCCCATTTTTCCTTGTGAATTCCCTGTTACCTTCCCTTTACACCCCCTATCCTCATTAAATCTATCCAATACCTATTTTAAATAGCTTCTACGAGTGCATTGGTGTCTGCAGTCATTGTAGTGTCTTAAAATATTACATGAATACACCATACGCAGTTATTTAAAATCGTATAACTAATTAGTAAACGATTTAACCTTAAACAGGAATTCAATATAGGCCATCCTCCTATGATATTATCGTAGTTATTTTTTGTGTTTCCTCTCAGGCTTATAGCTGTTACTATAGGCATATATTTCACCAACCTCGCCGAACATTCCAGGTGGACCTCTCCGTGTAACATAACTTCAGGCTGCCTGCCGTGTCACCGTGTGACAACGGGAGCCCCACCGCTGCACGGGCCGGCCTCAGGTGACGTTAAGCGAGGAGCGTGAGCTAACCTTTAATTTATTTACATTCTCATCACTTAGTTTGTGTCTGTATATTTCCATAATCAAATCTACTACGAAACTAGTTGTTTAGTTTATTAAATTTATTTTATTTTAAGATTTGAATTCACAATGGGTAAAGATTATGGAGGTGAAACTAGCACAAACGATCCTCGTGAATTACAGGATCTTTTAGTGAAACGTAGTTCCATAAAAGGTCAAATAACTAAATTCAGAAACTTTTTATCGAACATTACCTCTAAAGAAACGCTTACTCAGATTGAGTTAGCTGAGTTAACATTAAAGCTAAATAAATTTGAGTCTATCTATAGCCGTTTTGACGACTTGCAAAATCAGATAGAAGTATTACACTCTGATAATTTATCTAATGAGATTGATGAGCGTGATACTATCGAACAACTATTTATATCCAACATAGCAATTGCTCAAAGTGTTACACAACAATATAACTCGAACCGTCATGATGAAGGTAATAACAAGGATTTAAATTCAAGTCAGATAACTACAGTTCCGTGTAATCATGATCATCAGAACATAGGTTTTAAATTACCTCAGATTGAAATTGCTAAGTTCGACGGGTCTTGCTTTCGCTGGCTTGAATTTCGTGACACATTCTTATCAATAGTACATAATAACGACCGCATCGCTCCCATTCATAAATTCCATTATCTTATTTCGTACTTGACTGGCGATGCAGCGCGCATTATTGCTAACTTGGAGGTATCCAGCACTAATTATGCGTGTGCTTGGAAATTATTACGTGACAGATATGACAATACCCGACAATTAGTAACTCATCATATAAATTCATTATTATACATGAAACCAATCACAAGCGAGTCTGATAAATCACTACGATTCTTTGTGGATCATGTTAATAAAAACTTACGTGCTTTAACTAATCTCGGTATAGGTTCTCGTGACTGGGATATTTTACTCATTCATATTATAAGCCCCAAGCTTGATAGCTGCACCAAGGCCAAGTGGGAAGAGTACCGGGGCACGTTGGATACCAATGCACCTAGTTTGGAACATTTTTTCAAGGTTCTTGTTGATCGCGCTATTGTACTTGAGTCAATAAATAGCAGCTATTCATACTCTAAACCCAAGACTCAGACAATGTCAAATTCTAATAACAAAATAAAATCTCACCAGTCTTACATTTCTAATAGTGAAGACAATAATATTTCTGATATATCATGCGGCGTTTGTAATGGCAATCATCGCCTTTATGATTGTCCCACCTTTTTGGCTAAGAGTGTAGATGACCGTATCACTGAAGTAAGTAAATTGAATCTTTGTCATAACTGCTTTAGGTCTGGCCACTCTGCCCGCAATTGTCGCATGCATCCGTGTCGCATGTGCAATATACGACACAATAGACTCTTGCATAAACAATCAAGTAACAAAAATATTTCTAGTGTTGTCACCACTTCACCCGACATTACTGACGATACAATCGTTAATTATTCTAATCAAAATAACCATCAAGTTCTTCTATCTACTGCTTATATTGAGGTAGTTAATCCTACGACCAAACAAACACTGAAGGTTCGTGCTCTTTTGGATTGCGGTAGTCAGTCATCATTTATTACTCAATCTCTTAAAACAAAACTGCTTTTAGAACCGACTACCACTTTGAAAGTTAATATAATAGGCATAGGCAACAAAACTACTACTCAAGCTACAGAAACTTGTGTAGTTCAGTTGAAATCTTTGATGAAGCATTTCACTGTCACCTCTTCTTTTCTGGTATTGCCAGTGTTGACCGGTAACATACCTCGAATACCCATTGATGTAAAATATCTTAACATTTCGAATGATTACTTTTTAGCGGACCCTCACTTCCACCAACCAGCACCTGTTGATGTTGTCATCGGTGCCGATATTTTCTGGGACATAATTGGCCGCGATCAACTTTCTCTCGGTCTTAATCTACCTGTATTGAGAAGTTCCCATTTCGGTTGGTTAATAACAGGTCCTATATATTTTAATCTACCCAAAGACAATAAGTTAAAAGAAATTGATATAGATTCCAATCATTCAGTCGTTTCTTATGTGTCATCTACTGAAAAAATACATCAAGAGTTAACAAAATTCTGGGACTTAGAAAATGTTCCCCAAACTCAACCACTTATTAGTCATAGTGAAAAGGCATGTGAAACACATTTCTTATCGCACACCTTCCGTTTAGAAACCGGTAGATTCTCAGTCAGTCTACCTTTAAAGGATACGCCTGATTGCCTAGGTGAATCTTATTCACTAGCTAAAAAACGCTTGTTAAATTTAGAAAAGCGATTTCGCAAACAACCACATGTGAAATCGCAATACGTAGAATTTATGCGTGAATATGCAGACTTAGGCCACCTTTCGGAATCTGCTGTACCTATACCTTTTACCTCTTACTTCCTCTGCCATCACGCTGTCTTCAAAGACAGTAGTGAATCTACTAAAATTAGAGTCGTATTCGACGGCTCCGCTCCTACTTCATCGGGTCAGTCTGTAAATGACATCCTCATGGTTGGGCCTAATATGCAAGACTCACTATTCTCCATATTAATAAGAGCTCGACAACACAAGTTTCTCCTCGTGGGTGACGTCGAGAAAATGTACCGCCAAGTCCGTGTGCATGAGGAGGACCGCAACCTTCAACTTATTTTGTGGAGAGAGGACGAGTCCTTGCCCATCAAAACGTTTCAGCTAGGTACTGTGACTTACGGGATGGCAAGTTCCAGCTACCTGAGCACTCGGTGTTTATGGCAGATTGGTGAAGAATCTTCTGATCCTATGGTTAAGGATATCATTCAACATGATTTCTTTGTGGACGATCTCATAACAGGTTCTGAAAGCGAGGATACCTTACGTTATATTCACAAATCGGTAACTGAAGAATTAAGGAAGGGATGCTTTAACCTTCGTAAATTTAAGACAAATTTACCATCACTGTTCGATTCAAATACTCGAACTGATGATAACTTTCTAGTAAGTGAGTCAACTAGTACTCTAGGCATGGGATGGAACCCATTAACTGATAAATTACATTTCCCTATCAAATCATTTACCTCTAATAATAATTTAACTAAAAGATCTTTTTTATCGTCTCTGTTTAAAATATTTGACCCGCTGGGACTAATAAGTCCGTGTGTAATAAAAATGAAAATGTTATTACAACAACTATGGCTGCACAATTTGACTTGGGACTCTCCAGTTCCACCAGAAGCTCAAAGAGATTGGAACGATTTTGCACAGTCTTTACCTTCCCTGTTGGCTCTAGAAGTTCCGCGTCGTGTTCTCTGCGATGAACCCGCATCTGTAGAATTACATTCATTTAGTGATTCATCCCAAAATGCATACGGAGCTTGCATTTACTTACGTTCAGTTAATGCTGCGAACGAGGTCACAGTCAAGCTACTTTGTTCCAAATCCAAAGTAGCTCCGATTAAAGGTGCAACTATCCCTCGTCTAGAATTGTGCGCAGCCCTACTGGCAGCAAGGTTATGCAAGGCTGTCAAGGAGTCACTGCGATATGAAGTTCAGCACCAAGTACATTGGTGCGATTCGTCAACAGTGCTAGCCTGGCTCCACACCAGTTTTATAAATTTGAAAACATTTGTAGCTAACAGGATTGCAGAGATCTGTGAGCTAACCGATGCCTCTTCCTGGCGCTATGTGCCCACATCTTTTAATCCTGCTGACCTCATATCAAGAGGAGTCAGTCCAAATAAGCTTTGCGGTACCCAGCTGTGGTGGTCAGGCCCTTCATTCCTCATTGAGCCTGAATGTAATTGGCCTGTCTTAAAACCTAATAAAATTAAAACTAATGACTTACCAGAGACGAAACCTAATTGTACTGCCACTCATGTTGTTTCTCAAAATGAACTCATAATTAATTTTAAAGATTTTTCTAGCCTAACTAAAATCAAACGGACTTTCGCTTACGTGCTAAGATTTATTAATAATTTAAAACCGAATAAAGCCAAAGTTCTCGGCAATCTGACTGTTGACGAATTAAATAATTCATTTTATCATTTGTGTCGTCTCGCACAGCAAGAATCATTTCTCTGTGAATATAATTTGCTATGTAGCAATAAGGCTTTAAGTTCTAAATCAAATATTTTATCGTTGTCTCCATTTTTAAGTGACGACAAGATTATACGAGTTGGTGGTCGACTAGGCTCATCTGATTATAACTATTATAAAAAACACCCTGTTCTCCTGCATGGTTCGCATCATTTTACCAAATTGATTTTCGAGTACGAACATAAACGCGGATTACATGCTGGACCACAATTGTTGTTGGCCGTTGTTAGGGAATACGTTTGGCCGATTAACGGCAGAAATTTAGCTAGGCGCATTTTCCGTAACTGCCCCAGGTGCAGACGCTTGCAGGGTAAGACTATTGCGCCAATAATGGGACATTTGCCCTCACAACGTGTCACGCCAAACTTTCCTTTTCGATCAGTGGGCATTGACTTCGCTGGCCCATTCCTGATTGTAAATAGAAAAGGACGTGGTGCTTCGTTGGTCAAGTGCTATCTTTGTTTTTTTATATGCCTTCGATATAAAATCTCTCACCTCGAAGCCGTAAGCGATCTATCAAAGGACGCTTTTATCATGACATTCCGAAGGTTTGTGTCACGAAGAGGCAGGCCAGCGGAAGTATTCTGTGACAATGGACGTAACTTTGTCGCGGGAGCTAAAGAACTCAACGATTTTTTTAAGACTTACCAAAATGACATATCTGATTTTGCATGTTCGGAGGGCATACAGTTTCATTTTTCACCAGCTTACGCTCCTCATTTTGGCGGTATTTTTGAGGCCGGTATCCGTTCGGCAAAATATCATGTTAGACGAGTAATGGGTAATTCCCACTTGAGTTATGAAGAACTTCAAACTCTTTTCGCTCAGGTAGAAGCTGTTTTAAATAGTAGACCTCTCTGTCCCTTATCTGCCTCTCCTGACGATTTCCATTGTCTTACTCCTGGGCACTTTCTCATTGGTCGGGCACTCACCGCTCTGCCTGAACCAGCTGTCGAAGATTGCCACTTAACCAACTTGCAGCGCTATGCCAGGCTGCAGCAAATATACCAACACTTTTGGCAACGCTGGCAACGCGAATACATTGCTGAGCTGCAACAGCGCCGTAAATGGAAGACCAACGCCGCCTCAGTCAAAATCGGAGACATGGTCTTATTGCAAGAAGATGGCGTCCCACCCCTATGTTGGAGACTTGGACGCATTGCAAGACTCTTCCCAGGACATGATGGAGTCTCACGTGTGGCCGACATCAACACCAATAGAGGAATCATACGGCGTCCTCTGGTTCGCCTCTGTCCCTTACCAACCGAAGAGGAACTGAAGGGTTGAAACTTCGGGAGTTTCAACGGGGGGAGTATGTTAACGCCTGCGTTAAGTGTGGTGTCACAGTGCAGTGTTTGTTGTGTCGCGCATTGCCGTTCAAAAAGGCTAGGCACCGAGACCTACCCTCCTCCGATTATTGTGACTATAAAACTATTTTTATTCTTCCACCTACGTTTTGTATACTTTTGTGTTAAAAATCTGTCATCATAGCGGCAACCTTTCGCTCCGCACATTTTATTGTAAAACTACTTTTTCCTAATTATATTCACCAATACCTCATTCAACGGGAGTTTCATTGAGAAATCTGAAGCCCCAACAAGGCGGAATACGTGTAATGGTAAACCACAGACTCCTTATTGAACGTAGCTAGTCACATGCTGTAACTATGCAGCTTAATGAAATAATGGTGTCAGCTACTTACAATACTTAGCTATCAACCTTATCGTACGTAGCTGTCATCTTTATTGTACGTAGGTCGCTTAATGTTGTAAATATACAGATACTGTGTAACAGGCTCCTTTTAATACATATCTATCGACCTTATGTAAGTAGGCGGAATACGTGTAAAGGTAAACCACAGATTCCTTAATGAACGTAGCTAGTGACATGCTGTAACTATGCAGCATACTTAAATAATGGTGTCAGCTACTTACAATACGTAGCTATCAACCTTATCGTACGTATCGTACGTATTTGTCATCTTTATTGTACGTAGGTTGCTTAATGTTGTAAGTATATAGATACTGTGTAACAGGCTACTTTTAATACATATGAATCAACCTTATGTAAGTAGGCGGAATACGTATAACGGTAAACCACCGACTCCTTTTTTCGATTCGGCCCATCTTTAATAAGTATACTGATAAAAATGTGACCGGCTACGTATAATACGTATTTATCAATCTTAGGTTAGTAGGCGCAATACGTACAGGGAAGGATTCAGTAGCCAGATGCGTTAATATGTACCGCATATTGATATAATGCAGTCGGTTACTTATTCTAAGTAGCTAGCCACCTTATGCACTAAGTAGATAGATTAAGTATATAACATTTTGTACATATTGCAGCTACTTAAAATACGTAACTATCAACTGCTCATTGGTAATAAAGATGAAATACGTATGTAACAACATTATAAGTACATTTCTGCAATGCCATTATGGGAACATGGACCGGCTTACAAACACGTTTATAAGATTCTCCATTAATAGATAAACGGAACAATCATTACTTATGCTACAATCGTACTAAGTAGTAAATTGCTTATACATTACAAAATCGGGTCATGTACGTAGCATTTTTTTCTCAGTGCGGTAATTAACAAAAGAGTTAGTTCTTGGAATGGCCAAAGAAACCTATACTATCAATGTCTTTTTGAATTATTGTCATCTTAAAGGTCGTCGTCATCGTACTTATAAGTGAATCGATCGGCAACGTCATTTAATCACGGCAAAGATTTGAAAACTCACATGTCGAAAATTAAAATTTCAAAAGTTTGCTACGTGCGAAGCGGCGCCTAAAGGAATATGAATAAAATTGTATGTCATCTTGACCGCCGTGCATTGGACTATAGCTCGTGTAAGCACCAGCCTAACAATTCCATTAAGTTTCGAAAAAACTTACTTTTAGTGTTTTCTCCCATACAAAAAAAACTTAATTTTTTTTTTCACGCGTAGTGTGACTTGTACCATCCAAACGTTAATAATTATGATGTAAAGGGAGGTATACCAGACCCATTACATTTTTTTTTTAAATTCTTCACTTTAAGTTTCTATGAGTATGGAGCTCGATTTCCAGACCACTGTGCGTCGCTTTCGGCCAAAATGGGTCGAAGTTTTGGCCAAAGCCGAAGGTTTCTAGCAAGTATCGAAGTTGAAAGAACTGGAGGAGGAGGAAGAGTTCACGCGCAGACACTAAAAACATGTGGAAGGCGCGAGTTGCTTGAAACAAGTTGCGTCAACTGAGGTCGTGACCGGGTCGTACGCCTGGCCGTATACTGTAGACGTTCTAAATCTTATCACTGTGGTCTCTTTGCTGTGGGGAGAGACGGTATTACAAGGTCTGTGAACTTTACGACGTTTGATTTTCACGGTCTGACCAATGTTCTTCAACGTGACTTATTTAAAAAAAGTAGATTTTTACCATAGGCAGTTTATATTGATGTCTGTTTGTAGAATTTCCATTTTTCATTTCTTTTGTACTCAATTCTAAATTTCAAAAACATTAAAACACTGACGTAGAGGACGTGGCCATAAGTGAATAAAATTAATTGTTCCGGGATCAAAAGTTATCAATTGAAGATTATCAAATGTAATGACAAAAATGTATTTTTATTGCAACGAATTTAACGCAATAGTTTCTTCAACGAAGAATTACAATATTTAACTACTTTTCCATTCCCATTATAATTATCATTACCAAACATTTTCTACACACTAAAATATCTATAATTTTCCTAGCTAAGTGTTCCATAGTTGCCTCACAGCCTCAGCTCGATTTGTTGCTCAATTTGGCAAGCAAAACATCGTGCAGTCATCTAGAATACATAAACATGTAGGACTAAAAGTCTGCCTTAAAAGTTTACTCAATTTGCGCTATCTAGAGCTTTTATGTCAGTTTTCATTTTGAAGCAGAAGTTTTTAATCAATTTTGAATTCGAAACTTCTGACGTCTAGGTATACTTAAGTAATTAATCTTGTTCATATCATTTATAAATTTGATTCAATTAAAGACTGGACTATAAATATATTCTGACAGGTTGAGTTACTGCTCCACAATATATCTTTTAATTTTACCCCACACTACGAATTTCTTCTGTATCGATACTCGTGAGAATCGTGAATGCGTTCTATCTATCATGGGGTTTAGGTTTCCGCACTTAGTCCCTAGAGTGGACCATTCTGCATGAATTCGTGAGTGCGTTTGCAAACATACTCCATAAGTACGCAAATAGCCGGAACACCTTTTTTTTTTTGGATGGGAAATCATCAAATTTTAATGACTTCTCCCACTCTGGGCGGAGCGGGAGGGAGTGACAGACTTTTACTGACTAAAACCCATCCATGTTCCTTCCTCGCCCTTCATGTTCCGGGGCCGCGGTATCTCTTTCGAATAGGCCCGCAACCCCGGCAGGCTTCGGCCCTTGCGGGCCCCTCTCTTATGCTGACATCTCTTTGAGGCGCGCGTGGAACACGAACGCGCCGCCGACACGGCCTGTCGTCTTTAGACGGACGGACGGCTAGCTAGCCCATAGCCAACCGTCCACAGGCCCGCGTCTACGGTGGCCGGTAGCAACCACGTAGCCCCCGACGCCCGGTGCGTCTCCCGCGGCGGCCGGGAAGAGAGGATCTCTCCCTCTCTCGTTCCGCCACCTCCTTCGCTAGCATGACTGCTTCGCAGAAGGAGGTGACGGCTTCCCGTTCCGTCTCGCTCCGGACCATGGATTGAACCAGGGCCGGACGCGAGAGGTCGCCGCCGCCGATCGCCGCTACGAGGACACAGCGGTGCTCCGCCCCACCTGGAACGACAATCTATAAGCCTTACAAATATTTGTTCCGTGGGGGAATCGAACCCGTGACACGCAGCGCAGCAGTCAATCGCTCAGCCACCTTGCCGTCCTAGTAGAGTCTATGGGTAAATGGTGGAGGTTCCAGTTACAAAAAATAATTTTCAGTTTCATCTCAACCGCATTTTTTTAATTACGTCATAATTATGTATTGAAGAACTACTGCTTAAATACACTTCCATGGAAGCACAAATAAAATAATGGCGGAAACTTTACGACCATATCCGTATAACAAACATCATATTATTATGAAAAGAGCAAATAGTAAAATTGTAACCAAACTGTCAGTTATTGTGTCATACGACAGACGACACATACACGACTTTGTCCAAGATCAAGTAAATATTGATCCATTCCATTATTAGTAACACGGATGAAGGAAAAGTACACGTAGTAAAACTTAAAGAATGGGAATATTGTTTGTTTCGACTATCATTTTCTTGGGTTTTGTGGAAATCATTTAGGATTCTTTTTACTGAGGTATGGCCAATTGACAATTCTACACAAATAATTATTCTAACAGATTTTTAGTACTGAATGGCCTAGGTATGAACCTAAGTATATTTTTTTATAATTAATCAGACTGAACAACTTTTTTTCTATGTTCTGCAATAAAATAAAAGTACTTCAGCAAACTTTCCGTGATTTACCTTATTTACATACCAAATGCCATAACAAAACAATAGTTATAGGTAACAACAACAAACAACTCAATCAAAACAGTTTACCCATAATAACAAATATAATAGTTTTCAATCTTGTCAGCGGACGAGCATTTCCCTCGGGTTTTCCAATCAGTATCAATTTGTAACTCTGCGAGAGGCAGAATGGACGATACGTTAGTCTTGGCTGAGCGAGCGTGAGGAAAACTCGCCGTTCCCGCCAACGCGCGTCTTCCCGCGCTTTCCGTAATAAATAAACCGCGTTGTAAAATTATTTATTTTGTTTTTTGCTCCTGTAATTTGGAAGCTCGTTTCGTTTGATTGCTACGTGCTGTTGTTTAGAATTTTAGTGTTTGTGATCCAGGGGTTTTTTTACTAATATAGAGTGAGTATTGATTTTTGTTTTATAGATTGGTTGTGTGTTTTTAGGTGTAAGCAAAAAAAAATCGTAAGTAGTTATAAAACAGCTTTATCTGAATCTTACAGATTTGTTTTTTTAATAAATATTTGTATTTGTATTTGTTTTTTTCCCATCTCTACTCTGCTAACTTTTTTATTTATAAATCTAATGTGTACCTGTGCGACAGGCAAGTTTATTAATTAACAGCTATTTTCGATGACCCAACAAGCTCCACCGAACCATTTAATTTCCTAATTGGTGATTTGGTACGTACCTACAGCAAACTTTGTAGCTAGACCAAATGTCCGAAATACTTACTTATCGGGAATTTGCTCAAAATTCTCCACCTGAGCACCCAGCGCAGCAGTCTAAATTCCGGAGTTCCGGATGTTTGTGGTCAGCTCATATAAATCAATGAGATTTCGTGTTTCCGAAATACGGACGTACGTTTACCTACGAAATGTCTATACAGGGTGATTGTGTCTGGAGCTGGACCCGCCTTAATAAATTCGCAAATAGAGGAGGTTATTTGCTAACTGTTGGACCTTACTTCCGACTTCTTAGTCAGTTAGGTCTTTCTTAGTCGTGTTTCTTCAGTCATGTCAAGATTTTTTTGTTTTTTTTTACCTTAGTAGAGGGAAGTTCCGAGATAAAATCAACAATGTATATGGCTACCAACAAATAATAAAAAACTTAGTTTTGAAAAATATCAATACAGTTTATAAATTGATATATCTCCCAAACTATAAAACTTTGGCGAGGGGAAGTATTGTTCAATAATTAGTAAATGACCCCCTCTATATTCGGATTGCTATGGCGGGTCCAGACACAGTACACACAATCATCCTGTACTTATATTAGATGAATGAGCGGGACCAGCTATCGCTTCATTGTCCTACTAAGTTTGACTGTGTGATGTTAACTAGTCTAAAAACAAGACTAACTAGGTAATAATAATCTGTGTTTTTATTAGCATTAAAAGGCGCTGATTTAACTGGTGTTCAGCCTTTTGACATGCTATATTGTGTAGAAACTGAGAATAGTCAAAGATTTTATTTATCTGATTTTGATCGGTTTTTTCAGCCATAGACAACACTTCATTTTACTTCGAGCAGAAATCAATGATATAAAAATTAATCTTACACTAATATTAAAAAGAGATTTTTTTTTTTGTGTGTGTTTATGTTTGTAATGACAAAACTCAAAAACTACTGTGCCGATTTCAAAAATTCTTTCACCATTGGAAAGCTACATTCACCTTGAGTAACATAGGCTACATTTTATCCCCGTACTCCCACGGGAACGGGAACTACGCGGGTAACACCGAGTGACGTCCGCTAGTTGTTTATAAAACGTTTTACTGTGACCAGAAAATCATTGGTCTATAAATTAATTATTTATAGTTTATAAAACGATTTTCTTCGAGCAGAAATTCGTTGAAAATAAAAAAAAAATTGTAAATAGTTTAGGTATTAAATATTTTGCTTCGAGCCAAAAATCATTGGTCAATAAAATTGTTTGTATAGTGTTTAAAGATTTGATTTATTGTTAGTTTGTAACGATTCAACTCAAGAACTACTCAACCGATTTTAAAACTACCGAGTAGCATACTTAGGCTATAAATATATACAACATGTCCCAAAATTCAACGATAAGCCAGCACCGGAGGATAGACCTGCCCATGACTACTCGGGGAAAAAAAGAAAAAAAATATATATCTCTTTTTTTTTGAAGTTATAAAAAAAAAGAAGAAATTCTTAAAAAAGTGAGACCTTTTATGATATTTTTCACTACCATGACCACACTTTTTTAAATATTTCTGTTATTTTTTTTTATAGGCAACCTGAATAGCACTGCTATCTACCACAATTCTTAAAAAATCCAGAATACCTCTAGTTTTTTCACGTAAATTAATGAAACTTAATTTATTCCCTAAATTTTTTGAAGATTTTTACTTTTAATCAACTTTAACTCATCGTGGTGTAAAAAAAAAGTATGAACACTACTATGGCAAGTTTTTTTATAAATTGACGCAACTAATCAAGATTCCAAAATGGTATAATACTCTAGGCAAACAAGTTTAAAAAAAAAATGTTCCTATTATTTCTAAACAGGGGCCAAATGACGGTCAGGTAATAAAAAGTATTAGTTCTTGGAAAATGTTTAATATTTAAATAAATGGTCAAACAATTTCTCATGTAATTTATTAACATTATAACCAATGTTCAAATTGTTTGCCACCAGCAATAATACATGCACGACATCGCCTTAAAAATGACCGTTTTATTTGTCTTGCATATCTTCTGCGATTAATATGATCCGCAGCCTGACTGATATTTCGACGAAGCTCGTCCAATGACGCAATGGGTTTTGAGTAGACCCTGTCTTTAAGACAACCCCAATAGAAGAAGTCCAGGGGGTTCAAATCGGGTGAACGAGGTGGCCATAAGATGGGACCAAGTCGCCCGATCCAACGCCCTGGATACTCTTGATTTAAATATTCTCGCACAGGGCGGGCATAGTGTGCTGGGCAACCATCATTTTGGAGCCACATGTTTTGGAGATCATTTAAGGGCACGTCGTCTAGCAATTCTTGCAAGTCATTTTGTAAAAAGTTTAAATAACTATTGCCATCTAAGTTTCCTTGTAACTCAAAGGGCCCAATTACTTTTCCATTTAATAAGTCCATAAGTTAACCTTGAATTGATATTGGGATCTGTCTTGTCTCATCAAGTGCGGATTTTCATTGCTCCAACTATGTAGGTTGTGTAGATTTAAATATCCATCTTTCTTGCATGTTGTTTCATCCGACCATAGAATTTTGTCCAGGAATTGGGGATCTTCCCTGTGCCTTTGCAGCATCACACGGCAAAATGTGACTCTTAATGGATAGTCCCGCGGTAACAACGTCTGCACACGCCTTTAATGATATGGGTGAAGCTTGTGACGTTGTAAAATTCGATGTGCAGAACTTTTCGGGATTCCTGTAGCTTCTTCTATGGCGCGTACCGAAGTAGTCGAATCATTTTCTATCTCATTGAGAACTTCTTCATCACGATCCGAACTAGGTCTTCCAGCGTTTCTCCTACTGGATGGCATACGACCCTCCGAAAACGCTTGATGCACATTAATAAACACTCGATAATCAGGATATCTTTGAGCATTTGGGTACCTTTCTCGATACAGTCTGCTAGCAGCGTTAGCATTGCATCGGGTTTCTCCATAGATGAGGTGCATATTTGCGTATTCCTGTGGTGTGTATGGTTGCGGCATGTTGATCGTTAAACAGTCCAAAATGCGCCAGAACTCCAAATCACAAAACTCACAATCGTAGTCACAAAACACACAATCGTAGTCCAAGATAATGCCAGGTCAGTTCAGTTTGCAGATCGATTCCAGTCCAAAAAGCCAAGCCAAAAGTCGTTAGTACGTACGAGAGCCACGTCAGTTGAATACGGAACGGTGCGCAGTAAACAAAGGAGCAGAGCGTACTGAACTGACTTGCTCTGAGAATAATAACAGCTTCTCTACCTGCCCTGTTGTTGTCTCTTTTTAACGTAAATATCTCTGTCTATCTATCTCTCTCTAACTTCTAAGGTATGTATGCCCCATTCAAATTCCTAGAAATTGTAACAAGAACCCACTACCTGCCCTGTTGTTGTCTCTTTTTAACGTAAATATCTCTATCTATCTATCTCTCTCTAACTTCTAAGGTATGTATGCCCCACTCAAATTCCTAGAAATTGTAACAAGAACCCATTTTGGGCACGCAGTGAAAGTGATTACTGTCAACTATAATTTAAGGAATTTGGTTCTTGTTTTGAACTAGTATGGATATTATTTTTTTGTGGTTGATTTTCCTAGAGTATTATACCATTTTGGAATCTTGATTAGTTGCGTCAATTTATAAAAAAACTTGCCATAGTAGTGTTCATACTTTTTTTTTACACCACGATGAGTTAAAGTTGATTAAAAGTAAAAATCTTCAAAAAATTTAGGGAATAAATTAAGTTTCATTAATTTACGTGAAAAAACTAGAGGTATTCTGGATTTTTTAAGAATTGTGGTAGATAGCAGTGCTATTCAGGTTGCCTATAAAAAAAAATAACAGAAATATTTAAAAAAGTGTGGTCATGGTAGTGAAAAATATCATAAAAGGTCTCACTTTTTTAAGAATTTCTTCTTTTTTTTTATAACTTCAAAAAAAAGAGATATATATTTTTTTTCTTTTTTTCCCCGAGTAGTCATGGGCAGGTCTATCCTCCGGTGCTGGCTTATCGTTGAATTTGTTGTATATATATATCAATATCATGCAAATTGGCCGAGCTGAAGTGCTAGTACTTAGGTCCATTTTCACCGAAAAGATAACCGTCTGATTATAGGAAACAGCTGTTTGTTCTCCTACAAAATTGTGTTTTAAACGGCTGTTTTTAGATAATCAGACCGTCATCTTTTTGGTGAACATGGACCTTAGTTTATAAAACCACGATTTAGTTCGAGCAGAAAATTATTGATCTCATTTATTGTTTGTCAAGTGTAAGTAGTGAGTTTTCATAGATTCATAAATACAATATTCGCTTACTGATAAAGAGGTACTTACTGAGTAGAGGCGCAGTTGAAGTGTGAAAGTCGGCATTTCCCGGTTTGCTACACAGGTTACAATTTAGCTTTCTCCTCTAAACCCAATTGCACCACAAATCGTTAAATTAGTACATTTACACACCACCTATGCTAAAAGTAGTTTGTTTTTATATTTGGCATTCTATTATTATTATTGATTAGTCACAGAAAATTAGATGACTTGTTAAGTATTAATCTTTTTAACACAATTTAATTTTTATTTTTATCAAAACATTACCAACTAATTACAACGTTATTAACTACCTAATTTGATTTTCGTTTTTCTTTTTTATTTGACCATTTGTTATATTGTATTATTAATTATTTTAAATTGAATAGGTATGGTTTATTATCGTTTTAAATTTGTTATTTTTATTATCTTTGGCATCTTTTTTTCCGACTGGAATTGTTTTATTTTACAAAATTTGTACATAATGTATTTTGTTCTGAAATAAATGACTTATATATAACTAGTTATGAACCGGTCTGTGGAGGCCACATAATTTTTCATGTTCATCGCTAATTAAAAGAAAAATCTGCTATTCAAATTAAATGTACACATTTTTGTTGAAGTTTCAAGTTAGAAGTGTCAGTTTTGTAGGAAACTGCTGTTTTCTTAGAGTTCCGTGCATCAAAAGGTAGAAAAAGGAACCCTTAAAAGATCACTTTCTTGTCCGTCTGTCTCTACCGATTTTCTCAGGAACGGGTGGACCTAGCAAGTACTATAACAATACCAGATACTGAGGTCTATAGTCTCTATTAGGTGTATAAAAATCAAGGTCCTGAGTCAACACGATAAAAAAAAGATATGGGCAAATTTAGATTATCAGAAAAACTTGTAAACGCCAAAATTTACCTTTATTTTCAATCGTGGTTTTAATGATTCAATAGACAATTTAATACACAAACAATGTTTGGTAAACAATTGATAGGTATAAAGATGTATTTACGCACTGGGAACATTCATTAATGATGTACGAGGCTTATCACTCGACTGATAACGTAAAGGTCTTTGTCCATCTATCGGACGCGACGTTGTATGATCTATTGCAGTTTTTTTGCAATATACATAGATAGCTATTGCAAAAAATGTGAGAAATTATGCAGGGTTACAAAAGAAGGATTATTTTTCTCATCTACTTTTTGTAGGAACTAAATGCACGTTATCTTCAATGTAAGTATCCTTCAGAGGGTAACATTCCTCCGGCGCGATCTCATGGCGACATCGAGAGAGCGACTGTCGCAACCCCGTGCAGGGCACGCCACGATAGTGGCGGTAAGTCCCCTCTTTGAGGAGTGGCTAGAGAGGCGCCACGGCGTCCTCACCTTCCGCCTGACGCAGGTCCTCACCGGACACGGATGTTTCGGGAGGTACCTGCACCGAATCGGGCGGGAGGAAACGCCCGGGTGCCTCCACTGCGAGGATCGACCGGAGGACACGGTGGAGCACACGGTGGAAGTCTGCCCTGCGTTGGCGGAGCACCGCCGTGTCCTCGTAGCGGCGATCGGCGGCGGCGACCTCTCGCGTCCGGCCCTGGTTCAATCCATGGTCCGGAGCGAGATGGAATGGGAAGCCGTCACCTCCTTCTGCGAAGCAGTCATGCTAGCGAAGTAGGTGGCGGAACGAGAGAGGGAGATATCCTCTCTTCCCGGCCGCCGCGGGAGACGCACCGGGCGTCGTCGGGGGCCACGTGGTGGCTACCGGCCACCGTAGACGCGGGCCTGTGGACGGTTGGCTATGGGCTAGCTAGCCGTCCGTCCGTCTAACGACGACAGGCCGTGTCGACGGCGCGTTCGTGTTCCACGCGCGCCTCAAAGAGTTGTCAGCATAGAGAGAAGGGCCCGCAAGGACCGCAGCCCCGGAACGTAAAGGGCGAGGAAGGAACATGGATGGGTTTTAGTCAGTAAAAGTCTGACACTCCCTCCCGCTCCGCCCAGAGTGGGAGAAGTCATTTGATGATTTCCCATCCTAAAAAAAAAAAAAAGAGGGTAACATTAATTACTGGACTTTAATTTAAATCTGTATCCGTCTCAGAACAATTTGGTGTTCTTAGAATTTTGTTCAATAGCTGTATTGCTTTATTTATTTTTCATCATCAACCTATTAATGTTGCTGGAAAACGGGCCTTTGAGAGGGAATAGGCTATCATCCACCACGCGGGCCCAGTGCGGATTGGTAGATGTCACATAACTTCGAAGTTTTGGTTCTTGGACATGCCGGTTTCCTCACCGTGTTTTCCTTCACCGTTTCGAGTGCAGTGGAAATGAAATAAATGACGTGAAATAATGCGCCTGTTGGGTTCGTACCCACGACTTACTGTTCGTAAGTCGGGGCCGCAACCATTGGGCCACTGCTGCTCTTATTTTTCATGAACATTTAATTAGTTTATAATTTTAATACACTGCAATATTTAAATGATTACCTGTACCTGCATAGTCATTGTAAGTAACAATAACATTTATTGTTAGTTAGTGGCTACCTGGCTACGTCTTGGAATCAATACTAATATGTTTATTCAAATATTAGGAATAAAAAGTATAAAATAAAATAAATATGTATTTACGTTAATGTTTAAGTATTTAAAATACAACACATTCAACAATTACGAATAAGGTACCTACCTATATCCGTAAACAAAAAATAAATGTAAAATTGGCCTAAATACACAACTTAACTTGATTTACCTAGCCCCAGCCTTTTTACTAGGTAGTTAGAGATACATGCTGTTTAAGAAATAAAGCTAAAATTATGTAAATTCACTAAAAACTTATTGAAACAAGCGTCAATTAAAACTACATTGCGAGGGGTGCCGTGGGTATTCAAAAGCCTTTGATTACCGTAGTATCTACACAAATATTGTCAATTTCAACTTTTGTCATAAATTGGACAGTTGTGTGACAAAGTTGAGTTCTATCCGTTGATTCCAGCGAGCATTGTGTTATTTTTTTTTACCTTTGGTATATAATATATGAACGAATCATTTTGCAGGATTTTCGATCAAATGCAGTAGATCCAAGCCAATTAAGGTCCATGTTCATCGAGACGATAACACTCTGATTATCTAAAAACAGCTGTCAATGTGACATGTTCCAATACAAAAATGTGTTTTAAACATCTGTTTTTAGATAATCGTCCGTCATGTTTTTGGTGAACATGGACCTTAGTAGATCACATTTGACACTTCATCAAAGTACATTTGCCTTGGACGACGACTGGCATAAATTATTATTTTTATACTATAGCAGTTAGAACTGCACAATTGCTTAACTTACTTTACCTTTACTTTGAAAAGACTGATGTCAAATGTGATCTATTAAATTGGCCCAACTCGAATGCGTAGTTATGGCTGATTATGAAAAGTTGCTTAGAATAAAAATATGTTGATTTTTTTTATTTTAATTCCGTATTAACATTTTAATAATTAATAATACTTACATAGTTATTTAGAGGTGACATTTAAAGTGAATTTTACCTAAATATAATAAACTTGAATATTATCATGACATCATCAGCCATGTGAATCTATACTAATATTATAAAAAGGAAATATTTGTTTTTTTTTGTTTATAAAGGTCTGTATCTATTCCGAAGATGGTCATTATTTAAAAAAGCATTCCTAACTGATAAAGTTTACCTCGTGGCTAAATCTTCGGTCGTGGTTAGTTCAGGGATGGGTGACCACCCATAACTTACCAAGTTTCGTTCGTGCCGTGAAAGCACGTTAAGCCGTCAGTCCCGGCTATCAATCATTAGTAAGTAACTCTTTGACAGTTGTTACAGGTAGGTAGTTAAATTAGTTTGCGGGACTGTTCGAAAGAGATACCGCGGCCCCGGAACGTAAAGGGCGAGGAAGGAACATGGATGGGTTTTAGTCAGTAAGAGTCTGACACTCCCTCCCGCTCCGCCCAGAGTGGGAGAAGTCATTTGATGATTACCCATCCTAAAAAAAAAAAAAAAGGTAGTTAAATTAGTGACGTAAAAGTCTGACAACCAGTCTTACCAAGGTATTACTTACAAAGTTCCAACTGGGATGTGAGTTATGGAGGTCAGATAGGCAGTCGCTCCATGTAAATTCCTGGAATTCAGCTGCATCCGGTCGGACTGGAAGCCGACCCCAACATAGTTGGGAAAGGCTAGGCGGATGATGAACTCATGATACACTGATCGAAACCACGCTAATGCCCATAAATTGTTTTAAGGTCCTGAAGAATACTGACATAAAGAAAAACTAACGAATATGGTTAGATTTAATTCCTTGCCCAGTAAAATACAAAAATGCGTTTGTGTAAATAACTTACTTATAAGTAACAGTTATCAGAATATTTTTATTAGTCATTAGTCATTAGTCATTTATTCTTAACAAAATACATTTGTGTCGAATACAGAGTAGCACAATAATAATAATCAATAAAATTTCCAATCAATAATATAGATAAAAAGTCAAGAATAAAATAAAATACATATCAACAACATAATTAAAATAAAAAAAAAACAAAACCACAATTAGCCTAGTCAGAAAATAAAACAAACATTCAACTTTATCAAGGAACTCAAGAACAAAACAAGTTACACTGTGGCATTATTTTTGTCACTAAAAAACTCTTCTATACTATAGTAGCACTTCGTTAATAGGAATGAGTTTAATTTGAATTTAAATATTCTTGGACTATTAATCATTTTTAGTTCTAATGGCAATTTATTGAAAATTCTCACAGACTGCACTTTAGAGCTATGTTTGACAACATTTAATTTTGGCTGCAAATAATTAGGCAAATCTTTCCTGCGCGTTTTCACCCTAGTTTCCCTTTCTTCCTTTGTCTCGTATTTGTCTAGGTTTTTTATAAAACTACTAAGTAGAACCAAAATATAAAGACAAGGTACAGGTAGAATTTTTAATTTCACAAAATGGTCTCTACAAGATTCAGTCTGGTCTATGCGAAGTATAGTTCTAAGGGCTCTTTTTTGCATAACAAAGGCTGCATCCATATTGTATTTATAACCGTTCCCCCATAGTTTAATACTGTACCTCAGCTTGGACTCAACTAAGGCAAAACAAACATTTCGTAATTGAGCAATCGTTAGTTCGTCCCTTAGACTTCTCAAGGCATAGCATGCACTGCTGAGAGAATTTGTGATTGCTTCCAGTTCTTGTTTCCAGCTTAAGAGCGCATCAATTTGTGTCCCTAAAAATCTTAAGTTTTGTACAATTTCGACTTTATTTCCCAATGAAGCTATTTTAATACTATCATTATTCCTCACGGTTGATTTGAATAGCATACATTTAGTTTTCTCCACATTGATTTTTAAATTGTTAGTGGAATGTGTTCAAATGTTCAAAAGCAGACAGTGCATAATTCACTTTATTTTCTAAGTCCCCTACAGAGATATCGTTCATAACGGCACTTGTGTCATCAGCAAAAATAACCATTTTGATGTCTGGTACTATCTTATACATATAGTTTGCTAAGTCATTAAGAAATATTATAAAAAATATTGGACCCAAGACTGAGCCCTGTGGAACCCCCTTTTGTACTCTAACAAGCTTAGATTTGTTAATTTTTTCATGTCCGCTTTCAACTGACTTAATTTCAACGTACTGTGATCTGTTCTGTAAATTAGAACTGAAAAGCTTAAGGACCTTATCTCTTATCCCGTAATGTTCTAGTTTGTCTAGAAGGATTTTATGTTCAAACGTATCGAAGGCAGAGCTAAGATCTAGGAATAGTCCTGCCACTTTTCCTTTATTATTCAGATTGCTAACCACATCATCCACCAGTGAGTCTATTGCATCAATGGTTCCTATGCTTCTTTGATACCCGAACTGTTGATAGCTAATGATATTGTGTTTAACCAAATGTTTGACAAGCCTATCTTTCATTACCTTTTCAAATATTTTAGAGAATACTGGTAATAGTGAAATGGGTCTATAGTTTTTCGCATCTAATTTAGAGCCTTTCTTGAATATGGGCAAAACACGAGCAATTTTTGTTTAAAAAGTCAGCTATTGGCTCAGCTAATATGTCAATGTTATCCTTGATGATACTTATGGGTATTTCGTCATGACCGTATGAATTTTTATTGCACATGTTATTAACCACTTTGAATATTTCTCCCGGGGTTACTTGATCAAACAACATGTTATCATCTACTCTAGCCATATTGTCGGTTAAGTATTTTTTAGCTAAGCTATGATCAGAAGACTTTAACGTAATTTTGTTGTTTATTAGGTAAGTAGAGAAATATTCCAATTTATATAATACAGTCTCGGTCAATAGGTCAAATATGGAGACATACTACTTAGGTACATACCTACTCCTCGTAATGTTCGAATAACTTCGGTGACGTGAGCAATGGTAACAATATACAATTAAAATTATACGAAAACTTATTATGGAATCTGGTACCTAGTACCTACCTCCTAGCGCATGTAACTTATTTTAGTATGCCAAAAGCATTTTACCTGTATTATGTGACGCGTGACGTTTTTGTATTTACTTTATAACTATCGTATTATTCGAATTTTTGTATACTGTGTGTTATAATTGCTTTACCACCCTTTTTTTTCTCTTTCGGATGGGAAATCATCAAATGACTCCTCCCGCTCTGGGCGGAGAGGGATGGATTGTCAGACTTTTACTGATCCATCCATGTTCCTTCCTCGCCCTTTATGTTCCAGGGCCACGGTATCTCTTTCGAACAGTCCCGCAGCCTCGGCACTCGGCAGGGTTCGGCCTTTGCGGACCCCTTCCTTTGCTTTACCACCCTGTGTTACTTGTGCTTCATAGAAAGGTCTATTCTTCTGAAAGCTAGATAAATAAATAAAGGATGGAATTCCCACCGCGACGCACAATCGCTTACCTGCGTGGTATGCATCACTAGTCACTACATCATTCTGACTAATCTGAGCCCCCATATATAAATTTTTCATCAGTAATAAATAATGGTCCTCTCTTAGAAAGGAGCTTTTTCCTACAAAAGTGCAATCCTCCCAATACATCAAAGTGTACGGAACAACTGTATTTTTTTTTATTTGCCGGGTCCCTTCTTTTCTGTATCAGTGACGTCAAGATCCTATTTACAGCGTATTTTTTTTTATAAATAGTTTGTCATCTGAGATTTCCTTGAAATGCAATGGACGTGGGTGTCCCGTGTTTATGAACGACAGTCGTATAGATTAGTATATGTATGTATATACAGTGGAGTGAGAGTGACAGTTAGCCTGTCCATCTATCAACAGAAACAATGCATCATCTATTTCTATTTTTTCACATTCCCGAAATACGTAGGATGGTAATACGTAAACTGTAGTATCAACAAGGGTATTGTGATAGCTAATATGTCACGTCATTGCAAAAATCTATAAGTACTAATATTATCAAAATCAAAGCATTTATTTCAAGTAGGCCACACAGGCACTTTTGAATTGTCGAAACAAAGATGAGAATTAAATGTAGCTACAGTCTCAGTAACAAGACAAAAACTGTGAAAGTATTATAAAGCTGAAGAGTTTGTGTTTGTTTGAACGCCCTAATCTCAGGAAATACTGGATCGAATTGAAAAAAATATTTTTGTGTTGGATATTATAGTCCATTTATCGAGGAAGGCTTTAGGCTATAAATATAACATCACGCTACGACCATTAGGACCGGAGCATGAATGAAAAATGTTGTAAAAACGGGTATTTTTTTTCCTTTTAGTTTTTCTCTTTTAGATGCGACGCAGACGAAGTTGCGTGGGTCAGCTAGTGAAAAATATAGAGCGTAAGTGACTCGCAATCTGCCATTTTAATGCCATGCCATTCATTCATTACATGGCTTAGTAAGACCAGCGGCGTTTCATTTCGTTTATCCTTAAAAAAATATTGAGTGGTCCATAAATGTAAGTTGTATGTAACAATTTATAGTAACCAATTTATACCGATGTAGACTAGTAGACAATTCATTCCTAAAATCCTTACTGATTGGCCACAGAAGGCAAAACACCGGGAGCGCTGGGAAGGAATGAGGGAGGCCTTCGCCCAGCAGTGGGACAGAAAAGGCTAATTAAATAAGAAAATTAATTGATTAAAATAAACGTATGTATTTTAAATACCGTGTTGTAACCTGATGAGCCATTCAGGAAATTGATAGGGGCTAACTACAGTAGTTACTGGCTGGGCAGTTGCCCAGTAGTGCCCAGAGTACCCTAGATGAACATTTAAGTACCCACCGCCACAGTGGCGTCTATTTAAATTCACGCCATCTCCATTATTACTTATCTAAGGCTTTTTAATCTTTCCTGACCCACTTAACTGTTGAGGGCAGCTTTAAAAGCTCATTAGCAACTGGTGCCAAGTAGCATGAAGCAGTTTTGAATGATTTTCTTGCACTCTTATCAGTGTTTCTGGGATTACGTTCAGACCGAACCATGATTATTCTACATTTGAAGTTGATAACGATGTGATTTTGAATTTTGGTTCAATGCAGCATAGAGGATACTTTATGATCCTATAATGATTCCGTTTTTTCCTTTTATGGTACGAAACCCTAAATAAGTCAAACAATTTTAACTCTGACGTTTCCCCCTAATATCGTATTAAACCCAGTATTAACTGGGTTGTGGAGGTCAGATAGGCAGTCGCTCCATGTAAAATACTAGTATTCAGCTGCATCCGGTTAGACTGGAAGCCGACCCCAACATAGTTGGGAAAATGCTAGGCAGGTGATGATGGTACGTAACTCTAAATAAGTCAAACAATTTTAACTCTGACGTTTGACTATTAAATTTAGTAATGCAACTTATAAAAACTACTACAATTTGCACAACATAACGACTAATTTCAATTGAACGATGCCAGTAATTGAAGCTCCTCTTTCTATGCTGAACGTGCTCTGCAACATAGTTCGCAGAAATGCTTTGTTTCACCCGCTTGCCAAAGGCACAACAAAGGTTTCGGGTGCGTTTGCCCGAAAATGTAGAGCCCCTTTTGTACATGTCAGTCGTTCAGTCAGTAGGAGTGCAACATAGTTCGGATTTTGAGAACAGATTTTCGCGTACAGTAAAATAAGCTTAAGTATCCAATAACTACAACTTCGCCCCTGACTTTGTCATCGAAAATTGTGATAGCTCGGCTAATTTGCATGATATCAATATATAGTTTATAACCCTTGTTACTCGGTAAAATTGTAACTTTATAATGGTAAAGATATTTTTAAAATCGGTTTAGTAGTTCTTGAGATACATCGTAACAAACACACAAACAAAAAATCTAATCTTTCCTCTTTGTAAGTTTAGAAGTTTAGATTTATTGCAATCAAACCAATACAAACGATGTAAGAAAGCAACAATATATCGAAGGCATCCACCAACTCGTTCCAGGTGTGTGGTGGATCACCTACAACCCGCTACCTCTTGCAGAGAAGGGGATAATTTTATTATGCTCAAGATTAATGATCCAGGGTAACCTGCAAAATTCATGACTGAACTCATTCAATCGAATTTCATGAAGTCGGAGGGTTGTATTGATGATTTTGATGATTATCATTCTGTAATTACGTAACTAAGTAACTCTTACAGCCGTGAATCATATTTTAATCATAATACAATCTAGCACTGGCCTGCAAATTACAAAAAACGTAGGAAAATTTGAATTTTGCTCACTACTCTGGAGCATCCACCTCAAACACTTCAGTAGTCCGTCAGCACCTCTGCCCAACACTTCTGAGATTACAAGCGTTAAGTCATGTTGTGTTGTCATTTGAAACGTATTTTTGTGAGAACGGTCATTCGTAGTATTAATAACATCAACGATTTCTGCTTTGTGATTTTCCAACTTTTGCGGTTTGTTTAATCGATTTCATAAAATATTTAGATTGTGCCTGGGAAGTTTATACTTGTTTTGTAATACTTAAATATACTCTCAATTTCAGTTGTTTAATTTAAAACAATTGAAATGGAGAATGGAGAGTATAATGTCTGTTTTTCAAAGCTAATTGTTTTATGAGATAAGATTCAACTTGAAAGTTTATCAATAATGGCATGAAATAATTTCCTTATGCATTACACGTCATCTTTTCAACTACGCAAAAAACGCAATAAATGTTGTTGAACTGGAAAAAGGCATAACTCGCCATTATGTCGTGTGGATAAACAAATCCACAGTTTCGAGTGAAACTACAATTATGCTCGATATTTCGCCACCTTTCATGATCCCTAAACCGGATACAAGTCACCTCAAGTAGAGGTGTCCATTTTCCGATTTTCTCGAATACTTTCAAGGCAGCGAAGTGAAGCTTTCTGCATAAAATATGAAGTGAATTAATGTAACTGCCACCAAGCTCCTTGCAAGGCTGTACTTGGAACTTCGGAGTGGCATTGTAAAATGCTGCAAGTGGTTTATTGTTACTAAGATCGAGGTTATAGGTTTCTTCTTCGTTAGAATTGAATTTCGAATATCGGACCGAATTAAGGTCTACTATAATCAGGGACTTAAATATACGAGTACCTTCATAAAGGTTACAGAATTATAAGTGTTACATGTTGAATTAGTAACAGAATCAAATATGTAACACTTATAAATGTGTTTTCAATGTGTTAACCCAGTAACCGTAACATATACAGTAACAGATATAAAAGGTCTAACAGTGTAAATAAGTGTTTAACAGGTAAACTCAGCGTTGCCAAATTTACAATGTACTTATTTATGGTTAATAAGCATTAGATAGCCGAAATCTAGTCTGTTGTAAAACTGATTATTTCAGTTACACTTATTAACACATAAAAGGTTACAGTTTGATTCGGTAACATTATTGTATCTGTTACATCTTAAAGTGTTTTTCTGTTTAAACTGTTTTAAAAACAGTGTTAAAATACATTATTACGGTTACAGTTGGAGTCCCTGACTATAATAGCATAAGCATAGCATATAATGAGGCTATAATATTCCCACTACTGGGACACAGCACAGGCCTCCTCTCTATGAGAGGGAATGGGCTATAATCCACTACGTGGGCCCGGTGCGGGATGGTAGATGTCACGTCATGTCTACGAATTTTTGGTTCTAGGACAGTTTTCTCACGATGTTTTCGTTCACCGTTTTTGAGAGCAGTAGTGATGAAATAAATTGCACAAAGAAATGCGCCTGCCTGAGTTGAATGGAACTCGGAGCCGCCACCATTGGACCACTGCTGCTCTACTATGATACTCGTAGAACTCAAGTAAATTAAAACAAAGGAATGCTAATCGTGCAAACGAACTGGCCTCGTCCTCATCCGCATGAAAATCCATTTATGAACGCTTTATAAAACATGGGCTGCCTTTCTTCTTTCCTGACCTTGTTACTAAGAAGGGCATTTCCTTCGTCGCGTCGCTCATTGAGTTCGACATTTTGTGGGACTCGAGGAAAGGCAGGAGAGAGGCTCTGTTACAATCAACTACAACGATTATTCTGTAGAATATCTTCGCGGTCTTCACGTCTGTAATTTCAGGTTTACCCATTAGTACACCCATATTTCACCAGTTATGTTTGTCTATTGCCATCAACCGGACAAAAATCCAGAATTCCAGACCCCGTGGCTGCCACTGAGAAATTCCTGATTGAAAGTCCCAGTAACACTTTGTCCGACTTGGGAATTGAACCCAGGAGCTCATAAGCAGTCGCGCTTAATAAAACTTGGATCGTCATCATCATCGTGTATTATAAATAATATATTTTGTTACCGTAAAATTGTAAAACCCGTTAGACTGTAATCTAACTAGCGAGATTGTAAACTCGCGAAAGATTCTCGAATTGTGAAATGCATACGACGGAAGTATCTCTGCCTCCATAATCGGGACTTGAAGCGTCCCGACACGCGCTGCGCGACGTAAGGTTAGTTAGGTTCGACAGAAATAGGAGCCCTGCTGGGTTTTACAATTTTACAGTGACATATTCAAAACCAATGGTGCCTAAAAAATCGACGCATAATAAAAATGTAGTAAATGTTGTATGACGTGTAATGGCAAATAATTATGAGGTGGAATATTTCGCACCTAGGGTGTATACTATTACGTCACTATAGCGTCTCAGAGTTTATTTGACCACTAAATTAACTCTCGTACGTATTTGTGAATGTGTCCTTGCTCTTTGAAGGTCTATTTGAGAATTATTCAGCTTAATTTATTAAATAAATGATGATTATGAAGAGAAGACCGCTAATCGGCAACCGTAAGGCGGGATGCCATAAAAATATTAAAAAAAAAAACAGTATATCTATGTGGGATGCCCTCAAGCTCGGTCGAGCGACGATTGGCAGGGTGGCTGGTAGCAACTGTAAATGAGTTGCCGAGAATCGAGTTGAGTGCCGTGTTGAAGAGGCATTTATGTCCAGAAGTGGACTGTTATATGCTGATGATCAATATAAAGTAATCAATCACGTGCATTTTTTTCTGTCGATCGATTAATGACGAACTTCTAGTTCACCCTTAATTATCATCATCATCATCATTTCAGGCGAAAGTCGTCTACTGCTGGACATAGGCCTCCCCCAAGTGTCGCCACATTGACCGGTCCCGTGCAACTCGCATCCAGCGGATACCTGGTCACAGTTCACCCTTGCTCAGTAGTATCTAATTAGAGAGCATTCGTTTCTGGGATAATATTGACCTCAGCTACAGGTTCAATGATAACGATGAATGAAGAGTTGGATGAACCAATCCTTTTCCAATCCAAGTTGAAAACATTCAAACTCAAACTCAAACTCAAATCATTTATTTCAACTAGACCATTACGGCACTTTTGAATGTCGATAAAACGAAAAATAAAGCGAAGCTACAGTCACAGACACAAGGCATAATAACTTGAGAAAGTACTGTAGTTGCCCATTCCCTAACGTAGATCTCTATGGAGAAGAACGGGCAAGAAACTCCATGGACACTCTTTTCAATCAAAAATGTTGTTACAAAATCTTGGTTACATCTTTCATGTTGAGATTATACATATATGTGAGAACGATGTAGAAAGACGTGCACAATAAGAGCGTCCAG
Organism: Xestia ashworthii; assembly: GCA_950022955.1. Classification (NCBI taxonomy): domain Eukaryota; kingdom Metazoa; phylum Arthropoda; class Insecta; order Lepidoptera; family Noctuidae; genus Xestia; species Xestia ashworthii. The sequence continues at coordinate 2,315,919 of OX465557.1, forward strand.
AGTAAAAATAAATAAATCAACAATTAAAAATAAAGCAATTCAAATGATCCACGGCAGCTAAGAGATGACCAGTCCCGACTGACAGCGCCCGTTCACGAACATGACGCATGAATCAGCGCCATTCAATTCAACCATATTGTAGGGAACTAAATGACCCGACCCACCCGCCACCATCAGCAAGACATTTAAACGAGCATGACATTCTCTCAGCCACCAAGGCATATTCAAGTCAATGAAACATAACTAAATGCAAATGGTAGCTTTACGGTACATGGTACTCACACATGTGTTATGCAATTATACAATACTAAGAGATGGAATCTATACAATGCAAGAATATTTTTACAATCTTCTGCAGCTACCACAATAATTGTCCAATAAGTTTGCATCTAAGGTTGCGGAGCAGGACCAGCATTTAGCCAAGCATTTTTATCCTCAATGTAATCCCCCAGCTTATAATATGCTTGCCTACATAGTGTGCGTTTTACACAAGATTTAAATTTCGTCTCATTCAGTTGTAGAATGTGGGGAGGTATTTTATTGTAACATTTTAAACAGTACCCCATGAAAGATGAATCTACTTTAGCAAGCCTGAAACCTGGCTGAACTAGTTGGTCCCTATTTCTAGTATTATAGTGGTGCCTGTCACCTCTTTTACTGAATAAATGCATATTTTTCCTAACTTACATGATGTTTTCATAGATGTATTGACAAGGTACTGTCATGATATTAATTTCCTTAAACAGTTCTCTTAGAGAATCGCGTCTACGTAATTCATATATGGCTCTGATGGCTCTTTTCTGCAGAATAAAAATAGACTCGATGTCTGCAGCACGTCCCCATAGTAAAATACCGTATGACATAATACTATGAAAATAACTAAAATAGACTATCCTCGCCGTATCAACATCAGTAAATTGACGGATTTTTCTAACAGCATACGCTGCTGAGCTCAGCCGGCCTGCAAGAGATGTTAAATGAGGACCCCATTGTAGCCTGTGGTCAAGCGTAATTCCCAAGAAAACCGTTTTATTGACAAATTCAAGTTTCTCTTGATTCAATACTATGTCACAATCACTACTTTTGACATTTGGTAAAGCAAATCTTATGCACTTAGTTTTTTTCCCATTTAGTACTAAATTATTAGCGGTAAACCAATTATGAACCTGCAGTAGGGCGCTATTTACGTCGTCAAGATTTGTGGCACGTCTGTTTATCCTAAATATTAAAGAAGTATCATCAGCAAACAACACCATTTGCGGATGGTTGTTAAATAAATGGGGTAGGTCATTAATGTATACTAAAAAGAGGAAGGGACCCAATATCGAACCTTGTGGTACACCCATTTTTACTTTTAAACCCATCGAATTTACACCCTTTACTTGTACATGCTGCTGTCTATCATTCAGATATGATTTTACTAAACTGAGCGCAAGTTTACCTAAACCGTAATGCTCAAGCTTCAAAATCAGGGTTTCGTGATTTACGCAATCAAATGCCTTCGAGAGGTCACAGAAGATTCCTATGGCATCTTGTGCCTCTTCCCACGCAGTAAAAATATGTTTTAATAAAGTGACACCGGCGTCAGTCGTACAACGTCCTTTGGTGAAACCATACTGCTGTTCGTGTAAGATTTTATTGGTGTTAAAATGGTTAAGCATTTGATCGAGCATTATCTTTTCAAACACCTTGCTGAAAACCGGCAACACGGATACGGGCCTATAATTGTTGGTGTCTTTACTGTCCCCGGATTTAAAAAGCGGTATTACCTTACTGAATTTCATTAGATCCGGGAAGACCCCTTGATCCACGCACAAATTAAATATTGAGGCTAAATACGGCGCTACAGTCTCAACAATTGAGGTACAAGCTTTGATAGACATACCCCATAGATCTTCGGTTAATTTGATCTTGATTTGCTTAAAAGCTTTTATGATTGTCATGGGGTTTACATGCTGAAATTTAAATTCATTTGAGCAGGCTGAAACGTTCGCCTTCAATAAATCCATAGAGAGCAAGGGAGAGGAATTTCATTCTTAAAGTTTCACTCTCGATAAGAAAGATCCACACTTATTTTCCATTAGGTTTAAGCCATCTTTTATACCAGCCTTTGTGCTTATTCCAGGTTTTCCTAATTATAGGTAGGTACGTTTCTTTACTGTCTACCCAATTATGCAGGTACTCATGATCAAAGTTAATTCTTCTTCTAAAGAGATCCTATATCCCGGGGCGCCTTTCTAAAGGGTATTTATCCACTTAAATACACCTCGTTATAGTTTTTAATATAACACGCTCCACAGAGCGCCTCAAATTATGCTAGATAGTTATTATATTCCCCTATTTTCATGCAATTTTCATTCTTACAACGATGACTATAAGTGTGGCTATCGTGTACGGAAAACATAACAGTCGATTTACTGTTTCTTGGTGCAGTTATTTTGCTTATAGCATGTTGTGTGTTTCCATTTCATCAGCCAAGCCTAGCTTTCGTTGAGCTAGTTAGTAGAAAGTTATATTTTACGTTTTTAGGTCGAATAGTGTCGCTATTAGACTAGAAATAATAATTAATTATCCTAATAAGTTCTATTGGTGAATGAACAGTAACATCTAACAACCGAAATAAAGTAATTCTGGAAGGTAAATGCAGACAATATCAATCACGTTTAGATACCTAGGCACATCCAGCCAGTCGTTTTTGTTTTAGTTACAAATCAATTGATACTTAACAATGATGCATCTAGAATTTAAATGTCAAGTCGCAAGGTCAGATATCAGTTTGACCAGCATAAAACAACGCACATTTAAAAATACCAGTTCTTAGTAACTACTAGCTTAAACTTAAAATGTTACTTACGGGATACCTTCCGTGATTTTATTTATAGTATTAAGCTTCCGATATTAGACGCTGTTACAAGCGCCATGATCGCGGGTTGACTGGAGAATGCGGGTGGACAGAAAATATAGGTAGCACCAGGCAGATCTTTCTACCCTCTTTCTTTGTCTTTTGCTACGCGCATTACTGGAGCTCAACACTTAAGGTGAAAGCGTCAGGGTGGCCCGCGAAATTCAAATTTTCTTACGTTTCCGCAATTTGCAGGCCAAACAAAAATAAACATCGGTGGCGGCTGTGAAGACTTACTATGTAGTTACAGAATTATGTTAAGAAGAGTCGAGGAACGACTTTGACCGTGAAAAATTCGTTCCTCGACTCTTATGAACTTGGAGGGTTGTATTGATGATTTTGATGATTATAATTGTGTAACTACATACGTCTTACAGCCGCGACCGACATGTTTATCAACATACAACTTAGCACTGCCCTGCAAATTGGAAAAACGTAAGAAAATATGAATTTCGCGGTCACGGCAAAATACACTCACAGTATCACCAGGTTTTTTAGAGTCCTTATTATGTTGTCGGCTGCTACTTGGATATCCCGTAAGTGACATTTTAAGTTTAGTTGTGAACTGTGATAGCTTAAAAGTTAAAACACTACTAGCTTAGCTTGTGGCTGCGGCTCCGCCCGCGTGAAGTTCGATAATTGTCCCATGGGATCTTACTTTATATATGTCACCGTAAAATTGTCAAATACGTTATATTACAATATAACGTGTATCTCTCTAGCGATATTGTAAAGTCTCGAATTATTGGCAACTGAACATACGGAAGTATCTCTTGCCACCATAAACGGGACTTGGGGCACCCCCCCGTTAGGTTAGTTAGGTTCCTTTAAACCCTGCACTCGGAAATAGGGGCCCCGCGAAGCGGGGCTCCGTCGACTACGCTTTTTAGGGGAATATGAAGTGTTTTAAGGTTAGGTTATATTAATCGATATTTCTCAGGAATGGTACAGTATCTTTTCATGAGAGTGGTACCACTGGGCAAGGGGGACCCCTCCTTCACTCCACACCTCGTGAGTTGACTACCATCGCATGCATTTCACGAAAAATAATGCGTTTTATTGTAAGCAGTATGTTCATTTGACAATAATTCGAGACTTTACAATATCGCTAGAGATATTACAATATAACGTATTTGACAATTTTACGGTGACATATATACTAAAAGCTTCCTCGAGAACCACTATCCATTGGTGAAAACAGCATGAAAATTGGTTCAGTATTTTTTGAGTTAATCGCGAACAGACATACAGACAGGCGCGGTAAACATAGTCTAACTGCATGTGATAAGATCAGGATTAATTTGCTTTATGATGATTTGGTCAATTAGACACGTTAGCTCTATGTATGAGTATGGCTGTGCATAGGACACTAAAATCTGTGAACAACAAATGAGCAAGTACCTATCGATTGTAATAATAAGTGAAGACACTTAAATTTCTGATCACACATAAACAATAATATTATCAAGCTGGTAAACTTTTCCATCATTAAAATAAAATAAATAAATAAATATCGCTGGACATTAACACACAGCGCCATCTAGTGCCACACTAAGCATGGCTTGTGTTGTGGACACAAGATAGTTGATATACTACATATATACTTTTTTGTTTGTAAATACATACTTATTTTACATATAAACATCCATGACTCGGAAACAAATGTCCATGCTCATCACACAAACATTTGCTCACACCGGGATTCGAACCCAGGACCCTAAGAACGTAAGGCAGCCTCATACCACTACGCCATTTGGGTCGATAAAATAGAATTATCCAATATAAGGTATAAGGTACCTCTAGGTTCTCTAGAAGCCTAAAGTAGACACTACGTAGAGTGCCTTGTTCCCGAACCGGCACGAATCGCTTCTTAGGTGCCTCCGAGCACCTCTGGTACCTCAGGACCTACCATCCTTCTCAAAGTTATCAACTCATCACCATTAACTACTGATCACATTAAACCAATCAATTCCTCCAATGATCTGTCTTTCCAATGTTAATTAAACCATCAACCGAGAGCAGCGGTGGCCCAGTGGTGGCGGCCCCGACTTACGAACAGTAGGTCGTGGGTTCGAACCCAGACAGGCGCATTACTTTGGGTAATTTATTTCACCACCCTGCTCTCAAAAACGGTGAAGGAAAACATCGTGAGGAAACCGGCATGTCCTAGTACCAAAAATGCGAAGACATGTGACATCTACCAACCCGCACTGGGCCCGCGTGGTGGATTTATAGCCCATACGCAAAATACGCGCTTTGACGTGGAGTTGCGGACGCCAGCCCATTGAACAATACAATACAATGAACCATCAACCATGGCAAAAAGCCATAGCTAATCCTCTCGGAAAAGTCTCGTTAAATTTGATTTTTGCTTTATCCGGCAGTCCGGCTTAATAACTTTTACAAATTCCACGGGACAGTTTGAAATTGCGAATAATCTTGTTTTAAAACAAAAGGTACACGTGATCCTGATACCTCGTTGGTATATCCAGGTAGTCTCCATATCTAAATGTTCCCCGGCGTCGGTGCCGATAAGCCTTTTGCCCGTCACTGACCTAAAACATTTGGGATGACCTTTAGCTGATGGGCGCAGATAATTCGCTGGCACCGTGCCAGCTTTCGGGAGCAGCTTAACGGTACCTAAGTCCATTGTTTGTTTGTTTATTTCGTTTGCATTCGTTAATATTTATGTGGGCTACAAAACAAGTTGTGGCCCACGAAATTGATCAAAATATTTCATTCAGAACTCACAAGACCTTTGATGTTTTTTCATCTGTCACAAAAACTACATTGGACTGTCCAAACAAACAAATACCTTACCTAAAATATGAAAGGTCAATTTAGCAATCCATTTGTCCACGAGAAAACATACAACCCGACCTTTTCTGTGCAAGCTTCTAAATCAAACCTTGGAAAAATGAAATTCGGTGGAAAAACTCAAGAAGGCCCGAAACACGGAATAGAGGCGACCCTTTGACACTGTTAATACACTTCGGGTTTCATTTTTCATCAGGGAACTTGAAAGGCGAACGCCCTGAAAGTAAACATGGACGTCTGCTTCACGGAAGGTTGACGACATCGTATCGATCACACTTGTTGCCTTACTAGACCTGAGGTTGAGAGGAACTGGAACGCCTAGATAAATGGTGGCAATTGAAAACTTGGAACTGCAAAATTGTAATGCGTTTAAATATGAACTGCTTCACGTATTTCCTGATTAGAACGAACAATGATTTAGGAAACTGAATCTTGGGTAAAATTTACACCAGCTTGAATCCAAACCGGCTATTGAAAGAAAACTCCATCAGATTCACTTCCTATCTACATATTTATAGTATGGTAATTAATGAATGTATTGTGCACTCAATGAACTTGAACTTACGTAAATCTGGTAATATTGTCGAACAATAGCAAGTAAACATAATTATATACTTAATGAATAAAATATTTTTGTTTCAAAGTAGGTAAGTAGGTCTGCAAGTATTCACTTTCCAGTAGCAATGGATTTCCGTTTCATACCGCTATCCGGTTCTAGTCCTCCTCCTTCACTTCACATTTTATACATACTCTTCTAGTATAATACTTTTGTCGCTTTTCATACAAGATAGAATCCATTGTAAGCCTTCGCCAATCTTTCTATTAGGAGCAGCATCTTGCGAAGTACTGGACTCTCGGTTCCGAACAAAAGGCTCCTTTGGTGCAGGCGTGTTACAAATGTGTTCAATTGTCGAACTTCCCGTAAATTGTTGTACCCATTCGTTATCGTCTAGCACACTAGCTAGGACGCTTGGACCTGAATGGAAATGATAAACTTGTTTTGTTTTTCTTTCTAAGATTTTTCTCTAGATCGTAGTCATTTTCTTTGCATTTGGGTTGGGTTCCGAACTTCCGACCGTTTAGCAAATTATTTGGGACCCTTCGTTTTGTTCTTGTGCAAGTCTAATGGTGCCATTGATAAGGAAATCGCCTTTATCGAACTACCCGTACAAAACGACAATACTCGCTTGTTTCTAAGTCAAGATTAGATCAGCGATCCCCAAGGCATTAGAGTTACTGCCGTAAACTATTCAATCTAGGGTAATATCGCCATTGTGGGCTAGTATCACGTACGTTACTCAGACTGACGTCGCTGCCAACCTTGGATTTACAATTCAATGATTAGCATTTAGGGTTGCGTAAAGACCACCTTTATTAGACCTTCTATCTTTTTTAACAACATGTTGGAAATTTCCTCTACTGGAACATATAAAGGCCCGTTTTATGCATAAGGGAGTGGGCTGTAGTCCACCTCGGATCGGATTAGATGATTAGACGATTACGCGCTAGCAGATTGGTAGATGTTACATATCTTTTCCTATGTTTTTTTTAGGATATTCCTGTTTGCTCACGATGTTCTCCGTCACCGTTTTAAGAGCAGTTGCTATGAACTTAATAAAAAATTGCCTGAGTTTAACCCCCCGTGAGCCGCAGTGTTAACATTGTGCCACCACAGTTCTCAGCGATTTTCTTAATTAGATGTTACTCTGTTGTAGACATAGAAACACAAGGAACATTGCGAGTCATCCTTCAGTTGTGCTCTTAGCTTTTTTGCTATGTAGGACTGACATTTGGACTCTTAAGTCCAGATGTCAGTCCTACATAACAAAAACCCTTAGGTTTTCTTGATTAAATGTTATTAGTGGCTGACACATAATGAATGCGGAGGTAAATTGCTGTAATGCTCGCCCACTAGCGCGACGTCTTCAGTCTCTTTGAATGGCAGCTGGTGATGTAAAGACAACGTAAGGAAGTATTAGTTTGTTCAAAAAATAGAAAAAATAGGGTTAGGCTTTTTTATCTTTGATGGACTTAGGCAAAATAAATACCAAACAACAATGAACGCTAATTAGTCAATGAATGATTATTATGAGAATACAATATTTCTTCTCACATGCTGAAACAGTAACAGTAGGTACAGTTATTTATGATACACTCAGAAGAAACAAGCAAGTGATTGCATTGTTTATGCGATCCAATCATTCCATTGGAATAAACGGTCAGTTTATAAAATAACGGGCCTTGTTATACTAACAATAGGCAATTGATAGTAATAGCAACTAAACAAGGTAAACAACAACTCGTGGCATATAGCAGTTCGTAATAGCATCTATCAGTTTTTTTGAGGCTTACCGGGGCGAGTTGACGGCAACCTAGCACTCTTGCACCCTGGGGTAGGTAGTTCAAATTGACCTTCTGTGTGCTCAGTATAATCAGCCTATAGCGCTCCCACTGCTGGGACACAGACCTCCTCTCCATGAGACGTCCATGAACCACCACGAGGGTATAGTGCGGGACTGCGAGTAGGGCATTAGAGTCACGTCTTCGATCTTTTCGGTGTGAGGTTCCTCACGATGATTTCCTACACCGCTACTATTTCTGGTTACTGTTTATTCGTCTTACCTAATCTAAACAGTACCTGACCATAAATACGAATCATACGGGGTGTAAGGGACATCGAAGTCGAAGCACCAAACATCGGAATATTTTCTTAGGCAATTAAAAAAAAACTACTTTTCCAAATAGGTACTTTGTGGGAAACAGCAGTTCTTTTTTAAATTGCTGTTGAAAAATTTCTATGGATTTCGGAATGAAAATATATACCTACTTATGTGTAAACTGTAGTTACATATTTTTCTAGTTCCTAGAACGGTGCAGTGGGTGCTCACAACACTGACTAAGTCCTGGACTAGACTAAACAGAAATCCTCTGTTTCCTCCATGATAGATGTGCATTTCGCTCGTGTGTCATTGGCACAATAGGCTCTGGGGCATTGCCTCCCCACCACACCATCACGAAATCCTGCTCACGACCTCAGGCGACCCGGCTTGCATCAATAGACCACAATTATTTTTACAATTCTGCCAAATTGGCAGAATTTAATGGTATATGGTACAAAATTATGTGGTATTGAATAATTACCTAAATATTTCCAACTCTCCGCTGCTGTCTTCCTGAAATATACAGGGTGTCATTATAGTTCGTAAGAGTCGATTAACGAATTTTTCACGCTTAAAGTCCTTCTTCGACTCTTATGAACTTTGAGGGTTGTATTGGTGATTTTGATGGCCATAATTCTGTAACTTAATACGTGTTACAGTCGCTACCGATATGTTTATCAACATAAAACTTAGCACTGCCCTGGAAATTGTAAAAAACGTAACTTTAACAACCTTAAGTGAAAAACCAAAGACAGAATCCGGGTACCTAAGGTCCGCTCTTCAATGCGGTTGGTTTGAACACACCTTTTCCTCTTCGCATGCTCGATTTCTTTCATCGTAGCAACACGCTTGTCGCTAGGTCGTCTATCTTGTGGCCCAGCTCCACAGCGGGTCCGAGTATTGTATGGTGTTAGTACTCATAAGGCCAGTTGCACCGTATACGTGCAGCATTGTTCGCGGGTTCAAATTGATTGCATGAAGCATATTAATGCATTAATTAATTGTATTGCCGTCTATTTGGTTTGCGTTATCTGATGTGGAGTTAAGATAGTTTTAAGAACTGTATTTTGAAGGGAAAATCTTCTGAAACTCCTCAGAAACGGGAGTTTCCTTAAAACCTTTTGTGAGTGAAATTCTCAGTTATATTCCGGTGGTTGTGATATTTTTATTCTCACTGCTTTAATACCCGTCTTTTTGAACTTGCAAGATTTCTAGGTCTCCGTTACTGAAACCGCTTGATGTTACAATTCTGGTGGAATTTATTTATTCTTTACGTCTCTTTTATAACTAAAATAAATCCCTCTGCATCAAAAAGCCTTTAAGCAAATGCTCAGGGAATAGCATTATAATCAAAATAACACTTTAACAAAATATATTATGATCATGAGAGTTTTGTTAGTCGAACTGAAACTTGATACCGTTTCCATAGACGATAATTTAGCAAACACGCGAAACGCAGTAGACGTGTCTAAACTATTCAGAGTAAACTACGTTATTCATTGGGTTTTCGTGACTCCTTTCAATGAAGTAAAGTGTGGATTTTACTGTAACCGTTGATTCTGGCCAGAAATAGTCTTAAAGTTCTATAGCTAGACAGTAATTTCAACAAAAAATGTAAATAGTGATTGGGCTAGGCTGTGAAGTTGTGGAGGTCAGACAGGCAGTGGCTCTATTTGCAAAATACCAGTATTTCAACCTGTTGTAAATGTAAACTATTTTATACCTATTAAACCTCTCTGATAAGTTAAAGAAGAAAATACTGGTTTAAAATAGATGTTATAATTCTATCTTTTTGTAATGTCACACTTTCAAATAAATTTTCACAACTATAAGTCGTATTTTTCCTAGAAATTACAACACGTTATCAGCACGAAAAGCGCTCATAGGAAATACAGTGAATCTTATTACAAATAGTGTGTAAATGGCTATTTTGTGTTGTTGAATATTTTCGAAGATTTTATTTTGAGATGTCCAGTGGTGATTCTGTTGCGATCAGATGGTCTTCATCATCAATACCCTCGCTCCTCCTATCTAATAGAGATGGGTACCCTTCGTGGAAGTTCAAAATGAGGAACTACTTAATTCATGAAGATTTGTGGTGCACAATAAATGGGTACGATGAAGGAGATGCCACCTCTGAACAGGTAAGATCCCGAAATGATAAGAGAGCACTAGCAAAAATATGCTTAACAGTAGATGGCTCTGCAATAACGCATGTTAGGAGTGCAAAGTCTGCTCTAGAAGCCTGGAAGGCATTGCAAGATGCTTATGAAGATAAAGGCATGGGCAGAAGGTTGGCATTAGAGAGAAAGCTATATAGGCTCTCGCTGAATGAATTTCAAAATATTGAAATGTACATTAACGCTGTTTTGAGTACTGCACAAGATTTGGCTGACATCGGCAAGGTAATTGAAGATGCTTCGATTGCTGCGATCTTATTAGGAGGTCTCTCTTCTAAATACGAACCTCTAATAATGGCATTGGAAAATAGCAATGTAGAAGTAAGTACCGAGCTAATTAAAAGGAAGCTACTGAATGAAATGTCAAAGCTTGACTCCACAGAAACTGTTGCAGCTTTTCAACTGAAAAATCGATCTGACATTGATGTTCATAAAACCAAGAAGAAGAAACCTGTTGTATGTTATGAATGTAACAAATCTGGACACAAACGGCCTGAATGTCCTCTACGGAATAAGGCAAAGAAAGGCGCTAGTCCATCAGACGGAGGGACCACTTCTTTTAGTGCCATTGGTTCTTCATGTTTGGAGGTAAATAAGTGGTTTATTGATTCTGGTGCATCAAAACACATGACTCCTAGACGAGATTGGTTCAAGGACATCACACCATTAGAAGGTAGCACTGTTACTGTTGCCAATGGCGAAAAGATCGACTGTGGTGGTATTGGTGACATATCTATTAACACTGTGTGTAATGTAGTAAATAGCATCAAAGATGTAGCGTATGTACCTAAACTTACTAATAATTAGATTTCTGTCAAAAAGGTCGTAGACAAAGGTTTTGTAGTACTTTTTGATAAGAATGGTTGTAGTTTTTATAAAGATAATGATTTTTCTTTTGAAGGTGAGGCGATTCTACATGGTTCGGCTAGTGGTGGACTGTACACTCTCGATTGTACAACTAATTCCCACCAAAACGTTGCGTACGAGGTGCACTCTGACACGTTGAGCAGGTACCTGTTATGGCACAAACGGTTAGGTCACTTATGTCGCATTGGTATGAACCAGTTAAAGAATTCTCACGTAGGTATAGATTATACTGAAATAGATAAATCGAGTTGCGTTGCCTGTGTTGAAGGCAAGCAGGCGAGAAAACCTTTCAAGACGATTGCGTACAAGAAAGCTACCTCAAAGCTAGAATTGATCCACTTGGACTTATGTGGACCAATGTCTGAGACATCATTCCAAGGTAATAAGTATGTTCTCATTTTCATAGATGATTTTTCGCGGATGATCTATCCTTACTTTATTGCTTCTAAAGCACAAGTCAAGGAAAAGTTTTGTATTTTCCAAGCATTAGTGGAAAGACAAACCGGCGCTAAAATCAAGAGATTAAGAACTGACTGCGGAAAGGAGTATGTCAATAAAGAGCTTGCGGATTACTTGGCTACAAATGGAGTGACGCATGAGACTACAGTAGGGTATAGCCCTCAATCAAATGGAGTAGCAGAAAGGACCAATCGTTCCATCGTGGAAAAAGCACGGTCCATGCTAGCTCAGAGTTCGCTATCCAAAGCGTACTGGGAAGATGCCTTCAAGACTGCTGTATACTTGAAAAATAGGTCACCACATCGGGCTCTTGAAAGGAAAACACCATTTGAAATATGGAATGGCAGTAAGGGTGATTTGACCCATTTTCGTGTGTTTGGGTGTAGAGCACTCATACAAGTTCCGGCTTGTCAGCGGAAGAAACTAGATCTGAAGACTAAAGAAGTAATCTTTGTTGAATACTCAGAAGATCCAAATGGTTATTATTTCAGGGATTCTTCAAATCCAAGAAGCATACAGAAGTCAAGAGATGTAACATTTTTTGAAAATCATTTTTCACAATTAAAAGGTAATGCTGTTGAATCTGTGAAAACGGAACCAGTCATTTTGATTAATGAGCAGCAGCAGGATGAGAATGAAGTTCGTCAAGAAAATAATTCTGTATGTAGTGATGATGAAAATGATTATAATTCTGCAGAATCAGAGGTTCCTACTAGTCCTGAACGGATATAGCCAGCTGTGGATCAGCAAGTAAGTAGATATCCTACTAGGATTCGTAAGCAACCGGATTTCTTTACCTCTAAGGTATTTTCTGAAGAGATTATTGAACCGAAGAGTTATCTCAAAGCAGTGAATGCAAATGATGCTGATAGATGGCTTTTGGCAATGACTGAAGAACATAATTCTTTGTTAAAATTAAAAACCTGGAAGCTTGTTGACCGACCCAATGGAAATAAGAAGGTCATTCCTTGTAAATGGGTCTACAAGTTAAAGATGGATGCTGACAGAAATATTATGAAGTATAAGGCAAGACTAGTGGTTAAAGGTTTCAGACAAGTAGAAGGTGTTGACTACACTGAAACGTTTGCCCCTGTAGTTCGTCATTCTTCACTCCGTACATTGTTTGCTTTAGCTGTAGAAATGGATCTACAAATGAGACACTTGGATGTTGATACAGCTTTTCTAAATGGAGATCTTGAAGAGGAAGTCTTTATGGAACAACCTCAAGGTTTTGTAAAGAAAGGACAAGAAGCTCAAGTTTGTCTGCTGCAGAAATCCTTATACGGGCTCAAACAAGCACCACGAGTATGGAACAGGATGTTGGATAAAACACTGTTGAAATTAGGTTTTGAAAAAACTCCTTCCGAACCATGCGTGTATAAGAAACTTTTTGGTAATGAATTAGTCATATTGGCAGTTTTTGTTTATGACATTATTGTCTTTTACCAAAATGAAATAACATTTGACACTGTCAAACATGTTTTGAAAAATATTTTTTCAATAAAAGATCTAAGAGAATTAAAATATTATCTCGGATTAAATATCCATAGAAGTGACGATGGTAAAGTAAAAATTAGTCAAAGAACATTCATTTTAAGTTTGCTGAAAAAATTTGGAATGGATATGTGCAAGACTGTTGAGACGCCATCAAGCCTGAAGAAACTGACTACTGGAAATGGAGAAGACGAGTATCCATTTCAAAGTTTAGTTGGATCCCTTATGTTTTTGGCAGTAAACACTCGCCCTGACATATCGTTTGTGACGAGCTATCTCAGTCAGTTCAACACAAAGTTCAATAAAGAACATTGGCTTGAACTAAAGAGAGTGTTGCAATATTTGAGAGGTACAATAGATTATGCTCTTACTTACAGAAAGACTGGAGAGTACCTTAAGGGATACACGGATGCAGATTGGGCTAACTGTAGTATGGAACGAAAGTCATATACTGGCTATTATTTTATGCTGGCTGGAGGTCCTGTAATGTGGCAGGCTAAAAAGCAGCAGACGACTGCTCTGTCATCTACTGAGGCGGAGTATATGGCACTAACCGCTGCGGCTAAAGAGGCATGTTACTTAAGACGATTTGTATCGGAAATAACTGGTAAGTCCGATACTGTTACTTTGTTCAACGACAGTCAGAGTGCACAAAGTTTAGTGCATAACCCAGTCCATCACGAGCGAACGAAACATATAGATACAAGATATCACTTTATACGGGAGAAGGTATCTGACGGTATTATAGATATTAAATTCGTCAGATCAGATTTGAATTTTGCTGATATGCCAACAAAACCGTTAGGGCGTGTTGCACATAAGAGATGTGTAGCTGGTCTGGATTTAGCGTAGGTTTTGATAATGTGATATTTTCTTTTTTCTAGAGAGTTTTAATTGAGGGCGGATGTTGTAAATGTAAACTATTTTATACCTATTAAACCTCTCTGATAAGTTAAAGAAGAAAATACTGGTTTAAAAGTACTTAATGTTATAATTCTATCTTTTTGTAATGTCACACTTTCAAATAAATTTTCACAACTATAAGTCGTATTTTTCCTAGAAATTACAACACAACCTCAACCGGTTAGACTGGAAAAACGCTAGGGTGATGATGATGAATGTCAAAATATCTAAGCAATCATATTGGATATAGTTACTTCTTTATTTCCTACCACTTCGCCTGCGACTTCGTACGCGAAAATTTTGATAGCACGGCTAATTTGTATGATTGCAATATAATCTATGTTACTCAGTCAAGATGTAGCTTTCTAATGGTGAAAGATTTTTTAAAATCGGTTGAGTAGTTCGTAATATTATTGTAGATTTGACTGTTGTCTGATGAAGTAGGTACCCCGTGCACCGGCCTTTCTATTACACTTAGGTTGACCGTTGCTTTACGTCCCCTTATATTTTTTCAGCTATGATAATGTAATGGTTTGTAATACAGACCCTTGTTTCTGACACACGTGTTTTTTGCCATTGTGCCATTTTCGCTCACAATAACCCTTCAGCGTCCACAAGTGTGCCACATAACGCAACTACACAAATTGAAAGATACATAAACGCAAAGCATGTAGTTAACAAGTAATAAACGACGCTATGATGTAACTCTTCGTTTGTATACGACTGTGAACTTGACTTGGACAATGTTTGCTATTGCCAAGGCCGTATCAGTTGCACATCAACTACGAATTAAAATTGCGATTGTGGTAAGTAATGAAATGTCTGGAGCACAATTGCTATTGAATTGATTCTCAACTAAGTCATGTGAGTGTATTGAAAATACTTTTATTTGTATAACTTCTAATTTGTTTGGTTGACGGTAGTTTCCCAAGACATAACTTTGTTTTTTTTTTCTTCTGCCCGCGTAGCATGGCGTTCTATCGCTAGTCTACCAAGACTCGACAGAGCTCTTTTCTATACAACTTGACATGTCTTGAGTCTTGGACATGCCCGAGCATACGGCGACCCATAGACTCGAGTTTGTAAGAAGACAAAGACATAGAATGACTTTCCATGGCAACGGAGAAGCAGCTAGTGATGTAGATATTCTAAAAATCCTACGATAACATTTACGTTTAGTTAACCAAAAAAAAGTGTCAAATGCGCAGGTTTTATCACGTTTTGAACGTAACTCAAAGCAACAACGAAACGTATTACTCGTATAGTTTTTAATCTGTGTCGGACTCAGATGAAGTGTCAACTTTACATAATAGTTAGAGAGCCGACGACACTGAACCTGGTCTGATAAGACTCCCGGATGATATATAAAAAATACTTTTTTTTTTCGTGTTTTGTGTGATAAAGACTCCCAAGTGTTGTAAAATGGTTCGCACGTGGCCGTGACACATGTATTCAATCAGTACAAATCGAAAGGAACCAGGTGATTGCTGACAAAATACCGAAACCGCGCGGTGGGCGAATTTCAATTGCTGCAGCAACCACTTTCTGCACTGTTAGGAAAACGCAGCAGTCATTTTTCTTTCACAGAAATTGATGATCTTTCAGATTTGTGTTGGTATTTTCTAAGTATATCATCAGTCGGGGAGTCTTATCAGACTAGGTTTAGTATCGTCGGCTCTCTAACCATATAATTGACAAACAAAGTGATTTTTTTTCGATTTCTAAAATAGTAATGAAACATTGGAAAGATGTAGTTTGTATGTTTATTTTCACATTATCACAATATAACAATTGTACATGGGTAGAGTCCATGACTCCTAATATGTCTGAGAGGCTGAACTTTCGCTGGTAACTAGTTGCCACAGTCTGCCTTCTTGCCTTAGTGTTAGGGAACAGGATCCATCGCGGTTTCAGCCTGAAACAACACAACTTAGATATCTATCACACTAGCTAACACAAGCCTCTAACAGACAACTAAAACTTTGGTTTTTAAGAGGGTAATTAACTGACCTTGTGTTTACTGCAACAACAAATTGCGTTAAAAATTGCTGACTGTAGTTTGGCCAATACAAATGTTTTGCTCTTAGCCAGCACCCCTTTGGTAATATCCTGACAGCAGAACTTTGATCCACATAAAAGATTGCCTATTATTTTTACAAGGTACCTAGTTGGAAGGCGTACTTAACCTGGATTGAACTTACTTTAACGAGAACAGGCAGAGCCTGTGATGTGTTAGGAAACAGATCTTCGCTCAGCTCCTGGCACAGATATTGCACCATCTGTTTGGTTACCTACTTTATAATTTTCGAGGAACTCGTTTTCCGAGAGATCGAAAGCCCCGGTTAGAGCTCGTACAGCGTTCCTTTTGACCTTCCCTTCTTTTTCCTCAGCATAGAAACTGAGGAGATGGCGACCCCGACATGTTTTTCACGAAATCGCGTACAAAAAAATAATATGTTTTTGTAAAAACCCGCTTGTCTAGGTCTAATGTGTTGTAGACTTTTTGACATTAGATGACAAGAAACGATTCCTACAACAAGTGTCAAAAGTAGACAAAAAAATATCGCCATGCTCGGCGTTGGAGACGTTTGTCGCTAAAGACTAGAGAACTTTCTTTTCCACATGTCAAACATCGCCATGCTAAGGACGATCAAGGAACTTATAGGTTGAATATAAGTTCCTTGAGGACGATAGAAGTCTTTCGAAAATCTGTCATTTATCTGTCATTTTGTCGATTGTCAGTCGACAAAGCCCGTTTCCACGGCGGCCATGCTACGCGGGCTGGTCCCAAAATACCACTCAAAAATAAAAATAAAATAAATAGTTTAATCTGGGACCAAAAGCCCCCGACCCGTGACAGGGATAGACTAATTTGAATGAACAAAAGTTGAGAATGAACCACTAACACAAGGCTTTTTATACACTAAATAGGCCTCGCGAATAGGGATGATTCCTAACTAAAAAAAATACGATTCTGTTTTGTCCGTCAGTTGTTTATCAAGTAAATAAAAAATGACAAAGATATAACCCGTCAAAGATCCAAAAAATGTACTGAAATATGACGTCACATGAGTTTTCGATGCACTGTATCGTCTTCATTTTTTGTTTACGTGGAAAAAGAAAAAAAACTATGTGTCCAATATTTTTTGAAAATCTATCTGACGGCAATAGGGAATTACTATAATTTAAAAAAAAATGGCGTTTGGTCGTTAGTCGCCTGATGTGAAGCGTCAAGCCATAATGTGGCCTAGGGTGGACTGTGGAGCACGCTTGCCTAGAAGAAACCAAATTCACCCGAACTTAGATGATGATCAGGTGTAGGTAATTCAAATGACACCTTGTATTGGCTTTGTACCCGTGGTCCCTCTCGTAGTCCCTGGAAGGGACCATCATCTGCCTTTTCCCAACTATTCAATACTAACTGCTTGCAGTCGCCGATTTTTTATAAATACGGGCCTGCTCTCAGAAAATTCACAACTATTCATATGTTCGCTTTGAACAGAGGGAAGAAAGAATTCAACAGACAGCATACCTTGCGCCTAGCCTTTGCTCAACTATGTTGGGGTCAGCTCCCAGTCTAACCGGATGCAGCTGAACACCAGTATTTTACATGGAGCGACTGCCTATCTGCCCTCAGCCCAGTTAGTACTGGGTAATATAAAGTTCCTGTAATGATTGTCAAAGATCTGAAAATGACGGCATAGACCAACGGCTTCGCGTGCTTTCCGAGGCACGGAGGAATGTAAAGGATGGTCACCCATCCACAGACCAACCTTGGGAAGCGCGGCTGTTATTATTTAGCCACGATCTCCTCTAAACCCAAAATCCAGTGCACGGTTAAAATAACGTCGTTTGCCAAAATCTTTGTTTTAAGTATCTAAAAGTCTAGAATTCAGTATGATACAAAATATACCGAGTATGTTTCAAAGTCGAACAAAGCGGGAAAAGTCCTTCCATCGTTGAAGTAGGTCAGTGCTGATTTATTGGTATCATTGCAAGTAGGTAAGTACATACAATGTGTGTTGGTCACATATTGGGCTAAGGAATATCAAGTAGGTACTACATGGAACACTGCACATATTGAAAGAACTTCCACGAGCTTACGAAGAGTTAAACTACCTACATATATTAACCTGACAATAATAATGTAAAGATACTAGCGCCCCACCCCTGTCTCGCTCGGGTTTTACGACTTCTTAAAACTCATCCTTTTTAGGGTTCCGTAGTCAACTAGGAACCCTTATAGTTTCGCCATGTCTGTCTGTCCGTCCATCTGCGTCTGTCCGTCTCTGTGACCGTTAGCACTAGAAAGCTGAAATTTGGTACCAATATGTGTATCAATCACGCCGACAGTGTTAAAATAAAAATTGGAAAAAAAAATGTTTTATTAGGGTAGCCCCCCTATACATATGTAAAGTGGGAAGTGATTTTTTTTTAAATTTCAACCCTAACGTGTGATATATTGTTGGAAAGGTATTTAAAAATGAATAGGGGTTTACTAAAATCATTTTTTGATAATGTCAATAATTTCGAAAATAATCGCTCCAAAAGTAAAAAACAATGTGTCCCCCCCCCTCTAACTTTTGAACCATAACTTTAGAAAATATGAAAAAAATCTGAGAAGTAGAACTTTATAAGGACTTTCTAGGAAAATAATTTTGAACTTGGATGGAAACAACAGTTTTTGTACAAAAAAGACAAAAAGTTGTACAAAATAATTTCTGGACTAAGTTTGTAGTATAATCGTTTTTTTTAACTTCGTTTAAGTACATATTTTATTATCCTGAACGTATATTTTTTCAAACGGACGGGAAACTACGGAACCCTACACTGAGCGTGGCCCGACACGCTCTCGGCCGGTTTTTAACTGTGTCATGGACTGTACACATTCTGTCTAGTTGCTAATCTGTCCAGGTGGGAACCCAGAGGGAAGTTCCGTAAAAATTTCAAGTAGGCCAGTTACAGGCACTTTTGAATACAAAAAAATGAAGCAACAGTCGCAGTCACAACTGTGAAAGTACTGTAGTTGCCCATTTCAAAGCGTAGATCTATCTCTATGGAGAAGAACGGGCAAGAAACTCCATGGAAACTTCGCCTCTGAGGCTGAGCCTTCTAAATAAAAAAGTTACGTTTAGGAACATCTACGATAAAATTCGTCCTCTTTCGTGTCCCAATCACGAACCCACCCCCCACCATTGTGAATGCTCAAAAATCATCTGTCATCGTGACAAATACGTCAAACAAACCTTTTGCTATTTATGTATTTTTTTTAACTATTTGAATCACAACCAGATCTCAACGCATCATTATTGGAAACGTTTTGAAAACAAATTGTACAAGTAGTAGTAGTACAAAACATTGCCTTTCGAATCACAATTCGTGTCACGCGGGAATTGAAGCGCAATCTATTCGGAACATCGTGTAAATTATAATTTTGAATGCAAAATGGAACGGTTTCAAGGATCGAATCAGCCAGAACTGTTAATATGAGGTGTGTGCAGGACTTCATAATGAGGTACCTACCTAAACTTTAGATAAGACTAGATTTTGCTTGCGATTTGGCTCCTGTTATGTACATTAATTATAGTAACCTAGGGGAACGTTATATAAAGCCTATAGCACTAGTGAATAGCGTAGCTTCCCGTTAATGAAAGAATTTTCGAAATCGGATCAGTCGTTCCGAAAATTACCCATAAATACAAACTTACAAATTGCCTAACAGCCAATATTATTTTATATTCTCTAGGCCTTTGAATTCTACTATCAGATAACGGTATATGCTCATCTTTGAATTACTTGGATGGGTCGTTATGCAGCCTCGAATCTGCGCCAAGAATCAAATAGTACATCAAAATTAGATCTGTTTTATAGCTACTTAGACTTTATAGCAGTTAGAAAAAGAGAAAGATAATGTAGTAACATCATTTTTCTTTTGCCCTTACCTAATCCAATTTGCTTTGGGTTGGTGCACCATGTTTCCTTCTTACGGATGAGAAGAAAGAAATAAGTATTAGACAAACATTGAAAACACCCTATTAAAATGCTGTTATGCATAGCTAATGGCATGTTTGTTTTCTAATATGGACACTTGAATGACTAAGATTTGCTTAAGAGAAACATCCTCAATGCTGTACAGGATAAAGAATGAACCAAAAGCACCGATATACCAATGTGTCGCGATCATGACCGATCTGAAGTAAGGCGGAAGTTGAAGGATGTCAATAAATCTATGAAGTCGCCGTAAAGATGTACGAGGCCGCACGTGGGGAATCTACTAATTTCTGTGAAACAAACTTGAAAAGATACTGTTATTGTGTGCGTAATTTATACAGTCGTATTAGGCTCAAAGACGGAGTGTCACCCAAAACAATCTAAGTACAGGACAAGAAAGTTAATCAGAAAATGTACAATCCTGAATATCTCGAAATAATGCTTTAGATTGTCGTAGCTTGGGTAAACACAAGGTTTAACGAAGTCTCCAGCCACACTGTCATTAAGCTACTCGTAGTTTAACACACATCCACAGGCTAGTCTGTACTGTCACATAATATTGAGCAAAGGCCTCCCGCCATTACCCAGGAGTGGGACCATTCATTCCTTCCACCAGTCTCAATTCTGCGCTACTTCTTGAATATCGTATAACGTTCATAGGGCAGAATAGAATAGGGCAGAATATATTATGCGGTAGACATGAACACCCCAGTCTCATTTAAGCTTAGGTATCTTTTGTTTGAACCACATCATCTAATTCTATAAGGTCCCATTAAAATATGTCTTTTTAACACAGCGTTTAGTACGCCAAGGATATCCGCAACAAAAAAAACACCGAGATAATAAAGACATGGATGTGTTTATGCATCGGGTAACCAACATTTTTAGTGTATTTTCATTAGCTGGTTTGTGAGATTGTCCTTATTTTGGTGGTCTGAATGATTCCTAAAAGTTAGTCCATCTATTTTAATGGGACCTTATATGTTGTCTGCACCGCGGTTGTGTTTCGAACAGTTTCAAGTGCAGTTAAAAATATTTCCAATAACGCTTCCTCTTTTCCCCAGGATGGAGGTAGGAGTACAGCTGGTGGGTATAATCCTGCGCCTGCTCAACTTCTTACTGGCGCCGCTGTTCTGGTTCCGCGCACGCGACAACCGGCGACTGCCGCCCGCGACCGACCCCGTGCTGCGCATGAGTACTGTCGAGTTAGCTGCTGCTATCAGGAATGGTCAAGTAAGTTATCTTATCTGCCTATAACATTCCCTTTGCGTGACATAGGCCTCCTCGCTGTGTGAAGGACAGGGTGAGAATTTTCACCACGCAGGCCCAGGCAGGTACAGGATAGTGGATGAGAAAGTTATCAATTGTAATATTTTAAGATTCTGGAGCACGAAATACAAACTGGTTAAGTTTTGAAGCATTAAAACTGCAAGGGACTAGTTCACTACAGTCCATAGTTTAAAATCACTCAATTCCAAGCCAGCTATTTTTATTGCTGCACACCAATTGACATACTTACGCGCATCCTGACAAACGCCCATAAAATGGCAACTCTGCAACTGCCTGCAATTCCTGTTAAATGCATTCGCTATTGTCAATTATCAGTTGTTTGACATAGTTGTGCAGTATGGGCGGTCAGCGAAGCGTGATGTCACTGGATACGCCTCTATAATAACGAGTTGTGACAGTTTTAATTGAATTTCCATTAGGTCACTCTCCGTAGACGCAAGAACGGATGTGTGCCTAGTTACTGGAAAAGCCTCGGCCCGCTATTTATTACATGGAACTCTAGCGGACACTTGCTTCTGCTTGCGGGTTCCATCGCATGAAAAATTATATCTACATCCTACCATAAGACCCTCGCCAATAATATGTATTCTTCCATCAGTAAAAGATTTTGGAGGCAAACACGTTTGGGATAAATTCTATTTTGCGCGATTCGGCTGAGGTACTGTGCCGAATCATAACGAAGAGAACTTGACTATGCTTTACTGCCGAAAGGAATTGGTCGAGCTGAACAGGTGTGGAGCATCCTTTATACGGAATTACACACCCCTGCGACGAAAATTTTAACCGTTGAACAATTTAACAGTAAAATATTTGCGATGAAAATATATTGGATTCGAATATCGGCAATTATGCTTCATCCAATTTACATCGGTATTTATTTTTCCACTTCAATCATTTTCATTCGATACTTTAGTTGTCAGTATAATTGATACAACTGAATCGAATGTTGAAATAATATTGAACAAAATTAAATAATGTTGTAGTTATGGATAAAATAAACATAAAAGTTAATGGGTTCTCCTGTATTCAACTCCCGTGGGCGTTGTGAGTGCACGATATATCTAGTAACATGGTGCTATTATATGCACTATTGACGTCATTCTCCTAACAGATATACTTAAGATAGAGGTGTGTTGACGTACTAATTTAACAACTTTTAAAACTCGACGACTATGCCGGATGCTTGGAGTAAACTTCTAAAGTCTTAATTAGTATATTTCTCGTAGAAGAAAAGCTTGCCGCTTTCTCTCTGTGAGGGTGCAATAATGTGTCCCAGTTGCAAGCTGCATCCATCTGTTTAGCAATAATTCTGTCATCTACTTGATGCTCAAAAGACTTAAATGTTTTATTAAATCACAGAAGACAGACCAACAAAAATCACTGTATCTGCATAGCGCCTTCCAAAGGCCAAGGTATAACGATCGTAACGCTGGGGCATGCAGGCCTTCTTCAAATACGATGTATCCAACACTCCCTCAGGCCCCATGTTCAATGTCTTCGCGGTTCTAGGATATACCGGTACAATGTCCTTTACACGGGTAATACGCATGTCGATAAATATTCTACAAACTTCTACAAAAGACGAAGCCATGTATTTGACGTGATACACAGCGTTCTCCGTAGTACCTGATTTGACTACAGATTTAGTGCCTTGAACTGTAGGCGAACAGATTCAAGGGCTTGTCCTGTAATGCACCTAGGTATGACTTATTCTGTTGTTACAATTTAAGTCAACAGGATAGTGTTTGTTGTGTATAAACTATTTAATTATGTATGTCTGGGCGCTTGTGTAACTACAATAATTTGTTGAATAAGAATGACAAATTAAGTACATAACATTACATCAGGCCAGTTTTTTTTTTAATTCTAAAGCGTTTTTCTGAGTTGTCCTGTAGTAGTCCACGTTTGGGCATTCATCTATAACACCAGACTTCAACATAACTGGGTGTAGATGTGTTTCATTCGCATATAAGTTATGTTCCTGATGTTCCTATATAACATCGGAGCTTAGCTTTAAGAGCTTATTGCCATCAACCGTAATGATCGAAAACCGCTGCTGACCATTAGGTCATGCATTGGTTCGATTTTCAGATCGACCAAAGTATTATTAGGTTTTCCCGTCAGGAATTTTATCAGTAGGGTTTATAGCAATAGGTTCGTCCGGTTGATGGGAATAGGCCCGCCGCCTTAACTGGTGAAATGTGGGTGGTGTACTAATGATACACCTTGACCTTATTCTTCAAGGAAAACAGACGTAACGTCCTTTATCTCCCCCAGATATCGAGCGAGAAATTGGTAACAATCTTCATAAACCGCGTCAAGGAAGTGAACCCGTACCTCAACGCCGTCGTAGAAGAACGGTACCGCGCTGCCACTGAAGATGCTAAGAGTATCGACCGGCAGATCGAGGAGGCCAAGAAGAATGGCTCGCTTGAAGACCTGGTCAAAGACAAACCGCTTTTAGGTGTGCCGTTCACTGTGAAGGAGAGCTGTTCGCTCGCTGGTGAGTAGTTCTTGAGGAATTGGCGGACTTCATCATCATCTTTCTACCCTCTTCCTATATTACGACCGGGGTCGGCGCTACAGGCTTTTTCATCCTACCCTTCGCTATTATATCAAACCACCATATTGCCATTTTCGTTTATTTCGTTCCTCACACAACACACATTTTTTCTTTCTTTGGTCTTTAATTTATATGCCTTTGCGGCAGCGCCAACACATACTTGACTGACAACCATGCTTTTTCAGATGTAAGTTCAAAACCAGTTACACTTGGCAAGCAAAGAACATTTCATTTTCCAACGGTAACTGTCTGTGTCTATCTTTACGTATCGATGAGAAAAAAAGTGAGAAAGTTTAGCGCTACGCGAACTCCACTCGGTGACGTAGGTCATTAAGTGTACCTACAGGTGACAGGGCATGCGCCGTAAGTTGGAAGGTGGGCCATTGTCTGTGGGGAGACGCAGCATACGCACTAGAAAACTATTGTTAATATGTTAACTTCTCAAATTAGATAATTCAAATTGAGTATTGCGCGCGTAAATGTACGTGCAGAGTGTACGTAAATGATGAAATGTACTTAGAATATCGTTTTTGTTTGTTATTGTGTCAAAAGTATCATCAACATGATTAGCAGCCGTTGTTCACCCGAGGCTGAGTGCAGGCCTACTCCTTTGCCTGTGCGAGCTACAACCAGGCTATACCCGTGATCATGCTACTAAAATTATGTTCATTATCCCAATTAATTTGGGGTCGGCGTAGCATGTATTCCATACTTCTCTATTTTTCGTCATCACATCAGACACTTCTTCTCTTGCACAAACGTTCTTAACACAGTCCATGCATCGTTTCTTTGGTCTTCCTCTACTCCTGTACCTATCCTCATTCATACTCAAAATTTTCCTCACGACATTAAAATATGAGAGATGTCATTTACCTACTTATCTTCCAAATTTTCTTCCCAGGCTTATCGAACTCAGTAGGATGCCTAGAGAACGCCGGTCGGCGCGCCACCACAGACGGTGGCGTGGTCAGCCTGGTGAAGAAGGCGGGGGGCATCCCACTGCTGGTGTCGAACACTCCCGAGCTGTGTCTCGGTTGGGAGACCACGAACCTGCTGAGGGGAACCACCAACAATCCCTACTGCTTGAATAGGACGCCCGGAGGTTCTTCTGGCGGAGAGGTGAGAGGGATTTTTATAAAATCAGGATGTTTTATGGTTATTTCTTACTTAGAATGAGGAATTGTGGTCTTCGAGATTTTTGATACGTACATAATTACCTGTACTTACGCCGTAAAGGTAAAACATGCCTGACTGTGATCCTTTCTGCAATGAACTTGACATATTGCATGCTTTGTGTATGCATACTCATATGACAAATAAATGAACTCTGAACTCTTGACCCTAAAAACACTCAAATACAAGAAAAAACAGACGGTGTTGCAGAAGTCGGTGGAAAAAAAACTGAAATCAAACAAAAAAGAGTCACCAACTTCTGAAGCTAGTTACTTTCTTTCTTTTTGTGTTTTTGAAGATTACTTTATTATTTGTGAAAAAAAGTTAGTTTTCTGAATTCCTTCCCTATTTTATAAGTTCCGTTTATTCTTTGAAGTTCGGTAAGTACTTTTACATATCTGTAAGAGATGTTACATCACATCGTACAGGACTATGCAAATGTTCTAGTTATTAACACCCACAGACTATATTTCGGTACAAGTGGGTTGTTATTGTTCCTTGTACTCTAAAGGTACAAAAGCACTACCAACGTCAATTTACACCTCCATCGCCGTAATAGTCCTAACTGATGTTTGTCACGTCTATTATGGCAGACTACTACATGTTACTACTACCTATTCTTGAATGCATGACGCAACACTTCCATTAAAAATTATAATGCTGACTCCAAAACGGTCTATTTGAATCTTGTTTCTATTGATGTTATTTCCATGCAAATGAATATAAGTTTAATTACATTATTTTTCGGGATTTTGAGTAAAGGCGCTCTTCTATGTAACAAATCCAAGATTCTCAAATATAATACTCAAAATCGAATCTTGGTTATTACAGGCGAATGCGCCTTTAAGGGGCCGGCGGAGCATGCTTTTTTCATCATCATCATCATCATCCTATAATGTTCCCACTGCTGGGACACGGCCTCCTCTCAATGAGAGGGAATGGGCTATAATCTACCACGCGGGCCCAGTGCGGATTGGTAGATGTCACATGTCTTCGAGTTTTTTGGTTCTAGGACATGCCGGTTTCCTCACGATGTTTTCCTTCACCGTTTTGAGAGCAGCGGTGATGAAATAAATTACACAAAGTAATGCGCCTGTCTGGGTTCGAACCCACGACTTACTGTTCGTAAGTCGGGGCCGCCACCACTGGACCACCGCTGCTCTTACAATATAAGAAAGAAAGAAGTGTCTGCGTTTTTCATACAAACGTAATACCAAAATAAAATGAAAATCAAACATATTCTTAAGGTAGTGTGTATATGTCACCGTAAAATTGTCAAATACGTTATATTGTAATATCTCTAGCGATATTGTAAAGTCTCGAATTATTGTCAAATGAACATACTGCTTACAATAAAACGCATTATTTTTCGTGACATGCATGCGATGTAGTGTTGCCCAAATGCAAGACCAAGACGAGACCTTAGCCAGTCTTGGTCTTGGTCTTGCGTCAATACACCTGGTCTTAGTCTTGGTCTTGGTATTGCGCTCTCAGTCTTGGTCTTGGTCTTGGTCTTGCAGCAAGAGTCTCGCAAGTCTTGCGAGACTCTACTACTTAGACTAGACTAAACGGAAAACGGACGAAACGTCGGGCTTATATTAAAGGTAAAATTCGGGATAAATACCCGTTTACATATATTTCATAATGTAGACAAGACTACTTGCAAATACCTATTAGCCTATTGCTATTTACATACATCTTCAAGGTCATTTAGTTTTATCCTCTTGTCCCTACCAAAATAGGTAATAATATTGTGTGCCTCTGTCCGTACTCTGTGGCGACGCATGCGGCGCTCAAACAGTGTCAAATGCTGTGTGATACACTTGTTGCAGTCTTTGATACACTGCGGCGTCTTTGTCGGTAAATGATCAAGTAAGTAGGTACATAATACACCGACCGACCAACGGTTTATTCGCGGAACGTCAAATTTTCCCAATCAATCATGAACAATTAATGCTTTAGCGATAAAGTTGAATAGAATAGAATAGAATAGAATCATTTATTCGTAAACATAGGTAACAATTACAACAAGATCTTAAAAATTAGGTAGTGCGCTATGTTTTGCCAACTGACATACAAATTATTAAAAAAAAATAACGATTATATGATGAGTTTACAAAATTATTACATTATATTAAACTAAAATAAAATTATGAAATTATTAGAGTACCATATAATTGTTAACACATGCAAACAGGTTCAATTTCATTATTTCTATTCAATATCAAGATTTTAAGGTCAACTATTTACAAATGGAAACAAATTAAATTTTATTATTCATAGTCAATTTCATTTCATGTCAAAATATAATAATTCAATTAAATTAGAGATAAATTCAATATTAATCTTAAAATGTAAAATATTAAAATTCATCATATAGTTACAGAGATTCGTCATTAAGGAACTCGACTAAAGAATAATAACATTTTTCAAGCAGTAACCCGTTAAGCGCTTTTTTAAACTTGTGCAATGGCATACATTTTATTTTATCAGGTATTTTATTATATATTTGAGGTGCTATGCCAAAGAAGCTTTTCCTCATTAGAGCAGTTTTACATTTCATTAGGCAAAGTTCATTAATATATTGAGTACGCATCGGAGTTTTCTTAACTGAACATAGTTTTCTGAATAAATGTGGATTTATTTTTACAAACAGTGCAGTTTCTAGGATGTATAAAGCCGGTAGAGGTAATATTTTTAACTTTTTAAAATATGGAATGCAACTATCAGTTGTGTTTAAACCACACATACTTCGCAAACATCTTTTCTGCATTCTGAAAACAAGTTCCCTATTTGTTGATTGTCCCCAAAAAATAACACCATACCGCAGAACCGAGGCGACCAGTCCATGATATGCCATTAACAGTGTATCTGTATTTACTTTCTTGGAAAGTTGAGATAACAAATATGCTGATTTACTTAATCGCTTGCAAATTTCCTCCAAATGAGGTTTCCAATTCAGTTTTTCATCTATAGTTATACCTAAGAACTTCGCAGTACTGACTTCTCCTATTTCTTGAAAATCATAAGCCACATTAACCAGTGGTTTCTCAAGCCGTTGGTGAAAGTGCATTACTTTTGTTTTATTTAAGTTAATTATAAGGTTATTATTATTAAGCCAATTTATTATTTCATTTAAAGTATTATTAATGTCATTTTGATAATTGTTTAGATTATTACATTCTATAATAGCCGTGCTATCATCTGCAAAGAGTACCATTTTTTGCCCTATGAATTTTGGGAGGTCATTAATATATACCAGGAAAAGCGGTGGTCCCAGAACGCTACCTTGAGGCACGCCATATTTTATGTACCTTGGTTCAGAGGTATATGTGGTTTCTAATTTAGATGTAGGACATATTCTAGAGATTTCCGTACATTGTAATCTGTCACTTAGGTACGATTCTAGAAGCTTAAGAATGTTCCCTCTAATGCCGTAACCATGTAATTTTTGCAGTAAAATGTTGTGATCAACAAAATCGAACGCCTTTGTCATGTCTGTATATATCGCACAAACATGTTTCTTTTTGTCGACAGATGTCAAGACACTTGATAGTAGGTCAAACAGTGCCATATTAATATTAACATTTTTTCTGAATCCCTTTTGTTCATTGCAAAATAATTTAAATTTTTCGAAATAGGCATAAATAGAATTATAAATCACTTTCTCAAATATTTTTGAGAATACCGGAATTTTTGCTATTGGTCTATAATTTTTGACATCAGTTCTGTCATTTCTTTTAAAGAGGGGTTTTATGATTACTTTTTTTAAACTATTTGGGAATATACCATCAGCAATACATTGATTGATTACATGTGACAGTGGTGGCGCTATAATTTCCTTGACATATTTTATCACTTTAGTTGATATGCCATCGTGTCCGACAGTATTTGTATTTTTTAAGCTATTAATTATTTTGACTATGTCATCATCTGTTACAGGCAACATAAATAATGAATGCGATGTCACATTTTCAGTAGATAGTTTTTTTGTTGACGTGCATTTCGTTTGTTGGTTGTTTTCAACAGCCTCAATAAAATATTTATTAAATTCATTCGCTATATCCATAGGGTGCGTAAAAGTTATCTTTAGTTATAGAAGATATTGGTTCTTGGGGTAGGCAAAATTTTGATCTGTTTATTACTTGCCAGGCCGCCCTTGATTTGTTTTGTGAGACATTTATAGAGTGGTTGTTTTGGGCTTTTTGGGTTAATTTTATTATTTTCCTGTAAAGTGTGGAGTATTTTTTAAAAACAAGTTTATTTTTCGGGTTAGGATTAAGTCTATACGCCCAAAGTAGCTGTCTCTGTTTTTTACTACATAATTTAATTCCACGGGATAACCATTTAGTCTTTTTGTTAGTAAAAATAGTGACATATTTTTCCGGAAAGCATAAACGATATAACAACGAAAAATCACCTTTAAAATTTTCATAAGCCTCGTTTGCATCATTGGCGTTGTACACTTGCAAGAAAGATAGACACTTTAAGTGATTCTTGAATTTGGACAAATTACATGCTGAAATGTCTTGTTTTTTAGTCTTCCAGAATTTTAGCGTACACGTTTTATTGATAGGTACTTTCAGTAACTGAGAAGTATGATCCGAAAGAACTAGATCCATTATTTCCGCTTTGCATTCCTTTCGATAAGAGTGTGCAAAATTGTCGATGCAAGAATTGCTACTTAATCTGGTCGGTTCATAGAGAGCAAGCTTAAGATTATATTGTAGGAGAAAAAATTCAAATTCTAGTGTATTTTTGTTTCTTTTTAGTACATCAATATTGAAGTCTCCTGATAAAATTACATTTTTATTTGGAAGTGAGCAAATTTTTTGCAATATATTGTCCAATTTTTCATAAAACACGTTATAGTTGAATTTAGGTATTCTATAAACGCAGACAATCATAATATTATGAGATAACAGCTCTATACCACAGCACTCGAAAACACCGGTCACTGATTGTTTTGCTACTTCCGCTAACTCTCTAAAATGCAATCCTATTCGAACAAATATACAAGTTCCTCCTCTTTTATTATTTCTCGAAAAGAAGGTAGCTAGGCGGTAATTAGGTAGATGTAGCAAGCTTTCGTAACCTGTCTCAACAAAATGTTCAGTGATGCATACGACATCTATGTTGATTCCTTTATTAAGAAGCTCTTCTAACTTAACTGTCAGTAAATCCGATTTGTTCATAAGTCCTGCAATATTTTGATGAAGAATATTAAGGTAATTACTATAGAAAAAACTGTGTCTTTGTTTGTGATTGCACATCAGTTAAGAGCTCTGTTTGGTTTTTCTGGGAACAATCAACTCCCGAATGAGTGGCATTCACAGTGTTTAGGTTTAGGATAAGGTCAAGCAAATCTGACACTACAATTTTTAAGCCTTTGTTATTTAAACTCCCACACCGATAACTGTAAGTGTCATAGGTATATGGAAGGTTGAGATTGGAGTCCAGTATGAACGCATATTTATATATCTCCACATCCAAATAAATCAAGTTATTGAAAGTATCTATGCGGCTGTTAAACATAATATTACCGTTATCCATATATTTAAAAGTTGGTAGACATATTATGATATTAGTGTGACTTAAAGTTTGTAATTTTTCGCGAGTAAACTTAACTAATTCTATATAATTATGCGTTTTCCTAAAATCCTCCTCGCCAATATAAATAATAAAGTAATCATCGTGAGTAAAATTTCGCACTTTTGTATCAATATTGTTTAAGATATGCTTTAATCCACATTTAGGCATACGATAGTGACACATGTTATAATTACAGAAATGAGTTCCTTCACTCATTGTATTTAGCCTATTAGATGTTTCACCACTTAGAATACAAATTTTATGCTTTAGAGGCGGTGACGTAGGTTTTATTCCAGTAATAACGTTGGGTGATATTCTCGGGTTTCGAGTGCTATTTGTTTCAATTAGGGGCGTGCAATGATCCCCTGTAATTTCTGAAGTTTGTGTCTGTTTTGTTTTGGTGCGAGTTGTTTCTGGTATATTCTTCTTCGGAGTTTGGAATTTCTGCTTAACGGGGCTAGTAGCAATGTTTTTATAAATTTCATTTTTCTTTATTAAATCTGTATTTATTTGCTTCAATTTACTATTTTCCAAAGACAATTCTTCTATTTCTGCATGTGCGCTTTTTAGTTGAGATTTAAGATTTGCTATCTCATTTTTAAACATGTTTATTTGTATTTCATCCTCACCGTCTGACATTTCTGGCATACTGTTTGTAGTACAGTCTAACGTTTGGGAGATAACGTCACTGCTATCATTATTTGGTTCCGATCTAGTGTGTTGAAAATCTGTTATAAAAATTTGGCAGATTGTAGTAGCTTGATGTGCTGGCATCTGTTCCATAACATTGGCTGGCCTAAAACCTGTTACTAGACCTACTCGACTCGCTGTTAGTTTTAAATTTTGCTGAATAGAAGAATAACATAATCTTTGGAACATAAGTACCTACAAAATGTTTACCAACCTACTAATGTTAGATCTGGACATTAGACAAGCATAATATAATACTATAGGTAGATATACCTACAAGATATGAAATGAACTTTGCCAGAAAATTATGTTAGGTAAGTACATTTTCATCACATGGGAACATAAATTTGTGAGTAACACGCTACCTACTTAATAAATAGTCGAAATATAATAATCAATACAATACCTTTTAGTGTTATGACGATACGGTTTTGATACTGGGGAACGACTCTCACAATCGGGATTGAAACCAAATCCCTACTTAATAACGCCCAAATCTCAGTTTGACTTAACTGCGAGACGCAAGAGTCTTGCAGGCTTAGTCTTGTCTTGCTCAAATCTTGCAGGGTTCAGTCTTGGTCTTGGTCTTGCTACAATACGTCGGTCTTGGTCTTGGTCTTGGTCTTGCAAAAATGCAAGAACAAGACCAAGACTGATTTTGGGCAACACTAATGCGATGGTAGTCAACTCACGCGGTGTGGAGAGAAGGAGGGGTCCCCCTTGCCCAGTGGTACCACTCTCATGAAAAGACACTGTACCATTCCTGAGAAATATCGATTAATATAACCTAACCTTAAAACAATTCATATTCCCCTAAAAAGCGTAGTCGACGGAGCCCCGCTTCGCGGGGCCCCTATTTCCGGGTACAGGGTTTAAAGGAACCTAACTAACCTAACGGGGGGGTGCCCCAAGTCCCGATTATGGGGGCAGAGATACTTCCGTATGTTCAGTTGACAATAATTCGAGATATTACAATATCGCTAGAGAGAAACACGTATATTGTAATATAGGGATCCTGCCGTTTTGCCGAAAAGATTTTGCCAAAATTTCATTACCCAAACAAATTTTAGCAACCTTTTTTTATACCAGTGCAATATTTCGAATGATTTTAGTAGGTACGCATATTTTTATTTGGTCAAATTTTTACTTGGCAAAATATTACCAAGTATAATGTCATTATGGCATTTGGTCTTTAATTAAATGATTTATTACAGCAAACAATCTTCAGACAATAAACGTTTGGTGAAATGATTTGTTAAGAAAAAAAAAAAACTGGGCAAAACGACTTTTATTAATAGAAAAAAAGATATTGTTTTTAGTACCCGGAACTAGGTTAATTTTGTCTTAAAACAAAATGGGTAGGTTAGGTTAGGTTAAAACTGTGACCAGAAAGGACTTGTATTAATATATAGAAAAAAGAGATTGTTTTTAGTAGGTTACCCGGAACTGAACTATTTAGATTAGGGTAATTAATTATTTTAAAATAATGGTTAGGTTAGGTTAAACCTGTCACCAATAACGACTACATTATATAGAAGAAAAAAAAATGGAAAACTGACGATACAAAATATTTGGCTTATTTGATTTTGTGTAAAAACTCTTTTTCCAACTGAAATATTTGACTAAATAAAAAATGTTAAAAGTACTAGTTGGTAAACAAGTTTAAACGTTAATTTCCCAAACATTAGGTTTGCTATACAATTTTTGTGAATAGATTTTTTGCTAAATAATAATTTGGCAAATGAAATTATGCTAAAGTAAGAAAGAATGAATAGAAAGTGTTTATTACTCGCTCAAGACAAAACAATAAAACAAAATTAAATAAAAATAAGAAGAGAACAGCAAAACTAACTTATGTAAGACTTACAGAGTCCAGTACGAGGACAAAAGGAGGTCCGCAAGGGCCGATGTCTGCCGGGGCTGCGGGGGACTGTTCGAAAGAGATAGGTACCGCGGCCCCAGAACACAAAGTTCTAAGAAGGAACATGGATGGGTTTTAGTCAGTAAAAGTCTGACAATCCCTTCCACTCCGCCCAGAGCGGGAATGACCCCCATTTGATAATTTTCCCATCCGAAAAAATGCCAAAAGGTAGAGTTTGACAGGTTATCAGAATTTTCAACTTCATATATTATGTACTTACTACACAATGCCATGCACATTCCCTCTCATTGAGGTCGATGATGGTGACATGACACAACAGACAGAAACCGACTGGACGTTACAGCCTAAACTGAACTTTAAAAGTGAGTTTTAAAGTTGTTTCCACAAAATCACAATTTGTTTACATGTCTGAAAACAAATTTGCCAACAGTATCAGCAGAATTTCGTTCATAAAACTGTAGCCTATGTTTGTTTTGGGTCCATAATTTAAACAAACCGAGGTTCTGACGAATCGGCTTAAATATGCGGACAGCTGATATTTTTTTTGGTAAATTGGGTAAATAGCCAATCTGTTAGGTTCGCAGTTTTGTTTATTTGGATTTTAGCTTTGATAAAATTTAAAAGGTTCAGTCAAGCCGGTAGGGAAATATTTCGGAGCGGCTGCATACACAGATACCTCAATTAAATTATGTTTCTGAAACAGGTGTCCGGACTCGCGTCCGCAGTTTGTCCACTTGTGACACCCAGTGGACAAACTATACGGGCAAGAGTTTGGCTAATTAATAAATTATTTCTTATCTCAAAGTTCAACCCACTGTATCGTACAGATTAAAGTTCTTAATTTAGCAGAAGGTGAGTACCATAGGTTCAACCCTGTCCCCTAAATTAGGGAGGCTATCTTAGAGGGACAGTCCAGTTATATGGTATACTTGCATAATTCCAATGTGGCGACTGGCGAACTTGCCAGTGAACTGTGTCAAGTGGGTGTTCGATCTTGTGGTAAACAAATCGTGGAACTTGACACAAGCAAAGGTCTATATACCCAGCAATGAGTTAATAATGTAAGAATAAGAAAGTGGAAGAGTGAATGATTGTAAGTGCAAGTGTTTGACGATTGTGTGAGGGGAAGTATTTGGGGTGTTTTGTGCTTGTCTGTACTGGTGAGTTAGCAATTCTCTTTTGGCATTTGGCATCTCAAACAGCAGCCCTTTTCAACGCCACTCATAAGTATTTGCGAACCTATAAACTCGCAAAGTGGCAACTCGCGTGTTTGTTATAGTTGAGCACATGGTCATTGTCAACAATGACGTAATATTTGTTGATTTTACGACTTTGCAGTACTCATTGCAGCATTGACATGCTGTTATGATCTTAAATCAAACATCGTGGCTTTCAATGTTTAGGTAGATGATAAGCAAACTCAAAATATCACGACATCAAACGCGTATAGCTGGTTATTGGCTAGAGAGCTCTTTTAAGCTTTTCTTCTTTTTTTATCTTCATTCAGCCATGGGCGGTTCAATCAATCCACATCAGGACACAGGCCAGCTTCGTAGTAGCAATTCCACGTGTCTACCGCCTTCCGTCACCTTTCTAAGTTCTTTGGTCCATCTAGCTGGGGTGTCCCATAGGACGCTTACCGATACACGGTATCCACTTGAGGATTCGTGTGCTACACCGGCTATCGCTCCTGCGAGTGCGACTGACATGTCCGGCCTGGTGCTACCGATCTATGGGCCAGTTAGTCTGGTATAGTGAAGCACGATTGTTTTGGCGCATGGCTAAAGTCGGAACTTACGCTGTCATCATGTTTTTCAATACCTTCTCCACAATTTTAGAACAAACAGTGCCCTCCTAAAAATATCAATCAAGATCCAAAAACAATATGCTGCACATTCAGTTAAAACCTCGTCATCTCCCATTCAAGGCCGCCCTGCTAGCGTGCGGCGCGTCTGCCTTCAGCGTGGCGTCGGACATCGCGGGCTCCATCCGTCTGCCGGCCGCCTTCTGCGGAGTCTTCGGACATAAGCCCACGCCTGGTAAGTACTTCATTTATTTAAAAAATTGAGCTGTGATGCAAAAACAAAAATACGTGTCCATAATTTTCCAATACTCTAACTGACGGACTAAATAGATTTGCAATTTTTTGATACTGTATGTCGTCATGCCTTTTATGTGACATCCACCAACTCACACTTAGTCAATATAGTATATTATGCAACTAGTGAATAAAGGACGGATTTAAAGCGAGGGCCGTAGATGAGTCACGAGCAAGTGAAGGATTCTAATGATTGAATCACGAGCGCAGCGAGTGATTCAACTGTTAGAATCCTGAACGACGCGAGTGATTCATGGCCCTCGATTTAAATCAGTCCTTTATTCACTAGTTGCATAATATACTATATTGACTAAGTGTGAGTTGGTGGTTGCATACTATACTTTATACCATGACTACGAGAAAATACATAATTTAAGCGAAAATAGAAATTTAATCAAGAAATAAGAATTGTTACATTAATTGAAATGGACATTAAAATTAGAGCAATGACTGAAATTAAGCGTAATTTTCTTATGATAATATCATTAGGGTGGTCAACTTGTGAAACAATATTTATTTACATAAAGGCAGCAAAGAACACAAAACAGTTTTTAATCTAATGCCAAACTCCTTGTCGCAAATATCGACCAATCAAATCTCGAGAATTTATTTGCACCAAAGAGTTTTGAATTTCGAATCTTAGCGCAAGGAGTTTGTTACAAGCATTGAAATAGAGACCGGATATATTTTTGTGTTCCAAATTCAAACACCAAAATAGTGAATAAAAATAAAACAGTGAATAAAAGGCCCTTTTTATCCTTTTATATTTTGTTTTGCGTGAATAAAATAAGCTTTTTAGAGTAGGTATGGTATAAAATATAATGTGTTATGGTCACTCCATCTCATAGAGAGGACAGACGTTCACTTTCGGAAGTGTACCTTAACCATTCATAAAAAATTACAAGTCGACTAACTTCTAAACAGCCTTTATCTATTGTTCCAGGTGTAATCTCAATAGAAGGGCACATCCCGACGCTGAGCGACGAGGACTTCCCGAAGTTCCTGACGGTGGGACCCATGACGCGCCGCGCGGAGGACCTGCCGCTGCTCATGAACATAATGGCCGGCGCTGGGAACAACCTCAACTTGGACGAACCCGTTGACATGAAGGCAGTTAAGGTAAAACATTCTTTATTTTCACGATATACGGTACATTATGGTTTATAAGGTTTCACGTATTTCGCTGATTTTCGTTCTGTCTGCAAACACCACCAACATGAATGTGACTTGTTTGGACGTCTCGCCAGCCTCACTCAGGTTATTCCCCCGACGACAACGATGTCGTCTGCCCACCTCGCCGCCGGACGAGCCACGTTCATTTTTCCAGTTCTTGGACTCCATTCGGTGACAGCCTTGGCCCACCTGTCAGCACTACGCCTTGATAAGTGCCCTAGGGTTGATTTACAAACCAACACGTATTGCTAGTGGCAACATCTATAACGCCGCATACGAACTACGCTTCTTTCCTGACGTCACGAAGAATCCTGCATCGCGCAAGCGGAGTGTAACTGATATGCATTTGTCTATGAATCAAAAGAAACCTGTACACACAACCATCTGGCAATTATAGACCACACGCCAGTTCTTAGTTTTTTTTGTAAATGAAGGAATTTCCCATCCTAAAACATATAGAAACGGGTATTTATCGCGAATTTACCTTTAATTTAAGCCCGACGTTTCGACCGGATTGCACCAGCCGTGGTCGCGGGGAGACTGAAGTGTGGAGGTACCGCCACAGCCCAACTACCCTCACTTGATCTTCATAAATGTTAATTAGGGCCGGTTCACACTAGGACAGCACACTACACTAACCGTGTCAGTATACTGAGGCGATTTCACTTGCCGAGTACACTTAGTGATCACTGGATTCCAAGCTGAAGAGAGTTTGAAGCCGTCTTCGCGATTGAAATTAGGGTACTTCTTGATCTCAATCGCTTCCCGAACCATTCGATAAATACCCGTTTCTATATGTTTTATGATGTGTTCTGATCGTGAAAGTTTAAAAAAGACAATTTCCCATCCTGTTCAGAAAAACAACTTTTCTTCCAGTTGTATTGGTTTCTCATCTTCCTACATTATAAAACCTACTTCCTCTATATTCTTATTGTTCCTATTATATGTGAGAAAGATTGTGAGGGCAGACAAGATATTTGCTAAACTATACTGATCGGATTTTGATGAAACTGCAGTCATATGATTTATACCTAAGATTGGCATAACCGAAAATACACACATAGGCTAAAATTTATAATAACACTGTGTAAAAAAAAAAATTAACGCAAGCGAAGCTGTGGGCGGACGCTAGTATCTCTACAGACTTCTTAGCCATTGAACACCATGATCTTCATCGCCATCTCCATATTCATCATGTTTGATATTATACAGTGCTCTTGTGCTTTCTCAGGTTCACTACATGTTTGAAGCAACGGATTCGGTCGCCCTGTTGAGAGTGGACAGATGCATTAACGATGCTATTCGCAACGCCGTCAAATACTTGGAAAATGATTGTGGATGTACAATTAGTGAGGTAACACCATTATTTTCGTGGATGAAACATAATTCACTCTTTTTTAGGGTTCCGTAGCCAAATGGCAAAAAACGGAACCCTTATAGTTTCGCCATGTCTGTCTGTCTGTCTGTCCGCGGATAATCTCAGTGACCGTTAGCACCAGAAAGCTGAAATTTGGTACCAATATGTATATCAATCATGCCGACAAAGTGCAAAAATAAAAATTTAAAAAAACATTTTTATTAGGGTACCTCCCCCAGACGTAAAGTGGGGAGCGATTTTTTTTTTAATTTTGACCCTGACGTGTGATATATTGTTGGATAGGTATTTAAAAATGAATAGGGGTTTTCTAAAATCATTTTTTGATAATATTAATATTTTAGGAAATAATCGCTCCGAAAGTCAAAAACAATGTGTCCCCCCCCCCTCTAACTTTTGAACCATAAGTTTAAAAAATATGAAAAAAATCACAGAAGTAGACCTTTATATGAACTTTCTAGGAAAATTATTTTCAACTTGATGAGTTGAATAGTTTTTGAGTTATATAGCACTTTTTCAAAAAAACGCAAATGATAACTTTGTTTTTCATACAAATACTATGAAAAACAAAGTTATTTTTGCTGACGAAAAATGTTGGTATTTTTAATGGTCTGGGAAGCTACGGAACCCTACAGTGAGCGTGGCCCGACACGCTCTTGGCCGGTTTTTTCTTCTTGCAGATAGCTCACACACATATCGCCAGTTTTCAATTTTAGTTCCTCAGGCAATTTAAGCTATATGATCAGCCCCCTGTATTCATAAATTTATTTCAAATGATAGGTATTTTGACTTTTTGCAACCCTTCTTGACTAATGACGAAAAATAGAAAGGGCGGCGAATTTCCGGTCAGCCTCAGGCGGCAAAAACGCACGTGACGCCATTATGTACAGGTTACCTTACTGTCCTAAGCCAAATCCAAAATTTACAAAAACACTTTCGCCCATTTTGATTGTTGAGAACAAAAAATCTAAATGACTAAAATCTGTATGATAAACAATTTGACTTCATTCTATTAAATCAAATCAAAATGACACTTTTATTTTTACTCCTGTAATCAAAGCATTCTTAGAAATTTATCCAAATGTTTTTATTTTATTGCAGGAAAAGTTCAAAGATTTAGAAGACTCAGTCGAAATATCGGTGTCCGTATTTTTTTCGATGAAGGACATTCCGAATCTTTTGCAAGATCCCGCCAATCCGAAAGTAAGTGCCGCGAAACGGAACGCTTCCATTTTTTATAATGTGGCCAAATAATATAAATTATTTTCCCATGATTTGGGGTAATTCAATTCAAGATACTTTTTTTATAAATATATCCACAGATAAAAAAAAATCTGAAAGTTTGTACATATTTTTTTTGTTTTATTTTTTTTAGCGCGATAAAAGCTTGATTGTTGAGCTTATAAAATACATGTTTGGCGGCGGATCACGATCACTCCAAGGACTGAGCTTCTCTCTTATAAACAAAAGTCACTTGTTCATTCCGGACTCACGGAGAGGTTACTACAACGGAAAAGCGAAACAACTACGTGTGCATATGCAGGTACTTAATTATTGTTATATTTAGATGTTTTTTACCTATATGGCCATACGAAAAATCACTATGAACCATGCTCCTAGAGCCAAAAATTGGAAGACATGTAACATCCACCAACCAGCACTAGGCCGCAGCTGTGGCTACATTATGGCTGATTATGTTATGCGGACTAAAAACAATTTCGTATTCATTGACGTGATGTCCCTAAATGTTTACACAATAGCTCAATGAAAGATTCTAAAAATCCCATTGCATATTCGTTCCAGAAAGTCCTTGGCGACAGCGGTGTATTCATCTACCCAGTATTCATCTGCCAGGCTCACCATCACAACCAGGTGTTCCTGAAGGCGTCGGGCGTCATGTACACGATGGCCTTCAACATACTCGGTATGCCGGCCACTACGGTGCCCATGGGACTCTATAAAGGACTGCCTGTTGGTGTACAGGTAAGACTAATTAAAAACTTAACAGGGCTATCACATTTTTTCTTGTATTTGAGTGTTCTAAGAGTCTAACACTCTAAATACAAGAAAAATTGTGATATTAATTTTGAGCATTCCCGAGAGAAATAATCAAACTTTCATGGGCATATTTTTTTTTTAATTTTGGGACATATTTATTATTATTTATAAATTTATCTGAATTTGAATGAATGTAATTTCTCATTGCTAACATGGTTCTTAAGTACTTTTTTACTAACCCCTAAGTTGTTATTCGCAATAAATAATTATTTAATTTGATTTTGATTTAAGAGCGCGTATCCCAAAAGTTGGCAACGTCGCAAATAGCTGTCAAATATTTACATGTTTTAATTAATTTTGCAATTTTACTGTATGAAAATAAGAAATATGGCTCTGTAGTGCACTAAAAAATTGAATATGAATTGCAATCAAAACCTTAAATTTGATTCTGTAAACGTTTCAGGTGTAATAAAGGCATTTGGCAAGTTCCCAAATACTTTTTTTACATCTTAAACTATATATTCGGTATTACGATATTAATTATTGCATTTCCTAATCAATTTTTTAGTCCACTACAGAGTCATAGTTCTTATTTTCACACAGTAAAATTGCCAAATTAATTAAAACGTGTAAATATTTGACAGCTATTTGCGACGTTGCCAACTTTTGGGATACGCACACACACATCCAAATTCTCAGTTTTGATGATATTATTATAAATGCTCGAAAAAGTTGATTTCTCTCGGAAGTGCTCAAAATAAATATCACAATTTTTCTTATATTATAGTGTTAGACTCATAAAACACTCAAATACAAGAAAACATGTGATAGCCCTCTTAACACATTTTGAAGAGAATTAAAAGTCTGTGTTGTTGTTTTTGTTTGTAGTCTATAATTTGCCATATTTTTGACCTTCGATTACGAACTGAATCCAACATTCGGATGGAGAATGTTACTTAAACTAATAGCACCAGCATAGTTTCAAAATACCTCATTGGTCATGTCTTGTTTTATCCAAGAATATGACTTTTTAATAATTGTACATTTGATTTTATCTTATCAAATACAACCCCAGACACAATTTGATAACCTGTGCCAGTAAATGAGTTAAGGTTTCTTATCGGTTTATTATGGTTATTGTTCTTAGGATAGTTTTTAAATAAATTTCAGGTTATAGCGGCACCAAATCAAGATAGACTTTGTTTAGCAGTGGCCAAACAGCTGGAAGTCGGCTTCGGTGGCTGGAAACCGCCCCAGTAAAACTATACCTAAGTAAATCATACCAAATTCGTAACTAAGTTATTCAAACCACATGTATGGCGTGGTTTATCTTTTGTACCAGACAAAAATTATATAGGGAAGATATTTACTTTTGTACCAGACAAAATAGAACAAAGTAAATATGGAATTATCTGTTACAATAGAAAATTCTATACTACTTTGTTCTATTTTGTAAAGTAAATGTATGTGATAGTACACTCTATAAAATTAATCATAATAATAAAAATAATCGGGTACTTGACTATTTTTGAAATTGTTATACATACTTATCTAAAAACTTTAGAAATTTGAAATTTTCTGTCTTTTTCCCGTCAAACGGAATATGACCCTATGTGTAAGGATAATGGTCTTTGCAAGAATTTTGTCTTTTTCTCTGCATGCCAGGGTATATTTTTGTTACTTTTAATAAAATAAAATAGTCGAGCACCCAATTTCATTGTATTCAAATTAAAATTGCTTGTGTGTTTCTTTGTTTGTGAGGTTATTGTCAATGCTCAGATATAAGTACTGCACTGGATCAACATCGCCACAACTCTAGCCATTCGGGATTCTCTCTCGAGATGTTCTCTCGAACTGTAACGCCAATAAATGAGATAGATGATGCCAATCTGGTACAGTGCTTATAACTGTGCTATGAACTTTAATGTGGTTTTACGTGTATTTGTTTTAATAAATTTATTTGTTAGCTCTTTAAAAGTCTAGATTTCAATTTAACAGTATTGTTATAAGTATTTATTTATTGCAAACGCATAAACTTACCCGAGTGTTGTATTTCATATTTTATAAAAAAAAAAAATATGTTTAATGTAACCATAGCTGGACTTTCCCGTTGCTGGGGACGTCCCTCCATTATTTCCATCGGTCCCGGTGCTTCACCACATCTTGACAATTCCTAAGGAATACATCTTAGTCATACACGATCTCCTGCGTGGTCTGTCTCAGCTCCATCTAGAAGTTCCAGCGGGAAAATCGGTACAAGATTTAACATCTTTCATGTGAAGTAGTATTATGTTGGGGTGGCAAAAATTGGTTAGATATTGACCCCAACGGAGAGTAGGTACCTATCGGTGAAGAGCTTAGTGAGATAAAATAGAAGCGTCGGTTCTCCTATCTTTAGGGCTTCGGCGCTAATGCCATCTTCGCCACATATAAGTATTTTTATTTCATGATGTACCTCCAATTCCAAATGTAATTGTTATAATATTTTTTTTGTAAGAATGTAATGTAATTACGTTCTAATTAATTTATAAAAAGATTGTACAGTTCGTATGTATGCTAAAAATTTTAGATGTTATATTAAGCCTACTTAAATACCTAATTTATGTGGTAAGGGATGTTTTAATATAGTTATTTGGGATGGGTGCCTAAATTATTTCTTAATAAATTTTGCATTCCAAATTTTTATAAATTATGGTTATATAACTTATTTTAAAGCGCTGTGAATGTAATATTTAGTTGTGAACTAAATATTAGTTACATAGATCTTGTAGATTTATAAGTTGACTATTATTTGCACTCCCTTATATTGTAATGGGCTATAGCGAAACAAATAAATGAAGTGGTGCGAGGAACGTTGTTTTATTCATTCTGTAGTTATTTTTAACTTGCTAAACAAGAGAACGAAAGGGTCAAATAGGGAACGTGCAGGAACTACGTCGAGACTGCCGGCCCTGGCCAACTTAAATCATTGCCGACTCAGTGTGATTAACACTGGCTTGGCCACCATCAGGGATTTTAATTTTGATAACACAAAAAATTTTTCGAAATTTTTCGCCAAATATCAGAATTTGTCGGTCACTGGTTCAAAAAATATAAGGGTTTATAGGTGACCGATCTGTAGTCTCCCCAGCTTGGCCACATTTATATCTCAGAAACTTGGGCATCTAGCGAAGATATGTTATATGAGGCGGACTTAATGCCATAGGATATAAATGTGGCCAAGCTGGGGCGACTCTCTGCAGATCGGCCACAAAAAACCCTTACATTTTTTTAACTAGAAATCGACAAATGCTGAAATTCGGCGACAAATTTCGACTATTTAGCGACTATTTTTTTGTGTTATCAATCAAAAATCAATCAATCAAAAATCAATCAATCAAAAATAAATCAATCAACAATGAAAATCCCTGATGGTGGCCAAGCCAGCGTCAATCACACGCCGACTCGTAGTAAAATAAAGGGGGTGACAAACGAGAAAAAAATCTCTTTTGGTGTGATAATCTGCAGTGTGATATGTAGGATTCGATTCGATAAATCTGACAATTATTTTCGACAACATGAGTTTTTATCGAATCGAATCGATGTCGCAAGTACGTCGGCAAGGACTAAAATCAACCCCGTGTTTCTTCCCGACTTGCGTCGGCGGGCAGCGGGAGTAGCTGTATCTATTGTGACTTCCACTGCCGCGGACTAGTGCCAACCTGCTTGGCTGCGGGCCTCGACTCGCAGGGAAGTGAGGTCTGAAATTCCTTCCGTAACGCGTAGAACACTAGGTACGTGTCTTCTTCTCAACCAGTGTGGGGGGCAATACATGTCCCCATAAGCCAGAAGGTGAGTAATGGAACTCTACGATTGCTACTAGTAAACCCCTCGAGGTTGGGCTGATATGATTCGATTTGACGACGAACGAAACGATTCGGGTGCGAACGAATTCGAATTCCTGGTTAGAATAGGAACGATACGTCGAGTCAGACTAGGAATAGGGTTACGTCAAAGACATTCAAATATATGACGAGTTAATCTTTTAAATCTCTTTGGGTTACCTACATTTTTCAAGTTCCTAACCTAACCCGCAATCGGGTTAGGATTTCGGATCAGGGTTCGGAATAAAGAATGACGCACGCTAGACCGTGCCGGGACCGAGCGGAGTGTCGGCTGTACCACAATGCAGTTGCTCGGGAGCGGCTCGGAAGTGTCCATACACGGTCGAAATTCGGCTCAGGACCCGACACGGTCTAGCGTGAGACCAGCTTAGAAAGATTTAACCGTTATTTCCGTGACCTACATTCCTTGATACAATTTTGCAAAATCGCAAGTGTTTATATCGTTGAGATGCAGGGGCGGATTTGATACGTTGGCTGCCCTAGGCCTACGAAAGATTGCCGCCCCCCTATGTGCTGTAAAGCAGAAAATAGTACATTGTTATCCTAGGGGTGAATATAACTTATTTAGTCCCGAGATGGGGTTTGGCGACAAGCGTAGCG
This sequence comes from Xestia ashworthii, assembly GCA_950022955.1. Classification (NCBI taxonomy): domain Eukaryota; kingdom Metazoa; phylum Arthropoda; class Insecta; order Lepidoptera; family Noctuidae; genus Xestia; species Xestia ashworthii. The sequence goes on from OX465557.1 coordinate 2,360,510, forward strand.
CGGGCGCTAATAATTCGAGGGACTAAATAAGTCTTTAACCCGAGGTAAACACTGTGCTTTTCATTACGAATAGGTACAAGGAAAATAAAAATAAAAACATGAAACAACTCGAACAAAAATTAAGATCGAATTTCCGCTTTGGCGCCTATTTTGTTTTTTTTTTCTGTATTCGGCTATTCAGCCTTTATTTTTCACTTTCGTCACTGAAAATATGGTAAATATTTTGCCCAAATCTATGTCATTTTAAAGAAATATTTGTAACCAAATTATAACTAAGTTATTTAAAAAGAATATTTAATTAATACAGAATTTTATGTTATTTCAATTTTACATCGCGCTGTTATTTAGAGGCTGTGTAGAAGTCGGAACATGGTTCATTATAAAGGTGAAAAAATAGAACTAGTTTTTTTTGTATAATTTGACAGCTGTCAGTTGAAAGCGATTCTCCCTAGGGCTGAAAAGTATTACTTTCAACCCGCTCCTCAGGCAACTTCAGACCTACTTTCCGAGTACTTAAGAGTAATGAAAAATTAAATAAGCTGTGGACATTAAATTAACCTTGGAATAAACTATTAAGCAAAGATTCAGTTGAACGAGCAACACTTCTCGCCATGTCGATACTCAACGATTTTAGTCTTCAAGCGACTGGCGTTGAGTCTCTAAGATTTGAGTAGCCTTGTGTACGAAGGGGCTTACACGTAAGTACAATAGGCGCGTGGGCAACTACTAAAAAAAATCCAACCAAATTTTGCCGCCTTAGGCCCGGGCCTTCTCGGCCTTTATGGAAATCCGCCCCTGATGAGATGAGTCATGAAATGAAGACACAGAGAATCATGTCTCTATGATGAACAAAAACGAAAAACTAACTAAATGATGGAGTCTGAATTTTAAATTATTAGCTCGGTTTTCCCGGTTTTCTTGTTATTATTTTTCAACGAAATTGCCAGAGTAACGAAAGTAATTTCGTAGGCTTTTTAAAAAAAAACAAGAATAATATCAATTTAATTCGTATAATTTGCATTTTCATTCTCATGTGCAACAATCTTGTTAACTTGGTTGTTTGAAGGTTATTTCGTATTAATTAAATAGTCATCTCGTGGAGAGAGAGACCGAACTAATATCAACAAAAGTATATATTGTAGCTATTTATTTATTAATGTGATGAAATACGCAATGTTGAGGACGCTATAAAAATAAGAGTGACATCACAACGTTTCACAATATTTTGAAATGTGATCGTTGGAATATTTATTCTTCGGTGGTAAATTAAAAATATGTATGGCAACACTAAATAACGACGTTCTTTCGCGGTGCGTGCGACATGACGCGCCGGTGAATTTTATTATAAATTTGACGTAATTCTTCAGTGCATATCTCGAAAATAAGGTGAACTATTACTAATAGTGTTACATAAACAGTGTACTAGTGAGTGCATGTGTAAATAACCTGTAATATTGTGCTTGCAGACTTCACAATGGCCGATCAAGTCGACTCAATGTCAGATGCGGAGCTGCGAACGAAACTAGCGGAGCATGGGTTCCCTATAATGCCTATTACGGCGTCCACAAGAAAGTTGTTGGTGAAAAAGTTGAAATTAGTATTAGATAACAAAAGCAAACCTAGAACTAGCGTCGATAACAAAGCCGATACAAGGCGGTCGCTCGCACGCTACTCGAGCGGCGAGGAGTCCGATTTGGACACAACTACGAATGCTAAAGAGAAACGTGGCCGCCGGGCGACGACCGGCGGGGCGATGTTGCCCCCCGCAGCAAACAAAACACGTCGCCCGCCTCCTAAAAAGGATTCTCCCGCTAAACGGGACTCTGACAAGGGATCCGAGTCTGATGAAGACAAGCCCGCTCTGAGGACACGCGAAGAAGTAGAAACAGTGACCACGCGTACCATTAAACGCACTTACGCGGCGAACGATCAGGACGACTATGAGACGGGGTCTGATAGTGACGTAGACGTCGACAAGAAGACTTCAAGTCCTTTCCGAAGCAATTCAAGGTCAAGCGACTATATCTCGAGCACGTTACCCTCTGTCGATGTTAGCACCAGCCCCCCAAAGACGTCTGTATTCTCTCGAGCATCTATCATACCCACTAACTACTCATCCACATATTCACCTGGCATGACATCATCCGATAATCTCAATTCAATACGCTCTCGATTAGGTTTGACATCTTCCATGGCAGACCGTCCATCTATTATTCCCACATCAAGCTATAGCTCAAACTATACAACAAGTACTTACCAGCCGTCTACTTCTACTATTGACGAGGTAGAATCTCCATATTTGAGTAACTTTACTAGGCGTCTATCTGCACTCAAATCAGATCCAAAACCTACATCTTTCCTTGACCGGGATACAAACAATGGCAGCACTGTGCTACCACGCAGATCCTATATCACTGGAGTCAACAGGTCTGATATAGTGGATTATAAATCTGCTACAGACAAGAAATTTTTAAAGAACAATCTTGTGTCCCTTGCTCTTGTTGTGTTAGTTGCACTTTTTTTTTTTTGCTTATTTTTCATGTATATAGTTAAGAAAAACGACATCACGTCAGTGGCAGATGATCAGAACAGTGTCATACCTATCTGTCAGCTGAACATACCAGGCAACAGACCTGGGATCAACTGTGTGCCTAAAGAACAAGTCAGTTATGCTAAAGATCTCCTCAAAGTCATACATCCAGAGTTGACAACTCGGATAGCTTCATACAAATGTGGTCAGCCGGGAACTCTGCCTTATCTCACTGAGCGAGAAATAATTGACATTGCCAGTGCCAAGGCAGAGACTGCTGATGTCAGCCAGTGTCGCACTGATCTGAATAACTTACAAGTTCTTCTGATTAATAATCCTCGTTGGGGATTGAATGTCGTCCAACTAAAAAGTCTTTACACTAAAGATGACGAGTACTCTCCTATTAAATCCACAGACTTGATTGTCCAACAAAGATCTAAAGGCACGGTTGCTATCACCCTCACGGATCCATCAACACCGCTGTCATGCTTATTCATTAACACTTTATACTCTGCCGGGTCCAGTCTTATTATTGTTGCCCTCCTCACTTTACTTGGCTTAGGCCTCCAAAGAGCTTACAAATACTATGTGATGTATCAGAAAAGGAAAAGTGAAGAGATCTATTCTATGGTGGAACAAATTATTGATGTGATATCTCAAGAGACTGAGGATAGTGGAGAACCATACATATCTGTGGACCATGTGAGAGATACGCTCATCTCACCACAAAACAGGGAGAAAATGGCGTCTGTCTGGGATGCCGCTGTGAAGTTTATACAGAGAAACGAGAGCAGAGTGCGCATGGAGGTACAGTCCGTTGACGGAGAGGACTGCCGCGTGTGGAGATGGATCTCCCCTCACAGCAGCCCAAAGCGCAGCGCGTCATGGCAAGGACAGGCTTTTGAAACCCAGGAAGGCTCCGTCAACAACCTAGTGGTATCTCCGACACCCTGCCTCAAGATACGACACATGTTCGACAAAAACGACGACAACTCGTTATTGAGGGTCAAGATTCAAGATGCTATTTTGGAAAAATGCGACACACACTGCAATATCTTACACATCGACATCGACAGGACGTCGTGCTGCGTGTACGTGAAGTGTGCGTCGCCGCAGGACGCGGGCGTGGTGTACCGCAGTCTGCACGGCTGGTGGTACGAGGGTCGCCTCATCACCGTCAAGTACTTGCGCCTGGAGCGCTACATGCAGCGGTTCCCCAACTCGCCTTCCGTGGGGCCCTACCTCACGCTGGCGCGTCACGCCCGGCGCAGCGCCTGGGCCGAAGAATAGAACCCCGAACACAAGTGCAGCAGCATTTCAGGAATGTTATACTTGTGTGTTACGGAAGTTTCAGAACTCTTCCTGTAAGCTTCATTTATTTATTGCGAGTAACCTTCAAGGATTGTTGTCTGCAGCTCAAGTTGACTTTGCATTTCATTCTGGTCTAGAAACTAATGGATTGACTTGACAATGACACAGGGTGCTTGTAATTGTAAAGATTGCATGCATATTGACTCCAAATTAATCGGCTTACATTTTCTAACACTTTTTCATAATAAATGTACTGCATAATAATTTTTCATTTGTATTTTGTCTCCACCTCATCTTAGATTGATATAGCACTGGTAACATGAGAAATGTTATAAAATAGAGTCAATAAATATTTGGTTTGTGAATGTCTTGCCTGAATACGTCAATGATTGTAATAATATATTGTACCTGTGTTATATTTTATTATTATAAAAATATATCCCAAACATGGGCTGTGCCCCATAACATGTACTAAGCTTAAAATCCTTGTACTTGTCAATAAATTTTTTACGACTTTGTAGTCACTGATCTGATTATTTTCCATAAAGTAAGGTGCTGGTCTTAACATAAAGCCTTAGATTGGAAGGAAAAATGTTTTTCAATAGTTTAAGCATGTGAAATTAAATCTGCACTTTTGAATTGTTGTAAATAGTTGACATCACAAGGTTCAAATGTAATTTCTACTGTTTGATTTAAGTTACGAAGTTTCACGGGCTTATATTTGTTACTGAATTTACTGATGTTTTTGGAACAAATTGTTTAATAAAAATGATAGTTTTAAGTAGGTTGTAAGTTTCATAGGATATATCCGACACATACACACATTTGATTTATTTTTCTTATAATTTGTAAGTTTCCCGACGCGGCAGCACAAACAAGGAGACGATAAGTGTGTTTAATTTCGTATAAATTGGCATTTTGTTCTTAAGTATTTCTACTAACTTCACTGTTCATAATATTTAGTTATTTTTATGGATTGATTTTCATTTTTTAATAAATTGATAAGTAAAATTATTTGTTTTCATTAACTCCCAACTGACTCCATTTTTAGTTACTTGAGACACAACTAAAAGCTATTTTTCCTCAACTCAACACAGGAAAAACAAGTTAAAAATAAAAACATTTAATACAAGTATAACCTATTACATCGAAACCTATTTCAATCCGTCACGATTTTCATAAAATTAATATTCCAAGGTGTCTTTGAGCGCTTGGAAGCAGCGCCATTTGTCAGGTAGGTAGAAAGGCTCGAAGACATGCGGGAAGGGAGCGTCCCAGCCGGCCACACGGGAGATCGGAGCCTCCAGGTGGAGGAAACATTCCTCCTGTAAGCAGAAATAACATGGTTATTTTTAGGCAGCAGCAGCAGTATTATAGCAGTATAGTATAAGGGGCCGCCTCCACGAGCGAGAGAATCGCGGCGATATTATCGTCCTTGCCACGTTTTTCTATACACTCCCTTCTGAGCCGCCTCCACGAGCGAGAGAATCGCGGCGATATTATCGTATAGAAATACGTCAAATCGCCGCGATTCTCTCGCTCGTGGAGGCGGCCCCCTGACCCCACATTAGGCGTGCGCGTTCGTCGGGCGTGCGAGTAGCGAGCGCGCCGCGTGGGCGTCGCGAGCGCGTCGCGTTTTGCTGCCCGCGGCGAGAACGCGGCGCGCTCGCGACGCTCGAGTCGCGTTCGTACCCCTTCGTCCGCTATCCCCGCCGGCCCCGCCGCCCGCTACTGTTTCGGTCAGTATCATGGAGTTAAACGCCAAGGTGAGGGCCGCGTACGCGCCGCGGCCTACAAAACGCGACGCTTACACAGCGCGCTCGCGGCGCGCGCACTACTCACACGCCCGACGAATGTGGGGGAGGCCTAACGGGCTGGTGTCCACAACTCCACGTTAAAGCGCGTATTTTGCGTATGGGCTATAATCCACCACGCAGGCCCAGTGCGGGCCGGTAACGCGGTAGATGTCACAATCATGTCTTCGAATTTTTCGTTCTAGGAGGACATTCCGGTTTCCTCACGATGTTTCCCTTCACCGTTTTGAGAGCAGTGGTGATGAACTAAATTACACCAAATAATGCGCCTGTCTGGGTTCGAACCCACGACTTACTGTTTGTAAGACATTTATTATTACATTACTGTTAATGTGCACCAAAGAATGAGATCCTGTTTTCGATGCACACCGTCACTTGTGGTTATCAGTTACTTCCTCGTCTTATTGCGAACTAATAGCACATCTTGTAAATAATGTAAGATAGTTATTCATACTAAAAAGATATTCATGTTGAAAACAGTCTAATGAGTGGGTGGATATGCCGTATGGCTGTGGGCACAAGACAAGTAATGAAATATTTAGACAGTAACATCCTTCCAGAATAATCTGCTGTCGCCTATCTGTCGGCCCAATCTAGTCATGGAGGCAGTTTTCAAAATTTTCTAGAAAGATCATGATCAATGTTAATCAGTGGAAGCTTGGAAGCTCCACGGTAGCAGCTAAGAATGACTAGGTCAGTGGGTCGTCTTAGGGTTTACATGAAGTTAGAGGGTTGTTGAGACCGCTACTCTCAAGACCGGCGCGCGGTGAGCTCGGGGTGCGGGGACAGCGGGGAGTCAGCTGTTGCACGCCTCCACGCACGGCTGCGCTTACGCGTTTCTTAGCGTCTTAATTCTTATTTGTTTATTATTTCCAATCGACCGTTGTAATTTAATTCTTAGCTTCAATATATCTTGTTATACAGTCCACTACATTTCATTTTGCTCCACCACGACCTATCGTCGCCACCAAGGGTTGTATTGGTGATTTTAATGACTATAATTCTGTAACTACATTCGTTTTAACATACAATCTGCCACTGTCCTACAAATTGCAAAACACGTAAGAAAATTTGAATTTTGCGGGATACCGTGGAGTTTCCACCTTAAGTTTACGTCATGATAGCGTTACCTGAATAGTAGCAGCCAGTTCAGCCCCAAACCCTGACGTCAGAGGAGCTTCGTGGGCAATCAGACAGCGACCGGTTTTCTTGACGGACTGAAACAAAATATGGATAATTTGTTTGAAAGAATTATGATTATCTACTCTTTTGGTTTTTTGCTTTCTTAGAAGTAGAGCACGTTTATAATACAGGGTGGGATTGAAGTCATGGGCATTATTAAAAACTAAGGCACTACTGGAGATACTTAGGTCCATGTTCACCGAAAAGATAACGGTCTCATTACATAAAAATTAAGGAACATGTTCCCCTATAAAAAATGTGTTTTAAACAGCTGTTTTTAAATAATCAGAACGTCATCTTTTTGGTGAGCATGGACCTAAATCCATTAAATTAGGTGTACGTACTATTACGCAAATCAAAAATATTATTAATGCAAGTATGGAAAACCTTAAAAATGTGGTACTTATGTAATATTGCAAGAGGCTTATTATTGCAAATAAACCCTAAAAGTAATAAGAGCAAAATACTAGTACGTCTTTCGTGTGCTACTAGTATTTTGCTTTTATTAGGCACGTTTTGTTTGTTTATTGCCACAGTTTAAAATAATGCCCATGACTTTAATTTCACTCTATACAGAGTTGTACAACCCAAAGCATGTAGGATTAAAATAGGCTAGTTTCCACCACCAATAAATTGCAAATCTAATTAAGTCCGTCAGTTAGAGTATTGGAAAATAATGGACACGTATTTTTTGTTTTAGTAAATCAATGAATATTGACAAAGATACAACGCATTAATATAATTAATAAATAGATAATTTTTAGTGACGTCACAACGCACTAAAAATTATTATACCACGGCGTGACGTATTACGAATTTTAAGAAATCGTCGTATTTTCCTCAATTTTGGTTTACGTTACAAAAGAAAAATATGGGTGAAATATTTGTGATAATCTAACTGACGGACTAGTTTTTTTCAGGATACAGGAGTATTGAGTATTGAAGCCTATTATAAATCACGTACAGGCATCAATTTAAATTGTCAACGATACTAAGATGAAGCTAGCTATATTACCTAGTATACTGTTTTCAGAGATCCTTGGTTTCCATAGCTTCACCTCCCAATGAAGCCCAGCCTATTACAGAGTTAGACTACTTACATTACACACAGTATCCTCATCCCAGGGCAGGATGGACTGCAGATCGATGACGTCACACTTGACGCCTAGCTTCTCTTGTGCCATCTCTGCTACTTCCAGTAAGACGTGGAGCTGTGTGCCCCAGCCTACTAGCGTAGCTGCGTCACCTGCGGAAAAGAGGTTTGTGAGTTTGGTACTTGGTGAAATTGAGTTGATTCATCATCTGCCTAGCCTTATCCCAACTATGTTAGGGTCGGCATCCAGTCTAATCAAATGCAGCTGAATACCAGTATTTTATATGGGGCGACTGCTTATCTGACCTCCACAACCCAGTTAGTATTGGGTAATACGATACCCCTTGATAAGACTGGTTGACAGACTTTCAGAGGCTTAATTCTGCTATTTAAATAAATTCGTCACTCCAACACGATTCCATTCTCATCCCATTGTCATTTTGTTTAAAGTTCGTAATCTGCTAAATTCACAATGGTCGGTCAATGGTCTCGTAATAAAATTGTGTTTTAATGGCATTGTCGTATTGTCATTATTATAAAACCCTTAGTACAAATGGTTTTCGAAATCTACTACTAAATGCGAACATTTATTCATGCCAGATTTCATGTACGAGATTAATATTCTATGACATTTCTTTCAATGGAGTGTCAGTGGTTGTTCATTGAGAAGTCATAATGGCGCCATAATGGCGATAGTAGAATTAACAAACTTGTCAAAATTTGATAGGACTTGATCATTATGAAATCAATGATCGAATACGCTGACACTATTGTAATAGCAAAATCGAGGCCCTGGGCCGCTGACTACCTGTAAAAACTATCAAAGATCTACAAATGACAGCTGAGGCTAAGCTTAACGTGCTTTCCCAGGCACGGAGGAAATTCGGTATGTAATGGGTGCACAGACAAAGAACCCGGCCCAGTACTTTGTATTTTGATAATTGCATTCAACATAATTTTAGTCGAAAGACATTCACTGCGTGATATATCCACGGCTCCTCCAAGCAACGCCACACTGACTCCTGTGCTTATCCCATTCAGTGGAGTCTTTCAACGCGATCTCTTGCGGTATATTGCCACTCTAGCTAGTGTCACGTCCCATACGAACTATTCTTTACACCTGACGTCTCGCAAAATCTTGCATCACCGAAGCATAGTTACTTGCGCGATAGACACACGTTGAGCTCCAAAACACAGCCCAAGCGACTTCTTCGCTGTCATAAAGGGTGTGAAAAGACTTTTTAACGAAGCCGAAAGACGCTTGTTCCCCACGTCATTGCGATCATTTATTTTTTCTACACCATACCTAAGAACCTTCTAGTTACGTAGATATTGGGGGTCAAACTACGAACTTTTTGACAAGTTTTTTTTTTAAATACAAGTTTTTCATGTAAGATTTTAACTTTAAACACGTACACGGCACCGCACTATTCAATCCATAAATCAGCACAATGTTTTGAGTGCGTAACATTGAGGTCCCACAAAACATGATTTATCACCCCAAAAAAAAAAGTAGTTACTTGGTTTGAACCGTCAACCAAGCATTCTGTAATGGTTGGTTGACGGTTTCGTGATGAGTCGGTTTACACCCTGTATAGGTACTGTCGTGCCAGCGACAGAAAGAAAAAGATGGTAGGTACATATACAGAGGTAACATGTACGGTCGAACAAGCTATTTGGTTTACAGTTTAACCAGCAAACTACATTGTAAAATGTAAACCAAATAGCTTGTTCGACCGTACCTTCTCTCAAAACCTGTGCCTTCCCAAGCGGCAACGTATAGTCTTCGACGGGCACCTCCTCACTAGCTGACCGGTACAGGATCTTGGGCTCTAGGAACAGGCATGGGTCCCGCTCCCTGATGCATGAGAGCAGTAGGCCTTTGGCTGTGATTGGGCCACGAGGGACTACCACCTGGAAACAATATTACTAATATTAGTAAAGCCTCATTTACATGATGCCATTTTCTTGGACATACAATTGCAATAATTGATTGCAATATTTTTTTGTCAAATGAAGAGAGAATCCAATAGAATACAAAAATTGTATAAGAAATGATTTTACGAGCTGTTTATACCAAGAACAGGGGGTCTAAAATGGCCGCTTTAGCAGAATCATAATATGAATCACGTTAAAAATTTAAAATTCTTATACTTACTTAAATAAAATTACACCAGATAGTTGATATACTACATATATATATTTTTTTTGTTTGTAAATACATACTTATTATACATATAAACATCCATGACTCGGAAACAAATGTCCATGTTCATCACACAAACATTTGCTCCTACCGGGATTCGAACCCAGGATCCTAAGAACGTAAGGCAGCCTTCACTACCACTGCGCCATTCGGGTCGTCGAAAGAGTTAAGTATGGACTTTATAGTTATGACTATAAAGTCCATTTTAAGTTTATTATTTTTAACGTCATTCATATTATGATTCTGCTAAAGCGGCCATTTTAGACCCCCAGTTTTGAATGGAAAAATTGCCTAATAGAAGCAAGAATGTGGCTTGTTGTTTAGACGATGCCAGTCATTTATTGCTCCAATATCATTGTATGCAACAGGCAATAAAATTGCATCGTGTCAATGGGCTTTTATTCTTTAATAGCGGACGTCACGCGGTTTCACAGGCGTAGTTCCCGTTCCCGTGGGAGTACGGGGATAAAATGTAGCCTATGTTACTCAGGGCGAATGTAGCTTTCCAACGGTGAAAGAATGTTTGAAATCGGCAGAGTAGTTTTTGAGTTTATTAATTACAAACATACACACAAAAATATAAATTTTTCCTCTACTTACATAATATTAGTGTAGAGGTAGACTAGCTTCTGCTAGAGGCTTCGCCCGCATGAGGTTTGATGATTGTCCCATAGCATCTTAGTACCGGGATAAAAAGTATCCCATGTGTTAATCTATTCTAATATTATATTATTATATTTATATAATAAGATGTTTTTATTATTATTCCCTTTATTCAATTTTTTAACAAATTTTTTTACATTTTTAAATATTAACATAAAAAATATATATAAAAACATTTAAAAATTTATGTGACGCAGACGAAGTTGCGTGGGTCAGATAGTCCAGGTTATAAACTAATTGTTACTATGCAGAAAAGTGCCGCCGCCGGCTCTGATGTAAATTGATTCGTTGGACAAACAAAACCTAGGCGAAATCTCGGTCAACCGGACGAGATATTGAATGGTCAATCTCGACCCCAACTGTGGTACGATCACGAGTTACCAATCTCCTCTCACGATTGTAGTAGTTCTATCGTAAAACAAACTATATCTACTCTGTCGTACATCTAGCATCTAGCTACTTTTGAAGAATGTTAGTAAGTTTCAAGACCAGCTCACCCTAAGTCCCGGAACATGTGCGAAGAAAGCCTCCGGGCTCTGTGAGTGGTACAGTCCCCCGTGCCCCACCGCGCTGCAGGGAGTGCGGATGGTGAGCGCGCCGCAATCGTACTGCCCGCCCGACCGGTAGCGCGCCTTCGCCGCTTCGTTTACTATCTATAAGTTCGTAACAATAATTATTGGTACTTTACACAACATGTTTGGCGATTTTTCGACCTCTTGGTGAGATATCGTGAGACAAATCTCACGATATTTATCTAGGGGGTAGGGGCCCAGTCAAAACTTGGCCCCTCCCCCCTGTAAATTGCACGTGAGGTTTATCAAAATGTGTAGTTTAGTGCAAATAAAAACAAACAATCAACTTTGTTCCTAGGTACAAAGCAATACTAAGGTCCATGTTCACCGAAAAGATATCAGTCTGATTATCCAAAAACAGCTGTCACTGTGACATGTTCCCATACAAAAATGTGTCTTAAACAGCCGTTTTTAGATAATCAGACGATCATCGTTTTGGTGAACATGGACCTAATAGTACCCTCATATTAACAAGAGAGAAGTTCAGAAGAATGATTAAAGAGAAGTCAGTTCTGTTTCAAATTCACGAAATCAAGCCTTTCCATAAATCGTTTAAGTATATCTTATTTGTATTCAGACGAGAGACTACAGAATAAGTATTTTGTTCAGAATGCTTTTCTCAGTTTTCAAACAATTACCATTTTATTATCTTTCTCTTTCCTTTCTTAGTTAATGAATAAAGGGATCAATGCTGTTCTCTCAGTGACAAACACGCTTGTTTACTTATATAGTCAACTATGACGTCATACACATACTGAATATAGAAAAGTCTTTAGTCATGTCCTACTATTATTGCAATTACAACAACAAGTGCACATGTAGTTCACATGATGTACAATTGTATACAAGCAGCAAGTTGTTTAGGTCAACAGTTACTCGAACTGTGAAATCAAAGATAGTTGTTAACAATTATTTTTATAAGTATTCTCTTTGCCTGTGATAATCTTAATTTCATTCACTGACATACAATGTATTGACTTTTGGCTACCAGTAGGGTCTAGAAGGATGCAATTTTGCACGAAAGTTTTCTCATGCAACGAAAATGAGCACTTAAGAAGTACATTTGAAGCATTCCCAAAGGGATTGAACTGAAGAGAGTTTCTTAGTTGTTTTGTTTTTGTCATTTATTTTTAAATTAAAGTGATTCAAAACCTTGCCCAAGTTTGTTTATCAATCATCATCTGCCTAGCCTTTTCCTTTGAATGAAGAACACAAACCTGATCAAAAGCTGGGAATATGTAGTCAGCAAACTGTATTTCAGCTATAGCAGTGGCGCCAGCAGTAGCCAGTCCTATGCCGAAACCTGCGATTCCTTGCTCGCATAGTGGAGTGTTGAACACACGGTCTTTACCGTACTTCTCCTGAAAAAAATTAGGACCACTTTTGTAAAACAAGTAAAATAACCATAGGTAATTCATTTTATTGTATAACATTCTAGTGGGTAACATTAGCAGCTCAAGAAAAAAAGATTTGAAGTAAGTATGTATAAAAAATGCAGACCAGATTAATAACCATAATAAATTATACAAAGAGTGAAGCATATGTATTGTTGCAATATATACTGCATGCAACCATAACTACTATTCTTTGTTATTACTATTTACTGCTATTTGCTTATAAATAGGCCTATGCTAATTCATAAGTAAATAGCAGTAAATAGTCCAAAGAGCAATTTTTACTATCTCTTCTATAATTTTGACATTTGATATTTTAAAAATATCAAAGTTAACAATGAATTTAATAAGTTATCTACTAATTTTATGCTTACAAGAGTACTTTAATAAAAGTCAGATGTTAAGTAAGAATTCTTACCTGCAATCCGAGTGCACATCGGAACACTCCTCCAAAAGCCACGTCTTCACCAAACAGCACGGCTGTCGGGTCAGTCTTGAGAGTGAGGTCCATCGCATTGTTGATGGCCTGCATCATGTTCATCTTGGTGGTCTCTCCTGAAAGATCATTAATAACCATTTAATGACCATGGTAAGGGAACTGCATGTTGTGAACTATATTGTCAGCTCTTAGGTTTTAATTTGATGTATTGTGCAACTATTGACACTAATTATTGTTCACTAAGGTTCGTCAAGAAGATTACTAGCAATTATTAGGTGCCCAGTAGTCAGTTGTTTTAGTAGACATTATGACAGTAATTCCTTAAATTATAGACAAATCAAGTGAAAGTGTACTTAACATAACATAAGCTGTTTAATTGTTATTTTGTGTGCAATAAAGAATAAGAATAACATTCTGTGATTAGGACACAAGAGCGTAGATAACAGGCATTGCGGCAAAAACAAATGAAAATACAAGGAAATTTAATTATAAAAAGTGCACTGATTTTTATTTGGGTTATAAAATAATGTTAATACATTGCTGATACTGATTTCAATCAGTGCTATCTTTTAGGTTTTTATCTTGTTGCTATACATTTGTAATAATAACACTAAACTGTAGAATGTGTGTAACATTGGTAAAATGCAGTTCTTTTTTATCATGAACACATGGTGCTGAGAAGGAGTTCATTTAAATTTTTCGAAAATAACTTTTTAATGTTTTGCTACTGATAGTTACCAACTTACGTAAATCTGGGTGATGATGCTTTTTTGAGTTAATATTGTTAATTCATGCTATAAAACTACCAATCATCCCTTACCTTCCACTATGGGTTTCTCATTGTCAGGATAGTAAATAAAGTGAGACGAAAGTCTCTTACTACAATCATTCACATTTTTAACTAATTTCACAAACAAACCGCTCTTTTTCGTCACTAAACTGGCCATTTTAACGTTTATGGCGACGTGCGTAGTGCCCCCAGTGGAAACGATTATTAAATGAGGTAACACATCTTATCTACAATTGTAATTAGTTGTACTTTGATTAAAATTCGTTGTTAAGGGGTCGAATGACGGAAGACGAAACGGTCTTGTTTTCATTATAACTTGACGTTCGTGATCGATGCTATGGTTTTTGTAATGTGTATTTCTTTCCATTTTAAACCTTGTTCGTTGAAGATAAGGGATAAATAAGCAAAATAAAGTTTTTGCATAAATATTGGAAACATAACCTATCAAAACTTTGACAGTTGTTGTCACTGTCGTAATGCCACTGTCACTTCGTACAAAACTGACACATCTGTCAAAAGAAATGGACGCGTTCGTATTACAGCATTGCCGTGCAGATTTTATTATTTTTCAAGTACCACCAACCAATGTAATCTCTTACCACCCTAAGACTATTCCCTTATGCAGGCGCTCGGCCACTATAGAAGCGGTTATGCATGCGTCAGCCAATAGCATCGCAGCATCTATTTTTTGCCGAGAACCTTAGTTTTTTTAATGAAAAGGGATCGACAAAAACACAAACGAAGTTTATTTGAATTAAAAATTACAAATTTCTCTTTCTTTGTTCTTTTCGTAAAAAGGGTGGTCAGACATCTGTGATCATTGTTAGAAATCACAGATGTGCCAGTTTTTTTTTCTCGTTTTGTTTTGTTTTGACTACTATTGGTTCTCACAAAAATGGGTGGTTCGCAGATGTGGTCATCGGTGCAAGCGATTTTGGTTTAAGAATATAAAGAGACTACGTTGGCCGACTGTACCTTTATTTTTATGGACTTTGTTGAAATATGATAAACCCCGTCGTTATCGCTCGTGACTTCACCGTAGTTTAATGAAGTGAAAAATCACAAATCTCATCATTAAAGGCTTTAAACGATTCTTCGTACACATGTGTGAATCCGAGCTGTGGTTTTAAATACGACGAAGGTAGATAGGTAAATAATGTGGAGAAGACAATAATTTTGTGGATGAATGTATTCTGGGCCATTTTATTGCTTGCTGCATTGCCCATGTGATATAGTTCTAATAAGACTCGCAACAATTTTTAAGACTTGTCAATCGTTCCATGTAAAATACTAGTATTCAGTTGCAACCGGTTAGATTGGAAGCCAACACTAACATAGTTGGAAAAAGGCTAGGCAGATGACGAAATAAGTTTACTCACTTTTGCATGAAATAAGTAATGAGTTTTAATGGTCTTTACTTTGTATTACGACGTTTCAGTGTTGTATTTTCTCTTTTATGTACAACTAGCTTCTGCCCGCGACTTCGTTCGCGGGAATTTCCCGCTTGCAACATTTCTTATTGCTGCTCCGCTCCTATTGGTCATAGCGTGATGTTATACAGGGTGTCTCATTCAAATCGGTCAGTATGGGAAAGTCTGAAACTATAAGACATACGAAGATCTGTTCTGAGGAACCATGTCATCGATTTTAATAACAAGAAAAACTGCATTCATACATTTTAAAAAACATCTGTACTCCGTTCGGGAATCGAACCCGGTTATTTTGAAAAAAAAAAACCTACACTATTTCTATTTAGATATCGATTGTGTACAGTAGGTCTTAAGCAGTAAATGTCTGTATGAAACATGATGTCTGAAATGAATAAAATGCATTATTTCCACATACTTTAATTTATTTTAGTAGGTGCTTGAACTGACCACGTTTACAATAGGTATTATACAAGTTCAGGTATTTAAAATTGTCTCTAAGGTTGTTTGTACCTCTTTGCTGGTGTTGCAACTTGATACATACATGTGACATTGGCATTGCATTACATACATTATTGGCCAAATTTTAACGCAAATTCACCACATGAAGATACAAAATGCAATTGTAAGATCGTTACCTAAACGTGTTGAATATTGTATTGAAAAAGGCGGTGGTCACTTCGAGCACCTACTAAAATAAATTAAAGTATGTGGTAACAATGCATTTTATTCATTTTAGACATCATGTTTCATACAAACATTTACTGCTTAAGACCTACACAGTCGATATCTAAATAGAAATAGTGTAGGTTTGTTTTTCAAAATAACCGGGTTCGATTCCCGAACGGAGTACAGATGTTTTTTAAAATGTATGAATGCAGTTTTTCTTGTTATTAAAATCGATGACATGGTTCCTCAGAACAGATCTTCGTATGTCTTATAGTTTCAGACTTTCCCATACTGACCGATTTGAATGAGACACCCTGTATATGCCTTCCTCGATAAATGGACTATCCAACGCAAAAAGATTTTTTCAATTCGAGCCGGTAGTTCCTGTGATTAGCGAGTTCAACCAAACAAACAAACAAAATCTTCTGCTTTATAATATTAGTAGGCATAGATATTGATTAACCATATCCTTTAATGGTATTACGTTCAAATTCAGTTTTTAATGAATTAATGTACCCACTTATTTCATAAAGTTTACGATAACGGCAGTTATTTCCCAATAATGTCGCAGAGAAAGACCATTATCGTTTTGTGCAATGAAATTAACGGATGCCGATCCGTTAATTCAGGAAGGGTAATAAAGATACTATCACGCAAGGACAAACACTGCTGACATTTTTCCAACATGGTAAAAGGGACCTCTTTTGTTTAATCTGATACATACTCATGGGAAGATTATTGTGAAATTAATAATTACATTGCCACTTGAGTAGCTCAGTATAGTAGGTAAACATTACTGTATGACAAAGCAATGGACGTTACCTACTTTTCGGGGTGTTTTTTACAAAAGGCTCCTGATCATGATCTCAAACTCTTTATTGCATGCCTGTGTACCTATATTTACTTGTTACATGTATGTACTTAAGTAAGTACCAACACGAAACCCGGTTAGGGCACGGCAACATAATACATTGGACAAACAAGCAATGTTGCAAGTTTGTTAAAGTTATGATTATTATGGAAAATATTATTAGTATTAGTTTATGTCGTTCTTTTAATTAATATCATGGGTTATTCAATTGTTCAAGATCTTCTTTAGCTTTTAGCTCTAGGTAGGATTTCAATTGTTTTATACTTAACTTTTAAGTACATATGTGCAAACTAACACAAGGGTTTTTGGCAGAGGGCGCTGTCGGAGAACATTTTGTGAGAGAACAAAAATCACATGATGGTGTAAGTTACGACTAGATCCTTGTGCAGCTTTATTTTAAGTTACATAGGAATCTTACTTTAGCTATCAGGAAGGTGTCTTAGTAGATATCTATTGAGGTTACAATACCAATAACAGAACAGTTAAAAGGGAATAAACTGTCTTGGATGAATCGCATTTGACTAAAAGAGTAATGAATAACGAGAGTGATGCGAAAAATGAGTGTGTCTTTCTTGATGGATTCAGAGGTAGAGGAAGAATAAAGAAAAGATGAATGGATTATGTGTGGAATGAAATGAAGGAAAAATAAGGGTTGCGCTGACCCCAAATAACATGGGACAAGGGCAGCCAGATAATGGTGACGTTACCATATCATGTACCTATGCGTTGGTGACGTCAGAACTTGCCTCAGTTAATAACTGTCTTCAACACGATGATCTTGGTCATCTGTTAAATTAGCAACATAAATATCGGTTAATACATTATATCTATGGTTAATATGCAACCTACATAATAAATCACGTTGTGTTTACCATGGCAACCAAGTAAAACCTGTTATTCAATACCTGCATACCTGCATTTTTGTAAAACAATGCGATTTTCCTCAACAATTCTTATCAACACACGCAACATTCCGAACGTTTCCATCAAGTGAAATTATTTCTAGGGCAACACGTACATACCTAGGTACAGGTGACGGGGAATTTTGTTATCTTGCTGTATAGGTAACAGATTAGGAGGTACCTATCACCAGGTACGGGCGGAGATAAGCTGAAAACATTAATCATGAATCATGATCATCATTCTCCTGACCTTTTGATTTTTCCTTGGTAAGCCCGTGTATTCTCACTGAACGCCTCCTGGTTCGCTTTCCAAGTTTCCAGCAATCTGTCCTTCCTTTTGCCCACATTCCAATTCGGATCGTCTCCTTCCATACCTCTTATAAACGAATCAACAGCAAGGCCTAAAAAATACAGAAGAGTCTGTTTCTTTTCACCCATGGGCTAAAATCGTCTGGAGATTTTTCTGGATCAGAATTATGAAGCGTTGGTCTACGGTTGGAATTGACTAGTAAAACAGGTTAAAAAGGCTGTAATTATTCCACTCCAAATTAAAAAAATAAAATAAAAATAATTGCAATCAAGGCTTCCAAGATACCCCGTTAACTTTTACAACTTACACTAAGAAACTGTTAAAACCAAGGCCATCGAGGGACAACTTTAAAATTACATCAATTTATTATATAACGAAAAAATAAAGCATTCGCTTGTATACAGAGCTAACAAAGACAAAACTAGTTCAAGAATAACCGACATGCCATTCACACAAACAAACATAAGTACGAATAAGTAAGGAATAAGGTATCCACACATGAACGAACCTCGCCACAGAGTAAACTATACCAGTTTGGCAAGTCCAGTTATTTTTAGACCTTGATGTTCTGGAGTTTTTAAATGTTGCAAGTGTTTTTCTGGAATATACACCGGGGTTGGATCGTTACTTTTATTGATTGCTAAGCCATTGGGACTTTATTATCTTAGATGCGATGGTAATAGAAACTTGATGATAGGAGTTAATTCTTGTTTGAAGCCGGGTACTGCTACTTGATACTCGTAACATAAGTAATCGAAATATCTTTTTCATCCCCCTATCTCGGAAAGAGTATTTTTGCTCTTCGATATCTGAGCGCAAAAGCCGTTTTTATCGTCCAGAGGATAAAGTAAATTTGAATTTAGAACATCGCGTGCACTAAGCATGTGAATTCAAAACATAATTAAACATATTTTCATCCCCCCATCTCGGAAAGAGTATTTTTGCTCTTCAATATCTGAGTGCAAAAACCGTTTTTATCGTCTTGAGGGTAAAGTAAATTTGAATTTAGAACATCGTGTGCACTAAGCATGTGAATTCAAAACATCATTACACCTACTTATTTCTACCTCTATGGTGCCGAATTTATCATATATTTTTTTTAATTTGTTAAGAACTCAGACTCGGAACCTTCTTTCTCTTTTTAAAATGTTTTGCGCGCGCCCTTTTCTTTTCACGTCATATTGTTAACACCTTAGGTTAAAAACAAGGAATCCAACTTGAAAACAAGTGAAAAACCTAAAATGACCACTCATTATCTAGCGACGAGGAAGTTTATTTGACGCCATAGAATTAACTGAATTTGTTAATAATGCGCATTGTTTTTTGCGTTTATTCATTTCCTCGCTGAGGTGGGATGAAAAGTTACGTGTTGCACTCGAGTGCAAAGATTTTTCACCTCGAGCTCTTTTGATTCCCTCGCTAACGCTCAAGATTCTAAGTTTTGAATCACTCGCTTCGCTCGTGACTCAATTTTAGAATCTTTCGCTTGCTCGGTCATCAAAATTGAGCACGCGGTTAAAAAGCAACTTTGCACTCTTGTATAACAAATAACTATTGCACGATCAATGAACTTGTAAGTTGTATAATAGAGGTACTATTTTGATTTGAAAAGAAGATCTTAATTTCGAGCTATGGGAAATACCTTGGAATCATTCCTTAGAATATATTTGAACAACAATAAATTATTTGGAAATGATTTGTTGTTTTTTTACATACCTACGAACTTTCACTTTTGACCATCTTTTGGCAGTCTATGTTATGTATGTATGTTTGCATGTTCCACTGTAGCGCATAAACTAATCATACAATTTTGATGAATAAGGTTTCAATCGATTCTTTATTATGACCCGGGTAACATAGGGTACGTTTTAACCGACTTCAACAAAAGGAGGAGTCGTTTTTCCCTTGCAAATCCCGAATTTAATTAGAGCCTGATTTTTCTGTAGTAGATTTTTGAGTTATATTAATGATTTTGCCATATCTCATAGAATATTTTTATAGTTGGATTTATCTATACAATTTTTTGATATTCTATATTTCCAGAGAAGAGAATTTACTCTTCTCTTTCCTCCTTTGGTCAAAGGCAAGTTCTTTTAGGAAAGGTTCAAACATTTCTATTCATTCCGCTAAAAACCAATTCTATAAAAATTAAGTTCCCCCAGGTTGATATCAACAAACAAGCCACATCCCAAGTCATCTCATCACGTATCGATTATTCAAATAACCTCGAGCACCAACTTACATAGAAAGCGTTTTTGTTTGCTCATCGACTCAAGATAACCACAGAACCTCAAACAAACGAAGTTCAATCTCATTGTCAGCACTGTTTCTCAGCTGATCTGCACAAAACAGACTCATGCATACTATGTGTACATAGCTGTCACTTTTACTTTCGATCACGAGAGTCGCACGGCCGATGACTCCTGCGCAGTCGATGTACATGTATTTGTACATTGAGCTGTATAATCGTCACGCCTCATACTAAGGCCGTATTAATAAAACGCTCTCGTTTAAGTGCTGTTGAGACATTGCATTAAAGGTTTGATTTGGTCCGAGAATCATCACATCATCTTTCTGCTGTTCTTATCCCAATTTATTTGGGGTCAGCACTGCATCTTTGGCCCGAGAATTTAATTCATAGAATGCCAAATAAATGAAACCCAAAAGAACGTTAACATTTTTTCCGCTCTTTTGTAAAGGTACTTCTTATCAATGAAATAACCATCTAACCTTAAGATTGACCTACATAATGGTCCCAGAATATTGAACTGTCGTCTTGTTCACTGTTAAATAGGACCATATTAAGTCTGACAACCAGTCTTACCAGGGGTATACCTTTAATTTAAGCCCGACGTTTCGACCGGATTGCACCAGCCGCCCCCGTACCCGTTTTTATATGTTTTATGATGTGTTCTGATCGTGAAAGTTTAAAAAAGACAATTACCAGGGGTACTTCATTACCCAGTACTAACTGGGTTGTGGAGTTCAAAAAGGCAGTCGCTCTATGTTAAATATTGGTATTCAGCTGCTTCCGGTAAGACTGGAAGCCGACCCCTGAACATTTGGGAAAAGGCTAGGTAGATGATGATTATTAAGTTCAGGATTTTTTCGTTATATTTTGTCTTCGCATCTCATCGAACTGACTTCTGAAACCATCTGGGATCATAACTATGGGTCATTGATGAACCGCTCGTCAGGAATCTAGAGCCTCGGGAATATTAATGTCTTCTCCAAGGATCCATCCCGTTGGAACTGTGATTGATCAGAGTGGCTTACATTAATCAATTCTCACCAGGGTATCCGCCATTCTTAGTGTAGGGCTATCCCGCGATCCTGTTTCCGGTTCGTGGACATACATAAACAAGTTTCAACGTAACCACTGAATATGCAGATTTTGGAAAAAAGTGCTGCTAGGCAGTAAAAGGTTTAGCAGACATTTGTCCCGCACAACCACTATGTTACCATCAAAACCAAATAAGGCTTGGAATCAGCAGTTTTTGAACGCCAAAAATGCATAAGATAGCTCTTCAAAAACGCCCACCCTTCACTACTTCCTTGTGTCTTAGCCAGGAAGGAGAAGTGACGCAACAATCTCCCGGCACAGCAACACATCTATCTGTTACCCACCCATCTATAACTTCATCGCCAATCTACGCCGTACGTAAGTCAAGTAACCGCTTGCCCAAGACTTGAGACCGATTACCAACACGTAATGATGGCGCTACACCTGTCATCTTGCATCCATAGGTTATACTTACAGCAGACCTTTGATCCCATACGTTTTTATTGCACCTGTGCTAATCACTTGTGTACTAGTGTTTATTGCTAATTGAATTTTGTTGTATGTTTTATTTGGGAACAAGGTGATTGCAAGACGGGTTGGTGACATAGTAGAGTGAGATTGAAAATCCTGGACTATTTTTTTCTAGGAATGACTACCAGAGTTCGTCTAGCCTAAGTAGACATCGCATACTTCACGCCTGTAAATCCTGAAGGGCTAGGCATGCTATGTTTGAATTCCATTTAATAGGGAGACGAGCTTATTTCCATCAACAGGTACCCTGTTGATGGAAATAAGCTCGTCTAAAATCAAACTCCGAGACGCTGCTCATGGCAAGACTTAATAAAAATCAAAATCGTAGTACTTGCTACAACTAGACAAAAAAATGCATTGGTAGTTAAAAATCTCCTGTATGATCTAATAATATAGAACAGGACATTAAATACAATAAAAAGATACAAAGTGACTGGAATTTAACCAACAGCCTTCATACTAAAGTAAAGGAGCTCTTCTACTAATAACTATGTATTTAATGAACCATAAAAACTTGACCAGTCCAAAACCAGTTTATGTTAATTTCATAGAGATTGTACGTGTAGCCCATCTGCCCGCAGGCCGAGCCGCGGGCATTGACGAGTCTAATAAAAACATACTGGAGTAACGCTCCGTTCACGACTTCAAGTGATGCAACTTGCTGCAAGTCGCTCGTGCAACATCTTTCATTTGTTTTCTCCAAAGTCGTTCTCGCGTCACGCGCGAGTCGCGACGTTTTAGAGCGTGGCTCGTGGCCTAGTCGTAAGAACGTACCGCAGTAATATTGGAATGATGTAAGAGATCATTATTAATATGTTTTCTACTAACCCGACCTAGAAAACAAAGTAAGTGAATAAATATCGTTATGGTAGATTTTATTACTGCGATGAATTAACAAGAATTTTATTGACAATCAATCAATCAATTATCTCAGTTCTGAAAGGTCGATCAGGTTTGGAAATTAAATTATAAAAGAACTTTTATTTTTATTAAATATTTACATTGTTTTTTTTTTCTTTTCGGTCTTATACTTCGTGATAATTTATTTGAATTAAGTATGTACATTATTTACAACTAACAAAACTATTAAAATAAACTATACTTACTAACTAACTAAAACTAAAATCTTAAAAAATGGCGCAAAAAACTCCTCCCCAACGCTGTCAACTGGTAATGTCCCCAAGAAACTGGCGGTGTTACCACGCTGAAAAGAACTTGAACTTTTGATGATGAGCTTTGATGGTCAAGAAATGGATCCATAGACTTCCAGAAATCGACGAAAAAGTAAACAAAACAGTTTAGTTTAGGCCTGTTTAAAATAAGTAAAATCTTAGTGACTGACCTTTTTATTGTAAGTTATACTCCGGCAATAATAAAAAGTATAGACTATAATTTCACCAGACACTGAAAAAAAGAAGCTTTTCTTTAAAATAAGAGAAAATTTAAATGAAAATATCTCAAGCAATTGATTTGGATCAATAAAATGAACACGAACAAGAATAAAAGAGTTCAACGCGTCTGCTACGAATTTCATTTGCTACGAAATGCTACGCGCAAGATATTTTGGAATAGACGGAGTTGATGTCTTGTATTTATCATCATCATCATCAGCCTATTAATGTTCCCACTGCTGGGACACAGGCCTCCTCTCTACGACACGGCACGGAGGGGATTTATGAAGACTTAATTTTAATTGCGATGCTTGATAGATTGTACTTATTAAATAGTAACTCGTTTCGTAATTGTTATTACGAGTTATACAAAGAAAAAGTGTGTAGATTGACTTAATTGATGAAATCGCAAACAGTGACTGCCTCGTCGGTCTAGTGGTAGCAGACGCGTCTGCTGAGAATGAGGTTCTGGGTTTGATCTCCGGGTCGTGCAAATTGTTTGTGGATATTTCCATTAAGAATTTCTCAGTAGCAGCCACGGAACCGAGATTTGTGCCCGGTTGATGGCAATAGGCTCGCTCTTACATGGAACTGAAACATAACTGTTGAAACGTGAGGTGTATTATTAGGTGCACCTCTGTCTATCACTTCGGGGATTACAGGCGTGATGTTATGAATTCGCAAATCAATGTCCTATCTACAAAATTTACATAAAAGCAAATTAATGCAAAAGAAGTATGTAAGGATTTATTGAACGTAAGAGAAACGGTGGTTTGTCCTACGATGATATAATAAAAATAAGTGATTTATTTTGTTAGTAATATTATGATTCCAAGAGCGAGATAATCTATGATTGTAATTGCAAACCTCTTCTCAATGAAACCAGTTTCCTTACAGGTTTCCGAGGACTCATCAACAAAAGGAAACGATTTATTGCGTCCAGGAAATAGGATAATAAACCTGTCCTGGGTTATTTATTATTTTGAACTTTAAACCTTGCACCTTAGTGTTGAAAATATAGGGATTATCTTATTTAAATGCAAGATGATACATGTCCCATTACAGAGAAAAGAGGCTTTTATCGTACAGATAATGAAGAATGATGACCACACTTGTTACCGCCTTTTAGTGATAGCATTTACAAAAGTCATTTGTGATACAGATTATAAATGGTCTTCTGTCACTGTCAAAATATGTCCTTATGACAGTGACAGTAGATTAAAGTTAGCGATGGAACCAAGGAACGTTGGGGTTAGACGTGTTTTTTAGTGGACCCCATGAGACGCACGGTAGGATGCCTTTTCAGATGAGGTGGAACGACGACCTTCACAGGGCGGCTGCAAAGGAGAGCACTGCGAAACTTTGATCGATCTTCGATTTTTTGAAGAATTGTCCACCTCCAGTCCCAGTCCAGCCAGTTTCCACCATCAATAAATTGCAAATCTATTGAGTCCGTAAAATAATAGACACGATTTTTTTTTGTTTTTTTGTAAATCAATGAATATTGACAAAACGCATCAAAAATCGGGAGTTTTGGTGTGTTTTATCTGTTTATATTTAATTATACCATCGCATGTAATCTAAATTAGTTTTTTTTGTCGTCTAACCTATTGGGTTAAAAGAAGATCAAAGTTTGTGTGAAAGTTTTCCGATGACGAATTTCATCTGGAAAACAGCTTGTTGGATACTTCTTGGATATTTGTAAGATGGCCTGATTTGAATGATTGCATCTCACTTTGATGGATCGATATTACACCATTTTTTAAACGTTTTTTAAATCTTATCAAATCATCAAGTCCAGGTGTTAGAATTTGCATATCACGTTGACCTTATCACTATATATCTAAAGGTTAAAATAAATCTATCTTTCTAAACCATCATTATGATGTAACTCCTATCTCTGGTGAAGTCATTCTGACATTATGACATTACCATCTGACAGTTACTGACATTCTACTAAACCACAAAAGTCATGTGCAAATGCGTGACCGCAAATCATTTGCAGATATATCTTTTTTATTTGGTCTGGGTAAATGATTTCGAAAATGGGTCTTATTAATTAGGGTGCTAGTTTATTTGCCTATTTGTGTTTTCAAAACCGTTGCCCCACACTAAGAACGTCTTCGGTACCGCAGTGCGTTTCAAAACATTTAAACTTATGCACAAATAGCCAGACCCGGAAAAACGAACTGTAGGCCATATATTGTTTCCATGCGGAAATCGAAACCTGCGACATTCACCGCAGCAGCCAATTGTTCAGCAACTGCACCACCCGTGCCGTCAATTGTTCCTGTCGATTTGCGTTATTTTTTGCGAAGTCCAATGTTTCATTCCAGGGGGGGCAATGTGTAATAGTAATGGGGTTTCCATCAGGAATTTCTTAGTAGCAGTCTGGATATGTACCCCGTTGATGAATAATGGGTGCAAATACACCTTTAATGGAGCCGAAAGGCACTTTTTCTTCGCGCCATTGCAATTATCTTTTTGTTCCGGACCATACCTGGGAACCTACTATAGTAACGGAGATATTGGACATCAAAGTTCCAACTTTTTCAGATGTTTTTTTTTCAAATACATAAATAGTTTTTAAGGTCGTAACTACTTTAAATACCTCCATAATCCGTTTCCTATGAAATGCGTCCATCAACACGATGTTTTGAGTGCATCACATTGATTTTTACCGTGAAACGTGATTATTTACCCAAAAAGTCATCGTTTCCCAGCAATAATTTTACGTAGAGTTACTAAGTTTTATGTACAGAATGCTTGGTTGACGACTTTGAGAAGGGTCCGTTTATACCCTCTACAGGTTACGACCCTGTTGCATGGAACTTAAACATAATTAGCGAAACGATGGTACGTAGTAGTAAAGGGTACACCTATTCTCATCCTTTCAGGGATTCCGGACGTGTTCTTAAGTTTATGTTCGGTCGCAACAAATCATCATCATCACCATCAGCTTATTGATGTTCACACTGCTGGGACACAGGCCTACTTTCAGTCCATCACGCGGGCCCAGTGTGGATTGGTAGATGTCAGATGTCTTTGAAGTTGTTGGTTCTAGGACATGCCGGTTTCCTCACGATGTTTTCCTTCACCATTTTGAGAGCAGCGGTGATGAAATAAATTACACAGAGTAATGGGCCTGCCTGGGTTCGAACCCATGACTTACTGTTCGTAAGTCGGGACTGCCACCACTGGGCCACCGCTGCTCTCGCAACACGCTTGGGTTCAATGTCCGAATCGGGCAAAATGTTATGGAGATTTTCCATTGGTTAGAACTTTTTCAAAAACAGCATACAGACTGGGTTTGTTCAACATGCAGACCATAATTTATTTGATAAGGACAACGTAGATTTAAAACTGCATTTATCTAACTTGGAAAAGAAAACTCATTTAGAATCCTTTAGCGAGAAAATAGAAATGCAAGCAAAAGGAAACAAATGAAAATTGCAAATGTATTCCTATTTTATTTCACTGGACTCGTGAAGTAGAATAATATTTTTAACACAAATTATAATTAGAAATGAAAGGCGAGACACATAAACCCGCAGAAAAGAGGGATATTAATAAAATATTGATTTCTGATGACTGTGGAAAGAAACGTATAATTCCTGTGAGCAATACGATTAAACTATGCAAAATTCTGTCTGTGTCTGGATTTGTGTCCGTTTGATGGCAATAGGCTCGCCCCCTATAACATGAGGCTTAAGCGTAACTGGCGAAAAGTGGGTGTACTGATAAGTACACCACTGCCTAACCCTGAGAGGATTACGGACGGAGTGAATGGTGGAATGGTAGTGTGGTCCCTGGTTCGAATCCCGGCAGGAGCAAATGTTTGTGTGATGAGCAATGGCATTATTTGTTTCAGAGTCATGGATGTTTATATGTATAGTAAGTATGTATTTTTAGTGGAAATTACGGTTTTTTTTCCTATTCCTCCACTACATTTTCTGATTAATTTCGTTGCGGGATCCAAGACAGTTGAATTCATTCTCCAGGACTTCGTCGAGCTTCATTGTCTCGGTGCTTTTCTGGTGGTCGCCACTGTTGATTCTGGCTTTCAGGAGTTACAGTGAGCAGGGAATAGTGTGGCGGGCTTGTCCCAAGAAAAAAAAAGCATGTATTTACAAAAAAAGGTATCTACTTATGTAGTATATCAACTATCTGGTGTCCACGACACAAGCCTTGTTGCTTAGTGTGGCACTAGGTGGCGCTGTGTGTAATGACCAGCGATATTTATTTATTACAGGCGCGATATTATGTACATATTTTGATTGCCGTAATTTCCATAAGTTCAGTAATATTTGAATTCAGTATTGGGTGTTAATAAAATCTAATTGGACCTCATTACATGGTGCTAGCTATGTGTTACTTAAGTTTGACCTTTAAGTTACGTTGCTAAACTTAAACATAACTTGTCGATACGCTACTTAAGGTGCGCACTGATTTCGAACAATTCCGCAGAAAAGCTTATTTAGGAGCTATCAATAAAGTTCACCATTCATTTCTTGTTACCAGTGGCTTTCCTGAAACTTAATCAAACGACTTACCTTGATTTAGGATTTGTTTGTGACGTGCGTGAGACACAAACATACATGAAGGGTGTAAAAAACCTCTTAAAGCGACTACATGAGCTAAATTAGCAACTCTTTTGTGGTAGTCCAAACTTCGTTTGTAACACTGGTTAGATTAAAGTTCAAATCAGCTTGCACTACAAAGTGGTTGTTACGTCAGTCACTGCGGGCCAAATAGTGCCGAATGAGTGGTTTCGATCGATTTACAAACAATCTATTGATTGGACTAAAAAATAAGGGCGTTTCTTGGTGGTCATACTGGCATGTCATACTAGTATGACCACTGAGAATCGCTTGTATTGGTGGTCATACTTGTCTTGTCCCTCTAAATATAATAGTTTTTTTGCCCCCTGTAGATATAGTGGTACAGTCAGTTTTAAAACATCTGCACACTTTAGTAACATAACATGTCGCTTTAACATCATTAGTGAGCCACCATACGAAAGTAAAGTAAAGATTACTATTTCGCTAGAGAGATTACAATCTTACGCGTTTGACAATTTTACGGTGACATATACCTATTATATAACATATATACCTACTATACTCACGAATAATGTAGCTCTCAACCAGTCAAACAATTTTTGAAATTGGTTCATTGGTTCCGGAGATTACCTCTTTTTTTTTCGGATGGGATATCATCAAATGACTCCTCCCACTCTGGGCGGAGCGGGAGGGACTAGCCCGCCACACACACCCAAACCACTGTAACTCCTGAAAGCCAGAATCAACAGTGGCGACCACCAGAAAAGCGCCGAGACAATGAAGCTCGACGAAGTCCCAGAGAATGAATTTAACTGTCTTGGATCCCACAACGAAATTAATCAGAAAGTATAGCGAAGGAGTAGGAAAAAAAAAACTGTCATTTCCACTTCCCTCCATATCAGCAGGAGACAGAACGAAACAAGGCCAATAGGCACAAAGGGACGTTTACAACTGGGATAGGCCCAGTTGCCTAGCACCACGGATAAATATTAACGTTAATGGGTCCTAAGTTGAGAGCTGTTATATTTGATTCCAATAATAGGTATGGCAAAAACGCTTGAACGCACGGAAATTTGCTCTAGTTTCTACAAGGTCCGTATAGTAAATAACTCCGGATGTAACCTGTACACTATCCAACATAATATTGCGTTCATTTTGCCAAAGACTACACTCCCACAAAATGTGATGTGCAGATTGTTCATATTCGCAGTCAGATGTTGAACATTGACAAAAAGGCGAGTCAACAAGCTTGAAGGAAAATAATTTACTCTTAAAGTTGCCATGACCAGTGAGAAATTGGGCAACACAGTGATCAACCTCCAGCCATGTCCTGTCCAGCCACTCACGAACGGATGGAAAGAACTGGTGGAGGTGTCTGCCCTTGATGGAATTGTCCCACCTACATTGCCATTCAGATAAAAGTTCCCAGACGTCGGTCTGTGGTTTGAATAATCTAGAAATCCTAGCACGATCACGTATGGTTAAAAAGTCTGCGTCCGTGGTCTCACGCGCGTTATAGTACATTGCAGCCCGCCGCTGCACCTCAAGATCGACTGGAAGTACACCCGCAAGCACCGGTAAAGCTTCGGTACTAACCGTCCTATACGCTTTGCATAAGAATATCAACGCCAAACGCTGGCTTTGAAGCAATTTACGTCGCAGCGGGAGCGGGAGGGAGTGTCAGACTTTTACTGACTAAATCCCATTCATGTTCCTTCCTCGCCTTTTATGTTCCGGGGCCGCGGTATCTCTTTCGAACAGTCCCGTCCCGTACAGGCGCGATTTGATACATACAAACAAATTTTACCTCTTTTTTATATTAGTACAGAAGTACAAAAAAAAATGTCCCTTTATAGGATGTTTTTAAAAATAATATGGCCACCAATACAAGCGATTCTCACTGGTCATACTAGTATGACATGTCAGTATGACCACCAAGAAACGGCGAAAAAAACACTATAATGCTAATATAATTATGTTGCTTGTAGAATTATTTGCCAATTTTTAAAAAAAGCCAGAATGATTGCATGTATTTTATTAAGTTTTTTTTTGGTTACTTAAAATAAATTTATAGAGATAAGTTCATGTTTTTTTTTATCCAGTAACATTAATTGTATTATGTTTTCATACTATAATTATACTAGCATAATTATATCCTGCCCATAAGTTATGGGCACATGACCATAACCCTTGCCGGAACGCCCATACCGGTCTGCTCCGATTTTTGGTACCTCGGGTCGCTTATTCAGGGAAATGGCGAAGTAGACCGGGACGTAACGCACCGGATCAACTCAGGATGGATGAAATGGCGACAGGTCACTGGAACAACTTGTGACCCACGGATGCCCCTCAGTTAAAGGGAAAAATATACAAGTCCGTGATTAGACCTGTCGTATTGTATGGATCAGAATGCTGGGCTGTGAAGAAGATGGATGAAAAACGATTGAGAATGTTGAGATGGATGTGTGGAGTGATAAGAATGGATAAAGTAGGAATGAGAATATTAGAGGAAGTTTGAAAGTGGCACCTGTTACTGAAAAATTGAAAGGAAGTCGTTTGGCTTGGTATGGACATGTAATGAGGAGGGATGAAACGCATGTGACTAAAAGAGTGATGGACATTAATATTGATGGACGGAGAGGGAGAGGAAGGCCAAAGAAAAGATGGATGGATTGTGTGAATACTGATATGAAAGAGAAAGGAGTAAATGATGCCGTGACGTCTGACAGGGGAGAATGGAAGAAGAAAACGTGTTGCACCGACCACAAATAAAATGGGACAAGGTCAGGAAGATGATGAATATCATATGTTTTTTTCCTGGATTTGTTTATTGCAGTGAATCATATACTTTTAGGCATTATAAAACTCGCGTTTAGCTCCTGTAGTCGCCTTAATGACGCCGAAAGGCACTAGTTCTCCCCGTCCGTCACCGCGATAATTTGTTTTGTTCGAGACCATACCTGCCCGGCTAGCATGGGCAGGGGATACAAATTTTATCCACCGGTTATTTCCACTTTTGTTTGAATTTTGTCCCTTGTCAGTGGAAATAACCGGTGGATAAAATTTTATCCCCTGCCCATGCTAGCCGGGCTGGGAACCTTATAGTTACGGAGATATTGCGAGTAAAAGTTCCAAATTCACAATATTGTTTTTTCAAATACATGTTTTAAATGTGAGAACTTTACTTTGAACATCTCCACGGCACCACTATTCAATCCATCCATCGGCACAATGTTTTGAGTGCATTACATTGAGTTTTACCGTAAAAGGTGATTTTTCACGGAAAAAGAAACGGATAATATTTGTGTTCACCAAAAATCTTTTATTCCCCGAAAAATACTGATCGTGCACCAAATAATACTGATCGTGCACCAAATATTAAAGTATCTCTGCCCCCATAATCGGGACTTAGGGCACCCCCCGGTTAGGTTAGTTAGGTTCCTTTAAACCCTGCACTCGGAAATAGGGTCCCGCGAAGCGGGGCTCCGTCGACTACGCTTTAAGGAGAATATACAGTGTTTAATTGTTAAATAGATGCTCGTTATGACATATTTTAATTAACATATTTTGGTGCACATTCAGTATATTTGGTGGAACACAGGCAAAATTAGGTAAATGAAATGGGAATAAATTGAAGTACTTTTAAATACCAAAAAAGTCGTTTCCCAGCGATTATTTTTGCGTAAACGACTTTTTTTTGGGGTGAAGAATCATGTTTTGTGGTAGAACTCAATGTAACGCACTTAAAACATTGTGCTGATGCAATGATGGATGGATTGAATAGTACGGGCGGAGGTCGTAGGGGTGTTTAAAGTAAAAATCTTACAATAAAAACTTGTATTTTAATAAACACTTCTCAAAAAGTTGGAAGTTGGAATCTCCGTAACTAGAAAGTTCCCAGGTATGGTGTAGAATAAAAAAAAATATCGCAATGACGAGGAGAACAAGTGCTTTTCGGCTTCGTTAAGAGGTGTTTTACACCCTTTATAGATACCACCTGGTCAATCTGCATCCTGAAGATCGTATTTAATTGATATAACATAACTTCACGCCTATAATCCCTGAAGGGTGAGACAGAGGTGTCTAATAATACATCTACAATTCGCCAGTTATATTTAAGTCGAGAGGACGGGGCGAACTTTTTTCCATCAACCAGACACCATTGTTGCTACTGAGTAATTCCTGATGGAAAAACCCAAAAGCACCAGCTGACCTTGGATTTAAACCTAGGACCTCATGTGCGTGTTATCATTTATTAACTTTTAATTAATAATTACTTAAGTGTTGAGCTTTTAAACATGAACAACAGCCTACTACGAAATCACTTAGAACGCACCTTAACTTAAACCAACTTGTGTAATTAAATACCTTCTAGTTATCACCAGGTGATTAACTGTGATCACCGTTACGACATCACCGATCATCATCTTCATAATCGGTACCCATCAGTGTTGCCGACAAAAAATATGAATGAAGTAACCTTGAACGTAATTGTAGGTAGCTTTATGTGATTTTTATGCATGGCAACACCGAAATTACTGTGATTGTGTGCAATAACATAATTTAAAACGTTTATATTCAATATTGGAATGATTTTAACTTGTTGCTTTGAGTGTTGCTAAAGCGATCATCAGCCTAGCCTTTTTTGACCGACTTCAAAAAGGAGTAGGTTCTCAATTCGTCGGAACTTTTTTTTTTTTTTATGTATATTCCCCGATTACCCGAAGATGGCTGGAGCGATTTGAATTATTATTTTTTTGTTTGAAAGGGTATACTTCCCAGGTGGTCCCATAATCATAAAGTCGGGATCTGATGATGGTATCCTGGAGTAAATGAGAGAACTCTTCAAATTTTATAGGCACACTTGATGT
Organism: Xestia ashworthii; assembly: GCA_950022955.1. NCBI lineage: Eukaryota > Metazoa > Arthropoda > Insecta > Lepidoptera > Noctuidae > Xestia > Xestia ashworthii. The sequence continues at coordinate 2,393,321 of OX465557.1, forward strand.
GATTTGGGTAGTTTTTGGAGGGTACTTAAAGTGGTCCCATTTCAATTTGGTGAAGATCTGATGAAGAACTTCGGAGATAGGCAACGGAACTCCTTAATAAATGATAGCAAATGGACTGGGATTTCTGAATCATGTCTATCTATTGTTTACACCAGTTCATAATATAACATCACGCCTCTACTGTGTGAACGGGTAAGCACAAGTGAACCACTAAAAAGTGAAAAATAAAAACTGTTTTTACAAAAAATAAAACCGACTCCAAAAAATAAAACCAAAAAGTTATTAATAACTTTAACTTCAGAAGTCGGTGACAAAAAACTAAGTAAATCGATCAAACAAAGGTCACCAACTTCTGAAGTTAAAGTTATTTTTCACGTTTTTGTTTTTTTGAAGTCGGTTTTTTGCTGTTAAAATAACACAAAAATCAAAACATGGTGTGTTGTAAGCTCCATTTAGTAGATAATTAGAGCCTTATTATGTTCTTTATATCCAATGTGGATTGCTACGGAGAATTTTCAAATTGAAAAACCATCAAGAACATTTCAGCGTATACCCGGAGCTTGGTAGACCGTAAGCTTTATTAACCCAGAAAGGTCCTTTGTGTAAATTATTTCATCGTGAGAATAAGAAGTGTGACATCCACCAACCCGCACTGGGTCCGCGTGGTTGATTACAGCCCTCTCCCTCAGAGGAGGCCTGTGTCCCAGCAGTGGGAACAATACAGGCTGATTAAATATTACCCGGGTATCGAGCCCTAGAACTCTGACACGACCGGTCTTTAAGAAGGATCTTGACTAATTTTACAAAATCATACCACCAAAATCAAGGCATTTACTAAAGCCCTTAGTTATTGCTCATCCACCTTAATCCCTAGTTTAGCCTAGAGACCACGAAACCACCCGTTACACGTCCTCGCTGCGTACGGCTAGCTCCCCGGGTATTTGCATATTGCTTTATCGTGTACCTCCCTCAGACAAGGTTTTGCAATAACTGCCCCATACCACAGAATAACTAGGACAGAAGGCAAGATACAGATTATAGGAGAGAGAATTTTATTTTCCGTCCTGAAGATGTCTATGGTGCGGTTCTGTGCAACATAAAGGTCAGTGGGTCGTCTTAGGGGCGGATAATAATAGTTAAAAATATAATAGTTAAAAATAATAAATAGTTAAATTAGGTTTAGGAATGACCTGACTTAAGGGGGATGATCCAAGGTAGCCCGCCAAATTCAAATTTTCTTACGTTTTTTTGCAATTCGCAGGGCGATTGCAACGATTTGATTTGATTTGATTGAACGAAGTTTTCACGGTCAAAGTCCTTCTTCGACTCTTATGAACTTGGAGGGTTGTATTGATGATTTTGATGACTATAATTCTGTAACTTAATACGTCTTACAGTCGCGACCGATATGTTTATCAACATAAAACTTAGCACTGCCCTGCAAATTGCAAAAAACGTAAGAAAATTTGAATTTCGCGGGCCACCCTGACGCTTTCACCTTAAAACATGACTGGCGAAATGTAAATGTACTTTTACGGCCGTATAACTGTTAGTAAATATGCCTACGTCTCGTAGCTTTTGGTGTTTTTATATACAAAGTTAGCTTCAAAAATCCTATCCGTGTCACCAAACCTGTAACTTGATTTATAGAAGAATCAGAGACAGCTTTTCTGTGACGTTTTGTTCCTAACGGTCCGTACGGTAAATGTCAACAAACAGAAATCGAGCAACCTTCCCTTATCTATTAGTAAGTTATTGAAAATGGCCGTTAATGTTCTGAAATATCTCTCAATTCCTAAGAACTTTAACCATACAACGTAAAAACTCACAAACCTTAACAGAACATCTATTTGATCATAACATCAAGTTGATCTACTGCAACTTCCTACGTTATGACTACACCCATTGTACGACGCATTATTATCAGTGTCAAACGAAAATAGTGAAGCGAAAAATTGCGAAAATTGCCATTACGAAACTCGGGAATTGGTGTTGTATCTGCAAAATATGTCGGAAAAGCTCGCCCACTATCATTTGGGACTACGTCATTGTTTGTGGGTGTACTGGTAAACCTACGCCAATGTTTAGTTTCACGAAGTGAGTGGAGTGCCAAGATGTCGGAATTTACTGTAGTTTTATTAACTTTTATTAACTTTTATTAGTATGCTTAGAATAGGCTTGTGTCCTAAAAAAATCTAATTAGTCCGTCAGTTAGATTATAAAAAAATATTAGACCCGTATTTTTTCTTTTGATACATAAACCAAAAATGACGAAGATACGAAGCTTTTAAAATTCGCAATACGTCACGCCGTGCGTTATAGTTTTTAGTGCGTTGTGACGTCACGAGCCTCCACTCCCGAGTTTTGATGCGTTTTATCTTTGTCAGTACTCAGTGATTTACAAAAACAAAAAATACGTGTCCATTATTTTCCAATACTCTAACTGACGGACTAATTAGTATTGCAATTTATTGATGGTGGAAACTAGCCTATTGAAAATGTATCCGAGAAGTGTCATGGCAGCCCATAACTTTATGGTGTTTAAACAAACTAGTGGAGTGAAGGAAATGATCTTCTCTGCATGGGAAAACTACATAAAATGATCGGAGGGTTATTTAGCATAATACGGTAGACGAAAAAAAAATCTAATTAGTCCGACAGGTCGATTATTAAAAATATTTGACCCGTATTTTTTTGTTGTTACGTAAATCAAAGTTGACGACGATACGACGCTTTTAAAATTGCCAATACGTCACGCCTAGGTATATTTTTTAGCTAGTTCTGATGTCACAAGCCCCCACTCCCGAGTTTTAATGCGTTTTATCTTTGTCAAGATTCATTAATTTACAAAAACAAAAAATACGTATCCATTATTTTTCAATATAAATGTAACTGACGGACTAAATAGATTTGTAATTTTTTGATACTGTCGTCATGCCTATTAATTATACTCAAACAGTATCATAATTTGCCCTGCAGTCTGCGAGGTGCATAATGATGATGGTCTTTCTGGCCAAAATATCGATACTTACTTAAATGAAATAAAGTTTTTCGGTATTTCAAAGTATCATTTTCATCATACGACACTAGGTCAACTTCTGGCTAGTATTTTTCCAATATGTTGGGGTCGGCTACCTATCTAACCGGATGCAGCTGAAGACCAATGGAGACTGCCTATCTGACCTCCACCAACCCAGTTAGTCCTGGGTAAGACACCTTTTAGTTGTCAGATTGTCGAGCCCCTAATTACCCTGTCACGACTGCCAAAGATATTGTAAAGCATCTTTAGACCAACAGCTTAACATGCTTTCCGAGGCACGGAGGAAACTCGGTATATAATGGATGGTCACCCGATATCTTAATTATAACCTCTGTAAAATCTTGTTCATCTCTCATGACCCTACAGTCCTGCTTATCCCTAAACAAACATCATCCATACAATACAGCGGAATATTCCCTCCTCTTCACCGTCACAGTACACATGTCACACACTTAATACTTACTGCAATAAACTTTTATGTGGCTCCGCTGGGTTAATGTTCTTCCTAAAACGAAGCTTGTGACGATAAGCGAAGGCTTTTTGCGAGGGTTTATATATTGTCACTGACACTAGGCTGACTGTATTGATGATTTAGGTTTTAGTGTTCAGCGAACTGAAAAACTTATCAGAGAGGAAATATGAACAACAAAAACATAATCTCTCCCCAAAAAAACGACAACCATTCAATGAATTTAGCTGTACTGCATTTTCGCATTAACAAACTTGACTTGAGGAAGTCGGCAAATTTTTTGTAAAAAAAATTGTTATTTTACCCCTTTACCCCTTTTTTGTTTTTTTCTTGCCAAGTAGCGATTTTCAATTGTAATTAGAAGGTATTTGAAAATCGACATCCATAAAGACGAAGAAAAAAAAATGCATATGGCAGAAGATTACTCATAACATGCGCGTAGCAAAAGACAAAGAAAGAGGGTAGACAGATTTGTCTGCTCTTAACAATTTTTCCATCCACCCGCAGTCTCCAGTCAACCCGCGATCATGGTGCTTGCAACCGCCTCGAAATATCGGGAGCTCAACAATCAAGGAAGATATCCCGTAAGTGACACTTTAAGTTTTGTTGTGAACGGTGATAGCTTAAACAAGGTTTACTCATAGTTAGTCATAACGTACCGAAGCAAAGGTAATAAAATTGATATGGGAAAACTTCGGGCTTCTTCTTACAAATGGAAAAAACGATGTTGTTGGAATTCAAAAGCTCCTCCTTTATTAAAATTCGGCTAATTAGTTCAAAAGATAACCAGGGATAGAAACGAAACACCCCCCCCCCCCCCCGTGTTTGATATAATTTAGTATGGTGTTTCCATTAACAAAAAAAAAACGTAACAAAATTTTACATTAATAAAATCTATAAATAATGCAAACTAAAAACGAACACTGAATGATAATAGTAGAACGAGCGCCCTAAACCAGCAGCCGAGCAAAGTCTGAATGAATAGGGTTGTGCGTGGGACGAGCCGTCACTAATAACAGAGAAAAGGCGTCAAAAAAATGAAGCAAACAATTTTGATGGTAAAGCAATTTATCGTTAGCAAAATCATTAAAATAACTTTGAATAATGGACTTTTCTTGTACAGTCAACAAAAAGAGATAAGCCGCCTCATATACAAGACCTTTTTGAAACGTTTCGCGTTCAGTATTAAAATCTTTGACATTGTTCTTTTGAATGGGTTTGTGTTTAAAAATGTAAATTATGTTTCTTCACGCTTGCAATTTTATTTAATTTCTCCTAAACAATATAAACAAACATACTCACCCATATTTTTTGTTGACTGGTCATTAATTTAAATGAATTGCAAAAGGAGTTCTAAGTACAGTTAGTGAAAAAAGTGCGAGTAATCGTAGAATTTTGCTTTACATTAAGTGTATCCTTCAATTTTACTCGTAGTTCTCATCAATTATGACAAAAAAGTCTTTTCCAATAACGTTAGCCGAGACTTCAGAATATTGAAAACTAGTAAAGAAAATCTGTAGAAGAGAAAGAAATGAATGGAAATGAGAGGAAAGACTGCCCTGCCTAGACCACTAGTGGTCTTTCGACACGCGGCTGCTCAGCATGAAGTCCTGGGTACGATCCGCGGTTTGGGCAAGGGTTTTTTCATGAGGAATTTCGCAGCTACACAATACCCACGCAGTAGCAGCCACAGAGTTAGGATTTGTGTCCGGTTGATGGTAATAGACTTGTCCCTTTATCACATGGGACTGAAACAGAATCAGAAACGCCGAAATGTGGGTGTACTATTATGTACACCTCTGAGTAAGGATGCCTTCTGGGATTACACGCGTAATGTTTAAAGTAAACAAAATATCGAAACGAATGGAACAGTTCCGGAATACCCCTAAAAGGTCCTGTTTCATATTAACTAGGATAACAAAAGCCTACAGATATTCGCCTACATAAATACCCTGTTCCTAATACAAATTGGAACTGGTCTTAATAAAAGTGATAAGGTCAGCCAGTATTGCTTGGTAATAATTCCATCTCTAGTGAGCTACGGCCTTTGTTTCTTCTCACTTTGTTCTATGGGGGATTTTTGGCTAGACAGTTGGTTAGTGGCCCTAATTCCCAAGGGCTTCTGGCTTTTATATCATCATTATTGAATTACAAGTAATTAGAGCAAGGACATGTCGGACAGGAGTCATCCAGACGAGCGGAATATGGAACGACTGCTCATTCATTATCAGTCCTCTGAATATTCATGCGTCGTTTACCGTCGCGACGCAAATCGGTCGTGAAGTTTTCACAAAATCCCTACTGGGAAACATGTTTTTTGTGTCTGATTCCCACAACATGTTATTTTACTACCCACATCCAAGCCTTGACGTCTTTCAGCGCCCTAAAATGGTGTGATTCAAAAGGAATTGATGCAAACTAATGAGCGCACAAATTGCCACTGAAACTTTTTCCCACTTCTCCTTCGCAAACTGCGTGGGAGGACGCTCGTATAAAACTTGACGTATACCTACATACATCGCAGTTTCGCACACTTTGAACTTTCAGAGGCTTGCACTTAACAAACATGGAATGCATGTGAGTTTCGATTCTCTCAGTCCCAAGGACCGCTCCCGAAATCGTGACATCGATTAGACGCGAACGGCGCACAGTAATCGAGTAACACGATTACGAAACTATAAAATATTATGGAGTTAAGTTACGTTACGTAGGTATTTCGAGTTGCGAATTGCCGTTCGCCTCGCGCCTTGCCGGCCGCTCGCGCACCGCCGCGCCGCCAGTGCCGTGCCGACCGTTGCGCGAACCACTCGCACGCCGCGATCTCGCTCTCGCTCTCGTCCGCGACTCGACTCGTGCTACCCTGTGTACCTGTGCCCTGTGTTATACCCCTCAAAGTACGTAAACAAAATACACTAACTTACCTGTGAAAGTGCGGTCCGGATTTATTTTGGAGCGGCATCAAACGCGTGCGTATTGCTTGTTTGTAGCGAGTGATAGAATCTGTTGCATTCTGCAGGTGCTTGCTTGTTCTTTATTAATTGAAAAGTGATTGTAAAGCGGTCACGGCCGAGGCACACATGTCCGGCCCAGTTTTCACGATCGTTGCCTCTGTCTCGAACGAATTCCATGGCTTGGTTGCTTTTCTTTGTTTACCGGCCGCCGGGAGATGTTGGTGCGTCTTGCACTTGTTGATTCGTGGCGATCTGCGGCGGTGCCGAATCATTGTGTTTCGGCATCCAACGAATTGTTTCCCCGAACGCTTTTGGTACCAAAAACTACGCGTTTAATGGTTCTGATGCCAGAAGATTGTTACCAAAACATTAATCTGATTGCTATTTGTAATTATATGGGATCGATTAGGTAATTCATGCAATTTCTCTCATGAGACGTGTTATCAAAAGTAAGTAGGCTCTCTCCTTCTAGCTGATTTGTAATATTTTTATTCTCTCTCTCTTTTTTATTTTTCTTTCATGAATTGCAAACGTTAAAGTTTAATTTTCCAAGTAATCGCATCGAAGTCCACTTTAGAGAAACTACCCTACAAAAATTTAAAATGATTTCTATAATTGTGTCTTGTTCTGGGATGAAAAACGTTTATATTGTAGTGGAAAGGGGGACGCAATAGAAGAAAATTTATGTGATCAAGAATAATAAAATATTCAGGATCTTTTAGGACAGGAAGAGCAAACAACAACGAATATGTGAATATAAAACATTTATAAATAACCGTAATCGGACTAACATTGACAACAAAAACGAAGATATGACAAAAACAGCATGTACCTATTAGAAAACCGGTGCGTATTTCCTTTACTCCAATAAAAACTGACGTAGTTGAAGAAATTTGACGCTCGTCCGGTTTCTGCTTCTTTTTTCATTGAACTTGAACTTTGGTTTTATCTGAAGATATAACGTCCGACAATTTGCCTGACTTTTTAAAATAACTAAACACTTTTAGATCTTTCGAGAGATTCCTAGAACTAAACATTGCGTTTAATGATGCGGACTTTACTCCGGCGATTTTCCAACTAGCAGAAACCTTGTAGGTACCGTTTACTTGGAAAATTGTTGCTTTTCTGGTGTTTCTAAGTAATCTTTGATTTAATGATACACTATTTGAGTTGCTATTGTTATGGTTTAACTTATTCATTATTTCATGTCGTGTCAGGAGTATTCGGAAAAGTTCTATTTTCAATTGCCTACGCAGTTTCCAAATTACTGTTTGGACTTCGACCGCCATTATCATTTTTTTAACAAGCAACATCACTTTCCGGTGTTTATGTTTCGAATATTGTGTCTTTTAAAGTAATTTCGATATTCACGATCGCATTATTACGATAAGGAAGTGTGGAACAAATGAATCGGTTCTAATATGGTTCGAAAGCGGGCCATTTACAATGACCGGACGATTACACTGTGAAAAAACATTTATTAAATAACTTTGATAAAACACGAAATGAGTGGAAATTTTAATAAAAATATAGGCATCGGATAAAAAATATTAACCATGGAGAATTTCATTTAATGAGTTGCTATGTTTTTGCGAGTGTCGACGTATTGAATAAAGTTTATACCTACTTATTGTGAATTTAATATTGGATTTTGGAATATTTGATTTGGTAAAAATTCAAAAGAACTCTTTGTGCGAGCAAATGATTATATAGGTATTATCGATGAGGGAGACAGAACAAATGAAGATCTTAAACAAAGTTAAGACTATATTTAAATTAAAGCAAAGAAGAAAGTCCCAGCTATCTACATCGAGCTTCAAAAACATAAGAATTATATTCTTATTGACAGCCAGCACAAGATGAGAAACGGTAATTTCAATCAACCAGCAAAATAACGTTACAGGACGAAAATAGAAAAGGACTGTAACGAAAAAAAACAGCGGTTTAAGCAAATACCTACTACGATGAAACGTGATTACAAAAGAAGTGAACTTGAAAAATGATGAAAAGCATAAAAACCAATCACTGTAGATGTAAAGAATGCAGCTAAGCAAAATAAGACGTTGGAACTTCAAAGTTGTAATGCCTGCAAGTATAAGCAGAAGCGTGAGGGGATAGGAGGTGAAGTTAACTTGTATCAATGTTGCTGGGAATTTTTGGTAGGTACATTACGATTAATTAGAGTTTATTTGAGCCATCAGATTGATGGATGGATGAGTACACGGAAAGTAACGTGACTGAATTACTTCCAAAGACTGCGAAAAGAATGAGCGACGGGATGAGAAGAGGACTTTTGTGCCATCTCGGGAATTCCTGGATGAGGAACACATAGAACATAGATATTGACACAAGAGAAAGTTACTTATACCCAGCAGTAAGTTTGGGTGATTACGATGATTGATGAATTGAGAAGCCTTTATCAAAAACTACCAAACTTTCCATTGAAATCCTTGGCGGTTTTCTGATTCTGGGACGTGTTAAACGAAGATACGGGATAGACGATACGTCCGAAAGTAGCTTATACTTTGAAATGAACCCTACTCCCTAATATTTTCGGATTCATGAGTTTTGAAAACACATTGGGAGCAAGGACAGATGACCAATCTTGTTGTCATTCATTTTTAGTTCTGTCTTCTAACGAATCTTATGTTCGTAAGTAATACGGAGTAGAAAACGACCGTAACTTCGGCCAAAACTACGGGGTTCGTGCTTAGAGAGTAGGTCTCTCTCTTTCCATTGGACAGAAAATAACACAGTCATGATAAAACATGACACAGTAAAACATGTATCAAAGGTGTAGTTGAAAAATATACACGTCTATACTGTGACGGCATGCCATTACCTGAACAACTACGCAATTTATCTCCATAAGCTATAGTATAATAATAAATAATAAATTCATTTATTGTCAGGTAAATAACACCCATTGCCAAATAATATTAAACATCAAATATCAATATCAAACTAACATCACAATAAAATAAAATAAAAATATATATATTGGTATAGATTATGTATAATCCTGTTACTAAAACGTGACCAGGCTAATCTTCTTTGTAGGGAGGTTTCTGTGTTACCAGCTCATTACAATACTTTAGTTTTACTGTTTTCTAGTGGATGTTGAAGCCTTAATTCTTGTTGTAGACATTGTTGTGAAGCATTGGAATAATTTTCTCTTCTTTTACACACTATGTCTAAATCTCTTTTTAGTATCTCCTTTCGCAGGTATGCTGGAAGAGATTTCTTTCGAAACAAGCATCACTTTTGTACTATTAACTAGTTCTGTTCCTTTCTTCTTTTGTATATTTAATGTGTACATACATTGTTAAATAAAAAACCGTCTAGTTTTCTTTGAAAAGTGACTAGTAAAAGATCACATAATACTTTTGGCATTGTCGATTGATGAAATGATTAAAGTCATCTCTTTTATTTCACATCTGTGTGTTATACCTACGTGGTATTAGATAATGTAATCACTGCAATATGGTTAGTTTTAAGTTATCTTGCTACGCCTTAACAGGGTCATGTACCCACTAGTTTATTTAAGCCTTGTTTGTGACTACGACTATGTGTGCATTAAATAAACAAATAGGTAAATATTCTGTTTCTTCCAGTTGAGTTTTTACAATCGAAGTGATACCAGTAACAGTACCGCTATCACCAATCTGATTGCAACGGAATTTTGTCAAGGACATTCACTACAATTACATGAGGAGCTCGTGGCTCAAAATAATAACAGCCGCTCGGTTTGATCTTTCTGTTAAGCCGTGCTTGACTAAGTTTGGTCTGTAGATGGGTGACCACCCATTACATACCGAGTTTCCTCCGTGCCTCGAAAAGCACGTTAAGCAGTTGGTCCCAGCTGTCATTTGTAGATCTTTGACAGTCGTTACAGGTAGTCAGTGGGCCAGAAGTCTGACAACCTTTCTTACCGGGGGGTATTGGATTACTCAGTACTAACTGGGTTGTGGAGGTCATAGGCAGTCGTTCCATGTAAAATACTGGTATTCAGTTGCATCCGGTTAGACTGGAAGCCGACCCCAACATATTTCGGAAAAGGCTAGGTAGATGATGACATTCATTATATCTAAATACACTTTAATTTCATACTATACTTTCAAATCTTTTGGTATTTTTTTTTCATTTTCCTGTCTGCAAATACTTGTATTTATATTATTGCCAGTCGTAACAGCTACGTAAAAGTACACTTCGCAAAAAAAACATACACTACTTAAAATAATGACAGTGTAACACCGGATGTGAGATAATGTGCTGTCTAGTTGTTCGTCGTACTGAATTAGCTTGCTATCGGTATATCAGAATCAGGACTAATTGTTTGATTCAACTCAACTTGCTTACTCGGTGCTGATTTACGTCCGGTCTCTACTACGTATCAGAGTTAAGAAGATGCTTTTTTGTTTGAGACCCCTGCCGTGCGACGGAAGATTTTAGAATTAAGAATACTCACTCTTACTCTATGGTTCTTGCAATTGCAATTGCTGGCGGGAATTCATAATCATTCAAATATATGACGGCTGCTTGTCGACGATGACTTCTCTCTTTGCGCCTGCTGGACAAGTGACAATCGTTTTCACGGCATGAAGAACATTGTGTGAAGTTCTTCATCAGGTTTTTCAATATGGTCTTTAGTCGTGGGTAACTTTGATAGCGTGACTTAGAATTTTCCTGTTAGTTCTTCATTTGAGTCCTAGATGGCGCTGTTTTACTTTTTGAACTAAGTACTTACTTACACAACTTGTGTTAATGATTTTTGGCTTTTCTTTTTCAATTAATATCACTTATCATACTGTTTATTTTGTTTCCTGTTAATAGCAACGAATTGATCAACTATAATAGTAAACCAAGACATTCCCTTAGTAACGAGCGTTGATTTTGATATAAATTACACACAAATATTTTTGAACGGATACTATAATTTGAAACACGAGGCTGATCATACATGTGCTGAAATTGAAAATGATAATGAAGCTAAAATGGTAGCAAAATCTACTGAATTGAAATTTCTAAAGGCTCATTACTGATGACAGAAAATAGAACTTCTCTGTTGGAATAAAATCCTATTTTTAGCAAAGATAAGTAGTATAGTGATTTATTTTACGACTTTAAAGACGGGTTCTAACTGTGTCATCGTAACTTAAGCTACTGTTTTATTCAGAACGATAGTTGGCCGATACTTTAGTCTTGTTTCCGCTATATCATCCACAGTTCATACATCTTTAATCACTCCTTAACTCCTGTTCCGAGATCCAGGGTAAGCTCTGAATCATGTGTTATGCATGTTTTGATATTCAGTGAGTTTTCAAGTCTCTCGTCTATAAACCCTCCCTGTTCACCGATCTCATCAGATTTACTTAACTTTAAAGGTTAGAATCGTGGGCTGGAGTTACGATTCGCAGAATTCGAAGCGAAGTCGATAATCCCTTAACCGAAACAGCGAGAATGGCTGAATATTTCCTTGATGGTCGTTGTGTGTTTATAGTTTTATCGCTGAATGGCTTTATTGCTGCAATTAATGGTAAGAGTGACTGGGCAAATACTGATTTGTTGTGTCTTAATTTTCTAAAATCAAATTGCAAAATGTAGTTTAATGATGGTCAAAGGTCGAGTCTTGTCTTATTCAGAACTCTTTTGATTTCCAAGACAGTTATAGACTATGTTATGGACCAAGCAAATGTTTATTGAAAGGTTCACGCTTAAATCCGCTATCTGCTATTACTAATTCTCATACAAAATCTAAAAAGAGGTCATGCCCTTCTCACCGTATCTTTCATATATAAACCCTTGAAGGTCCGATTGTGTCCTCTTATATATTCTATTATAAGGCATCAGCATCAGCTGACCTATTGCTAACCTTTTTTGAACCGGATACTGCTATGTAAACTAGTGACACTCCTTGACGAGTTGCCGGTGCGATCATCTCCATGAGATAACACACATTGTGCAAGCCATTTAAATGATTACGTTTATCTTTCGCAGCTTTGTTTTGGTAATAAATGTTCATTGAACAGACATGAATACTCTAGGACGGTTACTAACTTTTCCGTCGGGCCGGAAAGAAATGCGATGTGCGAATGAGTGGCCTACTTTTTTTCTACCAGTGTTGTTGGTCGGTTGTGTTTTATTTTCACGTTTGATATGGTTTGAATTATGTTGTGTGTTCTAATAAGTGATTAGTTGGTCGCCATTAAATTAATGATCTTTGGCTGCTACGTTTTGGTTTACTGTCATTGTCTTTTTCTTCTTTAAAGCGCTGTGCCCGACAGGAATGTAATTAATTGTATATTTTTAATTTACCATCTGTAAGTGCAAATTTCAGATTTCTTTTTTTTTCTTCATTTCAGAGCTTGGTTCACTTGCTTCTTAGGAAAAGCTACTGACGCCGAAATTACCTTAATCATCTACTGAGTCCAATGAATTTGAAAAAATGTAACGATAAAGAAGAAGAATTGTGTGTTTAATGAACTGTTTTAGACTTTCACGGTTTTTCACTACACACTTACTACTTACTTCACGGATATAATCCCGTAAGTACTTTAAGTGTGTGTTTAATGCCTGAAATCGAAGTCCTAGCACAGCTCGTTGAGAAATACAGTGTAACCGGACCGTCATCTGTAATTACATTTTACTATCGCAGTCATCGCAGTAATATTCCTTTCATTGGCTTTACCTATATGTATAACTCTTGCAAATTAACTTTCATCATTGGATAAAAATGTTCTTGTTATTATACAGAAATGGCAGGCAGAATGTAATTTGAATGATTACTGAAGGCTTTCTTATTCTTTATTACACACAAAATTATAAATATGCATATTAATTGCAATAATATAGCTTATGTACAAATGCGAGCTATCCCATAGCACAAATCAAAATACAGCATTTATTGCACGAAAAAAGTGCACTAGAGCAATTACCAGGCTTCGACCTGACGAATCCTGTAGACCGATGTTTAAAAAGCTTGGCTTGTTACCGCTACCGTCTCTATACATATACGAAACATGTATGTTTGTGAGGAAGCATACAGAATTGTTCAATAATGCAGGTGATTTATATCCGCGTAGCCAGCGAGACCCCTATAAACTAGTTCTGGATAGCTTTCCAAGACTAGCTAAATACAATAAAAGTTGTTTATCAATGTGTGTGCGTATATACGAGTATAATAAGATTGTAGTTTTATATAATACTAGCGGACGTCCCGCGGTTTCACCCGCATAGTTCCCGTTCCCGTGGGAGTACGGGGATAAAATATATCCTATGTTACTCGTGGATAATGTAGCTTTCGAATGGTGAAAGAATTTTTAAAAACGGTCCAGTAGTTTTTAAGCCTATTCATTACAACCAAACAAACAAACAAACAAAGTTTTCCTCTTTATAATATTAGTGTAGATAAATACCAAGTAATCTCAAAATGTTAAATGTAAGTTTATTAAAGGATAAATTGTATGAATTTTTGTGTAGTCGTAGTTTTTATAGTGTCAAAGACTTCTTTGACAGTAAATATTAAATAATTGTACGAGTATTGAAAATTTTGTACGCTTATCACTGTTAAGCAAAAACATGTATGCACTTGTTTTTTTTTTATTTGACCATTTTTTATACCATGTTTTTTATTGGGCTTTTTGTAGTTCTGATTATATTTGCTAAGTTAAACAGACTTCTATAAATATGATTCTTATCTGTAGGTGACTTAAGACTCCTCTTTTCTTGGCTTTATACGCCAATTTGTCACTTGAAATCATCAGGTACCATGGGTTGGTCCCCATGTTCAAAAAGTCTTTCGATAGTGACGTCATCTTTCACATTTCATTCTTATCCTTATTTATTATACTTGGTCCTGTCCAGTGTTAGGTATCTAAAGTCCAAAATTTACAGCGGCCCTCCCCTTATCACTTCCAAACGACTTTTATCATTGGCTTTAAAGCCTTCAGCGGTTATCAACTTTATTTATTGCTTGAAATAGCCTGGTTTAGCTTGAACACCACGTTAATGGGCGGTTATCACGCTTTTTTAAGTAGGGTACCCAACAGTGTTCATAGTTACCCTGTTAATCCAATCATGATTGTCATTATTGTTTGGTATTGTTACAATTCTGTCGTCGACTATTAGTCGTCGCTGGAGAATAATATTAAAAATATATATGATTTGATCCTTTTCTTCTTTTTTATCTAAATTTATTTCTGATGTTACTTGTATAAAGCAAATAACATGCACAATGTGATTCTGAGAACAATATACAATGGGCCTCGGTTCATTACATATGCTGAAATACACAACCAACTTCAGATGAACTCGGTGAAAGAGGAAATCTTGGCCATAACCAAAACTTGGAACGACCATACTTGGAAAGACTGAAGAGGCATCCAAATGAACTAGCCGCTGGATTGACAACACGCACGTACCAAAAACGTCTCAAAAGAAAAGACATCCTGTCTATACCCTCTTGAGGAGCATAAATACTAGTACGTATGCTACACATATGAGTAGTTGCTCTCGCTGGAGAGCACGCTCCAACTGCCAAATGTCATTTACCACATCTGCTTAAAGTATACAAGACTGATTGCAGATACAAAAGAAGAATAAAATAATAAAAAAACTTGTATACAGGTATATAGAACATAAGTGTACCTAGTACAACAAACTAAGCCAGGCCATTTACATATAGTAACATAGAGCCATGAATGTCCATGATACATATTCAGGCATATACATTCAATTGAAAGCAGAATCAGCACTTGCTCGTCAAAGAATGTCAGATATTATGCTGAATGCGTGACATTCGATCTATCTACGTCGCTTCGGTATTAAATATCTTCGTGTGAAGCGGTTTTACCTGACAACACGATGAGGGTAATACCCGGTTTCAGCCGTATTGCACAATTTTGTAATGGAATAGGTGATATTATACCTGGGTGTTCTTTGCTATTTGGTTCGTGAAGATTGGAGAAATTGGTTGAAAACACCGCGATATCTACAGAAGTATAGGATGACAGGTCCGGTCGTAGTGGCGGCGCTTGGTTCCAGAAGTTTTCTGCAATGATGATGACGCTGGGAAAAAATATTAAAATATTGAATATGCAAATACATTTCAATTTAAACCTGCAAGATGGCTGCTCAGCTACTGGTTTTTCAGATCAGACAGTTTTTAAGTCATAACTATAGTCGAATATAAGCCTTCTATGTAAGATACCCGAAGATAAAGTAAGATTTCTCAAAGAAAAGCATTTTATCGAGTCATTGTAAGCTCTAAGTAAATTCTACTGGAAATATCCTTGCAATAATCCCTTAGTTTCCTCCACCACGGCACCTGACATAATTTCCTCCACGATTGAAATTTCTTTAGAGCGTATTAATTGTGACCGACTTCGACGGTTCAATTAAAATAGTTATTAATATTTATAGTTTATTAACTATGAATTTTATTACAATGGTTGTCATAATCGAGAATTTGTTTCGCGTATTATTTATTAAATTGAAGTGTTTCGTGGCTTCTGTTCCGTAACTTGTTGATTTTTTTTGCACATTCATGTGGTATTTGCACAAGGCTGTTGAATAATTCGGTTAGTTAAGGATGATAATCCGATTTATTGATATTAAACATTTACATAGGTGTTCTTGTGTTTGGTTTTTAATTATAACTATAGCTTATGACAACGGCTTCGTCCGCGCCGAGTTATGTAGTTATCCCATGGGATCGTACTTGCGAGATAAAAAGTATCTTATATGTTAATCCAGGTTATGAAGTATGTGTGTGCTAAATTTCACCCAAATCTGTTTAAACGTTTTTGCGTGAAAGAGGGACAAACATCCGCACAAAATTTTGCATGTATAATGGTAGTATTATTATATATAACCGAATTATTCAACAGCCTTGTGCAAATACCACATGGTATTTGCACAAGGCTGTTGAATAATTCGGTTAGTTAAGGATGATAATCCGATTTATTGATATTAAACATTTACATAGGTGTTCTTGTGTTTGGTTTTTAATTATAACTATAGCTTATGACAACGGCTTCGTCCGCGCCGAGTTATGTAGTTATCCCATGGGATCGTACTTGCGAGATAAAAAGTATCTTATATGTTAATCCAGGTTATGAAGTATGTGTGTGCTAAATTTCACCCAAATCTGTTTAAACGTTTTTGCGTGAAAGAGGGACAAACATCCGCACAAAATTTTGCATGTATAATGGTAGTATGGTATAAAATGTGCATAAAGTGGACACTACATGGACCAGGAGCATTCTAAGCAAAACAAATAAGACCCAAACGCCACTGTGTTATTTTATTTAAAAAAAAACCCTTGCTCAGTATCTACGCGCACAACGTATTTATAAACACCTAGCAATTACCTTTAAAACCTTATAGGTACATTATTGATACGCAATACGAATGATTGTAATAACAGAATAAAGCCGATAATAGTCAATGCGGGGCCAATCAGGAATGGCAAGGTCGTACATTTTCTCCGACATTTTACAGATTAGAACTATGTAATCTTTCGATGTTAGTTTACGGCGAATTGTAAAGTGTAGAAGTTAACAGTAATCATATATTCTTAGGTTTTACTGCCTCGTTGGTTCAGTGGTCACAAACGCTACAGCTTAGCTTGAAGGCCTTTTTTTTTTTTTTTTTTTTTTTTTTTTAGGATGGGAAATCAAAACCCATCCATGTTCCTTCCTCGCCCTTTACGTTCCGGGGCCGCGGTATAGCCGGGTTTGATTCACAGGTCGGGCAAAATTGTAATTCAGTTTTTCCGTAAGGAGTTTCGCAGTAGGAGCCTTATTTAGTGTCTGGTTGCTGGAAATAGGTTAAAGACCTGGGACTTAGGCATAACTGGAAATGTGGGTGTACTACTCGTACTAGATGCAACTTTTATTAACAATTAAAAATATTAATTCGAGAAAGACTGTAAATTTACAAAAATAAGGCAATGCCTGTATTTTTTTGTTACCATAGGATGTGTTTGAAACATTTGTAAATAAAGGAAACAGTGTAAAAATGTATTGGAATATGCCGTTCAAAACAAACGATAACAACATAATTAGTCTAATCAAACATTAGTATTAACGAATATAACTAAAACAGGAGGAAGAATAAACATTGATTATGTTGCAATGAAAAACATCCGCTTTGAATTATGTCACATAAATACGTGGCAATTGCTTTTAAAGCGTTTCCTATTTCTACAACCTCTTTCTAATGAGTTTTTCGGTAGCTTAATATCAATTCATGACATTTTTGACTTTTCCATTGTAGTAACCACTAGGTACATCATCTGTCTAGCCTTTTGCCAACTATGTTAGGGTCGGCTCGGTCATTTTCTTATGGGAATAGTGTGTGGGGGGGCACACATTTCTCAAAGCTGGTAAGACTGGTTGTCAGACTTTCAAGCTACTGACTAACTGTTCACACAACAGAAGACCGCATTGCTTGGATTCGTGTCATATATGGTCGCGATCCTCAGCAGTGAAGGAGCGACAAAGAAGAGGCAGATGTAAGAAGAAGATGTTGAAGGTTGACAGCAACTTTGATTTAGATGATAAGCTGCATCTTAGTTTAGTTCTCGTAATCTTTTACAGTGGTGTCAATTCTGTTGTGCACAAACTAAACTTAATTTAGGCTATTGGTATCTTTTACTAAAAGGTGGTGCGAGAAAAGGACGGCTATAGCTATGAACTAACTTAGAGATGTCAAACTAGTTTATGCCTAACGCTTCACCGTGTTTTTAGTCGACATGTTTTTACGTGCTACTATTATTTCCAAACAAATCTTTGGAAATAATAGTTCTAATTAAATTAGACAGCTCTAAATTACGTCCGTCTCTTTCTCGTTTCATTAGAGAGAAAAAGATAGCAATAGCCTAAATTAAGTTTAGTTTGTGCACAACCGAATCGACACCACTAGCTGAATAAACACTAAATTGAACAAGATCAGTAAATCTAAATTCATCGAGTTTGGTTATGCTTGTTTGGTTGACCTTTATTACACCTAAATGTTGAATAAATTTTCCGACAGTAAAACATATTCCCAGAGACAAACAAGAGACAATTATAATATAATTAAGACTTAAACGTTACAACAACACAAAATGAGACAAGTGACAAATTATAAACATTCACTTAGACACGAAATGTTGTATAATAAGATGTTCCGAAATGCCCGGAAGAGTAATTAATAAGATTCTCATTAAGATAAGAAATACACACAAATGTTGTGTTATTTCTTTATGAACTAGTGCTAGAAATACTGTAGCGCACTGATTTTAAGATATTGCAGCATTATAATGATTCTAATTAAAACAAAGTTTATATTTTTTTGTTGCACTGTTGCAAGATGACGTTTCATCTATATACTATCTATGCTAATATCATAAAGAGGTAAAATTGGTTTTTATGTATAGGGTAATCTTTGGAACAACTGATCCGATGAAAAGTGAAAGAATAATAACGTACTATCTGCCAATAGTGACAACCAAGTCATTTTTTTAACAGAAAAATAAAAAAGTCTGAAGTTTACGTAGACCTGTCAAGACGAAAATTGGCGCCAAATTCGTAGAATTTTACCGATTAAACCTGCTTGGAAGTTTTAATTCAATTTAATTTGACAGCTCTTATTAATTTATTATTTCATCTCTTTTCTGTTCAGTTTTTGAGTTTGGTTTATACTCCGTCGGAATTTGTTGTATAATGTTAATAAATTGCATTTGTTCTATCTACGTTTTTAACCTACATTGTCCAATAGAGCAGAATTTTCTAAACACATTGTTTTACTATGGAACAAAACAATGTTCAACCAAAGCAAAGACGCATAGCAGTACAGTTCCACATTCCATAAGGATCACCGACCTAACGAGTAAGTCGGGAAACCCAGGATAAAAAGAGAAATGAAGCAATTTCATTGTAACAATATTACAAGGGACCGACTGATGAATGAAAGCGTTCAAGCACAGTCATTCATTCCTTCGTTCACAAGCATTATGGGAAATGCAAAATTGCTTTATTTAGTGTAGTTAAAAGCTTGTTTGACATGCGAATGTACCACGCCATGCGGATTCTTCCGGGGTTAGTTAACGTGTGGTTTTAATGTAATTTTATTTTTACCACAGTTTTGATTCCTTTGTTTTATGAAATATTTTGTTTTGGTCCTTCGATCATTGGTCTTTTGATCATCATTGGTCCTTACTGGTCTTATCTTTCACACTTTTTATCCCTTTTAACGATCACGATTAAGGAGTTTATCTAAAAGTCTTCAGATACTGCCTGAGCAACCATTCAATTGAATACTACACTTAATGATGAAATTGTGCCAAAAGGACTGAAATACTGGAATGTATACTCAAACCCCTTCTGAAGATGCATGTTAAACATGACCCATTTAAGTCCGTATATTGATTGAACAGAAAGCCTACAAAAACCTTTCACAATATGCGTCACAAGACCTGTCTGACCCAATACTTCTGAACCAAAACCTGTGTGTCTACTTGTCGAGATAAAAGTTCTGATAACAAACACGTTTTACACAACTAGTGCGTGTTTATCGTCTGAAAAGCGTAGGTGTAAAGTGCCAATATGGCTGATAAGGTTTAGCTGAATCAATACTTGTGGTAGGACGCAGCCACTTGTTTAAGATCTATTAGGGTTATGTTCTAGATTTTATTTATAATTAAATGGCTGATTGATTGATGCAGGTGTAGAGTGAAAGGTTTTATAATTGATTCTCAAGGTTGTCATTAGGTTAGGAATCTGAGTTATTTATTAGTCACGTTTATACTTGAAAAGGAGATATGGTGCCATTGTCTTTTGGACTACGATCTTCATTTGTTGTTTATACAATGATCCCGCCTCGATTTTTCTCGCTTGCTCTTCGTTCCGTTTCGGTTTTTCGTGAAACGTCTCAGGAGAGACGTAGAGAGAGCTCTCGTTCGAGAGTGTGCCGCCGCCATCTTAACTTCAGTTCCCTTTGAAAACCCGCGCCACGGACTTGTCTTCTGGTATGCTGAACTGTGTCTGGCGTCACCTTGGGCCACATTTAGACTTTTGGAACATCCCTAAGTCCAAGTCCCCTTTTCTTTGTACTTGATAGAAATGGAATCGGCTCCAGGAAATTGTACTGGTAAATGCTTTATCAATCGAATTTTTACAGTCAGTTATTACGTCAGTCTTGCTTACGACATTGTATTAATGGTTCTTTTTTACAAGCAACCAATTACTAACTACCGAAGAATGAAGATAAAGTTTTGATTTCTAAAACCGACAGAGTCATTCATCACCTGCCTAACTTTTTCCCACCTATGTTGAGGTCGGCTTCCAGTCCAACCAGATGCAGCTGAATACCTGTATTTTATATGAAGCGACTGCCTATCTGAACTCCACAACCCAGTTAGTACTGGGTAATACCCATAGCCCTTGGTAAGACTGGTTGTCAGACTTTTTGGGCCACTGACTACCTGTAACGACTGTCAAAGATCTACAAATGTCAGCCGGAACCAACTGCTTAACGTGCTTTCCGAGGCACGGAGGAAACTCGGTATGTTATGAGTGGTCATCCATCCACAGACCAACCTAGGCAAGCACGGCTTAACCTTAAAGATCGACCCAAGTGGCTGCTATTATTTAGCCACGACCTCCTTTAGGATTTATGATTCCTATATGTATCACCTTTTCCAAAACCATGGGAGCCTACCCACATACACTCCACACATATACATAGATGTCAGTTTGTCATCGATATGAGTGTGTCACTCAGGCAGGATGTTGGCGTAGGTGTATCAGTCTTATCTGTTACGTTTTGGAACACCTATTGAATATTTTGTGACGAATGAGTAGGTGGTTGGTACTGTGTATTGAAATAGAAGGTATTATTGCGCAATTGGTGCTGATATAGGTCTCTTTTATCTGGTACTAGCTGATGCCCGCGTTCAAAATAACTATACTTAAACCTTCCTCAAGAACCATTCTATCCATTGGTGAAAACAGCGTGAAAATCGGTGCAGTAGTTTTTAAGTTTATCACGAACAGACATACAGACGCGGCGGAGGACTTGATTTTTATAATTATCGACGTTGCACTTCTAATTGGAGGCTGTTTTGTGGTATTTCTAGCGAAATCAATGCCGCCTTCGCTATTTCCCGATCATTATCAACTGGATCTCTTTAAAGTTCGTGTGAATCGGTTTCTTCTAGGCAAGACCACCCTAGGCTGCATCATCGCTGTGTTTTTGGCGAGTTTCGGCCAAAGGCAAGCCTATTTAGTGTAAAAATGTACGTGTATTACCAGATGTATGAATGTAGACGAGGTGATAAGACATCGTATCAGATGGTGTTCTGCCTATACCCATGAGAAAAATACGTGAGTATATGTATATGTCGACCAGCTAGTGATGTTCTTGCTATCAATTTCTGGCCGTGACTGTTATTTCTTTTGATGCACCATAAGATATATTTTATTTAAATGTTCCTTATTATTGTAATGAGTCATGAAGGCATTAAATAATGCAACAATGCTTTGGGTATGTCATGTCATCATTTGTGTATCAGCAAAAAAAGAATGACGGGTGAAATGGACCCACGTTTTTAAAGCCAGTCATTATTTATTTGTCATTTTGAACTCTTGTATTTTATTTTTCGTAAATGAATGTTTGATGCGATAGCAAGCTTACAACGATTTTCTGAGAATTTCTTTGAAAAATTACTTTGTATACAGAAGAAAACACTAAGGTCCATGTTCACCGAAGAGATAACGGTCTGATTATCTAACAATAGCTGACACTGTGACATGTTCCCATACAAAAATTTGTTTTAAAACAGACGTTTTTTGATAATCAGACAATCGTCAATTTTTTGGTGAACATGGACCTAAGAGATTGATTAGTATGGCCGCTACTCTTAAATACAGAGTGTAAACATCCTACTAAGTAACTCTGCGCATTTTTGGGAAATTACTTTTTTCATTGGGGTGAAAAATTAAGTTTTTCGGTAGGATTCAATGCAACGCTCTAGAACATCATGCTGATGGATGGATTGAATAGTATGGGGGTCGTGAAGTCTTACATTAAAAACAAAAAAAATGTAAAAAAGTTGGAACTTTGACCCACAATATCTCCGTAACTAGAAGGTTTCCAGGTATGGTTTAGAATAAAAATAATCACAATGACGGGGAGAACATTGCGGCATCGTAAAGGGTATTTTTTACACCCTTAGGTAGGTACCAAACAAAGATCAGAGAGTGAAAGGCATCGCTAAGATTTATTCTAAAGTGATTCTATGTAATACTGGTATTACACAAAATGTGCAAACTGCAATAATAATATGATAGGTCCCTATATACTATAAAATATATAGACACACTGAATAATAAAAAAAAACTGTTAGCTTCTGTCCGTTAGGTCGTGACTCTGACTACGCACATTTTGACGACACGGTTGGCGCAGTGGCTGAACGATTGGCTGCTGCGCTACGAGTGGCAGGTTCGATGGAACAAATATTTGAATGGCCGACAGGTAATTGTTTTCCGTCTGGCTGTTTGTGTATATGAGTTTAAATATTTGTAAACGCACTCATGAAACAGGAGAAAATCTTAGTGTGGGGCAAAGATGTTTATTTTAGATTTAAAAAAAAAAAAATAGAATTGCTTAATTTTAAACATATTAAGGCACACGGCATTAGTGTACCTTTGTATCAGTGAAAGTTTTTTTTTAATTCGGATTGTATTGTGGTTTTGGGGATTATATCCCAATTCCTAACTTCCAATCTTTATTTACCCCTTCATAATACATTATTACAGTGTAGATTTACGTACTAAGTAAATCTTGTCTTAACGTAGTAGAACAAAGCAATACTTACGTACCCATTATTTTAAAATTCAAACCCATATAAATTGAATACGGTGGGTGTAGAGAATTACTAATTATGGTATTTGAACGCACGCTGCGTACTGTTAATCGATTGGCACACGCATGTTATCGCCATAGTTATATTTTAAATTCATTTTGATCTTGAATGCAGTTTTTGTAACTATTGGACTTGTGTTTATAGAGGGAAAATGGAATGGGTCTTTCGTAAACAATAATCTTACACAACATTTTGGTCTTTAGAATTTCTTCAATACTCGTTATCAGTGTTAATTTGTTTGGTAGCATAATTATATCTTTTTCTTATTATCCACCAACCTGCATTGGGTCCTCGTGGTTGATCACGGCCCACTCTCTATTACAACCACGATCTCTTGTCCCAAAAGTGGAACATTATCATCATCAGTCTATAATGTTCTCACTGCTGGGAGTGCTGGGACACGACCTCCTCTCAATGAGAGGGAACATTATAATCGTTCTTTATTATTCTTTTATAGTCTATCCTCAATATCAGAGACCAGCTCCATGAACTCCTGAACTTCTCCGTTGCATACCCCAGAGGAGTCCCAGAGGGAACGAACTTCATCACTTTACTAGTTGCTTCGTAGTATTCGTTTACCACAAGAGATCTATTCCTTGGTGCAAACACAGTTTCTAAGGGTTTCTAGTTAAACAACCAAATTGAATTGACTATTTTGTTTGTCCATTAGGCCAAAGGTTAATTTGCGCAGTGGCTTACCGTTGACTTAGCTTACTCTGAGAGTTTGCTTTTGCGTATGCGATTTGTGTTAGTGATTACACCTACAAACAGGCGTGGTAGGTACTAAATTGTGTTTCTTTTTACTTAGGTATTTCTGAAATGTTCCATATTGTACACACATAAATGCAGAAACCACCCATAAGTATAGAAGTTGCAGTTAGTATGTTCTAGTTTCATAATTACATGACAAAAGCCCATTACCATAGACCTTTTGCAAATCGTATTAAGACTCCGGGTTGGTACTGATAAATCTAATTAGGTACCTGCTCAACCCGAGAATTGATCCCAGGACGTTCATACTCAGCGGTAGAACTTGGCAACCAAGAGATCATGATTATTAAAATAACACTCTAAAATAACCAATAACCAAACCACCCAAAATGCAACGCCGACCGTCATTTACAAAACAAACTCAGTCACATTTCCAACAAATAGGTACTTACGCTAATTAGTCGATAGCAGTAATTAACAGAAAATACACGCCAATTGGGAATTTTCTGTTTCCAAAAAACAAATTAACTAGTGTATGTACGTTGTAACGTATACGCGATGGAAATGAATAATTTTGGTCCTTTTAGGCTTTCAATTACACATTCAATTTTAATAGTCGAGTTGTTTATTTCCTTTTACGCATTATAAAATTAATAAATCACGCCCCTATTTTTCAGGCTGGTAAAGTACGTACGAACATCGTAATTCTTGGCTGCCTTGTTCCACTCACTCACAAAACAATTGATTGAAACTAGGCTGCAAGATCAGCAGTTTTTGAACGTCAATTAAGTACACAAGACAACTGGCTGAGAAGAAGAAGTGGCGGAACAAACTCCCCAGCGACACACCTGTCTGTTAAGTTAAAAAAATCAGAGTTTAAAAAATAGATATCCAAATTAATAATATTGACTTTCGTGTCATGTTTCCCGTAACACGTATACAAGGTCAAATAAAATTGTCCAATGAAACTTAAAACGTGATGACTATCGATATCTACCCAAAAATATACGATGATAGGTTCGATAATACAAATCAAAAGCCTAACCCTATATTAGATAGTCTGAGTAGTCGCAGAGCAGGGATGCAGGTTGATGACTGTACAGCCGGTCCTATGACACCTGTAACGCTGCCGGTACCGGTTTGGTTAATTGGACGGGCCAGACGACTCGGAAGGCGTAGCGCAAGATCAAACCATAGCGGTTCATTCCTCCGGAGACCCGAGAATGAGAAAAAGCTTGTCATAACACGTTTTCGATTCGGAGAGCAGAATAAGACTTGATTGATGCTACTTCTGGCATTAGGCTTATCAAGGGCTGGGTTGTGAAGGTCAGACAGGCAGTCACTCCATGTAAAACGCTGGTATTCGGCTGCATCCGCTTAGACTGGAAGCCGACCTCAACATAGTTGGGACAAGGCTAGGCAGATGATGACTCCTTGTGGTAAGCTAGACTATGTGGAATAGCGAATCGTGTAAGAAGAAATATTTGCCTTACAGAGAGACACACTCAGTTCGGTACAGATAACACCTACTCTATCACTCGCTGATGACAACGTTTCTTACGGTACAGATAGACAAAACACACTACTCCTTAGAATTACGTTGAACAAAGCCGGCTTAGTCAAAAGCCACACTGACACAAATCAAAACAAGTGAAGGCCGCGAAACAAAACCGCAACATTTACTGCGAGTATAACTAAAGGGTGAACAGAACAAGTAGCGCGAAGGGCCGGCTACGAGTACAAGTTAGATAAATAGGCGCACCAATCAGCTGTCCTCTGACTTTCACTGCGCTGTGCTGACGCAATGCTCGGACACAGTGATACCACTATATGTTAAAGTTGAAAAGGACCATTCTAAAATGCAAAGCGAAATTCGAAGACTTTTATGATATCTACCATCCCACTACTGGGCCCGTGTGGAAATCACTAACCCATTTCAATACGTAAATTAGTTGCATCTAAATGCTCCTGATCTGCGAATGGATAACGGGACTCGGGTGTCGAGGATCTCACAAAGATCCTCACCTTCACTTTCATTGTTGTTCTATTTGTAAACGTCATGAAATCAACCCCTATTTGATGATTTTATGTGCGAACTTAGAATAACTTGACAGATCTGAACCTATCAGCTGTCGGCATTTCTTTTGCGCACAGATATACAGGTAAGACGATTATTTTCATAAAATAATCAATTTCTCAAAAGTTTTGAGAACAAAACGTTGTCACATTAATTGGTGGGTCACTCTAACATTACTTGATAACAAATATTCCAACAACCACAGATACTCGTATACCACAGCACTATACTTGCCCACAATTTTAAGTTTTGATGTTGAATTAGCCTTCTATCTCTTTTATTTACTGTTCGGCCACACTCGGTGTTGATCGGGTTTTGTTTAGGGACGCACGACTTTGTTTATGAAATTATATACACTTTCAATTGGAGCTCAATTTAGTTAGCTAGTATTATGGAATACTCTAGCTCTCGTAATAATGTTTCTTAAAGACAGGTTGAAGAGTGTTTTGTTGGCTTTATTTTTTCTTTCTTCAGTCTTTTGTTTTATTTTTCTACCGCATTGGATTGGACATTATAAATTAGGTATTACGAATCAAAGCGGAAACCAACTCCCAAGTTGGCTCCGGAAATAAGTCACTAACGAATGAAAATTCAAACATTACACGCGTCGTAGTCACGTGCGATATTATTTCCATACACAAGTCATATTTCTCCAGAACTGCACCAATTAATCTCTTCGTACATATTCCTAGAAAACATTGCCATCAGTATGCGATTATGGCAACCGAAGTCTTTCGCATGAGCGTCTAATTGCGTCGTGGATCTGCCGAGGTACTGCGACTTCTCGCAAATAATCGCTTGATCGACTCTGCGACATGTTGCAAACGTAATCGCTCTAACGATTCGCTGATAAGCTAATGTGGTACAATTACTGCTCAAGCGGATTATTTGGATTTTGATCACCAGTTTTTATTTATTTACATACTTACTGGCAGTTTGTTATTTCCGAATGCTTAAGGGATGACCTTAATTTGTTTTTTCGGTTAGTAGGTATTACTTTCGAAGGGATCCCCACCTAGTGGGCAGAATGGGAGTTATAATTTTCTTACTATCAACAAGTCACACCTGGATGGACCTTTATAACTAATTCAAAGGAATTGCAAGATACTTCTCATAATTTTATGAACACAAAAATGCTTCTACAGTAAAGTAAACTTTGAACAGGAAAAACTGTGAGAACCAAGAAAATAACGACGAAACACATTAACAATTTGGTTTAACCAAATATGAAACAACAATTCAAGGAAACATTATTTACCTACCTTAACACAAATCAGACGAATTTGACCGATAATATATCAATTAGCACAATAAAACTAATTGTTAATTTCAATACTATGTTATATGCATGTGAGTAGGTGACTAAATGAGTGATAAATGCAGACCGTGATGGAGAAGGTGAGGTAATCAAAGAAAATATGAAAAATAATTAAATTGTTGAGAATAGTGGAATGGAGGAAAGTAGAAGAAAAGGAGAGCTTGATAGCTTGAAGGTTGTCGGGAGAATGGAAGGAAAACACGATTTGCGCTCTTGCTACCTCAACTAACATAAGATGTTAGAGAGATATACATAGTTCAGTAAATTAATTAAACAGTAACGAGTCTCTGTAAAGATGTTTTAATCCCTATGATTCTAACAAAAGACGTGACCAATGTAATCTGAAACAATGTCATCATTATAATCGAAGATCGCTTGGGTCTAAATGTTTGTAAAGTCGCATTGTACATTCATAGCGTCTTCTCCCATCACACTAGATTTCTGTTCATTGTGATAACAGTTCTCCATTGTCCAAGTTGGCGTTGATACTTATAACCTTATCCTAGAATTATTGTGGACCACAATCTCGTAAGGAAGCCTCAGGAAAAGATAGCCTAGATTTGATCAGAGACCACAAAACGTTATGATTTGTTCCCTTTAATTTAATTCCTCGTTGGTATATGTATGAAGGAAACATTTTATTCTACAGCTTCACAACTATGCAGTTATTACGTTACATTACAAATACTGTACGTAACAGCTTCCAAATTGATAGTTATTAGCTCAATGATCGAGTAAGACAAAAGAATCTAACACAACGAAATAATTGCTTAACTCGATTTTAAAATGTCAATCAATATTGGCCTACATATTTACAATTATGTTGTTTAAATTAGTTATTTTCAACTCTTTGTCTTTATTTTCAAAGGTTGTATTAACTGCACAAATAATGTTGCCGTTCCACAAATCAGCATTCATAATAAATAAAATAGTTATATACAAAAGTGAGTGTACCAAGGCTGACTGGTGTTCATGCTACTATCGTGTGCTCGAATTTTTACCATCGTACTAATATACACCTTGTTCTAATACTTGTAAGGTTCAAATACCTTTTGTGGGCCGCCCTTTAGGTTTTTGTCTAGTACGATAGTTCGTTGCCATTTATGGAGGTAGCTTTCCTTGCCGGTCTGTGTATTTGATTTATTACTACAAAACTTTGCTTCAATTTTTTTTTTCTAAACTAACATTATGGATCTGGAGTAACTGGCTGTACTG
This sequence comes from Xestia ashworthii, assembly GCA_950022955.1. NCBI lineage: Eukaryota > Metazoa > Arthropoda > Insecta > Lepidoptera > Noctuidae > Xestia > Xestia ashworthii. The sequence continues at coordinate 2,422,011 of OX465557.1, forward strand.
AGTTTTTATTTAAAATAATTGGTGTTTTCTGGGTTTAGTCTATACCTTTGACCATTTGTAAATCTGGCGTAAGTAATTAGCTTTGAGCCTGAGAGAATGATTTACGGCCGTTGAATTGAAGCATGAAATTCTTTGATTCTTTATTATAAACCTGAACGGAATAGAATAGATAGCAAATTACTTAAATATAGTATCACAGTAAAACTGCGCAGTTCTATAATCACCTATAGGAAATAGGTAATTCTGTTGATTGTTGACGATCACAAGCAATTTATCACTCTTCATCATTTGATAAAGATCAAGACTTGAATACAGAGAGGCAAACTCCGGAGGGTAAACACTTACTAAAACTAACTCGTTTAGTAGAATTCCCTTGTCTAGTATCCAACAATAAAGTTGTAGAGGATTGTACAAACAATTGGATTAAGAAAGAAGACTCAGTAGGAACGGTATGCCACCCGTCCGCGTAATGATACTAGAAAACAGATATAAAAGTAGAAAAACTACTTCGTACTATGGAACTTGTTATTTCTTTTATCTTTTGAGAGCCTACAAAAGGGATAAGGGACAATTTGACGTTTCGTAATAACTCGATGTTATTGAAGCAATTGTCGAAAAACAGTTTGTGGACTTTGAACTGTGAAAAGGGCAGGTTTGTGATGTCTTTAAATTAACATCATAACTAAAAACCCCAAAAGGTAAGACAGGTGAATCCATAACTCACCTAGATATCGCTAGTGATGATTGAGTTCACATGATAGAGGGCGAACCTATCGGTCAACCTTGCACGAATCTTTATTCCGTGGCTACTTACTGAGAAATTCTAGATTCACAAAATCTGCGCTGAAAATCGATCCCTTATACTTAATAGAACCACCTGTAACCATAAACCAATACCAAAGAGTCAGTTAATATTTAATCGTTTATCATTATTCCACTAGTCTTTCATGTTTAAATTAGCTTTTAGTGTTGCTGACGGATGGGCATAATCGGCAGTTTCCCCGGCACAACATTGTATTCTTCTATAATCATTTCTAATCATTTAGTTCCGAGAATTTCAGCAAGTTTAAAAATACCTTCTGGTTTTACCTAGGATTGGTCAAATGATATGTCATCTTCAGTTACTGTGTCATTAGTATGTCGATAATTATGTCATTACTTTCTGTTTGTGCCAGTCATCTTTACTTGGCATTGTGTCTGTATTGTTTTCATATAAATGTGGACTATGTCACAGAGGGGCTCATGGCTGAATAATAACAGCCGCGCGAGTCGATTTTCAAGGTTGAGGAATGTTTACTGAGGACGGCTCGTGGATGGTGACCACCCATTACTTACCGAGAGAGTTGGTCCTAATATTGCCTTTTGTAGATCTTTGACTGTTGTTACGGAGCCAGATTTATCCCTTAGTTCAAATTTTAGCTAAGTGGGCCTTGTATATTATGTCACCGTAAAATTGTCAAACACGTTAGATTGTAATCTATCTTGCGATATTGTAAACTCTCGAAATATTGTCAACTGAACATACGGAGGTATCTCTGCCCCCATAATGGGGACTTGGGGCACCCCCCCGTTAAGTTAGTTAGGTTCCTTTAAACCCTGCACTCGGAAATAGGGGCCCCGCGAAGCGGGGCTCCGTCGACTACGCTTTTTAGGGGAATATAAAGTGTTTTAAGGTTTTAGGTTATATTAATCGGTATTTCTCAGGAATGGTACATTATCTTTTCTTGAGAGTGGTACCATTGGGCAAGGGGGACCCCTCCTTCCCTCCCCACCGCGTGAGTTGACTACCATCGCATGCATTTCACGAAAAATAATGCGTTTTATTGTAAGCAGTATGTTCGTTTGACAATATTTCAAGAGTTTATAATATCGCTAGAGAGATTACAATCTAACGTTTTTGACAATTTTACGGTGACATATACACAACTATATACAATCATAAATGGTCGTGTATTAAAGCATTGACCCAAACAAGCGTTCAAAACTGTGACACAGTTACTGTGGCGTCCGAACGCCCAAAACAACGCGTTAGCATATTTAATGAACTTTGATTATCCCACAACTGTTAAAGTAATTAGTTGTGCATATGAACATGTGACATGTGTCATATTTATTGTTAGCATGCACTATGGCGCGGTGCGTGGTCGAATTGTTGCTATGTTGCTCCACACTCCGCGATTACTGCTTCCAAATCAGTTTATTAGGAACATTTAAATTTAGCTTCATTAGTTGTTAATTGGGTACATGTTGTTTTTAATGCGTTTAAGTTTTTATACCTACTTTTTGAGTATTGCAAAACTTCCTTTTGGCCGCGGTTTCACCCGCATATAGGTCGGCCATTATTATCATCATCATTAATGTTCCCGCTGCTGGGACACAGGCCTACTCTGTATGAGAGGAAGTGGACTATTATCCACCACGCGGGCCTGGTAGTCTATATCACATGTCTTCGAATTTTTTGGTTCTAGGACATTCCGGTTTCCTCACGATGTTTTCCTTCACCGTTTTGAGAGCAGTGGTGATGAAATAAATTACACAAAGTAATGCGTCTGGGTTCGAACGAACCCACGACTGTTCGTAGGTCGGGGCCGCGACCACTGGGCCACCGCTGCTCCCAGCATCATCCATCTAGACTTTTCTAAACTATGTTGGGGTCGAGTTCCAGTCTAATCCTAGTATTTAGGATGAAGTTGGAATATCTTGGATATTATTCCACGGGAACTTACTAGCTTTGGGATAAAAAGTATCCCAAAGCTTAACGCAGATCTATTCGATCGTACGTCAACGAAATACATTCAGCCGATTAAGGGTGAAACAGTTACAGAGAAACAGTTTCTTTCGCATTGTATATTAGTATGAAATTGTTGACAGATATTTTAACCCAAATTATGTTATTCGAAGTTGTTGACCTCTACAATTAATTCATTTTCAGTATCTTTAAATACAATTAAAAATATCCTGTTATGATAGAATCAGTTATCAGTTGTCGATCAGATGATAATGGATTTAGTTTGATTGTAATCAGTTTACTGATACATGTTGTTTGTGATACCGGAAGACTTACTTAGCTGATACAGGTTTAGAGTCTGTTTGATAATAATTATCACCTTTCTCCTGGCATCATCCCAATTTCTTTTGGGTGACGCAGCGTGCCTTCTTCTTGCATCAGTCATAAATTTAAGTAGGTCACCCTTTCAAGGCATATTATCTTTTACTTAGTCCATCCATCGTTTCTTTCTCTACACTGTTTATGGGCTGATATTTCCTTGGTCGAATCCTCCTTAAAGTTTCCATAACTATGGAAAATGTTGTGGATAGTATACAGGGGTGTTTTCTCAAATGCAATAAAGAAACTATAAAACTTGAATCTTGGTTAACTTTTGAAACAGTTTCTAAAAATATTTCCGTATCCTCAATCCGTTCTTCAATTCTGACTCTCTCAAATATTATTAGATGGTTAGTTATCATCCGTAATCTCCTTCAATGTTTTCTGGAAGGCATTTCCCTTGTGAGTAGTAGACTAAACGACTATTTTGCTGTCTTTCTACTCCACTACAAATCGATCGGTTTGTTAAAATCTTTCATTCCGAAGATAATGGTACTGTTATTTTAGTGCCTTTGTGTCAGTGTCAAGTTAAGATTGTGAAGGCAAATCTAATTTGTTTTTCAATTTGTAACATAACAATACTTATAATACAGAAAAACACTTATGGAAAAGTACGAGTATGGAAGAAGACATAGTGAACACATTGATAATGATGTTACGGAAACTCAGTACCAGTTTAAAGTGATTTAATGCAGTTTTATCACCAAGTACGAGTAGTTTGCACATCAACCGCTAGTCTTTGCATTTTTAAAGAAAATCACAGCCTGACAACAGTTGATGGAATCTTCAAATAATAATAAATAATAATAATCATCATCATCTGCCTGGCCTTTTCCTAACTATGTTGGAGTCGGCTTCCAGTCTAACCGGATGCAGCTGAATACCATTATTTTACCTGGAGGGACTGCCTATCTGACCTCCACAACCGAGTTAACACTGGGTAATAACCACCTTCTTAGTAAGACTGGTTGTCAGATTTTTTGGGCCACTGACTACCTGTAACGACTGTCAAAGATCTACAAATGACAGTCGGGAGCAACAGCTTAACGTGCTTTCCGAGGCACGGAGAAAACTATGTATGTAAGGATGGTCCACCATCCACCGACCAATAATAAATAATAATAATCCTAATTAAAAGAAACTCTTATAATTTCTCCACAAAATCTAATCACGCAATATAATGTTATCGTACGCTTTCGATCCATGGCATAACACTTTCGTCCATGACAGTACTTATCGTGTTTTTTTAAATGGCGGCTGGTGCCGATTAAATACGCAGATGTACGGTCGGACCGTGACTTGTGACGAATGTGCACGTGTGCTCGCATGTACCGAGCGCTTCCGGTTAATGGTTGCTGTGGTTGGTCGGTTGGTTGGTTAATGGTCCAGTTGGTGACGGATTTTTAAAACCTCATCTTATGATGTCTTAACTTACCGAATTCTTGTCGAGTCAAGAGAAAAAGCGATTTTTAGCTTAATTTTGGTCATTTTTGGTGCATTCCTAGCTGTATTTCACATGGCATGTCATGAGTAATTTACTCAGAACCTGAAGGTTTTGCAGGAGTCATTTTCATGAAGCCTATATTCAATAACATCGTCTGCCAACTGTGCTGAGGCCAATTTCCACTCTAACCGGATATAACTCAGTGCCAGGACTTCACATGTAGCGACTGCCCAATTCTAACCTCCACAACTCTCGGTAATACTTACAGGTTTCTCATATGATGACCTGAACTGCGCAGCGGTAGTGAGGCTGCCTTATGTTCTTAGGGTCTCGGGATCGAATCCCGGTAGAGGCGAATATTTGTGTGATGAGCATGGACATTCGTTTCCAACTCATGGACGTTTATGTTTATAATAAGTAGTATTGACAAAAAAAAGTATTCAAGTATGTTGTATATCAACTATCTGGCGTCCACGAGACAAGCCTCGTTGCTTAGTGTGGCACTAAATGGCAGTGTGTGTAATGTCCAGTGATGTTTGTTTATTACTAGACGATGCCGCGTAAAATTATATACAAAAACCTTACTCTTGAATCACTCTATCTATTAAAAAAACCCGCATCAAAATCCGTTGCGTAGTTTTAAAGATCTAAGCATACATCGGGACAGACAGACGCGGCGGGAAACTTTGTTTTATAATATGTAGTGATAGTGATAGTGATTTTTATAACGGAATCAATAAGTTAATTTGAACCAACAGTTTCAGTAATCGTAATTCTTCCTCGGTACATACATGTCAACAATTTTGTAGGCCGTGACCTTTCAAGCTCAGAACTTTACATTTTGGTCACACCGTGAGATATAGTTAACGTTTTATTTAGTAAAAATCTGTGGATTTTTGTTATTCTTTGTTATCTAGGAGAATGAGGAGCTCGTGGCTAAAAAATAACAGCTGCTCGGGTTAAGCCGTGCTTGCCTAGGTTGGTCTGTGGCCTTACATACCAAGTTTCCTCCGTGCCTCGGAAAGCACGATAAGCTGTTGGTCCCGGCTGTCATTTGCAGATCTTTGACAGTTGTTACAAGTAGTCACTGGCCCAAAAGTCTGACAACCAATCTTACTAATGGGCATCGTATTACCCAGTGCTAACTGGGTTGTGGAGGTCAGATAGCCAGTCGCTCAATGTAAACTGGTATTCAGCTGCATACGGTTAGACTGGAAGCCAACCCCAACGTAGTTGGGTAAATGCTAGGTAGTAGGTAGATGATGATGAAGTTTGTTTATGATTATTATTTTTTTATCATTATAACTTTCATGCCCTTTTCCTAATTTGTTTGGGGTTGAAGCAACATGTCTTCTCCTTTCATACTTCATATTAGTCGTCATCATACTCCGTCCATCGTTATTTTGATCTTCCTCTAGTCTGATGGTTAATTGGGTCGTTGTTAATACCAATAATATATTCTTGAAATGAGAAAACTGATTATTTTGCAGTAGAGAAACGTGTTTTCAATATTAAAAAATACCATATATACAAACACCCTTTGTTTTATAATTTACGGCTTGTCCTACAATTACTGGACTGTTTGTTCCCGGAAGTTATGAAAGAAATGTATCTAATTTTATGCCTTCATCGCGCTAAGTATAATAGAAGTTTTTTACCATTCTTGACTTTATAATCCCATAAAAGGAGCCATTCAAAAGACATTTCACCATGACATGTAAGTGCTAACCTTGACATCAAACCCGGAACTTTGCGTGTAAGTTTACGACTGAACCATTGGAGTAAGGATAATAATTTTCCACGCTTATTCGCGTTTTCACAGTTGACCTAATGGATAGCTGCCACTGTGCAGAGACATACAGTAGAGCAACTTTTTTTTTTCTCTTGTGAATTTTAATGTAAGTTTCTGCATCATAACATAATCACAAGACCATTAACATTCCCAATGCTGGGCTTCAGGTTTACCCGGGCCTGGTGCTGGTTGGCGGATACAACATTCCTGTTCTGGGAAATACTTGTTTCATCTCGTTGCTTACCTTCCCCGCATGACGCTGTGCAATTTGATAATTTAACTTAATTCCGACCTAAGGGAATTACGGATGCTCCAAATTAGGTTTTCACCATCGATGCAACGAACCGTCATTGGAGAACCCCATTAAATACGACCCCCTTGGGAAATCATGGGGTATTTTATTTTTAGACAAGATACGATTTTTGTAGTGATTCGTGTCGCCTTTCGTGAAGAAATCTTACGGTTTTTGCGTAATTAGGCACGAAACGGACTATTTTTAGACTACAAAAGAAATACTGACTATTCATAGGCAAATGTTTTCGTTTAAATGTCAAAGATGAAGAAATAGTACAAATGCCATTCATTATTACATACCTATTTACATTGAATAGTAACGCAAAACAGTTTAGAAGAATAGATACTTAAAAAAATCTTCATTTTTAGAAACTGAATCATCCTTTGATCTGTTTGTCAAAAATGTGGTCTGTAAAATTCCACTACTCTTAATATTCCCTGCAAATCTTGACCTACTGTGCCACAAACTACATCACACTGTGTCACGTCAAATCCACATCATGTCCTCGTAATAATCTCATATGGCTTTGTTCAGTACCCGTGAAATAATGGTCGCTTATTGGACCCCTACATATCTTTACCGTCCCCAAGGTATCTGGATAATTTGATGCTTGACGACCTTGCAAATGACACTTTGATAAGGAAAAAAAGTAATTGGATTCCGTCACAATAAGAACTTTGAAATTCCGCCTAGTTTATTATTTATTTGAGGGAAAAATGAAATGGTTTTGACTTAAATTCTCTTGGAAGAATACAATTAATTCGAAATTAGGTTTTACTGAATTTAAATGTTGACAAGATGTAAGTTGACGAGGCAGAATGAGTATCGTGAGCTTGTCTATGATTATACGTCCACAAAGATTCCATTCCATCTGTCGTTTGGATCTGACTTTCAGTATATATTTTTTGGCGCTTACGATGGATCATTCAGAAGTAAGTAATAACTATAGATGTTTTTACCTTTCCTCAGCTGCATGTAAGTAGAACCCTAAATGCCCATCAAATCATCAGTTTGTATCACACTGACATATCCATAAATACTTCCAAACAGCATTTTAAACTTAAGCTTAATTTACGACCCGTCATAAAGAATGTTCAATAAATAAAAGACCGTGAAATTTCAAGTATTACGTCCACTGACCTCGTTGATGGTGTTCTTCAGAAAGGTCAACTGCATAGTACTCGGAACCAGCGTGCGTATATAGGGTGTAAACAACCTCATCACGAAGCCGTCAACCAAACATTCTGTAAAATTCTGTTGCTGGGAAACGACTGGGGTGGAAAATCATGTTTTGTGGTAAAACTCAATGTAACGCACTCAAACATTGTGCTGATGAATGGATTGAATAGTACGAGGGTCATAGAGGTGCTTAAAGTAAAAATCGTACAATAAAAACTTGTATTAAAAAAAAAAACTTGTCAAAAAGTTGGAACTTTGACCCCCAAACTCAATATCTCCGTAACTAGAAGGTTCCTAGGTATGGTGTAAAACAAAAAAAATATCGCAATGCCGGAGAGAACTAGTGCTTTTCAGCTTCGTTTGGAGGTTTTTTACACCCTTTATTAGCAGATGTGGACGATGCGAAAAGGAAACATGCAAGGATGTGACGTTCTGCAGACAGCAGTTTAAATTTACCTTCACGGGAAGAAGACTCCAGAGTTTGCCTCAAACAGGGTAAACTGCTTCGGACTTCTGTTACCCGCGTTGGTGGCCTTTCCCGGTAAACTAGGATAGATCGAATAAAATTCATTCTTCTACATAATATAACATCGCTCCTAGTATTATAATCTCCCAAGGGTTACTGTGGAGGTGTACCTAACAAGTGCACTCATATGTCGCCTGTTATGTTTAAGCCCCATGTAATATGGGGTGGGCCTATTGCCATAACCGGCATTTCCTGATGGGAAAACTCCAATAACAGTTTGCCCGATCCGGGAAATCAACCTAGGACCTCATACCAAGCTGTCGCGCTTGAGAGCACTAAGTCTAGACCAAGGAGCTAAACATCCACCTGAAAAAACTAGCCCGATCGATATACAATCATTACATATTATAAAACAAAGTCCAGCTTCTGTCTGCCTGTCTGTTCGCGACAAACTCTTTTGAGACGACTGCACCGATTTTCATGCTGTTTACAATAATGGATAGAGTGGTTTTTGAGGAAGGTTTTAGTATATAATTTGTAAGCGGGTGAAGCAGCGGGCATCAGCTAGCACAATATATGATATGGGAAAAAGACTCCTCAGAATATCAGCGCTGTGACGTTTTTTTTTAATCTTATAGCGCCATGCTGCCTTTTGGTCTTGCACAGGACAAATAACTGTTTGTATTTTGTTTTTTATGATTTAGTTTTTTTTTACTATGTTTACTTTTTACTAGTGTTATAATCACAATTTAACCATCTTTTTTTTATTTATTTTTTTATGTTTTGTCCTGTCGGGCTGACAAATGCTTTTTCTTTCTTTCTATCAGTGTGTATAATACATACGTCTAACTGTTAAGGTTCGCAGTTGAATAAAGCACTCTTGGAAATGAGGTGTAAAAGTATTATCTGGCCATCGGGAGTTCCTTCGTGGTTTGTGATCCGTGTTACTAGATACACTAGTTGAACGTTTATTTATGTTTTTTGATCAAGATCTTGATTTTCCGATTGATTTTTCCTTTGTTCGTTGTCGTAAATGTTTGATGATTCAAATTCATTTGTTGGTGTGATTTTGGTACATTTTACATGAGATCTTAATAATAAATAATCAGTTCCAATAATAAATGATCTGATGAAGTATTTTTTTTCTGTTATTGTATGAACTGTTATTGAAGGATTTTCCATCAGGACTTTCTTAAGTCCGGCCTGGAGTCTAGATTTTTGCCTATTTAATGGTAATAAGGTTGCTCCTATTAAATTGGAATAATCCTTCAGTGACTGCTTGCAGGATGTAATACTATGGTAATGTTTAACAATATCGCTTTTCGAAAATCTTTACCATGTTTTCTTTTCGTTTTTTTAGGGTTCCGTAGCCAAATGGCAAAAAACGGAACCCTTATAGTTTCGCCATGTCTGTCTGTCTGTCTGTCTGTCTGTCTGTCTGTCTGTCCGCGGATAATCTCAGTGACCGTTAGCACCAGAAAGCTGAAATTTGGTACCAATATGTATATCAATCATGCCGACAAAGTGCAAAAATAAAAATTTAAAAAAACATTTTTATTAGGGTACCTCCCCCAGACGTAAAGTGGGGAGCGATTTTTTTTTAATTTTGACCCTGACGTGTGATATATTGTTGGATAGGTATTTAAAAATGAATAGGGGTTTTCTAAAATCATTTTTTGATAATATTAATATTTTAGGAAATAATCGCTCCGAAAGTCAAAAACAATGTGTCCCCCCCCCCTCTAACTTTTGAACCATAAGTTTAAAAAATATGAAAAAAATCACAGAAGTAGACCTTTATATGAACTTTCTAGGAAAATTATTTTCAACTTGATGAGTTGAATAGTTTTTGAGTTATATAGCACTTTTTCAAAAAAACGCAAATGATAACTTTGTTTTTCATACAAATACTATGAAAAACAAAGTTATTTTTGCTGACGAAAAATGTTGGTATTTTTAATGGTCTGGGAAGCTACGGAACCCTACAGTGAGCGTGGCCCGACACGCTCTTGGCCGGTTTTTATCTTATGTTTAAGCGTTTCTTGTTTGAAAGTATTCATATACAAAAGCAATTTCTATGTAGCTAAGCAGGTTTCGTCATTTTTTGTGAATTTAGCATCGTTCATCATCTTTTCTTCCAATTCATCAATCTCGTCCTAATGGTCATACCTTATTGCTAATGGGACAAAATTAGCACTTTATCTGCCTTCTAGGCTGTTTTATTGCTCAACTTTGCATTGCAAAAAAGTAATTTTGTTTTAGTAAATTTTAGCCATTTGAATATTTATCGTATTGTCTTGATGTTAATATATGAAAATGTTATAAAACTGATTAAACAAAACTAAAGGCAACTCTGAGTCTGAGTTCGCATTAAACGCAGTACAGTTTCTGGAGAGGCCTACAAAGAGTGATATTCGTGGTAACTGTGGTGGGGAAGTTGAAAATATGTTGGCATACGCTAGCATCATCATAATCATCAACAGCCACATTTCATCCACTGCTGGGTATAGGCCTCTCTTTGCTTGTGCCAAGCTCCATGCTCTTGTGCCAGTCTCATCCGAGTTATTACCGCAATGGCAACAAAGTCGTCTGCTCATCTCGCCGCCCGTAGCTAAATAGCTGTTTATCTTGTTGTAATTCGTTGTGGAAATACAAAACGCTTTCAAAGCGGTTGCTGCTTGTTGACACCTCCGGCATAGCAGGGGCAAAAGATCTTCGTCCAAGATGTTCCCTACGCTGTACTTTTCACAGATTTTTATAATCATTTAATAGTTGTTTCATCAATTTCTACAGTGAAACGGCGTGTATGAGGGAAATCATAAACTTCAGAACGTCTCCTACCTACGTTCCTTTTTGCTGACATTTGTTTGAGGCGCGCGTGGAACACGAACGCGCCGTCGACACGGCTCCTCCTTGTGCAATCTTGATTTATTTTAAAACTGCATATTATCTACAACTCAACTGAAGGGAGAAAGGTATCTCCGATGTTAATTTCGAGCGCCTATATAAAGGCAGCAGCGAGTACATTTCGCAAGTATTTACGCACGCGCGATATTATTTCCTTATACTATTTAATTTATTAGAGACAGAACACGTTTCGCTTTGGATTTGTTCACAACTGGGCTATTTTAATGGTTTATTGATTTATGGATAAATTGCGTAGTGAGTGCGTTTGGTAGCTTATGGATTGTCATAAAAGGAAATTCATTCACTGACCTATTTATTTGCTAATCATTCTGATGTTTTTGCCATTTTTGTCTCTGTTCTGTTTCTATATTCAATCAAGTCTATTTTCTTTTCTTGCATTCTCCTCAGAGTCCTACATCGAAAACTTTAAAACCAACAGAGTTTATCTTCTTAACAAACAATGAGCGATCTCTCAATAAAAGCTTTGCTCACATTTTATGATTTTCCTGATTTTATTTTTATGTTTGTGGTATTTTCCGCCTGCTTGCCTAACACTTTATTGTTTTCTCTATAACTCTGAAATGCGGGTTCAATTTCTGTTCACTTCCTTGCTCTGTGTTTCCTCTCTGCGTTGAAGTAATAGGGTTGATATTCCATTATCAACATATCTAATATCTTTCACAAACTAAACCACTATACGTTAAAGTTTATCTCAAGTTCTTTCACTTGTGTCCTCAGCCCTATAAGTAGGTACTTGTGTACCAACCGTAATATCTGGGCTATTCATACGGCCTCGTGGGATATCGGACACCGGTCGATATGTTTCGCAACTTTCGGCACTGCCTGCCTGGTGCCCGAGTATCAAGTTCTTAATTAAAGGTTTTAAATTAGATATGTATTGCTTTGAATGTTGGTGTTGATTGGTTTGGAATGAATGATTGTTACTTGTCTTGTGGAGTTTAAGTTGTCTCCTTGTCATATCTCTTTTTTGTTCGTTGTAGCCTGTTAATTGTTTTGTTTCAAAGTTTTAGACAGATTTGGCTTACGAGATGTTTTGGTATCCATTACATCTTTGATTTTCTTTTGTTCTCTTATCGTGCAATCAGTCCATTCGTTGACTATAAGTAGATGTGTTAGTTTCTCACTGGGATTGGCTGTTCATTCAATCCAGCCAAGCCAATGAGTTACCATTCATTATAGGCGGGTTCAAGATTTTAGAACTCTTCAGGCCATTCAAGGTGTCAGGAATAGTAAGCTGCACTGCTAGTGGATTCATATGGTGTTGAACTAATTTTTTGTAAACTTGGTTGATTTGTTTAATTGAGAGACATAATTCAAGTTAGGGTGCGAATATCTTGACGACTTTCTTGCATTGAAATCCAGTATTAATAAGGTAATTCTCTGATTCCGGATCCATCTTCTCTACTGACTTTCTTATTTTCTTAAGCTTATCGTCTTCAGAGGTTAATTACTTGTCTGTTCTTTAACACTATTTCTGCTTAACGTTTAGCTTTGACCTATGACTAAGAGATACGGACGCCATTAGTGTGTAATCTATTCGAAATTCAATTCTGCCTTTAATGGCCGCCAAGTCGTAAATAAGAACGATTGTAAATGTGGTGGTTGAGTGAGTCTTGTGAGATTATCTGGACACTAAAACCCATTCAATTGTGATCTTAATACGTTTAGCGTTTGCAGTTGTATTTATGAGAAATCTCCTGAATCAAGAGGGAGTAGTAGGTACTCTTTTTAAGTGTACCCGAGTAGGACAGATAGAGTAAATCGTGGTACAGAAAGTTCTAGAAAACTATGAACATATTCAAATATTAAAGAAGATGAAAATGTTCTGAATTAAGAAGGAAAGTAAGAATAAACATAAGTAGGCGGAACAGAGTAAGTAATAGTTCAGAAAGTTCTAGAAAACTTACTATAAAGAATAGCAAACGTTATAAATACTATCAAAGTATCTGTAACAGTCTGTGTTGTTATAAATACTATCAAAGTATTTATAACAACACAGAGTTAAACTTAGCCTTAAACTGCCCAGTCTGCTATTAAAATAGATTTCGTGTAACTGGCTGCGAATTTCCTCGAATTGCTCCAACCAACGCCGGCTTCACTTAGCGGATAAGACTAGTGAAACATGCTGCACTCGCAGTGACGTAACGTACGCATCGGACAGAAGCAGACACCAAAGAGTTAGGAAGAAATGGAGGAATTTCTACGTAAAGTTAAATATTTTACACTTATTATAATAAATACTTGATTATAAGATTCACTAAAGTTCATCAGATTTCTCTGGGTCTTTATAATTTCAAAAAGCCACTGCAAATGTCAAAGTTTCATGTTAGTAATTATGAGCTGAGTTCCACTGATAGTCTCCCGTGTGGCTTTTTTACGAAGAATAGCGTTCAACAACCCAGATACTTAGATATAATTGTTGATCACTATGTATCAAGACTACTTCAATCTATACTCTAAAATACAATTTTTCTTCTCCCCTCGCCTTCATCGTCAGTCATTTTATCTTTGGTTTCTTCTGATTTTGCAGTGGTCATTCTAAACGCGTACAAGCACTTAATTTCTTCCCTACTCTGTGGTATAGCTATCGAATTGACTAACACGTCTAGCTCCTAGCTGTAAGCCTGTCTAGTATGTTATCTCCCCCAGTCTAAACTGGTATGCGGAATGTAGCCTGAATGAATAGCATGCACAGAATGGTATGCAAATCTGCGCGGACATGTAAGTTGTGCCTAACTACGTATTTCAGAAATCTTATAATCCGTAACGAATGAATTTAAATACTTTAGATTATGCGTTTGATTTTTCTTTAAAGCTGTTTACACGATTGTGGGATTGAGTTAATTTTTTTAGCTATTTTGTCTCCACTTTTTAATATATCCTAAGTAAATTGAATAGAGAGGTTAGCTCTGAATTTTTTAGAGATTAATCTCTTAATCTTGCTTCTTACGTGCCGTCTGGGATTTGGCACTGTTCGAGATCACATTGTGTTACAAGATGGCAGACTATGATAAGATGAGAAATGGTTGGCAAGATCTCTAGTAGGAGTCCTGTGTAATAGTGGGTACTGGCTGACATCATGAAGAACGATGATTTAATCTTCATTTGTGCTCTTTATGTGTCCCACCCTTCATTTTACTTTATCACCTAAGGAGCTAAATCCAAATATTCTCCTATTGCTTCATTTTAAATACCTTTATCTATATTATCTCAAAACAATTTTCCCCAAAACGGCACAACCCGATCCTCAACATCCAGAATATCATTGACGACCCGAATGGCGTAGTGGTAGTGACGCTGCCTTACGTTCTTAGGGTCCTGGGTTCGAATCCCGGTAGGAGCAAATGTTTGTGTGATGAGCATGGACATTTGTTTCCGAGTCATGGATGTTTATATGTATAATAAGTATGTATTTACAAACAAAAAAGTATATAAGTAGTATATCAACTATCTAGTGTCCACGACACAAGCTTTGCTTAGTGTGGCACTAGGTGGCGCTGTGTGTTAATGTCCAGCGATATTTATTTATTATTATTATTTATCATTACAAAACCCGGCCATCAATTTCCAGAACTGGCAGAATCATCAATAAAGTTTACTACAACCGGCATAGTGGGGAATGCCGGATGAATGGACGGTGTTCCTCGAATGTTGGACTGGCGCCAGGCAGACTACCAGCTAACCTTGGCTTTGAATGCAGTTAATTACATTGTTAATTGGTGGTTTCTCTCACTCAATCTTTGAGAGATGATTTTATAAGCGAAGACGGAGATAGAATGATTGTTAACCTGTTGTATCTTCGTGCACCTTTTAAAATAAACCAAAAAATAATTTAATTTTACATGTTAAGGTTAAGTATAAAAGTTGGTTAGGGCAAACGCGAAACACCTTACGTTAACAGGAAAGGTTAGGATTTGAATGATTTCACCAGGTTAACGTACAACGAAATAGATATAATAGGTAAACTTACACAAACCATCAATGCATCATCATCATCCATCTGCTGTCCTTGAGTTGTGGTTTCAATAATTATGAAAGTACTCGTAGCATACGTTTAAGACGTAGATACTGAGAGTACCTAACATTCAAATAACGAAACCCTTTTTTTTTGGGGACGGGGTCCCACTCTTGCGGAAGGGAGTGTCAGACTTTTATTGAATAAAAACCATCCATGTTCCTTCCTCGCCCTTTACGTTCCGGGGCCGCGGTATCTCTTTCGAACAGTCCCGCAGCCCCGGCAGTAAGTAAAGAAACCCTTGCGTTATCTATCTATGAAACTGTTTTCATTCTTGAAGGTCACCGAAGTATCAGAAGCATTCACAAAAAAAGACAATGGAGGCCCTGACCACGTGCTTACTATCAATCAACGGTACATTACAACCATACAAGGTTTCAAATTCAAAAGGTGAAGTGGTGAAATGCTCAAATATCACAATGAATGTTTCCTTTCATTCACAAAACGGCAAATATGGGAGCATTCAAGTAGATGCTAAAAGTACGGAAGCAGAAAAGCCACAAAAACAATTGCCTCTGTATGCAACAGGTGGCGTCGTGCCAAAAATGAATGCGTCATACAACATCTTTCCCTCCAAATGAACTCCTGATTCGACACCATAATGTCGATCTTCGAATAATAGAGGGAATGGTTTTTATTACGTTGTGTAATGGGAAGCAAGAGTGTGACTGTGACTGTGTCAAAATGACAACGAACTCATTTTGGCTAGTAGCCAAGTGGCAAAAGATAAAAGAGTATTTTTAGCATTATCAAGCGTTACAATTTTTTTTACGATTTCCTTAACGAGGGCTTATGAATTGTGTCACTTGTTGAATTCACTTTGTAAATATCTGAAGGCAAATTTTTAAGGTTACGCCAAAAATCTTTTCTTCATTATCATTCTTGCTCTCGTTCCATATTACTTGGGGTTTGATAAGTGTCAACCTCAGCGTGTTATTAACACGTTTATTAAATCCACCCTCCACTGTTAACCGTCACGGTATCATTAACGCGACGCCTCTGTCTTTCATGTCATTCCTCACACAATGCACGTTGTCTTCATCTTTCTTTTTGATTTCTCTACTTTAAGTAATAAATGTCTCTGACAAATTATATTATAATTCTGTACAATTTCAGTTTGTCCCCCTTTTGTTAATAGCCAGTTGTCTTTTATAACTTAGGTAGAATTTGCACACGAAAAGTAAACCTACATCTATTAGCAAACCGAGATAGATCCAGAAAAATCCAGAACACAAAAAAAAAGTCTTCACAAAATCCCAATCACCGAATAGCCAATCAACAGTCCATAAACTAAAGCCAAAACATTGTTTCAATAGACACGAAGGAAAGAAACAAGAGTAAACATCCATAACTTTTCATTTTCACGGATCGACGGTCTCCGGTGGAGTTGGACGGAACTTTTTTCAATCAATACGGATTTTTCATTACGTCTTTGAACGTTTTCGAATTTGCACGAAGCTGTGAATATTGGGCGCAGATACTATTTCACACGCTCCCCTTTTGTTTGCTTTTTTATTTGTTTGTTTGTAGGATTGGCTTTTGATTTAATTGCGTGTGTAGATTGGAAGTAAATATTGACTTTATCAGGTATATTTACATTATCATCTCTTACTGGTGTGTTGTAAAGAATATCTATATGAAAAGATATAAAGCTCTCAGAAATTTCGTCAAGTCCTTTTAACGGTCGGTGTATCATGGCTTGTTTTTGCAAATTTTGGTAAATTTTAAATATTTTGAACATCTTGCAAAAAAGAAAATTCATTGACGTGTTTCTTGACAAAATACCAATATCGTTGCGGAAATTTGAAGTCCTTGTGCGATATTTTCATACGCATATACCTAAGAGACGATCCCACTGCACTGTCCTAGCCTCGGGGTCCATAACAAATCGAAAACACTATCAAAGCTTACGACCCACAAAGTGCTATCCCCAAGAAAAATGGGATATAATATATCCTTTAAAAACATAACCCACACAAATGAAGACATACCACCCATATTTACAATAACTCAAGGTTCACCCCTACACTAATAAGAAAGCCATAATGCAACAAGTGCTAACTTTAGTGACTGGGAAACACAGAAGGATCACTAGTACAAGGCAGTTGCCTTGAAGACACTCACAGGGTTATTGAACACGACGATCACTTATGTCTCTTTCTTCAGTGGTTCTATGTCTTTTTCACTATCTATTTCTATGCCAATTTTGTGCCTACTCCTTAGTTCTTTTTGAATTTGGAACTTCTCCGGTGTACCCATCATCATCTTTCTGTCCATATCCTTCGTTGAGTTGGTGCGACAAGTCTTTATCTTTCATTCGCCACTATCAGCCGTCACTAACACAAACTCAAAATACTTTTTTCAATTAAATCATTAACAGGCACTTTTGACTTGTCAAATGAAATTTTAGTCAAAAACTAAAAGTTGAAGCCACAGTCCCAGTCACAAGGCATAATAACTGTGAAAGTAGTTACCCTTTAGAAAGAGCCATGGAGAAGAACGGGAAAAACGCCTTTTCTTTCATATCCTTTCAATGTATCCTTTCGTTCAATGGAACTTCTGCCTATATCTTTCAAGTAATGGTGGTAAGCCTTCAGCAGCTGTGCCTGTGACCCAGTTTTGGTGTCAAGGTTCTCCACGGAGCAACAAGTAGGGGCCTAGTTGCTCTCCCGGTGAAAGTGTTCGTGATAATCAAACATGGCTGTATAACTTTTATTGGGATAACACAATAAGTTTATTGGCAAAGGGAAGATTGCCCGAGAATGTTATTTGGTGGAAATTGATTGGTTTTTGGGCTTAAGTTTTGTGTCGACAAGGTTCTTTTGTATTTGCAGTCGGTACCGAATTGCTTACTTATAACATGCAAATTAGAATTTTGTGTAGAACCGAGGTCCCTCTGTGCCTTAGAAAGCATTTTAAGCAAATCTTCGTTATGATTTGTAGATCTTTGACAATCGGTTTGGGTGACTATTTAGCTGGACTACTTGTCGTAATCTATGTAAAGCTCGAAAATCTGACAGTCAGTCTTACCAACGGAAATCGTGTTACTCCAGTAACTGGGTCGTGGAGGTCAGATATGCAGTCAGTCCATGAACAGTATTGCATTTAACTGCTACATCCCTTTAGACTGGAAAACGGTCACAACATAGTTGGGAAAAGACTAGGTAGATGATGGTGATGAACTTGGCGAATGATGAAGACCAAAGAAACAATGGATGGATTGTGTGAAGGAGGATATGGCTAGAAAGGAGGTGTCTGATGAGATGACGAGTAAAACAGAAGTGTGTAAGAAGAAGATATGCTGCGTCGACCTCAGAAAAATGGGGAAAAGGGTCGGAAATGCCGAGTTCCGATTATTAATAAGAATCACCAATTTAACCCAGTAAAAAGCTTTTGAACTTGACCCTGGAGAATTAACACATTATGAAGAAAATCCTAACCCTGAATGTTATTGACCCATTGTATACAAATGTTTGTAATAAAAGCTGTCACGGTTCTTATTAATTACAATTGTTTTGTGGTTAGCTGTTGTTGATTGCGGTTTTTTTTGAGAAATTACTATTTGTCATGCGATGAATTAACTTACTATAAACTTGAATGAATACCTATACTATCAGTAGGTACTTAAAAGTGTATGGTGTGTTGACTTATTATACATACATACATACTTAAGTCATTTACTAACCTATGGATGTTTGTGTTCCAAAGTCGTAATTATAGACATACATTTCTTTGGTATCCAAAATTATGTTCCGCTCCTGAGCAAAGTCCCTATTTTTCCCTTTCCAAACCTTTGTATCTTGCGATATTTAGGTTAGGATAAAAATAATAGAATTAAAAAAAAAAAAAAAAAAAAGGAAAAGAAAGGATTTAAAAAGAAGGGATTCATATTTGAAAAGTCTTTAGAAACACTGCAAGAACATAAGCCATTCCTCGTATTGTCCACTCTGCATGATATTTTAACTATTATAAAATACCTACCCATACCCAAAGCAAAATCTTGTAAGTACACAAAAATTTTAATCTGTTTCCGATATCCTTAATAGCTTTAGATCTTGCGCAGTTATTACATAAATGTTAAGAAAATCGAGGCTGCCTACGTTTGAGCTACGCTAAATTAGCAACCTTTCTAAATTCCGTCCGATCGTATTATAATCATCCCCACTTTGTAGGTATATGACATAACATAACATGTTTTTAGCATAATAAAATGAATTCATTCACTATTAAAACTAAAAATAAAATGGAGAACAGGTGGAGAACTGGAGACATTAATAAATAAAATGTTTAATGAATATACATGATTGAATTCGCAATCATTTTCATCCACCAACAAATCTAGACGATCTTTTAAATAAAAAAGTATTTTACACAGAATTCAATTTCTAGAGTCTCAATATGACACCAGAATATCGTAAAATGTTCCCCATAATCAACCCAGAATTCAATTTCTGTTTACCAATAAGTCTCAATATGACACCAGAATATCGTAAAATGTTCCCCATAATACACATTTTTCCACCAATCAGTTTTAGTTACCCGAGTTGAATACAATAAATCGTCATTAGATTCCACAACTACACTTTATTACAATAAATAAAAAAAAAATAAAAAATTACATAATTCTTTTGAAATGTTTCGCTAGGTAATTCAGTTTGACCCTGAATAAAAAAAAAAGCGTTCCATATTTTCCTACGGGGCCTCATTCAAGAAGCCTTATACTACTTTTACCGTAGAACATTTCGACTCGCCCCAAATCGTAGGCAGTGTGCCGATGACCCCGTGGCGAGGTCACTTGTTGCGACTAAGAGCGAAAGTGGTACTGCGTGTCTGCCGTGGTCCATCGAAACTGAAAGTGCTATAAGTATTGTTTGGGTGTGTTTTTTTCGGTAATAGTATTGATATAATTCGGTTTGTTTAGGTCGTTTTATTAGAACCAGTTTCTGGCTCTGTATCGGCAAAATTTATGCAGTAATAGACTAACTTGAACTGCATTATGCTATGGTTTACTTTATAGGGTATCTACTGCTATTATTTTATGACTTGAGTCAGTTGACTGCTTCATTTGTTAAGTAGTTGGAAGCACCTGTGTTGAGTACGAGGCTTTTTCTATTGGGAATCTCTCTGCTCTCTATCTTAGGCAATAGTTTCGCCCCTTATTTTATTGGACCTATCCTAACTGACCTATTTTGAGTGTAGAGTAGAGATATATCTTACACCTTTGCGTAAAAGTTCGGGCATTTTCTCTCGTTTCATATAAGAATTTGAAGGAAGTCTTTGCAAATTTCTGCCATCTTGTTTTGCTTGTTAATAAAAGCCATGCATGGTAGTATTTTTCAGTTTACTCAGTGCGTCACAAACGGCGCTTGTTACAGATATTTCATACAAAGAGGTTACTATAGTGGTATAAAGACCTCCATGAAAGAAGAACACTTCACAGAATAAAATGTCAATACATCAAATTGTCTATGGATGACATACGTCAGTGAGTGTTATTTACTTTGTCTCGCCTCGTTCTAATATACATACCACAGAGCATCTATACGTGATACATAAAAATAAGTATTATGAGGTATAGTATTCAATATTTACTATAGATTCGTTGCTATTTAAGATCAATTTACTACCTTTTCAATATTTTACCATTTCAATAACACCTAAATAAAAGAGTAGAAATTTTACATGGAGTGACACAATGGACGATCCTAACGTAAAATCTGTAATGTTATTTGAATACTTTTAGAATGGAATTATTTAGAATTGCAAAAATGCTGTGTGTCAACTATAGATTTCGTTGAGGTTTTATATATACGGGGTAATTAATTAATTGCGGGATAACATCATCATCATTGTCACCACGGAAGACATCCCGTAATTAGCAGTGTAAGTCATCCCGTAATTAACATTGTAATACTAGTTGTAAACCGTGAAAACTTAAAACAGTGGTTAGTCATAAAACGGTTACTAAGTAATCATAATCGAGGCACATCTCCTAGTCAAAGCTTCAGTTCTAGCATGTCCCTAATATTGTTATGCCGATTAAATCGGACGGAAAAACTCAAACTCACTGATACCAGGAGTATAAGAAACGAAGAAGAAGTTGAGATGGACCACTGTCCTATTATTGTTATTTAACTTTAGAATTTGCGGTATAGTGACTTTTATTCTCATCGACATACGGTTTATGTCAGAGATAAGATAACTGTGAAATAACTCGCCCTGTGATCACAGCTTAACCTGATTCAACCTTTGTGATATTTTTACCTCATTTCTTTGATGTTTTTTTCCCTTTCTGTCCCTTGGATCTTGGATCCGATTATCCTTATAGGCTTCGATCGAGTAAATTCAGTAGTTTTCTCCACTTTTCTTGGCCTTGTGTATCTTATTGCTACCTTTATGAAGTTTTAACGAGTTCTTATGAACTGAAGTCACCAATTTCTCACTTCATTTTGTAAAAGTCAACTGAAATATAGGATACGTCAAGAAGATTTTAAGCAGTTTCTTCATCTCTGCTGATGAAAACAAACTGCAATGGGAACATCAATTTGCTTGCCAAGTATAATGTTCAGGGAAATGTACTTTTGACCCTTTCTTATGAGATCATTATGAGGCTTATGATTTAGAATGTGCTTTTAAGAGTTAAGATGATAAACTCGTCTCGTTATTCGGGATAAAACTTTACTTTCTCGTTTGTACTTTTTGAGAAACAGTGTCCTAGTTATTTGCAAGTTCAGTCGCATTAATTCCTAATGCCACAATGGATTGGACGTATCCGTTTAGTTACGAAGAATTTGCAAAGGAATTGACTGCGAATTGGTCCCAATTTGTCTTTGGGTCATGTTCGTTATATTTGTGTTGGCGTATTGGCTGATTTGGCGAATGTTTGCCAAATGTGGGTGTGGTTTGTTGTTATAAGTTACTGCTATTTATTTGTGGCCGGTCCGTGTTTCTTTTTGCGTTGAGTCTCGTGAGTACTAGTGACATCATTTTAGAACAGGTTATCGATGTTAGATGCGCGTAAACATATCGTGTTCTATGTAACAGAATTAGACAAGCGTGTATTTTAGATGTGGGTGTTCGTTCAATTATGTAGAACATAATAATTGTATGTTTTGAATTGATTTAATTATGATGAAGTTTTAAAGCCGCATCTCTCAGTATATCCTTTTGCTCCGCAAAGCATTCAAAGGCTGCGCTTGCGCTTGTTTTAAATACAATCTGATATAATTTGTAGTGGAAAATATCTAACTAATAAAATTCTTCTTTCTTTTGTCCACAGGGCGCTACCAGTGATCAAGTCTCCCGTACCAGCATGTAGTAGTTAGTGAACGATAATAACACAAATTTTCACTCGCGTTCTAACTAAAAAACCAAGATGGCCGACGTTCTCGAAATCGACTCCGTCGACGAAGATCTCGGTTACGATTACGATACGACAAAGATCCCCGAAATCATTGCATCAGACGAAATGATCGAGTCGGGCTACCAGGAGGGGTCTGAGCAGAGCTATGGGGACCGTAGGGATTCGAAGGAGGGTTTTGGGGGCGAAGGGGACTCGGACAGTGGTGTGGATGGGGTAAGCAGTGGCTGTAGTGTCGCCGATGACTGTCCCGTGGTGTCCATCAACGATGTGGTGGCGTACTACGACGACATTCGTCCGAGGAGGCGGCATGTGCCGCAACTCAGCTTCTACAACGTGGACATCGAGAGGCTGGCTATGGATGCTCTCGTTCAGGTCAGTTTCTAAATAGTTATTGTCGAAATAGTACTTGTTTTACGTTTTATTTTTGTTTTTTTGCAGATTCATTTCAGATTTAATCATAGGGACCCACAATTATTTACGTATGTGGACGTTAGCATGTGTATTAGGGTCAGAAAATGTTTGTAGTAGTTGGAAGTAGGATCGAAATACTTCCGAATACTACTTCCGACTTACTATAAGAATTCCGGACGTCGTTTTTGCCAATTTATCTAGGGGAATAGGTACCATTTGTCTTTTTCTCGCTCTGAATGACCTTTATGGTTAAGGTTGCGAGATTAATATGCACTTGGGCGTTCTCTTACTACGATTTATCCCAAGAAAACATTTCGTTCATGAATATTTATTGTATGTAATGATATAGAGTAAAAAAATGTATATTTAAGGAATATTTGTTGCCTAATGTAGGATAAACAAACAGGTTTTTCTTGCCATCTCTAAATCGAAAAAATACTGGTATTACTTAATCGTGTACCAGGGAAGCATAGGTATGTAGTAAGTGATCTCAATGCTTACTTTAATATGCAAAGCATTGCTCTCTCAATTAGAACGTAGTAGCTATTTCCGTACGTACGATCTCTTGACAATGACAGAATAAGAAATACGGAACAAGATGAAACTACTGGTATTGCAATATATGATTTTGTATTCTTTACGTGTGCCAATTTTAGCGTTGATCCACAATACTTTCGATTGTTTAGGCATCCATTTAGATTTTGCTCAGTATTCGTGAAACTGGCATTAAGACTCCTCCTTCTTTATGAACCTGGTGTATTTTAAGGCGCCTATACGAGCTAAATTAGCAACTCTATTTGTGGTGGTTCAAACTTCGTTTGAAATGCTGTTAGAATAAACTTCTAATCAGCTTGCACTACAAAGTGGTTGTTACGTCAGCCACTGCGGGCCAAATAGCGCGAAATGAGTGGTTTCGATCGATTTACAAAAAAACTATTGATTGGATTAAAAAACTAAAACAGTATCATGCTAATATATTGCTTGTAGAATAATTTGCCAAAAAATCAGAATGATCGCATGCATATTAGTATGTTTTCTATTGTTTGAAAGATATTTTTAGAGGTAAGTTCGTGATTTCTTTTTATCGAGCCAAATTAATTGTATTGTGTTTTCAAAACAGTATCATGCTAGCATATATCCTGAAGAATATCATATATTTTTCTGGTCTTGTTTATAGCAGTGAATCATATACTTTTACTAATTATAAAACTCGCGTTTAGCTCGTGTAGTCGCCTTAAGACGCTCACGCATTCAACCACATTTAAAACTCATTAACATAGAAACGGTACTACAAGAGCTATAGCCAACTAATATTTTATGTCTTCTCTGGGAAGTCCAGGAGCTTCAAATAATGTAAAAATGTGCAGTCTTTCGTAATATTTTGTAAGAGCTCTTTTTTTTTGATATCTCACATGATTAACTCTTTTGAGGTAACTCCCAGACTTTATCTAAAGAGGAACGCAAAAGCATGTAAGATAAAAATGTACATAAAATTCACATTAACGATGTTACTAAGAAATTTAATTAGCATTGCAAAGAATATCGTTGCATGTATATTTTAGAAGCCGGCCTCGGCAAATTACGATATTGCTGTTTTTTTTAAATCAAATCTTTCTGCGGAGGAATGACCTCTTCTGGTCTATAATTAAATTATGAATTGAGAAATTTTCAATCTTAATATTGCAATAAATTATCGTGTAATTATAGAAATTAGTATAATTAACATTTACGGTGATATATTATCATCTGCGGGTTTTGCAAGTATTGCTTTAGTCGAAACTTTTGTTAGGATTTGCAATATTCAACAATAGTTGTTATTAGTAAACTAGTTACTCTTCGGGACGTTAATTATTTTGTAGAACAATCATCATCTGCCTAGCCTTTTCCCAACTATATTGGGGTCGGCTTCCAGTCTTACCGGATATAGCTGAATACCAGCACTTTATATGAAGCGACTGCCTATCTGACCTCCACAACCCAGTTAGTACTGGGTAATACGATTCGACCACTTCGTAAGTCTGGTTGTCAGACTTTTTGGGCCACTGACTATCTGTAACGACTGTCAAAGATCTTCAAATGACATGCGGGACCAACAGCTTGACGTGCTTTCCGAGGCACGGAGGAAACTCGGTATGTGAGAGTCACCCATCCACAAACCAACCTAGGCAAGCATGGCTTAACCTAAAGATTGACCCGAGGGACTGTTACCTACTATTTGGCCTTAAGCTCCTACAATGTGTGTCTAATTTAACAAAACTGTCCAAACATTTCTTCGCGTCGTCCTTAAATACTTCTTTGAGCGGTATACACTGTGGCGAATATACTGTAGGTACTTATATAAGACTAACTTTGTTACAAAACGTATGTTCAGCTCAGTCGGTTCGGTACCTTTCTCTTAATGCTGTGTGCTGTGCCGAGATAGATTATATTAGCATTACGTAATACTGTTAGCTTTTGTTGGCGCTTCACTTAGAACCTTTGGTTTCGTTCAATTGAATTTGATTGAGGAAAAAGTTGGTTTAAATGTTTGTGAGTAACAAAGGTTTTGGCATATCATCATCATGAATTTCGATTCATTGTCTGTGAGTTCTGTTTCCTTGCCCTGTAGTCATCGATAGTAGCCTGTTATATGAACCGATCTTACCAAACGGCGGCGGCGCGGCATCGTGTTATAACGTGGATAGGCAGTCGCTCCATATAAAATTCTGAAATTCAGCTGTATCCGTTTAGTCTGGAATCCGACCTCAGCATAATTGGGACAAGGCTAGCCAGAGGATGAGTCGCGAAAATTAGTTATGTTGATCTACTAAATATCGTCAGTCTTCACCTTCGATCAATAATAGTACTACTAATCGAAGGTCTTCACTTATAAACTAGTCTTCCTGGAGATCAAGTGAGAGCAGTTGAATAAACGCCTTCGATTTTCTGTCGCGGTACCTTATTATCATCAGAAGTAAGTAAGGAAGGCACTCAAAAACGGTGAAGGAAAACATCGTGAGGAAACCGGCATGTCCTAGAACCAAAAAATCGAAGACGTGTGACATTTACCAACCCGCACTGGGCCCGTGTGGAGGGTTATAGCCCTTACGCAAAATACGCGCTTTGACGGAGTTGCAGACACCAGCCCGTTATAATTATAATACAATACAATACAATCATCAGAAGTCTGATTTCAAGATCTGAGGTTCTGACCCTAGAGCTCTGTTTCTCCCTCCTATCGTAGTCGAATTGATCTGCTAGCACGTCGTCGGTTTTCTTCTGTCAAACGATCGAAGCTCAAGTTCTTCTGCCCAGCGGGTCCTTCGAGTCTATTCGAGTTTCATTTCCGATCTTATTTAGTGGGTGTTTAGGTATAACTTTGACTATTTAAATAATCGCGGACATTATTTACAATGGTCTGTACTTCTTGCCTGTCACAGTCATCGTTCTCACATTCTGACGTAGATAATGATATGGCGTCATTTTGAACAGTGAAAGTGGTACTTATTAAGCCTAAGTTGGTCCATGCAATTTCAGTTTTATGCTAAAATATATTCGGTCTGAGTTAGTATGTATTTCTCTTCAAACAACGCTCTCCGTAGTAATCGTCATAGTAAACCTGTCTTAATAAAAAAAACCAACAAATAAATGATAACCTCCTTTTGGCAGTCGGTTAAAAATTAGCTTTACGTAGAATAATAGAATCAACGTTACTTCACATAAAAACTTGCTATTTTTATAGATTTTGTCAATACACCTTTCCTCCACTTTCATATCATAGCTCGAGTATTAAGTAATTATAACATTTTTGAGATCGACAACGATCGATAAAATATAGAAATCGGGCTTAACACAACAGTAGATCTCTTGCATCCTTGAGATGTAGATTTTCTGGTTTTACATGAAGCGTCTGCTCTCGGTCTTGAAACCAGTTTTTTTAATAATAATATGATGTCATCAATGTACAGGTGGATGTTGATTCACTTTTGTTATTATGATTGTAGCGTAATGATTTCAATGCGCAAGTTTAAATATGTATTATTGATGCTGTAATTGGACTTTCCACGTTCCTTATCGCTCATTAGAGGTTAAAAATCACTGTCAGGTGGTAATAAAATAATATAGTGTTCACTGCCATTGACATGATGAGCTTGGTCCTTTGTCGCTTTGACTTTTTATTTATTTTTTATTTGGTCAATACCAAAGACCAGTGGTCCAACCTAAGTCCCGGATCGAAAAAACTGGAAGTAATGGGGAAAAGGTATTTGCCCAACACTGGGATGGATTATGTATCAGTATCTGAGTAGATACTTTCTGTCGCCTCTTTTATAATTGAGGTAGTAACTCTGAAAAAGACGAAGGGCAACGTTATACTCTCGAGATCCTATGGGTTTCTTTTCAACCACAACTATAATTCGTTCATTTATTTTTATTTTCGTTCATCGTCATTCCTTCATTCCGGACTTCAAACAAATAACCCAACAACCACAGAACAGTCCAGCTACAACACGATTCACCCAACGTTCTTTATCTAAAACATCTAACCTTCCAACACTATCGCTAACTCATGAGACTAAATAAACTAAACTCCAGTAACTAAACTATTAGACATAAAGCCGATGGCGCTTGCTAAGATGCAGCATGGAACTGGGGCATTTTGTTACGTCATCGACTTCGTCTTTCATCATTCCAGTAAGTGGTTTAACTTTAGCTTTGGAGAATAGGAACCAATAGTAGATTCGTATTTAGTTGGTACTAGACATTGGTAATCGAAATAGAGAGACTAAAATTCACTGCGATGATGGTTGATACTAAAGTTTGTAGAAAAAGAAGACAAATGCTGTCGTGGCAATTAATCAAGTGGAATACACACGGTATCATCATCTGCGGCGCCTTTTCCCAACTATGTTGGGGTCGGCTTCCAGTCTAACCAGATGCAGCTGAATATCAGTATTTTGCATGGAGCTATTGCCTATCTGACCTCCACAACACAGTGCTTGGGTATAACGATTCTTAGAGACGGGACGATGATAATAAGACCAGTAACAAAGTAGATATCATACCGACAGTAGTTCAAATATGGTAGTAGCACATTTGAAAACATTGAAATCCCAAGATAACCGAAAAATAAATGATTGCGTTTAGTACTAGTCCTAAGAGAGCTAAGTTTTCTGTTAAGTAATATAAAACCCAAGACATTCACAAATGGTGCAGGTCATTATTTTAATCGAGACGTGCATACGTGATCAGAAAAGAGTTTTTGGTGCAAGAAAATAAAAAGATCCTAAATAAATAGAATCTTAAAGATGTTTGCGAATTTCTTTGCTGTTACATTTCGAGTAAGAAAAAATACTATTGCTATAGGTCTGTAAGGATCGTCTTGGGTGACGTTGTTACTGCCAATACCCATGGGGAAAAAGCATGAAGTAATGCATATACCTACTGAAGTGTTAGTAATTATACGTTTTCCTTAACAACAACTTAATTAATAAGGTAAGGTACAGGACCAAAAAAACAATAGCAACAAGACTACCAGTAAGGCTCTAATTAACTTTTGAAACAATAAAATTGACGTAATTTATAGAATAGAATTTGTACATAGAATTCGCTTGTTGTTTAGCAACTGAGATGTTACACCAGAGAATGTGTCTTATGCAATGGCGGGCAATCGCGATGCATCATACGGCCGAGTCCACAACGAACATTGCCGAATATTGACGAAGGATTACGAGAGGAAAATGGTTCTAATGTCACTAATGTGCTAACTTGGCTTTTGTAAAGTCGGCCTGTATTGTTCCCCCTACTAGGGGTTTAGGGTCGTATTCATTTCGTGGGACTTTAGAGGGGGGAGGGGGTCAAGCCGGATCTCACCGAACTCACGAGGGAAAGAGCTGGGATTTTAGGCAAATAAAACGTTTTTTTCCCCGCACGAAACAGTGAAACACAATTGTCATTTTCACATAGGTAGTCTCCACTAAAAATAACCATCATTAAAATTTGTACTTCTTAATAAAAAAAACTTAATTCCTTTCATTATTGAATTTCTGTCATCACCTTCCGTGGCAATTGTTTTCCTTAAAACTGAAATACAATTTCCGTGAGATAAAAATGTCGGTATCGATAAGTCTTGTGTTGTTTTTTCACGCCCAAACCGACCGATTCACAATTTATTCGAACATTTTGTTTCAACTTGAATTTATTCAGTTGCCATGTGACTAATTCAACGTTAATAGCAAATCGATAAACTCGTCATTGTTATTGCAAAAAGCTATGCGGGTGTGATCGTAGCATCTCTTTAATTTATTCGATGTTAACGTCATTACTTTTGACATTCACAAATGTACACTCGGCCTTAAGTTCTTATCTCTATAATAAAGTAACAATCTCTTTGGCTACTTGTCTTTTTTCTATTTCGTAATTTAAGTGGTTGCTATTGATTTTATCGTTTCTGTGTCAATTTGTTACAATATCGATTTTTAAGTTGTATAGCCGCCAGTACATCATACGAGTAGATTTTCAACTTTATCGCTAAAGTTTTTAGGTTCAAGGTTGATTGAGAAAAATTGACAGTTTAAGGTGTCCGTACTGTATATGTATTTGGTAGTTAAAGGTCGTCGTTACGTCAATTGAAAGGTATTTGGATTGAAAAGTTGTTTAAAGTTCAGTTATTGACTAACACGTGGAATATGCAATGAGGCGTTCGACAAAGAGTTTAGTTAACGTTGGAAATTTTTGAATCATTGTGCTAAATATTTGGGTAATTGTGTCAAAATTCTGATTATCATTTTTAAATAAATTGTTCTACATAAACACAATTGCTGTTGCTAAATATGACTGACTGTTTATAGGGTAGACCCTATATGGGTATTTAGGGTAAGGTACCTAGCTCTTCGGAGATTCTTGGCGTGATGTCATGTTATGATTCCGCAAAATATGGTCTTTAAATACAATAGGCTAGTTTCCACCATCAATAAATTGCAAAACTAATTAGTAAGGACCGACCGAAGGTTCGGTTTCGGTTTCGGTGTCGGCTAGTTTCGGCCAAAAAATCTAGTTTCGGCCACAGTTTCGGTTTCGGCCAATAATTGGCCGAACCTTTGGCCCCGCCGAAACTAGGTGTTCGTGAATTGTCACGCATCATTCGGCTTACTTTGAGTGAGTGAACGTGATTGCCAATTGTGTTTGCTAGCCAGCATGATCGTGATGATTTGAGGTTGTGGTTTTTCTCGCGCAAACATTATTAGGTAAATATTTGTTTTTACTTTTGATTAATGATGATGTATTTTATGGCATTCATTAGAGTCTTGTCCTACAGCGGAAAATAAATAGGTTGTAAGTTGTAATAGAATAGAATTCATTAGATAAAGTCGATCCGTGAACTGACGCGTGGCTGCAGCGCTGCAGTCGTGCGTTTTTTAATTATATGGATCAACCAAGCAGCGAGGCGGCCAGCGCTGTAGCGCTGGCTGCCACCGAACGGCACTTTGCGGCAAATTTGAAGGCGCCCTAAAAGATGTGTATTTGTTGTTTGTGATGTTTGTTGACCTGTGATGTTTGATTCAAACATTACTCTATTTGTTTGTAATTGTTGTTGGTTTCATTTTGTACCTGTATTCGAACCGCCCCGTAAATCCGATACACAACTACCTCCGGTGATTTAACTGTTACCGTGAATGACCTTCAGTCATGTCGCATTTTTTCCCTTTAGTACGCCAGGTGCTTAGTCAATTCGGACCCGTAGTACAGTAGTACTGTACGTGAAAGTTTTCTAGTTATACTTCATTATTTACTTGAATTAATTTTCCTTTTAATAATGACTGCCATACGTATGTTTACCTTAGTGGTTTTTGTATTTTAATCTGTGAGATATTATTTATTTATAATGACTGATTTCTTTCAGGTAAAAAATGACACAAAAAGAAAAGAATCCTATTTGCCATTTTTTTTAAAAGCAGTATTTTATGAATTAAGAAATATTTTTGAAACATTGGTACTTTAATTGTTGCATTTAATTTTTTAGACGTGTTTACTGTCTATATACGCGTAAAAATACAAAAAATTTAACATGCTACAAAAATTTAAATAAGTTTCGGTTTCGGTTTCGGCCGAAACTGGGACCAAGACCGAAGGTTCGGTTTCGGTTTCGGTTTCGGCTGAAAATCCTGTTTCCGTCGGACACTACTAATTAGTTCGTCGGTTAGAGTATTGGAAAATAATGGACACGTATTTTTTGTTTTTGTAAATCACTGAGTACCGACAAAGATAAAACGCATCAAAACTCGGGAGTGGGGGCTCGTGACGTCACAACGGACTAAAAACTATAGCACGGCGTGACGTATTGCGAATTTTAAAAGCGTCGTATCTTCGTCAATTTTGGTTTATGTAACAAAAGAAAAAATACGGATCAAATATTTTTTTATAATCTAACTGACGGACTAATTAGATTTTTTTAGGACACAAGCCTAGGTATTGTGTGCGATCGAAGTTTTATTAAAAGTTTTTTTTTAAATAATGATGTTATAGTTTTATCTATTGGAGGAGCTCGTGGCTAAATAATAACAGCCGCTCGGGTCTATCTTTAGGTTAAGCCATGCTTGCCTAGGTTGGTCTGTGGATGGGTGACCACCCTTACATACCGAGTTTCCTCCGTGCCTTGGAAAGCACGTTAAGCCGTTGGTCCCGGCTGTCATTTGTCCATCTTTGACAGTCGTTACAGGTAGTCAGTGTCCCCAAAAGTCTGACACCAGTCTTATCAAGTGATATCGTATTTCACAGTATTAACTGGGTAGTGGAGGTCAGATAGGCAGTCGCTCCATGTAAAATACTGGTATTCAGCTGCATCCGGTGAGACTGGAAGCCGACCACAACATAGTTGGGAAAAGGATAAGCGGATGATGATGATGTTAAAGTTTTATTGTGGACATGACGTAATGAGGAGGGACGAATCGCTTGTGACTGAATGAGTGATGAATATGAATGTAGATGGATGGAGAGGGAGAGAAGAATCAAAAGAAACGTTGTATGGATTGTATGAGGAATGATATGAAAGAGAAAAGGAGTTAATGATAGGGTGACGGTTGACAGAGGGAGATGGAAGAAAAAACGTGTTGCGCCGACCCCCAAGTCACATGGGACAGTGGCAGGACGGTGGTGAAATTAATGATACAGTTTTTGGCTTGATTGAATATAACTATTTCCAATCTTGAGTGAGCACCACTTGGTCCATACCAAAAGGTAGCTAACGGCTTATATTAATTTAATTTTCCTGAAAGCTCGGCCTGAATATTTCTTATGAATGCTATCTAAATATTGGTACGCATTCAGACTATACTCGTGAAGGTAAATACAGAAATACCATCAACGACTCCTTACTGTTGATAAATATTATATTTAAGTCTAATATGCATATCACGCTAGTAATTCGAGAAGGGATGGGCAGAGTTTTACTCTATAGTAAACGTAACATTGCCAGTTATGTTCAAGTCCCATTTTATAATGGGCGAGCCTATTGTCTATTGTATTAGGACTATCAACCGGGCACAGAAAGAGAAATTACTGGTGGAAAATCTGAATATGTATTTATTTATTTAACAATTTATGTACAGTCAGCAAAACAGTTAGCCGGCCACCAATTTTCTTACGACTATTATAAATGTAAAAGTCTGTAAAGATCGATTTGTGTTATACTTTCACGCAGAAACTACTGAAAGGATTTGGATGAAATTGCAAACAGATTGATTATAACCCTTTTTCATTTATAATAGTAGTAAGAAGATTGCTAGCCTGTAAACCTGTTTTGCTGACTGTACACACCAAATATAGAAAACAAGAAAGGAACTGAAAATGGTACAAAAGTGATGCTTATTTCTAAAGAAATCTCTTCCACCATACCTGCGAAAGGAGATACTAAAAAGAGACGTCCCGACCCGATCCGATCCATTTGTCGAATCGATACCAAGACTTCATGAGAGCTTGCGATCATTAGACAATAAAGTGGTTACCACTGCTCCGGATATCATCATCATCATCATCAGCCTATGTTCCCACTGCTGGGACACAGGCCTTCTCTATATGAGAGGGAATGGGCTATATAATCAACCACACGGGCCCATAGCGGATTGGTAGATGTCACATGTCTTCGAATTTTTGGTTCTAGGACATGCCGGTTTCCTCACGATTTTTCCTTCATCATTTTGAGAGCAGTGAGTTCCGGATATACTTTTTTGATAAATGGCTTGTTTTAAGTAGCCCTTCTGAAATATATCCTTTCAGTAACAGAATCGGCAATATGAAGACCTCTTGTCTAACAATCCTTTTGTGTCCGACCTATAAATAGGACATTGTTCAGTATTTCGGGACAATAGGACTGTTGGTACTTGTAGGGATATAATGCCTCCCTTATTATTTAGATGTACCTTCATGAAAATATCTTGTTTTTCTGAAGAGTCTAAGTACTTAATGTTGATGGATGTTGTAGCTATCACCGTTTCATGTGTAGTTATCCTGAGGGCAAGTTTTCTCGAAATTCTGTTAAATTGTGTTTACTAACGTTTTGTATGTACACAAGCGGCTTTCAGACTACGCTATATATTATAGCAAATTTGGACATAATGCTATACTATATAGCATGGCGTCCACATTACGCGATGTTATCGCAAGCATTTATAGTATATAGCAAGCTCAGAAAGAGTTCAAATAAGTGGGGAAAACATTCGCTTGCAGGACGGCCGGAGGTGAGGGAGGAGGAAGAGGGCGGCGCGCGATATATTATAGCATGAACTAACCGTATCGCACCATTTTATAGCATATAGCAAGCCAATAATATATATTATAGTGTCCATAATAAATAAATAAATAAATGTATGGTGAGCGATATTGTTGAGCTATGAGCTTTATACTATATGCTATTATATTATAGCGTAGTCTGAAAGCCGCTTTAGTATTATAGTAGGTTTGGTTTAAGAATCGCTTCCAAAAATAAGTCTGTTTGTGAACTAACAAACTTAGTTGTCATGGTAACAATTGGAAAGTAGTGCCAATATCATTATAATTCTCCTGCCCTTATTTACCTTTCATTTGATACCCATAATGCATGAGAAATGTCTAGACTGCTATCTTTGGGAGAACACCATTTTAAATTTTAGAATGACGTCACATAGCTAACTATGCATTGTCATCCAAACTAAACATGTAAACGGAACCTAAGAAATGAGTTCAACTTCATTTCTAAGATTTTTTTCCCAACAAAAGATGTGTTTAAAATGGTAGTAGTGTCAGCAGTACTGACAAAGTTTCTTTTTTCGGTGTAAAAGTAAAGGCAACATTCTGTTGCGTTTGCCCCGACTGAATAGACCACGAGGCGACTCTAACGTGGGTGGTAAATTGCTAAACAAATGATTAAACTATTCCTTGTTTCCTTTTGTTACACAAAGAAGTCTTCGCCACGTGTACTGTCGATAAAAATAGTGATAACAAGAAGTGAAAGAAAAACAATCTACATCTTGTTTTAATTTTAAATACAAGTTAGTTTTTACTGAGGTAAATACGTTATATTGTCGTATATTTTTTGCTGCAAGACGTAGTTTATGAGATGAATGAGTTTTGGCCGTAAAGAATGAATGAGAAAAGCTATTAATAGATCTTTTGTACACTTTATTTAGCCTCATCAACGCGTGTCAAGTCTTTTCTTACCTACATAAAAAAAAAAATCAGTTCGCATAACAAGGTACAAATATTAAAAAGCTAGTACAGAAGACAATGATCCTTAAGCGCTAAGTTTTTACAAATTACCTGAACTCCACACTAGGATACCTGTATGAATGCCTGTATGTTTCAGGCCGGCTTCCAGTCTAACCTGATGCAGCTGAATACCATGGAACGAGGGTCTATCTGACCTCAGCAACCCGTTGTAGTACGACAACCCTTAGAAATACTGGTTGTCAGAGTTTCGGGCTGCTAACTATGCGTTAGGATTGTCAAAGATCTACATTGACGGCTGTTTTACTTACGTATAACGGTTAGTTAATGTGCCTATCTCTCGTAGCTATCGGTATTTCTATAGTTAAACAAAGTTAGCTTGAAATATCCTATCTGCGTCACCTACCTGTCATTCGGGAGGACAAAAGAAAAAACAAAGAAAGCTTTTCTGAGACGTTTTGTTTCTAACGGTCCTAAATATAAAACGGTTGGAGATAGCAATCTTCCGTTACCTGTTAGTAAGAGAAAATGGCCGTAAGACAGCTTGGACTGAAGGATCAACGTGCTACATTCGTTTAGGCTTATATAATTTGTAAACACATAATCTATGCCAACGTTTTTATAATAATAAATATGTGCTAGTTACGAAACTAGCACATATTATTACCTGGTGGTAACCGGTAACGTCGGCTTAATACATTTATAATGCCTCATCATAAAATCGTATGATTGCACCTCAGTTGCGGCCTATGTGTCAAAGACAAGGTTGAAATGTTTAAGTGCATTCGTGAGCATTGTAACTTCGTAATTGTTTCGCATCTGGGTTTCTTTTCTTTGTGAATTTTGTGATAATGATATTTTGTCTATGAAGTAAAAAATCCACAGCCCATACGATATAGAAATTTCAAGTATGCAGCATATTTTTTCACATCAAACACAACAACACGCATATCGTTTAAGTTAGACGGTGTATGTGGAAGCTGCTTGATGTGGAAGTGCTGTATGTAGTGACGTGTGTCAATCAACATCCACCCCGCAGGGTCTCAGTGAAATATTACACCTGCAGGCTGCAAGAATAATTAGTTATACCTTGTCTTATTAACACTTAAACGATTTAATGAATCAATTGTAACCATCATTCATGGTATTACCGCATTTCATTTTCATTTGGTTTTAACAACGTTTTTGTTTTATGTTGTTCATTATGTTTGTTTTTGATGGTGACAATTTGAATTAAAGTTTTTGTCATGGCTTGGCAATGAAATAACGTTATTCTGACGTCAGTTTATTGTAGCTTACGAGGTGACAGATCAACGATATTGTGGTGTTGTTTGACCTCGTACAAGGCTGTTTTAGATACTCGTATGATGGCGTGAAAAAATTGTGCTGAGTAAAGAGCACGAAATCGTCACGCAGTACTATTAAATTTGTGGCTAAGAAAGTGCGTTTACGCACACATCATTTGTCATGTCCAGCCATTCAAAGCTATCAGTTACAGATAATGAATACTAACTGGTTCGCTAGAATGGAAAATTATGACGGTGCCGCTTGTAGCGGCTGCCGCTGAGGCGTTACCTGTTACAGACACAGGATGAAAGTTTTGTCTAGGGCAGATAAATTCTTTTTGCAATACACTTCCTCAAAACTGGCTATCACACTACGATTATCGTTTTCGGCTTCATGACAACCTCGCCTGCGGCTCAGGTGCAAATTCCGCCTCGAATGCAATAACAAAGTTTCCTCAGTTAAAAAAAATACTATTTCATTTGTTTTAAACTGTTAGTCAGGCCTGCTACAAACCCTGGCTTGTATTACAGTCGTTTTTTTTAAAATTTATTATGCTGATATCTCAGAAGCGGTAATTGCATCCTCCCATTACGTAAATTAGGTGATTCTAGAACCTTTCTCGGTCAAAGCGTCTGTTTAAGTGTTTATTTTCTCATTTAAATTGTAAATGTTGTACGAATCCGTGTACAGGGAAATGTTAACGACGTGCTAGTAATCTGATCACGCGCATACGCAAATCTTATGTATCTTTGAGGAATTTACTTGATGATGCTTGCAAGTTTGCAACCTGATATTCAAGGATTTTCTATACCAAAAACATTTTTATCAATACCAAAGTTATTTGCTGCAATAGGGATCACGACTGACTTTGAAAAAAATATGATTCTGTTTAGTGCGTCTGTTAGATTTCTAAAAATTGACGAAGATATAACGCGTCATAGATTATGAGTGGGGGCTTGTGACGTCACTTTCTGGTAAAAAGTGTCTTCATTTTTTGTTTACGTGATAAATTTTTCGTCTACCTTATTAGGCTGTGAATCACGATTTTTTGGATGTTAAATAATATGACGTAATATGACGGTCTCCGGAAATTCCCGCCCTTCCTAGTATTTTAATGACCTAACTCCTTGTTAGAACTTTTGTGGCTGGGATTTAGCTACAGTTCATTATTATCTTTGTTTCGACAGTTCAAAAGTAGCTGTAACTCATTTTGATGATCCAAAAGGTCTTAGAAATAAATCTACCTAAGAGCGAAATGATTTGTAAGCGAAGCGATACTTTAGCAAAACGACGTATTAGCAAATCGTAGAAGCCCTATAAAATTGAAATGGTACAGTCATACCACATTCTAGGATACACTTGGAATAAAATTTGGGACGTAACCATGGAGTTTCTAAACAGTTCCTCTCCATAGAAAACGACCTACGAACCGTGCACCTTTTCTCTCTTCTTCTGGACATCATGTTCTTCATCTGCCTAACTTCTGCTGAAGGACTCATATTAAGTGTCTGATAAAATCTTCATAAATCGGCGCTCCTGAAAATCGTTATTCAAACAGTTGTTATTTTTAGCTACTATTACGCTGAAACGGTTCATTGACCTGAGCGGCCTCTTCGTTGAATGATCCCTTAACGCCAATTTTACAGAGGATAGCTAGGCTTTGACAGGTCGGGTTTTTTTGTAACTTGGTTTTGCCCACATGGATGATGAAAACTCTACCATGGAAACGTACTTTCCAGAAAAATACGCTAAATCAAGCCATGGTCTACATGTGTGCCAGAATTTCCTCAAAATTGTTTGAGCCTTTTAGGTTTGAAAAGGTAACAAACAGATACAGTTACTTTCACATCTACACTAATATTATGAAGAGGAAAACTTTGTTTGTTTGGTTGTAATGAATAGGCTTAAAAACTACTGGACCGTTTTTAAAAATTCTTTCACCATTCGAAAGCTACATTATCCACGAGTAACATAGGCTAAATTATATTTTGGAAAAAAATAGGGTTCCGTAAGATATTTGGGTTTTTCGGACACAAGGTGTAAAAATCAACCAGAAAAGTTACTAATTTTGCGTACGCTGCCTAAACTATAAAAGACAGAACCATAAAATGTTCTAATTAATTGTAAAAATAATAATAATAAAAAGCGAAAAACCCAAATTCTGCCCGAAGTCATTATTTCACGCGGACGAAGTCGCGGGCAAAAGCTAGTTTAAAATATTTGTTTTGAGATCTTCTTCTCTTCTTAGACGAAACACTCTTGTCAGAGTGTTCGTGGTTGTACAGACGAGAGGTACACGCGAGAGACGTTCGGTGGGTCGTTGACTTTGATATTATGCTCAATAATAATTCCTTATTTACAACTCTTGCAAAATAACCACAGATAGGTACGCGATACTCGATCTACGTTCAGAATATACAAGGTCTTATAGTGTTTGTAGCTCCTAACAAACTGGAATTACTGACCCGATTTCTTTCCCCAGAAGAAATATGCTTCTTATCAAGAAAAGTTCACCAACAAATATGTTTCTTACAAACAATTAGTCGTAGAAATCGAATCTTGAACAAGGTTATATGTTAGAGCACTAATGCCTATACTTAATTACCGCTGCTCGGTCACAACTTAGTAAGTGCTTTGTTGTCTTGAAATAACTTAAGCGACAAACCTTCCCATACAAAAATCTACTTTGTTCTAGTGTTCCAAGGTAGGTTTTTCCATGAGAGGGAATGGAAGATAAGTTGGGTGTTGTAATACAAACATTGTGGACAGTGAAGCCTTATTGTAAATGAATCTATGTACGTAAAAATCGATATTGCGTTGGCGGATGTTCGCTCAAGGGCGAAACGTACTAAGTACTCTTCAATCGAGCGGTTTGCATACCCTATCAGCAGCCAACATGCGTAGGTTTCCTGTCGGTTCGATGTAGATTACTTCCAAAGTTAGTTCTTTAAGTAAAATTGGGCAGAGGGAATAGGTAGTGTATTCAAAAATATGGTTATTGATTTTTCGTCCTCTCGTATTGTTTGGTGTTTCTATTTCAGGGTATCTTAGTGACTATCGTAAGCTATTTTCGGTGAAGTTGATTAATGTTTTTGTCCTATAGAGGCATTGTAATTAGAGTTATTTTACGTATGGTGATTATTTAATTGCTCACATAAACGCGAAGAAATATGCAATAGAATTATGAACCATTCCATTGTAACTGCAGCAATTAGGCTACCGGTGACATTCTGATCTTAAAGACAAGGTTCTTTATTCTTTGTAACCAAAGAGATTTAAAAGACATAGGGTGGACATTGGGGGACGGTGAGCTATGGGCTAGCTCGCCGTCCGTCCGTCTTATGACGAAAGGCCGTGTCGACGGCGCGTTTGTGTTTCACGCGCGCCTCAAAGAGATGTCAGCAAAATGAAAGGGCCCGCAAGGGCCGAAACCTGCCGGGCCTGCGGGACTGTTCGAAAGAGATACCGTGGCCCCGGAACGTAATGGTCGAGGAAGGAACATGGATGGTTTTTAGTCAATAAAAGTCTGATACTCCCTCCCGCTCCGCCCAGAGTGGGAGGAGGCATTTGATGATTTCCCATCCGAAAAAAAGGGTGGACATTTATTTTCTAACAAAAATTTTGATCGCAAACACTTTCGATTTTGACACACGAATGCTCATAAATCTATCCAAGTTGCCTGTATTGTCCTTTTTCACTCCTTCCACTCCACAGTTCCACCCAATCTGTCTCCAGCTACGACGGGCCACTTCTTTTAGTCAATCCAAGAA
The DNA here is from genome assembly GCA_950022955.1 of Xestia ashworthii. Taxonomy (NCBI): domain Eukaryota; kingdom Metazoa; phylum Arthropoda; class Insecta; order Lepidoptera; family Noctuidae; genus Xestia; species Xestia ashworthii. The sequence goes on from OX465557.1 coordinate 2,461,743, forward strand.
AATGTCTCCTTATACATTGAATATCCATCCTACCTAATGGATCTGTTATCAGACTCACCTATCAAATTCCTCACATTCGAACAAACCAGCTAATTTAATGAAAACCCACAAGCACCAGGACCTTGAGTCACAGCAGGCGGATCCCGGTGTGATTACTATATTATGTCTGTAGAAACGTAGTTAGTAAACTCGCACGTTGGGACATTGCCTAATAGGATTAACTTTTTGTTTTTATTCGGCCATTCCGACGATGTTTTTGCGCAGTTCTTTGTACGAATAATTGGGGCTATTACGGATTTGGGGATGAAGGATACCGGATGGATTTTAGGATGAGATGTAAGAAAGGAGATTTACTGGTGATAAAGGAAGCTGTGGATGTTTAGATGAAGTTTCGGTTGTTCAGATTTTTGTTATAGTTTTCGTTGGGGAACTTTATTTAAACTTATTTGTGGTTGCCGGACTGCCAAGTCGTAGATCACGAGTTCGAACCCAAGACACATACTTCTGATTTTTCGGATTGATGTGAGTATTGTGTAATTAGCAATTGTTTCGGTGAAGGAAAACATCGTGAGGAAACCAGCATGCCTGAGAGGTATTTCTCAAAGGCACGTAAAAGCCAAGTCAGAAAGAAAGAATAAAATTATTACTTATTTGTTCTGTCAGCAATGAAAGTAGCTATTTCCCTGACGAACGGTGTACAGTCACCAATAAAATTAAAAAAGAGACTGTCTCGTATATATAGGGTGACTGGTAATTAGTGTACGATACTTAAACACGTGATTGTGCTCATGATAACAAACAACTATTAGTATGGGACGAAAGCCGAAATCACTAAAAACTGTTCAGTACTTTAGGCGAAAATTAATAAAGTATAACATTGTTAAAGTATCGTACACTAATTGCCAGTCACACTATATATTGATAGTAATTTCATGTTGTTACGAAAACAGTGATTTGGAACCCACATTATTATAAAATAGAGATTTATCCTTATAATAAAGGCGCAATCTTTTGTGACACGAGAGAAAAGCTTTTGAGTTTTGAATTTAGTAACATTGGTGTTCTTAACTGCATATTGAAATAGGTAACCCGTTATCAAACGCTTTGGTGCAGGATACTTTTGATGATAGTTTGCCCTTATGTCATTTGGTTTTCTATAAACATGTAGAAAAAAACTATAAGTACTACACCAAAATCAACACAATATTACATATAACGTTAATCAGACAAAAATCCTCCATCAAGTCAACTTCATTTCTATTTCAGTACTATCTATTATAAATCACGAAGTCCGCCTTCACAATATACCAACATAATAAAATGAAAACCTGATGTATTGTCATCACATACACACTAACAATACAGTGTGACAGTCAAAGGTCAAACGCTCGTCATACCGACCTCTAGCCAGCAGAAGAATAATACGACAGAAATCATTATGAGCAATTTATACTCGTATAATAAGCAAGTTATTTGATTGGTTTATTACGGTTTTTTCGTCGAAATTGAAAGAGATTTTGAGTCGTTCAGGTCGTATTTTAGTGTGAAATATCGAAAGTACAATTGTTATGTAATTTATTTCGTTACTAGCGCTTCGCCTGCGACTATGTCCGCGAAAATTGTGATAGCTCAGCTAATTTGCATGATATCAATATAAATTATAGCCTATGTTACTTGGTAAATATGTAGCTTTCTAATGGTGACTGATGTTTTAAAATTGGTTTAGTAGTTCTTTAGTTTAATCATAACAAACAAACACAAGAAAAAATAAATTAAAGATTTAAAAACCCCCGATATAATGTACTTAAAGTTAAATAGAAAATAATTCGTTAATTCGCCATTTTGTGGTGGCGGCCATCTTGGATTTTTAATTTATCGTAGTGTGTATTCTACTAGTCAAGCCCTTTCATTTGATACCCATAATAAGGGGGTTGTTGAATAAATATGTAATCAACCATTTTTTGGCGGCGGCCATCTTGGACTGATATTTATCGAATATAGCTTAGAACACTCCCCACTAATTCACCTTTCGAACGAACAAAACAAAATCAAAATCGGTGCATCCCTTCGGGTGCTACGATGCCACAGAAACACACACACACACACACACACACACACATCACAGACACGTCAACTTTTATAAAAAAAAATCTTTCCTCTTTTGAATATTAGTTAACCGTTCCTCTCAAAATGGTTAAGGTACTTAAACATCATTGTCTGCCTTACTTTTCCTCAACCATGTTGTGGTTGGATGCAGCTGAATACCAGTATTTTACATGGACCGGCTGCGTATCTGACCTCCACAGTCTAGTTAGATAACCCTTTATAAGGCCTATTGTCAGACTTTCGGGTCACTACACATGACAGCCGGGGCCAACGGAGAACGTGCTTTTCGAGGCGCGGAAGAAACTTGGTGTGTTATGGTGCTTTATCCATCCACGGACCTACCAAGTGTGGCTTACCCTAAGATTTATTCAAACAGTAAAGTCAGAAGCAGTTTTTTTCAGCGGATGAAGATTATGGTCGGACAAATTCGTTTGAACTTTACATCGTTTTAAACAAAGTTGCGATCCGTAAAACCGAGAGCTTTGTTATATGCTGTAACCGACGGGTTAACGAATGGCAGCTTTTACAGCTTTTTAAAGGTTCTGTAAGAAGCGTAACATTTTAAAATGTTTAGGTTTACCTAATTCCAAACAAAGTAGTGCAAAGACGAATACAACTTAATATTATACAAGTAAAAGTTCCTCTGCCTACATGTTACCACCAGGTGTGAAAAACACCTTGAAACCTGCACGGATTTGGATGAAATTTGAAACAGCAATAAATTTTGAAACATTGGATACTTTTGTATCCTGATAGTGCGGCCTTATCGTCCTCAATGTAAGTAAAACCACGGGAAAAAGCTCCTGCATACGATAGTTGAATCCTAAGAGGAAATGTGGATCAGTTCTAAAAATCTCTGCTTTTTCATTTCAGGAGCCACACATGTCCATATTGCTCCTAAAATAAAATCGTATTAACGTTCCAATCTCACAAAGGGTTATAGAACCTTTGTCAACAATACACAACACAATTATTTCGCAAAGAGCCGTCCAATTATCATCCGCGTTGCGGTTCCAATAACTGTGTGATCATTTCGAACCTCTTTTGTGCCATACAACGAAGCTTTTATTATATTTTCATTGAAAAATAAAACCAAACTTGAGTACACAACCTACACTGAAAATTCTACTCTGTTTTGTCCAAGTTAAGGTTGGATTTCAGTTGTGAGATGTAAGGGATTTAACGCCTATTAAAATTAGAAAGAGATACGTGCAATAATAAAGTGTGTGGTAGTGACTAGTGTGAATCACGAAGTCTGCATTATATTGGACAGTTCGTGATCGAATTGTGTATTTAGTCTAAGACTAGAAACATAAGGGATACTACAGTAACGCCAGAGAAGTAAACGCTGCGCCGCGCCGGGAGATATTTTGACTGCCGGGGCTGCGGGACTTTTCGAAAGAGATACAGCGGCTCTGGAACACATAATGCCAAGAAGGAAAAAGGGAAAGGAAGAAAGGGAGAGGGGTTTTAGTCAGTAAAAGTTTGACGATTTACCATCCGAAAAAGACATTTTGACGCAAAACAACAGCCAAACCCATTCAGCCATTGAGGAATGTGACGGATAGGCAGACAGAATTGCTTTCGAATTTATAATATTTTAATGGATTTAGTTCCATCCATAAGAAAACCGAAGAAAATAGAATCTATGCCTCGTCCATAAGAACTATGTAGTAACGCTAATAAAGCTGCTAAAATTCGCCCTATTTCGTAGAAAATACATTGTATCACGCAACCTTTTCTTTTATCTGGACCGGTGTAATTCAACATAACTGTCTGGAAATACAATATCGAAAACAGACTATGAAATGTTACCGGAAAGCGCTCGGTAAGCTCCCAAAGGTTTATGCCCAAAAACTGTTCGCCTAGAATAGATTTATGGTTAGACGCGATCAACAAGGCAGCCAATTCACACTGCAGGAGACCGCGTTGCTTGGAGACGTGACGTATGTGGTAGCGATCTTCAGCAGTGAGGGAATGACGAAGAATTATAGATGAAAGTGGAAGAAGCAAAATAGTGGTCTCTCTCACTCTTTGACCTTGAGCTGATCTTACAACTGGTCTAGTCACTAGACCACTAGACTCTAGTGGTATCAATGGAATAAGGGGCTAGCTTGTACCGGTTTTTTTTTCAGTAATCTGTAACCGTGCTCTTTGACTCTTAATGACAGGTATCGGCAGGTTTCTATCTCTGTCTGCAGTTTGCTTACGGACGGTTAGAAACAAAACGTCACAGAAAAGCTTTCTTTGATTTTTGTATGAATCAAGTGACGGATTTGAAGCTAACTGTGTGTTTTTAGAAACACAGATAGCTACAAGCGTAGTCATATACTTAATCTAACAATTATACGTAAGTAAGTTATAGAAAGCGGCCGTAAAAGAAAAATACATAAGTTTGTAAAAGATAACTTTAAGACATTATTGGGTTTTAGCAGCTATTATTGACAAACAAAGGCACTCAGCGTTCACGTTGCCTTTCTGTGTGTTTCTGTCAGCCGTCACAGTCGCCTTCGTGACACGTCTCATTTGTGTAATAGCCACACTTGGTATTTGGTAAGAGATTGTGATAAACGCTTTAATTTATAAGTAAAGGGTATACATAGTCTCAAGTACACAAAGACTCAACACACAAGTAGATTTTGTGGACTGTTAGCAAAAAGATAACTTATTACTTACGATTATAAAGACTAAGATGGTTTACATAGTCATAACTAAGAAATATGGGTCGATGACATAATGATTAAAACCTGATAGAAAGGCTTGGAAAAGATAAGTCACAATAGTGACAGGATTACCGAAAAGGAAGCCCCAGCTGGCTTATGTCATTATAAAATATAAAAGACGATCTAAACATTCAAACAGGATCATGCCCAAATAAGCTAAACAATTAAAAACTCATAACTTACGTCAGTCCCTACCTCAATACAAATCGAATTGATATGCATTAAACAAAAGTATAACATAGTAACTACGTAATAGCACACAGTGTGCCAACGTACTTGGCGTAGGTCCAGATCTTCCAATCTCTGCCGTGTTGCGAAGTAGGTACAGGTAGGTTAGTACCAGGAATCGAGACGCGAGGGAAAGGTACGCCGAAGAAATTGTAGCAATCGGTAGTCGCTTGTTATGTTTCTTAGTTTTGTAGTTGTTAGGCTATGCGTTCAATTTAGCGTTCTGGTACTAACTTGAGAATTTGAGTTTATCAAAATTGTGTTGCGTTGTTATGGGCATGTGAGGCGGAAGGATGAGGGAAAGGACTATAAGAGTAGAGAAAGAATAAAGAAACGATGAATGGACTGTGTGAAGAATGATACTACAGGAAAGGAGGTGTCTTCTGAGATGACGAGTATAATAGAGAAGTATTGAAGTTGAAGACATGCTGCGCCGAGTACAAATAAATTAGGATAAGGGCAGGAAAATGCTGATGATGTTGATCAGAACCCTAATTGCGTAACACACTTTCAATCTCAATCTGAAAGATTGTGAAGAGATTCCTAATATATGGCGTCTTGTTTGAAAAATTCTGATCGACAGCGCAAATAATAAAATGAGTGTTGCGGAATTTTCAGAATGAGTAATAAATAGGATTGTGAGTGAGTTACGCATTACACCGCAGATCGAAAATTCTTCGCTTCTTAATAAAAATCTTTTAGCTTTTACGCCCTCCTTGCATCCTGGCCTCCGGTTCCTCCCAGCGAGCTTAATGTCGTCGATTCATCTTACAATCTTTCTTTTCTTTTTAACTCAAATGAAGTGTTTTTGATAATTTCTTAGAATTAACGGTATCTTGTATTTCCTTATAATATAAAGGTTTTTTCCTTAAAGCTGACCGCAAATAAATTCTTCCTTTCCAGGATTAGACTGTAGTTGAACAACCCTATAGGGAAATACTCGTACAATAATACTGGTTTGTGAATAGAGTTTATAATCGTAGTTCGTGGTTATTAAAGATTATCACTTATCACAGAAGGATTCTTAGCTCCATCTTGTAAGCCCGAGACAGTTGGTTTTTGCACATTTGCAATATGAGAAAGTCACAATCAGAATTTTATTCTATCGCCGTCTGCTTCTGAAAATAAGCCTCTTCCAAGATGAGCCATGACACCGCCTTCCACATCCAGTCTATCCCAGCTACCTTCTAAGGAGTTTTCTTCTTTGCTGTGTGTATTTATTATTCCATTCTCTCGTTTCAAAAGGGTCAATCACAATGCCGTCAGGAATCACCTACGTGATTTTCATGTAGGTATATATCGAAACACATTTCAATCAACGCATTAATAAGATCAGCAGCGTGACAATAAATAATACGCATATGCAAATCGACTAGTCCAAAAATAGTGCAATTTAAATATATGAACAACCTTGACATTTGGCTAACGACGCCAATCCGATCGCGGATATTTCGAAGTGTTATTATTTTTTTTATATCTGTCATTTGCGATACAATTGTATATATGTTTAAGCTTTTAGTTTCTACATAAGGATAAGTATTTTATTGAACAAATTGGATATTCTATGTCTCTTTGGTCATGGCCATAGCTACTATAGAAACGTGAAATGTAACCAATTTTACGCATAATCTAAGGATAAAAAGCTGTAGGCCATATTTTACATTTCACAAAATGACTGATTTTCACGAATGATTTAGCACAATTCCATTTATTATTACAAATCGCTCCTAACATTCCACTAAAAAGGTCAAAGAGCAAATACCTCCCTTTTCCAATCAATATCCAATTTTCAATGGAGTAATATCCCAAAATTGTTTACATTTCCACCTGATACCTTTCATAGACCCTCAGCTACAAAAAAGATAAATAAACCACCTACGCGCATCGGCCTTCATACTTACGAAACACATATATATGTACAATACATATGTAAGTATTTACACGTAATACTCTTACGATTTTCCGGGTCATCAAACCCTGAATAAAAAAATAAAAGTGCATGTAACAAGTTGTGAGCCTAAGGACCAATACCTGATCGTAAGGTTATGTTTTAGTTTATTTTTTATGCTCAGAATATCTTATTGAGTAATGCGAGTAATATGCGAGATGGACGTTGACTGTAGATCTTGTAGGATACTGTGGTACAAGGATTTCTTGGCTGGTGGTCTTTAAATGTGAAAAGAAGGACTTAAAGACCTAAGAATCGGTCTGTATCCCTGCTGGATCACTGTCTTCCTTTGTTATAAGAGATGGCGGATCCGTTTACCTTCGTGGTTGTTCAAGATCATTATTATTAAAGGTCTGATTATCTAAAAACAGCTGTCACTGTGACATGTTCCCATACAAAAATGTGTTTTAAACAGCTGTTTTAGATAATCAGACCGTCATCTTTTTGGTGAACATGGACCTTAGTAGTTTCCCGTTAGTGACAAAGTTTTGGAATTGGATCTGTAGTTCCGAAGATTACCTGTCTACTACGTACTAACTTTAATAAAATGTTACCAATTTTTTTTTAGTATTAGTATAGATCAGCCTGTGTTGTATTGCAGGGTAAAGACCTTCAGGTCTTTTTCATCCTCTTTTCATTCCAGCTTCCATGCCTTTGGCTGTTTTCAATCTTGGTACGTTAGTCTCTGACCAACTTATTAAAACCAAAACCATTAGTTATTTTACAGACATCTATTTTCGATAGATTTATAGTATATTGTACCACACATTATTTTGCAAAGCTCGTGTATCGTGTGCTAACCTCGTGTTTTTTCAAAACAATCGACCTATCTCTTTGTCATGTTCAGACACGTCGTTATCTTGTTCAGTTTTAGTAATATTAGCAAAAATATGTTATTCAAATTGGACTACAACGAATTTATTAGTCATAAAAGCATTTTTATGATCCCAGTTCTGTTATCGAAAACATGAATAATTTGGTACAAGTTTCACTCAATTGTTATCTGATGATAATGTATCTGTCAAAGGCTGGGAAATAAGCAGCTGCGATTGGTCTAGATTATTTGGAACACTATTCTATACCTACACGAGCCTTAAGAGTTATATATGTATATGTCATGGGTTCAAATCCAACCAGGCGCTTTACTATATGTTATTTATTTCATTACGAGAGCAACGGTGGCCCAGTGGTGGCGGCCCCGACTTACGAACAGTAAGTCGAGGGTTCGAACCCAGGCAGGCGTATTACTTTGTGTAATTTATTTCATCACCACTGCTCTCAAAAACGGTGAAGGAAAACATCGTGAGGAAACCGGCATGTCCTAGAACCATAAATTCGAAGACATGTGACATCTACCAAACCGCACTGGGCCCGCGTGGTGGATTATAGCCAATGGGCTATAATCCACCACGCGGGCCCAGTGCGGTTATCGGTGCGCGCAATGGCGCGCTTTGACGTGGAGTTGCGGACACCAGCCCGTTGTAAAATACGAGTACAATACAATAATATTTTATTACGACTACTCTCTAAGAGAGACAAAGGAGAAGTGGAGGAGCTCGTGGCTAAATAATAACAGGTTAAGCAGCCCTTGCCAAGGTAGATCGTTGGATGGGTGACCATAATTTTCATTACATTACAGAGTTTCCTCCGTGCTTCGGAAAGCACGTTAAGCAGTTGGTCCCGGCTGTCATTTGTAGATCTTTGACAGTCGTTACAGGTAGTCAGTGACCCGAAAGTTTGACAACCAGTCTTACCAAGGGGTCTCGAAGACCCAGTAGGCAGTCGCTTATGCAGCCGGTAAGACTGGAAGCCAACCCGAATAAAGGTGGGAAAAGGCAAGGCGATGACTACTGGTCTCTAAACGGTAAAAGAAAACTTGGGAACCAAAAATTTCAAGACATAATTATGGCCTCCGCTATTATGGTGGACTGGCCTAGTCTTTCTCACAGTAAAGAGAAGTTGACCCAGGAGTGCGTGTATTGTGGTTTGTCTCTACCGATCACGTTATCGGATCATGTTAGCCCCGTGGCTAACATGATCCGATAACGTGATCGGTCCCCCCCCATTCCCATTCCCCCCGCTCCCATTGCCATTTCTCGCCTTGATCCGTATCAAGGCGAGCAATGGCAATAGGAGCGGGGACCAACCGCGGCATAAAGTGGTTAATATTGTTCACTTCAAAAACCGTAACCACTTCTTTTCCTTAGGAAACTAGATAAAAAAAAATCAGTTTCGAAAATATTTTACTTCTTGTTTCGATTTTGTTTTTTTTTCTTGTCGCCACAATATCGTGATCAATGGGTAAAAACATTTTGAGAAAATCGGATCACGGTATCAGTGGGTACAACTCGCTATGATCCGTGGCTAATGTATTATAGGCTACTTACATTATTTTGGACGTTCATAACCAAGACTGCAGAGCAGGCTCATAACACGGGAAAATAGGGTTAGTTTTATACTAATGTAACCATTCAATTTTTTTTCTTTTGTTACGTACTTAAACCAAAATTGACGAAGGTACGACGCTTTTAAAATTCTCAATATGTCACGCGTTGGTATAATTTTTAGTGAGTTCTGACGTCACGAGCCCCCACTCCCGAGTTTTGATGCGTTTTATACGCGTTTTACAAAAACAAAAAATACGTGTCTATTATTTTCCAATACTCTAACTGACGAACTAAATAGATTTTGTAATTTTTTAACTGTCTACCACCATACCACCATACCATTATCAAATTGCTCAATCACACTACCACAATAACTGCATCTAATAAAGGAATAATAAAAAGCCGCACAATGTATGCGCTGCACTTGACGAAGGACGCTCTCGTCAATCATAGTAATGACAGTGTGCGCATACGACGATCATGGACCGGACGTGACGTCAGAACGACAGTGGTGTGGTGTGTTAGTATTGTTGTGGATGAAGATCGACAGAAAAGAGAAAATTTATACTAATACGTATTATAAAGCTAAAGACTTGGTTTGGTTGAACGGTAATCTCAAAAACTCCTGGTTCGAATTGAAAAATTATTTTTGAGTTGGATAGTCAATTTATCGAGGAAGATTAAAGCTATAAAATAACATCACGCTTCAACCAATAGGAGCGGAGCATCAATAACAAATGTTTCAAAAACGGGAAAAATTGTATTTTATCATGATTTCACGTGAACGTAGGTGCTTTTTGGTGGAATCAGGTTGGATTAAAAACTGCAAACTTGGTTAAGAAGCACTGTACTTATTTATTGAGACTTCTGGCATTGAAAAAAGGTACAAAGGCGGACTTAATGCCTACGCATTCTCTACCAGCCAACAAAGGCAGATTGCACATGGAAACTATTGACATTTACCGAGATGAAAAAAAAATCTGGACTTAAGGAAACTTTGTCACTTGTGGATCTATAGTTCTGAAGTTATTCTTTCAAAAGCTTTGAACGTTAAAAAGCATTTACGAAGTCTTTTTTGAACCGGTATAGTGGGCCTAATGTGTGAAGAGATATTATGTAAAACACATAACTTAATTAATTCGTTTTTTTTTCGGAAGTACCTAATTTGTGTCTATTATTGAGGGAAGTGATGGTGGTGCGAAGCCTTGAAGTGTCGTGGAAAAAGGTGTTTTTAATAGACATTCACTTGGCACGTTTATAATTTTATTTTATCCGGCAGTAGGTTCCAAGCACAAGTAAGTAAATAATAATAGTTGGTACCCTAAATAAGCTTCTGAGGTGGATGAGCAGGGTTATTGTACATTCGCCACAAAGTAAATTCATTTCGTTTCAGCTCTATTTTCATGAAGAATGCAAGGAGATCGATTGTTTTGCGATGGCTGAATATAGCTCTTTTTAATTGAGCCTTTAGTATTCCGATGGATCGGTAATGTAATACCTAACATAACATCACGCCTGTAAACTCCGAAGGGCTACTTAGAGATGTACCTACCTAATAACACACCCATTTTCTGCCGCATGTAAAAGGGCACGAACCTATTGCCATGAACCGGGCGCAAATCCATACTACAAGGCGGTTACTGACAAATTCCTGATGGAAAACCAAAAACACTCTTCCCGACCTGGATATCGAACTAAGGACCTCACTCAGCAGCCGTGCTTGCGATTACTAAACCAACGAGGCAGTCAAGTCAGATCGGTAATGTTGGATAAAACACTATCTTAGACACTTTACAAAAAGGCAATCTTAGAAGAAAAGCTGTAAAACAACAGAATATTTGACAGACAAAAACTGTGTCAATTCTTCATTACGGACGACCCGAATGGCGTAGCGGTAGTGGGGCTGCCTTACGTTCATAGGGTCCTGGGTTCGAATCCCGGTAGGAGCAAATGTTTGTGTGATGAGCATGGACATTTGTTTCCGAGTCATGGATGTTTATATGTATAATAAGTATATGTACTTACAAACAAAAAAGTATTTAAGTAGTAGGTATATCAACTATCTGATAATATCAAATATCAACATTTTAGAGAATAATGTAAACAGCAGTAGATTTTTAAATCTCTTTAAATCATTTAATTTGTCAAATGTTTTTTCAGAACCAACCCGAATTACTACAAATACTGCTACTTGTATTGATAATATTTTTTGTTGCTGCGACTACTTAGATAAATCCATCGTAAATTACCTTCCTTCAGATCACAGCGGACAGACTGTTTCTTTCGCGTCTAATAAACAAGTACAAAGAATTCAGATTCAAACTAGACAAATAACACCCAGCAATTTAGAAAAGTTTAATAATAATTTAATTAGTAAGTTAAATATACCAGGCCATATTGGAAACAATGTAAATGAATTGTATGAAGAATTCTTTTCGGTAGTGCACACCGAGTTCAATAATACTTTAAAACAGAAAACTAAGACTATTGGCCCAAAGTTTATTTTCAGTGACTGGGCAACACAGGGTATTAGGAAAAGTAGGGAACGATTGTTTGAGTTGTACGGCCTTAAGCCTTATATCAACACAGAAACTTTTAGTAAATATGTGGCTACTTACTCGAAAATTTTTAAAAACTCTTGCAAGATAGCCAAGTCTCTTTTCATTAGCAACAAGATAAAATCAGCCGATAACAAAATAAAGACGGTTTGGAAAATTATCAACAGTGAGACTAATAGATCTAAAAAACCAAGTAATGACATAACACTAGAGACCTCACATGGTCTCGTGAGTTCTAATAATGAAGTCGCTCAAGAATTTGTAAATTTCTTTACCAGTATCCCACTTAAAACTACTGAAACCTTAAATTCCTCTCCCTTGCTCTCTATGGATTTATTGAAGGCGAACGTTTCAGCCTGCTCAAATGAATTTAAATTTCAGCATGTAAACCCCATGACAATCATAAAAGCTTTTAAGCAAATCAAGATCAAATTAACCGAAGATCTATGGGGTATGTCTATCAAAGCTTGTACCTCAATTGTTGAGACTGTAGCGCCGTATTTAGCCTCAATATTTAATTTGTGCGTGGATCAAGGGGTCTTTCCGGATCTAATGAAATTCAGTAAGGTAATACCGCTTTTTAAATCCGGGGACAGTAAAGACACCAACAATTATAGGCCCGTATCCGTGTTGCCGGTTTTCAGCAAGGTGTTTGAAAAGATAATGCTCGATCAAATGCTTAACCATTTTAACACCAATAAAATCTTACACGAACAGCAGTATGGTTTCACCAAAGGACGTTGTACGACTGACGCCGGTGTCACTTTATTAAAACATATTTTTACTGCGTGGGAAGAGGCACAAGATGCCATAGGAATCTTCTGTGACCTCTCGAAGGCATTTGATTGCGTAAATCACGAAACCCTGATTTTGAAGCTTGAGCATTACGGTTTAGGTAAACTTGCGCTCAGTTTAGTAAAATCATATCTGAATGATAGACAGCAGCATGTACAAGTAAAGGGTGTAAATTCGATGGGTTTAAAAGTAAAAATGGGTGTACCACAAGGTTCGATATTGGGTCCCTTCCTCTTTTTAGTATACATTAATGACCTACCCCATTTATTTAACAACCATCCGCAAATGGTGTTGTTTGCTGATGATACTTCTTTAATATTTAGGATTAACAGACGTGCCACAAATCTTGACGACGTAAATAGCGCCCTACTGCAGGTTCATAATTGGTTTACCGCTAATAATTTAGTACTAAATGGGAAAAAAACTAAGTGCATAAGATTTGCTTTACCAAATGTTAAAAGTAGTGATTGTGACATAGTATTGAATCAAGAGAAACTTGAATTTGTCAATAAAACGGTTTTCTTGGGAATTACGCTTGACCACAGGCTACAATGGGGTCCTCATTTAACATCTCTTGCAGGCCGGCTGAGCTCAGCAGCGTATGCTGTTAGAAAAATCCGTCAATTTACTGATGTTGATACGGCGAGGATAGTCTATTTTAGTTATTTTCATAGTATTATGTCATACGGTATTTTACTATGGGGACGTGCTGCAGACATCGAGTCTATTTTTATTCTGCAGAAAAGAGCCATCAGAGCCATATATGAATTACGTAGACGCGATTCTCTAAGAGAACTGTTTAAGGAAATTAATATCATGACAGTACCTTGTCAATACATCTATGAAAACATCATGTACGTTAGGAAAAATCTGCATTTATTCAGTAAAAGAGGTGACAGACACCACTATAATACTAGAAATAGGGACCAACTAGTTCAGCCAGGTTTCAGGCTTGCTAAAGTAGATTCATCTTTCATGGGGTACTGTTTAAAATGTTACAATAAAATACCTCCCCACATTCTACAACTGAATGAGACGAAATTTAAATCTTGTGTAAAACGCACACTATGTAGGCAAGCATATTATAAGCTGGGAGATTACATTGAGGATAAAAATGCTTGGCTAAATGCTGGTCCTGCTCCGCAACCTTAGATGCAAACTTATTGGACAATTATTGTGGTAGCTGCAGAAGATTGTAAAAATATTCTTGCATTGTATAGATTCCATCTCTTAGTATTGTATAATTGCATAACACATGTGTGAGTACCATGTACAGTAAAGCTACCATTTGCATTTAGTTATGTTTCATTGACTTGAATATGCCTTGGTGGCTGAGAGAATGTCATGCTCGCTTAAATGTCTTGCTGATGGTGGCGGGTGGGTCGGGTCATTTAGTTCCCTACAATATGGTTGAATTGAATGGCGCTGATTCATGCGTCATGTTCGTGAACGGGCGCTGTCAGTCGGGACTGGTCATCTCTTAGCTGCCGTGGATCATTTGAATTGCTTTATTTTTAATTGTTGATTTATTTATTTTTACTCTGGACGCTCTTATTGTGCACGTCTTTCTACATCGTTCTCACATATATGTATAATCTCAACATGAAAGATGTAACCAAGATTTTGTAACAACATTTTTGATTGAAAAGAGTGTCCATGGAGTTTCTTGCCCGTTCTTCTCCATAGAGATCTACGTTAGGGAATGGGCAACTACAGTACTTTCTCAAGTTATTATGCCTTGTGTCTGTGACTGTAGCTTCGCTTTATTTTTCGTTTTATCGACATTCAAAAGTGCCGTAATGGTCTAGTTGAAATAAATGATTTGAGTTTGAGTCTGGTGTCCACGACACAAGCTTTGCTTAGTATGGCACTAGATGGCATTGTGTGTTAATGTCCAGCGATATTTATTTATTTATTTAATTCCACCACCCAAAGACGTACTCATGCAAAGAACATCCATTAATACAGTTACCTCAACATTATGAGCAAAAACGTCACTGACCTTAAAGTTATGTATTGAAACATGTAAACAGGAAAATAATTAATTAAAACGTTTGTGTTATGTAATAATCGTCTGTTTTCACTTTTTGTTCGTGTTCTGCTCGTTATAATAGTCCTTGTTTTATTTGTGTGGTGCTTGTTGATGCACGAGTTTTGATTAGTCTTAAAAGGGTCTGTTTTTAGGCCCTGTATTGGTGATTTAGAGCCCAATTTGACTGTATAAATGGCCCTTCAGTGTTTTAGTAAATAGTTAAGTTAAAAACTTAAGTGCACATTCATGGCTTTGTAAGGCTGATGAAAACCAGTAAAGCCGGGTCCAGACGTGTGTGACGCGTAATGTAATTTGTCGTGTAATGTAACACGAATTCTGCGTATGGATGGCACTACTAGAGTTATTGTAATGGTCGTAGTGCCGCCCACGCACAGAATTCGCGTTAGATTACACGTAATCTTACATTATGCGTAATTCACGTCTGGACCCGGCTTTTTCATGATTAAAATTATGGGAAGTGAAATAATAGTGTAATGAATTCGTAGTGTGTCGATGGCAGCCTAAATTGTGTCGGCCCAGAACAGATTAAATGCCTTCAGTAGTGACTAGCGTCCATCAGTATACCACACAAGAGTAATGAACAATCAACAGGACACAATATAAAGTGCCCCCATCGTTTCTGGAACAGCGCCACACCTACACACCAGGGCAGAGTCATTCCTGCCGGGGCTGCGGGCCTTGCCGGAGCTGCCAGACTGTTCGAAAGAGATACCGTGGCCCCGGAACATATAGGGCGAGGAAGGAAAATGGATGGGATTTATTCATTAAAAGTCTGACACTCCCGCTCCGCCTAGTATGGGAGAAGTCATTTGATGATTTCTCATCCGAAAAAAAGGGCAGAGTCATTAATGAATCTCCACTTGTCAGGTTATACTATGATTTCAACAAACACAATGAATCAAACAAAAACCCGTCCTTTGTAAGGTAATAAATCGTCGCATTTATACGTATTTATACCAACCGTGAATTGGACCTGTTTGCTGATGAATAGAAGAAGATTATGTTAAAATGTTTGTGGTTCTGTGAGAAGACCGAGCAAAAGGATTGTTTAATTTAGTATTCATGGTTTATAATGTCCTTAATAAATAAATATTCTCAAATTAAAGAAAGAAAACCGATCAAATAACAGTCACGGCTGCAACATTACATTCAACTCTTGAAATTATATTCCCATACTACGATATTGCATTCATGAATTCAATATGCGTCTATATTGTTGATGATATTTAAAGCGGCTTGGGAATGCAGGGATAACTTATCTATAACGCTTTCCGCTTGGAAAATGTGAAGGATTTTCATGTTGGAGACATATTTCTGTAAGTGAATTTATTTTTATGACGATCTGTATATTATGATATACAGATCAATAGGCATGAAGACACTATTAAAAAATTGCAAATCTGTTTAGTCCGTCATTTACAGTATTGTAAAACGATTTGCTGTATGGACGAATTTGCTGTAAGGATGTACCTACCGAAGTGCACTATAGTAATAACTGCACATTGAATACAATCCATACTTCCTAGACCAGATCAGAAACACTTATCTGTTCATAAAGGTGCAACATTACCCAAGCGGTTACAAACCGTTCCCGACATGTGTGAGCGATGGCGCTCTCCGCTGCGATAGTACAGGGCAGGCCACACTGAGCTAAACGAAGCTAGCTCGTTTAGCTTGACTCGTTTCGCTCAGCTATGAGGGGTAAGCGAACATAATAAAGTAGGTTTTCACTGGAAACTAAGATCAATTGAACAACCCTACAAACCTAATGTCGGAGTTTTTATGCCGCCCATGGGTCTCACTCGGTTTTAGACACCGTTGAGGAATATCTCTGGCATGCTGGTTTGGTTTCCTCACGATGTTTTTCTTCTCCGAAGCAAGTGATAATTATACAACACGCCCATATATCCGAAGTGCTTGGCAGTCTGGCGGTCACATCACTACACTGCATTGTAATGATGTGACTAGATATTGCCACGCGTGGGAGTCCCTTTTTACCCCCGCGGGGAGGTCTGCGCTTCGTTACGCTGTGATCTTCGTTTCGCTGTGATCTTCGTTTCGCTGTGATCTTCGTTTCGCTGTGATCTTCGTTACGCTGTGATCTTCGTTTCGCTGTGATCTTCGTTTCGCTGCGATCTTCGTTTCGCTGTGATCTTCGTTACGCTGTGATCTTCGTTTCGCCGTGATTGTCGGCTCGCAAGTTCTCATCGTTATAGTAAGTGCCAGTTAATATCGAAATAGCGGTCGTTGCCCGTTCCCTAATATCCCTACACCGTACAAACCAAAAAAATCAACCATGTGCAACGATTCAAGACTTAAACAGACTGATTTTTGGATTTCAAAGTTATGAACTTAAATAAATGTAGCTGGGTCAATGACCGATTTTGCGATGTTAATTGGCACTTACTATAGCGTAGTTTTGCTCCGCGCCAGCTGCATGAGCGAAGCTAAACGAACTTCGCTTCGTCCCCAGTGTGGTTTGCGCTTGAGCGATGGTATTCTACGCTACGTTAGTAAAGTGGGTTCCATAATCTACACTTCTTCATGCAATTTATATGTTCTTGTCTAAAGACGGACGTTATGAAGGTACCATATGTATGTTTGCCTCTTGCAGTGTTGATAGAACTTTTTTAATAAGTATTTGGTTCGATTTGTAAACATAAAAAATATCAATCGATATTCTATCTATCTAGTACATATATGTATGTAATATTATAAATGCGAAAGTTTGCAAGTATGGATGGATGTATGAATATTTGTTACTCTTTCACGCCAAAACGACTGTATTGATTTGGATGGAATTCAGCACACAGATAGTTTATAACCTGGATTAATACATACGATACTTTTTACCCCGGTAGTTAAATCCCATGGGACGGTTATCGTACTTCACGCGGGCGAAGCCGCTAGTCATTGCTATGTCATCAACCCTTGTCCCATGGTACTTGGGGTCGCTTGTCGCAATACATTTTTTACTTCTTGGATTCTCCTTTGTCAACCGTCACGCCATTATTTACTCCTTTATCTTTCATATCAGTCTTCACACAATCCATCCATCGTTTCTTTGGTCTTCCTCTCGCCCTCCATCCATCAACATTTATATTCATCACACTTTTAATTTAATTAAAATTACGGATGACCCCTTCTTAATAAACACAAATAATCACTAAGAAAGAAAGAAAGAAAAAATGTTTAAGAACGAAGTCGTCGTGTTGTCTAAGAGTGAATGTATATAGAGATGAGCGTAGGTGAGCGTAGAGAATGAAAACAGTAAGTGCATGAGTCATCAACTGCAACGGTACAAGCAAAAAATACCCTGTTTTAGTAGGATAAGTCTGAAGCCATAATACTTTCCGTAGACTAAACATAGTATCCTCTGCAATCGTGTTTCATTTAAAACAAAAGATTCCGTCATCCTTTTTTAAATTCTTTGGTGATAACTTAACATCTGCCTCGCCTTTTCCAATCTACGGTAAACTTTACGGTACCATTACAGCTGAATACCAGTATTTTTCATGGAACCGCTGTGTGTTTGGCCTCCATAACCCACTAGGTAACACGATAACCCTTGGTTAGACTGGTTGACAGACCCTTGGTTAGACTGGTTGACAGACCCTTGGTTAGACTGGTTGACAGACCCTTGGTTAGACTGGTTGACAGACCCTTGGTTAGACTGGTTGACAGACCCTTGGTTAGACTGGTTGACAGACCCTTGGTTAGACTGGTTGACAGACCCTTGGTTAGACTGGTTGACAGACCCTTGGTTAGACTGGTTGACAGACCCTTGGTTAGACTGGTTGACAGACCCTTGGTTAGACTGGTTGACAGACCCTTGGTTAGACCGGTTGACAGACCCTTGGTTAGACTGGTTGACAGACCCTTGGTTAGACTGGTTGACAGACCCTTGGTTAGACTGGTTGACAGACCCTTGGTTAGACTGGTTGACAGACCAGTCTGTTACAAATATCAGCCTTGCTCAATGAGTTAAGGTACTTTTCGAGTAAGGTAGTGGTCTCAGTATGAAATATATGGTCACCTATCCACCTACTTACCTCAGTAAGCATTGCTTAACATTGAAGATTGACCTGCGCAGCTGTTACTATTAACCACGAACCCCTTACAAATTGATTTTCATGAAGTAGTTTACCATAATCCGATAATTACCTTTCAAAACAACGAAAGCTAACAAGGAAATATAAAACGACAATAATATTAACATAACATTAAGCACACGACGGAAATCTAGTTCGGCAAGTTGATACCTATCTCGACAGCGCTCGATATCGAAAGTAAATAGTGAATATAACGAGTGGTGGTGCCGCACGATATGTACGACCGCTCTAGAGTTATTGTTAAGCTGCACGGAATAGGGCTGGCTGGCTACAAGTGTTGGGATTACGAGAATAATCTTTGTTGATTTTGAAGTTCTTTTTTTCATTAAAAAAAGGCAATTTTATCATGGTCTCAATGCGTGTTCTCAATTGTAAATACACTTTTTCCTTGATGTGATACTGAGGAATGAGGAAAAGTTTTGAGTATAAATGTGTAAGACTAAGTAATACCAAAACACGATGTATGGACTGAATAAAATATGAAATGGTTAGAAAGGAGGTTTCCATGAAACCTTTTTTCCCTTTTATACCTTGCTCATTCATCCCTATTCTACCAAAATAACCGGTAATCTGTACAAGCATTTACGTGTGAAAATAATAAGATATTCGTGTGTAATTGAATTGTTAAAACCTACCTACTAAAAAACAAAGCAATTTCGATGAGAGCGCACAAAAAACACAAGAGTTTATTTTTATTTTTCAATCTATATTTCCCTGATGGAAATTTGGTTTGTAATAACTTTTTGTACTGCAGCCTACGCAGGCAAAAGGTCAATTACAAAAGTGGTTTAACTGCGCTGAAAATACATTTTCTGTGGGATGTAAAAAATACTTTCAAGTGAACGATTTGATTCAACGTCATTGCGTCGATGTAAAAAGATAAATGCTAAACGTTTTTAAAAACATAATTATGTCTTTTAAATTATGTGTAATGGTTTACTAATTTGTGGTGCTAAAAACATAACGTTGGTTCTATAAATTATAATTATCATGAACCTAATTTAATCCTTCAACTACGAGATTAATATAGATGGAGAAGTTTGAAACTCATAAAGATAATATTTGCATCCATTAATTTTCCCTAAAATACCCCAAACTTATCTAAAGTTATAAATCTAAAGTTATAAATAGGTTTCTAAATCTGTAGCAACCCTAAGAAATTTCGGACGTGTATATTATATATTCGGAGGCGTTTGCATATCCTTTGTGGTCCTTCAGACCGAGATTTATTTTCGTTATGGCAGGCCAGCTGAGAACTTGCTTTGCGTTTTAAATACTGCTGGCAGATTTTGGTATAGTCGAAAAAAAAAAAATGATTGTTCAATATTAGTTTTTTCTGAATGAGTGACTTGCAATTACTTATAGAGAAATTTTCATTGCAGTGACTAGGGATTTTTAGTTGCATAATTATTTATTCGTAACATTACATAACACTTCGAATTTGCTTCATCATTAGCCTAAAACAGTACACTATTTGGAAAAAGACCTACCGGAATCGCAGACCATTCAACTCATCTTCAACTGCTACTTTCATACAACTGCAACCACCAAAAGACCACCACCATTTTTGACGGTTTTTACTCGATAACACGTAAACCCAACGGTCATCAGTTATACGGCTAATATGGTCGACCATTGCAACTTCAGCTTACACTAACCATTCGCGTTATTACTCGTATTAGGACTTTTTTTCTTTGTACAAAATCTATACAAAAAATGTTACCTATCTGTAGAGTAAGTAATAACGCTTGCCAGTGCAACCCTAGACTGCTGTTAGCTAAGCCGATCGCCTTTCACGGAACTGACTGCGCACAAGGTCGCGCGTCGCGTGCGCATGCGCCGCGCGGCCAGCCACCACAACGCCGCGCGCGCCCGCGCCTTTTGCGCCGGCGCACCGCGTTGACACAACATTGTTTGAGTTCGCCGGCGTTTTGTTTGTTATCTTCTAAAATGTCAATTTTGATTTTATGTTTTGACACAAACCAAATGCCCCATTGTACTGAACGCGATCAATAATATTATCTCAACCGTGTTCAAAACCTGTCAGTATCAACATTGTTACGGTTGCATATTATTGACACAGCTCTTGAACGTGATTCAGACTTGGACTCCATAGCGCCAAGCGAAGCGCAGACAAGCGGAGTGCAGTGGAGATATTCGGGACCGACCAATCCCACTGGTTGGTGATCTCGTCTCTCCTCTGATTGGTCGAAACTTGAACGTGCCTTCTTCGCACATCGCTTAGATAAGTTCTCAAAAATTTGTATCTACTTGCTGTGGCTGCAGATCAATATAATAAAGATGCTATCGTCGCAAATAGACTTTGCTCCTAAATACAATTGACCTTTACACTGCTCTTCGCTTATGATATGGAAAATGATTGTAAAAAAAGACATGCAGTATTTGGGACTGCCGATAGCAGTGAAAGCTCGAAGCACTCGTAGTCGATCCACGGCTACGAGTGCTACGTAAAACGTACGTGACGGTCACGCGAGTTCCATGATTTTTGTTCACTCAAAAAGTGCTCAACGCGCCTTTTTTTTTTTTTTTTTTTTTAGGATGGGAAATCATCAATTGACTTCTCCCACTCTGGGCGGAGCGGGAGGGAGTGTCAGACTCTTACTGACTAAAACCCATCCATGTTCCTTCCTCGCCCTTTACGTTCCGGGGCCGCGGTATCTCTTTCGAACAGTCCCGCAACCCCGGCAGGCTTCGGCCCTTGCGGGCCCCTCTCTTCTGCTGACATCTCTTTGAGGCGCGCGTGGAACACGAACGCGCCGTCGACACGGCCTGTCGTCATTAGACGGACGGACGGCTAGCTAGCCCATAGCTAACCGTCCACAGGCCCGCATCTACGGTGGCCGGTAGCCACTACGTGGCCCCCAACGCCCGGTGCGTCTCCCGCGGCGGCCGGGAAGAGAGGCTCTCTCCCTCTCTCGTTCCGCCACCTCCTTCGCTAGCATGACTGCTTCGCAGAAGGAGGTGACGGCTTCCCATTCCGTCTCGCTCCGGACCATGGGATGAACTAGGGCCGGACGCGAGAGGTCGCCGCCGCCGATCGCCGCTACGAGGACACGGCGGTGCTCCGCCCACGCAGGGCAGACCTCCACCGTGTGCTCCACCGTGTCCTCCAGTCGATCCTCGCAGTGGTGACACCCGGGCGTTTCCTCCCGTCCGATTCGGTGCAGGTACCTCCCGAAACATCCGTGTCCGGTGAGGACCTGCGTCAGGCGGAAGGTGAGGACGCCGTGGCGCCTCTCTAGCCACTCCTCAAAGAGGGGACTTACCGCCACTATCGTGGCGTGCCCTGCGCGGGTTTGCGACAGTCGCTCTCTCCATGTCGCCATGAGATCGCGCCGGAGGTCAGTCCGCTGAGCGGCAATTTGCCGCGGCAGCGGAGTTTCCCCCCGGCGTAGTACCTCCGCGCGCCATTCGTGTAGGCGCGCGAGGACTATCGCCTCCAGATCCCATGGCGGCAATCCGGCAAGCAGGCCCGCCGCCTCGCGGGAGATCGTGCGGTACCCACGGACCATCCTTACGGCCACCACTTTTTGGGGCGCGTTCAGATAATGAGCGGCACGCCGCTTCAAGGAACGCGCCCATACTGGGGCCCCTTACAGGGCCATGGACCGCACGACCCCCGCATAGAGCCTGCGGCAGGAGGCGTTTGGCCCCCCAAGGTTGGGCAGGAGCCGCCTGAAGGCAGCCCCGGTCCGTTCCAGCCTGGGGGCCAAACGTCGGAAATGCTCCACGAAGTTCCACCGGCTGTCGAGGAGTGCTCAACGCGCCTAAAGAAGTTTTCACTTCGAAATTGTTCCCACAAATCTATGCTGTGTTGTCCTTGAAATAGAAAACAAATTATTAGAGGAACTAATCATCTACAAAAATATTTGCTCTGCATAACTCAGCCTGATAACCATAGCCTAGATAAAAAAACAAACCGATTATTTAAACTACAGCCTAAACCACAATCACCCGACCACACATTATTTGAAGTGAAAACATCCTATGTACTCGTACATCCATATACTTAAATCCACGTGGCTATATTAGATAAAATAACTAAAAATAATTTCTATTGAAACAGTTTTCAGTACTGTCAATCGCACATAACTTAAACTCAACTTAAAATATGGAACACTAGCTTTGGCCGTTATCATAACATGCAATAATAACCAAATCTCTACCAGAATTACTAATTGTAAGTACCTATGTGCTTAACTTAATTAAAACTATATGTTTAACTAAAAAAAAGTTCGAAACAGTCAAATGAGACAAAAAATATTCTTTGAATTTTTTTTAAATGGCAAAAAAAGTTATACAAAATATTTTTTTTTTACCGAATGATTACTGGTGCGGCCGCGGATGGCCGGCGCTGATAGAGAATGACCCTAGCTATCATGTACTCACGCCACACACCCAACATATTCGTACAATTGAGGAAAAAAAACTTTTTTGCAAAAAATAAAACCGACTTCACACAAAAAAAGTGAAAAATAACTTTAGCTTCTGAAGTCGGTGACCTTTGTTTGATTGATTTAATTTTTTTGTCACCGACTTCAGAAGCTAAAGTTATTTTTCACTTTTTTTGTGTGAAGTCGGTTTTATTTTTTGCAAAAAAGTTTTTATTTTTCACTTTTTAGTGGTTCACAATTCACAATATGTGCATACCCTTTCACAGCGTACCAGCGTGATTTTTTGTTATGAACTGATGTAAACAATAGACAGACATGAGATTTCAGCAATCCCAGTAAGAGACACACATTTGCTACATTTAATGAGGAGTTCCGTTGCCTTTCTCCGAAGTTCTTCATCAGATCTTTACCAAATTTAAATGGGATCACTCCGAGAAAGTACTCTTTCAAAAACTACCCAAATCGCTTCTGGTGTGCCTATAAAATTTGAAGAGTTCTCTCTTTTTCTCCAGGATCCCATTATCAGGATCCTGACTTGATGATTATGGGACCTTCTGGGAAGTATACCCTTTCAAACAATTAAAAAACAAATTCGGTTCAGTCATCTTCGAGTAATCGGGGAACATTGAATTGAGAACCTCCTCCTTTTTGAAGTCGGTTAATAACGACGTTATGGTACGTGACTCAAATATCCGGATAGCCTTTAAAAGATTTGGCCGAGTATCGTTAATTTGCTTCTAAGAATTGAAGAGTTCCGTTCCTTTGTCATGGATCCCATAATCAGAACCTAACCAAATTCTCATCAAACTACCCTTGAAGTACCCTTGCCAATAAAATAAAAAAAACAATACATGTCAAGGTTAGGCTAAGATGACTTATCCCCAATAAATGGAACTTAATACACCTAACTGTCGAAATCTGGGAATATTGTACACATCTGCGTGCCCCCTCAGAGCATACAGGCGTAATGTTACGTCATGATGTTGTATAAACAATAAACATTCAAGCGATTGCAGCAGTTACTGCAGATTTGTCGTGTATATTTGAAGAGTTCCATTGTATATCTCCGAAGATCCGGATCAGATCTTCAGCAAATTAAAATATAACCACACGGGAAGCACCAGCTTTCAAATTAAAAAAGAATCATCAAAATCGGTTCACCCAGTCGAAAGTACTGAGGTAACAAACACTGTCGAAATCTGGGTGTATTGTACACATCTGCGTACCCCCTCAGAGCATACAGGCGTGATATTACGTCATGATGTTGTATAAACAATAAACCTACAAGCGATAACAGCAATCACTGCAGATTTGCCGTACATTTTTGAAGAGTTCCATTGTATATCTCCGAAGACCAGCATCAGATCTTCAGCAAATTAAAATGGGACCACATGGGAAGCACCAGCTTTCAAATAAAAAAAGAATCATCAAAATCGGTTCACTCAGTCGAAAGTTATGAGGTAACAAACACAAAAAAAAAAAAAAAAAAAAAAAAACATACAGACGAATTGATAACCTCCTCTTTTTGGAAGTCGGTTGAAAAATTAAACGTGATTATCGCCCCGTACAAAAAATCTTTTTTTTTTTTTTTCAGACAAACTATCAACTTTATAAGACATTTTATTAGAGTAAAAGTTGTCAGGAATATCATAAGACGTCAAAAAAAAATCGCATCGATATAGGAACTTTGTTGCCTATGTCCACTAATTTTCAGTATGAGCCCACTGTGCGGCGTCGCCCCCGTGGTGATCGATAATTGTCCCACGGGTTCATACTATTGGGATAGAAAGTATCCTATGTTAACACATAATACATGTTAGTTAAACTATCTGTGTGCAAAATTTCATCCAAATCCGTTCAGAAGTTTTTGCGTGAAAGAGTAACAAATATCCATAATCAGAAACTTTCGCATTTATAACATTAGTAGAATTCTTAAGGGGCCGGCGGAGCATGCGTATTTCATACAAACGTAATACCAAAATTATTTGTAAATAAAACATATTCTTAAGGTAGTGTGTATTTATTTCGATTGGATTACAGAATATCCATGTTCCCAAATATATTTTTTGAGAGGACAATGATACAAAGACGAGATAATTATGAGGAATTTAAAATTTCCATAGAAAACTTATTTTTCTTATAACTCTTGTTAAAATCAGTGTCCAATCAAAATATATATTTGGGAACCTAGATATTCTGTAATTCAATCGAAATAAATACACACTACCTTAGAAATATGTTTAATTTACAAGTAATTTTGGTATTACGTTTGTATGAAATACGCATGCTCCGCAGGCGTCTTAAAGGTTTTAGTGCTAAGCTATTAGTGATTATTCTTCTTGTACCCTTGAATATTATGTTTTTGTAAAAGAACTTTGAGAAAATCCTTCAATAAAACATGTTCGATCTAAGTATGAACTATCTGAACAAAATTTTAAAGGGTCACTCTGTTTAATAATGTGGTAATATTGGTTTTTTCAGACATAACACTTAATATAAATCGATTGAAAGTCAATGCGTACTTAAAAGTACTACACGCAAACAGGTTCAACATTGTCTCAACATCAGGCGTTCGGGATTCCTTCTTTGAAACTGTATACAGCAACCCACACGTAACGGGATCGCATTGGTTTGCGATCACCCCGTGAACAACAGCCTCCAAGTTTACGGCGAGAATTTTTGTGAGAGAATCGGAATTTATCAGCTTGAAGCTGTATCATTTATCAGCTTGAAGCTGTATCATTTATCAGCTTGAAGCTGTATCATTTATCAGCTTGAAGCTGTATCATTTATCAGCTTGAAGCTGTATCATTTATCAGCTTGAAGCTGTATCATTTATCAGCTTGAAGCTGAATCATTTATCAGCTTGAAGCTGTATCATTTATCAGCTTGAAGCTGTATCATTTATCAGCTTGAAGCTGAATCATTTATCAGCTTGAAGCTGTATCATTTATCAGCTTGAAGCTGTATCATTTATCAGCTTGAAGCTGTATCATTTATCAGCTTGAAGCTGTATCATTTATCAGCTTGAAGCTGTATCATTTATCAGCTTGAAGCTGTATCATTTATCAGCTTGAAGCTGAATCATTTATCAGCTTGAAGCTGTATCATTTATCAGCTTGAAGCTGTATCATTGAACTTTACTCATCATCTGCCTAGCCTTTTTCCAACTATGTTGGGGTCCAGTAACCGGACGCTTCTGAATCCTACCAGTTTTACATTCAGTGACTGCCTATCTGACCTCCACAAGTTCATACTGGGTAACAACTGTTGAACTGGGCAACTACAGTACTTTCACAGTTTTTATGTCTTGTAACTAGGATTGTAGCTACATTTAATTTTCATCTTTGTTTCGACTATTCAAAAGTGCCTGTAAGTGGCCTAGTTGATATAAATGCTTTGTTTTTGATTCTGATTTTGAAAACTTTAAAACACTGTGATAGCTTATATCACGGTTCAAAAATGTCAGTCACGGGATATCTTCTTCTCACGGAAAATATCCCGTGAGTGACATTTTAAGTTTAACTTATTCAACTTTCAACTTTACTAAAACTAAGAAAAAAATACGGTGTCAAGTTTCCCCATTCACATGTTATGTAGTCATCAGTACATCGCGATTGACAACTACGCAGGTGACGGGGGGCTATTACCGTGTCCACAACCGTGACACTGCCAAGGTCGAACGTTGTCGACGCGACATTCGATATATTTCGTATAATCGACAGTTGTTTATGTAATTGGAGTCGACATTGTCGGATGTGGTTCGTGATTGCTACTTTCACGTATGGTTTGTTTTTTATGTATTTTTGATTGACGTTTTGCGATCTCATGATTTGTATTCGTTTGTCGGTGGAGTGATAGTTTAAATTTTTAACTGTTCAGGTAATAGCATGATAAGATAATGTTCGAGACTTGTGCTTTACCTCATATCTTAACAGCCGCTTGAGAGTTAAGTCGTGCTTGCCTTGATTAGTCCGTGGATGGGTTGGTAACTCGGTATGTCCACCCATTATATACCGAGTTTCTTCCGTGGCTCAGAAAGCACATCAATGGCTCGGCTTGTTAGGTAATCAGTAGCTCAAAAGTCAGACAACCGGTCTTACCAAGGGGAATCGTATTACCTAGCAACTACTGTTGTTACTATTATTTACTAAATGGGTTGTGGAGGTCAGATGGGCAGAGGCTCTATGTGTAAATACTGGTATTCAGCTGCATCTGGTGAGACTGGAAGCCAACCTGAATCTAGTTGGGATAAGGCAAGGCAGATAATAATAACTTGTAGTATTTATTTTTAAATAAATAATTTGTTTACCAATTTCAGGACCCATTGACCTAATACAGTAAATAATTTAATTAATAATTAATTTGTTGATAATTGTCTGATTGAACCGTAACGTTCAGCCTTCATCGCCTCAAATAATAACTAACGATTAACTTCTCGTGTTCCAAAGTGTTACTAGAAACTGTATTTGATGTTGATTCATATTATTATGTTTTCAGGAATAATAATAGTGATTATTATGTTTGATTTAGAGATAAAGTTAAGTAGGTAACCAAGGATGTGAAACCCCGTGGCCTAACCAAAGCGGTCGGTCGCGGGAATACGTAATCGTTGCGTTCACATGTCACTCATTTGTTCGGAAAAATCTGAAATACTCTTATCTTCTGGCGGCGCGGCGCTAGATGTGTATTACATGTTTGCATTACTTTCGCTTTGGTTAGGACACTACCTTACAGATTTAAAATTTTTGTTGTTGTTGCGTAAGGGTCTCTATTGACGTCAAAAAAACATATTAATTTAGTTGTTATTACTTATTTCTACGAAAAATAGATTGCTTACGTGGGAATATACCTCTTGTCATCTTATGGTATTTAGTCATTGTGATTATTAATTATTTCCAAGTAACTGCATATTTATAGAACATTAACTACTTGTATCGTAAAACAGTAAATTGTTGGTGACGGTACTTACATGTATTTATTACGGTGCTTAATTCTGACTTAGCAATGACATATCTACCTATAATCAACAGCCCTAAAGGCTGACGATCAGTCTTACCGAGTAATTAATCCGATCACACTGGTAGCCTATCTTAAAATAATGTAGTCGAAGGAACAGGTAGACGATAGGCAGATCATAATGACGACAGTATCAAAAAAATGAAAATCTATGTAGTCCGTCAGTTAGAGTATTGGAAAATAATAGACACGTATTTTTTGTTTTTGTAAATCAATGAATATGAACTTTGTTTGATTGATTTCGTGTTTTTTTGTCACCGACTTCTAAAGCTAAAGTTATTTTTAACTTTTTCACGGTTCTCTCGGTCTTGGTTCACATGTGCTTACCTTACCCTTCACAGCGTACCAGCATGATTGTCTGTTATAAACTGGTGTAAACAATAGACAGACATGTGATTTCAGCAATCTCAGTACATTTGCTATCATTTATTGAGGAGTTCCGTTGCCTATGTCCGAAGTTCTTCATCAGATCTTCACCAAATTGAAATGGGATCAGTTCGAGAAAGTACGCTTCCTAAAACTACCCAAATAGCTTCGGGTGTGCCTACAAAATTTGAAGAGTTCTATTTCTCCAGGATCCCATCATCAGATCCTGACTTGATGATTATGGGACAACCTGGGAAGTATATATACCCTATAATGCTATAAAAAAAAAAACAAAATCAGTCCAGCCATCTTCGAGTAACATTGAATTGAGAACCTTCTCCTTTTTGAAGTCGGTTAATAAAGACGTTACGGTAGGTGACTCAAATATCCGGATAACCTATTCAAGATTCGGCCGAGTATCGTTAATTTGCGCCTTAGAATTTAAGAGTTCCGTTCCTTTGTCATGGATCCCATGTAATCAGAAGTAATCAGAACCTAACCAAATTCTCATCAAACTACCCATATCCTTTCCAATAAAAAAAAAAAGCAATACATCACGGTAATAGGCTTATCCCCAATAAATTGAACTTAAGTTACGTCATGATGTTGTATAAACAATAAATAACCAAGCGATTGCAGCAATCACTGCAGATTTGCCGTCTATTTTTGAAGAGTTTCATTTGTATCTCTGAAGATCAGCGTCAGATCTTAAATGAAATGGGACCACACGGAAAGCACAAACTTTCAAATAAAAAAAGAACGATCAAAATCGGTTCAGCCAGTCGAAAGTTCTGAGGTAACAAACACAAAAAAAAATACAGTCGAATTGAGAACCTCCTCTTTTTTGGAAGTCGGTTGAAAATACGCGTCAAATATTGTTGATAATCCATCTGACGGACTAATTATTAGTAAAATATTATGTTTGTTTGTTCGAACGATATCGAATTAAATGATATTATTATTATTATTATAAGTAGCCTGTGAGACTAGCCCGGATTTTGAAATATCATTTTGGTGTGATAGTCCAATTCTTTAGGAAGGTTATTGATGATTTCTCATCAGAAAAAAAAGATTTACCTATTTATTCGTTATTACGGTATGACCCTTAGGAGCCAAGTGGCGGCTGAAACCGCGGGGCCAACCAACTTTCATAAAAAATGTTAGTGCTCCAAAATTGCGCAACCCCTAAGTCAATATCGCACACAATGCAGCCAAACATTGAAATAAATAAACTAAAAAATCACGCGATACAAAAAACTGCGCAAATTGTAAAGCAAACGTTTTCATTTTGTTGGAAACACAATAGTTTGCTCAAATAAAGGTGATTCTGTACAAATAGCGTTCGTTAATATCGTGACTCGCTAATCGGTGTGTTTGTCGACTGATTATCATAATTGGAGCCTCGATATTGACGGTGTATTGTGGTGGAATAAGGATATTGTGTACGATTTCGGGATAAAGGATTAGTTTTAAAGGTACACTTGAATAGGAGAAATACTTTGTATACTTTTGCTTTTACTTATCAATAAATATTTGATGTATGGTAGCTTTAGGATGATAAGTCTCCACTGGCGTATAGTGGCGTTTGACCACTTTTTAACCTATTTTTGATACAGGCTGGAAACGGTAAACGGAGCAGTAAGGGCTTTAACAGTTTTTGGTCAACTTTCAAACAATATGTATGGGAAAACATTACTTTTAAAGTAATGTTATAGTGACACACTGACTAATATAAAACACTAGATAAACCACTTTCCACTTACTCAGTACACGCATAAAATGGTTTAAAAAACCAGCTTTCATTGAAGTAAACCGCTTTATCTACTTTATTGACAGACAGTACATACATTAAAAAATAAAAACAAATCAGTCAATTTATAGATAAGCGATGCTTTGACAACCTGTCTAACACGACTATCAGCTTTTAACTGTGTTTTAATAAAAACATGATTATTATAATTTTGCTAAGTCATTAGGTACCATTACTGTTGTGTGGTTTCCGATAGTACACCATAATTTATTGTAACTATTCTTGAGTGTTGTAAAAGATCGCTCCATTTATTCTTTTTAGGGTTCTGTATCTCAAAAGGTAAAAATGAACCCTTATAAGATCACTTTCTTGTCCGTCTGTCTGTCTGTCCGTCTGTCACCAACAATTTTCTCAGGAACGGGTGGACCTAGCAAGTTGAAATTTATACCAGATAGTGAGGTCTATAGTCCCTATAACGTGTATCAAGGTCCTGACTCAACACGGTAAAAAGATATGTGGAAATTTTGATTTTCGCGAAAACTTGTGAGTACAAAAATTTGTCTTAATTTTCATTTTTTTTTTGGAATGTTTCCTTTACTTGTGCTGGAAGACCTTGCTTTTAACCAAAATTGACATTTCTAGTTTTTACATATTTTATTGTATTGCACAGCGGGCTGGTGCCCGCAACTCCACGTCAAAGCGCGTATTTTGCGTATGGACTATAATCCACCACGCGGGCCCAGTGCGCTGTGGTAGATGTCACATGTCTTCGAATTTTTGGTTCTAGAACATGCCGGTTTCCTCACGGTGTTTTCCTTCACCGTTTTTTAGAGCAGTGGTGATGAAATAAATTCCACAAAGTAATGCGCCTGCCTGGGTTCGAACCCACGACTTACTGATCGTAAGTCGGGGCCGCCACCACTGGGCCACCGCGCTGCTCTCTACATATTAACACCGTAATGGACGGATTTTTCCAAAATCTAACCTTATGTTAGCGTAAAGCAACAGCTAATAGATCAAACGACAGTATCAGTGTACAACTCGTTGTTTATAAATTAACCAAGCAACTAATCAAGCCTACCAGCTCCACCGGACGCCGGACGCGACCAACTTGCCCCATCATTATAAACCACTTAACTGTCCCAATAACAATTATCCCAATCTTGGCAACTTCTCACAACTTGTCCTCCACGGTAGATGGCGCCACAATCAATAGAACCTGTTGCGAAGGGTGTGGGAATGATCCACTGACCTCAAACAACACCTCCCTAAACCAAAAACAACTTTACACAACTAAATATAAAGAACAAATTCCATTGGGATTTTTCTTAAGAATATGTCAAACAATTGGCAGGTAAATTTGTACTATAAGTGCGAGAAAATAGAGTCGGTTTTCTATTGGAGGATTGTTATCTTAATGTGAATAAATAGGAGACGTCTGGAAAGAAAATTGTTCTGATATGGCGGCTAGGACATTTGGAGTCCCGTGGGTCCGGGACCTCCATCTTGTTTGTTAGCGCACTTGTGTCTCAATTAGGAGTTAATAAAATTGAGAGTAGCTCTACGTTTCCTACTTTATTTTTGTAATCTGAAACTAACACGGTTGGTGGAAAATTCCATGTTGAATTCTTTAGGAAGTGTGCAAGAGTTGCAAATAAGTGTGATGACTTCAAAAGTTTTTGAAAGAATTTGTTATCGACGAGACCAGAGGGTGGGCCCATTTTTTGGCCAAACAATCAGCATTGCCATGCAACGTGGCAATGCTGCCAGCCTTCTGGCCACTTTTCCTGTTCACAGCGATGTGAACGAATTTTTTCACGCCCTATTCTTTTTTGATACTGGTACATATTTTTATTACTTTTATAGAGATATTATAGAGATATATACTTAATGTGTAAAAAATGTAAATAATATTGTAATCTTATAACTACAAAGTTTTACGTCATTGTTTAACAATTGTGTCTGCTTCGCTAACAGATGAAAGGTTTAAGAAGATTAAAAAAAAGTTTTAAA
Organism: Xestia ashworthii; assembly: GCA_950022955.1. NCBI lineage: Eukaryota > Metazoa > Arthropoda > Insecta > Lepidoptera > Noctuidae > Xestia > Xestia ashworthii. The sequence goes on from OX465557.1 coordinate 2,494,216, forward strand.
TTAGGATGATTTTGTGGCACCAACATTCACAAGAATATGCTTCGAAAATACAATAACTGTTGTAGTGTTAATAATACGGCAGAGCAAGTTCTGTTCAACTGAATCTTTGAAATAATGATGAGCCAAAAACCAATCAATAACGATTTTCGCTGCTCCGTCAAGATGTTCTACGGAACCTTCACTTAAGTTTGCGTCTCAGAGGACTTAAGCAGGTTTTGTTATTTTCTTTTTATTCTGTCCTCGCATACAAGTAGCCGCGACCGCAGCTTTGTTACCAGCCAGTGTTCATTTAAAAATAGTTTTTTTTTTAAGTAGTAGCGCTTAGCGAGTTCTAGTCTTTTGAGCTTTCTTGCTATATTTTAACAAATCTCTGGGGACTGTGACAAATTATCATACAATCAGAATGACGGTATGCCCACTGCTGGAAATAGGCTTCCTCCGTTGACGGGTCGATACGCTTCTTGTATCCAGTGGATCGCACTTGACAAGGTGATCCAGATTATTCCAGATTGATATGCTATCCAACTCTGAGCCTTGTTACCATCGAGCACCCCGATCTACGAGCAATATGGCCTGCCCACGGCCACTTTGGTAATCCTTGGACTGTGTCGGTTACTTTGGTTTTTGGTTGGCTGCGTATCACATCATTTCTCATTCCACGCAGATAAACTCCAAGCATACCCCACTCTGTTGGTTTTGATGTAAGTTACAGCTAGCTAATGAGGCTCATTGTAAGCGACTGTCACAAAATTTACGCGAATTCGAATGAATGCGTGACATGTGTTTAGTTCTCTAGTTCTAGTAGTCTAGTTTGTTTGGCAACTAGATAGATGCATGAGGGTCCTTCAAGGAACCATGCAAAGACGTGAATGAGACTCATGGACCAGGGATATATGCACAGAAAGGAATAGTGGTCTATTGAAACCTATACTCAGCAGTTAGTGAAGTAAGAATATCAGTGATGATCATGATTGTCTAGTCAGTGATTGGTATCTAGATTGTATTTAGGAAAGTTAAAATGTTAGGTCAATCAGTGGTCGTTTTCACTGAAGAGAAACTCGTTTACGACAAAAATAATAGAAAAAACTGAAGTCATTAACATTGAATTAATTAAGGGCAAGGTTTAAAACTTTTGATGAACTATTTTAAGGTCTAGGAAGGCAGCAAGGGGCAGGGGAGGGGAGTGTAGTCTTCCAAGAAACAGAGGCGGGACTTCTTAGAAATTGAGAAGCCAGCCGATTTTTCTATTTTCCCAGCTTCTGATTGATCAATAAGATAGTATCGACGGTTCTTAAACCTAAAACTGATTCTTAGAAGTACTGCGTCTCAAAATGACAAGATTAATGTGAAATGAAAGGAAATTTTCAAAAATAAAACGTATTTTTATGTGGAATGTGACGCAAATCATAAACCGCCGAATATAACGCGGTTTCAGCGTGTCGTTAATTACTTGAAGTTAGTACAGTCCCAATTAAGACCCATCCAATTGTAATAACTGTTGGTACCTCGAAATTAATGGTCTTTAGAGAAGATATAATCTAAGTCTACATAATGCCCGATCATTATTATTTCATTAGCTTTCGGCTTTCACATTCTGTATCTATGTATAACCTATATTAAATTTTATTTCAGAGAAAGTGCTAGCTTTTAAACCTTGCGATCGCTTAGATAAAGCTTTTTTAAAAAGGTTATTTTTTTAAGAAACATTTAAAAAATTAAATTAATGAGATACTGTAATAAAATCTACAATCTAAAAATAATAAATCTACTACAGAATTACATCTAACTATCTATCCACAATCTAAATAAATAGATGGATGATTGTTGCTCTGTCACGCAAATACTACCAAAGGGATTCGGATGGAATTTGGCACACAGATAGTTTATAACCTGGATTAACACATAGGATACTTTTTATCCCAATAGTACGATCCCGTGGAACAATCATCGTGGGATAAGATAGTTATCTCAAACTAGGCCCACAGGTTTGTGTTAACATTGCTCTTATAAGATGGCTCCAGACAAAATCCGAGACCCAAGTCTTGTTTCAATTCTTGCTTCACCATTTGTATGGCTACATTATCTCCGATATTAATGTTTCATCGGATAACTAAGTAGTTGTGAAGCGTGAGCAGTCATGTTTAAGTGATTTCATTAATATGTTACAAATGAACACAGCTTAGTGTTTATTATGTGTCTGACTGTCACACCGAAGTGTAATTTGACGTGAAGGATTTTGTTTTTACTGGTTTTTTTTTCAAGTGAAAACTTCTTTAGGCGCGTTGAACACTTTTTGGGTAAACAAAAATCACCCTGATACAATTAAGATAAAGTTTATTTTGGATTACTTGCCCCGCATGTTTGTTTTCTTAAATCTCAGATACGTTGGAAAAATAAAGTTAGATCTACTTAGTACGTATTATTTTGTAAAATATATTCTAGCAGTTTATTGACTCATTAAAATAATGCACTTATTTCACGGTATGGTAAAGTCACATATTAAGTGTAACTAATATCATAATAATACTTATTTATGAGAAGAATAAACAGTAACCTATTTTCATTCACTGTTTCTGATTGCATTGATTGGCAATTTGTATTAATCTGCAGCCTAATTATTCAGTAAATGCAATAATGATGCAATAATAATGGCCATCTACGTACTTATACTACGCTTATTAATGTAATCATTGTTTGTTTAGTTAATAATTGATTTTTCGTATAGCTGAAAAAAAAGTCATTGAAATTAGGTACGCTAAATTGTGCCGTCTTTTTGTTTAAAGTTTTAGGAAACTTAAGCATTGTTTGTTTTTGAATTAAAAGACCTGAATGGTGACTGATTGATTAGGAAATAGTTTACGAGTTTAAGATTGGGCTTAATTTTATGTGACAGTAGCCCATAATTTAAGGCTGTGAAGTGACAAGTGAGCTGCTGTAAGTTTATGTACCACCATTAATAATAACGTCATCGTCTTGCCTCTTCTCTATGTGGTGGTAGGCTTCCAGACTAACCAGATGTTGCTGAAATTTATTTTTATTATTTATTAAAACTTTATGCACAATTAAAACTGTACAAAGGCGGACTTAATGCCTTAGGCATTTTCTACCAGTCTACCTTAGGGTGATGCAGAGATAATACACAGTAGGTGCATTAACAGAAAAAAGACACGAAGTATTCAGCATTGAGCAACCCGGACGACTACTTAGCTGTCCTCGAAAATCCAGTTGTCAGAATTTCGGGCTTTCGGGCATGAAAGATCATGAATACTGATACAACATCAGCATTCATGATCATAAAATAATATTTAACGTTATTTTACAAATAAGAAAATAATAAACTGATTACAATGTAAGCAATATGTCAAGTCTCAAACGACCGTTTAGCAAAAAAAAATAGAAACGTAAACTGTAAATGATGCTACGACTATAATAAAGAATTCAATTTCAAAGAACTGCCATATAAATACATAGAATTGTCATCATTTGTTACGTTCTAATCGCATACTGTTAACATTTATTACACTGGTATTTTGTCTTTTACCTTTTTAAGATTCCTACAGTAATTATGTCATCGACTGAGCTGTGAGTTTATTTTTACACTCCGTCATTTAATTTTATTTCTTATTTCTATGCGGATTGAGGTAAAATTTATGTCCCGTCTCTTCACACTCCCGTAGGTACCTTTTCTTCTCTTTCTTAGGACATACGAATTTTAATGAAAGAAGAAACAAAAGGAAAAGAATCTGATGTTGCAGCTGTCTCCCAAAGAACGGTTAGTTTAGCTGCATTTTTTTAACGAGGCTCCTCATATTTTTACAATAATATTTACAAACAGCGGCCCTCCATCAACATTATTTGTGGAAGTGGAGTACTCCACTTCCATTTTCAATCCAAAAAACAACAAAACAAGCATTTCGGTGTAAACACGCCTCTAATATTACAACTACAAATTGTAGCCGTGTGTCTACAAAGGTGTTTTACAATTTCATACTTTCTAATTTCATTAATATTCAATATTCATGCAGTAAATCATAAATATCGTGTCGTGTCCGTATCGATGACGTATCGCTAGCAAGGTCATCTAATTAACTTTTAATTGTCTTTTTTTCACACATTCGTGATTGATTTTAAGTAAAGATAGTAGACGTAGACGGATGAGTTGTAAAAAAAACTGGTTTTATTCACGTAGTGTTTTTATTTGGTCTTTAACGTTTTATATAGGGTGACTGGTAATTAGTGTACGAAACTTAAACACGTGATTGTGCTCATAATAACAAACAACTTTTACTATGGGAACAAAGTGGAAATCGCGAAAAAAAAATCAGCTGTTCAGTACATTTATGTTCGCCTAATGTACTGAACAGCAGATTTTTTTTTATATTTACAGTACATTTATATTTACAGTAAATATAGGGTTAATCGCAAATTAAATAAACATCGAAATATCTGATTTTGAGATATGAAGAGTTTTTATTTGTTTTAACATATGTATTTCGAATAGTTTGCTACGGTGTGAGAGCAGGTATAGATGAAATCGTGTACCAAATCTTAAATGATTGTGACATTACAAGTTTTAACAAATTTCGACGTAGAAAACTGAAAGTTTCGAATGAAGTAATTAACTTACCAAACTTTCCTGAACACATTTCACTCGTTTCTTATTTATTTACGCTTGTAGTTTTCCATATAGGGAAACTTACTTTACAAATTAAAATTTTCCATTACTTACGACGAAATTTCGTAATACTACCACGGATGTTGAAATAGGTACCTTTATTAGTAACAAAATCATTCATATTAAAAAGTACCTACTTGTTTCTTGCTAATTTATCAGTAGCAGTCGCGAAGTCTAGATTTGTGCCCGGTTGATGGCAATAGGCTCGCTCCTATGGGACTCACAACATAACTGGCGAAATGTACTATTAGGTTCACCTCTGCATAACCCCTCGGGGATTACAGCCGTAATGTTATGAAAGAAAGAAAGAAAAAGCATTTGTTTTCCCGCACAGGACAAAACACATAAATAAAATAAATAAATAAATATCGCTGGACATTACTTACACAGCGCCATCTAGTGCCACACTAAGCAAGGCTTGTGTCGTGGTCACCAGTTGATATACTACATATATACTTTTTGTTTGTAAATACATACTTATTATACATAAAAATTAACAGTATTTAAAACTAATAAAAATTATACATGGATTAAAAATAAAAGAAACAAAACTGGTCCTGTACGAGGCCAAAAGGCCCGTATCTCAGCATAGTGCTGTTACATTAAAAAACGCCACAGCGCTATGCGATGTGTTATTTCTTGCTATTTAAACTGATCAGCTATGCATACATTTTGTGGAGATACTCTACTCCACGATTTTCTGTTTGTATTTGTGACATTTAATTTAATGTAACAACAGTTCGAATGGATATAATTCTAATTGATGACCCACTTTGTACCATCCCAATGACAAATCCTCTTAATCTTAATTAATGTCATCGAAAAATATTACAGGTGTACTTAAATACAAACACTTTATGCGTCCACCAAAGTAAGTGTCAAACAATTATGTTTCTTGAAGCGTTGTAAATAGAGTGTCATGTGGATTTATTGATATTTGTTTGTAACCTGTTGCGTGAAATGTGAAGGACCAAGGCGACCGCTCTCCGTTTCAAAGTTCTTTACAAAAGGGCGTTGGTTTATTAGTATTTTACGGTCCTATATATGTACAGTCACGAACATTAATATTGGTACGAGATGGGTAAATTAAAACACTACCAATTGAACACCAAATATCTTTATTCATCACAAAACAATTAAAACAATCACAAATTCGAGAACAGCGTTGACACAGTGGTGGTGGCCCAGTAAGTCGAGGGTTCGAACCCAGACAGGCGCATTACTTTGTGTAATTTATTTCATCACCACTGCTCCCAAAATGGTGAAGGAAAACATCGTGAGGAAACCGGTATGTCCTAGAACAAAAAATTCGAAGACATGTGACATGTACCAAACCGCACTGGGCCCGCGTAGTGGATTATTGCCCGTACGCAAAATACGCGCTTTGACGTGGAGTTGCGGACACCAGCCCGTTGTACAAAACAATCACAAATTCGTACACTTATTTATCGCACTTCTTCGTTGTGTCGCCTAAATAAGGCTGCTCCTGCAAACACGACGGCTATTCATATCGACTGGTCCTGCGAGAAAATTCCACAACTTTCTGGAACCTTCTTCACAGTTCCATTGTGGAACATTCTGGGATTATTCTCGAATTTTCTAGAAACTAGAAAGAACAGCATTCGATTTGCTATTTCTTTCTCGCTACCACCACGACAAAAGTCGGTTAATTTAGTTTTTCTTCGGATAATTCCGTCGGTATTTTAAATCGGTCCGGTGAATTGTTAATCTTTGACAGTCATTGGGTCTAACCAGTCTTACCAAGGGTACTGTATTACCCAGCACTAGCTGGCTTGTGGAGGTCAGATATTCAGTCGTTCCATGTGCTATACTGGCTTTCAGCTGCATCCGGTTAGACTGGAAGCCGACCCCAACATAGTTGGGAAAAGGCTAGGCGTATGATGAGTGGTATACATATTTTTGGCCGTGACTGTACTCGTCAGAAGTACTAAGCTACACTTCAGGTAAAGGTTTTGATTGTGACGGACGATATCGTACTTAAAGGTTGTGTAATTAAAGTTTATACTTGGTAAACTACAATTTGCATTGGAGATCTGTAACTGGAGTATTAAGTTTCAAACTTTGATAGTGCAAATTTTAATTGAGTTACACTGAGAGAGAAGACTGATGTGAGACGGCTATTACAATAATTTTGATATAACGTAACATTTATTTATGTGTTTTTACGTTACATAAATAAATTATTTTAATCTATAAACTATAAATATAAGGTATAAGTTTAAACATAATACTAGCAGATAATTAGAAATAAGTTTATTTTTCTATTCATTTATAACGTAACATCACGCCTATAATGCTTGAAGGATGAGGTAGAGGTAGGCATACTCTCCAGTATTTTTAACCCGACAGACAATATACAGACAATATACACATTTCAAACAGGTAATATAAAAAAAACATTACAACAAACAAAAATAAACAATGAGCTCGGTTTTACCATTCCAAATAACCTATGACTAATCAACCGTTTAATTTAAACATCGATTAACATCTGTTAATCTTCTATCAGTACCTCTAAATATGGCGTTACGGGCATTTCAATATTCAAATACTTTTAACCTTAGCTGTTGATGTGTGGGTGATTGGTCGAAATAAGCGTACGAATTGTATAATTTGTAACGTATTGATCACTGGTAAAGCAAGTGACATTTGACGTGGGATCTAAACAGATGCTTAATATGCTAATCTAGGATTTGTCATTTAGATCGTATTTATTAAGTGTTATTTTGATTATCACATGGGAGTGGCGTGTTGGGTATCCTTGATTTGTTTCTAAAGTTCGACAACTGAGTGAAGCTGAGTAACGCTGTCCTTAACCTTTTGACCGCCACAGCATAAACGCTCGCGTGTACCATCCACGCCACGCCACAATTTCATCTACTATTTTGTCACATATTTGTGTCGTTTAGCGTACAGGGCACGCGCTTGCTTGTCACGTATTTGTGACAATGGCGTCCAAAAGGTTAAAGAAGTCGTAATGACTTTGAATATCTAACAACTTAGTAACTTACTATCAAGCCCAGTTAGGCTTATTTGCAATAATACCTTAGGTACTATTAACGGGTTTTATATTTGTCAACTAACCAGAAACCACAGTTTAACCTGTTATATTGTGCAACTCGTCCATATTTGGACAGCAACAAGTCATTACTACGCAAAATTTTTAGAAATTCTATATTTCTATTGGGATTGGTCGAAAAAAATATAGAACAAAATTATTTACCACGCCTTAACTTTCAACAATATTTTTTCCCGTCTAGCCAATTTCCATAGCTTCTTTTACTAAACAAATTATGAAGTCAGCGATGAATAATAACAGACTAGGATGTCTCCGAGGTCTTGTATTCTGCGCATGCCCGACTTGGTCTCTATAAAGTTAACTAATTAGCATAAACCACCGAATCTTTGCATTGACTTTTAAGTGGATTCAAGTATTCATTGAACAGTTTCGAGTTATTGAAGCAGAAATTGTAAGAGAGGGTAAGATGGTCGAAGGAGGCTGAACATAGAAGAAGGTTTTTGTTTCTTTGTGCAAGTTTGTTCTAAGAAAACGTAATAAAGTTTAGGACCAGGAATTCAACCAGTTATATGCGTCAATTAAACAGTGTGTAAACAAACTCTTCACGAAGCCGTCAACCATGCATTCTTGACGCAATTTTTTTTCTGGAAAATTACTTTTTTTTTGGGGTGAAAATCAGACTTTTCGGTAGCACTCAATGTTACGCACTTTAAACATTGTGCTGATGGATGGATTGTAGTATGAGGGTCGTTAAGGTGTTTAAAGTAAAAATCGAACATTAAAAACATTTATTTCTAAAAAGTTGTAACTTTGACCCCCAATATCTCTGTAACTAGAAGGTATGGTATATAACAAAAAAATGATCGGAATCATTCTGATCATTATTTGTTGGAGAACAAGGTACCTTTCGGCTTCTTTAAAAGTCTTTCTACACCCTTTATAAAAATATTTATTATGCTAATGGCCTATTTCACAATGTTCGAATAGCCAGTACTTACTGAACAAATTCAAAAGTGGAACACTGGGGGGCAACTGGGGGCAACACTGGCGACAGGTCGTGAAAAAACGGCCTCGTAGTTAATTTATTTTAAAATAATTGATTTATTGTGTTTAGTTTGTTTTAAATCTATTCTTTATAGTAGAATCAATGTATAAAGTGACACACGTAGTGTTCGTGACGTGTTTATATTGTGTTATCTCGCCACAATCGATAATTCGATAAATCAAGTACCGGCTGTCAACTATTGGACTGTGAATTTGAATTCTTCGAACCGGGGGAGTATTCCGTTTTAATTTACCTATTATTGGTGTATTATTTACATACTAAACATCACTTAAACACTGCTCAGAGCTCTGAGCAACTTCCCGTACACACACCGGCTACGTTTATGTCTCATTTTGCTTGACAATTGTGGAAGCAAAATCGAGGACGAAAACACTTGCCCAGACAAGAACATTCACTTCAAACCCTACTTCACACATAATATGTCCTTATTAAGTCCTTGTGTTCGTTACAATTAAATTATTACTTAACTACATTTAATAATATTTAGAAAATCATAAGATTTTATTCTAATCTATCTACCCACGTTAGGAAAAAGTAAAATCATAAGATATTAAACTTCTTATTAATGCAATTAAATTGTTAATTCAGTCGGCTAATATCAATCTTGTTAATCTAATACAGCAGCCTACCTCATTTCTTTTAGCAAAGCAAACTTTTTTTATTTTTTATTTTCCTGTTTTTCCCCCTTTCATCTCTAAATTTTCTTAATTGGTCTATCCTATTAGTTCTCACCGTTTCCTTATTTCCAATTTTCAGAAACCAATCCGGAAACCATGCCTGTGATGACCCGTAAGGCTACTGCTCAGGATATGGAGCTTAAATTGAGAACGGCCCTCCAAGAACTAAAGGACTCAAAACTCCAATGCCAACAGCTATTGCAGGAGAGAGAAGACAGTGAGGAGGAGGTCATTAATATTAACAGCAAAAACTCCAGCTTAAAAAGGGAGCTAGTAGACCTTCATCAGGATTACTTGAATGTTGTCAATGAGCGGGATCAACTAAGGGTGGTCACGGATGGGTTCCACAGCTGCAGCAACTTATATGAGGAGGCTTTGTGTAAAATTAGGGACCTAGAGGAGGAATTAGTCCATGCTAATGTTAAACTTTTAAATTTAAAAAAGGAACAGGATCGTACTCAGGTTATGGAAACTGATCATTTGTACAACGAACTAGTAAATACAAATTGTAACCCTCATTCCCTCATAACAATAGACCTTACAGAGGACTCCTTACTGAAACATAATTCATACCATAAAGTAAGTAAAAATAAAATTAAGAAATATGCAAGATTGAATAAAATAATTAAAAAATGTCATAAACACAAGAAACAACAAAAGCACTATTCCAAAAATATTCAATTAAGGAAAGAACGTGTTTCTCTTGTTAATAGATTAAATAATTATCAAATTAAGTTAGAAGACAGTACAAGTATTTATGAAATAGACACTCAGCGCTTACAATCAGAAATTGAGGCACTGAATGAGTCACTAAAATCTTTGTATAATAAATATGAAAGCTCTAAAAAACAAATTAAGGAGCATATTCTTGTCACAAATGAGTTGGTTGACAAAGTGGACTTGCTGACTCTCAGCAACACTCATTGTACTTGTCGGAATGAACCCAGTCTTGATGCCCTCCAGCCTGAGGCAACGGAGGACCCGTCCCAAGCTGTGAGTGCTCAGAACTTCATCATTCATCAAAACCATGATTCACAAGTAGTACAGCCTGAGATTAGTCATTTTGTTTCACCTGATTGTAATGATTGTCATCATTCAGTTATGTTTTCTGATAGTATGGGTAGAGGGCTAGGTAAATTGATCAGTAATAACCTGAGTTACTATACCCAAAATTATTGCATGCCAGGGTCAAGCTACAAACAAGTAATGGCATCAGTAATAAAAAATGATTGTTATCTTAACACTACCATTACTCTATGTGTTGGTAATAGTTCTAATGTAAAAAAGGAAGATATCACCGACTGTGTTTCTGAGTTGCTAAAGTTAAGATGTAATAAAATCATATTGTGTGCTTTTCCATATTTTGAAAATTTAAGTAGTAGGAAAAACGATTATATACATATGTTGAATAAACATGTACATTTTTTAGTAGGTCACTATAGTGACAGGCTTATGTATCTGGATATCAACACTATAGTTGGTAATCTTAAGTCGACACGGGGTAAGGTGTATCTACCTATTGTATGTAGACACAAAATAGCTCGGCTATTAGCTTATAGTATTCACACAGACATAAATAGTATGTCTAAGTTTAGTTATATTATTAACACTGCGACGATTAGTAATTCTACTAATGTACAGGTGACAGGCACAAATGAATATAGCACTAGTGCTATAAATATTTACAAACATTGTACTGAGGAGGATCCATCTGTCACCGTGGAAAATTCTCAATTAGGGTTTACTAGTGATAGGGTCATATCGTCTGAGGATGGCACAGGAGTCTCCGGCCTCACTTCAAATAAAAATTTAAACTAGAAAGTGAGACAACAGAAGGTACCATTAACAATATTTTTGTTAATCCTACCAACAGCAAGGTATCTTCTTGCACTCAATTAGTTAGTAAAAAAGGGCCTCAGCAGAACACCTTAAAATTATTCCACCAAAATATCCAAGGCATTTCTTCAAAATTATTAGAAATTGAATTGTTTTTAGAAAGTAGTAAGTTTGACATTATTTGTTTTACTGAACATTGGCTAAAGGATTACCAAATGCTTATTAATTATGAGAACTATATGGTGGGTAGCTGCTTTAATCGTAAAACTATGCTTCGTGGAGGTTCCCTAATATTAATTAAAAATAGTTTTAAATATAAGCAACGTAATGACATAGTAGGTCTCTCGGTTGAACATTGCGTCGAACTGTCCTGTGTTGAGCTAGATAAGCATGTAATTGTGTGTGTGTACAGACCCCCAAACTATCAAAACTTTTCCATATTTGAATCAATAATGGAAGATGTCCTGGCAAAACTTGCAGCCAGTAATAAATCTACAATAATTTGTGGTGATTTCAATATCAATATTTTAGAAGAACATTCAAATAGTGGTCGGTTATTAAATCTTTTTAAGTCATTTGACCTGACTAACGTTTTTGTTGAACCTACTAGAATCACAACATCTTCTGCTACTTGTATAGATAACGTTTTCTGCGATTGTGATTACTTAGATAAAGCCATAGTAAATTGTTTGCCGTCTGACCATAGCGGACAAACTGTAACTTATAGGTGTAATACACCATTGCAAAAAGTACAGATTAAATTTAGACCTATAACTTCTAGCAAATTAAATAGGTTTAATATTTCCCTACAGAACAAGTTAAGTGTTATGAGCCATGACGATATTAATATAAATCAATTTTATAATCGTTTCTTTTCAATAGTTCACACGGAATTCAACAAAACTTTTGAAAAGAAGACAAAAAGTATTTGCCCTAAATTCATATTTAGCGATTGGGCAACTAGAGGCATCAGAAAAAGTAGGGAAAGACTATTTGAGCTTTATGGCCTTAAGCCTTTTATTAACACTGAAACTTTTAACAAGTATGTTGCTAAGTATTCAAAAATTTTTAGAAATACATGCAAGGTTGCTAAAGCCCTGCACATTAGCAACAAGATCAAAACAGCAGAAAATAAAATAAAGACAGTTTGGAAAGTCATAAATAACGAGACTAACAGGAAGAAAATACGTAACACTAGCTACACATTAGATACAGCAAGTGGTCCTAAAAGCTCTAATCAGGAAGTAGCTCAAGAATTTGTAAATTTCTTTACAGAAATACCATTAAAAACTACGGAGGCTCTAAATTCCTCTCCTGAAGTCTCAATGGGTTTATTAAAGGCGAATGTGTCTGGCTGCCTGGCTGAATTTAAATTTAAACACATTAACCCTATGGTAGTTATTAAAGCTTTCCGGCAAATAAAAATCAAACTGACCGAAGATCTATGGGGAATGTCTATCAAAGTTTGTACATCCATACTTGAGACAATAGCCCCATACTTAGCTTTAATTTTTAATCTATGTGTAGACCAAGGAGTTTTCCCTGATTTAATGAAATACAGTAAAGTCATACCTCTTTTCAAATCCGGGGACAGTAAAGATACTAACAATTATAGACCTGTATCCGTGTTGCCAGTTTTTAGCAAGGTTTTTGAAAAAGTAATGCTTGATCAAATGCTCTATCATTTTAACACCAACAGAATCTTACATGATCAACAGTATGGTTTCACCAAGGGACGTTGTACAACTGACGCCGGTGTAACCTTATTAAAGCACATATTTACTGCGTGGGAAGAGTCCCAAGATGCCATAGGAATTTTTTGTGATCTCTCCAAAGCGTTTGATTGCGTAAATCACGACACATTGCTTTTGAAACTTGAGCATTACGGACTGGGTAAACTTGCACTTAGTTTGGTAAGATCATATTTGAATGATAGACAACAACATGTTCAGATAAATGGTGTTAATTCACAGGGTTTAAAAATAAAAATGGGGGTTCCACAAGGCTCAATATTGGGACCTTTCCTCTTTCTAGTATATATAAATGATCTACCCTATTTATTGAAAAACCAACCTCAAAATATGGTGTTGTTTGCTGATGACACTTCCTTAATTTTTAAGATAAACAGACGGGCACAAAATTTAGATGACGTGAATAATGCCCTACTTCAGGTCCAAAATTGGTTCACAGCAAACAATTTGGTATTAAATGAAAAAAAAACCAAATGCATAAGATTTGCTTTACCGAATGTTAAGGGTAGTGATTGTGATATATTATTGAATAATGAGAAACTTGAATTCGTAGATAAAACGGTTTTCCTGGGGCTTACGCTTGATTCAAGGCTACAATGGGGTTCTCATTTAACATCGCTTGCGGGGCGCTTAAGTTCAGCAGCATATGCCATTAGAAAAATCCGTCAATTCACTGATGTAGATACCGCTAGACTGGTCTATTTTAGTTACTTTCATAGTATAATGTCTTACGGTATTTTGCTATGGGGACGGGCTGCAGATATTGAGTCTATATTTATTCTGCAGAAAAGAGCCATCAGAGCTATATATAATCTTCGTAGGCGCGATTCTCTAAGGGAACTGTTTAAGGATATTGGCATTATGACGGTACATTGTCAATACATTTACGAAAACATAATGTACGTTAGAAAAAAATTGCATCTTTTTGGTAAAAGAGGTGACAGACATAATTACAGTACTAGAAATAGGGACGAATTAGTTCAGCCAGGCTTTAGACTCGCTAAAGTAGACTCATCTTTCATGGGGTACTGTTTGAGATGCTATAATAAAATTCCACAAAGTATTCTTGAACTGAATGAGACGAAATTTAAAACATGCATTAAACGCACACTATGTAAAAAAGCATATTACAAGTTGAGCGATTATATCGCTGATAAAAATGCTTGGCTTAATGCTGGTCCTGCTCCACATGGACAGGGGCGCAAAAATTGATAGCATTATATGGTATAGTTGGAGCTGCTGAAGATTGTACTTAACTAACTTTGCATTGTATAGATTCAATGTTAGTATTATATAATCGCATAGCCCATATTGTGTGAGTACTATGTACTAGTAAGGTATCATTCACTGGAAACCTACGGCAGTTCTTGACTTGAATGTGCCCTGGCGGTTGAGAGTATGTCATGCTCACTCAAATGTCTCGCTGATGGTGGCGCGTGTGTCGGACCATTTAGTTCCCTTCAAAATGGTTGAGCTGAATGGTGCTGATCCATGCGTCATGTGCGTGAACGGGCGCTGTCAGTTGTGACTGGTCATCTCTTAGTCGCCATGGTTTATTTGAATTATTTTGTTTTTGAGTTGTATTTTATTTTTGTTTTGCTATGGACACTTTTAACGTGCACATCTTGCTACATTGTTCTCACATAATATACCATCTCAACATGAATGATGTAACCAAGATTTTGTAACAATATTTTGATTTAAAAGAGTGTCCATGGAGTTTCTTGCCCGTTCTTCTCCATAGAGATCTACGCTAGGGAATGGGCAACTACAGTACTTTCACAGTTTTTATGTCTTGTGACTGGGACTGTAGCTACATTTAATTTTCATCTTTGTTTCGACAATTCAAAAGTGCCTGTTATTGGCCTACTTGAAATAAATGCTTTGATTTGATTTGATTTGAACAGAATTTGTATGAAATGATCTGCCAAGTAAGTTAACGGGAATTTAACCGTAGGTGGTGAAACAGACTTACTGTAGCTCGAAACATGATGTAATCCACTCTTTTCGAGAAATCAGACGATCAAAGTGTAAAAAAAAAACACATGTTTCTTGAAATACTTAGGGCAAAATTGACCAAAGCTTTACTTCTTATATGTCCTCATCACGACATATCTACAAATGGACGACTGCCTATGGGTCTCATTTCCCCAATAATGAAACATTTTATATTACTAGTTTTCTCTTTTATCCACCACGTGGAGGAAAGCCAAACAATAATACTTCCTTTTGTTTTCATAAATAAAGTCCAAATTTTATTTACTCAACTACCAAGTATTTTCTATGTAGCTAATACCATTGTTATTATTATAGTTTGAGTAATCAAAAGACGATTTCGGCAGATAGGTTGCAAAAAGGTTGTTGTGTGTTAACAAGGTTTTTTTTTGTTGTTTCAGGTAATTTTTGGTGTTCAGGAAGTTCTAGATGATATCAACCTTGGGTGTTAAAAACTTGTGGGTAAGTAATGGTCTTGCAAAAATCGGGTGATATTTGTACCAAATTTCAGCTTTCTAGCGCTAACGGTCACAGAGATTAAGCGAGGACGGACAGACGGACGGAAAGACAGACATGGCGAAACTATAAGGGTTCCTAGTTGACTACGGAACCCTAAAAAAGACGGCATGTAAAGTCAAGTCAGAGGTCCATGGGCGGTACACCTGACATCAGGTAAGGGGCTGCGGGGACTGTTCGAAAGAGATACCGTGGCCCCGGAACATAACGTTCTAAGAAGGAACATGGATGAGTTTTAGTCAGAAAAGTCCGACACTCCCTCCCGCTCCGCCCAGAGCGAGAGAAGTCATTTGTAAAGGCATTCAAATCAAATAAAATCAAAAAATCAATTCATAATTTATTTGTTAACATAGGTAAAAAAAAGTACAGATCTTATGTTTGATGAAAAGAGCGCCACGTTATGCCAGGAGGGGTACACATATGTTGTGCTAATTAGCTGAGGATTAGAACACGCGCGCGCGATAAAGAAGATTATCCTACTTACCCGCTGAATCATCATAATTTAAATAAATAAATAAATATCGCTGGAAATTACACACAGCGCCATCTAGTGCCACACTAAGCAAGGCTTGTGTCGTGGACACCAGATAGTTTATATACTACATATATACTTTTTGTTTGTAAATACATACTTATTATGCATATAAACATCCATGACTCGGAAACAAAATAATGTCCATGCTCATCACACAAACATTTGCTCCTACCGGGATTCGAACCCAGGACCCTTAGAACGTAAAGCAGCCTCATTACCGCTGCGCCATTCGGGTCGTCAAACAACATTTTTGCAACATTTGATCGTGGTTGATGAAATTATCCGTTCTCCTCCATCTGTTACGTTCGTTATCGTATTCACCATCTTTTCTAGTAATTATAAAAATTTTCACGCCATCAATCCATCGGTATATCGGCCTTCCTCCACTCATACTTAAAACTTTCTTCATTAAACGTCCCTCCCTTCTCTGTAAACAATGCCGAGGTATGTCATTAATTGCCAAAGTAACCTAAATTATATCGATATTTCTTAGACAGTTATTTGCGGACTCCTGTGAAGACAATCGAACAAGATTATTTTTCAGTGGAGATCCTAGATTTTATCTCAAAGTTATTTCGGCAAACGGACTGATAATATTCCTCTAAACTACGATATATTCACTACAATAAATAAAATAAATCTAACTATTATTCTGAGATTGGTTGAAATATCTTACACTTCAGCGGAATCCACTGAAGAGCTGAAAGTGACTGAACGTCATGATACTAAATCTTATTTTTGAAGCATTTCAGTTTCTTTAGACCCGCTGAAGTGAAAGCATAAAATGTAAAATGAAATATCTGATAGGATATTGAAAGTCTACTGAGCAGTATAGGTGGGTAGATATTTACGTGTTTCTAAGGTTAAAATCTGAAGAACGAACTACACCATATTCAAGCTAAGGTCAATAGCGTTTCAAACAATAAATAAGGTTACATTTTAGCTTTAGCAGACATGTTTGTTAATATACTAAACACTAGCTGACCCACGTAACTTCGTCTGTGTCACATATAAGAGAGAAAAACTAAAGGAAAAAATAATCCCCGTTTTTGCAACATTTTTTATTCATGCGCCGCTCCTAATGGTCGTAGCGTGATGTTATGTAGCCTAAAGTCTTCCTCGATAAATGGACTACCCAACACAAATATTTATTCAATTCGAACCCGTAGTTCCTGAGATTAGCGCGTCAAACCAACAATCAAACAAACTCTTCAGCTTTATAATAATAGTATAGATACTTATAAATATAATTACCTAAAAACTAAACGTAAGTATACGTACATGAATACAACGACGTCAATAGGCTAGTACTCCTCCGCATCGCTGTCAGTCATCCGGAAACGTGCCCAGAAGACTGGCAGCATTGCGACGTTGAATGACAATGTTAATTATTTGGCCAAAGAAAGAGTCAGCCCTCTGGTCACCCGAAGTGTCGATCAGTGTTTTTTTTTTTTTTTTTTTTTTTTTTTTTGGATAGGGCATCTCGCAGTTCAGTCTACGAAGACTGGCTTCTGCTTAACCGGGCAAGTCCTGTGGATGCCTTGAATTTAAGGCCTCCAGCCAGGGCAAAAATGACTAAAAACTAAGCGACAGCGCTCTAAGGGCACCCCCTGTGGGGTACGGACCTCGGCTTAGGGCGTCGCTGGGGGCAGCAAAGGGACAGGCTGGATCTGATTGTCTTTATTTAGGGACTGTTTTATTGCTAAAGGCTCAGCATCGCGGGCTGGCTCAGGCAAGGGTCGGGGAGGGATTGATTTGGGATTACGCGCCGGACCTCGGCGGCGAGGTCGGAAGGTTTTCGGTTTGTATTTGTACAATCTACGAACTGTACTGGTATCTTTCCTACTCTCTTGCAAGATAGTGATCGGATCGTCGGGGGTGACTAAGGTGTGACGCGGACGTTGGACTGAACTAATACGCGATGGGTCGTACCGGGCGGCCGATGCGATTAGGGGGTTCCTATGTTTGATGGCAGTGTCGAAGTAACGCTTGGACAGGCGTTTCATGAACTGCTTAACGGTAGGGATTCTAAGGTCTACGTGTAGACTGTCGTTACGGACGTACGGGGGGGCACCGGTGATCTTACGGAGGAATCGGTTCTGCAAGGTCTGCATCGTGTGGATATGACGCGGGTGGGCATGAGCGAATACGATACAAGCGTATGTCATGATGGGACGGATGACTGCGGTGTAAAGACGCAACTTGCACTTGAGTGACAACTTGCTCTTCCTAGTGATCATGAAATGGAGTCGGCCCATAGCAAAGGCAGCTCGGTCACGAGCTGCTTTGATATGAGCCTTGAATGACAGATGGTCGTCAAGAATAACTCCAAGATATTTGGCTTGCTTCTCCCAAGGGATAGGCTTGCCAAACATAGTGACGGGGGGACCTGGCGAACGCTTAAGGCGTGCCTTATAGTACAGAACTGCCTGGCTCTTGTCAGGGTTAACCTCAATCCTCCACTTACGGAACCAAGCGCCGAGCGAGTCGACAGCTGTTTGGAGGATGCGACGGATGTTAGTCATAGAACGGCCGGTGTAGTAAATTGCCGTGTCGTCGGCAAATAGGGCTAACTGAACCTTCTTGTTCTTGGGGATGTCACTAGTATACAACGTGAACGCGAGGGGAGAGATAACGGAGCCCTGAGGGACTCCGGCACGGATAGGATGGGGAGAGGATAACGTCTTACCCACACGGTAGCGGAAGGTACGGTTTGACAGAAAGTCTCGTAAGATGAGCACGAGACGGTCAGGCACACCGAGTTGGTATAGCTTATATAATAAGCCATTGTGCCAGACCTTGTCAAAGGCTTTCGCTATATCGAAATACATCACGCCCGTCATCGCTCCGCGCTGGAAACCAGCGCTAACGTGTTCGACGATGCGGTGGACTTGATGTATGCAAGAATGTTCGGTCCTGAAGCCGAACTGTTCTTTAGGGATGAGGCCCTTTGTCTCGGCATAATCTCTGAGACGCTTATAAATAAGCCTTTCATAGATTTTGCCGAGAGCACTCAGGAGACTGATCGGCCTGTAGCTCGAAGGCTGGGCTTTCGGTTTCCCAGGTTTGGGAATACCTATAACAGTGGCCTCTTTCCACGCTTGGGGGAACATATTGTTGCTCAGGGCGCCATTGAAGATGGCAGCCAAAAGGACTATGAGCCGGGCGGGGAGGGCTTTAAAAACTCTATTAGTGAAGCCATCGGCGCCTGGGGCTTTCCGAGGCTGCAACTTATCTATAATGTCTTTGACCTCTTCCGGGGTGATGACGGGGAGAGGGTCATCGGGGTCTTCTACAGGGGGAAGCGATGCTCTACGTTCGACTTCTGCATCCACCTCATCAAGGTGCTGCTTGTCTACTGGTAGAGTGCTCGGTGAACATTGGGATTCCAAACTGTCGGCCAGACATTCTGCTTTTTCAGAGTCGTCAAAAGCGACGCTCTTATCGGGACGAATGAGGGGTGGAGAAGAAACCTCTTCCGAGGTGCGCAACTTCCTCTGAAGCTGCCAGAAAGCTAGGTGAGTGGGCTCAAGTTCGCTGAGCGTCTTGTCCCATTGACTCGAACGAAACTCACTGGTGCGTTTCTTTACAGCACGCTGTAAGGAACGCATGTGAATCTTGTTCGCTTCGCAGGGCCAAGAGCTGTAGGCACGTATGGCCGCATTCTTCTCGTTTATCAGTTCACGAATGTCGTCGGGAAGTATCCAGCGTTGATCGCTCATCGCTGGTACTTCTCGAGAACAATCCTTCAGTATGGACTGAACGTGTTCTGTAAACGAGTTGATTGCGGCCTCGGTGTCTGCGACAGAGACAATATGGTCGGGAATACCATCAAGAAGCGGTGACGTTTCAGATTTCAGCATATCGCTTACTTTCCTCCAGTCAGTGGTGAGAGTGGTGGGAGGGGGTTGGCTGGGGTCAATGATACCCGAGCGAGGAATCAAGTGCATGAGCACTGGGCGGTGGTCGGAATGGAGCTCGTGTAACGTCTCAATCAAGTGTAACCGAAGGTTCACGTTCTTGAGCAGCGCTATATCGAGCACGTCAGGATGATAGCTGGGAGTGTCGGGATAATAGGTGTGCTCGATAGGAGCGATCGGGTCAAAGTTGAGAGACAGACCTAGATCGTAGAGGACTTTCCCTCTCGGGTTCGTCATTCTACTGTTCCAGGCTGGGTGTTTGGCATTAAGATCGCCCGCGATGATCACGGAGTCACTTAAGCCGAAAAGGAGGGTGAGATCATTAACCAGGAGGTTGTGATCTTCTGACGTGTTAGTAGGGGCCAAATAAGCAGACACTAAGTGGATCGGTTGATGACCGGTCATAGCTAGCCGACAGATTGAAACCTCAAGTAGGGACTTTAAAGGAGGGGGGTCGATAGGGATGCAGTGCAGTTCCTTGCGAAAGTAAATGAGAGTACCACCCTTGTGGCAACGTAACCTATCATTGCGAACTAAACGGTAGTTCGCAATCTTGGGGTCGCGGTGGCTGGGTTTAAGGAAGGTCTCCTGGATGAGGAGTACATCAACGTTGTGGTCACGGAGGAAAGAGGCGATCTCGTCGCGTTGACCTCTCATGCCGTTGGCGTTAAAGTAACCTAATCTAAGGGACCGGGGTTGGGTGCAAGAGATACCGGGTGTAATATCCATTACGGCGCGGAACTAAGATTGCTTAAGGCTGACTTGATGACCGGATAGGCATCAATGATATCAACTACTTGTTGAAGGTCCGTTGCCGCCCTGAGTTCGGCCACCATGCGGTCGGCCTCAGGGGTGCAAAGGGGCTGATACTTCATCAAGTATTTGAGGTTAGATTCCTGTGAAGCAGGAGCGCGGGTTGGAGCGACGGGAGCGCGGGTTTGAGAGACGGGAGCGCGGGTTTTAGGAAGAGCCTGAGGGGCGACCACCGGAGTGGGCGCTGGTACAGGGTTTTCCATTAGACCGGGCATGGGGGGGTTGGGTTGGGACTTCGCGAGGGCTGGGAACGCTTGCTGATGGTTCAGCATGTTCCAAGGGGAGGGCCTCTGCGGGCTGAGACGCTCGGGGAGGACCTTGGAGGGGACTTGGAAGGAAGAGGGAGCTTCCCTCTGCTGGCGTTGGTTGGCGCGATTGGCCAACTTTCCAGCGGACTGTTTGGGGGCTTTGGGACAGCCCCTGTAGTTAGCCGGGTGGCCAGACTGACCGCACAGGACGCAACTAGGCGGCTCTGTGCAGAGATTCCTGTCCTTAGGACGGGTGCAGTCTGCCGTGGCATGATCGCCGAGGCACTTTACGCACCTATGCGGTGCGTAGCAGTGCTTTTGGCTGTGGCCATAAAGCTGGCAGCGATGACACTGCCCGACGACTTTAAGCTTTTTGTCGATCAGTGGGTGAGAGATTTCTTTATAAGGAAGACGCACACTCGGACCCCATAACCCGAACGTTTCGACCCCAAACGGCTTGAAGCTGTAATTACTTTACTAATAAGGTTTAGCTTTAAAGTTCCCAAACATCGTGGCAGTTTGCACTATTTAAAGTGATGGAAGAATATCTTTGGACATTACAACACTCAGTATATTTCCGATGCTTTCACGACTTTGGAACCAAGTTAAAAAATAAATAATATGTTGTGCAGACGCGAGCATATCAAACTCCCCAAAACTGTCAATATTTCCCAATCAACATTGAACCAACAATGCTTTAGCGATAAAGTTGAAAATCGATTAAAATTTGACAGATTGTAGTACTTAGTTTGATATGCTGTTGCTGGTGTCTACACATCTAAACTTCCACTGTCATCATTATCATCTTTATTATAGTAAGTGTCGGTTAAGATCGCATAAGTCATTGCCCTTTTCCTAATATCTTTTCGTACGAACCAAAACAAATGAACCGTGTATCGTCTTTCATTTAAAAAAAATGTTGAAGTTCACGATACATGCCGCCGATATATCACCGTAAAATTGTCTAACACGTTAGATTGTAAAATAACTAGAGAGATGGTAAACTCTCGAAATATTGTCAAACGATTGTGAATGCGTTTTATTGTAAGCAGTATGTTGCTTACAATAAAACGCATTATTTTTCGTGAAATGCATGCGATGGTAGTCAACTCACGCGGTGTGGAGGGAAGGAGGGGTCCCCCTTGCCCAATGGTACCACTCTCATGAAAAGATAATGTACCATTCCTGAGAAATACCGATTATTATAACCTAACCTTAAAACACTTTATATTCCCCTAAAAAGCGTAGTCGACGGAGCCCTTATTTCCGAGTGCCCCTGGTTTAAAGGAATCCAACTAACCTAACGGAGGGGTGCCCCAAGTCCCGATTATGGGGGCAGATACTTCCGTACCTATGTTCAGTTGACAATATTTCGAGAGTTTACAATATCGCTAGAGAGATTACAATCTTACGTGTTTGAGAATTTTACGGTGACAGATACAAGACTTGAACAGGCTTATTTTAGGATTTTAAAGTTAAGAATTTTAATAAATGTAGGTCAATGACCTCTATTGCGATCTAAACTGGCACTTACTATATCAAACAAATATTTTACAACACCTAAATCAATAATATTCTTGTATCATAAACGTAACATATTCACATAATCCTCAAGATTTATTAGAAATATATCACTTTAATGTCCAGTTGTGCATATAGCTAATTATTCAAAACCTAGTGACAAGTATAATTTACATGTATTAATAAATCTTGCAGAACAAAATAATTGCGACGACCAATCTGTCCAGTTTTGTAAGGTAACTTGCAATCAGTTTGTTCAAGTAGGGACTTACTAATAACTGTATGGAAATTGCAAAACATGTTGAGAAACATTGACTATGTTTTAATATAAATGTGCATTTTGTAGCATATTTGTGCCGCTACTGGTTGACTAAAATGTCTGTCATAGGGCTGATCAAAGGCTAACAACAAAACGTATCACACCTTTTTCGGATGGGAAATTATCAAATGACTCCTCCCGCTCTGGGCGGAGTGGAAATGAGGGTCAGACTTTTACTGCCTAAAACCCATCCATGTTCCTTCCTCGCCCTTTATGTTCCGGGGCCACGGTATCTCTTTTGTACAGTCCCGCGGTCCCGGCAGACATCGGCCCTTGCGGACCCCTTTCTTTTTGCTGACATCTCTTTGAGGCGCGCGTGGAACACGAAAACGCCGTCGACACGGCCTGTCGAACGTATCACGCCTAAATAAAACCGGCGTTTTTCATACAAGGTGCAAACTTACCCTTGATGAAGCCGTCAATCAAGTATTTTGCACATCAAACTAAGTACCTCTACACAAAAATGTATTGCTGGGAAGCG
Organism: Xestia ashworthii; assembly: GCA_950022955.1. Lineage (NCBI taxonomy): Eukaryota > Metazoa > Arthropoda > Insecta > Lepidoptera > Noctuidae > Xestia > Xestia ashworthii. The sequence continues at coordinate 2,517,609 of OX465557.1, forward strand.
ACTATCTTTTGGGGTGAAAAATTACCTTTTATGGTAAGACTCAATGTAACGCACTCAAAACATTGTATTGAATAGGACTGGGTTCATAGAGGTATTTAAAGTAAAGGTGCTTATAATTACATTAAATACTTGTTAAAAAAAAAATTGTGCAAACGTTGGAACTTTGGAACTTTGACCCCCAACATCTCCGTAACTAGAAGGTTCCCATGTATGGTGTAGAACAAAAAAAAAATGATCGCAATGATGGGGAGAACAAGTGCCTTTCAGCTCCATTAAGTGTATTGCTATTGCTACATCCATAATACAAATCCATTATATCCCCAATATAAATAAATAATAATAAAATAATAAATGAATAAAACAAAACTAAAGATTTAGCTTAATAAAATCAATGGCAGTAATTTCTAGAAAGGTTTCCATAACATTTTGTACTTCTTTTTCTTTCATATCATTTCTCACAGAATCCATCCATCGTAAATTTCATTTTACTTTCCACTAGCTTCTGCCAGCGGCTTCGCCCGCGTGAAGTTTGATTATTGTCCCATGGAATCTTACTGCCGGGATAAAAAGTATCCTATGTTTTAATCCAGGTTATAAACTATCTGTGTGCAAAATTTCATCCAAATCCGTTCAGTAGTTGTCGCGTGAAAGCGCAACAAACAAACTTACATTCACATTTATTCTCCGAACTGCTAAGCTATCGGGAGTTACACGTGTTATTGTGAGTCAACTATAAAAGATAGACATATGCTGTCCTGGGATATTTTTTATATAATTTTATGTGGAATATTTCCGTTCTACATGATTTCTATGTAGCTTTAACCATTAAGGCTGCACACGCGACGGAAGCTAAAAAAACCAAGTAACTTCTCCCGTTTTCCCAACATTTCCTTTCACTGCTCTGCTCCTATTAATGGTAGCGTGATGAAAAGTATACTATTACCTGCTCAGGAGTATGTAGAATAATTGTACCAAGTTTCGTTAAAATCCGTCGAGTAGTTTTTTTTTCTATAAATAACATACAGACAGACAGACAGACAGAAAGACAGACAGACAGACAAAAATTTTCTGATTGCATTTTTGGCATCAGTATCGATCACTAATCACCCCCCGATAGTTATTTTGTAAATATATTTCATGTACAGAATTGACCTCTCTACAGATTTATTATAAGTATATATATATAGATAGAAGATTATTTTCAAAGTGTTAAGGCACTCAGCATATCGACAGCGTAAATTACGAGTATTCAATAGATTGGATGCCAACCACAACATAGTACACAGAATCTACTGTCCATTATTTATCTAGCAATGAGTCCAATAGGCCTAAAACCACACAAATATCTAACGAACCATCAATATGTTTCACGCATGCATGCATATGCCAAATTATTGTAATGTTGACCTTTGCTGTTGCGTTACCGTACTTAACACACATACCTCTGTAATTAAGTGAATGTATGATTTGTAGTATAAAACTTACTATGTTGCTGATATTTGTAATAATTACGGGTAAACTCGGATACTACTGAACATATTTGTAGGGTTTTGATTCCCGTTCTCGTTTCTTTTATGTCCACAGATATAAATTTACCTAGATAAAAGCATTACATGAGCATTTTATGCTTAACGTGCCTCGTGGTGTCATACTTTTTATGTACGGCGTTTCATTGTTAGCAAAGTTTTTCTTCACATTCAAAATTCGTCCAGGAATAATGAATAATATGGCAACCGCATTAACAAACTATACTATCTTCGTCTTAAACTCAGAAGAACTCATTTTGAAAGCGCTCAGTCTGACATATTTAAGTTACACCTTTCCCGGATTCTGTGTAATTACAATCCAGGATTCTTGAAGTTTCAGTAAGTGGGTTACTTGTGGGACAAAAATAAATCTTACGTAAAACAATATTGGTACAGTTCGAAGAACCTCAGTCCATAAATAAAGGTTATGTCAGTTCAGTTAACTGCACGCACTTTATAAACACCATTTATTCTCGACATGTCATGTGCCTGTTTCTACATTTTACGCATCAACTGTTCCGATCTTACGCACGCTGCATCCACCCACGCACTATATCTGCGTAGGTACTAAGTCACTCTTATCACCTTGTACTTGAGTTGAAATTCTTTTAACTTGCATGCAAAATTAAAATTGCTGTAGATCAAGCACCAACATCTTCAGAGACACCTGTTCAAGTAGTCTCTATTTGCGTATAGGGCATGGTATAATGGTCGTATATGACTCATAATGCATTGTTATGGTAGGACGCATACAACGAAGTCTTACATAATGAGGGCTCAATGAAGGGGGGTGAAGGGGGAGTCTTCTAACAAGTTTACTGAAAACCTTGGCCGGGTCACGTGGTAGATGACACGCGGGTTTTTTATATGCCTACAGTTATTACGACGATGTACTTGACAATAGATTTTAGTGTTTAGATTTTAGAGGCGATGTTTGTTTGATGACACGTTCTTAGTGTTGCGTTGGCGCAGGTCGGTAGTGACACAAAATGGTGGATGCCTTCAGTTGACATTGGGCGCGATTTGTTGAGGACTCAGATTACCGGGTAGAGAAAAGTTGCAATGTTGAATTAGGAAGAGATGAAGGTAAAAGTACTTACCTAAAACTTACAAAATAAGTTTCACATATAAATTATGTCACTTACTCGCTATAGTTTCACATGAAAACTATTTATTTTGTCACCACGAAGACGTGCTTATTATGTCCCCGTGCGATGGAATAGTCGTCGTTTTCCACCGGGGAATCTTCCGTGATATGTATAGAAAGATGTACCATCAATTTGGTCTATTAAAAGTACCTAAGTACATTGTTATTAAGAGGTTTTAGACATTTAAATGTTATTTGCGTTTTAAATGTTACAAGATAATTTTTTAAATTGGTTTTTACTAATGTTTAATGTGTAAAAAAACTAGATGGGTCGGTGTTTCCTGCCTGACTACTATACGAAACATCAAAACAAACTCGTAGGTCACAGTCTCTTTTAAAATCTATCACGGTCAAGCCATAAAGTACCATGAAGAATAGTGGCAAAGGTGCTCTTTTGAAGAAACAATCACACACGTAGTTGTCCGTAATCGTGTAATTCAAGGATCTTAAAGATCTCGACGAACTCGCGTTCGTCGAGATCTTTAAGATCCTTGCAAACTTGAGATCTTTTGAGATCTTTGCATCCAGCAAATTTGTCTTTTCCCTTTTTTTATCGGATGGGAAATCACCAAATGACGGTCCCGCTCTGGAGGGAGCGGGAGTGTCAGGCTTGTACTCACTAAAACCCATGCATGTTCCTTCTTAGCCCTTTATGTTCCGGGGCCACAGTATCTCTTTCGAACAGTTCCGCAGCCCCAGCAGGCATCGGGCGCGCGGACCCCTTCCTATGTGCTGACATCTCTAAATATGTCCGTAACTTAAATGGCGCTTGTATAGTGTATGTTTCACTTCAAACTCAGATATAGAAATATCCCTAAACACACATACTCACCCACCTTTCGCGAAACTAGGCAGTTCACCTTCGCAGCGGGTGCATCTAAAAGTGCAGTCATAACCGACAGCCGTTCGCGTCAAGGCTGACATCTCAGGAATGCGGAGAGATCGTTGCGTTGAGCAACGCTGTTTTGCAAAACAACCTCTTGCTTTGAATCTCTAGGTGTAACATTTGTGGATGTATACGGTTTTTTTGGTTCGGTTGTTTAGTGTTACCGGGTTTTTGTGGTTCAGTAAAATAATTCACAGTGTCTTCCCACCCATACTGACACTCTTTAGATTGTGAGTATTGACAAAAAAAAGGACAAGTGAAAGACTGACTTCATTTTGTATCCCTTTCTGCTGAAAGGGATTCAAAATGGAGTCAGTGGAGTTTTAGCAAAGTACTCCGCCGCGTCTGTCTGTCTGTTCGCGATTAACTCAAAAACTACTGCACCGATTTTTATGCTGTTTTCACCAATGGATAGAGTGGTTATTGAGGAAGGATGGCATCAGCTAGTAAGGAATAAAATCAACTAAACCTTTTAATGCAAATACTGAATATAAGTAAATTGAAAAGTCTAAATAAGTAAATTGAAGAATCTAAATAATACTGTAGCACTAGCAACTGTTTCACTTTATCTTTGCTTTACCAACGTTAGGTACACACCTGAAGCTAGCTTTTATTGGCTAACAAAGTTTAGACTTATGACCTCGTCAAGTAGCCGGATACAACACAACATAATTCGCTACACAAAAGTCCTTAACGAGCCCACAATCCATCTTAATCTAACCGAAAGCTATAATGTCCAACATGTCACATATTTACACCACTCTTTCAACACAGTGTGTTCAGTAAATTGCGAATAATCATTAGGTACCAGTCATCTATCATACTAGTGGCTAATGTCTTTGTGATAGGCTAACCAGACGTTTGATGCATTGTCTTTAAGAACGATTGAGCATTTATTTAGGACTGGCGGACGTCACCCGGTTTCACCCGCGTTGTTTTCGTTCCCGTGGGAGTAAGGGGATAAAATATAGCCTATGTTACTCGCTGATAATATAGCTATCCATTGCTGAAAGAATTTTTCAAATCGGTCCTGTAGTTTTTAAGTTTATTCGTTACATACCAAAAACAAATTTTCCCTCTTTATACCATTAGTATAGACTAGGTTTGCTAATCCCTCTCAAAACGGTGAAGGAAAACATCGTGAGGAAACCGGCATGTCCTAGAACCATAAATTCGAAGACATGTGACATCTACCAATCCGCACTGGGCCCGCGTGGTGGATTATATAGCCCATTCCCTCTCATAGAGAGGAGGCCTGTCCCAGCAGTGGGAACATTAATAGGCCGATGATGATGATGATGATAGACTAGGTTTTGCCTACGACTTTGCTCACGTGAATTTAGTACTTCAGCATACTCGATTCTTTTAGGTATTGTTTTTTTTTTGGTATAATCAATTGCCTACAAGAGGCCGCTTTTAAAGTGTTTTAATTTTCTATGTTTTTATTTAACTTGCACTGTTCGTATGTACTTACTTATGAAAGTTGTCTGCGTTAAAATTTGCATCATTGGTATCCGATTAAGCTGAAATTTTCTACCTTTGATTTTAGTGAGAATATTAGTTTATGGCAGAAATTACTTGATCCTACAGCCAGAATCGCCTTCTCACGAGAGAACTCCTTATAGGTTAATAGTACGGACACATTGATGTATAACATCAATGTACGGACGCGAAACTTTGTATGGGCGTTCAGTGTTGATTGACAGACTTCATTTTTAGGGTTCCGTACCTCAAAAGGTAAAAACGGAACCCTTATAGGATCACTTTGTTGTCCGTCTGTCTGTCTGTCTGTCTGTCTGTCTGTCAAGACCTTTTTTCTCAGGAACGCGTGGAGGTATCAAGCTGAAATTCATATCAAATACTCAAGTCTATGGTCTCTTGGAGCTGTGAAAAAATCAAACTTCTAAGTCAACGCGATCAAAAGATACTCCCGTTTATGCCGCAAATTTTCGACACTCGCAAGGGAATCAAAACCTACAGGGTACTTCCCGTGAACTCAGAATCTTGAAATTTGGTACGAAGCAACGTCTTATAACACAGATAAAGGAAAAATTGCGAAAAGCATAAATTTTTAGTTACATCATATAATAAAAATATTTTTAATAATTTTAAACTTATTACCCCTTTACTCATGAACGCGTAGTGGTATTATATTGAAATTCTTAACAAATACTCAAGTCTATAATATCTTTAAGCTGTAACAAAATCAAACTTCTGCGTCAACGCAATCAAAAGATACAGCAATTAAAGCCGCATATTTTGAAACTCGCAACTACTCGCAAGGGAATCAAAACCTAAAGGATACTTCCAGACGACCTGGAATCTTGAAATTTGGCATGAAGCAACGTTATAAAGTACACATATAGGAAAAATTCCGAAAATCTTAAATTACCATAACTTTTACTTATATACCTACAGGTTTGTACGGAACCCTCGGTGCGCGAGTCTGACTCGCACTTGGCCGGTTTTTTTCTTTTCATTTTAATGAAAGCTTTTTCAAATGTATTCTAGAACAACTTGCAACAAGATCGACATTCCATGTATTTTTGACTTTTCCGTCATTGATATAATGTCGCTTTATCTCTTTATTGTTCCACAATCTTTCAGCTATATCAATGTCAAGTTTCATGTTATTCAGTTCAGCGGTTTAAGCGTAACAGACGGACACATAGACAGACATTCTCGCGCGCACAATTTGATTAACTATGGACAATATGGATTGCAAATCAGTACGTTCATTTCTCATAAAGGTGTCATAACACTTGTTACCCGTCGCCGTGGACAAATAAATGGTGTTGCCTGTCTGTTATTCATAATGAATGAGTTTAGTTTAAACGCGTTTTTTGCACGCTTGACCTGTTCCAGACTAGTATGAAACATGACGTGTGTGGTTAATAAATATCTTGCATTAGATTTTTTTGATTTTCTGAGTTTATGTTGGTTAAAATAATGCGATATAAGGGCAAAGTGACATTTTACCAGTGGTAACGGTAGTAAAAAAGTCAGAAATGTATGGGACTGACATGAGCTACAATAAAATTTAAAGAAAAATATTATTTCAATGTATTGTTGCATATTTTGGCACTTTAGTTGCATATTTCGACGATTTTAAGTTTCATATTATAAGGTCCCTATCTACTATAATGTTACAAAGAAAACGTCAATTAACTGACAAGCTTTCCATAGAAACTTGAACTGACGTTAAAATAACAGCTCCTATAAAGATTCAGTTCCGAGAAAAAATATGTTGAATGAAATTTATTACGGGTCTCAGAATCCCTTAAATTCTATTAGACCACGTAACTAACTAACAAGCATTTCTATACTTAGTCGGGAACGAGTCGCAAAACTAATTTATAGCAAGCCATAAAAGCATCGACGTAATCAAAACGAAAACGCACAAATGCAAAATTCAACGAACATTTAAAACGCAATCATTCACGACAGACTGATTTATAGTATTCCTAGTTCCATACTGATTGGAAAATGTAACTGTTTTTTTGCATCTTTTTTGCGGTTTTACTACTAAACGTTTCGTTATTGTGGGCTATCCGTCATTTGATGTCCCGGTATGGTTTTCCCTTTGAGCTATAAATATTGCTGGTTGAATTTTAATATGCAAATTTTTAAAGCGTGCTGTTCACAACACGACTGGTGTTTACGATTGTGTGTTGTCATTTCAGTGCAGATTTGTGGTTTTATTTCGAATTTTATGGCTTTTGGGAAGCGTTCTTGCAGTGGTTAGATTTATGGACACGCAAAGCAGAATGTCTGTTTGACTGATTGTGATGTGTAGGTCCTTAATCAGCTGTTTCTTTATACATAAAAGTATGAGTCTATTTCTGGAGCGAACCGGAAGACGATGCGTTGGAAGACCTCCCACTAGGTGGACCGATGGCCTGGTGAAGGTTACGGGAATCCGTTGGATGCGAGTCGCACGGGACCGGTCAATGTGGCGACAATTGGGGGAGGCCTATGTCCAGCAGTGGACGTCTTTCGGCTGAAATGATGATGATGATGATTTCTGGAGCGTATACCACTGGCCTCGTTGATCTAGTAGTCGCAAATGCGACTGTTGAGCTTTAGGTAGTGATTTCGATTCCCAGGTCGGACTGTGTTGAATTGTATTTTTTGATCAGGAATTTCTCAGAGCAGCCGCGGTGTCTTGATTTGCGCCTGGTTGATGGCAAAAGGCCCCCCTTGTCCCCTAGTACATAGGACTTAAAGATAACTGGTAAAATGTGGATTTATTCATTAGGTTTTGCTGTATTTTTAGTACTATTTTTAGTATTATTTTTAGAACAGTCTGAAATTCCGCCACTATTCATCAATCCGAACAAGTTAGACGCACGTTCGATCTTATCCAATGCAGGGTGGTATCGGGTGAAAATTTTTCAATTATCGAGTAGCACCGTCCATGCTCCTTTAATTAAGAAACGCAGAGGTTCCTGGAAACGTTACCTAAGGATCGTCGAGTAATGAAAAAAAATTTTATTCATTTCTAAGAAATTGCGGAATATTTAAGCCGGCTATCACATATTTTTTTTATATTTGAGTGTTTTAAGAGTCTAACACTCTAGTACAATAATAAATGTGATATTTGTTTGGACAAATAATCAAACTTTCGCGGACATATTATTTTTTTAATTTTGTAGCCATTTCTAAACTATAATCACACATCTAAATTCTCAATTTTGATGGGAGTGTTCTAAACAAATATCTAATTTTTTCTTGTATTACATTATTAGACTCTTAAAACACTCAAATACAATAAAAATTATGATAGCCCATTTATTAGTTTAAAAATAGTGTTTCGTTTTCCTAATAGTATTTCTCTATTTTTTTTAGAAGAAGATAAAACTTTTTGATGAAGTTGTAAAAGTTCGAAGGCTGTTTTAAATGAAGGGGAAATAATTCATTGAAATTATTTGGGGTTGGCTGATCCGCCATCTTTGGATTTGTTTGTACAGTCAATCTGAGTCGGTGGATATCGGTCTTTAGTAGATTTTACTTATCTTTTATATATGGACATAAAACCCCAAGATACGACTCCTCGCAATGTAAGGAATAATCCGACTTAAATTGCAGTACCTAAATATTGGAGGATTAGATATGGTGACCTAGTTTGTATAAAAAGATCTAATGCATGACCCGGTTAACTTGAAACTTGTCGCGAGTACAAAGCTACGGATATATAGAGTTTGCTACGAGTATCACATAATATGAGATACTCGTAGGTCGATATTTAATTTTATCATTTTACAAACTTCTTGATAATGTTTAATCTGGTGACAAAACATCTCTTCATACTAACAACTATGTGCAAGCATAGAATAGCAAAGCGTAAGCGCAGAGCGTAACGCGTAAGTAGCGCGGTGCGGCGCCGGCGCAGGCCGCCCTTTGTACGTGCCACGCGCCGCCGACCACGCATCGACGTATTAGGCTTTTAGACAAGCTGCTTTATGAGACAGGTCTTTCAAGGAAAATGTAGCTCTTCAGCGATTTTTGTAGCGTAGCCAAAATTGAACAGGTCCCGTCTGTCACTTGAAGACCCTGATAATATTTACGGTTAATCAGTCAAACACAAACTCAAAGCATTTATTTCAATTATACCATTACGGCACTTTTGAATGTCAAAAATACAAAAAAGCAAAGCTACAGTCACAGTCACAAGGCAAAATAACTTGAGATAGTACTGTAGTTGCCCATTCCCTAGCGTAGATCTCGATGGAGAAGAACTATCAGTAGCCGGAAAGGGCTTTAAATTATTTTGCTTATCTGACTTCAGATATTTTAATGTATTTTCAAAATAGCGGCCATGCATCAAACCTGTATTACTTATAAATCATGGCATATATAGATGGCTGGCATATTGCAATATATTATATTGATGCCAGCCATAATGTATATGAGACCCCATCTTCTAAAGCGTAACGTTTCCTAAATTTAAGCCATAAAAGTTCACGACAAACTTTGCCATCAATAAAACTTTGATTTTATTTGTCAGTCATAAAAACTCTATTAATCAGTAGCTGGCATCAAAACAAGCAAGTATTGATATACATACACGTTTCCGACTTATATATTATTATACTAGAACTACACCCGCGACTTCGTCCTCTAAAATTGTTATAACTCGATTAATATTCACGACATAAATTATTCTTATATATAATTTATGTCTTATAATTATGTAATACAATAATGTAATATAATTATTATTATTTTTTACAAACATACAATCAAATTTTACATCTTTATAATATTAGTATAGATTTTCCACGCAATACTTTTCCTTCAATAATTTAAATACTAACTCATCCCGAAGTCTCTAAGAATAATCCACAGACTAATGAAATAAAAGAACAGTAAGAAAGTAGCGAAGTGGGTAGAGATGTCAGTTTCAATTCACTAGTCAGTTTATAAGTTGAAAGAAGAAAGTGAACTCGTTTTTCTATCAATGAAAACAATTTCTTGTTATTTTGTGGCGTTTTACGGGAATCTACTTAGTTCGTAGTTGTCATGAGTTTTTTAGTTCTGTTCAGTAGCGTTGGTTGTGAGTGAAGAATTGATTGTTGATTATATTCAGAGTGAAAAGCTGTTGGGGTTTTTCCTTTAGCTGTTTGAATAGGGATAACGGCTGACTAAAAAATGTGATTCTGTTTAGTCTGTCAGTACGATTTTCTAAAAACATTGAATACGTGTTCTTTGTTTTATCTTATTAAAAAAAATGACGAAACGCATTGATCAAAGATCATGAGTGGGGGCTTGTGACGTCACTTTCCGGTAAAAAAGGTACCGAAATGTGACGTCACACGAGTTTTCGACGCACCGTATTGTTTTCAATTATTGTTTTTTTTTTAATAAAAATCACCATTTTCTGTGGTTTTGCGTCTTTTTGCATATACCTGCGTAATAGACGTTTTTTCAGACTCGATTGAAAAACTACCTAATGCGTTTTCTGCCCTCATAGTTTTGAAATCCGCAAATATCTGTATCCGTCGATAAAATCAACATTTCCTAAGCCAGTTACAAAAAAGAACTCAACTTGTTTAAACATTGCGAGAAAAACTCAATCGATTGGTACTGCATCGTCATTGTTTTGATATTTATTCAGTTTAAATTTTATTGGTTACTAGTTTTTGCACGCGGCTACACTTGCGTGGCTTGCGTGGGCAAGAATTATTCCACCAGAACTTGATAGAGAATAACTAAGGCTTTGGCAGATCCGGGCTCCAATTAATATGATACTAGCTGATGCCAAGGTTTCGCCCGAGTGCAAATAATGTACTAAAACCTTCCCCGAGAACCAGTCTATCAATAATTGGTGAAAACAGCATGAAAATTCAGTAGTTTTTGAGTTTATCGCGAACAGACTGACAGACAGAAGTGGCGGAGGACTTTGTTTATAATAAAAGTGAAGTAGGATTTTTTGTTAGACAAGGTCGAACACGGTCGTATGGTAATCGGTTGTTTTATTCGCTCAATGGGTCTCAAACAATATCCGCCTTGGTATGAAAGGCTTACGATATGACAGATTGAATCCTTGTGGAACAAAAAATAACTGGTCTTGTCTATCAATTGCCCTATTCTTTTAAAAGGATTGAAATATGAAATAAGGTATGTAGAGCATGGGTAGGTAGATATTTTGAAGCTAAGCACAATGTTTTTTGGGCATCACGTTAGAGGGTTTTGTGTGTTTGGTCTTCTATCATATTTTGACGACCTGAATGGCGTAGTGGTAGTGAAGCTGCCTTACGTTCTTAGGGTCCTGGGTTCGAATCCCGGTAGGAGCAAATGTTTGTATGATGAGCATGGACATTTGTTTCCGAGTCATGGATGTTTATATGTATAATAAGTATATGTTTACAAACAAAAAGTATATATGTAGTATATCAACTATCTGGTGTCCACGACACAAGCCTTGCTTAGTGTGGCACTAGATGGCGCTGTGTGTTAATGTCCAGCGATATTTATTTACTTATTTATCATGAATTTCACAGTAGCAGCCTCGGAGTCTGTATTTGTGCCTGGTTGATGGCAATAGGCTCGTCCTTATTACATGGGGCTTTAACATAACTTGCGAAATATGGGTGTACTAATGGATACACCTCTGCTTAATCTTTCGGGGATTACTGGCGTGATGTTACTCTATGCATGTGAAAAGCTTTAATACTTGTGCTCAGTATCCAGCCAGTAAATAAAAAAGTGGTCTTTTTCCATTTGAAACCCGATATCTAGCAATCTCTATTGAATATTAAAAGTCAAATTACGTCACTAAATAAATTATTCATTCAATCAATTACACATAAAAGATTAATGCAATTTCCTACTAGCGAGACAGGACTTATAGTTTACAGCACCTAGTCTACAAAATTACCATCATCCCGTCTTTCTCAACGTGTTACCAACCAAAATGATGTAACACCCAATTCGATTCGACCCATAAAAGGAAAAAAGTGCTAAGCAACAGAAGAACCTGTTTAAATGACATTGAAACCTAGATTTGTCGCTTAAACTAAGTTTAGGTATAAATAAAACAAGATGGAGAATGAGACGAATCTGTCTCGAGATTAAGGAATCGTTCATTTAAGTGATTCAAGGCTGTAAAGTGTTGAATCGTGGACTGAGATGATAGATGAAATACCAGTTTTAGTCTTAAATAGTTTACTTTTGGTTTTTAGAGCTGTTTTAGGATTCGTCTGTTAATAAAATACTCAGTTCGTGCTTTATAGAGCTCTAGATATGCGAATTTTAATGGTGATAGATAAGTGGGCAGTTATTTGAAACCTCAACGAGTGACATTCGCTAGCGGACGTCACGCGGGTTTCACCCGTGTAGTTCCAGTTCCCGTGACAGTACGGGAATAAAATGTTGCTTATTTTACTCAGGGTGAATGTAGCTTTCCAATGGTGAAAGAATTTTTGAAATCAGCACAGCAGTTTTTGAGTTAATTCATTACAAGCATACACCATTTTTCCTCTTTATAATATTAGTGTAGATTAGTAGAGAGTGTAGTGTAGAGAGTAGATAAAATGGTTGCATATTAGAAAATCAAAACTTTCCTGAGCAAATTTCAAAAGAACAACGTACAAATCAACAAAGTTTAAAATAACGATGGTCATTTGATCAAAAGTTTAGCTGACCAAAGTCTGGATTATCAATGTTTAAATTATTTATTACACTATTGACCAAATCGTTAAAGGTCAAAATGGATTACTGGATAAATTATTAATTATCAAATGGATTTTAACTGAAAAAAGTAAACATAATATACCCGGTTCTTCGCCCGCGTAACTCTGCCCCCATAATCGGGACTTGGGGCACCCCCCCGTTAGGTTAGTTAGGTTCCTTTAAACCCTGCACTCGGAAACAGGGGGCTCCGCGAAGCGGTGCTCCGTCGACTACGCTTTTTAGGGGAATATAAATTGTTTTAAGGTTAGGTTATATAAATCGGTATTTCTCAAGAAATACCGATTGTACCATACATATAATGTACCATACATTATCTTTTCATAAGAGTGGCACCACTGGGCAAGGGGGACCCCTCCTTCCCTCCACACCGCGTGAGCTGACTACCATCGCATGCATTTCACGAAAAATAATGCGTTTTATTGCAAGTAGTCGTCATTTGTGATTATGTAATTTGATAAGTAATGATTTGATAATTTAAAATTATATCTAGCAACTTTTGATCAGTCGTTCATTTGATGTCACATACATTGGGATTTTAAAATTTTTCTAAATAAAACATTTGGTCATTTAAATTTTGTTATTTCGTTTATTGTTCTTTTGAAATTTGCTCGAGAAAGTTTTGATTTTCTAATATGCAACCGATAAAATAATGGCAATTAAACTAAATATAAAAAGACAGCAAAGCAAAAAACAAACAAAACATAAATTAAACTCAATATTGATAGGTTCTGTACGAGCCCAAAAGTCACTTAATTCAACATAGTGTTGCAATGCTTAAAAAAAAGATTTCGCAGCAAAAATTCCAAGAAAAGAACAGAATTCTGCGAGGGCCGCCCCGCCCCAATGTGTCGTACCCGAATATGTGTACCATCCCTTAGAGCTGCAACGAAACAGGTGCAAATGATAACTATTCGCAATGTATCTTCATTTGTCTACACAAAGAGATGCGTGGGCCCTAGAAAGGCTTTCAAAAGGTCAACGTACGTTATTTATACAGCAGGTGTAAAACATCTGCTTTGACCTTTGTTTCTATTATTTGTTTTAGTCACTTTATGAATACAGCTCTGTTTAAAGTTTTGGTTGAACGTTTTCCGAAAATGTGGTTTCAGATACACCCACTCATTTTTCTTCTATTTCTCTTGTAGGTGTTTTATTAGCATTTTATATTTCTTCTTTCCTAATGTTGCTGTGAACGACAGGGTCCATACCTACCTTTTATATAACACCATCTTTGTCATACAATAAATAATTGAGTAGTGAGTAGCATACTGTGAAGTGCCTGTTGACTGCTTCGTTGGTCGAGTGGTTGCAATCGGGACTGATGAGCATCAGGTCCTAAGTTTGATTCCCGGGTCGGGCAAATTGTTATTGGCTTTTTCCATCAGTAATTTCTCAGTAGCGGCTATGGAGTCTGGATTTGTGCCCGGTTGATGGCAATAGGCTCGTCCCCTATTTCTTGGGGCATTAAACTTAAACATAACTCGCTTGTGCTTTACATAGTTAGTTAGTTACAGGTGAAATAATTAATAAAACTTTGTTAAGATTAAACTTGGTTTTGTTTTTGAAGTGAAAACTTCTTTGGGAGCGTTGAGCACTTTTTGGCTGAACAAAAATCATGTAACTCGCGTGACCAGCACCTAATGCTTCGTAGCACTAGTAGCCGATCCGCTACGGCGTAGCACCACTTAGTAGTGCACACTCATAGCAGATATAGATTATTTTGTATTTTCACTTCTATCGGAAATCCCCAGAGACTGCTCCCGTGTTTTTTTTTTAAATGCGCTTTTATTTATTTAGGTATTCAATAGGTGTTGTTTCCTGTCAGTCAAACCGGCACAAGGAACTTATACTTACGCCTTACCATAAGGGATAAGAGGCAGTACTTATCCTGTTTCTGATTCGCACATAATGTTCGCAGGCTTTTAGGCAAATGGAACCACATGATCATTAGTTGACGGGGCTGTGAACCTATGGCCGTTTTATTGTTTAGGGCAATAGCCCTCGTTTCTAGGCTATGTTGCTTCTGTTTGTTTTGGTAATGTGTTGTATGCTACATTGTATTTTTTCAAGTGCTTCCTAACACTTCGACGATTAACGGCTTGAAATTATAGTATTTTTTAAATTAAAATGAGTGTGTCGTAATTATTTATTTGTTTGTTTTGTGAATTGAATGATGTTGTTTTTCAATCATTTTCTCTCCTCTCAAACAAAATGAGTACGTGAAAAATACACAATATTTTTTTATAGATTATACAGGGTGTTCTGTCTACAGCTTATACAGGATGTAAAATATAAAGCTCCGTCCACACGGCGGCGGGGTATCGGATCATGTGCACAATGGTCACACTGGATGCATATTTATAGGAAATTTTCCACCGAACGCCTTTGTAGATTCGATTGAGTCTGGATACATTTTAATCCTAGTTCGAAGAAGCACCGAGATATGATTTATAGGCTTCAATGGTTAAAGCTTTTCGTTCTTGGAATAAACATCATGATGTTTTGAATTTTTCTTTTTAGATATGCATTTTAAAAGATTTAATACAGTTCTACGAACGTGAACGAATCAAAAGAAGCAAGCAGGCGTATATCTGAGAAAGGATCTTAAATATTTTCAAAGCTTTCATTCTTGAAATTAACAAGTTTCTTTTTTTTTGTATTTACAATTTTTTTGCCATGTATGTTTGAACAAGTAAAATTAAATAAAAAATAAACCACCGACACAATAATTTGTTAAGTCAATCCCCCAGGTACAAGTCATAAGACAAAAAAAAATTCAAGTTTTTGGTTTTCATTTCGTTAGTTAATATTCTTCATTCCCTTTCAATATTGTGTACATTATTCCACTAGTCAAGCCCTTTCATTTGATTTGAGGGAGTTGTGAAAAAATCTGTAATCCGCCATTTTGTGGCGGCGGCCATCTTGGACCAATTTTCATCAATCCGTCGTTTTTGCGTCGGGGGCTAAAACATGATCTAGGAGCGTGGACGTGTTAAAAGGTGTACTGTGTGTAAGTGTTCGTTACACACCAGATACACCCACGCATCTTTCTTGAACTATCTGCCGATTTAGATATTGAATTATATGTAGTCTGAACCACGAATATAAGTTAGTGTTACTATTAAATAATTACCGTCAAAAAGGTGTTACTTTGGTTAACCGCTTGTCAAATATAATGTGGTTATATTGAAATGTCATACTTCAATTGGGTGTCATATTCTAAACTAGACTCTGTGGTTATTAAATTTCGTGAGTTTTAAATATGCTTGAAACTCATCATCATCATCATCATTCAAGCCGTAAGACGTCCACTGCTGGACATAGGCCTCCCCAAAAGGGGGGTTTTGCCATAATCGCCACGCTTGACAGGCGGGTACACTGGGAACACTGCTGCTCTAGTAAGTCCGGCCTTACTCGCCTGTTTCGACACCCACGGGAAGATAATATATGGAACGGTCCTATACTTTACCTCCTACACCATACAGTACATATGATGGACATAGACCTCTTCAATCCCACGCCACTTTACTGGATTGAAACACTGATAAACTTACTCTTCGTTAATTGGTTTATGATATACAACGTGTAACAGAAAGGGTATAGTCATATGAAAGGGTGTGCTACAGACCATCAAACTGAACAACTTTCTCTATGGGACCGCCATCGTAATCGCGAAAAAAAATAAATTCCAATACCTACTCGACCAAATGTATGAAACAGCTGATTATTTTTTTACGATTACGATGGTGGTCCCACAGAGAAAGTTGTTCAGTTCGATAGTCTATAGCACACCCTTTTTTTGTAATAGACAGACATACGAGTACTAAAAACTTCAGAGTACTTTTAATTTAATCTCACGCGAAAAACTTAGCTTCGTTAGCTCCAATATTTCCTTTACTCGTGAACAAATTTGGAAAATGTTTTGAAATAACTGTGTATTTTCCGCCCCTCGCCGGTTTTACAAGGTTTTGTGATACTTATGTATTTTTTAATTTATTTACAGGTATGTGGACTGTGAACTAATATTGAATCTTGTTAACCCGAGATGATTGGTAAGTTTAGTATTTTGTACAATATTGGTTGTTTGTTTGGAAAATAATTTATTTAATCTATAGAACTTGGCTATTATTTTTAACCGAATTAAGTTTTCGAACAGTATATATTTGCAAAATCGGTTTTTGTTTTTGACACTCGTAAATATCTTCTCATTATTAGTTAGGTTAGTTAAAACTAAGGTTTAATAAAAAATATATACAAATCTCGTAATGCAATGTGACCTTTTGCAGCAAGAACTTTCAGAATCACCCACAGAAAACGTCTAACAATTACTGTAGTTAGTTCGCGCAGCTTAAAACTTTCAACTTGGCGAACAAAACCACGTCAGAAAATTGGTTCGCAGTTCTAAGTATCACCCTCCCTTTCAAATTTCACTATAAAAGCTTTCCTTGTAACAACTTGTCACCTATTGTGTTACAAATAGGTTGATGCGATGGTTATACGTTTTCTTACGAATAAAACTGCAGGCGTAGGTTGACGTGGGCCGCGTAGAAGGAATTATGCCGTTATTAAGTTTTTAAACTGATACGGTCACTAACATTAATAACACTAAATCGGGTTATTAAAAAAATATAAAAAAGTGTTAATTATACCTTTATTGTACCAATGACCTAAAAACCTGGTGCTGAATTTTTGTCTCTGTGTACGTATAAAAAAAATTAAAAATAAATATTTTGCAAGAGATTTTCTTGACTTGACAGTTATTTTACTGAACTCCAAATACATAGTTGTTATCTATACTTCTATACTAATATTATAAAGAGGAAAGAGGAAAAAAAATGATTTTTGTTTGTTTGTGTGTTTGTTACGATTTAACTCAAAAACTACTCAACCGATTTTAAAAATTCTTTCACCATCATAAAACTACGTCTTTGCCGAGTAACACAGGCTATAAATCATTTTGATATCATGCAAATTAGCTGAGTTATCACAATTTTTGCGGACGAAGTCGCGAGTGACGTGCTAGTTAAAATATAAAGGGTAAGAATGTAAAGCCTTCAAAGAAAAGTTTATAATTCACTCTTCTCTTCACAACAATGTTGCTATTTTTATTTTGATGTTTCCTAACTTTACATAAAAACAAAAAGTTAAAACATACTCGATTCAGAAGTCTTCAGCAAACAACAACATGTAAAATTTGTTGTCCAAAGTTATAATCACATTCGATGATTTCACAAGTACGTTTCTAAACAACAAATGTAAACCGTAACGTCTGCTCTTATTGTTGTTACAAAACGTATTTATTAAAACTTGGAGAACACATGTACGTTGTTACCGGTACGCTAGTATTTGTTATGGGTTTATTTGTTTGGATAATAAAGTAATTTATATTATTACGAAAATTGTGGTTGTTTTTTTGCAAGTGAGGTGGGTTGCTTGTTTGTTAAAACAAAGGTTTAAACCTTTTTTTTAAGCTTAGGTCCCTAGCCACTTCATCATCTGCCTAGCCTTTTCCCAACTTTGTTGGGGTCGGCTTCCAGTCTAACCGGATGCAGCTGAATACCAGTATTTTACATGGAGCGACTTCCTGTCTGACCTCCACAACCTAGTTAATACTAGGTAATACGATACCACTTAGTATTGGTGTCAGACTTTTTGGGCCACTGACTACCTGTAACGTTTGTCATGGATGGAAAAAATGACAGCCGGGACCAACAGCTTAACGTGCTTTCCGAGGCACGGAGGAAACTCGGTATGTAAGGGTGGTCACCTATCCACAGACCAACCTAGGCAAGCACAGCTTAACCTAAAGATCGACCCGAGCGGCCACTTGTTACTGTAAAGCACGATATTAAATTATTACCCCTCACTGTCCAAGTGCTGCTGCTGTTCAATACTACTTACTGTGTAAAGTATGATACGAGTATGGCAAGAAAAGAAGTGTCTGATAAGATTACGAATAATAGAGAGAAAAAAAAAAGAGAAGTATGAAAAAAAAGACATGCTGCGCCGACCTCAAATAAATTATTGGGATTTGGGCAAGAGAATGATGATGATGATTGTCCATGCCTTCCTCCATTCTTCTTTCCTCCGATTCTGCTCTTCTTCTTTCCAATCTAAATCCATACTTAAAATAAACGACCACGCTTTGTAAAAATTTACGTAATCACGTGAAAATGTACAACCCCAGATAACACCCTCACAACACAACGTTCTTGTTTCATAAAATCTTGTACCATCACGAAACTGTGTCTTGTCACTGCGAAAATTGCTTTCACATTACCCAAAGCTGTTGAATTCGCTAAACCGTTGACGCCAATCACGGCCCACGTTGAACGTTTACGTCGAGTGACGTCGAGCGACGCGTAACAAAAACCTGACCCTTATTTTTGTGATGAATGAATTTTCTTTAGTTTAATATTTTATGCATTTTCGTTGGAAATTAGTAAAAAGAGTGTGGTATTAGAGATTTTAATGGCTTGTACAATATATTTTTTTGCTTCTTGGTAAGTTGACTGGTAGCTATGTTGCTCGAAATCAATCAGGGTTTTAATTGAATTTTTTTTTGTCCTCCTAGTTTTGATTGTGATTTGCCGATTTTGGAAATTTCCAGATGTACTATTTTCATTCATCAAATATGTTAGTCGAGTCTTTTTAAATACCAATACAAAATATCGAAATGTTCCACGAAATGACAGTTAATTTTTCGTCAAGAAAATATTTTTAACATATTTTTTTGAAGTCTTTCAACTTCATTTTCATTATAAAAAATGATTGAGTTAAAAGCTGTCTTTTCAGTTATCGGTTCTAACAAATTGCTGCGACAGAATGATTAAGAAAATACGTTTAAAAATGTACTCATAAGAAACAAAATTACGAACAAAGCTTCAAAGAATAGATCTCTGTTTAATACACTACCAAAAACCTTTGCCCACACGATCTTGGGCCTCCTAATGTCCTTATTTCTAAACACACTCCCACTCTTTCTTTCTCCTCTTGTTAGAAAAGGACAGCTAGTGCCTTTAAAGCTAAAGATTAGTATGGTGAGTGATGAAGTCTCCGTACAGCGTCCGAGCCATTAATTACAATGTTCTCTGTTAGTCGAATCACGTACTACCAGCTGACAGATGGCCATAAGAACAGCGGCTGAAATGTAATTATTTGGTTACGAATGTGGGGCCATGAAATCAGCGCAAACTTGCATGACAACACGTTTGCCTCTAGGAAGCGTTTAAGCTGACGTTTACCTATAGTAGTACATCAACTTTTAGGAACGGGCCTATTACCATCAAAAGAGGAGAAATCTAGGTTCCAGGCTGCTCCTAAAATCTATAATGGAAGTAAAAACCCTTCTCTGGTCTGGACATCGAACCTAGGATATACCAAAATACATTTAATTTTGGCTGAGTGTGGTAAAATGCCGAAATGACGTAGCACAATGACCTTAATTACGATAACCCACTTTCAAAACTAAAATCTTATTATGTAAAACTAATTACGACTAGTTTAATTTCTCTTCAAATTAAACAGAGTAAGCGTCAACTTTGGTTAAGCGTGATTAATAACTTTACACGTCACCAAACCGCGTTTAAGTATCAAAAATATGTAGTCACAGTTTACTCGGTACATTAAATGATGACGTCAAAGTAGCAGTCTTATGCATCACTTGGGAAATTCCGATACAAGAATAAATGACGTAAGAAACGTCATTAACAGAATAATCGTTACTGATTGGCTGTCGTATGAAGTGCGTAGCCAATCAGGTCATCTGTGAATGACGTAGATAACTGTATCTTAATAAAGGGAAATGCAGCTATTTAATAAAGTATGTCTAGGTTTTTCCTGTACAATGACCCTATTTTTATTTCATGTTTTTTATTTCGTCAAAAGATTTAATAATAATCGATAGCTGCCTCTGTATTTATACACGGTGTCTTTATTTTTTATCTTTTCTTTACTGTACAAACGAATTCGATGTCCGATAGACAAAATGAACAAAAAATGGAAAATAAATAAAATAAAAAAAACATGCATTTCTTATCCGCTTTGTATCGAACTTAGTGGCCCCATGGAACTCAACCAGAAGAATGACACGCTTGACCGTGGCTTTGTTTAGTGACGTGAAGATGACATTTAGCAATGAAAAAACTGAAATCTCGTCTTCAAATCTGTAAAGAAAACTTGGTTTTATATCTTAAAATGTGACGTGAAGATCGACCATTCCACAATCAACATGCGAATTGAGAAACGCAAAAGAGAAACTTTCGAGTTTGTTTCGGCTGTTTCTTCTCAGAGTAGTCAGGTAAGAAACACCGGCCCCATCTAGTTTAAAAAAAATTGATGTGTAAAAGTGTTTGTGAAAACCTACTTAAAAAATAAACATCATTTATCATTAACAACTGCTTATAACTGACTAGTAAATTAACTATGTTAATTCTACGAACTTGTCTTTATTTTTTTCATGCTATTGTCATACTGATGCAGTCTTAATCATTAGACCAACCAGAGTCCAACTCAAAGGACTAAATGCTAAGGTCAGAAAGATGAAGTATCCATCATAGTTGCGTACCATCACGGGGATGCATTTGGAAGGAGGTCAGAGGCAGTTGCTCTGTGTAACAAACTGGTATTCAGCGGAATATGATCAATCTGGAACCCGTAACAACATAGTTGGGAAAAGGTTTGGTAGATGATTATCACATGCACGGTGTAAACAAACTCATCACGAAGCCGTCAACCAAGCATTCTGTATAACATACTAAGTAACTTTTCCTACGTAAAAAATATTGGGATGAAAAATCACGTTTTACGTTAAACCTCAATGTACCTTATCCGCACTCATGGTCATAACAACTTGCGTTAAAAACATGTATTTAAAAAAAATACTTGTGGAAAAGTTGGAACTTTGACATTGATATCTCCGTAACTAGAAGGTTCCCAGGTATGGTGTAAGAGTCTTTTTAAACCCTTTATAAGCATTTTGGAATCAAATCTCCAAATAATTGTGAAAATCACGTCAAAATCCTTTATGAAAGATAGAAGAACAAGACGCTCATACAGACACACGAACATTTTCGTCTGTTGAAAGAAACAAGCTGTCTCTAGCTATATTTTTATGCTTGACTTCTAAAGAAGTGTGATTAATAGTCGCAGTGTCACGTCGGCAACAAGTGGGGGGGGGGGGGTGTTTCTATTTCACAGAAAACTGCCTTTTGCCACGTGTAACAGGAGCTAAAACGTGCCAGTTCCCTCGATTTAGTAGAGTTGTTGGAGCAATTTTATGTTTCACTGAAGTGGCGAATTTAGAATTGGTTACAGTGTTTGATAACCTTCCTTAAAACCCTTGGTTAAACCTTGCAAGTTTGATTATGTTCTAGAAATAACAAACGTTTCGCCACACACGAATACAGGACGTAAACATTCTTGGAATATTACCTACTTGCTAAGATTTTGGCAAGTATAAATTTTCCCTTATGAATAGTAAGATACCACCAAGATTTATGTACAGCAGTCTAAATCCATTCATTATAAATAAGGATCTAGAAGACTGAAAAAGGAAATTGGCATTCAATCTGTATGTCCTGCTAGGTTTTGTCTACAGCTTCGCCCGCCAGGTCGGAACTTATCCTACGGAGGTTTCGCAAGGGTTATTTGTATCCTGCAGGATACAAATAACCCTTGCGAAACCTCCGATGGGGGTCTAAAATTGCCGCTTTAGCAGAATCATAATTATGAAACACGTTAATAATTAAAAAAACCTAAAATGGACTTTATGTTTATGGCCATAAAGTTTTGAGAATTTTAAATTTTTGACGTGACGTCCAGGATAACAAATAACCCTACATTGTAACCCACCCAGGTCATGGTCTACAATGAATTGTTAGTTAGGGCGTGAAAAGTTAACAGACACACAGATAGACATCTTTTGCATGTAAAATGTTGGTATGGATTTCTGGATTACCAGGCTTACATGAAATCGAAGAGACAAAATGATACACGTACACGTGTAGAACTGAATATATTGAGGCAAGTAATTTGTACGTTATTTCACATCGTTGGGCAAAAGCCCACGAGTGGGTGGACGTGGGAGGTGTGGCGCCGATAAACCCTACGCTTCTGTCTCTTAAAACTAGATCATTTTGTTTATGAAAACATGTTTTCAGGGGTGATACATGTTCAGTTCAGCACTTTTGATTTGGTAGTTGGCGACTCGAAGCTATTACTAAAGTATTTCTATTTCTGCTCGTGCCTATCGGCTTCTCCCCTTGCTAATCATGTTCAGGCTGGTTTGGTAAAAGTCGAGCATGATCATCAGCCTATAATGTTCCCACTGTTGGAACAGGCCTCTTCTCTATGAAAGAGACTGGGCTACAATCCACTACGCGGGCCCAGTGCGGATTGGCACATGTCACATGTCTTAGAATTTTCGGTTCTAGGACATGCCGGTTTCCTCACGATGTTTTCCATCACCGTTTTGAGAGCAGTGACGATGAAATAAATTACACAAAGTAATGTGTCTGCCTGGGTTCAAACTCACGATCACAACTTACTGCTCGTTAGTCGGAGCTGCCATCACTGGGCCACCGCTGCTCTCCCGACCTCCTTTTTTCCGAACACACATTCGTTTTTACGGCTCAGATGTAGCGCACCATGGCAACTCGAATGAGTATAGCACCCCTCAACAATTCCTATGTGTCTTATTTCTCGTGGAAAACTTTTTAATGAGAGCCTTAATTTCTCATCGTTTGGAAGCTACGGGGTTTTGGGTTTCATCGTTATTTTTAAAATATTAGCCTTTTTATGTTGACTAACCCTCTTTCGCTAATGGTCCCAAGAGGCGGCGCAGGGATGATGTTTATAGAACAGGAGTTCGTTCGATGCCTTTCTCTTTTTTCATTTTATCGAGGTAGAACTAGGCATTAACTCGAGTACTTCTTGAAGTGGTCTCTTGGCTCCCGTTGTCCCGATCGGCATGATTTTCCTTCAACTTCTTGCAGTGTTAAAATTTCGCCGGATTTCTGACTAGCAGGGAACCCAACGACCATACAGCCTATAGACTCCTAATAACAGGCGACCGATGTCTGTCAACACATAAGGGGTATAAATCTTATAGCCGTCGTCACTCACCGAGTTCGAATTAGTTTCGACCACTCCTGTGAGCCGCAAACACTTCCGCATTACTCCTTTAAAAAATCGAGAAAATAGACATAATATGGCCCCGTGTACCTATAATACGTTGGTGTGATAAAGAAAGCCGGACTTCAAGTTTCCTGAAAGACGGTATCACATTTCATCGGTACTTTAAAAGTTCCTTCTAAATTAGATTAAATTTCTGACAATATTTATCGGAGTTCATCTTATACTGGTCATACTTAATGTCTTTTATGATTGCGTCCCTTTCTTTTAAAAGTACTTTTTTCTCTATCTCTTTTCCTCGATGTTACGTTACCATAATTAGTGATGTTCCAAATCGTACGACCACCTCTGTTGTCGATAAAGCAAAAAATAAAACCTATAACTATTTATTTATGCAAAAAATATATTTTTAATAATTAAAAATTACAACATTTATTTATTTATTAATAAGTATGTTCACGTCATTTTACCGAAGATTGTTTTATCCCTATGAAAAACCGTCGCCGCCTACTAAGTTCATATAAGTTCAGATATTTTACCTACATGATTGAATCGTAATTAGAATACAGAAGGTAATTTAATGCAAGTAAAGTATGTAAAACATATTTTATTTTGCCTACAGTTAAAAAGTGTCGATACTTTCTTGTTTGATTTAAAACTGTCCCATCTCTAGTGAAATGCAATGACCTTGAATTGGCCAATCAGAAAGCAGTACCCCGTCCCCCTCGCGTACCTCGTACCTCAGCGAGTTGACAGAATAGTTTTCGTGCGTTAGATCGTGTATTAGGCGTCTATAGGCTGTATGGTCGTTGAGGGAACCATAGAAAACCAATGGTGTTCTGTGGTAACAGTGGCGGGCACATTATTTTGTGTAACGGTGACATGTCGATAGTAAATCAGCATGTCCTAGATCCAATAATTTCGAAGAGTTGTGACATCTCGTGCCTCTCCCTGGCACAGAAGAGGCCTATTACTGTGAACCAGCAATAAGAGCATGATAAGCTGATTATGACAACCATAATGTTTATTTATTTATCTAGTACTAACAGCAGTAGGTACATACTAAGCATTAGTTGAAAACAAATTTGGGCACTGCCAGTGCCGATAGAAATGAAAACTAATCGCCGATCCGTTCCGCATATCGCGCATCGGCTACGAGTGCTACGAAAACCGTACGTGACGGTCACGCGAGTTCCATGATTTTTTTTCACTCAAAAACTGCTTTATGCGCCTAAAGAAGTTTCCACTACGAAAAATAACTTGAAAATGCTGATACGAGTACTGTATTGTATAACGGGCTGGTGTCCGCAACTCCACGTCAAAGCGCGTATTTTGCGTACGGGTACCTATGTTGTTGTCTAACAACAACGTCATTTACTCCTCGATTCCATACAGTTATAAAATAATACAACATTCATATCGTGGCCGTGGGTGTCTCACCAATCATCACTTGGCAACGTCTAATCGTGTTCAAAGAAGAAGCGGTAATCATGTTATTTTCTCGCGTTTTCATTCGCAAGTTATTTTCGTCTCGGAAGCCTCTTTAAATTGGACTTTGAAGGTCGCGGTGGCTGTAATCGATTTATAAATGTGACGTTTGTCTTAGTCTGTAGGATCTTAATGTTTTCAATGTTGGGGTTCGTAATTTGTTTGAAATTATTTTAAGCGTTAACGCTTTTGACAGTCGTTTTGAAAAGAGAATATTCAACAAGAAGCTAGGCTATGTCGTTGGCTAAGAGAGCCTTTATTATCCACTATGCGGGCACAGCACTCAATATTTTATTGCAGTGTGGGTTGGTGGATGTTTTTTGTTCTTGATTTTTTGGTGTATAATGCATGTAATGGTACTTTGTATAGGCATGACGACAGTATCCAAAAAATACAAATCTATTTAGTTCGTCAGTTAGAGTACTGGAAAATAATGGACACGTATTTTTTGTTTTTGTAAATCAATGAATATTGACAAAGATAAAACGCATCAAAACTTGGGAGTGGAGGCTCATGACGTCAGCACGCTCTAGAAATTATACCCAGGCGTGATGTATTGAGAATTTTAAAAGCGTCTTATTTTCCTCTATTTTGATTTACGTAACAAAAGAAAAAAATACGGGTCAAATATTTTTTGATAATGTAACTGAGAAACTAGTTAGATTTTTTTCGTCGTCTACCCTATTACCAAACCCAAACGAATCAGACTATTAAATAACTTGATAATGAAAATTCCTAACAGCTGATGACCATTCAAATAAGTACTACATATCTACATCTTTCAAATGTACGGCACCTTTCTGTTAAGCTATGTACACGGTTTCGTTCAAACTTACATAACAAAAACATACATTCCTAACCCTAACACAAGATATACGAAATCGAAGAATCACTTACCTTTTTAAAGAACCCTTCCCATGATTCGTGTCATACCGATACCTTACCGACACGTTCCCGTTAACCTATAAACGGCAAACCCGTAACTGAAAACCGTCGCCAGCTATCACTTTACATGAAGTGAAATCATATCTACTCATAGTTCGCGGACGCAGAAAGCGTACACTAACAGGTTTTTTTGTTTGGTGTATGTCATGTAATCGTGTTGCTGTTGGATCGTGTGAGGTGGGCAGAGGTGTTGAAATTGTGGTGTTGACGCGGTTTATTATAAGTTATCAGATTAAGGTGGATACGATTAAACTATGAGATAAAATGAATGAATGAGATTTATCAGTTAGGTTTAAATAGAACCGGGGCTGCGGGACTGTTCGAAAGAGATACCGTGGCCCCGGAACATAAAAGGCGAGGAAGGAACATGGATAGGTTTTAGCTTCCCGCTCCGCCCAGAGTGGGAGAAGTCATTTGATGATTTCCCATCCGAAAAAAAAGGTTTAAATAGAAGAAAGAAGGAGTTTTAAATGGTTTATTCTGCATGATGCAACGCAAAATGTCGACGTAATACGACAATTGTGTTTCTGAAAGAACTCGATAAATGTAAAATTAATGAAGCATCATCACCATTTCAATTTCATCATCACATTTCTGGATGTGATGATGAAATTCACTCTTGACTCGGACTCTTTGGATGTCTTCTTCTTCCATGCTCCTCTATTTTTCGTCATCTCATCAGACACAATGCTATTACAAAATATTACAGGGTGAGATTGAATTTACCTTAACGTAAGTTTCATTATACCTAACAAAAATTGACGTAGTAGGTAGTAGTACGTTGAAAACGTATAATACCCCCAAGAAGCATACTTGTCATAAGTTACGCAGAAATGTTGTCTATAGACCAAGACACAAGTATCAAAGTAATTTAACATACCCATAATTTCCAACAAAGAGCAATCCTAATTGAATATCCCATTAATAAAGTACACATAAAACCCCCAATCTAAACACACATAAAAATGTTAATAACATCAATTCTCA
Source organism: Xestia ashworthii (assembly GCA_950022955.1). Lineage (NCBI taxonomy): Eukaryota > Metazoa > Arthropoda > Insecta > Lepidoptera > Noctuidae > Xestia > Xestia ashworthii. Next base: position 2,544,916 of record OX465557.1, read on the forward strand.
CAAGGAAAAGGGAAATAAAAACAATTACAGCTGTAAGCGCAGAATACGTCGGACTAAGTAAAAGTAAGTAAGGCCATAAAGTAACAATACGGTAATGTGACAAAGGGAACCATTACGTCACCACTCTCCGCTGTAGGAGAACTGGGAACTGGGAAATTTATCTGGGAACTGGGGAGATTGTTCCGTATAAGCTATATTCATTTGTTAATTTTTTTTTTGTATTATGATATGTGTGATTGGTGTGTTTATTTGTAGTTAAGGGTACACGAACTGGGAACTGGGGAGAGGTTCTGTATGTAATATTCTGTTGTTTTATTTTTATTAAATACTTTTGTGGGTGTGTTTATGTGTGTATAATTGTAGCCAAGGGTTCATCTTTTTTTTAAAGTGATATTTGTTAGATAAACGTACCTACAGTTCATATAATTTTCATTTGTTTTGAGAAGATTACTTTTTGTGGGGGGTGCTCATGTGTGTGAGATTTGTGTCTAATTATACTCAAAGGTTCAATATATTTTCTACCGGAAAATATGGTACTCTTAAGTACGGTTAACACAGCTATATGGTTTTATTTACCAAAGGAGTAGGCACACGTGTATTTGTTTGATATAATATGTCAAAGGCTTAGGCTGAACCGGACTGAATTTTGTGGTTGGTGACATGAGCGTGGGACGATAATAAGGAGAATCGTTTTAAATGAGCTACTTATTTACAAATAAATAAAGTAAATTTTATTTTCATAAACTACAGCAAAATAGCGAAGTCATAGACTTATCCAAGGTCATCATCATCATCTGCCTTGCCTTTTCTCAACTAGGTATGTTGACGTCGGCTTCCAATTTTACCGGATTCAGCTGAATACCAGATTTTTACATAAAACGACAAGCCAGGTTGCATTGGGCCGAAAAGTTCTGGACTGGCGAACGCGAACTTGAAGACGATGCGTTGGAAGACCTCCCGCTAGGTGGATCGATGACCTGGTGAAGGTTGCGGGAATCCGTTGGATGCGAGACGCACGGGACCGGTCAATTTGGCGACACTTGCGGGGGAGGCCTATCAAGCCATGGACGTCTTTCGGCTGAAATGATGGTGATGATCACATGAAACGACTGCCTATCCACAACCCAGTTAATTCTGGGTAATACCCCTTTCCAGATTAGACCATGGTATCTTTTTTAAATAAAAATACCAACCACAGTACTTAAGTATTGTTATTAGTTTCCCACAGAAAAATTTTATTTTTATATTAAATCTTTCTGCACCATTATGAAATAACGGGATAAAACCTTGAGTTCATAAGTGTGGTTCACGGTAGTCTTGGAGTAAAGTTAAACTCGGTCCTGTAGTAAACATTGCAAGTTTACTGCCTCAACTTTCAACCGACTCGGTCCTCGTGTTACCATCATAGTTTAAAGTTCACAAATTAGTTTGTATTGTGCCGGCAGAAGGTTATTTTGTACCGGTTTGTGATATTTTTAAGATTAATTTATTTATGTATTTGGAAACTGACTTTGGGAACTACAAATTAAATATTTTTAACTTAACAATATGCCTATAATCCTCGAGGGGTTAGGTAGAGATGTTTCTAATTGTGTCTACATACACATTTGGTCGTAACACTTTGCTCAAATCCCGAATCGAACACATGCTCATCAGTACCGCTTTCAACCTCAAATCAGATCTTTTAACCAAAATAACGGTACAACAATATTTAGCAGTCACTCCAAAACTTTACAAGGATTTTCCATTTTCATTGTGGAACCCTAAAGCGGCACAACGCAACGTGCCACAGTGATAAATAATAAAAAAGTCTGATATGAATCCGTACTGTAGTTCGTATTATCACGACTATGACCATGGGAACTGTCCAGTAACTTGTACTAAATGTAGTAAGTATTTTTGTGTTGAAAAATTTATATGTCGGAAGAACTCGTATATTAGACAGATGGACAGTGTTGGGGAGCTCATTGCTAAATAATAACAGCCGCTCGGGTCGACTTTTAGCTTAAGCTGGGCTTACCTAGGTTGGTCTGTGGATGGGTGACCACTCATTACATACCAAGCTTCCTCCGTGCCTTGGAAAGCACGCTAAGCAATTGGTTCCGGCTGTCATTTGTAGAGCTTTAACAGTCGTTATAGTTAGCGGCCCGAGAAAAAGTCTGACAACCAGTCTTCCAAGGGGTATCGTATTACGTACTAACTGGGTTGTCCAATGTCAGATAGGCAGTCGCTCCATGTAAAATACTGGTATTCATCTGTATCCGGTGAGACTGGGAGCCGATCCCAACATAATTGGGAAAAAAAGCAAGGCAGATGACGAGTGTTGGGAAACACCAACACTATTTCATTAAGATGAGGCAAATTTCTAGAAAATTTGGAATACAGAAAAATAAAGCCTTTTTTTTCTTTTCGAAATTTCTTGGCGAAAAGTTCTGGAGTGGCGACCGCGAACCGGAAGACGATGCGTTGGAAGACCTCCCACTAGGTGGACTGATGGCCTGGTGAAGGTTGCGGGAATCCGTTGGATGTGACTCGCACGGGACCGGTCAATGTGGCGACACTTGAGGGAGGCCTATGTCCAGCAGTGGACGTCTTTCGGCTGAAATGATGATGACGATGACGCCCTTTCCATGGGTGTAGGCGTCAATCCCAGGAGACACGGCACGTGCTGCGATTCTTTCATACTTTTTTTTCTGTCTTCGTTTCATACACTTGGTCATACACGCCCGCCCGGTTAGGAGTACCAGGCACCTGACAGTTTAAAATACCTACGTGGACACAATATGGACAATCCAATTACTTTCAAGTTGCTAATTAATGGGCTGTCAGTCACCCGCTAATTCAAATGCACTTTAATGATGTCCTGTCACAACAGAGTGCACATTTATCTATCTACGAGTACAAAATCTAGTGCATTGTCGACCATTTAATTAAGATTGAATGGGCTCAGTAAGGTGGTTTTATTTCGTCGTGGAGGCATAATTTCAGCCGAATACGACCACTGCTGGACATAGGCCTCCCTCAATTGAGGGACAAGTGTCGCCACATTGACCAGTCCCGTGCAATTTGCATCCAACGGTTTCCCGCAACCTTCAGCAGGTCATCGGTCCACCTAGTAGGAGGTCTTCCAACGCATCGTCTTCCGGTTCGGGGTCGCCACTCAAGAACTTTTCGGCCCCTTAGGATATCCGTTCCGCAAGCAATATGCCACTGCTACTGCCACTTAAGTTGGCCAATTGTGGAGGCATTTACAATAATAATAATTTGATAATTGCTTTAACTGCCAAGAGCCTCGATCAATACCTGAGGAGCCTTACGTTAGGCAGCTGGATCAAGGGTTTGACTCAGAAAGCGGTACTCCTGGACACGGCTCGTATTGTTAGGAGGTTGCTCTCTCTGGAGCCCTGACGCCGGTAGCTTGGACCCTGTTCCCGATACCAGTGGGCTACAATTTTTATATTTTTTAAATGTTGCTTTTTTAATATATTTTTTTAAATTAATATTCAAAAATGTGGTTTTTCTGCCTTTGTTAAAATTTTTCATTAGAACCAACATAGAAACCTTACATGGAGAAAAAGGTTTCTAATTTTCAGGCCACACCTTCAATTTGCATACCAACGATATTCGCATTTCTCTAAAACACCCGCAAGTATTTGAAATACTTTAATGCGCATCCCTTTTGCCTTTACAACTAAATTCATTTAGAGCCATTTTAAACCTCACCCTAATTTCTTATTATTCAAATCTAGCTTCATTTTGAATAATCTAACAATGAAATTCAATTTGCTTTGCTGAAAAATTAAGGTTATTTGTATTTATTTTGTATCATTAGGAAAATTTGATTCATCGGACATTTTAAAATTTAAACCGTTTTTAGTCTGTATAAATAAAACATGCGCGGAAAATGTAATACTGAATTTATTGAAATTAACAGTATTTTTTTAGGGTTCCGTAGCCAAATGGCAAAAAACGGAACCCTTATAGTTTCGCCATGTCTGTCTGTCTGTCTGTCCGCGGATAATCTCAGTGACCGTTAGCACCAGAAAGCTGAAATTTGGTACCAATATGTATATCAATCATGCCGACAAAGTGCAAAAATAAAAATTTAAAAAAACATTTTTATTAGGGTACCTCCCCCAGACGTAAAGTGGGGAGCGATTTTTTTTTTAATTTTGACCCTGACGTGTGATATATTGTTGGATAGGTATTTAAAAATGAATAGGGGTTTTCTAAAATCATTTTTTGATAATATTAATATTTTAGGAAATAATCGCTCCGAAAGTCAAAAACAATGTGTCCCCCCCCCCTCTAACTTTTGAACCATAAGTTTAAAAAATATGAAAAAAATCACAGAAGTAGACCTTTATATGAACTTTCTAGGAAAATTATTTTCAACTTGATGAGTTGAATAGTTTTTGAGTTATATAGCACTTTTTCAAAAAAAACGCAAATGATAACTTTGTTTTTCATACAAATACTATGAAAAACAAAGTTATTTTTGCTGACGAAAAATGTTGGTATTTTTAATGGTCTGGGAAGCTACGGAACCCTACAGTGAGCGTGGCCCGACACGCTCTTGGCCGGTTTATAGTAGTAAGACTTGCCTGTCGGTATGAGAGAAAAACCAGAGAGAGTAAAAAATTAAGAGCAGTTGCTAGCCATAAAAATATCAATAGTATTGCAAGCATTTAATTGATAAATGTTACTAAAACAAGTTACTATTTCTAATCGATTTAAACTGATATAAAATTGTTTCTTTTATTATATATGTTGAATTTACTTTAACAAGTCTGCAAACTGAATGCAAAATTTTTAGTCACGTAGCACGGATATAAATCAATCAAAGTATGAAACAGAGGCATAATATCTAAAATGTGTCATTGTATTGTATTATGTTGTATAACGAGCTGGTGTCCGCAACTCCACGTCAAAGCGCGTATTTTGCGTATAAACCTCGAAATAATGCGTCATTATTTCGAGGTTAAGCCGTGCTTACCTAGGCTGGTCTGTGGATGGGTGACCACCCTTACCTCCGTGCCTCGGAAAGCACGTTAAGCTGTTGATCCCGACTGTCATTTGTCCATCTTTGACAGTCGTTGCAGGTAGTCAAAGGCCCAAAAAGTCTGACAACCAGTTTTACCAAGTGGTATCGTATTATCCAGTATTAACTGGGTTGTGTAGGTCCGATAGGCAGTCGCTCCATGTAAAATACTGGTATTCAGCTGCATCCGGTTAGACTGGAAGCCGACCTCAACATAGTTGGGATAAGGCAGGCAGATGATGATGGGTAGGTAGATGATGATGGTTTGTCTAAAAAGGGGGTGACTGAGAAAATGATAAAAGTGAATAATAAACATGATGTCAATGATCTCACAATCTTTTCTTTCTCTTATTCAGTAGGGTGCTATTTACAGTTAATCGAATATAGCTTGTAGACAAAAATAGCCATCCCCATATTACTACACATACATAAATATTGATTGGAATGACGAATTCTAGGCCGACATCAACCTTTATATATTACGCACTGTTGTGGAAATAAATGGAAAAATCTACATAATTGGAAAGTGGGATCCAATCATCGGCGCCGGGAAAAACGTAAATTGTACGCAGCTTTCTGGTGCTTTTGCGACTTCATGTGAAAATGTGTTCTAGGGATGGGAGAAGGAAAAGCTTTGGATCATCATGATTCTCTTGTCTTTATCCCAATTCATTTGAGGCATGTCTTTTTCTTCCATTACTTCTCTATTACTCGAGATCGTCATCTCATCAGACACCTACTTCCGACGATAAATGTGAAGATCTATCGATATTGGCAAAACTATTTTTATTTGCAGCACCCGTAATTTAAAAGCCCGTCTGTAATATCTGTACCCTCACATTTCTCCAGTCAAAAGTGTAAAATATGTGCCTATTTCCATCAACCGGGCACAAATCTAAACTCTAATTGGGTAACCCCAATAACACTGCGCGATTCGGGAATCAGACAGCCTTAATTATCATTCAAAAATACTTCCCAGCCATTTAACATTATAAAAATCTTAAACAGATAAAAATCTTTCAATTAAGAAAAGTAACAACGTGGCATGACCCATTTCTTCTCAGTTTTCAGTCCCCAGTTAAATATTTAATTCAGTTAGGTCCTTGCGCGACGGACGAGTAGTCGAGTAGAGTGGTCGAGTGGCGAGTGTTCGAGTGTTTGCTGCCCGTTTGGAGAGCACTTGTCATGAGACTAGTACTGTAATGCCTGACGGCAGGATTAGTGTCGTGGAGAATTTGTTTTATTTAAGTCTGTCGGCTGATTTGAAATTTATTAGGAATTCTGATAGTATTTTCTGATTTTAATATTTAAATTAAACTGTGTCCCTGACATTATATGTACAGCACATCCCATTCATTTCACCAGTCATGCTCCCGGGTAGCTCGCGAAATTCAAATTTTTTTACGTTTTTCGCAATTTGCAGGCCCGTGCTAAGTTGTATGTGGTTGTATGTTGACTAGAATATGATTCGCGAATTTTTTCGAGGTCAAATACATTCCTCGACCTTATGAACTTAGTTGTATTGATAATTTTGATGATTATAATTCTGTAACTGCATACGTCTTAGGGAGAAGTTATACAAAGCGGACAGGGCGCGCGCCCGGTCAGTCAATCGGTGCAGTCCTTACAGTCGCGAACAATATTTAAATTTAAATATTGTTCGCGAGTTATTGGTAGTATTATCGCGTGGTATTGGATTTTCCATCAAGATTTTCTCAGTCTTGATCTGTGCCCGGTTGATGGCTTTAGGCTCACTTTCTTATGGTGAAAGCATCAGTGCTTTCACCGTAAAAAAGTGAGCTCGATCTGAACATCAAATTCGAGATGCTCACGGTCAGTAGAAGAGCCTTGTGACCAGTTAACCAGCAGGCAGTACAACAAAACCTGAAACTTCCACAAATAGCCTCCAGGTTTCCTTCAAAGCCATGAAATTTGTCCCAGCTGAACTATCTCTGACCCTCAAAGCCACCCAGCATATATAGTAATAAATTACCTAAACTTACAAAGCTGACCGACCACTGTGTAAACTTTGGGTTCTGTACCACGTCTGTTGTTGTACAATCAGGGTCCCCTGTGAGAGAACTAGTGTGCTTGGGGTTGCTAGGTTATGTGAACTTTGTATTGTGATAGTAAGTTTCGAGTGGGTGTATTCTGGTTGATTTAGTTGTAAGTTATGATTTGACAAGATTTTTTGCTGTAGAAATTGTATTTGTCCTATGATGTTTTAATAGTTTATTTGGATTTACAAAACAATGAAAGCTGTAGTTACCTACTAGTTCCATAGTAAATACACTAATATCTTCTGAGACTTTTTAACGGTTTCTGGGGTTTAAAACCTGAAAAGATTTTCAGTGCATAATGCAATTCCTCGTCGAGCACGTTAAACCGTTGATTACAGCTGTCATTTGTAGATCTTTGACAGTCGTTACAGGTAGTCAATGGCACGAAAGTCTGACAACCAGTCTTACCAAAGAGTATCGTATTACCCAGTACTAACTGGGTTGTGGAGGTTAGATAGGCAGTCGTCCCATTTAAAATACTGGTATTGAGTTGCATACGGTTAGACTGGAAGCCAACTCAAACATAGTTGGAAAAGGATTTAACACATGATTAATGGTGACATATTTCATACTTTTTGCTTTTGATATCTGCCACGATGACAGTCGTCATCATAATCATCATCAGCTTATTAATGTTCCCACCGCTGGCACACAGGCCTACTCTCTATGACAGTAAACCAACAGAAAGTAGAAAAATAAACACAAAAATGGCAAACATTAAAGATACAGAGAAAATTGCTCATCGCCTCTCATGTTCAACCCAAGTCCTACACAGGTTACATACGTGAAACCAACTGAATGGTACCTCGTACGTTCGCTCCGATTTCCTTGTTTTCTTTTCATTCCATTTTTATTTGTTTTCTCCGATTCCCAGTTCAATCTCGACTTCAGCTTCATTAGAACGGGTTGCGTTTATTTGTGAAATGAAATGAGCCATTTTCGAGGAGTTTTCAGGTAGATATTATTGCGACGCCAAAACGGCAACTCAGATTTGAATTATATGGTGTGGTTGAGGCGTCATTCTGTGAAATAGCAAGTTCAAATCGTAAGCGATGTCTGTATTATAAAGAACAAGGAGAATAATGGATGAAAGAGTTGCTAGAACGGAACCTACAGCCCTCGATCCTAGTTATTTTTAGAGAGAATGAAAGCGATTTGGCAGTGCACTTACAAGAAATCTGGAACTATTGTATCGTAGCCTTAATCACGCCGTCGCATCCCTCTGGCTGATCCATGGAAAGCACAGTTCTTTACTTTTCGCTATCATAAGTCAGAGGCCGATAGGTGGCATTAAAACTCTGACACCAGGTTAGGCACTAACTATTTTAGGAATTGAAATGAAATAACTATCCGAAGTTAACAAAAGTAATCTATTTAAACACAAAAGTATAAATTTACATTACAAAACAAATCAAGTGAACAGAATCAAGGGCAACAGTTAGTGAGTGCGCGCGCCGGATATGGGAATGAGCCCCTTGCCACGCTATAACTAAACGATAAAGAAGAAGACTATCAATTTAATAATAATTATAATTAAAAATACTGTGAACCAACAGATATATAGATTAACACACAGGTAGATTTGCATACATTTTCAATTGGAATTGTATAATAGCTTTATTTGGTTGTGGCTTACAAAACTGCTGTAAAAGTAAATAAATAATAATTAATTGTGATTTTCGCACACATTGTGAAAGAACTTGAGTACTTCAATATTATAGGAATTACGTTCAGTACAACTTTTGTTGGGATAATAATTTTATTTACATATTTATAATGCTTTTCTATAAGAGAAGAGACCTCTGCCCAGCAGTGGGACGGTAATAGGCTGCTATTATTATTTATGATGCTTTTTAATTTGTCACGAGATCTAAACACGAGAAGTTAGTCAAAGTATGGACTCCTTTTACCATTTAGAAGTACTCCGTCTCTGTACTTTTGTGCAGTGTTTAATAAATAAATTAGAACCCATCCAATTTCAATTTAATTTGTCATAGCACCTATTTACTACACTAAAAAATAAATAGTTTCGGTACGTTTTAAATTGTAATTCTATTCGGAAAATATAATGTAAAGATAAACAAGTAAATCTCACACATTAACATAAATATGTAAACACTGCTTTAACAATTATGTAAATCGATAAATAATCACGACTGTTTATTTTCAGCCAAACATTTGTGGAAATATTTGCACAGAATTGCGCATGTTGATAAATTCAAGGTGACTTTTTTATAACAATAAGTGTAATAAAATGTTGTAAATAATAACTATTAGCTAGGTAGCAAATCTGGATAAAATGGATGGCACATTTTTGTAAAGATTTAAATCCCAAATGATTTTGACCAATGGTAAATACGAGTAGGTAGATTTCATAGAGACATCGCGGCAACAACGGTTATGCATTCAGTACATCACCAAGAAATACAAATCCAATTATGTTTTTCTTGAAATAGGATTGAATGCAGAAGTCCAAGGCTATAAATTGTCGGTGCTTATACAAGGCTAACGGAAAATACACTTTCAAACACGTCCTTGAACAATCGAGATATTATTAAAAGTTTCGGTAGCAAATATGGCTGATAGTTTGATAAAAATAATGATAAGGGGCCAAGTGCGTGTCGGACTCGCCCATGAAGGATTCCGTAGCAGATTGAATGAAAAGTAAATTGCTGTTTACGATTTATGACGTATTAAAAAAAAAACTACTTACTAGATTTCGTTCAAAACCAATTTTCGGTAGGAGTTTACATGGTAATTAATGTACATCGTATATATTTTTTTAGTTTAATCATTCTCTTATTTTAGAAGTTACAGGGGAGAACAATTCGCTTTTTAATATCAGTCTCGAACTGTAAAAACATAACAAATATCTTCAGTCGTGTAATCCTCGGAGGGTTAGGTAGAGGTAGAGGAGTGCGTAATAGTAGGTACATACGCATTTCGCCAGTTATATTTAAGTCCCAGGAGCTCATGGCAAAATAACAACAGTCGCTCGGGCCGATCTTTAGGTGCTTGCCTAGGTTAGTCTGTGGATGGGTGACCACCCTTACATACCGAGTTTCCTCCGTGCCTCGGAAAGCACGATAAGCTGTTGTTCCCGGCTGTCATTTGTCCATCTTTGGCAGTCGTTACATTGCATTTCATTTATTTCAGTAACAATTTTTACATTGTATCGAAAATCATAATTACATTAGAAAATCATTATAAAGCAGTAAAAAAATAGATTAATTAAAAAAAATACATTTGCAGTTCCCCTGCTATAGTATGTTAATAATTACGTTACAGGTAGTCAGTGGCCCAAAACGTCTGACAATCAGTTTTACCAAGTGGTATCGTATTACCCAGTATTAACTGGGTTGTGGAGGTCAGATAGGCAGTCGCTTCATGTGAAATGCTGGTATTCAGATGTATCCAGCTAGACTGGAAGCCGACCCTAACATATTTAGGAAAAAGGCTGGGCAGATGATGATGATATTTAAGTCCCATTTAATATGAGGCAAGCCTATTACCATCAACCGGGTACACATCCAGACTCCTGAAAAAGTCCTAATGGAAAAACCCAATAACACACTGCCCGACCTTGGAATCGAACCTAGGACTTATGCTTAACAGTTGCGCGACCACTAGACCATCAGGACATGATACTCGATACGATATTAGATTTCTGACATTGATTTTCTCTGAGATGAGAGTCTGACTAGATTTTACCTGTCAGTCTAGATCTACTTAGTTCACAAAAAATATTATTAAATTTAACATTAATGTCCCTCCTCCTCCTCAAACTCTTTTACTTTATAAAGGTTTCTACTGCCAAATTAATACACTTTCCTTAGGGTTTCGGCACTAAAGTAAATAAAAAATTTAAACATTGTGCGCGAATCCTCTTCGTCGGTATAAAGTTGGTGTAATGCCGGTCGGTGATCAATCATCGTTTATTTATTTTTGTGCAACTTTAGCGTGTCCATTAATCATTGCAAATGATTGCTACAGCTTGTTTTAAATATTTTTTGCATAATCTCTTAAAAGGTACATTTGTATCCGTTCGTAGTCAAGATTTTATCTTTGCTTTGTTGAAAGTGTGAATAACATAAGAAAAAATGTAAGTTATTTAATTTATATTATAAATTAATGTTATTGGTTTTGACCCGAAACATTCGATTTTGATATATACCAAACAGTAATTATGCTATGGTATTATAACAGTAATTATATTTTTATATAAAGTACCTTTAAACTCTGTTATGAACAAAAAGTATCATCAATATTTGTGCCTGATTATGTTTCTCCGAAATTACCATTTTATATTTATTTATTTATGTACACACAAAATACTTAATATGACAATACATTAAGATAGAAGAGCACAAAGGTTCTGCTTATTTACTCCAATCATCCACAACATAATTTACCCGGCTATAGAATCCAAATTGGGCAATACCAAAACACGTGCGTTAACTCACCCAACCATTAATCAATATTTTGAAATCAATGAATCCAAACACCTTGTATAAATATAAAAGCGCACATCAATCATTAGAAGCGTGGGTGATAAGTGATAAGCGAAATTGATTGGTTTTTATCACTGGGCTGCGATGACGCCATGCTACTTGAACCAATGACGTGCTGTCTGAGCCAGTGATGTCACTAATTGTAGCGCCTACGAAGAATTACTAGGCTGGGGTTTTGGAAATAAGATAATAGGTGATGCGTGGGTGGGTGAATTGGTGACGTAGGGGGAAAGAATTGTGGTTGCTACAAACAGATTGATAGGACGGAAAAATAAAGTGGGAGGTATTATTATCGTATATCGGTAGTATTATTATTATATATGGTGCTTAAATCATTTGATGGATGACTTTTAAAATCAAAATGAACTCAATAAAAATTAGGCCAATCAGCACTTGTTAAACGTCAATTATATGATGCCCATCTCTTCATTGCCGAGTATTAACAAGGGAAAAGTGGCACAACATACTCCCGAGCAAACCGTCAGTAAAGTTAGATAAACTTAGGTCCATGTTCACCGAAAAGATAACCGTCTGTTTATCTAAAAACAGCTGTCAGTGTGACATGTTCCCATACAAAAATGCGTGCTAAACAGCTGTTTTAGGTAATCAGACTGTCATCTTTTTGGTGAACATGGACCTTAGTTATATACAAAAATGCATTGATTCCGCTCCATTTTTTGCTGTCAAAATTTAAGTCACATGTTTCAAGAAAGCTTTTGAATGCCATGACACACAACTTGTGGTTGATAATATTAGCTTCCAGATTACTTTTGATTTGATATACATTTCAATAATTCTGAGAACTTATATATCTCGAACGTAAAAGCTTCGGGAAATGTCCATATTTCACATTTTAATTACATTCCAAATTGGAATACCGCAAGGTTCTATTCTGAGCCTATTTCTTTTCTCGGAACACCAATACATTAGAAAAGCTGTGTCGAAATATCGGGAGCTCAAAATAATGAATAATCACGGATGATATCCCGTAAGTGACAATATAAGTCTAGTTTTAAACCGTGAAAGCTAAAAACAATGTTTGGCTTACAATAATCCGTGTTACTTTGGGTTCGGCGCAACACGTTTTTTTCTTCCATTCTACTCTGTCAACCGTCACGCTATCATGTGCTCATTTTTCTTTCATAATAATTTTGGTAGCTTTGTAGTGACTCATTCTAATAAATACGTTTTCTTTCTTTCGTTCTAATAATATATATTATGTAACTAAGAATATAAGCCAACCTGTAAATAAAGTCAATAATATTTTATATACATATTTACAAAGTGTCTTATCAACTAGCATTATATAAAACCAAAACTCTTAATAAAATATTTGTAAAACTAAGTTCAACGTACAAACACATATTTTTACTATTAGATGATCTTTTATCAGCTGGCCGGCGTAGCTATGACGCGCCCTTTGTTCTAGCGGCGAGCGCGCCCGCTACGTCACCCGAACCGGTTGCGTGAGCGGGACGGGATGATCATTGCGATGTGCTCTGGTGTGCGCGCGCGCCCGCCGCCTCGCCAGTATGGACAGTATGCTAACCGTTGCGATTTAAAGCAAAGCTTCGCCGCGCTTAATATATTATATTATTGAATGTTCTGTGGCTTACTTCCGTGCTTTCTATTTTTCCTCTGCCACTCCTTCTTCTTAGTGGAACTCTTGTGTGTGTGGAACTGTAACCTGTGTCTGTGCAATAAACTTTCGTCTTTCTTCTTGTGTACTTCGGACTTTTCTTCATCCTTATCTGCACTCATCCATCCTCATACACACTACCATCCAAACCTACATTGGTGACCCCGTTCAGGAGCACGAGGATGCCGAACGAGGACAAAGCGCATAGCCAACAAGATGACGGCGAATCAACAGCGGAAGGTTTTCGTGTGGGTGTGCGTGTACCGCCGTTTTACCCGGAGAAACCAAAACTATGGTTCAACCAAATGGAAGCACAGTTCATGCTGGCGAATATTAAGACGGACGACACCAAGTTCCGTTATGTTATCGGCAACTTAGAGACGCAGTATGCTTCCGAGGTCGAGGATATTATCGACAACCCTCCACCCACCGAAAAGTACGAAAAGTTGAAGAGAGAACTCATTAAGCGGCTTTCAGCGACACCCGAGAAGAAACTCAAGCAACTTCTCATGCATGAAGAGCTGGGCGACCGAAAGCCATCCCAGTTTTACCGGCACCTCCTCAATCTCGCTGGTCCACGGGTGCCGGAGGAGTTCCTGAGGACCATTTGGACGACCCGCCTACCCGCAGGTACTCAGGCGATCATGGCTTCCCAGTCCAATCCGGACCTGGGTGAGCTGGCTGAGCTGGCGGACCGGATCCACGACGTCGTCGGTACCCAGGTGGCATCAACATCTGCCATCACTACTGCTGCTTCGTCGAGCACCCCGGACAACGGCGTGCCCTCCGAGATCGCCGCCCTGACCAAGCAGATGGAGAAGCTGGCCGAGAAGGTAGATCGATTGTCCCGTCCTAGTGAACGGTCCCGTAGTCATACGCGCCATCGATCCAGCTCCAACAGGTCGCAGTCCAGCTATAGAAGGTTCCCCCAGTGCTGGTACCATCAGAAATTTGGGGACCGGGCTAGGAAGTGCGTGAAGCCGTGTGACTACCCAACATCGGGAAACGTGCGGGGCAATCAATAATGGCGACCGATGATTGTCCGAGTGCTGGTCGCTTATTTGTCACCGATCAAAGGTCGAAGGTGCAGTTTTTGGTCGACACCGGTAGCGACCTCTGCGTCTACCCCCGATCGGCAATAACAAGGCGATTAGAAAAAACAAATTACCAGCTGTGCGCGGCTAACGGGACATCTATTACAACGTATGGTTTTATAAACCTAACACTAAATCTTGGGTTGCGCCGCGACTTCGCTTGGCGATTTATTGTCGCTGATGTTACAAAGGCGATAATAGGTGTGGATTTTTTATCATTTTATAATTTGGTTGTTGATTGCAGGAACCAACGCCTCATCGACAATAGTACTACACTCTTCACCCCGGCGTCGCCTGTCCGCCGTTCTGACGACGTCTCTTCGGTAAAGGTAAGTCTTGGTGATTCCGCATACATCCACATACTACGGGAATTTCCCGACATCACCCGTCCACATGGTATACACCGCACTCCAAAACACAATACAGTACATCATATCCGTACTACACCAGGGCCACCAGTATCGTGTTCACCTCGCAGATTGGCCCCAGACAAATTAAAAATCGCCAGAGAGGAATTCGAGGCAATGTTGCAATGTGGCACCTGTCGCTTGTCCGAGTCACCGTGGTCGTCGCCTCTCCACCTAGCGCCTAAGAAAGACGATGGTTGGCGCCCCTGTGGCGACTACAGGATGTTGAACGCACGAACTATCCCCGACCAATACCCCATCCGGCACATCCAGGACTTCGCTCATAGCTTATCTGGCTGTGCCGTGTTTTCAAAAATCGATCTGGTTAAAGCGTATAATCAGATCCCTGTACATCCAGATGACATCCCGAAGACTGCGATCACAACACCGTTCGGTCTTTTCGAATTCCCGTACATGACGTTCGGTTTAAGGAATGCCGGGCAGACATTTCAGCGCTTCGTGGATGAAATGCTCAGGGGTCTGGACTTTACGTACGCTTACTTGGACGACTTCTTAGTTTTTTCGAAAGACCAGAAGACCCACGAGCACCACCTGCGTCAGCTGTTTACCAGGCTCCAGGACTACGGGATGGTCATCAACAGCTCTAAGTGCGTCTTTGGAGTGTCTGAGGTGCAGTTTTTGGGCTATCACATCTCAGTTAAGGGCACAAGACCATTGCCTTCCAAGGTCGAAGCCGTGCAGAGTTTTCCAGCGCCAAAGACCGTAAGAGAGCTGCGCAGATTCCTTGGCATGCTGAACTTTTACCGAAGGTTTGTTCCAGGCGCGGCTAGCTTCCAAGCACCCCTCAACGCTCTGTTAAGTGGATCGGTTAAGGGTTCACATCCAATCCATTTCACACCCGAGGAGTACGAGGCATTTCAAAACTGCAAGACTAGCCTTTGTCAGGCAACACTGTTGGCTCATCCAGACTGCAACGCTAAGTTGGCGTTGGTCACGGATGCATCAGACAAAGCCATGGGTGCGGTCTTGCAGCAGCTGAATAAGGGCGCTTGGGAACCCCTCGCCTTCTTTTCACGGAAGCTGAGCTCGGCACAGGTTAAGTATTCACCTTACGATCGCGAGCTGCTCGCCATTTACGAGAGTGTGAAGTATTTTCGGCACATGCTAGAGGCTCGCGACTTCGTGATTTACACAGATCACAAGCCACTGACATTCGCCTTCCACTCTCGTAAAGAGAATTGCTCCCCACGACAGTTCCGTCACCTGGACCTCATAGCCCAGTTCACAACGGACATCCGGCATATATCTGGGAAAAATAATGTCGTGGCGGATACCCTTTCGCGCGTTGAGGAGATTACGCAACCTGTGCCCGCTGAAAGGATTGCTGCAGCACAACTGGAGGACAGCGAGCTGAAGCAACTACTGGCCGGGGATAACTCGTTACTCCTGGAACAAGTCAGCGTACCAGGATCGCAGACACAGCTTTACTGCGACATCAGCACCCCCACGCCAAGACCTTTTGTGCCCAAGGAGTTGCGCAGGACAGTTTTCCTTAGTCTGCACTCCTTGAGTCACCCTGGCACCAAGGCATCAGCAAGATTGGTCGCAGACCGATATGTGTGGCCTGGCATCAGGAAAGACTGTCGAGAGTGGGTTCGTTCGTGTCTGGCTTGCCAACGCTCGAAGACCACGCGGCACGTCTTTTCTCCCGTAGGAACCTTCAAACTTCCAAAATCTAGGTTCGCTTTCATCCACATTGACCTCGTGGGGCCTTTGCCATTGTGCCAAGGTTTCCGCTATTGCCTCACAGCCGTCGATCGCTTTACGCGATGGCCTGAGGCAATACCACTAGCAGACATAACTGCAGAAACAGTGGCAAAGGCTTTACTGAGTGGCTGGATCGCTCGTTTCGGCTGCCCATCGGATATCGTAACCGATAGAGGTGGACAGTTTGAATCAGCACTCTTCAAATGCCTGTCTGCCATCGCTGGGTTCCAACATCGAAGAACAACTGCGTACCATCCTGCCTGTAACGGACTGGTGGAGAGGTTCCACCGTCAACTCAAGGCTGCGATTACCTGCCACGCAAATGACAGTTGGGTGGAATCGCTTCCACTAGTCCTGTTGGGCGTACGCAGTGCTTACAAAGAGGACGCTCAAGCTTCTGCCGCAGAATTAGTTTACGGCCAGCCAATGCGCTTGCCTGGTGAATTTTTTGACCCACAACCAGACGAGACCTTTGACACGACCACATACCTGTCCAGACTTCGGAGTATTATCCGGAACCTGCAACCATCACCAGCGGCCAGGCATAACAGCAGCTTCAAAACATTTATTTACAAGGATTTATCATCAACGAGTCACGTGTTCCTTAGGGACTGCGCCGCTGGTGGTGGTCTGAAACCGGCGTACTCTGGTCCACATGAGGTTATAGAAAGAGGTGACAAGGTGTTTAGGATAATGGTTAATGGTAAACAGGTTACCGTATCGATAGACCGAATTAAACCGGCCTTCATACTGCGTGACCCCAGCAACACATCGTACTCACCAAATACCACTAACATGCACCACAACACAACACAGTCACCACTCAACACTAACACTCATCACTACACACCCAATGCGGATAACCAAAACTTGCCTTCGGATGACGATGACGTCGTCAGAACGACGCGGTCAGGACGCCGCGTTAGATTTCCCGACTATTATCGCCCTTGACGGTCTCTGGAGGGGGGTGATGTAGTGACTCATTCTAATAAATACGTTTTCTTTCTTTCGTTCTAATAATATATATTATGTAACTAAGAATATAAGCCAACCTGTAAATAAAGTCAATAATATTTTATATACATATTTACAAAGTGTCTTATCAACTAGCATTATATAAAACCAAAACTCTTAATAAAATATTTGTAAAACTAAGTTCAACGTACAAACACATATTTTTACTATTAGATGATCTTTTATCAGCTGGCCGGCGTAGCTATGACGCGCCCTTTGTTCTAGCGGCGAGCGCGCCCGCTACGTCACCCGAACCGGTTGCGTGAGCGGGACGGGATGATCATTGCGATGTGCTCTGGTGTGCGCGCGCGCCCGCCGCCTCGCCAGTATGGACAGTATGCTAACCGTTGCGATTTAAAGCAAAGCTTCGCCGCGCTTAATATATTATATTATTGAATGTTCTGTGGCTTACTTCCGTGCTTTCTATTTTTCCTCTGCCACTCCTTCTTCTTAGTGGAACTCTTGTGTGTGTGGAACTGTAACCTGTGTCTGTGCAATAAACTTTCGTCTTTCTTCTTGTGTACTTCGGACTTTTCTTCATCCTTATCTGCACTCATCCATCCTCATACACACTACCATCCAAACCTACAGCTTTAACACGGAAAAAACCAGTTATCAACAACAAATTGAGAGCAATGCCCCATGATCACAGGCAGCCGTTATCTCTTCCATCCCCAACGGATGTGTCACATTGCAAATGGCGGCCGACGGGCGCCACGACGGCGCACCCCTGATTATAGGCAACGCTGAAACAGCGACAATTAACTATACCTACGTTCTTTGTTATGTATGGTGTTTGTTATTTACTTGTGATGGTATATAATGGGGTTGTGTATTAGATAATAACTGGAGTTTTCCCACATACATAACTACCAACCCACTGTCGCACATGTAATGTCCCAAGATAATTGTACCCACTATTTGGTCTTATGTTTATGTTCCATGGGATAGGGGGCGAACCAACTGCTACATTAGAACTAAAATAATAAATAAGTGGAACAAATGATGACGTTAAAATATAAATTTAATAATGGGCCGAACGAGGTATAATGTGTGATAAATGCGCAACAAATAAAAAACAGGGTTTAAACAACCTCATCACAAAGCCGTCAACCAAGCATTTTGTAAATCAAATTAAGTAACTTTACGCAAACATTATTGTTGGGAAACGACTTTTTTTTGGGGTGAAAAATCATGTTTTGTGGTAGAACTCAATGTAACGCACTCAAAACATTGTGCTAATGGATGGATTGAATAATGTGGGGGTCGTGGAGGTGTTTAAAGTAAATACCTAACAATAAAAACTTGTATTTAAAAAAAAAAACTTGTCAAGAAGTTGGAACTTTGACCTCCAATATCTCCGTAACTAGAAGGTTCCCAGGTATGGAGAAGAACAAAAAAAATATCATAATGATAGGGAGAACAAGTGCCTTTCGGCTTCGTTAAGAGGTTTTTTACATTCTTTAGTTTGTGTTGATTTAGATGATATTCAAAAAACAAATACGAAAATATCTGAACTATCGAAAGTTCTACCATTGTTACTTTACAAAGTTTTAATAAATAGCACTGATAGCCTAGTGGCATGACCGTGGGACAGCCGAGTCAAAGTTCTTGAGTTCGAATCCAAGACATGCAGCTCTGATTTTTCGGATTCATGTGCGTATTGTATAATTATCACTTTATTCGGTGAAGGAAAAACACCGTAAGAAAATCAACATGCCTGTGGTTTATTATTATATAAGACGGCATGTAAAACCAAGTTGGAGGTCCATGGGCGGCCTAAAAACTCTGACACCAGGTTGGACCCTAACCACGTGTGGTTTTCTGTATCTTTTTATAGAAGAAAGAATTAATAGAAATAATAAGTAATAAAAGTAAGTAGTAACATGTAAACGTGATAAAAGTCGATGTATGTTCAAATACTTGTTGACAACAAAAATAAATCTATGTAGAAGGCTCAACAAGTACAGAAAGTTGTGAAAATATCCCGAATGTCACATGTTTCCAGTTTCCAACTCGTGATTATTGCCCGGAGGGAATTGTTTTACATAAGAATCGTGGAATGGTCACGAGTTTGGAAAGTATTGGAGAGTTTTATTGTTTGTTTACTTTCGAATTAATCATTACTTTCGAAGGAGCTCGTGGCTAAATAATAACAGCCGCTCGGGTCGATCTTAAGGTTAAGCCGTGTTTGCCTAGGTTAGTCTGGGGATGGGTGACCACCATTACATACCGAGTTTCCTCCGTGCCTCGGAAAGCACGTTACGCTGTTGGTTCCGGCTGTCATTTGTAGATCTTCGACAGTCGTTACAGGTAGTCCGTGGCCCAATTGGTCCTGACAACTAGTCTTACCAAGTGGTATCGTACTACCCAGTACTAACTGGGTTGTGGAGGTCAGATACGCAGTCGCTCCATGTAAAATACTGATATTCAGCTGCATCCGGTCGGACTGAAAGCCGACCCCAACATAGTTGGGTAAAGGCTAAGCAGATGATGATTTGAATTAATCAATGCTGTAATAAAAACAACATGACGCAAGTTCCAGATAATTAGGCAGAAGTGTGCTTAGAATACTAGGTACACTCACATTTTGGCAGTCCTATATAATGTCGAGCTTATTGCCAAACACAAAGTCAAATGCTCCTATTGCCATCAACCCATTAACACTTCTTCCGCCTGGAAGGACAATAGAGCCTAGAATTTTACGCTCAGCAGTAATGCGTGGCACTCTATTAATGAGGGTCTTTTGAACTAATCTGTGCTTGAAAAAAGTATCAATTATTGCGATACTTATTTTGTTTGAGTAATAGATTTGATGAAGCCTTTATAACATTTCGACAAAGAATTTAAATGACCTCAATACTTAGTTGCCTGCAGGAGAATGATGAAGACCTCGACGCCGGCTAACTTTTTACCCTTCGTTGCTCTGCATCCTGGTCAAATTCAAGGGTGTGCTAGTAGACCATCAAACTGAACAACGTTCTCCATGGGACCACCATTGTAATCGTAAATAAATAATCAGCTGTCTCATCATCCATTTGGTCGAGTAGGTATTGGAATTTTGTATGGGGCGGTTGATTATTTTATCGCGATTACTATGTACGAAAGTTGTTCAGTTTGATGGTCTGTAGTACATACACCCTTGAATTTGATTAGTATTCAAAGCAACACCTTGTCGAACGAACGTATAGTAGAAATTTCCTCTAGTCTGATCAGGGTACAAAAACTGGGACAGCGCAGAATTAACGTGTTTCCATTAATCTATTGATGCTAATAATACTAAACTTATCACTAAAGCTACATGACGAGTGTTGAAATATTACTTTACACGTATAGTTTAAACTTTTGAAGGAAGGAAATGAAAGCGATTAGGGTTTTCATCAAAACTGTAATGTTTTAGTAGATATCCAAAACTATTTAGAATATAAATAGACCGATTAAAGTTGGTTGCTACGGAGCATCATATCATCAATGAAACCGACGTATCACTATGTTTCTATCAGCAAACAGTAAAATGGGATAATTGAAAAAAAAATGGGATTGCTCACGTGAACTGTTTAACGTGATTTAAGAAGCACAGAAGGATGTCGGTATGTTATGGATGGTGATTAATTACCCATCGACGGACCGACTCCGACAAGCATTGTTTCATTTCAAAGACGAGTCTTGTAGCTGTTACTATTAACCACAATCTCTTGAACAAATAACATTCATGATGAGAGTCCACGGTAATAAAAAAAAAATGCTAAAGTTAAGCTTCTGACTAAAATCTTCTCGCAAACATCATCATCATCAATGATCTGCCTAGCCTTTTTCTACAACGAAAACGACAGTCGATCTACAATAGGGATTGTGCATGTATTTTTTTCTTCACTTAAATCAATTATTTACACTATTATCAACCCAAGAAAAGTATTAAAAGTTAATTTCAACTACTGCTTAAATAATACTAAACTCCTGCAATTTTCTATGAAAGTTCAAACGTCCGTGATTGTTGCGACCATACTTTGACGTCATTTATCAAAACCTACCTTGTTTACTTCTATTTTTTTGGCCTTAATAAAGTAATTTTACTAATTGTATGTGCTTTATTCAAGCAAAAATTGCGATAACGATATTATAATAAAATCGTAGTGCAACTTTACCTACATTTCAAATAAAAGTTATTTTTTGACATAATTATGAATTTTGATGTCACTACCGCCGTTATCGAGGACGACATGTTTTGAGAGTGCGTTCCGTTTCACCAAAAACATGCTACATATAACAATAAATTGTAAAATAATGTATTAGAAACTTAAACAAGCGCACCATAATGTTTATAAGCGCCAATACAAGGCATTTTTAATAAATAAAAAGA
This sequence comes from Xestia ashworthii, assembly GCA_950022955.1. Lineage (NCBI taxonomy): Eukaryota > Metazoa > Arthropoda > Insecta > Lepidoptera > Noctuidae > Xestia > Xestia ashworthii. The sequence goes on from OX465557.1 coordinate 2,566,770, forward strand.
GTTTTGTATTTCTTGCATATATTGACAGCCGGGACGACAAGTTTCCACGTGCTTTCCGAGGCACGGAGGAAACTTGGTATGTAATGGGCGGTTATCTATCCACGGACCAACTAAAGCAAGCGCCGCGCCAACGTAAAGATCGACCCAAGCGGCTGTTATTATTTAGCTACGAGCTCCTTCACAAAATCTCCTCGCAATTTATACGACACTAATATCAAACCCAATTATCTTGAACACTAACTTCATAAATCCGTATTTTCTCCAACATGTACAGTTTCGAACACCCTTACTATATTAATATAGGTCATTCTAGAATTAGGACTAGGTTGGTATAAAATTGGGAGAATATGATTACAGTATAGCCACGCCTTCTAAAAATACTGAGATTAGTGTTAATGAATGGTCCATTAAATCACAGGGTGTGTTCACTTCAGACGTAACTGTGGTTAAATCTATGGTGTGTTATTATTTTTAATGATGACACAGTTTTTATGTATATTAAATTCACCCTTCGTTTACTGGGTGTGTCAGACATATTATTTTTAATACTGTCACATTTTCATTTGGCAAACCAAGCTAACAAATAAATGAGAAGGGGGATGTTCGAACTGTGATGCATTTTAAAGTCTTTTTGTAAAGAAAAGGGCAGAAGGTTTAAAATCTCTCGCTCATAACAACAACTCAGTGAACCAAAGAGGTTTTGAGTTTTACTACAGAACTATCACTGAACAGACACTATTAACACCCCAGAATAGGTCAGAATTAAGTGGATTCAACTAAAATTATTCAAAATGTCCTGAAGTTGTTTTAGTATTTCAGAGTTATCTTAGTCTAAACGCTCCCTTATTGCTACACAGGGTGTACAGAATATGCTTTCTACGTACACAGGGTGGTATAATCGAAGGGTGTCAGGGCGTGAATTTTAGGTCGGGTGGGCGTAATTGGTGGCCGTAGCGTCGCCGGCGCCGCCGGAATGTTGTCGCCTTGTGTAATGGCCGAAGAATAAATTAATTTCTACTTAATACAGGCTTTTGATAATGACCTGACCTTGGTGTTGGCTGATATAATTGATGCCTGTGACGTGTTATTGTTTCTTCTTGAGTGTCGGCTGATTGATACTTTTGTTCGGCTGGTTTAGGTGGGGTGTTGTGACTTGTGACCTTTTTTTTTGTGATACATTTTTGGGTCTGAACAGTGGGCATCATTTTAGTTAGTATTTATTTTCTGCCTAGCCTCTACTAACTATATTGGGGTCGGCTTCCAGGCTAACCGCATGCAGCTTAATGCCAGTATTTAATAACGATTGAGTGCCTATTTTTATGGTTAGTATTATGGTGTGAACATTATAATTTATAATCATAAATATATTGCGAAATAAGTATGTGCCTATATGTATTTTAGTTTTATGTAAGTAGTTCTCTTTTAGAGATCTTCCATTCGCTAAGATAAAAACTGTAAAATCGTACTTATTATTGTCTGTGTACCTACAACATGACCGATAAATGTATCGATGACGACAAATCTGATAATTACATTACGTTTAAAGGTATTTATATTCGTTTTTTTTTTAAACTTATATTGTAACAACAATATAGTTATATCCTTGGGCATCCGGATATGTTTTTTTATCGTAGTTTAATAACTGAGACTTCGAGACACTTCCTAATACACTTAAATTAATGAGCATACATACTTGTAGGAAATCCGTTATGTCTTCAGTTAAACAGTCGTGATGATATTTTTATTGGTACAATGATAGACATGACATGATGTTTAGCAAATCAAATAATTGGGATTCCTAACATTATCATCATTTACCTAATTACCTGTTTGACCTTTCATTGTAGGTTTTGAATCCTAATTGCATCTTGTAAAATGATTTAATCTATAGATTGGTTAGAAAAATCCTTGTAATGAATTGAAAATCACACATACGGTAAGGTTGCTTAACCTTATTTATCGAGTTACTGATCGAGTTTTGTATGAAATGTCGTTTTTTTTACCTGTTTTCGAAAAAGTCGTAGAACAAATGTTGTTGTTGATGATGTTACTAATCTACTCGTACGCCAGTGAGGTTGTTGGTGTTTTATAAATAACCCTGTATATATATGTATAAGGATTGTAGCAGATGTCATTCCTTAAACTTAACCCTACGTCTCTGCCTAACCTTTCGGGGATTTCAGGTTTGACGATCTTATATTATGTGAAACGGGAAACTACCACACTATCTACCATTAATCCCCCATAAAATGACATCATCCAAACTAATAAACCATACCCCAGTAACCCTAAGAGCTAAAGCCAACTAAGCGGCAATGGCACAATTTTATGAACACCACTCTCCCACTAGGATATACCCCACCTCGAGCAACCGATCACTACTCAATAAAACGAAACATTAATACGTCCATTAGAAGTAGATCAGCGGACGCCAGGCGTTAATAAAAATTAAGTGTTTTCCTAGTAAAATGTAGCAAGACGATGTATTTTTGTAGGCGCTTACGTTGCTAAGGCTTGCTTACAAGTGATTTTTCACAAGTTGTTTATAAACATAACTTCATGCTTGTAATCTATGTAAGGTAAGGCAGAGAGGTGCCAATTGTACTCTCCCACATTTCGTCACAACCCGCAACGACGCAGTGACATTTTGTTTTTTACAAAAAAAGGCTCACAGCATACTGGCATAATCTGTTTTGATCCTACAAAACTATTAAGAAAACATTTACCTAAGTACTTTGTATAAGACAGTATCGAAACACGAATCTAATGGAGTGTTAGACTGTTGCTAGCCTACATTGTAGTAACAAGATTAATGGCTTTATTCGCAACTTTTTACGAATAATGGCGGCGCCTTGTTTTATGGCAATGTAGGGAGAAAGAAATATGTCAGAAGATTGTTTACTTCCAAGGTTTTTACCCTGAGTAAGAGAAATATTAGAACACAAAAATAATATGTTGCTTATGTTTAGGATAATAGAGCAGTTTGGACAATAGGCTTGGCGACAGTATCAAAAAATTACAAATCTATTTATTCCTCCAGTTAGAGTATTGGAAAATAATGGACATGTTTTTTTTTGTTTTTGTAAATTAATGAATATTGACAAAGATAAAACGCAACAAATCTTGGGAGTGGGGGTTCATGACGTCAGTACTCTGTAAAAAATATACCTAGGCGTGACGTATTAGGAATTCTAAAAACGTCGTATCTTTGTCAATTTTGATTTACGTAACAAATGAAAACATACGGGTCGAATATTTTTTGATAATCTAACTGACGGGCTAATTAGATTTTTTCTTCGTCTAGCCTATTGTTGTATCTTTTTTTAAACTTTTTTATCACAAATTAAAATTTAGTAAGTACTAAACCTCTAAGTGGGTAAGATTTAGCCGTTAAACATAACATTTTAATATTATTTTATCTACGTCAACTTTGGTTTTGTTACATTATTTTACTGTTTATTTTGTAGTGTAACCGGACTTGAACTTATGAAAATAATTAACGGTAGTTTTTGTTTATTTTCAGGTAAGTTGACGAACACCATAACAGTCTAAATTAGCCAGAATCGTCGAAAGAGTTTTCCTCATACTCCCGGGTAAGGTAAGTCATTTTAATGTCAACAAAAACTCTTTTTTATCTCATTATGTCCGTTTTCGTAATATTCGCACTTGACCAGTTTTATTAACCAGTCTCATTATGTATAACAACATGGATTGCCGTTAATTACCAAGTAGTCATTGCGTATGTAGCAGTAATATCGATTTAAAAAGTAATTGATATTAGGTCGCTGGTCCACTTCGAGCGACGCAGTAATTTATAGCTTCGTTATAGCTTAATGACTGATATTGTATTTATTATGATAAAACTGGGCAGTAATAGTAATACTGGGCACTCACACACTTAGTACTGGTGTACTAATAGTAATACTGGGCACTCACACACTTAGTGCTGGTGTACTAATAGTAATACTGGGCACTCACACACACTTAGTACTGGTGTACTAATAGTAATACTGGGCACTCCTAAGTCCTTTCGCTTTTGTGTGGTTAGTGCCTGACCTGGTGTCAGTTCTTATGCCGCCCATAGGCCTCTGTCTTGGGCTTTACATTCCATCAAGAAATATCTCTGCAATCTCAGCAAGCAAGTGTCCGTCTGTGAAGCCCGACCGAATCGGTCTGTTGTGTCTACTTCGCTAACAGATGGAGGTTTGTACAATGCACACTTGAATCCGAAAAATCAGAGATGCGTGTCTTGGGTCGAACTCGAGACCTGTGCTTGGCGGTCCAACGGTCACGCCACTAAGCTATCACGTGTAGTATGAGATTTGTATTTAGAGGGTAAGATTGACGAAAGGTTAATTTGGAAAATATAATCAAAACTCTATGTATTTACTCACATAATTACAATATAGGAGTCTTGTTTACTGTTGGCTAAATCTTTATTTTTAATTAATCAAGACATAATATTCTCGATTTAGGTCCATGTTCACCGAAAAGGTCTGATTATCGAAAAAGATGACGGTCTGATTATATAAAAACAGCTGTCACTGCCACATGTTCCCATACAAAAAAATGTTTTAAACAGCTGTTTTTGGATAATCCGACCGTCATCTTTTTGGGGCCTTAAAGTAAAACTTTAATCTGGCTCTCAATTTCAGTTTCACTTATATTTTACTTACCTATTTATGCCATTTAACGGGTATTGAATAGAAAAACACATTTTCCTCTCAATTTATTCCAAAACAAACATGAAATGCGGAAACTAGCATATTCTACCTCCAACATCGTTTTATATTACCTATGTGGCTGCCAATAGAAACGGCACTATGCACCGGTTATCTGGATACCCTGCTGTGAGGTCAATGGCCTGAAACCAATTTATCTCATACACTTAGTTAGAACCTGTTTTGAAGTGGTTTGTGCCAGTATAGGAAGGAGTTCAGAAGTTCAGTTTGTTGGGAAGAAAAAAACAGCCACGAGCAAGTCGTACTCGCGCGCCGAGAGTTCCGTACAATTTTTTTAAAAGACAAACTTAACTTTGCTGTTTAATCCCATGAAACGCCTATTGCACCAACCACAAATAATAAGTTTGTTATAGGTAAAATCGCTTTTTTGTGTTATTAGACTACGTATTTACTGTTTTCAGATTTACCCTTTAAATGCGCTGAAAGACATTGCTTCTCGCCAAATTTTGTCATTCTAGGTCAATGGGAACTACCATATAGGTTTTCGACCCAAAACCTATAGGGTACTTCCGGTTGACTAAAGAATAAAGTAGAAAAAAAGTGACAGAAAATAAGTTTTGATGGTTATTTTTCAATACATGCACATTTCCACTCTTAATAAAATTCACACACCGTAATACTTCTGTAGATTATCCACATTATCAATAAAATCATTTATTATCTCCATTACATCTAGAACATTTATAGCATAGCTCGCTGTGTAACGACTTCCTAAGGTCGTTCTCGACAACATCATATCACTTTGTGGAATTCCAATATAGAAGGTATTGGTACAGGAAGAACTTCTAATTTCAAGGTCCTTTAGAAGGCCGTGTGTTTGCATGTTCTAATTAAAATTATAAGTAGCCATGTTAGTTTTAAATCGGGTTTTCGCGAAATAATGAAGATTATTTGAACTATTTTTTTTTCGCATTCCTATTATTATCTATGTAGGGGCTTGCGCCACACAAGCTGACGCGACAAAATGTTCAGTCGCCAAGCGGGACTACGGCGTGCGGAGCGCCAGTCCCTTATACGCAGTGGTGGTGCAAACATGTCTATAAACTGAGACATCCGGTTATTTCTGTAGAGTGCTATGTCGGAACTATAAATGTAATCAGGAATATTAAATCAGTATGTAACTTCTTTAAAGTGACTTTCAATAATCTACCCCCACGCAAGGCTACACCGCATCAAGGACACAAGTACCACACACCACCACCAAGGGACTCAATAATTGGTGACCCCGCGTTCGACTTAGCCTTTCGTAGGGAACAGAAGTGAACAGTTAAAGTAGTGCACGTGAACAGTGTTACCATGACTCTTCCACCACCGACGGCACAGGCGATAGCGAGCGATTTAGCTGCCATCGGGTTGTCAGCCCGAATACCACCTTTTTGGGCGGACATGCCCAAAATATGGTTTTCACAATTTGAGGCCATGATAGGACCGCAGCACCAAGGCGACCAAGTTAAATACGAGATGTTACTCAGCAAGCTCACAAAGGAAGAACTGAGCCAGGTAGGAGACCTAATCACCAACCCGCCGGAGCAACAGCGCTACGCCACGCTGAAGAACAGACTGCTGAAAATATTTCAAGTCAGCGCAGAGGCTCAGTTCCACAAACTAGTCTCAGAAATGGACCTGGGACAGCAACGCCCATCCCATCTGCTAGCCAAAATGAGCGAGCTAGCAACAAACTCCGGAGCTGCGGGAGATACCCTGAAGAACTTGTGGTTGTCTAGATTACCAGCATGGGTTCGCGCGATTCTTGCCACCAACAAGGCCGACACCAAGTTGAACGACCTCGCGGAGATGGCCGACAAGATCATGGACAATCTGCGAAACGGGGGGAGCTTGCCGCCGTAGAATCAACAACAAACAGCACCGCGCCAACTTCAACTATGCTATGAAGCTTAACAAAAAACAGTCGCCAAAATACATACATAATAAGTCAAGCAAAATACATAATAACATTCTTCATATTAAGGTTGGTCACCAGTTGGTTGGTCACAGCTTGGTCTGTGGATCTGAAAGCACGTTAAGCAGTTAGTCCCAGCTGTCATAAGTCGATCTTTGACAGTCGTCACCGGTGGCCCGAAAGTATGCCAGCCAGTCTTACCAACGGGTTTGTATTACCCAGAACTAACTGGGTTGTGGAGGTCAGCTAGGCTAGTCACTCCATGTAAAATACTGGTATTCAGCATCATCCGGTTAGACTGGAAGCCGACCCCAACATAGTTGGGAAAAGGCTAGGCAGATGATGAGGATCATTCTTCATATTAGGGGAGACAGCAGCCATTGCAGGATAAAACATAATTCTTCTTTGCATTGTTTTCTTTCATTTATGTCAGACGTGTATAACTGACCTAGGACTTGAACCTTGTTTGACTATATACGCTGCCAATCAGTAGTCTAGTGACGCATCTATTTTTATCGTTTCATAGACTGCTTTGACCACCATCCATTGTGTTGTTCTATTTGAACCTCAAACGATGCTCCACAAACGAATCCCAGGCCACCCAGGCTTTGTAAAATAGTACATACAGGATTACAGGCATCGAAACTGGGACAAATTCCCCTTATACGCTATGGACACTTTCAAGCAATTCGGTTTTTGTCACCGTTGTTTTTTTGTGGCGCCAAATGCGATTCCGAAAAATACAAAATATGTGATGGGATTTTTTTAGCTATAATTTAGGTGTTTGTGTTTGAAGTATTTGACGTCCCACGAAATATTGTTTGTTTGTTGTAGGTAAAAAAGCTGGCGGCCGATTTTCTGACACAGATGATTTTGTTGACACTGTTGACAGTATTATGTTTTTTTGTGAAAGGTGGACAACACAAATGGTGTTCGAAATTTAGATGTTTTTTTTTTTAAGATTAAACCTTTATATTTTGGGTGTATTTCACCAGTAAAACACACGACTTTTTTTAAACCACGTTCGATTTTAATCTATTCTAATCTCACAGAAATTAAATAATAAACGTTAATGTTTAAATTTAATCAGTTTACCGTCACAACTGTAATATAATTTGATTTAATGGCAACATTATTGTCCAGAAAGATTTATTATCTGGCAATATTAATAAGGAAACGCTAATGTTCCGTATGGTTCCTGTTTAATTACTACATGTTGAGTGTTACAATGCATGAGTCAGGCTGCTGAGATTAAGTTCTGAAGGTCAGGAGTTGAGTAAAGTAACTTTTAAAGTATGATAGATTACTTTGACGTCGGTCGCGTACGTTCGGTCCCGCACGTCGGTCGCGCGTACAAGTATACATTGTGTTCTATATAGCACCATACTGCGACGCTGACGTCAGCGGCGCGTTTATTGCTATTGTTTTTCTCGTTGACGTTCGCAAACGACTGTACGCGACCGACGTCAGTGTAGCAGGATCTTAGGCCTTCGTGTTCGTGTTACTCAGCCCAGCACGCGCTGTCTTTTTGTCCATTGGCTTGTACAAATGTTCTAAGGCTTCCTGTTTGTGAGCCGTAAAGGTAACTTCAGCTATACTGTGTTTTATCTTTCTGATTGATTACTATCATTATTCTCCTGCCATTATCCCTAATTTATTTCTTTACGGCGCAGCATGTCTGGTTTTTCCATACTTTTCTATTACTTGTCATCTCAATTATAACCCTAAGTAACAAATCATCAATCTAAAAAAGTCGGGTGTTTTAATTACATTGGCTAGGACGTTTTGGCTTTTTTGAAAATAGAAGACGGCAGGTTAGTTCCAATTTTAGCCACGTGCCAAAAGATCTATGTAGAAACAACTAGATAAATCTCATGTAGCAAAAACAACGTTTAATTTACAGACACCTACATCAAATAACCCGTAACTGTCAAGCTTTACCAATTAACCTTGAACTTAAATACTTTAATGATAAAGTTGAAAATCTCTCGTCTTTACAGTTTTTCTTCTCCCCCAAAGATTGAATTGCTTTATGATTTTTTTTCAAGAGTTTGCTGGTATGCAAAACGGCTCATTCCCTACATGAATCTTTATTACTGCCTAATATATACAAGCCCTTACATAATTCCATCAATAAAACATTCCATGCCGTTTATTTTATAGCCGTATTTACATAATCTTGTACTACTCATACGTATCTCTGTATTTATTTCGAATTAGGCACTAGGTACCCAGTAATAATGTACAAATCGGTGTCAAATTGCCTATCTCATGCGAACATAGGTCCCAGAGCAATTATTACTTGAATTCTAGTTGGGGTGGGTGCCACAGTGGAAATAACTGTGGTTTAAGTTTATCACCGGAATTGAGCGATTGCCGAAGAAAAGCAGCTATATTAAAGTATCATGATGTCTAAGAAATGGCGTCATGTAGTTGCAAAGTTTTATCCACGAAATTGAAAATGTATGAAGTGTCGTACGAAATTTACTTATAAAAATAAAAATCTTTTGGATCTGATAATTATGTATATCATCAGTCTTAGCATAAAACAACCTTTTGTTGTAAGTAGCAAAACAGTAGGTGCCTAAATATGAAAATATCAAATTAAATATAATGAGTTATTAGCAACTGCATACTAACACCAAACTTGTATCTAAAACCCATGCATATTCAAACCTACTTATTCAGATCTTAAACTCCAATTAACAGATTCAATTCAAGTTAATCCATGAATTTACTTTAAAACTTACGCGCTGTTAATTTGTCTTCGTTTGCAGTCCGAAACTCCGATTAACTGCGATGTATTAATCTTAGTTTAAACAGAATGGTGCCGTCGACCCTGTAAGATGTTTTGAAGGGCGAATGGTCGTAGGGAGAGTTAAATTGGTTTAAACCGTCTTATGATTTAAAGGAGGGTATGTCGAAGATTGGGTTAAGTGCCTCGGGAGTAGTATTTGTCCAGCGGTTAAACCGAGCATAATATTATTCGTATACGTAATAGCGGTAGCAGTAACAATGTACCTACGCAGTAAATGGTGGATAACCTTTTTTTTTCACATTTCCCTATAAATGGGTATCAAATGAAAAGTCGGGGGTTTTTTAAATTTAAATTTAATGTAACTTATATTGGTTTTTAAACCACCAGTTATTCCTGTTCTTCTGACGCAATTCTTAGCTTAAAAACCTTTTAGGAATACAAAAAAAAATCGCAAACATTTCTCACACGTCCATATTTTTAGCTAGCAACACGAAATCCTTCAAGAAAATGCAAGAAAACGTGCGTTACGTACAAGTTGAATCTAGACCAATTATTACTAGTTCTAGTTCTTAACTGGAACAATATTAGTTCTAGAAATATGAAATTATTCGTTGCGACCTACATAGTAGGTACGGTGATATGGTAATATGGACATTATTGGCTATGTTATCAAATGCACATTAAGTATAGAATTCCTATGTCGTAATTGTGTTAAAATGTATAAAACCTGGTGTCGAATTGCGGCGGTGAATTATTAAGATTGAGGCTTTGAATTTTCATATTAAGTGTCGGTACGGTACTGTCGGGAACTAAACATGTCACGGAACCATGTGACATTTTTTTTTTGGTTTCAATTTATTCAGATGGTTTCGTGAAGTTCCGTGAAGTTCCTCTACACGTGTAGTACCTACTCGAGATTGTATCATGCAGCATGCTACCATAAGCATAATCTGCAATTTATTTCTGTTAATAAAACATCTTGCTGAAAGTATTTTGTGGTTTATATCAAATCGTTTTCATAAATAGTTATACGATAAGAGGGCATACTAGTGTTGCCGCTACCTTGCTTTACGTCAGCTGTCAAACTGACAGTGACATTGACATTACAACTACATAATCTGGCAATGATATTTCCATTACTGGGACTCAGGCCTTTTCTCTGCGAGAGGGAGTGGGCTCCACGCGAGCCTATTATGGGTTGGTGGTGGACATTACATTAAAATGTAGATAGGTGCTTTTAATTTTTTAATGTTTCATTGTAAAAGAATTCGATGATTGTAGATTTGTAACTAAACTTTTTCAATATGGCTGTTTTCAGTCAAGTTATTGGCATTCCTTTCTACCATTCTCTCAGTTCGACCACTAGATTGTTTAACTTTATAAGATGGGATGGATGAAGGAGTTTCTAGGGCACTGACGAATACTATACTAGTTTTCATAATGTCTATCCAATCAAACATTAATGCACGATGTTATGCTTTTCCAGTAATTGGAAACAGTTCTTTCTTTCCAGTTTTTATCCAAGTTCCATTAAAAGATTATAATTGAAAGTGTCATTTCACTAATCTTAATAATAATTAAATCATTTTGAATTGGTTTGAAAAAATAAATAATAAAATATTGGCGTCTATGTGAAATATGATCATCTCATAAAAAAAACAGATCACCTTGAGATTCCATTCGCTGTAATTGCTCAACAAAAAAAAAAACACGAGCCTACAAATAACCGGAACAAAATTACGCACGAAAAATTTAAATAAACAATTCGCATTGCGAAACTAGTTCGCACTTACATTGCTATAAAATTAATATTTAATTTTTAACGCAAGTGAAATAAAAAATGGTCGATGTAAATTTTTGTGCGCGATTGTACTTGCCCATTCTAGTTGCAACACATGCGTACGTAGATTGTCAGGTCCTTTGCAAACGTGTTTGGTGCCTAGGTTTTATGGTTGCCTAGCAACAGCAAACGGCTTAGGTACTTGGAGTGTTTTCACACTGTCAAAGAAAAAGAGGTTTGAATTTTTGGCCTTTGAATTTGGAAAAATAAAGGATGACACACTAGACCATGCGGTCTGAGCCGAGTGTCGGCCGTAGCACAATCCATTTACGTTGCTCGGTAGCGGTTCGGAAGCGTGAGTGTGCCCATTCAAAATTCGACACTCGGCTTGGACCAGACACGATCTAGCGTAAGTCAAGCTTAAAGCCTGTTTATATCAATAGCTGCCATGAAACAAGTATTGTATGAGACAGAAAAAAATAGCGGCCAGGCTTTATATACACTGCTTGTCTCTGCATTACCTAAAGGTTGACTGGTAGAAAATGACTATGGCATTAAGTCCGCCTCTGTACTTTTGTGCTTGAAGTCTTAAATAAATAAATAGAATATACAAGAATTTTCAATTCCCATCCAGTTCAGCATGTTTTCAGCGAGACTAATTGTGAACGTGCTCTCCGCGGGCGACCTAGCCGCGTCTACGCGACGTTTACTGAGCGATTTCATAATATTAAACGCCTGCTTGTCTCACTCTCTCTTGTAAATTCACGTCAATCGCTACTGTCGCGCAGACGCGGCATAGATAGATCCTTTCAGCACTCAATGTGAATGCGGTGCTTCCAACTACACCGTGGCGCACTTGCTGTAATGTCCAATGCCCCTTAACCTATTCATAACAGGACTTAAAAAGCTACAGTGATGTTAAGGACTTGGTATCTTATTCTTAAGACGCCTGCGGAGCATGCGTCGTTCATACAAACGTAATACCAAAATAATTTGTAAATAAAACATATTCTTAAGGAAGTGTGTATTTATTTCGATTGGATTACATATTATCTAGGTTCCCAAATATATATTATGAATGGACATTGATTTAAACAAGAGTTATGAGAAGAATACGTTTTCCATAGAAATTTTAAATTCCTCATATCTCGTCTAAATATCATTGTCCTTTCAAAATATATATTTGGGAACCTAGATATTATGTAATCCAATCGAAATAAATACACACTTTCTTAGGAATATGTTTGGTTTACAAATTATTTTGGTATTACGTTTGTATGAACGACGCACGCTCCGCCGGCCCCTTAAGGCCATATTGTAAATTTTATGGTAAGGAACATGATTTCAATGCTTTACTGGGAGTGGACTTCAAACTATCGCCTTGGAAACACGCTTGCAAATCGCCAGTCAGATAAGGCCTTTAGGTCTAAGCTGTTGCTAAGTGTCTCAGTAGGGTACGGCCGTACGGCTGATATGTGGAATTCCTTCGTCTGTGAGTTATCGGAATTTGACCTGTGAGGAGTGAACGCAATTAACCAGCCTTGATTGGTTGATTGAGAGCGATACGTCCTTCTGTGGAGTTTGATAGGCCGTGTAGAAAGTTTGTTTTTGTGAGCTTGTTTATGGCTATGGCTACCTGGCTAGCTTATTGGGAGCACTTGCGTTGTAAACGTATTAAACACAGCAATCATTTCAACGAAGTTTTAAAGTTTTTTGGCGTTAAATGTGTTTAGTGATTCGTGGTGTAAGTAGACTATAGTGGTGATGAAATAAATTACACAGAGGAATGCGCCTGTCTGGGTTCAAACCCATAACTTACTCTTCGTAAATCGGGGCCCCAACCACTGGGCTACCCCTGCTCTCCCTCTGACTGATTGTTACTTTAATTAATTAGCAAACTAATTGTCGAACAATTCGCAGTGATATACTCGTAACGAGTAAGATTGATGATTTATAAAACTCATATTAAGCTACACTAAATTAGGGTCACTAGATATTTCAAACTGGAGATGATATGCATGTTCGAGTTCCACTTTATTATAATAACTTATCACCGGTCCTGTTCTATGTAGGATAAGCTTTGTGTTAGGAAAACTCCAATGAAATTTCCAATAACATCTGAGGATGTTGCATGCGCTTTCACACAAAAACGGTAAAACGGATTTATGTGAAATTTGGTACACGGATAATTCATAACCAGGAAAAACACATAGGATACTTTTTATCCTGATAGTAAGATCTCATAGGATAATTACTGAACACGGCGAGAGCGAAGCCACGGGCTGGTAAATAATACACTTTCCAAGGAGTCAACCGACTGTTTTTCTACTCGTGTGGGTTTTGATCAAGGCTAGAAGGAAGGTTAGCCTATTTTGTTCTGGGTAAAGGCCGCTCCTTGATCCATTCATTTCTATACCTTCCTAAGATTATTCCATGTCGCACTGTTGCACCTGCTAAGTCGCCAACTCCTCGCTCTCTGGCCGCGCTCAATGATCTCTTGGATTTTAATACATCAGACGATCTGTTTGCGGATGGATTGACGAAGATTTTATTGGCATGTCAGAAGTACTGTGAGAGGATTTTTTAAAAGTGTGACTTTGTTAAGGCCGGAGCACACCAGATGCGTGGCGTGACGTGATGCGTGCACGCACCAGTTGTAATGTATGAAACTGTCAGACCAGATGCGTGACGTGTGCACGCATCTGGTCTGACACCTTTCTTACAGTTTCATACATTACAACTGGTGCGTGCACGCATCACGTCACGCCACGCATCTGGTGTGCTGCGGCCTTTATTTTGTATATATATTTTATATCGTAACTAGCTGACCCGCGCAACTTCGTCTGCGTCTCATAAATTGAGATGTAAGCTATCCTATCTTTCAAGTTGTATCAAACTGCACACGGTGTATAAATTTGATTAAAATCGGTTAAGTAGTTTAGCAGTCCATCGCGGACAAACAACGTGACACGTAATTTATATACATTATTAAGATAACTCTTTATAATACTGTTATTGGTTGTAAGCAAATAAATAAATACTTAATATTCTTGTTAAAATTTCTTTGCATTCTACAATATGTATAAATACAATGTTAAGAACAGTATTTTACGGCTTAAAACCAAGCACAACCATGCCAGGGCATAAGGGGAGGTAAATTAATCGATCTAAGTATTTATTCTCACTATCCCCTTTGCGGTTAGCCACAACCACAATATCCTATCTCAAGGTGTCAGTTTCGGGTTTCAACACCGATAACAACCAAAAACCTACCCTCGTTTCGGGTTCCACCGCAGTGAGTTAACAGAGAACTCCGAAAAAGCCCATCACCCACTTCCCGTACCTAACCGCAAACCACACAACATTTTTTACCACCATACATAAAGCTGGTAACCCACTAATTACCGATATCGATATGTCGGTACCGTATCGTGTTATCTCGACTTCGCGCCACCCGCTCGCCTTGGTCCCGACCACTTTCATTTGCTGTATGTTGTAAAGTAATTTAGAGTGTGTACCTAGCGTTACTCAAGGCTTTTCTCAACTTGTTGGTATGGGAAAAGATATTTGTTTTGGTTTTTGTATGGTGAGGCTGATTATTACCTATTCTCTCAAACGATAGTATCTATACTTTAATTATAGGTAGGTACCTATAACCTATATTTCGGTCATCCATCCATTTAGTTTGTCAGGCACTAAAAATGTTCTATTGGTATGGGAATAGGAGTTGGTTTGGTTTGTTATAAATAAATAAATCCATTTATTTTCAGGTAATTATCACCCATTGCCAAATAATTATAAACATCAAATAAAGCCAACAAATAAAGCAACATCACAATAAAATAAAATAAAAACAAAACTCAATCAAACTAGAAATAAATTAAATCAAAAACATATTAAATCAAATAAATCTTATAAAATCCAGAATCTAAGTCAATAACTAAACATTAAATTAAATCAAAACAAATGAAATCCAAAAACTAAGTCAAAAACATATTAAATCAAATAAATAAGTCAAAAACATATTAAATCAAATCAATCATATGAAATCCAGAATCTAAGTCAATAACTAAACATTAAATTAAGTCAAAACAAATGAAATCCAAAAACTAAGTCAAAATAAACGAAACAAAGCAAATTAAACCAAACCAAAATAAAACAAAGTCAAAATAAATACATAACTAATATCTTCTCTCCGACACTGGTACAGCAACATGTCTGCTGGAACAATGCCGAATGAAGGGACAGTCCAGTCTTCCTGCAACCATCGCCAGTACAATGTTGGGGCTACCCCGTACCCTACGCACCAAAGACGCGGCGCGCTTGCGCATGGTCGCGTGAAAGCAATCGGTACGCGCCTCAGCGAACATACCCGAGGCGCTGCAGTATCGTGGTAGCCCCATCACCGCCCTGAACGCATTATTATACTGGACGCGGATGGCGCTGTAACGGCTATTGGAGTAGTGAGCCCACAGACTGCACGAGTACAGCGAAGTACAGTACGCTCTAAATAGCGTAGCCTTTACTTCCCTGGAGCATCGCGCGAATCTGCGGGCGATCATGTTAGCCCTAACAGACAACGCCCTCCGCTCCCGCTCCATGTCTGCGTGGTCCTTGAGGTCGACAGTCAAAACATGCCCCAAGTATGTAAACTGGTCAACCCTTTCCAGAGGAACCCCATTGAGCCTGATCGGAGGTATGTTTCCCGGACATTTTGCACTGGCGGTCTCAAAAATCATACACTGGCTCTTTTTTACATTATACAACAAACCGTGACCACAAGCATATTCCTCACATATCCTTAACAGCTTTCTCAAGCCGCAGACCGAAGCGCTCATCAGCACCATGTCGTCAGCATAACTTAGATTATTGACACATGTACCGTCAATGTGACAGCCGAAAGCCGACAAGAGGCCGTTTATTATTCTTTCTAATGACTGTCATCTCTTTTTAATTCTAAGGTACCTTTGTCTATTATTTTGTTAATTTATTGGACTGGCCAATAGTTTAGTTTTGTTCGTATTGAAGTTTAGACACTCTCGGTGTGTTAAAACAAATGAGTTTCTGCGGTCTCAAAATGGCCGCTTTAGCAGAATCATAATATGAATCACGTTAAAAATTTAAAATTCTTAAATTAAAAAAAAAACAAAAAAAATTGAAAATTCTTAAAAATAAAAGAATTAAGTAACGAAAACAAAAAGGAATTATCAAAGTATTTTAAATTTTTAACGTGATTCATATTATGATTCTACAAAGCGTCCATTTTAGATCCCTGATCCTCTATGTAATACTTGCTTCGGACGTCGCGTCGGGTATATCCCATCATCATCTTCCTGCACTAGTCCCATGTTACTTGGGGTCCGTCTAACACGTTGTTTTCTTCCACTCTCTTCTGCCTTGAGCATTATCCTACAGGAAAGTATTATCCTACAGGAAAGTATTATCCTACAGGAAAGTATTATCCTACAAGAAAGTATTATCCTACAGGAAAGTATTATCCTACAGGAAAGTATTATCCTACAGGAAAGTATTATCCTACAGAAAAGTATTATCCTACAGGAAAGTATTATCAGGGAATTAAGAAGTCCTATGTCCTAACCTAACACAGTTTAATGCCTACCTTTGTACAAAAATAGAAATCCACACACAAATACACAGTTACTTCCATATTATTTATACTAGCAAACGTCACGCGGATTCACTCGCGTAGTTCCCGTATCCGTGGGAGTACGGGGATAAAATGTAGCCTATGTTACTCAGGGTGAAATTAGATTTCCAATGGTGAAAGAATGTTTGAAATCGGCACAGTAGTTTTTGAGTTTATTCATTACAAACATCCACACACACACACAAATACATTTTTTCTTCTTAATATTAGTGTAGATAAGTATTATATAGATCTACCTATACTAATTTACACTATTGTGTGTGTATTTGTATTCTAGTTTCGTAAAGACCAGTCTCCTCTCACAATAATTATTTATTACTTCACATTGTCATAATTTTTGCTCAATGATTGCTCGTTTACGATTACTATAGAAACGACAAAACCGTCCGTTGTTTTATAAAACACTAGCTTCAACCCGCGACTTCGTACGCGGATCCTGTTGCTTATGCCAGCGACAACGGGGTCGTCAAAATCGAAGATCTGAAACGTCTGATGTCGAATTCTAAGAGCCCGGGGAAGGGAAAAGCGGATCTTTCCCATCTGAGTAACACATACCGTTTGTTTCTTTTTGACATATAACAGCATCACAAAAAGTACAATTTTAAACCATAATATGTGGCGTATTCAATCATAGGAGTATACGTAAATGCACTCCGTTCCTTATCAACCCAAGGAAGGTCGCCATGCCCAACGGCTATATCTTGAGACACGTCCGATTCTTCAGATGATATCGACATTCTGTTCAGACAATGTCGAATTCGATCAGAATTCAAACGTTCGTTGCGCTCTTCTTCTGTCTCTTCATGCCGTACTCCAGCAATTCTTTCTCTCTCACTTTCTAACTGATTATGAATATTTTGTTGTGTGCGTGTTCGGGGCAATGTATGATAATCTCGAGCAGCAGTTAGTCGCGCATCACGTTCATCACTCGTTTCAAAAGACCTGTTAGTAGATGTGCGAATACACTAAGAACTCAAGCGTGATTCTGTATCGGTAAACGTTTCCGATTCGCGAGACAATGCATGTCGCTCACGATTAGCGGACAGTCGCGCATCACGTTCCCCACTTGTCTCTAGAGATCTACAAGTCGATGCGTAGCTACGCTTGGTACTCAAGCGCAATTCTCTATCCGTGACCAACGCAACTTCGTCTGCGTCACATAAGAGAGAGAAACAAAAGGGAAAAAATCCCCGTTTATGCAACATTTTTCATTCCTGCTCCGCTCCTAATTGTTGTAGCGTGATGTAGCCTAAAGCCTTCCTCGATAAATGTACTATTCAACACAAAAAGAATTTTTCAATTTGAACCAGTCGTTCCTGAGATTAGCGCGTTCAACCAAACAAACAAACAAACAAACTCTTCTGCTTTATAATATTAGTATAGATATGACATCCGGGTATTTATCGCGAATTTACCTTTAATTTTATCCCGACGTTTCGACCGGATTGCACCAGCCGTGGTCGCGGGGAGACTGAAGTATTGGAGGTACCGCGACAGCAAAGTGAAGGTGTTTTTTCAACTACCCTCACTCATTTTCATAAATGTTAATTAGGGCCGGTTCACACTAGGACAGCACACTACACTAACAGTGTCCGTATATGGAGGCGATTTCACTTGACGAGTACACTTAGTGATCACTGGATTCCACGCTGAAGAGAGTTTGAAGCCGTCTTCGCGATTGAAATTAGGGTACTTCTTGATCTCAATCGCTTCCCGAACCATTCTCTTATAATAGTCCGTTGTTTAACTAATATCACACGGTTGTAAAGATGACAAGGAATCGTTAAATTATAATTTATTAAATAATCAACTTCGTATATTTTGCAGTAATGGGGTAACTTGCCGTTAAAAGCTAAACGTTAATAAAACTAACAATACATCTTCCAGTATAATAAAACGTAATGAATCGTAGGGGTATGTGTACATTGTAGATGAGCCACAGAACTATACAGGGTGTGAACAGACTCATCATGAAGCCGTCAACCAAGCATTCTGTACATCGAACTAAGTAACTTTACGCAAAAAATATAGCTGGAAAACGACTTTTTTTGGGGAGAAAAATCACGTTTTGTGGTAGAACTCAATGTAACGCACTCAAAACAATGTGCTGATGGATGGATTGAATAGTACGGGGATCGTGGAGGTGTTTAAAGTAAAAATTTCACATTAAAAACTTGAATTAAAAAAAAATACTTGTCTAAAATTTGGAACTTTGACCCCCAATATAACGTAACGTAAGGTTCCCAGGTGTAGAATAAAAAAATAATCGCAATGACGGGGAAAACAAGTGCTTTTCGGCTTCGTTAAGAGGTCTTTTACACCCTTTAGATGTTCCCACTCGCATTGTTCAATCGCAAAATGCACAAGTGTCCACAGCAAACTCACAGTTAAAATGCAAGAAATTGCTATCAACAATAAAAATAATTCATGTTAGTCTGAGAATTGGCAGAGACACATTTCTCCGCCGTATCGAGAAATGGTACACGCTGCGAATGGGACCAACTGCGAATGGGACCGACTGCGAATGGTACCGACTGCGAATAGGATGATTTGTGAACGCGGGACAAAGTGCGCATAACCCGTTTTAATGGATGTGCACACACCCTACAGTCATCACCCTTGTGCAACAGTGAATGTAAACCACAAATGTTGAGCAAAATTATTGAACTGAGCATTTATGGTCGGCTGGTGAAATAATATTACGCGTTTGTATGTTACTAATTATGACATTAACAGCTTGGCCAGTTATAGTTGGTAAAATAATTGTATAGATAGTTATATATTTTGAAATAGCAGAAAAAGTACCTCTATGCGTCAGTTCACACCGAGACGCGACGCGACGCGACGCGGCGCGACTGTACTGGAAGAAGCCAGTAATTTAGCGCTGTGACGCGCGACGTCTAACGCATCGCAATGAAATGTGCATCTATGCGTGTTGTAAATGAAGTTACATTTTGAGTCGTTCTTTTAAAACGTGTGCGCAGCGTCGTGCTTCGGTGTGAATTGTGGCTTAATTGAAATACCTAAATAGTTTGAGATACAATTCTTGAAAGGTGTCAACTAACTCGAGCCCACCCGGATTCTCTTCAGATCCTGTTAAGCATGATTCACAGTAAATCTAATTAATAAATAATTAATCAGCACGCACGACCTTCGACAACGCAATTCATCATTTTTTTCATCCACTGCTTATGTAAATCAAAACTATTTGACGATAGCACCAATTAAAATCTAGAGCAAACGAATCATACACAATTTGTTTGCGTTAAAACTGGTTGTAAGGCATTTGTCCGACCGCAGTCGACGCGACAGCCAACTTTCCCGCTCAAAAATCATACAAAATATTCCCGGGTGAGTAAAAGAAAAGACGAGGAGAAGATCTCAGGACGCCTTGATAAAGCACACCATTGTGAGAAGTGGGAGGAATGTGGGAGGAATGGGGTAGGCCTTTGCCCAATCATATTGGTTGCTGGGACAAGAGCTATCAATAGAGTACTCTCTCAATGACACTCGCTTGGCGGGCAAAAAATTCACTGAGAGACTCTCGCCTACTCGTTCTTAACGGCTACCTATACTCGCTTCTCGTTAATCGCTGACAGTGAGACAGGTCCCTAAATAATTACAGTAAAAAAAAACGCAAATTATTGTTATACTCGGGCGAACAAGCGGATGATCTGTAGTTATCGAATCAGTCGGTAATTACGTTGTAATTAATCTGGTTGACAGTAATTGTTTTCGATTTATTTCTTCTCTTGTCTTTGATGAATGATGGGTTTCATTGTGGTCGTTATCTGTGGTTTTAATCACGGTTTTTTGTTGGATGTCAATTGTGATTTGATTCAATTAGTGGTAGGGCTGTGGTACGGGCGGAGCGAGCGCAGGCTTTCCTCTGATTGGCGACATGGCGAGAGCGACTGTCGCAACCCCGTGCAGGGCACGCCACGATAGTGGCGGTAAGTCCCCTCTTTGAGGAGTGGCTAGAGAGGCGCCACGGCGTCCTCACCTTCCGCCTGACGCAGGTCCTCACCGGACACGGATGTTTCGGGAGGTACCTGCACCGAATCGGGCGGGAGGACACGCCCGGGTGTCTCCACTGCGAGGATCGACCGGAGGACACGGTGGAGCACACGGTGGAAGTCTGCCCTGCGTGGGCGGAGCACCGCCGTGTCCTCGTAGCGGCGATCGGCGGCGGCGACCTCTCGCGTCCGGCCCTGGTTCAATCCATGGTCCGGAGCGAGACGGAATGGGAAGCCGTCACCTCCTTCTGTGAAGCAGTCATGCTAGCAAAGGAGGTGGCGGAACGAGAGAGGGAGAGATCCTCTCTTCCCGGCCGCCGCGGGAGACGCACCGGGCGTCGGGGGCCACGTTTTGGCTACCGGCCACCGTAGACGCGGGCCTGTGGACGGTTGGCTATGGGCTACCTAGCCGTCCGTCCGTCTAAAGACGACAGGCCGTGTCGACGGCGCGTTCGTGTTCCACGCGCGCCTCAAAGAGATGTCAGCATAAGAGAGGGGCCCGCAAGGGCCGAAGCCTGCCGGGGTTGCGGGCCTATTCGAAAGAGATACCGCGGCCCCGGAACATAAAGGGCGAGGAAGGAACATGGATGGGTTTTAGTCAGTAAAAGTCTGACACTCCCTCCCGCTCCGCCCAGAGTGGGAGAAGTCATTTGATGATTTCCCATCCCAAAAAAAAAAAAAAAAAAAAAGGCTTTCCTCTGATAAAGTATGCTTTTCCTTTTAGAAACAGTAGCTATAATGCGATGTGGTACTGCATGATTTATGTTACACTGTGCCAAGACATGGATGAGATATTTAAACATACATTTCCACTCGTGTGTGCCATAGTCGCTATAATACGGATTATAGTACTTTCACCGTTAATTTTCCTCTCACAGCTGCAACCAAACAGAAACCTTTTTAATATAACGTAAATAACGATAAATTTTAAGTTGACTGACTAGTTATTAGAAGCAGTATACCAACGGCAACCTTATAGTTACAAGAATAGATCTCATTGTGATTCAATCATGTCTTGTACCTACTATTACTAATCTTAAATCCTCCCACGCTCATCGCTCCGCTCCGCTTATGTCCCAAGCCGCAGTCTTAAGAACAAGCGTGCAGCTGATAGATGATGGATGACAGATTGTCATCTGTCAATCAGCATGTAAAGTGCTTTGTTCCTTTATTGTTTAGTGATGTTTGTGGTTTTTATAGGAAACTCTTAGAATTATAGAGGAAATAATTACTGTAAATTGCGATACTTTAACTACTGTTGTAAAATATAAGCTCGCTTGTACAAATCACTTATGTGTTTAGAGCTAAATAGTTTTCAAATATCATTGTCATCTTCAACCCATAGATAGAACGAAAAACAATGTTTAAAATACATACATTTAGCGCTAAACGTCTTTAGTGCTACGTGGTGCAAACGGACCTAAAAGTACAATTAAGTCTAGGATACATTAGCATTTCCAAATCGCCAGAAATTGCTACCGAGAAAGTGACGAATTGACAAACAAAATTTTTCACCGTAATATAATTTCGTAGCAATACATTTCCAGCCAGTACCTGTACCATAACCTCTAAATGCGATTCAATTCAGGTCCTAAACTGAGTCGCAAGCTGTCAGTTCCATAGAAAAACTGTCAGAAAATGACAGCTCAAACCTAAATTGAATCGCATTTGGACGTTGTGGTAACCCCGCAGTTATCAAGCTACAAACATCAGATTTGCCCATCTATCGCAGCTTACAAACGTGTCGGTAGAAGCAAGCCTGAAATCTCATTTTCCTAGCTCCGTAATCAAAAAGAAACAAAACAATGGAGCAATATTTCCGAAGGCTTGCAATCAATTTAGCTGAAAATCGGATTTTCAAAAAATCCTCCGTGATTTGACATGTGTTGGATTGTACCTACCGTAGGGCTGGCACGGTTGTGGATAATAAAAAAGTTCGCGCCTTTTTCCGATGATGGTTTTTTTTGGTTCACAGAACTGTTTACTCAAAAATTTACTTAATTTTTAGGGTTCCGTAGCCAAATGGCAAAAAACGGAACCCTTATAGTTTCGCCATGTCTGTCTGTCTGTCTGTCTGTCTGTCTGTCCGCGGATAATCTCAGTGACCGTTAGCACCAGAAAGCTGAAATTTGGTACCAATATGTATATCAATCATGCCGACAAAGTGCAAAAATAAAAATTTAAAAAAACATTTTTATTAGGGTACCTCCCCCAGACGTAAAGTGGGGAGCGATTTTTTTTTTAATTTTGACCCTGACGTGTGATATATTGTTGGATAGGTATTTAAAAATGAATAGGGGTTTTCTAAAATCATTTTTTGATAATATTAATATTTTAGGAAATAATCGCTCCGAAAGTCAAAAACAATGTGTCCCCCCCCCCTCTAACTTTTGAACCATAAGTTTAAAAAATATGAAAAAAATCACAGAAGTAGACCTTTATATGAACTTTCTAGGAAAATTATTTTCAACTTGATGAGTTGAATAGTTTTTGAGTTATATAGCACTTTTTCAAAAAAACGCAAATGATAACTTTGTTTTTCATACAAATACTATGAAAAACAAAGTTATTTTTGCTGACGAAAAATGTTGGTATTTTTAATGGTCTGGGAAGCTACGGAACCCTACAGTGAGCGTGGCCCGACACGCTCTTGGCCGGTTTTTTTTAATACATTGTTTGAGTATGCCTTACTACTTTTAGCCTGCCTTATTACTTTTAGTCTGCCTTATTACTTTTAGCCTGCCTTACTTTTTTTATTTTTTTATTTGATTTTTTTTTTTTTGGATGGGAAATCATCAAATCACTTCTCCCACTCTGGGCGGAGCGGGAGGGAGTGTCAGACTTTTACTGACTAAAACCCATCCATGTTCCTTCCTCGCCCTTTATGTTCCGGGGCCGCGGTATCTCTTTCTAACAGTCCCGCAACCCCGGCAGGCTTCGGCCCTTGCGGGTCCCTCTCTTCTGCTGACATCTCTTTGAGGCGCGCGTGGAACACGAACGCGCCGTCGACCCGGCCTGTCGTCATTAGACGGACGGACGGCTAGCTAGCCCATAGCTAACCGTCCACAGGCCCGCATCTACGGTGGCCGGTAGCCACCACGCCCGGTGCGTCTCCCGCGGCGGCCGGGAAGAGAGGCTCTCTCCCTCTCTCGTTCCGCCACCTCCTTCGCTAGCATGACTGCTTCGTAGAAGGAGGTGACGGCTTCCCATTCCGTCTCGCTCCGGACCATGGATTGAACCAGGGCCGGACGCGAGGGGTCGCCGCCGCCGATCGCCGCTACGAGGACACGGCGGTCCTCCGCCCACGCAGGGCAGACTTCCACCGTGTGCTCCATCGTGTCCTCCGGTCGATCCTCACAGTGGAAACACCCGGGCGTTTCCCGCCCGAATCGGTGCAGGTACCTCCCGAAACATCCGTGTCCGGTGAGTCAGGCGGAAGGTGAGGGCGCCGTGGCGCCTCTCAAGCCACTCCTCAAAGAGGGGACTTACCGCCACTATCGTGGCGTGCCCTGCACGGGGTTGCGACAGTCGCTCTCTCCATGTCGCCATGAGATCGCGCCGGAGGTCTGTCCGCTGAACGGCGATTTGCCGCGGCAGCGGAGTTTCCCCCCGGCGTAGTGCCTCCGCGCGCCATTCGTGTAGGCGCGCGAGGACTATCGCCTCCAGATCCCATGGCGGCAATCCGGCAAGCAGAGATCGTGCGGTACCCACGGACCATTTTTACGGCCACCACTTTCTGGGGCGCGTTCAGGTAATGGGCGGCTCGCCGCCTCAAGGATCGCGTCCACACTGGGGCCCCGTAAAGGGCCATGGACCGCACGACCCCCGCATAGAGCCTGCGGCAGGAGGCGGCCGCCTGAAGGCAGCCCCGGTACTACTTTTAGGCTGCCTTACTACTTTTAGCCTGCCTTACTACATTTAGCTTAGTAAAATTCGAAAATTATCCCAAAGGAATGTATTACATGAAACGAAAAGGACACAGACAGGACATACACACGACATACAGATATGGCTACTTCCATAATACAAAGATGTTGAAAAGCCTTCGATTTCTGTCAGTTTATCTCATTTATTGACGTTATTATACAACTAGCACTTCGTTCGCAAAAATTGTGATAGCTCGACTAATTTGCACAACATCATTAAAATTTATAGTCTATGTTGCTCGGTAAAGATGTAGATTTCTAATGGTGAAAGAATTTTTAAAATCGGTCTAGTAGTTTTGAAGTTAAATCGTAACAAACACAGACAAAACATCAAATCGAAAATATATTAGTACAGATATAGATAAACAAACGTCTGTCTGTCTTTCCATTACAAATAAGAACTGCTTCCCCATTACAAAATAGATTTACGTAGCTTTTCCACTTCCCGCTAGGTCACGGCAGAAACTCAGGTTAATAGGACAAGACAATACTTCCTTGACCTATTTACTTGAATAAGAAGTTACAGTTTGTTTTGTGGTGCCCTAACGTTATTGGAACAGTCCAGGTCATACGAGGATTGTAGGAGTGTGTTAGGTTACGCAATCTAAATTCAAATACCCTCCGTGTTTGATTGCTTATTTTTCGCAATTAAATAAAACTAAGTAATTTTTAGAAAGGGAATAAGTAAGTATTCTCTCCTGCAAATCTCTCAACACAAGTATGGTTTGCTGTAAGAAAACCCAATTCTGGATTAAGTTCGCCGTTGTACATAAGCTATATATTCTAATTTTGTGTATTTATTTATTTAACAATTTATGTACACACTACATACAGAAAAGAAGAAAGGAATACAAAATAGGTACAAAGGTGATGGTGGTGGTGGGATGTGGTGGTCTTTATTATTTTTGTGTGCAAAAAGAAGAAGAATATCTTACTATACTTTTTTCTACTAGTGTGTCATCATCATCTGCCTAGACAGTCTAACCAGATGCATCTGTAGTTTACATGGAGCGACTGCCTATCTGACCTCCACAACCCAGTTAGTACTGGGTAATACGATACACCTTGGTAAGACTGGTTGTCAGACTTTTTGCTACTGACTACCTGTAACGACTGTCAAAGATCAACAAATGACAGCCGGGACCAACGGCTTAACGTGCTCTCCGAGGCATGGAGGAAGTATCCTCCCTGCCTCGGATAGCACGTTAAGCTTGCAAGGGTGGTCACCCATCCACAGACCAACCTAGGCAAGTACAGCATAACCTAATATAATAGGTTATGGACGATGCTAAAGTCTACTATTACACTTTTTTTTTCTGCCCGAACTCGACTTCAAAGACGAAAAAAATATTATTCAGTCACCTACGGTATTAGCTGGCTAATGTATTAGGATAGTAGTCTGTGGCAATGTTAGACTGTCACGTTACGTAGCGATCGATACGATTGTTAATTGTGACGTATGACGTACAATTGGGTAGACGACAAAAAAAAATCTACTTAGTCCGTCAGATAGATTTCCAAAAATATTGGACACAATTTTTTTCTTTTTTCATGTAAAAAAAATATTGAAGACATTATGATTGACTACAGTGCGTCAAAAACACGTGTGACGTCACATTTCCGTACATTTTTTACCGGAAACTGACTTCACATGCCCCCATGCACTCATGATCTTTGACGCGTTTGATCTTCATGTATTTTTATTAACTTGATAAAACAAAAAACACGTATCCAATATTTTTCGATAATCTTACTGACGGACTATACTTACAGAAACATTGTTTTAGTCAGTCGTGATCGTGATACTCGTCATCCCTATTGCCTGCTCGATCTCACGAGTGAGTACCTAAATCATATTCAGATCACTTTTCAAGTATTCTTCATATTAAATATCTGGGGCCTAATTCTGCTATTTTAATAAATTCGTCACTCCAACACGATTCCATTCTCATCCCATTGTCATTTTGCTTAAAGTTCGTAATCTGCTAAATTCACAATGGTCGGTCAATGGTCTCGTAATAAAATTGTGTTTTAATGGCATTGTCGTATTGTCATTATTATAAAACCCTTAGTACAAATGGTTTTCGAAATCTACTACTAAATGCGAACATTTATTCATGAGAGATTTCATGTACGAGATTAATATTCTATGACATTTCTTTCAATGGAGTGTCAGTGGTTGTTCATGGAGAAGTCATAATGGCGCCATTATGATAGTAGAATTAACAAACTTGTCAAAATTTGACAGAACTTGATCATTATGAAATCAATGATCGAATACTCTGACACTGTTGTAATAGCAGAATCGAGGCCCTGGTATTTTACTTGCAGTGTCAACCCTGTGTGGTGCTGATATTTCGGTGTCGTGTCTCAACGGTATCAGATGCGAATTTATATTCGTCATTTACAGGCTCCTTGGATGAAAGGCTTTCTTTGTTTTTCAGTTTCACAGAATTTTTCCAAAACTGTGACGTCGTGTCTTTGACTCTGCAATATAATAAACTATAGCTTTTGCCCGCGACTTCGTTCACGTGGAAAATTTTATGTATGATTTATGTGAGAGAGAACAAATAGTATATTTTATAACGAGGGACTAAACGAAGCCATTATATACCCGAGGTGGTTTGACTCCCGAGCTTGCGAGGGAGTCATTAAAAAGCGAGGGTATATTAAGTTGGCGTTTAGTCTCGAGGTGCAAACTGTACTTTTCACTTTGAGTGCGAGAAAAATAGTCATTTAAAACCGAACAAATTTACACTCGACAAAAATTCTGAACTGAGCGGTCAGTTTTTTCTTATATCAGGTCAGTCACAGATTAACAATTTAAAACACAACACAAACTCTCAACATTGCCGTAATGAAGATGATCCACACTCCACAGATAATTAGTACCTACATTACTGCAGCGGCTAGCAACAGAGGCATTGCACATACTTTTCAAAATCAACGATGATTTTTCTCGCGTTGAAGAGTTCATTTGTTTTTTTTTTTTTCAATAAACCAATAAACCGCTTTCTATTTGCAAGCCAATTCGAAATTTAAATAATACCTTTGATCCATTAAAAAAAAAGTTAGGTACTGTTTTGTGACCATGTTTCAGAGTAAAAGATCGTTCCATTTTTAAATTACTTTTTACTCCCTAGGGAATAAACGGTCACTTTAATCCCGCTTCGTAGGGCTATAATGGCGTACTTTTAGAGCATGAGAAGTGAAAAAAATTTTAGCCCATGTGCCCCCAGGATATTATCTATCTCCTTGCCAAATTTCATTACGATGTGGCCAGTCGTTTAATAGTGAAAAGGTAAGAAACAAACAGAGTTACTTTCGCTTTTATAATATTAGTATGGATTGAGGTTTCTTAGCGACGAAGTTGTTGAAAAATGCATTGAATTTAAAAAAAACTAGTTGAATATTTCAGTTTTGAAAACAAAAGAAGATTTATTTAAAAACTAAGTCAAACTTGCTTCTACTACATAGCTTAGAAAACAATATAACACATTCCTAAAAAGACACGAGAGAATTTTCATTCTTTCTTTTTACATTGAAAGCTTTCGAATGGAGAATAAAACTTTAGAAAAAAAACTCAGTGTTGTTAAATGTATGGATGAAACATGAATGTTGCTGAATTCTCAAACATGAAAGGCATTGCCATTGTTAGTGTATTACACAATTACCCTGCTATCATTTTTCACTACTTACGTACTTTCTTTATGAAAGAAACAAGTTCATTAATACCTTTTTCACACGCACCTTCCTAGGCCTTACCCAGGCCACGGCCTACCTTACCTAGGCCACGTCCTCCACATTCGAGCTACACGCGTCTTGCAACAATAACTGCGTGGAAAACAAATGCGGCCTACGCAGACCGGAACAACAACGCAAGGGATTACAATTTTTGCCAATGGACATTAAAACGTATTGATATACAAATACGACCGTGGCGCGTCTTTCAATTCAAAACCTTTTTGATACCACAGCATGTTACGGTATCATTTTAAAGCACAGCATTTATGTCATATTTATATATTAATGCGTTTGAATGTCCATTGGTAACAAAATTGTATGCCTTGCCATGCCGTCCCGGTTTGCGTAGGCCTTTGGTTAGAGCATGCTCAAGTCACCGCGACAGGCGATGGTACTCACGTGGTTAAGATAAGCGACACGCGCGTGTTCTATTTGACGCAAGAAACTTGAAGCTATGAACCTTGTCCTTACTTCGAACAACAAATTCTAACTTACTAGGTTTTCTTCGTAAATGTATCTACACTAATATTATAAAGAGGAAATATTTGATTTTTTGTTTGTTTGTTACGATTTAACCCAAGAACTACTCAACCGATTTTAAAAAAATCTTTCACCACTATAAAACTACATCTTCACCGAGTGACATAGGCTATAAATTATATTGATATCATACAAATTAGCTGAGCTATAACAATTTTCACGGACAAAGTCGCGGGCGAATCTCTAGTACAGTATATTATCGACGCGAAGTGATTTACAGGATTATTTGAAAAACTTTTATGGTCTTTTATAGCCTGTTGTACATAAAGGAAAATGACGTGGGAAATTGACTAATATGCCTTGAAATCGCGGACGGCGAGCTAGCCCATAGCTCCCCGTTCACAGGCTCTATTACTCCCCGGCTTAGTAATGTAAATGCACGGTGTAAAAGGTTATGTTACAATTGCAATATAACACCGTGTATAAAAAAAATAAACAAGTAAAAAAATAGACCACAACCAACGATAAATAAAAGAACATTTCTAAAGAAAAACACACATGCATATTAATCACGGGCCTGTGGACGGTTAGCTATGGGCTAGCTAGCCGTCCGTCCGTCTAAAGACGACAGGCCGTGTCGACGGCGCGTTCGTGTTCCACGCGCGCCTCAAAGAGATGTCAGCATAAGAGAGGGGCCCGCAAGGGCCGAAGCCTGCCGGGGTTGCGGGCCTATTCGAAAGAGATACCGCGGCCCCGGAACATAAAGGGCGTGGAAGGAACATGGATGGGTTTTATTCAATAAAAGTCTGACACTCCCTCCCGCTCTGCCCAGAGTGGGAGGAGTCATTTGATGATTTTCCATCCAAAAAGGGGAAAACAGAGACAGTTTGATTGTATTTTTACCTTCTTATAATATGGTATTTAAGGTTGGCATTGAAATATCTCCAGCGATATTTATATTTGTTCATGTCTAGCGATATTTATATTCATTTATTCATTATCTGGAACTGAAGAGTTACTCGCAAAAAACATAACAATAAAATAAGACAATAAAGACAAAGATTTTTATTCATACGTTTAAAAATTGTCGTGGGCTAGACCACGATACAATGAATATTATTTCAATAAGGCTGAAAAATGGAATACTCTTCAAAACTAGTTTGAAAACATTGAAATTCCATTTCTTCATAATCACCTAACTGACTTTTCAAGTTACAACATTACTCCACCATTCAAATTGTTGTAGTCGTACTGGTATCATTAAACCGTTATCACTGACGACCGGTCTTATATCCTACTGATAACGCAGCAATTATCGCCTTCAAATAAGGTTGATGTGCCTTTGAATTAATATGACGGGTGAGGCAATGAAAATTAGGTTATAAATGTAGGGTGCCTAACCCCACCATCAAAGTAATGTGCGTTTTAATGGGACGGAGAAATGTCTTTAGGACTGTCCCAAGTTTTCTTAGATCTACAACTAGCGGGCGTCACGCAGTTTCACCCGCGTAGTTCCCATTCTCGTGGGAGTATGGGAATAAAATATAGCCTATGTTACTCGCTGATAATGTAGCTATCCATTGCTGAAATAATTTTTCAAATCGGTCCAGTGGTTTTTAAGTTTCTTCGTTATATACAAAAATGCTAATCTTTCCTCTTTATAATATTAGCACTTACTCCGTGCCATAAGTGATCATCATCATCATCATCATTTCAGCCGAAAGACGCCCACTGCTGGACATAGGCCTCCCCCAAGTGTCGCCACATTGACCGGTCCCGTGCGAATCGCATCCAACGGATTCCAGCAACCTTCACCAGGTCATCGGTCCACCTAGTGGGAGATAAGTGATACCGCACTATGAAAAAAAAAAACCGGCCAAGAGCGTGTCGGGCCACGCTCACTGTAGGGTTCCGTAGCTTCCCAGACCATTAAAAATACCAACATTTTTCGTCAGCAAAAATAACTTTGTTTTTCATAGTATTTGTATGAAAAACAAAGTTATCATTTGCGTTTTTTTGAAAAAGTGCTATATAACTCAAAAACTATTCAACTCATCAAGTTGAAAATAATTTTCCTAGAAAGTTCATATAAAGGTCTACTTCTGTGATTTTTTTCATATTTTTTAAACTTATGGTTCAAAAGTTAGAGGGGGGGGGGACACATTGTTTTTGACTTTCGGAGCGATTATTTCCTAAAATATTAATATTATCAAAAAATGATTTTAGAAAACCCCTATTCATTTTTAAATACCTATCCAACAATATATCACACGTCAGGGTCAAAATTAAAAAAAAAATCGCTCCCCACTTTACGTCTGGGGGAGGTACCCTAATAAAAATGTTTTTTTAAATTTTTATTTTTGCACTTTGTCGGCATGATTGATATACATATTGGTACCAAATTTCAGCTTTCTGGTGCTAACGGTCACTGAGATTATCCGCGGACAGACAGACAGACAGACATGGCGAAACTATAAGGGTTCCGTTTTTTGCCATTTGGCTACGGAACCCTAAAAACGTTCAAGTTGTACTTCAACTTTTTTTTAATGACAGTCAACAGCAAAAACTAATTTGTAGTTTCAAACTATTTAATGAAGTATGTGAAGTTACCTCATCTTACGTTTACATACCTAGTTTTAGTGTGTACTTAAACATAGATTTGGAGATTTGTTCAATGCAATAAGAACGTATGGAAGATTACTTATTATACTGTTTTATGTTTGAAATTAATAATAATAAAAATTTAGGTAAACGTATAATATAAATTAAAAAAATATATACAAAAATAAGTATGTGATGTGTATTTATGACACAATCTTTGCCGGTTAAAATTCATTTGACAACTTAACAGTTCTGAAACCGAGACAAAAACTTACTTACCACTCGTTATAATGCTAGTATTGTTACGTTAAAGCAACGAAAGTTTTATTCAAACTCAAACTCTTAAGTGCATTCATGTGTACATTTAGTTGTTAAATAAATACATATGCAAGTAAGTTCCAACATCAAACCCGGTTAGGGCACGGCAACAAAATAGATTCATCCCACAACAAAATATACTGCGACACTGAAAAAGTATTTCAGCCCATGCACGCATGCCATGCAGCCCATGCACATATCACAAACAAATAGAAGTCAACACCAATAACAAAAGTGTAAACTGTGAAGCTAAGCCGAGGACACACGGCATACATAATTCAGTGAAAGATTCATTAACTACCATTACGTGAAAGCCCCGCTTTGTTTCAGTCGGCGCTAATATGGGGCTTAGGGTCGCTACGCCGCTGCGACCAGGCAACATGTTGTAGGCTTTAGTCGCACATGATCTACCTAGCCTTTTCTCAACTATGTCGGGGTTGGCTTCCAGTCTAACCGGTTGCAGCTGAATACCAGCATTTTACATGGAGCGACTGCCTATTTGACCTCCACAACCCAGTTAATACTGGGTAATATGATACCACTTGTTATGTGGTAAGACTGGTTGTCAGATTTTTTAGGCCACTGACTAACGTCTGTCAAAGATCTAAAAATGACAGCCGGGCCAACAGCTTAACGTGCTTTCCGAGGCACGGAGGAAACTCGGTATGTAAAGGTCGTGGCTCACTTGACAAGCACCGCACCAGCACCGCACCAGCACAGCTCCTGACCGGCGCCGCCTCGAATATAGGCTACGGCGCGCGGTCCGCGCGCCGCAAGCGAGGTGTAAGCACGCGATCCCCTCGCTTGCGGCGCGCGGGCCACGCGACGGCCGCGCGCGGTCCACTCGCCGTCCGCAAGGCGCAAGCTCGCAGTCCGCGCGCTGGTAGTAAATGTAGTAATAGTCCGGGAGGTAGCATTGTATTTTAGGTATTATCTCTAGTAATTTTATTTTGTTTACGTGGATTCGTGGTTTAATTCACCTTTTTTTTTTTTTTTTTTTTTTTTTTTAGGATGGGAAATCATCAAATGACTTCTCCCACTCTGGGCGGAGCGGGAGGGAGTGTCAGACTCTTACTGACTAAAACCCATCCATGTTCCTTCCTCGCCCTTTACGTTCCGGGGCCGCGGTATCTCTTTCGAACAGTCCCGCAACCCCGAACAGTCCCGCAACCCCGCATTGGTTTAATTCACCTACCCCGCGAACACCCTTTCCATTACAGTTCTAAGATTTTTTTAAGTTCAGTATATGTAAACTATTTATAAAAAAGTTTCAGCCGTTGTACTGTAACGATTGATTCAGTTATTCGCTTGCGGCGCGCAGACCGCGCGCGGTCCCCTCGCTTGCGGCGCGCGGACCGCGCGCGGACGCCGAGCCGCCCGCGAGGCGAGTCGTATGGTAGCGGCAAGCGCGTTGACCACCCGCCGTAAGCTTTTTCATATGAACATTAAAAAATATGTTATGCGACACACGATTTAATGCTCTAATTTGAATGGCAAGTAAATTGCTGGGTTGGAGCGGTGCTGGTGCGGTGCTTGTCAAGTGAGCTACGACCTTTAGGGTGGTCACCCATCCACAGATCATCTTAGGCAAGCACGGCTTAGCCTAAAGATCGACCCGAGCGGCTGTTATTATTTAGCCACGAGCTTTAGTCGCACGTGAGATGTTAAATGGGGGATGTGTTGTAGTGGCGATATTTGAACTTGAATCCGCTTTCAGGGACACTGTTCCGTGTATATTTCAACGTATGTGTTGGGATTTTGGGAAACTGCGTCGTATAAGTTTTATTTCAGTTTATTTCCCTTGACACAACTGTGCATAGTTTATTTATTTATTTTAACACTACAAGCACAAAAGTACAGAGGCGGACTCACCAGTCAACCTTTCCATTCTTTTTTTAATTTAGTTGTCTTAGCTATGAGGTATATTAGTTACTAGCTTGAGCTAGCGTGCCTTCGAGGTTCGAGGTTAGAAATCAGGAGATTATCTCACGGTAACGTCTCACCCAGTCAAAAACTTCATTTTGTAACCTTAATCATGTTCTATGTGTGCACCAAGTATCATTTAAATTAGTTCAG
This sequence comes from Xestia ashworthii, assembly GCA_950022955.1. Taxonomy (NCBI): domain Eukaryota; kingdom Metazoa; phylum Arthropoda; class Insecta; order Lepidoptera; family Noctuidae; genus Xestia; species Xestia ashworthii. Next base: position 2,600,779 of record OX465557.1, read on the forward strand.
CCCATAACGTTTATTCAATTGTTCTTTTAATGAAAACTATACTTTACTGTTAAAAACCGCAGCACACTACGTAGGCTCACAGTAAGTCGTAAAATCGCCACATCATAAAAAGCCTAATGGCGTAAGGCAAGATCCCCTGGGCCCTATATTCTGTTTCGTTGTTCTTGTTCTAAACCATTTGCATTTCGCGCTCGCTCCACGAATTGAATCATAATAGTAATAAAGGAAAATCCCTCGTGAAAAGATGGATTCCAGCTGGATTTGTTTCATACTGAAATAACATTTCCAAGTTCAAGATTACTTTGTAAATGCAGGTTTTGATGTGGGTGGCAAGATCTGGAAAGCATTTTAGGAATCGAAAAATTTATTACGCATAATCTTGGATTCATCTAGTATGTTTAATTTTTTTTTCCCAATTAAAATGGAACCCAAAACCCGCGCAATAAATATGGACCCAAGCACTTGAAACGAAATCAAATTGTACCAAAAGCGACCCGAATGCATCTAAAACGGACTACATATGCACCTAATGTGCACTAAATATGCACCTAATGACTGACTGTGCGCAAGATGCGTTAAGATGTGTACACACTGTACACTACGCATTTATCTAGGCTACCGTAATCTTTGAAACGCACAACTAAGCTACATCTTTGTTACTATTCGCTAGTTTTTATACTTACTCCCACAGAGCAAGGAGAGCCTCGGCGGCCAGTGCTAGACTAGAAGCGGCATTGTCAGCATTTTCCAGATAAACTTCTAAACTAATATTGTAAACAGGAAAAGTTTTGATCTTTTTGTTTGTTTGTTACGATTTAACTCAAAAACCACTCAGCTGATTTTAAAAATTCTTTCACCATTGGTAAGTTACATCTTTACCAAGTAACATAGGCTATGAATTATATTGATATCATGCAAATTAGTCGGCCTATCACAATTTTCGCGGACATAGTCGCAGGCGAAGTGCTAATTAGAAACCAAACGAGTCACCGTTTACTCGTACTATGACACAAAATGATGATATAAATGTATAGAAACTCATAATTACTGTTAAAGCACTACTGGAAAAAGGCCTCAAGCGTCGCCACATCGACTGGTCGGGCTTTTGTCACATCCAGTGGATTCTTGTGGCCTTCACAAGGTCATCAGTCCTACTTGTAGGAAGGCCCTTTGTCGCTGTGACCTCCATCGCTACTGGAAACTGATGCATCTGACAGGCGTCTACCACAGGAGTTGAGCGCTCATGACGCTCTTTCGGCACCAAAGATTTTACCTGTACTACCGTCTCCAGATACTCAAGATACGATTCCATGCTCTGTACCTACACCACACATGCATCATTACATTTCAATCTATAACAAATCATGTTCAGACCTGTTTTTGTAACAAGTTCATCAATAACTGGGACAACGCAAGAGATGCGTGAACGCAAATTGTTATTGCAATGTGAAGTCATCGAGAGGTAATCGTTGGCTGTGAAGAAAAAGAAATATACAGAAGGTCCGTTCACAGTCACTATGTATAGCAAGAGAAAATATCAGGGAACCAGGAAAAGAAGTATTTAAATACTGATATGACATTTATGTTGCGATCGCCATTATGATCAGACGGCCTTAAAATGTGGTATCGAAAATAAAGAATACTTACAACGATAAGGTAAAATGTTCCTAGTGGGGACGAGGCTTACGCAACTTGTTGTAAAGACTGGTCCTTTTGCATCTTATTTACTTATCGTTTCTTCACACTGCGAAGTTTTTCAATCAAGTGTTTAGTGATGGGATACCGATATCGATAAATTGAAAACTTAATATGAATTTAACTGTATTAATTGGGATGAAAAGACACGTTTTTGACTTGATTGATTTACAATATTAAGTCATTAATTGATTTACTTACTTGATTCACAGTAATTAACAGGGTAGCTCTGCCGACTTTGGAAAATGTCTTGTTTTTTAAATATAAAAATTGTTATTCTCAGTAAAACTCCATAATATTGTAGGACCTTTTTCAATAGTTGCACCAAAAATTCTCTAACCTTTAAAAAAATTAATATAAGCAGCACAATATCTCCATTTCTCCTCGCTCGCAAAGGTTAACTACTTACTTAACTTGAACTTAGTTATTTCTAGAATAAAATGAATGAATAAGAAACGTGTTATCTTGTTTTTACTTCTGTTTTGATACAATTTCAAGCTGTGTTGTGTAAACTGCATTAAGATAAAGACCGCTTGGTGCTCACCTTTATGAGGAAAAATAATGCAAAGATGTAGAAAATTTTTACTCATTACTGGAGTTTAATAACGAACTACGAGTATTACTGCTAACAATCCCCATACTGGTAAAAGAAAAACTGTTGATTAATATTTTTAAAGGGCTAGAAAGTCACAACCAGACCACCAGTGGTGTGACCAGTATTTTACATGGAGCGACTGCCTATCTGTCCTCCACAACCCAGCTTAGGACTGGGTAATACGATACCCCTTGGTAAGACTGGTTGTCAGACTTTTTGGGCCACTGACTACCGGTAACGATTGCCAAAGATGGACAAATGACAGCCGGGACCAACAGTTTAACGTGCTTTTCGAGGCATGGAGGAAACTCGGTATGTAAGGGTGGTCACCCATCCACAGACCAACCTAGGCAAGCACGGCTTAACCTAAAGATCGGCCCGAGCGGCTGTCATTATTTAGCCACGAGCTCCTCTATGTTTTGGTCCACTGTTACACTTAAAAGGGTTGTCAGTTATACCAGATTTTACGTTGCATCATTCATTACAGAGGACTTTCCGGCTATGTATACTTTTCACTCACAGGAGACCTTTCAAAAACAATTCTCACATTTGCAGGAAAATACAATACAAAACTGAAACTATTATAAAAGAACTAAACCCACGTGGAACTAAAACGTGTTTTGCTTCTAGATTATTAATAACAGAGGCGTGATAAAAAGAAAAACATTTTCTTAATTATATTCGCACAGTCGCCAGTCAGTCTTATAATTGCGTTTTACTTATCGTAGTAATTAATTAAATTATTATACGTAGATGAAAGACGCTGATTATGTTCACTAAGTAACTTAAGTACCTAAGCTGCATTAAATGATAGAGTAAACTTAGTTGAAATATTGGATTAATTCTCAGATCCTTTGGTGAAGATTTGTGATTTGTGATGCGTTAAGGAGTCTAATTAGTCTTGTTTTGTGTTATACAGGGTGGAAATTTTAAAAGGGCAATGTTAAATGTAGTGTTTAGCTTGTACAGAACATTTAGGGGTATCTTTTTTAGGAGTATATTTATTTTTTGGGAATTTTACTTTCGTAAGAGGCTTTGAAAAAGGTGGCGAGACGATTTGGACGCGTACTGCGAGGGTTGGTCCGAGGAGGCACGGGAAAAGAGCACATGGAAGGAACTGAGGGAGGCCTTTGCCCAGCAGTGAGACAGTACAGGATAACAAAACAAAAGAGGCTTTTTTGTTTTGTTATCCTAGTAGATACGGTCCTCAGTTACGAGTGTTAGTTACGTCATTGGCCATCGGATCTAGACTTGCTCCTTTTTTTCTTAGCCTGCTCTGTTCCACTCCTGGGCAGAAGCCTTTTACCAGATTTTCCATTTCTTGTGAACCCGCGCATCCTCCTTCCAGATCTGAAGGACTCTTTTCGCTGCGTAAAATTACTATTATCACCATTGCTCTCAAAAAATTAATAGAAAATTTTGCGAGTTAATCGGCAGTGGGCCTACGAGGAGATATCGACCTACTTCCTCTTATAGAGAGGAAGACTGTGTCCCTACAATGAGACCATAGTATATGATGGTTATAAAGATGAATGAGCTTGATCTTTTAGCATGTTTAACGTTGACTATTTTAATTAAAAGAACGTTTACATGTTGCTGTATTTTATTTACCTGGTTTTTATCGCTTTATCATTTTAGAAACATAACATTATCTTTTGATTAGACATTCGTAGGAAGAGAATCAGACACCGACATTTTCTCCATAACTCTACAACTCATTAATGAAGCCGTTAGATATTGGAACCGTATCCATTTTCGGAGATATTCATTGAGAAACCAATAAAACTATGTGGAATTCGACAGGATGCAGTAATTGCCACAAAATGTCTAAACATAGCTCTGAATACCACATCAAAATAAGTCTCATTTCAAATATCTGTTTGTAATTAAAATTATAATAAATTATCATTCTGTAATTGGATATCTCAACCACTCCTAGGTTGACAAAACCTTTTTTGACATTTAGAAACGTCAACTGCATGTTCATTAGAATAAATAAATAATTAACATAATTATTTGAATGAAAATAAAAAATGTTTTTTCTAGCTTTTAAGAATATTTTAAGTTTAAGATTTCATATCACTTTATGACTTTTGCCTTACATCATTTTATTTGAAGGTTATGCACTTAGATCGTCGCTGACATTTCCTTCAAGACTTCAAATGTCAAGTAGCCATTGAGACTTGTCCAAGTTAATCTATGATAGTACTAAAACATAAAATGGAGGTAAACATCTTACTTTGTGACAGTATCTAAAGGTCTAAGGGACATGATCTAGGCTCAGTGGGACCAGAAATCACTAAACGCGATTTAGCGCGCGCGTTTAGCGCTAAACATATTTTAAAAATCATTGTCTCTTTCAATATTCAATTCAATTCAATTCAAAATAATTTATTATCTCTTCACAAACATGACTTATTATGAATATGTATAGAGCTTAAAGTTTCGGTTATTAGATAAGTAAATATCAAATGATTGACAGAAGCAGAACGATATTTCAAACTCGTTTTGTGATTCGAGATGCTAAGTGGGCTCGTACCTATGTTCTAAATATAATAAAATACCTGGTTCCTGCTGTACATAAGGTGGACATAATTTGTTTCGGTGAAACAATAATAAAATATAGTATTTTACATCCACAAAGATGTATGATTTAAATGTCATCACCCTTATCAAAAATATAATCACAGTATGTCTTAATTGTATATTTACTAAGTTGTATAAGCCAAAGTTCGCCGCAAGTCAAGGACTGTTAATAAACATAAGTTCTGTTTTGTGGTTTAAACTGAAGCAAAGTTCATATAACCTTTAGTCTAATATTATTAGTAACGTTGACTTTTAAGGAATTTATGCTGTGTTAGTTAGTACCCTTTGAGATTAAATTATTTATTAGTTTTATGAAGTAAAACGTGTTTACGATCTATGGTGGAATTTCCCCAATTTTATGTTAAATATAAAATGTCCTATAATATATATAAAAGCCAGTACAGAACCACCTCGGCATTTGGATATTTTTTCTTGCTCTTTGGCGGAATTCCAGAGGGTGTCACTAAGCATGTTATCTTCTGTATAAATGGTGCTTCTACACAGACCCGGTAGTTGGGGCTGGACAATTTGCTATAATGACTACTTTTGTTAGCTTGGGTTTTACCTGTTAAAACAAAATGTATGTGTTATTGAATAAATAAAAAATAAATAATAATAATAAATAAATTGTTTTTTGCTATAAAATACGGCAAAAAATCTTGTCTTGTGTGACGCCAACACAAATGACAACCAAATGCAATTAATTATCGATAAAACGTTTTTCTATCGACTAATAACCCTCTCACTACGCTCCGGGAGGTTATTACCGCCCGCATATCCGGTCAACGAACTCAATATGTTGGTGCCATATAACCAATATTTGTGCCAAATAAAAATAGCCAACCTATAAACATAACAGCTTTAAGTTTACCCGACGAGGCCCATTGGCCCAAATATTGGCTATTGGCATAATGGTTTCGACGTACCGTGGATCTACCCACATGCTCAATTTACCTATATTGCACGCACGCCTCGAAAATATAAGCCAACTTAAGAAAATCCCCGTAGGTTCGATGAACTGCCCTCGTCTTGGTAATATTTTGTACGAAACCGGAGGAGCAGGGTAGGTCAACGTAATTTAGCTGGATATTGATTAGAATAATATTGCAATTTGTTTTTGTACATTGCGGTAATAAAGTTGCAACTTTGTTTTGAAACAGGTTTCTGTATGTACCTATACTAAATTATGACTTCGTTCAGGAGTGCTAATATTTATTCTGTGGTTCAGGTAATTTGTTTGGCTATTTGACTGCATTTACCTGACGTCGTTTCCATCACTGATTCCTCGACATGGTCGTCAAACCTTTAAATATCTCACTGTCTAATTTCAATGTTATTTATTTTCGACCTCGGTTCCCGCTGTCATTTGTAAATCTCAGACAGGAAAGGCTGACATTCAGTCTTACCAAGGGGTATCATAGTACCCAGTACTAACTGGGTTGAGGAGGTCAGATAAGCAGTCGGTCCATGTAAAATGCTGCATCCGGTTAGACTGGAAGGCGACCCCAACATAATTGAGAAAAGGCTAGATAGGTGATGACGGGTCGTTTGTCGTCTACGTATTTTATAGTGGTCCTGGAAAAATAATGACTTGCTCTAAGTAATAATATTTTTTGTCTCGTTCTAAATTGAGGGCTAGCTTTAATTTGATGTGAAAAATTTACAAAAAAGAGAGTCAGGATCTACATTCACCTGTCGACGCATTTTTATGCACATAGTTTGTCTTTTAAAGTTCGACATTCATACATGTAGATGGGGAGACGAGATTGATGCCTACAACCTACACACAACTCACAAGACGTACAAGTTTAAGATCGAGATTAATGGAAAGGGAATATAAGTATACATAATATAAGAAATGGAAGCTTTTTTAACCGTAAATGTTGTGAATGTTAGATTGGCAGACGCTTCTTAAAAAGTATTGGTATTCAGCTGAATCCGATTAAACGAAGCAGTCCCTAAAATAAATAAAATAATAATAATCGTTCAAAATAGTTGGTACAAAACCAAGCTCTATTGTATTCAGAAGCGGTTGGTAAACCTTTATTAATAAACATCACATCCGAGACATAGCTACAATATGCTTGTTTCCACCGTCAATAAATTGCAAATCTATTTAGTCCGTCAGTTAGAGTATTAGAAAATAATGGACACGTATTTTTTGTTTTTGTAAATCAACGAATATTGACAAAGATAAAACGCATCAAAACTCGGGAGTGGGGGCTCGTGACGTCAGTACTCACTAAGAATGGTACCGAACAGTAGATAGTTTAAAAGAGTCGTATCTTCGTCAATTTTGGTTTATGTGACAAAAGAAAAAATACGGGTCAAATATTTTTTGATAATCTAAGTGACGGACTAATTAGATTTTTTCAGTTAACAAGCCTATAACGGACCGAAATCAAAACCTCCACTTGAAACATTCGTCTCCATCGATACTCCTACCTACACCAGTTTCCTAAGTTGTCAATTTCACGTGATCTGCCACGACCGCGCGACTCCCCGCTGCGATCCGACCCCGTCCTATCGTCGGACACGTTTCAGAAACGTTCACTCGCTGTGTAGCGTGCCCTTTCTATTTCACGTAGACAAATACTGTTACGAAAACGTTTTGAGGTTTATTTATAGAAGGTTTATAATAGGTTGGACTGTATTTTTGTTGTTGAAAAGGTCAACAAGTAGATTGAGGAAAGTTGTTGGATCAGTATTCTTTATTATCAGTAAACAACGAATTGCGTCTGACAACTGTCTTTCAAAAAATAGGTATCGTGATACTTACTGATTGCGCAGTGGCTACAGATAAATACTGGAACCCAAATCCAACATTGTTGGGATTAAGCTAGGCAGATGTTGACTCTGAAAGCACGAGCATCAAGGGACCTAGGCAATCGCTTTCATCCAATAGACCGTCGACTTATCAGTGTTAACGTTGATAATAATGTATCTTTGTCTAGGCTGTCAGGACACAAAATTCTGCCATTATTACTATAGTATTAAACAGCATTTTGAACATCTTTCTTGCATATCTTTTCATCGAAAATTCATTTAAACTCATCTAGCGCGAATATCGGAAAAGATTTCAAACGTCGAACATTCAAAATAGATAGAAAATAAACCTCTTTATAGACAAGGAAATGAGGTTTTAAAAGACGTCCCGCTCGATGGACATAACTAGATTATACACGTGGACAGAAAACGGTGCTTTGCTAGAATATGTAAAAAAACTTCTTTAAATGTACACATATTCTAGTAAAGCACGGAAATACCCCTTGTACTACAACTGTATTATAACAATATCAATCAATCAAAGCATTTATTTCAAGTAGGCCAGTTACAGGCACTTTTGAATTGTCGAAACAAAAATGAACATTTAATGTAGCTACAGTCCCAGTCACAAGACATAAAAACTGTGAAAGTACTGTAGTTGCCCATTCCCTAGCGTAGATCTCTATGGAGAAGAACGGGCAAGAAACTCCATGGACATTCTCTTAAATCAAAATATTGTTACCAAATCTTGGTAACATCATTCATGTTGAGATGGTATTATATCACTTATGTGAGAACAATGCAGCAAGATGTGCACGTTATAATAGATAGTCGATGGCAATTTAAACGGAGTCTGCAGAACTTAGCTACGATTTACCTTCAGTAGCGTCCATCAGCTTCAGTAATGAACAAACGACAGGATAAAACAGGACACGTTACAAGGTTTAGTGTTCCACATTTCACTAGTTCCCTAAAGGTCTGCATGTGTTCAGGGCAAACTTATTGCCATGTACCGGACACAAATCTAAGCCCCGAGCTAGTACGATACCGAGGTTGCCCGACCCCAAATAGCAATTAAGCATAATTTCGATAAATTATATTATACCTTCATTAATTGGATACGAGGGGTATCCATGCATACAAATAAATCTTGGCAAAGGGATAACTAAATTAATATAAGCGTCCGTCTCATGAACTAAACTTAGGTAAATAAGTTTACCTGCTTTCTCAATGTATGCAAGGTTCATCAGTTGTGCAAAATAATCTATAGCATCCACATTATGAGAAATATTTTACAAATCCATGCATATTTATGGCATATAGCTGAAACTTGGCAGGATTTAGAAGGTTGTATCGTTGCCATACAACACGCAATGCTAATCCTTATTTCGAAACACATTGTCACATAAATACTAAGATCAGGCGTAGAGGATAGTCTAGGGCTTAGTGTGGCGCCAATTTTGATAGGCACTAAGGTCCATGTTCACCGAAAAGATAACGGTCTGATTATCTAAAAACAGCTGTCACTGTGACATGTTTCCATACAAAATGTGTTTTAAACAGCTGTGTTTAGATGTTCAGACTGTCATCTTTTTGGTGAACATCGATCTTAATATACATTACTAGCGGACGTCACGCGGTTTCACCCGCGTTGTTCCCGTTTCCGTGGGAGAACGGGGTTAAAATATAGCTTATGTTACTCGCTGATAATGTAGCTATCCATTGCTGATAGAATTTTTCAAATTGGTCCAGTAGGTTTAAGTGTTATTGAGATTTGTAAATACAAATCTTTCCTTTTAATATAGAATATAGACAAGACAGCACATGCCATGTTTAAAATTCCCATCGATTTAGAGAGCGCCGAAACGCCTGTTTGTGGTGTGTCACGTAACAGCGATAAGGGACACGTGCTCAAGGATTGCTGTCTGATCGTATGGGATGAGTGTACGATGGCCAATAGGAAGGCAGTTGAGGCCGTGGACAGAACCCTGCAGGACATCCGCAGGAACGAACATTTGATGGGTGGTGTCACAGTTCTGTTCAGTGGCGATTTCCGGCAAACGCTTCCCGTGGTGACGCGGGGATCGAGGACTGACGAGGTGAATGCTTCGTTGAAACGATCATCCTTGTGGTCACGAGTTCGTACGCTGCGCTTGACCATTAATATGAGAGCTCGGCTCGGCAGCAATGCATGTGCTCAAGAATTCTCAGATGTCCTTCTAAGTCTTGGCGAAGGCACTCTACCAGAAGAGAGAGGTGGACAGGTGGTGCTTCCAGATTCTCTCGGTAGAATTGTATCCAGCTTAGAAGAACTCATTCGCTGTGTGTACGGGGACATCAGTCGTATACCGCACCAGCAGAATTCTTGGGTGTGTGAGCGGGCCATTTTGACGCCCAAAAATGATCAGGCTGCAGCAATTAACGAATGCATTCTCTCGGAAATTGAGGGGGATGAAGTAGTCTACACCTCGATAAACACTGTTGTCGAGAAAGATGACGCCACACATTTTCCCGTGGAATTTCTGAACTCCCTGTCAGCAAGTGGACTTCCAGCGCATACCATCAAGCTGAAGGTCGGTGTCCCGATTATGCTTCTTCGGAACCTATCTCCTCCGAAATTGTGTAACGGGACCCGCCTTAAAGTCATCTCGCTCCACAGACATACCATTGAGGCAGAAATTCTTACGGGTTGTGGCGTCGGCAAAGCAGTATTTATACCACGCATTCCCCTCATATCTCATAACTTCCCGTTCCAGTTCAAGCGCGTACAGTTCCCCGTGAGTGTTTGCTTCGCAATGACCATCAATAAGTCGCAGGGGCAGACACTGAGGGCAGCGGGTGTCGACCTCAGGACGAGTTGCTTCTCACACGGGCAACTGTACGTCGCATGCTCCCGCGTCACCAGTCCTGACTCTCTTTACATTTTGGCTCCTGGCAGCATAACTACCAACGTAGTTTATAGGGAAGTGTTGTAAGGTATGATACCTTTCTACATATTTTTACTCTTTTGTGTCCTGGAATGTATTCCTGCATTATTTTCTCTATTTCCTTCAGTCACATATAATGACTGAACTCAGCAGGGTTCCCATATTTAATAACTCTCTTCATTTGCTTCGCTTGCAAAAAAATACTTATATTTTAATGCTATTTTAAAAGTTGTTTACTTATAATGCTATAGCAACACTGGCATCTTCTGGCCTTCACGCAGACGACGTCGCGGGCAGCAGCTAGTATAGAATATAGATATCATGCCTGTTATTCCCGTGGAGTGAGACAGAAGTGTACTTTTAGTGCACCGACATTTGGCCCGTTATGTTTACGTACCATGTGATAGGTGACGAGCCTATTGCCGTCAACTGGGCACTTACCCAAGTCTGGGTGGTTCAAAGTTGTTCCCTATATTTAGATCTTTCTTTTTTTTGTTCGTATTACCCAGTACTAACTATGTTGTGGAGGTCAAATAGGCAGTCGCTCCATTTAAAATACAGGTATTTAGCTGCATCCGATTAGACTGACGACTGTCTGAAGCCGACCCCCAACATAGTTGGGAAAAGGCTTGGTAGTATACTGATGCCTACATTTAGATTTTTGTTTCGCATTTCATGCCATATGATCCCATTGTAAAAGTTTTACATTTTATAAGTAACATAATCTCTTTGAATATTTTAAATGGTTTTCGTGTTTATTTCGAGGTGTTATCTAAACACGTTTAAAGACTTGTCTAAACTAACTTCATATGACAACTCCAATTAGTGTATTTAGAGCTTATTAATGTGTAAGAGTGAAGCTAATTAGAAGTTAATGTAACTTTAATATACATGGAATAATGATATTATCATGAACATAATTAATTTATTTCAGACAGTCCATAGTTTTGTTAGGTCCATATTTATGTTTTTGATAGGTCGACATCCAGTCTTACCAGGTGCAGCTGCATACCGATATTTTACATGGAGCAATGGCCTATCTGACCTCTACAACCCAAGTACTGGTTAATACGGTACCCCTTGGTAAGACTGCTACAGCCGTTCTATTTTCCTACCAAACTAAAATCCCTTTCACATAGTGTTACCTAAATTTTTCCTGTTTAAAGTTCAGCACACGTTTCGCCCGGCTCTCGATAACATCGCAATGCGGGCGCCGAAAACGTTTCTATACAAAATGTCCGTTTAACATAACAAACACCTGAATTTTTGATCGATACTGAGCATTTGGAAACGTGTGGCTTAGTCGTTGATGGAGACTGATGTTCTAAGGTATGGTGTGAATCGATTACTTGCAGGCTGGAAATTAATGGTGTAGAATATAATTTAACAAGCTTATGGGGGTGTTCGATCACGCAGTGTTTGGTAATTTTCATACGTGATCATTCTACCGGTAAAAGTATACAGGGTGTAAACCACCTCATCACAAAGCGGTTAACCAAGCATTCTGTACATCCAACTAAGTAACTTTTTTTTTTGAGGTTATAAATCATGTTTTGTGGTAAAACTCAATGTAACGCACTTAAAACATTGTGCTGATGGATGGAGTGAATAGTACGGGGGTCGTGGAGGTGTTAAAAGTTAAAATTTTACAAAAAAAACTTGTAAGAAAGTTGTAACTTATGGTATGGTGTAGAACAAAAAAAATATCGCAATGATGGGGAGAACAAGTGCTTTTCGGCTTCGTGAAGAGGTGTTTTACACCCTATAAGTGTTAAGTGTTAATCCTGGTTATAAACTATCTGTGTGCCAACATTTTATTTTATCCAAATCCGTTCAGTAGTTTTTACGTGAAAGAGTAAAAAACATCTATCTGTCCATCCATCTTCGCACAAACTTTCTTATTTATAGTAGTAAGATAGTAAGTTAGTTGAGAAGTGGTAAGATTATTTACATGACCATAACTTTGGCTAACCTCTACGGTTGGCGATACTATTTTAAGTAAGTCTAGCGCAACTTTGCCTACTGGAAAAGCTTTGTCCTTTAAAAAGGCTTTTAAAACTTTAATCAACTTGGGGAAGAAGAATATTTGTGTGAAGAATGGCATAAAGCTTGCCTCAGACTCGGTTGGAAACGACAATTAGAAACAGTTCTTTTCTTGAGCTGGTTATTTTGGCCATGTGGTCAAAACTGTATTTCTAGCTACTTTATTTTACTACTATTATACTACTATAATATTGCCAAACAAAATGGAATCAGTAACCATTGGTAACAGAATATACACCGCATTTTAACGTGATAATAAATAAACTCCACTCGTAAAACATTTCAATTTCAGCTCAATTACTTTCATACGCGTCGTTATTTTACGCGAACCGTAAAATACTATATACTTTTTCAGGCACAACCCAGTAATTAAATATTCCAGGTGTAATTAATTGTTCATATGAATTGAGAATAAACAGTAAACTGTATTGTCACAGAGTAGTACTTGTGTACAGAAGGTCAACCAGTGAAAACGCATTCACACACACATGTAGAGCTAATCTTGTAGTACTGTTTTGGCATAATGGGTGCGGTGTGCAAGTGCACTCTTGACTGGCATTAATTTTACATATCGTCATTGGCTGCTCTTTTATGTCATGCCTCCTTGATCTGTGCAAGTTTCTTTCATGTGTTTTCTAAGATCTTCTGTAGATCGTCCATCCATCTGGCTGCTGATGTGTCAACGCCCCTTCTGTCATCTCTCGGCAACCATACCGTTGGCACTGCTCCACAAACTATCATCGCGTCTAGCTGTGTCTTACCCAACTCCATTTCAGGATGCTTGGACTTTTGTCTTACGACGAATCTCTCTCTGTCTCAAAAGTGGTTACACGTTAGACAATTGAGACTATTATTGTAAAACTCGATTTTATTTAAGGGTTTTCCAATTTAAAAATACTTGTGTTTTAAAGTGTGAGATAATAATATGAGTACGGACGCTTCCATGCATCGCTTGCTTTCACGTTGATCGTTGTATGGATTGGACATTCTGTAAGTACCTATCTATTCTGTGGTATTGTTACGTAAATCGTGCGTGCTTCATAGACCACAGAGTTGCTATCGGTGATTATCGGCCGTTTTGTTATTGTACTGGTAACGGTTCAATGACCTACGATTGTTTTGTCATTAATTACGATAATTTTAAACTTGTTCATTTAGTTTATTTAAAGCCTTGATGTATGAAACATGGCAATTTTCGCGATTTGGTGTGAGTCATTGCAAATCTTCAGAGGTCGTAAGTTATTATTCGATTGACGAATCTTTTCTAGAACTACACACATAACACACTCTTTGTCAGTAAAGATGCCTGCATTATAATAAGCATTTGAATGTCACACACATCGTCATTTCTATTATAGTTTTAAGCAAAGCCGATATCGACCATTCTGCCAACGTCTGAATTGGAAAAACAGTCATCTCAAAAGCTCAGAACCTGTGCTGCTGTGCGTCACACCATTGTGTCCTAAATTGCATCATTCATTGAAACAACATGACATTTCCATATTTTCGTATTCCTCAGAACTTTTATTATTATATGTCATCTAATGTTTTGTTTTCAATACATAATATTAATGTTATTATTAATTTGTTGCAGGTAATAATCACTATATTGCGTCGCCCTCACCGCTTGACATTTTGGAAATGTCAAAAGCGAATAAAACGAGGTAAATTGTACTTAATTATAGTATTTTATTATTCTAGTATTATTTTATACGGAAATAGTGATGAGCAATATTCTGTCATGGAGTCCTTTGTTCAACTTCATAAAAAGTGCACTTCGGCTGAAGACAGTTGAAGATTTCCGTGTGGTTTTAGTTTCCCAGACTCTTAGAAGACTGGAGATCCATGAGGATTTCCGCTCTTACCATGTCTGCCTATTTTTAACCACTAAATTATTTATCAGAGTTATCTTACCACCAACGACAATAGGCTAGTTTCCATCTTTCTTCTAAATATATAAAACTCAAAGGTGACTGACTGACATAGTGATCTATCAACGCACAGCCCAAACCACTGGACGGATCGGGCTGAAATTTGGCATGCAGGTAGATGTTATGACGTAGGCATCCGCTAAGAAAGGATTTTGATCAATTCTACCCCCAAGGGGATAAAATAGGGGATGAAAGTTTGTATGAAACTTGGTCAATTTTAAACCGATCAGGCTGAGACTTTGCTTGCATAAAGCTAATATGACGTAGGCATCCCCTAAAAAGGGTTTTGATAAATTCCACCCCTTAGGGGATAAAATAGGGGATGAAAGTTTGTATAAATCTTCTTAGATTTTCGACGCACAGCCCAAACCACTGGACGGATCGGGCTGAAATTTGGCATGCAGATAGATGTTATGACGTAGGCATCCGCTAAGAAAGGATTTTGATCAATTCTACCCCCAAGGGAATAAAATAGGGGATGGAAGTTTATATGAAAGTCCGTCAGTTTTAAAGTTAGGATCTTCTAATTTTGTGTGTAGGCTGACGATTGAAAATTAATTTATACGTGTTTCAGCGTTTTTGATAATTCCAACCCGAAGGCTTAAAAAGGGAATGAAATTGTGTGTGAAAAATCTTTAATTTTCGACATAAAAAGTACAAAATTTGTTATCTGGGCTTATGATTGGAAGCTAACGCAACGGCTTTATTAGAATTTCAACCCTTGAGGGGTGAAAAAAGACCATCATTTTGTTTTTAATTAAAGTATTTATTTTTGAGTTACTAAATAGTATCAAAGTTAGTAAGTCGTTGGTTTTTTTTTTATTTCAACCCACAAAGGGAAAAGGGGATGAAGTTTTGCATTGTATTTGTTCATTCGTTCACCAATAACGGCAGCAGGAGAGACCTTTTGCAGCAGTGCAAGTTAATAGTATAGGCCGTACACAAGTTAATAGTACAGGTAGGTACCAATCGTATGGACGCGCACACGTGACTTCGCGGCTGGCAGTACTTACCGTTTTGTAGGGACCTAGGTAAGCCGAAGATTATGGAGTTACGGCAGGGGCAGAAAAAGAAAGTATGTATAGTAGAGCAAGATAGAATGAGTAATTGTCGATGTCGTATTTGATACCAACTAGATTTTTTTATTTTGTTGTTTTCTGTTTTTAGGTAGATTTCCTTTTTTTTAAAAAAAAAAAATCTACCTATTGGTCTCTCACTTACGGAGATTTATATGTATACGTATGTTTAAGGGTGACAAGCAAAATTTAGCCACACTCTACAGGTCGAAATTATGAACCGAGTGCTTTCAAACTTGGCCAAAAAATCGAAAAGGTCAAAACTTAGGCTATGTTCGTGAATGGGCGGAATTCGTCCATGGGGGGCGGCGGGGGGCGGTTTTTCTAAAATCAGTTTTTTGGCCACAACTTTATTATCCTATGATGAAAAATTTTTGTACCGTTTTTCATTTTTATCATTCTGAGTAAAAGTACGGACAACTTTAAAATAAAACTTTTTTGATGCAACCCCTAAATTAGGGAGGGGGTTGAAATTTCCAAAATTTTTGCGAAAAAATATCATATCTCCGAAACAGTAAACATTTTGAGCGTCGCAAATATTTTTTTTTTTGAAAGAAAATTGTTTACTCTACAGTTGTTACCTTTGAAGTTTAGCTATAAAACTTAGTTTTCGAAATAAAAAAACATAACTAAAAATTTGAGGGCGTTTCCATGCTAAACTCTTATGAGAGGATTTAAAAAGGGTAAATTTCCATTACAGGACAACGATTTTGAAATCATATTTTTATTTGTAGATTGTACACATAAGTACAACTCTTTATACAAATTTTCAATAGTCGGACGCTCCAGCACCTTCTCCGAAATCTACCTCCTCCTGCGGCTTGCCGGAGGGATTTTTTTCTAACTCTTCTGATCTTACTTTTGATGAATGAAGATAAACGAATATTTTTGGATTTTTCATCATGGTGTCGTTTCCGTGGTTTTTGGTGTCGCTGATAATGAAAATCAGTTCAAAATTAACATGGTAAAAAAAGTTAACAGAAGCAAAAAAAAAACAGTTCTCTATTTTTTTCTTAGGCTTCCCCTGACACTATTTTCACCCTTCGCTGTTAGGTAGAGGTGTATCTAATCCTACACCCACATTTCGCACATTTAGCTTATTTCCATCAACCGGGCACAAAAATACAATAACACTTTGCCCGTCCCGGAAATCGAACCCAGGATCTCATGCTCAGTAGCGCTTGCGACAACTTGACCAACGATGCAGTCTCACACATGACCCATCAATATTTTCACGCGAACGAAGTCGCGGGCAACAGCTAGTCATCAATAAATTGCAAATCTAATTAGTCTGTCAGTTAGAGTATTGGAAAATAATGGACACGTATTTTTTGTTTTTGTAAATCAACGAATATTGACAACGCATATAACGCATCAAAACTTGGGAGTGGGGGCTCGTGACGTCAGAACTCACTAAAAATGATACCAAACAGT
Organism: Xestia ashworthii; assembly: GCA_950022955.1. NCBI lineage: Eukaryota > Metazoa > Arthropoda > Insecta > Lepidoptera > Noctuidae > Xestia > Xestia ashworthii. The sequence continues at coordinate 2,617,832 of OX465557.1, forward strand.
GACGTATTGAGAATTTTAAAAGAGTCGTATCTTTGTCAATTTTGGTTTATGTAACAAAAGAAAAAATACGGGTCAAATATTTTTTGCTAATCTAAGTGACGGACTAATTAGATTTTTTCAGTTAACAAGCCTATTTTGGAAAAGCACCAAATTGTTATTCTAAGATTTATAATTAGCTAGGTGGATCATCATCATCTTCCTGGCATCGTCTCATCACATTTAACCCATTATAGCTCAGCTAGGTGAACGGACGATCTGAAAACCTCATCGGTCGCTCATGGCTCAGCCTGGGAGTGGCATATGTCCAACAGTGGACTACAATAGGCGGAGTTGTTTGTATTGCAGTCACTGCTAATTCCAAACCATAATGAACAGAGTATTAACAAAATCATTTTGTGTTATGAGTATGAATCGCCGTTCTCATTTCGACATCACTAATAAAAGCGATGTTAAGAAGAGCAGTTTAATAACTCAGACAAGATGCAGTTTCACAATAATGTTCAAAAGTACTATGAGCTCATAACTACATAGGAGTCCCATAAATAACGAATGTTTCCTATTTCAGCATAATAACTAACTATAAGTAACTTGAAGCAAAAGGTTACTTACAGAGTAATAACATACTATGTTAACTTGATTTATAATTAGTGTACAAACATTCGCTGTTTAATTTTATCGTAAGAATAAGTACTTATTGGTTATGGCTGTTAGCAAATATTAATTGGTTGCTACTGAAGTGCCTCCCTCCTGCCTTTACGTTAATGTCGTGAAGAGGAACCAAGATTCCTGTGAACATAGTGATGATATAAAATCTTGCTCCCTTCTTGATTGAGTTTGCTATTATAAGGAATACCAAAAGACGCCTCAACGGTACCTGTATGAATTCACTGTGACGACGACTTAATTGATTTATCTGAATGCCTCGTTAGTCTTGTGGTTTTAAGCGCGTCTGCTGGGCATGAGGTCCTGGGTGCGATTCCCAGGTTGGACAAGGTTTTATTGGGTTTTTCCATCAGCAATATCTCAGTAGCAGCAACGGAGTCGGAACTTTGTGGTCGGTTTATAGTCTCGACCCCTGTTACCTCTGCCTAACCTTTCAGAGATTATAGGCGTTATGTTGTGTTATGTAGTGACCACAACATAATGATTTTCGAATATTCATCCCTTGAAGGGGTTAAATGGGCAACAAAAGGTGAAGTATGTAATTTTTTGGTCATTCTAATCTGTATCTTTATCCATTCTTTATGCAACGGTTCTAATAAATTAGTACGCAACAAAGTGTTACACAATACATTTGTTAAACAAACTCTCAGGTGAGAATCTCGAGCAAACCCATCCGTCTGAATGAGCACTGTCATTAATACCCCAGTTTAAGGTCCCTTGGAGGCAATAAACATGTACGAATGGTCGTAATCTCCGCGAATGTTCTATTACGGCTGTCAGACACCAGGTCCGAGCTGTGACGGCCAGTCGACCTCTTTGCACAGAGAAGTCTATTGCAGAAGGCTTGCTTTCTGTTCAAATTGCGTGTTTGCGTGACTTTACGTCGGTCAAAGTGATAATCACAGGTGTTGAATCCATTCATGCATGTACTTAGTTACAATGTGGTGTCCATGGAGTTTCTTGCCCATTCTTTTCTATAAGATCTGCTGTTTTGGAATGGGCAACTACAGTTCATAATGCGTGTGGCTGGAATGCTTTGAGTTTTTAGAAACTTGACACCATGGTATTCCCATGAGCATAAATGACGAACCGTTTTAGACTTTCACGGTTGTTCACTACACTTAAAGTACTTACGGGATAATATCCGTGACTTTCTTTTTGATTTTCTATGAGCTGATATGTCGACGCTGGCAAGCATCATGATCGCGGGAATACTGAAGAAGTATGCGGGTGGAACAAAAATGATTTATTATGAGCAGACAAATCTGTCTACCCTCTTTCTTAGTCTAAACTTACTTTTTACTTTAAGTGTAAAATTCCATAGGCACTTTCATCCTCTTGAGGGATCGAATTTGCATTCAGGCACGTCTTACAAAAATCATAGAAAATGTGACATTCAGTATTCTGCAGTGGGCACGCGTTGTGGCCGATTCCATGTCACAATCGGGAAACCTGGGTCTTTCTGTTTCGTGGAGTGTGCTGGCTCTAGGTTTCTGTTCGGAGTATCCCTTCTGGATCTTTTGTAATATCGGTTTCCACGAGTCCACGACACGTCACGTTCTCGTACTGATTTCCCCCCGGCTCTGAATTCTGAATCCAATGTCGTAATGTTTCTAAGTTGTTCCAACGTGTTGATTATTCGTTTAGAGGTTCTTCTATTGTTTTTCTTGTGTTATTTGAAGGCGATGAGATTTATGTGTACTGGATGTTATGGATTTTTCCGGTATTTTATTTAAAAAAGGGAAAGTTTTAAACTTGTAGATACAAAATACATTCGCTGATTGTAATCAGCGAAAGTATTTTGTATCTCGAATTTATCAAGAAAAAATATAACAGAATGACAACTTACCCATCGTCAATACAAAGTAAACACTTAGAACAATCTGTCTTTTAAAAACTCTACATGCAGTTAAACTTACCATCCGTATTTCGCTAACATTACTTTCAACAAAAATACCGCTTTTACTTCACAGTCACAGTAGTACCTCATTTACGTAAATCAACAACTATGAAACACAAACCCACCGGACCCAATAATTAAATTTAACAAATCATTCATTGTTCCGCTCGAATACTTGACTTTAGGAAGCTTACAACACTAGCGTTTTATAATCACTGTTGTGAGATGTTCTGGAATCCGAAGGTCGGATGTAAGGCAACAGACACGACGCTCTCTTAAAATCGCAGGCAAGGCCGGATGTAAATGCCTAGCTTTGTAGCCTCGTCGATTGCACTGAACGATTGCCTTTCTTTGGCAAGAGCTTGTACAGCTGAACAAGGTATTTGGTGTACAGCAATCTAACTTGCATTTACTCTTAAATGGTGCCATTTTTATTCACTCTCTTAATGTCAAAAGCTTTATAAAACAAAATGCAAACCATAATGTCAGTGTATTAGAATTATGAATATTTCTCGTGCATACCAAATGGTTTGTTCGACTGTATAGTCAATAAGTTATAAACACATAGGTGCTTAAAAGTGTTTTGTGTCCTTCTGTATACGTTTCATGTTGTTGCAAACATTATTATTTATTATGAGCCTGATGTGTCCCACTGCAGGGCAAAAGTCTTACTTCCCTTTTTCCATTTTCCTCTCTCTTTAGTTATTTGCGCCCAATCCTTTTTGCTCGTTGCAAACATAGAAGTACTATGTTTGCAACGAGCAAAAAGGATTGAAATCCAAAATGTTACGAAATGAAATCGCTGTTGAATTTTGCCAAGTGTGAACATGTTAGTGCTTTATAACTTTGAATAGAACGCGCTACAGGAGATAATTTATTCTCGCGTAAATATTATCTATTGAGTTCCTCATTCGGTATTAATTTGAAATTCATTAGTTTAAATATGGCTGGATTGTAAAATAGAAATGTTATTTGGATATAAATTGTGGAAATGCCAGCTTCACAGCGAGTGGTCGACGCCAACACATCTTTAACCGAACTGTCGAGAGGTGACTTAGGGTTAAGTCAGCTGATTGGTCAGCATTTACGTGAATACTGATAACATCATAATGTCAATCGTTATTTCATTCTCTGTAATAAACAGTGAAAGGTGCTTATCTTAGTTAATCAATTAACCATCTTGCTTTAAAGTCTGCCCACAGATGTACGCAATGTAAAGGAACAGCATGGCCACAACTCTAGCCGTTCGGGATTTTCTATGAAACTCCAAACTGCAACGTGCATTTACAATGACGTTTAGGCATTTCTTAGGATCGGAATCGGTTAATGAAAATGATGTGAGGTGAATGCTGATCCAACACAGTTTTCACGAGGGTTATAGGCTAGATTCAAAGCAAAATCACGAAGCAACAGTGATATAAGATGATAAAAACCTGAACTAATTTTATGAAGTAAGTTCAGTATAGCAGTAAATTACCTGTTTGTTTGTTTTCGGGTATGTAAACTTAGTTATTGGGCACAGCCGCGGGCAAAGCTATTTATGACACAGAAAACTGAATGTGAGTTTACTTAGGCCTCAGGTATATTTTATGTATGTTTTTGAAGATACAGTAAATTGTTTTATTTAACGTAGTTAGGTAGTTTCATACGGTCAGCACATTTGGACTGTATTCTAGAGCTGTTAGTATCAGTGTATCCACGTCGTGAACGCCGTTTCATGTGCTGGTGAGTTTCATTTGTCAAAATGCGCCCTTAAACGTCTCACGAATGTTTAATTGTTTTGTCCATGCAAACTACCGGAAAAAATATTGTAACCGCTAGCTGTGGCGATAAATAAAAGATGCTGATAATTTTAACCAAGAAGTTTAGTGTTACTTTAGTGTTCGTACGGTCGAACAAGCTATTTGGTTTACAGTTTAACCCACAAACTATATTGTAAAATGTAAACCAAATAGCTTGTTCGACCGTACATGCTTGGGAACGTAGACATATTAAGACAGTGATGCAAACATACAAAAATAATGATTAATGTGACCATCTAAATTTAATTACATTGCCAGTTTACAATGCTGCGAGATATTTGAGGAAACATAGCTCTGTAACAGAACTTCATCACTGCCCAACAATACTAACAACAGTGGGTGCGCGTTTTTTTTTCCAAGATTCGCAACGGTTTTCGTATTTCCTAAAGATAGATTCGTCACAGCGAGACGTTTTGGCGTACTACATATTTATAATGACCATGACAGCCCGAAATGTGGTGACAATGAATGTACTGACAATAAGTTTAGTTGGAACTGGTGACTTAGAAAGCAGTGGATTGCGAAAGAAGGTCTGAAAATCTAAGTACCTAATGTTTTATGTGATTTGGTCATATATGGTTGGTTTAATTATGTTGCAAGTTATAAATGCACCCAATTGTTTGCAAAGTTGTAATGTAAGATAAGTAAGGGGGTTATGATCTCATTCTAAAACTTCTTTCACTAACAGAAAGCCACATTATTCGTGGGTTTTTGTGTGGTTGTTATTTTGTGTAGTATTGGAATCTTTATGTATTGTGTGTGTAATGTGTCACTTGTGCTGTATTGAATTTAGTGTGTATTAATAAGTCCTTGTTACTTGAAAAACAAATGAATTGAATAGTAATAGGATGTAAATATTTATTCATCATCTACCTAGCCTTTTCCCAACTATGTTGGGGTCGGCTTCCAGTCTAACCGGATGCAGCTGAATGCCAGTATTTTACATGGGGCGACTGCCTATCTGACCTCCACAGCCCAGTTAATTCTGGGTAATAAGATACCACTTGGTAAGACTGGTGACTAGTTGACAAGACTAGTTGGTTGGTAAGACTAGTTGTCAGACCAATTGGGCCACGGACTACCTGTAACGACTGTCAAAGATGGTCAAATGACAGCCGGGACCAACAGCTTAACGTGCTTTCCGAGGCACGAAGGAAACTCGGTATGTAAGGGTGGTCACCCATCCACAGACCAACCTAGGCAAACACGGCTTAACCTAAAGATCGGCCCGAGCGGCTGTTATTATATAGCCACGAGCTCATGTAAATACTAATTATATCATGCATATTAGCCGAGGTATCATATTTTTTGCAGACGATGTCGCGGGAAAAAGTGCTATAAAATGGAATTTGAATTGAATCGTTAACAAAATGGGAGGATAAAACAGCGCCATTTTGCAAAAGCATTTTAAGTCAAGTGTGAATAACAGATCACTATACTATTTTAGTTTATTTCGATACTTATTCTTCTGGTGTCTTACCAATTACTTATGTTTGACCATCGGCCCTCATATTTCTCTTCGTTGCTCTATGCAGCCATTGTAAACTTACTATTACATATTAATAATGAAGAAATAGCCAATACTAACTACCATGCAATATTCGCGATAGGCTAACTGTCACTCAGACAATGATATACGGGCACAGCATGCAACACAACTATTTGCCACGCTGACTGACCCCAGAGTAAATGTCTCTGCGTACCCAGGGTATGTTAGATGGTGAACCTAGAAGAATTGTATGTCTGATTGAGTTGGTATAGCTGTAAAACAATATCTTTGTTGAACTTTTCATGTGGGATGTTATTTTTTTCTACGTGAGGTGTTTCTTCACTACATATACTCGTATTATTATAAAACAACGTCCTCCGCCGCGTCTCTCTGTTGGCGATAAAATCAAAAACTACTGCACCGATTTTCATGCTGTTTTCACCAATGGATAAAGTGGTTCATGAGGAAGGTTTTAGTATATAATTTGTATGCAGGCAAAGCCGCGGACATCAGCTATAGTTATAGATAAAATGGCCGGGATTGTAAAAGTTCGTACAAAGGCAAAGAGCTTTGTTTACATTTGAGAGTTGTACTGGGAAAGGCAATTTATGTGTTGCCTGCAAATATCGAAAGGTTGATCTCATCACTCATCCGATGGAATGAAGCTTATCCTTTTTGCTATTTGTACCAGACGCGTACCCTAAACACGAATTTTGGGTTTAATTTAGAAGAGGTAAGGTAAACGGCCCAATAACCGTGAAGTTTTGATATTCACTGACTTTGCAGGTCTGCTATGCTAGAACTAGAAGACTCACAAAAAAAATAATTACATGGCTAGAGAGATAATTTAAACTAGTTTTAGTGTAATATTCTTTTATTTTATTAGTATAAATTTACTTTAACAAAAGTACAAAAAAATAAAATAAAGGGCCAATTGTACCAGTACCCGGTAGATTTGTACTAGTAAACGTTAAATTGTCCCTGAATCCGGTAATTTTCACCGCGAATTTGAACTTTATTGCTTTACGTTAAAGTTCACAGAAATGCTATTTTTGGGGGTTTGAGCTGTATATAGGTGGAGCAATTTGGAGTTGGACGTTGGAATCACCGGGGTCACCAACTGGCTAGTTTTATGGAGATGGAGAGCCTCTACATGACTATCTTCTTCTTCAGAAAGCGTGAGCACAGGAACTGGACCTAGCAGAGCCCCGATGGTACAACTAAAAATGAGACTTCATCGTGTCAACCAAAAAGCAAATGATGAATGTCTTGGTGATCAATTCGCGATCACCGCATGGTAAGAGGCATAAGCTTAAAAGTTCTCGACTGATGAAGTCAGATCCAAAACCCCGAGAGCTTTTAGCTTGAACTCCAAATCCGTTTCGAGTGCCTGGAAAGCTTAGTGAACGAATACAACGATGGGTTCGTGGAAACGAGGTCGGGCGGGTCTAAGTTTTTCAAGGCACGTCGAACAGATCAAAACAAGAGGCTCTCCGAACACACTCTCAAGCTCATGAAGGAGCGGCGTGAGATGATCCTGCAGTTTTCAGACTAAGTGTGGAAATACCGGCAGCTCAATAGACGTACCCCTAAACCCTTGAAGAGCGAACTCCGCCGATTTAATAACGAGCGTATTAAAGACGCTATTGAGTGGAATAAAAGCTCCAATGTATTTACAAGAGATCTGGCTTTTGGGCAGAGCCAGCTTACGAAACTAAAGACCGACGATGGCAGGTCTCGATCTTATCCGATCGAGACCTTCTATGGACAGTTGTACACGTCAACCAGTAAACTCGCTGTCGACCTAGCAAGCGACCAACAGCTAAACTGATCCACAACACTATACCGAAGATATCCGGGACGTCAGTCTTGAGATTAGGATGGCTCTGAAATCACTCAAAAAACAAAAAAGCACCGGATGATGACGGAATTACGGCTAAACTCCTGAAGGCGGGCTGTTCAATTCCGTCATACTAGAGGGGACAACGCCACAGACTTGGTGCAGGGGTGTGGTGGTACTCTTCTTGAAGAAGAGAGACAATGCCCGGTTATAGAATTATACGCCCATCTCACTTCTTAGCCATGTCTGCCAGTTGTTTTCAAGAGTCATCACGAATCGTCTCGCGCGCAGGCTTGACGAATTTTAGCCTTCAAAACAGTTTTCCGAAAAGGCTTTAGCACTGGACCACATACGTACGCTGCGGCAGGTTATACAGAAGACCGAAAAGTATAACCTGCCTCTGTTTAGCGTTTGTGGACTACGAGAAAGCCTTAGATTCGATCGAGACCTGGGCTGTACTGCAGTCTCTCCAAAGGTTCCAAATCGACTATCGGCACATCGAGGTGTCAAAGTGTTTGTACGAAAACGCCAGCATGTCAGTCCGACCTCCGGACCAAGCCTTGGAACCTATCCTTCTGCAGCGAGGTGTGAGACAGGGGAACGACATATCTTCGAAACTTTTCACCGCTACACTGGATTATGTCTTCAAAGTTCTGGACTGGAGAGGGCTAGGCATCAAGATTGGAGAATATACACTCGAAGTTGTTACTATTATGTTTACTTGGGACAAACGGTCCAGTTAGGTAGTTCTAACTTCGAGAAAGAGGTCAATCGTCTAGGCATCGTCGGGTAGGGCCAAAAAGTTCTGGAGTGGCGACCGCGAACCGGAAGACGTTGCGTTGGAAGTCCTCCCACTAGGTGGACCGATGACCTGGTGAAGGCTACGGGAATCCGCTGTATGCGAATCGCAAGAGACCGGTCAATGTAGTGACACTTGGGGAAGGACTATATATGTCCAGCAGTGAAAGCGTCTTTCGGCTGAAATGATGATGACGATTAAGTTTGCTTCAAATTAGTGCTTTGTAATTCTTATCCATACTTAAACAGCAGTGCGCCACACGTTGCGTAACGGTTTAAACTGTATTCTACAGTTTTAAAGGAAAATGACACCTATTTTAAGGCAATAAGTACACAATAACGGGTTTCGGTACAACTTGTATTATCGGGTTGATCGTGTACCAATATCCGGTAAAAAAAAATACGAATTTAACGGGTACTAGGTCAAGTAGGGGTTTGTTAGTACCAATAGATGTGAACGGCAAAAATATTTATTTCTCAATTAGATTCACCTCAATTTATACGTTATATCGCAAAATAATATACTGAACTATTTTAGAAAATTAACACCCAAATCTTAACGTTAACCATCGCAGTATGGCTAGCTGATCAATGCGACGTGGTAGCTTCATAGTTCACTGACAGAACTTTGAACTTACATAATATTTTCTTAGAGCAAACTTTTGTGATCGCATGGTTTTGATACCATTAAACTTTTTGGAGAATATTGCTATTAGAATTGTACAAAATATTACTGAGAAGGTATTTCCATTCGCAAACTTTAATTAATTATTGGTAGAAAAGTGCAATAATAAAAAAACTGACGTGTTAACGGCTACTGGTACACTAACGGGAATAGGTACTTCTACCTTAAGGTATGACCCTGAAAAGCCTGGATGAGGTGTCAGCCTCATCCAGGTTTCTCTCGACCTTCCTCTGACCTTGTGCCAAACTTTGCGTTGCTGTTGACACAGCAATGTGAAGTTTACGGATCACAATACCCACCAGTAGATAAATATATTCACCATCACCATCATGCACAGCCTTAGTGCATGATAGTGCTGGTGAAAAAAACAAAATTTGAAACTCTGATTTTAAATTTCTATAAAACCGTATGTTTCAACGCCGATTTCTTTACATAATTAAGCTAAACTCCATCCATAAATCCTAATAGACCTTTTCAACAATGCTATTCCCTTTATCACTTCAATCTGGTTGCCTCAATGTGGTTGCCTCTCGCTAAAATATGATACCTACTGCAGAAATACCAATCCTACTCCATTGTGAAGCCTTAAATATCAGGAGGCATGCAAAAATTGTTAGTTGCGAAACTGAGTCGGGTTGGTATGCTAGAGATTGGTGCAGGATTATGTGCAGAAGTAACATTTGTAGCAATGAGATTGTATTACCATGAGCCATATGTAAAGCTAATTATTTATTTGTATATGGCTGTCAATATTCCTGCAAACAATTTTTAATTTTTAATTCTTTTTAATAAAATAAATTAATATATTTAATTAGTATAATGATAATGTACCTAATTTTAATTTTATTATTTAATTTTTTTTATTTATTTCCATTTTAATTTTCACTCATTGTTATGTAATGTAATGTAATTTGTTATTCTGTTACTGTTGTTATTATGAAATTTATGTATTTATATTTTTGAATTTTATCCATCGTATGCTTGAAATAAATAAATTTTATTTATTTTATTTTATTTTATTACGATTGTACTTTTTTTTAAAGGTACAAAATCACCTCTCGCAACCCTTCAGGGAAACCTGTGTGATAGTAATATTTATGTCGGTTTGGTTTCACTTATTACTGTGTCCTGCGTGTTCTGTTGTTGGTTCACTACAAGAACTGATGTAAGCTACCGAAATCGCCAAAGTAGTAGCTCAGTTCTGGGTCTACACAATTTATTTCTTATTATTTTAGTTTTCTGTCTTTCTTTTTTTTTTCTTATATTGCCATCGACACGCTAAGTATGACGAAGAAGAATGAAAATAATATTCTACTACATGAAAATAATATAAATCCATATCGGGATGAAACCAGTGCATCAAATTGAGATGATAAGTATCTGAAAGTTGCTGTACAAAAGCCTTTGACTCTGTATGCTACCATTTTGCATGTCAGGTTGGTTCTGCATTTTTTCTAGTGTGGCTGACACGGTTTACTAACTTATGCTAGCTTTGTTTCCTACCTTTCTACTTATCATTGTCTGTGGTATACTTCCAGTAGAATTTGTTCCCGACCGTGTTGGGGCTCGACTTTCAGTCTAACGGGATGCAGAATTCCTTTTAGTCTCCTGTAATTTCTTCTTTCGGTGCCTCTCCAATTTTCCTCATCTATTGTTCTTCTGCAACATTTCTGCGATACTAGTGCCATTGTGGTTGCAGCGGTGATTTACTGACATTTTGGTTCGGTAGGCGAGACGGCGTAATTACGAGCACGATTGAATACGATTGGTCTAGTCGGGGCGGGTCGGAGAGCACAAAATATCAGTGCATTTAGTGCACTGCGATATTTTAGGCTTTTGTGATGTGGGTTACTATGGCATTGTTTCGTACGTGTTCGGGTTTGTAAAGATTGTGGCGAAACAAAACGTTTGAAAAGAGTTAGTTAGCTTTAACGTTTTTTATGGCTCTGTTATTATTCATTTTCATAATAATCATGTTGTAAGTTATAAGTACCTACTTTACTCCTATCTTTTGTGTGGAATTTCATACTTTTCAGGAAACAGGGGCGTTCATCCACAAATAAAAAGAAGTAGTTCAAAAAACTATAACCCGCCTACTGAATGAAGTTGGTTAAAATTTAGCCTATGTTACCCGGTACATAATAACGAATCGATTGACATCTTATTCATCAAAACCGGATGAATAGATACACATACATACATAGACTGTTAAAATCATAACCATTCCTTTTGAATTTGCAGTAGTCGGGTAATAATTTGAATACAATTCATAATCGATGATTACTGATATAGCAGTTGAAAAGACTTTACCTTCCTACAGATCTTTTCACTGAGTATATCAAGAAATCAATGTAATTTCTCAGGCATGCTGTGAAACCAAGTAAGGCACTAACATACGATAAAGAAAGGCCGACTCCATATTATTGACAATGAGGTTTTTCTTAACGCAAAACGCATAACTGTCTATTACACTACTAGTTCATTATATTCTAGCTACTAAAGTACTAAATACTTCTTGATATATAGACATCGTAAAAGTGAACTACTCGTTAAACACAACTAGGTTATAGCAATGATCGAAAGCGTTTTATTATGATGTTCTATTTCGTCACATCATATTCTGGTTTCAAGTGATTGTTAACTCATGCCTTATTTGTTTTTATTGCTTTTTGAAGGCTTTTAATGTCGTACTGAAATAGGTTAATTTATCTACCTATACACAACAATCACTACATATTATAAAACAGGGTCCTACGCCGTATCCGTCTGTATGTCTGTCGCGATAAACTCAAAAACTGCTGCACCGATTTGTTGTTTGTGTGTTGTTTTGTTCACCAATAGAGAGTTGTTTTCACCAATAGAGAGAGTGGTTCTTGAGGAAGGTTTTAGTATATAATTTATACGCGGGCAAAGCCATATACATCAGCTAGTCGTAAATATAAAAACATATTTCTTTTATGTATTGCAAATGGGCTGGTATCCGCAACTCCACGACCACGTGCAAAGCGCGAATTTGCGTACGAGTGGTCCACCCATCTTTATTGTGTGGTCAGTGCCTAACCTGGTGTCAAAGTTTTTTATCCACCCTAAATCTCCGAGAAAACCCAGCAGCTGCTTGGTATTGCTGATGATCTCGCGGAGAGTGTCTTGGTTCCCGAAATAATTTTCCCTGTATAAGACAACCTCAACCTAAGAATTGCCAAACTAAAGGGGCACATTGCTCGCAGAACGGATGGCCGAAACGTTCTGGAATGGTGACCGCGAACTGAAAGACGTTGCGTTGGAAGACCTTAGTAGGTCTTCTCGGCAGACCGATGGCCTGGTGAAGTTTGCGGGAATACAAGTCGAATGGGACCGGTCAATCTGGCGAGACTTGGGTGAGGCCTAATGTCCACAAGTGGACGTCTTTCGGCTGAAATGATGATGATGATGATGAAGGCTACCTCTGGGCAGTGCAGAAGCACGTGGGCTACTGTCTCTTCTACCTCTATGCAGGCTAGGCACATTGGCTTTTCTGTGACTCCTATGACAAAGAGGTGTTTATTAAAAGAGTTCTAAATCCAGATAAAATCTTCCAAGACAGAAATGAAGTTGTCAATTAGCCTTCTCTAAAGTAATAGCAGCGTATTTGCAAAAACATTAAAATAAAATAGAACCGTTTTCCTTCAAAGTTCAAAGCCTAAAGATGTTAATTGAACTCAGGTGAATCAACACCATGACGTTAATTTTAAAAGTATTTGAAACTTACACAGTTAGTAATTGTGTTAAAGTTAAATTATGGTGAGGTAAAAACTAATTACTACTATGTAAACGGTTGTAAGATGTCTTTGTCAGGATAAGCGTTTAGGCGACTTAAAAAAGGGTCATAAAGTTTCAGTGTCGTGTTGTTTCCTCGTACGTCGTACGTAAATGTACTGATGGACCCAACTGAGGGCTTTGAACTCGTAGCCTGAAATCTGAGCCGACTTCCGATCCGAAATTTTCACTATAATTAAATCGAAATCTCAATTCTGGGACTACTAATTCTTTTAAGGAATCAATGCACAGTATTCAACATCCTGTAGCGTTAAGAAAAGACGATCTTTTTGCCACTAAAAAAACATTATACCCGCAAAACTAAAGGCTCGGTTCAGGGCTGAAAGCTGGAAATCCAACTGCTCGGTTTTATATAGACACAAGTACAGATCGTAGCAAACGGTGAGATGACGGTGTTTGTAGGAAAATATAAACACAGTAACATTTTCCTCAATACCAAATTTAGTATTATTTATCATTTAGTAGCAGTGAGGAAATCGGTTATCGTCAGGTCAAAATTACAATGCAATTGAAGTGATTGCCCATTGATTGCCGTTTAAGGCAAGGGACAGGATAGTATTCAGCTTTATGATCACATCACGATTAAACTGTTACTGCTATTTCGATTATCATATATTAATTCAATGGTAGATCTTTTGACGATAGAGCCATCAGTAAATCATTCTGATACAGTTATAATTAGAGTGGTAATGTCTACGGGAATTCATTGTAAACGTTGCTTAGAGTTAAAAGTTTATTATTTCTTATAAATAACTGTGGATCTTGCTGGCTATAAGACATCATTTCAGCCGAAAGATGTCCGCTGCTGGACATAGACCTCCCCCCAAATGTCGCCACATTCGAACGAGGTCCCGGGTATGGGAACTGGTTATAAGTAGTATCTAGTATTTTGGCACCCATCATCATCATTATCCACAGTCTGAATTCACCCACTAGTTAATAGTCCTCTTTTTTCTTGTGCCAATTCACACGGTACTATGCATGTTTTAATGAAATAGGTTTCATCTCAAAGTTACAATCGTTACCGCACGTGGAAATAGTTTTTGAATTTAAGTAAGTAACTGAACATGCAGCCTAACAATTTTATGGCAAGAATTCAAAGAAATCATCACAATAAAGTCCCATCACATTCTCCCGGATTGCGCAGCCGTTCAATCACGATCTTCCAATCAAATCTTCGTATATTTCTAAGTACAACACACTTAGCTCGTATAAATCTCTCTTAATCTTTGCTATAGTAATAAGTAGCGGCAGCGCATAATAAGACGCATCTTGTATTGAGTCTGCCGCGATGCCTCGCGTGATCGGAATAGAACTGTAGGGCTGCTAAACTATGCGAAAATTTGTTTCGTAGACTATGAGGCTTACGGGCGAGAATTTCTGCGTTGTCTGCTGAAAATATTGGGATTCCTCTCCTGTCTATTCCAAATCAGGCAGATATTAATTTTTTTTAAATTGTTTGTGATAAGGTTCTACAGTTCATAAATAACAAAATATCTACTCCTGAAAGTACCGGTAGCTGTAAATTTCAACAAGAAATTTAGTGAAAAGGATAGGTCGCAGCCAAAATATTTAAAAACCGCTTCAGGAAAGAACCGCAGGTTGTCGCATTGGTTCCGCGTGGTTGATGGTAAACCCCCTTTGACAGCAACGAGGCTTGTGTCTCAGTAATGGGAAAATTATAGCCCGACTATACCACTATGAATCATTGCACACTTGCAACAGAAATTTGATTAAAAGCTAGATTACTTAACAATTTTTCTAATAGGAAAAATAAACCACTACTGACACAGCCCTGAAACGTTCGCGGCTCTTTGTCTATAATGTTTACGGCTTTAAGGAAACGCCTGCGCGGAATATTTTTAGCTGAACTGAGATTATGAAAGCGGTCCTCTCTTCTGATGAAATTGTATTGGTTTAGTCAACTTGGTGGATTATCTAACGGATGAAATGACACATCTTGTTCAGTAAATCGATGATTTCATGCATTCTCAAAGATATTTTTGTACTCTATAGAGAAGTGATAGCTTATAGTCTAGAGAATGGCTATGAACAGAGGAAGACCTAAAATCGATCCCTGAGGAACTTTCTCTTATGACCAAGTTCGGGCTTAAAAAGACTGAGTATAAACTAGGATTACAACAGATTGTTAACCAGGCTCCTTTAGAGGTAACATACCGTTTTACCTCTAAAGGATCGAAAAGGCGCCACAGCTAAGCTATAAATACTAATAAATTCATTGAAATAAACTACAAAGTCACACATTCCAACATTACCAACAACCATCGTCGAATTAACCTCATGCTCACATCTCACAAAACTTGACACTTATCCTAATTGGTATCCAATGAACGCCTGGATATAGCACCTAGAAACCAATTACACGGATCTAAATGACCCGACGACTTATCCACACAAATATTCGATGTCGTAACCAGTCAGGGGTCAAAATGTTTATTCCAACTATGATTAGAAAGTTGCTCAGAATTGATTTGAATATTAGTACTCTAACTTTAAGGACCATCATGGTTTTAGAGTATTTAGCCCTGCCACGAATAAAGTGTTTGTGTAAACGTTTCGTGTAAATTGCAAATGAATAGCGTTTGAGTGATTGTTAGCTCTTTAATTAGTGAATGGATTGATTGATGTGTGTTTGGACGTGCGATTGAAATCGGTTGAATTATATTTGATGAGCTAACAGGTGTGCTGTTTGGATTTTGGTGCGATGGGATCACAAGGGGTGTGTTAGTCACTCGTTTGCTATAACAAAATGTATAAAGTATGTCATATTTCCTGATTATTACGTGGAATTTTGATAACATTTTTATTATAAAAGTTGAATGATTCACATTTGAAAATATTTTAGTTTACTGACCTAAGAAACGATCGACCAAAGACTGGGGGTGAAATGACGACAACTAGAGAAGTATGGAAAATGAAGACATACTGCGTCGATCGCACCTCAAATAAGTTGAAATGAGGGCAGTACAATGATGATGAGGGTAGACAGCAATATAGTGATGACGATGATGGGTTTTATATTGTCAGTTTCAGAATAAACACACAGCAACAAGTACTGCTGACAAAAACGTGCGGGCAGTGTTTGTGGAAAGTGAGAACCAAGTAATCTACATATATCTGCTACGGGTCCCCGCGCACGCCTAAGTGGTGCTACGCCGTAGCGGATCGGCTACGAGTGCTAGGAAGCGTTAGGTGACGGTCACGCAAGTGCCATGATTTTTGTTCAACCAAAAACTGCTCAACGCGCCAAAAGAAGTTTTCACTTCAAGAAACTGTAAATCAAATAAAAGTATCATACTCAAACACGTACAATCATTCAGGCACGTGATTCGTCGTACAATTCCGCGACTTTATAATTGGTTATAATTAAGTTTTTTTGTTACAATTATAATGGTCGCCTTTGTTTTATTGCTCGGGACATGCAATGCTGTGCATTTGCGTACGTTTGGACACAGAAGCTTGTTATGTAAGAATTCAAGGAATGTATGAAGGAAGCGTCGTACTCATTAAAATCCTTGATAGAAAACGGTTGTGTTTTTACACTGAAGACTAGTTTAGGTACTATGTTTCTTCGTTGTAGTATCCTTTAAAGGACATTTCGTGTGATCGAAAATCAACCTACTGAAGATCAACAAAATATATTCGATTATTCGTGATACGTAGAAATATCGATCAAACCGTTGATGTTTAGCCAATTCAATATCAAGCCTATAAAGGATGTAAAACACCTCTTAACGAAGCCGTAAGGCACTTATTCTCCACGTCATTGTGATATTTTATTTGTTCTACACCATACTTGGGAACCTTCTAGTTTGGGGGTTCAAAGTCGAACTTTTTGACAATGTTTTTTTTAAATACAAGTTTTTATTGTAAGATTTTTACTTCCCCCGTTTTACGATCCCCGTAATATTTAATCCATCCATCAGCAAAATGTTTTAAGTGCGTTACATTGAGTTCTACCACAAAACATAATTTAGCACCCCAAAAAGAACGTAGTTCCCCAGCAATAATTTTTGCGTAAAGTTACTTAGTTTGATACTGACTGCTTGGTCGACGGCTTCGTGATGAGGTGGTTTACACCCCGAATAGACGCCTGTTCGCTCAAAATCACTACTGAAAGTAAAAGAGTGAAACCGATAAAGTCTTAATTGAATTTTCATTAACTTGCTGTATCCCGGTTTTGGTCACAGATGTCTTACCTCGATTCCTTCCAAGAATTCGTTTCCCACAGCACTGGCAAGCAATAATAAAAATAGAGATCAGAATTACGTCAGGAAAGTCGAAATAGAATCATAATTAGGAATATACATCCAGGTTTACTTTAAACTGAGGTGTCGGTCTGTCGGTCCCGCCAACCTTCACTTTCCCATCCTGCTTAACCGCCGATGGATTAATATAGCAATTAGTATTATTGGTTAGTAATTATGGAACCAATAGCGACCATTATACAGGTATTTACATATTTGCCAAATGTCTTTTGTTTTTCATTAAATTTCACACGGACTGACTAAAGCTTGATGTCGACGTGGCTTCATCATCGTCTGCCTAGCCATTTCCCAACTATTAACATCGTTGGGTCGGCTTCCCATCTAACCGGATGCAGCTGAATACCAACCAGTATTTTACATGGAGCGATTGCCTATCTGGTGGCCTACCATGACGTTTTAAAGCAGGATTGTTTTAATCTTATTCCGGAGTAAGAAAGAGATGGAGCTAGACGTTCTCTATAGCTCTGTCACTTTCCCACACTGAAATGACATTAAAACAATCCTGCTTTAAGACGTCATGGTAACCCCCCTGTGACGTTTTAAAGCAGGATTGTTTTAATCTTATTCCGGAGTAAGAAAGAGATGGAGCTAGACGTTCCTATAGCTCTGTCACTTTCCCACACTGAAATGACATTAAAACAATCCTGCTTTAAGACGTCATGGTAACCCCCCTGTGACGTTTTAAAGCAGGATTGTTTTAATCTTATTCCGGAGTAAGAAAGAGATGGAGCTAGACGTTCTCTATAGCTCTGTCACTTTCCCACACTGAAATGACATTAAAACAATCCTGCTTTAAGACGTCATGGTAACCCCCCTGACCTCCACAACCCAGTTAGTAATGGGTACGATACCCGTTGGTAAGACTGGTTGTCAGACGTGGCCTAAAACATTGAATTGTCAAGTAGTGTACTTACAGAAACAAGTACCACCGCATCGTCTGTTCACCTGTAATGCCCCAATGATTGGCAAAGACCCAAGCTACACTCTCACGTAAAATATTTTATAAGTACGTACTTACCGAGCCACATGGGAAATGACTGCTCAAGTAAATTGTTTTCTTCTGAACATAAACAATTGACTTAAAGCAGCAGGTCACGTTTTATGCACAATTTATGATTCTAGAATAAAATTATGACTAATATTGTCTACTCCTCCTGTCATACTGTCATGTTGATTATGAGTTAGTGGTCACGTTAATAATATCAGGCAATTATGATGCGAACAATGACGAGTTCCTATATTCAGTCAGTAAGCTTTGCGTCATAATATTCGGTCTGTAATCTAAGTATTATGGGGGGAATTTTTAAAGTGGGCTTTGATGACAATATTATTATTCTACTTTCTGAAGAACCTTACCAATTAGTTCACAGCCATAAGGTTCCAGGGCTCCAGGGTAGCCCGCGAAACTCTCCAAGTTCATGATGGTTGAGGAATGTCTCGTTCCTCGACTTTAATGAACTTGGAGAGTTGTATTGATGATTTTGATTATTATAATTCTGTAACTACTTATTTGTGTCTTTCAGTCGCTAACAAAATTTTAATCATAATATTTACAAACCAAAAATTACAAACAACTAACACTGGCCTGCAAATTACAAAAAACGTAAGAAAATTTGAATAATATTTTTAATTTGAATTTTTGAGCGCAACTTATGGTTGAGTTTCGAGGAATGATTTAGTTTTTTTTAAATGGTGGCCCTTACAAATAGGTGCGCTTTGAGGAATACCTCGCCCTGACGTTTTCCCTGACCTTAAGGTCACTGGGGGTTCGATTTCCGGGTCGAGCAAATTGTCATTGGGTTTTCCCATTAGTAAATTCTCAGTAGCAGCCACGAAGTCTGGATTTATGCCCAGTGAGGCTCGCCCCCTGTTACATCGGACTTAAGGCGATTACACGAGCTAAACGCGAGTTTTATAATGACTAAAAGTATATGATTCACTGCTATAACCAAAACCAGAAAAACATATGATATTCTTCAGTATATATGCTAGTATGATAGTGTTTTGAAAACATAATACAATTAATTTGCTCCGATAAAAAAAAAACACGAACTTATCTCTAAAAATATCTTTCAACCAAAAAAAAAACATACTAACATACATAAAAATCAGATTGATCGCGTGATCAATCTGATTTTTTGGAAAATAATTCTACAAGCAATATATTAGCATTATAGTGTTTTAGTTTTTTAGTACAATCAATAGTTTTTTTTTGTAAATCGATCGAAACCATTCATTTCTAGCTATTTGGCCCGCAGTGACTGACGTAACAACCAATTTGTAGTGCAAGCTGATTAGAACTATTCTAACAGCATTTCAAACGAAGTTTGAACCACCACAAATAGAGTTGCTAATTTAGCTCATCTAGTCGCCTTAAACATAACTGGCGAAATGCGGGTGTATAATGGTACACTTCTACCAAATCTTTCGCGGAAATCAACCGTGTTTTGTAAAAAGACTGAATATGAATGTTTATTATTAGTATCTTGGTAATGACATACTTGCATACTGCCACTAAACCTTTCCCGTTCTTATCATAATATCTAAGATGGATTTTAATCGATTTCATATCACGTCGGTCGTTTGCGGCAACAGGATTAGATCGCGCTTCTGAAGTTTATGATTAAACCACCATTTTGGAATTAAGGATGTGATTACTGGATTTCATGCGTGAACTGATTTTGAGTAAAAAAAACCGGCCAAGAGCGTGTCGGGCCACGCTCACTGTAGGGTTCCGTAGCTTCCCAGACCATTAAAAATACCAACATTTTTCGTCAGCAAAAATAACTTTGTTTTTCATAGTATTTGTATGAAAAACAAAGTTATCATTTGCGTTTTTTTGAAAAAGTGCTATATAACTCAAAAACTATTCAACTCATCAAGTTGAAAATAATTTTCCTAGAAAGTTCATATAAAGGTCTACTTCTGTGATTTTTTTCATATTTTTTAAACTTATGGTTCAAAAGTTAGAGGGGGGGGGGACACATTGTTTTTGACTTTCGGAGCGATTATTTCCTAAAATATTAATATTATCAAAAAATGATTTTAGAAAACCCCTATTCATTTTTAAATACCTATCCAACAATATATCACACGTCAGGGTCAAAATTAAAAAAAAAATCGCTCCCCACTTTACGTCTGGGGGAGGTACCCTAATAAAAATGTTTTTTTAAATTTTTATTTTTGCACTTTGTCGGCATGATTGATATACATATTGGTACCAAATTTCAGCTTTCTGGTGCTAACGGTCACTGAGATTATCCGCGGACAGACAGACAGACAGACAGACAGACAGACAGACATGGCGAAACTATAAGGGTTCCGTTTTTTGCCATTTGGCTACGGAACCCTAAAAACAAATACCTGTTACATGTAGCGACTACTTCATAAAAAATGCATTTGAGATTTATTATTTGTAAATCCTACTTGCTATTATTTTTATCTTCTTTTATAATTTTCCTCATGATGTCTATGAAATCGATAGTGTTTTCTTCAACTTAATGACAAGAGTCTTGGACTCAAGTTGTACTTTACTAATTTATGAGTAGGCCCTTATGAATGTGTGGTTTAATACTCGGAAAGTGTTTATCATAGATACACAAATATTATTATCATATCATTTGATAAACCGTTTCTATGGAAAGGTGTGAAGTACGAAAACCACGTGTGCAATTAAACTGATTTCCTATTTTGTGGTGTTTTTACCAACTCTTCGCCTTCTCTTGTTCTCTCCTGGCTGTCTCTCTATCTCTGACCCTAATAATGCCATCATTTTGAGAGATTGTGTTTAACTTTAACATAAGTACACAACCACCACACAACTTGAACAACTGTCAATACAGAGTTTCAAGTTATTTGTCAAATACCTAATGCCTTGTTAAAGCAGTTCTGTAGCTACACTTCTGAATAAGTTATGGATATTTTTTTTTCTAACTGCCTTAGATGAATTTTATCTTCCGAATCTACCTGTAGTTGACGTGTCCCCAGTGTTTAATTATTTCTTGGCCATGAAACTTCTCTTCTTCTATGAGTGATTGCGCTGCGTCTGATTTTTCTGTTACATTGTTTTACTCATCGGCAACTTATCATACTTTCGTCGATTCATATAGTTCATTATCTGCCTAACGTTTTCCCGACTATGTTGGGGTCGGCTTCTAGTGCAACCAGATGCAGCTTAATACCAGTATTTTACATGGAGCATCTATCTATCAGACCTCCACAACCCAGTTAATGCTGATTAATACGATACCCCTTTGTAGGACTGATTGTCAGACTCTCGGACTAGTGACTACCTATAACGACTGTAAAAGATCTACAATTGACAATTAGGACCAAGGGCTTAAAGTGCTTTCCGAGGCACGGAGGAAACTCGCTATGCAATGGGTGACCACCAATTCCATGGACCAACCTAGGCAAGCAAGGCTTTACCCAAACTTTCTTCAATAAATCTGTCATTTCATTGAAGACACAAATGTAGATAATCAACCACATCAATCCAGAACATTGCCACTAAACCATAAATCAGGTACACAGCCGCCAAACACCAAGTTATGGATTATTCAAACGCGGGGCGGTACGCAAATTAGCAAATGTAATTACTTAATTTTCTATTCATCGCTGTATAACCACGTCCCGGGGAATGATTAACAAACGGTTTCCGTGTATTCGTGATTATATGCTGTGCGAATTTTCGAAGTGGTAAACGTTCGCGGATTTCGGAAAAATTAGATCCTTAAGAAATTTAATCAAACTTGGATGCTGACGTCTGATTTTGCATGTATTTTTGTGGACTGCCTCGTTGGTCGAGTGAGTACGAATGAGGTCCTAGATTCTATTCCCTGGTGAAGAAAAGTTTT
The DNA here is from genome assembly GCA_950022955.1 of Xestia ashworthii. NCBI lineage: Eukaryota > Metazoa > Arthropoda > Insecta > Lepidoptera > Noctuidae > Xestia > Xestia ashworthii. The sequence goes on from OX465557.1 coordinate 2,639,970, forward strand.
ATTGGGTTTTTATGACCAGTTTATGGCAATAGGCTTCTCCATTACCACATGCGACTTCAAACATCCTGAGTTGTTCTAGAATTTAATCTAAGAATAATTTAAATTAATTTATTGTTTGTCACCGGTGAAATTTAATTTCTTAAGATTACGATCACTACTCAAACTGATAAGTAAGTAACACAAGGCTTATTTTGGCAGTTGTTAGCCGATGAAAATATAAAGAAAATAAATTTAAAGGAAGGCTTATTTTTAATGGAGTTGTTAACCGCTACAGGATAGCTGTAACTACTCGTATATGGTGGACAATATTTAGCGTTGGTTCCATATTTATTTAACATCATAATATCCAATCATTAGTCATGCAATAATAAAGTTGTTCAGACACAAAAGTAAGTAGGTAATATTAGTAATTAAAAGAGTTTTTATAAACAAATTAATCATTTATGCAGTTTTACAAAATAAAATACACTCAAAACACTTTTGGCACGAAATCGTTAAAATGTCAATAGAGAAAAATTTGTGATGTTCAACATAGCGTCCTCACGTACTGCTGTGCTGTATCGATTGGTTTTCGGTTTTCTTCCGTCTAACAGTAAGCATTATTTTGTATAAGTATTGTTTTGACATTTTAAATATACCTCTGCCTAAACCTTCGAGGATTACAAGACGTATTGTCTTTATGTTGTCATGTCATGTTATATTATTGAATTATCTTGCCAAACTTAGCCAGTAACCCTAGAACTAACAGACAGAAGAGAAATAGTTCGAACGGCGCAGGTGTTGTAACTGAAAACAAATCGATTTAGCAAACGTGTTATTCTACTTATCGTTCAGAACAAAAAGGTTTTATCTACAAACTGTTTATAGAAATGCTTTTCAAGACATTGTATTGGAAAATTACAGTTCTCAGAAGATAGAATGATAAACAAGTTCGTTTTAGAATGGACTGTTCCAGATACCTAATTCAATAAGTAGGTACTCCTTCTTTATTGTGTGTCACTAACCACACGATAAAGACTCAATAACTCTGTTTGTTACCGTTTTAGGACTAAACGGCTGATCGGATAATAATGAAATTTGGCAAGCAGATAGATTATGTCCTGGAGAAGGACATTAGGATCTTTTTTTTCCTTACACATCAAAATTTCCACACGAGCAACAGCTAGTAACTTTATTAGTCTACAATAGGCCTAATTTATTAAACAAACCACAATCTACGCACGGTAATTAAGTATGCTCGTCGCCTGGTGATGAAACCTAAGTTTTTGCCGCCGTTACAATGCGCCTATTAATGCAGTTGGCTCATTATTGCTGTACTTACTGGTGCGTAAACCACTTGCTCGTGATTATGTTGATTTTTACAACGTTCATCCATGCTTAGGGTTTGGACACTGTGATGGGGAATGGAGAATAAAATCACTACATGTATACACTCATCGATCGGCAGGTTTTAGGAAACCGAGATTGATTCCTATATCTTACCAGCTGGTTATGATTCTATTTTATACTGATACCATTTTTTTGGCAAGTCTGGTTCTTGGGTTTTCCAACATAATAATAATTCCTTATTTTCTCAGGAGCAATGCCTGAAGACAATGTTTTTAACCCCCGACGTAAAAACGACGGCGTGTTATAAGTTTGACGTGTCTCTGTCTGTGTGTGTGTGTCTGTGGGTGGCATCGTAGCTCCCGAACGGATGAACCGATTTTGATTTTGTTTGTTTTTGTTTGAAAGGTGAATTAGTCGGGAGTGTTCTTAGCTATGTTTGATAAAAATCAGTCCAAGACGGTCACCGCCACAAATTAACGGATTACATATTTATTCAACAACTCCCTCAATATGGGTATCAAATGAAAAGGCTTGACTAGTAGAATACTATACGATAGAATAAATTTCAAATCCAAGATGGCCGCCACCAAAAAATGGTGAATTACATTTTTTTTTCACAACTCCCTCAATATGGGTATCAAATGAAAGGCACAATAAATAAACTGGGAATACCTTGAAATTATGACCCTATGGGTCGCGGATTTTTTTTAATTTAATGTAACTTGTGTATTGCTGCATGATAAAAACAACAGCAAAACTTGAGTTAATTTTTCCCGTATGCATTCAAAACGCGAATGGAACTCCACCTGCACTTTGAGTGAACTGTCTAAGGCCACTACTAAGGCTGCTGATGTGGCAGACTTCTGGCTGAAGATCATCATCATCATCTGTCCAGCCTTTTCCCAACTAAGTTTGGGTCAGCTTCCAGTCTAACCGGATGCAGCTGAATACCAGTATTATACATGGAGCGACTGCCTATCTAACCTCCACAACCCAGTTAATACTGAATACGAAACTACTTGGTAAGCCTGGTTGTCAGACTTCTTGGGTCAGTGACTACCTGTTACGACTGTCAAAGATGGACAAATGACAGCCGGGACCAACAGTTTAACGTGCTTTACGAGGCACGGAGGAAACTCGGTATGTAAGGGTGGTCACCCATCCACAGATCAACCTAGGCAAGCGCGGCTTTCCTAAAGATCGACCCGAGTGGCTGTTACCTAAAGATCGACCCGAGTGGCTGTTATTATTTTGCCACGATCTGGCTAAAAATAATTGAACATTAATAAGGAAATCGTCAAAATTACAAAAAAAAACAATCTCTCTTACTGCAAACAACGTTGTTGTTAATTACTCGTACATTGTAGAATACCCCTTACCAAGTAATTTCACCGCAACAATTAGGCGCCTGTATGATCGAATTAGCGAACGACTTCGATTGCGGCAAGGATATTTATAATGTAATTATCGGCTTCAGTACTCACTTTTACCGTCTTCAGTAGCTGAACTCGACCGAAGTGGAGACGAACCGACAAGAGAGGAAATTTTTGTAAACGACGAACAAAAAATCTAATTAGTCCGCCAGTTAGATTATCAAAAAATATTTTTGATCTGTATTTTTTTTTTTGTTATGTAAATCTAAATTGACCAAGATACGACGCCTTGATTTGATTTTTTAATGCTGTCGTCATGCTAATAGAGCAGCCGTTTTGCAGAAATTCCTAGAGGAATCACCGGCTCACCAGTTGTTGACGCAGTTGTTTTCATCAATCAAACAAACGTACATAGGTACATACGTGCCTACGTCACTTAAATGTTTCAATAAGGTTCTCGTGCGTCGGTTCTGCGCAGTTGTACGTGAATGTCATCAACAAATCAATGGTTATTCCTCTAAGGCAAATGCGCATTAGTGTGGGTGAGTGAGCAAAGCCTGACCTAGGACAACATACTTAATGTTAGTGAGAAGGATGGTTCTATATTAAGCAATGTTAAGTCAATTAGTAGGTTTCACGCTGCAGGTCTCGTCGGAGGCATCTTTGTACCCAATCGTTCAATTTTTTATATTGTTTTGACACTCTTTCTACCAATAGGTAGCGTTTATCTTCAACTTAAGTTTGGACTAGTAAGTATTGCTGTGCCGAAATTGTCTCCGTTTATTTTTATTTCTCTTTTCATTGGCAACAAATGGGTTAACCATCCAGAAGCGAGCCACTGTTGGACATATGCATGCACCTTTTTGCTAGGACCAATCTTCATACGTTCGTACACAAGTAGGTTTATTCTTCAGATTTTACCCACAATGAACAAAGTAGTGTGCCCATCTCAGAACAACCAGCCTTTCTTTAGTCAGTCGTTGGACGCCACTCGGTCACAGCTTTACTCCTGCTGTCATTGTTAGCTGATGTCTATTCCAACACCTCTTACAGTTCCAAAATGTGATCTAAGGCCTAAATTCTTGTCGCGTGTTGTTCTTGTTGCGTTGACGGCCGGTCGCGTACGTGTATACATTGTGTTCTATATAGCACCATACTGCGATGCTGACATCAGAGGCCCTACTCTCTAACGCTTCGTCCGTATATTCGGATCCATCCGTCTCCTTCACTCGCACTCATCTGCAGATGTGCGCGATAGAGACGGATAGATCCGAATTAACGGACGAAGCGTTAGGGAGTAGGGCCTCAGCGCCGACCAACAGACGTATTTTGTTCCCGCTGTCGTCACGACCGACCGTCGTCAGTACGACAAGAATTCAGGCCTAATATCCTAACATAAACATCAACTAATCTTTATGGTTATACCACAGAATCAATAACAACACGTAAGTTGAGAGCACTGTTGGTCAAATGCCACTTACCCGTCGGCATTCAGGTCCTGAGCCTCTGCCAAGTGGTTTTATCGCATTTCCGATAAATAGGTACTTCCCTGATTGACGTCACCATTGCTTATGATAGATGCGTGGATCATGCTAAGCTGTGCTATTAGTATTTAAGTGGGTTCTGATTGAAAGTGAATGTTTTGCCGCTCATGTAGATTGAATATTACTTTGACAGTTATAGCTTTAACATTTTTTTTTCTCCACATTTGGAATAGCTCCTGTATCTTGGGCGTGGGTGCGTTTACAATCACTGAGGCCCGGTTTCCACTAATGCGGAGAGGAGCGAAGCGGAGAGGAGAAATGTGCAAACCGACCAATCACACTGGTTGAAATCTAAATTGCGGCTCACGTCTCTACAGTGATTGGTCGAATCTTACAAATCTCTTTCGCTCCGCTCTTCTCAGATTTGGTGAATACCGGGCCGTAGGCTCACACAAATAGCCAGACCCGGAAGAACTACCTGAAGGTCATACAAATATTGGTTCCCTTCGGGAATTGAACCAACGACACGCAGCACAGCAGCTAATCGGTCAGCAGTTCTCTATTATTCGTCATCTCATCAAAATAATTAAAATAATTTAACTTATTTGTACACAAGTAAAAATACCTTACAAAACAGTAAATAAAGTTGTTCAGTGAAGACATATTAAAATGCGAACTTCTGCCTTCTAAACTAGGCCAGAAGCCTGGTAAATTGAAGACCTAATTATTTTTTTTTGGTGTTCCCAATATACCAACCACGGAGTTTCTTACCGGTTCATCTAAGTAGGAAATGACCGAATTGTACACCTATCTTCTTACGTGTCAGAAAGTGTTCATGTGTTTTATGTAAATTAGAATAATACAAGGGATGTCTGTACGTTTTCCATGTGGTAGTCTTCGGGCTGGCTTATAGACCTAAGTAATTTTATACTAAGACAGACCCGTTAAATGGGGTTATGCGCACTTCGTCCCGCATTCACATATCATCCTATTCGCAGTCGGTCCCACTCGCAGTTAGTCCCATTCGCAGTTGGTCCTATTGACAGTTGGTCCCATTCGCAGTTGGATGTCGATAGCCAATGCGTATGTTGATACCGTGACGTCATCAACATCCGCATTGGCTGTCAAAATGGAAGCGCTGATACCAAGTAGAGTGGGACAAGGGCTGGAAGATTATGATGATGAAATCATGCTAAATATGCTGTATCCGGAAATACCAGATCGTGGTTTATCAATTATTTATCATCACTGCAAGAAATATCTGCTAAAGTCGTAACTACATAGATGTGTACTAATCTATTTAAATAGATACTAAATTATGTTCTTCGAAGATATGTTATTTTTCTGTTTCTTAGAAGATTATTGTTTATGTGTACTTATCTCATTTGAATACCATCTTCGGTTCCGAGTTACTGGTAATAGTTTATTCGGTATTGGGAAAACCGCGGTTTTAATAATGTTTTAGTATTGTTTGTTTCCATGTTTGATGTATGATACAATGAATAGGATATTATTTAATGCGGTTAGAATGGGTTTGTCTAGGTCATACATGAGGAAAAGTTTATTTGTTATTCTGATGTATTCAGTAGGCAAAGTGAAGCTCGTAGCTAAATAATACCAGCCGCCCGGGTTGATCTTTAGGTTAAGCCGTGCTTGCCCAGTGGTCTGTGGATGGGTGACCAGCTTTACATACCGAGTTTCCTCTGTGCCGCGGAAAGCATGTTAAGCTGTTGGTCCCGGCTGTCATTTGTAGATCTCTTGACAGTCATTACAGTAGACTGTAGTAGTAGTCAGTGGCCCAAAAGTCTGCCAACCAGTCTTACCATGGGGTATCGTTATTACCCAGTACAAACTGGGTTGTGAAGGTCAGATAGGCAGTCGCTCCATGTAAAATACTGGTATTCAGCTGCATCCGGAAAGACTGGAAACCGACCCCAACATAGTTGCCTAGCCTTGGCAGATGATGATTGTCATTGGGCTTTAATTATCTGGATAATGTTAAGGGCGAGCCTATAACCATCATCATCATCATCATCATCATTTCAGCCGAAAGACGTCCACTATAAACCATCAACCGGGCACATTTCCAGACGCTTTTAAGAAATTCCTGACTGAAAAACTCAAAGAATCATACTACGACCTCATACGCTTGCGACAACTACACCAACAACAAAACATCCCACAACTATAACACAGTAAAGTACTCGTAAGTAACCTAACCACTACCTACGTTATTTAACTTAATAAAACATTGCATATTCGTATCACGTAGTCAGTTCATGCAGAACAGCAGCTGACTTATAATACATCAGATAAGTTCAAAGGAGTCCGCTAGATGCTAGACGTTACCACTCAATGTGTGGGCTTAGCATTTACGTTCTGAAGTTGCTGGTTTGCTACCTTAATTGGAGGAGACAAGCTGTGAGTTTATAGTTTCAAGACACAGGATTTGAATGACTAATCTTTAGGTAGACAGGGTTTAATTACTCCGCCGCGGGAGACGCACCGGGCGTCGGGGGCCACGTGGTGGCTACCGGCCACCGTAGATGCGGGCCTGTGGACGGTTAGCTATGGGCTAGCTAGCCGTCCGTCCGTCTAGTGACGACAGGCCGTGTCGACGGCGCGTTCGTGTTCCACGCGCGCCTCAAAGAGATGTCAGCAGAAGAGAGGGGCCCGCAAGGGCCGAAGCCTGCCGGGGTTGCGGGACTGTTCGAAAGAGATACCGCGGCCCCGGAACGTAAAGGGCGAGGAAGGAACATGGATGGGTTTTAGTCAGTATGAGTCTGACACTCCCTCCCGCTCCGCCCAGAGTGGGAGAAGTCATTTGATGATTTCCCAACCTAAAAAAAAAAAAAAAAAAGTTTAATTACTAAGTTGTAGTCCTCATCATCATCGTTGGTTTAGTAGTTCCATTAATGTTGGTTTTGGCTCCCAGTGTCACCTAAATAAATGATTTATCTATCTATCTACCTGACGCAGCTGCATGCCAGTATTTTGCATGGAGCGACTGCCTATCTGACCTCCATAACCCAACTATCTCTAGCTTTTATCTTCAAAACGGTTTTGATATAAATCTATCTAGCAAATAATACTTTTCCAAATGTACTGGTCCTACATGTCTCATGGCTCTTGTAACACAGGTCTATCACCTAGCGCAGGATTCAGGGACTTCATTTAATTGTGTAACCTTTTTCTTGTCCCATCATCATCATTAAAGTCAAAAGACGTCCACTGCTTGCCCAATTTTCTTGTGGAATAAACATTATTGATATTGATAAATATTATTGACCATTTCACGGTTCATTTGTTAACATTGCAAAATCGGACAAAGTATTTATCATATGAAGGATTACATAAAATCCATTGGGATTATTTATTTAATCTTTCATCTAGTTTCTATCCCAATAACACAAACAGCCAAACTTCCTCAAAACAATTTAGACATTAACTGGGTAACAAAATAGACCCTAACTCCAAACAATACGTTTTATTATCTTCACCGAAATGAACCTTCATTTTTACAACAGAATCCATGCCACGATATTAGCCGTACGTTGTAATAAAGAAACACATTTCTTTCCTTCTATATCGCACATGACTTTCGACGTGATTGCGGGCGATATTACCCGCGGGCAAAGAAACAAGATAATATACGAAACGAAAGTCAGGATATTTGTTAAAATGTAGATACTGGGAGCAATTTTTAACTTCCTCGAATCTTTTATCGGTACAGAATAACTGATGAAGTAAACGTCAAAAATAAATCAGCCCACGCGTTTGGTCTCTAGAGAGCCACAAAGGAACAAACGTACGTATAATAGGCTGAAAAACACTTTTACTTTCAGTCAGGTAAGAAAGTCATCATCTGCCTAGCCTTTCCCTAATTATGTTGGGGTCGACTTCCAGTCTTACCGGTTACAGCTGAATAGAACCAGTATTCTACATGAGACGACTGCCTATTTGACTCCCATAACCCAGTAGCTGAACAACACAGTAATCTTTTGCAAAACTGGTTGTCAGACTTTCGGGCTTTCAACAACCCGTATCAAGTAAAACCATGAACGAGTGTTGAAAAAATCTTTGCAACATTTTTTTTTTTCGAAGGTAAACAAATCTTTCTTTATTCATCTGAAGAACATTTTTGCCACAGAATGTTCACATGTTGCGCGTATCGGACACACACACGTCTTACTTTGTAATACATCCATGTATTTTTAAAACTCTCATCAAAAGCAAACCCCAGTTCAAACCTTAATAAAGTGTGCTTGGATCGTTTACATCTTACGTGCCCCCCTCGCCCCCCTTCCCTACATTTGCATCCCTTTGACTCTCTTACTTAACGTAAGACCTTTATTTAAAGTGAAATAAGTAACGCCCCTGTGAACCCGTGCCTTAACATGGATTAGGTGAAACACGTTCGCGACGGCAATAGGCGTCGTGACGCACATACGCGGCGCTGTAAAGGTGGGTTTAGGCTGGCTATAGTGTGATGTTACCACGTTTTACACAGAAATACTCGTTGCAAGTTGTGATGCTCTGTGAGAAATCACTTTTGTTACAAAATATAATGGTATTGTGTACATTTAACTAGCAACACCGTAAGCTTTGGCAACACCATACCCCTCCCACTAACCGTAGTGCTTACGGGGCAGCCTAGGCTTGAGCATTCCATCGCTGATCGTCGACTCGAGAAGTTCATATAGCGGAACCTCTGCCTGATTGACCGTTGCTCGTTGGAAGTTTAAAATATTGTTGAGTAACGGAAATATTATAATTTATTGTATGCGAAATTGTGATAAACTGATTTGATTGTGAGTTTGTAGTCGTTGATACAGTGATTAATAAACATATATAATCCTGAAGCTGCCGTTTTTCTGAGTTTGTTTACAACTCAGAAGTGGGATTACGATAACAAGGTAAGGAAATAAGTTTTTTTTTATATTATTTTTCTCTTGTTCTAGTTGTCCGATACTTGTTGTCGTCCACTTGCCCACAGAAAAAAAAAAAAAAAAAAAGTAGTGAAAGTGTTAACATGTCAGGGTGAAGTTTTGTTAACATTTGGTCAGGGTACTCCCTGACAATGTTGTAATAGAGCTTGCGTCTTCTACGATCACAACAATTGGTCTGGTTACCCCCCGGCATTGAGGTTGTATGGTTAGAATTTACTTTCCCGATTATATAGGTACACATAATTAAACCTTTACCAACCTAACAATGTTATTGTTAGCACTTGATCAGGGGCCTAATTCTGCTATTTTAATAAATTCGTCACTCCAACACGATTCCATTCTCATCCCATTGTCATTTTGCTTAAAGTTCGTCTAAATAAAAATCTGCTAAATTCGCAATGGTCGATCATTGGCCGTCAATGATCTCGTAATAAAATTGTGTTTTAATGGCATTGTCGTCTTGTCATTATTATTAAACCCTTAGTACAAATGGTTTTCGAAATCATTTATTCATGCCAGATTTCATGTACGAGATTATCATTCTATGACACTTCTTTCAATGGAGTGTCAGTGAAAAATCATAATGGCGCCATTATGTTAATAGAATTAACAAACTTGTCAAAATTTGACAGAACTTGATCATTATGAAATCAATGATCGACTGCTCTGACACTATTATAATACGAGTAGCAGAATCGAGGCCCAGGGAACTCCCTGATGGTGTTAGCATGATATTGATTTATGCAGTAGATCACGCTCATAGTGTCATTTAACCAGGGTTCCTCTTACTCTTTAGTTGAGTAACTATCCATTTTTCTGGATGGGTTGCATTTGTTTATGGTACTCCCTGACAATGTTAGTGATCCCTGATGTTTGGTAAATTTACACGTAAATGCTAAGCTTTGACTTCTACACTAACCAATTAAAAGGATATGATGCGTTTTTTTTGTTTGTTGTTTGTCTTTATCAGTATAACGATGGAACCTGAGCGGTTTCAAACACCGTCGCGTTGCCGAGATGGCAGCTGCGAGGCTGATGACCAATGCAGTTGGCGCAACCGGAGTAAGCACCGGCGCAGCATTACTTCGAAACGTCGCACCAAGCGACGTGACCGTAGCGACTGCAGTGACGGGGACCCCGGCGAGCATCGCAGCAGGAGCAGCAGGGAGCGCCGCAGTGAACTGACGAGTGCGTCACGCAGTCGCAGCAAGAGCCGGCCACGACACCGGCACGACAGCCGACTGAGCAGCAAGCGTCGGGGCGACTGGCATCAGAAACGTGGCAGAGCGAAGCATAGCTCTAATCGTGACGGTGAGACTAATGAAACGAACCGAAGCAGATGTAACGTAAGCAATCAAAATACTAATTTATTGATAGGGTCATTCTTAGATATTATGAAGTCTTCGAAATTCGGTTCGAGTGAGAGGTTGTCATCTCTAAACCAGGTTATTCCCGAATTCGACCCATTGATCAATGAGCAAACTATTAATGCATGGATTTCTAAAGTCGAAGAATGTAGACAAATTTACGAGTGGTCATAAAAGCAGGTCATACTATTACGCGAAAATAAAACTTAATTAACCGCTGTAATATTCGTGGTAACGATGCTGTAGATTGTATAGTTTATGGAATTGAGGACCGAAGTATAAGCTATTAAAATTTCTTAAAAATATAAAACCGGGAACTCTTAGGGAGCCAGATAGGTCAAGTAAAGATAAAAAAGAAAAAAAAACTTTCTACTATTCCTGTTTGTATTGGCTATATCAAAATCAAAATCAACCAAAATCAAAGCATTTATTTCAAGTAGGCCAATTACAGGCACTTTTGAATTGTCGAAAGTAACAAAGATGACATTTAAATGTAGCTACAGTCCCAGTCACAAGACATAAAAACTGTGAAAGTACTGTAGTTGCCCATTCCCTAACGTAGATCTCTATGGAGAAGAACGGGGAAGAAACTCCATGGACACTCTTTTAAATCAGATTATTGTTACAAATCTTGGTTACATCATTCATGTTGAGATGGTAAATTATGTGAGAACAATGTAGCAAGATGTGCACGTTAAAAGTGTCCATATTAAAAACAAAATAATTCATTCAAATAAGCCATGGCAACTAAGACATGACGCATGGATCAGCACCATTCAGCTCAACCATTTTGAAGGGAACTAAATGGTCCGACACACGCGCCACCATCAGCGAGACATTTGAGTGAGCATGACATACTCGCAACGCAACCGCCAGGGCACGTTCAAGTCAAAAACCAAAGTAGGTTTCCAGTGAATGATAGCTTTCTAGTTCGTACTCACACAATATGGGCTATGCGATTATATAATACTAAAGAGATTGAATCTATACAATGCAAAGATAGTTGTACAATCTTCAGCAGCTCCAACAATACCATTTAATGCTATCAATTTTTGCGCCCCTATCCTTGTGGAGCAGGACCAGCATTGAGCCAAGAATTTTTATCAGCGACATAATCGCTCAACTTGTAATATTTATGCTTGCTTATATAGTGTGCGTTTAATGCATGTTTTACATTTAGTCTCATTCAGTTCAAGAACACTTTGTGGAATTTTTATTATAGCATCTCAAACAGTACCCCGTGAAAGATGAATCTACTTTAGCGAGTCTAAAGCCTGGCTGAACTCGTTGGTCCCTATTTCTAGTACTGTAATTGTGTCCGTCACCTCTTTTACCGAAAAGATGCAGATTTTTTCTGACGTACATTACATTTTCGTAGATGTATTGGCACTCATGATGTATAATATCCTTAAATAGTTCCCATAGAGAATCGCGCCTACGAAGATTGTATAAGGCTCTGATGGCTCTTTTCTGCAGAATAAATATAGACTCAATGTCTGCAGTCCCCATATCAAAATACCGTAAGACATAATACTATGGAAGTAAGTAAAATAGACCAGTCCAGCGGTATCTACATCAGTGAATTGACGGATTTTTCTAATGGCATATGCTGCTGAACTTAAGCGCCCCGCAAGAGATGTTAAATGAGAACCCCATTGCAGCCTTAAATTAAGCGTAAGCCCCAGGAAAACCGTTTTGTCTACGAATTCGAGTTTCTAATTTTATCTCACAATCACTACTTTTAACATTCGGTAATGAAAATCTTATGCATTTAGTTTTTTTTTCATTTAATACCAAATTGTTTGCTGTGAACCAATTTTGGACCTGAAGTAGGGCATCATTCACCTCATCTAGATTTAGGGCCCGTCTATTTATCTTAAAAATTAGAGAAGTGTCATCAACAAACAACACCATATTTTAAGGTTGGTTTTTCAACAAATAGGGTAGATCATTTATATGTACTAGAAAAAGGAAAGGCCCCAATATTGAGCGGAACCCCCATTTTTACTTTCAAACCCTGTGCATTAACACCATTTATCTGAACATGTTGTTTTCTATCACTCAAATAATATTTTAGCAGGCTAAGTGCAAGTTTACCCAGTCCGTAATGCTCCAGTTTCAAAAGCAATGTGTCGTGATTTACGCAATCAAATGCTTTGGAGAGATCACAGAAAATTCCTATTGCGTCTTGGGACTCATCCCACGCAGCAAATATGTACTTTAATAGGGTACACCGGCGTCAGTTGTACAACGTCCCATGAATGGTGATTTAACCATACTGTTGATCATGTAAGATTCTGTTTGGTGTTAAAATGATAGAGCATTTGATTAAGCATTACTTTTTCAAAAACATTGCTAAAAACTGGTAACACGGATACAGGTTTATAATTATTGGCATCTTTACTGTCCCCGGATTTTAAAAGAGGTACTCGACGACTATATACTGTATTTCATTAAATCAGGGAAAACTCCTTGGTCTACACATAAATTAAAAATTTAAGCTAAGTATGGGGCCATGGTCCCAAGTATAGATGTACAAACTTTGATAGACATTCCCCATAAGTCTTCGGTCAGTTTGATTTTAATTTGCCGGAAAGCTTTAATTAATAACTGTCATAGAAATTCAGCCAGGCAGCCAGACACATTCGCCTTTAATAAGCCAATTGAGGCTTCAGGTGAGGAATTAAGAGCCTCCGTAGTTTTTATTGGTATTTCGATAAAAAAAAAAAATAACAAATTCTTGAGCTACTTCCTGATCAGAGCTTTTAGGACCATATGCTGTATCTAGTGTAAAGCTGTAAAGCTATTATTACGTATTTTCTTTGTTAGTCTCGTTATAAATTTATGACTTTCCAAACGGTCTTTATTTTATTTTCTGCTGTTTTGATCTTGTTGCTAATGTGCAGGGCTCTATCAACCTTGCAGTTATTTCTAAAAATCTTTGAATACGTAGCAACATACTTGCTAAAAGTTTCGGTGTTCATAAAAGGCTTAAGGCTATAAAGCTCAAATAGCCTTTCACTACTTTTTCTGATACCTCTAGTTGCCCAATCACTAAATATAAATTTAGGGCAAATACTCTTTGTCTTCTTTTCAAAAGTTTTGTTGAATCCCGTGTGAACTAATGAATAGAAACGATCATACAATTGATTTATATTAATATCCTCTTGGCTCATTACACTTAACTTATAGCTATTAAATAACTAAAGCTGCAACAATTATTATTATTAGTAAAATTGCCGATGATGTCAAGATACCCCACTATAATGCAAAGAGCGACGCTATAAAACCATTATGCTTTAAGTAAGATACACCCCTGGATATCATTGAATACCGTCTCGGAAAGTGATCACGGTGATAACCCTAGTTTTAACAGCGAGTGTGATAATGACAGTTTTACTGACCATGATAAGTCTCCAGTCGAAACCACCTCACTCGACACCGATGCGATGCTAAGACTATAAGTTATGTTAAAATGTAAACCCGCATGGATGGATTGCGGACAGATAATAAGTGAAAAGTCCATGCGTATACCGTGACCAGGGAATGATTCATGTTCAAGGTATCACATGGCATGATGTACAGGCTGTCTATTGTGGGCATGATTGGTGCAATGATGTGCCGCCTAAGGATAAATCAATGGACAGCCTGAAGTGATGTTCGGGACTACTTATTGTGGGCATGACGTGCACAATGATGTGCCGCCCAAGGAGAAGCAATAAGTAGTCCTAGTGATCTTGAGTTGGACTACTTATTGTGGGCATGACGTGCACAATGATGTGCCGCCCAAGGAGAAGCAATAAGTAGTCCTAGTGATCTTGATTTGGACTACTTATTGTGGGCATGACGTGCACAATGATGTGCCGCCCAAGGAGAAGCAATAGGTAGTCCAAGTGATCTTGATTTTGACCACTTATTGTGGGCATGACGTGCACAATGATGTGCCGCCCGAGGAGAAGCAATAAGTGGTCAGTGATGTTGATTTGGACCGCTTATTGTGGGCATGACGTGCACAATGATGTGCCGCCCAAGGAGAAGCAATAAGCGGTTCTAGTGACTTGGGCTTAGATTGCTTATTTAATTGGAGCAGGATGTTCACAATGATGTGCCGCCCAAAGAAACCATAAACATTATTTTATGATGTAATCAGTAGTGAAGTTTTGGATTAATTAATATAGTTACAAAATTATTCGATATGTTTCATAGTGAAATACTGAACTGGCTCGATTAGTTGATTTTTATATTAAAACTGAATAGAGGATAAGTGCTTGCTTTCTAGACTATTTTTCCAGGCACAGTGATGTGCCGGGGATTTTGGATGTAATGTAATAAAAATAACTTAAATGTGGATTCGATAATGATGTCTGATTGTGAGATACTGATACGTTGCCTCATAAGATGTATTTTAAACAAATAGAAAGACAGTTTATTTTTGTTTTGTATTGATACAAAAAAATAACGTGAGAAATTTAGGGATGTAAATAGATAAATAAACCTAATAGAAGCCAAATAAAATATTGAATGTAAATATTAGATGTCTGAAGTAGTTAAGTATTTACTTTCGATTTAAAATGTTATTTTCTTAATTGTACTTGCAAAATTACCACAACGAAGGCACTCGTTGGCGAACGGATGGCCGAGCTGTTACAAAATATAATGGTATTGTGTACATTTAACTAGCAACACCGTAAGCTTTGGCAACACCATACCCCTCCCACTAACCGTAGTGCTTACGGGGCAGCCTAGGCTTGAGCATTCCATCGCTGATCGTCGACTCGAGAAGTTCATATAGCGGAACCTCTGCCTGATTGACCGTTGCTCGTTGGAAGTTTAAAATATTGTTGAGTAACGGAAATATTATAATTTATTGTATGCGAAATTGTGATAAACTGATTTGATTGTGAGTTTGTAGTCGTTGATACAGTGATTAATAAACATATATAATCCTGAAGCTGCCGTTTTTCTGAGTTTGTTTACACTTTGTACTATACCACATTAATGTACTGCGTTTGACATGGATTATGGCATCGTGAGGCAGTAAAGGCCGGTTTAGGTTTGTGTGGTGTCATTTGTCATTGAGCAGGAACAAGTTGGGAACCGCTGTGATTACACTTGTAGAAATCATTCCAAAGGCGTTGCAAACTAAAAGATATTCAGCTTTACACTAAGCTGGTCAGTGTGGTGCATCGCGTCGCGTACTCGGTAGGTACCTACTCGCGCTATATTTGACATCTATATACTTCTATACTAATTATTATAAAGAGGAAAGATTTCTATTTTTATATGTAATGAATAAACTTAAAAACTACTGGACTGATTTGAAAAAATCTTTCAGCAATGGATAGCTACATAACTACATTATCAGCGAATAAAAAAGGCTATTCTTTTATCCCCGTACTCCCACGGGAACAAGAACCACGCGGGTGAAACCGCGTGATATCCGCTAGTTTCGTATAAAAGAAGAACAATCGTTTTCACCAATACATGAGAACACGTTGCGACTAAATACTCGAAAACAGAAAACAAATTAATAATAAAAATATTGTGAACTCATCAACTGACGTCATATAACGTCACGACACACCACACATTGTACACCTACCTTTATCGCGAGGCAGGAGTTGTCTTTGTTTGAGTTTTGTATGCAGTGCGCCTAAGCGGTGTTGTTGGCAACTTTACGGCGCGGCGCGCGGCGGTTTTGGAGCGGGTTTTTTGTTATACTGGTGGAATTACTTTTAGCTTTATGATTGGTTTTTAGACTTTCAGTTGAAAAGTAAAGTCGCTTCATGTAAAATAGTCATTCAGCTGCAACCGGTGAGACTGGAAGTTAACAAATATATAAACAATTAATACAACAAAACTTATATTGTCACTTACGGGATATCTTCCGTGATTATTTGTTGTTTTTCGTATTTCGAATATTTGGGAAAATGCAAGGCAGATCGTGATTGATAAATAGGTTGAGGTTAAAGTCCACAGAGATGCAGATGTCAAACTCAAACTCAAAGCATTTATTTCAACTAGACCATTACGGCACTTTTGAATGTCAAAATACAAATAAAATCAAAGCTACAGTCACAGTCACAAGGCATAATAACTTGAGAAAGTACTGTAGTTGCCCATTCCCTAGCGTAGATCTCTATGGAGAAGAACGGGCAAGAAACTCCATGGACACTCTTTTAAATCAATATATTTTTACAAAATCTTGGTTACATCATTCATGTGTGATTATACATATATGTGAGAACGATGTAGAAAGACGTGCACATTAAGAGCGTCCAGAGAAAAGATTAAATCAACAATACAAAAAAAAAGATGCTTATTGTACAAAAAAAAGGTAGATAGATTTTGTGTTGCACAAAAAATAATTAATTGACGTCTCTTGTAATGTCATAACTTAACTACAACAGAGCTTCGAGGATATTGGAAGGGGTAAACTTTTCCGAAATAGTATTAAAAATAAAAGATGGCGTTATTTATTTTCACTTGGGGCATAATTTATGATCCCTATAAGTACAACTATAGACACTATAGTTTAGGTTAGGAGTACCTAATCATAATATTGACCCTACCCAACAAGGTATGATTTAAAAAGCAGTTTCGGTTTCGAAGTATATTATCGAACTATGGAAATGAAAGCTATTTCGATTGCAAATGTGTTACGCAATTAGCCTAGCAGTTTCAAAAGCCATTTCTGTGTTCGAAATGGAAACCTAAGTCAATATTTAATTAAACTGTTGGCCATTTAACAAGCAATGAATTTATCAATTGGATTAAATAATATTCGAAACTTTCAATGATTGAATTGAAAACTTGCTGTTATAGGTCAAGTTTATAGATTCTAAGAAAGGCAAAACTGGGAATTTCATTCCTCTTAACTAATATTGTAAATGTAGAACTAAGTGAGTTTGTGACTTGGATAAGGATAGAACAAAAAAAAATCCCAGTAGTCCCTTGGGACATTTTCTGATCTCATTATGGGCGAATCCGTGGGCAAAAATTGTAGGAAATCATTTAGAAAATATGCATTACTAAAAGACATCAGCACTATTGAACACTAGATTAATTATTACTTAAGCACCATTGTTACTAACACTAAAATATTTACAAAACTATGGTTTGTAGTCTGAAAAAAGTTTAAATTATTTTCATGAAACTAAACAAATTATTAGCCAGGCAGGACCAGTAGTAGTGTCTAACGTCATAAGTTTCAATGTACCCTGCCCACTCCTACTAAATTTCGGAGCTCAAAAGAAGCGGCTCGTGTTTCAACAACACAGCGAAGGCGTAGCTTGCTTCATAAACTTTTAGTTCACCAATAACTTCCACCTTATCGAATTAGGTCCCAAAACAAAAATAATCACAATAAATGTTCAATTTTTTCACTAAAATGGACATCTTCTAAACGAGTCCAAAAATAGAACGAAACAACCTTTCAGCCTTTCAGGGTTGTCACGTTTAAGAAACAGAACTTAAAAAAATATATTTAGTTAAATTTTGGTACCTACAAGTTTTCGCGAAAAGCTTAATTTGCCCATATATTTTTATCGTGTTGACTTTGGACCTTTTTATGCACCTAATAGGGATGACTTCAGCATCTGGTATAAATTTCAACTTGCTAGGTCCACCCGTTCCTGAGAAAATCGGTGGTGACAGACGGACAAGAAAGTAATCTTATGGGTTCCTTTTTTTGCCTTTTGAGGTCCGGAAACCTATAAATGAACCTTTATAAACCCTCTATCTGTACGACTGTCAAAGAGGTTTTTCTCGTGACCTAGGAAGTTGAACATATTGTTTTATTTTATATTTTAGATTGTTAAGGCCTCGGTAAGCACACTGATTGCCAGTCAAAGACCAAAAAAAGTTTATTAGATTTATTTTGGGGTCAAGTTCGATCCTAGGATAAATTTTGATTATTATAATAGAAATTTATCTCAACAGGTTTGATTTATGTATAGTTTGATTCGCAACTTTGATTGTGTGAAGCTCGACTCGCTACACGTTTTTTTTGTAGTACCGTTATATTTAATTTATGATAATTAAATGCAGTTGTTTTTTGTTAATTCATTTGCACGTGAGTGCTAATGGGATTCGGTACCCGATAAAAGGCACTTAATTATGCAAGTGTGTTCATGAACTTAAATTTAATAAAATCAGATAAACTTAAACTTCATACTAGTAATTGAATAAGTGATTTTACACTTGATATATTCCAATTTGATTATACGAGTATTTAGGAGAATTATAGATACTTGCACGTTTAGTCGGTGCCATAAGATAAAATGTATGATAATATTTGCGTTTCTGCTCAAAAATCATAAGGAAGATTTTCCTACTTAATTGTGTCCCAAAACACACACGTTTGTGTTGCTGGGACACAATTGCGTCGTAATCCACTACGTGGGGGATGGTAGATGATCAATGAATGTTACCCCGTAATCATACGGTCGTGGACAGTGGTTTAATTGTGTTACCCGGTTTAGTCAGCAGATGGCGCTTATTAAGGTTAAAAAAAAATAACTTTACTTTGGTACAAGGTGATAGAATAAGTAGATATTAAAACTAAAAGTAAGCCCTCAAGTTAATTTAGGGTGTAAAAAACCTCTTAACGAAGCCAAAAGGCACTTATTCTCTCCGTCATTGCGATCATTTTGTGTTCTATCACCATACCTTGGAACGGACGGAGTTACGGAGATATTGAGGGTCAAAGTCCCAACTTTTTGACAAGTTTTTTTTTAAGTAAACATGTATTGTAATGAAACCTTTTACTTCGAAGTGACAACCCTACACCTAGTTCTACTTTTATACGCCGCGTGTTCAGTGGAGATAGTGGTATACTTGCCGTTGTACTGTTTCATAGCACATTGAGCATTTTCAACACCGTGGTTAGTTTGAAGCAGTTCCTCTTCCGGCCTTGTACGATATGTGCCATCTATCTCAAGTTCAGACACGTGGCTAACTAAAGTAGAAAGTATTAAAAAAATAATATTATCCAGTAACACATAGTTTTTTTTACAGTTGTTAATTATGTGCCTTGAGGTTGATTTCTCATTACTGTCATATGAACTGTTACGTGTTATGTCTCTTTGTGTTCGAAAATGAATGAATATGATTAGTATTTTATAAAGGCTTTTTGGTTCTCGTATCGGCCTAGTAAAAAAAAAAGTTAATTCTTTTAGTTAAGACTCGTGAGATTCTGAGTTCTTCTGCACTTAAGAAACTTAAGGCGATTACACGAGCTAAACGCGAGTTTTATAATTACTAAAAGTATATGATTCACTGCTATAAACAAGACCAGAAAAATATATGATATTTTTCAGGATATATGCTAGCATGATACTGTTTTGAAAACATAATACAATTAATTTGGCTCGATAAAAAGAAATCACGAACTTACCTCTAAAAATTCAAACAATAAAAACATACTAATATGCATGCGATCATTCTGATTTTTTGGCAAATCATTCTGCAAGCAATATATTAGCATGATACTGTTTAGTTTTTAAATCCAATCAATAGTGTTTTTGTAAATCGATCGAAACTACTCATTTCGCGCTATTTGGCCCGCAGTGGCTGACGTAACAACCACTTTGTAGTGCAAGCTGATTAGAACTTTATTCTAACAGCATTTCAAACGACGTTTGAACCACCACAAATAGAGTTACTAATTTAGCTCGTCTAAGCGTCTTAAGTGCAGAAGAATATTAATAAAAAGAAATGGTTTTTTCCCAGCACTGGGACACAGAGGTTTCGATTTTTTTATTAAAGATACTTGAGCTTATATTTTGTCAATGAATGCGCCATTTAGAAAATTATTCGTATTACATCAAACAAAATTGACAAATCATACAATTATTTAACGTCCTAAACTAAAACTTGTAAAAGAATCAAATTACTAAGTACGTTTTAAAATTCCCTGCTCTAAATATGGGCACAAAGGTCAAAACGTCGGCCATATTGAAATTATAGCCAATCGGAGGCATATATTCTGAATCGAAGCCAATCGACTGGAATCCCCACATGCCCTCGGGAGATATCTAATATCAGTATCAAAATGATATTTATGATAATACGAGATACTTGATTTATGTTTCACGGGTTTTTTACACGTAATTATAATTTGGGATTTTTATTTATTTAGATTTGTAACGGGAAATGGGATACTTGTGGATAAGGTTACTAATTGGAGTGTGAGCCCGATTGGATATTTTACGTCATTAGCTTTTTGACGTAACTGTCACTAAGCGAATTCAATTTTGTCCATATTATAAACAATCGGCAAATATTAGGATGCCTTTAGATCTTTGTTAAACTAGAAGTATCTCTATTATTATATTTATTATTTATTTATTTGCATCAGACACAACGATCCATAAATTAGTTAGTACGCAAGTACACTTAAAAATAATGTTAGCTGAATATCAAATTACCACAGAACAAGTCAATGACAAAAACTCAACTCAACTTGAATTTATTGTTTTTTTTTACGGTTTTGCTCTCGACTTCGATCTCACCGGATAGAAGTTATGAAGTCATCATTTCAGCCGAAAGACGTCCACTGCTGGGCATAGGCCTCCCCTTAGTGTCGCCACATTGATCGGTCCCGTGCAACCCGCATCCAACGTATTCCCGCAACCTGCACCAGGTCATCGGTCGGTGGGAGGTCTTCCAACACATCGTCCTCCGGCTCGCGGTCGCCACTCCAGAACTTTTCGGCCCCATCGGCCATCTGTTCTGCGAGCAATGTGCCTTTGGTTTTCTTGCGGATGTCTTCATTTCTGATTCGATTTATGTAGGCTAGTAGTGACCCAGTGAATCTATTCCGCGGTCACTCTTATCATACCTCTACACAAAACCACACGAGCCTAGGCATGAGCCTCATGTCCAATGATACGCGAATTTCGACCTTGATGCAGTACACACCTGACCAATCATGAGATATTATCGCTGGTCCCGGCTGTGGAGGCGTCAGAGGAATTCCTACTGATACTAATCCTTTTGTCGACTTTTACGTATCAAAGGACCAAATGGGAACCCATAAACCCCTTTTAATTAATGAAATTCTATTTTTAAAACGTTCATTTGTTTTCGTTTTATGAAATACTAGCCAGCTGGGCGAGGGAGTTGCCAGCCTCTGCTAACTCCCTCGCCCGCGTGAAGTATAATAATTGTCTCATGGGATCTTACTTCCGGAATAAAAAGTATTATTGTATTGTATAACGGGCTAGTGTCCGCAACTCCACGTCAAAGCGCGTATTTTGCGTATGGGCATTAATCCACCACGCGGGCCCAGTGCGGGTTGGTAGGTGTCCTCACGATGTTTCCTTCACCGTTTTTGACAGCAGTGGTGATGAAATAAATTACACAAAGTAATGCCGCCTGCCTGGGTTCGAACCCATGACTCACTGTTCGTAAATCGGGGTCACCGCTGCTCTCGGTCAGGTCATAAAAAAATCCAAATCCGGTTGAAAAGAAAGAAAGTACAAACGTCTAATACATCCATACTCACCAACTTTCGCATTATTTTTCGCATTTTTTTCCACGTCATATTTCGCGTGGAGGTTAAAAATTATCCTGCGAGACTGTCTTGCCGGGATTATATTTATAAAGGTCCAGGTTACGGTCTATATTTGAGCCAAATTTTCATCTAATTCCATTCAGTCGTTTAGACGTGAAAAGGTTTCAGACAGACAGAGTTACGTTCACATTTAACGTATAAACATGGAAACCTCGTAATATAAGTCGCAGCCTGAAACTAACATTGCAGTAGCATTCGAAGCAGAACTAAATAATTGTAAAGATACACATGTTGCGTTTACAAGGAAGAATAATCTACAAACATTCGCGCAACTAAACTAACACCGGTTGCCCTATTACGCTAGTATTTACAACACCTAGATAAGCTACTAGCACCCACAGATAGCTACTGCTGAACTTGAAGTCCTGGTTTCATTCCCAGGCCGGGTAAAGTGTTATTGGGTTTTGTCATCAGCCAGGAGCCTCTCAGGAGCAGCCATGGGGATTTGTGACTGCTAGGAATAGGCTCGCCCGGAATTACATCATCTGCCTAGCCTTTTCCCAACTATGTTAGGGTCAGCTTCCAGTCTAACCGGATGCAGCTGAATACCAGTATTTTACATGGAGCGACTGCCTATCTGACCTCCACAACCCAGTTAATACTGGGAAATACGATACCACTTGCTAAGACTGGTGTCAGACTTTTGGGGCCACTGACTACCTGTAACGACTGTCAAAGATGGACAAATGACAGCGGGGACCAACGGCTTAACGTGCTTTCCGAGGCACGGAGGAAACTGGGTATGTAAGGGTGGTCACCCATCCACAGACCAACCTAGGCAAGCACGGCTTAACCTAAAGATCGACCCGAACGGCTGTTATTATTTAGCCATCGCTCGCCCGGTATTACATGATGGTAATTAAACATATCTGGCGAAAGCTTGATGTACTACAAAGTTTACCTCTGCATAATCCTTCATGGATTACCGGCGTGATGTTTTGTAATATAGATAAGCCTCTAATGACAATTTTGTTTTGTTTACAGGTACATGTAATGGAGGAAAACGGACCCGATAGCACCGAGGCGGTAATGGAACGCTATCATATAATTTGCACTTATGCATCTTATCTTTGACATTAGTTATACATACTGGTTGATTGTGACAACTGTTGGTAGCTAGGGATTCCCTGTCAAGTTGCGATATTGAGGTAATTAGTTATTATTACCGTTTGATAAACTGGTGACTTAACTGTGACTATCGTGATAGTGAATGATAGGTAACAGAAGAGACAGATTATAGATATATTCAGAGACAGATTCATCATCATCATCAGCTTATTAATGTTCCCACTGCTGGAACACAGACCTCCTCTCTATGAGAGGGAGTGGGCTATAATCTACCACGTGGGCCCCGTACGGATTAGTAGATGTCACATGTCTTCGAAAATTTTGGTTCTAGGACATGCCGGTTTCCTCACGATGTTTTCCTTCACCGTTTTGAGAGCAGCGGTGATGAAATAAACTACGCAAAGTAATGCGCCTGCCTGGGATCGAACCCACGACTTACTGTTTGTAAGTCGGGGCCGCCATCACTGGGCCTACGCTGCTCTCAAAACAGAGATACTCGTAGATTATAGAGAGATTATTATTAGAAGAATGGGAAGCATAACATCGAAGTACATTTATAAGAAACTCGAAGACGTCCAATCAAACATCATGACTTCCATTTCCCTCTTAAACTTTCAACCTGATTTATCATGAACTTATTGGATTTATGGATAAGTACATACGATAGTTACAGAACTTTCCGTTGACACATTAGAATTCTATTTTTAAATAATTATATTAAAATGTTATGCGGAAGAATCTGGAAAATGTCTTGAGGAAAGTTTTGAGTATGAATGAGGATGAGTACAAGAGTAGACGAAGACCAAAGAAACCATGAATGGACTGTGTTAAGAATGATATGGCAAGAAAAGAAGTGTCTGATGAGATGACGAGAAATACAGAAGTGTGGAAGAAGAAAGACATGCTGTTCTGACCCCAAATTAATTGGGCTCCCTTTCTCATTCCATACCTCTGTATCCTGTGTGATCTCTGGCCATGTTAGCCCCGCAAACATGATCCGATCATCACGTCACCTTCGCCGCGGTTGACCTCGACGGCGCTGTCCATCCTAGACGTCCAGTGTGCGACGAATATTCTATATTCCGATATTATTCTTGCGCTTGCCTATTTAAAATTACGATCAATAGGCATGAGTACAGTATCAAAAAATTGCAAATCTATTTAGTCCGTCAGTTAGAGTATTGAAAATAATGGACACGTATTTTTTGTTTTTGTAAATCAATGAATATTGACAAAGATAAAACGCATCAGAACTCACTAAAAACACCAAGGCGTGACGTATTGAGAATTTGAAAAGCGTCGTATCTCGTCAATTTTAGTTTACGCAACAAAAGAAAAAATACGTGTTATATTTTTTGATAATCTGACGTACTAATTATATGGTTTTTGTTGTCTACCCTATACTCTTTAAAGTTTATTTTTGGAATAACAAATCTAACCCACGCACTTTTGGTGTCAAATAAATCCTTCGGGCATTTCAATACTCTTTGTTGCATTTCATATTTATTAATAACGGTTACTAGAATGGAAAAGACAATTTAAATTTACCTTATCGATATAGTGTAGGCGGGCACGATCTAGACTTAGTTAGTGAAACTTGTAGGTAGTTTGTGTTTTACTTAGGAAACAATGGCTGATTAGTTTTGAGCAAAAAACAAAAAAAAATACCAGCCTATTATTTAATTTAAAATTAAAGGCCCCACGCAAGTAATTTTTTTAAGCCGTTGGTCCCGGCAATCATTTTTAATTAAAAGAAACGAATACACTCAAAAACCACTGAAGCGATTTCAAAAATTCTTTCACCATTAGAATGCTACATAATTCTTGAGTAACATTAATAAAATAAGGGAAAATAAATGTCCACCCATGCAAAGTCAGAACAGGCACTAGTGTATAATACTCGTATTCAGCTGCGTCTGGTGAAACTGAAAGCTAAACCCAACATAGTTGGGAAGATGATGATAAAAGTTCTCTCCCCAAGCCTTCCAGCTTTTCCGCTCTAGGGCCTTGAATTTATCCAGGTCATCTCACTATCAGAGGACTGGGGCCTAATTCTGCTATTTTAATAAATTCGTCACTCCAACACGATTCCATTCTCATCCCATTGTCATTTTGCTTAAAGTTCGTAATCTGCTAAATTCACAATAGTCGGTCAATGGTCTCGTAATAAAATTGTGTTTTAATGGCATTGTTGGATTGTCATTATTATAAAACCCTTAGTACAAATGGTTTTCGAAATCTACTACTAAATGCGAACATTTATTCATGCCAGATTTCATGTACGAGATTAATATTCTATGACATTTCTTTCAATCGAGTGTCAGTGGTTGTTCATAGAGAAGTCATAATGGCGCCATTATGATAGTAGAATTAACAAACTTGTCAAAATTTGACAGAACTTGATCATTATGAAATCAATGATCGATACTCTGACACTATTGTAATAGCAGAATCGAGGCCCTGTTGTATTGAAATTAGATTCTAAAAGGTAACTCAAAAAAAAAACTAAGCTAGTAAAACTAAACTTAATTAGATTAGTGGCCCTCCAGTCTGAAAAAATACGTTATTTTACACAAGACTAAGAAAAGCAGTAAGCAGAGCAGTAAGTCGTGGGTACGAACCCGGGTAGGCGCATTACTTTGTGTAATATATTTAATCGCCACTGCTCTCAAAACGGTAAAGGAAAACATCGTGAGGAAACCGGCATGTCCTATAAGTCCTATAACCAAAAATTCGAAGACATGTGACATCTACCAGCCCGCACTGGGCCCGCGTGATGTATTCCCATTCCCTCTCTACGAGAGGCCTGTCCCTGAGTGGCAACATTATAGGTTGATGATGATGATGGTAGTGACTAAGAAAATGGATGTTATGTTTTTAAATATTTAAAAAATGAAAAAAAACTTAAAAATAAAAACATTTTCTTCTCAGATATCTATATCTATATACATATAATAAAAGAGTAAAAAAACTGTGTCTGTACATTGAATATATTAAAAAAATAATAATTGAGGGGGGTTTAGAAACAGTAACAGAGCACGAATCCAAAAAAAAAAGTCTGTCTGTTTGTCTGTTTGTCTGTTTATCTGTTTGTCTGTTTGTCTGTTTGTTTGTACACGCTAATCTTCGAAACTACTGGACGGATTTGAATGATTATTTTTTTGTTGTATAGATATTAAGTCTGTGCAACATATAGGCTATAATTTATCTTCGAAACTGGAACACCTGATGCAGAACTGCAACAGACCAGCTAAACTATAAGAGATACAAAAATGACAACATAGCAAAAATTGTTCCACGTGATGAGCATTTTCTGCTGAGAGAATAAATTTGAAGATCTGGAACACCTGATGTGGAACTCCAAGAGCCCAGCTACACTGTAACACATATAGGAATGACGTCTTAGCAAAAATAGTTCAATCTGATGAGCACTCTCTGTTGACTTATAAAAATCGAAGATCTGGGACACCTGTTGTGGAACTCCAGTAGCCCAGCTGCACCATAACACATATGGGAATAATGTCTTAGCAGAAGTTGTTCAATTTGATGAGCACTCTCTGCTGACTTATAAAAATCGAAGATTTGGAACACCTGTTGTGGAACTCTAAGAGCCCAGCTAAACCATAACACATAAGTATAGGAATTACGTCTTAGCAAAAGTTGTTCGGTCTGATGGGCACTTCCTGTTGACTTATAAAAAATCGAAGATCAGAAACATCTGATGTGAAAATTATTGCAAAGCAATCACTAATTTCACTGTAAGCTGGGAGTACATCCACGCAGTGAAGGCGGTTACAGCTTAGGAATGATTTTCGATGAAGATGGTATATCATTGAAAATTTGACTGTAGGTACCTACTGGCCAAAACTCCCATTTATTATTTTATTTTATCGAATTAATATGTCTTCGGGCTTATGTTATTTCAGTGTTTAATTTCCTTTTCCATGTATCTTCGTGACTCGGGAGCCTACCCGGTAACGCAGGGTAGCAGTCACTTAGATTTTAATTGATCAGGTATCTTCACAACAAAACTACTTATAACCATGTCTAGAAAGAGGTCAAATCTTTCAGATATCATCTGAAGAATTGGATGTGTCTCAAGATATAGCCTTAGGTCATGGCGACCTTCCTTGGATTGATAAGGAACGGAGTGCATTTACGTATACTCCTATGATTGAATACGCCACATATTCCGCCATCGGAGGTATGGTTCAAAATTGTACTTTTTGTGAAGCTGTTAAATGGCAAAAAGAAACAAACGGTATGTGTTGCCCAGGTGGGAAAGATCCGTTATTTTCCCATCCCCGGGCTCTTAGAATTCCACATCAGACGTTTCAGATTTTCGATTTTGACGACCCCGTTGTCGCTGACATAAGCAACAGGATCCGCGTACGAAGTCGCGGGCAGAAGCTAGTTAATAATAAAACTAGTTACTTAAGGGCTCGGTGTTGCCTATAATTACAGCTTGCATTGCACAAGAGGCGTGGCAAGGACACCGGCCACTCTCGACACACGCGGCCATTATGCAATTGTTACACATTTAAATGTTTTTCACACACGGACACACGTGGGTAGGTAGGAATTTGGTTAAAAGCTCCTACGCTATTACCTTTTACAGGTTAATAGGTAAATATGCATGTTTTCGAATAAGTATCCTAGTGTGTAGTATTTCCTTTTTCAATCACGCGTATTACTTTTTTTGGAAACGGCTGGTACTTACGATTTTTAGGTTGTAGGTTAGTAGGCCAAGCATTGTGATCAAAAATGAGGCCCAGAATTGTGAACTGTATGAGCTGTTTATGAAATAACTACTCGTATTACAATTCAAAGAGGTAAGTCGAGTTTAAAAGTCTATTAGTTCTTGCATTTTTTTCTTAGCCTATATTGTCCCACAGCTGGGCAAAAGCCTCCCTCTCATAGCCTTCCACTCTTCTCTCAGTGCGGGTTTCTCCGGCTAATCTCTTACAAACGCCTCTAACTTTTTCAATAACTTGCTTACGTTTTACCTGTTGGTTAATGTGTCTTCTTCGCTACCGGTGTTTCAAATAAACAAAAAATATCCTATCCGGATCACCTACCTGTCACTTGACTCATATAAAAATCAAAGAAAACTTTTCTGTGACGTTTTGTTTCTAACCGTCCAGTAAACATAAGGTCAAACAGACAGAGGTAGCAACCTACCGAAACCGGCTAGTAAGTTATTGAAAATGTCCGTTAGTCATTTGCGACGACGCCCGTCTTCTGGCCCATCCAGGAGCTGCTGGCTGGTCCATTGGTCCTGATGCATTCTACAGACATGGTTCCTTTACCACAGCGGTCCTGCCCACATCAGCGATTTAAGTTTTTGAGCGTATTATTGTATTGCAACTTCATACATGTGATTTAGTAATCATTTTCCTATCACATAATTATAATCAAACAGTTGCTTCACCAATATATTATCTGCAATAATTCCGCCATTTTATGGGACAACACTATTTGTTATAGACGGCAATAATGCACGAAGATCGCATAATAATGATATAAATAACACGAATAACGATAAAATAAAAAATATTACGATTTTGCACACGAGAATGTCAGATTTGCATACAAATACATTATCTTACAATTATTTGGGCTAGAACAATTATTGGGAGCATTACTTATTTATTTTTATTTAATAAGCGTGTTGAAATATTTCAAGGGATATATGGTAACAACTGAAATTTGTACGTGTTTAGATAAAGTTCATTATTTTGGCCTGTGTCACGTAACACCACGCTTCTAATGTATCTTAGCGGACTAAAACCGTGTAGTTATAGTACTAGTACAAACTATGTCCAAGTCCCACTTTATATGGGCGAGCTTATTATCAACCAGGCGGGTAATCAGACTCCTGGGTGCTGCTGAGAAATTCCTGAAGGTATGTAGGTATCATAATTATATCTATCGGATTACGGACCACATAAGAAATCGCTACAGTCATCATTTTTAACCGACTTCTAAAACAGGAGGAGGTTATGTATTCCACCAGCATATTTATACGTGTATGTTCATTACTACTATACATCACAAAGGATTTACTAGCCTAGGCCAATTACTCATAAAATATAGAAGCATGTCAACAAGATCCGCTTTAAATTTAACCCAAAACGATCAATTAACTATAAAAAAGATCTCAACGCACGAGATTACATTTTTTTTCACACAAAACCCATTAAATCGAGAGCACGTTTAAATATAGGTAGGTAAACCGTTTTTTATCGATATTTATTATTTAACATCGATTAGCATACGGCCTTGATATTACATACACTTTACGCACACATCACATCTCTTGGACAGTAAGTATGTGCTCGCACGCACACAAATATAGATAGATAAAGTTGACTATTCACTCAACGATTTGAGTTGATAGTTAACAGTGTTTAAGAATGGACGGAGCAGCGGTGGCTCTGCAGTAGTGGCGGCCACGACTTACGAGCAGTAAGTCGTGGGTTCGAACCCAGACAGGGGCATTACTTTGTGTAATTTACTTCATCACCACTGCTCTCTCAAAACGGTGAAGGAAAACATTGTGAGGAAACCGGCATGCCCTAGTAGAACCAATAAACATCGAAGACATGTGACATCTGCCAACCGTCACCGGGCCCGCGTGGTGGATTATAGCCCATTCCCTCTCATAGAGAGAGGGGACCTGTGTCCCCGCAGAGGGAACATTAATAGGCTCATGATGATGATGTGTAAGAATGGCTAACCTATAAAGAACTAATGCATCTTCGTGTTCAGGAGATTTTGAAATTCTTATTTACATTTATCCTGCTTTATCCCAATTTATTTGGTACTGGCGCAGAATTTCTTCTATATCTATACTTCTCTATTAGTCGCCATGTCAACGCTGTGAAAGTCGTATTAAAAAGTATTAAAAAAATCGGGAATTGATCACGTACCTCTGCTTGTTTAGTTACGTTTAGGTTTTCACGATATTTTCTTCTCCATCCGTCAATTAGAATCAGTTAAATTAATTATAAATAGGTTAGGCATTAGAACAAAAAATAGGCGTAGAAAAAGCCACACCGCCTTTGATACATATTCATCTGCCGAACCCAACCGGGTGCAGCTGAATACCAGTATTTTACACGGAACGACTGTCAATCTAACCTCCAAAACCCAGTTAGTACTGGGTAATACACCCCCTATGGTAAGACTGATTGCCAGAGTTTGACACACTACAATAAAATGAAATTGATGACCATTTTGTGATTGGATAGACATCTTCATACAAATACACACATAGGTCGCAGTACCTTCGCAGAATTGAATGCTCGCTTGTATCGCCTGTGTGCAGTAGCCCGAAATATTTGTTAAAGCTGTAGCAACATATACAAGTCCCACTCACGCTTTGTACAGCGG
Organism: Xestia ashworthii; assembly: GCA_950022955.1. NCBI lineage: Eukaryota > Metazoa > Arthropoda > Insecta > Lepidoptera > Noctuidae > Xestia > Xestia ashworthii. The sequence continues at coordinate 2,670,513 of OX465557.1, forward strand.
AACGATTTATTGAACGATAAACTTGTAAAAACTCTTTTTAGATTTTTAACAGCAATTATATGTAGTTTTGTGTGAACAATAATAATAATAATAATAATATTCCACAACTATCACACAACGCCATCTAGTCCCAAGCTAAGCAGAGCTTGTGTTATGGGTACTAGACAACTGATAAACATACTTAAATATTTCTAAATACATACATATTATAGATAAATTACACCCAGACATTACAACATTACAACATTACAACAGAGACAAAAAAAATTTTTTGAATGTAAATCAATGATAATAAAATATTATGTAGGTGTAAAAATGGAAAACGAAAAGCTTTTCGAAGTGAATTTGATGCGTTGAGTAACGAGTATCTTTTTCTAATTTCAAGGGGTGGGGGTTAAATCCAAAAACTGTAGCGTTTATACTGAAAAGCTATGGACTTCTTGAACGTATACTTACTTTTCCATAACGACAGAGCCGCTTATAGATAACTTGTGATCAACGATTGTTTATCACACATTTTTTGATCACAACACGACGTCTCGTAGTTTATGACCAACACTAATGAAATAAACCTAACGTGCTTTTTGGTTTGCGATATCTTTAGTTTCGTTTCGTAATACTAAATTACAAATGTAAGTATTACTAGACCAACATAATTATTATTATAATCAAGTTAAATGACAATAATCTATAAAAAAATAAGTTGTTAAAAGTAATAAATGTATAAACGTTTATTTAGTTAGTTAGTTAGCCGATGCAGTAAATACTTACAAAGTTGTGTAGAAATTATGGCATGTTAACAAATGTAAAGATTTAACAGAGTATTTAAATGAATATTAACTTGCAACTGTCCTATTCCTCCTCAGTGGTAAAGGCCTCTGAGCCTCTTAAATAAAGATTGCCCACACCGACAATCTCAAAAATTTTGAAGAAAATTCCCAATCCATTTGCGGCATGTGTTTGGAAAATTCACTGCTTGACGGCGTACACGACGCAGTGAATGCCGTATTGTGAAATTAAAGGGCGTTGCCAAAAAAGGTTCTGCTTTCCGGAACAAATGTAGGTACTTAATGATAGTGAAAACCACATCTAAATCTATTGTGTAGTATAGTAGATTAAGCGGTCACAACTATGTTTGGGTTGGCTTCCAGTCCCAGTAAGCAGATGCAGCTAACATCCCGCACTGCGCCCGCGTGTTTGAGTCCCTCATAGAGAGGTGGCCTGTGTCCCAGCAGTGGGAACATTAATAGGCTGATGATGATGATGATGATGACTTTGTTTTACAATTTTGCATTGTTTAAGATTCCATTTTCTTTTATTCTTAAAGGATGCGGATCTAAATTCTACGCTGTCTGTAGGCAGTACCGTAGCTCAATCACTTCGGTCACGGCCATACAAACCATAATCTCTATGGCGCCACTCAGAATCTAATAATCAAGTTTGCAGAGTGACTATTAAATCTAGACACTTTGTCGTGGCGCTAGTTGTAAATATAACAAGTACTAGACACGTAGAACTCTATACGTTTTCATTTAGTTCCATATCCCACCGCGTAAAAAGATAAAATGGTCAAGTATCGTAGTAACTGTTTCAATTTATTTTTTTTGCCGCATAAACTGGGCGTTTGGTCCACTAGGCAGGACTTGTGCTGATTTATTAATATTGTGTAATAAAATAACTTCATTAAAACCTAGACAATAATGATAATAAATATAGGCGTGGTTTCTGTCAAATGCTTATTTGTAACTGCTTCTATCGTATTAATCTTTATTGAGAATGGGTATTGAAAGTTACGATTAAATTACAATGTAGTAAAATGTACGTGATTGGTTATGTAAACAATTTTGATTGGATAATTCTGTCGGCGATTTTTTTAAACTACGAAGACAGCTTTAATTGTATGAGTATTAAAATTCGTCTACTGATTGGTGATTTATGATCCTATTGATTTATTTATATCCTTTTACTAACCGACCCGACAGACGTTGTCCTGTCACCTACTACCTACTACCTACTACCTACTACCTACTACCTACTACCTACCTACCTACCTACTACTACCTACCTACTACTACCCTACTTACTACTACCCTACTACCTACCTACCTACTACCTACCACTACTACCTACCTACTACTACCTATATACTACTACCTACCTACTACTACGTACCTACTACTACCTACCTACCTACTACTACCTACCTATTACTACATTTTTTTTCATAAGAACCTTCTCCTGACAATAACAAATACAACAAAAAAAGAATTAGTGAAATCGGTCCAGGCGTTGTTGAGTTATGCGCTTACCAACACATTTTGCGTTTCATTTTTATAATATTATTAGAAGATTAATTACGGATGCATGAACTCAGCTTATCCATGTTGTACATAAATTTCTCCCAAGCTGCGTCACAACAGCCCATCCTCCAAAAGACTTGGCTAGTCCACTGTCCACTGCCACTCCAGCTTGGCTGACTGTCCAAGATCAGTAACTCCAGTTGAGGACAATATTTCAGTGATAAAAACAGTTTAAGAGCTGTGTTTTTGTTGTTAATTTCCTACATAATATTCCGCCGTATCTATAAACAAGTCAACGTCATTACCTGAGCAAAATTAATTAATTCACATAATCAAATATCGCAGAACATTGCAACACACAGCGCCATCGCGTGCCACACTGAGCAACGAGGCTTGTGTTGTGGGCACCAGACAGTTGATATTAATACATAGATATAGGTATATTTTTTAAGTTAGAACTTACAAAAATTAGAATTCTTAGTTTCTTTGACGGCCCTTATCGTTCAAATTCTTGTCTTGTATATTCCTAACACTTCTCCATACCTTTCTTTGTAACCTAACGAATGCCATTTCCATGACTTCATAACTACTATTGCCTAGAAAAGGCAACATACACAAGTACAAGATGTTATCGCTAAAGTAGACTCATCTTTCATGGGGTACTGTTTGAGATGCTATAATAAAATTCCACAAAGTATTCTTGAACTGAATGAGACGAAATTTAAAACAAGCATTAAACGCACACTATGTAAGCAAGCATATTACAAGTTGAGCGATTATATCGCTGATAAAAATGCTTGGCTCAATGCTGGTCCTGCTCCACAAGGACAGGGGCTCAAAAATTGATAGCATTAAATGGTATTGTTGGAGCGGCTGAAGATTGTACAACTATCTTTGCATTGTATAGATTCAATCTACTTAGTATTATATAAACGCATAGCCCATATTGTGTGAGTACTATGTACTAGAAAGCTATCATTCACTGGAAACCTACTTTAGTTTTTGACTTGAATGTGTCCTGGCGGTTGAGAGTATGTCATGCTCACTCAAATGTCTCGCTGATTATGGCGCGTGTGTCGGACCATTTAGTTCCCTTCAAAATGGTTGAGCTGAATGGTGCTGATCCATGCGTCATGTGCGTGAACGGGCGCTGTCAGTTGTGACTGGTCATCTCTTAGTCGCCATGGTTTATTTGAATTAATTATTTGGTTTTTGAGTTGTATTTTGTTTTGGTTTTGCTATGGACACTTTTAACGTGCACATCTTGCTACATTGTTCTCACATAATATATCATCTCAACATGAATGATGTAACCAAGATTTTGTAACAATATTTTGATTTAAAAGAGTGTCCATGGAGTTTCTTGCCCGTTCTTCTCCATAGAGATCTACGCTAGGGAATGGGCAACTACAGTACTTTCACAGTTTTTATGTCTTGTGACTGGGACTGTAGCTACATTTAATTTTCATCTTTGTTTCGACAATTCAAAAGTGCCTGTTATTGGCCTACTTGAAATAAATGCTTTGATTTTGATTTTGATTTTATCATAACAGAAACATTTCCACATTCAGGTATAACCCAGTCGCACATAAAAATGCATATAGGTACCCATACATATAAGGAATGGAAAAATAGTTCGGTAGTGGCCGGGTGCCTTTCAAATCGCTATCAGGGTCGACCGGCTAGTCGTTATCACTGCGCCGTTTATCAGTGCAAGCCTTCGTGCGCTTGCGCAAGTCGGCGTGCGCGAACGGTAAATAGACTATCGTTTAAAAATAGAACAATACTTTTTTTTAATTTCTTCATACATAATTTAGTAGTAGTATAAACACGCCTTTTATTAATTTTGAGAGCAGTTGTAACGAAATAAACTACACCAATCAAATTGCTATATTAACAGGATCGCGGTCAATCAATTGTCTGCAAATTAACACTAGGTACTTAATGTGGGATTTTACTGCATGATTGATGGTTTTATTAATTGAAATTACTGACAGGAGTTGAATGATACACAGTTTATGTGCTCGTTTTTTTATTACATTTTTTGCCTGAACAACGTTACCCATTTGAACAGAAATAATAGGGAGGTCAGATAAACAGTTGCTTCATGTAAAATATGTACTCGTAATCAGCTGCACCCAGGTAGGTAGAATGGAAGCCGACCTCAACATAATTTAGAAGTGTCACAAACAGAATAGGTTAATAATTTTGTTTTTAACAACTTTTTATGTAATTTCAACAAAGTCTGAGTATCAACCACAACTGAAAACTGCTCACTAACTTCACCAAACTTTGGCTACATGAATTATCGGCCAATCTTTGTACCAACTTCCCATAAATGCTTTAAAACCAATTACCTAGTTCTCAAGTAACATTTTATGACAACGGCACCGTGTCGGCGCTTTTGAACTAACATAAGACTGTAAATATAACTCGTTTGATATCGCCGACGCACTAAACTAGTTTAGTTTTAAGTTTGTATAAAAGTTAGTTACTAGGATTTTATGAACGTGGATGTAATATGTATTATATATTGCTTCTTTTTCTTACCGTTTTAATTTTAGACGAATAACGCTGGACGATTTGGAAACTAATTTCGCAAAAAGTATATTTTCTTTAGTCTACAGTCACCTCTTAACTTTGAGCATCAAGAAGATGTTTAAAAAAGAAAACAGTGTAGTTTGTGTTCTACGCTCAAGAGTTCAAAATCCCATAGAGCCATAGATGATCATCATGAATAAGCAATAGCGGTCCGAAACAGTTGCAAGCCGTGGTAAATGTATATCTATTCGTAAAACATTCTACAGATGTAATCAGGGCCACATATAAAAGTGTAATAAAAGTAAATAAGCACCATCACACAACCCGCTAATAGCAGTGAAATATCTCAGCCGCACCCTGATGTATGTACTCATAATAAGCGTTATTACATTTTCTGTATAAAGCCTTACATTGCGGCCTTATCTGCGAACTATATCTTTACCTCGCTACAGTCTAATGTGCAATCATTTATCACTAATAAACGCTATACAACGCCGACAAATTGTGCGGCCCTTGATGGACAAGGCTTCGCCGACTTGACTCGACCACAACTCGACTAAACGTTACTTTACTACAGTACGATACACATTGCTGTACTTCGGAAAGCATGTAATGCAGTTGCCCCAGCGTTCCTCTATTTTTGACAGTCGTTACGCGTAGTCTGACAACCAGTTTTTCCAGGTTCTTGATGGATGACGTCCGTCTAGAGAAGGTACCTAAAGTTATTTTGAACTGCTACGGAATGAAAACCACATGATGGTTGCTTAGCTCAAATATCAAGCATCTAAGACCAATCAGATGAACACCGTAGATCTTTCAGTCATTACGAAGATTCAGGTTTTCATAGGCCAAAACTCTGACAACCAGTCTTTCCACGAAATATGGTGATCCAGTAACTGGTTCGTGAAGGTGTGATAGGTAGTCGCTTTATGTATAATTCTGGTATTCAGCTGCACCCGACTTCACCATAGTTGATAAAAGGCTCCGGATGACGATGCCGATTATATTTTGCGGTTTTTGGTAAAAATATGATTTAAAATCCAGATTATAAGCGGCAATGGACAGCGAAAATTATCAGTGTTTAATGTTTTAGTTCAATATTAATGTGTTTAATTAAACATTTTGAGTAATGACGGTAGTTTCATAAAGCGTTGCCTATAAGCTGGCTTAATAATAATATCTGACTATTTGCATAGTAATAGTTCTGGTATTTAGTTGTACAGTCAGCAAAACAGTTAGGTATGCAGGCTAGCAATCTTCTTACGACTATTATAAATGTAAAAGTCTGTAAAGATCGATTTTTGTCACGCAGAAACTACTGAAAGGATTTGGATGAAATTGCAAACAGATTGATTATAACCCTTTTCCACTTATACATAATAGTAGTAAGAAGATTGCTAGCCTGCATACCTAGCGGTTTTGCTGACTGTACAATGCAAGCCGCGTACGCGCAGATTACGGGTTGATCTTCAAGGTTGAGCACCGCTTAGCTAGTGTCAGCCTGTGGATGGGTAAGCATCCATTACATATCAACTTTTCTTCGTGTCTCGAAAAGGACGAACATAGCCGTTGGTAAAGCTGACATTTTTACAGGTGAGACTAGCTGCCAGATTTCGGGCCACTGACTACCTGTAACGACATTTAAAGATTCTGTTGTCATTTAAAATGACAACGGACCATATTTTGAGCAAATTTTCATGATTCTAGTTCCAAGGATGTTGACTGTGTCGTCGTTCAGAATAAATATAAGTAGATACTAGGTATTAATTATGTAGATTTATTTAGTACATAGAAATAATACTCCTATAATAATATCTTTATATTTTATTAATAATACCTTTATAGCCTTCAGGGAAGAATAAAATCTACTTAAAGTTTAACAACGTTAAAGTTTTTTGCTTCAATTAGAATAGTTTTGACATAATCGATGTCGAAGTCTAGTAGTTTTATTTCAAGTTTCTTAATTGAATAATAACGTGTTTTATAATAAGATAAAGCGATTATGTATTGGTATGTAATTTATTATGTCAAGTAAAATCCGTAGTTAAAAATAACATATTTGCTCTTGCTAAAGGTTTTTTAGGTAAAGATGGAATGCTTTGTTGACACGGCGTTGCCGTGTGATATAAAAATATTGTTTTATTTAGGACACAGTCCATAATTTGAGGCACAGAAACTTTTATCTTAACAAAAAAAAAACAGAACTACAAAATTTATTATAATAAAACTTAAAAGAGTAAAATACAGTTAGCAATATTTAGAAAAGGGTAACTTTGTTTAATGTCCTTTTACTACTTAAAGCAGTACCTAACATTTAAATATTTCTTCATTGCGAGACAAATAAAGAATTGTGACTTGAGAAGATGCAGAAATGCTTTAAAAAAACTTTAAAACTGAAATCCGCGACGAGAAAACAAATACTTGCTTTGGAAAAAAGAGTTCTATGAACAGAAACATTTTTTTTATAGTACTAGGAACCCATTATGTTGCAAAAGAAAATCTTATCTTCCGACATGCGAGCGTGCTTCAGTGGTACCAATCAATATACACACTCCCCACGTAAATGTCATCAAGTGACCCGTCATCGCATTAATTGCGCTGCCGTCATTAACTGAACTTATTACGAACGGATGGTATTTAAAAGTACTTCAATTTATTCCCATTTCATTTACCTAATTTTGCCTGTGTTCCACCAAATATACTGAATGTGTACCAAAACATGTTAATTAAAATATGTCATAACGAGCATCTATTTAACAATTAAACACTGTATATTCTCCTTAAAGCGGAGTCGACGGAGCCCCGCTTCGCGGGGCCCCTATTTCCGAGTGCAGGGTTTAAAGGAACCTAACTAACCTAACGGGGGGTGCCCTAAGTCCCGATTATGGGGGCAGAGATACTTTAATATTTGGTGCACGATCAGTATTATTTGGTGCACGATCAGTATTTTTCGGGGAAGAAAAGATTTTAGGTGAACACAAAAATATTATCCATTACGAACTAGTAATCTTTAACTATAACTACCCGTGATTAATCGTGTTTAATAGTTTACTGACTTTTCTACCGATTTATCTGGTTAGGAAGTGGTTATGGTAGGGAAGAAAGAGCGATTTTAAAGGATTATTGATAAAATACGATTGCGCCAAAGTTCACCTAAATTTTCAACTCCGATAATTGGAAATCCGCGAGCGCTACCTCGAAATTGGTCGCGAAATTTTTCTAAGGATTGTTTTCATAGTCCAAAACCCCCAAACGCCCGCAAGACGATACTGATCTGAATTTCATTAATTTAAGACAAAAATCAGTGAAACGACCTTTAATCAAAAACAAAAAAAAAAACTATAAATATCATCTTCTACCTACATATATTTTTTATTACACTTGGTAAATGTTTCTTTCTGAGCATGAGTGAAAATATTATGGTAATTATGTTTAGGGATAAAAGCGTTATGATAAAAAACAGTAGGAGTTTAAATATATTTACATTAATGATATTATTAATTACAATTTTCGGAAACATGAGTGTTATGAACATCGCCGGTAACACTACAAATAGTAATTATGAATGAAAACTTTAGGATGAAAATTTTTAGGAAGAGTGATCATTCGGATTACAAATCATTATGAAGAACGGGAAACTCCATGGACACTCTTTTAAATCAAAATATTTTTACAAAATCTTGGTTACATCATTCATGTGTGATTATACATATATGTGAGAACGATGTAGAAAGACGTGCACATTAAGAGCGTCCAGAGAAAAGATTAAATCAACAATATAAAAAAAAAGAAATTAAAATTTTCCGTGGCAGCTAAGAGATGACCAGTGCCTTTGTGTTATGTTACTTACAACCGGCACAACATGTAATATTCTTCTAAATTGAAAAATAAACTATAAATCTCACAAAAGCCCACACAGAGTATTCCTAAAGAAACATGTATTTACATAAATTTGTGATTAATTAGAACCATTAATAAGAAACGACATTAATTGATATTTTGGCAGTCTGTTATGAATTGATCGATGAATTGAAAGAAAACGAATGATGAATATTGTTAGCACTTTGTCTTTGTCGTATAGGAAATAATCCAATATTAATTCAAGTATTTTCATAATTTATTTGATTTTATTATGAACTGCATGTGACATTGAATATAAATGAGCAGAGCACGTGCCTATTTTTTTGATTAAAATATTTAAACTTTATTTTACGATCTCAATAAAATCTATAAAAAGTTATAATTTAAATATTCTGATGCATTCAAGTCGCAAATTGGCGGATAATATGAGATAATTTTGAGACAAAAAACCCAGAAATGTTATCCATGCATTCATTTCTACATGATATTTGGAATATACTTACGGGAGTAAAAATAACTCGATTTGGAATAATGCAGAACTTCGTAGGTGTTGTTACTTTTTTTTTAAGCATAGTAGTCGTTATAAAATCGCCACTATTTCCGCTTCACCCATCACATAGTAGCGACAAACATTCGTTTCACACCGGCGGCGTCGTGAGTACTACCCTTGACATTCATTCACATCACACACACAGCGGCTTAACTCACGCCAAGTTCACTAGACAATTATATACCCTACAGTCTTAAAAATAGGGTTTAATTTAAATGTTAGTATTACTATGAAAATATCCGGATTCTTGGAGACAAAGCTTTCAACTGTGTGACATTTAACCATTGACTAGTTCAACGTAGCATTTAAGAATTTGGGGCTACATCCATATTGAGTGTGATTTAATTATTTAAATTAAACGATCGGTGATTTTGTTTTTTTATTTTGAATGGGTTTCCCATTTAAATCTGAGATTGAATGTTGTACCAAATGTGTTTGCTGAGGGGTTTGTTGTGTTATTCATAAACGTTGCTTAAAGTAATAGATGTTTAAACGTCAAAAAATGCATGGTTAATAAAGAAATTATTACTCTAGTAGTGTTTTTAAAATGAACCTTACAGAACAGATGGGCAAGAATCGTCACACAGTGGATGCCTGAAGACGGTCGTAGACACCGAGGCAGGCCCAAGAAACGCTGGCGTGACGATTTGGACTCGTTTCTGCCTGATTGGCCAGAGGAGGCAAACCACCGTGAGAGATGGAGAGAAATGGGGGAGGCCTTTGCCCAGCAGTGGGACAGAATAAGCTAAATAATAAAAAAAAACTGTAAGAGTAAACTATGCAAAAGTTGCAACCCCTTCTAGACTGTTAATTGGGCCTTGAATATTATTTATTTAACAATTTATGTACACACTTATTACAGAAAAGAAGAAAGGAACAGAAAATAGTACAAAGGTGATGCTTATTTCTAATGAAATCTCTTCCAGCATACCTGCGAAAGGAGCACCTAAATAAAGAGATGTAGACATAGTGTGTAAAAGTAGGAGAGAAAATTTAATACGTAAAACAGATTAAATATCTTAAATATATACAAAATTAGAATACATACAAACTCATACATACTAAAAAAAATACTATGAAACCATAAAAAAAAACTAATAATAACTTACTTATGCAATTATGACGAAATGGATAGGTAATGGATAGGTAATATTCTTATTAGAGGATTTCTTGGCAAACTATTTCTTAACGACGTTAAAAATATCCTCCCCATCTTAACAGAAAGCAAAACTTGCATTCCTGTAAAATATGCTTTAAAGGTAAAAGCTCCGTTTCCGCATGAACTAATTTATACAAAATTGAACATTTTAAATATAATTTTTAGAATAAATGTCGTTGTGACCACATAAAATATGCGGCTGGCTCACTTTTCTAGAAAAAACCTTCTCACAAAGAGTTCAGAAGAACTTTAATTAGTGTGCAAAGTTATTAGAGATTCCCGACTCCGAGAAAAAATCTTGTGTTAAAAAAATGTAGTATTAATAGGAAGGAAAACGTATCAACGACCAAGCCGTAGGTATCTTGTAATTGAATTTATTAATTTCGTGTTCTTTTTGTCTATTTGAAAAGGGCAAAAAGGCTTCCCCTTTCCCCTTACAAACTTCTATATCCTGTGCAATTTCTGGTCACGTTTTGAATAGTGTTTAGAATACCATAGAATATGGGATGACACAGGGGGCAGTTTAGTCTTAATTTATTAAAGAGGTGTGTTTTCTTATGAAATTCATATTACTACCTCTTTTCTGTGATAGTCAGTCTTTTGAGCCGCTAATCCATCACTTGGGTCTATTGGGGGTAGTTTTAGGACATGCCGGTTTCCCACCAATGTTTCTTTTCAACTTTTTGATTATTGACTCATTACCTTCCTGCCGTCCTATTTGGGGTTGTTGGCGCAACACGTTCTATTTCTTTAATTTTTGATTGTTAACGAAAAAAAACAAAAGAAATACGCTTAAAAATAACTCTTGCTATCCGGATATAAACAATACAGCTGCAGTGCAAGTAAGTAGGATTCGATAGTTTTAACTCCATAAAAACTCATTTTATCGAGAATAACTGTAAAATTTATCTAATCGAGTCCAATCGAATCCTACGTACTTGCACTGCTGGCCAGAGGTAAACCGCCAAGCTTTTTAACTAATTGTGCCAGAATGGGAACCGTGTTTTTTCCTCTGCCGGTCAGTTTCTTTTTATTGTTTCGCCTTCTACTTTATTAAGAAGCTTCTTAATGAATTGATTGTTTTGGAAAAGGAAAATTTAATGCCTTGACTGATTAATTGGTGTTGTTTTGTGTGACAAAATGGAAGTAAGATTTTTTTACACGACATAAACCATATGTATATTTTTTTTAATGCACGTGCTGTGTTTTTGACACCTGAAAACCGTTATACACGTGCCTAAATATGATTTTGTATAATTTTTACAACGTTTTTAAATTTTAAGTCATGAATGGCTTGCCTCGGTTATTTTCGCAGAAGTCTTTCTCATTTATAAAAATGGAGCTTAATGGTTAACGTCGTTCCAACAAAATGACCCATTTAAATTCTTCAAGGGTTTCACTAAACAGCTTAAGAAATCTGCCCATTCATCATCAGACAACAATTTTAGTAATGAGTAGACGAATTTTATCTTGTTACAAACTCCCTCTAAATATAAATATGAAAATATATTTAAATGTTATTTTAGAAGTTTACAACATGGCGTCTTTTTGAGTTTACATTAATATGTATGATGCTGTCCGTCATGTATTTAATCATGTAAATTATAATATTATGCAGGTGGTTTTTTTTTTTTTAAATAAATTACATGTTTTGTGCGTAGGTACTTCGCTTGAAATTTTCTTTTTCTGAGGATGGGCTTACGCGTTACGCGTTTTGCGGGTTAAGAAGCACATCTCTATTAAAATGACTAAATTAAATATTTTAATAAACCCACTGGTCTAGGGTTTTGAAACTTGGAAACATGTCAATAAATTGCGGGAACATAATATCTGTCAATTGGAAGATTTGCAAAAAAAAATTGGTATTTCTGAAAATCTGATACCGATGATTAATTTATACGACTAGACCACTAAGATAACATGCTTATATACTCGTACGTAAGTACATACCAAGTCTCACCCTAACTAAAACATCTAATTTAGTCAAATCAAATCGTTTATTCTTATTCACACCTACACCTACAATATTATTATAATATAAGATTATTCATATAAGCACTATACCTACATATATGATATAACCTAATAAGTATTAAAACACACGCCAACGAACAAGAACATTTCCAAACTTTTGGTAAAATATTTTATTTCAGTTGATATACTTACCTACGTAATTTCACTCCGCGCATGAAACACTTTATCACAACACGAATTTATCTCGTCTGCTCGACGTCCGTACGTCACTACAGGGATCCAGCAGAATATCAGCGTCAGGTGCATGCCTGACACATGCTGAGCTGGACTCCCATTTGGTGTAACCTTGAGACGCACACCGCACCTTGCATACCCTCTTTGTTATTTTCCTTTTTTAAATTTTTTATTTGAAGTAAGTCATGGTGTTACCATACTTATTTTGTAAATATGTTTTTCTTTTGTTTTAAGTAAACTGTTTTATTTAATTGTATTTCTGTGGGTTGTGCTTTGTCTTTTGTGTGCACTAAATAAATGATTTATCTATCTATCTATCTATCTATCTAAAGAATACTTGTACGTAACGTAAACCTGGACAGTTCAAACTTGTCCGACGGTTTGTTGAAGGAACTCAAGAGACGAGACGGTTCGTTTATTCTGGACCTCTCGTATCTATTTATATTTCGCCGGTTGACACACAAAGTTACAACTCCTCCCGACTTTGTGACTTACTTTCGTTTCCTTTGTCGTGGAGGTTTTCCGAGAAATACTTTGGTACTGTTATTCGCAGGTAAAGACCGAATTTAAAATGAATGTCCAATTCTAAATTCTCGTCCAAAAATAGGCTTTCATGAAAAGAAGACGCCGTGATAGAATCGGTCTTAAAGTACGCGCCAGTGAGGCCGCGTTCCAACTTCATCGTGACGACAGGTAATTGTATAGTTGTAACTGTCGTGGTTTGTGGAGATGTTCACATATAAGACGACGCGGTTACTGTCGTTCACGACTTTTGCCAACTAAAAATCAACGATAAATTAATCGTCACGACATAGTGGCGGCCTGAGACTTACAAAGTCTGGGTAGTGGAGGTCAGATAGGTAGCAGTATTTAGTTAGACTAGAAACCGATCCGAACATCTTTGTGATAAGGCCAAGCAGATGAAGACATAAATATGTATCCTTATATCTATTTAGAATTGTATCTATATTGCGCCTCCGTCGAAGTACCGAATCTCCCTTAGTTTCTGGTGTTTTCGCTGAATTCAATGAATTTCCCTGAATCACGTGTATTTCTGACCCACTAACCTTTCACTTGCAAAAGACCATCTGTGCCCGTGGGATCACTTAGCCCCCGATCCCCATCGAAAGTTTCAGGTCAAAACTTTGTTAATTGTGGAATTTATGGAACAAGCTTTGAGATTTCTCCAGTGGCAATTCCACAGTACCATTTAAGATTCAGAAGGTATTCAATCAAATGTATTGTTTAAAGTTATATCTAGAATAGATTTGTAAGGTGGTCACAAAGTTATATCTAGTTGCTGACACGTGAAACAGTGTCTTTGATTCTAAACGACGGCATTCGGCAATGATCCATCCTCCATCCAGGCGACGTAACCATAACTTTTGCTAATTAATGCGCCGTGGATTTGGTCCATGTAGACCTTTCAAAATTCAAGGCATTTATTACTAGAAACATTGGCTAGATACATGTAAGTAATGTAAACACCAATTAATCATACCTGTATGGGCTATTGTATCGTATTTTTCCCTCTACCATCATGTTTCTGCCCCTGTCCCATGTGACTCGAGGTCGGCAGAACACGTGTCATTTACACCATTTTTTTCATACCATTCCTCACACAACCATTCCATCGTTCCTTCTTCCTCTCCCTCTCAATTTCCCCTTTTAAAGCCGACCAAATCCACTATTAAACAGGCCTTTCAACGCAATATCAATTATATTCGCCCACTAAGTATACACGCTTAACAACTTTTACAACTAAACATCGTTGTACACAAAACAGTTCGCTAATACCGACCATCCATCATACTGACGAGTTTGTATAAGCTATAATAAATTAAATTTAGCCCTGTATACACCTCTATATTTGTCTGAGGATTACAATAGAACTAATTAAACTTTGCCACACTGAAGGTTATAGTTCAGAACTGTTAAAAGTTTTGTTGTTGTTGTATCTTTTCAGTAGGCGTCCCTTAAAATAGTTCTTGTCGTATTACGTTTCTGTGGTCATCATCAGCTCAGATGTTTATCTTCGAACATTCTCATCAAGTTTTATTTATACATGTAAAGTAGGCTTATAATTCGAATCTTCTCAACTTCAAAATATCATAAGACAACAATCCTAGTGTTTTACCTGAGAAGAGGAAGTGGCGCAACACACTTCTCAGCAAAAATAAAACATTCTCGTACAGTTATGATAGAGTTACCCTTACTGCTGAAAGTTTCCACCGTGTAATATCGATTTATTACTAAACTACTCTCTTGACTGGTCTGGATTTTGCCGATCGCTTACTGGCAAATAAAGGTATATTCATAAACGCCATCAAAATTCCAATATTCAGTTTTCTTTTACCTGTTCCCCATCATTCTACGAGTACAAGGGCAATTCCTGTATTTTACAGATCAATCGCATTCAAATCTCAGTCTCAAGTT
Organism: Xestia ashworthii; assembly: GCA_950022955.1. Lineage (NCBI taxonomy): Eukaryota > Metazoa > Arthropoda > Insecta > Lepidoptera > Noctuidae > Xestia > Xestia ashworthii. The sequence goes on from OX465557.1 coordinate 2,685,568, forward strand.
GTTTACAAAAATATTACCTACATTCGTTGTTGCGGTGGGATGAGATTTCGACAAGGTATTGAACTTTTTTAATATGGGAATATGGGCCTTCTGGTTCTTCAATAATTCGCAAAATTATATCGATCAAAGCCATATCAGAAACGTAACAGAACCCGCTTCACAATAAGGAATCTAAAATTATAACCTTCAATAGGAAACCACAGAAAGTCTCCCGATCAGTTTCATAAAGCCAATGAGAGAAACGGTAGGAATGTAATTATTATTTTCATATTCATGAAAAGTTATCCCGAAATATCTTGAGAATACAATTTATTTTGTATTTAGAAAAAGACATCGGTTCATATCTCTTGACAGATTAAATATGAAATGTTTAGGTTTTCTTTCTTTGAGTGATGAGACTGAGTTTAAAGTCGCTGGGACGCAAATTAAAATCGTTTTGCATCCAATCAACTATCTGGAGTCCACGACACAAGCTTTGCTTAGTGTGGCACTAGATGGCGCTGTGTGTAATGTCCAACTATATTTATTTATTTAAATTCTCAACGGACAATATGTTGGGAATCACGTTGTTTTATTTGTTGCTTTAGATACTGTTTTTACGAAAAACAATCATTGGTTTAGTAAAATATTCGAAAAGATCGATAAACTAAAACACAAAAGAACACATTACTAGTGTATTCTACCGTATCGAATTTACAATTTAAAGAAAAATTGTACACAGTTGTTGTAGATTTTGAGGCTTCGCGTCTTATAATAGACGTTACGCACAAATGTTCATTTGAAACATTTGTTCAATGACTGCAAATTTGATTAAATCACATTGTTTTACAGCTTGTATACACAGCTGTGTCATCGTCAAAAACATTCTCGCCGTAATTGTACACAAAATCAATTTAAATTAAATTATGTTTTATCAAAGAGAAAATATCATTATGTATTAGAGCACTTTAGTTTCGTGAAAACAGATGAATGTGGTCCGACCATCTTTTGATGGAAAATTATTCTTTTTAGTAGAACAACCACTGAAAATTTTTAGATTTTTCTTTCTGTTTGCTACACAAATATTCCGTTCGACCAGGTTTGACAAAAGCCGGGAGGCATAATCGAATGTACAGACGCCATCACATTAAGCTACTACTATGTCTAGTATCTGTCGTCTTTAATTGATTTTCAACGTTATCGCCGAAGCGTTAGGTTTAAGGTTGATTGCGAAATATGGCAGTTTCGGGTGGCTTGATGTGCGTTTGTACAATTGTTTGTAAAATAGCACGCCATACTTAAAAAACTACTGAGCATCATCTCTTATCCAAATTTCATCGCAAATGTGATCTTCGTGTCCACCCAAGTACGTACCTAATTCATTACACAGTGTTGACTCTCTCTGTTTTTGTTTCGGACCCCTATCAGCTGACCTTATCTTCGTCAGCTTGGGACCCTACCTTTTTGTACGACTTGCTAAAGGCAACAGAGGGTATCGCATTGTTTAGGATCAGTTCACACGCTATCGCTGACGTCGATATGTTTTCGGCTCAAAAAATTTGGTCAATAGGTATACGCCCACGACTTTTTCCCACGGAGGTTGGTAAAAACCACAGAACGCCTCCTGCTAGGACCCCTTACATCGTCCATCATCAGCATCTGCCTAGCCTTTTCCCAACTATGTTGGAGTCGGCTTCCAGTCTAACCGGATACAGCTGAATACCAGTATTTTACATGGAGCGACTGCCTATCTGACCTCCACAACCCAGTTAATACTGGGAAATACGATACCACTTACATCGTCCATAAAGTCGCCAAATCAGACTAACAACTGTCAGTGCACGAAAAAAGAGCCACAGTTGAGCTTATAAATTATTAACCTTAAATACAACCTAATACAAAGACACATGTCCCATTTTTTGTTACAAAAAGGAGCACCAAAAATCCTCTCCAAACGTTATCATACATAAAATCACACTTATTACCTAGCTAGCCAACTTTGCCCATTAGGCCTACTATAGGCCCCTACCCATACTCCTAAGCGCCCCCAGTTGGGGTACACCCACGCACGACTCAAAATAGAACCTCACACCCCGTCCACGTCATACTACTGCGCCACAAAATGGGGAGATGGGGGGAGAGACCTGGCTATTTTTAGCAATTTACGGAAACAAAAAAATCGTAATAAGTTGGATTGTTAAAACCTAAGGCTTAGGTAAATTGCCTGTCTGCTCGGTTTTTTTGGTCCTTTGTGCCGCGGTTTTGAATTACAAAGACCATTAACATTCACTTCATTAAGAATATTCTTTTAATTGACTGCTTTATTTTTTTTTAGACTGCTAAAGCTCAAAGCTATATTATTACATCTTTAATACATATAACTAGCATGATTATTATACAAACTCTCTGACAACATCTCCGTTGGGTATTCACACATGTTTGTCAATGTTTGCTTTCCCTTCAACACATTTGTCACCAACCCAACGGTCTTGAAAATTCTATTACTTATATGCCTACTTGAACCTTATTTTCTCACTTTTCTTCTATTCTCAGGGGCTTGTCTTACATATTTGTCCAAAAATAGTTCCATTCTTTGTTGAAGTAGAAAGATATAAAAGGGCTATTTTCGACACATTTCATCTTAAGTAATATTTAGAGGGCAGTAAATTTGGCTGTCGCCGTATTCACGAGGGAGTCTCCTGAAATCCGATGTCCCTAATAGAAAATCTAATACCATGATACAGTGATTGATGTACTCCGTATCTCTTATTTATTTATTTGTGGGTCTCTGAGGTCAATCGTCTTACGTACAAAATATATAGGAGTAATAAGGACCATGTTTTTTGATCTCCCTAGAGATGAAAAAGTAATCGGTTAGTAATGAGGTTTTAACTTGTTCCAAGCGGATCAGAAATGAGTAAAAATAATACTTTATTTTCTATTGGTAATGAACTTCAATAAATTCTACATTTCCAATAATCTTCTAGATTTAGATATTCTTGAAGTTCTAAGCTTGGAATTCATAAAATGCGTTCCATTAGCAGCAACAGAAACAGCAACTTACATCTATTTATCAAATTCTTGCTAAAGCGTGTATTCGTTTTCCATCCAAAATCCGTAAGCGCGGAATCTATTAACACGTGGATTGATGTAATGGAAAATTTTGTGAAAAATCTGCAACGTTTTTCTAAAAATACTTTTTCGGTCGTAGCCTTTATTTATTTTAGTCGTTCTGTACAGAGCTAGTTGATCATCAAAATCAAATCCAATCAAATTCAATTTAACCTAAGCGTGGCAATCAAAAAAAAATCATGAATTAAAATGTGAAAACATGGAAATCCCTTCAATAGTCGTTATCCTATATCAGGACAACAGGAAATAATAACATATGAAAATCAATCAGCTGAGTAAACTGATGTTACAATGTACAAATTGACCAAGGAAGTATTGTATGTTACGTTTCTTTCGTTGAGGCAAGGCGAACCACTCAAGGAGAACCTTTCAATAGAACCTCATACCAGGAGAGTATCAGGGAGATGGAGGTATCGATGAAACTGAATTTTTAATAACAGTTCATACTGACATTTTGTGATACTGACTTCATTAACGCTGTTAGTTAAGTAAGTAAGAGTATGTTGGGTTTACTGCTTTGCCTTAATGAAATAATAACACTTTTTTAGTTAATACTAAAACCTTGGAAAGGGATTTGTAGTCCCTTTTCACTTTTCCCTTTTCACTTCCAAGTCCCATCCCTACGTCCCATTTCCGGGTGCTCGATGAAACGTATCAGTATTTGTTTGTATCGATATTTAACCTCAAGCTTTATAAGCTCCGATAACGTCACTAGAACAAAGTCGGTCGTATTGTCTGTTTGTACAACAGCTTGTGACGGCTCCGCTTTAGAAATTTATTTGTAATAGAACTTTGAGAAGATACTTATTAGGAGTTGGAGTTTATTTAACGACGGAAAATAATGGTCGCGATGATTGTTAAGGAGTTTTAGAACGGGGAAGGAGATTTTTCAGTTTAATGGAAGTTTATTCATTATGTGAAGATGGTTCGTGTCGTGTTTTGTTCTATATTTAAGCGTTTGTTTCATATTGATTGATTATGAATTATTTTTCTCGCCTATACGATTCCTACAAATACTTTTTCGGTGTTATTTTCAATGACTTTCCTTTGAGCTTTTTACGCGGAGATATAATATTTTAGGGTTTTTATATACCCTTACGCAACTGCACTGCTCTTTCGCATAAGGTTATGTTCGATGCCCACGACGGGCATGGTGTTATTGAAGTTTTTCGTGAGAAATAGCAGTAGCAGCTCGCTTTCTGGTTTTTTGCCCAGATCTTGGCAATACACTCGTATTACACGGAACTTTAACTGTAGAAATGTGGGTATGCTATTCGTTCTCCGACCTCTGCTTTAACCTTAGGACATTACAAGCTCAATCTTATGATCTACCTATGTGCAGCTATAAGTGCCAAACCTATCGTTCTCAATCAAAACTTCCGACTGTTCAATTAATTATTCAAATTCTAACGACACCAATTTAACTTGTTAACAGTTCCAATCTTTCCATCCAAAACAAAAGTGTTTACCCGTCATCAATCACTTTGTTTATTGTTCCTTCAAATAATATTCCAGTCTTGTGCAAGAATCTAAACCGCATTACGTAGGGAAGAGGGAAACAATAGGGAGGGCTGAGGACCAGTAATTGTGTGAAGCCGGATTGAATATTAATCGCGTCTTCTACGTGCCCCGTCTGACGGCATCGAGGAGTATGGAGGCAGAAGGTGGAGTGTGTTGTGTGTGTCTGGTTCTGTTTGGTTTTCTTAGAAGAAAATTATAGATTCTTTGGATCTGTGTTGCTGTAAAAGTGATTTGAAGATCTACATTCATCAAGATCATTCTCTTGCCCTTATCCCAATTCATTTGGAATCGGAGCAAATCAAATCAAATCATTTATTCGCATAGAATGTAGGTGTCGTACAATAGTTGTTATAAAATATAGTGAGTTTACAAAAATATCAGTTTCAATAACAATTATTAAGCACAAAAGTAATATCAAATAATGTCAATAAAATTAAAAAATGTCAGTATATCAATAATATTAAATGAATGTCACACACAGAATCAAAATAGCAAAATTAAACAAATAAGATAATCAAATAGCGAATAACGTAACTTCTGTATCAAAAGAGTATAAAATAAGAATAATAAAAGTAAAATTATCAAATAAAAAATGATTACAACAGGTAGGTATAAATAAATTATTTTATATGGCGCAGCATGACTTCTTCTTCCATACTCCTCTATTTCTCGTCATCTCATCAGACACTTATTTTCTTACCATATCATTCTTAACACAGTCCACCATCGTGTTTTTGGTCTTCCTCTACTCAAATACGCATCCACGTTCATACTCAAAAACTTTTCTTCTTCCTCATTCCTCCGCATCACATGATACCACTACAACCGATTACCACACAACTCACCGGCGCCACTTTCAGACTTCCTCTTATATACTCATTCCTCATTTGAAGATCAACATTGCTGGCAAAAATTTATCGACGCACAGAATTGAGAAGTAAGGCAGAAAAAAATGGTGACCTGCAGCAGACAGCATTAGGTGAATGGGTGCACCATTTTGTGCACCGCAATTGATAGAAAACCATTTGATTCTGCCTTATCAATTTGTGTCAAAAATTAACGAAAACAAGAAAACACAATTTTCTCATAAAGTAAGCAACGCAAGTTTAGAAAATAATCTTGAAACTCGTTACACTATATGACGATCTATAAATACATCAAGTATTCTCCGAATAAAGAAAATGTATAAATATTCATCATCATCATCATCAGCCTGTCCCATCATGCCATGTTCCCACTGCTGGGACACCAGCCAGCCTCCTCTCTATGAGAGGGAATGGTCTATGTAATCCACCACGCGGGCCTAGTGCGGATTGATAGATGTCACATGTTTTCAAATTTTTGGTTCTAGGACATGCCGGTTTCCTCACGTTGTTTTCCTTCACCGTTTCGAGAGCAGTGGTGATGAAATAAATAATAATTTACATAAATTCTTTTCCCTACTGCAATCTGCCTACGCAGTGTCCTGAGACATATTCCTCGAACACTTATCGAGTTAGCTCGCCCACTGGTTATGTCGTTAGAGGTCGCTACAAGCTGTGCCTCCAACAGATAAACAATTACCTACCACTACACACATCTCCTGTTACCAAGACGTTTATTTGACTTGAGATAACTGTGTTTGTACCTATTAATCTAGGTAGACTGGGTACAGAATGTGTTGTGCTAATAGGAAAACCAGGAATTACGCTCGTTGGAAAAAAGGCTCTTAGGCTCAATTGGATTTTGGCCGGTCACGCAAGCTGCATGCATAACGACTGCTGGATAAAGGTCTTATTGTCCCATAACTGGTAATACAAAAAATATAACGAAGGATTTATTAAAACTGTAAAAATTATAAACAAGAGAAATTGGTCCTTTGTGTCCAGAAGGACCAACAATCCGTTACCTACAGAAGTGCACATAGGTACACCTACGTTTCACCAGTAATGAATTTCCAAGTTAAAAGGGACGAACTTACTGCCAACAACCCGGCACAAAACCCGGCTGCTACTTAGCAATATGTTAATTAAAAAAAAAACAATTTCTCTCACTTGGAAATCTACTCCAAAACTTTATGCTCAGTGCTGCGACTTCTAGCCCCAAGATGCAGTCGAAGAAAACAGGATTAAAAAATAACCATTGTGTGAGCAACTATAACAATTTTAAAATCACCTTCGGCACCCACGTAAAACTAAGGATGTCACAGATAATCTTGTTAGCCTGCAATCGCCGTCAGTCGCTAGTAATAGAAACAAACATACAGACATACAACACAACACACATATCTATTGGCTTACGTAGTTACGTGCATGCTGGATGCCTACCTCTAATTGATGTGGGCCGATGATCTTATGTCCCATAAGTGATTTGCTTACAGGAAAATGTGATGTATGGTATTTTTTTGAAGATGTAAAATACAAATAAACGATCCAAAATGTTTAAAATCTTTATTTTTTAACCAAAAGTTTTACATTAGTTGGTGATTGGCTCCGCTCTTCCACAGCAATAAACAATTTATTCAGTATCTTAGACACAAACAGTATGTTTGTGTGTGTGTGTGTCATGTGTGTATTGTAAATGTTAGTGACCATTCTGATTTCGTACCAATGTTGTAAATGTGAAAGTAACTCTGTTACCTTTATACGGATTAAGGTCTGAAGAGATTTAGGCAACATGGCATACAGACAAACCAGATAGTACGCTCCTGCGGGATAATATCCTAACTCCATGCAGACAGAGCCACAGCTAAAAGCAAGTATTGAATAAAAAATAAGTAGTCGACAAATTATTCAATGTTTCTATATTCAAGCTTTTATAATTGCAGACAATTCATACAAGACATAAAGGACCAGTATTCTAAAGACTCTTCCAAAGCGTCAGCCTTTTGTTTGTCTTTCATTTCCACTTTAGCATAGCAATGGCGATGAGATGTTCTAATTTCAAAAAATAAAGAAGAGTTTGAACACAGAAACATCTACTTAATTCAGTGTTGACTGAAGTTTCTGAGTACTTCGGTCCACAAATAATGTTGAAAAGTTTTTAACTCAACTGTGGTCGAATATTTTTTTAATGTTTTTGTTGTGTAAAAGTACAGGATTTATACAGAGAAAACATTTTTTTATGGGAAATGAGTTGAGCCCCCATGGCTTTCTACTATGTACAAAGTACATTCTTCCTTAGTACTTTCTTCCTCCTTTATTTACACTTCTATGTAATTTATGAAATCTCTTCCAATTTCCATGCAAACAACCTCTTATATTTGTCTGAAGAAAATCGCGAGTGACGCGACGATGACGTCAGAAGGCTCCTTGTTGTGACGTCACAATCACCACCCAAGGAAGAGGGGGGAGGGGAGGGCAGCTGCGTACTGCGTAAATGCGTCGTTTAAAAGTACCGTGAAAGAACATTCCTCAAGGGAAATTTAACCTTAGGTCTTTCGACACAAGTCTTAATTCTTTTTGTTGGGTGGTTGAGTTCTAGTATATTCGGGTAGGTTAGATCGTTTGGTTGTCATCTACACTCGTTAGCAAGATGGTTGTAGGTACAAGAAGTAATAATATGGACCTAGGCTATCAGATTAATGGAAATACGAATGCTATGAAGGTTAGCCTCTAATAGAAATAGGTATACTACGAGTATTATTAGGCCTGTTTATGTGCTAATTCCTGAATAGGATTAGTCGTCTGATAATTTCCAATCCAATAGAGCAATTAATTAATTTAGTATTGACGTGTTATACGGTTACTTGAGCAAACCAATTGTCTTGTAGGATGACGTGAGATAAGCTTGAGACGTCAATGCATGTTAGATCATGTCACGATGGACACTAGGTAGCAACTACTGTTTTGAAGTAATTTCTACCTATTGACATTTTCACTTGGATTGTCTTAAGATTTTTCTGAATAATGCAAATAGTTGAATTAAAAAGCCTTAATTCTCTCTTATATCAACGGGTGCAAAAAAAAGATACGTATGATACAACTTTATACTGTGCGGAAGCAATTCAATAAAATTGGAAAATTCGAAAAAACTCAACACCGGAAACTAATAAGCAAAAACATCCAGTACAATTTACTTCTTACCGAATTACATATACATATTCCAGCACTAACTTAATGCATTTTATTCCCCATTCTCAGCATCCATATAACCTACTCCCCCTAAGTGCATTACCTTAATTCCAACTTATGGACCACTCCAATTGGGTAGAGTAATACTGACCTTATAACACGGGGGTTCTCGTAAAACGAATGTAAAACTTTAATAAAACTTAGTAGAGTGTATGAGCTGAATTTCTATCCGAGAATCTATTTCAGTCGTCGTTTCATCATCTGCCTAGCCTTTTCTCAATAGGCTTGTTTCCACCATCAATAAATTGCAAATCCATTTAGTCCGTCAGTTAGAGTATTAGAAAATAATGGACACGTATTTTTTGTTTTTGTAAATCAACGAATATTGACAAAGATAAAACGCATCAAAACTCGGGAGTGGGGGCTCGTGACGTGAGTACTCAGTAAGAAGCATACCGAACAGTGACGTATTGGGAATTTTAAAAGCGTCGTATCTTCGTCAATTTTGTTTTATGTGACAAAAGAAAAAATACGGGTCAAATATTTTTTGATAATCTTAGTGACGGACTAATTAGACTTTTTCAGTTAACAAGCCTATTACGTTGGGGTCGGCTTTCAGTCTAATCGGATGCAGTAGAATACCAGTATTTTACATGGTGCAACTGCCTATCTGACCTCCACAACTCACTTAATACTAGGTAATACGTTACCACTTGGTAAGACTGGTTGTCATACTTTTTGGGCCACTGACTACCTGTAACGACTGCCAAAGATGGACAAATTACAGCCGGGACCAACATCTTAACGTGCTTTCCGAGGCACGGAGGAAACTCGGTATGTAAGGGTGGTCACCCATCCACAGACCAACCTAGGCAAGCACGGCTTAACCTAAAGATCGACCCGAGCGGCTGTTATTATTTAGCCACGAGCTCCTCAATTCAGTCTTATTTCAGTCGACGTTTCTGATATTCAAATCTTTTCTCATATTTTCAGCATTAGATAAAATGTTCTTTTTTATGTGTCTAAGTAGCAAACCTAGTCTGGATGTGTGATAAGCTTGCCACTTATAACACGAGTACTTCATCATCCTCATGAAGGCTTCTCCTTTTTTCTGTCACACTTCCCGTATCTGTGCGTCTCTTATCCAGGTGTTTCTCGCGACTTTGACGATATCGTAAACCCAACGAGCTTTAGGACCGTCCTGGTTTCTTTAGCCTAATCTTGGCCACGGCTCAGTCAAAGCCTTGCTCCATCGACCATCTACGCGTCTAGCCAGATGTCCTGCCCAGGTCCATTTGAGTGTATACTTCTGTCAAACGCAATACAGGGTTTAAACCACCTCATCACAAAGCCGTTAACCAAGCATTCTGTACATCAAACTAAGTAACTTTACGCAATAAATATTGCGGGGAAACAACTTTTTTTTATGAGGTTATAAATCATGTTTTGTGGTAGAACTCAATGTAACGAACTTAAAAAATTGTGCTGATGGATGGATTGAATAGTACGAGGGTCGTGGAGGTATTAAAATCTTACAAAAAAAATTGTATTTAAAATAAACTTGTCAAAAAGTTGTAACTTTGACCCCCCATATCTCCGTAACTAGAAGGTTCCCAGGTATGGTGTAGAACAAAAAAATGATCGCAATGATGGGGAGAACAAGTGCCTTTTGACTTCGTGAAGAGGTGTTTTACACCCTTTAAATTACTGGCGCGGGCGTGCTGTTTAGTTGATTATGTATTAAAGATTCATCCGGTATCAACATCAACATCATTGACTACAAAAACTGCTAGGTCTCATATTTGAACATAATTTTACAAAAATATACATCACCGTGAATTAAATACATTTTCGTCACATAATAATTTCGACATAACAAAGTTACTGTTACTTGAACATAACTACAGGATGATGTCACCAGCTTTTAAGATAATAAAGTTTACGTGGCCCGGTAATGAAATGAAAAGCAGGTGTGATACAAACTCTAATAACCGCCGCGTCCCGCGTCGCGTTGTTCATTTAAATTTTGACCTAGATATTTTGGTAATAAAAATATAAATCTCGTATGTATATAAAACCTTAAATCTATGTTAGTAACATCGACATTGTTCAGTTATGATATCAACTTCACGCGGACGATTGCAGTCGTGTCCAGCAACCGCACACAGTGTATGCAGTTAATGTAGTCAATATTGACTGCATAAAGTCGTGACTTCAACTTCACGCGGTCGGCTGCAGTCGTGCAGCGTCAATCGCTATCCGCATACATTTGCAACTGCACACTAACTATAATATGCGGTTGCTGCACACGATTGCAGCCGATCGCGTGAAAGTGTTAACATGACTGACCGAAATCGAACGTACAACTGCTTGCAGTTGAATATATCGACTGCGCGCGGTTGCTGCGATGCGATCCGTCTTTTGGCAGCCTAACACGTTAGTATTCGCACCACGAATGCCTTAAAGTTGAAGTTGTGGCGCGACTCGAGTAACTGCACTCTCGCTACGTTTTTGGTCTTCTGACACATCTGGAACCAGGCCCTTGCCAGGTGTATATCCCACTCCACTGCTGGAGAGCTTCTTTATAAGCTTTTCCCAATTTGCAACTCACTTCACCATTCGATTTATGCAGTAACTGTCGTAGTACCTACCCACCACACAGTGGCTAGGTATACTTATAATTACCAATCCGTCGACATTAATATGCAGATTGCTCACACTGTGTTAATTAACCCCAATTAATACATAATACATTGCTCAAAGACGACGTTACATGCGAACACCTACGCAACAATAGATTACGTTATCTAATCCTCGGTAATCTCTGGTATGGAATACTAAATGTGGAACAAATCATACCTTACATTATAATATACTCGTACATATAAACATCCATGACTCGGAAACAAATGTCCATGCTCATCACACAAACATTTGCTCCTACCTGGGTTCGAATCCCGGTAGGAGCAAATGTTTGTGTGATGAGCATGGACATTTGTTTCCGAGTCATGGATGTTTATATGTATAATAAGTATGTATTTACAAACAAAAAAGTATATATGTAGTATATCAACTATCTGGTGTCCACGACACAAGCCTTGCTTAGTGTGGCACTAGATGGCGCTGTGTGTTAATGTCCAGCGATATAAAAAAAATATATATATATTAATTTGATCTCAATTTCATAACGATTACTACGAGTAGCTTTTGGTTATGCCTTCAACCGCAGACATCGAAAATGACAACACAGGAACTTACTACAGGCTTGTAAATTCAGAGCATAATTATGCCCTGCTCTGGTACTTGAACATGGTACATTCTCAAATTCATATAGCCGCTATCCTTGATAAAGTAAAACTCATACAAAGAGGGTAGTCAGAGTTGCTTTTACAGTTACTAGATTCTAGGAAAACAAACACACGCGTTCCCATTTCTAAGAAGAAGCTTTACTTCATTTGTCCACGTTTCCCATTTCCCCAGCTCATTTCTGTAGAGTAGTTCTAAAAATAACAAGAAGATAGTATCGTAGCGATATGCGACGTAGCGCGTAGCACAAGCTCTACGCAGCTACGCCGTAACGCCTGTTACGTCGTAGTAGCCCGCTACGAGAAAATCGATAACAGAACTTTTTCTTTCATCTGCCATTTTTTTGTTACAATAACAAAAAGGTTACTTATGCCAGACTGTCTCGTTAGTGAAATTACGAGACTGTGGTCTAGAGTAGAAGTACAGGTTTAAAATTCAAAGGATTATTTTAAAGGATTTTTTGGCAGTACTTTTTATTTCGTTCAACGTAACAATGAGGGTATTTTTTTTCTGCTAGTAAGTAGGTACAAAAACTTTTACACGTAGTTAGTTTATTTGAATGAGATTAAATCTACGTATCTATCTGAATATTCCGAGAAGAAAACACCAAATGGAAGAAGCCAGTCTATTTTAAAATCGAGACTTGGATCACATTGTGCCATAGTTTTGGTCAATTTGTACCTATCTGCTTACCTCTTTTACGGCAGATAGGCAGAAATCTCTCCCATACTAATCAACCAACTGCGCCTCACAAAATAATAACGTGAAAAGCACCGAAGCAACAGCTTTGCGTCATCCATTCAGTGAAAGCGTAGGCGTCCACCCGCCACCCTCACCTTCTCTCCCTCCCACTTATGTCCGTTCTATCTAGCTATCTCTCTCTGTCTGCCCACGCTTCCATTCACCACCTACGTTCCATTCAAGTACGGTATTGTATGTAGATAGCTCAACGGCTATTTGAATTATGTTGCGAGTTTCCTTCGTATAATGGGTAGAGAGAAATGGCGTCCGTTGGGTATTATATATTGTTGGAGTTTGTAGGGATTAGTTATGGCTTGATTTTGATTTTGATAAATTCCCATGGGGAGTTGGCACGCGGCGGGGTACGATAAGTTTATACATTTGATGTTTGATGATGGTGATTGGTGGTCTACTAAGGTCCAAATTCACCAAAAAGATGACGCTCTGATTATCTAAAACAGCTGTTTAAAACACATTTTTGTATGGGAACATGTCACAGTGACAGCTGTTTTTAGATAATCAGACTGTTATCTTTTCGGTGAACATGGACCTAAATGACTAAAACTTTAAATATAAATGTTTGCCATATAATTGTGACCAACGTGGGCCGTTATCTTAATAAACAATCATGAAATAATAAATCAAATATTTTTTATGTCCACGTCCTTTCTATGTCCTTTATATCACTAGATTAATATTACATTGTCAGATAAATTTAGATTTGATAAGTTATGAACGATAGCGACAAAACGCAATATCTTAAATAAATATTTCACGTATACAATTTGAACTGCACTGGGCACAATTAACTGGGTTTTGGAGGCCAGATAAGCAGTCGCTCCATGTAAAATACTGGTATTCAGCTGCGTCCGGTGGTTAGACTGGAAGCCGACCCCGACATAGTTGGAAAAAGGCTTGGCAGATAGATGATTATGATACAATTTGAACTGCTTTCGAGATTTAGTTTACTAACATGTAAACAAGTGGGTTTTTTGGGAAGGCAACTTCATCATCATCATCATCATTTCAGCCGAAAGACGTCCGCTGCTGGACATAGGCCTCCTCCAAGTGTCGCTACATTGACCAGTCCCGTGCGACACGCATCCAACGGACCACCACCAGGACCAGGACCAGGACCGGGACCTAGCCAGGCCCAGGCCAGGCCCTAGTGGGAGGTCTTCCAACACATCGTCTTCCGGTTCGCGGTCGCCACTCATGAACTGAAATAACAATTTAATGGAACAGTAACTGTAATAACAATGTTACCACAAACATTGTGCTCATTTACGTTTAATTAATTAAGTTCGCAGAAATGAAGTTCGGAATGGTAATGGGAAGTGCATATTTATTACTTCTCGTCGGCAAAGCAGTGGGCAGTCTGACCACAATAATTATAATTGTAACGATGTTTCGACCACAAATTGATAAACAAATAGAGTACGAATGTGATTGGTACATTATTGTGGTGCGATATAACTCATTCTTATTTCACAATAAGTTATGTGGATCTCGGCAAGGAACAAAGATTTGTGTTCTTTTACTGAAACCCTCTTCGAGAAGACAGACAAAACTTACCTGAAAATGGTTTGTAAGGCACATGTTAGCATCTTCATTTGTCAATGTTGTGAAACTTGCCGCACATCACATTTGTTTTCACGTGTGCAGTCATGTGCGATGTGCGTGCCTGCGTCGAAACCTGAAGACAGATGCGTTGATCAGTCCTTCAGATGAAAGACGGCAGAAACTCTCATGATCATCATCAGCCTACGGCAGTCCACTGCTGGACATAGGCCTCCTCAATCGCATGCTACTCAACTCGATTCTCAGTAACTCTCATCCAGTTGCCTGTGAAGATCGTCGCTTCATCGATCCTGAGGGCGTCTCACCTTACGCTTGCCAATTCATGGTCTCCTTTCAAGAAATTCGTATGTTATTCTTTTATTTTAACAAAATAAAAATTTATACTACTTCTACCCTCTTACCAAGGTTAGTGATTATAGCAGTACCCTCAGAGCCCCCAACCTTGCCCCAACCACACTTTAATATCCAAAAGAAATTAACTAATACATTTTGGTGGTGATTTGAATATGCAAATGTGACGAACTAAATTCGTGGCTTGTTCGTAATTATGTAAATATGGGTTACGTTCGACCGGCTCCTAGTTAACCCTTTCATGGTAGGTTTGCGGGAAAATATTGTAAAATTCTAACACGAGGCTAGGCCGTGCTCATTTGGTAAACGTACGTGGTTTTATTGAAGTTTGAATATGGAATGGATTTGAAAGAAAAATACATATTTGTTTTGGTTAACCTATTGGTTTTGATGTGCTTTGAGCCTTATTTTAAGTCGTCATTAAGGCGACGGCGCGAGTTTTATAATGACTAAAAGTATATGATTCACTGCATTAAACAAAACTAAAAATATAAATGATATTCTTCAGGATATATGCTAGTATGAAAGTGTTTTGGAAGCATAATACAATTAATTTTACTCGATAATAAAATAATCACGAACTTTTCTCTAAAAAAATCTTTTACCCAAAAAAACCATACTAAAATACATGCGATCGTTCTGATTTTTTTGCAAATAATTCTACAAGCAACATATTAGCATTATAGTGTTTTAGTCCAATCAACAGATTTTTTTGTTAATAGATCGAAACCACTCATTTCGCACTATTTGGCCCGAAAAAAATTACGTAACAACCACTTTGTAGGGGAAGCTAATTAGAACTTTATTCTAACAGTCAAACGAAGTTTGAACCACTACAAATAGAGTTGCTAATTTAGCTCATGTAGTTCTTAACATAACATTGTATCAATATTTGCACCCTCACACGGTAGATGTACAGTGGGCCGTACATCTGTGGTAACAAAATTACAATATTCTGACCTCTTGTTCTGTTAAAACTGTGACGCTAAACCAGCTCTTGGTCAAAGTATTACCATTGTACTGTAGACTGTACTATAATCTGAGTTATCATCTGTACTATACAGGGGGCTAAGGCATACTGGAAAAGATGAGGAATTAAACGGCGCCCTCCAGCATCACTAATCCTTTCAGCTTCAGAAATTAATTGAGTGAAAACGCAGCTCTTTTTAATTGTAACCTTTAAGGGGGTTAACACATTGTCCTCAAAAACGGTTTAACAAAATGTGGTCTCCCATTGTTTGGTCACACACAATACTTTGTTTTTGTTATTATAGTATAATGGGTTAAATTGCTTTTTGGGGTCAAACAGATTAGATTGTGGGAAAAAAAGGTTTTAATTATCCGCCTCGTAGGTTTAATTTATCACGGTTGAGAGCAATTTGTTGAACATTTTTGGGTCATTGTGATATGTAAATGAAAACTTCAAGCTTTAACATAATACAGTAGAATGGTGAAATCAATTAATTATTCCGTCCCAGTATTATTAAGTAACTACATGAGAGAAAACTATGTTGTTTATTTAAAAAGAGTTCTCACTCCTTCTGGACAACCCTCTGGTAACTCCAGCAGATTTAAATCATTATCATCATTGTCTTGCCTTATACCAGTGTATTTAAGAAATAAAGAAAAAGCATTTATTAGCCCGCACAGGACAAAACACATCAAAATTATCAGTATAAAACTTACTAATAAAGCTTACACAGAAAAAACAAAAATTAAAAGAAACGAAACTCGTCCTGTACGAGGCCAAAAGGCTCCTATCTCAGCATGGTGCTGTAACATTAAAAAAAAAACGTCACAGCGCTGGTATTCTTACTACTATATATACTATTTAAGGTCAATGCAGCATATATTCTTCTTCATTACTTCTCTATTACTTGTTATCTCATTAGATATTCTTCCCATCATTCACACAGTCTATCCATTGTTTTGGTCTTCCTCTTACTTTATACTTGTCCACATTCATACTCATAACTTTCTTCACAAAATTTTCTAAACAGATTTGAATATACTCCGTAATTACTAAACCTTTCTCTTTTATTTGGCTGAAAGTGCTGAAATGGATCAGCATTTTGCTCCTAACAGGTAACACTCTACTACGTCATACAACATCGTACCATTCAACTAAAATCAGAACGCAACTCATCTATTTCCCAGAAAATACTATTCAATTTCATTCAGAACACGTAACACAGATCTACCACATTCATAAAACAGCTGTTCTGCCGAAATCGATTCATTGCAGCCCCCGCATCTACATTGCGCAATTGCAATGACCTTCGACCTTCACCTTGACCCTCGACATTACCCCACTACCACCCACACGCCACGAAATACCAAAGTTCGGGACTACAACCAGAAACATAAACATAAAATCCAATGCTGCATTCGTGCGAGAACCTTCTCAAAGTTTCCGTGTTCAACCAGAGATGGTTGTGGTTGTCTGCGCAAATTGCAAAGTTAGTATGGTCAGGCGTTTCATTCAGCTTTTGGTATAACAGTGCAGTAAATATTGTATCTATTGCGCAGTTTGGCTTTGGTTAACTTTGTTTGCTTTTAAGCTGAAATTGAAGCGGGGTTCTGAAAAGTTTGTTGGCGCGGTTTGGAGTAGCGTATCGCTTGTTTTATTTTTTTAATTTTAGGAACTATGTTCGTGTTTTTTTACTTTTTTACCGTTACGGGTATCTATTAAATATTTATTTAGGGACTGTAAAATAATAAATAATTAAAAAATGGGGCATAACGACTGGTTCGAGGACTTGGGGAGGCCCAGTCGTGAGACAGTTGCGCTTATACGAAATATACTAAAATAGTAACTTAATTGCTTGTGTTTTGGGACTGTATAAAAAAATTTGACTAGACTTGACAGATATTTGACATGGGTATGATATAAAGAGTACTCTACCTACCTATTGTAAGAGAGGGTAGATAATTGTCATTCAAACTGTCTGTTAGGCATGCCTAGTTTCTTCAAGTAAATTGGATCAAGGCTCAAAGGACCAAAATAAGGACCAGACTGGTCCTAATTTTAGTCTTCACATCTCAAAAAATATTCCTGAAACGTAATTTATGTTTCTTTCAGACTAACTTCAGATACTTTTAAGAAGGACGGAGTTGCTTAAGTTTGAGGTCGTGACCTATAAACGGTATTTAGGATTTACTTTGACATAGAGAATTATGTTCCCGTCTGAATCGCTTGTTGGTCTAATGATTGTAAATGCTACTGCTGGGCATGTAATTTTAGATTCGATTCCCTGGTCATCATCATCTTCCTAGCCTTTTCCCAATTGTGTTGGGGTCGGCTCTCAGTCTAACTGGATGCAGCTGAATACCAGTATTTTCCATGGAGCGACTGTCTATCTGACCTCCACAACCCAGTCAATACTAGGGAATACGATACCACTTCGTAAGACTGATTGTCAGACTCTTGGGCCACTGACTACTTGTAAAGACTGTCAAAGATGGACAAATAACAGCCGGGACCAAAAGCTTAACGTGCTTTCCGAGGCACGGAGGAAACTCGGTATGTAAGGGTTGGTCACCCATCCGCAGACCAACCTAGGCAAGCACGGCTTTACCTAACGATCGACCAGAGCGGCTGTTAGCTCCCCTGGTCATGCAATGTTTTATTGCATTTTTCAATCAGAGATTTTTCAGTAGCAGCTCTATGTTTCATATCCGTTGTGATGGCTTAGGCTTGTCCTTTCGAAATATATCTACTCTGTTTTTTTGATTTAGCCGTAATGTTTTGTAACTTTCCCACCTCGGTCTTCCACAGTTAGTTTGACAGTTGTGAGAGTTTAGAAGGAAAAACTTTGGGCTAAAGTTGTGCTAAGGAACGGTTATAGATCTCGGTCTAAGAGAATATTTAGGGCAAGGATGTCGACATCGTTACTTAGCGTTGGATTTAAATAAATTGGACTTTATTACAAGTCCGAGACTGGACGTTTTTATGACAATTTGTACCTCAATTCGGGGGTATTTTAAATGGGGCGGGTTTCTTGAAATGAAAACGCGAAAATTTGTTGGCTTATTGTTTTTTTTTTATATCTAGGGTGGTTTCTGATCCCGATCAAAAAATTGTGTTTTTTTTTTCTTTTTGTTAGCCGGTACTGTTGTTCCACTGCTGAGAAAAGGCCACCCCCAATTCCTTCCACAAGCTCTTTTCCTGTGCCTCCTCGAACCAGCGCTCGTGGTACGCGTCCAGATCGTCACACATTATTAAGTAACTTTTGTTTGTTTCTTAGGGTTATTTCTAGAACATTCCTAATGCCCCTTCCTTCTTACCCAATTGAAGAATAGGTACAAGTTTAACTTGCCCACCTGCGATCACTGAAGGGGTTAGAGCTTCCATGCTACATTTTCCTAAATCAACAGAATATACCAACATAAAAATTGTTACATGTCAGCCCCAAATTTTTAATCGCGCACCGGGGTTTTCCTGTAAAACATTAAAAATTCATAGCTGGTCGTCAGGCACCCACACAGGCGCAGCTTTCCAGAAAAACCCTCACAAAAAGTAGCTCGACTACTTTCCTCGCTAAGGCCTCGTTCACAAACTAGGCCGATGCGACTTGCGTCTTGCAAATGGCGTGCCGGGTGGCCAAAAAAAACGTCGAGCCTATAAGGCAAGCAGATTGTTCAGAAACGTGATTTTAATCATGGAGTAGTAGGTTATTATGGCAAGCTAAGCTTTTCGGCCTCCGTGAATGTACCGCCAGACTGCGAAAGGTGTGCTCGTCATTAAAATTTGTTTTTTTTCGCGTGAGTATCATTCGTGGTGAACTGGTGACTCGATCAATAGTATAGACGACAAAAAAAAACTAATTAGTCCGTGAGGTAGATTATCAAAAAATATTTGACCCGTATTTTTTCTTCTGTTACGTAAATCAAAATTGACGAAGATACGACGTTTTTAAAATTCCCAATACGTCACGCCTAGGTATCATTTTTAGCTAGTTCTGACGTCACGAAACCCTGATTTTTTATGCGTTTTATCTTGTAAATATTCGTTAATTTACAAAAACAAAAAATACGTGTCCATTATTTTTCAAAAATCTAACTGACAGACTTAGGTCCATGTTCACCGAAAAGATAACCGTCTGATTATCTAAAAACAGCTGTCACTGTGACATGTTCCCATACAAAAATGAGTTTTAAACAGCTGTTTTAGATAATCAGACTGTCATCTTCTTGGTGAACATGGACCTAAATAGATTTGTAATTGTTTGATACTGTCATCATGCCTATTTTTTCGTTCCGCAGTCGCGTATTGTAGTTTACGGCCAGTACCATTATTTACCATATTACGGTACGTACAACTTTTGCGCCTCTGTCCCAAAGTTCGTGAATGCCTCCAGCCTGCCTTTTGTTTCATTTTACTAAACACCCGGCTTGCCTGCATAATGGATTAATTCCTCAACAAATTGTGGGTACTACTGTACCTACTACCTACACTAATTACGGTAGGCAACATTTTAGCGCTATTTTTAAACCAGCCAGCTATTTTTGAATTAATGGAAATTGCTTTTTGTGAAAAGAATCTTTTTAATCTCTCAAATGGAGTGACATTTTAGTGGTATTATTCTTTGTTCAAATAAGAAACTGATGTTTCTTTCGTGTGGGCGATAAAAGCTGTCAAAGGAACAGCAAAAGATGTTGCAAACCTTTGAAAGAAGGCTATGTAAATGTTCTGCGTTAGATTCCTTGGCTAGACACTATTATTGAGTTTTCCTTTTGGGAAACTTTGAAGACGCTTGTGTCGTCGACTGGTAAATAGTGAATTGAGAGTTTCGTCTTTGATATTTTATGTACACACTGTGCATACATATATGTACATCCATATATGAATGTAAGGTGATTTCATCAATATTAAGGAACAGGGTGGCGTTTTTCACCTTCCGTTGAAAAGGGAGGATCTTGCTACCAGATGAAAGTTCTGTCCGGTGGGTTATTGCCCAATGGTTATGTTCTGGCTGTTGTGATATCCTCAACTCCTGGATAGCTTAGCTACGACGAAATAAGATTTTGCGTGACATCAGGTATGGCGCACCATATGTATGGTGGCGTACAAGTTTGCCAACAAAAATACAGAAGTAGGAACTCACCACATAATACACGAACTTCATTCGTCATTAACTTGCATTTGGCGGTCACGTTCGAAAACATGATTTCCTAGTAACTAAATGCTTTGTTAGGTAAAAAGCTTCCAATTATTATGTTATTATTAATAGTGATTACCTTCACATGTTCTCTATTGTTTTAAAAGTTATTATTAGCTTGTTTCGGAAGTCAATTATGATTGTTTTACGGTTGATTGAAGGCTGTGTCAGATTGTGGTTGAACTGTGAGAGAGAGATTTGTGATTCGATGGGTGAAGTACGGTTTCTTATTTAGCATTCGTATATTAAATAGGATGTAATTGTACCATCTTTTGCAAAAAACTGTTAAGGTATTTTTTTAATCAGTTTTGCCACAAATGTTTTTTGGCAAATTGTTGGGTGAAGGGAGTGCTTTGCTCAATAGTTGGAATGGAACATCAATTTTAACTTTCTTTTCTTGTGATTAACTTAGGTACGAACTAGATACTTTCGCCAAAGGACCAATTTCCCGCAATTTGTAGAAACAAACATCTCATTCATTCACAATCACATCATGTCTTCGTCCAACATCAGAGGCTATGGGCATGGCATTTATCCAATTCCCTCACATGATTGTTACGACATACTCGGTCAAGAATTTGCCCTCAATAATGGCAACAATCTACCAAAAACTACTACCTTTTTAGTAGTCAACCTACATAGGGAGGAAGATGAAAAAAACAGAAAATTCCTGAATTTTCTTCATTTTATAAACGTGATTACTTGGGATACGGAGGTATTTCACGGTTCTATTATTAATTAACCTTGGGAACTCTAAATTGCTTTTGGGAAAATTTAATCTTGGCTTCAGCCTTTAGGGATTTTACATACCTACTAGGTGTATTTTTGGACCGGTATGTTGTAAAACGATCTTGATGGAGTGTGGTTTACAACATAAGAGATAATTGCATGAGATTGGTTCGGCTAGCAAGGTACAGGCTTCTTCTTCAACGCTAGGTCCAATAATCAATTTACCTATCGAGTATTTAGGCGAATTTCACCATGATTGAATAATTTTACGATGATTTTCTACAAAATTTGTATTCTGGTCCTTTATCACAATTTTTCCTGGTCCTTTTATCATCTTTTTTCTTTGGATCTCATAAACTAATCCAACTAATTTTGTTACAGGTAAAATTGAATATTCATCCCTGGATCTTGACATCGGAAATTATGAGAAGTACCTACAGTCAGGTAAACTAATTGTATCAAACTGTTAACTGTCCTTTTACTTACAACGAATTTAAATTAAGTAATTTTTTAATTAAGTTCTGCGCTCCGAAGTTTTACGTAACTAAATTAGGATGGAAGGTGACTTTGGAAGTTATTGATATCTTAGTACCGTGAGGAAAATGTTAACTTTAGAGACAGACCTTGAAATAGTGGTCCTTTAGGATGCCACGTGATAACTAAGTAAAGCGGTGAATTTTCTCGAGTATTGGTGTGGGTAATTAGGTAAGTGCGGATATATTTTAAGGTTTCTGTAAAATGTTAAAGAAAACTAAGTAAACATTAACTTATCGCTTCGCTGGTTAGGAAATTAACAACAATAATAAACGGTATGAGTAATTGGACTAGTAAATTAGTCTTGCCAGCTTTATAATTAGAGTGCGAAGTTAATTCGTTTCGTCAATTCATAAATAACGTCACACTTATAAATAAAAAACAAATAGTGCAAACAATCGTAAAATCGCCGAAAGCATGTCAAGTATGTTAGCCTGCATTAATCTACAATAATGTTGATTAAGAAAAAATGAAATGAAATGAAATGAAATGAAATTTATTTATTTGCCAGAATATAGGTGCTTACAATACATGGTAGAATAATTTTAGTCTCACTATATTCGACTTATCAGTCGTGCAAATATTTCTAGCAGGTACATGCAATAATTGGTCATACACATCATAGTCATATGATTTTTTATAGCTTCTATTTATGTAGGTACCATTTACGCAACAAAGTCTTTACTATTCCTAATGATACTCGGGCTTCACTGATAACGTTAATCAACAGTGGGCTGTTTACAAACATGTAACTTGAAGATTATATCGTGTGATTTTTATTTATCAATGCATGGACAAACAAAGTTCATAAGCGAGGAGCCATCTGTAACCAGTACTTAGGTAAAATTTTATCTAATTTATGCTCGCAGCTTCGTCCGTATGAAAGTCTGAATTTGTACCATTGCAAGGTAAGTACCGAGATATAATTTAATGATTCTATGCCCTAATCAAACCATACTCTATTCGTGTGCCTAATTCCATCCAACGATGTGAAAAGGTAAGAAGCAGACTGACAGAGTTACTTAAGCACTTATACATATTATTAACTAAGGATAATTGTTGACATCTATTTCCAGACAGTTGAAGTACAAATAGTTCTTTTGGCGTAATTTCTGTACAAAAAAGTATATGTACACATAATATGTATTCAGTAAAGAACTATAACATATAAATAAATTTTTTAAAATGACACACGGCACACGACGCTGGCAATGTCCTATTATACACTATTAATATTAATACTGTACACATGAGACCTCTTATCAGCTCACGTTTGATAAAGTATATAAAAATAAATACATTTAATTGTACTGTTGCTACACAATTAGTGAATGTTCTAATTAAAATTGTAGTAAACATTAACAGAATTATAAAATATTTCCTGCTGGTTAGGAATTTGAGTTTCTTTAGCGTTCTCATTAGGTTAATCAATCAGTAACGTTCCCACCACTGCACGCTGGGACACAGAAATCCTCTCTATGAGAGGGAGTGGGCTGTGGTGGTCCACCACGTGGATCCATTGCAGCTTGATGTAATATGTCTTCGATTTTTTTTTGGTTCTAGAACATTCCAGCATATTACAACAATAAATTATAGTTGGTCCTACATTTCGGAGCTTCGATGTTTGTGATTTTTGCGCAATCATCCAAATGCTGATTTACGTAAAATGTTTAGGTCAAAAGAAAAGATGCCCGGTGAAAAGAAAAATACCAATTTACATTTCCAATTTTTATTTTATCTATAGGTATAACGTATGTGAAACTGAAGTAACCGTTAACGAAGTACATGGCTGTGTTAAATATAATTCGTTCAAATCGTTAACCCAAAGATAGATTTGAAGAAATACTTCTCTCCATCCGGGACCTACAAGGATGCATAGTAAATACTATTACAAATAATTTGGCTCCAAAATTGGACTAAAAACAATTACAAACATAACGCCAGCTCTCGTGATTTTACTATTAAAGTACTACAGTAAATATTTTGGCTTAGCATGTAGAACTTTGCACCACCGTACATACATTCTAAAGTGCTCACAGTACAGTAGCAACCCTAAACATTGAGACGTCAATTTTAACTTGACCTTCCACCCCTCTTTTACTTCAACCAATTTGGAGCCTATAGGGGAAATGTTACCAAACGTATAAAGACCGAGCTATTTTGGTCGTTATTTTTTCTAGGTGTCTGGCAAAGCGCCCAGGTTCCGAATTTAAAACGTCGCAACTTCATTCATTTGTTTAATGAGTTTGAACTTTTACTGTGTGAAGTAAGGTTTATTTTTTGTACTGCATTGATTTTGGATGCAACAGTGGGTCACGTGCTTTTTGGCGCCAAATGTACCGTTGGTATTTTCTATGGCAATTTAATGCAATCATTTGTGCGGGAAAATTTCGGTCATTATATCGGAAAATATAGTGCGTTAGGTAAAATATATCATTCAAAATTATGTTTATATACCTATGTGAAGTATTTATTTATGTCGTAGAGCAAATGCATAATATAATATTGAGTAGGCGATATTATATTGAAATATTACTGATATAAGACAAAGTGTTAAGAAAAATGTTATACAGTTGGTAAGCACAGCTCATATAGTACTTGGTCCTTTGCCCATTTGCCATAGTTTTTTGCTCAAAGCATGACAGTAACAGGCGATATTTTTCACATTCATGCTCACAAAAAAGGGCAATGGCCAAAACCGGTACACTTGTCCTCATTTTCACAAAATTCCTCTTTCACTCACAGAAATATAAAGTTACTATGACCCTTGAAAAATTTGCGTGGATATCTTATATTACCTCCGTCCTTTTGTCACCCAAACACAGTTTTTTCATGTAAACTTTCATAGTAACTCTGCACTGAGCTCGAGGTCACATATTTTTAACAAAAACATACTTTATGCTTTACGAAATAAGAGTGAATTTCTTTAATAACAACAGGACCTGCCCAAGGTCGGCATTCAATTAAGTTGGTACTTTTTTTCATTGTTGTTTGGAACATGCTTTTTTAAATAATGGAGTGCTGACTGGTACATATTTAAATTAAATTAATTTATTGCTCTTTTAGAATGCGATTTAATTGATTAATAATTAAACGTTTGCTTACCTTCCGTTCGGGTTTCCTGATTGACTTTGATTAAACTTTTAACTGTAACGGTTACGTCTATAATTAGTGTTTTGTTATGTTTAGCTTGCGCCAAACAAAGCTTGCCAATCTGACACACACACACACACACACATACATGTATCAAAAATAGTTGTATTAGTAACGTTAAATGCGCAAAACCTCTGACACCCCAAATGATTTTTAATTCAATTGTCCTATTTCTGAGAGACAAAAATTAATGATTTTGTGCTGTTTTATTGGCAGTTTGATTTACTGGCAAGAACTATTAGTATCCCGCGTATGAGAACATTTAAATTGGACGACAACCATTTGTGTTTGTTTGTTTACCTATTTTGGAGGATTTGCGAACGTGATGGCTTGACTTTTTATTAATAAATCCAACATTTTTAATGAGGATTTTTTTAAAAATGTGACCTATTTAAAAAGTGGTTCAATTGATTCCGCTCGTGATTCTGAACAAACTGTTTTCAGGTTTTGCGCATTTAACGTTACACGTTGTATTTAACGTTACACGTTGTATGTACTCGTAGTTTGTAATAACTCAGTTTGTAGACTGCCTCATTGGTCTAGTGGTCGCAAGCGAGAATGCTGAGCATGAGCTCCTGGGTGCGATTCCCACGTCGGCAAATTGTTATTAGGTCTTTCCATGAGGAATTTCTCAATCGTTTGATAGCAATAGGTCCCTACTACATGAGACTTGATTTTAGTTTGTTTTTGGTGAATCTCGTAATATGACAGTTATTATTTACTATCCATCCGATATGGGACTACTGCGTCCAGCGTCGTACTGTGGGGACCTGCTTTTCATGAAAATATGCCTTGAATTGTCGTGTATTCCTTCGTCGATAATCAGTTTAGATGTGTACCCCTCTTAACACTTCACGAAAAAGTCACAGTAATGAATTTAACACAATCAAATTGGTCGACGTTATCGACGTTTTGAACGAAATAACTGCGTTAAATGGGGGAGCTGACTATAAATACTAATAAATAGCATGATTTAGGAAAAACGAAAAATTTTCAGCCTAGGGTAATTTAGGAACAGTCACTTCAAAACGTCGATAAAGTCGACCAATTTGTTTTGTTTATCGACGGCGGTATGACCTTGCGATATCTCTGTAGTTGCGCGATACATTGCGTAAAACTTGTAACCCGCAGACAATAGTGTTTACAGTAACAACTTACTTCTGATCTGAAATGTAAATAGAGTTTTAGGTGTTAAAATGGAGTAACAACGTGTATTTTAAAACTATCTTTTGCTCGTGGCGTTGCACACGTGGGTGGCTAAAATAGCAAGAATGTATCTACATATTTCTGTTGGTGTACCAATATATTAAATAAATAAATAAACGTAGCAGGGATAAAAGTGTGAACTACATTATTTTCATATTTCCATTCAGCTGAGAATAGGTAACGGTCATACAGACGATCAGAGTCACTTTTGCATTTACAAAAATAGTACGGATATTATAGTCTAGAATAATGTGATGGATATGTATTGTTTCAATAAATACTCTAAATAAATATACCACTCGACGGCTGAATAAATAATGAGCTGATATTGTTTCAAAGTAAAAATGTACTCATTGCAAACATACAAGAAAAACACTAGGTAATGGTCTTCATTCACATCATAGGCTGAATTAGCACACTACATATTATAAGACAACCCTATAAACGGCATAAACATCTCTTCCAATATGCTTACACCTTTAAACAAACCCTACAATACAGGGTGATTAATTTAAAAGAGTCCAAATGACAAAAAAAAAACGCTCAAAATTGTTCGATCATTATTTTTTTACACTGGTTGAATATATTATGGTCATTACCATGTGGTCGGGTGTATAAAAATGTAACCTTGCTGTACGGCCTTCGTGCTGTACCTTTCGATTGCAAAGATCAGTATACCGACACGTTTTAAATAATTAGCAGGTCTTTCTCAAATGTACCATCTTATTGTGACTGACAGAATGATATTTACTTGATGCACCTTCCCTTTTTTTTCAATTTCAACGTCATCGATCATTGGCAGCCTTGATCCACCTGCGGAGTTGAGGCCTCTTTCCTTTGTGCCATGCTATCCTGGTCAATACGAGTCTCATGAGTCTCATCCAGTACTTTTGTTTGTTTTGTTAGTCAGTCAATTGTCCCACTGCGAAAAGGCCTCCATTTTCTCCTTCTAAACCTCTCTATCTAGTGCAATCTCTGACCATGTTCGCCCAGCAAACAAGATCAGATCGTCACACCACTAGTAAAACAATTTTTTTTTAAATTTCACCTGTTTTTGTGCCAGACGTCAACTCACCTGTCAAACTGACAGGTTTATTTTTTTGTTCTTGTGGTCTAACTAACCAGTAATAATAGTTTGGATGCCTTTTGACTTATGTGTCTCAGCTTTAATATCCGAAGGGATAGGCAGGAGGTGTACCCAGGAGTACACCCATATTTCTATAGTTACGTTTAAGTCCAATGTGATAAAGACGAGCTTATTGTCATTAGCAACGAATCCAGACTCCGTCATGGCTGCTACTAAGAAATTCTGAGATGGAAAACCCAATCACACATTACCCGACGTGGGAATCGAACTCAGAGCCTCATGGTCAGCAGTCGCGCTTGAAACCAAAGAGGTAGCCATGGCAACGAATTCGAAATCATAATTTCGTAAGTAATCGGAGGCACCCATCCTCTTTTTCATATTGTTTGGAAAGACGGCGAGGGTTCTATTTGTCACCAGTTTGTTCACATGTGCTGCCTGTTAAGATACTGTTTAATAGCTTAATCAATAACAGATAATCTCTGGAAAATTCCAACAAGCTGGTCTATTTGCAACAATTTTGTTTACCAAACACCATTTTCCACTGTTTTCTTATCTGTTATGTATTTTTTTTTATCAAACTATGCCGCTATCAGTTCACGTTTTAAAGTCATGGCCGAATTATAATGTGTCGCATGTGGGTAGTAACTGAAACACATGACATTTGAATAAAGTTGTGGAGGCACGTGAATTTAGAGGAATTGTGAGGAAGGTCAAGGAAAATATGGATAAATTGTGTAAGGAGTTGTACGAACCATGACAGTTAACAGGACAATACGGAAGACGGAAACGTGACGCGGTCGGTACGTCACGTTTTAAGCCAAGCAACACGGGACCAGTCCAGAAAGAGTATGATGTATTTGTGTTTGTTTTAATGTCTCCTCCTTGAGATTGCAACGGCATTAGTAGAGTGCTGCTTATACAACTGTGATCTTCATTTTCTAATCGAATAAAACTGCTCTTAATGTACACAACCAGACTGATGGCAGTCATACACCAGGGACATTGCCCAAAATATAACATCAACCGATCACTGTTTAGCAACTTAAGAAATTCGTACATCGCAAAAAGAAAAATGCCTCCTCATCATCACCCTAGCCTAGCCTAGCCTAGCCTTTTCCAGTGTAACTGGATGCAGCTGAATACCAGTATTTTACATGAAGCGTCTGCCTATCGAACCTCTGCAACCCAGTTAGTTCTGGCCTACTGGTAATAGGTACTTCCTGTATCGATTGTTTACATAGCTGCAAATGACAGCCGGGACCAACGGCTTAAACGTGCTTTCCGAGGCACGGAGGAAAATCGGTACAAAAAATGCCTCCTAAAGTTTTAAAATCTGATACGATAGTTATAGCTGTTTATATCTCAATGTCAAGTTCAGGTTGACATACTCTGAAGCCAGATTATACCCTTTGTAAAACGCCTGTCATTTTCAGCCTAGATAGGCTCAATATGACTTATGTAATGGTTTGTCTCTCGTCGCTGGATCGATAAGGATTCTCTCTATCTGTTTGAAACGAATTTCTCGTATTATCTTACTGAAACACGTGGCATAATCACGTGCTTTTTATTTTGTTGATTGTTTAACAAAACAATCAAGATATCGGTATCTTTTTTAGAATGGATAAAAAGCCCTGAATGATAGTGGAGCCGCGTGTGGCTGTCAGATAACTAAGATTCCTTAACCCTGACATAGAAAGTCACTGTACCAATATAGTTTTATTTACAAGTAAGCAAATTAAAATCGAACATACTGAGCTTTCTAGGTATCAAGTAAAAATATTTTTTCCTAGAATGACAGGCCTGGAGTCGAAGTTACGGATCGAAGGACCAATATTTATCATAACATCACGCCTGAAAGCTAGGCCATAATCCACCATGAGAACCAAGGGTGGTTTGTTTTTTATTACAATGTTTACAGTCTGACATACATAATGTAGGAACGTGTGTGATACCAATAATATCACGTTTTGCACACCACTTTTGACCGCAACCGTCGTATTTCTTCGAACTTTTGTCTACATCCTGCGACAGCTATGGTTAGCGCAGACCGCGACGGTGTGCAAAATACGTAAATAAACAAAAACACGTCACACGTCATATCAAAGGCTATACCGTGAACATCTGATGTTCACGAAATCTATTAAATGTAGATATATGTCGATAATAAACCAATCGTTTTAATCTGATAAAGGCAAGGAAATACCCAAATAACGGCAAACATTTTAATCTGCTTTCACAAAGTAGTTTCCAAACATGAACAAAAATTAGTTTTTGGAAAATGTTTTTAACAGTCGTCCATAAAGTTGATCGTGTAAGGTCTTTCAAAAACGCATTTAATTTACACAATTATAAAGTTAGTACGTCTCTGAGTGAACATAACATCAATTATTGAAAACATGGATTTGGTTGAGGAGATACAGTATATTTTTCCTTAAATGCCTTTGTTGGGAAACAAATACAATCCGAAAATCCTCACTTTTTGCATAAATATCGATTAACTACACATTAGTTAGGTGCACAGAAATATTAAAAACAGGTTAGGTGTAAACATTTTAGTTTTTGTAAAAATACTTCAACCCCGTAATTCCAAAGTCATTCATATTTTCAAAGTTGGAATGTCAGCCGCCATATTTGTTTACAAAAAAATAGACAAGTAAAGAGAAATATACTTTAGATAAAGTTTCGTATTTATGTGAATTGTATTAAACGTATTGACGTTGATATTGATAAGAATAAAAGTAAAGGTTTTTAGGTACGAGTACTTACAATATATAGGTGGTACTTGATCCAAACTTAATAAATAGAGACTTATGAACACAAGAATGCGGTTTCCCAGTGGTGGCGGCCCCGACTTACGCACAGTAAGTCGTGGGTTCGAACCCAGACAGGCGCATTACTTTGTGTAATTTATTACAATACAAACTTGCATTGAGTAAACTTATTAATTGTCGATAAAAACTTTGTTTAAACAAAAGGTGCATTTCTACACTGATAGCATAATCCAAGTTGGTGTCATCTGTAACTTTGTTGCGAGTTTTTACGATTTGCTGTTATTTCATAACAGTCAGATTACTACTAATTACTTCAATGACATTCTTTTCTCTCTTATCAGCAGAAACTATTTGAGAATTTAAAACAGCTATAAAAATATCTAGTCGGTAAGTTAATAGCGGATCACCGGTAGGCGCCAGGCCTGTGGACGATGAGCAATGGGCTAGCTCACCGTCGGTCCGTCTTATGACGACAGGCCGTGTCGACTCAAAGAGATGTCAGCAAAAAGGAAGGGGTCCGCGAGAGCCGATGCCTGCCAGGGCTGCGGGACTGTTCGAAAGAGATACCGTGGCCCTGGAACACAGAGGGCTAGGAAGAAACATGGATGGTTTCAGTCAGTAAAAGTGTCAGAACACTTCCTTCCGCTCCGCCCAGAGCGGGAGGGGTCATTTGATGATTACCTACCGGGAAAAAAAAGGTAATAGCTGATCTGACTGGTCAGGCTGGGCTGTGGCAGGTGTAGGTATGTATGGCGAAATGTATTGGGTTTACTATTGAGTTCTCCTCTATCTTACCTACTCGGGGGATACAGGCGTATTGTTATGTTATATCTACTAATATTGCAATACCTTTTAACTCATCTCTCTAGCCTTTTCCCAACTAAATTGGGGTCGGCTTCCAGTCTAACTGGATGCAGATGAGCAGCGGTTACATTAAGCGCCTGCCTATCTGATCTCCACAACCCAGTTAGTACTGAGTAATACGATACCCCTTGGTAAGACTGGTTGTCAGACTTTTTGAGCCACTGACTACCTGAAACGACTGTCAAAGATCTACAATTGACAGCCGTTACCAACAGCTTAACGTGCTTTCCGAGGCACGGAGGAAACTCGGTATGTAAGGGTGGTCACCCATCCACAGACCAACCTAGGCAAGCACGGCTTAACCTAAAACCAGGCAGCTGTTATTATTTAGGCACGAGCTCCTCTTGCATTACCTTTTAACTGTTAAATAATATGTTGTTTGTCGTCATCGCTTCAGTATTCAGGTCATCAATTAATTTCACATTGTTTACAGCAATCGAATTGTATCCATGACACAACGCGCATTACGTTTTATGGAAAATTATTATTTCCCTATCACAACAGGATAAAGAACTTTATCGTTGAAATGATAGAGTATGAAATACATTGTGTGTTTGTGTGGATTCGCAATGATATTGTTGTCATGTAAACAAATTGACGATAAAGCATAAAATATGTGTTGAAAACAAAAGTAAATTTTATGCCTACTTTAGTGTTGATTTCTATGCCGGGAAAAATCAAGTATAAACAGTATGTCAGTAAATACATTATTTTATACAAAACGAATATGTATATGCCCTTGGCTCTACTTGTATAGTCCCGAACCATTTATCTGAAACATACAGGAAAAAAGTAACAAAAAATGACCTGTCTTCAAAATGTAACTTAAGCACAAACTAAAAATTTTCAGCTAAATCTAACATCAATATGCTAAAGTCGAGCAGTAATTTCTCAAACGCCCGAAACAAGTGTTACTATTGCAATTGCATTGAACTGAACGCTTCAATCGCTGTTCGCGCTCAAACTGTTCGCACCACACTCGGATCGCACTCGCTGACTTGAGTTAGCTATCGAGTTGAGTTATCGAATGCTTGTCACTCGATAACGTTCACTCGGAATCGATGTGTGATTCGGACGCGTTTGTGAGCATATAAGAGAACATGCAGGCATACAATGCAGACTAGGTAGTAGTTAGCTGAGTTTAAATGAAGCTGAATTTCAAGACATAATAAACAGAGCGAATGTTTAAACTTCTCATAGATAATGGTGTCGATTCTGTTGTGCACAAACTAACTTAATTTAGACTATTGCTATCTTTTACTAAAAGGCAGGGCGAGAAAAGGACGGCTATAGCTATGCACTAAGTTAGAAATGTCAAACTAGTTTATGCCTTGCGCTTCACCGTGTTTTTAGTCGACATGTTTTTACGTGCACCCTTCATTTGTATAGAAATATTAGTTCGAATTAAATTTGACAGCTCTAAATTACGTCCGTCTCTTTCTCGTTTTATTGGTGAGAAAAAGATAGTAATAGCCTAAATTAAGTTTAGTTTGTGCACAACAGAATCGACACCATTGGCAACTTTTTCTATGGGATAATCCTACTATCCTACTAATATTATAAATTCGAAAGTTTGTGAGTATGAATGGATTTATGGATATTTGTTACTCTTTCACGCAAAAACTGCTGAACGGATTTCGATCAAATTTAGCACACAGATAGTTTATAACCTGGATTAACACATAGGATATTTTTTATCCCGTTAATGAGAACCCATGGGTCAATTTCAAACTTCACGCGGGCGAAGCCGCTGGCAGAAGCTAGTATGATATGAAAAAATCTGCTGTTGCCTAATTTTTTTTCAGTTATGCGACCATATTGGATAATGCGATATTTTTTTCGGGATTTCATGTTCGGGTCCATAGTAAAAAATGTTTATTTATATGAGTACGACCCTCCCCTAAACTATTGCTCAATTGCTCACATCAGGTTTAACAAATAACTCAGTATAAGTAGTAAACAAGCACATACACGGCCTATAACGTTCCCACTGCTGGGCTAGGATACCGATGCTGTGCGGGTTGGTGGATATCATGGATAATTGTTTGCCTGTACTCATCAAGCCTAACAATGATGATGATAGAGTGCTTCAAAATCTTGGATCAATTAAAGGTGATGCAATCTTTAGATTTTTGTAGAAAACCGGTAAATTTCTAGTCATTAATAATGCAGCTTACTAATTTGTATGTTTATGTGGAGATAAAGTTAAAAGGAATGATTTAAAAATACAATGACAAGACGATAAAAAATTAAAAAAATGATGATGCATGATATATGCATTGAATATTGATTTTTTACAAAAAGGTCAATCAATTCAAGCATTGTCTGAACTATAATATACTCGTAGATAAACAAAAATCGCGTCCTATTAAAAATAAATTAAATACAAGAATGAAGCTGTGATGATAAATAAGTAAACTCTAAAGTTGTCACCATAAAGTTTACTGTCAAGACCAATACTTTTCTTAAAGGCCGACATATTTTATTATTTATGAAGTCAATAGTAATTTGTAAGCTATGGCATACAATATTATCCCATTAAGCCTTATTGGAGTCATTTAACTTTACTCTTTATTGCCACTCGCACTGAACAGTCATTAACTCATTTTGTTTTATGGGCAGCGTCTTTTAACAAACACTTCCTGAATTCTCTGTCCTTAGATTTCATTTTTGTTGTTCAATCGAAAGTTTTTCTTCAATCTATTTACGGGCTATAGTTTTACAATTAAGTATGTTCCTAAAAAATCGTCTGACAAAGAAGCTCCATACCACTGTTTAATATTTAACATTACATATTTTTTGTATCTTTTGCCATTAGTAATAATTAATGAACTACATCCAAAATACAAAATAACACTTAATAATAAAACAATCATATTACACAAAATCAATGTGGTCCTTATATTGTCCCCTGTGGCACACTCCTATGCAAAACATTCCTTACACGATTTTTACCCGTAATTTGCTAATTATTTAGTCGAATCTGACACATTGTATGTAAAACAAGAGACTGATATTACTAGCAACCAATGCCTTTTTTTTTAGGATGGGAAATCATCAAATAACTTCTCCCGCTCTGGGCGGAGCGGGAGGGAGTGTCAGACTTTTACTGACTAAAACCCATCCATGTTCCTTCCTCGCCCTTTATGTTCCGGGGCCGCGGTATCTCTTTCAAACAGGCCCGCAACCCCGGCAGCAACCAATGCCTAGCAACGAAAGTCAATGGCACTAAGTTTATGCAATCTTCTAGTAAACAAACGATAAGGACGCATCGCCCGATACTAACTTATTTTTATTACTGTATTATAATTATTGTTTCAAGATCATTAAAGTGCATGCTTTTTTGAGACTGAAAACCTTTGTCCTCTTCGAAAAAATGCTATCTTGTAATGCAGCTCATTATGACATACGAAAAAGCTACCTCTGGAAGGAATAAATAAACACCGTTTTGCCCTTGACATTAAATTTAAACGGGATTAATAAAGTCTTCCACGTGAATCGATTTAAACAAGATCTTGGACATGACAAGGCACAATTTAAAGGGCTTACGAATGAGCAACTAAGTAAACCGTTTTCCCTCGATTTATGAGCCAGAACTGCGGGCCTAAGATGGCCACTTTAGCAGAACATTATTTGAATCACGTTAAAAAAATTAAATTCTAAAAATGCACTTTATTATCATAATCATAAAGTCCATTTTAAGAACTTTTAATTTTTAACGTGATTCATATTATGTTCTGCAAAAGTGGCAATTTTAGACCCCCTGATCGCCATTTACTTGCGTTTTCGATTAAGTACTGATTCCCATGAATATTAAAATGTCTTCTGTGAAAACTGCACTATATTTTATGTTCTTTTGATACGGAATAAAATCCAAGGTCACGTATAATTCTGAAAAAAAGAACAGAATCAAAAGACCGCGGAGTAAGGAAGCGCTGGCTCTGACATTAAACAACAAATAGATAGATTGATAGATTTATCAATATTTTCAACTGCTTCGTAAACGTCTACGTGAGCTAGATCTCGTAATACAGAGATGGCAAGCTTATGGCACGCCTAATGTTGGCATGCGACACAAAATCTGGTCACGGCAACGATTGAAGTACAACACATTGGTTACTGTTACTTGTAGGCATAGGTCAACATTCTGTCAATTTTTTTTTTTTGTAAATGAAAGAGCTTTTAGTAATTTTGTTCTAACTTATCCCAGATCTTCTCTTAATTGAAACGGATGCATGAAGGTTATACCATACCTCTCTGTAACACAGGATTTATCCAAAAACCTAGACAAGGCACCAGTCTCTCACAAAGATGGAATACAATTACTGAGACATTTTTGTACGTATATTTTCTTAAAGTCAGCTTTATGAAGAGACAATGAATGATAAATAATAATAACCTGTTGTAGACTTTCTGTAAACACTTATTAATTCTAATTTTCATTATTATCGTTTCATTTCTCGTCCCCATCAACAGAACTGATATAAGAAGTATAATAAAACGTCTTCCTTAACTGCAATATACGATCTCGACCAACAAAATAAAGGCAGTTGGTATTACCGCAAGATTTTAAGCGGTCTATTTATAAAATGTATGTAGGCAGCGCTGTCCGCTCACGGATGTGGGCCGTCCTTGGTGCAGGGCCGGCCGCCGAACTACTCCGATAAGGTATATGTAATAGACACGGATTGCTAAACAAAATACTTGACACCTTTGCTGTACATTCACACACATACATGAAACACACCTTTACTTGGAATTTGGAGCGGACTTGCCAGTCCCTTTACTTCCCAGTTGAATTCTTTGTAAATTATCGCTTTATTTCAATAAATGACGAATAGAATCGTGGGGCTCAAAGCTGATTAATAACAGGTCTACGGGTCAATTTTCCAAGGTTAAGCTACTCTTGCCGAGGTCGATAGATAGATGGGTGACCATCTTTTTCCCATCTTGGCTTCTATTTGTATATTTTTGACAATCGTTAAGGTGATCCCAACACAGTTGGCAAAAAATCTTGGCAAATAGCAAATAACAGGCTCAAGTGTATTTGGCAATTTGAGCTGTGTCATGTGCACTCACCGATGTGTGCTGTCCTTGTCAAGGACTGCGGAACAGCTCCGATACCTACGATATTCAAAGCATTTATTACATACTAGTTCAAATGTTATCTAGTGATATATTATCTAGTGATGACCCGAATAACTTTGGAAAACATCCGCATTCTGTCGGTAAGTAACTCGGATAAAATATCGAGAGTCCCAGTGTTAAAAGAAGAATCAATATAGCCTCGATCGTCACTCCTTGGCTCAAGTTTGTCATTGATGTCAATTTGACCCTTCAACCACTTTCTTAACATCCCAATTCGGTCATCCATCGGCCTGACATTCAGTCGCGTAGCCCAATCGTACATGTCGGTCATACTTATGTGTACTCGGTTACGAATCCCAAGTAAATTGGCCACATGGCAACGGATACATTTTTTTACGTCATCATACATCCGCAGTATACTTACCAATCAATTTAAACATATATGGCGGTAAGCTTGTTATACTTCCACTGGAATTGGTGCATGCAGTTTTTGAATAAGGAGATTTTTTGTGGGTGTTAATTATTGGTACATGAAATTAGGCTTGTTGTATAGGTATGACCAACGTAGGTATTAGGTAAAAGCAAGGATGGAGCTGATTTCGTAATAGAGGTTTTGGATGTGATAACGTTGATTTAGACTGAATTAAACTAAGGGCCAAATGTGTAAATACCTAAGAGAAACTACGTCAACTTAACTACAAAGATAAAGATCAAAATATTTAATACCTCATGTCTAGATTACACGATATACCGCAGCAATTACATCGCATATAAACTCTCAATTAACAAGACAGAAACGTGCAAAAAATTTCGAACACTGTATTGAAAAACTATTTCACACGTACAACATACATGCAGCCGGACGAAATAGCGATGGAGGCAATAGATAATAATCACAATGATGTAGAGGAAGCTATAAATATTGAAATATAAATTATAGCTAAGATTTTTCGAACAAAACCTGTTGTACGGTCTAA
The DNA here is from genome assembly GCA_950022955.1 of Xestia ashworthii. NCBI lineage: Eukaryota > Metazoa > Arthropoda > Insecta > Lepidoptera > Noctuidae > Xestia > Xestia ashworthii. The sequence goes on from OX465557.1 coordinate 2,722,801, forward strand.
TCAAGTTACGGCAACAAATTGAAGTGTTTCGTCAATTCTTTCACAATGAATGCATACGTTTGTTATTAAAAATAATGATTCTACTAGGATTCAATTTATTGCGACAGAGTATAAAAAATATAATGTTCTTTATGGTTGTCAACTGTAGTAAATAAGCGTGAAGCGAAACTACTACGTTAAAGGGTTTTTACGGTATAATTGGCATTTTATTTCAGTCATTTAAAAACACTCTTAATGCAGAATTAAAAACCACTGCTGATGTGTTTATTCCATCGATATACGTAACTGTTACTTCTTGCAAAAAATACTTGGCAGCGAATTATTGATTATCATTTTACTCACAAGCTTTGTAACAGCTGCAGGATCTATACGAATATCTAATCCTACAAGGATATACATATTACTCTAAATTCTACAACATTGCATCGATACATCGGCGTATTGGGTGACGTCACGTATCAACCGGTCCTCAACTAAATCCGTATGAGCACAAAGACCCAATGACCTTGTGCTCAACAAGGCGACAGAAAGAAAGGACACCAAACGCTGGCCCACTTTGGGTGGACGATGAAAAAAATGGGAATTTTGTTTAAAAAACCTGTCCTTCGTAAGATCCGGGATATAAACGTGTGATTTGATGTATCCGGGAATTAGACTATAATAGATTAGGTATTATGAGTAGGTCTTAGAAGTTTGTAGCTTTGGATAATATGAACCATATAAGGTAATCGCTTTATCTGCTTTTAACTACGTTTGTACTATTTTACCTTTGAGGTTTAGTGTCGTTATCAGAGCCTTTTGATTTAGCTAATCTGAAGGTACTGCCAACTATCCAGGGCTAGATTTTGTACAGAAACAAGTGTATCTTTCAGATCTTCTTTAATAACATTAGTGTCTAACCTTCCTAAATCTATATTTTGTAATGGCCATCAAACGAGTTTACAAAGTTTCCTTCCTGGTGGCTTTTAAGATGAATCTAGGAAATTATGAATTTATTAGTTATTTGTCATCATTATCTCCATATTTATACAAATGCTCTGATTTAATTTTAGAAGCTTTGTGTTTATGTGACTAAAATTAAAGAACAATGCTCAAAACGTCCCCTCCCTTGTAGCACTTTAAAACCTATGGTAAGCAAAGGATAGCCGCCATCTCATCTATTTATTGTATGACAGAGAAACTGAAATGTCTGTCCGAAAAAAGTTATATCGACATGAAGAAACCGAGATTTGGACCTTCGATTAACACAGGTTGTAAAGTGCTACAATGGTGTGGAAGCGGTGTCCATACATTTCTGAGCATTGTTCTTTAATATTGTGAATCGCCATGGTAATTATCAACAATAAAATATCACCCTGTATTATACCAACATTTTGATCGTTTTTGATAACATACTTACGTATAACTGTTAGTTAATATGCACGCCTTATGGCTATCGGTGTGTCTATTAACAAAGTTAACTTGGAATATCCTATCCGCGTCACCTAGCCGTCACTCGGAGGATTGTGATTAATAGAAAAAAACAAAGAAAGATTTTCTGTGAGACGTTTTGTTTCTAACGATCCGTAAGCTAAATGTCAAACAGTTAGAGAAGTGGTTACTTTGACGGCGTTTGTAATTCAAGTTTTAAACTAATGTTATAAAAATATTTATCGCTGTTTATCATATTCTAAAAATATGACTGTTATCCTTACAAAAAACCTGATTTTAAAGATAACTAATATAAATAAGTAGTAGCAATTACGTTTTTATTGCGTGATTAATTGGAAGATGCATCGTGAATTAATAATTTATTTGTTATTTATGATGTTGTTATACATTTAACCATCTACCTAAAGAACTACCTTAGCAAAAACATAATATTTTCCTGTCAACTTTAAGTCGTATTTTCAAAGCAACACAGAATATTTTGAAAGCCTAATGCGAACGTCTAGCTAGGCTATCTGTTTCAATTTAGCGGCTGGGGTTTTTACCTAGATATTTTGTTCAATTTAGGCAAAAAAGTAAAAAGGTTACCTACTTTCGTCTAAATTGAGGATTGTCTACATAAATACGAAAGAAATAGATTCTGTCTGAAACCTGTAAGTAAATTGTTTGGTGGTAAATAATAATGTCGGAAACATTAACAGCCGCTCTTGCGTGACTTGAATTGTGGATGGGTGACCACCTTTGCTCCTGGCTGTTATTTATAGATCATTGACTGACGTTACAGGTAGTCAGTGGCACGAAAGTTTGATAACCAGTCTTTCCAGGCGGTATCGTACCCAGTACTGATAGGCAGTCGCTTCATGTAAAATACAGGTATCCAGCTGCATCCGGTAAGACTGGAAGTCGACCCCAACATATCGAGAATTCGAGACGAAGGATTTTGTTTTAGTTCTCTATTTGCGGCGTAGATGGCGTTGTAGTACTTTTTGTAATATACAGGAGAAGCCTGTGGCCATCATTGGACGTAGACTTATGTGATGGTTATGATTTTGATTATGAGATATGCAATCGAGAAACATGGAGGCCTTCCAGCTAATAAAAACAAACGAAAAAGAAGGAAACCCATAGTCACCAGAAAGCCAATAACAAATCTTCACGTGTATACTTATAATACAACTAGCGGACGTTACACGGTTTCACCCCCATAATTCCCGTTCCCGTGAGAGTACGGGGATAAAATATAGCCTATGTTTCTCGCTGATAATGTAGTTATCCAATGTCGAAATTTTTTTTCAAATCGATCCATTAGTTTTTAAGTTTATTCGTTACATACAAAAACACAAAAAAAAAACAAATCTTTCCTCTTTATAATATAAGTTTAGATGTAGATAATCTATGGTGTGAGTCCAAAACAAAAAAACACAACACATGTTCATCTTGAAAGTATGAACGCAGCCGAACTTTATTGACGTGACCTTAATAAATCACAAAAATCAACCCACGCTCGTTCTAATGTAGTGATTTAATAGTCACCTGCGTCTTCCGAAATGGCAAGCGTGTCATGATGATCACGACGAGTTGTGCGTTTGCTTGTATTTGCAGGGTTGGCCATTTAGCAGTTTTTTGTCAACTTTTTATTAGGCTTACCTAAATGCAGTTACGTTTTAACTGATTTGTAAATGATATTTATTTTCCCACCAGTTCAACACGTAGCTCTACCTGTGGAATGAGGGGATATTTCGTTCCGAAATATAAAACACTTTTTTTACAAGGGTGTTTCTTTGTAAATTTGTTTTAATTAAAAATATACGAGTATGTGTACATTATACAATTTGCAGTCGAGTTTTCTGACTCTTGCTACTTATTTAATCGTATATTATTTGTAACAGCATGGTGCTGAAAACAAAGTAGGGTCATATTTCATTTCCTTGTACCCATATGTTAATTACCCTGTTAAATCACACTTCCTGAAAACAAAAAACCTTTCCCAAAGATCATTTGCCCAATTAACTTGGGTCAAATAATTCGTTTAGGCGCAAAATGTCCAATTCGCAAAATGTCCAGCGGTCGAAAATGTCCAATTCGCAAAATGTCCAAGCCGATGTCCAATTCGCAAAATGTCCAAAACGCAATATGTTCCATCCGAAAAATGCTTAATTCGCAAAATATCCAACGGTCGTAAAATGTCAATGTTAACTTTGTCATTTACTTCACAAACAACTCCGTTTAGCTTCCAACTTATGGCAACCCTGCAAGTACACACTGAATGAACGTAAAGTATCAACACAACATATCTCACCTTGACTCGACACTGACCCAGATTAATAGACAGCACTTTCGATTTCGGTCGATAATCCCTCTCATTTTGACGTAAGGTACATTCGAGAGACGTAGAACCGAAAACATTTTCTTTACGGTGTCGTGTCGATTAAAAGGGAATATAGAAATGATGGTCGTTATTTATTTGAGGTGGGTAGATGGATTTTGCCTTGTGTGAAACGTCAAGATTTTGTATAAAGATTTGAAAATTTTGGGATTTTTCTTTGATCCGCAGTAATAAGATGTAGATACTGTTACAATATCTACATGGTTGATTGTCCTTATACAATTATTATGGACGCTATCAAACTTCAACTAAGTATCATTATTTTTAGCCTGTGTAGTGTGTAGTCTCTCTGCAGGGCAAAGTTTTCACTCTTCGTATTAAAGTACTCTCTATCTTAATCTAGTGTGAATCAATCCTGTTTTTGGGAGCAAGCTCGCCCCTATCATCATGTCTGCCTGGCTCTGCCACGATTTCCAGCAACTTCTAGTTGTCAAAAATGTTTAAAATATGTTGTAATTTTTTATTTATTTATTTACATTGATTTGATAAACAATCTGATACCACATCGATTGTGATTGATAAACAAGATAATCGATTATGCATTCTATTTTAATGATGATATAATATTTCTCCACATTTCGGGTTTTTCAATGCTGCAATTTGTATGTTTCTTTCGTACTGTAGCCCTTTTATTTCTACGTTTAACTTTTTGTTTTAAGTTTACAAAATGGACTACATTTAAATTCATGTTGATGCTTGACCTAAGTATTCCAGTTCAGTCTTGAATACAAGGCATTTAATTTACTACCAATTTACAAACATGAACGTGGAGCTAGGCACAAGCAAAGGGAGGTCTGTAAACAAAAAGATCGCCGCCAGCAATGGGTGAAGTCGGGCTGTAGATGGTGATGATGATGATGATGATGATGAATTTATTCCCAAAATAATACCTATGTTAATATTTTAAATGTACTATCTTTCCCACGGCCTAGCCTTGAACGAAAGATTTGTTAAAAAATTAAACCAAATATATTTTTGATGATTGGTAGTCATTAAGTTATTGAATAAATGCAGCAATCAATTCTTACTAAAAGTCAAGTAAAACAAATTTGAAATTAAATTGAGAATATGTAAGTTTGAACAAATAAGTTTTTTCTTGTTCTTGTTATTTGATCTGTTTGATATGCCAGTATTCCCACAAACACATTGATACTAAGTACATAAAATTCGTTTTGACAATTCAACTACTTTTTGAGTTATTGATAAATGAATCAATATAACTTTCCGAGAATATCTTTCATATTATAAAGAAAGACATGTGTTTCAGGTGCAGATTCATTCATGCAGGCTAGTTTCCACCATCAATAAATTGCAAATCCATTTAGTCCGTCAGTTAGATTATTGGAAAATAATGGACACGTATTTTTTGCATTTGTAAATCAATTAATATTGACAAAATTAGAACTCATCAAAATTTGGGAGTGGGGCTCATGACGTCACGACGCACTAAAAATTATAGCACGCCGTGACGTATTGAGAATTTTAAAATCATCGTATCTTCGTCAATTTTGGTCTACCAAACAAAAGAAAAAATACGTGTCAAATATTTTTTAAACTGACTGACAGACTAATTAGATTTTTTCAGGACACATGCCTATTAATCCACGGATACGTAGCCTATGGCACTTGGAGATAATGTATCATCCCGGTTGTGAAAGAGTTTTCGGATTCGGACCATTAATTCCGGAGATTGCCCTCTACATACAAACTTACAAACAAATATCTATCTAAAATATTAGTTCACATATAAATATGGCTATTGATATAGGTCTTTTACTGCGTTTCTAGGTAACACGCTAATAATACCACAATGAATGATGTTTAAACCGAAAAATGTAATTTAATCGATACGTCAGTCAATAATGTATACTAATCTGGTTGATACGCCAGTTCTCAGAAAATGGGTATTTTTACAGCGATAAAAATATTTTAGTAACACGCTTTTAATGAGAAATTGAATAAATAACATAACATTACATTGCGAATAAGATTGCCATCCAAACTGTTAAAAAATACCTGTGAGTTTAAGTTGGGTCTGTACATAAGTAGGTAAATATTTTTTTTATTTCCTAAAAACATTATTAATAACAATTTTTTAGGCTTTAAATCACAAACTGTAACATAAAGTAATATACATTTATGTGCAACACAAAAAACCCCGCCTGTAACTGTGTGTGTCAAACTATACAATGGTTAAAACGAAAAAGTGTTAGTTAAAAGGAAAATTTACATGTTTTGTTGCATCCTGTTTAGTTGATGAAATGCAGTAGGTATAGCAGACTCCTGGAAAATATTGTTATTTTGATTAGTTAGGGTTTGGCCCTCACATAGCGAAACTAAGACTGAAACATAGGTGCAAAAATATTTAGTTTTTAAACAAAACTACATACAGCAAACACCAAATATTATTTCAGTAACGATGTCTCCATTGTTTTGATTATGAATTATCTACAACAAATAGGAAAACAATGAAACGGATTTTCCGTGTTGCATATGACGTGACCTGACCACTATTACCCATATTATGAAATTCATGATAAAATTATTATCCTGTAGATTATTACGCATTAATAATATTTACCTTTCAGTTATTATTGTGTCCTGTTGCGGTTAGGATGCATGTTGGGAAAAGTATATTATTTACATTTATCTAGGAAAAAGTCGGTAGAGATTTATATTTTATTCATAAAATTATTATATTGTTACTACGTAGGTGCCACTAGGTGGTCATTAAAATGTACGTTACGTTTTAGTAATAATTCTTATGTTGGTGTAAACGTACGTAGCTAGTAGGTATGTTGGGAAATTTTGTCCAGGAAAGGTCATGAGATATGTGTACTGGATGAAGATGTCTGATAAAAATTTCGGTATTACCCACATAATTATCTTGGAAACAACAATATTTTTTTGTAAATGTAAATGCGGTATTAAATCAGTCACATTATTTATTTCGTATCAACCATTGACTGGCAGTTTTAAATGGGAGAAAATATAATGACCACCAAAAATAACTTTGTGACCACTAACATCTATCACCTAAAATATCAATTGATCACCAAAGGAGATAATTTTTTTGGGCCCACCTGGTCCTTGCATTTATTATTCATAATAACACCAAAAAAAAGTAACCATTTTACTATGATATTAAACAAAATATTACTTAGAAATGAAAACGGAATCTTGAAATCATAATAAATAAGCTATGTTATGATATTTTTTGCGATTCAAATCATTCCTGTTGTGGTCAATGTCATTTGACAGCAAATACTTACGTGAATAGGGGCGTTTTTTTCTGTTTACTTAAAAAAGGACGGTACCTACCTGTTGGTAATCATATCTGCTATAGTTATTATAGAATCAGAAAGATTATAAAAATAAACATTATTAAACTGTGAGCATTTTTAATGCTATTTTTAAACGTTTACACTAAAATCCACGTGGCACGGAACGTTATAAACCCACTTTTTTAGTGATTGACAGACAACTTCATTATTTTGACATTTACTTTTTCTGTTTATTTTGGTTTTCGTCTGTGTTTTTGCTGATTTTTCGCATTTATTCCGGTTAGACAATGCTTAGCTAATGTAACCACTGGAATCTAGAGGTTATAAGGAAGAAATCAATGTAAGTTTCATTATTAAATGCTACAATCTATGTGAAAAAAATTGTCTCCTTTAGTAAATTGAGTATCAAATTTTAATGAGGTTTTTGATGACAAACTAGTTTTGCCTAGGTGGGCCTTGGGGCACTCCGACACGGATCGATTAGGTTAGTTCGTAGCTATTTTTTATAAACCATTCAGAAGTAGGCTCCGTCGACCGGGTTTCCCTCGACTCGAATGCAAGAGCGTAACAGATTAATTTCTGGTGATCATTAACTAAAAAAAAAAAAATGTTTTGGTTCTTATTTCACGATAAAATGGGGATTAATTTTGGTGATCATTAACTAATTTAAAAAGTAATTTTTGTGCCGGTACATTTTTCTAAATCTGGTGGTTCGTTAATTCTATGCCTTTTTAAATTCTAATAAGAGGCAAGAGATACAGCCCTATGACAGACAGACGGACAGCGGAGGCTTAGTAATTCGCAACCATACAAATACAGCTGAAACTTTGATAAATGCACCTAAAACGATGTCGCAAAAACATAATATTTGTAAATACATCAAGTACTTAACACCTATTGAAATGCCGTTACAAGAATTAACCTTTACTTCAGCCTTGTGCTCTGTAAGTATGACATAAAAATGTTATTTAAAGGCATGTACTTGGACACACCTAAATGCACATTTGATACTGTGATAATATCTTTAATAGTATGCAATGTGTTTGACGCGTCAAGTGTTCAGTCAAGTATTCAAATTATGGGTTCTCTTAGTTGTCATAGTTATGGGAAGCTCAGTTTTTTTATTTATTATATCAGATGCATTGAACTGACAGATGAAATCCAATTGGACATAGTTAAAAGTAAAAGCTCCAATCCAGAACATGGCCATAAATTACTTAAGTGCACCACCAATGAAAATCGATACTACAAGTCAGTAAAAAAAATCCAAGCAGACAACAAAAGGTTATATTTTTAATTACGTTTATTAAAAAAAAAACATTACAAATATTGTATATTATATATTATTTGTAATGTTTTTTTTATATGTACCTCCACGAACACGTACTATTTAATGCATCCATCAGCACAAAGTTTTGAGTGCGTTACATTGAGTCCTACCTATATCATAGCATTATTCCAACTGCACTTTTGACCTCAATAAAATAAAATCCCAAAAGAAAACCTGTCCAAACACGTTTGTAACAAAAAGATAATTTAATTATTAAAATAAAGATGTCACCCATTTAGCAATTCACATTCATAGATAAAGTTTTATCTTTTTTTATTTTTCTTGTCATTGGCTTGATCAGACACATGCTTAGTTAATATAAATAATTAATATTCACATGCCGTTTATCAAAGTAATCATGTTATCAAGATTCCGAGAGTTCGCGAAAATTCACGAAACGAAACCAAGTGTCGGTTCATTAAAATAACTAGAACTTTAATTGGTAGGTTCATTTTACCGGTCATTTTTCTTTGTGTGCTGTACAAAAATAACTTACTGATGTCGTGACAAAAAATTGTAATATTAAAGACGTTCCAATTTATTGTGTTGATCGATGAAAAACTAGACTCATATTGCGAACCTGTCATTTTGCTAATCTGTGTTTTTGCAAACCTGTAATTTTGCTAATCTGTTTTTTTTGCGATCCTGACCTTCGTCGCCCAAACCCTCTATAGATACCAGGCAATAAGCATGAGAGCATTTCTTGTGATAAAAAACATTTAATGAAAAAGACGTAATTATAAGGAAATGCTGTACTTCTGCGTATTTATCACCTTACCTAAATAATTTTCAATCTGATTATCATTTCACATAATTGAACATAATTGATACAAAAGTATACAAAATGGCGATCACGAGCTACCCGAAACTATCTAATTTTCTCATTCAACTTTGATCTCAATGCTTTAGCGATTAAGTTGAATATCTTTAAATATATCAATCTATCTATGAAACAACTGAATTTAATGGACTCTAAAACAATAGCAGTTTGAACTAAGATAGACTGATCAGATAGACTGAACTCCTACTTGTATCAACTTGTCTAATACAGAAACTCTGCAAATGAGTGTGTAACTTTTCCGAGGCGCTCCTAGTGTGAATGTGTGGGAGTGAACGTATGGTTTGTGTGATTGTGTGTGTGTGTGTGATTGTGTGTGTATGTGTGTGTCAGTCCGCGCGTACCGACGATAAGGTCAGGGTCACAAGAATTGGTCTTTCATTATATTACGAGTATCTTTCGATAGAATGACACTGGTTTTTGTTATACTTTTTTTAGACTGGTTTAATTTTATCTGTTTCACGCTATCTTGGTTCCAAATCGTTTTCTATTTGTTGTATTGTCTTTTTTATTTAGTTGCACATTTTTCTTTTATTTTTAATAGAAAATTTGTGGTTGTGGCAAAAGAAAACAAAGTTGAACTTTGTTTTTTTTTTTGCAATTAATGATTGTGGTCAACGTCGTTTATGTTAATATACTGTTTTGCCTTTAGACAAATTCATCCTGTAAAGTTCATCACTTTACAGGATGAATTTGTCTAAAGGCGATTTATTTGTTTTGTTTTAAATCGTTTGCCTTTCATTACAAAACAGTATATTAACATAAACGACGTTGACCACAATCATTAATTGCAAAAAAAAAAACAAAGTTCAACTTTGTTTTCTTTTGCCACAACCACAAATATTGAACAAAATAATAAAATTTCAATTGTGATACCTCCTACACCTACAAACGTAGGTAAGAAGACACAGGTAGAAAGAACAAATTAAGGATATTTAGTACAAAAAAAAACCATTTGTACTAAATATAATTATTTTTCATTTTAATAAGGGAGGCCTTAGTCAAACCATTAAAGCTAAATAATTTGTTTCATACAACAATCAGATAGCGACAAAATGAATTTTCACCGAAATGTGCCCATTGTGTTTGCGACACAATACGAACTCAACGAAAAACTCGCTTCAAAAAATATATTTACCAACCAGCTTACTTTAATTTAACATTCAAAAGACCCAGCGAGAAAACAGCCACGGAAACCTCAAAAATTAAAAAGCACCTATTTTGCCACTTATTTTACCCATCGCCATTATTATTCTGACCTCGTAATGGATTAAATTTACTTTGTTTTTCAATATTCTCATCATTCATTTTAATGTGAATTTATAATAATTTGACAACCTTATAGCGCTCCTGTAACTTTTAAATCATCCAATCTATATTCAGAGGGTGGTTTTTTAAGTGCTACGCCATTCCTCTACGCCCGTAGCCGCCTACGCGTCGTAGCGGGCCCCGCACGCAACGCCTACGCGAATCGTAGCGCTACGAACGTTTGTTTGTTCTGACGTCATAGTAACCACAACTAACATTGAAGCCCTACAACATAAACAAATTACACTCATTTATCTAGTTTCTCGTACAAGTGCATCGGTGTAAAAATAACACCGCTTAAAATACTTAACGGGGTGCTGAGGTCGTTTGGATACTATTTAGTTCTTTGTTCGAAATTAATTAACTCGCGGAGCGGAATAATGTTATACACAAAACGATAAAACAAAACGCGCGTATTCGGGAGGCACAAATATGTTTAATCAAACGGCTAGGTGTCATGTCATTAGTGAGTGAGGCAGACAGACGTGTGAGTCAGCGAGTGTGAGTGAGACAAGAAGTTTAGCTAGCAACAAGTCGCGGCGCGAGGCGTAGGGGGGAGGTGTGTTATCGCGTCCATGACGTCACGACCCTTTCACTGTCCGAAGTTGTGTTCTGGCGGCGAAGACTTCAGTCCGCGCGGCTCGGTCACAGCGTGAGCACGTCTCGCGCCCAGTGTTCCTAAACTCCACCGACTCACGCGTCACTCGCTAAAAGAATACGTAAAATATTTCGAAGCCAACTTTCGTCAGGAAAATAGTTCACACGAAAACGGCCCGCTCGGTCCTCCGTGTGTTTGCTCCTGTTGACTTCGGACCTGCCAGACTGACACCAGACCAGCACCGACATGGGCGTCATTAAAGTGAGCCCCGACGCCGCCGCCGTGGCGCTGTACTCCGCTTGTGACATGCTCGACGACATGAGGGTAAGTGTTACGAGAGAAAATCATGTGATGTCCAAAAGCGACGCGATGGCGTCGTTCCAACCGGCTAGTTCCGTATTAGTGAAAAAAAAGTATTGTGAATCGATGCGTGGGCGCAGACATTTGTCTCGTCGTCTCGTTACGCGACGTTACGCGTCATTGTAAATGTTATGCGCTTTTACGCGATGGCATCCGTCGCCTTAATGCAGATCGAGCGCGTTTTCTAGTCGCGGTGAAAATTCGTGCCGCTCGCTCAGCGGAAGTGGGTGCCCTTATCAGTAGTTTGTGACATGATTGCTATAACAAGAGTTGATACGTGAGAACATTCACACACTTCTTTTGCCCACGATTTAATACGGAAAACGTGAACTTGTGACGGTGGAATTTATTTCATATACCCACCTTGTTTATGAAATAAAATTGGTTTGGTTTGTGGAGGTGAATACTCGTAATTAGGCAGTTGCTCAATGTAAAATACTGGTAAACCGGCTGCATCCGGTTAGATTGGAAGTTGACCCCAACATAATTGAGAATAGGCTAGATTTTTTTGTTTAATAAAGTAACTCGGCGAATATGAAATTACTGAATTGTATGGTAGTTCGTATTGATAGTTCCCCGCATAACAAATGATTCATGGTAATAAAATCACTAGAGTTTGTAGACTATACGGTGATCTGAAGATTGACACTATAAAACGCAATGTCGTTAAAAATGGTTTTGATTTTATTTCTGGTTCGGACGAAGCATGCAACGATAAGGTAATCTGGTGATAGGTGGTAGGTAGTGCGTGAAAAGTTTCTATTGTCGAATGGCAACGAAATGTAAAATTAATAAAAGAATTAAAAGTGCGTTGTGGAGGTGAGATAGGTTGTCGCTCTATGTAAAATACTCCGGTTAGACTGGGAAGCTGACCCTATATTGGGACAAGGGTAGGCAGATTTAGAGAATTTAAAGTGTATGTTGAAGAGTGCAATAGAATAGAAGATAGCATCGTCCATAGCAACAATGTTACAATATGCGTAAATCGTAGGAATTCGTGTCTAGCCGAGTGTGTTGTCTTACACGCAATGTTAGCAACGGTGCACGCTCAGTGCGCATGCGCGTGGATTCCTACCGTTTAATTTTCTTTAAAGTTTCAACAACTCAGATTTATTGCAATTTCATGGTCAAAATGAGAATGTATTCAGAAATATTGTTACTAACAAAAATATTGAAACGTAACGTTCAGTCATTAATGATAATATTTATCATGACAAAAAGTACGGACTCGAATTTAGTATAATTTACATAATATAGCAATAAAAATACATGGGTATCGAAAGATAAATTTTGTTTTTGTGTGCGTCCAAACATATTGATATTGGTGGAGCGTTCGAGCTGGCTTAGTTACCTACATTAACGTTTTTTGACTTTCCAGATTTTTTTTTACGTCTGTCGCTAACTTGATCTACTAGATTAGACTAGTTTTGTTTACTTTTTTACGTTTTAATTTAATGGCAGACCTTCGAAATCAATTTCGTTTTATATAATCTGGAATTTAGTTTCTTAATTATTATTCATTTTAATTTTTTTAGTGTGACAAAAAGTGATTAGATTGAATTGTGCGAATTCTTAAGACTGAATTCTTATCGAATGAATTTAATTTTTACGGTCCTATGATTTCATACTACACGGTTCTTAAACATTCAATACTCACAATTATTCGTATTTTTTCTTTGTGTTTATTAGTTGGACTTCGTTTTCTTTTCCAATAATTTATCGATACAGTTTCAAATACAATGACTAGTAGGTATTTTTATAGGTTGGTATTTTGCATTGCTACTCATGCAAATCATAGTTGAATAGAGAAATATTAAAATGTGGACATTACACGTGAGTGCGTGGGATTTGTTTCAATGTCGTTTTATATGAAACCGTTCTTTTTAAATATCACATTTAGAGCTATTCAAATTAGCATTATTTCTATTTCTTTGTTTTATTCTATCAACATTTTGTCTTGTACTATTATCATAAGCGATTATTTTTAGTCTTCGTTAGTAACAGGATCTATTTTAAATCATAAATTTTTCGACGTATTGACCTAAGATTAAGTAATTAGCTACCTAAATGTTCTTTTATTAAGTTTATTAGTTATGTACTACAAACGGATGCATCCAATTAGATGAAGGTAAAAACGCAAGTCCAACGGAATTTGCATCAGCTGTTTAGAAACATAGCATAGACATTACACAAAATACTTCTAAAACACTCAATAAAAACGTCAGCCTAGATGATTTGAATATTGATTGTTTTATTGATTGTGACAACATTGGTGATAATTGTGACATTACTTTCATTGATGATGGGGTTGTTGAATACCAGAAAACTGTCTCGTCTATTATAATTAAAGTAGTTGCGGAACCCATAACTCTAGTAGATTGTCTTGCAATTAATGAATCGTCGGTTTCGTGTTGTGTATTCTGAACTTTTTGTTCAACAATAAATGCTATTTTCTTTGAAATAGTGATCCATTTAAGAATTTTAAGCAGTCATTCTTCCTTGTTTTTGTTTTTTTTTGTCGTGTCGTCAAGAGCTATACAATCGTTCATCTGGTTTACTTCGATCACGATATTTTTATTTTAAATATCTGCTTCTCCTTATTGATTTCGTACAACGCTTGAGTATTCCACGTAACCCCTAGCCTCATTCGTCCTAATCGGGTCAGCCGTTCACAATGTACTGAAACATTTACATTTGTATAAGCTTATAGATCAGACGGTATTATAGTCCTTTCAGTTGAGCCAAATACGGCTCTCGTTGTATGTAGGTAGACTAATGGTGCGTGTTTGGATGCTATTCGTTTGGGAAACAGGGCAATATCGTTTGTTACTTTAGTACTTATTCACGTAGGAACGCGCGGGCGCGGGCGCGGGAGCGGGCGCGGAGACCTGTCGAGTTCGTGTTCGCATTGGCCGCCAGGCGTTTGCGCGAGTCCGTTTCTAGCGACAAGTTCATACTGGTTGAACTTACCTGACGTCGCGAGTAAATCGCGCGCTCCACCGCTAGTTCGACGTGAACACACACAAACATCTCACGCGTTTGATATTGCCGCGAGCCCGCCGCGCGTGCCAGTCGCTAGCAGCCGGCTAGCTTGCCCGCTACTTAGACCGCACGTGCGTTGTGTACGTGAACACTTGGATATTACGCCATATGTTTGATATTTCGTGACCGCACCCGCGAGTCAACGTGAATGAGTACTTAGTTCTTATTTGATGAACCCACTTTCTTGATTCTTTTTACTAATCAGAAAACTGAAGATAGGGCATGCATTTTGGATTGTTATTGCGTCAGCCTAAAGTTGTTTGGTACAATAATCCTTAGGCATTAAATCTGCCTTTACATAGTATTTTTTAAAGTAAAAAACAAATGGTTTATGAAGGTAGGTTTTAGGCTTGGATGTTATTTTGTTATGGTGGAATTAACAGGAAAACGACCCACACATTCCAAAGCCACAACGTTCACAGACCTTACGCCATGGTAAATTAAATCTTCCAGTCTAAATCAGCAACAGAACGTGTTTTAGCGGCGTCGCACACAGCCGCTGCTACACGCTCTCGTGAGCAAACCATCCTTGATATTAACAATTGAAGTATTTTCTAAATTGCTCGCACTCGCGGATGCAGCTATAGAATGTGGGTCGCGATGAGTTTTGAAACAATTCAATGTCGCAGCGTTTATCGTGACCTCGTGTACGCTGCGCCTGGCTTCGTGCTTGTAAAAGTGCACGTTTTGGTTTCTTTGATACGATTTCAATTGTGATTTTGTAGTAAATAAACTCTAAAGACAATCATTCTTATCAAGGGGTATTGTATTACCCAGTTACTGAGTTGAAGAAGTCAGATAGGCAGTCGCAATGTGTAAAATACTGGCATTCAGCAACCATTGTGGGAATTCGACTATATTTTGAATTTGGTTAATTTTATCTGATCAACCTCAAAACTCTGAATATTCCGGTAAAGTATGTAGTAAACAGATAACCCGTTGTTTTTAACATACTTATTATTCCTAGCAATATATTCATTATGTATGTCATTTATCTACCTAATCACAGTTTTACGTACAAAAGTAAAAGTTGAATTCAACCTAGGCCTTGACATAATATTAAAAAAAAACCGGCTTGTAGGTATCTTATCTTTAAAGATAAAATGATCACATTGAGCGAAGTTTCTACGCTAGTGTAGATCGTTCAAGGAATCTTTGAAATCTTACAGCGAGACATATCTACACAGTATAATATTATATTTATACTGTGCTATCTACTCGTTTGACAAATGAGATTCTTTATCTTTTTTTATCTTATACAATGAAGGTGTGGCTCTGTGTATGTTCAAATAGACAAACCCTTTCTAGCGTTGGTATCACTTTCCAAGTGTGGGGTGTAAACTGCGTTTAAAAGCTGTAAACGGCATTATTGATATCGTATTTTAACAGACATTTCATGAACGCGTTCAGTTTTACTGGTAAAATTGGTCTTTAAAGATATTTGAATGTAGGAATTCTGACCTTTTGAAATAATTTGATTAAAGTAAGTACACTCTTAGGTATACTTAGGTACAATGTATAGTACCTAAGGCCATATAATTTAAAGGTGTCTAGTCTAATATCATACTTACAAATTGATACCTTTGATTTTATGTATCTAGGACAGATTGTATGCATGTTGATACATAATACCTACATGGCAGTTTTAAAGTGATACCTACTTGTATAATTGTGCGTACCTACATACTTAACCTATATACATATTTAATTCACATTCCATAGCATTTTGATTGGTAGGGTGACTAATTAAGGGCAAATTGTTTCAACGAAACTGCGAACACATAATTATACTAAGTTTAAGAGCTATGAACTTGTGCACCACTGCAGGGCAAAGACTACCAGTCCCGCCTTCCAGTTATCCCTATCTAGTGCTGTTATACGCCAATCCTTGTGGAAAGAGTCGAGTTTGTTTATTGTTATAGAATGTAGAAAATAAAAGTTCTTGAACTAATTTTAAATCTACTGACCAAGTTAACTTCATTGATGGAATCTGCTTAAAATTGGATTTAAATAAAATCTAGATAAGTACGATTCCTACTAGTCATTTATGTATTTAAATGGAATGATCGATAATGATTTTATTTACTTTCAGTTAGTCATTATAATTTTACTTTTTAATCATGATTTGCCAATTTTATTTGAACTTTAAGTAATAGTCATACTCTTAAATATATTCTTAAATTAGCGTCACACAATTAGTAGTTTCAATTATTAATTCATTAAGTCTTATTACAGCTAGTCTAACAGAAATTCACAGTAATCTAGAATCTCTAAACTTTAACAATAAACTTCAGCTAGTTTCCAAAGTAGAAAGGAAATTAAATTAGATCATTACGAGGAAAGTTTCATACATTTTCTCAGGCAGAAATTAGCCAGTTGTTCTTGAAAATCTTTGTTAAGTTAGTCCCGTCAATAAAAATGTTTACCTGACAAAAGGACCTGTTCAAATAAAATAAAAGGATTTTTTGATTAATTGGAATAAGTAATTGTGTTTATTTTTCTTCGATTCACTAACGAGTTGAGCTTCGTAAGCATTAATTGTGTAGATAAATTTATTTCATCACAAGTTCACAACTGCTGTCAAAACAATGAAGGAAACTTTTATGTCCTAGAACTAATAACACGAATATAATGTGACGTTGACCAACATTTATCAGCCCTGTGTCCCAGCAGTGGGAACGATATAGGCCAAGTATGTATATTCATGTTATTTATATCCAATTTAGAACAAACACTTTAACAGTACCTACGTTATACATAGGTATTATGATTAACAATATAACACTACACCAACACTACGTTACCTATAGGTACCTCATATATTATTAGTAACAATATAACCATATCAATAATTTTATCGGCGCCCGATAATAAATTACTTTCACTTGATAAAGCCGTGAACTGGTTTGTATAAAATTCAAGGTTACTAACACAAAATGCGGCGTTTTCATAAAATTCCACTTATCTTTGTTTGCCCATCATACCTCCATACGTACGTACTCGTATCACAGCGTATGTACATGAATACCTATCATGACGCATTTGGGAACTAGTTTTCTGAGACAATAATAGTTTTAGGGCCTACATAGGTGATCGATATTGTTATCAGTGATAAAAAAGTCATGGTATCCGCCCTTTTAACTTATTGGCTTAATGTCGATGTCATACCATCATCTACCTTTCTCTTTCCTTCCTTTCGGTACTATATTGTTCTCCTTAACTAACAATGTCATCATCATCTATTCTGCCTTAATCCCAATTTATTTGGGATCAGTGTAACATGGCTTTTTATTCCATAATTCTAGTCTGACGCGGCCATCATCTGCCTAGCCTTTTCCCAACAATGTTGAGGTCGGCTTCCAGTCTAACCGGACGCCGCCGGACCTGACGCTGGATTTTCTATAATTTAAATATAGTGTTCTTATCTGGGAACATCAAGTAAAGCTGCTTTCAGACTAAACTAGACTAGACTTGTATTCTGCTATATAGTATAGCAAAGCAGGACCTAATGCTATACTATATAGCATGGCGTTCACATTACGCGATGTTATCGCAAGCATTTATAGTATATAGCAAGCTCAGAAAGAGTTCAAATAAGTGGGGAAAACATTCGCTTGCAGGACGGCCGGGGGTGAGGGAGGAGGAAGAGGGCGGCGCGTGATATAGCATAGCATGAACTCATCGTATCGTACCATTTTATAGCGTATAGTATAGTGTGAACGTATCCGTAACAAATGTATGGTGCGCGATATTGTTGTGCTATGAGCTATATACTCTAAGCTATTATAATATGCTAGCGTAGTCTGAAACCAGCTTTAGGAACTGGCTAGTAAGAAATAAAAAACACACAACACCAGGTTACATATTATTAATGTCCGTTCACACGACTCCTATTCCCCCATAGATCGCCATAAGCTACGACTTACAAATCAGATAGGGGAACTAATATCATACGATACAGAGTGAACAGTGATCAGACCATACATGATATTATCAACACAACTTTCAAACTACATAATCAACGACGTCCAAGGTTGCGTTATAATTATAAATACATTACAAATTCATATTGTGTCATATCATTGATTTCATTCATAAAAGAAAAATATGACATCTGATCTGGTCTTTATTACAATAAAGCATTAAAATGTAATTAAAATCAATACGATACGCATGATGTGTGAGGTTTTTCCCATAATGTGTTGAAAATTACTGTGTAATCACCGACTATTATAAGTAACATCCAATTGATTACTTTACGACCAATAGGTAGGAATATACTTACTTGAGTAGGTACACACGTTTTATTCTTCTTGGGAAACTCATCATTGTGTGCAAATGCGCATTATATGTGTTATAGTACCTACTATAAATTATAGTGTAGTTACTACTGCCTTAGTATAAGTAAAAACATCAATGACATATTCAAACTATGTTTATTATTCAATAGGTCTCTCATTCAAGTTTCCAAATGTCACAGATTACAATCATTAAACCATTTCCCATCACAATAGACTACAGCATGACAAACGGCGGTCACCACAGATAATAAATACAAAGTGACCGGTCAAACAGGACGGTGCGTGGGAATTACTGGGAATTATCGACGTGTTGTGTAATGTGGTGATCGACGACGGCACGTGGGCGCGGGCCTTTATGTGTTGCCATAGCGATGATGTTTTGTTTACAGTATTATAGTTATCGTTGTTGTCATGTCCTTTTCAATTTGAAACAAGTTTAGTATTTGTTTGCTTTTGCTAATATGGACATAATTAAAGTGATATTTCAAAAGTTTTTGGGACAAGAAAGAATGACATTTTGGCTCAAAAGTGTGGTTATTGATATCACGCGCTGGAAACAGGAAACCCAGGTATTATCGTCTGGCAGCATCTACAACGTGACATACGAATCACGCATAGTAATTAATACCTGACGTCACGCAATCAAATATCCGCGAGATTAGTTAGAAAAATTGTAAATACAACCAGTCAGTTCACAAACGATTGGACACCTTTTTGCCGATTGGCTAATCCAAGATTCAAATCGTAATACCGTTCTAACTCGACAACAACCGTTAGACCAGATGCAATCGACTGGATAAAAATCTATTTTACTAAAAGTTCCTCTCTTTACCTCTCTCTACGTCGGACACACTGTCGTATTAAACCATAATATGCAATCTTATTACACCTTCATTTGAGTCATATTTGGGAAAACCCTGTACCAAAAAAAAACGAAAACAAAACACTGGTTTCGTATTTACCTCTGTCTGTTATTGTCACGTTTCCGATATTAAAAGATAAGTCCTTATGGACTTTATTTACGTAATCAGCTTTAATTAATTAGTCGTTATCGAGAGATAACATGAGGCTTCGGTGATACACGTGTGGTTTGTTCAGAAGAGTCATCATTAGTTTTTAATCATGGGCTTTCTAGGTCCTAATATAATGTTGTTTGAGCCTACGCTGTCATCTCAGACTTACGTATGAGTGGTTGTCAGACTTTCGGGCTTCTGCCTAGTAAGAAGAGACATAACCACCATCATTAGCCAATTAATGTACGCACTGCGAGAGTATATCTGTGTCCCAACACAGGCCTACTCTCTACGAAAGGGAATGAGCCATAATCCACCACGCGGGCCCAGTGCGGATTGTTAGATGTCACATGTCTTCGATTTTTTTGGTTCTAAGAAATCTAAGACATGCCGGTTTACTCACGATGTTTTCCTTCACCGATTAGTGACGAAATAAGTTACACAAATTAATACGCCTGTCTGGGTTCGAACCCACGACTTACTGTCCGTAAGCCAGGGCCGTCACCACTGGGCCACCGCTGGCTTCGAATAGTTTGAAAGAGTAATGCTTAATCAAATGCTCTATCATTTCTCACAGCAACAGAATCTTGCATGATCAGCAGTATGGTTTCACCAAGGGACGTTGTACAACTGACGCCGGTGTAACCTTATTAAAGCATATATTTATTGCGTGGGAAGAGTGCCAAGACGTCATAGGATTTTTTTGCGACCTCTCCAAAGCGTTTGATTGATTGCGTAAATCACGACACATTACTTTTGAAACTTGAGCATTAGGCACTGGGTAAACTTGCACTTACTTTGGTAAGATCTTATTTGATGATAAACAGCAACATGTTCAGATAAATGGTGTTAATTCACAGCGTTTAAAAATAAAAATGGGGGTTTCACAAGGCTCAATATTGGGTCCTTTCCTCTTTCTAGTACTTAATAATATAAATGATCTACCCTATTTATTGAAAAGCCAACCTCAAAGTATGGTGTTATTTGCTGATGACAGTTCCTGAAGACAAATAAATGCTTTGATTTTGATTTAGAGACGTTAATCATGTTAAAAACGTCATTGAGTTTCAAAAGTCCTAATTACTGTTTGTATTTTCCTATTAGTGTTATTTTCCTCGCATAATACGTAAATCAATTAGTTAGTAATGTAGTGAATAACCTGGAAGTTATACCTATGCCTACTTTGTTTTTTAAACCAAAGTTGTTTAGTTATTTACGTAAATTAGCCATCATCTTATAGTTATTAAAAAACCGGCCAAGAGCGTGTCGGGCCACGCTCACTGTAGGGTTCCGTAGCTTCCCAGACCATTAAAAATACCAACATTTTTCGTCAGCAAAAATAACTTTGTTTTTCATAGTATTTGTATGAAAAACAAAGTTATCATTTGCGTTTTTTTGAAAAAGTGCTATATAACTCAAAAACTATTCAACTCATCAAGTTGAAAATAATTTTCCTAGAAAGTTCATATAAAGGTCTACTTCTGTGATTTTTTTCATATTTTTTAAACTTATGGTTCAAAAGTTAGAGGGGGGGGGGACACATTGTTTTTGACTTTCGGAGCGATTATTTCCTAAAATATTAATATTATCAAAAAATGATTTTAGAAAACCCCTATTCATTTTTAAATACCTATCCAACAATATATCACACGTCAGGGTCAAAATTAAAAAAAAAATCGCTCCCCACTTTACGTCTGGGGGAGGTACCCTAATAAAAATGTTTTTTTAAATTTTTATTTTTGCACTTTGTCGGCATGATTGATATACATATTGGTACCAAATTTCAGCTTTCTGGTGCTAACGGTCACTGAGATTATCCGCGGACAGACAGACAGACAGACATGGCGAAACTATAAGGGTTCCGTTTTTTGCCATTTGGCTACGGAACCCTAAAAAACATGATATGGCTTACTTGTTGGAAAGAAAACATGTTGCTAAGAAGTTATTAATACTATAGCAATTGTATGGAAAAATTGTAAACCTACATCGTGTAAACTTTGTATTCAAAACAAACACCTTTATCTGTAGTTTTTCTAGAGTTTAGGTTTAATTTCTCTTTTAATTTACCAATTAAACTCTAGGTTATCTGTTTTTTAGTTTAAAAACATGTTTATTAAGACTGTGGTGGATAGTACATCAACAATTTTATTTAGAGCACAGTTTGTTCACATCAATGGATTCAAGAATATTTTGTTTCTTAATTCTTTAGTCGATTATTTGGTCTAGAATACCGTCACATCTCTAGTAAATAAAGCAGAATGAAACATTTACGAGTTGAATTGAATTTTTAAAGCAAATTGTCTAAATCAATCAATCGCATTGAACTTGAAACAAATGAATCAATCAATAAACCACGCCCATAAAAAACATAATGTATGAACGTAACACACAATAAATTGACCAACGCTCACACACGTCTTATTTTAAACCTAAACTCATTAATACTACAAGCGATTATCCACCGATCAAGTTTGAAGGCTGGTATAAATCGACGCCACACAACTACCAAGTATCAAAATTACTAGATGTGTTACGTCTTAGCTCCTGAGAATTTATCACAGTCTTTTCTACCTCTGACTTGGCATCACAGGTAGATCTTTATAGCCATTATTATAATATATATTGGGATGCTTGACCACTGACAAATCGGTCAAGATGAAAGTGATCTTTATTCTTGTTGCGATAAGGTAAAAAATTATGAAAAGACTGCTGCCAACGGTTGCCGCACAAGGGAATGTTAGAGGACGTAGTTTGTATGCGGCATCGCACGCACTGACTGACGTACTAATGTTAATAATTGCTGTGCTCGATACTCGAGCCTTCTCCTTGGTAGGCCCTTGATCTAGAATAGTCGATTAAGTTAATCGATTTATTTTTCTCTCGATTATAATTTTGTGTAATCGGTGAGAGTGACCATGATTGTATCATTCCTTATTGTAGTCATCATGATCTGCCTAGCCTTTTCCCAACTTTGTAGGGGTCGGCTTCCAGTCTAATCGGATGTAGCTGAATACCAGTATTTTAAATGGGGCGACTGCCCATCTAA
This sequence comes from Xestia ashworthii, assembly GCA_950022955.1. Lineage (NCBI taxonomy): Eukaryota > Metazoa > Arthropoda > Insecta > Lepidoptera > Noctuidae > Xestia > Xestia ashworthii. The sequence continues at coordinate 2,745,735 of OX465557.1, forward strand.
CCCCCACAACCCAGTTTATACTGGGTAATACTATGCCACTTGGTAGGACTGGTAGTCAGACTTTTTGGGGCACTGACTACGTCCTGTAAGGACTGTCAAAGATGGACAAATGACAGCCGGGACTAACAGCTTAACGTAATTTTCGAGGCACTGAGGATACCCGGTATGTAAGTAAGTTGTTTACCCATCCACAGACCAAGCTATGCAAGCACGGCTTAACCTAAAGACTAACCCGAGCGGCTGTTATTATTTAGCTACGAGCTCCTCCCTTATTTAGTATGAAAAATATGTTTATTCAAATTAGATTCTTATTACCGAGTACTTAGAGTTAAGTTCACCAATGACACTGAACACGTTCAGTACGTCTAAACACGTTCAAGAGTCGTCAGTGACACTTTTGTGGAACATTGACCATATCTACCAGACTGCCTCGTTAGTCGAGTGGTCGCAATTGCAATCTGCTCCTGAATTAGATTCCCGGGTCAGGTAGGTAAATTGTAGTTGGGTTTTCTCAGTAGCGGCGATGGAGTCTGGAAATGTGCCTGGTTGATGGCAATAGGCTAGCTCCCTATTACATGGAGCATAAACATAACAGGCAACATGTATTTTTTTTTACCTCTCAACTGTCTGGCTGTCTACTATAAGCGCCCTACCCAAATATCCTTTCTTTGGTATTGTTCGTCGTTTCGATGAGCTCCTTGTGTTATAAATTGAGCTACACGATAAATGACAAATTTAATGCTTGCACTGACTGGACAGGTTCACTCAAATCTGTGTGGTTCTTTCTTCAAATGATCATCTCAGACACTTATATCTGCATGATCCTCATGTGAATTGAGCAAGATTATGTCTGGACTTCAAAAAAGACTATGACCTCTGAGTATGTTTCGGCTGTTTCTTCTCAGAGTAGTCAGGTATGAAACACCGGCCCCATCTAGTTAAAAAAAAATGACGTGTAAAAGTGTTTGTGAAAACCTACTTACAAAATAAACATCATTTATCATTTAGGTGTAGTACGTAGTACACCTAAATTATAAATGATGTTTTCCTTTTTTAACCTAATCCTTCGGGGTATAAAGGCGAGATGTTTTGTTATTGACCACGACAACTCTTGAACGCGATCAGTTTCATTAGTGAAATTTGCCCTCACGGTTCACGGGTTGAACTACGCTTGCTAACAAAATTGCGAACAACAACCACAAGGGTCAATTAGAATTCAAAGGAAATTTTACCATTTCATTGCCACAAAAGGCCATAAAATTAGTTTTTCATTTACATAATGGTAAACCAAAGCCATTGAACGCAAAGTATTGTTCAAACAATCGGTCAAATCTTTAATGGACGGATGTAACACGGTGACCGTGACGTAAGTCTCATTTTGGAAATAAAAATTCACATTCCAAAAAAGTTCATTGGCATTTTTTTTAACGTTTGTTTTAATTTTGAAAGCATTTTTAGGGGTTACAATGCGTTTTGGTAAAATATTTACGCTTAGATAAGTTTTTAACATGAATACTTTCGATATTGGTGTTACATGGATTTGTTCTGGCATTTTTGTGAAATAGTTTTGAAAAAGGTTACAGCAGCATAGTTCCAAAAAGGAACAAAAATGACAATTTCTAAAGGAACCAAGCAACACTGAGGTACTTTAAACTATTCCTGATAGATTAAAAATCGTCACTCTATGTAGATTACATGAAAACGAAAAATTATGCTATATAAAATAAAATTAAAATATATATATAATTACAAATTATATGAAAACGAAACACTTCCTCTATTTTATGTAAAAACTTTTCAGATAAAAGCAAATGTCACCAAGTGAATGCGTAACCTCAAGCAAGTAGGTAAATTATAAAGTACTGATAAATAAAATAAAAAATATCTGCAATAAATCGAGCAACGCAATTAAAATCTCACATAATGATAGAAATAAATGTCAACAAGACGACAGACAAAGATATAAAAAAAACTTGTTTTCTGTCTCTGGTTTAATCTGTGAATTATGATGACCGCGCCCATAATTGTCTTTGGTTGCCAAGTGCCTACACTAAGGTCGTTTGTTCAATAAAGTGTATTACTTACCGATTTTATCATTTAATCGTATCGAAACATAACTTAAACAAGATCATAACAAAAATGAAATATTGGCAATGCAAATTGCAAAATCTTGACACATTAACGCCCACTTCCACCATAAATTAAAACTACGTTTAGCGTGACACTGTACTATGTCCCCGTAGTACTGTTTTAAATGTGTTAAGCGCTGAATATGTATAGAGATTTGTGGTGTAATTGGACCTTAGATGAACTTACGCATGAAATGAGTATAAAAACTTTTATAAACTAATATTAAAAAGGCCAACTACACCACACTAAACTCACTATACCATAGACAATAACTAACGAATACCAATATAAAAGTGGGTTAAGGCCAGAAAACCCTCCCGGCAATACAATCATTTCTTTAAACTATTTAATAATCAGTAATTATTATGTAAATTAAATTAATTATCACCTATGATTCACTTCAACGGAATTAAACGTTTAGTACGTTTATGCATATTGATCATAGATTTTTAAACCTATTTGATTGTTCTAATGATGAATATGTACAGATTTTATTACAGGTAATAATAGTTTTGAGCGATTTTAAGAATATAAAGTGACCTTTCATGTCGTCCTGTGAACCGCCACGTTTTTCTAAACTCCACAATAGGTTTTCATACAATTTTCGCTATATTCCATACCCGGGTCGCGACGCCACTTATCTATAAAACAATCAGCCAGTAACGTCTCAGTAACATCATGATTACGAAACATTTACCGCTAACTGTCCTTCGACGCTAAATACATAATTGATGAATTTCCATCAGCAAATAATGAACCTTTTTCCTATAATTAAATGAGGCAAAGGTATCTCGTCGCGCGGCCTAACCCCTCGTAATTAACAAACAATTCGCTTCATAAATTCCAATGCGACAAAGATTACCGCTAAATGGGAGACTTCATCACTCTTAATGACTTTAGCCTTAAATTCTCTATTCCCAGTCTATTAATATAAAACAAAGAATTCGTAGGCGACTGTCACTTTAGACTTTCAAATGAAGGTAGTCGTAAAATACAATCTTTGTTACAAAACGTTTTCGTTAAAATATACAAGGGTTACTTTTAATTTCGTTTGTATAGGCCGAGTGACGCAAGCAAGAGCTCGTCTGTAATATTAATGAATCGATTGGAATAATAAAACGTTGATATAATTTAAAAAGAAAGTGAAAATGGCTTCCTCCCCGCGCCATGGAGGATCCCGCGCCGCGAGCTAGTTCCGTTCCATGTTACGCAGCACACGTATGCCGAGGCCATGCTAATTACTAGCCTCACGAAATCGAAAGTCACTCGATTGTCTAGATGTAGGACGCGATTGTATAAAGAAACATAACATCATATCCTACTTTGAAATATTCCGATGGCGTATTGTTCTCTTTGGTCGCAAAGCAAACTTGATTTAAATACCACTTGTCTCATAAACTTGGTTTTTTTTTTATTGAGTATCAATATCATGAGTGCAACGTTTGGTAATACAATTGACCTTTCGCTCGATATAACAACCAATCGATAGAGATCTGAAGGAGCTATCAAATCTAAATTGTTTCAATTGCGAACGTCAGTCTTTAATTGCGGATTTCCGAGATAATTTGTTGTGCTGCTATGTTTTTTGTCTGCTTTTAAAATGTCTGCTCACGATCACGCTATCTGTGGCAAGGTCGACTGCTCACTTTTGACAGACGACTGGCGGCGCCATATTGGTATTTCCTAAGGAATGCCTACAGCAGTCTAGCCTAGACTGAAGTTTTATTTGACTTAGAATATATTAATGTTTTTAAATAATCTTCCTTGGAAATGATGGTGACAGAAGATTTCATTATTTAATGTAAGCTTCACTTAGATATATCATAGATAGGTAAAGTTTGTTTGTAGGGCGTAATCTTCAGAACTACTGCCCTGACCCGATTCCGGAAATTCTTTCACTAATGGAAAGCTACATTATTTCTGAGTATCAAAGCCTATATTTAAAGCGACACAGTGTGATATTTTCTACAAGCAACGCCGCGGGCATAAGCTAGTCTTTAATATTGACCAAGAAATGCTACGAACGCGAGAACATACGTATGGTAGTCAGACCACTTGTTCAATGTAAGTCCAGTTTGTATTGTGTCTATTGTACTGGGTGTACGCCCGCGTGATGTTTTGAACCTGTGCTGTGCGTCGTTATATCGCACGCTGAGTGGTGACGCGACGGTTACGTCTCGCATTCTTCTTGTACTGATAACAATATAGTTTTACGTTAATATAGATTTGGTTGTTACGAATGTTTACGGGAAAACTGTTTACAAGGTAAACAGTTTTCTGGTAAACATCCATTTTGAATTATTTTTAGGGTTACATTTTGGTACGAGTATTTGGATACTCAGGAAATAAAAATGGACGCCAGCAAATAAGTTTTGACATTTTACTTTTAAAAACCTTTAAATATTCAGACTTTATTTAACTTATTTGTTCTTAAATCCCCTTAAGCTTAAAAGTCCGTACAGATGGTAACAAATCAGCTGGACATGTCATGATGGTATCTCTAGTTTTGAATAAATCACATTAGATTTAATGTTTTCTTAGAAAATGTATTTTTCATTCTGAAATAATTTATATTTTGATACCAAATTGCAATGTATCGTATTCAATGAATGCCAAACACATCAATAAAACGCATAGTTAACGTAAAAATAGAAATTATTTTCGACATCAAGGCAGCTAATGTGACGATTATGAAACTAACTTTCTTTACAAGGAATTCGATTGAGCGGCTTCGAAAATATTAATTCATAATTTCACATTCCCGTTCCGTATCGCGCATTCGCACTCATTTGTTTCACACGCAAAAACTGGCAAGTTCACGATCTATTCGTGTGATCGTGTGACACGCTGCTTGCGACTTTAGTCACGGGTTTACTTGCTACTGTTCATAGGATTTTTAAAATACATGGCATTTTTATGACTATTTCTGTATATTGTACTCTTGTTATGTAACTTGTCATCTGTTTGTTTTTGTCTGCTGCTACTTTTAGTTCTTTTGAGGGGTTGACAGTCACTTCGGGTAAAATACTGGTATTCAGCTACATCCGGTTAGACTAGAAGCCGACCCCAACATAGTTGGGAAAAGATTAGGTGAATGATGGTGTTATTTAGGGGTGTTGAGATATTTATGCTTCCATTTAGATACTCAAATCAGCCTTTCAGAATTGCTGTCTTTTTACTACATGTTAATTTTCAAACTTACGTCATAAATACAAAAACCAAATGCTAAAATATCAGTTTTACTGAAAAATAAGCCATCCCATTTTTAATGCTAGCGTGACGTATGCATGTCAAATATACGACGAGTGAGTACAGCGACAGACTAATGGCCCCTGAAATACAAATTACAATCATTATGACGTGATCAAATGTTTGGTTAATATATTGATCCATACGTGTCTGCTAAAACAAAACGTTTTAACACTTAAAACGTGATCCCGTGAACGTGAACGAAACGTGATTTATCCCACATAACTTCCTATTTCTTTGTAATCTAAATCTAAAATGGCACGAAGTGTCAAATTTAAAACTTGTAATATGACCATTATTAAATATTTTATTCCTATCGTATTCTAAATGAGAAATTAAATTATCGATACTGTTACATGGGGAGGACAACCTTCAAACTCCAATCTATAAGCTGAGCGGCATAACCTCGGATTTGTTTTTGAATCCTATTTCAATTTGCGTTCACCAGTCTCTCTTTTGTTCTCTTTACAAATAATATAATGTTATTATTCCCCAGTTACACACATATTGTTCTAGTTGAGACAGAGTTTATACATAATTCACTGTAAAACAATAACTCCACGCAACACTCGTCCTTGGCAGAACAGCTGATTTCTACGTCTCAATAAAAAAGTTAAAGTATTCTTATTCAATTTTGTAGAACACGTCTCGTGTCCGATACGATTTGTTACGATTGCGCATTTGACCTCAACGAGCGACCGACGGATTTCAAATCGACAAGGAAAAACAATACAAAATTTCGTATTTTAATCGGACGCCGTAACGAGGTCACTACGCATAGTTTATGAGAGCGCCCGCGCGCACCGCCCTGACAATGACAATGACACTTTTACAGGTTTTTTGAATTCGCGATGATTGATTGGCGAAGGCTTCCGATTGGTGGGTGAGTTAAGGTTGCGTTCTGTAACAAGATAAAAACCTGGCAACCTATTAAAATATACTCTTGACATTTGTTTTGAAGGTTTAAAAAATAGATGTAGTTAATTATTATTTGAGTATATTATTAGCTTGCGGTTAAGATGGGAACGGTATGTGTCTATCGCCGAAATAGTGTTACAGATTGCATCAGCTATGAAGACATAGATCTCCAAAGTTTTCTAAAAGAAGGCGCCGATTTACTCGTCTTACGCAACACTTGTTTCGAAATATTTTGTTGCAATGGGCCATGAGCAGAAGCATGCACTTGATGACTTTAAATTGCGTTTCAGTGTTTTCAAGCTCGTATTGGCTAGAACGTCACCTGTTTAAATAAACGAATGGAAAGCAAATACTACATCATTATTTCCTGATATAAAGAATGCAGTAAGTAGGTATAGACCTCAGAAAAAAAATCCTCATGACAATGATGACTAAACTTCAACTCGCACAATAAATTCTAAAAACGGAGATAATAATTATTTATTCAAAGAATCTAATCGCACAAACTTGACTTTAGAAATTCTAGTTCACGAATCCTGTTGCATTTATTATCAATAATGACACCAATAAAATGGGAAGTAGCGCAGCAGGACATAATTATCCAGTGTGACAAGAATTAAATTACGCCAGGCTAAACGAACCGGATAGGATTGATAAAGCAGGCGAAGTAGCGTGGGCAGTCCATGATGGATTGATATTGTGACCGGGTGATATTTCGTCTAGATAAAGTTAAAAGTAATTTGAACAGGTGGTGCTTTATGAAATTTTCCGTCTCTGTTTTTCTGGATTGTTGTTTTCGATCGTTTACTTGTCGTGTCGTCATTCGTCGCTTCTGCTGTATCTGTATTATAATTAAAATTATATTTATCGATTATTTCACTACCACTGTCAACATTGCTTACACGTGTTTTTATAACCAATACATTACTTGCATTATTTTTTGATGATCACCTCGGAATTATAACAATAAAATTTACATAAAAATTCGCTACCAATTCATTTTAAAGCAGAATAAAACTACGACGTACTAAAAGATGCACATAAAAGTAATTTATTAAACTCTTTATGGAAAGAAGAACATTATCCAACACTCCAGTTTTTTTTAAGTAATTTGTTGTCTCGTTTAACTTGGCTAAGTGGACAACAGTATCTTTTTTTTGCACTGTCAACTCGCTATCTTATTTACAAGGTATTACTTCAGAGATGTAATCTTCCGACTTGTTTAAATACTTACTGCTGATGTGATGCATTGATCTTTGACAATTACCAACACAGAAGGTCTTACTGCCCGACTAATGTTGGGCTTAATAAAGTCAAATTCAAACAAAATCAGTAGTAATAGGTAGATCTAGCCTTAAAAGGGTGAAGAAAAACATTGCAAGGAAATCGACATGTGCTAGCTATAAAAACTAACTAAAACCATCAGCAGATTTGTATCCCAGCGTTTGGGAACAATTTTAGTCTAAATACGCTTATGCACAGTTTAAAAATGGTAAATTCTAGAGCGAGGTGAAAGAACCTGTGTAACATAATCGTGCTACGAAGCGTGAGCACTTAAACTGTCGTGAAGTATTTGAGCTATTTATAAGTATTTTAACGCGTACAGTCACGTATAATAATATGTATGTATACACTTTCCTTAATATTATAGCTATTTTCGCGAGAAATAACGATTGTAACTAGGAGATTGGATCTTTTTCATAAAATTATGAGTTACAGAATACTATGTACGTACGTACCTAATAACATTACATTTTAATCAGTGTATTAGGAGAAACACAATTTAAAAAAATCTTAACTGTTTACATATTATTAGACGTGACTGTACCTATCGCTTTTACTTTTACTATGCTTCCATATTTATGACAGAAATCCTTTTTTAAAGATAATGCAATTATCTTCTACTTGAATGTATCAGAATAAATGTTATTTAAACGGAAGAATATAATCTAAAATACCAAAATTCTAAATCAAAATCAAAGCATTTATTTCAAGTAGGCCAGTTACAGGTGCTTTTGAATTGTCGAAACAAAGATGAAAATTAAATGTAGCTACAGTCCCAGTCACAAGACATAAAAACTGTGAAAGTACTGTAGTTGCCCATTCTCTAGCGTAGATCACTATGGAGAAGAACGGGCAAGAAACTCCAAATGGTTCTGGAATTTTTATTCGCAATGTTCATTGAATAATAATATACAATTATACACCAATACACGTGTCTCTAATAATAACCAATCAAACCAAATAGACACATTGACAGACATGGAAGTAGACAAGACTAACATTACACAATTTTTGTTCAAAGACCATTGAACTCCAACAATGGACCACTTAAATAGAATCGCTTTACAGCGTCTAATGGACAAAGATTTATTACTAACTCATTTGTCTCAATGCTGCCATATTTAGACACAATAAACCATTTAGCGAACATAAAAGCATGGTCATTGAACATATCTGTAAGTTTTATTGGACCATGTGGGTAATCTTGCGTTTTGGGACATGGAAATGTGCCAAATAACTTTGTAGAAGCATCCAAATTGCAAAAATAGGCACAAAGTACACTCTCTAGCTAAGTTTGAAAACGAAAGCGCTTTGGCTGAATTGCCAATTTTTCATGCCAAATTACGCTTTTATGAAACGACAAAAAAAGGTGACAAAAAAATCTTATGCGTAGTAAAACTATAGGCAATCACTGTGCATCAAATAATGGCATTCGTTTGTACAAACAACGCACCCAAATCCTATTTGCTTATTACCAACCTTGATAGCATTGCTAAGTAATGAATAGGTACGCAAAAAAATTGTCAGCTATCAATTCAATAGCTGTTCTCGGAAGCTCCTCAATTATGTAATTCATTTGTCTGGCGGTTGTCTTTTAATTTTAGGCTTTTAACAGCACTTTGTGTACACATTATCATTCATTAACAACGATGTGTAACATTCTATCGGAATAACAAAATATACGTTACGAGAAGATTTCGCTAAGAAAGACTTAAGGTGGCCATGGTGGGTAATGATAGATTCATTTTATCTATCAGCAAGAAATACTGCTTTCTGTATTTCCCAAATAGGTAATCTTAAGTCATTATATTGCGTTTCCTCAATAAACCCGATGCACCGTGTTCACAAACAAAGATTACTAGAGTTAAGATAGGCTGTCGTGATTGTACACTCACCAGCGGTTTCGCGTATATTTTTTCATGGCAACGCGCAAATTGTAATGTTTAACCTAGAGATTTCGTTTTCGCTCTGGGTGTTGTTATTACCGTAATACTACTCACTTTTCGTACGGTTAGCATCCTATTATATTGTACTTTACCTTGAGACGACTAACCTGCGTCATTCATTAGGCACGCGAAACTACTCCAGAATTCCTCGTACTTAGTTGTGAAAAATCTGAGATATTAACAAGATATTGTTTATTTTTGTTGCAGAGCGAGTCTAGCTACACTTCATCAGAAGACGGCTGCGGCGGAGGCGAGCGTCACGCTGTGCTCTGCTACGAGCAGGTGAAGCGTCTCGGTGATGTCATGGACGAGGTGGTGGCCATCCACGGCCGCGGGAACTTCCCCACACTGCACGTGCGCCTGCGCGAGCTCGTGGCTGGAGTGCGCGCACGCCTGGAGGCACCGCAGAGCGCGGGAGGCGCTGGCGTCAACGTGCGCGACGTACGCCTCAACGGCGGCGCCGCCAGCCATGTTCTCGCTGACAAAGCCCAGCCCTACTCCGACATCGACCTCATCTTCACGGCTGAGCTCCCTACCGCGCGGCACTGCGACCGCGTCAAGGCCGCCGTGCTCGGCCACCTGGCCACTCTCATGCCACCCGCCACCCCGCGCCGCCGCGCCTCCCCCGCCGGCCTCAAAGAAGCATACGTCTCCAAGATGGTCCGCGTGAACTCAGACGGCGACCGCTGGTCCCTGATATCGCTCGGCAACTCACGCGGTCACAAGTCCGTCGAGCTCAAGTTCGTGGACAACATGCGTCGCCAGTTCGAATTCTCCGTGGACTCGTTCCAGATTGCTCTCGACTCGCTCCTAGCGTTCCACGAGTGCACTCAACTTCCCATCGGCGAGAACTTCTACCCGACCGTCGTCGGCGAGTCCGTGTACGGCGACTTCAATGAGGCTCTGAGTCACCTCGCCGAGAAACTGATCGCGACGCGGCAGCCCGAAGAGATCCGCGGTGGCGGTCTGCTCAAATACTGCGCCCTCCTCGCGAAGGGTTACAGGCCGGCGCGGCCAGACAAAATCAAAACCCTCGAGCGATACATGTGCTCGAGGTTCTTCATAGACTTCCCTGAGCTTGGGCAGCAGCGCGCCAAGCTCGAGGCCTACCTGCGGAACCACTTCGTCGGCAGAGAGGAGGAAGCTCTTAAGCATAGGTAATTATGACTTGGATTTTTTTATGTGTTGGTGCCCTTCGCAACGATGTAATTCTCTACATAATGTGTGTTACAAGTAACTAGGCTATTTGCGTTTTCTTGCAATTCTTCACCATTACAACTGGCAGATGTCGAATTATTCCGCAAGTTCACTTTTAAAATCTGGCTTAACGCAAACTACAACTTCAAAACCCTATGTGGCCACAAACCACGACCCAACTGTATGCTGTGCTCTATTAACCCTGTTGTCCATTATTGCAGATACTGTATAACACAGTTGACGTTAACTGGCGGTGTCGCTCGGTGCAGGTACCTGACCCTACTGCACGGCGTGGTGCGCGAGTCCACCGTGTGCCTCATGGGGCACGAGCGGCGGCAGACGCTGGCGCTCATCGAGGCGCTAGCGTGCCGTGAGCTGTGCGCCCGCGCGCCCGTCATGATGGCCCCGCAGTACTACGTGTGCGTGTGCGCCGCCTGCGCCGCCTGCCCCGGCTGCGCCGCGTGCGCGCAGTGCATGGCGTGCGCGCAGTACACGACGCAGGCGCAGTGCGCGCCGCCCGCGCCCTACTGCGAGTGCTGCCACCCCGCGTCCTGCCCGGCGTGACCGGACCTGCTGTTCAACCGACGATGAATTTAGTGCCAAATGTATATAATACGGATAAAAAATGTATGTACGCGTAGGAGCGGGCGGCGGCGCCCCGCCGCGTGTGTTGCTCACTGTCCGCCGATCAATTCGCTCGTCAATTGTCCCCCGCGGGCTGCGCGGCCCGACGCGACGTGAAGTAATTTCTAGTCGTACTCCTTTCGTGTTGATAAGTTAATATGCTAGCAGTACGAAAATTATCGTTCACGTGGATTGTGACGGATGCGCCGCTAGATAGTGAGTCCGAGTCGATGGTCTGCCTATATAAAAGACTAGTTAGTTATTTTTAAGCTTTTATGTATAGAAGTCGTCTCCATAAAAGTAGTGGCATGTCTCTCGCCGTCGAAATATCACGGAGAAGCGGACGGTCGGATACGAGTTTTATTGCTAAGCAAGTGAGAAAATTAGTTGCGAGGAATGATAACTGGTTCACTTGAACGATGCGGACGCTAACGGAGGAGCGTGCGTAGTTTTTGCAGGAACAATTTGTGAAGTAACAAGTCCGGCCTTGACAGACGGCCTTAACGCGGGAAATCTGTTGAGTAGTAGTATCTAGATCACGAACGTTAGGACGTAGCCAGCGCGGTCGCCTCCGCTCCTCTCTCACACACGTAAACAACTATTTTACTATGTATTTATCAATCTGAAAGGATGTATGTATACACTTACACGTTTCGTGATCGCTCTAGTATTGTATACGGCTTGGCGTACGAGTAACAAATTAAGATACACATAGAAAAATATAAAATAATAAAAAAAACTTTAAAAACCCAAAAAAATATATTACTAAGGTGTGTACAATATTAAAGTTCACGCTTTTTTAAATAATATAAAAATACCATTATAAAAATATTTTAAGAACATTTACAAGTAGTGAAGTCACGTTTAGTAACAGTACTTATGAACATTTTTTTTTTACTTTTAACGTCTCATCAAATACAGTTTGTATTAAAGCTGTAGATGTATGGAAAATGTGATTTAATTGTTGTATTAATTAACCATGTTGTCGATGATTAAATATCTACTTACATAACATTATGTAGATTAAATCCAATAGAGAGATATATTATTATTGTTGTATTTTAATGAGATATAGAATATATGAACGATTGTGGAAACAGTGTCCGGCCAATACGTGAATGTGTTAGATATTTTGCCAAATGCATATTCAGAGATAGAAATACTATATTTATATACATTGCATGAACTTTGTAGGGCTTTTACTAAGCAGTTTGTTATGTAGTATATTTTGAGTAGCGGAAGATATATCCGAAGTAATCAAGTACAATCATCTTATAGAGTTAACCCTTAAAGTTAACTTCGGAACAATTTATCGAGTTTATGAACGAATTTTCCCGACTTGCTCACTGTCGAACCAAAATTTTAAGATCTCATTTTTTAACCCTTCAAAAATACTTTTGGGATTGTGTAGTGTTGTATTGTAAACACTTTAACTGATATCATATGCTTGTTATCTTGGCTGAACGTCATTTTATGACTTTGAGGTGATAAAACATTTGATGCAAGTTAAACATGTTCAGTGATCCGTTTCACTTGTGTGAGTCTAGTGCAACTTGTCTTTGTGTATATTTTCTTCAAATTATATTGGAATGGAACGTACCCAGCACTAGAAAAGGACATTTTGGAATATTAACGTTATGAAGCAAACCATGAGTGCAACGGAACACGGTAATCGTGAAACGGTAGTTCTAAATTTAGAAATAGTACGCATTCGTCTGTACTTAGAAATAAATGAAGTACATAAACATAGTTAACTGAATCTAAACTTTATTCCATATTGTAATAAGAGTGAATGTAAGTTAATTATCACTAGTGTTACTTGCTATACCGAGACAGGCGTCTAAGTTGTGATTTGTAGTCTTTTCGACAGGTATTTTGTATGTCATTCTATTGTCACTATATCTATTATAAATAACTGTGATTGTTATATCTATATTGTAAATCAGCTATTGGCAAAATCCGTTAAGAACTACATCCTCGCGTGAGTAAAAAAAATACGATATTCGATGGTAGGTATATTTTTGTGACTTTTTTCTCTCTACGACTATGGAGACAATTATGTAGGTATTTTAGCCGTAGGGTATCATACCAGTAATTTACCAGTTTTGTGTACGTTATAAAGACGTAGTTTTCAACGTAGACATTTTCATCGTGAATTCTAATTGACATGCTTCTACATGCAAGCTTGGCTCATCTACATAATTATTTCTTAAGTCTGGGCCGAGTTCACTATTCCGAATTTCGTAAACACTCAACTGCGAACATACGTAAAGATTGGGTTCAATTCGAGAACAGTGGAAACGTACCGAGAGATGTTTGTTAGCTTGTAAAGCTCTTCCATGTACACCACATAACGTGGCTAAACGCTTCCAAAAACAACGGTCTAAATGTTTTTAAATTCTTTGCAAAGAGAGACATTGCAATATAGTTTAGGGTTTTATTATTTTTTTCTAAAGTTACCATCAGTTTTCAGCTAGCCTTATTTTATAATTATTTTTTAATTCTAATGAGCACTGGTCAAAGGCGTTCTCGTGCAGAAGTTGGTTGATGGTTATATATGTATATACTGTTGGATAATGGTTCTGTGTATTTGAGATACTTTTCTGATATACATGCTAAATTCTAAAAGATTGTACTTAACTCAAACCAAACAAAAGGAAAGATATCACAAAGAACTACGGAGATAAATCAGAATAAGTATCTTAAAGTTTAGCGAGATTTAACTTGGACTTTGTTTTTGAATTTCAAAGTACCAAGTTTTCTTATAAATATTGTTACTTCACTCCTGAACTTACTTGATGATTATATGACCAGTATTATCAGCTGGAATTATGTTATGTGTATGTTTCTGAAAATACTGCTCATTATTATGTTGATATTGTATCATTAAAACCGGTTGAATGTCACATTTTGGCACTCGATACGTAAACAAATACACGTGACATTTTGTCTCGACTCGTTCGTGTAACAAAATTAATTTGAATAACTTTGTTGATAAAATTAACATAACATGTGTCAAAAAATAAGTCCAGGCAATAGTTTTTCATGGTAAGATATTAAGCATAAATAAAGACTCTTGCCTCCAGTATTAACAAAAAACCCGTCAGATCCCTGTTTTAAAACAAAAATAATTTATTTTTGAAAGGAAATAAATCATTGAATTTAATTCCATATTATCTGTATTATTAAACTATGTTTACGGCAAGAGATGCTCAAAATATCGACTACTATTTTAATGATTTTAACTTTTTGTTTTGTACACTTCGATGACATGCTGATGCATGAAATTTGCTAAAAACAAATTTACGTTACATTATAATTCAAAAACAATCAAACACTAGAAGCATTTACTTATCTATTTATAAAATGTTGGTACTATGACCGAGTTGTTTATTCAACGAAACAAAAACAATGATAAAGTTTTCATTGATAATGCTGAAGCCGAGTACATGATTTTCTGAGTTTTTGTTTCGGTGAACATAGAATTTGGTCTTAAATACGAGTATGTGTAAGAAGAGATGATTCTTGTGGAAGTATAGCACGTGAACGCCATAATTAAAAGCGTGGTTTCGCAGAACTGGAGGCGTCCTCAATTAGCAGCGATGTGGCATTTAGTTTACTGTTTTACAATCCATCAGTACCTACAAATGTTTACGACTGTAATTAGTTTGTGGGTGTGACACTATATAGTAGCTACATCAGAATCTATTTTATGTCAATTTGCCTTTAATATCTTACAAAAAATGAAAGTAATTGTCCGAATGGAATCATAATGTCTCAAATAACCCTATAGCTGATGTTAGTCAATCTGAATTGACTAACACCAGCTATAGTCGCAGCTCAAACCTACAATCAGATAAACATACATACAAAAAATCGTAACAGCAACACCGCCCCCTCCGCAGCGCTGCTTCTTGCCCACCCTCCAACTTCTCCGAAGCACGCGTGTCGCATCCCTCGCTCATATGTTAAAAGCGAATGTTCGACACACCGACTCTCTAGTTTAGGGGTTGCTAGGCCTAACGTTATATAAGCTTAAATTAGGTTATTATCAATTATATTTACAGTATGGTTAATATTTTTTCTTTCTCTTCCAAGTTGCCTGTTTCGTGTTACACGAACCGCGACGATGTGTTGTTACGATACATAATTACTATTATATTTGTGAGGAGTTTTAAGCTATTGTAAATTTTACAGAAATAAAAAATGTTGTGAAAATAAATTATAAAAAAGTGATATAAACAGTGAATTTGTGTCTTTTATTTTATGGTTGATGGGAGGAAGTCCTTTTGGATAAGCTTTGGCCAATAATGGTCATTATGTAGGTAATTTTGAGGTAAACGACCATACTATAATCACAATGTTTGATAAGCGGAATAATGATCGCAATGTGATGTTACAATATGAAATGAATGAACATGAAGCAGTTTTTACTAGTTGCTACAGAGAAAAATACAGCTGCCTGTCTTTTTTATAAGAAGAATGGATGGCGACGATTTATAACCCGCGTAGTATGACCAAAAATTGATGAAAGAATCAACAAAATGACAGATAATGACATTTTGTTCATCTGTCATTTTGTCGATTCTTTCTCCGAAGAAATCCGTTTCTACGGTGGTTATGCTACGCGGGCTGATGACATTGTTAAATGGAATTCCGACAAAGCTATCCAAAGAATCAATTTAAACAAAACTTTGTGTAGTGCTTATGAGCAGTAGATTAAATCTTAGATACTACCTAGTTACTATTGGGGGATGCCCCTAATCAAAAAATCAATACGTTTCTCGAAAATCTAATAATAATTATTGAAAAGAGAAATGAGTACCTATTGATTGTGCCCACAGTTATCAAGTTGATACAAGAAAGCTAATTAGGTAATGAAATGAGAAATCGAAAGATATACTGAGTCAATGATTTGTGTGGGGTACAAATAAGTACACAATACCGACCCAGACTACTACTACTACTACTAATATTATAGTAAAGACTGTGTATTATGTAGAGACGAGTAGTACCGACATAGACTAATCAGTAGAAGCAAAAGTTTAAATAAACACCAATGCTAATAATGATTAAAGCAATATCATTAACAAAAAAGACTACGAACTGCAATTAATTCCTATCCTAGAGGTCCTTTTGATGCTGAGGCAGTTATAAGTAAATTAATTACAGAAAAGAAATTTATTTCAGAGTAATTATTCTATTAGTCATTTATCCCACGCTACGTCTAAGCAAAGATCAACACGCAGACTTTATTGTCTCTGAGTAAACTTTAAAGGTTTATCATGGATCTATTCATTGACTGTGTTCAATTAATGGCAGTTTGTATTGTGAGAGTAACAAAGAGATAGCTATCCTTAATTCACTATGTAAATGCCGAAGGCATGAATTTTCTTTATAGTAGTAGTATAGATAATGCCTCAATAGATCGCTTGTCATGATGATGGTTACAATGAAATTGATTTCATTTTCTGCAACAATTGCCACTGAAATGTACTCATTTGTAATACAACTGGGAACAAAACATCACCTGGAAAAAACATTAGGTACACAAACATATGAAAGATGATCAAAATGTTTTTGTTATCAGTCCATTTCATAAGAATAACAATTTTATTGAAATTCAATAACGGAACATCGGCTGATGTAACTGTACGTTGGCCTAAATACAATCATGCAATCAATTTTAAATAGAAGTTCACACTTCCCGACACGTGTCTTGAAACATGAAGCCTTAGGTACAGGCTTAAAGGGTCATGCAGTGGTGAACATAGAAGTACATCCACATTTTGCCAGTAATAGGGTACGAGCCTATAGCTATCACCCAGACACACATCCGAGATCAATATCTGCCTTGCTTTTTCCTAATTATGTTGGGGTCGGCTTCCAGTCTAACCGGATGCAGCTGAATACCAGTATTTTACATGGAGCTTAGGTAGTAACCTATCTGACGTCCACAACCCAGTTAGTACTGGGTAATACGAAACCACTTCGTGAGATTGGTTTTCAGATGTCACTTTTTGGGCCACTGACTACCTGTAACGACTGCTAAAGTCCTACAAATGACAGTCGGGAACAATAGCTGAACGGGCTTTCCGAGGTACGGAGAAAACTCGGTATGTAGGGACCCAGCACACCACACCACATCACACCCATCCCAACCTAGGCAAGCACGGCTTAACCTAAAGATCGGCCCGAGTGGCTGTTATTATTTAGCCTTGAGCTCTCGAGACACACATCCGAGATGCTAATGAGAAATTCCAGACTGAACTTCGCCTGACCTAAGACCGGAACTCAGGGTTCTATGATGAACAGTAGCATTTGCGACCAGTAGACCAACGAGGCAGCATCTATCAACTTTAAGATACCATTGCATCATTAGAGAGGCACTTGACTTTCATAACCGATTGAACCTTGGTTTTTGAGAACGACATTGAACATGCACTAGGCAACGAAAATTATATGAAGTGTAATATAGACGTATTTAATGTCAAGTATAGATTACATGGCAGTGGAATTCATTCATAAATAAAATACTCTTTATATTTCACAACAGCCGCGAATACCGCAAACATGTTTAACTAAAGAAGCATAAAAGTAGCAGAAACACGATATTTGAATATTAAAATTGAAGTGATTGTTGAAGACCAAAGAAACGATGGGTGGACCGAGAGAAAGGTGAGATGGCTAGAAAAGGGATTACGACTGATAGTGCAATATGAAAGAAGAAGACATAATGTTACGCCGATCGTACATAAATAAGGCTAAATTAGGGCAAGAGAGTGATAATATTGAATTAACGTCATTGTCTTTATTTAAAAAGCCTAGTCTTTTCCCGACTATGCTGGGGTCAGCTTCCAATCTGACCGGATGCAGCTGAGTACCTGTACTTTACATGGTCTGACTGCCGGAGGAAACAGTATGTAATGGATGGTCATTCAACTTCGGTCTGACCCTGGGAAGCAATGCTTAACCATGCAAATAGAAGGTAATGATGATGATATAGAAAAGCATCTAGCTCATTCAGTACTCCCAAATCTTTTAAACCTAAATATAAGTCGTACAAGTACCAACTACTAATACCTTCCACCCGGTAAACAAGGCGGCCCTGAACGAGATTTCCCAAGTCATGTCTCGATAGTATAAGCCCTCGGAGCATACGTGAGGTGCACAGACAATCATGGATTTTGACCTAAATCTGTTGTTGTGCCATTAAAATTTGGATGGGTTCTATGAAAATTTCAAGATAGGTACAATAAAATTGTTGACGGCTGAGAAATCCATTTTGGGTTCGATTCCCTGGTTTTGTGTAACTACTTTTATTAAGAATTTCTCGAAACAGCGTGAGAATTTCGACTGACAAGATACCGGTCGGCGGTTATAAGGTCACTTCCATTACATGTGACATAGGCATATACTGGCGATATTTAGATGCATTTATTTCTAGAGGAAGACGAGCTATAAACTCCAAGGACATCTACACAAACTTTTCAACCACATTTAGAATTACAACGTACATACACATTTGCCAAATCCTCCAAGTAATACCTACTAGCGCGATGCTTATGTTAATGAAACAAACATTTCGTAATAAAAGGAACCACATAAGTGAGAAGTCTATTAAAATTTTTAATCCAGCCAAAAACAGCCAGGACTGATTGATCATTTACAGCGCCAAGTTGGAGGAAGTTTGAAAGTTGGAAGTCCGTTCCCCTGAAGTGTTGGCACTTAAACTTTCACGATATTATTATTCAAGCGTACTTTATTAAATTGCAATACGATACTTTTAATTTGTTGAAGAGTATCTTGTTTCTTGAGAAGTTTATCGACTTTTGTTTAATGTTTTACCGAAAATTATTCATTGATTGCGTCATGCGATTGTTTGTGATTGTGACGATAGGGCATTAATTTCCCTGAAGCAGGACTAGATTTTCTAGTAGCATTTTTTTATTTCGGAAGACGAGTGTTATGATATTTTAGCACGCCTAGGGAGAAACCTATTCCCAGCAGTGGACTGATATTATATTCTGCTTTGATTGCTTCATTTATATGTTTAATTTGGAAACACTCGGTAGCAGTATGCGGTAGAGAGTGTATCAGATCCCTTGCAGATGCCCTGAGATGACTGGGAAGTTTGATCGGCTTCTGAGGTGGGCTGGTTGGACCAACGGCCACCATGGCTCACGCACAACGGTCTACTTGAAGGACTAAGTGCGGGAACCAAAACCCGCACTGTTCATAATTATGCTTCTGGACACCCACACCATACTCCTTTTTGCCTACGATTTCGTGCATCACAATACCGTAGCCAGAGAGAGATATTTTGTTTGTGTATGTTTTGTTTGGTTATCAATGTTACCATTCATGGGCACTTATAAAACGTCGAGAAAAGGTGCACGTTTCGGGTTTGCGGTATCCTATGGCGAATTTCCTTTGATAATTTGGTTTTTACAATGTTGTTAGTAAGTACTTAAATATGGGAGGACAACCCCACAACAAGTATGTGCGTATATCCCATCTATTTTCTTTACACATGAACCTTCAAGCGAGGAGGAGCCTTCCACGACGACGACCTTCCAGCTGAGCTTGCCTAGGTTGGTCTGTGGATGGGTGACCACCCATTACATACCGAGTTTCCTCCGTGCTTCGGAAATCACATTAAGCAGTTGGTCCCGACTGTCATTTGACATCGTTACAGGTAGTCAGTTGCCCAAAAAGTATTACCCAGTCCAAACTGGGTTGTGGAGGTCAGATAGGCAGTCGCTCTATGTAAAATACTGGTATTCAGCTGCATCCGGTTAGACTGGAAGCCGATCCAAACATAGTTGGGAAAAGGCTAGGCAGATGATGATGATGATGATGCAGCTCCAACATAACTAGCGAAGTGTTGGTGTACTTGTATGTGTATGATATCATAAAAGATGTCAAATAACTTCCACTTTGTATTCGTGAGTTAGATCATCTAGAAACACAGACGCTGCACCTTCGCCTCTCCTTTTCATGTTCCAACAGTAAACTCCTTACATTTAGGACATTTATGCCATACATTATTGTTTAGCAGTTCAGGTTCAACGGTCGGTTCAGGCAATTCTTTATTTATCTAGGCCGCATTTACATAATGGGATACGGTTGGTATCGTAGGAGATCTTAATATTCCAGATGTGTGATTCAGTATTCAGGGCGAGAGGAATAAACTGGGAGGATATTAGAGCTCCTGTTTTCGAAAGCTATTCTAGGAATAGTGGTTTTATTGGGATTAGATTGTTAAATTGTGATGTGGAAACAGGTTCTTCACGTAGCGGTCAACCAAGCATTCTCTACATCAAACTAAGTAACTTTAAGTAATAAGTTTAGCTGGTAAATGACTTTTTTGGTGTGAAATACCACGTTTTTCAGTAGGACTAAACGTATCGGACTTATACACGGCCGTGAAGGTGTTTAAATAAAGTAAACAATTACACACTGAAAAAAAAAAATGATTACTTCAATCAAGATATTGTTAACTGTAATCATACATCATGACTCCATATGAGCCTGTCAAGATCATGATTTCTGTGACTATGACAAATTTGTTAAATTTCTCTTATTTTTGTTAGTCAAGTACAGTATTGCCTTTATAAAGGCTAGTTATTTAGTTTGATTCATAAATTGTCCAGTGCGAACATGAAACATTACTGATTTATTAAAGTTCGATTGTAAATTCAAGTAATCTCACTGAAGTATTAACTAAGGTCATAGTTGCTAGCAACATAATCATGTTCAATGTAATTATTAAACTACTTTAAATCAAAGTTTATAATAGTGCCTTCAACCATGGAGTTTAGTTGCGTCTAACTAATTCTTTACTAGCCTTATGAATAGATTACTTCATTCAAACAAAGCGCTACGTTACGTCTAACGAATTCTTTACTGGCCTGGTAAAGACAACTTAGTCATCTTGATTATATCTTGTTCAGTGCAAGTATGATCCTCTACTAAAACAACAGAGTTCTATTATAAAATCAACTCACGATCCCATGCTATATCAACTAAGATAAAAGTCGACTGAGCAATGGAAATTATTAATTTTAGATTAAGTCTTCTCTAGAACAGATAATATATTATACTTCATACAACTAAGATCTAGGTCCTATCTGACAAAACTAATTATTGTATCTACTAAGAAAGGTTGTTGAAGTAGTCATGGTAGGTAATACTTTCAAATAGGATCCTTTTTCATCCTACATATGATTATTCGTCGTATTAACTAAGCGTAATACCAATTCAAATAATATACATAGTTGCGCTAACATGAATCTATGTTAATACTTTTGTAATTCAAAAACATATTGTACTGCGTATACTGCATCGTTCTTGAATGAATTTTATAAATTATTCACATTTTTTTACCTCACGCATCGGATGTTTTGATGTGAATAACTTTGTAAGTAATTAATTCGAGAACGATACAGTACATACAATTTGATCTTGAATTACAAAGTATTAACATTTATAGATACATGTTGGCGCTACTACTTAGAATACTTGCAATTGGTATCGACTACGATAATAAGACAATAATTAACCATGTATATCCCTACCTACAACTCTACTGCCTATCTATTTATTATCTAGGAAGGATTAGCTTAGCAGGTATAAATAAAATATATAAATGTACATTTAATCGTTTATTTTATAAAGAAGTACGCAATGTAACATATTTTTTACCATTACTAAGAATATTAATGTGACATGGAATAGGAGACACTAATTTTTTGTAATATCTAACAACATTTTCTTTTGCTTCTGTTTCTGCGACTTCGTAGGCAAAAAAATGTTCATCATAAACCAAAGTTTGCATTAATATTCCCATAAAAATCAAATTATTTGAATCATACAAGTAGACATTTTGCACTTTAAAAAACGTAGGCAATGAATCATTAGAACTTGTATCATAAATTAGGAGTGTATCTTTAACATAACGTGTAGTAGACACAGTGGCCCAAGTTATTTGTACTAGTGGCTTATTTTCACATAACTGTAAACTAGATAATACAAATTGTTTAGAAATATCGCAAGTTACACGAACAGTAGGGCCTGTTCTAAGAGTATCAGGCAATTTACCTTTAAGAAACATTTCATTTAGCTGTAGTTGGTGTTTTAACGTTAAAGTCAGTGTAATGTTTTTTCTGTTGCATGAAACATTTGAGGCCATTTTAAAAACCCTATGTTTGGCTTCATAACGCATAGACCACAAAGAAACAATTGGACCAAATTTTTCTAACGCACTGTGATAATGAACTAAGTTATGAAATTTAGGTTTCAAGGAATCTTTAGTTAATGATAGATATAAAGTGTTAAGCTTGGTCACCGCTTGCTGTAACAATTCTTCAGTTCCTTTAGCAAAAGCTGACGACAGACTTATTTCTAAAACAGTTCTTAATTTCTGATACAACTTCCAAACTTCATTGCCTCTAGGCACATATTCCCCTACCAATAAACTAAAATATCGTAAAAAAGTAAGCATCTCTGATGATGATTGGCGTACATTTCCCTGAATCAAATGTTCTATAGAAAAAGTACAAGGTTGATTTCTACAATCAGGGCCATATTCAAAAGCATGAATTTTGTTATTGAGTTCAGTTAATGTAAAAAATTTAAAATGTCTTATACATTGGATTAAAACAAATTGCATTACATACTTAGCAACTCCTTCTAATATGTCATGCATGCTATCGACACCAACTTGATTAAATAAGTCAAAATCAGTTACATCAAGCCAAACACATTTTTCTTTAATACCTGTTTCTGATGGATTTCTTATGCCTAAGTCGTTTGCATAATTTTGTGAATTACGCAAAATTTCTTTGTATTCAGTGCATTGAGTTTTCATAACTTGTTTTGAGACTTTACAAACTCTGCAGGAATAATTTGCTGAAAAACTTTCTACAAAACCTGTTATAGAATGGATACCTAGATTGTCTCCTAAAATTAAGCCAAGTTCAAAATGAATGACACCTTTGAAATTGGGCAGATTAAATTCAATGCCATGTTCACTGAGATAGTTGAGCTCGTCAATCACACATCGAAAGATAACTTTGTTCCCAAATAAGATTCTATCAGTTGAGTGAAATAAAAGAAGTAGAAAAATGTTTCTGAGCGCAGAGGCACGACAAGGCGGTAAACAGGGAATAGAAGCGTATACTGCGCCTAACTTGTGCTGCCCTGCTCTAGAACCTAATGCGTTTCCGGTCTCATAGTCGTCAAAAAATATAAAAATAGGAATAACCGTTTTTCCTTGTCGTTGACATATTTTACTCCGCCAAAATGTCCCCTGAATAAAGTTTTCTATAGCAATATTTTCACCCGATCTATTTAGACTAATCATGTAGTCTAGAGTTTCAGATAGGATATTTCCGAGGGAAAAAAACGATTTTAATACTTTGCGAAGAGGTATAAAATGCTGCTCACATGCAATCGGTTGAAGGCGGGTGATACCTAATCTTTTAACTTTTTCTAATCTCTCCCCTATTACCATTGCTTCCGGTTGAATTAATGTCTCTTTGTTTTTAAAGTATTCTAATCTTTTATGCTCAGTGTTTAGTTGACTTAAGGGGTTTGTTAACAGAGGTTCAATTTCATTTATGACTGTGCTAAGACTACCTTGTGCGATAATATTATTTGAGGCTAGATTTTGAAGTTGCATTTTTATGGCTAATAATAAAGGATTGACCATAAATTGAGTAAATCCACTGACCACAGTTTGAACAACATTTCTTGGCAAAGATTGGTTGGCGTACAAATTTGCTATAAACATTGAAAGTCCGTTCTCAACTATCTCATTACATGTAGAAGGCCCTGAAGGGGTGAAGGCACTAGAACAATAAGGCATCAGTTGCTGCTCGCTAACAGGAGTTACAGGTATACTAGCTGTATTCAAATCTACCATGTTAGACGACTGTAATACAACATCGTTAGTAATGTTAGAAAAATGTTCACGCACAATATGCCTTCTAAAAGAATTAAACAATTGAAATTGACGATTACAACCATCTTCAATACATATATATATCCGTAATTCTTCAGGGCTATGTAACAATGTAAAGTGCGACCTCAGAATTTTAATATTTGGTAACTGCAGTCTGCATACAAAACAAGTCAACATCTCGGTAAAATTTGGAATATAATATAATATAATATTTTCAATACTACAACGTAACATAACCACCTTGGACAAAGTAACATAGAGATCAACTTAGGTACCTGCAGGTACCTATTTTATTGCACAACTATTCAACAATAGATACCTTCTCAGTCATAGGTACCTCAAACCTTAAGATATTGTTTCTTTTTCAAGCAATCAACACTTAAAGATAAAAATGTAACATATAACTTTCAACAATAACCTTGAAAACTTTGTATAACTATTCATATTATTAAATTTCAAGAATTAAAAAAAAAATCTATAGAAAACTTTCAAGTTAGGTAACAAACTGATTGATATGATTATGTAGCTATCCGCACATATAAACAAAGGTTCCTAGGAAGAGAATGCTAAAAATTACAGTCTGTCAAGAGAGATTCAGCCGTGGTAGAGCCCCTGTCGAATTGAGAGGTCATTTTATATAGGCCTCGTTGTAAAAAGTACCAAACAGCATAGGAGTCACACCCATACTCCAGATTTAAAGACCAAATAGCCTTGTAGCACGTGTCTATAGCTTGCAAAATATTGGTCACTTGATATAAGACTGATGCATTTACAACAACAAAAATTGTTTTGATTTCTGTCAGTGACTCACCGACTATCATCACATAAGGCTGGGGTGTGACTCCTTTAACCTTCAGCGTTTTCAGCCGAAGTTCTATTGCCTGACAAATTTCTGCATCTGATCTTACATGCTTGATAAAGGCATCACGTGTTTCTGCCTTAGATGGCTTCCAGCTGCATCCGGCTGCCTGTTTTCCTTTTTTTTTCTTCTGCTTGATTGTAGTTGTGTTTAGAAGATGTGGAATGGCCAGCAAAGCACCAAGATTTTTTTTTTCCTCTTCAGAAGCTGAAATAGATAAAACGTTTTAAAGAAAGAAATACATACCTACATACTCAAAACAAACAAATTTAAAATACTGTTGTAAAAGGCGGCCTTATCGCTGAATGCAATTTCTTCCAAGTAAACCAATATAATAATAATAAATATCGCTGGACATTAACACACAGCGCCACCTAGTGCCACACTAAGCAAAGCTTGTGTCGTGGACACTAGATAGTTGATATACTACATATATACTTTTTTTTTTGTTTGTAAATACATACTTATTATATATATAAACATCCATGACTCGGAAACAAATGTCCATGCTCATCACACAAACATTTGCTCCTACCGGGATTCGAACCCAGGACCCTAAGAACGTAAGGCAGCGTCACTACCACTACGCCATTCGGGTCGTCAATAAACACACAATCAATGGAATATACAGGGTGGAAACTTTCAGAGGGGCAGTTAGGGGAAGTACCTTATATGTTGCAGCTACACGAAAATGGTCTTAGGAGACTATCCATAATATTTTATGGAATTTTGATCGCCATTCACAGATTTTCAAAAAAATATACAGTTAGCAAGAAAATAGCCATTTTACACAAAAATATTTTAGATGCCAATCAATCCAGTTTCTAATACTGATCAAAAACTTCTATGGGACCAACCATTGTTAGAGTACTCAAAAAGTCACAAATTGCAAAAAACTTTTCCCGTACATTTTAGGAGACTTCCTAAGACCATTTTCGTGTAGCTGCAACGGTTATGGTACTTCCCCTTACTGCCCCGCTGAAAGTTTCCACCCTGTATATACAGAGTAATAAACATAATAATTAATAAAAAGTAACAAAGCAATTAAAAGAAAATGTTTGGGTGTTGATTCTGTTAGGCACAAACTAAACTTAATTTATGCTATCTTTTTCTCTCTAATAAAACAAGAAAGAGACGGACGTAAATTGGAGCTGTCAAATTTAGTTGGAATTAATACTTCCATACAAATTAAGGGTACACGTAAAAACATGTCGACTAAAAACACGGTAAAGCGCAAGGTGTAAACTAGTTTGACATCTATAACTTAGCTCATAGCTATAGCCGTCCTTTTCTCGCACTGCCTTTTAGTAGAAGATAGCAATTCTCTAATTTTAGTTTAGCTATTGAATAAGAGAATGACACTAAAATGGATAAACAGTAGTTTTTATACTGGATAAGTTCAAGTTTCTCATTGGAGCCGCGATAAACGAATCTGCAGGCGAAAGCTAGTAAAAAATAATTATTGTGATTATTCTGTATTACTATTAGTGGCACTTACATTCACAAAGGCAAATAAGTTCTTGAAAGAAGCCGTGTTTCGAATTTCGTTTTTGTAGTATTTCCATAATCTTTATTCTTGCTAATGGAAAGAAGGCAAACAAATTGTTGCAGTGTTCTTTGTAGATTTCTTCGAAGTCAATTATCAGCTGGAAAATCGAAAAATATTAAATAAACAGTACAAAAAAAAAACTGAAAGATTTGAGTTTGCACACACTATGATTTTGTCTAGTGTTCAAAAAAGTTATTCATTAAAACTTGGTTAAATGAAATTACAGCAATATTAATTATCCAAACTAATATGTACTGAATAATTTATTGCTTCCTTAATGTGTACATTACAAATAGGTACATACTCATGACTAGCAAGACTATTGGATTCATAAGGAATACAATCTAGAATGATCTACATTCAGTCCAAACAGTTATATCTATCAAGCGTGACAGGTGATGAGCCCATAGGCCACAGTATTTACTTTCCATCAGGTGGGCCATATGCTTGATTGCCAGCTTAGTGGTATAAAAAAATCTACTTACTAGGTTATAACCTTGCGGAGTCCTTAAAGCGGGGTATGTGTTTATGTAAGATTCAACTGTATGTTGATTGTCCTGATTATGATGTAAGTTACGAATTCGTTGTTTGGCTGTCTCTTTCCATTTTTTCTCTACTAGGTTCCAAGGTTGAGTGGAATTTTTCAACCACAATAAATCTTTTTCCACATTTTCTATTAGAAAATCACTTGTATTAATGCTGTCAGGCAATGGTCTCGGGGAAGAAGAGGATGGTCCAGGACTTTCTTCTCTGTTTCTTTTTTTAGTGGTCAAAGTCCCTAATTGTTGCAAACGCCGCCTCTTGTTTAATACTTGGTGTACAAGTTTACCTCGTGCTTGCAATATCACTCCAGTCGCTGTTGTACATGCAGGGATATAATATGTTGTTGTCCGTTCACCAGGAAAGAGTTCGTTGATCCATTTTGCCCACTTGAAGTATATTTGTCCAACTATTGGTGAATTTCTGTATTCATTTAATATTTCTTTAGCAATTACGGATGCTAATAAATTACGAGTAGCATCACCGTCTAAGGCACCACCTTTATATATTAAGAGTGAAGAAGTCTCGAGGGATTGCTTTAATAAGTTCTCAAGTATCTGAAACAAAAGTTAAAACCATATTGAATATGTGATTAAAGTAATACCTTACCTACCTACCAATTGTAAATATTTTTATAGGTACTTAATAAATAATATCTAAATAAATGTGTATTTCTCACATTAAGTGCAATTAACATTTAAATATCACTTGCACAATCGTGAAAGAAAACATCATGAGGAAGCCTGTGAGTCGGAGAAGGTTTGCACCCTTCAAAGACAAATCCTTAACCCACAATCACACAACCGTGGTGGACTTTGGCCTATACCCTCTTCTTAGGGTGCTCTTCCACTTTAGTTAAGCTGTGTAGCTGTGTTTAAGATCCACCAACCAGGAGCCTTTATTAAAGGAAGTTGAGGCCTAGAGAAAATAAAGGCTAGCTTGAGATTAGCTCTAGTAAAAATGCAACCTTAGAGGAGCTCCATGCCCAGCAGTGTGACGCTTATGGGCTGATGCGATGAGACAATTTATGCCTGGGATTAATAGTTGTCTATATCTGTGAAAACTTTGAATGGGCTTCTTTAACTAGTTAGCCAAGGAATTCCTCTAATATTGGCGAAAGTATGTGTATGTCTGTTAATGAAATTTGGTATGGAGGTAGATTAGACCTTGGATAAACAAATAGGTTACTTTTAATCTGGGTTTATGCAGGTAAAACAATGGGGCGCAGCTAGTAAGTATACATATACAAAATATTTAACTTACACCACTCTGAGAATCCAAAGTTGACACTGTTTCATTGTTATTTTCCTTTTGCTGTGTTATTGGTGCATTTTGTTTTCCTATCTGTGTCTCAGATTCGCAGTCCTTCAATGGTATCACAACTATTTGGGAAGAGTCTTTGGGGTCACTTTCACAATCATTTTGCAAATCCAGATCAAACTGTACATTTGAAAAATCGAGGCCCTAAAACAACAACACACAAGATTTCATCATACTAATATTATTAATATTTTTGATATTATAAATAAGTCTCAGAATACGGAAAGTATTATTAGTAGTTGTAGAATCATAAGCTATACGAGTACACCTTTTTTTATGGATGGGAAATCCTCAAATGACTTCCTCCGCTCTGGGTGGAGCGGCAGGGCGTGTCAGACTCTTACTGACTAAAACCACCCCGTGTTCCTTCAGTTGCCTGTGAGTTCGAGGGTCGCAGTGACGCTTTCGAACAAATTCCAGGTCAGTGGGTCGTCTTAGGGGCGGATTTTCCACAACAATATGAGTATAGGTACCTACCTTAACTTAACATTTGTATTTATCATCCCAGAAAAATGCAATGTGTATTAAATTAAGCTTACTGATAGAGATGATATAAGGTTTGCTGTCAATATATTCGTAATAGCAGGTAGGTACAATACAATTATAATGACAAAATGATAATTAAGCTTACCGATAAAGATGATATATTATATGTGATGTCACTGCCTGTTGGCAAAAACTCTTTCTTCCAGGTACGCCAACACCTTGTAAACAGAACCCTTGGTCCTGTTTGGGGGATTAGATCCTTCAGGTCTTCGTGTGTAAGGGCTGATAAAGCCTGGACTGTTATCTGCTGTTCTAAAAAAATAAAAAAATCTCTTGAACCTACATCAATAACGGATCTGGAATAGTTCCATGAGCGCATGCAACATACACACTAAGTCGATAAAACCTTAATCTTGTATTTTTTTTAATGCAAAGATGACGAGATGAACTAAAGTACTGATGGCAAGTGAAACGCCTGTCCATCCATAACAGTAGCAGCGTCCGATATTTGATCTTGCGACCAAGATTAACGACACTGCACTGCGATCGTCACCTTGAGTTAGGGTAGCTCAGTAATTTCCCTGGTAACATTGTCCTTCAAACCCACGGAGCCTGGTTTTGTGCTCCGTGTTCAAACCGGAACACAGTAATGTTTGCACACAAATTGCTTGACGGCAGAATACCTACCTGGCAAAGGTGTGGTAGGTAGGGACTTCCCCAGACAGCTGCGGCCCTCGGCATGATGCCTATTAAGTACTACATGTACATGGCTACTGGCTATTTACGTAGGTACAGAATGAAATAATATTTAGATATTATGTTGAAAAATTTGGTAGTGAATTTGTCTATCTCTGATTAAAATAAACATCTATTTATTTCATACTCACCTTCAAATACAGGTATAAGGTTGGGAAGTTCCCATGTTTTCAAAAGTTCTGCCACATCGTCCATGTCCACAAAGCACTGCCTGTTTCAACGTAGTTATAGAAACAACACAAATAAGTACCACAACGAAATCTGCGCGTAACCTCTAATAATATTTAAGTTATGTACTGTGCAGAAAAAAATGGCAATGGCGCCGCTCTACGCGCGTACGCACAACGCACCCTCCGCAGGCAAGGTACAGGAACAAAAGGAAGGAAGGAAGGACACAGGTCAAAACTTGTAATTTAAGGCGCTACCCCAAGCAAAAGCCGTTTTTTGTGCAGTTTTTTGGAGCCAACTCCTCTTTATCCAAAAGAAATACCAAGTAATAAAAATACATTAAATTTCTACATATTCTTAGACTGCAAAGTGGTAGTTTTATTTTTTATTTTTAGTCTCATAATGTGTAATAAATCCCCTCACAATGAAACCACAAAAATGAGAAAAAAATATTTATAACATGCTTCTTCTCGTAAAGTTAACATTATTTTGATTTGCTTCTTATACTAATGGATAGACAATTTAATAATGAACATAATGCTAGTTTTTTTTTTTTCAAAAGACGGACCTTTGATTTTATAAAGAATAAAAATCACTAATTTCGCACTATTCGACCCGCAGTGACTGACGTAAAAACCACTTTGTAGTGCAAGCTGATTAGAACTTTATTCTAATAGTATTTCAAACGAAGTTTGAATCACCACAAATAGAGTTGCTAATTTTGCCTGGGGTAGCGCCTTAAGAATATGGCGCTGGGGTGGAAGGGCGCGGGGGTGGAAGGGCGCGCGGGCGGGTGTACATAGTCACGCGAACGATCATCGTGTTTCGATCAATTTGTATGCCTTATTGAATCTAATAAGAAACTGGTTTATTACTACGTTAATTTGATTACAACTAATAGTTTAAATTGATAAAAATAATTTTCAACGTTTGTTTAATGCTATCAAGTAACATTTTTGATTTAACTTAGCAAAAATAGCAAAACGTTTAGTTTAACGCAATCATTACTGCAACAAATATTTAAATTAATTGCTTCAACTTTAAAAAAATCGTTGCTGCTATCACAGAATACTGTAGATTTTACTTTTTAACTTGTTTAAATTCGACAACATAACTTTGTTCATGTAACGTGTCCAATGACTGATACAACATTGCGCCTTGTTATAATAACAAACACTTTTAGGTAATGCACACACAGGTTCTTTATAAGTCAAAATAAAATACATTAATTGATTTAACAGGGATTATGTATAGATTCAAGGATTTTATAGTAGTTTTTATAATGACATAGTATTGCATTAACAATTTACCTAGGTTGTTTTTCAAACAAATTCAGCTTGCTATTGCAACAACTTCATCTTGTTTTTAGTAATCGTTACTAACGTCATTCCAAATATTTTGGCGCTAACTAAGAGAAAACACTACTTAGTTGGAGTATATTTTTTTCAGTGCATTATGAACATGATGTATTTAAAAAAAAACTCGTGAAAAGCTGGAACTTTAGATTTTTCTCCAATATCTCCGTAACTAGAAGGTATGGCCTAGCCTGTTTCCTAGCTATGTTGGGGTCAACTTCCAGTCCAATCGGAGCGACTGCCTATCTGACCTCCACAACCCGCAAAAGCAGCAGAGCAGCAAAGGGCAGCAGGACGTTGATGACGTTTAAATTTACAATGCGTTTACGTAGGGTTGTGGGTTTGAGCAACCCCAAGCCTTTACTTATTTCTCAGACACTGCTAATGAAAAGATTTAAGACGCCTGCGGAGCATGCGTTTTTCATACAAACGTAATACCAAAATCATTTGTAAATTAAACGTATTCCTAGGGTAGTGTGTATTTATTTCGATTGAATTACAGAATATCAAGGTTCCCAAATATATATATTTTGATTGGACACTGATTTTAACAAGAAATATTAGAAAAACAAGTTTTCTATAGATATTTTAAATTCCTCATATCTCGTCTTTGTATCATTGTCCTCTCAAAAAATATATTTGGGAACATAGATATTCTGTTATCCAATCGAAATAAATACACACTACCTTAAGAATATGTTTGGTTTACCAATAATAGGGTACATGCCTCACCAATCAATTGACATACTTTTTAAGAGCTGTCAAAACGTGGTTTTTTCCATAGATTTTGTATGGCAATAGCACGCTGTGACGTCACTGTTTAGTCAACTCAATGACTCATCTATTTGTTGATTTCAAAGCAACTAAAAATCTAATTTTGCAATTAATTGAAAATAAATCGGGTTTCCAGGCCTAATATAACGTTTTTTTTTAGAGATTGGTGTCTTGGAATTATTGTTTTATGGTGGCATGTATACCCTATTTTGGTATTACGTTTGTATGAAATACGCATGCTCCGCCGGCCCCTTAAGTTGAAATATAAATAAACACTATTTATCCGTGGTGCTTGGCAACTGGGCCTGACCTTGTTTCGTTCTGTCTCCTGCTGATATGGAAGGAAGTGGATATTTCGGTTTTTCCCTACTCCTCCGCGATACTTTTTTAGATTAATTTCGTTGCGGGATCCAAGACACTTAAATTCACTCCCTGGGATTTCGTCGAGCTTCATTGTCTCGGCGCTTATCTGGCAGTCGCCACTGTTGATTCTTTCTGGCTTTGAGGAGTTACAGTGGGCAGGGAATAGTGTGGCAGGTGTGTCCCAATAAATAAATAATCACTATCTTCACGTTCGGTAATAAAACTGAACCAAACTGGGAACGCTGTTATTAGCACAGTGACGATAAAATATTATCTTTTCGACTTCAATTCTTGCAGTACCCAGCTTCTGGCCAACGGGAAAAGGGTATCTTATTCCATAGCCACGTGGGGTATAAATATAGGTGATTGACCCAACACGTGATGATTACCCGCCTACAATTATTATCTAAAGATAAGAAGTGGCACATGTACGCGTATTCTTAGCAAAACATCAACATGCAGCATTACATCGATCGCGCGTGGCTCCATCGGTAAACATAGCACATTTGTATGCATTCAATGATGACTATTACGAACTAGAACTTAAAGTCCAAAACTTGATAACCTTTGCTGCTCTTGATAATCTTATCCTGCACAATGAAGTGGAATCTTCAGGGACGAAAGAGATGAGACTATACAAGTCGTGTGGCGCTATCTCTGTCTTTATCCAGTTAAGTTGTTATGATTGCTTTGTGGTTCAAATGCAATTAGTATCAGATGTTTTATTGTTGTTAATTGCGGCATCAATGGATTCTAAATATATCTGTGACTTGTGAGACTTGGTCAAGTGAGCGGGGTCAGAGAGATTCTTACTATATCATCAGTTGGCGAAATGACTACATACACCGTGACTTTTTAGTCGTCTTACAAAAGGTGGTCCACTCAATGCTTCCGACATAAAATACTTCTTGTAGCGATTACTTCTGTTTTACCATTAATTTAATCGGCAGACGCTCCATGTAAAATACTGGTATTCAGCTGCATCCCGTTAGACTGGGAGCTGATCCCAACATAGTTGGGAAAAGGCTAGGCAGATCATGATGTATTGTGTATGTTCTGCCATGTAGGCAAATATAATTTAGAGTATCTCTTTTATTACAATTTAGTTGCACGTAGGATACTTGCAACAATATGTTTTCCTGATTAAAACAGTTGTTTCAATATCATATACCTACAAGTTTCTTCTCTAGTTGCACTTTACATGAAAACGACGTCTTCATGTTGACGGATAAGAAGACGCTGCTGAACAAATATGTATATAGGTACATAATTAAAAACATTTTAATTATTTTACAAAAACTTTAAATTACAAAAGGCAGCTGTGTCGCAGACTTTGTTAAATTATGTGTTAACAGTGTATATTATAATTATTTACTATCACTTAAACTTTCAACGAGGAGCTCGTGGCTAATTAATATCAGCCGCTCGGGTCGATCTTTAGGTTAAGCCATGCTTGCCTAGGTTGGTCTGTGGATGGGTGACCACCCTTACATACCGAGTTTCCTCCGTGCCTCAGAAAGCACGTTAAGCTGGTGGCCCCGGCTGTCATTTGTCCATCTGTGGAGGTCAGATAGGCAGTCGCTCCATGTACTGGTATTCAGCTGCATCGTGTTAGACTGAAAGCCGACAGATGATGATCATTTAAACACCTGTAATCCTGAAGGGTTGGACAGAGTTGCACCTAATACTTGCTACACCCAAACTTCGGTAGCTTTATGTTTCAAGCCGGAAACACACTTATGTGGTGTGGCGTGTCGCGCCATAACCCCACCACCGGTCTGGCCAATCGGTGGTGAGCATTCAGCGCCACGCCAGAACGCGCCACGACGACACGACACGACCTACAAATATGTCTCTAACCATACTAAATGTATGAAACCGATATGCTTCTGGCGCGCCACGCCACGCCACGTCACGTAAGTGTGTTTCCGGCATTAGTCCCATCATGTAGATGGGTGATTTTCATGTGAATTAAGCAAGATTGTCTGGACTTCGAAAGAGACTATGACCTCTGAGTTTAATTCGGTTGTTTCTTCTCAGAGTAGTCAGGTACGAAACACCGGCCCCATCTATCTTTAAAAAAATGACCTGTATAAGTGTTTGAGAAAACCTACTTGCTGAATAAATACCATTTACCATTTATGACTTTTTTTTGTTATTCCCATCCTGTCATCATCATCATCATCGGCCTATTAATGTTCCCACTGCTGGGACAGGCCTCCTCTCTATGAGAGGGAATGGGCTATATAATCCACCACGCAGCCCAGTGCGGATTGGTAGATGTCACATGTCTTCGATCCCACCCTGTATACCTATTTAAAATTGAAATAATACTGGGATTGTCAAAATTATCGAAACTTTTCTTATTACATAATTTTTATATCATTGAAATAATTTTAATCTCAAGTAAACTCTTACCAAATTCTGAGTAGCACTAAGGCCGTATTAATTTAATGATGACGAATTTGCAATTCATTACAATTAGGTATGTTTTTAAAACTAATTCAATGTCGGCCTTACTTTCAAATTATCTTAAAATATGCTATAATTGCGCATATGTGGAATGAGGGAAAATGTAGCAGACAAAAAGCATAAACACGTCTGTGTTTTTGCCTGTCTTTAAGTACTACATCCGAAACAACTGCGCTGTTCTTGAGGTCACGCAACAATTTAGACAGCTTCTGTTTTCAAATACTAGCTAATATTGTGTTAGGGATTTCCCTGTTTTGGAAAAGCCAACTAATGTAATCATCTGCCTATATTGGTGTCGGCTTCCAGTCTAACCGGATGCAGCCGAATACCAGTATTTTACATGGAGCGACGGCCTATCTGACTCCACACCCCAGTTAGTACTGGGTAAGTAATACGATGCCCTATAATAAGACTGGTTGTGAGACTTTCGAGCTACTAACTACCTATAACGACTGTCAAAGATCTACGAACTCGGGAATGATCGACCATCCACGGACCAAGCTAAACAATCACGGTTTTATTTACCTAAAGATCGACCCAAGCGGCTGTTATGATTTAGCCACGAGCTCCTCCAAGCCACCAGATATAAAATATATATCCAGGAGCAACTTTTATATTCTCATCATCATCATCGGCCTATTAATGTTCCCACTGCTGGGACAGGCCTCCTCTCTATGAGAGGGAATGGGCTATATAATCCACCACGCGGGCCCAGTGCGGATTGGTAGATGTCACATGTCTTCGAATTTATGATTCTAGGACATCGTTTCCTCACGATGTTTTCCTTCACCGTTTTTGAGAGCAGCGGTGATGTAATAAATTACACAAAGTAATGCGCCTGCCTGGGTTCGAACCCACGACTTACTGAACGTAAGTCGGGGCCGCCACCTCTGGGCCACCGCTGCTCTCATATTTATTATCTAGTTTTATGTTATAAAGAACTCCGTATCGAAATCTAGCAAGTCATTCTTAAGATATAATTGAAACGATCTCAAGGCAATCGCTCTGTAGCATGACGCAATCAAATCGCAATTAAGTACATCTTTGGCGCATTTCCTTTTTTCCTAGAACTACTGAATATCTCGTAAGTACAGTCAGCGATAAAAAGCTTAAAGTACTTTTTTATTTATCCATCTATTTATTAAAGTACTTTTTTATTTATCCATCTATTTATTTTAAATTCGAGGAGCTCGTGGCTAAATAATAAAAACCGTTCGGGCAAATCTTTAGGTGAAGCCGTACTTGCCTAGGTTGGTCTGTGGATGGGTGACCACCCTTACATACCGAGATTCCTCCGTGCCTCGGAAAGCACGTTAAGCCGTTTGTCCCGGCTGTCATTTGTAGATCTTTGACAGACGTTACAGGTAGTCAGTGGCTCAAAAAGTCTGACAAAGACAATCATATTACCCAGTTACCGACTGGGTTGTGGAGGTCAGATAGGCAGACGCTCCTTGTAAAATACTGGTATTCAGCTGCATCCGGTTAGACTGGAAGCCGACCCCAACATAGTTGGGTAAAGGCAGGCAGATGATGATATTTATTTTAAATGCGAAATTTTGTTAGCTGAAAGCCTTTTGCTTTGCAAGCCTTTGACATTGTGGAATGCTAATAAAATAAATAAGAATATGTCTGTCAGTCTGCTGATTGTGCCTCTACGACCTTTTTACGCCTAATCACTACATTAGAATAAAACACAGTCGCCCGAGCTGTTTTTACGTTTTTCCGAGTTTTACGTTTCTAGATCGAGTTGCGTTTAGAGAAATCATCATCTCCTGTCTACCCGGATGCAACTATATACTAGTTTTTTACATGGAGTGACTGCCTATCTGACCTCGACAACCCAGTTAGTACTGGGTACGATACCCCTTGATAAGACTTTTTGGGCCAGTGACTACCTGTAACGACTGTCAAATACATGACAGCCGGGACCAACAGTTTAACGTGCTTTCCGAGGCACGGAGGAAACCCGGTATGTAATTGGTGGTCACCCATCCACAGACCAACCTATGCATGCACGGTTTAACCTAAAGATTAACCCAGGTGGCTGTTATTATTTAGCCACTCTTACTTACCAAGGGGCATCGATCTTGTTACCCAGTACTAACTGGGTTGTGGAGGTCAGATAAACAGTCGCTCCATGTAAAAAATTTGGTATTCAGCTGCATCCGGTTAGACTGGAAGCTGAAGTAGTTGGGAGAAGGCAGGCAGATGATGATAGTTAAAACAAGAAATACTTGAAGTTGTCTACATTTTGGGTACAAATAGACCAATCAAAGTAACAATATTGAAAATTTTGGCATTGTATGGCTACAATGCCAAAAATATGCTCTTGTAGACTTAAGAACTTTGATATTTGCACAAATTGTTAAAAGGTTTGGTACAGACGCGAGAATTGTAAGTGAAAATTGTGTAACACGACCTCGAAGGAGTTCCATTCGTTTTTACGGTTGACAAAACAAATTCCGTCAGTAAGGGCCAAATCCTAGGTTGAATGAAAACAGCTGATATTGTAGCGATTTCTGAGAATCATGATTATGTTAGTTTCCGAAACCAAAAGAAAAAAATCAGAAGTAAGACAACAGTCCAAGGCAAAAACTGGTGTTCTTGTCTGCTAACAATTTCATAGCGTCAACTACATTGAATTCAGTCAAACAACGAGTGATTGAAGAAAATACTAGTAAAATGTTTACAATAAAAAGACCGGCTTCCATAAAAAAACACTAACAGCTTCCAACTCATAATAAAAAAGAATCACGTAAATCAGACCAGTCGTCATTAACAAATACAATTATAAAAAAAACACAGGTGAATTGAAAATTCCTCTCTTTTAGAAATCGGTTAAAACTACTCAATACTAAAGTAAAGAGAGAATTAAAAGTGATATCTTGAAATGTATCATCAGAGTGCAATACGTAGATGCATCAGTTTCGACCTCAAATCCGACCGAAAAGCAAATCATTTGATCCGTGAAAAACAACACGAGTTGCTGATTAAATGCAACAAATTATATTGCCACAGCAATTTGTACTTTATTCCCAACACAAACGAGTACGCAGGTTATTGATCATCTGTTTTACAATAACATGTTGAAGATCATTGACTGAAACCTGCCCCTGTTGATATGAAATTATGCTTTGATTGGTTTGTTATCTTTAGGAGCGACGTATCTTATTATTTGTAAGTACGAGATAGTAGGGAAAATATTCTAAACAAATGTTATGATGCGCAAGACTGTATGTCTGTGTGTTTGTAAATTGTAAAGTTTTCAGAATAGGATACTAAAAAAAATATTGAAACTCTAGAAGGCGGCGAAATAGGTTGTCGAGTTTGTATGAAATATTGTGAAAAACATGGGGTTGCGAGCAAGTTAACAGGGCTATCACAATTTTTCTTGTATTGGAGTGCTTCAGGAGTCTAAAATACAAGAAAAATTGTGATTGAAGAGAATTTAGAACAATCTCGAGAGAAATAATCAAACTTTCTGGGCATATTTTTTTAAATTTTGCGGCCGTGTAAACCATAATCAGACATTATTCTAAGCTCTCAGTTATGATGTGTGATTATGGTGTGGCTAAAGAAAGAAAGAAAAATATACAAGAGAAATAAAATTAAAATAAGTAAAATAATAGGTACAAGTCATTTCATTCAATTCATTAAAAATCCATATCTTATGAGCAGACAAATCGATCTACCCTATTTTTGATCGTTTTTTTGTTTGCAATCTTTACCGCTACCACAGTATGCCGGAAACACACTTACGTGGCGTGGCGTGGCGTGGCGCGCCAGAAGCATATCTATTTCATACATTTAGTATGGTTAGAGACATATTTGTAGGCCGTGTCGTGTCGTGGCGCGTTCTGGCGTGGCGGTTTATGGTGCGACATGCCACACCACGTGTGTTTCCGGCTTTACTCACAACTGGATTCTGTTCCCGACACATGAAACTTACTGTGTCCGCTCGCGAACTATTTTCGGCACTTTTTCGGTTTGTACACAGATGCACCAGTAGACTCTAGGCTCTTTGAAAAAGATCTACAAATTCTACAATTGACAGCCGGGACCAACGGCTTAACGTGCTTTCCGAAGCTCGAAGGAAACTCGGTATGTAATGGTTGGTCGCCCATCCACAGACCAACCTAGGCAAGCGCGGTTTAACCTGAAGATCGAAACGAGTGGCTGTAATTATTTATTCCAGGGCTAAAATATTTCGTCATTCATTCTAGGCTGAGTTAATTGGCCCGAGTTTCCACATTGACTTACAGCTGGATTGAAATAAGTTGGCGTACGGTGGCTAGGTAGTGTACCTTTTGTATGGCACCGGGAATAAACAATAGGGTTCTGCAGACGAGGGAAAAGAAGAGAAAGCTTAGGCGACTGGACCTCTTGAGTCCAGTTGCAAGTCTTGCCTGACGAGATCAATTATAAAGGCCATAGTATTTTTGTTGAAACGGTATCGGCCTTTGAACTCTACATCGGGCAAAGAAAACGGATCACATCTCTCCTGACAAATCTTTTAACTACGAAGAACATGT
The DNA here is from genome assembly GCA_950022955.1 of Xestia ashworthii. Classification (NCBI taxonomy): domain Eukaryota; kingdom Metazoa; phylum Arthropoda; class Insecta; order Lepidoptera; family Noctuidae; genus Xestia; species Xestia ashworthii. The sequence continues at coordinate 2,785,224 of OX465557.1, forward strand.
TCTGCTCGTTCAATAGCTTACATGCCATTGAACTAGTATTATTGCTTGCAGAGCTTGCATAACTAACGCAAACGCGATATCACAAAAAAAAAGTATCTCTACTACTGGCCATGTTGCACGGATGCACCCGCAGAGGTGAGCAAAGACCACCACTCACTGGACGCCAGAAGGTGGACATCGCCGACTAGGTCGCCAACAGCGTAGGTGGTGTGACGATCTGATAACGTTCACGTGGCCAGAAATTGCACAGATCAGAGAGGTTTGGAGGGAGAAAGGGAAAGCCTTTGCTTAACAGTGGGACACAATGCAGGCTACAAAAAAAAACTACTTCCCAGCTCCTTGCAAATAACACTTAGCTTCAACTTCAACCAAGTAACAATAAAACGGTTCGGACGCGAAAAAAAAACAGGTATTATTTATTACATTTAAATCAGCTGTTGCACATTTGTCGGACAGTCTGTTTATTAAAGGTTTATATTTGAGTCGACCCTGTTTTAAGTTACGAAGCTCCGCTATTGAATACTTACAAAGCGGTTTAGCGTTATTGAACGTTTATGAATAATGATTTTTGGGATTCCCAAAAAACTGGGTCTAAGGGTGAAAAGTAGCATACCGTCAATACTTGGTAGTATCCATATCGGTAGTACGTATATCCTATATATGTATATAATATAGTATCCTATCCTGTATAGTATTTTATAGTTTTCGCTGATAAAATATTACCTTGTTTAGGCTGTGTTCCCCTTATTTTTTTTTTTTTTAGGATTGGAAATCATCAAATTACTTCTCCTTCTCCCACTCTGGGCGGAGCGGGAGGGAGTGTCAGACTCTTACTGACTAAAACCCATCCATGTTCCTTCCTCGCCCTTTACGTTCCGGGGCCGCGGTATCTCTTTCGAACAGTCCCGCAACCCCGGCAGGAGGCTGTGTTCCCCTAGGATATTCATTTCGCCAACCCTCTACGTCACCAAAAAACAAATGACTGCTTAGTTTCATAAGCATACACGATTCAATTTTCAAGCGAGGCACATAACTCACGGCGTCTCAAAATAAAAACAGAAGTGGTAAATAAAACATCCATATCGCGAGGTGGGAGCTCTCAAACGTGTCCTTTAGTTTGGAAATTGAAAAAGTTACGTGCGACACCCACCATCTTTTGAAAATGGAACGCCTTTAGCAAACGTGGAGGCGTCAGCTATTTTTGTGAATTTTCTGTAAAGCAAACTTTTTAGGGTTCTGTTATACCTTTAAGGTGAAAACGGGACCCTATTATTAAGACTCCACTGTCTGTCTGTCTGTCACCAGGCTGTATCTCATAAACCGCTGAAAGTTTCACAGAATGTATATTTCTGTTGCCGCTATAACAACAAATACAAAAAAGGGGGCTCTGCGATGGTACGGAACCCTTCCTTCGCAAGTCCGTCACACTTGAATGGTTTTCTTACTTTTTTGTGTCGGATTTTCTAGCTGTGACTTCGTATTTAGAATGTTTTTGAAAAGATATTATTTTTTGCCGGACTTGTGAGTATAAGTGCCAGTTAAGATCGCAATAGAGTTCATTCACCTTCATTTATTCAAGTCTTGAATCGTCATCTATCGTGATGCTCAACATTTTTAACCGACTTCTAAAAAAGCAGGAGGTTCTCAATTCGGATGTTTCTATTTTTTTTTTTTTATTTTTTTTTTATGTTTGTTCGCGCATAACTCCGTCGCTTGCCAACCGATTTGAAAAATTCTTTTTTTGTTGGAAAGGGTAAATACTTTCCAAATGGTCCCATAGCCACCAAGTCGGGATCTGATGATGGAATCTTGGCGAAATCGAGGGAACTCTTCAAATTTTATAGGATAACGTACAGTGATTTTGGTATTTTCTACAACAAGTGAAGCATTTGCGTTTGATAAGAACCATTCTACCATCAGATCTGATGATGAAGCCAAGAGTCATGGAACTCCATAATGAGACAATGTATCCTAGTCGTGTTTGGGCTTGTTGCAATTGTAACGGTATGCACTTTCCATGTGTATCAAGCACATGTGAATCACTAAAAAGTGAAAAATAAAAACTTTTTTTGCAAAAAATAAAACCGACTTCAAAAAAAAAACAAAAAAGTGAAAAATAACTTTAGCTTCTGAAGTCGGTGACAAAAAATTAAATCAAAGGTCACCGACTTCAGAAGCTAAAGTTATTTTTCACTTTTTTGTTTTTTTTTTGAAGTCGGTTTTATTTTTTGCAAAAAAAGTTTTTATTCCTAATGAAAAACGATACATAGTTCATTTGTTTTGGCTCGTACGAAGAGATATTAAGGAAAGGGCAATGACCGATATTGCGATCTTACCTGGCTCTTACTATAGTCCTAATGTTCGATAATGAGTTATTGATGGATGGAAGGGAAGAGGAAGGCCAAAGAAAAGATTTATGGATTGTGTGAGGAATGAAAGAGAAAGAAATAAATGATGCCGTGACGTCTGACAGGGGAGAATGGAAGAAGAAGACGTGTTGCGCCGACCCCAAATGGAATGGGGCAAGGTAGGAAGGTGATGAAGGTGACCAGTCAGATCACCAAACATTAATTCACAAACTTTTACTTGACAAGCAACGATTAGAAAACACATTATTTGTCATTTCATCAGTATACAACAACAAGTTTAACAAATAATTCACTTCGCAAAATAATTATCACATAAACTTTTATTTAATAACGTATTATTTGACAAACAATTCATTATTTTTTCGTTTTATCTCATAAAACAACGTTTGAATTAAAGACGTTACACAAATTGATTGTGCCATTTAAAAAAAAAAAGAAAATAAATGAATTTGGTTTCCTCTATGCACAAATTTTGTGACAGAAATGAATCGCTGCAGAACCGACTCCACGTAGTCTTTTCTGCCCTACCCCTAGTGTAATTTAAGCCCGCGTAGGCGCGGAGGGGCGAGGCGGGCCGCGCTCGCGTGTGACCGCCGGAGCCCCGCAGCACCGGAGCCGTGACAGAAACCATGCCTGCTGCATGTTGCATGCTTCATGTTTGCATACTGCATGCTTGCTGCATGATTGCTGCACGATTGCTGCGTGCTTGCTGCATGCTTGCTGCGTGCTTGCTGCATGCTTGCTGCGTGCTTGCTGCATGCTTGGTGCGTGCTTGCTGCATGCTTGCTGCTCGCTTGCTGCATGCTTTCTAAATGCCTGCTGCTTGCTTGCTGCATGCATGGAGTATGACTGTTTGCATGTTATGAAAAAACTATGCATTTCCTTATTTTTTTCTTAAAAAAGAGTAAACAAAAAATATTAGCCTGTAAATTATTTTGTTGAAACGTGATTTGTCCAAACGTATCTAAGTAAAAAATGAAAAATTTATAAATGAATAAATATCATCTGATGCATTTGATAAAAGAAGTATTTGCCAAATAAATGTTTGTAAAACGAATATTTTTAAAATAAATTTTTGCGGAATAAGTTGTTTGCGAAATAAATAGTATACGAAACGTTGGTTGTAAAATGAAAATTTGTCAATGGACTTTTGGTAAAACATTAGTGAACCGGTGATGAATTGGAAGTTAGATGTATTTTTAATTTTCAAGGGTGTTATGGTGGTATACTCAAAGACATCGAAATTTTTAAATGTTTGCATTGAAGAGTAGGAAAATGCCCTAATTTTTACTTCCCTCCATATCAGCAGGAAACAGAACGAGACAAGGCCAATAGGTACAAAAGGACGTTTACAACTGGGATAAGCCCAGGGCCCTAATTCTGCTATTTTAATAAATTCGTCACTCCAACACGATTCCATTCTCACCCCATTGTCATTTTGCTTAAAGTTCGTAATCTGCTAAATTCACAATGGTCGGTCAATGGTCTCGTAATAAAATTGTGTTTTAATGGCATTTTCGTACTGTCATTATTATTAATTATTTTATGATCGAATACTCTGACACTATTGTAATAGCAGAATCGAGGCCCAGTTCCCTAGCACCACGGATAAATATTAACATTGGTGGGTCCTAAGTTGTGAGCTGTTATATTTGATTCCAATAAATCAGGCAGTGTCATTGGTTTTACTCATCATGACCTACGCAGTGGTATCTCAAAATCTGGATTTGTGCACGGTTGACGGTAATAGGTTATCTCCCAGTCACGTGGGAATTTGACATAACAGGTAACTAGGAGTCTGCCTAACCCTTTAGGGATCACAGTCGTGATGTTATGTTATTCACACGCCAATTTGTGTAATTTAAAACGAGAAATAGGATCTAAAGATTCTGTACAATGTTTTCATCAAGGTCACGATTTATTACACTGTAATGCTATGAATAACTTCACTATTGAATTTATTTTTTGTTGCATCAGTTTTACATAGGAAGTGATACTTAATACAGCTGTTCGTTATAGAAAGAGAACAATGGCAGTTGTTATTAGGAACCAAATGATTATTTATTTAACTAAAATCATTGTGAATTTGAAGACCTTGTTTCTTGTGTGGTCTAAGGTCGTCGCCAAATTTTGGGCTAAATCCATTGATATAAATAATAAATATCGCTGGACATCGCTGGACATTAACACACAGAGCCACCTAGCGCCACACTAAGCAAAGCTTGTGTCGTGGACACTAGATAGTTGATATACTACATGTATACTTTTTTGTTTGTAAATACATACTTATTATACATATAAACATCCATGACTCGGAAACAAATGTCCATGCTCATCACACAAACATTGCTCCTACCGGGATTCGAACCCAGGACCCTAAGAACGTAAGGCAGCGTCACTACCGCTACGCCATTCGGGTCGTCTAATATATTATGTATATGTCACCGTAAAATTGTCAAACACGTTCTCTCTAGCGATATTGTAAACTCTCGAATTATTGTCAAACGAACATACTGCTTACAATAAAACGCATTATTTTTCGTGAAATGCATGCGATGGTAGTCAACTCACGCGGTGTGGAGGGAAAGAGGGGTCCCCCTTGCCCAGTGGTACCACTCTCATGAAAAGATGCTGTACCATTCCTGAGAAATATCGATTAATATAACCTAACCTTAAAACACTTTATATTCCCCTAAAATGCGCAGTCGACGGAGCCCCTATTTCCAAGTGCAGGGTTTAAAGGAACCTAACTAACCTAACGGGGGGGTGCCCCAAGTCCCGATTATGGGGGCAGAGTTACTTCCGTATGTTCAGTTGACAATAATTCGAGAGTTTACAATATCGCTAGAGAGAGACACGTTATATTGTAATATAACGTGTTTGACAATTTTACGGTGACATATATATCAATGGCTAAACCAATTTCAATAGTCATCGACATGCTTAAAAAAGCCTTTAATCCTTCCTGTTGTTACTCCTCCACATAGCCTGCTCCTCTCTCAAGGCTATAAAAACATCCTTCAATATTAAAAAAAGAAACCTATAAAATTGATCACAACTTTTAATGATCTACCTACGAGACCCGAAACACGTTTTGAGGAAAAGAAACATGCTTTCGTTAATTACTTTTGAAACTCATTTAACCATATAGAGACCTTAATTTTTTTTATTTACAAACACACAAAACAACTGCTCAATCTGAAGAGAAATAAGTCAGCTGCAAACCTAAAAATATTAATTATTTTTTTTATTCATATGTTTATAAACATTATAAATTGTATTTATAATTCTATAAATGCATCACATTTAACACACCAGGGTCGTATTATCACAATCAATGAAACATTGTCGTTCTGAAAGATAGATAATATGATTATTTTTGAAATAACGAGACCAACCGCAAAAAAATGAATTAAAACAAAGAAACGGGGTCGAGACGGTTATTTTCCATTAGCAGCCACTTGCATTAAAATACGTTCGCTAAATAAGACTGCACTTAAAAGTTTTGCAATATTTTCGCTAGGTGACTTTCTTATATGGATAAGTTTTGTACAAAAGTTACAAGAAGACATTTAAGGTATCTTTGAAATGTGGTCTCCTTTTTAACGTGTAAATTGCAATACATATGTATAAATAGAAATGACGACAGTATCAAAAAATGCAAATTTGTTTAGTCCGTCAGTTACAGTATTGGAAAATAATGGACACGTATTTTTTGTTTTTGTAAATCAATGAATATTGACAAAGTTAAAACGCATCAAAACTCGAGAGTGGGGGCTCCTGACGTCAGAAAGCACTAAAAAGTATACCAAGTCGTGACGTATTGAAAATTTTTAAAGCGTCAAATCTTTGTCAACTTTGGTTTACGTAGGTAATAAAAGAACAAATACAAACAGGTAAAGTCAAGTATAAACAGGTAAGATAGTTTTTAAAAGTCTGCAAGTACTGAGCGGTTTACAAATATCACTGACGAAAACTTGAATTTTGCTGAGTATAGGAAAATACATAATGATGTATGAAACCATTATATTGAATTTCACAAAGCCTTTGATGATAGACTGAATGTTCCAATGAACAATGAAATTACCGGTACAGCTTATAAAGACCACAAAAAGATAAAACACTCTTCTTACCCACTAGATAATGAATGAAAAACATTCAATTTAGCATCAGTCATGTACTGTGGCTTTACAAGATGTGCCACTAACCCAACGGCCGACATTTTGGCACTAATGACAGTCATGACTCACGAAATTAGACGCCACTGAACAACACGAGATGCGTCATTATATTCTTACCACATAGTGTGATGATTCTGAAGAATAGGTTAGACGAGAAAAAAAAAATAATTAGTCAGTTAGATTAATAACGAAAATTTGACGCGTATTTTTTCTTTTAACGATACGAGCGCAGATACGACGCTCGTCTCGATCCCCCACTCCTGAGTTTTAATGCGTTTTATGTTTAAATTACGTGTCCATTATTTTCTAATACTCTAACTGACGGACTAAATAGTTTTGCATTTTTTTGATACTGTTGTCCTTGTTGTAGACACTATACTAACAACAGTCTCTCGACCAAAGACTTCTTCGTCTCTCAAAGCTTCGGATTTTCTAGACAAGCTATTGTAAGCCGCTTAAAGACGTCCCTCCCGGAGTGCATTAAAATTTGGGTTTAAAGCTTCAATTTTTCAAAAAGAATGAAAGAATTTTTTTTTTTAAATCATTCACAGTAGTATTATATTCCAGATTGGCTCGTATCTTAAGCCCTATGTACAAGATTTTTACCTGTTGTATGCAATCGATTGGAAACAACAAATGACTGCCCCTTTTACAGTTACTTCAACGCTTGGTAAACCATTGGCAATAAAGTCTTTCAGCATAAATCAGGAATAACATATATTTTGCTCATAGTACCTCACTAAGCTAATGATGTTGATGGGCTTGACTTTTAGAGAAAAACACAGATCATTATTAGATACAACCACATCTAAAATAAACTCACGTAAACCAACATAACATATATTTCAAAGCTACGTAAAAGCAACGTTTTTCTTCCTCAAATCTTTTGCAGAGAACTTCGACAATATATCGAGAATCCACGACGTCACATCTCCCACGCGGTATTCACGTCCCATTTGGCACGAGGAGCAAAAAAAAGAATATATCTTTTCATTCTACGCCACAATACTCCTATAGGTACAACATTTCGAGTATTATTAGCTTGTGTTACGTTCCGTAATTATGACGATACCTACAGATTTATTTTCAGAGTCAAATTGTCTGTAATAAATGTTTCAGCTTCATTATGAATGGATGAAAGAATACGTGTATTTACGAAGTAGGTCAATTGTTCTATTTGATGTTGTTGTATTGGCATGGACCTTTAGGGTCAAAGATCAGTTGTGGGCAAAATAACACCAGGCTCTTCAACCCAAGGTTATTAAGATGTAGGTATTTCTACTTAGCTAATTCTTATCATGTGGCGCTATATTTCTCTCTCTCTCTGTTTAGTTTTACAAAGCAGGGTTGGCTTCCGACGTCAGACTCTTTTTCTCCTTCGTCTCCATTGCCCATCCAAGAGAATTGGGTGTACACAAAGCTAAGAAGCAGTCATATTTAAACATTTAAACATTACGTCACACCAGTTATATGTTCATATACCATGTAACACAGGGCGAGCCTAGTAACATCAACAAGGCCGAAATCCAGACTGCGGTCTGCTACTAAAGTAAGAAATTTCAAATGGAAAAACCCAATCTGGGAATCGAACTCGGGACCAGCCTAGATTTGTTAATAAACTTTGGGCTGCTACTGAGAAATTCGTAAACGAAAGCTTTACTTATTCAAATAAAATTAAAAGCGCTCTCCCTCATCTAGCGAACGTGCAACAGCTGCAAGTAAAACCAGGCGATCGGCAAGGTCGTTCAAGGCAGGCGAGCGCGCGCGCACGTGGGAACGCGCGCCGCTCTCTCGGCTGCGCCGGCGGCGCAGTGCCACCCAAATTATTTTAGAACGTCTTGTTACTAAGCACGCTAGTGCAGTGTCTGAGGTGTGTTAAGATAGGTATGATTGATGGTAGAGAGGAGTGAAGGAATAGTACGCGGTTGATGACTTTATTTGTGTTGCAAGTAACTGTAGTCTGTTCAATCTTAATATGAAAATCACGTGTCCATGTTCGTACGCGCTAATCTCAGAAACTGTCCAACCGATTTACTTTAATTTTATGAACGTGTATTGTTGGTTACAGCTTAAAAATACCCGATAGATGGCGCCGTGCGGAGAAGAGGCGCAGTAGATAAAAAATAAAACAAAACTGTCTGTTACAGTTCCTAACAGTTTAGGGCTTAATAGTGAAAATATTTTTTTCTTTTATACCTGTATTACTCTGCGATATTTTTATGCAAAGCTCTTGAAAAGTCCGAGAACCAGTCTTACCAAGGACTGTCGTATTACCCAATACCAACTAGGTTGTAGAAGTCAGACAGGCAGTCGCTCCATGTAAAATACTGGTACCTATTCAGCTGCATCCGGTTAGACTGGAAGCCGACTCCTACATAGTTGGGAAAAGGCTAGGCAGATGATGATTTATACACAGGGATACCGCGTTCAAAAGTCTCAACATAAAAAATACTGAAGACTTATGGGGCATATCCGTCAAGGTTCTTGGAGATATTATTGAATCAATCGCTTCTATCCTAACAGGCATATTCAATCAATGTTTGCATAGCGGTAAGTTTCCTGATCTAATGAAACATAGTAAATTTTCAAATCGGGTTGTAAGAGTGATCCCTTTAATTATAGACCTATATCTGTGCTTCCAGCATTGAGTAAAATATATGAAAAAATCATGCTGGACCAGATGTTATCTCACTTTAACTCAAATGATTCTGCACAGTCAGCAGTTTGGATTCACGAAGGGCAGGTCGACAACGGACGCGGGAGTAAAACTCATCACTCACATTTTGGAATCCTGGGAGAAGTCCCAGGATGCCATTGGCATTTTCTGTGATCTCTCTAAAGCGTTTGATTGCGTGGACCACCACACACTGATGTGTAAATTACACCACTACGGAATTCGTGGTCAAGCTGCTGATCTGGTTCTTTCTTATTTATCAAACAGGCAGCAAAAAGTAAATGTAAATGGGGCGACGTCCTCCGGATCTCTAATCAAGATAGGCGTGCCCCAAGGTTCAATTCTCGGTCCGTTCCTATTTCTTGTTTACATTAATGATCTCCCTTATACTCGTATGATGGCCAAATTATCAGATATAATTTTATTTACTGATGACACCTCGCTAATTTTTAAAATAAATACAAAAGATACGCATGTTCAACATGTTAACGAAAGTCTAACTGTTCTCTCGAAATGGTTCGCTGCTAATAATCTTTTATTGAATGCAAGCACAACTAAGTGTTTAAAATTCTCCTTAACAAATGTACCACAACGTGATCTAAATTTAAATCTTGACGGCAATAAACTTGATGTTATAGCGGAAACTGTATTCTTAGGGATTACTATAGATTCAAAATTGCGGTGGGGCGCGCATATTAGAACTCTTTCGGGTAGGTTAAGCTCAGCTGCATATGCAGTTAGGAAAATAAGGCAGTTAACGGATGTAGCCACAGCTAGGTAAGTTAACTATGCTTATTTCCACAGTATTATGTCATACGGCATCCTGCTGTGGGGATCAGAAGCAGACGTTGACTCCATTTTATACTACAAAAGAGGGCAGTCCGCGCAATCTATTAAATGGGTCCTCGCGAGTCACTCAGAGAAAAATTCAAAGAGATCGATATACTAACTCTGCCTTCACTTTATATCTTTGAATGTCTTTTATATGTCCGCAAAAATCAAGGACTTTTCAAAATTAGAAGCGACTTCCACAATAAAAATACACGCAGTAAACATGAAATTGTAATACCTACCTAAATTCCGATTAACAAAAACTAGCAAGTCTTTTATTATAAACAGTATACGCTTTTAAAACAAGTTGCCAAAGTCAGTTATAGAACTGACCGATGGAAAGTTCAAAAACTATATGAAACGTGTCCTTATGAAAAAAGCATATTACAAAATCAAGGACTACGCTGATGACAATGAAGTTTGGCTATGATTCCTTCTGCGCATGCGGCTTTCCTGGTAGCTCATAAACGGCACAGATTTGTGGATGTCTCTAACTATTCTCAATCTCATTATTCTTTTTCTTTTTATTCAGATTATTACAGTAGTTTTCAAATCATTTTTTCTCATATTTTGCTCAGAATAGTTACAGCACTGATGACAATATTTGTGTCACTTGTTTAATTTAGTTCTTTAATTAATATTCTTTTCTTTTTAATTTACTCACCTTTGTATAGATGCTCTTTTACCTAATATTTGTGAATGAGTGAACAAGAACATTGTAGGCCTTTTAGATTCCCGGATGCTGTTTAACTTTTGTTAAATATTCCTTTTGTTTTACATTTTTTGTATAGCAAGCAACGACCTATTGTCGGGCCTACGCTGTCCCCCCATTTATTAGTACCAATGCTGTAATGAAACATAATAATATTGTCATATCAAATGATTTGAAAAGAGTAACCATGGAGTCTCTTGCCGGTTCTTCTCCATGGAATCGACCAACGCGAACCGTGCACCTTTTTTGACGTTTTAAAGTGCCCATCTAGGCCTATGTGAAATAAAATATTTTGATTTTGATTTTGAGTCCCTGAGTGACCAGTGAGATAACGCTGACGGTAGTAGGGTCCGGTATTACACACGATAACTAAACTAACAATGTATCGGGGACCCATACACGATTAGTTTAGTTGACTAAAATAAAAATGCAGATTTTACTTAAGTAGTTTATTAATTAAAAACAAAATCAGTCAAATGCTAATCTTAAATTGATATTGACAGATATTTGACACCAAAAATACTTGCAAAGACCGATTGTCACGTCGTTAGTTATAGGAACACATTTCTCAATTTTCAAAGAAAATCATAGTTTCCGACAAAACGGTTTTAGCTATAAAAACGACTGGACATTTAAATTCAGGTCAGTGATTGCCAAGCCGAACAATCAATGACAGATTGTTCATCTTGTATAATTAATTTATTCTCAATTATGCTAACAAAGAACTCATAGCAAAGCGAAAAAGATCCAGAACCGTCATCAATTTGTACTGTCGAACAAGCTATTTGGTTAACATTTTACAATGCAATTTATGGGTTAAACTGTATACCAAAAAGCTAGTTCGACCGTACCCAGAAATAACAGTGCAGAGATTTGTATACAGAGTGGGCCAGCAGCCCCGCTATTCCAGGTGCTGACAATGGTTCTTTTAGCGGTGAGACGGAGGGTAATCAGAATCTCCGGATGTCACCCAACGACCTTGGTGTGTCACGATGCCAGAATACGGCGCTATTCCAACTGAACAAGACAACGTCAAACAGGATGTCACAGGCCAATCTGAGGTGAGAAGGAAAGGTAAAGTTCTAACAAGATTTAGTAACTTATTCTACTACAAGTAATATTAAATTTAAAATTTAAAAACCCCCGACACATAGGGTCATAACTTAACCCAATACTATACATTGTTCTACTAGTCAAGCCCTTTCATTTAATACCCATATTGAGGGAGCTGGGAATAGTTATTTATGATACTAGTGCGGTAAGTACTAAGTTGGTTTTTACAAACGAGTAGCCGAATGTAAGCCTGAGACGAAGTCGAAGGCTCACCATAGTCACGAGTTTGTAAATACCAATTTCTGCACGTGTGTCATACAACGTTTTTCAACACATTTGCGAGAAAATTATTCATTATGCATATTAAAAAACCACGCTATAATTTTTTTGTAAATTATTAAATAGCGCTCTCGCGATTTTGGCGGCAAGAAACTGTTTTCTACAATTTGCACCTCATTCAAAATTTCAGGTGGAGTTGATTCCATATTAACATCTGATTCCTCGCTTGAACTCATTATTATTTTGTTTATCAGTCGGAAAGTCGCAACAATCTTTGACGTTTCTATAAAAATGGCGCGAATTTACAAATGGCGCCACATGCACGTGGTGAAAATTAGAACTACATCTTTCGTCTCGCTTACTCTTTTGCATTAAAGTGAGACAAACGTATTGAGGAAAAGCACTTCGAGGTTCGATCAGTCAGCCTATTTATTCTCGTAATGTGAAACTCCTTGGTGGTTTTTTTTTTTTTTCTGGAAATTAAAAAAAAACCGTAAAGAATACACACGGTGCTATACTAGGGGGAGTGCGGTAAAATATGTAGGTACTTAGGTGAGAGTACCTATTTTACCGCACGTTTCGTTGTATGGTGCGTAATTTTTAACTTTCGAACAATGTATACAGGCTTCATAAATGCACTTTTTGAGCAAGTGTGTTGAAAATAAATGTAATTCAGAATTTTGTAGCCTGTGGCGGCCATCTTGGATTTGAAATTTATTATAGTTAGTTTCATTTCATTTCATTTATTCAATAACAATAACAATTGTGTATGAATGCGTTACATAATTTTTTTAAATTAGTTAAATAAACAGAATAAAAAAAACAACTCGACTAATAATAAATAGAAAATATACCGTCACACTTGGGGAGGCCTATAAATAAAAATATAAATAAATAAATATCGCTGGACACAATTTCAACATAATAAAAAATAAAAACCACGAAAATATATTATGTATTTAAAAATGTCACTAAAAACTTAATCAAATGTTAAAAAAATCATAATAATACATAAAATCCAAGAAAACATGTCATTTAAAATACTAAATAACCATTAATTTAAAATAGAAAATCATAACCACAACTAAAATTCAAATTCATTCTTCTAGGTACCTACATAAAAAATCATTGAAATAAAGTAAATATTGATTTCCATAACAAAAAATAAAAATATATCCAACGTGAAAAATTAAATAAAATCCATTCAAAATCATGTCATACCAAGTATTTTTACAGTTTAGGACAACACATTACACTAATGTCCGTGAATCATGAATTCATCCACGGAATAGAAACATTATTACAGAATTTTTCTAGTAAATTTTTAAATAAGGTGGTTTTGTATAGCAGTGGTTTCATGTCCTTAGGCAAACTACGAGTATTAATAATAATTTTACCGCTTGATACTGTACACAGTGTGTTACAATATTTAATTTGGGGTTCACTTTATGCTTTAAATGTTGGTTCCTTGTGTTTTCCCTTATAAGTCTTTTTTTAAATTAATATTAAATGTCTTACTATTTATTTTTATTTTTTTAAGAAACGTTGCCCCCCACACTAGGAATTACTCCAGTCTCGTGAGTGCGCTTACAAATATGAAATTCACATACACAAACAGCCTGACCCGGCTACAACTAACTGTAGACCATACAAATATTTTTTTCTGTGCGGGAGTCGAACCCGCGTCAATCGCTTATCCACTGCGCCAACCGTGTCGTCAACCGTCGCCGACCGTGTCGTAAAATGGAAGTGGCTTATTTACTAGAAAAATACTGTAACTTAGCTACATTTTGAAACTTAGCTACATTTTTAAACTGTTGGCTGATCCCAACGTTGTTACTGTGAAAAGGCTAGAGTTTAACGAAAGCTGTCCACGAATTATTTTCAGAAGTTTTAATATGGCAATAATTTAAGACTGTCAAACTTGACACGTTTCGTACTTGAGTCATCTTGATCTTGTGTTTACGTGTATCATATTTACATTGATTTTGTTTAAAATAATGGCGAAAATAATCAAACGCAGGACTTGGCTTGGCACGCAAGAATCATGTAAATCGGTCCAGTAGTTTAAGACATTAAAGGCAAAATAAATAAAATAAATAGTAAACATTGTGTATGTCACCGTTAAAATTGTCAAACACGTTAGATTGTAATATAACTAGAAAGATTATAAACTCTCGAAATATTGTCAACTGAACATACTGCTTACAATATAACGCTTTATTTTTCGGTAGATTGTAGTCTATCGAAGTGAAATCGTAATATTGTGAAATGCATGCGAGGAAGTATCTCTGCCGCCATAATCGGGACTTGGGGCACCCCCACCACGTTAGGTTAGTTAAGTTCCTTTAAACCCTCCAGATAGAAATAGGGACCCGCGTAGCGGGGCTCCTTCGACTACGCTTTTTAGGGGAATAAAAAGTGTTTTGAGGGTATATTAATCGATATTTTTCAGCAATGTTACATTATCTTTTCATGAGAGAGGTACGGTAAGTATGTATTGGTAACTCGGAAGGAAATCTTGTCTATCAATACATAATAAAAAACACTATACAAGCATATTCTGATGCCAATTTTGAAGTTTGGAATCCAAATTTGGAGCTGTACTAAACAAAGCAACGTCAAAATAATACAGCAATTCCAAAATAAAGTACTTAGGGATGCTGTCAATGCACCCTGGTACTTAAGAAATTACAACTTTCATTGTGACCTTAAAATGGAATTCGTCACCACCATTATCCAAAAATTTGCTGAAGCCCACGAACACAGACTTCATCGACACGTGAATGTTGAGGCAATCCAGCTGCTAGACAACAGAGACTTAATGGGTAGGCTAGAAAGAACTAAACCTTTTGAATTAGTGTAGTGTACAAAGTGAATGTCGTAACAATGTCGTGCTATACATATAACACATGAACATAGTGTTTTATAAATTATATTAGACTAAGAAAGTGCTACGGACTTGTGTAAAAGTGCAAATGAACACTATTCTTAGTTTTAATGCTTATTAGTCTTTTAGGCTAGATCGTAATTAATTATTAAGAATTTTGTTCTTTCTAATTAAGTACAAAAAAAAATTAGAGCGGTACCGCTCTTCCTTCCCTTCCCCTCCTGCACACGACGCGAGTTGACTTCCGACGCAAATATTTTACAATATTACGGTTTCACTTCAATAGATTACAATATACCGAAAAATAATTCGTTATATTGTAAGCAGTATGTTCGTTTGTCAATCTGTCGAGAGTTTACAATCTCTCTGGTTATATTACAATCTAACGTGTTTGACAATTTTAACGGTGACATACACAATGTTTATTATTTATTTTGCCTTATGTGTCTTAAACTACTGGACCGACTTCCATGATTCTTGCGTGGAAAATGGTTTTAAGCCAAGTCCTGCGTTTTAACACTAATTTATACGTTATATCTCCACAAATAAAAAATATCATATTGAGTTACGTAATTATATGACACAAAATCCTTATTCTACGTTTTCTGCTTCTTATTGGACTTTAATACTATGATGATGCCAAGTTAACATCAAACCAACAAGATTCTAGTAAGTTTATATAAAAAAAAAACACTTAATTACATGATATTCTAAGTTAATATTATACGTTTTCAAAATACTAATTCAACTGCACCCTGGTGTGGAGATAGGGTCTCGTCGTCGACAATAATACACTCGACAATTTACTGCTCATAAAACATATTAAAAAAATGACTTCCTGAATAATAAATAGTATCAACTATACACTGCTTAAACGGTTTAAGAATTGTATGGCCAGGGTTAACAGGCTCTTGATTTTTTCAATTCCCGCCTTTTTCCTTGGACAGCTTTCGCTGGCCAAACTCTAGGCAGATGCTGATTCTAGATTTAAATTAACGCTAGCCGGCAAAGATTTTGAAATCTCGTTACTTTTCTTGTTCAATTTTTCAAAAAAACTGCGAGGAGCAACTGGATTGTAAATATTATTTTTCTTAATTTCTGCACAATTTTCTGCAGTTAAATCGTCTATGAATTTAGTTAATATTTCCCAGAGTTCTTGTCTAATAGATCCGTTTCTACCCTTAGAACTTACGTAACTGACCTTGTCGAAAGTGTGCATAAAAAACACTACTCGAATTGTATCATTCTTCAAAGATTTCCAAACTTTTGAAAATGCTGTTTTGAGATCTTCAGATTTAAGTATAGTCACTGCTAGATTAAGCCCGAATTTTTGTAAGGAGACTGGTGCATCCAATAATTTTGGTAAATATGTACGACTCTCAGCTTCATTCAATTGCGGCAATATTGCATTTAGTGATGGAACTGTATTTTGTAAGTAGTCTCCTTTAGCATACCACAAAACCGTGTCTAGGGGCATCAGCGGTCTGGATAGGTGCAAATGTCTTGCAATATTTTTCTGTATGCTAATTTCTGTCCGGTCAGTTTCCCTCCAGTTTATCTTTAAACTTTTGGGGGCATGTATTTTTGCCATGTCTATTATTTGTTGTTGAGGAAGAAGCGTAAAAAGACCACTTATAACGGCTTTTTGTCCAGTGGGTTTGTGCAGATGTAGTAAGTAGGCGTCGGTGAAGTGCTGGGCGAGTGAGTGCGGCCAGTAGACGCGCAGCTTGGCGAGCAAACGTCGCAGCGAGACAGTGTCGTCAGTTCGCAACGTGTCTATTTGCTGGTAGTCGCGCATCAGCAGCGTCGGCTTGTGCTTCAGTGCGTTCAGGCACGTTTCCTCGCTCAGAGACAGAGACAACGACTCCTCTAACATGTGCTTCCGCCATGATTTCTTCACGTTGTACAAACACGACATGTCTGTTTTCCACTTGTTCTCTTGTCTGATCTTAACTAGTTCTTGAATTTTCTGTAAAATGCTTGGGTATTTACTAATATCTTTACCCCAATCCCTCAACAAAGTCAACGCATTCTCTAATTGATCTATAGTCTCACTGAAATCGGACTCATTTGCAATATTTTCACTCTGAAGCTTAGCCAATACGAAATTTAATAAATAATTAAACATTTTGCTTCTTTGTTCTTGATTTAGTTTTCTTCGGACTTCTTTAAAAGTATTAAAAGACAACTTTTCTTCTATGATTTCCGGCACAGGTTCATCGTGCAAGACTTTATATAGGACTATAGATTCGAGACACATTTGCACATCGTTTTCCGATTCGGTGTACACTTCCAAACTATGGAACAACTGGTCCAAAACGTTCCAAGTTTCATCGTCAAACTCGTGAGTACCTATTTGTGAAAGCAGATTGTTGACAAACTGAATCTTGGATGTGAATAGTTCATTAAATAATGAATTATTGTAAAAAAGAAGCAAAGTTTTGATATTTTGTGGATTTTTTCTTGCACAAGTAATCAATATTGTCAGCATAGTACTCCGTTCAAAGGGTGAGGTCTCTTCGCGTATAAGCTTTGATAGCTCAGTCAGTGCTTCATTGAATGGGGCGAACTCAAACCACTGATAACGTTTTATGTTCCTGTTGATCATAATGCTATCTCTTTCGGGTTCAGAGAGTGGTTCCGTTTTATCGATGAAAATTTTCTTTACAAAATCAAATCTCTCTTCTTCTGGCATATTTTTTATGAAATGTCTCAAATAAGTGTAATGCCATAATTCATCGGTTTTTGTTTCTTTGGTTTGCTCACTAAGAAATTTTTTTATTTCTTCCTTCTTTAAACATTTTGCTATAACAGATATGTCGACTGCGCGAATGTACTTTCGAATATTGTCGAAAATTTTTTTCGGGCAGTGTTTCATCATTATCTTTGAATTCTTTTTTCCTAACTCTGGGCAGAAATCATAGTCATCTAGTTTGTTAATAACGAGTGCAGTCTGGGACTTAAACATAAGTAAGTATTCCTCATATAAGTCATAGTCAAATTCTTCGCGAACCGAATTTTGGTGTGCAATAAAATGAGCGGATCTTTTGAGCAAACGTTTATAAAGGGATATTGTCGAGATTCCTTCACTTTTTGCAGTATCATCTATGAAAGAAATGGAACAGTTTTCCAACCATTTGCTATAACTCTCAAAGGTTTGCAAATCTTCACAGTAACCAGCTCGACTGTTATCGTGAAGCATGGAGAGGTATGTAAAAAATGATTCGACTCTACTTTCGTCTTTCAGGTTGAGTCTAATATGAAGCATGAGTTTTTTAAATGCTTTGGAATTCATGCTAGGTAACAGATGTGTGTGTAGGTACTCTGGATTGATGATGTTTGCGTACTGCGGGTCGGTGATTAGCCACGTGGACTTTTTGATAGCTGTCGCCGCATACAGCATGTCGTTAGATTTCATTACTTCGATGATATAGTCTACATTTCTGTTTCTACTGGCGATTTCTATTTTCAGAAGGTTGTCTATGTCGCTGTCATCACTACTAATGCTACGTAACTTATAATTTTTATTAGCAATCGCATCTTCGACTAGCTTGTTGAAGTGTCGGTGCTTTTCGCCTAGTGTGTCTCCTTCTAGCGTCACTGACGGCACCGTAATGAGCTGGAAAACAGTTATATGCGACGATAATTATATGTTATAATTAATACGATCTATATTTCTTTTATTCTTATTTCTGGTATCACTTTTTGGTGTTTTGGAGCTTATGGCTAAATAATAACAGCCGCTTGGGTTGATCTATAGGTTAAGCCGTGCTTGCCTAAGCTGGTATGTGGATGGATGACGACCCTTACATACCGAGCTTAAACTGTTGGTCCCGGCTGTCATATGTAGATCTATGACAGTCGTTACAGGTATAGTCAGTAGCCCGAAAAGTTTGACAACCAGTCTTATCAGAGGGTATCGTATTACCCAGTACAAACTGGGTTGTGGCGGTCAGATAGGCAGTCGCTCCATGTAAAATACTGGTATTCAGCTGCATTCGGTTAGACTGGAAGCCGACCCCAACATAGTTGGGAAAGGCTAAGCAGATGATGCTGATGATGATGAAGAGCAGCGGTGGCCCAGTGGTGGCGGCCCCGACTTACGAACAGTAAGTCGTGGGTTCGAACCCAGACAGGCGCATTACTTTGTGTAATTTATTTCATCACCGCTGCTCTCAAAACGGTGAAGGAAAACATCGTGAGGAAACTGGCATGTCCTAGAACCAAAAATTCGAAGACATGTGACATCTACCAATCCGCACTGGGCCCGCGTGGTAGATCATAGCTCATTCCCTCTCTATGAGAGGAGGCCGTGTCCCAGCAGTGGGAACATTATAGGCTGATGATGATGATGATGATGATGAAGCAGATGATGATGGTGTTACTGTTACTTATTTCAAGAAGTTGAATTCTCTTGAAAAGATGATTGCGTTCCATTGTTATAAATTCGCGAACTCTGAACTTGATTCTAGTAAGAGTTCCCTAATAACATTGATCTTTGATTTTTCTCTGAAATTTTTTATATGGATTCAACATTTTTCCCCTCTTCGTTTAATCTGAAGTATGCAATCTGTCTCTTATCTCTGTTTAAAATAAAAGGCATAACAAATCAAGTCAATCAATCTTCGACTTGGCTCGCGAGGTTGTCGACATATGGGATGTAGACTCAGCGATCATTATGCGGATAGTCGTATCAGTACATGGCTTAATTGCCAAGATGCTCGATCAATACCTGAGGAGGCTCTCGCTGAGCAGCTGGATCAAGGGATTCAGAAAGCGGTAGTCCTGGACACGGCTCGTATTGTTAGGAGGTTCCTCTGTCTGGAGCCCTCACTCGCCGGTAGCTTGGAGACTATTCCCGATACGTGGACTACATTTCTTTCAAGTCAAATAGGTTTCCTCATGTAACCTAAACCTAACAATGTATGGGTGGCAAGCCCTCGTCCGCCACAGGTACTAGACTACTTTTGTTTGGAAGGTATGATAGACATATATGTTTCGAAAGTGTAAGTTCTATTAAAAACATCTAAAGGAACGAAATAAAGACGCTTCTTCTGAAAACTCCCAGCTTTCACATATGTTTCTTCCTATGAGATTTCTTTTATGGATACCACGTAAATCTTACAAAACTGTTTTAGGTCGGCACTGGTAGTGGTTTGCTGAACTGGACCCATTTGGCACAGCCGTGAGACACACTTTACTTATTTGTTTTGTTTAGATTTCAGTTTGTTTTTTATTTCATAGGTAGTGTTTCTGAGACATTTCTTTTTTTTTCTTAGATTCACCGGGGTCTTGATTCTTAAGCCTAAACCCGGGTGTTTTCTTTTTATTATATTAAATAATTGACTTAACTCTGAAAACCGTAACTTCATGAGGTATCCGAAATTGGGAATTTTCAGTAACAAGCACATGAGCTTAGCTTAGCTTTAGAGTTAAGGTATATGTCCCTTGATCTGTCAAGCCTGACCGTAGCGGTCAAACGCCATTGTTTAACTATTGTGTCTACTTTGCTGACAGTTAATGAAATATGCACGATCTCTATCATAAAAACCCGAAAAAGAAAAAGCCGAGCAAGGGACAATAAACATTTGGAACCAGACGGGGCCCCGTCTGGTTCCAAATGTTTATGGCCCGAGTCACACCGGAATGGCAGCGGCCGGCAGCGGCCGGGAGCGGCCGCCAGCGTCGCCGCTGGCAGCCGCTGGCAGCCGCCGGCGGCCGCTTGCGGCCTCGCGCGACCTCCGTGGTATCTTCTTGACTAGTTTAGTTTCTACATTTGGCAAGGTAACTCGTGTGTTTGGATTGGAGTGAACACGATGGAATTGGTTATTATAGCACTTATTGCGGAAGAAGAAGAAGATGAAGAAAGAAACAAACAAAGGAAAAAAAGAAAAAGGGAAATCCCGTTGCTAGACTACAGAGAAATGGTACTGCGCTCCATCAATGTTGAGGCGGGGGCGGGGCCGCGGGGGTGAGGAGCGCGCGGCCGCGGGCAGAAACGCCAAGAGGCGCGCGGCCGCCAGCGGCGCCGCGGGCGGCCGCGCGACCTTTTCAAGCTTTTCAAGCGATACTGGTCTTTTAAGTATGTAGTTAAAGTTTAAAATTATTTCACACTGAAAGTGCTCGCCGCGTCGCTGCCGGCCGCTGCCATTCCGGTGTGACTCGGGCCTATATTATCAATCATCAATACTAATATTATAAAGCTGAGGTGTTTGGTTGAACGCGCTTATCTCAGGAACTACTGTTTCGAATTGAAAAAATATTGTAGTGTTCGATAACCCATTTGTCGAGGAAGGGCTAAACCAATACTAATAAAAGCGGAGCATCAATGAAACATTTTGCAAAAAGTTTTTTTTTTAGAGTGTCCGTTGCTTGCGCTGCGTAAACGGTTAAAATTACGCAACAATCATCAAGCAGTGGGAATAATCGATTTGATCGATTATTGCAAAAAACTAGATATATGAAAATAAGCATTTTAGTTACCTTCTCAGTGGAAAATGCTGTAGCGGATGGTGGCCTGTGAGATGTGGATGGCTTTTCTGGAAATACCCGCGTTTCGGTTTCGACGCCCTCTATGATCCTCGACGGGCTTGATGTAGTCTCAGGACCTCGGCGTTTTGGTGATGCTGATTGCGGAGTAACGGGGCTCTTCCGCTTTCTGCTACAGTCTCCTTGCTGATCCGAATCCATCCTTTAAGATCAAACAAGATTTTTAGAACAATACTAATTTAGAGCTTCTTTTCTTGGACTTTACTTGCGTAGGTGCTAAAACAAACTCTTCATTATTTAAAACGATAGCACTTCTAATCTCACTCAGATACACACACAAACACTTTTAATTTAAATCTAAATAGTATTAGTACTGTTTTCTTGTTTTTACACTTCCTTGGGAGTCGTGCGGCCAAGGAAGTGTCATGTTTTTTAATTGCTCTTTATATTTTCTTCTTCTTTTATTGACGACAAATCTTACTTTTAATTTAATTTTGTTAACATTCACCGTTGACGTTCTTTTTGAATAATATAACGATGTACAACTCTACTCCCCAAGATACCGACTGATGTCTAGTTTGTGAGAACCGTGTTAACTCAATACTAATTCGTCAACAACTGCCGGTTGCACGTGACTAGTTGAAATCTTTCACGGTCTCTAATTACTGATTAACAAAGTAAAATACATTACTCACACAATGTAACTGAGTGATATAATTTTGAACGCCAGTATCTACTTTACCGAACATTATTAGCAAGAAGTTGTCTTGAACGAGTTTTCGCTCTATAATAGTCTAGATGCTCTTGCCACCTTTTTTACTAAATAAAACCGGCCAAGTGCGTGTCGGATCACGTGCAGTATAAAATTCCGTAGAAGCCCGTCATCACAATAAATGTAGAACGAATTATTCAAATTTTGTACATGGTACAAAATTATCCAACACCCAATTTCAACGACTATTACGGCTAAACTTATAAAGTTATCTTAACCAATATAATTTTCCTTTAAATTTCATGAAATGTACGGTCGAACAAGCTATTTGGCTGACATTTAATTGACAATGTAATTTGTGGGTTAAACTGTACTTACTTAGTACTTGTTCACGTAGGAACACGCGGGCGCGGCAGAGTACGTGTTCACATTGGCCGCCAGGCGTTAGCGCGAGTCCGTTTCTAGCGACAAGTTCATACTGGTTGAACTTACCTGACGTCGCGAGTGAATCGCGCGCTCCGCTGCTAGTTCGACGTGAACACACACAAACATCTCACGCGTTTGATATTGCCGCGAGCCCGCCGCGCGCGCCAGTCGCTAGCTTGCCCGCTACTTAGACCGCACGTGCGTTGTGTACGTGAACACTTGGATATTACGCCATTATGTTTGATATTTCGTGACCGCGCCCGCCACCGCGCCCGCGAGTCAACGTGAATGAGTACTAAACCAAATAGCTTGTTCGACCGTACTATCATCATATTTTTATTCAAATTTTTCAAGCCATCAGTTTAGCTTTTAGAAGGGGCGGAATATTAAACTTTAAAGTGCAAATATTTGTTCCAGTAGGGCTACTGGAATAAATACTTGCACTTTAAAGTTCAATATTTCGTAACCGGAGCATTCAATCGAAAAGAGAATGTGCAACCCCTAAGTCGTTTTAAAAGACTTATGCAACGAAACCACACGATGGGATGGGATAGACGACGAAAAAAAGATTCATCCCCACTTCACATGTAGGAGAGCTACACTAAAAAAAATATTATCTAAAAAAATATTTTACCATTTTGTCGGCGTAATTGATATACATACACACCTCTACAAAATAACAGCTTACTAGTACAACTAACAGTTTCTGAGCAAAAGTCTCTACGGAACCGTAAAACTAGAGATGTACCGACTAGTCGGAAAGAAAACTCTATTTGTCAGGAGTGAGGGGATGTTTTCCTTCGTATGTTTGAGAGAAATGGTGGTGAAATAAATTACTCAATCAGTTTGCCTAGTTCCGAACATACAACTAGAAAGTCGGGAACCGAAAGTTATATTGGATATAATTGCATTAGTAGTAACGTAGAAAATCAACAGTACTACTGTTGGTATGCCGCACCCCTAAATCACACGTAGTAGGTACGCTTGATAAAATAAGTGCGGTCACAGATAGTCGTGAAGATAGTGAGCCATATATTTGTTTACGAGTATACCAAATATGTGAAAGTCGACAACGTTTATCCGCTGATTGTTTTAATAATCATAAATATGTACGTCATAACATAAACATTGTATATCAGTGATTAAACTAAAATAAAACACCAACACTTCTTAATTATTGTTTTCAACCGACTTCTAAAAAGAGGAGGTTATCAATTCGACTGTATTTTTTTACTTGATTCTGTCCCGTCGTACCGTATGCACCATTCTGCCCGTCGTTATGCTTATTGTAGGTCAAAATCTAACAAATGCATTCTCAGTTTAAAAGGTTTAAATATTTATTACCAGTAACAGAGATGTGACGGAGATTTTTCAATATGGCGAGACGATTAAATATGTCGAGGTTTCTCACATTTCCCAGGCCCACTGAACCACGTTGCACTTCACAATTTTTGTAAGGCACTCAAAACATTATGTTAATGGATGGATTGAGTAGTACGAAGTCGTAACTTTCACCCCCAATACCTCCGTAACTAGAAGGTTCCAGGTATGGCGTAGAACAAAAAAAAATGATCGCAATGACGACGGGGAGAACAAGTGCCTTTCGGCTTCGTTATGAGGTTTTTTTACACCCTTTACGTACCACAAGTTATGTTAATACTTAAGTAAAATAATTGTTTTAATCACTTACGTGTGAGTTTATGAAGAGTTCTACTTTCAATGCCGCCCCGAATTACTTCAACACAGTAATATCAGCATAAATTATCAATCATATCAAAAAGATACCTACACAAATTGGTGTTAGGCGTCCTGCAAACTTGTTCGTCTTGGCATTCACCGACTCGGCCATTGCGCCTTATTTTAGTACTAATACCAAATCGAATGTGCCCGTGCAAAATGCAAATAAAATAACAACAAATAAAAAAAAGTTTTGTTTTATATTTCGGTATAATTTAATAAAATCTAATTGCTATGCATCAAAATATTGATGTTACGTAATGGTACTTCCACGCATAAAAAAACTTTTTTTTTTCAGTTTCCGTGCACACAAAAATCTGGTCCTTATTTAAAAAACAAAGTATTTCGTGGCAGCTTCAATATTCCGCAAATTATTTTAATATTGTATAGGAAGCTTGTTTGATCGATGTCATATGACAAGACTAGTGCAATAATCTGCGACGCGCGGCATCGGTGGTGAACGTGGGCGAACAGGTTTATGCATGTCGTGCGGTGAACCCTCCTTCGCGACTCTTCTCCTTCCTCCCCACGCAGTTTTTGTCGTCGATTATTCTTTCATGCGAAATTCAAATTGCAATTTTCAGGCCAATACTAGGTTACATGTTGATTAAAATATTGTTCGCGACTGTAAGGCGTAAATTACACAGAAGCGGCGTAAGGCGAAGGCGCGGCGCAGGCATCTTGCCGTTTCAAAACGTTTCAATAGAAAATTTAAGGAGACGGCACGTTTTGAATTACATACAAGCGACGCGGCGCAGGCACGTCGTTTCCTTGCCTGTTCCGCGTCGCTAGCAGGCGCGACTGGAGCGGCGCGCAAGCAGTATGACGTTTTGTTATACAGTATGAGCATAAAAATGTGTGGCGATAGTGAATTTAATGGGGAGTTCTGAAGACCGTGTTTACTTTCGACAGTAGAATGTCGAAACATTCGTGACCGTCAGGTTGACTGAACCAAACGAGATATGTACATGAGACCATGCGTACTGTTTACTACCTATTTGCTACTGTTTACTACCTTTAATGAAATATTTGCTACCTTTGCGTTAAGAGAGATATCAAAGAAATAAAGTGGTCAGCCATTCTGACGTCAGGTTGGCTGACCACTTTCAAGTTCTCATAGTTTTAGCGTTGTATTAACTGCGTTATTAATGTAAATATTTACTACCTATTTACTACCTTAACATATATTTGTTACACAGCTTTAGGATGCTCCTATAAATAGTTATTATTAAAAGCCATTAAAACGCCTGTTCATAAATTATTGACGGCTTTTCTTCTCAGAATGATTGTTAACAATGTTTTTGCAGGCGGTTAGTGGCTTATGAAAAACTTGTTTCTGGATATCCATAGTTAAGTTTTATCCATTTGTAACATTTTATACATATCGCATTTATTCGTAGGAATCTATGTTCTCGTGAGACTGGTGGACTGGACTATGATACACAATAATTGATCATCAAAGTTGTGAATATTGTGGGTAGTTTTAAATTAAAGAAATCTTAGATGGCAATGAATGAATATCGAATTTGTATCATAATTTGATCAAGAAAAATTTAATAAAACCCTACTTACTTTATCGTGTGGTTAGTCGCTAACTGGTTCATAGCACCATAGGCACCCCACAGGCCTCTGACTTGGCTTTCCATGCCGTCGAGAAATACAAAATCAAGCAATCAAAAAAAAACCGTACTCAATAATTCCCAAGTACATACTTATATTCCTAAAAATAAATGCGATATGTAAATAATTATAAAATATTACAAATTACAAATGATAAACTTACTATGGATATCCAGAAACAAGTTGTTTATAACTCACTGTAGTCAACAATACAAATTTTAACAAATGCCTGTTTTTAAAACACTAAGCAACACCTAATTTAATGCTTAAATAATACACTGTTTGATTTTAAACCGTCTCGTGAACACCGAGGGTTGAAATTCGAAGAAAGTTATCACATACCTAAGTATCATGTCGTAAGTAGGTATTTATGAAAACGGACATCAATGGTTAGTTTTATTACTGAGTAAAACTTTACTACTGAAAACATTCAAAGCCAATCTTTAAATAATTACCAAATAACTGTAAAATCAAAACACAATAATTAGTCTCATTCCAAATGTAGACATAGAATAATTTTACGTAATTATTTTATGAAGCTCATCGGCTATTACAAGACCAAACCGCAATATTCAATGTAAGCCAATAAAGCTTGTTGGACAATATGAAAATGATGCTATAATAAATTACTAGCAGACGTCACTCGGTTTCACAAGCGTAGTTCCCGTTCCCGTGGGAGTACGGGGATAATAGTACATTATGGTACAAGTGTGTAATGTTGGTGATTACCGCCGAGGCGCCATTGAGACCCGAGCCGTTAGGCGAGGTTCTTAAGAGAGCCGAGGACGGTAATCATCAACACACACGTGTATCATACGACGTTTTTCAACACACTTGAGAATAAAATAATACTAAAAATAACTATAATTTCAACAGTGAAAACGAGTTGTGAATTTTTTTTCGCAATGGCGGGAATAATTAATCAGTTTTCCTATGCGCGCGCATCTAACAATGGCGATCGGCCATAGACTAAAAGAATGAGGTTTCTTTTTTTTTGCTTTTCGCGGATAGCGTTTTAGCCACGTACGAAATGGTGAATTCAAAGTTTTATTATTAAAAAAAAAGTAAAAAAAAAAGAAAACAAAAGTTGCATTTGTGTGAAAGTTTTATTTATTAAAAACTTATAAGTTGAAATTATCTATGTAGATAGGTACGAAGTTATATGAAATGAGCAAGCAATAGGTACATTAATTTATTTGTACTATTGAACACGATACTTTTTGTATCGAAACTTTTTTAAGAACAAAGCAATTCAACCAATAAAATAAAAATAAAAAACCCTATAACTCACTTGTGAATAATAGCAATGAAAAAGTCACAGTTTGATTACAGGTGTCATTATGTGCCTAATTGCGGTGAAATTAGAGCCACTTTATGAGCAAGTGTGTTGAAAAATATATATAGCCTATGTTACTCGCTGAAAATGTAGCTTTCGAATGGTGAGAGAATTTTTTAAAACGGTCCAGTAGTTTTTAAGCCTATTCATTACAACCAAACAAACAAAGTTTTCCTCTTTATAATATTAACTATTTAGAAGCTTTCCAAATGCCTTTTCCACACCTGAAACGGTTATAACATCAAATTCAGTGTTTTAATAGCAATTCACTATTGATTATCTAGTTGACTAGTTAACCACATTTCTTATTTCCACACAGTAATATTAAGGGACAAGGGCAGAAAGATGAATATTGCCAAATTGATAACATCAGGTAAATATTTGACAGCTATTTGCGACGTTGCCAACTTTTTCAATACGTGCTCGATTATACGAGCTAAACGCGAGTTTTATAATTACTAAAAGTATATGATTCACTGCTATAAACAAGACCAGAAAAATATATGATATTCTTCAGGATATATGCTAGCATGATACTGTTTTGAAAACATAATACAATTAATTTGGCTCGATAAAAAGAAATCACAAACTTACCTCTAAAAATATCTTTCAAACATTAAAAAACATACTAATATGCATGCGATCATTCTGTTTTTTTGGCAAATAATTCTACAAGCAATATGTTAGCATGATACTGTTTTAGTTTTTTAATCAAATCAATAGTTTTTTTGTAAATCGATCGAATCCACTCATTTCGCGCTATTTGCCCGCAGTGACTGACGTAACAACCACTTTGTAGTGCAAGCTGATTAGAACTTTATTCTAACAGCATTTCAAACGAAGTTTGAACCACCGCAAATGGAGTTGCTAATTTAGCTCTTCTCAGCGCCTTAACACTGAAAGCGGGATATGTAGGTACCATGTATAAAGGGTGTAAAAAACCTCGAAAGGCACTTGTTCTCCCCATCATTGCGATTATTTTTTTGTGTTACACCTTAACTGGGAACCTTCTAGTGACGGAGATATTGAGGGCCAAAGTTCCAACTTTTCGACAAGTTTTTTTTAAATAAAAGTTTTTAAGGCGCCTATACGAGCTAAATTAGCAACTCTATTTGTGGTGGTTCAAACTTCGTTTGAAATGCTGTTAGAATAAAGTTCTAATCAGCTTGCACTACAAAGTGGTTGTTACGTCAGCCACTGCGGGCCAAATAGCGCGAAATGAGTGGTTTCGATCGATTTACAAAAAAACTATTGATTGGATTAAAAAACTAAAACAGTATCATGCTAATATATTGCTTGTAGAATTATTTGCCAAAAAATCAGAATGATCGCATGCATATTAGTATGTTTTCTATTGTTTGAAAGATATTTTTAGAGGTAAGTTCGTGATTTCTTTTTATCGAGCCAAATTAATTGTATTATGTTTTCAAAACAGTATCATGCTAGCATATATCCTGAAGAATATCATATATTTTTCTGGTCTTGTTTATAAAGCAGTGAATCATATACTTTTAGTAATTATAAAACTCGCGTTTAGCTCGTGTAGTCGCCTTTATGCAAGATTTTTACTTTAAACACCTCTACGACCCCCGTACTATTCAATCCATCCATCAGCACAATTTGGTTAGGTTTTCCCACGAAACATGATTTCTCACCCCAAAAAAAAAAAGTTGTTTCCCAGCAAAAACTTTGCGAAAAGTTGGTAAGACTGATTATCAGAATTTCGGCCCATTTCCAACATGTAACGGCTGTCAAAGATTCACAAATGACAGCCGGAAACAACGGCTTAACGTGCTTTCCGAGACACGGAGGAAACTTGGATTGAAGATTGTCACCAATCCACGGACGGCCTTCGCGCAAGCGTGGCGATTTGCTCAGCTTACCTGACCATATCCACGTGGTGAGATTTAGCGCTGTCCTGTGATCCCCCCGTTGCACAGCATTACATTGATAGAAAACCTTCTTACCACAGTCTCAAACCGCAGCTGGCGACAATTTTTTTGTTGTATGTTTATTTCATTTCAGTTCAGTTTTCAAGCAGTTTTTTTTTTGACATCAAGCATCATGAATAAGCTCTCTGACAAGTACTGACAAGTTCTTTATACAGGGTGATTGGTAATTGGGTGCAGGCCTTGAAATGGGTGATACTAGATCTCATTTGCAACAAAAACCCCGATAACTACTTCCGAGTAGTTTTCCTATTTGAGTGGTTTCGGAGTAATCAACCTTTTAAGTTTTTTTGTAAACTTTCTCTCTCTCGACCAAAAATTGATAATTGAGACAAATCGACGTCGCTCAGAGCATTGATATAATACTTTTCACAAAGCGCATAAACGAATGAATACTTCCAAAACCAATTTATCAAAAAATAACCCAAACCTTTGGTTTAACAGCGTCGTTAAGTTCATAATATGTAAAAAATAAACTACCCCTGTTTTTCAAGGCAGATTACTCAAAATAAACGTATTACACTTAACGTGCAGTCGTGCACATTACTGAAACGACTCCCTTGTCTCATTAGCTCTCCAAAATGGTGCCACTATACCCTCTTTTAGAAAAAAGTGAATTACCAGAAAAGAACTGTTGTTCTAGAGAAGGACGTGTGTTAAGGGAGGATATTCGTAGAATATCTTCGCAGTATGTTACAAGCTTTAAAACAGGATCCATCTTTAAAGCTAAGAGAACAATGGTCCCAATTCACATTTACGAAGTAAGCGGTGATAAACGCTTCGAATATTTCGCAACTTATTTCGCAATTCACTTCGAAACTTTGCTAGGTTGATACTGGAGATAATTTCTTTAGTCTATGGTTTGGTAATATTCATCAATGTTGTATGTCCAAGAAGTTTTGTGTTTTGTTTCATTTTTTTTCTATTTTTCTATTTGTCAAAAAAAATCTGATTAGCCATATTGAGTCCAAACATAAATTCAAAATGTATGTCGTTGAGACTTAAGGGGACTACAGGAGCGAAATTTGCAAGTTTATTAGTGGTGGTTCAAACTTCATTTGAAATAGGTAGGTAGGTACTGTTAGAATAAAGTTTTAATCAGCTTGCACTACATTGTGGTTGTTACGTCAGTCATTGTGGGCGAATAGTGCGAAATGAGTGGATTTGATCGATTTACAAATAAATCTATTGATTGGACTAAAAACAAAACATATGATGCTAATATGTTGCTTGTAGAATAATTTGCCAAAAAATCAGAATGATCGCATATATTTGAATACAGTTTTTACTCATCATATCAGCCCGGAATCACCCACTGCTGGGTATAGACCTCTCCCTTCTTCCGTCACACTTCCTGGTTCTGTGCCTCCCTGATCCAGGTGTTCCCGCGACCCTGACAATATCGTCGACCCAACGAGCTTTAGGACGTCCCTGGTTTCTTTGACCAAACTTAGGCCACCACTCGGTCAAAGCCTTGCTCCATCTGCCATCTCCACGTCCTGCCTGGTGTCCTGCCCAGGTCCACTAAAGGCGTAGACTTTGACTTGAGACTTTGTTTTTAATCGTTAAAAGAAATTTTTAGAGATAAGTTCGTGATTTTTGTATCGAGTAAAATTAATTGTATTATGTTTTCATAACACTATCATACTAGCATAATTATATCCTGAAGAATTTCATATATTTTTTCTGGTTTTGGTTATTGCAGTGAATCATATACTTTCAGGCATTATAGAACAACACGTTTTAGCTCCTGTAGTCGCCTTAAGAAGAACTAAAACAAACTGGGTGTACCATTAGTAAGGTACACTTCAGCATGGCTCTTTAGGAATTATAGGTGTTACTGTAACGTTATGTTAATTTACAAACGTCATTGCGATATTTATGCCAGTGCTGCCACAGAAAATTGCTAGCTCTGATGAAAAGACAACATAATGATATCTTCTCACTATTGATACTTCACAAGACGTTTCTAAATGCCTATTAAACTACGGTTTAAAAGCATTCATGTAATGATAGTAAAACGATAGGCCATCAACTTGTCATTGTCAAAACTGATATAATATGGCTCCTATTGCAATGTCCATTACGCAGTCAGTACTGGCGACTTTCACTGACTTCATAAGCGAATCACCAATGTATATTCAAATGATTTAATACTATACGTAGTTTCTTTAACTATAATATTGGCAAGAAGCTGACACTCCTTGTTTTGCGAAACATTAAATACTGTAAATCATTCTGGCTGGAGAAGGCTTCAATCAAACTGGATATGAGGTAACTAGTTGTGATATACTTAAATAATAAAAAAAGAAAAAAAAAAAACACTATCACTACATCATCACTACATATTGACGACCCGACTGGCGTAGTGGTAGTGAGGCTGCCTTACATTATTAGGGTCCTGGGTTCGAATCCCGGTAGGAGCAAATGTTTGTGTGATGAGCATGGACATTTGTTTCCGAGTCATGGATGTTTAAATGTATAATAGGTATGTATTTACAAACAGAAAAAAAGCATATTATATATGTAGTATAACAACTATCTTGTGTCCACGACACATGCCTTGCTTAGTGTGGCACTAGATGGCACTGTGTGTTAATATCCAGCGATATTTATTTATTTATTTATATTATAAAACAAAGTCTCCCGCCGCGTCTGTCTGTCCCTATGTTCTTTAAAATTACGCAACGGATTTTGATGCGGGTTTTTTTAATAGATAGAGTGATTCAAGAGGAAGGTTTTAGTACATAATCTTACGCGGGCGAAGCCGCGGGCATCGGCTAGTAAATAATAAAAAATAAATACGAACTAAACTACGAGTACCTACACATCATCTTCCTGCCTTTGCCAGGTTTGTTTAAATTTTGTCGCGTTGGTTGGTCGGTTGGATAACAAAAGTTGTGTCGTATTGTGATAGCTAATTAGGACTTAGCGTTACACGTTGTTCTTAGGGTTCCCTACACAAAGAGTAAAAACGGGGACCCTATTACTAAGACTCCACTGTCCGTCTGTTTGTTTGTCTGTCTATTACCAGGCTGCTCACGAACCGTGGTAGCTAGACACTTATAATTTTCACAGATGATGGATTTCTATTGCCGCTATAACAACAAATAAAATAAAACATAAAAAAGTGAATTGCTTCAACTTAAATAACTTATTCTATTTACAATGTCGAGAATCCTTTTAAGCAAGGAGTGATGCTCTGCCCCTCCCCTCTCCTCCCTCTGGGTTATGTAATTGTATTGAAGTGATTTAAACTGATCACGACATTAAGTTAATTTATACAAATATAAAAATGCAAGAATAAAATAGGTTAGTACACAGCATTTTTATTAGAGACAATTAACGCACATATATATACATATACAAGAAACGTGATTTTTTCAAAAAGGTACGGCGAGTCCGACTCGAACTCGGCCGAGTTTTCTTCTATCAACCGTCACGTTATTGTTTACTTCTTTTTCCTATTTCTTTTTTTTAATTCTTTTTTCTACATTTCATTCTTCACACAATTCATTCATATTTTCTTTGGTCTTCCTCTTCCTCCCCATCCATTAACGACGTAGGAACTAAACCGACATAACTTAAATCGCAATATTGAAGTTATTCACGCGATTAACATAAATGTATACAGAAATCCAACCACAACCGTGGAGTTAGCCCACCAGACGCAACACCTGTCTGGTCAGAGACCATTGCTCTTTTCTATGGAGACCAGTCCTGTGTCCGATTCCAGACCAGCAGCAGTACAAGTATAACTGTTAAATTTATCTAATCGAGTCCTATCGAATCATATTACTTGCACTGCAGACCAATGTCAGATTCCGTCCTATAAGAATCCTAAATGTTGCCTGCGACTTCGTTCGCATGGTATTCTGTCCAGGTTTTTTTTGTCTACCTATTTTTAATATATTTTCTACTATACGAAATTTATTTTAAAATAAGTTTGATTCTATTATCAACCCGATGAATATCGATTTAGGTTCGGATCTTAGACTAAAAATAAAGAAATAGAACGTGTACTGGTGCACTATATATCTGTTTATATATACTGCGTTGTTGGCTAGTCTCCGTTAAAATTGCCATTATAAACGAAATTTGGAGGTCAAGACGTCAAATATAATATTAATAAATGGACAAATTAATAACATGTAACAGTTTTGACCATCAGAAAACATTATAATTTAAGGCGATGGACAGCTGAAGTAAATGTGTTTGAGACTCGCATAAAATATTAAAATATTTTAGCAAATCTTAGCCAGACATTAAACACAGGTTACTTTAACGTTTCGCAAGCATTCGCTCCGACATTCACTGATCGATCAAGTTGTACTGTGGCAAGCACGAGCACGTGTTTCGTACAACACCTATTAATTTTAACTTTATTGTACGTACAATGTAAATGCAGTTTATCTAAAACTGTTCAAAAATGTATTGCAAGGCCGTGTAAGCACGTAAATGTTGTTTGAAAAAACTTTTTTGCAAAAAATAAAACCGACTTCACACAAAAGTGAAAAATAACTTTAGCTTCTGAAGTCGGTGACCTTTGTTTGATTGATTTAATTTTTTTGTCACCGACTTCAGAAGCTAAAGTTATTTTTCACTTTTGTGTGAAGTCGGTTTTATTTTTTGCAAAAAAGTTTTTATTTATCACTTTTTAGTGGTTCACAATATGTGCATACCCTTTCACAGCGTACCAGCGTGATTTTTTGTTATGAACTGGTGTAAACAATAGACAGACATGAGATTTCAGCAATCCCAGTAAGAGACACACATTTGCTACATTTAATGAGGAGTTCCGTTGCCTTTCTCCGAAGTTCTTCATCAGATCTTTACCAAATTTAAATGGGATCACTCCGAGAAAGTACTCTTTCAAAAACTACCCAAATCGCTTCTGGTGTGCCTATAAAATTTGAAGAGTTCTCTCTATTTCTCCAGGATCCCATTATCAGGATCCTGACTTGATGATTATGGGACCTTCTGGGAAGTATACCCTTTCAAACAATTAAAAAACAAATTCGGTCCAGCCATCTTCGAGTAATCGGGGAACATTGAATTGAGAACCTCCTCCTTTTTGAAGTCGGTTAATAACGATGTTATGGTACGTGAAATATCCGGATAGCCTTTAAAAGATTTGGCCGAGTATCGTTAATTTGCTTCTAAGAATTGAAGAGTTCCGTTCCTTTGTCATGGATCCCATAATCAGAACCAAACCAAATTCTCATCAAACTACCCTTGAAGTACCTACCCTTGCCAATAAAATAAAAAAAAAAACAATACATGTCAAGGTTAGGCTAAGATGAGGCTTATCCCCAATAAATGGAACTTAATACACCTAACTGTCGAAATCTGGGAATATTGTACACATCTGCGTACCCCCTCAGAGCATACAGGCGTAATGTTACGTCATGATGTTGTATAAACAATAAACATTCAAGCGATTGCAGCAGTTACTGCAGATTTGCCGTGTATATTTGAAGAGTTCCATTGTATATCTCCGAAGATCCGGATCAAATCTTCAGCAAATTAAAATATAACCACACGGGAAGCACCAGCATTCAAATTAAAAAAGAATCATCAAAATCGGTTCACCCAGTCGAAAGTACTGAGGTAACAAACACTGTCGAAATCGGGGTGTATTGTACACATCTGCGTACCCCCTCAGAGCATACAGGCGTGATATTACGTCATGATGTTGTATAAACAATAAACCTACAAGCGATAACAGCAATCACTGCAGATTTGCCGTACATTTTTGAAGAGTTCCATTGTATATCTCCGAAGATCCGGATCAGATCTTCAGCAAATTAAAATATAACCACACGGGAAGCACCAGCTTTCAAATTAAAAAAGAATCAT
Source organism: Xestia ashworthii (assembly GCA_950022955.1). Lineage (NCBI taxonomy): Eukaryota > Metazoa > Arthropoda > Insecta > Lepidoptera > Noctuidae > Xestia > Xestia ashworthii. The sequence continues at coordinate 2,820,341 of OX465557.1, forward strand.
CAAAATCGGTTCACCCAGTCGAAAGTACTGAGGTAACAAACACTGTCGAAATCTGGGTGTATTGTACACATCTGCGTACCCCCTCAGAGCATACAGGCGTGATATTACGTCATGATGTTGTATAAACAATAAACCTACAAGCGATAACAGCAATCACTGCAGATTTGCCGTACATTTTTGAAGAGTTCCATTGTATATCTCCGAAGACCAGCATCAGATCTTCAGCAAATTAAAATGGGACCACATGGGAAGCACCAGCTTTCAAATAAAAAAAGAATCATCAAAATCGGTTAACTCAGTCGAAAGTTATGAGGTAACAAACACAAAAAAAAAAAAAAAAAAAAAAAAACATACAGACGAATTGATAACCTCCTCTTTTTGGAAGTCGGTTGAAAAGGAGTCTGAATGATGGCTGCGGGACTGTTCGAAAGAGATACGCGGCTCTGGTACACAAAGGTTTAAGAAGGAACATGGATGGGTTTTAGTCAGTAAAGGTTCACACTCCCTTCCGCTTCGCCCAGAGCGGGAGGATCATTTGATGATTTCCCATCTGAAAAAAAGGAGGCCGAAAGACGGACTGTGCAATGCATTGCTTTTGTACTTTGATTTCTTAAGTAACTTTATTACGACTGTACATAACTGAGGAGCTCGTGGCAAAATAATAACAGCAGCTCGGGCCAATCTTTAGTTCAAGCGGAGCTAGCCTAAGTTGATCTGTGGATGGGTGACCACCCTTACATACCGAGTTTCCTCCGTGCCTCGGAAAGCACGTTAAGTTGTTGGTCAGTGGCCCAAAAAGTCTGACAACCAGTGTTACCAAGTGGTATCGTATTACCCAGTATTAACTGGGTTGTGGAGGTCAGATAGACAGTCGCTCAATGTAAAGTACCGGTATTCAACTGCATCCGGTTTGACTGCCGAACCCAACATAGTTGGGAAAAGGCTAGGAAGATGATGACATACGTCCATAACTCACTCATGGGTGTAAGTAGAAACTACAAGACGCCACCTGCTACTTCTTTCGCTTCTTCAACGTTCAAACATCAGGTCATACAAGCACGCCACTTACCAGTACTACGCACCTGCTCTTGCTGAAGAACGCTACCAATAAGGTCGGTGTAGGTAATTCCTTTTAGGGCTCCCCTCTCGGCGTAGTCATCCACATCTGACTTGTTAACACCTCCTTGCCATACCATACCATTTAAGCGCCACATGGCACATACACACACTACATTACATTTACATGGCCATACCATTTAAGCGTAGTTGACCACTGAGGTATTACTACTACGTAATACGTATAGAGAAGTCAACGCGTTGCTCGATTTTGCGCCACGCTTTGCGGTACACTGTACCGCAACTATCGTTGAACGAAACGCGAAAGCGCCATGAAATACCCGGCGCTTAAGCCGTTTTGGTCGCGAGAAAACTGTACTCTGTACGCTATTAAGCGCTGCATGTTTTATTAGTTTGGTTAGATGACACTATTGTTTTAGCGCTGCAGCGAACTTTAGTTAGTTAACGTTAACAAATTCTTACCAAAATGAAGCAAACTTTTGGTTCGGGGTGTCTGTTCTATACGCTAGTAATATAGTTCAATGTAGTTGACAACCCAAATGGCGCAACAGTAGTAAGGTTGCCTTACGTTCCTAGGGTCCCGGGTTCGAATTCCGGTAGGAGCAAATGTTTGGGTGATGAGTATGGATATTTGTTTCCGAGTCATGGATGTTTATGTATTGGATGTATTTACAAACAAAAATTATAGGAGAATGGTTCGGGAAGCAATTGAGATCAAGAAGTACCCTAATTTCAATCGCGAAGACGGCTTCAAACTCTCTTCCGCTTGGAATCCAGTGATCACTAAGTGTACTCGTCAAGTGAATTCAACTCAAAATACGGACACTGTTAATGTAGTGTGCTGTCCTACTGTGAACCGGCCCTAATTAATATTTATGAAGATCAAGTGAAGGTAGTTGAATAAACGCCTTCGCTTTGCTGTCGCGGTACCTCCAATACTTCAGTCTCCCCGCGACCACGGCTGGTGCAATCCGGTTGAAACGTCGGGATTAAATTAAAGGTAAATTCGCGATAAATACCCGTTTTCATTCGCGATAAATACTCGTTTTCATATGTTATGTGTTCTGAAAAAAAAAAAAAAAACAAAATGTATCTATGTAGAAATCTACTATCTGATGTCCACGACACTAGCCTCGTTGCTTAGTGTGGCATTAGATGGTGCTGTGTGTAATCTCCAGCAATATTTATTTATAGTCTTAGAAACCGTAACGTTCTCGTATAACATCACTCCTTAATTTATTGATTCAAAATTACATCACACATGCTTCGTAACAAACACATTTCTACCACGTTAATTTTCGTGGACGCGTATACTCGTATTAATTTGTTTCTCGGTTTGGATTTTGCAATAATTTTGTATCTGTCACCGCAAAATTGTAAAACCCGGTAGATTGTAGTCTATCTAGTGAGATTGTAAACTCTCGAAAGATTGTCAAACGAACATACTGCTTACAATATAACGCATTATTTTTGGTAGATTATAATCGTATTGTAACCATATTGTAAGCAGTATGTTCGTTTGACAATCTCTGGAGAGTTTATAATCTCGCTAGTTATATTACAATCTAAAGGTTTTTACAATGTGACGCTGACGTATACAACATAATCATTTTCATTCTCCTTTCTTGTCGTATTTAGTGGTGTCCTGGTGTCTTAGTTTTTTTTTACATTGCCTGTTGGCCTCTGACTTGACTTTACAATGCCGTCAAGAAATATCTCTCTAGCAACGTTTTGGATATTGCTATCTCCTCCTTTTGCCTTATCAAAAGCAACATTTCAAAATCATAATAATATTTAGTTGTTACAAAAGTATGCAATGTTGTGTCTTCGGACTTCATGGAAGCATTTTCTGTCTTAAGGTTGTTAAGATTTACTGAATTCTTTGTTTTCTTTTGCATTTGGGTCAGAATGATTAGTGAATTTCTCTTTGTTAGAAAAAAACCCTTTATTCAATAAATCTTTGTCCATCGGCATTACTGCAGACTTGTCTGTATTATTTATCAAGTCCATGATACTTGTTTTAATTTTATTTTGATTTACAGTCCTTTTTGATTTTTGATGATCATCATAATTATCAATAGAGACTGAATCGTTCGATTTTACTTGCATTATTGTACTTTTTGCTAGTTCACTTATTTGGAACAAATCATTATTTTTTGTCTTCAAAAACATACTATATTTACGTACATCTTTCGATTTGATTTCTCTGGTTTCGATTTGTTTCTTTGTGGGTGCATCATTTGTGCCTATTTTAATTTCAATGTTGAATTGCCCTGTATCGTCTGTTACTTTTAAAATAATAGAATCTAGATCACTTTTAAGTGTATCGCCATCATCAACGGATCTTTTACCTAAAATAACCAAGCTTTCGTTGTTAGCTGTGGCGACATATACTTTACTTTTACTCTCAGCATCTTCTTGACGTTGACCCAGACCGTCCTGGGGTGGTTCAGGTGGGGTCAATGGCCAAAGTGGAGGTATGACTTTTTGTATCGTATTTAACATAAGGTTGCGATAGTCATCAGACACTTCGCTATAATCGTTTGCATGTTCGTCAAAAGCTCTGCGCGATGGGTTTATCACTGCATTATTTTCTGCCCTTACGACCTGAAAAAAATATGGATAAATGAGCCTGGTTGCTTGCCAAAATGTAAGATATATCGTCACATAGTTTTACTTTTAAATTTAAAGTAATTAAGGGTTCTTACACTCATATAAGGCAGCTCTAACCCAGGCGCAATCGGGAATGGTTTTTCAGATACTTTTTCTTCAGGCAGTGGCGGTGGGTTAATACTCATCATAAGATGGACCATAACTCCGAATGTAGAAAGAGTAATTATGCAAATGATACCAATTAACAGCGTTGCTTTGGCACTCATCCTCCTAAGAAAATAATACATAATATTTAAATCATTACTAGCCTTCCCAAACATATTATTTTAGCTCTTATTGTGTTAACGATTGCAACGGACTCGCACAATGATACATGGAGTGACTTTGTATATGAAGAATGATGTTAGCATAGAATTACTGTAGGTACTCTCAGACCTAAGAAAAACATATACTTTGCAACTTACTTACTTACTTTACTTTGCTTTTCGTTAGATTCGTTTACTTTCATTCAAAACATCAGGCAGTTGTACATTGTTCCCGCGAATGTATCGTCGAGGTGGCTTATCTAGAAAGATGCAATATCTCCGATTTTATATAAAATAAACAAAAATAAATAACATCGAAAAGGAATGAATTGTCATTTGTTGACAGTGACGGCACAGAGTATATAATCACTACGTAGTGACGGGATGGTTTCAGACTCGTGTGATTGTTTGACAACCGTAGACATAAATACAAGAAGAGTACAGTCCTTTTACCATTTAAACTCTCGAGTTTACATCACGGTCAAAATCTGTGACGATATTAATGACATGTCTGTCAAAACTACAGTGACCTCTAAAACGTTTCAATATGGTTGCTATTTGGTTGCAGCTCCGCTATCAGAGGTAAAATAATAGTGAAAGGACTGTGGATCTCCGCTGTGGTACTACGCTCTACTGTAGTTCACATTTGACAACTTCATCAAAAATCAACAACGTAACCTTATAACGGCGGGCATAATATAATATAATACTAAGTATTAATTTTTTCAAAGTTAGAACTGCACAATTGCGTAACTTTTTTCAATTACGATTACATATTTATTCTAATGATGACATAAGAAGGTAATCTTATGATTTACTTTTATTAATGAACCATTTTAAACATATTAACAATTCAAACATTAGAATTAAAAACGGGATATTTACCATGTTTATTGTTTGTTTTGAGTTTCCGATATTTCGGCACTGTTACAAGCGCCATGGTCCCGTTTGTAATTCTAATGTTTGTGTTAGTGACCATGTCAGTCTAAAAACTTATATTAACAATTTCTATTCTAAAAAGAACTGAACGTCCGTCGCTACAATGTTACGAAAGTGAACCCTTTTTCTTTTTAAATACTAAGGACGTATTTAACCCAAAAACATCGAAAGTTGATAAAGTCTGGCAAACGAAAGTAGAGACTGAAAAAGCGAGGCAAATTAAAAAAATCTGTGCCTAGTAACCCCAAAATCTGTATGAAGTACCCGGAATAACCAACTTGATACTTAACAGTTATAGTTGGTCCAAAAATGGGAACCCATGGTACTTTTTGTATGGAAAGTCGTATTTTAAGGTGAACGCACACTTATCAGAGCCGAAAGAATCGAATTTTAGAATAACTTGTATGAAATCCTATAAAACCTCGCACACTTATCCGCGTCGAATCGGACGAATCGATGACGTCATACGGATGAGAAAAAATCTTTCAGCGCGGATAAGTGTGCGTCCACCTTTAATCAGAGGAAGCAAACTGAAGTTTCGAAATGTAAAATCATGTCCATAGAGTATATATCATGTCTACTAGGTATATAATCTAAGATGTCTACCCATTATGATTAAAACCATAGAGGCATTTCGTGCGTGACAATTCGTAAATCATGATAATATGTGATTTTGTCTGAATTAAATAAAAACAACAATATTCCTTAGTATTTTTTATAATTACGAATACAAACAAAGTATCAACATCAAAGCGTCATACTAACTTATGAAATCCAACACCACACGCAAACAATCTTGTTTCTCATATTCATATTTCATATTCATTTATTTTTCATTTATTTTCTGATGGAATTGGGCGTCTTTCTCCTGTAGTTTTTCTTCAAACTTCGAAATCATCCGAAACAACATCTCCCGCGCTCCACTTTTAATCGTTTTATTCAAGTAAAAAAGTTGAAAAAAGTAAGTAAGTAAATAAGTAAAGTAAGTTGAAAAAAATTTACAGGTCCCAATAAATCAACAACAACACGTCATCCTAATTTGACAAATTTTAATTGACATAAATTAAAAATGGCCATATGAAAAGTTTGCAAATAATTCGAGTGTCTTCTTTCATTAGCCAGAGTCTAATGGATTCGAATGCAGTAATTATGTATGTACCACCCTTCAGTACCTACTGCTAAAATGTCTACTCGGCAACGAACTGCGTGTGCAGAAGTCACTACAGAAGACTGGAGAAAGGTCGTGGAAAAAACGATTTAACGAGATGTGTATTTATTATTGAAAATGAATTAATACAAAATTTTCTTAAATTATGTACTTGTCTTATTACGTTCCTTAAATTTACGATAGAAAATAGTAATGGGACAGGAATTCGACTGCTATTTTTATTTTTAAATAAAATTACAGTATCTATTCAATTATTACGAAAAACTACCTAAGGGTTCTGTAATTTTACTCACATAATGATTGAAGTCTGTATCGATTCATTCATTTTAGGCGAATTTTTTAAGCAGGTCACCTCACTGGCCCTATTATAACGATGTTTTAATCTTTGTAAAATGCTTTTACTTATTATTTTCAAGCGTTTTTATAGACCCTCAACGAAACCGAAAGGCACTTGTTCTCCCTGTCATTGCTATATGTTTTTTGTTCTTACCTGGGAACGTTACAGAGATATTGGACGTCAAATGTTCCCACTTTTTCAAATACATTTTTTCTAATACTATTTTTTATGCTTAGATCTTAACTTAAAATGCCTTCAGCACAATGTTTTGAGTGCGTAATTACATTGAGTTTTGCCGTAAAACGTGCATATTCACTCCAAAAAAAAGTCATTAGCAATTACTACACTTTGTTAACGATTTCGTGAAGGGTCAATTTGCCCATTTACACCTTGTACTGGTACGTCTCAAAAATATATAATGAAAAATGTACAAGTATGAAAATGGGAAAAAAATTCATAAAGAAGAATGAAAGAAAAAATGTTAATTTCACGTCAGTACATTAAGCACTTGACACACGCAGAATAATATTAAAAAGTTACAAAAAGGACAAAAATAGATAGAATGTACTGTGTGCCTCACGGCTGCGCCAAAAAGGCCATCATCAGCCTACGGCAGTCCACTGCTGCACATAGGCCTCCTCAATAGCACTCCACTTAACTCGATTCTTGGCAACTCTCATCAGTTGCTACCAGACACCCCTTACCGCAGTGTCTCAAGACGAAAGTCTATGACCAGTGTGTGTTGCCAGTGATTACATAGGGGACCGAAACGTGGTCGCTCATAATGGGCCTTATCAAAAGGCACAGCAAAAGGCTTAAATTCACCCAAAGGGCAATGGAGAGGGCTATGCTCGGAGTTTCCTTGCGTGATCGAATCAGAAATGAAGACATCCGCAAGAGAACCAAGGTCACCGACGTAGCCCGAAGAATTGCTAAACTTAAGTGGCAGTGGGCAGGGCACATTGCTCGCAGAACGGATGGCCGTTGGGGCTAAAAAGTTCTGGAGTGGCGACCGCGAACCGGAAGACGATGCGTTGGAAGACCTCCCACTAGGTGGACCGATGACCTGGTGAAGGTTGCGGGAATCCGGTGGATGCGAGTCGCAAGGGACCGGTCAATGAGGCGACACTTGGGGGAGGCCTATGTCCAGCAGTGGGCGTCTTTCGGCTGAGATGATGATGAAGACCCTGCGAAGATCGTCACTCCACCGAGCCTGTGAGAATCCCACCTTTCGCTTGCCGATCCGCGGTTTCCACTCAAGAACACGTCTACCTCAACGGTCATCGGTTCTATGGCTAATAAGATCCGCGGCCCATTGGCACTTCAGTTTACTTATTCTGTGAGGTACGTCTACAGCGGTTCTCCGTCAGGTCACCTCGTTACTCTATCGGATCACTGCTGGTAGTAAATTGGTCATAACGTGGGTAAGTGACATTCTGTCAAATTACAGAGATCCACTTTATTCTCGGAACAATAAGGTTGATGTTAGATTGGAGCTACACGCACAAGATGTGAGAGAGGCTGATCCATCAGATTTTACCTGTACATGGTTGGTTTGGCATGTGGCAAAAATTGGAAAAAACCGTCTTCAAAACACACAAAAAAGTGAAAAATAACTAGCTTCTAACTAGCTTCAGAAGTCGGTGATCTATGTTTGATTCATTTACTTACTTAGTTTTTTCGTCACCGACTTCTGAAGCTAGTTATTTTTCAGTTTTTTGTGTGTTTTGAAGTCGGTTTTATTTTTTGCAAAAAAGTCTTTATTTTTCACTTTTTAGTGGTGTACTTGTGCTTACCCCTTCACAGCGTTACGGGCGTGATGTTATGTTATGATCTGGTATAAACAATAGACAGACATAAGATTTCAGCAATCCCAGTCCATTTGCTACGAGTATCATTTATTGAGGAGTTCCGTTGCCTATCTCCGAAGTTCTTCATCAGATCTTCACCAAATTGAAATGGGACCACTTTAAGAAAGTACCTACTCTTCTTAAAATTGCATCAAGTGTGCCTGTAAAATTTGAAGAGTTGTCTCCATTTCTCCAGGATCCCATTATCAGATCCTGACTTGATGATTATTATTATTATTTATCCAGCCATCTTCGAGTAATCAGGGAACATACATAAAAAATAAAAAACTTCCGACGAATTGAGAACCTCCTCCTTTTTGAAGTCGGTTATAAAAATCGTCCACATCTATCTATAATAGCCTTGTAAAACTGTTTTATGACATGTAGTGAAAAATCAAGACGACGTAGTTACTTCCTTTAACAATGTTCTATCTACACTAATATAATAGAGGAAAAAAAATGTATTTTTAACCGACTTCCAAAAAGGAGGAGGTTCTCTATTCGTCTGTTTTTTTTTTTTTTTTGATCTGATCACGAACTTCGGAGATATGGAACGGAACTCCTCAATAAATGATAGCAAATGGACTGGGATTGCTGAAATCTATTGTCTGTCTATTGTTTACACCAGTTCATAACATAACATCACGCCACCGCACCGGTACGCTGTGAAGGGGTAAGCACAAGTGAACCACTAAAAAGTGAAAAATAAAAACTTTTTTGCAAAAAAATAGAACCGACTTCAAAATAGTTAAAAATAACTTTAGCTTCAGAAGTCGGTGACAAAAAAAACTTAATAAATCAATCAAACAATGGTCACCGACTTCTGAAGCTAAAGTTATTTTTCACTTTTTTGAAGTCGGTTCTATTTTTTTTTTTGTATGTTTGTAATGAATAAACTCAAAAACTAGGTACTGTGCCGATTTCCAAAATTCTTTTACCATTGGAAAGCTACATTCACCCTGAGTAACATAGGCTACCTTTTATTCCCGTACTCCCATGGGAACAGGAACTAAATGGGTGAAACCGCGTGACGTCCGCTAGTCAATATATAATAAAAACCGGCCAAGTGCGAGTCAGCCTCGCGCATGAAAGTTTCCGTATCATCGTAGTAAGGGAGCCCCGCATTTTTTTTTGTTGTTATTGCGGCTGTTGTTCGTATAAATAGCTCAGTCGTTGAGAATGAGAAAAGCCAATGCGTCCCCGCTTCCCAATACCAATCGGGATGAGTATGAGAGAACAAACAAGAAAAGGCTTATAAAAAGGCGAATTTCATATAAAAAACTTTATTCTCACACAACTATACCAATGCTTAGTAAATACATTACAAAGTCTAGTTAACAAGTACGTACTATGTTGCTGAATCTATTTCAAAGTTCGGACAAGGCACCAGCACATTTCTTTGGGCTGCTGAATGTTCCACCTAAAAGAAAAAAAACAGAAAAAAAATATTCTTTTTCATTACTCATACTCGGAAAGTAGGTCTGAAGTTGCCTGAGGAGCGGGCTGAAAGTAATACTTTTCAGCCCTAGGGAGAATCACTTTCAACTGACAGCTGTCACATTATTAAAAAAATTTAGTTCTATTGAACCATGTTCCGACTTCTATACAGCCTGTAAATTACAGCGCGATGTAAAATTGAAATAACATAAAAGAATATAATTATTTAATAACTTAGTTATAATTTAGTTACAAATATTTATTTAAAATAAGTAACAAAAATTTGGGCAAAATATTTACTATTTTTTCAGTGACTATAGTGAAAATAAAGGCTGAATAGCCGGCCACAGAAAAAAAAAACAAAATAGGCGGGAAAGCGGCAATCCGATCTTCATTTTTTTTTCGAGTGCTTTCGTGTTAATGTTTTTATTTTCCTTGTATTCGTAATGAAAAGCACAGTGTTTACCTCGGGTTAAAGACTTCTTTAGTCCCTCGAGCTATTAGCGCCCGCGCTACGCTTGGGCGCCAAACCCCGTCTCGGGACTAAATAAGTTACTTTCACCCCTTGGATAACAATGTACTATTAATTTTTGCTGGCGTCTGTACCATGTAATTGGGGTGAGCATATTTTCATCAACCGTGTGCAAGTCCAGACTCTTGGCAACCAGGCTCCCAATCACATTTTGCCCGATCTCAGAATCGAACCCAGGACAAGGAAAAAGAAACTCCAAATAAGAAAATACATCTTCAAAATGGCTGAACTTATTTTTATGATACTAAGCTAAGGCACCTTCCCATGCCGGCGATTATGTAGTAAGTAGCGATAACAAACAAAAACGAGGTGTTTGATTGTCAGAGTTCTCGCTGGCGATGCCGATGGCGGTGTGACAGCCAATGATCATCAATTACTACATGTTTCTCTTTTAAACTTATAGTGTCACTTACGGGATATCTTCCGTGTTTATTATTTTGAGCTCCCGACATTTGTTGCTTGCGTCATGATCGCGGTATGACTAGAGAATGCGAGTGGATGGAAAATTAATTCATTTGGTTGATTTGAATAAATTGATTGGATTTTGATTGATTTAAATCAATCGAAATATCCGGAAAAACCAAATAATTAATAATCACGTTAGATATCCCGTATGTGACAAAATAAGTTTAAGTTTTAAACCGTGAAAGCTAGTAAGGCGGGACCTACAATATTTTGTACGTGTCTTGAGCTAGAAAACCGTCGATAACTTCTCGGCAATGGCAATGGGGTTCCTAAAAGAGTAGTACAATCTTCTCTACCTGTTCACCAACACCATTATTGGTCTTTATCATTCGGGATGCCTTCTCCTTTAGCTGCAGCAGACCAGGGTCCAATACAGTCATGAGGTACACGAAAGTGAGGAATAGAGCGATCACCAGGCAGGAATAAATCAGGAAGTAGAGGAAGAATCGCATTTTCTCTTAGCTGTCAAAAAAGGAAGATTTAAATCGTTAGGACTCCCGTCTAAAACAGTTAAGCCTTTATTCTTGCCGCAGTGACGGTCGGTCGCGTACAGTCGGATGTCGGTCGCCGCTGACGTCAGCGTCGCACTATGGTGCTATATAGAACACCGACCGCGACCGATCATTAGCGTGACAGTAATTCAGGCCTTAGGTTTCTGTTTCTTTTGCGTTTGAACATTTACGCATTAACTCACTATCTTATGTGAAATAAATATATTCGAAATGGACTCTATTTCTTAGTATATGAGATCCAATTGGAGAATTACTTTTTAAAGTTGCTGAGTAAATGATGAAAAGATGTCATGTAGCCGAGTTCGGCCACAGCGACTGCATTCGATGGCTTTCTAGGGTGGTTGTCGAGAGCTTTGGTGCTCTTTTACGTGCTCTCAAGTGTCTAGCATATTATTCAACTTTAGCCGGACAACTTTGGTCACAAAGCGAACATGTCAGAACACCATTTGCGAAGAGAGCGATGGATGCGCCAACTAAAACGGTCGTTGAGTACAACCTGAAGACGGTCATGCAGCATGGAGACGCAGTCGCTGTGGAAGCTTTGTTCAGGCTAGCGAAGACCCTGATCAGACGACCAAACCCAACGCCAATACATCCCACTCCCAAATAACTCTGTTACCAAAACTAGATTATGTAAAACTGCATGGCAGGGTGAGTCTGTCATACTCACGTAAACACAGTGCCGATGGTGGCGCTGCACATCCGGTCGCTAAGTTCCCTACAAAATGGTTGAGCTAAGCGGCGTGGATGTGCAGGTCATGTCCGTGAACGGGTGCCGACGGTTGCTGCCGGTCGACTCACATTGCCATGCAGTTATGAAAAAAATAAATAGTTAAATAGCTTGGTGTAGATTTTTGTTCATTTTAATTGGCAGGAAATATCAACAACTGTAAAGCCTAATTACGTCGATCTTAAGTTACTAATAATAAGCTTAGTTTAATGTAACGTGTCCAATGATGGAGCACGATCGTAGTTTTAATTTTATTCTTTTAAATCAATCAAACAATTAATAAAATGTAAATAAGGGCGCGGACCCCCACGTCTGCGGTAGAAAACTAATTATAAAAAATAAAAAAAGAACACCATTGTCGACATTATAGGGTATAGCTGTAATATTTTTCTTTGTTTATTTTTGTGTGCAATAAAGAAGCTCTGCTCTACGGCTGTGCGTCGATATCCATTCCACCCTGTATTTTTTAAACCAAAACAAACCTTGTATTCTAATCCTAAAAACTCCCCACTTTATTTACTTTCCGTTCAATAGCTGCTGTGGAGAATTATTTTTTATTGAAAATCGCCTTTTAACTTTTCCAGACCCTCTTTTCTCTTTCTAATATTGACCACAGAGTATATAATCACTACGTTTAAGAGACGGGACTTCCATACATTCCATTGGAAACGCATTACATGGCATCCAACACCAACAGATACCACAAAGATGTCAAACAACAGGTGCACAGATTATATAATCCTTACGTTTAAGCAGGAGTGCCAACCTAATGAACCAAATAGTGCTTACCAAATAGCTTTTTATCGATATCGATAAAATATGCAGCGTAAAAACTGAGGCTACTACTAAATATGTTTAATGTTTAGGTATTGAATCCGCATTTATGAGTCCAATATTGATGAGGGGGATATTTGGTACTAATACAAGATTGGACTTAAATGCGGACCCGCAATAAAATAAAAAACTGTTTTTGCTGCTTTAATTCAAATTTTATTACCGAAATGAAATAACATAATCAGCGAAAAGAAAATCAAACAATCAAATGAAATGAAAATAAAAACTGATTCTTTCTAAATTTTTATCATTATTTTGTGATGACATGTTTTTCAAATAAAAACAAAATCAAAGCATTTATTTCAAATAGGTCAGTTACAGGACTTACAGGCACTTCTGAAGTGTCGAAACAAAGATGAAAGTTACATCTAGCAACACTCCCAGTCACAAGACATAAAACTGTGAAAGTACTGTAGTTGCCCTTTCCCTAGCGTAGATCTCGTAGATGTATGCAACTTTTCAACGGGAACATATATATTAAATCTTCTGTGCCCACAAACTTGACCCACTATTTGCATCTGAAATTTTAAATAAAATTAAATTTAAAATTGCACAACCGTTCCTTGCTCATTTATGTAGGCACGCAATTTAAATATGTAAAACATTGTGCCCCTAATCTTTCACGCAATATTATATTTCTTATTTTTTTTCAATGATAAACACTATCGTTGTTATCGATATGTTTACCAGTTGCAGTACAACACTAGCACATATTTTAAACAAGATAATTTTATTAATTTTACTTGTTCCTAGCCTGCTTTAACGTAGAGCTTAAAAGTAGGCTGCAAAGTATCATATTTAAGTACTTACCGGGCTTCATCTAAAGGAAATCTCGCCATAAACATCCTTATAACATTATTCGAACGACTTGCTCGATTTTCACATATTTCACAAGTAATAAACCGTCTTTTTGGTGGCATTTTAATTCAAAGTTCACTTCTGATGACCCTTCACTAATTTTGATGTGAAATTACACTTAAAACGATTAAAATCCACAATCAAACACGCATTTACATTCAAACACACGGCGCGAAATGAAGTTTTGACAACAAACAACATGGCTGACACTTGACGGGATATTGCAAGAAAGAGAAACCCCACTGAGGGAGTGTGATAGCAAATCCGCCATTATTTGGCTTGTAAAGTCCGTAGATAAAAAATTTGTTCCGAGTTGCGACAGACTGATATTGACAGGCAATATGACAAGTTCTGTCAAACAGAAACAGATGTAATAAGAAGGAGATTTAAATACTTCTTGGTTAATTTTACTTAAAAACTCGGATGTTGTGGCGTACTTTGGGACACCGCCCGAAGCTCCCCACCTATCAGTTCTCCTCTCTTTGAAAGGGAGGGGGGGATTGTTGTTAAAAGGACAATGTTCCAATTCCAAACCGCTTAGTTAAGCTAAGTTTTTTTTTTTTTGTTTTAAGTCTTGGTAAAAAGACTGTTATAAAAAGGATTCACTTCATCACATTGAAATGGCATCACTTCGAGAAAGTACACTTCCTAAAACTACTCAAATCGCTTCTAGTGTGCCTATAAAATGTGAAGAGTTCTCTCTATTTCTCCAGGATTCCATCGGGGTTCCATTGATTATGGGACAACCTGGGAAGTATTATACCCTTTCAAACAACTTAAAAAAAAAAAAAAATGGTCCAGCCATTTCGAGTAATCGGGGAAAATTGAATTGAGAACCTCCTTATATTTGAAGTCGGTTAATAACGACGTTATGGTAGGTGACTCAAATATCCGGATAGCCTATATACGAGTAAGATTCGGCCGAGTATCGTTTTTATCCTTTGTCATGGATCCCATAATCAGAAGTAATCAGAACCTAACCAAATTCTCATCTATGTACCCTTGAAGTACATCCTTTCCAATAAAAAACAATACATGTCACGGTAATAGGGCTTATCCCCAATAAATGGAACTTAACACACCTAACTGCCGAAATCTGGGTGTATTATACAATTCTGAGTCCCTCAGAGCTTACAGGCGTGATTTATGTCCATTTCAACCACGCGGACAACTCATAATATTTGATGAAACTTTGCCAGGAATTAGTCGTAATTTGTTACTTTACACACCTCTTTTCTTGAATTTGTTCCAAAAAAAACCAAGACGCTATGACAAACAATAGTTGGCCGCTAGAACCGCCACTTGCCGTAGTCACCGCCCGTGATTACACAGAAACTATATCGTACACTCGTCATGATATTGTATAAACAATAAACAACCAAGCGTTTGCAGCAATCACTACAGCTTTGCCGTGTATTTTTGAAGAGTTCCATTTATATCTCCGAAGATCAGTATCAGATCTTCAGCAAATTTAAATGGGACCAGACGGGAAGCTTTCAAATAAAAAAAGAATCATCAAAATCGGTACACCCAGTCGAAAGTTCTGAGGTAACAAACATTGTCGAAATCTGGGTGTATTGTACACATCTGCGTACCCCCTCAGAGTCGTCTTCTGCATATTATATATTGCTCTGTGGCATAGACTACCGTTCTATAAATAGAATGATGTCAATAGATTTTATTTCCTCTCGATCACTAACAAGTTTTCCAAGAAAAAGGGGCTTTGATGCGAAAGTACCAAGAGCTTGATATCACTTGAATATCAAGTGGGTGCCCACGTTTTATAAATAGCGAAGCTGGAGTATTAATTAAGTTAATGTTCTTCAGAAAGTCATAATGGGTCTCTGACTTCCCTTTATACATATATATGCTGTCGAGAAAATCAAAACCAAAAAACATGTAACATGGATACAGTAAACACATAAGTAAGTAGGTTATAAAGTTCTAATAAACTACTCCGACATCTATTAAATAGAATTTTCTATCTCTGACCGAAAACCTCTTCAAGAACTAAAGAGTACTGTCAAATAAAATAAAAGAACAAGTGACATTGACATTTTTTACAAGTGTATTTTTTTCATGAAAATGTTTTATAACTCGATACAAATATTGATTTACTAATAATAAACTTATAAAGAGGTAACTTAAAAAGTAAGTACGTAAGTTTTTTGTTGTTGATCCCACGTGTGTAATGTCCTAACTTCTCTAAGACTCACATCATAACATCACGCCTGTAAACCCCGAAGAGTAAGACAGAGGTGTACTTATTAGTACTCCCTCATTTCGACCGTCATGTTTAGGAAGCGAGCCTATTGCCAACAGCCGGGCACAAATCCAGACTATGAATGAGACCACGGCTGCTAATGAGAAATTTATGGAAAAACCCAATAACACTCTGCCCGACTTGAGAATTAAACCCAGGACTTCATGCTCAGATGCGCTCGCGACCGCTCGACCAATGAGACTCCTATACAATTTATTTACGTAGCTATCAAACCATACATACATAAACTTCTTTTCCTGCGTACAAACCACAGAACCCACACATGCTGCGATCCTGCTGCTTGGTGCTCACCAACTTGATTCTGATTGCTACCTCCAGCTGGAAATGCTGTTTAGCATTAGACACGGCTGTCATTTCTTTCAAGCTTGTCGGGGGGACCATTTAACGGTTTAAACTTTTACTTCACCCGCTATTTTCAACAGGCAGTAACAACGAATATCCTTACAGAAACTATTAAAATACCTAATGTATCTTTCTTTCCAGTAATGACAAAGGCATCCGTAAGACACAGCTTAACCGACTCCGAAATAGGGTCGATCCGAACAGATCGTGCAAACAAGTTATGGGCCATCCTATGTCCTACAGTCTGTGCCCTTCTCCTGGTGTGCATCTTTGCTGTTTCCTTCATAGGCACCAAGCTAGCCTACGACCAATATGACCAGTTCTGTACTGGACGTCGGTTTGATGTCGCTAAACTGTACATCTTCCCTAATTTTACAATAAAAGCTCAACCTATACCCGTACAAGTTGATAACATTGGTATATCCGGTATAATTATTTGATTAATAAATGGTTTGACGTTGTTGTACTGAAATGTTTTATTTTTGTGTTCAGTGTTGCGTTAGACTTGCGGGTGCACGAAGCGGGGGCCCGCTGTCAAAATTTCCTTTCGCTGCGCTGGCGTTGCGCAGTCGCTGCGCTAGCGTCGCGTTGACTTCACAAAAAAACTGCACTGACTGCACAAATGCAACACTCCACTTCGTATCCTATGTGGTTGATATCACTTACATGGTTTGCTCGTGTCAAATATTGAAAAAACACAATCTGCGGCAAATATTATGATGAAACGGCAAGAAAGGAGATGTCTGCGGACCTAAAATGGCCGCTTTAGAAGAATCATAATTTGAATCATCTTAAAAAAATTAAATTGGTAAAATGGACCTTATCTTCATAGCCATAAAATCCATTTTAAAATTTTAAATTTTAACGTGATTCAAATTATGATTCTGCTAAAGTGGCCTTTTTAGACCCCCTGATGAGACGACGAGTATATGGAAGAAGAATACATGCCGCGCCGACCCCAAATAAATTGGAATAAGGGCACAAGAATAATAATCGCATACAATCTACAGCAACTAGCAGCCAAAAGCTTCAACACACAAGACAAAAGCCATTCTGGTAATGTCTCTGCCATTATCCTACGTACGAACTTTGAAGATAGTCTCATTATAATAAGGTACGTAACGACATCTGTCGAAGTCACTGTGTACTTATAAGTGTAACGCCTAGTCCTCGTTTACTGCGCAGAAAACTCTGCCAGTATTCGCGGGAAAGCGTTTTCCTTGAAACGTTTACAATGATTTTAACTAGATGGCGCCACATGTACGCTTGAAACATGTTTTCTCAGGTGCGTTGTTTTCTCTTAGCGCGATTTTCATGAAGGTATATTTGGTTGATAAAAGGCGAAGTATGGCATTGTCTATAGTTAGCAATATTAAAGGTATTGACTAGTTCTGTTAGGAGATATTAACAGTAATACTAATAATTAATAGAGAGTTTTGTTCTGTATTTGATTTGTTTAACATAACTAATTAATCTTATTTAATTTGAAATTGTTTAATAAGATGTAAAACTGGATATAAGAAGTATTGTATTTAAAATAACAAGTTGCTGGTACTTCAAACTAGTTTTATTTATTAATTTACTAAGTTATTATTAAACCTCCATAGATTGTTTACCTACCTAAGAATCATTCGCTCCTTCAGAACATGTAAAAGTAATCTGAACTAAATAACCAAGAACTTGCAGTAAGTATAGTTATCAACTATTTTCTTTTGCAGAAAATAAGTTTCACAGAACTCCAATTCCTTATAAGGTTTCCGAACGCTCCTCAATTTTCAGCGCCACATTTTTTTGCTCTGGCAACTAGGAAACTGACAGAAAACAAAATGGGCGGCATCTAGTCGTCGGTAGTTAGTTTCGGGTAGAATTTTTCCTAATATAATATTGTTATAACTTAAATATTTTGTACTCGCGATATAGTTCCTTGGTGCTAGTGTTATTGGCTGGGTGTTTCGTGTTATAAAATGTGAGTATTCGATCTGTTGGCCTAGTAATGTATATTTTACAACTTGTATTGATTGTGTTAGCGTAGCAAAGGCCAATGTCAGCCTTTCTGTTGGGGTGAGAATGTGAGATGCGTGCATTCTGAGAATTTCGGTTTTACTACTATCTGGTCTTTGCGTCTTTTTTTATGTTCTCTAGGTAAATAGTTCTAAAGTAATAATTGCGGTATTTGGTACTGTTTTTAAATTAAAATCGGTGTTTTTTATAAATAGGTAGGTAAATTAGCGTTGAATGAACATTATTGGCATTTATCATAATACACTGCTATAACAATGAGATTCATGAAAATATCACAAAAAAAAAAAACAAATAAGTAGGTATTTTTCGTATCGAAAATCGATTTAAGTAGGTTAAGTTAATAATTAATTTAATTACTCATAACGTATAATTTACATTTCTTGGTCAGTGGGTCGTCTTAAGGGCTTTGTTTCAAATGTCATGAATTCCATAATTTAGCATTTTTGTAACCCTGGCTGCATAATTTACTCTAAAACAAAAAAAAAATACAATGGTTAGGATTACCTACAGCTGCGGTTAAGGGTACCTATGACGATTATTATCGTATCGTTACGAAACGATTATTCTGTGAATGGCATGTTATTTTATTACGAATTTCGGGTTATTATAATGCCTTATTTCCTCGCCACAGTCGTCTCCCTATCATTAAATATATTTGGTTTAGTTTGTAACGCGCGTTGAACAAGTATACAACCTGATGAAGAAATAAATAAACTCACGAAGGTGGCCTTACCAAAAATGACATTGATTAGACGTAAATGTATGTTTCACTCCTCTTGCTCGAAAAGACCGTCATAATAGCGTACCAGAGGGGCCGTAAAATTGCTCATTATAGCCCTAGGGAAAATAAGCTTTCTTTTTTTTAAATTTCGTAGTCGGTGTTCGAAAGCGCAAAGTCTTTACTCATAATTCATGAAGAATTGACTTATTACTGTTCCATAAAAAAAAAAAAAAAATTAAAAATGGAACCAAACGCGCCGAACGCCGAACTCTTTGGCAGGATGTGTGCGTTGCATTCCAGCTACAGAAGAAATAAAAAAAGGCATTGGCGCGAAATTTTAAGATTTTTTCTGTATTATTTATTTGAATTTCTTTTTATCTCCTACGTTTACCTCACAGACGACACAATATTATATTCGTCTTCACAGAGAACTGAGATTATGTTGCCGGGAAAAAACATCTTATTAGAACAACAGTACAAAATATTGTACATTTCATTTTAATAAAATAAACTATCATATTAAATATGGTTATTTTATTTTCTCGCAATCGTAGTTAAAAGTACGGTGTAACACACGGCGCTAAAATCCCATTATAACTCGGTTTCTATTTACTACCTCGCTAAAGCTCGGTAGTAAAACTTACCTCGTCTATAATGGGTCATTTTAGCCCCTTGTATCACAATGTACTATTTCCGACCATAACATAGCTGGGAAAAAGGCTAGGCAGGTAATGAACGCAATTTGTGTATTTGTTTACAAATCACATTTTAGTCACCAAGGGTTTCTATCAGGGTTCGAATTCGAATGATATACCTCTAAGATATCAAAACACACTTCACGTGTATCCGAACGCAATTTGCCGCTTCCGCGCGTATCCGTCGGTGTTAAGTGTCAATTAAAAAAAACCGGTCACAGACATTGTGTTTACTCAACATATTAAATATCTATTTATCACCAGAAAAAAAACGTTTAGTGCTAGTTTCAAACGATTTATCAAAAATAATGATGATGATATATTTTATTTAAATTTAAAAGATCAAAGTATGGATCAGCAATTCAGCATTGATGGAAGTAATTTATTTTATTAAATTTTCGTGTACAAGAGTGGTCCTAGGCGCACACGCATTCTCTACCAGTCAACCTTTAGGATAAATAGGAAAACACAACCATTGTGCTCTAGTGTATTAACGATAGGCATGAAGACAGTATCAAAACATTGCAAATCTATTTAGTCCATCAGTTAGAGTATTGAAAAATAATGGGTACGTATTTTTTGTTTTTGTAAATCAATGAATATTGACAAAGATAAAACGCATCAACTCGGGAGTGGGGGCTCATGATGTCAGTACGCTCTAAAAATTATACCTAGGCGTTACGTATTGAGAATTTTAAAAGCGTCGTACCTATCTTCGTCAATTTTGGTTTTTCTAACAGTTTCTAAAATGTTTGCAACCCTAAAATGCTCTCGTCAGTTTGCATTCATGTTTTGTTTATGAGCATAAATATTTTTTATATGTTTCACCGAGTTAATCAGTGGTCAACTAAAATTCAACCTTATAACTAAGGCATTAGGGAGAAAAGTTAGAGACAAAAAGACCGCTTTTTATGTTTAAAGGCTTTTAGTGGACTGACTGCAAAGAAATGCAACGTTAGGGGATAATGATACACGTGAAGTAATTTTAATATAAAAGAACATTCAGGGTCGGTACAATATTTACTGCAGCTGAAAATTTAGTTACAAGTAGGTACGATTATGTTAGATCGAACTTAATCTTATAGGCTTGTTAACTGAAAAAATCTAATTAGTCCGTCGCTTAGATTATCAAAAAATATTTGATCCGTATTTTTTCTTTTGGCCCATAAACCAAAATTGACGAAGATACGACGCTTTTAAAATTCCCAATACGTCACTGTTTGGTATCATTCTTAGTGAGTTCTGACGTCACGAGCCCCCACTCCCGAGTTTTGATGCGTTTTATCTTTGTCAATATTCGTTGATTTACAAAAACAAAAAATACTCGTACGTCTCCATTATTTTCCAATACTCTAACTGACGGACTAAATAGATTTGCAATTTATTGATGGTGGAAACTAGCCTATTTTAAATATCTAAGTACTTATATCCCGTCATAGGTTTAAAATAAAACTGATAAACTGACATCAAGCAATCATGACGATGTGAAGAATCCTCATCATCTTCAAGGCCTCTCTTTGTTTGTGCGAATCTCTTTGCTATTGTGCCAGCCTTATCCAGGTTTGCAAGCGATGTCAACTTTGTAATCTTGAGTAGATTCCTGTAAATAGATCCTACAAAAATATGCACATCGCAATATCAACGAATTCCCGAAGAAATTCTTCCATGTTGCTTACATAAGAGCCTCATTCCTTCCCTAAAACATACCAACATGTTACCTACCCACACATCCCCTGCACCTCTTGGCACGGTACCCCAAAATCTAAGCCATTACATCATCTTTCCACGCCGCGAAGCCTCCACCTACACCTTTGTAGAAAGACCTCATTCGCTCCGACCTCATCAAGTCTTCTTGCCGTATGCATGGAGCAAACATTAAGTAGCGCAGCCTCACGAAAGCCTTTTTTTTCTTGTTTCCTTTTTTAAAAATAAACTAGATGACCTACTTTTTACTGGCCGTTTTTTCTTCTTCTTTTTGTTGACTTCTCGTTATGAAGACAAAGGTAACATTTGAATGAATGTTTAAATGAAAGTAGGTATTTATTATAGTGCCTATTTTCATTTGCGTCATTGGTTTTGTTTTCGTGTTCTTAAACTTTCTACTTTGGGTATAAGTTGATTAGTTTTGAGGAGGCTGTACTAACGTCATAGATGTTTACGTTGTAATGGTCAAGTTCTACGAGTAGCTTTGATTTAATCATTCATAATTGAGTCATTAAAATTACCAGACTGTTATTTTTTCCTATTTTATCGGTTCGATTCCCGAGTGTGACAAGGGAATTTTCAAAAATCTTTGAATGGAGGTTTGTTCCTTTTTAAAAATGAAGGAATGCTTCCTTTGAGTGACATTTGCAATCTCCAGTATTTAGAGTAACTTCTATCCAGATGAGATTGAAAAATTCCACCCAGTATATAAACAGCATTAATGATAACCAAAATAAGAGCCTGGCATCTTAAAGTGCATTGACTTAAAACGTGGTATACCAAGTAAATGCTTTATGACAAATTGCACCCGCGAGACATGAAAAAAATCCAGTACTCACTAACGTATTCCTACATAAGAAAATCAATAGCGAGACAAAAATCCACAGGCTTCACCAGACATTCCGACTGGCGACATCATGTGCCTTTCACGTCTAGTTCAACGTAAAATGACATCGGGGCGGAATCGGTTGGAACCTCGCCAATAGAGACCGCGGAAAGGGGTAAACCGGTGCTTGCATAAATCGAGGAAACATGGAATCTGTTTTAGATAAAATGCAAGTTGGATCGATCGATAGAATACTGTCCCTCTTGTGTACTCCTTAAAAGATAACAAAATCGAAACACACCTACTTCCTCTAAAAGGTATAGCACCTACAATTAATATCTAGCTGAAGACGGACCGACCCGCCCCTGCTATGCTGCTATGAAGAATTAAAAATTAACTAAATCCATGCAAACCTGGTCCTCATGATTATGAACACAACAAAAAAAAAACCAAACCAAATCGAGCGAATCACATGATTCTTCGGCATACATGTGAGAATTCTGTTTTATTTATTTTAAGTTTAACATGAATGCATTGTTCGTTATAAAGCATATACTTTCCAAAATGAATTCTCTAAATGATACGAGTAGTACCAAGAAAAGGTAAGAAGGCGTCCAAACAGATAAACACAAAAAGCGAGTATGCTTTATACTATTTTAAAAAGCAATGGTCACAAACGTTTGACTTTGGGCCTAGCCTTCAAATGACAGAAACGAAACTCCAAACCCAAACTTACTAAATCGCCGAGGAGTAATAAACACCCGAAGTACTGTTCTACTTACCTACTTACTATTTCTACTCTCTCTTGTTATCTCCAAAAATCTTAGTAAAAGCAAAGTGTGCCACTTAAAGTAAGATAGTTAAGGGTCCTTTGATCCTATCACACATTATGGGATAAGGAAGAGGCGTTCCATGCCCTATCGGAGGCTGCGAGCTATCCCGGGTAGAGAACAAGGTCACATTACATAAAACGTTCCGCCTTCGCGCCCTTTTCACATCGAATTCGGGGGGAATGCGCAGAGGCGGCTTCGTTCAGATAATCCTAGAAAAAATGTTATGCCAATCCCTGCTGTTGAAAAACTAGACAATGTACTTCATTTGTTCTTCATTACTAAACAGTTTATGACAAAAAAACAAGCCAATGTTCCCGGGACACAGGCCTCCTCTCTATGAGAGGAAATGGGCTATAATCCACCACGCGGGCCCAGTGCGTATTAGTAGATGTCACATGTCTACGAATTTTTGGTTCTTTAGGACATGCCGGTTTCCTCACGATGTTTTCCTTCACCGTTTTGAGAGCAGTGGTGATGATATAAATTACACAAAGTAATGCGCCTGTCTGGGTTCAAACCCACGACTTACTGTGTGTAAGCCGGGGCCACCACCACTGGCCACCGTTGGATCTTTCATAAGATCATCATTATTGTCCGAGATTTTTAATCAAAAGGGTTAGGTTTAATAAATTGAGTTGGCCCATATTATATGGTGGATATGGGCCATATACCACCATCCCTGTAACTTGGAGACAACAGTGCACTCAGGAAACGATAGAATATATTTCTCTAGCTCGAAAATGATAAAAATCGATACTGGTGTCGATTCTGTTGTGCACAAACTAAACTTAATTTAGACTATTGCTATCTTTTACTAAAAGGCAGGGCGAGAAAAGGACGGCTATAGCTATGCACTAAGTTAGAAATGTCAAACTAGTTTATGCCTTGCGCTTCACCGTGTTATTAGTCGACATGTTTTTACGTGCACCCTTCATTAGTATGGAAATATTAGTTCGAATTAAATTTGACAGCTCTAAATTACGTCCGTCTCTTTCTCGTTTTATTGGTGAGAAAAAGATAGTAATAGCCTAAATTAAGTTTAGTTTGTGCACAACAGAATCGGCACCACTGTGTTAAATTTTAAACATGATTTATAAGGGACAACGCTCAAAGTCACGATACCTGAGGGACAAATGGCAGTTTCTTTCAAACCATTTCGTGTTTCTATAATAGGGTTGACATGATCTTTTTGACTGCTTCGCTGATGTTGTAGTCGCAAGTGCGCCTGTTGAGCATTGAAGTCCTGTGTTCAATTCCAAGGTCAACCAAAAGTATTATGGAATTTTCCATAAGAAAGGAGACCATTCAAGTTTATTACAGAGTTCGGCCCAAAAGCCAAAGTCCAACGAAAATAAACGTGTCACCACTGTTGGGGTGGTCAGTCGGCCCGCAAGGGCCGAAGCCTGCCGGGGTTGCGGGCCTATTCGAAAGAGATACCGCGGCCCCGGAACATAAAGGGCGAGGAAGGAACATGGATGGGTTTTAGTCAGTAAGAGTCTGATACTCCCTCCCGCTCCGCCCAGAGTGGGAGAAGTCATTTGATGATTTCCCATCCTAAAAAAGAAAAAAAAAAAATGGGGTGGTCAGTCGGAATATTTTTTACTGCAGCAATAAGTCTCTACAACCATATGAGTTTTTAGACTGACATGGTCACTAACACAAACATTAGAATTAAGAACGGGATATAACAATAAACAAACAAACAAACAACATACATAAACAAACAAAAACAACACACAATAAACATGGCAAATATCCCGTTCTTAATTCTAATGTCTCTACAACCATTTCTTCAGCTGATTTTTTGGGTTGAAACATCTTGATCTTTTGACCGAACATGAATGTTCTCCTTTTCGAAGTAGCAGCGAAGGAGTCTAGATTTGTCCAGTTGATGGCAATAGGCCCTATTACATGGGACTTAAACGTAATTGGCGAAATCTAGGTTTACTATTCGGTATAGCTCTGCCAAATCCTTAGGGAATTAGAGGCGCTATGTTATATTATTGACATGATCTTTTCGGTACTATAAGTTATTTTATTTTAGACGTTTCCATCCATTTCGGCGATAAACTGATAGCATGATAGTTTGCACAACTGTCCCTATGGCCAGCATCAACCACTCAATATTGTAAAGTTAAGTTAAGTAAGTAAAGTGGTAACATCCTGTTGAAAAATAAGCAATATTCTCAGTCTCATTTTCACGTTACGCTGTTGTTCCCGGCTGTCACATGTAGATCTAAGACAGTCGTCACAAGTAGTCAGTGGTCCAAAAAGTCTGATAACCAGTCTTACCAAGTGGTATCTTATTACCCAGACTGACTGTGTTGTCGAGATCAGGTATTTAGCCACATCCGGTTAGACTGGAAGCCGACCCTAACATAGTTTGGAAAAGCCTAGGCAGATTATGATGATTCTCATTCTCATAATTATGATGCGGAGGAATACGGAAAATGTCTCAGAAAAGTTTTGAGTATGAATGTCTAGAGGGGTAAGTATATGAGTAGAGGAAGACCAAAGAAACGATGGATGGACTGTGTTAAGAAGGATATGGTAAGAAAATAAGTGTCTGATGAGATGACGAAAATAGAGGAGTATGGAAGAAGAAGACATGCTGAATATACAAGAGAATGATGTTGATTTGTTGACGACCCGAATGGCGCAGCGGTAGTGAGGCTGCCTTACGTTCTTAGGGTCCCGGGGGTTCGAATCCCGGTAGGAGCAAATGATTGTGTGATGAGCATGGACATTTGTTTCCGAGTCATGGATGTTTTTATGGTATAATATGTATGCATTTACTATCAAAAAGTATATAATTATGTAGTATATCGACTGTCTGGTGACCACGACACAAGCCTTGCTTAGTGTAGCACTAGATGGCGCTGTGTGTAATGTCCAGCGATATTTATTTTATTTATTTATTCTCATTCTTCTCAATTTTCCACAGGATTTCTGCCTTTTGCTTGTCCAGTCCTTTATGTAAGAGTCAAGCTTGTCCCTTTCATCGCCTTAGGAGCCACTCAGTGGTTCTTTTAGCACTCTTCGCATCTGTCCTGAGGCAGACATGTCCGACCCACTACCACTTAAGCTTAACGACATTCTGAGTAACTTTGGTTTTGACCCGCAGTCTTGTGTTCCTGTACAATCCGGAAGTTGAACTAGCAGGATAACTTCGATTATACTAATATAGCAAGAGAAGGAACTCGTGGCTAAATCAAAACAGCCGCTCCGGTTGATTTTCAGCCCAGTGCTTGGCTAGGTTGGTCCGTGGATGCGTGACCGACCTATTAAATACCGTATTTTTCTACGTGCTACGGAAAGCATGTTAAGCCGTTGCGCGTTGGCCCTGCTGTCATTTTTTGATCTTTGACAGTTGTTACAGGTACCGTGGCCCAAAAGTCTGATAACAAGTCTTATCAAGGGGTATTGAATTACCTATTCGTTTCATGTAAAATACTGTATCTATGTGTCGAAATCTAAAAATCTAATTCGTTCAGTGGTCAATAGAAGGTGTAGACGGATAGACATGAACTCAAACTCAAAGCATTTATTTCAAACCATTGCGAGCACTTTTGAATGTCAGAAAAACAAAGAAAGTTAAGCTACAGTCACAGACACAGGGCAAAATAACTTGTGAAAGAATACTGTAGTTACCCATTCCAAACCGTAGACCGTGGGATTTGAGGAATAAGCCGTGGAGAAGAATGACCAAGAAACTCCATGGACGCTCTTTTAAATCAAAGTCTTGCTTACATTGATTCACGGAATTCATCTAAACTATCTATCCACACTAATATTATAAAGATATAATTGTTTTTTTTGTTTGTAGGTTTCTTACGATTTAACTCAAGAACTACTCAACCGATTTTAAAAATTCTTTCACCATTAGAAAGCTACATGTTTACCGAGTAGCATTATTTTATTTTCGCGGACGAAGTTGCAGACAAAGTGCTAGTTGGTAGATAAGAAAAATGCACAACACGTGCCACACTCATGTCCCGCTGTAACGAAATGAATTAAGAAGAATCTTATCTTCACGGCTATTTCATTTTGGATTGAGTAAGACGAACTTACCGTATACATGACGAAGAATGAAAATAATATACGATGCCATCTGTTACAGCAAGCCTTCATTGCTATACAGCTGAGCAAAGATCGCACTCTATAACTTCCAGCTATTTCTATGCAATCCTACGGAACTAAATAACTAAAGAAGTTGCAGTTTTAGATGCAAGACAAAACAAAGAATTTTCCTTAGATCGCCGCTGTCCATTAAACCCTTTTTTTTCGGATGGGAAATCATCAAATGTCTCCTCCCACTCTGAGCGGAGCAGGGGGGAGTGTCAGACTTTTACTGATTAAAACCCATCCATGTTCCTTCCTCGCCCTTTATGTTCCGGGGCAGCTTTTTCGAACAGTCCCGCAGCTCCGGCAGGCTTCGGCCCTTGCGGGCTCCTTCATTTTTCTGACATCTCTTTGAGGCGCGCGTGGAACACGAACGCGCCGTCGACACGGCCTGTCGTCATAAGACGGACGGACAGCGAGCTGGCCCACAGCTCACCGTCCACAGGCCCGTCCATTAAATCCTGGAACAAAAAAAAACAAAGAAAAACCCTTTAACACTGAGACAGATACTGCAAAATAATTTACCTCTTTTCATAGCAAGTAATATACTTTTTATTGAAAATTCTACCTTACCTATAACTGCCAATTCATAACCAGCTGAATGACATGCAAAACACATAAATACGCTGCGTACCTATAATACCACTTACAGAATCATACGGTTCTGACGTACACACTGACCTAGTTCCCAGTTTCACCTGGGATGCGTCCTGACGTCATGGTACAACGTCACCAATGACACACTGACCCATTTTCCACCAGGCCGTGGCGGGGGGGGTGTGTCCCATTCAGGTTTAATCCCTGCACAGTACCTATTTTTAGCTCACTACTTCATTCATTGAATGTCATGCAATACAGATGCGGTATACGCTTGTCCTATTTTCGATATTAATAGGTTTTGCAATGGATTTACCCTTGGTTCTTGGAGGAGGGTTTCCGCGCTTTGATTATTGTCCTTGACATATGTGTGTTTTAGCGCTATTAGACGTAGGGTTAAGAGATTTGGGTTTGATGAAATGGGGGAGTACAATTGGGAGGGTTGAAACGCTTGGGGTTTTGGTTTGTTGGTTATTCATGTCTCGTTTTGAGCTCACCATGGGGATTTTGAGAGGAAATATAACAGTGATTTCTGATTTTCATAATGGCGTGTTTGTGTGGTTATGCGTAAATAAATCAACATTATAATATGATGTAAATTAAGCAGCTGTTGCAGTAATTTGTGTTTATAATGGATTTGATTACTTTAGTATGAGACTATAGCTGGAAAAATTAATACTGTTACCCGAGATGTCAGAGACCAAACCTAACTTTAGAATGACGAGATCGGAAACAATATTGTATTTAAAACTATAGCTTTCGGCCGCGGCTTCGGTCGCGTTAATACACTACTATAGTTTCTGTAATAATATAATTCAATCTTGATTCGAAAGACAGTACGCCATCATCGAACATTATTATTAATTATTGATCATAAGAACATTATTATTGTTTTCCTCGGGAACAGTACTTTTTATCGGGATGAAAGGTACCCTATGTCCGTTTCTGTACACCTGACGACGTATATGCAAAATTTCAGGATGATCGGTTCAGTAGTTTAGGCGTAAAAAGGTGACAAACAAACTTACTTTCACATTTATAATATTAGTTAGGTTAGGAAGGAAATTAGGATGACGTTTCAAAAAAGTTTTCTTCAAATTCAAATTCACCTTTACGGTTGGTCGTAGTCGTGGTAGAGGTGCCTAGGCAGAAGCATACTCGTTGTTTACTACAATTTAAAACTGTAGTTTACTGACAATATTGTTCCTACCTATTGAACCTTCGCTGTTTCATTAAAAATGTCTCCACGTTACTCGGTCGTTAGAACATAATTATCAAACTTAGTAACTTTTTAGACAGATAAAAAAGTGCGGCGTAGCTAAAAAAATTACTGCTAATAATGCAAACGTTACGGACGATGCGGGACCGAAATGTTCACAATAGGCCTTATCAGAAGGCTTAAAGTCACCCAAACGGAATGGAGAGGGCTATGCTTGAAGTTTCCTTGCGTGATCGAATCAAAAATGAAGACATCCGCAAGAGAACCAAGGTCACCGACGTTGCCCGAGGAATTGCCAAACCTAAGTGGCAGTGGGCAGGGCACATTGCTCGCAGAACGGATGGCCGATGTGGCCGAAAAGTTCTGGAGTGGCGACCGGGAACCGGAAGACGATGCGTTGGAAGACCTCCCACCCACTAACTGGACCGATGACCTGGTGAAGGTTGCGGGAATCCGTTGGATGCGAGTCGCACGGGACCGGTCAATGTGGCGACACTTGGGGGAGGCCTATGTCCAGCAGTGGACGTCTTTCGGCTGAAATGATGATGATGAATGTAAACGTTTGCATGCCGAATTCTAAGATATGCCTGAGCTTTGATTTCTCATAACAACTATTGTGTATTACCCATATTTGTTCAATAAAATTCTATTCTATTCTACTTAACAAAGTTTTATACCATACGTGAATAATCACCTGACCTTCGCATATGCTCGGTGATTAAAATTAAACGTATATGTCAGCCGTGTCGCTGATTTCGTCTTAGATGTCATCTTTATTGAGCGTGAAGAGTGACAATTGAATAGTTCTGACCTCTGACCACGGCCCATAAATACAACGATGACAGATAGGATTGATGCTCGTTATAATATGGTACCATCTGAATCATATGTGCAACGTAGTTTTAGCTTTCAAACATGTTGCATTTAGCTGGTTTCTTATAAAATAATGTGGTGTCAAAGTAGAAAATAAGGATATATTACATTAAAATCACATTCAAACAATGAAAGTTATGGCAACTGTGGTGAAACTGGAGATAATTTTAAGATCCGCGTCGGCAAATAATAAATGTATTTCTCATTGCATTATTTTTCCTAAAAGGCAGATACAAATAAAGAAGCATAGCATATATCTCTCGACTAGAACACAGTTGACCTATCACCTACTGGCACCATTAATAATACGTACGTTAAAAATACATACTCGTAGCTACTAAATATGTTTAGTTCATACCATCACAGGAAATTATAACTGCTATAAAATTAACGTGGCACTGTCTATGAAAACTTTAAATACCAATACCACTGCCGAACTATTCTAGGGATATCTTAAAGCCATTGTGATAAATGAACAAAGAATGATGGCAAATAATGGCTTAACTTCCTATGTGTACATGGTTCAAGTGAATAGAATAATATACGGCCCTAAGTTTAAAATCCTTGTCCTAGTTATACAGTCCTGTAGGAGTAGTAACAAAACAAAACAGTGGCAAATTATTATTCAATTTACAATGTATCACAGAACCACTCATCACAATTAAACATTATTATCAATGCTGTGCAGTCGAGAAATCAATGCAATACGCTGACCTGAGGTAAAATTGCTATTCATTGTTCGACAGGTGAATTGTTCATTGCTGTTCAATGCAAATAAAATAATTGTCTATTTATATCCTTCTTTTCAATTGAAATTATTTCCAGTTAAACAAATAACAGCTTTGTGCTTGTGTTTGTTTAGTTGTTTTTCAAATGACCAGTAGGTAATCGTTGAAAACTCATAAAATTGTCAAAGTTTGAAAGTCGGCTCTGTTTTCTTTCAAAAACTTGAAGCTTTACATGTTTGGAATCTCGAAGACTGCGAATGTAAATTAAGATGGGCTATCTATTTTTTTTTTTGCGTGACCATTCAAACTTCCCTTCATGGTTTCTTTCAAAGCAAAAGCAGGGCAAAAGCGTTGTCTCATAAAGCAATTAAAAAACGAAAATTTATGGTCTCACTGCACGCTGGGAATTTAATTCTGTCAAGTCCTGGTTTCTTTAAAAATTATTCCTTCTCTGTAGTACGACATTACCTACTCGTAAAAGCACATGTAGGTAAAAATACTGCATTGTAGTTAAAAGATGCCTGTGTCACCTTTTCGTGGGCAGTTCCGACAATTTTCCCACATTTGCATGCAGGCAGTGCTTACAAAACCCTAACCTTTTACCTGCAGTTTGATAACATAATATTTTTCTAAGAGTATGCACTAGTAAGCAAGCAGTATATTTATACTTGCTTAATAGGGTGCAACTAATTCTGTAAGCAAAGCTAAGCTCAAAGCGGATAGGAATATTACACGGGTAATAATAGGAACGGTAAATGCAGCCCTAGAGGCGGAGAATATTCAGATGAAGATGAAATCTCTCAGAGCTTCAAAAGATAGATTGTCCTGAATTGGACGATATTAGAAACTCAGCTCCACCTATTTTAGTAAGTTAAGAATAGTTACAGACAAA
The DNA here is from genome assembly GCA_950022955.1 of Xestia ashworthii. NCBI lineage: Eukaryota > Metazoa > Arthropoda > Insecta > Lepidoptera > Noctuidae > Xestia > Xestia ashworthii. The sequence goes on from OX465557.1 coordinate 2,851,856, forward strand.
ATAGATACGACTTAGATTATATATCAACCTAAAGAGTTAGAGGAATTGGGGGATTCCTTTGGCTAGCACTGGGGCAGTACAGGCTAATAACAAAAAAGCGGCCAAGTGCGAGTCGGACTCGCCCATAAAGGGTTCCGTAACAGCAAGTAACATAGTATAAAAGTTCTTACAGTTCGTTGTAAATGAAAGGTAAATTGCGGTTTACGATTTATGACGTATTAAAAAAAACTACTTACTAGATCTCTCTCTCTCTCTCTTACTAGATAGATTCGTCATGTCTGTCTGTCTGTCCGTCCGTATGTCACAGCCACTTGTTTCCGAAACTATAAGAACTATGCTGTTGAAACTTGGTAAGTGGATGTATTCTGTGAATCGCATTAAGATTTTCACACAAAAATAGAAAAAAAACAATACATTTTGGGGATTCCCCATACTTAGAACTGAATGTCAAATTTTTTTTTTCGTCAAACCCATACGTTTTGGGGTATCTATGGATAGGTCTTCAAAAATGATATTGAGGTTTCCAACATATTTTTTTACTAAACTGAATAGTTTGCGCGAGAGACACTTCCAAAGTGGTAAAATATGTGTCCACCCCTGTAACTTCTAAAATAAGAGAATGACCACCATACATTACCATGTAAACTTCCACCGAAAATTGGTTTGAACGAAATCTAGTGAGTAGTTTCTTTTTAATACGTCATAAATCGTAAACAGCAATTTACCTTTCATTCAATCTGCTACGGAACCCTTCATGGGCGAGTCCGACTCGCACTTGGCCCCTTTTTGCCATTTGGCAACGGAACCCTAAAAAAGAGTTAAACAATGAAAACATATTATTTTGAAGGTATGCTATTTAACTGTGACCACAACACATTTCACTGGGATTCATAAGTAGCACCATCGGCGTCGCTAGCAACATGTGTAACAATCGTAAATTGTCACATTCGTAAAAGGCTTTTAGACTGGGTCACCAAAATTCTTCTTCATTTTATTTGCGAGTCAATTGACTACTTCATTTGTTTTGTTGTGTCAGTAAGATGGTAAAAACACAGCATATTTTTTGCCAGCCTACAAAGATTCTTGTATCTTTGTTCTGGTTCATGCCTCTAAGGTGTTAAATTATCTGCTATTTTCTCGTGTGTTTGTTCTATTGTTTGCTCCATTGATTGTGTATTAGCACACGTTTTTAAACTAATGTTGGAATTGTGTTTCCTCTATTGTATGTTGTGATGTTTACACAAATTTGCATATTTAAAACTGTAATGGATGTTTTACAGCACAGTTTACAGGCAACAGTTTTGGAATAAGGTTTTATGATAAATGATAAATGATCTTTATTTTGCAAGTAGGTTTTCACAAACACTTTTACACGTCAATTTTTTTTTTTTAAACTAGATGGGGCCGGTGTTTCGTACCTGACTACTCTGAGAAGAAACAGCCGAAACAAACTCAGAGGTCATAGTCTCTTTTGAAGTCCAGACATAATCTTGCTCAATTCACATGAGGATCATGTAGATATTAGTGTCTGAGATGGTCTTTTGAAGAAAGAACCATACAGATTTGAGTGAACCTGTCCAGTCAGTGCAAGCATTTGTCAGTTATCGTGTAGCTCGACTTATAACACAAGGAGCTCAACGAAACGACGAACAATACCAAAGAAAGGACATTTGGGTAGGTCACTTATAGTACTCAAACTGCCAGACGGTTGAGGGGTACAAAAAATAATAATAATAATAAAAAAATGTGACCCACATGGTCCTCACATTCACAAAAATAAAATTAAATTAATAATAATTTACAAAATGAATGTCAATAAAATACGACATGTCGAATACACACACATAACACAATAAAAATAAACTAAAAATGTAAAAAATAATAAAATACTGAAATAAGTATTCATGTCAAGTCATTAAATGTCAAAAGTAACAAGTAAATATTCATGTCAAATACACACACACACACACATAAAATAATAAACAATAAAGTAAAAAAATAATATGCATTCATGTCAAATCATTCAATGTCAAAGTGTATAAAAAGAAAGGAATCAATAATAAACAAGCGAAGTCCGAAACTTCGATATTCGCAGAGCAAATTTTATTGGAGCAGCTTAATCCCAAGCCTTTTTATCTTCGAGGTAGTGATTAACATGATAGTAGGCTTTCAGGCATAGCTTCCGTTTTATAAACGATTTGAATTTATTTAGACTAAGTGCTTGTAAGATCCAGATGCATTTTTCATATTCTAAAACGTCTCACATATTACGTTGAGTTTCTTTACCTTTTTAACTGCCTCTTCTCACTCATACTTATGATCTTTTAAATCATTGTTATCATCAGTAGCATCTATTACTAGACATCCTCATGGACCATTCCCACAGCTTTGAGTCGTTTGCATCCATCTTCTAAATGTAACCTTCTTTAAATAGTTTTTCCTCTCCATTGATTTGTTTTCTTATTTCGTCGTTTTATGTTGATTTCCCCAACCGTTATAAACGTAAACAGACGTACCGTAATTGAATACGTATTGTGTATGGATTTGAATTTTTAATGATCTGCACAAGTTAGCATATTCATGTACTTATTTAGTCAGTCTTCATCATCATCAGTTGCAATCACCCTGAGGATCTAAACAAGTAGAAATTGCTTTCAGTATTTCTCTACAAAGTTTTTCAACAGGATGAATCCGTGATTTTCAGTAACTTATATTCAATGCATCAATGTTATCCTAGATTGAATTTCACTTTTCCAAGGCCTCTCATTTTGTTTTAACTTAAAAGCGGTAAACAAATTGAGTATCAATCTACTATCCGCCGGGTAAACTGACTAATCTGAGAGAGGATCTGTACCAAAACTCACGATCCACTCCACCACATTTTTTTAAAGGCCTTCCTGATTTCGTTTGCGATCCTATCGAAATCAGCGCGTTTGGTTAGTTATCTGCACCCATTTTAGACCAAGATGATACTAGAAAGTAAAGCCTATCCACGGCCTCGAGCGATGCGTCTTACATCAAGCGACACACACGGGCTTCACTTGTTTCCAACACGTGACTACCGGCGTCGTTCCGAAAATGGCGTCACGGTGACACGTGACACAACTTTTTGTTGGTATTCTCCAGTGTTGTCGCAACACGACAAACTTGAGGTGCTCGTGGCTAAATAATAACAGCCGCACGGCACGGGTCGATCTGCAATGTTGGTCCCAACTGTTATTTGTAGACCTTTGCTAATCGTTAGAATTATGGCTCGAAAGTCTCAAAACATATCTTACCAAGGGAAATAGCATTACTCGGTACTAACTGGGTTGTGGAGATCAGATAGGCAGTGATTACATATAAAATACTGGTATTCAGCTGCATCCGATTAGTCTGGAAGTCGATCGCAACATAGTTGGGAAAAGGCTCGGCAGATGAAAAATTTTCGCAACACGCTTGATCCATGTAGCTCGTGGTAACACCACAGAGCCGTCTTGCCTGAAGGCTTTGCATAAAGACTGCCATGGATACATTTGCAAGCGAAATTTATTTTACACCGGAGAGCAGCCATGAGACCTCAGTGAATAATAGGGATGGCAAATTTTCGCACTTTGGCGTTATTAACGCAGGGGAAGATGCTGCCTATCTCGCTTTTACGATACCCTAGGGATTAGATAAGGTAGTATTGTTCTTTGTAAGAGATCTCTTGATGTTACATTTTTTTTTGTCGTGGCATTTTATGAACCCTTTTATATAATTTTGCGCTTTTTGTATGTATGTACATATGTATTAAAATGTAAGTCGTCCGCTTCAAAACTTGCATCTGATTTTCTAACCAGTTCCCCCGAACTATTGAGATGAAAATTTGCAAAGACCTTTGATTCTGGTGACAATATATTTTTATTAGAGACATGACTTAATCCTGCGGCCAGGATCGCCTCCTCACGAGAGAACTCCTCAACGGTCACTAGCGTTTACACGGAACTTGGTATACGTGTTCAATATTTTCTTGTTTTTATCATTAAATTACTTTGGACGAGGAATGAAGCTAGGAATCGTGTAACATATAACATTTAATCAGCCGTTCCCACTATTTAACGCATGTTCAACGTTTCGTCTACTGGGTTAAACCTTCTTCTCTGTGGAAATGGATGATGTGTGAGCAGGTGATGTGGAATGGATGGATTATGCTCTCAAGCTGTCAAAGCATAATCCACCACGCGGGCAGGGTTTGTTGATGTCAGAAAATGTCTTCGAATTTTAATATCAGCGTGATGTAGCGCAATTTGACAAAAGGAAAACTGCATAATGCTATTTTTATTTTTTAGAGTAATAATAAGGTATTCGTAGATCGGCTTTAATCAAATTAAATCTCAGTGGTAGTCTTTTCTTTCTCACGATCTAAAAACATAATTCTACCCATTTTTTTCCGGGTTTAACCTATTGGCAATTCGTCACGAACAAAGTAACCTCGCTCAAGTTTAACTATAATCTTCTTTACGATTGATATTATTTACTGCGTTGCGTTTTGACCTTCCTGCCGACGACACGCCATCGCGTTATGACAATGTACCATTAATCAGTTTTTGGATATCATTGTTAGTCAAAGTATCTTTAAGTTCTGATAGAGTTGCTCGAACGGAATTTGTTTCTGTCGTATTTTTACGATGTGTGCCATTTCATTGGTTTATTCCGAACCTGACCCGAAATCCTAACCCCGTCGCGGTTTAAGTTAGGAACATGAAAAAAAAAATATTCCGAACCTAACCTTATTCTTAACCTGAACCGACGTAACGTTCCTCACCTAACCCGAATTTCGATATAGAATAAAGAAAGAAAGAAAAAACATTTAGTAGCCCGTACAGGACAAAACACACAAATTACCATTACAAATGTATGCGACGGAAGTCAACTCACGCGGTGTGGAGGGGAGGGGGAGGGAAGGGGTTTCCCCCTTACCCCACGGTACCACTTTTATGAAAAGATAATGCACCATTCCTGAGAGAAACCGATCAATATAACCTAACCTCATAATACTCCTATTTCTGTCTGCAGGGTTTAAAGGAACCCAACTAACCTAATGTCGGGGTGCCCCAAGTCCCGATTTTGGGGGCAGATATACTTCCGTCGCATGCATTTTACGATATTACGGTTTTACTTCGATAGATCTACCGAAAAATATCTGGCATATATATGTCACCGTAAAATTGTCAAACACGTTATATTGTAATCTCTCTAGCGATATTGTAAACTCTCGAAATATTGTCAAACGAACCTACTGCTTACAATAAAACGCATTATTTTTCGTGAAATGCATGCGATGGTAGTCAACTCACGCGGTGTGGAGGGAAGGAGGGGTCCCCCTTGCCCAATGGTACCACTCTCATGAAAAGATAATGTACCATTCCTGAGAAATACCAATTAATATAACCTAACCTTAAAACACTTCATATTCCCCTAAAAAGCGTAGTCGACGGAGCCCTATTTCCGAATGCAGGGTTTAAAGGAACCGACCTAACTAACCTAACGAGATCTACACAAGAAAAGTGGAGCCAAATTATAACGAATTGGTATCCTAGAGATGGCAAAAGACGTCGAGGACGACAACTAATGCGATGGGAAGATGAGCTGAAACTTACTGCGGGACCCAAATGGAGGAGAGTTGCTCAAGACAGGAAGCAATGGAAACTACTGGAGGAAGCCTTTGCCAAAAGGCACACTGAGTTGAGAGACATCCTATAGCCAAACGAATCAAACAATACCGCCATAAAGATGAAATCTCTCACCCAGTTTAACGGGCTAAATAAATAAATAACTAACCTAACGGGGGGGTACCCCAAGTCCCGATTATGGGGGCAGAGATACTTCCGTATGTTCAGTAGACAATATTACGAGAGTTTACAATATCGCTAGAGAGAAACACGTTATATTGTAATATAACGTGTTTGACAATTTTACGGTGACAGATATAGTAGTCACCCTGGTGACTGCGTCTGGACCCGCCATAGCAAATTCGCATATAGAGGAGGTCATTTTCTAATTACAGAACCTTACTTTCCGTAAACAAAGTTTTATAGTTTAGGAGATAGGTCATTTTTTACACTTTATTGAGATTTTTCCAAAATTTGACCTTCAAGCATTCATAATGTTTTTTGCTTTATTTTTGCGGTTTTTTTTACTATTTGTTGGTAGTCATAAACATTGGTGATTAAAATACCTCGGAACTTCCCTCAAACTAGGGTAAAAAAATAAGATAGTACGCTTTTAAAAGAAAATAATGCCAAATCAAAATCATTACGATCAAATTCTTGCAACCTCAAATAAAAAAAAGCTACAGTGTTTCAATAATTAATTTTTATCAAAATTTGTTCTCTAGTATGAAGCTAATTGTGCAAACTATTTTTTCTAATTTATGACTAGGTAGGTAGAAATTCTTAGTGGATTTACATTTTTTATTATTCAAAAAAATACTTTTAGAATGTAAAACAGAAAAAATATAGGAAAAGAAGGATAAAAATATAGGATAAGCTAATATCGCAGTCCACACGCCAGATGTAAAACAGAATGGATTTATAAAACATACATTTGTTATTTACTGATAAAAAATATGGTTATCAAGAACTGTGCCTACTGACTGTTGATTTATTTACGCGCATATCATTACAAAAAGTGTAATTAATTCGGAACCCTCTAATGATTACAGGTATTTTTAATTACCCTTCAGAAATGGCTTTTTTATTGGTACAGTCATTTTAAATTATGATCAGGTAACCTTCGTAGTATCTTTACAACAACTCTTAGGTAGGTATATTTACGGGTGTAAAGCCAAATATTGGTATTTCTTGTTATAAAAACTTCAAGTAGGTAGGTACCTACTCTATCCGTTTGGTTTTTATAGTGATCGTAATTTTGTTAGATACATAAAGGTACGATCCCAAGAACCGCTAAGACCTTGAAAAACCAGTTTTGAAATTATAGTAACACAATTAAATTGCAGTGCTACAAAATGATCAAACATGTTTGTATTTGCAAATGTTATAAGCTGGTGTGGTGCTTATAATATAATTTGCAACGAGCACATTCTAATAAAGTTTTGATAATCATCACCCACAGCTGTAACTCACCCACCGCTGGGTATAAGCCTCTTTTCTGTGCCAATATCCACGTTTCTGTGCCAGTCTCACCCAGTGTTTCCCCCGATGGCAACTATGCCGTCTGCCGGCCATCTTACCACCCGTAGGACCCACATTTTTTTTCCCAGTTCTTGGACGCCATTCAGTGACATCTATACTCCACTTTACTTTTGAAATTAAACTTATTCTAAACTAGCCAATGTCCGCGGTTTCGCCTGCGTGGTGTTCGACACTGTCCCATGGGAGCTAGTACCGGGATAAAAAGTATCCTAGGTATATGTTAATCCAGGTTATACACTATTTATGTGCTGTATTTCATCCAAGTTCTTTCAGTAGTTTTGCGTGAAAGAGGAGCAAACATCCACTCATCCATCTTTCCGTCCATCCTCACTAACTTTCGCATTTATAATATTAGTGGGATAGGTGAATATGTACCGCCTTCGCACACTCAAATGCGAACAAGGCGTGGGTTCAAGCTGATGTCAAAATTGCATTAGAACAGCCTACACCGAATAACCCACCTTTAGTTATTCAAAAAGTAACTTTAGATAGTTGGTTACTAAAGTACATATTTCTATAAACAAAACTTTGAAGGCTATAGTGCGATGCATCTTAGGCGCTGTTTAGTCACTGCTGGATGTTCGTAGAGAACGGACGCGTCACTCGATTTAAAGTCTGTCGCGAAGAGTTTCAAACTAAATCGTGTCAATAAACTTTTCCAAGATTCTCAGTGAGTGAGAGAGTGATAGTGATTCTCCCCAAAAGTTATTTAGTTCTCCACCCTGGATTTCAATTTTGATGGTAAGTTTTCCTTTACCTGTTCGAAGATCTTATCCTGTAGCAAGTAATTTTGTATACTTTGCAACATTATTGCGTGTACAAATAACTCAGTCAAAGCCTATGTATGGCAATTAGTTTCAACATTAAACTCCGAGCGAACCGATAGCAAAACAGTTTTTACAACTTTGTTTTAAATTTGCTTATCTTTCGTATCAATAACTGTTCGACCTTGTTTACTGTTCAAAGATAAATTGATTTATCAACGGGCACATTACAGTTCATGCCTTGACAATTGTTATTTTAGATCGTCTTGAATTCGTGACTTCCCGCGATGGATCGGTTGTTACATCCGTTAGTTGTATCACGCATTGTAAAGTACCTAGTACGAAAACTAGGTAATTTTTATGATGTCTCTTTAATACAGCTCTCTAAAAAAGAAATTTTCTTGTAATCGATGAGGTTAAAACGTTCAACAAAGCAAATCAATATGTGCATGCTTATCTACATCATACTACTAATCTGCTTTAATAACTGTTGGGTCACCAACCTGCAAATCAACCGCCACAACAACTTCGATAGCATCAACTCCGATTCTAACTTCATAATAAAATAAATGACCATCACAGTATACAGAATTGAAACCCACGACAACCCACCCTTACAATATTCACACGAAAATTATTAATCATTTATTCTTAAAAAATATAAATCAGTCGGATAACGACGTATAAAATATAAATAAATCGAATAACTATAGCCAGTCGGCCTAAATTAGTAAAAAGCGGCTTGGATGTCGAGCCGCTTGACCTGAGTCGGGTTTATCGACCCAGTGTCCAACCTGTTACCGACGATCGAGTTGCTGTTGCTTGCAACCGCAATATATTCTTGAGATATAAATAGAGGAAGGTAGTTGACAGTAGAGAACAAAGAAACATTACTTAGGGAGCTTAGGGAGCTTCAGTTGTCAATACTGCATTTTATTAACTGTACAAAAATGTTACAATGGTGCTCAAATAGTAGTTTAAACTCTATAGTATTTCCACTAAGTCACTGGTGATCACTTGAGAGTATAGAGTAACCAAATAATCATACCGAAGTTTCTTCCGCCTCCAATTTTGCTTGAAAATAGAGGTATTGTAACTGAGAATAATTCATAAAAATTAGACAGTGGTTTATCTGGCACAGTAAAATCTGAGACACTGTGAGCAGAAAGAACAACAGTCTAAAGGAATTTTTAAAACACCACAATAACAAACATTCAAATGAAAGAATCACTGCGTTACTTAACGTTGTGAATGCTAAAATCTTTAAAAGAAATATTTTGTTATTCCATAGAGGCCACAATAAAGTAGTCGTTATATGGCACGATGATTCATTGAAAGAACTGTTTACTAAAAAAGTTGTTTCAATTTCAAACGTGGAACGTGTTTATCTCTGTTGAACTCACCCGTGTATTTAACATTAATCTAAGCTAATGACAATATTCTCTTATCTGTGATACTACAACCAACATTGTAAACATACATTTGTCGTTTGTATTTACAAATATGTCTCAAACAGGCTAATTTCTTCAAAAAACTGGTTTGAAACTTACTGTCTTACTGCCTTTTTAACATCAAACTAAATTAAAGTTGTTGAGTTTGAAGATGTAAATGAAAATAAAAATAACAAGGAAAATAGTACATATTTGAATAATAATGAAATGAAACATGAAGCTACTATCAGTAACCACACTCTTATTTCTCTAGACATTACAGGTGAATGTTCCACAGCAAATGTATATGATAGTTATGCTGTTACCATTACGCACGTACTCACTAGCATCGCTGACGCCAATTAGATACGTGTGTGGCATTAATAGCAAACTATCCGATCATCTCTTGAATATTGATGTCCATTACCCTTTATGGATGCGGATGGCAATTTTCGTACTTTCGCATTTGGGTCAATGTACTATGTGGTGCATAATTAGATAGTCTGACGTGAGATTACGGGCAGACTCTATTAATAACGGTCTGGATGGTAATGATGTTGGTAAAGATTACTCAGACGGAAAGATTCGAATTAAACCAATAATTCTTCGAGAATAAACGGTTAATAAAACACAGAAGCAGACAATAGAAATTATGCCAATACTAAACAAAATAAAAAGGAAAAACTATCAAGTGCTCAGAGAGATAATGGCAATTACAAAAACAACGTGAACAAGTGGACAAAAAAATCAGTCAAAAATTCATTACGATTTAGATGCATCACCGTAACGTTGTATACGATGTTTTTTGTCACTAGAACGAGACCATAGACTACTTATTACTTATTTTGTATCAGAGAACCGCTGCCATATATGAATCTCACCTTTTCATCAATTCACTCCTTTAATTCGCCATAGATTTCACAGACCAATTTTGGATACATTGTGCAATAAGCAACATTTTGTTAAAAAAAATGTGCCGTTCAGATGAGTCATGTATGTTAATTAAACTACTCGTACAATATGTTTTGAAAATGTAAGACGCCTTCAAAACTTGTTTGTTTACATCACTTCTATAATTGTGACTGCTGTATAAAGGAATCATTTTAGTGAAGGCCACAATTTTTACACATATTTATATGAGAATTTCTTTGTCATCCGAAGTTTACTTAGAATCAACTATCTGGTGTTCACGACACAAGCCTTGCTTAGTGTGGCACTAGATGGCGCTGTGTGTTAATGTCCAGCGATATTTATTTATTTTATTTATTTATTTAATTAAATACACTAAATTTATTGTTGATGGTTATTTCTAATGTGCTTCATTACCGTTCTGCATTTTTTACTATTCGTCTCTCTTTTTACAATTTCTATCTTAATCTATACCGCAAGTAGTTAGCAATGATGTGGCAAGCATTTTAATGTAAATGACGTCGCGTTGCTAATTACCCTGATCGCTTAGTGGCTTCATTTCAGACCGGATACTATCTTTATTACTGCTGTAACATTATCAACGACATCTATTTTCTTCGTACTGTAGGACTCAGTGATAACCATACTTACTAGTTACAGAGAGATTCTATGAAAACCTCGAGATCATCTTTTCCCCCATTGTTACGTACCGTCATCATCTACCTAGCCCTTTCCCAACTATATTGGGGTCAGCTTCCAGTCTAACACGATGCAGCTGAATAACAGTTTCTGGGTAAAGCGATAGACAGAGCCAAGAAATCGAAATTAAAACGAAACGTCCTATGAATTATCATTTGCAATGATGACATTGTTGATATAGTAACAAGAACAAGAGAGCTACCATTTAAGTAAAGATATTTCTATTCAGGACTTTTGTCAATTGATTGTCACGTGACAGCATTTATTGTTTCTGCTACAATAATATTCTCCACAAAAGTAGTATCCACAAAACATTCCCCATTGTCTGTCATAATTAAATGACCATTCATAAATTCTTCAACAGCTCCATACTGTATCGCAATCCTCATTCATATGAATTCTCACAGTACAGTGGCGGCCAATGAATTAGTGCAGCCATTCTTTGTGCCAAACCGTTGGCCCGTGAAGTGCACTCGCTTTGTAATACCGTTACGTGGTGATTCGTTTCGTTGGCCGCGTGTGTACGTCGCGCGATATCGCCCGGTGTTTGTTTCTGATGGTTTTCATATGCATTGGATTGGATTCATTGAACAGATGCTTTGGATTTTTTGTAGCATTTACGATTTTATTGTATTTTGTAACTGATTTAATGGTTACAACCGTTTCTTATTCGCTTACAATTCCCTCCTCACTCTTCTAGTTTACGTCTTTGTGCGTCCCCAACATTCCTTTTAAGAAAAGTTTTGTTAGGGCATAAATTGTTTCTCTTCAAAACTGTCATATTTACTAGAACGCCAAGGAATCTACGAGACCAACTCGACCTTGTAACTGGACATAACCTTCACAAAACATTTGCACGAGTTAATCTACTTAATAATAGACAACAAATAACGTTATAAACTGGAAATAGGATAGTCACAAATCCGGCAGGGCTTCTCCTGGCCATGTCGGAAGCCGCTGAAGTGTATTGACGGTGAACCACGTACAGTATATCAGATTAATACGGGTGGATGGCGCCGCACTTAATGTACACCTAATTAGACATCGTTATGCAGATGGGATTTTTCAGCTGTTCTATGATAGAGTCTACGATTGAGATGCCGTTTCGGGGGTTTAAGGTATTATTCGACATTTTTAGTAAGAACAATAAGGTTAAGCAACGCTATCCGAGGTCCGTTTATGGATGGGTGACCATCCCTAACATAGGCCTAAGTCCCAAGTCTGTCAGCGAGTCTTGCCAAGGGGTAACCAGTATCCATCCATAACCCAGTGGTAATGGATGTCTGATAGGATGTAGCTCCATTTTTAACCGACTTCTAAAAAGGAGGAGGTTCTCAATTCGGATGTTTCTATTTTTTTTTATGTTTGTTCGCGCATAACTTCGTCGCTTGCCAACCGATTTGAAAAACTCCTTTTTTGTTGGAAAGGGTGGTCCCATAGCCACAAGGTCGGGATCTGATGATTGAATCTTGGCGAAATCGAGGGAACTCTTCAAATTTTATAGGATAACATACAGCGATTTTGGTATTTTCTGCAACAAATGACGCATTTGCAGTCGATAAGAACCATTCTACCATCAGATTTGATGATGAAGCCAAGAGTCACGGAACTCCATAATGAGACAATGTATCCTAGTCGTGTTTGGGCTTGTTGTTATTGTAACGGTATGCACTTTTCATGTGTACCAAGCACATGTGAACCACTAAAAATTGAAAAACAAAAACTTTTTTGCAAAAAATAAAAGGAACTCCAAAAAAAACATAAAAGTTAAAAATAACTTTAGCTTTTGAAGCCGGTGACGAAAAAAAATTAATAAATCACCGACTTCAGAAGCTAAAGTTATTTTTAACTTTTTTGTTTTTTTTTTGAAGTCGCTTTTATTTTTTGCAAAAAGTTTTATGTTTAAATGACTGGAAGTCGACCCTAACATAGTTGGAAAATGTGAAGGCAGATAATTATGTATCGCCGTGTCGACGGCGCGTTCGTGTTCCACGCGCGCCTCAAAGAGTTGTCAGCATAAAGAGAGAGGCCCCCACCCAAGGGCCGAAGCCTGCCGGGGTTGCGGGACTGTTCGAAAGAGATACCACGACCCCGGAAGGTAAAGGGCGAGGAAGGAACATGGATGGGTTTCAGTCCGTAAAAGTCTAACACGCCCTCCTGCTTCGCCCAGAGTGGGAGAAGTTATTTGAAGATTTCCCATCCGAAAAAAAATAAAAAAGATAATGATGTATGAGGAAGTCTGAAAGAGGCATCGTTGAATAAAAAGTTGTGTGGAAATCGGTTGTCATGGTATGGGCACGTGATGCCAAGGAATGGGGAAAAGTCGTGTCGTGGAGCAAGTTATAAATAAATGGTTATAAAAGTATGGGCAAACCAAAGAAATGAGGGATGTGTGTAAATTGTAAGGCGAGAGACAAACAATCTGCAAATTCATCATCATTTTAACACAGTAAGACTTGCCTTTATGCGATGGACGTTATTGTTGTTTTATCCTTTATGCTTATATTACTGTTTCTTGTTATCGATTTCTCTTTATTGTCCTTGTGTTTATTGTCAGTGTTTACTAACAATAACATCAGCAATGCCATAAGTGAAGCATCGATTGATACAATTCCTAGGTTCGCAATTCGCATATAGGTAGGTATAGTAATACATGCGTCTTTTGGCGAGTAGCCATAATTGGAAACAACGCCGCCATCTTTTTTTTAAGTAATTTCCACAAACAACCACAAAATGTTTACCAAGAGCCCTCCTAACTATGTCACTCCTGCATATTAAGCATCCTTACAGTACAGTAAGTCAGTTTGAGACTTTGAAACCTATCTGCAAGTTATACGATTAGGAAACCTTCGGTATGAAACACTGTCCATATACTTAGTAACAAGGTCTACCGGGAAATTGTGAAACAGTCTAGCCCGAGGTCATTATGAGGGTCGAAATGTGTCTCTTGCGAGATGCAAGAGGGTCGAAATGTAGGAAGGTCGCGAGATGCAATGTTCAAAGCTAATTTCCCGAGTATTCCCGAGTGGCCTTCGGAATCTCGGGACGTGACATTCGGGTTCCACGTTTAAATTTCGAGCAATAGCAACCGTTTGACATTTAGCTTTTACTTTTGTCTTTTGTTTAAAGGCATTGTTATAACTTTGACGATCGACATGGTGGAGGGAGGGGTCCGTGGCTTAGGCCTCCAGTGGTCGAGGCACCTGTGGCCGACACCCCCAATTAGATCAATTTGATTTTCTTTTGTTTTTGTGCTTTTTTCAGCTAGTACAGCAAATGAGAAAAGTGTTTCACCATAATTATTATCGCGTTTATTCATTTCAACATCTTATCGTATCTGCCCGTGAACGATTTCTAAAGTCACTTATGAGTTGTGTTCGAAACTGATCTACCAACCTGCAATTTATTTAACAACGTGCTGATCACACGATACCCCATGCGACTCCCTGTCAAACCTCCACCAACGAATGTTTATGTAGATAGGCAGTCACTCAAAATAAAATATTGGGATTCAGCTGAATCTGGGTAGACTGGGAGCCAACCCCAAGTTTGAGTTCCTAGCTAAATACTTAGCATCGATTTACGAGTTTGCCGACTCAAAAAGGGTGTTACCGCCTGTCAAACTTCATTGATTTAAGAAAGAAACACAGCTACGAAGTATTTATCATACATCACAGCAAACCAATAATTTGCCAACGACCACGTTTCGGCACTAAAAGTTAAGTAGCCTGCGTTAAAGCGCTACCTATTAACGTGTTTACGCGAACCTCAAACAACGGCATGCAAACTTTTTAAATATGAAAGAGCACACATGCGGGCGTCATAGCATGGATTACAAGCAAAAGGTTCACGGTAGACAAAAACCCGTCGAAATGATAACTAAAAAGTATTGCTAATAGCTCCCCAAGGGTCCCTTAAACCCTGTGTCAATGGAAGTTTATTCAACCAATGCTTTGCCACTTCTCCAAGTTTGTGGGTGGCAGCGCAAAAGTCGCTTTGAACACAGCTTCTGGGTCGTAGAGAGCAGTTCTTGGTGATGCACTCGATGATGTTTCTGTATGGCCCTTGTGGAGACTCACTTGAGTTTTTGGAAACATAGACATGAATTTTGTGTATGAAATCTTGTTTTTCGTTTGTTACTAACATAGCTTATAAGTAGTGTGTATTATTGACATCTGCATATGGATCAAGGTCTGAAATAAAGTATTTGTTTATTGATTATAGATAAAGGTTAGTGGCTTAAGGCTACTGGGTCATATGCTAAAACCATTGAACATCGTGAGGAAAGCAGCAGGCCTGAGAGATATTTCTCGACAGCATGTCAAGCCAAGTCAGAGGTCCTTGGGTGGCATAAAAACTTTGACACCAGAAGGGCTAAGGGACTAAGAACTTGACATAGATAACTAAGGCTTGTGTCCTAAAAAAATCTAATTAGTCCGTGCAGTTAGATTATAAAAAAATATTTGACCCGTATTTTTTCTTTTGTTACATAAACCAAAATTGACGAAGATACGACGCTTTTAAAATTCGCAATACGTCACGCCGTGCTATAGTTTTTAGTGCGTTGTGTGTGACGTCACGGGCCCCCACTCCCGAGTTTTGATGCGTTTTATCTTTGTCAGTACTCAGTGATTTACAAAAACAAAAAATACGTGTCCATTATTTTCCAATACTCTAACTGACGGACTAATTAGTTTTGCAATTTATTGATGGTGGAAACTAGCCTATTATACTTATGAGAAACGCAACTTGGAAGTAGAGACTTGCGTTACTCGCAAGCATTATCATTGCAACCGAATTTATTTATTCGTTAGTAATTAGCGACCAAAAGTTCCAAATGCAGTGCAATCGCAAAAATTAAATTTTGCGCGTATAAATTGGTATTTCTGAGTATATTATTTTCATATAACCACTGTATTATTAAACGTGTGTCTCGCCAAATAAAAGGATAATAAATTGCATTCGTTCGCGTGACTTTTTCGACAGTTAACGTGATGGTTTATGATGTCTACGAAAATAGTTAGTTGTCATAACAGTTTGACATTGACCCGAACATTCGGCTGTTAGTAATTGAACCGTCGGTTTATAAGAAAAGTGTTATTGTTGAAGTTAATGTTGATTTGAGTGGAGGGACACGTGGGTTTATCGCTAAATATTTTTTTAACTGGCTTCTGCAGGGCTTCGTCGTTTGATAATTGTCCCATGGGATCTTATTACCGGTATAAAACGTATCCTATGTGTAGTTCCAGGTTATAAACTATCTGTGTGGAAAATTTCATCCAAATCCGTTCAGAAGTTTTTGCGTGAACGAGTTAAAAATATCCATAAATCCATACTCACAAACTTTCGCATTTTTTATTAGTAAGGGTTTATGAGGCTCTGGCGGAACAAGTTCTCATATTGATATTCATATTCATTAATTTTGCATTCCATATTGTATAAAGATGTTACAGAGTACATAAATATGGACCCTGTAAGGGCACAGCATAGTAGGAGAGAGAAAAATGGGCTTTAATTTTTCTTCTAAATTAGTAATACAAAAGTTACAATACTCTTCTTGTGGAATTATCTCACTTTTACCCGACTGCCAAAGAAGGGTAAATTATTAAGAGTATATAGCAGCCGGCACGACCCAATTGCAAAATACATATATATCTAAACCGAAGAATAATAATAAGTTCACAAAAACACGAAAAATGCGCAAATATGCACATTCTGAGATTTCAACTGTCTCCTATTATGTATCATGAGAAACAACCCGCTGACAAACAGACGAACGGACAGCGGAGGTTTAGCAAAAGGGGCCCGTTGGTTACCCTTCGGACACGGAACCTTAAAAAAAACAAATTAAGAATGAAACCTAAAGGGCTAAGTTGAGTTGTCAACTAGTATAGTATGACTAGCATGATAATGCAATCTTTAACCTCGAAACATTTCCTTTTGCTAGTCACCAAGCCCATAACACTTAACTTCTTATCTTTGGTACCTACTTACATTACCAACAAAACCATAGAAAACATAACCAATAGTCTTTTTACATGGAGCGACTGCCTATCTGACCTCCACAACTCAGTTGGCCTTGGTAGACTGGTTGTCAGACTTTTTGGGCCACTGACTACCTGTAACGACTGTCAAAGATCTACAAATGATAGCCGGTACAAATGGCTGGTCGCTTTTCCACAGACCAATCTTTTTTTTTTGTTTTTCGGATGTGGAATCATCAAACGACTTCCCCCACTCTGGGTAGAGCGGGAGGGAGTGTTAGACTTTAACTGACTAAAACCCATCCATGTTCCTTCCTCGCCCTTTATGTTCCGGGGCCACGGTATCTCTTTCGAACAGTCCCGCAGCCCCGGAATGCACAGACCAACCTAGCCTTATAGACTGTTATTATTTAGCCACAATCGCCTAAGTAGTATTAAGAAGAAAGTTACAATAACGTATTACGTCACTTGGCATCGTCTTAATTCATAGATCGTGACTTCTATATGCTAAACACAAAAGTAAACAAGTATAACAAGAGATGATCATTTACAATGAAGTTTCCCCTAGACATTAGGATTAAGGAAAATGTATCTAGATAATAGGAAAATAAGAATCATTATGTGTGTTCGTGTTTGTTGTACATAAAAGACGTATATGCAATTAGAGATGATTTTTGCTACAAGTGCATCATGATCTTGAGCGTAAGGATTACGTCAATAGATGACCAACAACGACCTGCGGTATCCTAATAATTTGAAACTGTAAATGTCAATCCATTTTCCGGCCCCCAAGACACAGGCGCAGCAGATAAAATTTTACTTGTTACGATTTTGTCACAGTGCTAAGTTAGGTTAAGAAAATGTCTGTAAAAATGGATTAATCTTGTTCTTATTAGATTATTATTTTACGGATGTGTTTAGCAGTTTCCTCTTCGAATGTTACTTGTTGCTGAATTTAGTCGTCTGGAGTGTACTGTCATATTACTCTATTTCAATGAAGCACAATGACAGCAAAAATACGGTCGCTTGTGATGCATAAGTGAGCCTACAGTCTAGAAATCTTTCTTTGAAGCCGATTTTTTTAATGCGTCTGGGGCACATTACGTTTCATAATCGCATCCTTTGCACTATTTCGATCTTTTCTCTCTTTTTATTTGACTACGGCGAAACCAAAAAGAAGAGTAATCATTTTGGCAGTCTATGATGTATGTTTGTAAGTTCCATCGTAGCGCCTAAACTACTGAACCGATTTTAATGAATGAGGTGTAATTTAAAACTTTGTTTTATTGATGTCGAAGTAAAATTATTATGAAATCTACTGTTTCATCATCATCAATTATTTCCATAATATCTCACTATGCAGATTCTTATTGAATTTGATTTCTGTCGAAACTGCATGTTCGTATTATATTCTGTATTGAAACCGCATACTGATTGTGCAAACCATCCAAATGAATGCTAATGAAAACAAAGACGGTTTTGATTACAACATCAAAGATAAATATAAAAATGAACATTTCGCGGGCACAACCGGTTTTTCTTACTAACCATTTTTTATTGTATCGTCGTCATACCAGCAAATGACGTCTTTCGTTGGCAATAAATCGGTTTGCATCAATTCGATCATGGACTTAAAATAATTTGAATAGCAAGGTAGTTTAAAAAAATATTGAAATCACAACCTAGAGTTTGTTATAATTCTCAACTTGTACCTGTTACTTGTACCTGTTAGTACCCCCAGACCAGCTATTAAATTCTAATATTCCAGTCCAGTATTGTTAATAAGGTCCTTATGAATTGAATAGGAGAAGAGAAAGCTTATAATATTAACTTGTGGGGTCCCAGCTGGAGAAACTTCATTTTATTCAGTTACTAGCTGCCACGGAACTTCGTCTGCGTCACATAAGAGAGAAAAAGCTCACAGAAGGAAAAGAAAACCCCGTTTTTGCAACATTTTTCATTTATATATCTTCCTCGATAAATGGACTATCTAACACAAAAATAAATTTTCAATTCCAACCAGTGTTGCTGAGATGAGCGCGTTTAAACAAACTCTTTGATCAGCTTTATAATATTATTATTGATTTTCATACCTTTTATTGAAAACAAGCCTTTTCTCCAGTTACCTGTAACAGTCACAAAAATTCAAATGGCCATGCTTCACTACACTTGTAATTTGAAATCGTTTATGTCTGTGAATCATGCTGACGTCACAACTTCATATATTTGTACTCTTGTATAATATTTTAGTCTGTTCGTTTCCATAATAATTATCTATTGTTCGTCATAGTCTCTATTCACAATAGAAACTATTACTGTCATTTGTTTTGTATTGATTGTGAATTGTCACCGAGTTTTCAGATACTTATGGATTTTATGTTCCCCGTGCTGAGTTTAATTAACCGCTGCATAAAAGGCTCAGATCAAATAAAAAAAGTAGATAACGCACTTAGAACAAGAAAGTGTTGCCATTTTTTCAACTATGTGTGAGTAAATGAAGTATTGCCATGGTTTGAAAAAAATCCCTTAAAATTGCGTAAAATAGGTAATATGCCAATGGGAAAATAAATGTCTCATAAATTACAATAACATTATAAATATGTAGGAGGTGTGTAGGATCACTTTATAAATGGTCTCAACAGATAGTCCCGAAAAAAAAAATACAACAAGGTTATGTAAAGAGTGTTTATTAAAAATAAATAACATAAAACAAAAAAAGATGGAATCATTTCGACTCTGTCGAATAGCAGCTACCCATTCATCTCTTATTAAAATATTTGCTGGCAACCTAAAACCAATAATATTTGATTGTAAAAAATAGAAAGTAAGTACTCGAGAATGTAAAAAGAAACGAGTAAAAAAAATAACTATTTACATAAAATGAAGTGATTATAAAATCAAACAATAATTATGTCCACTCTGTGCCTAATTATTTTGCTATGACTTTGCCTACAACTTACTTACCCACATTTTTGGGTATTACAAATACGAACTCCTGGCAACACTCTCTCGATACGTCATTTTGGGACATTGACCTTATTTATGTGGAATAACCTCAAAACTGTGTTTGAATAATATAAAAAAAGATAGTCTTGTGAGTACTTAGTGAAACGATATTCCTTCAGACTTTTTGTTCACTTTCGAGTTGTTTTTACACCATTTCATAACACACGACGGCATTTTTAAGGCAAACTTACTGCACGACGACCCGTAGGATAATAACAAAAATGAGCATAGTTTGGTGCATGTGTGTGCGTGAGTGCGTGTGTTTACTTGAATGAGCAGCTTTGTGGCTTCACTATTGGCAAAGGCCGTGCGGTATCTACTTTTTTTATTTGATCTGAGATAAAAGGATATAAAAATGAGGCTACAATTTCCTTTAATGAGAGGAATTTTACTTTATTTTTTGCAGTCCAATCACAGTACGTAATTATTTTATTACGAACTTTTTAGTTCGAATATACTTACCCAAGTAAGAAAATAACTTTTTATAAGAAAAACGGTTGCTCTTCAATAAGTGTAACATTTTTTTTTTGTTATAATCCTCTATTATCATCATTATTTCAGCCGAAAGACGTCCACTGCTAGACATAGGCCTCCCCCAAGTGTCGCCACATTTACCGGTCCTGTGCGGCTCGCATCCCGCGTACCTATTCCCGCAAACTTCATCAGGTCATCGGTCCACCTAGTGGGAGGTCTTCTAACGCAACGAATGCGTCTATAATTGACTAAAACGTCGATGTGTATAAAAAAACAAATAAATAATTTCCCCAAGCACCTTATCGTAACAAAATGAAATTGTACCTACAGTCTCGAAATAAATTACCGTCGTCGATTTAAAACGAAAAACGTCAACTAAATGTAAAATACAATCTTAATACAAAACGAACGTTGAAACTACGAGTACTTAAATCTACTTAATATTAAACCACAGATTAAACTATAGTTTGCTACTCTGTTCAGCCTTGAGCGTGTACTAAGGACAATGACATCAGCCGTTTGCATGGTCGGATAAACCTTTTGGTGTACTGCATTAGTAACAAGCTATGACGTGACGTCAGGTAAAAGTCATTTTGATGTAGGTACGAGTTCTTGAATTGAACATTGACTTGGCATAGTACTGAATAATGAGCACAGAGAGAGAGAGAGCAGTACTGGCCCTGAGGTGAGGGAACCGACTGGGGGTCTAAATAATTGACCGTTTTAGCAGAATCATCAAATTCTAAACATGATCACAGACGCAGTTAACATTACGAAATGTCGCTTTTTGACAATCTTACAAATTGTAACGTAATTCATTATGATTCTGCAAAATCGGCCGCTTTAGGCCCCCAGGTTTCGAACTCAGGTAGGCGCTTAATATCGCTTTCAAAACGGTGAAGGAAAGCATCGTAAGGAAACCAACATGCCTTAGAACCAAAACATGGCAAATAGCATACTATTTACCAACCCGCAGCGGGCCAGCATGGTGGATTATCGACCTACTGCCTCTCAAGGAGAGTAGGCCTGTCTCCCAGCACCAGGAACCTTATAGGCTGATCAGATAAGAATACTGAAGAACTTGTGGTTACCAGTCTTACCAAGGGGTATCGTACCAATCAGATAAGCAGCCGCTCCATGTAAAATACTAATATTTAACTGCACCCGGTTAGACTGGAAGCCAACCCCATTGGGTAATGGCAGGCAGAGGAAGACTAAATAATTTGTGGTAGGTATTGTATTTGCTAAGCTGTGTGCAGTCTAAAGCCAAATTGGATCCAATGTTGGCCGGTCTACAATTGCGTTGGCGATAGATGGTCAAACATATGATCAAGTTCCAAACTCCGTCTCTATTTGATGCAAGTTTTTCAGGCTGAGTTTATTTAGCTCACAAGGCAAACTTTGCCCGAATTTTGGTTAGCCAATAAATTCGTCCCGCTTTAGTACGGTCCGGTAGTTTTCCAACTTAAGTTTAAACTTAGGTTGTTATAATTTATTTTACCTGTATTCTTGGCTAGATTTATTTTCAGGTATTAGGTACGTATGATCTTCGTTGTGGTAATAAACAGTCAAGATTATATATATGCCTTGGTTATTATGGTGATCATAAAATCATACTTTTATTATTTATATGAGTATGACCCTGTCAATGAATGATGGTGAGAACATAAAATTGATGATGATTCTATGCAGGTATAGCGCATGAAATCCAACTTCGAGCTCGATTCTACTTAATGGTATGTGCCTTTAAATGTAATCATGGTTGTATAATTGTGACAGGTTTTTCAGAATTCTAATAAGTAGGTAAGTACTAATGTTCGTTTTTAGTATTTATATTGCGCGGTAGGTATCTTGTAAATCACAAACCAGGTTATATAAAACCGAACTTTTCAAATTTTCTTTTTTTTTCGAGTGCCTAATATAGTGTATAGTGGACCTCTGACTTGATTTTATATATCGTCGAGAAATATCTCTCAGGCACGCCGGTTTGGTTTCTCAGAATGTTTTCTTTCACCGTAACCGAAGCAAGTGATAATTATACAATAGACACGTAAATCCGAAAGATCAGAGGTGCGAGTCTAGGGTTCAAATTCGAGACCTCCGACTTGGCAGTTTGATGGACACACGCACACCATTAGGCTATCACTAAATAAATAAAATAAATAGTGTTTTATTGCAGGCAAGAATACCCACTAAGGGCACCTAAATATCCTGCCGGGGCTGCGGGACTGTTCGAAAGAGATACCGCGGCCCCGGCGGGATATTTTTAAAGTCTGACACTCCCTTCCGCTCCGCCCAGAGTGAGAGGGGGGGTCATTTGATGATTTCCCATCCGAAAAAAGAAAACCTCCTAAATATAGGTAAGTAGCGGCACAAAAGCAAAAGACACTGCTATTTTAAGCTGTTATGAGTCGATAAGAACTGACTAAAATAAAAGAAGATTATAACCAAATCTAATTAGACAGCCTTTGCCAAATGACGTAGAAAAACTTCCAACGTAACTTAAACGTAACTAAATAAGTTACGTTTCGTGTGTACCTATCTATATTTAGATTGTCGAATTAGTGGACAGGTAGCGTAGCGTAGGTATAATTCGCGACGTGTCCTTGGCTATCGATGTTATTAGTCTAGTCTGTTAGTGTGGGTGTTCTTTATTTGGAAACCTATGTCCTTATAAATGGTCACTTTAACTAACATGTAAGTCTATGTAGGTATGACATAATGACTGATTTCAATCCAGTAGCTGGATCGGCACTGGGTTAATGTAAACATGTTACAATCCTTCCAGCGTCCAGTATTCAGCGCTAGATCGCTACGTTCCAGTGTCTTCCTCCCGTACGCCGCGCACTACGTGCCGCCAGTGGCACTGGATCCGTGTAAACGCAATGGCCAGTCGTCGCGTAGGTACCTCAACAAAGTAAGACTATCTACTGGACTGAATGTAAACGGCCTGATCCAGTGTCAATACCAATCCTGCGCTGGAATCCAGCTACTGGATCAATGTAATTCGGCCTTCTGTCTAGAAAACTAAAATCAATATTCACTTATTACGGCTTGCTTATTAGATTTTTTGGTATAAATGCCAAGCACATCAAGCTACTGCAATCTGTCAAATATGTTTAATAGATTTTCAACTTTATTGCCAAACGATTAGTTTCAAGGTGGATTGGCTTGCCATGTAATTTAAATAAAAAATGAAAAGTGTCTAGTTATTTTGGCAATTGCAGCCAAACTACACCTTCCAAGCGATGTGAATAAGATCTATTTTCCAGTGGCTATGTACTGAGAACATTTCTTGAATCCCAGGGGAAGATAAAAAACAGATATCCCAACAGCATCTAATATGCATAAGAACCCAGATTCGGAAAACCAATTTGTAGGTATAAATCACACATCGATGCCGATAGTACCCATAATGAATTCATAGGTCCCATGTCTTTGCAAACTCAATTATGTTTTATTTATTTTAAAACTAGTTTATGCCCCCGGCATCGTCCGCGTGGAGTTAGATAACTGTCCCACGGGAAAAAGTACATAATATATGTATGTTAATACAGGTCATAAAAAAAAAACATCCAAATCCGGTCCTACTGACCGGATTTGGATGATTTTTTTTTTTTCTGTATTTTTGCTTGAAAGAGTAACACACAAACAGACAGACAAACTTTCGTCTGTACATTGTTAGCGTGATTTTGCATAAATGAGTATAATAAAATAACAATAGAACACTGCCTCGTTGATTAAAATGATGATGATCTCTAGCCGATTTCGGTCAGGTCGACAGCATTCGATGGCTTTCAAGGATGGTATGTCCAGGGATTTTGTGTGCTCACAAGTGGCTAGTGTGAGAACTGGAACAGTATGGTTGTAGGTAAAAACTAGTCTTTGTTTTTTACCTGTGACACTGTAAGTTACATACTCTATGCTTCTCTCTGGTATTGCGATTTCATTGTGTTAACGTGTGCTTCATAGTAATTAAAAAAAAGTATTTAATTTAATATACGGAGTTTTATTAATATATGATATTGGCGACGAGAACGAACCATTATTAAAGAACATAATGAAAAATTAACAATAATAACAGAAAAAATAATTGTAAAATAAAAGTGCCGGCCGGCTGACGCCATCTTTTTTTTTTTGTAAGTTGCAATGCAAAATGCAATTATATCTGATGTCATTTTCAGAATCGACTGAAATTTTGGATGAAAAAGGTCAAAAAATATAAACTACAATTAGTAAGGGAAGGAAAGAGAACTTTCATTTATAAATGTTCAAAAAGTGAATTATTACAATTACTGCGAGAAGAAAATATTACGTATACGAGTGACAGTGTTGAAAATTTACGAAAAACACTGAGCGAACATTATAAAAGTAAGGAGAATGAAGCGGTAGTGAGGCTGCTTAGGGTCCCGGGTTCGAATTCCGGTAGGAGCAAATGTTTGTGTGATGAGCACGGACATTTGTTTACGAGTCATGAATGTTTATATGTAAGTATAATAAGTAGGTATGTGTTTACAAACAAAAAGTATCTATGTAGTTTATGAACTGTCTGGTGTCCACGACACAAACCTTGCTTAGTGTGACACTAGATGGCGCTGTGTGTAATGTCCAGCGATATTTATTTATTATTATGCCAATTCAGTGCAAAAATAACTGGCGAAATATGTGTGCCCTACATATGTACTTCTGCGATACCCTTCCAGGTTTATATGCGTGATGTTATGTTACGAAATTTCCGCATAGCCAAGTAAATGCTCAAGTAAATAATAATGCGCTAACTATGGCAACAATATTTATAAAGCAACGTAATTTATAAACAGGTACCTATTTCTATGGCTTAGGTTAGTTGCGACTGTTGTTATTTTATGATCTCACTTGCTATTGAGGCCTTTGTGATGTTTCTTGGCAGTAGACAATGGATTTGGTTTTCATTACTTTTTCTGAGATAACGGTTCTGCCATGTATGACCTACACACCGCATGAGTACATACATTTCGTCTTTGCATATCCATACATACTTCTGCACAAATATTATAAAACTGAAAGTAACTGTCCGTCTGTCTGTCTGTTCGTCTGTCCGTCTGTCTGCCTATCCGTCTGTCTGTTACCTATTCTCGTCTTAACGGCTAAGTAGATTTAGATGTAGGACACTGGGAGACCATGAATGTGCTGGGACAGTACATTTCATACGTTTCATCCGGTCGTTCCAGCGGAACAATTTCCGATATTCCCGCGGGTGAAACCGCCTGTAAAAGCTTTATCTAAGTAAGTAAATACATTTCGGCCAAACCTTCCATGAAGGAAATGCTCTTCGCAGAATCTCTCCAATTGACCCCCTGCAGCTTTAATGCCTTGTCTCATACGGGGAGGAAAAGCGCGTTAATCACTAACATTGCTCACTGCACGACAGCAATTTCAGATTAAAAGCACAGATTTCCTCGTTATTTTTCTCTGCTGTAAATAGGTTCTATAACCAGATGGAAAATGTTATTAGAATTTCTTAGTAGCAGCCACGGAACCTGCATTTGTGCCTAAGTGATGGCAATGGGATCGCCCGTTATTATATAAGAGGGGTATACCTTTAGGACGTTTTTATTCTGTGCTTTAGGTACGCTTCTGCCTAACTCGTCAAGAATTACAGGCATGACGCTATGTATACGGCAAAAGACTTGCTCCAAAACACATGTTGCTTAAAACATTCATTGCGAAATATGAGGGTATGACACATCTCTGCCTAACCCTCTATTACACAGGCGTAATGTAATGTAAGTCACCGTTCATACCACATTAAGTCCTACTGTACCGTATCAATATCAGTTTGCATAACAATTTGTTAGTATTTGCATTCCGTGTGCCACTTCAATCGATAACTGTGAGTGCACGCGGGTGTTTATCCTGATCAAAGGTTGATTTATTACTATGTTGAACTTCTGCGTTCTTAGTAATTTTGCAGGGGCTTGTTCTAACATTTGTGGGACTTGGGGCACCCCCCCCCTTTTAACTACTTTAAACCCTGCACTCGGAATGGGGGCTCCGTCGACTACGCTTTTTAGGAGAATATAAAGTGTTTTAAGGTTAGGTTATATTAATCGATATTTCTCAGGAATGGTACAGTATCTTTTCATGAGAGTGGTAGGTACCACTGGGCAAGGGGGACCCCTCTTTCCCTCCACTCCGCGTGTGTTGAGTAGGTACCATCGCATGCATTCCACGAAAAACAATGTGTTTTATTGTAAGCAGTATGTTCGTTTGACAATAATTCGAGAGTTTCCAATATCGCTAGAGATATTACAATATAACGTTTTTGACAATTTTACGGTGACACATCCATCGTTTCTTTGGTCTGCCTAATTCATTCATACAAATTCTATAATCCGAAAGTAACGTAAGTATGTTCATCTCTCATCATCTTCTGAATATAAATGTTCATGGATGGAGAGGGAGAGGAAGATGGATTGTTTGAGGAATGAGATTCAAGAAAAAAGAGAAAAGGATAGCGAACGGTTGACCCCAAGTAACATGGAATGAAGGAAGGAAGATGATCTTCTGTCAGTCTGTCCGTTCTCTTTTTGAATGAAATTCGGCACATGGGTAACGTTGTAAATAATATGTACTTACGTTGTTTTGTTACCCCGTGGAATCATTCATCAACTATCTGGTGTCCACGACACAAGCCTCGTTGCTGAGTGTGGCACTAGATGGCGCTGTGTGTAATGTCTTGCGATATTTTTTTATTTTTATTTAAGTATTTATTTCCGACCTCCAAGCAGGTGCAGCCCTATTTTTGTAATCGAACACATTATATTTACGTTCTCAAAAATAATGTGACTTCCTTTTCAAATGCAGACACACAGACCTAGATTTTAATACTAACTAAATATTTTTGTAAATATTGGCCGACATTCGAATCCAATATCTGTGTTTGCGAAAGCAAATCACTCATGAATAATTGTATGCATAAAAACCGTAACTAAAATCAATTCCTAGCCATACGACAACTAGGTACCTATATCTACTCACTTAAATAACATAACATCACGCTTGAAATCCCCAAACGGTTAGGCAGAAGTGTACCTACCAGTGCACCAACATTTCGCCAGTTATGTTTAAGTCCCACGTAACGGGGGGCAAGCCTACACTTAAAGTACTTACGGGATTATATCCATGACGCCAGCCAAGCCAATCAAGCCAAGCCTATCACCATCAACCGGGTGCAAATCCAGGCTTCATGGCTGCTACTGAGAATTTCCTTATGGAAAAACCCATTGACAATTTGCTCGACCTGGAAATTGAATCCGGGATCAACGAGACAACCACTTAACTATAAATAGAAATCATGTTCCTATACTTTATGTTCTTCTATTAAGGCGTGTAAGTTCGTGATTTTTTTATCGAGTAAAATTAATTGTAGGTATTATGTTTTCAAAACACTAAGCTATACTAGCATAATATACTCGTATCCTGAAAAATATCATATATTTTTCTGGTTTTGTTTATAACAGTGAATCGCATACGTTCAGGCATTATGAAACTCGCGTTTAGCTCTTTTAGTCGCTTAAGTACTTATTTTTGAACATTGGCCACACTAAGAATTCTTTTTATTTGATTCTTTAAGTTCAATCGCAAATCTCACGTGCATGAACTACAAATCCGGAATAGTGTAGTATTTACTTACTGTAATATTTACAAACAAACTAGCTTTTAATACATAGACCCACAGAAAATACCATCTGTGGCCCAGAATTTTCTCCCAATCTATTTAGCAGTTTTAACGTAAAAGCGTAATAAACAATCGATTTAGTGGACTGCCGGTGTATAGCGTACCGTCGATTTAGTGTACTGTCGTTATAGCATACTATCGATTTGGTGTACTGTCGATGTAGCGTACCGTCGATTTAGTGTACTGTCGGTATAGCATACTATCGATTTGGTGTACTGTCGATGTAGCGTACCGTCGATTTAGTATACTGTCGATTAATTAACCGTCGATGGAACGTTGTCGATACAGCGACCGTCGATGTAGTTACTGTCGATATTATGAAGGTAACCCCATCCATACATCAATCTATCCTCAAAAACTTTCGCATTTACAATAGTAGTAGATTTGGTCTAGCTTTCCAAATTTCCCTTTACAAATGACTACCGCCATACTTGTTTATTTTTAACGTAACTCGTTCGTATTTCTTTCTTATTCAACCAAACTGCGTAGTAGCGTTACTAACGCTCAGTTTCGTAATCACCACGTTTTGACGATAAAAAGTCACTTTGCTTCAACTTCAAGGCAAAAGTTAATGGGTAACCTTGAGATGAGTCAATATGGAGCAAATTTTATAAACAATACTCACGTATTTACTGGCGAGTCATGAACCATCATCTGCCTAGCCTTAACCTAACCTCCACAACCCAGCCAATACTAGGTAATACGATACCTTGGTAAGACTGGTTGTTAGACGTTTTGGGCCACTGACTACGTGTAACGACTGCCAAAGATGGATAAATGACAGCCAGGACCAACAGCTTAACGTGCTTTTATTTTTATACCTATCTGGCCTGCAGACCGTGGCATCACCTTCACTTTGGGCCCTATCAGAATACTCGTACCAGCGCTGTGACGTTTTTTTTTTAATGTTACAGCACCATGCTGAGATCGGAGCCTTTTGGCCTCGTACAGGACGAGTTTCGTTTCTTTTAATTTTTAAATATACAGGGTGTAAACCACCTCATCACGAAGCCGTCAACCAAGCATTCTATGTACATCAAGCTAAGTAACTTTACGCAAAAATTATTGCTGGGAAACAACTTTTTTTTTGGGGTCAAAAATCACGTTTTGGGGTATAACTCAATGTAACGCACTCAAAACATTGTGCTGATGGTGGATTGAATAGTACGGGGTTTGTGGAGGTATTTAAAGTAAAAATATTGCAGTAAAAACTTGTATTTAAAAAAAAACTTGTCAAAAAGTTGTAACTTTGACCCCCAATATCTCCGTTACTAGAAGGTTCCCAGGTATGGTGTAGAACAAAAAAATGATCACAATGACGGGGAGAACAAGTGCCTTTCGGCTTCGTTAAGAGGTGTTTTACACCCTATATATTTGTTTTTTCTGTGTAAGTTTTATTAGTAAGTTTTATACTGATAATTTAGATGTGTTTTGTCCTGTGCGTGCTAATAAATGCTTTTTCTTCCTTTCTTTGTTTCTTTCATAAACCCTGCCATGAAAAATAGCATTATACTATTCTACCACAAATTCTACCGAGTGGTGGTCAAGTTTAGGTCATAGAAACTAGGGACATCCTAAAGATCGTTGGGTCAACGATATCGTTAACATCGCAGGAAACACCTGGAAAAGGGAGGCACTAAACTGGGAAGGGGGGCAGAAAAAGAAGAAGCCAGCAGTGGGTGATTCCGGGCTGATAAAATAAGATCATAATGATGATTCTACATAACTATCATAATCATAATGTTTGTTATAGCATACCCACAGTAACAGTCACATTTCGCCAATGTAAGTCAGTGTTCGCCAGTTTCGTCAGTGCAAGTGGTGGTAACAACGGCTAGCCTAGCCTAGCCTGTTGTCATCACTTACATTACCTGTGCTCACGAATCCAACCTTTGGGCTACTGCTGAGAAATTTCTGATGGGAATCCCAATAAAACATTGAAAGATCCGGGAATCGAGCATACAATCTCACTCAGTAGTAACGCTAGCAGACCTACTAGCAATAGCAATACTATAGACTGGAAGCCTTTCTTAACACAGTTGGGAAAAGGCTAGGCAGATGATGATTAAAAAGCGACTGACTGTTTATCTAGGCAAACGCAGCAATAATGTAATCCAATAATGTATTTAAATGTACCGTATTATTCAATAACACCCTATTTACTTACTGACCCAGTCAAATCTGAATTTATAGCCGTTGTTACCTAGATAGAACTAAAATTATAAATGTAAATGTATAAAGAAATGACTTAGCATTGGATAAATAAACACAAAAAGTCAATCGACAGACTATAAATATGGAACGAGTTTTTCCGACAGTAGATACTAGATAGCATGATCTGCGTAATATTGATTGTTGGCTTGACAGCTTTAAATGCGATCCATCGAAGCTAAAGACGACATCAATGTCCATTTGTATGCACCCACTTCTAATCAATTGGAATAACCTTGCTTATTGTTATACTAGCTTATACCCCAGCCTCACCCACGTGTAGTTCCACGAGATCGTAATACCAGGTTAAAAAGTATCTTATAAATTAATCCAGGTTATAAACTAACTGTGTGCCAAATTTCATCCAAATCCAGTTAGTAGTTTTTCTTGAAAGAGTTACAAACATCCATACATCCGTACATCCTCACAAACTTTTGCATTTATAATATTAAGTAGTTGGTGGTGTAAAGACGGGTTCCTATTCCTAGGAGTAACTGAGTAACCTGTAACTGAGTTACCTGTAACCGAGTAACCTGTAACCGAGTAACCTGTAACCGAGTAACCTGTCACCGAGTAACCTGTAACTGAGTAACGTGTAACCGAGTAACCTGTAACCGAGTAACCTGTGTTTTAATATCAGTGATGGTTATAGAAACCGAACTCGTCCATCGCGATACGACCTTATTCGATAGTAGATGATAATGATGATGAATTGGCCGTCGCTGAGATGTCGCTGGTTACACCATCGTTTGCGAAGTATTGTGTTCGGAAATCTACCTTGTATGTCGTATTCCCACTACCCAATCCTGGTTGGGTTGTTTCGTTCGCAACCGATTCATAAGTCTTATAAGTCTTACATCTTTCTTATTTATATTTCTGTGAATCGCTTATGCCTGCATACTCCTGGACTTCCTGACTATTCGGCCAGCAAATGCGTCGAATGTTGACTGGTTGATTTGATACTATCAATACAAGGTCTTGTTGTCAAAGGTTATCATCTTACACGGATATCTCATTTAATGTTTTTTTTTTAAGATTTATCTTCTGTGTCAGTGGGCTGGTTCCATTCAGTTTGTCTTTAGTAAATCTTCATCATCGCCCTTTTTCAAAACTTCCTTGTTGTCAGACCAACATGTCTTTTTCTTCCATACATTTCCAACTGTTTAATAAAAACAGTAACCCAACATAAGTTACAGCACTGAGAAAAACTCACAATATTTTACCCCCGACCTTTGAGAAAATATTTTATGCAACGGTGAATTATGAATCGCAATTGAAGTAAGCGGGGCACCTCCAGAACACCTGACCTTAAGTCTATAAATAACACGAGCTTTAAAAATAAAAGTCTAAATCTTCTCTAGGCCTGAATTCTTGTTGCGCTGACGGTCGGTCGCGCGTACGAGTATACATTGTGTTCTATATAGCACTATACTACGACGCTAAAGTCAGCGGTGACCGACAGCCGTATTTTATTCTCGCTGACGTCACGACCGACCGTACGCGAGACAAGAATTCAGGCCTTACAGATAAACAAGTAAATCCAGAATAGATTTGTGTCGGTTAACTTGAGTGAAATCTTCTGTGTTGGTAGTGGGGTTCAAAAGGAAAGTGAAGAGCAAATATGGCTCTTGTTTTGACAAGGTCAAAGAGAAATAGATTTCGCAATGCTACTAGAAATATCAGACTTTCAATAGACTTGTCCTTTGCAAAAAGCTCAAACGCACCATTAAATGTCGTGCGGACAATTTATTTTTAATTCCGCTGAAATATCCAGGAGCAACCAAATCTCCATATACCTATTCGACACGTGTTTCGTGTCCACGTGGCATTTTTTTGTTCCAAATACAGCGGTTATTTTTACCAACAAATTACTCAATGTTATGGCCAAAATAAAACACAAACATGGAAGGTTTATAGGCAAAACTTATGTCATAAAGAAATCAGGTAATGGAAGCGAATCGGAGCTCGACCAATCACCGATCGAATGTTCCACCGAATTTCCAAATGAGTCATGGATCTCGGGGGACGAACAAACACGCAAAGTAATTTTTCAACATGAAAAAGGATTGGAACAATCCGTATCAGTACTGTATACTAAATGTCCGACGATTTTTCTATCACGTCTATATTATCCGGATTTTATTACATTGAGGGCATTGCCCTCCCATGCTCGTTTACTCTTAATTATAATTAAAGTTTCTGCATATTTTTTGTTGTTATTTTTTTCTTGTTTGGGTTTCTGAATGTTTTGTTGTTTTCGGAGTTTTTGTAAACAAAAAATGTAAAAATTTCCAGTTGAAACTTTTACGCATTCAAAGTTTTTTCATTGTGTTGAAAATGTATTGAAAAACGTCGTTTGATACACGTGGACATTTGTTATTGCAGTTCTCGGCTCAAAAACTCCCTCGTCTACGGCTCGCGTGTTTATTCCGCCTCGAAATACAATAACAAACTTTCTCCACTTGTATCAAAATGTACTATTATTTTGCTTTCTGAATTATTGTCGTTATAAGATGCTATTGGACATTGCAATATGATTATTATTAGCATTTTAGCGTTTTAGTAAAACACTGTAATCTTAACTAAAATATATTTCGGAATAATTTAATTTAAATATTTTGAATTTTAAATTGCTTTGGTATTTTTAAGTCATTTTATGATTTTTTGACAAAAATGCCTTGTCTAACCAAAGTTGCGACATGTCAACTAACATCAGATGCCTATCTTCACACGTAAATGTCGACTGTAGGACACCATGTGTTGCTAGGGCTGTCACCATGACTTAGGCTCGTGACGGCTTAATCAATAATTACTGTATTTAGTAATAGAAATTCTAGTACTTGTACCTATATATGGGTAGAAAGCGTGAAGGAAAAAAGAAAGCTAGTGAACATTCCTATAGCTCTGCATACTACTCTGACCAGAACACATTATAAAACATATGACATCCGGGTATTTATCGCGAATTTACCTTTAATTTTATCCCGACGTTTCGACCGGATTGCACCAGCCGTGGTCGCGGGGAGACTGAAGTATTGGAGGTACCGCGACAGCAAAGTGAAGGTGTTTTTTCAACTACCCTCACTCATCTTCATAAATGTTAATTAGGGCCGGTTCACACTAGGACAGCACACTACACTAACAGTGTCCGTATATTGAGGCGATTTCACTTGACGAGTACACTTAGTGATCACTGGATTCCACGCTGAAGAGAGTTTGAAGCCGTCTTCGCGATTGAAATTAGGGTACTTCTTGATCTCAATCGCTTCCCGAACCATTCTCTTATAATAGTGCTTCTCATGGGCAAGGATTTTTGGGTTGTGTAACTCCATCCAGTGGTTGGGTCCTGAGTCTATCACATGCTCCGCTATAGCAGACTTGTTTGTTTGTCGATTTTTGACCGCTGCTATGTGTTCTTTGACCCTTTCAGCGACTGTTCGCTTCGTTTGGCCTATGTAGGAACGCCCGCAGCTGCAATCGATCTTATAAACACCAGGAACCTGGAATGGTACTACATCCTTTGGTGTACGCAGACGCTTCGCCACTTTGTTTAGTGGAGCATAAACAGACTTTATTGAAAGCTTCTTGAAGAGGTTCCCAATTTTGTCCGTTACCCCCTTCACATAAGGCAAGAACGCTGGCTGTCTGGTTACCTCAATGTGTTTATTCTTCTGCTTGCGTCTGCCATCTGGATGCCATCCATTCGTCCTGTACCCGTTTCGTTTTAGAACCTCCTGAACATGTTCCAGCTCTCCGGGCAGATGTTCAGGGTCACAGAGGTCATAGGCTCTGTTCATAAGAGAAGACACCACAGACTGAAGATGTGCTGGATGATGATGAGAGGCAGCATTCAGATATCTGTCCGTGTGCGTTGGTTTTCTGTATACAGTATGCGACAAGGTTCCATTGGCCTTAACCATAACTTTTAAGTCTAAAAAGGCTAAAGATCGGTTATCCTCCATCTCATACGTGAACCTTATCTTCGGGTGTATGGAGTTAAGATGTTCAGTCAGTTGGTCAACTTCCTGTTTACCTCCCCTGATAACGCAGAAAACATCGTCGACGTACCTTTTCCAGAGCCTTACACCGTGAGCTGTCATGTTGATCATAGTTTCAAAGTGTTCCATCCAGATATTGGCAAGTACAGGAGCTACAGGACTACCCATAGCTACGCCATCAATCTGGAGGTAATGTTGCCCTTGGTATAAGAAGAAATTTCCGTCTAAACAGTTCTCCAGAAGACAGACATACTGGTCAGGAAGTTCATGATCACATAATCTTTGCCTAACAACATCAAGACAATCCTTCAGAGGAACACAAGTGAAAAGAGACTCAACGTCAAAGCTCACCATTGTATCTCTAGGTTCCAACTTCATGTCCTTGATGATGCCGATGAAATGTCGCGAATCCTTGACAAAAGAAGACGTCTTGCCTGTTATGG
Organism: Xestia ashworthii; assembly: GCA_950022955.1. Lineage (NCBI taxonomy): Eukaryota > Metazoa > Arthropoda > Insecta > Lepidoptera > Noctuidae > Xestia > Xestia ashworthii. Next base: position 2,886,669 of record OX465557.1, read on the forward strand.
GCTGCAGTATACCAGCAACATGTTTCGCCAAATTGTACGTAGGCGAGTCCACCTGGCTAACGATAGGTCGCAGGGGTACGTTGGATTTGTGAACTTTTGGTAATCCATACAATTCATACAATTTGGGTGACTGAACTATAGCTGGTCTATATAGGCGTTCAAAAACATCTTCATCGAACAAGTCACTATACTCGTGTATAACTGCCCTGACCCGTTTCGTGACTCTAGCCGTGGGATTATATGAAACCGGCTTATACACCTTTTTGTCTTCAAGTAGATTCCGTATTTTAGTGTCATAGTCTTCTGACTTCATTATAACGGTAGCGTTACCTTTATCCGCTTTAAGCACGAGAATCTCATCATTTTTCCGTAAGTCCTCAAGCGCTTGTAGCTCACCCGCCGTTACGTTGGGTTTTGGAGGCCGACTTTTTCGTAGTATAACCGAGACATCCTGTCTTAGCGTTTCCGCGTCATTCGAAGGAATCTTATTACGAACAATAGCCTCCTCGACACTGCTCACTATATCCTCATACGGAATCCTTTTAGGCGTTAAAGCAAAATTTGTGCCTTTTTCTAGAATGCTAAGTGTGTCGTCATTGTAATTATACTCCGTAAGATTTATCACTGTCTTAGCCTTTTGCGTTTGTACCTTATTATGCTGTGCCTTACCACTTCGAGCCAACAGACGGTTGAACTTCTTCTCATGTCGCTCGACGCAACACTCCTTGGTTCGTTGCGCTTGATAAAAAGTAACTCTGTCACACACATCAAAATCACTGAATGACAACACTACGCTACACTCCATATGAACATGATACAGGTCACTTTGCACTTTGTTGAGATAGTTATTATCATTTCTAATTAACTGCTTAAGAAGGCGGACACTCGAAGGCTGCTGTAGTTTCGAACAAAGTTTTGGAATGCTTAGAATTTAACTTTTTGATGGATTATACAGTCATAATTATCGTTTGCCCAGCTATATTGGGATCGGCTTCTCGGATGCAGATATATGCCTATATTTTACATGGAGCGACTGCCTAAATGAACTCCACAAAACTCAGTACGATCTTCTTCTTAATGGCAATCGAAATTGTGTCGTCCCAGAAGCGAGCTACTAGTTTGGCGCTTTCAGTAGCGAGTAGTTAGTACTATACCCCTTAGTAAGACTGGAAAATACAATCAGCCTTTGTTATTGTGCTTATCAGAGACTAGCAACATCACCTCTCTAGTTTTCCCCGACTGATTTAAGGTTAGCTCTCAGTCTTACCGAATATAGTTAAATACCTCCACTTTCCTTTAACTTATTTACCCACTGGTTGCCAGACTGTCGTTCTATTGCCTGCCCGTAACAAACCCAAACAACTCCACGTGCTAAAATAAATATTAAATTGGATTGCGGCTTTAGATCGAATGCATCGGAACTCCAAGTCGCCCGACTTGGCCTTTGCTCTTTAGCAGAATTTTAGTGGTTATTTTAGTCTACTACAGACTGACGTGTCTACTCCGGTCGCAATTAAGTTAGGCTGGCAGTTCTCGTATCAATATTATCGTTTTGAATTGTAGTTTTTCGTTTATGTTTGAGTACTATAATAACTTGAACATCGCATGCATGGTCATCACATGTTGTGCCTACTTCAAATCATCATCTGCTTAGCCGTATCCCAGCTATGTTGGGTTCGGCTTCCTCTCTAACCGGATGCAGCTGAATACCAGTATTTTACATGGAGTGACTGCCTATCTGACCTCCACAACCCAGTTATTACTACGTAAGACGATACCCCTTGGTAAGACTGGTTATCAAACTTTCGGACCACTGACTACCTATAACGACTATCAAAAATCTACAAATGATAGCCTTGGACCATTTCGTTAGCTCTTAACAATCTATAATTCTAGACTATTCTTATTTTCTCTTTTAGTTACCTTTATAATCTTTTCATCATCTATTTATCTGCTTTAATCTACTCCAAATATCGCCGCCTCTCTATAAACCCTGTATCATCATCATCATCATCATCATCATCATCATTCGTTTGGTGTCGGCACAGCATGTCTTTTTCTTCCATACTCCTCTATTATTCTCTATCCATCGGCTGTGTCAACCGTCTCATATTTACTTTCTCAACACATCAAAAATACACATCTTTGGGCTACACCGGCTACACGGTAATCAAATATCTTTTCATTTCAATGTTATGACTACTGTCTCTAGAGATATTTGCATTCGCAGAGTTCCCATACGTGAAAGAAATTAATGTCATGTCTATAATACATAACAGGGTATAAAAATATATTCTGAAAAAACCAAAACATCTTGTGAAACAGTTGGAACTTTGACCCGCAATATCTCCGTAACTAGAAGGTTCTCAGGTATGGTCTCTAGAAAAAAAAAACCAAAATGATGAGGAGAATAAGTACCTTTCGGCTTTATTAAGAGGTTTTTTTTTACACCCCTTAGAATAGCATCGCACAGTATCAAAATAGAGGAGATGAACTCGTGGCTAAAGAAGAACAGCCGCACGGGTCGATCTTTTGGCACAGAATAGATAATAGTACTCTTTAGGTTAAGCCGTGTCTACTTAGGACCACCGTCCGTGGATGGCTGACTACCCATTATATATACCAAGTTTTCTCTGTGCCTCAAAAACACGATAAGCCGTTGGTTCCGGCTGTTATTTGCAGACCTTTGACAGTCCTTACAGGTAGTCAGTGGCCCAAAAGCCTGACCACCAGTCCCGCCAAGGGGTATCGCATTACCTAGTTCTAACTGGGTTGTGAAGGTCAGATAGGCAGTCGTTCTAATTAAAATACTGGTATTCAGCTGCATCCAGTGAAACTGGAAGCCGACCCCAACATAGTTGGGAAAAGCCTAGATGATGACAAACAGTACCAAAATAATTGGTTAGCGATATAGTAGAATAGTGGGTTGGTATTGTTGGCATTTGTGGTCTCCGTGATTGCATACTCTCTGAACACAATCAGTTTGGTCGTAGACGATAATTTGCGGTAACTGTACGCCGATTGACAATTTTTACGGCACACAAATTATCCGGATCGTTTGTTGGTTGGATACGTGTAACGAATACGCTTTGTTAGTTTTGCTAATTAGAACTGCAGTATTTACACAATGGATTAACCTAGGATTAGTACCGGGGAGGTGTAATTTGCGATCTCGCTGTTATTTGTTAAAGCATTATGGTTCATCGGCGTACATTTCATTTGTTTTGCTTAATTTCGAATAATTGTAGCAGATTTTGTCGAATAATGTCGAATAATGTCCAGACTGCCTCGTCTAGTGGTCGCATGGGATTCTGGGTTCGATGGCCAGGTTGGGCAAAGTGTTACTGAGTTTTTCCCCATCAGGAATTTATCAGTAGCAGACGGCAGTCTGGATTTGTGCTTAGTAGATGGCAATATGGAGCATATTGCCATCAACTAAGCACAAATCCAGACTGCCGTCTCCCAATTATATTGGACCTTAACAAAACTGGCGAAATGTGAGTGTACTATTATAACCCTGCCCTACCCTACCCTGCCTAACCCTATGGGGATTATAGGCGTTATGTTATTTAGTAGGTTTATACCACCGGGTTAGAGGCATTCTGCTGTTTTTCACTTGTATACCATTGGATATAGAATTGAATACCGATTCGAATGGTATACTAAAGTGAAAAACTTAAAAAATCACGATAATTGGTTTTGCCTTTAAACCGGCGACAAGGTTACTAGTATTACGCTACATTTTGCTTTAAATTTCGTCGTCATTATTTTCTAAAGCCTATCTCAAACACTGTTTTAAGCTATCATGGTTCTCAACTAAACTTAAAATGTCACTTACGGTATATCTTCCGTGATTGTTATTTATATTGGACTAGCTCCCTATTTTAAGTCCAAGTCTATTTATAAAACTCAATGTAATGTAAAGTCTAGGTTATGAGCCTAGTTTCCACATAGATATCTATGGGTATAGGGGAAGATAGATGAGTCGGAAGCTTCATTATACCAACGAGATGCTGACACTACCCGCTGAAGTCATTAGCACGATCCCATCAATTTCAGCATTTAACCCCGATGTAGTTCATTGCACTTACTCCACAGCACGATGAGTTGATGAATATTTCATAATCTCTACGTTGCTTCCCTTACTACAAGTGCGCCGTTTTGAATTTCAAAATAGTTGCTTCCGTAGTATTAATTTTGGGGACTAGTGAATTTTGCAACAAAATATAAATTTTAAAAAAAGTTTTGCTTAGAAACAGAGATTTTACGCGCATATAATAAAAGTCATTCAGACCATTAAATAATATAAGCCCTAGCAATGATACCCAACGAAATTGTAACAAAATGTCCAATCTCCTATTCTAAGTCACTATTGATGTACACATAGAATAATACCAACTTTAATAAGGGTTTGAATAAACATTTATTATTATTATTAAATGAAAATCGAGAGGCTAATATAATAAGACAATAATATCTAGGAGACCCTTAGACCAAATAAAAAACCAAGATATGACGCTGCGAACAATAAAATGAAGCCAGCGTAAAACTACGCTTCGCTCAGTGCATACACGTTCACACGCACACACTTTTGCATCAAAAAACAATTAAACTACGCTCAAAAATGCACACATGGTTACAAAACCGGCGCCACTTTATTGTTCGCAGCGCTGCGTCTTAGCTTTTTATTTGGTCTGAGAGGAGACCAAGCAGTTTTTAGAGAAACGATTATTTACCAGAAAAAAGTTTTAAAAGGGGCAAACAAATTCGATCATTAAAAAATCGATCAGTTTTCAGACGATCAATTAAATATTTCCCTTCATGAAAAGACCACTGCAATTAAAACTTCACTACCATCACATCACTGCTGTGATCACCAAAGAGTTGGGAATATGTGACCTAATAGTACACCCGACCCGGGAATCTAAACCAGGACTGCATGACCAATGAGACACTCAAAAGAACTGCAGTCTGCAAATAAACCTTTCTTGTACGGTCGAACAAGCTATTTGGTTTACATTTTTTTCTTGGTTAAGGTTACTACATGAGCTAAATTGGCAACTCTATTTGTGGTGGTTCAAACTTCGTCTGAAGTACTGTTAGAATAAAGTCCACTACAAAGTGGTTGTTACGTCAGTCACTGCGGGCCGAATAGTGCGAAATGAGTGGTTTCGATCGAGTAACAAAAAATCTATGGATTGGACTAAAAAAATAAAACACTATAATGCTAGATTTAGCATTCAGAAGTGAAGATGTTTAAAATAAGACGACGAGGTACATAACGTAATGAATACAACCGTTTATTCTAACTTGGAACAAAATATCAATTGCTGAAACTATCCATAACCACAATAAATCATAAGGAATTCAATTAACACGTAATTGCTTAGAAAAGTAGCGAGTAAGTACACAAAATAGGAAAATATAAATCTTATAGCCCTTTGAACGATATTCCCAACGAGTCTCCCGCGACCAGAGACTAATGCAAGTCGTCTGTCACTGCTTTCCATAGAAGTAACCTGTGCTACGTACAACCTCATTTCTTCATAATACTACGCGAAACCTCATTACTTCCTAACACGGCTTCTCCTGACACCAAGTCGCCCTCGACTTGAAAGTTGTAGGTTGCAGTAAAGTGATGATCTTGATGCCGCACTGCTCCTATTCCAGCATCGAGATCAGGTGCGGACAGCCCTACCGCCACGGGTTCAGGTCATGCTCAACATCATCAGCTTCGTCATCTGAAAGAGTTTACGATGATTATTCCGTGTAGCAACAAAACATGCTAATCACGTAGAAATTCAAAGTCCGCAATGGCAAAAATATAAGATGGTTAGCGTCCCAATCATCCCATATCACTGCCAAAGACTTAACCTCAGCGTATAATGACAAAAATATAAGATGGTCAGCGTCCCAACCATCCCATACCATTGTTCACATAATTACTACGACTAGACTAGACGGTCAAAAGGTCTAGCATTCACACAAAACTAGAAGGTCTAGTATTTACACAAGACTAGACATAAGACACAAGGTCAAGTATTCAACAAGACCAGACATAACACACAGGATCTAGATTTCCAACAGTATACCACAACCAGCGCGTACTGCACCAGCAGCGACAGGCGCACGTGTTGCACCAGTAGCGACAGGCGCACGTGCATCCTGCGCCAGCAGCGCGCCCTGCGCCAGCAGCGCGCCTTGCGCCAGCAACGCAGCAAGATCTGCGCTAGCAACGCAGCGAGTCCTGCGCTAGCAGCGCGACCTGCGCCAGCAACGCGTCCTGCGCCAGCAGCGCGTCCTTCGCCAGCAACGCAGCGAGTCCTGCGCCAGCAGCGCAACCAGCGCCAGTAGTGCGTCCTGCACCAACAGCGCAACCAGCGCCAGCAGAGCGTCCAGCACCAGCAGTGCGTCCAGCTCCAGCAGCGCAACCAGCGCCAGCAGAGCGTCCAGCACCAGCAGTGCGTCCAGCTCCAGCAGAGCGTCCAGCACCAGCAGTGCGTCCAGCTCCAGCAGCGCAACCAGCGCCAGCAGAGCGTCCAGCACCAGCAGTGCGTCCAGCTCCAGCAGCGCAACCAGCGCCAGCAGAGCATCCAGCACCAGCAGTGCGTCCAGCTCCAGCAGCGCGCCCATGCGCGCTCAACAACACATGCCTTTGGACACACCCGCACGTTTGGCGACACGCGCCTTTGGGAACAAACCCGTGCGTTTGGCGACACACGCCTCAGGGAACACACCCGTGCGCTAGGCGACACACGCCTGTGGGAACACACCCATGCGCTAGGCGATACACGCCTGTGGGAACACACCCATGTGCTAGGCGACACACGCCTGTGGGAACACACCCATGCGCTAGGCGACACATGCCTGTGGGAACACACCCACTGGATGAACGACTCACGCCTCTGGCAGCACACCCACTGGATGGGTGACACACACCTTTAGGCACACGCCCAAAACCATCTCTGAAACCATAAATAGAAAAGAAACAGCACTCAGCAAAACAAAACATTATGACATTCGTTTCTGGGCACGTATTGGGAGTCTGCTTATGTGGTTTTTCCTCAACGACTAACAAACAGTTTCAAGTTCATGGCTCTCGCATCCCAGGGTCTAGTTTGCTCATTGATTCATCATCGGCTTATTAATGTTCCCACTGCTGGGACAGGCCTCCTCTCTATGAGAGGGAATGGGCTATATAGTCCACCACGCGGGCCCAGTGCGGATTGGTAGATGTCACATGTCTTCGAATTTATGGTTCTAGGACAGTTCTCCGGTTTCCTCACGATGTTTTCCTTCTCCGTTTTGAGAGCAGCGGTGATGTAATAAATTACACAAAGTAATGCGCCTGCCTGGATTCGAACCCACAACTTACTGAACGTAAGTCGGGGCCGCCACCACTGAGCCACCGCTGCTCATTGCTACTTTATTACAAAGGTAAGGTCGACGACCTCGTATTCACAAGACTGGCGGTTGGACCAGTAAGGTGGATCGTACCTTTATTCCTCTTCAGGAGTTCACAAGAGCGACATCAATAGATCTCCCACAAAACCTTTTTAGTTGTTTTTAGAATGCTTGTGACTAGGTCACGCACCAGCGACCATATGGGCGGAGTAGAGGCGTCAGTACCAATAATAAAATTGATGAAGACACATACAAACTCACATGCGTTCATGCCTGACAGTTCCGGGGATCAACGACTATTTTCCGAGAGCTCGGCCACACCTGACCAAAGCTTGAAAGCATTGAACCTTCGTTCAGGACGATTTGAATGTCAAAAGTTCTAGTGAGGTACTGCCTCTCTTTGCGCACGTTAGTAATGCTACCACGGTTAAGACTGTCAGCAGTTTCCAGGATTATTACAGTTTTAAACTACGAAGCCATAACTTGCCGTTCCCTTACGCTTTTGAGAACACAGCGGTTGGAGTTACTCGACAAGAAAGGTGCTTAAAAACATCAAACAAAATCAGCGAAACCAAGCTCCACTATCTATGAGAAGATTGGCGAGAAAATAAACAAAACAGAGAATTATAAATCTATGGGTGTATCCACGGATGCCTTGAACAACAGCTGTAATAACGTCTGTTTTGTTATTCGACAAAGCTTCGCTGATTCCTAGATTGTGACCGGCTCTTAGTAAAGCACGTCTCTTTCTTGTACCCTTTTCTCTTGCATTATAAACACTGCGCTCCATATTTGGCAGCAGTAATATCATTGGCTGTACCCTGCGTCCCGGATTTTTGAAAACGGAAGCATCAACCGGTTCCATAAGAAGCTTTTTAGAACAATTACGACATCTTATGTCCTCACTGATTACATTCGTAGCACTTGGGTTCGAGATCGAGCGAGCGTGCTTCTTACGGCCTCTAAAACAACATACTGTTCGGTTTCGGTAGGTTGCTATCTTCTGTCTGTTTGACATTTTACTTAGAGACTGTTACGGAAACAAAACGTCAGAGAAAAACATTCTTTGATTTTTCAAGTAGGTGACGCAGATAGGATATTTCAAGCTAACTTTGTTAATAGAAACACTGATAGCTGTGTGACGTGGCATAATATCTGACAGTTATACGTAAATAAGTTACAGAAAACGGGGCTTAGTCAACCCGCCGGAAGACTCAAGTTTACAACTTGGTTTTACGTAAATTGAAAGAATCAAGACTATGTCTTCAGTTGCTAAGTTCGCATTTGCCACGGCTGCCATATTTTGTGGGTTGTCAATACCGCGTATAATCAATACCGCGTATAACCAATTAAACTAATAGGAGTTCGTAATTCTTCGGTAAGACTCTTAACTGTTGTCAAACGTAACAAACTTATGGTACGCCGGGCGTACTCAGCGACATATGTTGTAAAATTGTCGGATTTTGTGTTCATTGTTTCCAATAAAATCCTACTAAATGCGAAATTTTGTGAGTATGGATGTATGGATGTTTGTTTGTTACTCTTTCACGCAAAAACTCTGACCGGATTTGGATGAAATTTCGAACACAGATGGTTTATAACCTGGATTAAAACATAAGATGCTTTTTATCCTAGTAGTAAGATCCCATGAGACAATTATCAAAGTTCACGCGGGCGAAGCCGCTGGCAGAAGCTAGTGTTAGCATTATCTAACTTCTGAGGGCAAAAGGGTTTTGAGTTAAAGAGGGTTAGACAAAACGTATCCAACGACGAAACGATAGCGTCCCTTTATGCCATATAACCGCCGTATTTATTATAAAATTCTCCCATTTTACAAGTTCATAAAAAACACAAGAAGTGTCCCTTCAAGTGGCCACGAAAAAAGAGTTATCTTTATTTCAGTTTTTGCAGTTTCATCTAAACTACCTTCCTATAATTGTTTCAAAACGTACCCATTGACGACTCATTTCGCGCATAATATGACTTGTTGTTGTTATTCAAAAACTAGAAACATTCAAGTTTTTCTGAACAGTTGTCAACCGCTATTCAATTCAATTAGTATTTAGGCATCAACCACTATGCCAACTTATTATGTATTGGATCCTTGTAATAAAAGATAATTAAGTGAAAGCGCGTTGTTCAATCTCGCACAACGGAATGCCACTTGTTATCGACAAGCTACTCGTTTTATTGAATGACACCTGTCAATCATACGCATCTTCCACGCTTCATTTGCCGCTGCGAACTGCGACACACGTCGCACCACCTGGGACTTCCCTCTGCTGCTTTGACCCAGGCATCGTTCCACGGACCGATGACCACACCTGGACGACATCGAACCGAGAGTCCAATGGACAGACGAGTTGCCAGTGCGCCCTGACGATGTCCCAATTTTGGGAAATTCTTTGAGAAATCGCAACAAATCTAAACGAGACCGCTAATTATCCTCCTTGCGCTAAGTACACATTTAGCCTATGCAACAGTCGGATAGAAGGCAGTAGTTGTTTCTTATCTCAAAAATATAATTGAGGCTTTTAGATATGATTTTCAAACGGTATGATGCTTGCGACATAAGAACAAACCAATTTAAATAAAGCTTATTTTGGGACATGAAAAATAAAAGTAGAGTCCAGCTCCTAGAGAAATCTGGCCATTGTTCTTTTAAAATTTGACCAAGTTCGGTCATTGATGACCCTTTTATTTAGCCAAACTTTTGCGTCGTCGCCCTTGAGACAAAAAGCTACTCGCGAAAAACACTCGGGAGTACCGCTGCACGGTCCACTTCGTGACGCCACACGTCAATGTCGTGTTTGCTTAGATACATACTAACCAGGGCGACCTCACAGGCTGTAAAGATCTTATACCACACTATGCTCCTTGTGCTGCTCAACGCTATGCTCCTCGCGCTGTCGCGATGCTCCTCGCGCTGACACGATGCTCCTCCGCAGCCGCGATGTTCCTCGCGCTGCCACGATGTTCCTCACGCCGTCACGATGCTCCTCACGCTGCTGCGATGTTGCCCTCGCTGACCACACACTGCTCTACTCACGCAATTAATTGCTACACTCCGCACTGCACACAAAGGTTAGTAGATTTTCAGCTTTATCGCTAACAAGCATTAAATTCAAGGTTGATTGGGGAAAAGCTTATCCGAATGATTTTACACCAAAGTATTGACGGTTAGGTTTGAAATCGAATGAGAGAAAATCTGACATTGCTGGTCCTTTGACCTGCACTCAAAAACCGACAAAATAGGGAGCGGTGGGCACGACGAGGAAAATGATGTAAGGCATGACGAGTAATGTTGTCACACTACGTCTCTGCCTCCTTTCCTCACTACTTCCCATGCCACTCGTCGAGTGTATGGCAGGCCCATTAAAGCTTCCACGAGAGTAATCACATACGACCAGGCTTTGAAACTGTAAGCGATTGGATCGTTTGTACGAATGGTTAATAATGAAAGACACTCGAAGTTCTTTGGACGAACTCGTTGCGGAACATCGCTCAAGTTTACGGGGCTAAGCTAACACGAAATGACCGCGAGGCCCAGGTTCTCAGGGTTAGTTCTTCACCATCAGCATACCTGCCTCGCGTGTCACCTTTAGGTCAATCTCATGTTTGACGGTGATCACGCCTTCTCAGCATATATATCGCTAAGCTTGATATTCAATCACACACGTAAAATAACAGAAATGACAAGAATAAAAACGAAAAAGTCAAAAATCGCCATTTTGACTTTCGGTTGAAAGGTAATTGTTATTTTGTTCCTTGAATATTTTACACTTTCGTGGGCAATTTGTGTTCACTATCCCACTTCTGAATTTAGCATTCAGAAGTGAAGATGTTTAAAATAAGACGACGAGGTACATAACGTAATGAATACAACCGTTTATTCTAACTTGGAACAAAATATCAATTGCTGAAACTATCCATAACCACAATAAATCATAAGGAATTCAATTAACACGTAATTGCTTAGAAAAGTAGCGAGTAAGTACACAAAATAGGAAAATATAAATCTTATAGCCCTTTGAACGATATTCCCAACGAGTCTCCCGCGACCAGAGACTAATGCAAGTCGTCTGTCACTGCTTTCCATAGAAGTAACCTGTGCTACGTACAACCTCATTTCTTCATAATACTACGCGAAACCTCATTACTTCCTAACACTAGTATGTTGCTTGTAGAATTATTTGCCAAAAATCAGAATGATCGCATGTATTTCACTATGGTTTTTAACTCGTTAAAAGAAAAATTTACAGATAAGTTCGTGATTTTTTTTAATCAAAGAAAATTAATTGTATTATGTTTTCAAAACACTATCATACTAGCATATATCCTGAAGAATATCATATATTTTTCTGGATTTGTTTACTGCAGTGAATCATAATATGTATATTTTGAGGCATTATAAAACTCGCGTTTAGCTCTTGTAGTTGCCTTAAATTGTAAACCAAATAGCTTGTTCGACCTTACACACTAAACCAATGAAGCCTCTTGGTAATATCAACGGCTGGTAAAGAATTTTTGTTTACTATTGACGATTTCCTCTTATCTAAGCGAGTCAGTTATATTGTAATTTAATTGCCTATAATAACAGCTGTTAGGCTAAAGACACACCTTACTTAATAAACGGTTAATGTATTCTGGACCTTATGTTATTGTAACCTAAATCGCAATTAGCCTATGCATGCAGTAGTATTGTATTGTACAACGGGCTGGTGTCCGCAACTCCACGTCAAAGCGCGTATTTTGGCAAGTGCTTAACCTGAACATCGACCCGAGCGGCGTTTGTTACTTATCCACGAGCTCCTCATATGCAGATAATGTTACCCAACATCATCATTGAGAACATAGCCTTATAAGTGTACATATTTATGAATAAGGATAATCCATTCTGCGTTGCAATCATCTCATTATCCATCATAAAGTGCCGTAAAGAGAACAAAAGGAATATAAAGTAATCGTAAAAGCTAATCACTTAAGATAATCACTTTTGTGTAACAAGCCTAATCTTGGTTATGAGAAATGTAAGGTAGGTTAATTTTATTTTGAAATTTCTGTCTTCTATGTCAGTACATATTGTATTAAGCACTTTGTGTAAAGAGTTTTGCAGAAGTTTTAAAGTAAAATAAAAAAAAACATACGAACAGTCTTTGAGGACCTGCTACGGGTTGTGCCCCGCGCACGCCTGTGTTGCTACGCCGTAGCGGATCAGCTACGAGTGCTACAAAGCGTTAGGTGATGGTCACGCGAGTTCCGTGATTTTTGTTCAGCCAAAAAATGCTCAACGCGCCTAAAGATTGTATCACTTTAAAGATCCCGTTGGTCTAGTAGTTACAGACGCTACTGCTGAAAATGAGGTCCCAGGTTAGATTATCAGCCGGGATTGCGGGCCTATTCGAAAGAGATACCGCGGCCCCGGAACATAAAGAGCGAGGAAGGAACATGGATGGCTTTTAGTCAGTAAAAGTCTGACACTCCCTCCCGCTCCGCCCACAGTGGGAGAAGTCATTATCAAATGACCTCTCCCACTCTGGGCGGAGCAAAAAAAAAACATCCAAATCATCAGATTTCCCATCCTAAAAAAAAAAAAAGGTTAGATTATCAATCCGGGTGAAGAGTTATTGAATTTTTCCATAAGGAATTTCTCATTGGCAACGACGAGGTCTGGATTTGTGCCCAGTTGATGGCAGTAGATTCACCCCTATTACATCGGACTTAAAACAAAACTGGCAGAATGTGGATGTACTTACTATAACATACATTTCTGGTAAACCCTTCTGCCTGCCTTAACGCCTGATTTTATCATTTAGCAGGCCTGTAATCCCGGTCTGCTAAATTATAGAATCAGGCGTTACTTTGTGGAAATACATGATATTAAATGTTATTTTATCTATTTTATTAAGTGTTAAAAAAAATAAGATTGTTTGAAAAAAATGGCCATACCCCTTTGTGAAGTGAGAAGAAATTGAGATGGCATTTGATTATTTATTTATTTGAATATGTGCAATAGTGGTACATAGACGGACTTAAAGCCACAAGGCATTCACCAGTCAACGATTTGATCGATATTTATGGAACTATATATATGTCACCGTAAAATTGTCAAATACGTTATATTGTAATATCTCTAGCGATATTGTAAAATCTCGAAATATTGTCAAATGAACATACTGCTTACAACAAAACGCATTATTTTTCGTGAAATGCATGCGATGGTAGTCAACTCACGCGGTGTGAAGGGAAGGAGGGATCCCCCTTGCCCAGTGATACCACTCTCTTGAAAATGTACTGTACCATTCCTGAGAAATATCGATTATTATAACCTAACCTTAAAACGCTTTATATTCCCCTAAAAAGCGTAGTCAAAGGAGCCCCGCTTCGCGGGGCTCCGTTGACCGTATTTCCGGGTGCAGGGTTTATAGGAACCTAACTAACCTAACGGGGGTGTGCTCCAAGTCCCGATTATGGGGGCAGAGATACTTCCGCATGTTCATTTGACAATATTTCGAGATTTTACAATATCGCTAGAGATATTACAATATAACGTATTTGACAATTTTACGGTGACATATATAAGACAGGTGAAGGTGAAGGTTGCGGGAGTCCGGTGGATGCGAGTCGCATGGGACCGGTCAATGTGGCAACACTTGGGGGAGGCCTATGTCCAGCAGTGGACGTCTTTCGGCTGAAATGATGATGATGATGATATATAAGACATGATAACACCCCGAAATAAATTGAGATCTGTGTAACAAGATGATGTTGTTGATCCACAATGATTTATTATAAAAAAAAACCCAGACAACAATTTAGTGTCGTCCAATAAAAATATCAACTTATCTTGTTATATATAGGGCAAAGGCCTCTCTTCGCATAAAACCTTAAATGTCGCGCTAGCTTAATGCGTTTTGGTATTTCCCCAGATGTTTCTTTTGCAAAACGTTTTGTAGCGACTTATTATGTCCTTGGTAAGCAGAGCATACATTGAAAACTATAACCGACCAGATTATGAACCGCAAAGTAAAAACATAATACAAAAAAAAAATAGAAGAACTTTCCGTTGGACTAGTGGTCGCAAATGCTTCTGTTGATCATGAGGTCTTCGGTGAGATTCCCAAGCCGAACAAAGTGTTATTGGATTTTTCCGTCAGGAGTTTTCAGGAGCTGCCGTGGAGTTATAATTTATGCTCTGTTGGTGGAAATAAGCTCACCTGTTATTCATCATCATCATCTCAGCCGAAAGACGTCCACTGCTGGACATAGGCCTCCCCCAAGTGTCGCCACATTGACCGGTCCCGTGCGACTCGCATCCACCGGATTCCCGCAACCTTCACCAGGTCATCGGTCCACCTAGTGGGAGGTCTTCCAACGCATCGTCTTCCGGTTCGCGGTCGCCACTCCAGAACTTTTCGGCCCCATCGGCCATCCGTTCTGCGAGCAACCACCACCTGTTATAACATGAGTCTTAAAAAAAACTGGCGAAATCTGAGTGTTCTCTATCAGGTACCTCACACCTCTGCCTTTTCCTTTGGGGGCTACATGCCTGACGTTGTACTGTTATTTAGAAAATGAAAAACTTCTATGAAGTGACTTTATTTGCTTCAAGGGATCAATGTTAGTATTCAATAAAAAATAAAATCGGCATTGTTAACACTACAGTTTTGTAGTTTCCGTATACTTAAAAACACGGTAGACCCTAAATTACGTGTTGTATATCGAGGTCAGGGTTAATAATAACTTTGTTACCACGCTCTTTCCTTTGTTTGACTCGAGCCAACGACCATACAGCCTCTAGACTCCTAATAACAGGCGACCGATGTCTGTCAACACATAAGGGGTATAAATCTTATAGCCGTCGTCACTCACCGAGTTCGAATTAGTTTCGACCACTCCTGTGAGCCGCAAACACTTCCGCATAACTCCTTTAAAAAATCGAGAAAATACACATAATATGGCCCCGTGTATAATACGTTGGTGTGATAAAGAAAGCCGGACTTCAAGTTTCCTGAAAGACGGTATCACATTTCATCGGTAATTTAAAAGTTCCCTGACAATATTTATCGGAGTTCATCTTATACTAGTCATATTTGATGTCTTTTATGATTGCGTCCCTTTCTTTTGAAAGTACTTTTTTCTCTATCTCTTTTCCTCGATGTTACGTTAGCATAATTAGTGATGTTCCAAATCGTACGACCGCCTCTGTTGTCGATAAAGCAAAAAATAAAACCTATAACTATTTATTTATGCAAAAAATATATTTTTAGTAATTAAAAATTACAACATTTATTTATTTATTAATAATTATGTTCACGTCATTTTACCGAAGATTGTTTTATCCCTATGAAAAACCGTCGCCGCCTACTAAGTTCACATAAGTTCAGATATTTTACCTACATGATTCAATCGTAATTAGAATAAAGAAGATAATTTAATGCAAGTAAAGTATGTAAAACATATTTTATTATGCCTACAGTTAAAAAATATCGATACTTTCTTGTTTGATTTAAAACTGTCCCATCCCTAGTGAAAAGCAATGACCTTGAATTGGCCAATCAGAACGCAGTACCCCGTCCCCCTCGCGTACCTCGTACCTCAGCGAGTTGACAGAATAGTTTTCGTGCGTTAGATCGTGTATTAGGCGTCTATAGGCTGTATGGTCGTTGACTCGAGCGTATCCTAACGACACACAGATTTAGTTTTACATTCGCTTTGTGGACGCACACAAACGGTTTTGAAACGTTAACATCTTGAGTTTTTTCTTACTTGTTCACCGCATACAGTAATTTTGCTTAGTAGGTTGGATCTGTCAACAGTTGCTCCGTGGGGTAAAATAAGGGTACAACTGCATCTGGTTAGACTGGCTGGAAGCATGATCCCATGGCAATGTATTTGGTAAAAGTCAAGGCCGGTGATGAACACATTGGATCTTTCGTCAATTTTTACAATCAGGCAAAAAGGGGGGCGTCTGATGAGTTGTCGAGTAATAGAGGAGTATGGAAGAATAAGATATGCTGCGCCGACGTCAAATGAATGATAATGATGACGACGCAAGTGTGAATGATGAAGTGGCAGTTAAGGGTTAGTTAGCAACGTGGTAACTGGTCAGAGTACCAGAGACCGGGTGGACATATTTTACCTGATATCGCAACTCTTTGAGACTATGTTATTGTTGTATTCTGTGGTAAATACTATAATCTTGTCTGTCTACCTGAAGTGCCATCTTTAGTTTTTTCATTGCAACTAATTTCTGTCATGGCCACCCTCCCGTGTTTAGCGCATCGTCACTGTTTGTCTATAAAAGAATATTTAGTGTCAATTAATAAAAGTATACAATAATAATTCTGGCCTACTTATTAACTTCACCAAACGCTCCAATAATTACAACAGTTATTACATCAGATGATCAGAGCAAGATGTTCATTGGACTTCACCCACAGGCAGCAGCCTTTTTCCCACGAAGTTCCAATTAGCTATTCTTTGTCGCCCAAACAACTTCAATGCGCAATAACTACACACATAAATGTTTCCTTTCGTTTCTTAGGGTAAGTTTCAAAACAACAAACATTTACAATTGTCTGGCGATAGCTAAGCTGCGTCAATAACAGTTCGAGACGTTGCTCTCTTATTTTTCTTCAGTCTGCCATAAAGTGACGCATGTTCTGTCTGACTAGAATCACGCAGTGGTTTTTATCAGGTTCCCATAGATAATAAAAATTGATAACTTAACAGAAAAGCCCGCATCGATGGCTTTAGAACCTTAGGCCTTGTAAGATTCGTAGTGTAATTTTATTTTCAACACACTTGCTCATAAAGTGGCTCTAATTTCACCGCAATTAGGCACATAATGACACCTGTAATCAAACTGTGACTTTTTCATTGCTATTATTCACAAGTGAGTAATAGGGTTTTTTTTGTTGGTTGAATTGCTTTGTTCTTACAAAAAGTTTCGATACAAAAAAGATCGTGTTCAATAGTACAAATAAATTAATGTACCTATTGCTTGCTCATTTCATGCAACTTCGTATCTACATAGATAATTTCAACTTATAAGTTTTTAGTAATAAAACTTTCACTCAAATGTAACTTTTGTTTTCTCTGTATTAAATAAAACTTTGAATTCCCCATTTCGTACGTGTCTAAAACGCTATCCGCGAAAAGCCAAAAAAAAGAAACCTCATTCTTTTAGTCTATGGCCGATCGCCATTGTTAGATGCGCGCGCATAGGAAAACTGATTAATTATTCCCGCCATTGCGAAAAAAAATTCACAACTCGTTTTCACTGTTGAAATGATAGTTATTTTTAGTATTCTTTTATTCTCAAGTGTGTTGAAAAACGTCGTATGATACACGTGTGTTTTGATGATTACCGTACTCGGCTCTCTTAAGACCCTCGCCTAACGGCTCGGGTCTCAATGGCGCCTCAGCGGTAATCACCAACATTACACACTTGTACCATAATGTACTATTTTAGTCACGTCTAAGTGATGAATTAGTAAAACCACCTCTAGTCGTATTTCAGTCAGATGATGATTTTTTAACATTCTTCTATTGATTTTTAAGGTCCAAGTTTAAAATCTCATGCAATTTAGTAAATCAAGTATCTAAAAGTACGTAGTAAGAATAATTTGTCATAAAATGGAATGTCTCTGAAATCCTTCGGGTGTTTTAAATTAAAACAGAACACTAGATTGGTCTGTGTCTTGTGCAAGGCACCGCTCCTCGAAACATAACATTTTCCTTGCATTAGTCACACGAGCAAAGTTATCTTGTTTATAGTCCTCTACTAAACTATGTTAATCTACATTATCTTTTATATTTTCTTTGTCTACAATAACAATTTACTTTTCGTCTGAATGTTAAATCTTTACGATTTCGTCATATAGCTGAGCAAACACTACTGTATGTTATAGATCTTTTGTCAATACACCTGTTTAATATTTTACGATGTTTTTAATATTTGTAATGCGTTAAATCACAGTTAATATTTTGCGTGACGTAGAATTCAAACAATTGCCATATCTGGTTAAAACACTGGTGATTAATCATTATAAATCCCTCAGTGAACGAAAAACAAAGTGTTACGGCGCTTAGACGAGCTAAATTAGCAACTCTATTTGTGGTGGTTCGAACTTCGTTTGAAATGCTGTTAGAATAAAGTTCTAATCAGCTTGCACTACAAAGTGGTTGTTACGTCAGCCACTGCGGGCCAAATAGCGCGAAATGAGTGGTTTCGATCGATTTACAAAAAAAACTATTGATTGGATTAAAAAACTAAAACAGTGTCATGCTAATATATTGCTTGTAGAATTATTTTCCTAAAACTCAGAATGATCGCTTGCATATTAGTATGTTTTTTATTGTTTGAAAGATATTTTTAGAGGTAAGTTCGCGATTTCTTTTTATCGAGCCAAATTAATTGTATTATGTTTTCAAAACAGTATCATGCTAGCATATGTCCTGAAGAATATCATATATTTTTCTGGTCTTGTTCATAGCAGTGAATCATATACTTTTAGTAATTATAAAACTCGCGTTTAGCTCGTGTAATCGCCTTAAGTAAGAAAATAACAGTTAATGTTGCCTCTCAAATGCATAAAAGCTGCATCTTAACAAATGTATTTAGACTTGAAACATTCCATAAAATCGATGTTAAATATTTGCCTTTACAAAAACACAAACAGTTTGTCATGACAACATTAACATTTTAGTGTCGCTGGCATTTTAAAATGGTCCCTCAGTCAACGGTCGGATCATGGCGGACCAATGAATTATGCAAGAGTATTGACTAGTCCCGGCTTCATTTGAAATAAAGCTTGTCGGCGATATCTGGAACAAGACTGAGAATTATGAAACGAGGCCTGCATGAAATCTCTAATGTAAGAATTAATACTGGTAATGCTGGTGAGAACATTTAATGCTGGTGCCAATATACACTATGGCTTAATATTATGGTTTCGATGCTCCCTTTAAATAAATTCCGATTTTGCATCTACCAATGTATGTATACCATTATTTTCTTATCATAAATTATATCATAATTCATTCAGAATGATCTATGCTGCTCGGTTCCTGTCATTATTTGTTCAAAGTTGGCGCAACATTTCACTTGTGGCATACTTCTTCTTCATACTTCTTTATCTGTCACATCTTCATATTTCTCTTTGGTCTTTTATCACGTTTCTTCTTTCGACGTGTAACATTCTCATGCAACAAAACCAAAGTGACTTATTTCCATCCTATGACTTCTTTATAAGTTATCTTACATACCTTATGACTTGTGACAGACAAAAAATGTAAGCAAATCAAAGACAGACCATTTATTTCAATAATTCCATTAAAACTCATATTTGAATGTCAAAATTTACAAATAAATACAATAGTTTCTAATCGCTAACTATAACTATTCCTTGTTTCCGAGTTATTTTAAAACTCCATGTATATATTTAGAACGTTCGATAACATTCCGTTTATAATTAACTGTCATCAATTTCTCGTTATCTAACCCAAATAATTACAATACCCTTTTAATTACCCGTCGGAGATCACAGAGGCCTCACATACTTAGAGGATAAAGAAGGATCAGAGGCGACATTTAGAGGATTAGGGAACGTAGACATTGTTGAATTATAAAACCTGCTGTAATTTGACGAAGGGCCTCCACCACATGAGTAGATTATGATAACGTATTCATGTAATCGCTCCACCATGTACATGGCAAGGGTATGTGAATCTAGCGTGTGTTTTTGCCCAATTTTCCCAGAAGGAGGGTAATGTTTTTCTTTATGGAAAACAAACCCAATACATAAATAAATAAAGAAGATTGTTGTCTGTGACATTGAGGACGATATTGTTCTAGATCATGTTTCCATATTCATGTGGTCACAGCCAGTTATACAAGGGAGTTTGCCAATGCAATGTAAACTTTAGTAACAAAGTTGTATTTTCTAGTGGGTTATATTTACGTTATCACTATAAACTCTGCAACAAGAGTTAAAATTGCAACAGTGATATAATTTCGGCGTTCATTCAGGCAGTCTTTGTGTATTGCTTTACAAACGCATATTCCCATTTTAACCGCAAAAGGTGTTAATGAACTACGTCTAAGTAATCTAGGGTTTGTTTGATTCCATAAGAGATTATTTTGTTCAGTACACCTAAATCTTTACCTATATACTGGTTGCTTCCATAAATCAATGCGATTGAAATCGGGTTCGAAGAAGTTCTATTTTTTTTTAACCGACTTCTTGTAATTAGTGATTTCAGTGCCATGATTATTAGTATTGATGAGGGACTGTAGCCAATTTTTTAATTTTACTGGTTCATGTTTTTCAGGTGTGATTAATAGTCTTATAACTATACAAAGTATTTTTTTTAGTTTTGATTAAAACAGCTAAGAGCCGAATACATGTGTTTTCGGTTCTCGAATTATGCTTAGGTACATTCAAATATAGGTAAAACAAACACAACATTAAAAAACAGTAGTCTGTAGCTTTTAAAATTCAAACGATTACATACTCGTAGAACAAAAATCCCGGAAAAGGATCATTTTTGCATCCCGGAAAATTGTAGAACCTTTCATGCGGATAAAACCACAGAAAAAATAAACTCGCATAGAGTAACGTCCCACCCGAACAACGGCACATATTTTTTTATTTAATTAAAAGGGAGGACCTAAATAAAGAACGCCTCGTATAAAATCAAAATTCAAAACATTTTATTTCACGCGAACCTACAGGGTGTAAACAACCTCATCACGAAGCCGTCAACCAAGCATTCTGTACTTCTAACTTAAATAACTGCTGCTCAACAACTTTTTATTTTGTGGTGAAAAATCATGTTTTGTGGTAGAACTCAGTGTAACGCACTCGAAACATTGTGCCTATAGATGGATTGAATAGTACGGGAATCATGAAGATGTTTAAAGTAAAAAAAAAACTTACAATAAAAACTTGTATTTATAAATAAAAAAGAACTTGTCAAAAAGTTGTAACTTTGACCCTCAATGTCTCCGTAACAAGTACCTTTTGGCTTCGTTTAGAGGTTTTTACACCATTTATATTTATGAGCATTTTAAACCAAAGATGTATGTTTAACGGTTCCAATCAACGGATTTTTCTGGAGAAGAGCCGAAGAACGGAAGGCATGGCTCCATGGTTACACTACTTTTTCGGATCTTTCCATCCTCCAAGCCAAAGCTTTCCTTAATAAATACTTTATATCTAAACAATGGCGCTCAACCCGCGATCATCGCGCTTGCAACAGCGTCAAAATAAGAAATAATCACGGAAGATATCCCGTAAGTGACAATATAAGTTTACTTTATATCTATCTCAACCTCACGCATATTAAACTTTCAGAAAAGTTAAAAATGCGTGTAACATGACCGAGTTCACTCCAACAGTTCATCGGTCCGGGAGTGAACCCACGACCTCTCGCTCAAGAGTCATCGCCCCAGCTGGCAGACGGCTGGAGCCACTTTAAATAACTGACGTGACGATTAATAGCCATGGCTGTATGGGACAAGCTGTAGCTTGTATTGAAATAGCTTAGTTCTGAGGCTGGATGCAGATCTACTCTAATTGTTATAATGTCCACTATTCATAGGTAATCTGCCTCCTGTTTTATTGGTCTTTCAAAATCTTCAAATCTGTCCAAGTAGACCAGAAGATAGTATAGGACCGTTGTCCCATCCTGTCTTCTATCAGGAAGAAACTCTTTCTTTATTTTTCTATTCTTGATTTTAAAACATAACTGGCACTATGACTCTGCCTTAGTCGTCGAGGAAAAAAAACAAGCATGTTATTGTGAGAGGGTTTGTCATTTCTTTTCTAGGTTAACTTTTAACCCAAGAAGGAGGACCCTTTTTTCCTGTGGGACACAAGTAAAGACTATGAAAATAAAAACGGTCCATGGGCTATGTAACATGTACTCGTATGTATTGTAACTTGTGCCCAATTCTTTAGGTAAGCATGCTTCCCTGCTCACCATCTATTGCAGACAACGCTTTTCCAGCACGCAGTGATATCACCAGTTCCGTCCCATGTTGGCACTGTGGCCAAACGACCCTAATGTATGTTTTGTAAAGAGGATCGGTATAGCGACGAACGGAAGCGCTGCCGCGATCACAGCGGTGGGGAACGAATTTGTAATAAGCAGGGTATACCTAATGAGCAGATACAAAAGACTTTTCAAACGGTAGTTTTAGTTACTGTTATTAATACTACATCAGGCTGAGTCAGACCAAAAACAAAGAGCATTGTTTATGCTTTTCGTCAGAAGGCGATTTTAAAATATTCAGTACAGCCAAAAGATGTTCACTGCTGGACATAAGCCTCCCCAAAGATCGCCACAACTTCCGGTCCTGCGTTGTTGACGTGTTGCAGAATCCCGCAACCTTCATCAGGTCTTCGGTCCACCTCGTGCGAGGTATGCCAACGCTGCGTTTTCCGGAACGCGGTCCAGAACTCTTCGACGCAAAGAAACCTCTCAGCCAGATTGTCATAACATTTTTAGTAGTTCATGTCAATTCAATACATTTACATCACCATTCTATACAATGTCACTTTGCCTCAGCCCTCATCATGAGGTTTTTTTAGCCTATATTTTACCACTGCTGGGCAAAGGCCTCCTCCAAGTGCTTCCGGGAGTTTCTATCCCGCTCCAACTGGGAAAAACACTCACAGTACAAGTCCAGGTCGTCTGGCCACCTCGTTCTGGGACGACCTTGGCGGCGCCGCCATCTTCTGGCAACTAATGTGTGTCGACGTGCATTCGGCTGATGTGACCAGCCCAGTACCATTTTTTTTCCTTTTGCCCGTTTTGGAACGCCGAGTGGCGTTTCATTTACCAGAGACAAATTATGTCAAAACGCTCACACATAGTGAACGACAAAAACAAAGTATACATCCATCTTGTAAATCGTAAACAATTGAAGGCGCAAACACGGTGTAAATTAAGATTATCCTCTGAATCCGGCCATTGTTATCTAAGTTTACAACAAAGACACCGTTTTACGATTCCACACTTCGCTTTGTCTGTTTTTTATTCAACTTTTGTAGAAATGAGGTCATGAGCTGTTTTGGGAAAGATGACTAAGTTAATGTTACTATTGACTGTGTTAAAGTGTGTAAAATGATTAGTGGGAAGATGCGAAAAGTCACGTAGAGGTAGACAAATACAGTGTCGAGATCTTGACAGAAGAATAGGAAATTAAATTCAGATGCATCAAGTAAATGATGGATGTGCAGTGCACATGGGTTGTATGAGGATTAACTGGGTGAGGAGAAGAATAGAATAGAATAGAATAGAATACTCTTTATTATGTACACCATAAAAAAAATTGAAATACAAAATGAGGGACAAACAAGGTGAGGAATAATAACGTAGAGTAAATGATAACGTGGTGTTTGACAGGGAGAATGGAAGAACAGATAAACATGGAACAAGGGCATGGCGATGACACTCATCGTGTTGATCACTGTTTTGACTAGTGATACCTAGTGGTACCACTTTCAACTGGCAAAATAATTGTGACCACCATATACCATTGTATAGACTAAGGATGTGGTCCTCGGACTGGTGAAACTGGGTTAATTGCTTTATTAACCCTTGTTTCTGACAACCTGATCAAGGTCAAAGCGCTTGCCCGCGAAATCCAAGATTTCATACGTTTTTTGCAATTTTAAGGCCAGGTTGTATGTTGATGAAAGTATGATTAGTGTCTGTATACGTATGTAATTACAGAATCGTGATAGTTAAAATCATCAATACAAAGTTCAATATTAACCCCAATTTAATTTCTTTTTCATGAAATAGTTATTGAATGATTATCTCTGAACGAATACTGTAAGATCTAAAAAAACTGTTAGAAACCC
The DNA here is from genome assembly GCA_950022955.1 of Xestia ashworthii. Lineage (NCBI taxonomy): Eukaryota > Metazoa > Arthropoda > Insecta > Lepidoptera > Noctuidae > Xestia > Xestia ashworthii. The sequence goes on from OX465557.1 coordinate 2,910,953, forward strand.
ACGCAACCTAACATACAAGTTACAACAGTTCAAAACTCGCTAAAATATTTACGCAATGTTTTAACAAAAATCCGGAGTAGGACCTCTTTCAACGTCGGTCCCTCTATCAGTCCTGGCATTTTTCGCCCAAAAGTTGGAGACACATTTTAATTTCAATGTTCCGCATTCAAAAGGTGAAGTATTTAATAAATGAACAGGCTCTCATAACATTGAGATTCCTTCGACATTTTTTGCTGAAAATTTTTGAACTTATTGGACAACAGTAGCGTTTGAACGTAACGTACCTTTTTGTAATAAATACTAGCTGTGTGGGTCCGTTTGAAGTTATAAATTTTCTTTTTTCTTTTCGTTTTTATATTAGTCTTAAATAGTGGCAAGTTGATATAGTAAAGTCCTTCATTTACGGACTCTAACTAGTCAAACCACTCTTGTGGATTTAATGGATTTGAATCTCTGGAAATCTGGATTTTACTAAACAGAAATTATTCTCTGTCCCAGAGTATACCAGAGCTCTGTCTATGACTCTTCCTCTATGAAAATGAAACAAAAGATTAACTCACGCTATCTCCAGGATCTCGCAGCATTGGAACTCCAGTATAAGAAAAAGAAAAGATCGTACAATATGCGCAGCACTTACATTTACAAGCGTTGCGTGTTAATAGCAATTCATAGCGTGCGTGACATGTTTTATAGTAAGTTAGTAGTTTGAGTAAGAGAAAAACTGTGTAGTTTTGTAAAACATTTGTACGTTATGCCATCGACTCGCTAACAAGAAGAAGAACCATGACGTACCTACTGCATTATACAGTTAGTACTCAGAATCAGCACACACACATCATCATCTCATCGTGAGGAAACTATGCCCACCCTGAGAGATAATTCTCGACGGCATGTAAGGCCAAGTCAGAGGCCAATATAGCCGGCATAAGAGCTCAAGCACCTGGTCAGGCACTAACCACACGATAAAGGAAGTTGAATACCCGACCATAATATTCAAAATACGGAGTGAATCGGTTTCTTCTAGGCAAGCGTGCAGTATAGTACTATACGCCGCATCATCGCTTCACGTCACGCAAGTTGCGGCCAAACACAAGCGTTTTTCGGGTAAAAAAGAAACCGTACACTACTTTTGAGTAACGATCACATCACAAACAAAAAACATACGACCCATACTGAAAATGGGGTGTACCATCATCATCTGCTTAGCCTTTTCCCAACTATGTTGGGGTCGGCTTCTAACCAGATGCAGCTGAATACCAGTATATTAAATAAAGCGACTGCTTATTTGACCTCCAAAACTCAGTTAGTACTGGGTAATACGATACCCCTTGGTAAGACTGGTTGTCAGACTTTTTGGGCCACTGACTTCCTTTAACGACTGCCAAAGATCTACAAATGACAGCTGGGACCAACAGCTTAACGTGCTTTCCAAGGTAAGGAGGAAACTCGGTATGTAAGGGTGGTCACCCATTCACAGACCAGCCTAGGCAAGCACAGCTTAACGATCGACCCAAGCGGCAAAGGGAAAGAAATATTGGTGAATAAAATCACAACAATTTCGTAAAATCATGGTAAAAGTTTGCGCTCTATCACTTACATCATGTAGAAAATTGGCTCGATAACCGCCACAAAATGCGCTGTCATACTTTGGGCTTACCCGACAAAACGCTTGCAAAACGAGGGCCGTATCTGCCGGAACATGGTCATTACTAGTCAATGTAGGACGCTTCAGCAAATGGTCCCGATAGAGCTATGGAGACCGGACTTGGTACAGTCGACGTATCAGTGGGTACAAGGTAGCTATATTATGCATAATCAACCTATAATGTTCTCAATGCTGGGATACAGGTCTGCCCTCCATGAGAAAGGATGCTGTTATTGACCACGCGGCCTTAGTGCCGATTTGTATAGGGTATGAAGGACTAGGTCAGCTCAAGCTGCAAACCTTTGTTCGATTGTACTCTTAACCTTTTGACTACCAAGGCATCAAAGAACGCGCGTGCACGCCAAGCCACAATTTCCTCTGCCTGTTTGTCACATATATGTCTCGTTTGACGTACTAAAAGAAAACCAGAACACCAGACATCTATTTGCAGAAATAGATACAGTGTTATCAATGCTAATTGGCCGTACAAGGAAACGAGGCAATACTTTCAACCGTCTGCTAAATATTTCCAACAACATAGCCTACCTTTGTGGCCACTTACGTTATGAATAGGTCAACTAAGATGGCGGATAACGGCCAGCACTCACGACTGTACTATTAAACGTACTCCAATCATCCATCAGGCTATGCTTAAAGGGTTTGTAGGAAACGAGGCATCGACGTCGTCTCTGCAGAGTCATGGTCTAATGTTCCAGGTCTGATACTGTGATACCAATTTTTATCAAGAGAACCGTCTACTTAAAACGGTGATTGAAAACATCATGATAAAATAATGTCCTAAAACCGTGAACATTCGACGTCCACTAACTCGCATTTGGTCCGCGTAGTGGATTGCAGACCCTACTTATCACAGCGAAGAGACCTGTGTCCAGCAGTGGGAACGTCTTAGGTTGAATAAGCTTATGATATGTATCAGAAGCACTACAACCTTATTGATGTGCCCTTTGACGTGTATACGTGCAGATAAAATGACAAAAGCTAAATTAAACATTTCTTTGCCTATTTATTGCACAGAGAACAATAATGTTCCAGATCTGATAGCAATTTCCATCATGAAAACCATCTGCTTGTCTAAGTTGAAAAGACCACCGTTATCTACCTCATCATCATTAATTACATCATCATCATCCGCTTGGCTTTTCCAACTATGTTGATGTCGGCTTCTAGTCTTACCAGATGCAGCTGAATACGAGTATTTTACATGGTGCGACTGCCTATCGGACCTCCACAACTCAGTGCTGGGTAACACGATACTTATTGGTGAGACTGGTTGTTGCTTGTTACCTACCACATAAAGTAACCAAATCATAGTTACCTCCTAGTAATCAGTTTCTTGCAAGTTATTTTGCTCCAGAACATCTTTGGCAAACGACTTGGTAAACTAGTAACTTGTTTTTAAAATTGCAACACAGTGCCAACAAGACAGGTCTATCAAACTCTTAATATACGGTTTACTTCGTAATACTATGTAGCTACAGGCAAAGTTAAATAGGAAAAAGAAAGTTTCATGCACAGTTTTGTTCTCAGTGGAAAAAATTTAAGTAAAGAAAAAAGACGGTTTGAACTGGCAGCTTCGCGCCTTTTGTTCCAAGATGGCCGCGCATTTTTGACCGTTTTTAGAGCCATTACTGCTTATAACAAAATTCCGTGTTGTTGTTTTATACGTTTATATGTATTTAAGTTACCATGGCACCGTGGTAGTGATTTTTTATATTCTATTAATATGCAATTTTAACACACTATCGTCTGTGAAGCCCGACCGAATCGGTGTGACGCCATTGTTTAACTATTGTGTCTACATCGCTAACTGATAAAGGTTTATGCTGAACTCGAGCCGAATAGGTTCGAACTTTGAGCAAAATACAGGGTGTAAAGCACCTAATCACAAAGCCGTTAACCAAGCATTCTGTATATCAAACTAAGTAACTTTACGCAAAAATTATTGCTGGGTAAAAATTTTTGTTTTTTGAGGTTATAAATCATGTTTTGTGATAGAACTCAATGTAACGCACTTAAAACATTATGCTGATGGAGGTGTTAAAAGTAAAAACTTCCAAAAAAAACGTGCATTTTGAAAAAAACTTGTCAAAAAGTTGTAGCTTTGACCCCCCATATCTCCGTAACTAGAAGGTTCCCAGGTATGGTGTAGAACAAAAAATGATCGCAATGATGGGGACAACAAGTGCCTTTCGGCTTCGTGAAGAGGTGTTTAGTAGTGGTGTTTTAGAGGTAGCTAGGTACAATCAGTCTTATTTAAAACTTATTTTTTATAGATATTTTATATAGATTAATTCGTAAATAAGGCCCTACACAATTGGAAATAATAAAGTTTGCTAGCAGAGTAATAGAATGCAATTCCCATAATTTAATTTGAAGTGGCTCGTGCGTGCCATTCAAATAAATGATAGCAATGCCTTTTCATTTAATTAATGGAACTTCGATAACAATGCCTGACCGGTTGCTGCAAAATTGACGTGACATCACACATGCAACATAAGGTTAGAGAAAATTCAATAATAAAACGTGCCGTACATTTACGTTACAAGAAAATGTATTTTCTACGTGCTTATCTAACACTTCAGCCGTAAAAATACTGCGCATTATTAATTAAAACTCTACGTCATATTTTTTGACTCGGTTAATAATACTTTGTTTCAGTTATAACTAATTCGATCCGACCTTGTGCTCAAATCATCTGTACGTTATCGATCACGGAATCCTCAATGATAATCCATAAGACACAACTTACGTAACGCATAGACAATTACAAAAGGCTCTATCAAAACTGGCAGATCGACCAACCCGATGACCCACTTCCGCGGGTCGTCGACCGTGTGACGTCACGAGCGGCCCACCCCCACCCCACGCACGTCACCCGGGGGTGTGTCCCCTTCCCGCCGGTTCGAGGTCACATGCCGCTCGCGTCCCGTGCCGTTCGGACGTCTCTGTTGTTAATTAACTTTTTAATACCAGTGAGTGTTTGTGTGATTTTGATTTAGTCATCTAATTGTGATGACGATTATCGGTGAGATTTCTCTTAACTTTTCATTCATATTTTTTTATAAACAAATGTAATTTTAATGTGATTATTTTAACTTAGGTTATGCTGTTATTTAACGTAGTTTTCTAACAAAGAATGGTGTACTTAAAAAGCCTTGTATTACAACACGCAATACCAACACAACGAAAATTCCTTCTGCATGTTATGTAACACATTTTTACCATAAATGTGACCTTCAGACGACTGTACGTATAACGCGTAAGTACGACTACATAACTTTTGTGTTTGATTTCTTTGCATGCGCCTCTTGACAGATTTTTCGGTTATTCGGCTAACAAAATCGCGATGTTTCGTGTCGTGGGCAATGTTAATCGATTGAGTTTTGCGTTCGCTCGTAAAAATGCCTTAAATACTGTCCTTGATTATGTACAAGATAAAGGATGGTAGGAACTTACTATTGTACTTTATTAGTATGTTAATGTTTCTGGGGTAATAAATCAGCTGTTCCGTTCCTCGTGACGCAAGTCATTTATTTATTGATGGATCACGAAATCAAATTCTCATCGGTATCAGAAATCTTGCATTATTTATAAGCTTGCTACATAAATGAAGATTTTATGGACTTTTGTGTTCGCTGGTGAAGGTTGCCTTCGGCTAATGTCTATGCTGCTCTGAGATTTAGAGTTTCTCGATTCATTGTGTTTCCTTAAAATCAAACACCTAGGTGTACAGAAGACTCTTATTACGTCAGTTTAGGATGGTTGTTCTCATAGCCAAACCATAAACCATCGTCCTCCCGCCTAGTGCGGTACTTTCATTCAAGCCTAAAAGCTTGGCTTTCTTACCTATGAGTAGGTTATAAAGCCAAACTTTTAGGCCTAACATCATGAAGACATGATGTTAGGGTTTCTGAACAGTCAACTTGTCTTAAAAGCCTGCCGCATTGTGGGCCAATAGGCACGCCACTGCTCCCGCCATTTTCCCAACTTATAAATTGGGAGAACCGCAGCATAATCTTTTCTGTAACAATATTCACCGCCTTTGTTTCTTTTTTCATTTTTCAGTCCCACGTTTACTTACCAATGTGTAGTCTTATTCCGTCCTAACCATTGTTGCAGAGATGCAATAACTAAACTAATTATTAGCAGTCACGAACATGAATGGTAATACTGCGATTAGAATAGCAAATGAAGTCGGTAAATACATATTCTTCATAGTAGTTCATAGTGCATCTCCTTGCAGAAGATTGGTAGCATTGCGAAGTAAAATGGCATGCCATTGTTGATCTTTATAAGTCAGGCCCCTGCTAATAAGCTTGTGTACTAAAAACATCTAATTAGTCCGTCAGTTAGATTATCAAAAGATACTTGGCCTGTATTTTTTCTTTTGTTACGTAAACAAAAACTGACGAAAATACGACGCTTTTAAAATTCTCAATATGTCACGCCGTAGTATAATTTTTAATGCGTTCTGACGTCACGAGCGGGGGGCTCGTGACGTCAGAACGCATTAAAAATTGTTAAGTGTAAATCAATGAATATTAACAAAGATAAAACGCATAAAACTCGGAAGTGTGGGCTCGTGACGTCAAAACTCACTAAATATTATACCAAGGCGTGACGTTTTGAAAATTTTTAAAGTTTGATTTTGGTTTATGTAACAAAAGTAAAATACGGGTCAAATATTTGTTGATTATCTAACTGACGGACTAATTTGATTTTTTTGTCGTGTACCCTATTGTGAATTGAACAAAATTATGTCTGGACTTCAAAAGAGACTATGCCCTCTGAGTTTGTTTCGGTCTTCTCAGAGTATTCAGGTACGAAACAACGGTCCCATAAATTATAAAAAATGACGTGTAAAAGTGTTTGTGAAAACCTACATGCTAAATAAACACCATTTATCATTACGAAAAAACTCTTTGCCTTCAACTAGGTATGTCGTGTTAAAAAACCATTGCCGATGATCCAAGACCGTAAACAGTAGCAATTTACTAACGTTTTTCTCGTACCAGCCTAGGTCAAAGTACAAAAACAAGCTGCCTCGTGCTTACTTCATAGAAATAACTTATTAATGCTTTATTTTAAACTGTATTTATATTCAACATTAATTTTAACAGCAGCCAAAAGAATAATTGTAATACACAAATGTAAAAAACAAAACAGCTAATGTGATTTAAAAAAATGTGTATGGGGTTTATCTTTTTCAATACTATAGATTATTTTAGTTTTATTTTATATTTTTCCCTGTTCTTCTCCATCCAGATCTACGTTTTGAAACGAACAACTAATTTCAAAATAAATAAATGTTCAAAAAACAAAAAAGCTTTGAATTTGATCCCTCTCTTTAATAATATAAGTACTATCTAATCTCAGGTACCAGCTAAGATACATAATTGCAATTTCTGTAACACACCACTTGATGAATAATTCAACGGTCCTTGAATGTCATGAATTCCTAGTACCGCTGTTAATGTTCCGTTGATTCAACTATTGGTAATACTAAACCAAACAGTTCTTGGGGTGCCATTAATGTTTCGAGGAATCTTTATACGAGTAGGTACTATACTCGTACTTGCATATTTAAGAAGAAAATGTATTAAGCTCTACATACAGTGAAAACATTTGTATTGTAACAAACATGACTTGAATGATATGAAGTGACGAAAGAAAACTAAACCTATGGGTCTGATATAGCGTAAGTATAAAAAAAAAAATTAAAAAAAAAACAAAAAAAAAGAAATGCCTGGTGTAAGGTTCTCGTTTTATCGCGAAAAAACCTCCGAGGCTGTACAAAGTTACAACTACAACTGTTTAAAATACAATCCTGTCATACTGCAATGGAAATAGATTTATCAATACATTTCCTCGAAAACTGGTTCTTAACGCACTACGATTAGGTTCAACATGCAATGTATTTCACACGGGTGCGTTTTTTGACAGTTTTCCAACACGTGAAAATTGCCACATCAAGTCAGGGAAACTGACCAGTATTACGCGGACTCCTTAGTTCAATCCTTAGTCCAAGGTGAATGTTTTTTTTTTAAAGTCAGTACTTAACAGTTTGATAAACGTGGACATTTGTTATTGCAGTTCTCGGCTCAAAAACACCCTCGCCTCTCGCAACTTTCTCCACTTGTATCAAAACGTAGGTACATACTATTATTCCAACGTCAATGAATCTGCCATCTTTTTCCTCAACGTCGTGCGAGGGAGATAGTGCACTTTGTGACGTCACAGGACTTTGCGTGTCCTACTTATAGCCCCAACTAAATTACCTACATTCCAATTTCACTGTCTCGTGTTCTTCAAGTAGCAGTTCAGGCGGAACCACCCTTATCAGCAACTGCCCAAGGTCTATTGTTGTATACATTGTTACAGTTTTCCCTTGCACAATTTTATGCTCCGTTCGATTCTGCGGCCCTAGTACTTGAGTCTGGAATGTAGGTCGATTTCTCCGTGAATGGTCTGTTGAACTGTAAAATGGAGTTTAATGGGCGTACTAATGGGATAATCCGGAGACTTTAATGTTATCCGGAAATGTTTCCAGACCCTTTGAAGGGTTGCAAACGTTAATGATTGTGAATGTTAAGCCTCTGTGAATACCGGGGCTTTAATGAAGCCATTCTTGTTCATGTTGCAAGTTTTGATAGCTTAATTCTGGGGCATTTGTTGGGCAATTGTGTGAATGTGGTTAGTTTACCTTTAAGGACTGTTGCTTAGATAGAATATGTCATCCAAACGCTTTATTGAGGGTTTAAACAATGCCGAGAAAACTGTAAATCAAAACAAGGTTTTGGCAGTCTGTGAGACATGCGCAGGCCTGAAACGACAGGTCTAATGGCCTTTAAACTAAAACCAAATAAAAATACCCACTGCTGTTGCTAGCCAAAGTACTCTTAGATATTTACACTCTTTAAGTCCCAGTGGCAGTGTCGTTTCCTTGTAACGCGACAACACGTGGACTTTGTCGTCGATTAAATTAACTCGAAGCCTTGGAGTACCTAAACTGCGTTTAACTATCGCTCTAATCGCAAGGTGTCAGCTTTATCAGCCTAAACTGCAGTTTAATTGCCTGTTTTTAGTTTCTGCATCAAAAGGGCAAAAATTGGATACCTGAGAATGATATGCAATGACCTTATTTCATATATCTATGGCACTCTAATAGCAGTAATTGCAATTGTCTTTTTCAGTAATTGCCTTCATTTGTCACTTTATAGCTGTATAAGTAGAGGACGGCGACAGTGGGAAAAGAGTGGATTCCTCTGACGTCATTGCACTCTTCACTATTGCGTTTTCGGATGCAAAGAAATGTGATCAATAAAGGGTGTAAAAATACTCATAACGAAGTAGAAAGGCATTTGTTCTCATTTGCGATCATTTTATTGTTCTAGACCATACTTGGAAACCTTCTAGTTACGGAGATATTGGAAGTCAAAGTTGTTTTTAAATACTTGTTTTTCAGGTCATATCTTTACTTTAAATACCTCCATAACCTGTTTACTATTAAATGCGTCTATCAGCACAATGTTTTTAGTGCATTGAGTTTTGCCGTAAAACGTGATTTTTCTCACCAACGCGGAAACGGCTTCATGAAGAATTCGTTTACACCCTGAATAATTATAATATTTTATAAGCACAGTGGCATAGTGGAAGTCAGTACTGGCCCCAAATTCTACTTTGTATTTTTTTTTCACCACAGCATGTTTGTGGAAAACACCGTGTCAAAGTTGGCACATCCACCAACCCTCATTATTCGAATATGGAATGTTCAATCTTACGGGGAGAAGGCCTGTTCGAATTTCGAAGCATCCTTCTCATTTTATTTATCTCTTTTCTCTTTTTTTCCAGAGCCCGAGGTGTGCGTGATGCGCGCGCCAGGTGCGGGCGGCGTGTCGTGCGCCGGAGTGCCGCGCTGGTCGCACTCGGCGCCCGCGCACCAGGCTGACTACGACAACGTGCCCGCGCATACGCACCCCGTATTCCTGCACGATGATCATATTAACAGCCGGTTCGCTATATGGTGAGTTGAGTTCAGTAATTATCTGGGTAGGTGCGGAGATGGCTTGACTATTGAACCATCCTGCCTCAGATAGGTTAGATTTTTTTGTACAATCTATAATATTTATCCACCGATGGTACACGCACCTAATTTGGTATATTTACTCGACTACGGCAAAGCCAAAAGGAAGGGTTATGATTTTAGCACTATATGTATGTTTGTATTACGTTTGTTCCTCCGTAGCCGAGTCATCCGCATCCGAGTTTGATGAATAAGGTGTCAATCGAATCATTATTATGGCCCGAGTTACAAAGGCTACATTGTAACGGCTGTGGGACTGTTCGAAAGAGATACCGCGGTCCTGGAACACCAAGGGCTAAGAAGGAACATGGATGGGTTTATAGTCAGTAAAGTCTGACACTACCTTCCGCTACGTCCAAAGCGGGAAGGCTAATTTGATGAATTCTACTACATTTTAACCGGCTCCAACAATAGGAGCAGTCGATTTTACCTTATAGAGCGTGACTTTTCAGTAGGTAGTCCAGTTTTCAGTTTTTGGACTTATTGAATGCTTGTTAGAACATAAAATTGGCCAATTGATTACCGATAGGTACAACATAAAATCTTTTTTGCACCTCAACATTTTATACGGCCGTAACAAGGCCAAGGCGTAATTCGGTATGTAAAGTATTTTTCAGGTATTTTTTTTACATTTTTATTTCGTAAAACATTTAATTTTAAGCAACTAATTTTAAGCTTTTTTTTCCAAGTAACAGTTTCTTTTTTATTATTTTTTAAAGTATTATTCGTGATGACGTCATTTCATAGCCTGAATAGCTTTAAGTCTTTGCCACGTTTTCAGTACATACAAAAAACACTAAATAACTTCAAAGTTGACATTGATGACAGTTGACGCTTGACAGATACGTGTTTTTATTTTGTTGTGAAATGTGAATGCTGTGATCGTGACTGTGATGTGAACTTTTTGTTTGAGTTTCTTTTCCTACGATTTTTAGCAAATTTTAATTTCTATCCATTATCCGTGCTGCGTATCCGTGCAATGAATCTGTCATCGACAACTAGTGCTAAATGCTTCGTACCGTCATGTAAAACACTACAACAAATAGCCGACACAAATTGTTTGTAAATGTGAAAGAAACGCTAAAAAAGAAGTGGTGCAAGGAAGTAAATATGGAATACAAGCCTGGGCGTCGTCTTTTTTGTTGCGAAGATCATTTGAACGCGAAATTATCAGCGCGCGATGCATTCAAATAAATATAACACAGTAACTAGCATTGACAGTTTTGATTTGACACTGACGGTATGACAAACAAAAGTATTTTTTTTTAATTTATCTTGAAAAGCACGAAGGAAGTAGTCTATTCAGGCTACGTTATGACGTCATTTAGAGGTCAAATGAAAGTCAAATGATTACAAGTATTATTGTGAAAATAAACACAATCTTGTGATATAGAAAGCTAAAAATAGAAAAATAAGGCATAAGACCCTAAAATCTCCAAATGGTTTTGGAATCAGCGTAGGTTAATTAACCGACTTCCAAAAAGGAGGAGGTTCTCTATTCGACTGTATGTATTATTTTTTTTTTTTTTTTTTTATGTATGTTACCCGATTACTCGAAGACGCCTAAACCGATTTGAAAAATTCTTTTTTTGTTTGAAAGGGTATACTTCCAAGTTGGTCCCATAGTCGCCAAGTCGGGATCTGATGATGGAATCTTGGCGAAATCGAGGGAACTCTTCAAATTTTATAGGATAACGTACAGCAATTTTTATATTTTCTACAACAAGTGAAGCATTTGCGTTTGATAAGAACCATTCTACCATCAGATCTGATGATGAAGCCAAGAGTCACGGAACTCCATAATGAGACAATGTATCCTAGTCGTGTTTGGGCTTGTTGTAATTGTAACGGTATGCACTTTCCATGTGAACCACTAAAAAGTGAAAAATAAAAACTTTTTTGCAAAAAATAAAACCGACTTCAAAAAGAAAAAGTGAAAAATAACTTTAGCTTCTGAAGTCGGTGACAAAAAAATTAAATCAATCATACAAACGTCACCGACTTCAGAAGCTAAAGTTATTTTTCACTTTTTTTTTACTTTACATACCGAATTCTGGCCAATAGCGTCATAATAGTCGTGTTTAGCTTTTTTATTCCAAACGTAGGTAACGTGATTCTAACTCTCATTCCTAACATTTCAGGCAAGGTGACATATCGTCTCTTGAAGCTGACGCCATCACGAACACTACTGATGAAACTCTGACTGAGTGCAACGCCGTCAACGAGCGCATCCTCCAGGTGGCCGGGCCTGAACTCAAGGAGGAGATCATTACAAGGGGATATGGTACAGAAACAATCATCTTGTTCTTATTTCTTATCGGTGAAAACTACAGAACAGTAGCTAGCCAAACTTATGCTGTCACTTACGGGATATCTTCCGTGATTATTTATTATTTTGAGTATTTTTGAGCTCCCGATATTTCGACGCTGTTGCAAATGCCATGAGCGCGGGTTGCTGGTCCCCGTAAGTGACACTATGAGTTTAATTGTAAACCGTGAAAGCTTAAAACAAAGTAGGTAAACATCTACCAAACCTTTTTGCAAGTATTTCGGGGTCAGATTCTTTTTTTTTTCGTGTTGAAATCCTCACGCTCTACCCCTACGCTACGCCGTGCAGTCGGCGGAGGGTTCTGTCAGACTCCTACTGACTAAAACCACACGGTGTTCCTCCTCGTCACTTCTGTCTGGGGTGAGGGTAGGGTACAAAATAGACTTGTCAACAGAAAAAATCTAATTAGTCCGTCAGTTAGGTTATCAAAAAATATTTTGCCCGTATTTTTTCTTTTGCGTTAGGTACGTAAACCAACATTGACAAAGATACGATGCTGACGCTTTTAAAATTCTCAATACGATACGTCACGCCGTGGTATAATTTTTAGTGCATTCTGACTTTGTGAGCCCCCACTCTCGAGTTTTGGTGCGTTTTATCTTTGTCAATATTCATTGTTGGACAAAAACAAAGAAACGTGTCCATTATTTTCCAATACTCTAACTGACAGACTAAATAGATTTGCATTTTATTTATGGTAGAAACTTGTCTATTGTATTCTTCGCAATCGCCCTAGCAGTGACGATTAGTTTGCGACAAACCTCGTCTCAAGTAGAGGGGAAGAGTGACCTGGTGTTCGCTCTGTCATTCCATGTGAGAGGCGGAGGAAACACCACGCGACGACCACTCGGGAATATTTGCTTAGACGACGTACTTTTGGGTTCAGCTTAAGATTTAAACCCAAAAGTACGTCATAGACTAGGGTCGTAGACTAGGGTCTAACTGGATGCAACTTAGTGTATAGAATGACTGCCTATCTAACCTCCACAACACTGAGGAATAGGAAACCCTTTTGTAATCTGGTGTCTTTGTGAAAATATTTTCTTGTATGGTAGTTGTGGAGCCTGTCTGCCTAGGGAATGCTACATTAACTTTATACCACTCTTGGAAGGAGTCCAAGAAACACTGTAATATACAAGTACCTAAAGTTTAGCACGAAAACAAAACCATTATATTGTTTGAAACTTTTTTGTATGGTCGGCGGTTTCAGACAAGCGACAAGTAACGCCATCTATTGACGATGGTGCGAAGCCAAGACTTAATATTGTTCTAACTTGAGGTTGATAAATGAATAATGTTTTATTTATTGATGAACCAATTGTCCTGGTATTGATTAATGTGTTTATGTATTAGTAAACGCATAACAGAGTCGATAAAATACCAGCTGAAGGCAGTAACCTATTCATTATGGCATTATTTGCGTAGTTAGGTACCAGTGTGATGATAAGATTATACAATTTGAAATAAAAATATAAAATGAAAAGCCCCCAAAATCTCAGACAAGTTTTGGTAAAACCATCCTGTTCTCCCAGCAAGCCCAGAATCTGGGGGTCTAAAAAGGCCACTTTAGCAGAATCATAATTTGAATCACGTTAAAATTTAAAATTCTTAAAATGGACTTTATGGATATGAAAATAAGGTCCATTTTACCATTTTTTTTTTTAAGATGATTCAAATTATGATTCTTCTAAAGCGGCCATTTTAGGCCCGCTGATCTCAAATTGAATTCACAGAATACTTATCAATCCTATGCACAGACAGAAGATTTACTTGTTGTCTGCAAGTAAACTGCTGACATGTTGTTTATTTATTTTCTATGTAAGTCGTAATTTTAGCAATTTACTTTTTAGTACTTTTCTTTTAATGTTAATTTATTTATTTTAAGTAGGTATATTTAATAAGCACTTTCTATTAGCCTGAAACTCAGGTTCCACCTAGTTCAGGCAATAAGCAACAGTGCTCTATTTTACTTGTTTTGATATTTATATGTATAATAAGTAGGTATAAGTATGTATTTACAAACAAAAAGTATATTATGTAGTATATCAACTACCTGGTGTCCACGACACAAGCCTTGCTTAGTGTGGCACTAGGTGGCGCTGTGTGTTAATGTCCAGCGATATTTATTTATTTATTTATATTTAATTGTAAATGTGCCCTTTTTGATAAATAAACGATTATTGGAACGAAGTTCCTTATCGCGCGTTGTGAAAGGGGGCTAGACGGAAAAAATTCTTACGCAAAAGTTGTCACGACACTTTTTGCTTTTTAAAAATAAATGAAGGTTGCAATGCGTTTGTTTCATTTCTATTTCGCATTGAACAGTGTGGTGTCGCGACGATTATTTTTGTTGAGTGAACATTATATTTGTTAATAATAAAAAAAAAATATTATTATAACTTAAATTAAATAAAATTTTATTACAATTCCTTCACTAGTTAATCGAAAGAACTTCGTTCCATCCGGGTGTCCCTTGACACCTCTCAAGTTTTATGTTTATTATTATAAAGAATGATGCTGTAATCTCCTCCTGCAAAGTCTTTTTTACTCCAAATAAGTACATAATTATGATATTTCGTTTCCCCCTCTTCCAGAGTGCCGCACAGGCGAGGTAGTCCTGACGCCCGGCTTCGGTCTGCGCTGCCGACACATCATCCACACCGTCAGCCCCAAGTATGTCGCCAAGTACCACACCGCGGCGGATACTTCGCTGCACAACTGTTACAGGTAACTAAACCAGCAGTCCAACCGTTTGAAAATGTGAGGGATTTGGAAATTAAAGTTATTGAGAATCGCGTTTTCCTGTTTAATGCGTTGTTGTAAGAACTATACAAGCTGTGGAAGCATCGTCTATGTATCAAATGCTTATCGATCGTCATGATCTGATGGACCACGGATATAAAGCTGGCAGGTCATTGTGAAAATTGTGTAAGCGCCTGTTAAAAGTCTATGGGCATTAAACACATGCTCAACTAAACAACCGTTTCTCGTCTAGGCGCTTTTTATGTTCAAAAAGTCTTTATACGTAATGGATACACGTCCAATCTTTCAAATTAAAGAGTCAGAACATCATACAAGCTAGAAGATTTTACCATTTTAACCACATCCATTTAACATAATATGTATGCAACCCTATTTTACTCTCAGAGCATACAAAGGTGTGAAAGGTGTGTCCAGACCTGGCGAATACGCCGTTCGTGAGCCGCTTGCGAACTTCACGCGGGAGCAAATTCACAACTGAGGCTCATAGTACAAAGCCGCGTTCGCACCCCACTCGAGTCTTGCTGGAGATGCACTAGAACTGCGCACCAAACGTAGGATGTAACGCCAAGCGCCCAGTTCGCAAGCGGCGCATGTCTGGGATCCTTTCACAGCATACTGTATAATAATACAAAGTGTCCATTCAATCCTGACCATTGTGACTGACATCTGTGTCTACCTTCGTGTTACAGGAATGTGCTGTGCAAGGCGGCGGAGATAGGCGCCCGCTCTCTCGCGCTGTGCCTGATCTCCGCGCCGCACACGCAGTTCCCGCCTGACCTAGCAGCTCACGTGGCTTTGCGTTAGTATGCTTTTGCATTTATTTCTTTGAAGAACACCTTAACCGAACGGTATTTATAAATAATAGGCAGAAAAGACCATAGAGCGAGTCATAATTAATCTAAAACATCACATGTTTGATTCCCGAATTCGTATTCGGGAGAATTATTATGGAAATTGTCGATGACAAGTCGTTACGACTCCCTTTGCATAATATATTCTTTATTTTTCGGACAACAGTAATCCATCGTGTTAGTAAGCAATACAAAATAACTTATTTCTAGTGTTAGTAGCTGAAATACAATAGAAAAGAAACAGTAAATAGTATTGTGAAGAGAACATCCCCAGATTAATGTTCAGTGATGGTCCTTCTCACAAAACCTTTAATAATCGGAGAGTCGACACTTTCCGCCATAGTTTTTAGGATGCTGTTACCACTCGCTCGCAACCTTAACAACAGCGACGCGGTTTTCTTACGAATGACTGCGTGGAAACCAGTCAGTTCCGTCAGTTCGGTTTTGCGCAAACATAGCAGAAGCGCTGCACCATCGCGGCAGTCCCAACAGAATCCTAAATATATTATTGTATTATACGCGTAGGTCATCCAACGTTCTTTTGGTATAGTTGACCCAAAGATTCCCTGTGTAAAAATACTGGCAATATGCCTTATACAGTGTTACTTTTATTAAACTGCTTCACCGAGCGAATATTCGGGCCAACATGTTACCTGGGACCGCCAGTGCCCTACGCTCTCTTTCAATATCAACATTGTCATTGTATTGTTGAATGCTGTCACTCTTTTAACGTTCAAGCCGCTTAGGGTTATGTCAGGTATAGTATCTGGCCATTCACCGCCGGCCATAAAGACTATGTATTTCCACTTCTTAACGTTATACACAAGTAGCAGCATACGCCTGACAGACCCGAAGCATTTCATTTGTCGCACCTGCCGTCGGCGCCAGCAACGCCATGTCATGGCATGCCAATATGCGGGTGGGACATATTGTTACACCATGGACGCTGCATCCCACCCGCATGTTGCTGAGGTCCACGATTAGGCCATCTATATATGTGCTAAAAACCTTTGGAGATGTCAGCTCCCTTGCCTCACACCGCATTCTAACCTGTTACATGTATTAGAGCGTGCATTGGACCACCTTACAACATTTTCTTGATGCCATACCAATACTCATACCGAGAGCCGCGGTGGCCCAGTGGTGGCGGCCCCGACTTGCGTTCAGTAAGTCGTGGGTTCGAACCCAGGCAGGCGCATTACTTTGTGTAATTTATTACATCACCGCTGCTCTCAAAACGGTGAAGGAAAACATCGTGAGGAAACCGGCATGTCCTAGAACCATAAATTCGAAGACATGTGACATCTACCAATCCGCACTGGGCCCGCGTGGTGGATTATATAGCCCATTCCCTCTCATAGAGAGGAGGCCTGTCCCAGCAGTGGGAACATTAATAGGCCGATGATGATGATGATGATACCAATACTGATCCTAAGCACTCCGGCCGGTACACCCCTATCCTCAAGCTCTCTCCAGAGTACATCATAATTTACCAAATCGAAGGCTCTGCAGAGATCCAGAAAACAGGCATATACCAGCGTTTTCCGATCAGTGTAATACTGAACAGTATATTTGAGACTTACAATGACGCTTTCCGTTGACAATCCGAAATCCGAACTGTGAGTCATGCACGGATAGACATTATTTCAAAGTTGAATCAATCATACCGTCCAGCACTTTTGCTAATGTGGTTGCGAGAGATATACTCGTAGTTTAACTTATCTGATATGTCGCCCGTCCTATTCTTAATTATGGGAACCACCAGTGTTTCCATCAGTCCCGCCGGCAACTAAGAGTGACTAAGGCACATGTTTTAAAACACCGACAGAACCCTTGGCAGATGCACCCTAGCAAACTTGAAATGCTCAATACTGAGCCTGTCATGTCCGGGAGACTTGCCTCTGCTCATGTTTTTAATTACTTTTGCAACTTGTCTGGCCGAGAAGAACGTTAACGACTTTTCTCCCTGAATTTCAGGCCCAGCATGCTTAGTGCGAGTTTCATACTAAAATTCGAGTAACATCTATATCACGTAGATCGAGTTTACGTCGTCGATAGTGACAATCCAGTGCCTCTAAGAAAGTAAGGACCGTTTCGAGCACATTGCTAACATTTGCATGTATAACGCGAGTGCAAGTTACAATTTCGACAGTTTTGACGGCTTGAATACGAAACACAGTCACTTTCGCTTGGTCACTTGGAATCTCGTATTATTTCGTTTGGAGAATGTTTGAGACCGCAAAAGCACAAGATAAGCGTAGTTTAACGCCACAAAAAAACACGTAAACACGTTCACGTTAACACGGTCACTTAAATAATGATAGAGTCCCCCACTACAAGCCACTCGGGCATTATTAGATCATTTGCTTCGATCTCCATGCTTAAAAAGTAACAAACTAAGTTTTACAAACTTCACAGATGGATCAAGGTCACTCACTACACACCAAAAGATATAAATTACACTAACTGCTCCGTTTATGTTACCAACATTTCAAATTGGGACGGGCTAGTCTTTATTTCTAACAATAATATTCAAAACTGTATGCAAATCACAACACAAACTTTCGTAAACACAAACAAAACTAATGATCATTGACCACAGATAAATAATGTCGTCTAACTTCGTTGTATAACCACAACTAGTTGATAGGCAGTCGATGAACACAAAATACGACTCTCAATTTATTTTGGATGGCTACTAATGTACGCGCCACTTCTCGCAGTGAATTAACACGAAACAAACGAACGTAATTCTAGACACTCACACTCGCAAGTTAACAATTGTCGATGCGTTTAGAATTAGCACTCACAATATGTATTACGCTAGATGGTGCTTGCTCAGCGCCATACAAATTTGCGTAAACGCTGACACGGTCGATACGTACAAAAAACTCGCACTAAGCATACTGCATTGTTCACATCTACTGAGGGACCCAGAGGAGATTGCACCGTAAAATGTTCCTTGAACATAATATTCACAATCTCCCCCGGATCACTCCTCCCGCCGACATTCACCGATAGGCCAGGCTTACTCATGGACTTCCAAATCTTAGCGAAATTATTTGTTGCTCTTGCTTTTGCTTTCATATCCATCTTGATCTGCTCCTGTTTTTTTGACACCATTTCATGCGAGCCTTGAAGGTGTTACGGGCCACTCGAATTTATTTAAAAATAACTCTAGAAGTGGGCCGTTTGTGTAAAACCCACATTTCGAATGTAATCCTGGCCTCTCGGTGTGCATCTCTTACATGGAAATTCCACCCGCACAATAGGTAGAGGTAGAGGTAGAGGAACCACAGGACTGTGGTTCCTCTACCTCCAGTCCCTATTTTTTCATATTATGTTTGCTCGGCAGCATCACATATTGCATATGATATTTTACTATATAACTTATTCAAAATAGCTTTGTGCTCACTTAAATTACAAAAACTATGGCTACACTCTTGAAACTCTGCAAGGAAGTCACGTAGTTTACTATTGCATAACTCGCGGTATCTGTCAATTTGCGATTCATTTCGTTCCCCCCAAATTACTTTATTGCAAGGACTAGAATTGTTGACACCTTAGGTAGGTTAATATATTTAAGTCGCTTGAACTAGAGAGAGAAAGGCGACGGATGTTTGTCAGGTCAAATGCGTTAAAGACGAAGCTGGAATGGTTATTTCGGATGATGCGAGAATTAAGGATAGATGGAAGGGTTACTTTGAAAGACTGATGAATGAGGAGAATTACTGGAGTGGTGTGCTCGAAAATAAACCAGTGAATGAGCGACTAGTGAGAAAGGTTAGCGTGGATGAAGTAAGGATTGCAGTAAATGGAATGAAGAATGGTAAGGCATTAGGACCGGACGAAATACCGGTTGAAGAATGGAAGTTATTGCGGATGGACGGATGGACGTGGTTAGCTTTATTCTTCAATAAATTGTTGCTGGAAGAAGCCATACCTGACGAATGGTGTAACAGTTCGCTGGCCCATTTTTAAAAACAAAGGTGATGTGCTGGAGTGTAACAATTATAGAGGAATAAAGCTAATGTCACATAGTATGAAAGTTTGGGAAAAAGTTATTGAACGGCGACTGAGAGAAGAGAGTGAAATTTCACAGAACCAATTCGGTTTTATGCCTGGTCGGGGAACGACGGATGCCATTTTCGCTATCCGCCAGCTGCGCGAAAAATATAGAGGTGCACATAAAAACTTGCACATGGTGTTTGTCGACCTCGAAAAGGCATACGAGCGGGTACCCCGTGAGGTTTTGTGGTGGTCCCTTCAGGAGAAAAGTGTGCCTGGGAAGTATGTGCAGTTGATCCGTGCTATGTACAGTCGATGTAGAACCCAAGTACGGTCTACAGCAGGCACAGCTTCAATGTTTCAGTCGGCTTGCACCAGGGGTTGCAGATGATCTGATGTAGCAGCCCAAGCTGACAGAGAGACTACATAGTGATCAATCCTTTGACTTTTCCTTAGCCATAATATATCTATGTAGTATGTATATCCACTATCTGGTGTCCTCGCCACAAGTGTCGTTGCTTAGTGTGGCACTAGATGGCGCTGTGTGTAATGTCCAGCGATATTTATTTATTTAAGTAGAGTAAGATAAGTGACTTACGCTCCTCCTCCCTGCAGGAACAATCCGTCGTCAGTTGGAGCAGCAGCGGCTGCCGTCGCTGGTGATCCTGACGGCGTCGTGCGGGCCGGACGTGGCGCTGCTGTGCGCGCTGGCGCCGCTGTACTTCCCGCGGTCGGCGCGCGAGGCGGACGCGGCGCGCTGGCGCCTGCCCGACGAGCCCGCCGCGCACGACCGCAGGATACGCATCATACACAACCCGCACTCGCATAACTCTGATACCGGTACGTTATCTTGTTCTTGAGATTCATGTCCGCACCTAGTCCCTCAAAAGGACCATTGAGTAGGCGACAAGCCCATGCAAACCGCCGCTCAGCGGACAGACCTCCGGCGCGATCTCATGGCGACATGGAGAGAGCGACTGTCGCAACCCCGTGCAGGGCACGCCACGATAGTGGCGGTAAGTCCCCTCTTTGAGGAGTGGCTGGAGAGGCGCCACGGCGTCCTCACCTTCCGCCTGACGCAGGTCCTCACCGGACACGGATGTTTCGAAAAATTTTTTCATCGAATCGGGCGGGAGGAAACGCCCGGGTGTTTCCACTGCTCTGATCTCGCTGAGAACACGGTGGAGCACACCGTCTCAGTTTGCCCCGCGTGGGCGGAGCACCGCCGTGTCCTGTAGGCGGCTCACGGCAGCGACAACCTCTCGCATCCGGCCCTGTGTGTGTGTGTGTGTGTGTGCGTGTGTGTGGTTCAATCAATGCTCCGCATCGAGACGGAATGGGAAGCCGTCACCTCCTCATGCTAGCGAAGGAGGTGACGGAACGGGAGAGGGAGAGTACCTCTCTTCCTGGCCGCCGCGGGAGACGCACCGGGCGTGCACCGTAGGCGTGCGGACGGTGAGGTATGTGCTTACTCGCCGTCCGTCCGTGTCACCCGCGCGCGAATGTTCCACGCGCGCCTCAAAGAGTTAAGAACATGGATGGGTTTTAATCAATAAAAGTCTGACCCTGGCCGGAGTCATTTGATGATTTCCCATACGAAAAAAAAGGGCAGGCGACAAAAAAACAATTGTCCGTCAGTTAGATTATCAACAAATATTTGACCCGTACTTTTTCTTTAAATAACGAAGATACGACGCTTTTAAAATTCACAATACGTCACGCTATGGTATGATTTTTATTGAGTTCTGACGTCACGAGCCACCGCCACTCCCGAGTTTGAATGCGTTTTATCTTAGTCAATATTCATTGATTTACAAAAACAAAAAATATGTGTCCATTATTTTCAAATGCTCTATCTAATTGAAGGACTAAATAGTTTTTTTTAACTGTCGTCATGCCTGTTTCGTAGGGTGCAGGTTCATGACCCATTTCGTATCATAGAGAGAAACGACCGAATCCCGTGAGAATACGCTCATTTAATGACTGACTTACTAGACCTCAGCTACATCTGATTAAGCTGAAAGCCAAATATTTGCGAAAAAGTAGATGATGGAATAGGTATTTACCAAATCAAAGCCTTTGGCCGACGTGATAAACATAAAACATTGTTTACATCGACACGAATTACATTGAACTAAAATTACGATAAATCATAGATTAGAATAGATAGATTATGGATTTTCAACCTTAATTACTTGCTAAAGGGCGGCATTGATTTCAAGATAAGGTTTTATACGCAGTCTGGAAAAAAAATAGGAGAATAGGTACAAAGGACCAGAAATTGCGTTGTTCGTTCAAAGGAAAATCATTTGTGTAAATTAGGCCACTAATGAGTACCGCAAATATAGAATTGATTCTTCTTGCCTATTCGCGTCGTAACCTGGCTATCCTAATCTATGGTGCCCAGACTTGGTCTTTGACGGAGGCTTACAAATCCAGATTTGCAAACTACCAGATCTCACACAGATGCTACGCATGATACTACTAGATCACTGATAGTCGTTACAATAGTAGAATAGTAGCCCGTAGTCATTAGCTCGAAAGTCTGAACCAGTCTTACCCAAGGGTATCATATTACCCAGTACTTACATGGTTTAGATAAGCAGTCGCGCCATGTAAAATACTCGTATTCAGCTGCATTCGTTAGACTGTAACATAGGAAAAGACTGGGCAGTTGATGATATGATGATGTATTTGCAGACGTTTCACTCCTATAACCTAACAATAACAATTATCATTCTCAACAAAATCGCTTTTTGAAACACTCTCTTTGGAACCCTGCAACGCACCTATAGGCAAAAATCATGCCCATCAATTCTTAGTAAAAGAACAGACCGATCATGTTACCTGGAAAGTGATAGAATCATCACGATATATACCGCAATTTCATCAAAACTATTACAAATCGATGATGAGTCACAAGAAGGGTAAACAAGCCTGTTTACCGAACGATTGCGCTTCAGGATAAAAGATAATAGTGCAACGCATAAAATTTTGTCCATTACATCCTATAATCATGTCCGAATGTACTTAAAAACAATATCAGGATACAACGAAGCAACGCTGAGAATTCACCCCTAAATCACACCAACGATCAAAAAGTTTCAGCCAAATCCTACCTGTATAACTACCCACACTAAAGGTGTTATTAAGTTGTGTAAAAATGTAAGGATGTTCACACTTCACACCTATGTGACCATATCTACAGCGAGCTTATCTTAGATAAAAAGTACATATAAATGGGTTATCGGGTATATTGACGCATTCAGTATTATCGATCATCGGTAAAACGTTGTTTTGTGAGATTTTTTCTGAACTGTTCTGTAAGTGGTTGTGATCATGGAGATTGAGAAGAAAGTGTCGACATTGGAGATGAAGGCACGACCTACTGCTTCTGGTGGGTAGTTTGATATTTTTACGTTTTAATTTAAAGGACTACTATCCTTACCAGCATGCGTAGCGGATTTTGTCGACGGAAGAATAGAGAAAATGACCATTTCTTTTCACAATCTTTCATTTTCTTGATTCTTCCGTAGACAAAATCCGTTTCTACGGTGATCATGCTACGCGTGCTAATATACCTACATAGCTTAGCCACAAGGCGAAGAAAAATATGCGCTCAATAATAAACGATCTAGTAGAGAATTTTAATTAAGCCATGCTTGAGGTAGGTAGCACATAATCAGCCAAAATTGTTCCCACTACTGGGACACAGATTCTGATCTCCTCTCTATAAAAGGGAGAGGTTACCTCATGTTTAAACACAAGTTTACATAGATATTACCTTGCATAACGTAACTAACGTAGGTACTTAGAAATGTTAAGATTTATCCAAATTTATACTCATTAAAAGATACTATTCCCATAAATAACGTAACGCCTGTAATTCCTGAAGAGTTAGGCAGTGGTGTACATAACAGTTTACCCACATTTTGCTAGTTATGTTTTAAGTCCCATATAAAATAGGGCGCTAGCCAATTGCCATCAACCGAGCACAAATCCAGACTCCGTGGCCTCTAACAGAAACACCCACCCAATAAAGCTTTGCCTAACCCGGGAATCGAACTCAGCACCTCATGCTCAGCAGGCGCGCTTGAGGACACACTTCTCGTCCCTTCAAAATGCAAGAAAATACATTTGGCATGCATTTACGCTTCGTCGGACAGTCTGCCTTTCATATATTATACAGATTACACCCCACCTTTTAAAAAAAAACCCACAAATCTCATACTTGATTCCAATATTAATGTATTTATCACTTATCTCCATTTTGAGTGAAGTTATCTAAACTATACACAACTGCAACAATCTAGAACATCGCAAACACCAGAAGTTTTTTTGCTATCAGTCCTCAATTAGTCACAAAAACATTAATGAGCTGGAATTAATTGTATTATAAGTAGAACAAAGACCTCTTGTTATCTACTGATATTATTTCTCTTTTGTTTTGATTGTTTTTTACTTTCGATTGACCTTAATTACCGATCTTTTGAAGAAGTGCAACTTCAATGTTCGTCGACTCCATAACATCGAGTTTTTGTAATGTTTATGGCAATTCAACATCATCGAGTCGACATCTTCCTAGTTCCACCCATTGCTATGTATAGGCCTTCTCTATATGCCCCATTATTGCCTGGTAGGTATGTGCGAGACTCAACCAGATCTTACCCGAGATTTTCTTAATGTCTTCCCATTTGGTGGTTGGTCTTCTTGTGTTGGTATCTCGCCAATGAGATAATAGATACTAGTTTATTCTTGCGGCTTCGCCCGCGCCGATTCCCGGCATATCCTTTGTCCAGGTTATAAATTATTTGTGCCTAATTTCATCCATTAGCGTTCAATAGTTTTTGCGCGAAAGAGTAACACACATAAGTGTCTTACATATACACACATACAAACTTTCAGCTTAAATATGTTAGTAGGATTATTTTCAATGGGAATCTCAGGGAAGCAAGATCGAAACATCATATTATTGTAATTGCTACTAAATAACTTTTATTTCCGATAGAATATCCAAAATGATCAACTCCGCCCCCTGTCAACGTTATTGAGGCACTGCACAATGTACATCAACAAAATGTAACATACACTCTCTGTCATCTCCAAACTCCTACATAATTATTCTAAATACAACATACAACACATGCCTATCTGTATACAAACATTCCACAATTTCGGCTCATTTTGACTGATCTTCTTGACAAAGTTACACATTGCCTTGGTAGGAGATAGTGCTCCACAAGTGAAGATATTAGTGACAATCTGTGGTTCTACAGAATTGGAAAATTTCATTGTTTTTCAAGATGAGGGTAGTGTGTAGTGAATATGAGATTAGTGATAAAAATAAACGTGTAGTTTTAAGCTGACAGGATCAATTCGTGGTGATTTTATAGAACAAATTAGCTGAAACTGAATGAAACAAATGATCTCATTTTTTTTTTACTTTTTTACATCATATAGTTTAACTTTTATAATTTCAAAAGCCATCTTACAGAGCAGTATTTTTAAAACTTCAACGGTCATCCATTATGAATGAAATAAAACAATGAAAAGTTTAATTCAAAAATACTTAACCAAAAAATATTCTATTGTGACCCAATTCAACACGTTTATCTATAAATCAGACAGTATTTAGCAGCATCACAGATGTAACAATGAAATGTAGACCACATTATCGCGTAAACTAAAACCGAAGCGTGTTCGTATAGTGACAGGTGTTTCCCGCCACGACGCCATCTTGCATTGTCTATGGTTACGTGCGGAAGCTGTCACTGATAACGATGTACAACGAAGCGTTTGAATACGACCGTAAGTTATATAAGGTTGTCACTAATTGATAACACAAGACATTAACAATGATTTGTACAGAATACGCGTCTGAATTCCCAAAGCCTTGCAATTGTCTTGGTCTTTGAAGCCAAATGTTTAGATTGAAACTTTTTCAACTATTTCCATTGTAGCCTTACCTATTTTTTCAGCAGACTACAACAGGCAGCAATATCTAGGGCTCCCCAATTGCACTTCATTTTACTAGGTCCTTCTTGATCATCGTCCTTCATTCAGCTTTTACCATTCCAAACATAGCATCATGCCTGTGATCCCCGAAGAATTAGACTAGGGTTAGACTTAGTACTTCAAACAAATCCGCATTCACTAAGAATGTTATTGCAATGAACCGGCCACAAGTACTAACTCTGAGCTTCAGGCTACCACCATTCACCTGCCATAGGTATTCTTAGCAGACCCTTAGTGTCTCCAAATCCATCCAATTTGTAATAATCACCACCAGCAAGGTTGCCGAAAATACTTTTATTGTGGCATTAAATTAATAAAGCGAAGCTATTTACAATATTTGATTAATCATTAGTTGTATCATTCATATCTTACTTCAATTACTTACTATTTAAGCTAAAACAACAAATCTTATCACAAAACATTTGCGCATTGCAGATTTTTGTGTCTACCATTCTACATAATTTCCTTAAACATAAACTAGGCTACGCAATATAACGTTTCCGTTATCGTAAAATAAACAAATGTTTGATTTAGTGATTAAATTAATAATTTCTTGATTATTGTCACAGTTAGTTAATATCCCGGGAAACTGATGAATTTCGGATATAAATTGCTATACACCATTACACCGTGTTTCTGGACGATATCCATAAACTTCGACTGGTCATTGTACTCATCATTATGATCAACTTTTATTATGGGACCAAACCGTGAATCGCGAAAAATAAATCAGAAGTTTCATACATTTTGTCGAGTTAGTGCGAACATATTGCCCCATAGTAAAAGTTGTATCATAATGATGAGTACAATGACTTATTGAAGTTCATGGATATCGTCCGGAAACACGGTGTATAGCTAGTCTTTCAGCAGTTTCAGACAAGAGTATATTTCTGCGCGTATTCACTCGAACCGATGGGTTCGGTAGCAGTATGTGACTATCTGTCACGGCTCACGTTTATACGAGCTTATAAGGGCGTCCACGATCGTGCGAATTGCGTGTTGCCGAACTTCTGCTTAATTTGAATACTTGATTTAGATTTCGACACACCACTCCACGCTCTTTTCCTCCAAGAAATAACTTCTTTAGTACATTTTGAACTAACAAACCTCGTCCTCCCACAGCTGAAGACGACACATCAACGTACGACGAGGAGGCGGCAGTGGAGGCAGCCGCGGCGTTCGCACGCGCGTGTGCGCCCGACACGCAGCGCCTACTCGCACCCGCAAACGCGCGCCCGCCTTATGAGAGGAGACCGCGCATTGACAATCATGACCAGTGAGTACTTACATATATTATGAACTAGCGGACGTCACGCGGTTTCACCCGCATAGTTCCCGTTCCCGTTGGAGTACGGGGATAAAATATAGCCTATGTTACTCGCTGATAATGTAACTTTCTATCAATTGTTGGTGTTGTTTTCAAATCGGTCCCGTAGTTTTTAAGTTTATTCGTTATTGTACAAATATTTCCTTTTTATTATATTAGTATAGATGAGCAATAAATACCCGGTTGGGTCTGTGGTATACTTAGGACTTCCAAGTTTATCACGACAAATGCAGTCACTGCACGTAGATATCTCTAAAGATATCTATAATAATCGGTCACCGTAAAATTGTATAACCCGTTAGATTGCAATCTATCTAGCGAGATTGTAAACTCTCGAAATATTGTCAACTAAACATACTGCTTACAATTTAACGCTTTATTTTTCGGTAGATTATAATGTGTCGTAGTTAAACCGTTAAATTGTGACTACGGAAGTCTCTCTGCCCCCATAATCGGGACTCAAAGCACGATAGGCTAGTTAGGTTCCTCTATACCCTGCAGACAGGAATAAACCCGTCATAATAAAGTGTTTTGAGGTGAATGGTTTAAAAGGTAACCTTTTCATGGGAGTAGTACCAGGGGGCAGAGAGTTTACAATCTCGCTACATAGATTACAATCTAACGGGTATTATAATTTTACGGTAACATATCCAACCAAACCGAAAACCTATTTCAAAACACGATTCTTCATCAGTGGTCGACGTAGCGACTTAAAATTTCTTAAATGTAGAAAATACGGAATGTATATTTAGAAAAGGTATACTACTGTATAATCTTGTGCTGATAATAATGATGATGGTGATGATCCTGAACATTTGATGGTATTAGTCATCACTACAACGCTGCGTCTTCAACTGCCAAGGTAAGTGATAGAATGCCACCTTTCCAGACTCAGTATTTCCTACAGGTAGATAATTTTACGAAATCTAAACCTGAAACTGTAATATACATGTCACCGTAAAATTGTCAAATACGTTATATTACAATATAACGTGTATCTCTCTAGCGATATTGTAAAGTCTCGAATTATTGTCAACTGAACATACGGAAGTATCTTTTGCCCCCATAAACGGGACTTGGGGCACCCCCCCGTTAGGTTAGTTAGGTTCCTTTAAACCCTGCACTCGGAAATAGGGGCCCCGCGAAGCGGGGCTCCGTCGACTACGCTTTTTAGGGGAATATGAAGTGTTTTAAGGTTAGGTTATATTAATCGATATTTCTCAGGATTGGTACAGTATCTTTTCATGAGAGTGGTACCACTGGGCAAGGAGGACCCCTCTTTCACTCCACACCGCGTGAGTTGACTACCATCGCATGCATTTCACGAAAAATAATGCGTTTTATTGTAAGCAGTATGTTCATTTGACAATGATTCGAGACTTTACAATATCGCTAGAGATATTACAATATAACGTATTTGATAATTTTACGGTGACATACACACTAACATCATAATCTGCCTAGCCTTTTCCCAACATGTTAGGGTTGGCTTCCAGTCCAACCGGAATAATAAACACACTAACATAACTCTATTTAAAAACTGTATCTGATGTTACTTTTAGTTTTCGGTGCCCGTATATTATAATGATTGTTGGTCATTCCGTTTGGTGGAACTATTTAGATACCTATATTTAAATACGACCTTAACGATAACCATTTGGAACCAGTAACGTCCTTGTGTTGGAAACTCACTGAATTATTTACTATACGGGAAGCATATTGTGGAAAGTTACAAATATTGATGGATTTATATCCCACTCTAAGTGGTAGGCTTCAATGTTAGGAATTATAAAACTCCTCTATAATGGGTTTGTGTAGTAATAAATTCAAACAACTATATTGAAGTTACTAGCTGTTTCATTGCCCTAGTATTATTGCTAAGCATACGCTCCTGACTTCGATTCTCAGGCCGGGCAAAAGTTCTATCAGTAATTTCCCTGTAGCAGTTTGGAATGTGCCCGATTGTCGACAAAAGCACGCTCTTGTTACAAAGGACCCAAACCGCCACCTAGCTAGCGAGCGAGGGAGCCGTGCGAGCGTCTTTTCATGGTTCGTTTCGGCTCTTTCGGTAGTTCACAGTGTGAACCAAAGTATGAAAAGATGTCTCGCCCGGCTCGCTCGCTTACTAGCTTGTGGTGTGGCCTGCGCTTTAAATATAACTTACGAAATGCGGGTATCACCACTATCTGTCTAGCCTTTTCCCATCTATGTTGGGATCAGCTCCCAGTCTAACCGGATGCAGCTGAATACCAGTATTTTACATGGAGCGCCTGCCTATCTGACGTCCACAACCCTATTAGTACTGGGTTATACGATATCACTTGGTAAGACTGGTTGACAGCCTTTTCGACCACTGACTACCTGTAACGACTGTCATAGATCTACAAATGACAGCCGGGACCAACAGATTAAACGTGCTTTCCGAGGCACGGAGGAAACCCGGTATGTAGGGCTGCATGGTCACCCATCCGCAGACCAACCTATGCAAGCACGACTTAACCTAAAGATTGAGCCGAGTGGCTGTTATTATTTAGCTGCAAAATGAACGTACTAGGCAAAACTTTGTGTAAACGTTCGAAGAGTGCAGGAGTGTTGTGTCAACTTTACATTTCAATTCCCTGTACATACCTACGGGGTGTAAACAACCCCATCACGAAGCCGTCAACCAAGCATTCTGTACATCAAACTAAGTATCTTTACGTAAAAAATATTGCTGGGAAACAACTTTTGATGAAATCATGTTTTGTAGTAGAACTCAATACATTATGATGGATGGTTTTCAATCCATCCATCAGCACAATGCTGCAATGTATCGAGTGAACTAACATCCACGACCCGGCCGTGGAGGTGTTGAAAGTTAATTTAAAGTAAAAATCGCACAATAAAAACTTGTACTTATTAAAAAAAAAACTTGCCAAAGAGTTGGAACTTTGACCCCCAATATCTCCGTAACTAAAAGGTACCCGGGTTTTGTATAGAAGAAATAAAATGATCACAATGACGGGGAGAACAAGTGCCTTTCGATTTCGTTAAGAGGTTTTTTACACCCTTTATATTACTTACCTACTTATTAGGTTTACAAGAACAAATACCATGCACAATCGCATACGTCAAACGGCCCACAATAATAGCAAGTATGAGTAACAGTGTTATTTGAGGAAGCTTAAAATAGAATAAATCATTAACTACTCACACTTGTCGTAAACACCCACGACCTCTATTCTGAAACTGTGATGAAGGGGTTTATTTCAAGAAATCATGGGTGAAGTTTGTAGCATTATTACTTACACAAAATAAGACTGCAATTGAGCAATAGCTAAATATACTTGTAACTTAATCAGTCTAAAACATTCAGATTTTCTTTTATTTGTTTGTGATTTAAATACCATAACTATGGGGTCCAAGTGTTTCCCATGTAGTATTTTGGGACATCACCAAGCGGTTGATTTTTGCCCAAAGAATCATCATTGCTATCGAACATTCTATGGAAATGTAGTGACCGTTTTGAGATTAGAGGTTGATGAGGTAAATTACACAAAAAATGTTCACATTGAAAACCTTGAAAGAATTTTCAGAATCGAATCAGTACTTCAGAAGTTCCCAAGATTTCCCCTACATACAAACTTACAAACAAAATTTACTTTTTTTTGCTCACTTTGCTCCCTGGGATAGCTATTAGCCACATATTTTCAAAATTATTTAATAAAAATTACAATGCAGTATTGATTTAGGTGGCAAAATATTGTGAGAGGCCAACATTATAATTTCCCATCATGATAATCAGTTCTATAACAACATGAAGACCTAAGTTTTTCAGCTTGCGTGTTGATAGACATCTGACAGTATTATTTCTAGATTTTTGATAAGCATAACAAATACTAATCAGCATAAATCCTATGTTTTTGACCTAGATCCTGGTAAAACAATAGTATTTCTTATTTGATTGTATCTTGCTATTGTTTTACATGCATTCAAGGGTAAACCTTGGCGACCAAGGGATTGTGACAGAGGAACTGAATAAGGCTCTATGCACACAGTTCCGGGTCAGGGCTTTCTAAGTACGTACTAGGTAATCTATCTCCGCTGTCTCATTCAGAGCATTGTG
This sequence comes from Xestia ashworthii, assembly GCA_950022955.1. NCBI lineage: Eukaryota > Metazoa > Arthropoda > Insecta > Lepidoptera > Noctuidae > Xestia > Xestia ashworthii. The sequence goes on from OX465557.1 coordinate 2,942,100, forward strand.
CCAGGTTACGATACCCAAAACAGGCAAATTGTAAAAAGGAGTTTTATTTGTTTGTTTGTTGTTTGTGTTTTTTCTGTTTTTTGGTCTTTGCCTGCGAACTTAGAGCATGGTAAAAAGTTATTAAATGTTAAACTGTAGCCAAATTATATATATATTCTCAGCGTCGCGTAAGCGCAGCGTAAAATAAGGTTAGTTTTTATTAATCGATAAAAATAATTAGTTATCGCATGTACCTACCTGATCTTTTCAAATGATAACGGAAATGCGGATGACATACAATCTACTGTAGATATGCTGTGACACACATATAAATATAGAATTGAAATGCTTATTATTTTATTTACAAAGCGTGGGTTTCAGCAGATTTCAATCCCATTACAAAATTACCCCTCTGTCATTATCTCAACGAAACGACAGTTTGGATTTTTCCCATTGACCCCACCAGTCGGACGAACCAGTGGGGTCAGCGAGAATACACCATTTTGATTTGACAGGAGACTGACAGACAAAATAGGAAAGTGGGGACTTCCCAAATAATAAACAAAAAAAGCAGAAAAATCATCAATCGAGTGCACGCATCTATAAACAGTGCTACTGAGATCGCGTGAGATACGCCTACTTAATTTATAACCACAAAATAACACAAGAAATAATGTCACCTCCAATTCTCCACCATTTATCATTAGTAATGTCCTACATATTTTGAAGAAATAAAGCTTTGTGCAAACATGTCAAACGTCGTCGCGTTCAAACAATGCTATCGCTGCGCTGAACGAGAATAGCCGCAGTGTGACGACACCCTTATCAACTGTCAACAAGTCATGTGATGAACAGGCTCTGTCTTCAAACAGGAAACCTTGATTGATGTTATTGTTATTAATTTTTAACCGATTTAAAAAAGGAGGAGGTTCTCAATTTATTCGTATTTTTTATGTTTATTACCTCATAATAACTCCGTCGTTTATGAACCGATTTAAAAACACAAAACCGGCCAAGAGCGTGTCGGGCCACGCTCACTGTAGGGTTCCGTAGCTTCCCAGACCATTAAAAATACCAACATTTTTCGTCAGCAAAAATAACTTTGTTTTTCATAGTATTTGTATGAAAAACAAAGTTATCATTTGCGTTTTTTTGAAAAAGTGCTATATAACTCAAAAACTATTCAACTCATCAAGTTGAAAATAATTTTCCTAGAAAGTTCATATAAAGGTCTACTTCTGTGATTTTTTTCATATTTTTTAAACTTATGGTTCAAAAGTTAGAGGGGGGGGGACACATTGTTTTTGACTTTCGGAGCGATTATTTCCTAAAATATTAATATTATCAAAAAATGATTTTAGAAAACCCCTATTCATTTTTAAATACCTATCCAACAATATATCACACGTCAGGGTCAAAATTAAAAAAAAAAACGCTCCCCACTTTACGTCTGGGGGAGGTACCCTAATAAAAATGTTTTTTTAAATTTTTATTTTTGCACTTTGTCGGCATGATTGATATACATATTGGTACCAAATTTCAGCTTTCTGGTGCTAACGGTCACTGAGATTATCCGCGGACAGACAGACAGACAGACATGGCGAAACTATAAGGGTTCCGTTTTTTGCCATTTGGCTACGGAACCCTAAAAAGATAGAGTTCCGATTGGTCCCAAAGAAATTTTATTAAAATCGGTTCAGTAGTTTGGTTTATAGAAGTGTATTTATTTTCTTCTTGACGGCTTATTGGATGGTTCCGTACTATAATTATTATAGGTAGGTAATCACAATGAAAAAAAATTACAACAAGATTTCGTTTAGTACCTATACACTACAACTAAAAAGGGTAAAATAAAAACTTTTTCAGGCTTCCAAAAAAACACCCGTAAACACACAAAGAAACAGATATTGAAACCGACAAAGTCACCGACTTCCGTTTTTTTTTGTATGTTTCTCGAATTAATCAAGTCATTCCAAAAAACGTATCATTTAAGTGGATAGATATATTATATTTCTATGGGTTCAACCTACTGAAAGCGTGCTAGAAAGTGCCTCGAAGCCTCGCCCACGTTTGCATTTCATACCAAAGGAAAACTATTGTATTAAACGATTTTTCCTTCTTCAGGTATCTACCTCCTGAGGAGCTCGTGGCTAAATAATAACAGCCGCTCGGGCCAATCTTTAGGTTAAGCCGTGCTTGCCTAGGTTGGTCTGTGGATGGGTGACCACCCTTACATACCGAGTTTCCTCCGTGCCTCGGAAAGCACGTAAAGCCGTTGGTCCCGGCTGTCATTTGTAGATCTTTGACAGTCGTTACAGGTAGTCAGTGGCCCAAAAACTCTGACAACCAGTCTTACAAGGGGTATTGTATTACCCAGTTACTGACTGGGTTGTGGAGGTCAGATAGGCAGTCGCTCCATGTAAAATACTGTTATTCAGCTGCATCCGGTTAGACTGGAAGCGGACCCCAACATAGTTGGGAAAAGGCCAGGCAGATGATGAGGTTTCTAACTCCTAAGTTTTTCAATTTTCCGGAACGAATAGAACCCTACTAAACCATATTTATAACCCTCTTCAAGTACCAAAGTGACTTTCTTACAAATGTCCTTTCCATCATCAGTTCTTTGAAAGAAAACAACTTTTGTTCAACACAGTTTTAGTGTTTGTTCTTATTCTATAATCAAATATTTTTTGTCCTATACTAAATAACATTTTGACAAATGTACATTTAAATTGATAAGCAATTATTGTTTCCTCGTGACATTTTGTTATCATAATATTTTTTGTAGTAAACCAAAAGCACTGCTTGCTCACAAAACACATATTTACATGATCTACTTAGTTTTGAGTTACATATTTTAGTATGTTGAAATAATTGTGATTGTTGTATAGTATCTGTGTTCTTTAGTTTACTTTGCCACTACAACGATACTTTGTATTAAGTAAATGTTATGGGAATTAGTTCCTATTTCCAAATCTTCTTCGTCTTCCTGCACTTGCCCCAGCCTATTTGGGGTCGGCTCATCGCGTTTCCTTCTTCCATTGCATTTTCCTATTTACAAATAAAGAAAAAAATACTGGATTTCATGATTTGTAATTTAATTTGATATGTTACAAACCACCAAACCATCTGAAAAACAGATTAGTACATAATTAAATTAATTAATAACAAAATAAATGTAATGTCACTATTAGATATGAGTAATATGAGCAACACAATACCGTGATCTCATACGTCGCACTAGGTTCCCCACGTAACGCATTTAATGGATTAAAGGTTTTTTGTTTTCTATTTACGTCTGTACTAAGTCTTTCTATGAAGCTAGGTACTTTAGCTTTCTCAGATTCCACGTTTTTCTTTTGAAACATTACATATACCTGAAGTGTATGTAATATACTGTTTGACTACAGAAGACAGCTAGATACTACGTTGACTTTGTTCCTGAAGAGAAGCCGCCAGGAATCGACTTCTTTAGTGCGAAGGCACCCCGAACCCGAAGGGGTTTGAAAAATTCATCATCATTTTCCCAACATGTTGGGGTCGGCTTGGTTGATTTTTGATGCGGTAGTAGAGCGATCTTCCTAACCCATTTAATAAGTAGAATCCTATAGCATAAGTATAAGATAAATAAGGCTACTAAGTGAAGATAACATTAATTACTACATATTACTAATCTTTATCAACGTCAATTAATTATTATGAATAATAATGAACCGGATGCAAAGTCTAGGAGAAATTCTTAGTCACCGCTACATCAGTTGAAGTCATACATATGATGCAATAATGAGCATTTGTCTCGAGTCTCGACAGAAATGTTTACTGGAAACTGTTTTATTTCTCTGAACATTATTTCTCTGAACATACAATACATTCTTGTAAAAAACTACACAATCAAAACTACAAATAATCTCCCAGAAACGGTTTTCTTCTAAATCCAATACTTAGCTTCACTACAAAATTCCGTGAAAAACTACTAGGTACTCCTGTAAAACTACTCGCAACTCCTGAAAATCGCTATACTACTAAATTCTCCAAAGAGTAATTAAACTGAATACTGAAACGCGGAATTGTGAATTTATGAATGAAGTCATATCCAGCCTTCGTGTTTGATATATTATACGAATGCAATCTCCTAAAAGTTTGCGGATATTGTTCATAACGCCAAATTAGGGAAAACCGAGAACAATTAACAGCATCACTGTTAATTTAGTACTCCACAGTATTACGTATTATTCGCTGAAATTGTTTCTTAATCTTACGAGGTAGGTATCACGTGTTTACTATACACACATAAAACTCTATCATTTTAAGAAGTAACTTGTCAACTAATGTCCTATCAGAAAAAATACAAAAAAAAACCGGCCAAGTGCAAATCGAAATCGCGGGCGTAGGGTTGCGAATGAAGGCTTTTTAATTTCTTTCTAGTATTTGTAACATAGATAGCGGCAACATAAAAACACATTATGTGAAAACTTTTAACTGTCTACCTATACGGTTCATGAGATACAAGCCCGCTGTCTTTCAGGCAAAATTCAAAGTATACTCACCGTTTTTCGACTTTGTGAAATTATAATCAAACGCATTAATTAGTTGTTGTGCTAACGGTGAAAGGGCATTGTTTTAGGATAGTGACCAATTGTTATTTTTTAATTAAGATTTGTCATGTCACTGTTGGTTGGTTTTGGTCAAAAAGTCCCTTGGTCTTTACGAAAACAAGAATTCCTAACATCGAATAATTTCAAATTCAGATTATTTCATATTAAGTTCTATTATATCAAACCAACTTTAAATACCCTTGTTTTTATTCCATATAAAAACTAGAACGCCACTGTCCCCATATATCAAAGGCAGATAATTGCTCCCTCTTCCCTCCTCCGACCCCTATGACGTTATCAGTCTGTCCGGAGGCTTCCATTATTAGATAGGATTACAGGATTGTGTCATCCACAGCCACTTCACTTGCGAGAACTCTCCTTAAGGCGCAGACACATGACTTTTAGTGATTTTAAATTGATCATCACGTCTTAACTTCTACTCTAATTTCTTTGAAAAAAATATATGTTATACCAGACCATTTTTTTCATAATTTGATATGTGAAAATGTGAAGAAATATTTTATAACTTAGTGTAATTAATTTGTAAAGTAATGTCTAACGCGGCAAAAAAACGATCATCACGCAAAATGTATCGGGTGTATTTGCATGAAACTTCGATCATCTCAAAGACAATTTAATGCCCTTTATATTAGTATACGGCTTTTAGCCGTATTGTGTTTGATAAATCAAGGTGGGTTGTTTTTTCGAATAATCTTGGTGCGGGGCTCCTCGGGGCGACGGGCGACAGTGTATCGCTGACCACTCTCACGCACGGGTATACGCTATTGCTAAACTTCTCCCACTCGCTCAAGGTCGTTGGCGTGAGATAGCCCCTTAATGGACGCTATGCTGTCATCATTTTATGTCTACAGTAACCACGCCACGTAGATATAATTTACATTTACAGTTCACTCTTTTTACCCTACTACCGAAGCCAAACGGAAGAGTTATGATTTTAGCAGTCGAAGTATGTTTGTATTTACATGTGTTCCTCCGTAACACCCAAATTATTCATCCGATTTTTGATGTATAAGGTCTCAATTGATTATGGCCTGGGTAGTATAGGCTACATTTTTTCCGACTTTAACAGTAGCAGGGTTCGATTTTATATTGTAAACCCCGAATTTTCCATGGTCGGGTTTTTTAGTTGTACTATACCACTAATTCTTGTTATTAAATCAAACTATTCCATCTACAGTTTATATCATTCCAGATACCATGGTCCGACAGTTGAATGCAGCATTCTTGATCAACTAAAAATAAACCATGTATCACATTTTATAGCTAGAGATACCTTTACATATTATATACCAACCTGTGGTACGTCTCGAATACTCAATGAGCCAAGCTTTATCTCGTAGTCTGACTTTACAGAACATTTCACGATTAGCTGATGGATTTTTAAAATATGTCAGCGAAACGAAGATATGAATGTTTCATAATTTGAGGATTACCTCCTATAAGAGAAGAAAACTTTCTTTAGATCCTTGTTTTGAATCTATTAAATAATATAAATAACCTGAAATCAATAAACAAACGACTTTGTTTTTATTAAATGGGCCTACTCTGCAAAAAACCGCTCGATCTGTAAATATTTGTAAAAACAGAACTAAATTCAAACTAAAACTAACTACATACATAATATATGCAACGACGGCGTAATCTAGATAAGATTATTTTCAAAACAACGTAATTATTTTATCATTGACGTTTTTCCTTTAGCCATCCAAAAGTCAAAAGCAGCACCACAGTATTCAGTCCCGATGCTTTGTTTGAGCACTCTTACAAAAATGCAAATGAACTGTTGACCACCCTGAAAGGTTATATTAGTTTAGTAGTAGAAAAAAAGAAGTAGAATAATGATGATGATGATTATAGAAGTGCTATTGGAACCGGAATATTTCAGTAGCAGCCACGGAGTCTGGATTTGCGCCTGGTTGATGGCAATAAGCTCGCTCCCAATAACATGAGACTTAAACATAACTGGCGAAATGTAGGTGTACTATTAGGTACATCTTTGCCTTTGGGGATAACAGGCGTGATGTTATGTGTTATGATAGTAAAAAAACTTCAGTACCCGAATTAAACACTATCCAATATTCAGGACTGTACCATTTTTTGGTATCCGTATTTCGTGGCCTACCCTCCGTGGAGAACCAGTGCACGCCACTGGTACAATCCCTGCCACAAAAGCAATGTCATTCGATCAAAAATTCCCACAAAAAACCACTACCCACTACCCTTCAAAAATGGGTCGAACGCACAAACAATGCTCGTTAATTAGTCGTGCTCGTGTGGCTCTGCTCTTAATTACTGCTCTTTGCCGAGCGCAGCCAGCTTCTATAATTCAATGCTCGGTCTGTTTGTGGAGCATAGAGGATGTGGTTGTGTTAGGCTGTGGGTTCGTTGGAAGAGAGACGCGATTTTAGAATTGGTGAAGTTTTATGGTCATAAAGAAAGTTTATTGAAATGAAAATTGGTAGTGTGACAGAAAAATTCGTGGCCAAGGTCCTTAATTATTGTATCATCAACATTAATTTCAGAACGAATTAAGTAAACTTAATCTCTCTCGCTTATTTTCTTGTTCTTAATCCAATTTATTTGGGGTAGCATATCTTCTTCTTCCATAATAATTAAAGTTTAGTCGTCATCTCATTGGTCAACCTCTTTCTATCCATACCATCCACCGTTTTGTAACTAGATAATTACCTTTCTAATGTACGTCAGATATTAGGTTATGCGATTTTCCCCTTTCATAAAATCGGTTAACGCTTCTCCCGACACCACGCAAGCACGCTTCACTGAAAGCGGTTTCCGTCCCGTCAGTAGCTGCAACACATAACACACAATATGTTGAAGTGAAAAGACAGCGCTGCACGCTCGCTGACAATGTGACGGCTTGATGCGACACTCGGATATTAACACCCGTCAGTACCTACGTACTGTTTCAGTTTGAACTGACGTCGTGAGAAGTTTTCTAGTGTTTCAGTTTGTTTTAAAGCGCCATTTAAGGTATGAAACAAGCTCAATTCTTTTGTTTATCCCCGTATAGTTAGCCAGAGGTGTAACTAATAGTATTTCTGTCACCGTAAAATTGTCAAACACGTTAGATTGTAAAATGACTAGAGAGATTGTAAACTCTCGAAATATTGTCAAACGAGCATACTGCTTACAATTTATAAAACGCATCATTTTTCGTGAAACGCATGCGAAGGTAGTCAACTCACGCGGTGTGGAGGGAAGGAGGGGTCCCCCTTGCCCAATGGTACCACTCTCATGAAAAGATAATGTACCATTCCTGAGAAATACCGATTAATATAACCTAACCTCAAAACACTTTGTATTCCCCTTAAAAGCGTAGTCGACGGAGCCACGCTACGCGGGGTGCAGGGTTTAAAGGAACCTAACTAACCTAACGTGGGGGTGCCCCAAGTCCCGATTATGGGGGCAGAGATACTTCCGTATGTTCAGTTGACAATATTTCGAGAGTTTACAACCTCGCTAGAGAGATTACAATCTAACGTGTTTGACAATTTTACGGTGACATATCCACATTTCGCCAGTTAGGTTTAAGTTCCATGTAATAGAACAAAGCCTTTTTCTATTAACCGGGCACAATACCAGATTCCGTGGTTGCTACCGAGAAATTCATGATGGAAAGAATTTGCCCGACCCGGGAATCGAAACTTCATGCTCGCCAGTCGTGCTTGTGACCATTAGACCAACGAGCAAAGTCTTCAGAGACAAAATAATGTAAAGAAAGAAAGAGAAACTTAGAGTTTTTTTCTAGTAAAATATTTAGTTATAATCTAACTAGCTGATGCCCGGGGCTTCGCCCGCATACAAGTTATATATTAATACCTTCCTCGAGAACCACTCTGTCTATTGGTGAAAACAGCATGACAATCGGTGCAGTACTTTTTGAGATTATCGCGAACAGACAGACAGACGCGGCGGAGGACTTTGGATTTATAATATGTAGTGATGATGTGATTTGTGAGAATTCTTGCGACTTATTTCCATGACACACAGACATGCACACAGTGTGTGCCTTTTATGTGTTCATTTAGGGTTTCAAATGAACAGGGGCGTAGCAACTAGAAATAAAATACAATCGTATCGTAAATGACATGACTCTTGCCTAGTTTATTTGTAAGTAGGTGGACGTATGGATAGGATTAATGGTTTGAAATAACACCCTCGTGATAAGCTAGCTTAATTATAACTTAATGCTTCTTGACGTACAGTCCCTATGAAAAAAAACCTGCCTGTTCTCTAAAAATACTTGATGTTATCTTTATTTGGCTGGTAATCTTATATGTACGGTCGAACAAGCCATCATTTGGTTTACATTATACAATGTAATTTGTGGGTTAAACTGTAAACCAAATAGCATTTTCGACCGTACTGTCTGACAGATTAAGCAACCCTTGTTCTGGGGTAACAATTCAAGTCTTAAATCGTGTAATGATTAATTAAAATATCATAACACCAAGCCTGCTATCCCTGAAGGGATAGTCAGTGGCCACTGAGAAATTCAAAATGAAAAACCTAATAAATAACACTTTGCTCAACACGGGTATCGAAGCCAGGACCTCATCCGGGGCTGCGGGGCTGTACGAAAGAGATACCGAGAAAAAAAAAGTAAAAAGATAAAGTAAAAAGAGATTTTGAGATATGAGATTTAAAAATAATATTTAACAGTACCTATATTGCAATTTCATGTTTTTACGGGCATTGCAAAAAGGTCTAATATCAAAGACTAGCTTCGTCGATCTTCAAGTGAAGCCGCGCTTGCCTAGGTCTGTCTGTAGATGGGTGAACAACTATTACATATCGAGCGTCTTCTGTGCCTTGATAAAAAACGGTTTTGTAAATCATTGGCAGCCTTCTTCTTTCGTAGTCAGTGGCTTGATAGTCTAACTCAGTACTAAGTGGGTTGGTTCTAGAGGTCTAATACGCAGTCGCTCCATGTTGGTATTAAATGCAGGTATTTAGCTACATAGGTTTGACTAGAAGCCGACCCCAACAGAGTTGGGTATAAGCTAGGCAGAGCTCTAATATCAAAGTTCCACTACAAAATCTCTTTTGAATGTTGGTAAACGTATAGATATTGTTGCTCGCGACTGTATCCGTGTCCGTGGTATAACCTAGTTACTGCAAAGCAAACAGGTCTCCCTTTGTTATAAAAACAAAAGACTGTGCAAGTGGTTTTATGCTTGAAATATTCTCTTTTTGAAATTTTCTTTTGTAGAAGTACCTACGTAGTCAAATATTTTCAACCGACTTCTAAAAAGAGGAGGTTCTCAATTCGTCTGTATTTTTTTTTTTTTTTTTTTTTGTTTGTTACCTCAGAACTTTCGACTGGGTGAACCGATTTTGATGATTCTTCTTTTATTTGAAAGCTGGTGCTTTCCGTGTGGTCCCATGTCAATTTGGTTAAGATCTTAAGCTGATCTTCGGAGATATAAATGGAACTCTTCAAAAATACACGGCAAAGCTGCAGTAATTGCTGCAATCGCTTGGTTCTTTATTGTTTATACAACATCATGACGTAACATCACACCTGTATGCTCTGAGGGAGTACGCAGAAGTATACAATACACCCAGATTTCGACAGTTATTAGACGTGTAAAGTTCCATTCAATGGGATCCCGGTGAAATAGAGGTAACTCCTTAACTTTATTGGCACACCAGAAGCGGTTTGGGTAGTTTTAGGCAGAGTACTTTCTCGGAGTGATCCCATTTCGATTTGATAAAGATCTGGTGACTTCGGAAGATAGGCAACTGAACTCCTTAATTAATGATAGCAAATGTACTGGGATCGCTGAAGACTCACGTCTGTCTATTGTTTACACCAGTTCATAACAAAAAATCACACCGATACGCTGTGAAAGGGTAAGCACATGTGAACCACTGAAAAGGGAAAAATAAAAACTTTTTTGCAAAAAATATAACCGACTTCACACAAAAAAGTGAAAAATAACTTTAGCTTCAGAAGTCGGTGACAAAAAAACTAAATCAATCAAACAAAGGTCACCGACTTCTGAAGCTAAAGTTATTTTTCACTTTTTTGTGTGAAGTCGGTTATATTTTTTGCAAAAAAGTTTTTTTTCATGCATAGAGTGATCTCAAGTTACTCAAGAGAATTGAAAACGGTTACTATAGAACGATTTTTGTGCAAATCTTATAGCTGTTCCTGTTTTAAAAGGTTCATATTTACCTAAACGAATCGTACTTCATATACCAAGCTGCAAATCAGCCGAATTGCTTGAAAAATCAAACAAATTATAGAAATAACTGGCATATGCCCGCGGCATTGTACTACCGGGATAAAAAATATCCTATATGTTCCAGGTAATCCAGGATATAAACTATATAATAATATGTGCTGAGTTTTATCCAAATCCGTTCAGTCGTTTTTGCGTGAAAGAGTAACAAAAATCCATCCACACACACTTTCGCATTTATTATGTTAGTAAAACAATATTAATCATTTTTCCGAACATAATTGTTCATGATCAGCAATATTCCAAACATTCCTCTACAGTGCCAAGCCTTTCCGAAGATATACAACACAATATAATTTTATTATGTTTACGGTCACCAACAGCTACATTGCTGTTTTCGATCAGAGATCACATTTTATAAAACGCTCACGTCCTTCCTGATAAAGAAGGCTGGAGCTATGTAAAGATATACATGACTGTACGTTTCAGAACATCTTTCTAGCTCACATTTTCTTCGTAGCAAATGCAGCCACGTCACGGCTTGGCCACAAACTGCGCGCACATTGACACGCGCGTTGCGGACAAACCGAAATCAGACGCTTTATACTCGTAAACTTTATTGTTTGTTTTTGTAATTTTGTATTTGAATTCTTTTTTTTTTGTTCATTTTGTGTTCAGACGTTTCACTAGCACGTATGAAAGGCAGAAATGAACGGTAAAGGTACCCCTACATGCTAGGTTACGCATGACAGTTAAACATGTGTATGCGAAACTATCATGTAAAGCCAAGTCCTATTCCAAGGATGACTGAAAACAGTTTTCTACTACTCAAGTTCATTCATGCCTGTACAGTTTGATTGAACAGGAAAAACTGCATATATCGTGTTTAGCGGGCTTTAGGGAGCAGCGGTGATTTCGGTACCACGAGTCCAACCCGAAACAAGTGACACACACGCGCGGGTAGCTTGCTGCAAGTCCTCTAATCGCATCGCCGGGCGTCGTGAACGAGGCATAAGGACGTAACAAAGCCAAGGCAATCCAGCTTTAGAAGAAATGCTTTGACGCAAGTCAATTCCTATTAAGTATTTGCTTTTGTTTGGATGGCGTGACTCAAATATGGACAGATTAAACACTGATTGATGGCAAAAAATTGATTTCTTAATCAGTTTTGTCTAGTAAGCAATTATGAGCATGAATCGCCTCCCGCTGTGAGGTTTTAATCAGAGGCATTATTTTCATTCATTGTGACAACTCAAAGCGTAATGAAAGGTTTGTTATGGTCTCAGAGGACATGCAAATAAAAGAGGATGTAAACTAAACCTTAGAAGGAGGTTTGGTTTTAGTTGAGTCTTGGAACTAAAAAAATACGTATAAGGTACCTGTTAAACTGAGGTAGTTTTTAAATTTGGTTTAGTAGGTACCTACCTACGTTCTTGATTAATCATAGCTTAAAAGCTATATCATAAGTTTACCTACCATATGAAAAACGTATAAACGACCCCATACCACAATTCCGAATCTGTTGACAAAACAATCAAAACAAAGTACCCACAGCATTTGAATATCGATGACGTGTGACGTAGGTTGGTCGCAAGCAGTCGCGTTGGTCCCGATCCGTCGAGCAACTAGTGTACGGATCACAGGACGGATCCATCCGAAGATCCGCCCAAAGAAGGGCGGGCGCGACCGACCCCAAGCTGCTACCTTACTTTTATTTCTTTAACGATGGTGTTACCAGCTTTCCCTATTGTTGTCAGGGAACAATAAATTAATCAAGATTAATTATCTTGCAGTTAAGGAAAAGTTCGAAATTAATTTAAAGTTTTCTCAGTATGCTGCCTTGGAATAATTTGAGCTTTAATCTTTTCAAGAAAGTTTGATTCACTCTTTTCTGATTCCTGTAATTCTGGTTTTTGCGTTCAAGGTTTACAATTTAGGTCAGTATAAAATGAATAATTTTCCGTCTATAGTTCTCGAACAATACCGAAACTATACTCGCGCACTATCACCGGAAATCCTTGCAAACTGTAAACTCGTTGAAAAACACGAATTTTCCGAACTGAGAACACATAAATTCCACAAATTATCTGGTAATTTACCCCGTGGGGGCGTCGCGACGCGCATCTCTAGCCGGGTACTCTGCGCCCCCTTCCTTCAGTACAGCCGCGACCGCCGATCGAGGCACACGTACGTTCGCGCCGCAACCTTGTATAAACAACACAGTTTCATACTTTCATAGCCAACACTGTAATCGACAGCCCAGTGAATGTGAAGTGTAATAAGTGTTCGTATACTCCTAGAAACGTATGTTATACAGCTGTGCTTTCACAATTGATTGCTTAGATGTCACGTTAAACGTTGGTATCAAGAAAAATGTTTCAGACGTTACTCGTTTACTGAAAATTGCTTAGGTTGTGGGTAGTGTTTTAACATTTCCAAAGGTTACTATCAAACCTTTACCGAGAAGGGAGGAATTAATCCATGTGTTGGTATTTCAATAATATATTAATGTCAATGTCAACGTACCACGAATTCTGAACAGTTAATTCATGAGTTATGGAAACAATTTTAATTAACTACCACACTAAAACTGAGTGTATACATGTAGCTACAACACAAATAAGTACTTTGAAGTAATTACACACAATGAAATTGAGAACGACTGGTCATTTGGCCAATGGCGTCGACTCATAATGTCCATATTTAGAATGTTTATTATTGTTACATATATGCAACGGTTGCACACGCATAATACCGAGTGTGTTGTGAAACCGGTGCTAGGCTCATTATGAAACAATTGTGTAACACTTAAATAATCACATCCGCTGAATTTTATTGTAATACTACATTTTCGAACTGAAATGTAATGTAAATGACACTATAGATATGGAAACAGCTGTGTAAGAGGAAATGGATTCAAGTTATTACAATTAAGCCAGGATAACGAAAAGGAAAAAGTTCACATTAATTGTACTTTAAAACCAATATTAGTGTAAAAATGGCCTCATTTTGCATAAATCACTCTTCATCGTTATGCCCTTGTTCGTGATTTGTCCCCGGTGCAACACGTTATTTTCTTCCATGTTCCCCATTATTTAGTACTCGATGTTGCCCATGACTTCATCAGCGATCCAGAATCATATATGCATATGTCCTACTTCAAGTCCCAGGGTACTTATACGTCACTATTCATAGTGCCGATCGGGCGTAAGAAGGTAACAGTCACTATCGCTTCTCTAACATTATTATGTATACCATTCATATCATTATCCTGTCCATATTCCAATTTATTTGTGGTCAGTGGAGCATTACAGTATTACAGTGGAGCATGACTTCTTCTTCCATACTATTACTCATAATTTCAGCTGTCACCTCCAATCTAGCCATATCATCACAATTTCAATATTATAAGCTTCATTTAAAAAAATAAACTCTTATAACGCAGTCATCTTTGCTTAAGCTTCAAAGCAAACTTTACACAGTATTTCTGCGTAATTTCTTCCATCAGTCATGCTTATCAGTTTTGTCACTCAAATGTTCTAGACTGAAGTCTAAACTCTAAAATTAATTTGGTCTAAAAATTTCCATCAATTACAAATTCTCTACATCAGTTTACTTTTGCCGTGAAGGTTAACTTGTAGATTTATAAATAACATTCAATAACCCCGAACTATTGAACATTTTACTCTGCTGTCGTATCGTTCTTTTATAGTTTGCATTTTTATCTTATTTTCTTCAAGACTTTAAATTGATGACTTTTCGAAACCTAGGCTAAAAATTTTTCAACTCGTGTTGTCTTATTCGGAATGCAAAAAACGAAAATAATGTTCATTGTTTAATTTTATTTCTACGTCTCAACATTTTTCACAGATTTTATAATTGATTTAAAGAAATACAACGAAATAACTGATGTTTCAAACTCAAAATTCAAATTTCGAATTGTTTTTACAATTCGAAAAGGAAATGCAGTTCCGAAAGATACTGAACAAAACACACAAACCAGTATTAAAACGATAAACCTTGATACAAATTGGCAAGCAACACGGCTCGAAACAGTTAACCCACAACAGAACTCGTGAAACTTACATAAAAATAACAAATCGTGAAACTGAAACGATAATATTTGTTCTTTCACTCAATGTTGCGAAGAATACGATTGATCTGTTTGTCTCGCCTTGTTACAATTTAGATGAAACTGTTAGCAAGCTAAACATTATCGCTAATTAGAATCTTAAAGTAAATTACAAAGCATTAGATACTACCGGTAATGTAGAAATAGCAGAAAATAACCTAACGCTTGACTGAATAGATAGTCGAAGTATCTACACTACACCAGAAATAGACGATCTAAAAATAATTTATACAAACGACGACGATGGGCTTTAAACAGAATGTTTTTTCAGGAATCACTCAATTGGGACATAAGGTAGCAATAAAAAAAAAAGATAATTTTGTAGAATAATAAGACGTACTATTGGAAATGGTCACAATTTATGTTTTTTTTGCAAATTAGGCTCCATATTATGGATAAAAGGATTATCATAGAAGATGAAACATTGTCGTTTTTGAAAATAGAAAACCTCATTCGTTGGTATCTGTGTGTGCGCACACACAGATACCAACGAAATTCTAGCCCTTATCATAATTACAAACTAGTTTTCAGTCAAGGACCGTAAATCTAGTACTGCAAAACTCCACGTTCATTTTCAGTCATTAGCCATACGTGTGTAAATAATGAGCGATTTTCACAGAAGACTTGCGACGCATGCATTCATTCGAAGCGAGGACCGTGTAGTTGATTACGCGCGCGTTATTGCGTATCGTGGTCATTGTGACGGATATAGCACCTATGGGGACACAGTCATGGTAATTGATCCCCGTGGTAGCAATATCAGTCCTTATGGTGGTATTGGCGAAGGTTTAGACAGAACAAAATGAATTGATATAAAATGAACTAGCTTCAACTTTTGGACTAACTGAGTGACTTGAAATTGACTATAGAAATGCCGAGTGTGATCCAAAAACGTCCGTTCCAAAATATTTTAGATTGCAGTATTCCTTATTGCAACGTTCTTAACTGCTGCTTAAGGTTGTACTACATCTTCCTTATCAGTGACAACATTCTTAACATTTTAAAGTCATCCGTGCCTTAAACAGGACGATAAAAAAGATGTCCTTGTTAATTTGTCTTCCCAAAAACTGCTACAATGACCTCTCCCTTAGCTTTACTGACATCACTAATCCTATCCTCATTCTGAGATTGAAGAACCACATTGTTATTAGACATGAGACCACAGCTGCCCATCCTATTAGGCTAACCCCATGGGAAATAATATGAATGGTAATTCAAAGTGACATCTCCTTCAGTCTTGTATAACTTTAGATATAGCAAGGTTAGTTCTTCCTAGTTTTTCCGTAATGGAAAATCTATGTAATCTAAAGAGGTTTTTTAAACTTTAATAGTTCCTCAAATCCGGGTGCTTATGAGTTGACTGAACGCCTGACGGGAATTAAAGTCCTAAGTAAAGATTAACCAGGACGGTTCACCCAAATTCATTAGTTTAATTTGGATGAGTAAAATAGGAATTAAGAAGGTTGATAAGAGAGCTGTTAAATGAATTACTAGCTTCATATTCATCATCCAAATAATCAGGCCTATGAAGGACACACGCTGACCTTTGGTGGTTCGGAAAGATCAGGGGCGTGGTACTTAATGTACGTGGTCGAGGCCAAAGGAATATGTCAGGATAGTAGAAGATGGCGTTCTTCAGTTTCTGGTTTCCCTCATGGGACAAAAGCGTGAGTGATGTATGTATGTCAATGATTCATTCATTCGACAATTATACATTTTAGCAAAGGATTGCATGTTCCAGCCACGGTTTTAATTCCGATGATTCATTCATATTATTCATAATTGTATGTTTAATATCTTGGTACACTGTGCACTGTAATAACGTGACTTTAGTTTACTTCATAAAGAAGAATAAACAGTTTAATGTTTTGCGGTATTGAAGTAAATGTGGTAAAAATCAAGGAAAACCCAGTTGCGGTTTTTTGTTTTAAAAATCACGTGAGTGAGGCTCCTGAAATGTCACACGAAATATGTTCACAACTGGACATAAGAGATAGATCTAAACATACCTATTCATAACACTCTTATAACGCAGGAATGAAACGTTGTTCAAAATCTCAAAGAAGTTTCCTTTTTTAATAAAAAAAACTTTGCTAGAAAACTGCTGTGGACACCGATGCGGCTGACGTCTTAAGTTATTGCGCTCGACGAAAGAAGATTAATAAAAAGTGCCACTTGCAGCCTTTATGGATCTAGGTCGATTAATATAAGACACAGTTATATTGAAGTATGGAAGAAGACATGCTGCGCTGACCCCAAACAAATATGGATAAATGCAGAAGAATGATGATGATGAAATATTGAAATAAATAAGAATATTGACTCATCATTTGCTGCTAAACAAGACCTTATTAATAAGGCCAGTAGGTACAATACGAGTATTGCTGCAGTAGTTAATGTGATAGACAATACACCAAGAGAAAAACTTTATCTCTGTATAAAAAACTTGAAACAAAATCTAGAACGAATGCGTTACTCAAAAGTATGAATGTTAATGGCTATAAAAATAAGGGAAATTAAAAGAATCGATGGATGGACTGTGTCAAAGAAATAGCTAGAAAGGAAGTGAGTCATAAGATGACGACTATTAGAGAAGCATAGAAGAAGACATGATAGACTGATCCCAAATGAAATGAGAAAAGAGTAGAGAAATGATAAGACAGTTTTAGATAAAAATTGGAAAAGGCTAGGCAGATGATGATGGTATAAAACACTGAACGTGAAACAAATGACAATCAGGCTTCCTTAGTAAACAATACTAACCGTAAATTATTGTGACGACCTGTCAAGGTGACATTAAGATTTCTACGTTTGCGCGTGTTTCATACAATGCTATCACAAGAATCTTTGAAAGAATTACGCGCTTCCGTGCTTTGTGTTATAACCTGTAATAACGTAAGACAAGCAAATGGTCTTTATAAGTAAATAGCGTAGTATCATCGCAGTTAGATCGTTTTTCATTTGTTTTAAGTTAGTCATAATTATGTGTTGTGTTAGTAGAGATGTGACGGAGTTTCTGAATCTTTATAAATTGCTGTACCTATCATTTGCGTTCTTATAATAGCTACCTACTCGTCGAGGAGCTCGTGGCTAAATAATAACAGCTGCTCGGGCCGATCTCTGGCTAAGCCGTGCTTGCCTAGGTTGGTCTGTGGATGGGTGACCACCCTTATATACCGAGTTTCCTCCGTGCCTCGGAAGCACGTTAAGCTGTTGGTCCCGGCTGACATTTGTCCATTTTTCAGTCGTTACAGGTAGTCAGTGGCCCCAATTATTTTGACAACCAGTCTTACCAAGGGATATCGTATTACCCAGTATTAACTGGGCTGTGGAGGTCAGATAGGCAGTCGCTCCATGTAAAATACTGGTAGTCAGCTGCATCCGGTTAGATTGGAAGCCGACCCCAACGTAGTTGGGAAAGGCTAGGCAGATGATGAATAGCTACCTACTCGTCTATATCATTGTGGGTCTGATTTCACTCCTGCCATATAAAATAGAAGACTAGGCAGATCATGATGATGCAACAAATGACCAGTCTGTCGAAGCATTTCAGTCCATCCAGCAACAATTTTTCCATGAACAAAAATATAACCGGTAAACATTTTTGACCTTTCATGTTTTTCATAATAAAGAACGCTAACGCCATTACACTACAAAAACGTTACGATTCTGTAAACAAATCACCCACTTCCGAATGCCAGACCACTTAAAAATACACTTTTAAACGTATTCTAGGAACACATTGAGTTATTTTGTAAACGTTTTATAGTAACGTTACAATAAAGTTGTGAACATGAGTGGGAATGCGTCGGCGCACCACGCGGGTATTGCGCGCTAGTGGTTTGCAGTAAACAAAAACAATCGGATATTGTTTATGTTAGGTTCACTAATGTTTTACCAAAAGTCCATTGACAAATTTTCATTTTACAACCAACGTTTCGTATACTATTTATTTCGCAAACAACTTATTCCGCAAATGTTTTATTTTAAAAATATTTGTTTTACAAACATTTATTTGGCAAATACTTCTTTTATCAAATGCATCAGATGATATTTATTCATTTATAAATTTTTCATTTTTTACATAAATACGTTTGGACAAATCACGTTTCAACAAAATAATTTACAGGCTAGTATTTTTTGTATTACTCTTTTTTAAGAAAAAAATAAGGAAATGCATAGTTTTTTCATAACATGCAAACAAGCAGCAAGAAAGCAGCAAGCAAGCAGCAGGCATTTAGAAAGCATGCAGCAAGCGAGCAGCAAGCATGCAGCAAACGAGCAGCAACGCCAGCAAGCATGCAGCAAGCATGCAGCAAGCATGCAGCAAGCATGCAGCAAGCACGCAGCAAGCATGCAGCAAGCATGAAGCAAGCATGCAGCAAGCATGCAGCAAGCATGCAGCAAGCATGCAGCATGCATGCAACCAACAAGCTTCAAGCATGCAGTATGCAAACATGCAGCATGCAACATGCAGCAGGCATGGTTTCTGTCACGGCTCCGGTGCTGCGGGGCTCCGGCGGTCACACGCGAGCTTATCGTCGCAGACGGTTTTAACGCTCACCACCGCAGCTTCGGCTTGCTGGCCGGCTGAAGCCGGCCAGCCTCAGCCGCGGCGGCGAGTGTTAAAGCCACCTGCTCCTCAGCTCGCGGCCCGCCTCGCCCCTCCGCGCCTACGCGGGCTTAAATTACACTCTAGGGGTAGGGCAGAAAAGACTACGTGGAGTCGGTTCTGCAGCGATTCATTTCTGTCACAAAATTTGTGCATAGAGGAAACCAAATTCATTTATTTTCTTTTTTTTTTTAAATGGCACAATCAATTTGTGTAACGTCTTTATTTCAAACGTTGTCTTATGAGATAGAACGAAAAAATAATGAATTGTTTGTCAAATAATATGTTATTAAATAAAAGTTTATGTGATAATTACTTTGCGAAAGGAATTATTTGTTAAACTTGTTGTTGTATACTGATGAAATGACAAATAATGTGGTTTCTAATCGTTGCTTGTCAAGTAAAAGTTTGTGAATTAATGTTTGGTGATCTGACTGGTCACCTTTATGTTATCGATATTTTCGGATACCTACGCAGTATTTTTGTCTGAAACGGAAGCTTGGATTTTTTTGCGTTTTTGCACACCTGTTTTACGTAGGATGGTTGACTTGGCCAATAGGCAGTCGCTTCATATAAACGCTGGTATTCGGTTGCATCTGCCGACATCAACAAAGTCGGTATTAGGCTTGCCAGATGATGATAAAGGTTGACTTGTTTAAGGTGCTTCAAAATTGTGGATTTATGATAGATGCCTCAATACTTGGCAATTTCTTCATTTCATATTTGAATTCTTAAGAATGTCAACATTTTGTAGTCAAATAAAATGCAAAAGCTTGGGTTTTTACGAAGATAGAATTTAAAAGACATTTTTATCTTGACTCGCCCACTTTTATCGACAATCTTTCTAGATTTTTCAGCCACTAAAGTATTTTTTGCCTGACCTAACCTATGACCTAATCGTTCGCCAACTCAAAGCTAGACTAACGAAATACTTATTTTATTACACCAATAGTCTAGATAGCTTTGATTGTATTGCTAAGATTGTTTATGCTTTAAAGAAGGCAACATTGTAAAATAACCTTTATCTCCTCAAACATAGTACTTACTTTGGTTAAGGCCAAATGTTTTACGCAAGCAAATAATAATAATACTTACTTTAATTTATTTAAGAATGTCATATAAGCATTGTTTGCTTTTTGCTGTGTACCGATGTTAAAATAAATTGGAACCTGTTTCGCATGTCATCTTCCACTCATAAAAAAGTTATTTGAATTCAATTACAAGGTTTTTTATTCTTGTAAGTAATCCTTGCATGGCTTTGATAGAGATTACCAACTAAAAGTTTTTTTTTTACTTTAGTAGAGTTGAAAACCCGGATTTACAACACTTACCTATAAACCTATCTTTGTCACTCAAGCGTAAAATCATGGACATGTGCATTCTTCCCATTTTGACATTGGATCCCAGACTTGGTCTTTGACAAGCATTCAAAAGTCCAAGCTCAAGGTTTCTCAACGTGCAATGGAGCGCAGCATCCTAGGCGTCAAACTTACCGACCATGTACGCAACACCACACTGCGCTCCAAAACACAAATCACTGACGTTGCTCAAAAAGCCGCCAAGCTAAAGTGGGACTGGGCTGGCCATGTCTGCCGTATGCCTGACGAGCTGTGGGCCAAAATAACCACAATGTGGAGCCCTGACCAAAAGGCGACGCGGTAGACCTCGCAGGAGATGGCGGGATGAGCTAGATAAAACCAACGACCAGTGGCCCACATTGGCCCTGGATCGAAAAATTTGGAAGTCATGGGGAGAGGCCTTTGCCCAGCAGTGGGATGACACAGGCTAACAGTAACAGTACAACACTTACAGCCTTTTGGTATCAAAGATGATGTAAATTCACACCAAACTAGATGTACCTACCTACGACCTTAATAGTATCTATATCTAAAGCAATTCTTCACTAAACGACAATGCCAGTTTACGACATCGCATGATCAAAAATCCGAAACTATCGATTTTGTTCAACTTTAGCCATTCCGGGTCGTATAAAGTTTTGAGTAACTATTATATCCACCCATTCACCAACTATAATCTTCTATTCATAAATCACTTATAACAAGGTGCTATGAAGAACCAAGTAACCATACTAATACCTACTGTCAAAAATTAAGCAGTGGCTTAACAATGACTTATACTCATGATGAGATAGAAACAATCTTTGATAATGTACATAAAAACTGTAGTGTATTTGATAGCAATGATATACAGCTTCCTGGAGCACATTATCTCGACGTCAGATATTCCGACACTACACTGTAATTCACAGCGATAACATGGGGAGACACATGAACAATTTTTATACTAAAATATAAAATTACGAAGATAACAGTAACATTTGAAACATTAGTTGATCGCAACGTTGATGTGACGAACGCACAGTAGTATAACAAACTCCTTGTCCAAACAGAACCAGGCAATAAAGAAACAATAAAAAGTGAATTTTAAATAGTGATCTATCCATGTACGTGACTATAAGAACACAAGTGTAAATTAATAGTGCAAAAATGGCAATGGACACAATGGCAGTCGAACTGCCGGACTTGTCAACTCATGTACCAAAACCACCTGTAGAAGAGACAGCTGAAGAAAAGTAAGTAAACATTACACCTGTAATACCTGTAGGGTAGACAGAGGTGGATCTAATAGTACGGTCGAATAAGCTATTTGGTTTACATTTTCAATGTAAGTTGTGGGTTAAACTGTAAACCAAATAGCTTGTTCGACCGTACACCCACTTGTCGCCTGTTATGTTCGAATCCCACATAATTAGAGTCGAGCTTATTGCCATCAACGTGGCACAATTCCAGACTCCCTGACTGCCAATGAGAAAATCCTTTTTTTTTTTTTTTTTTTTTTTAGGATGGGAAATCATCAAATGACTTCTCCCACTCTGGGCGGAGCGGGAGGGAGTGTCAGACTCTTACTGACTAAAACCCATCCATGTTCCTTCCTCGCCCTTTACGTTCCGGGGCCGCGGTATCTCTTTCGAACAGTCCCGCAACCCCGGCAGGCTTCGGCCCTTGCGGGCCCCTCTCTTCTGCTGACATCTCTTGAGGCGCGCGTGGAACACGAACGCGCCGTCGACACGGCCTGTCGTCACTAGACGGACGGACGGCTAGCTAGCCCATAGCTAACCGTCCACAGGCCCGCATCTACGGTGGCCGGTAGCCACCACGTGGCCCCCGACGCCCGGTGCGTCTCCCGCGGCGGCCGGGAAGAGAGGCTCTCTCCCTCTCTCGTTCCGCCACCTCCTTCGCCAGCATGACTGCTTCGCAGAAGGAGGTGACGGCTTCCCATTCCGTCTCGCTCCGGACCATGGATTGAACCAGGGCCGGACGCGAGAGGTCGCCGCCGCCGATCGCCGCTACGAGGTCACGGCGGTGCTCCGCCCACGCAGGGCAGACCTCCACCGTGTGCTCCACCGTGTCCTCCGGTCGATCCTCGCAGTGGAGACACCCGGGCGTTTCCTCCCGCCCGATTCGGTGCAGGTACCTCCCGAAACATCCGTGTCCGGTGAGGACCTGCGTCAGGCGGAAGGTGAGGACGCCGTGGCGCCTCTCCAGCCACTCCTCAAAGAGGGGACTTACCGCCACTATCGTGGCGTGCCCTGCGCGGGGTTGCGACAGTCGCTCTCTCCATGTCGCCATGAGAATGAGAAAATCCTGATGGCAATATCAATGACCGTTCCGGCAATTGTACAGAGCACCTCATATTCAGTAGTCGTTCTTGAGACTACTAGCACAACGAGGTTATAGTGAAAAGTAACCAAAACTAGGACTGGATATGAAACTTAGTAGAGTAAATGATTAAATTGGCAAGATACCAAAGAGCAACAGGCTTACTTTAATCAAGCTACGGCTCCAAGAGATGAAAAACAGGTGGAGAAGAGGAATTTTTCATACCTTGTTTTTGTAATGCCAGACTGGCTTTGTCTTAATCTTTAGTGGGTAACAAGTTATTTTGTGAAAACATAGCAGCTAGATTAAATTTAAGCAGACTGATATTGTGCGATATTGAAAATATTAAAGACTTTAATCATTTAGGAATTACGTTTTGTAAATTTACGGGTTGGAAGATTTTTGCGTACGTCTACGGAGGAGGCACCAGTTGCATTACAATACGAGACTATAAAGATTTCAAATTAATACCAATAAAATTAAAATGCAGGATACAGAAGACACTAGCTTCCTTCTCCTATTCAAGTCTTTCTGAACGCACATTTTACAAGCACACATTGTACAAGCAAAAGCAAAATTAGATTGTCTATTCGCCAAGTAAATTGGGTGAGGTACTGGTTGAGAACTAGCTAGAACATGGCACATCGTAAGTCTACATTGTAACAGCTGTTCTTGAGAGAACTTCGTTAAGTTTAATTATATTCTTATTACTTATACTTCACACTTCAATAGATAAGGTTTTTATACTTTTCATGACAGTATTGTCTTTATATCTTGAGTAATTAGTAAGAATTAATTAATACGATGTTGAATAGAATGTATAAAAATGAACAAAATAAAATCTCCCGTTTCGAATACTGGTCACTAAGAATTCAGTAGATTTCATAATAAATAACTGAAGCAGTCGTTTGAATTCTGAATTTACAATAAGACAGGATCGATTGAAATGTTTTGTATAAATGGCAATTTACATGCTAACTGTACATTTTTTTTTATCCGTGAATCAAAATTTCACGAAAAATAATGGATGATTTCCTAATACCATTTTCGTGTGCTGTCCCGTTTACCGTTTCCACCCATATATGTATAGCACA
Organism: Xestia ashworthii; assembly: GCA_950022955.1. Taxonomy (NCBI): domain Eukaryota; kingdom Metazoa; phylum Arthropoda; class Insecta; order Lepidoptera; family Noctuidae; genus Xestia; species Xestia ashworthii. The sequence goes on from OX465557.1 coordinate 2,966,422, forward strand.
ACACTGCACCGCTGACGTCAGCGGCGACCGACTGCCTTATTTTGTTCTCGCCGAAGTCGCGACCGACCGTGCGCGACCGACCGTGCGCGACCAACCATCGGCGCGACAAATTATATTTATATATTTTCAAACCAACATTTGGATCCCGAACATTCTCGATTTTGACACACGAATGCTACCTGACAAGCGGGCGTATATCACTAGACCGAACGATTTGTTACTACTTAAGTAGTAACTAGTAACAAGTCTTTAGCACCGTGGACCACATACATACGCTTCGGCAGGTTATACAGAAGACCGAAGAGTACAACTTGCCTCTCTGTTTAGCGTTTGTGGACTACGAGAAAGCTTTTGATTCGATCGAGATCTGGGCTGTACTGCAGTCTCTCCAACGGTGCCAAATTGACTACCGGTACATCGAGGTGTTGAAGTGTTTTTACAAAAACGCCACCATGTCAGTCCGACTTCAGGACCAAGCCTCGGAACCTATCCTTCTGCAGCGAGGTGTAAGGCAGGGAGACGTCATATCTCCGAAACTGTTCACCGCTGCACTGGAGGATGTCTTCAAGGTTCTGGACTGGAGAGGGCTAGGCATCAACGCCAATGGCGAGTACATCACTCACCTTCGGTTTGCCGACGATATAGTGGTCATGGCTGAGACCATGGAGGACCTCAGTATAATGCTCGATGACCTCAGTGGAGCTTCCGAAAGAGTGGGTCTAAAAATGAACATGGACAAGACGAAGGTCATGTTGAATGCCCATGTCACACCCATTCCTATCAAGATCGGAGGCTCTACACTCGAAATTGTAGACGATTATGTATACCTAGGACAAACGGTCCAGTTAGGTAAGGTCTAATTTCGAGAAAGAGGTCAATCGTCGAATCCGACTCGGCTGGGCAGCGTTCGGGAAACTGCGCGGTATCTTCTCGTCCAACTTACCGCAGTGTCTCAAGACGAAAGTCTATGACCAGTGTGTGTTGCCAGTGATTACATACGGGACCGAAACGTGGTCGCTCACAATGGGCCTTATCAAAAGGCTTAAAGTCACCCAAAGGGCAATGGAGAGGGCTATGCTCGGAGTTTCCTTGCGTGATCGAATCACAAATGAAGACATCCGCAAGAGAACCAAGGTCACCGACATAGCCCGAAGAATTGCTAAACTTAAGTGGCAGTGGGCAGGGCACATTGCTCGCAGAACGGATGGCCGCTGGGGCCGGAAAGTTCTGGAGTGGCGACCGCGAACCGGAAGACGATGCGTTGGAAGACCTCCCACTAGGTGGACCGATGACCTGGTGAAGGTTGCGGGAGTCCGGTGGATGCGAGTCGCAAGGGACCGGTCAATGTGGCGACACTTGGGGGAGGCCTATGTCCAGCAGTGGACGTCTTTCGGCTGAAATGATGATGATGATGATGATGATGAGTAACAAGTATGGAATTACGTTTCGTCGTCTTCTCCCTTGTATCTCTCGTTAATAATTGAATGTCTTTTCTCCAAAGCTTCTTTGTTGTATTAAAGAACATGTAGAATATGTGTATGTGTTGATAAATAACTTCAGAAATCACATTCTTTTCCCATCCCTTGTCGTTTCTTTCCACCCACACAGTAAATTAAACCGTCATTCCTATTTATTTCAATCCTTTCAGGGTAAACAGAGCGTCCATTCTATTTTGTGTTGAACGAACAAAAACTTCATTAATAAAAATAAAACCCTGACGAACCGTTTCCCCGACTCGATAGGTAGTGTTTTCATTGTTCACAGAAATAAGTGTGACTTTTCAATTAACGCTGTAGTCATTAAACATGTTAATTAATTAAGTTGGCTGTTAAAATTGTACTTATGCGTGGTAGTTAAGTTTTTATTTAGAGTTGTCATCGTTAATGAGAGTAGGTTAATGGCGAACTGTATGGGATTGACATACAAGAAGTTATGGGCTATAGATATTTATTAATGATGGTTATGATCTCACGCTTTCCGAGGTTTTATCGATCGATGGTTTGTAACTCTCTTTTGTTTTATATGCTGTAGAATCTTCTTTGTTCGCATCTCCGTCAATTGGCAGGTTTGTTTTGCACTTCTTTTAATGTAGGTTACAATTATACTGGTTCATTGTTACCTTTCTTTCTGCAACTTCTTATCAGGACTGTGTATTTTAGAAGCAAACACTGAATATTAATAATTAATTACAACTCATTCATAAATATTTAAAATTCCTCCGAAATTCCTGCCATCCCTCATAAAAGATTACAGCCACATTAAAACATAAATCCACATAAAGAATTCAGTTGTTCAACTCCGTAAAAATGTGAAACCTCAGCAAACAGCGTCGAACATACCATTAAACTCAGTGAGCGTTCCGACAGTTCCAAAAGAGACGTTATTTTAAAGACGGCTGGCCCCAAGTACCCCAGGGAGCCCTTTTACGATAACAATGTTGTTACATCATATTTTATACAGCCCTAATTGGATCTCCAAAGCATTTTCACTTACAAGAAACGTTCTGGCGGACTAACTGAATAAAGCGTTAGCGTACATGGCAAAATATGAAGCCAAAAAATGTTGGAAAGTAGAACTAGAGATAAGGATAGATATCAATAAAGACCCTTATTACTAGATAGTCAAGTAGACAAGGACCTTTGGACTTAGCACAGTGTAAACGTAATGTAAATTCGTTAGATATATCAGACCCAATAAAATTGTTGAGACGGAACTCTGCGTATAGAGGCCGGTTTCGTAAACATGTGTGCGTTTATTGAGACTCAGTTTAATTGTAGTTTGATGTAAATGTGTGCGTGTGAGCGTGTATGCACAGAGCGAGACGTAGTTTTGCGCTGGCCTCACTTTATTGTTCACAGCGCTTTGTCTTGGTTTTTTATTATTTATTGTGCTGGGCCAAAAAAAATGTTTAACTAGAACGTATGTATTTTCGAAAAACAAACGTTCCATTGACTTCAATGTTCTAATTTAGTTTTCTGTTACTGTCATTAGGTAACAAATCCCATACTTAAGCAAGATTTTATTTCTGATGTTCAGGATTCTTTACATTCGGAATTCCAGAACTAAAATCTTCTTCGTCATCGTTGACTTCTTATAAATCCAAACAACCAACAACTGTTTTACCTAGTCACAGTACGAAACGAAACTCAGTATCATTGAACTCTACTCTACCTACAGTTACTGAAAAGAAAAAGGCGGGACCCATTATCAGAACAACTCGACGAAAATATATTTTCAAAGGAAATACACTTAGGAAGCGCGATAACATTTCTGCCGGGTCTTCATACCTGTTGACGTAAATGCACTGATAAAACTTTCTTTTCTCTTCGATCTTTATTTTTTTCAGTCAACTAGTTGCAAAAATACAGTTTATTTAGTGTAAAACTCTATGATAAAGGTCTTTGACTTCAAAATAAATACTAATACAAATGAGGCCCATTTGTTTTGAAGACTTTAACACAATTGAAAGTTAATACAGCGCACCCTACGGATGATCTGCGATTTTTTGTTGCAAATTGGGAGACTCTTAAGGGCCCTAATCAATTGGCAATCGCATTTCGTGTTTCTACCACTTTAAACAAGTTTAACGTAAACTTTTCGATAGCTTATGTCAATCAAATTCATATTTGACGTTTCGTTATCGTTATCGTATAGAATGTGGCTTTATTTAGTAGGCCTAAAGTCATCCTAAAGTCTAACAAAACAAAACTTAATTAACAAAAACCAGTAGATAATATTTTCTTTTCAGTATAGATAATAATTAGTTTCTCTCGAACCAGTATTTACGATAAAACCACGTCTGTTTATTTAGTCTATGGTTTATGTCGGCGTACTTGGATGGTATAATTAATCAATCTAGTTTATTATTAGGTCAATGTTAGCTGTTAAAGCTTTGGCACATGTGGAACAGTGTTACGCGTCCGTTACATAATTATTTAGGTATGCAGTGTTTGCATTTAAGCTTATGCAACACACAGATATATATGAATATAACCATGTTAAACCAGGTTTTGTTATTGTAGGGGCATTTTGGGTATAAACATTTGAATGAATTGCCAACATGCGTGTATCGAAACAGCTGGTTGGAGGACTTAGACCTGAATTTTACTGTCGCGCTGATAGTTGGTCGCGTGTATAGCACCATACTGCGACGCTGACGTCAGCGGCGACCGACAGCCGTATTTTGTTCTCGCTGACGTCACGACCGACCGTACGCGACCGACATCAGCGCGATAAGAATTCAGGCCTTACACTCCAGGCACCCACAGTATAGTCCGGTTAAGCAGACGGCATCCTCCTAGGATGACCTACGAGATGCCTTTCATAAAACATTCAACAACATACGAGATGTTATTTTAGGAAACATAATTACAAAAAACAAACTTAATTTAAAAACAAAATGCGTTTATTCTCGTTCTAATTTCAAATAACTACCCATAATGTTACGTAACACCGTCCCCGGTAGCAAGCCTATAAAATATTTATCAAAGTATTGTCCCGAAAACCCAATAATCGGACAAACTTGACCCAGCTCAACGGAATGGGAACACTGATCGTATTAACGTTATTGCTTGTAGTCTTCTTGTTTTTATAAAATAGTCTCATTTTTACGAAGATTTAGGAGTTTTAGCAAGAATAGGGAAGAAGACCAAAACAAAAAATACGGGTGCAATATTTTCTAGTACCTTAAATAACTGACGGACTAAATATATTTGCAATTTTTTATACTATCGCCACGCGTATTACAGATATAACTGTTTTATAATAAAAAAGCTGTACCTATGTAAGGAAGCAACTGCATCTATACTAAGTATTTAATGGAAGAAACACTGTAATATTTAATGGACTATCCTTTTGAAGATCCTGGAACACTTCTTGTCTTCTCATTGCGGTAAAGATTGCCACGAAAGTGCAAACACTTAACTTCTAAGTCCAAATTATTGTCATCAATTTATTTGTGAAATATGAACGTTATACCAAAAGTTTATTGCTAAGTACTGTAGGTAGATTATCCTATAGTCTTAAATTGCAAAAGTCTGCATCATTCGTTTCAAATAAAATTCCTTCAATACTAAATTTCCCTTCCATTTCCAGGAATTTAATAACATTTTAGTTTTCAATTAGAATTATGAAGTACATTTTGCAAGCTCTTTTTCTAGCAACTACTAATCTAACAAAGTAGTGGGTGTTCCTCGTAAATTGTCTGTCTCGTTCTTTTTATCTGCTAAGTTAGAAATGATAGCTGCAATATTTTTGAGGAGTTCATCAGGGTGGGTGAATGTATACGAATATTAATTACTTAAGTAAGTAAAACTTCACCCACGACTTCGTCGGCAAAACTTGTGATAGCGGGGCTAATATGCATTATGTGAATATAATTTATAGCCTGTAGCAACCACCAATAATGTAAGTTTTCTGCCAGTAGGATTTTTAGGAATTGGAAACTTAGAAACAGATACCTCTTTATAATATTAGTATACATAGATTGATATTAGGTCTACCCTCTTCAAGGTTTTAATTACTACTTAGTTAAATAAATTAAATTAAATATATACTTACATAAATTACGTAAAAGTAAGCGAACATGAATCTTTCGGTTGGTTATAAAAAAATAAAAACAAAATATTTTAGCAATACGAAGAAGTTACTGATATCTCCTGAAAACATTCCACAGAACAGATAAAGGAAATAGTGTATCATTTGGATTAGAACGCGTTCCGCCGCTTGTCTCCCACTCTTTAACTCCACTACAAGCAAGATACCCATACGTACGTGCATTAAGCACACAAATAAACTACTCACACACCACTACACACTACTAACTTACTCACACTACTCACTTAGATCGCGAACTTGCTCTTGATTGTCACACTGACGCATAAACTATGCTTGACGTGCACTCACAACGCCAAAATCGAGCGCGACTATTGGTCGATTAAAAAGAGCGCGACTATTGGTCGATTAATATATGAGCGTTCACTTATATGAGCGGCGCGCCTGCCCCGCCCACAAGGCCGTTCCAACTTCTTTTATCTGTTCTGTGCAATATTCAATTCGCCTTTCAAATTAAATTTTCTTCTTGGCTATTAAAGGGACTAGACTAGACTACATAAATGTTTACACATTTATGATGCCATCAATTCCAGTGGCCTAATAGCCGAAGAACGTTTTACATTCAGGTTAGTACTATAATACAGTAACTTTCATTTGAAAGGTTTTTATAGCCTCATGCCGTTCGTGTAGACGCAGCCTTGGAAAATAGAACTTGAAATATTTTATCTGAAGATTGTGAAAGTCATCATTCAGATTATGTGTATTGAGATTGCATTTTAAATTGGCAGTCTTAGAAGCATTTTTTCTTACCTGACTGCCAAGGAAGGGTTCTTTCTATTTCCATTATATGTACCTATTTGAAGTAATGCAACTGAAAAAATTTCAGCAATCGAAGTCTTCTATTGGTCCAATTATCATTTATTTTCTATTCTTCAGAATCTTAATTACCTAAAAATTATTAATCTGTTTCTTTTTTCTGGAATCTTCGTCATGTTTAAGATGTTGTACCATGAGCTTGGCACCTCATTTCTGTAGTGAGATGCAGGCACATTTTGCCACTTTTATTTTTAATCGTTCTCATTCGATATTTGAATTGTTAAACTCATTCTAACCTCTTCATATCTTGGTTGCGCTCTGAGGAATGATTTAGTTGCGCTTAGATGGTTGCGCTTAGAAATAGGTGCGCTCTGAGGAATACCTCATCTGTATAATCAATCATCTCTTAATGACAAAGGCCCTGTAAATACCTACCTATCTCCTTATTCACTATCCCTCGTCATTAGAGTGTTGTATTGTATCTCAGAAGCGTCTTTCTACCATTGCGATTCACATCACGTTCACAATTTCTACGCAAACTTTTGTCTGAATGTGCGCTTATTTCTTGTAATTTGACAAGCAAGACTTAAGTAAAAATACCACTGAAAACATGGGCTTTTTAACAAAAGGTTCGGGACAAGAAAAATAAGAACCATTTGTTTACAAATAAAAGGAGAGAGGAAAGAAAAAGGTGTTGTTAAGAAAAAAAGAACAGTAGTAACGAACTTTCTGGCTGAAAAGAAAATCGAGAAAACAGGTTTTCTTTTAAATAAACTTGTTTTACGCACTACATGAAGAGTAAGTAAATATACATAGTAGTACAACATCCATTAGTTACGCCAATTGATAAAGATTTATCTCATTTTTCATTCTAGGTACCCCTGTTTGTATACACGATATATAATTTATTATTATGTATTTACCGCGGCAAATATTGTGCCGGTAACCAGTTTTTCGCACACTGAAAAGCTATATTTAGACTAACAAAGAAGACCTTTTGTCCTTAGACGAGAGTTCAAGGCCTTTAAAACAAAAGAATCCAAAAACAATAAAACTAAAGGTTACCCTGCCTACTATGAAATAAAAACGCGTTTCTTCATTGGGAGTGCGTCTAAGTGTGACTATATAGGTAGGTACTGAAAGTAGTGACGTCACAAGTCAATGGGCGGGCGGCGCGGTGGCGCGGCGCCAGACAACCTCCCCCCCTCCTTCCGCGCAACCCTCCCCCCGAATCCCTTGGGTCACAATGCATTGTCGGGGGTCGTACTCCATACTACTTGAGGCACTTTACGCCATAGTATCCGACCTCTGGGAAGCGCTTGACCTGTGTCGTCTGTGTAAAGATAAACAGGCTGTATTTTTAAGTGTTTTTTGTTTTAGTCAGCGTTCGACTTACTATAAGAAGGGAAGGGCGTGTCCCGACTTCCCTTTCTATACAGGGTGTAAACAACCTGATCACGAAGCCGTCAACCAAGCATTCTGCACATCAATAAAAGTAACTTCATGCAAAAATTATTGCTGGGATTTATTGGGGTAAAAAATCATCTTTTGTGGTAGAACTCAATGTAACGCACTAAAAACATTGTGCTGATGGATGTTTTGAATAATGTGGGGGTCTTGGAGTTGTTTAAAATAAAATAAAAACTTCCCATTTTGACCTATGGATCCCAGACTTGGTCTTTGACAAACATTCAAAAGTCCAAACTCAAGGTCTGCGAACGTGCAGTGGAGCGCAGCATCCTAGGCGTCAAACTAACCGACCATGTACGCAACACCATACTGCGCTCCAAAACAAAAATTACTGACGTTGCTCAAATAGCCGCTAAGCTGAAGTGGGACTGGACTGGCCACGTCTGCCGCATGCCCGATGAGCTGTGGGCCAAAATAACCACTTTCTGGAGCCCTGATACAGCCAGGAGGCGTCGCGGCAGACCTCGCAGAAGATGGCGGGACGAGCTGGATAAAACCAATGACCAGTGGCCAAATATAGCCCTGGATTGAATCAACTGGAAGTCATGGGGAGAGGCCTTTGCCCAGCAGTGGGATGATGCAGGCTAGCAGTAACAGTAACAGTAATGACCCCCAATATCTCCGTAACTAGAAGGTTCCTAGGTGTGGTCTAGAACAAAAACCAACGATCGCAATGAGGATAAGTGCTTCGTTAAGAGTCTTTTACACCCTTTATAAGTACTGACCCAACAGTTCAACTTACTATCCAGTAGTTCATAAATAAACCTTCGATATACGGTCTCCTATTGTGCCTGCGTAAATCGGAATGTGACTTTAAATACGAGGTGACTTACCTGTCTTGTCTTACTTGCTATATTCGTGAAAAATCTCTCACCTGAATTGTCTAACTATACTCTTGGAAAATTTCTTCTCTCTTTTACTTTAATCACATTATAAGCAGCGCAATCTGATCTCTGATTTCATCTATGTTGTATTGTTGTCTTGCCATCTTCTTAATTTAAATCGAATCTAAAACCTATTGATATGTTTTTCATTTGCTTTATTACTTTTATTAAGTTTGTCATTTTATCAAGCCTGTTTTGAACTATTTTGAAACTTCCTATATAGTTTAATGGTAACTATCTTCTGCCAGCTGCTTCGCCCGCGTGAAGTTTGATAATTGTCCCATCCAAATTTCATCCAAATCCGTTTAGTGGCTTTTGAGCGAAAGAGTAAGAAACATCCATACATCCGCATTTACTTATAATATTAGTACGATAGGAAACTACCTTCCTTCTTCCTTGCATACTGCTTTTGCTCGATCCACGTTCATATTCACGCATTCGCCAGCACCAACCAGTATCTGACCTTACAAGGTATGTGTTCCTGCGTGAGTAAATTGTGTATTCAATAAAAATAACAACGGATGTTCAAATGCGTCACAGGACCACCAACAAAGAACGCAGTATTTTTCCATCAGCTACTAACGCATCTTAAACACTGAGCAAACGACCGACGTCAAACGCATAATACACTTAGCATTGACACTGGCAGCCAGTTCCGACCAGATATTCCTACCTGAGACAGCTGCAGGCCAACAACAACCTTATTCCTCTACGAAAATAAAGATCTTTATAATCTGGCGGACTTCCCAATGACACCAACATAACAACAACCTTATTGTGATGTTCATAAAAACCACTGTAATTTGACAGTGATGCAGATGTCTGAGGCACAGTAACTGTGAAAGGACTATAACTGAGGCCCTGAGGCTCTCCCATTTGCGTCTTAACGAGGCATTTACTATGCGTATGTAATGTAAGTGCTAGCTATTAATAGACGTGTGAGGTCGGGTCAGAATTCTGGATTATGTAGTCTATGGCATTGGGATTAGGTATTATTATGTCTGTAGGTAGGATTATGTCCGGTTTTTTACTACGTTCTCCGGAGGACAATGTGTTGTAATTTCGACGCGTTGCATAATGGTAACGTGTATTGTGACATCGACTGCGGGGGAACACAAATTAAAAGAAAATCCTGAAAGCATACTACGAGTACCGCAATGCCACATTACTCTCGTGAATGACACAAGACTACAAGAGTCACTTGACATAACTTTCCTGACATCGTGAACGGGGCATACTGGCATACACTTCAACCAACTTAGGTATCTGTGCAGGTGGGAAACCACAGAACTAAAATAAATACTAAGTTTGACATATTGATGCATTTTTCTTGTCAAGCAACGACACCTTAAACTGCACACTAAGTGGTCATCTGTAGTCCCGAATAGTTACCACTTACCTGACATCTGCTTTTTTTCAATATCAGATGTTTAAATAAAAAATATTAGGTACATTTTTTTGGGTGTGCCAATAGAAGTGAAAACTTGTAGCCGATCCGCTACGGATACGCCGTACCGGTTACGAGTGCTACAAAGCGTTAGGTGACGGCCACGCGAGTTTCATGATTTTTGTTCACTCGAAAAGTGCTCAACGCGACAGAAGTTTTCACTTCTACAAGATATTGGTCAATGCCGAACCCATATCGAATAACCATAAAATTCACATAGCACACACAAACAGCATTCTACTCATAAAACGATAACAAGAATCTAATAACGTTGTTTTATGTTATTATAGTCATTCTGGTAGTCGTTCCTTGTGATGGCCTTTCAATGGCCAGGCGTGGCGTGATAATAGCTACAATGTAGCCGTCTTTTTTTACTATGATGTAGCTGACCGTATGGAAATAAAGGTTCTCATTAGATAGAAAGAAAAGCTAGCAACTTGTACGGTGTAATCTGGTATTTAAACTTTGATTTTGATGTTTTCCGAAGGTCTCAATTATGTTCCTTCATTTCTTATGAATAAAAATGTAATATTCTATTTCAGGCCAAGTGTCTGGTTTGATTTTAGCGTTTTGCATTATCTTGATACACGTTATTTCAGCAGATAGAGATTGTAGGTTGAAAATGTTTTCGATTCTTTCAATTCTATTTTTAAACACACGAACTCGCATTCGTGCATTCACTTTTGGATATACTGACGTCGCGTCGCTTCTGCTAAATTGGGTTTTAATTGCAAGAGTACTGATATTTATTTTTACCGTCAAAATCTTTTGATAATAAATATCTTCGGAGTGAAACCCACTCCGCCCAACGCACGAGTTATTCATACCATTCTAAACTTGGAAATCACTGAAATATCTTTACTGGAATGTCTCGGTATTTCTGCGGCGTTAATATCTTGCGGTACCTTAAAGTTTTCCAGCTTTAACTTCTACCATTAATTTGCTAAAATAACTAGACAAGTGACAACCGATTTTATACCCTATCACTTGGATCCCAGACTGTAGTTTACTGTCTTTTCATGTCGAATAATGAAGCTAGTGCTACCTTCAATATTCCAGTGAGTCCAGTCACGATATTCTCACGGGTGCCGTCATTTCCCATCTATAGCTTTTACAGAAATGAGTTCAAACAGCCATAACTATGAACACAAAGCTTCATGACACAGTTTCAATGAATTTCTGACGTCAAAAGCATAAACCGATGCGACCCCACCACGTGCACGGAAATGGAACACTTGACTATAAACACAATGTACATAAGTACAGTAGCATGAGTCATTGGTTCGCAGTTTCATTGATTGTAGATAGGATATAAGTTACCTACGACGCAATGAAAGGTTAAATCTAAAAATAAAGTCGTATTTATAGAACGAAATGTCGATTAATCACTGTTTCAGTGTGTTCTTTCGAAAGGAAAGTTTCTTTGTTCTGAAAGAATGTTCAAGATTTTTCTTCGCGAGGAAAAATGTTTGCTGCAATTGGCACGAACGCATTTTATGGCAATTGCAAACTCATTTTGCATACACAACAATTTGCGATATGAGTTTTGTAGCATATGCAGCTGATGTTTTCTAGTAGGTAGACTTTTCATTCCGTAAAATATTCAAAACTCGTGTCTAGGAGTTTTTGGATATTTTACGAAAAGAGAAGACTTGCTTGAGAAGTTGAGATGAAGATTATTTAAAGAACGTGTGGGGGAATCGCTTTAAAAGCGTTTCATATTTTTATACGACTTTCAAGGAGATTGATAGTCATACGTTTTTTCGATAACTTAGTCAATCTCATAAATTTTGTCTAAGTCTTTTCGATTCTCATAGCGAAGCTACAAAATTGTCACAATTTTAGTATTCTCCTCACAATCGTGACTTGATAACACACTAATTTTACATATTATTTAAGCACCTACAAGGTTAATTCCCGCAATATAGTGCCCGCATATATTCTGTGAACGTATGTGTTTGCAATTAAAATATTTTAATTCTAAAGCAAATAACGTAGAACTGCGTCCGTATTTTTAAAGTCGTAAATTATGAACGACCACAGATCTTTAAACCTTATTCCTCTAAACATTACAGTATGATTTTGGTTGATGCAAAATTGCCAGTCATCAAAATTAGCTAGACTTAAATCACTGTTTGTAAATAGCTCTTTAATTATTTAAAATATAAGCCTTTTACTTTGCAAGTTCCGTTTATATTCTCTATCTTTATTCTATTTTGTAAAGATAAAATGTACGAATACTAGAGCGTAAAATTATGCAATGTTGATTGCATAAATTATTATTAGACTGTTGTTACTGCATGAAAAGCGCGCCATTATCAACGGCAGCCATTATGATTTTGTAGTGGTCATTACGAGGTCTGAAGGCACGCGACTGCAAATTACTGCGGTTTACTAATGGCTATGAATATTATCTAATAACTATAGGAAGTAATTTCATGAATTATGACTTTATTACTAGTTTTCAGTGTGATCGTTTAAGTATGCTCATTTCTGAAAGGACTGATGAATGTTTTGTTCGTAACTGCGTAGGTACCTAAGTGCGGTCGAACAAGCTATTTGGTTTACACTTTACAATGTAATTTGTGGGAGCTTGTTCGAGCGTACTTTCTAATTAGCTATCATTTAGGTATCTACGAGTATATACCGACAGTACCGACTCTCATATTAGAAAAACTTAACTGGAATATTAATTTCGTGTTTTCCAGCGACATAGCTAATATACAGGGATAATACGAAACAATTGCCGTTTTCCTTAATACTTCAATTTAGGTACTTATTTATTTAATGTTTCCAAATACATTAGCCGACAAAACGGTAGGCAAAAAAGCACGTTATTTCCTTTCCTAGATTAGGTATGCCTAATACTCTTGAGTTGTCCCCTACGTCAGTGATGGATATTGCAGCTCAAAATAGACCTGTTTGCTTACGACTATCCACCAATCTTTATTGACACCCAACGCTTGAGTTAAAACACGAAATTAGTTTTATGGGCAGAGCTCTACGAATACTAGCCACTCCGTAGAAGCTTTTTAGGCCAAGGGCGAGAAGCAAACACCGAATAAAAATAAATAGATCTGTTTATTAGTTTTGCATTTAGAATAACTTTATTCGACGCATGATAAAAGAAAAAAGGGGATTTCGAACTTTTACGATGTTTTTATCGAATGTCAAATAAAAGCAGACTTGACCCAGTCAGTGTCTAAATATTGTGTTAGTTTTCGTCTCCAAATTTTCCACGAAATTATTAAAAGCGTAGTTATAAAACCACGTTTATATTTCATTTTTCTACTATTTTGTGAGCATATTTTTATTGGCAACTCCTTTTTAACGAGGTCTCAAAGTTGCTATCAACATTTTTAAACCCGAATGAACTAGTTGAAGATTTACTAGCCTTAGCAGATTTCCATGATCAAAACCAACCATTAACATACACAATTCAATTCAATTCTCTCAGAGGGTACTCTTAGACATCATGTGGCGTTCTATCTCTCTCTTGAGCATTTGGCTGTGCTTCAGTAGATCCATTGGGAATTCCTCCATCAACTACGCCTGGAATCAACAAACGACTAATGGTTTTTCTTTTTTCTTCCCCAGATATGAGCGCCTTCTGCGTCGCGCGCGCACTGAAGACTTGAGCGAGATCTCTGGCATCGGTTGCTTGTACCAGAGCGGCGTGGACCGACTCGGTAGACCCGTGGTTGTGTTCATTGGAAAGTGGTTCCCTATTGGAGATATTGATTTGGATAAGGTGAGAGTTACAACGTCATCGCTATAGCTAGTTTTAACGCTTCATTTAGGAAGGTGCTTGTTACATCCCCGTGAGCGCCTATCGTCAAGCATCTGCTAACTTGTGATAATTTGGTGTTTCGTTAAAGAGCCTATTTAAGATGAATGTTTTTGTTCATCTGGCAGAGATACTGTAGTAAATGATGAAGATGAAGATAATCTAACATATAGCAAACCATAATCAGAAGTTTCCACTGCTTCTCTCTGTGAGAACGAGTGAGCTATAATCCACCACGCGGACTGCGCCTAGTGCCGATTTTGTCACAATGCCACACAGCATACTTAAAACCTTATATCCTAATTCCGCACCTTCCAGGCGCTTTTGTACCTGATCAAGCTCCTGGACCCGATCGTGCGCGGCGACTACGTCATAGCCTACTTCCACACACTCGCCTCTTCCGGCAACCACCCGCCCTTCTCCTGGCTCAAGGAGGTGTACACCGTGTTGCCTTACAAGTAAGTGTCTAATGACCTTAAGTTCTGGAAATTTGAGCAGGACCTTAATTGGTATCTTTTGCTATCGTGCCATACAGTACCTACTGAGATTTGTCTAAGAAAATAACTATACCACTGGACATCATCTTCAAAAACTTCAATCAAATCAATAAGTAGATCTTGGGGAGCTTTCTGTAATTTCCATTGTCTGTTAGCAATATTTTGAAAGTTATCTCATGACAATTTCATGTTTTCAGATATAAGAAGAACCTCAAAGCATTTTACATCGTACATCCCACATTCTGGACAAAGGTAACTAACGGCAATGATTTCTGTCAATTAATTAACCTCTGTGCGGTCAAACCAAGTGGACCGGACACGAAAAATTACAGATGATTCAGGACATAATCTGTCAATATCCGTTAACCGGTGTTTAGTCCGCTGGGTCGCACTTAATTTAAAATTAATAATTACTAATATTAGTTAACAAAAACTCCTGTCGTGTCTAATTGCCTCTAACTAACTGACCTTCTGTCCTCAGATGATGACGTGGTGGTTCACAACGTTCATGGCGCCAGCAATCAAGGCGAAAGTCCACAATCTTCCCGGCGTCGAGTACCTGTACTCAGTGATGGCGCGCGACCAGCTCGACGTGCCAGCCTTCGTTACAGAGTACGATATGACGGTACGTAGCATTGTGATGATGTACTGTATCTTCTTCGTCTTGTCGTGTCGGTGGTAATCTAAATTGAGGGGGTCGAAAATTTGGCAACGAGTTCAGGGCCTTCAATAGCGTCTAACAGTTCCTGTAACGAGCAATGTAAAATGTCTTTAGAATTGGCAAAAACGAATAAACTGGTCGTGGCAATAAAATTGTTGACAGAAAAAAATGGATTGATTGTTAAATTGTTGGACGTAGGTACATTTTAATAGTTGTAAACTGCAAAGTTCACAACAACTAGGATTATCTATGGTGTTTTTTCTAATCAATTAATGTTTGCATTTTGAACTGAAAACTTATTTCTCATGGAACTCACGTGACCGTTACGTACGCTTTTCGTAGCACTAGTAGCCAGCTACGCCGTAGCGGAGCGGCTGCGAGTTTTCACTTCTATCGGCAGTTCCCAAAGAGTGCACCGCTTGTTTTTCCTGATCTCACTACGTCTTTAATCTCTAAGGCGGCAGCCTATGACGAAAAATTTGCTTTATTTTTTTTTAATGCTAGGCAGATTTTAATTAATGCCGCCAATTTTTCTAAGACCAATTTTTCTAACAAATAATTGTTCTCACCATATTTCAGACTGTCCAAACAATTTTTGTATTATTGTATTTTGATATCGTATTCTTTTTTTTACAGATAAACGGTCTCCATTACTTCCAACCGGATACGAACAACACGTAAGACGCAGCAGTTGTTCCTTAGCTATACATTCTGATCGTTGTTATAACATGTTCTGGGCCAGTTGCCAACATCTCTCTGTGTCACTATAATAGGAAGACGCTTCAAACGACTAGAAGGAAGGGTTTAGAGTGTGTCTCACTCGCTTTTCGCTGGTTACGCTGCGGTCTAGCAACATTCATTACTTTTGTAAGTACTGCTAGCACCACAGCAAAGTTTTAAAGTTTGTCTTAGGACTAGATGTCGTGATTTTTACAGTTTTCTCATAAAAGCGTGCGCCGGCACACACTAGTGTTTCGTATAAACTTCGTAATTAATATAAAGTCGGCGGAAAATAAAATTTTGCTTAAAATTTCTTATCAATTCGTAGTATTTCACAAAGATATGCTGGCAACACTGCAATTTGAATTCGAGTGACCGTTTGAAATCGAGCCAATGGACGGCGAAAATTAGGTCATTGCCGATTGTCAAAAATGGTGACTCGTTTTTTAAGGCCGCTGTTAAATAGTATTTTGTGGATTTTTTATTCAATATCTGATAACGTTGCATTTAAAACGAATCTCGTTGTCAAAAATGTGCAAATATTACTAATAATTCCATTTGATTAAACTGTTGTGTCGGAAGAATTTGGCGTAGGATAAAAATGTATTATGAGTAATGTAAATTACTGTTTCCTATCAGTAACATATCAGATAAAACTGTTGGGTCCAGAAATTGGAATGATCGTAGGACTTAGATGTTAGAATACGCCAAGAATATAGATGGTATAGCGACTCTGTTGATCAGAAAACATTACCATTCCTATTGTATAAAAGTGTACAGTTAAAATTACTGAATTGACCAAAGAACTATCGTAAATTCAACTAAACTAGATAAGTTGTCAGAAATTGAATAAAAGATCCACAAAAAAAGTTAAAATTGTTGAGAATATATCTTGTAATCTAGTATTAGCGGTGCATTTTATATTATTTAATTGTAATAATTAGTATAAGACATATTATCGATCGTTAGATGTTCTTATTACGTCTGTATTTTCAACCGACTTCTAAAAAGAGGAGGTTATTAACTCTTGCAACCCCGATATATCTATACCACCTATAAGAATGGTATTTAGATTTTTTATATTTTGTCTGTGTATTTAGTTGTGGACGGTATAACGTGTGCTATTTTTTGTATTCTATATTTTCATATAAAAAATAATAGATTAAACTGACATTTTATTGATGTAACCTTTCTACTTAATCTTGATGCTTTCAGTGCTCAGGAGTGAGTTTTGGGTAAACCTCTGGATGCTCCAGTGTAGTCAAGCTATCGAATATCGCGCCCTAGTCTTATTAGAGAGAGAAAAAACTCTATCTCTTTCTTTTAACGGGACACTTCCAGTTGGAGAAAATTTTCGACCAAACTATCTTCTTCCCCTTTATAGGTAGTTCACCTTATTATGGTGTTTTATTTCCGTTCTTGACACTGTTCATTCTTTCACACAGCCCCGGGCATTTCTCTGTAACTTCACTGTTTAAGCGACAGGGTATTCGGTTAGCGAGTAGCGAAGAAAATGTTATTTTTAAATTAAAAAGATATCTCGTACCGCATAGATTTGGTATCATTTAGAAAATTACGTATGTGTCACACCCATTCTCTAAATTAGATATTTAACAATTAATTTTTATATAAAGGTGCTTGATAATTTTTGCATATTGAGATTTTAATTTTTTACATAAATAGATTTAAACATAGGCTTAAATACCGTAATTACATAATGTTAGAGTATTGTACATATGTATGCTGTTAAAGGTTTTTGCGGAAGCATTCACTCATCTCGCACTACGGTAATGTAGATTTTTATAATATTCCTGAATGAGAAAGTGCGTTTGTACTTTTGGCTTAATTAATTTAATTGGCAACACAAGGATTGGCCTATACCGAGGTTTAGCACGCATATATTGAATTGCTGCTTCACGTTTTCACTGGCTAAAAGTCGAAGGTAGTTTAGGACAGTTTTGTAGCCTAAAAGAGGCCAATAATAGATGTAGGAAAGGCCATCGAGCGCTCAAACGTATGTATCGTAGTACAAACGCTCACTTTCTCGGGAAGCATCGTGAGAAATTATCAGTGTTGAAGTAGTCGTGTGCATTGTGGTTGATAGGGCTCGCTACCAACGTATGACCAGTATTGTGAAGACCATCGGAATACAAGTAAAGCACTTAGTATAGTTAGCGAAAAAAACTTGGTAATTGAATGGTCAAAACTTGGTGGTGTGGCCCCAGTAGTGTTGCCAACATTATATATAATACACTGCCACTCGCAAGTAGCAGCATAGCGACACTCCTCGCGCCGTGCCATAGTGTTCACATGTGACGTTCGTAGCCTTTGAATATTTGAACTTTTAAAATATTTTTTATAAATAGAACGTTTTTATGACAGGTTACTCGTTCCACGAAACCGTGGTTAGATTTTGTGAGTGAAGTAGGCTGAAAGGAGCGTATTCTAGTAGTGATTTTGCCAATTACCTCATATTATAATAACTATACTACTATATTGTTAAAAATGCTGTTGTTATAATAGAAATAGGACAAAATATAACATTTGTAACTTTATATTTATCAATCATGTAGTTTACTGTTTATGGCAAGGGGATGTTTCGTGGAACGATAATTTCTTTCTTAGCCAAAAATACTGAATACCGAATGTGTATAGAAAAACTACTTAAATCTGTTTTTTGTTTTCCGAAACTATTGTGCCACCACGTTTGAAACCATTTTTATTAAATGTTTGTTGTTACCGGTAGACTAAGGTCCTTGCGTAGAGATCTGTGTAAGCGGTAGAGATATTTGTAATAAAAATATATGCTTTCACAAGATTGGTGGGTGTGGTGATTTTGCTACACAAGTGTCAGCACTGTTCTTATATTCTACCGCATTTCGCAATAGACCTTAGGAAACGACTGATTTGCGGGGTTTGTAATGTGTATGAATCATTCTGCATGTCAATGTGTGAGTGAAAAGTTGCAATTTTTAAAACATTCGTATTTTTAAGTGATCTTTCTGAAAAATATATTAGTCTTCAATATTAATCGACGATTATATAAAGCATTGTAGAGCTGTGTGATGTATTCGTGATGGTGTGTTAAGAGGTAGGGTATTTTGATAAAGTTTGGGTGAAGAGGATTTGTTTTTACCATTGCCACTAGATGGCACTAGTGTGGTGTGAGGTCCCGGTTAGATTTGAATTAAATATTTAAGACAACTACCAGGGGGTAGTTGATCTGTAGGAAATTCGTCTGTTTTCGTGAAGTCATTTAAATGGTAACTACGCAATGATTCCTCTTCACCACAAACGTTAATCGAGTGAAAATCAATCTTAGCACTGTTTTTCGTTCGTTTTCGCAAGAGGAATTCCATCAAGCGAAAGAGAACGAATGCGTTTTAAGAGATTAGAATTGAACCGACCTCCTTATAAAATATCGTGATTATTATTAACGTTCGCACTAGAAAACCTGAAAATTAAAACAAGGCCTTAGATGTGTTAACTATTGTTATTTTACTATGTTTGTCTTTGTGTTGCAAAGTCTATATTGCTGTTAAACATTTGTGAAGTAACACGTGGTATTCGTAACGCTAATTATATTATAGGAAGTTATTTAAACAAAAAATATGTGATCAAGCGAATGTTGGTTAAGTTTCATATTTTATTAATAAAATAGAGCATTAAATAGGCTATGTAAATATTTAACAAATACAAAATAAAATTATTAATTTACTATATTATGGTTTTAATTCCACTCCATCCTATCTAGACCTATCGAACCACTGAGTCTAGGGTTGCCATTACTTATATTGACAATGCCAGAAAAAAAGACTTCAAAAACCCAGGACCGAGTTTTAAACGCGCACTTTTTACAAACCCGCCTTGACGCCCTCCAAAAACTAGGACAAATCCCGAGAACCCGAACGGACGGTAGCCCTACCTGTAATTATAGTGCTGCATGATGTTTTAATCGGGTCAGGTGAAAAAAAAAATTTAAACGAGAAAAAAATTCATAATTTCAATGATACTCGTATTTCGGAAAGGTTGCTCCAAATTAACATGCATTCGGCCATCACCAGTATCCGTTATTGCCGTTTGGGCCCTAAATTAACATATTTTCTACGTGCTTCTTCTTTAGGGAAGCACACTCATCTTATAGACAAAATGGACCTAATTATCAGAAATTCCTTATCATCCATTTTAAATGTGGCCTTGAACGATCGAGCCTGGACCCAATAAGCTACTCTTCCAATTCGTCGGCGGCGTCCGCAAGATTTCTAGTATTAGTTTATCGGCTTATTTATATATCCTCGGTTCACGGCACTGAGAAATTAATCAGGAAAATCCTGGCTTCCACACTGGTTGATTTTGATGTGCCGTGCTTCGCCGAGGCTATAAACGCTTGGAAACTCGCTTGCCCGAATTCTGAAGAACCCGACTACCTATTTTCGCAGAGACGGTGGGACGAGCCGCTCTGCAGAGTAGTTCAGATCAATCTACTGAACACGTCTGCTACTACTGCTGAGCGTGCGCGCTGGCTGTGGGTGAATGGAAGTCGGGTCTTTGGCTTCACGCACTACCATCGTCGAGCACAGGCACGTTGCTCGACGACACAACTTTCCGCCTCGCTGTTGCTCTACGCCTAGGCGCCCCATGTTGTTCTCCTCACCGCTGTCACTGTGGTGAAGTTGTCAACAGCCTCAGACACCACGGCCTGTCATGCAACCGAAGTGCGGGCCGTTTTGAACGGCACGCGAACTTGAATGACATCATCCGTCGATCTCTAGTCACCGTCGGCGTTCCAGCTTTATTAGAACCCAATGGCTTGGCACGCGACGATGGCAAGAGACCTGACGGCATGTCTTTGTTTCCATGGAAGATGGGTAGGCCTCTAGTGTGGGACGCAACTTGTGTCTTGTGGCGCTCCTTTCTTTCCCATCTTCCTAGTTCATCGTGCTGTGCGGGGGCTGCAGCTGCGGCTGTGGAGTACCTCAAGAGGCGTAAGTATAGTAACCTTATTGGTAACTATATTTTCGAGCCGTTTGGAGTTGAAACTCTAGGACCGTGGGATCTGAGTGCTCATAGCCTTTTCAAGGAAATTTCAAAACGCTTAGTTGACACTTCCCGTGACCCTTGGGCTGGCTCGGCCAAAGGCTTAGCGTTGGCATTTA
The DNA here is from genome assembly GCA_950022955.1 of Xestia ashworthii. NCBI lineage: Eukaryota > Metazoa > Arthropoda > Insecta > Lepidoptera > Noctuidae > Xestia > Xestia ashworthii. Next base: position 2,987,413 of record OX465557.1, read on the forward strand.
GCGTGGTAACGCTGCCAGTCTCTTGGGGACATTACCAGTTGACAGCGTTGAGGAGTTTTGGACGACATTTTTTAAAAAAATAAACCCAAATCTAGCGTTTTCATTATTTACCTACAAAGATAATTACAGCACAGCACCTGTACAAAATTTAGGCCTTCATGACAAATCTGAGTATCGTATGAAATGTTGAAAAGAAAATATCAGAAAAAAATACATGCTTATTGTCATCATACCTATAATTGGTACGTACATTAGAACCATACCAAATGGACCTTTAATTATAGGGTAAACTTGCATAATTCGTACCCCTTAAGGGAAAACCATCATATTTAGAAAATTAGGAAAGATAAATTAGTTTTAATTATTAGGAATTTTTGTTTGCTTAATGCTTTATTGTTTCTATAATCAAATTTAACATAAACCTTATAAACTTCTCAAAAATAAACAATTTAAAAAAAATTGAAAAAAGTACGATTTAAGACCATTCATCCCAAATCGTAGGTACTTTGAGTTTTATTCATTGGTATACAGTATTGAGAATCAGCATCAAAATCAACAATGTGTTACTAATAATAATAATAATAAGCCTTTTTATTTCTCATCTCATATTTAAGAATTTTATATATAAGTGTTAGTTGTGTTAGTGTTTGTCTTATTCTAGTTAGTAGTGTTATTTGTTTGGGTATCTTTTGGAGATGTAGTCCCATGTCGGGTAAAGGCCTCCTCCATCCCCTTCCACTTGTCCCGATCTTTGGCAAGGGTCCACCAGTTTGTGCCAGCAGTCTGGGCTACGTCGTCTGCCCATCGTTTGTATGGTCTTCCAACCCTTCTTTTCCCTGGTGGTCCTTTCCAGTTAGTGGCTCGTATCGTCCATCTGTCGTCAGTGAGCCTTGCAATATGTGTTACTAAAACAAGTAGGAATTCTTAACAAATTCGACGGATGATCTTCGCCGATTCTCGGCAATCATCGCTAAATCGTACCAGTACGTTTTAAGCTGTTTTAAGAACTTAACTCAAGTACGAAATAGGAGCAAGAGCCAAACAAATTTTAAATTTACTGGCAAAAAAATTGACAACAGTTACGAATATGATTACACGTCAGATGAAATCGTAAAGATACACATTCATACGTATCAAATCGTAAAATAGGTTATACACGACCTTATTTGAATAAAACTCTTACGAAATGTGTAAAAATATTACAGCAATAGTCGAAAAAAGCTTACTTTTCAACCGACTTCTAAAAAGAGGAGGTTCTCAATTCGTCTGTATTTTTTTTTTTTTATTTTTTTTTTTTTTTTTTTGTGTTTGTTACCTCAGAACTTTCGACTGGGTGAACCGATTTTGATAATTCTTTTTTTATTTGAAAGCTGGTGCTTCCCGTTGGGTCCCATTTTAATTTGTTGAAGATCTGATGCTGATCTTCGGAGATATACAATGGAACTCTTCAAAAATAGACGGCAAATCTGCAGTGATTGCTGCATCCGCTTGTAGGTTCATTGATTATACTACATCATGACGTAACATCACGCCTGTATGCTCTGAGGGGGTACGCAGATGTATACAATATACCCAGATTTCGACAATGTTTGTTACCTCAGAACTTTCGACTGGGTGAACCGATTTTGATGATTCTTCTTTTATTTGAAAGCTGGTGCTTTCCGTGTGGTTCCATGTCAATTTGGTTAAGATCTTACGCTGACCTTCGGAGATATAAATGGAACTCTTCAAAAATACACGGCAAAGCTGTAGTAATTGCTGCAATCGCTTGGTTGTTTATTGTTTATACAACATCATGACGTAACATCACACCTGTATGCTCTGAGGGAGTACGCAGAAGTGTAGAAGTATACAATACACCCAGATTTCGACAGTTAGACGTGTAAAGTTTCATTCAATGGGATCCCGGAGAAATAGAGGTAACTCCTTAACTTTATAGGCACACCAGAAGCGGTTTGGGTAGTTTTAGGCAGAGTACTTTCTCGGAGTGATCCCATTTCGATTTGATAAAGATCTGGTGACTTCGGAAGATAGGCAACTGAACTCCTTAATAAATGATAGCAAATGTACTGGGATCGCTGAAGACTCACGTCTGTCTATTGTTTACACCAGTTCATAACAAAAAATCACACCGATACGCTGTGAAAGGGTAAGCGCATGTGAACCACTAAAAAGTGAAAAATAAAAACTTTTTTGCAAAAAATATAACCGACTTCACACAAAAAAGTGAAAAATAACTTTAGCTTCAGAAGTCGGTGACAAAAAAGCTAAGTAAATCAATCAAACAAAGGTCACCGACTTCTGAAGCTAAAGTTATTTTTCACTTTTTTGTGTGAAGTCGGTTATATTTTTTGCAAAAAAGTTTTTTTCAATATTTTTGTCGAGAGCAGCTTCACAGGTGTTATCTGTCAGGTGGTAAAATGGCCGACTGTTATTTATATTTTTTGACACTAGAGGCGCTGATAGCTGTTACCAAAGCCGAGTTTTAAGTGGAGTACGAATTTGGCGTAAGTACGAATTAAGCAAGTTTACCCTAAATGTTTTATGTATGTACTGTTGGTGCACCTATTTTAAATAAATAAATAAATCATCATCTGCCTAGTCTTTTTCCACCTATGTTGAGGTCGGTTTCCAGTCCAACCAGATGCAGCTGAATAACAACCCAGTTGATACTGAGTAAGACTGGTTGTCAGATTTCCGGGCCACTGACTACCTGTAGAAGATCTACAAATGAGAGCCGGGACCAATGACTTAATGTGCTTTCCGAGGCACGTAGGAAACTCGGTAAGTAATTAGTAATGGGCGGTCTCCCATGCACGGACCAAACTAGGCAAGCGAAAACAAATGTTGTGTTAATGTCAATACCGACGGTCCGAATGGCGCAGCGGTAGTGAGGCTGCCTTACGTTCTTAGGGTCGTAGTAGGAACAAATGTTTGTGTGATGAGCAGCAAAGCAAAATCTGGTCCAATCATATTTTTTCGCCAATACTAATCTTTTCTTGTTTTATAACTTTAGTAGGTACATGAAAGCTTGTAACGTATTTTTTTTATTACTTATTTCATTTTATTTTACTAATATGAGTGAATGGTCCAGTTCTAAAGAGTAAGACACCTTTTATGTCGGATTTATTTTTTATTAATTACGCTCCCCCTCCCCGGGGCAAAGCCCGCAGGTAAAGCGGGCTGCACTATGCGAGGGAACTCTTATGGCGAGGTTCAGTCTCCATCATCAGACCCTGATCATCAACATACAAAAAAAAATACAAAATAGTTTATTGCTTCATAAGTAACGCATCACAATCTACTCATCAAGACCTATTGAGCCTAAACACGAAATGTTTACGGCAACTGTAACGTCAGATCCTATGGCCAGGTTCAGTCTCCATCATCTGGAGCCAACCCTGGGTGCAGCCTGGTCATGGTGCACCTTTTAACGGGCTACCATAGTACAAGCAATGTACAACATTCCGTGTCTGTTCTGTTAACCGTTGAAGAGTGCTATTGTTTGGGGCAAACCCTGGGTAGACCTTCAGGTCATGGTTATCGTAATATTGCATTGACATCCAAAACCTAGTTGTTACTTGGCAAAGTTTGAGCTATATTGGTGCAGTAGTAGTATTTTCACGATTAATCACGATTAGAAGTTTCCAACAGTTCAGACAGATACGTAAAATGAATATGACTAAGCTTGTAATAAAAAGTATCTATGTAGTATACCAACTGTGTCCACGACACAAGCCTCGTTGCTTAGTGTGGCACTAGATGGCGCTGTGTGTAATGTCCAGCGATATTTATATTAGTATATTTATTAATATTAAACACAGCATGGGATTCACACAGCATCACAGTATTTGATCATTGTTCAAAGAGCGAACTACTGGCTTGGACATGGAGTTGCGGACACCAGCTAGTTTTACTTTACAATACAAGAAACGAACCACATGAAGCTGGTTGTTACATAGACCGTGAGACCATGCTGCATTGCTAAGAGCTTAACTTCTAAGAAGTTTGTAAAGAATATTCTTTGTTTTCCGAATGTGTTTTTGTTGTTTGTCTTCCGAGGAACTAAGCGGCCATTTCCAATTCCAATTCTTTGGTTTGGTTCCAAAACAAAATAATTGATATTTTCTAAGACCAATGTGAAAAACTAATTATTCATGTACAAAGAAAACTCATTTAAAATAATAAATTAAGTATTCATATAAATCTGTAAAACTATGAAGATCAGGAGTTACAAGTGAGACAATGAATCCTACCTGGCATCTTTAATCCAAAAAGTAATCTGAAGACTCATTGGTGTAGAAAGATGGATATGGAATGGACTGAAACGAAAATACCTGAACCTTGTGTAAATAATTATTTATTCAAACATAATAAATTAATATAACTGACACCCATAATACATTATTTAATTACTTATATAACTGGCACCCATTAAGGATTTGCACTAGTATATTTAAGGAAGGATATTTTTGTGCACCATTCATGAGTGTCACTTTTAATACTGTTAGGACATTGGAAAGCAAGAATCCCCCAACTGCACCAAGATAGCATGGTATCGGCCACTTCTGCCAGGGCGTGTTCCAGTCTAGGGGGATGACGACAGCCCCTATCCATGCCCCACAAACTGCCATCAAGGCATTACTGACAAGCATCTCAGTGATAGTGTCTTTTCCATAATTTTTCACTCCAAACAACAACTGTAGAGATGTTTCGATCCCAGAATGAAGTAATAGAGGAAATACTGTGAGTAAAGTAAGTAGCGATGACAGCATCAGCGTCTCTTCATGGCATTCAAGTACAGGCGCACCGAACAATATAATCCCGAGGAAAAACGCGAATTTAGTACACAATAGAAACACGAATCCTCTCAAGATATCTCCAGCAGTATTCTTGCTCGCTTTAGTCTTTTTCCCATGGATATCATTATTAGAGTTCAAGTAAAATGATTTCAATAACTCAGCGACGAAAATGAGACCCAGAATAAAACACGATGAGCCATTGCCGATTGAGTAAAGAATCCCTTTATACGATATAACTGTGATGATACTCGGTAAATAAATGCATGTTATCAAACTAGATATTGTTATTTTTCGTAGTTCCAATTGATCGTTTAAGGAAAACATGTCCTTTTTCATTAATGGCACAAAGTATAAAACAGAAATTTCCACAGCTGTGCAATATTCGTGTGTGGTCGATAGATTTTTTTTTTGTTAATATGACTTTGACATTGACAGTTGTGTGCACAGCTGACACGACCCCTGTCATTTATTTACAGAACATATATACCCTAAAGGGATTTCAACAACTGGGTTTTTTATTTCTATGGCAATAAATGCTACTGTACCTATTATACGACATGGATCCGAGCTATTATTTTCTATCTGTTGTATACCTATAAACAACTTTTTCATAACTATTATATTGTTGTTTCAAATGAATACATTCAAATCAAATATTTAAACCATTGTGCAGTGAGTTCCGTTTCAAGCAGCTCGCGGAATACCTACAGTTTTTGCAGTAGGATGAATTATTTAGTAACGGTAAATAGCCACGGAAGTCAGAAATTAGTAAGTTTTTTATTGTTGTGTAAAGTAGCTATTCTATTACTTTCAAGGTTTAAATTGTTTTTAGCATTTTCAGTGCTTTCATAAAAATAATATTTTCGTAAATGGCAACTAAATAGAAAACGTCAAAACCGTCCATTACGTGGTAACATTTTTCTTACAAAGTCATAATAAAATTCCACAAAATTCTCAGTGAAGTGAATGAAGTATATAACGTGATCGATATGACGACACCAACTTTATAAATGAAAGGTGCTGTTGGCCGTGCCACCAGTTGACTGAAGACAGTGAGACGTTCGGCTACAGTGCGAGCCAACGCTCATACACAAATCTCGTATAAATAATAACTTACAAAACTGTACTTTGTGTCGCAAGTGTTTGGTGTGTCATTGATTACATAAAAAGTAAAAATGCGCTGCCCATTCATAGGATCGCTGAACCAGGCCTTCGTAAAGAATTACGGGGCGACTCTTATGAAACAATACGGAAACTACTGTCCAATCCTTACTCGCGGGTTCCGTTCTCTCGGCATTGATGAGACCAAGTGCCCCTTCATTCAGCAAAACGTAGGTATCTCTGAGGCGCCCAAGGAGATGACTGAGGACATCACGGAACCCGCGCAGGCGTACCACTACGAGAAGTTCTTCCACGAGCAGATCAGCGCCAAGAAGAGGGACTACTCGTACCGCATCTTCAGGAAGGTGTCGCGGTTAGCAGCAGACGGTGTGTACCCGCAGGCGCTGGAGGGGCCCGACAACCACCGCGTCACTGTGTGGTGCGCCAACGACTACCTTGGCGCGTCCCGCCATCCGGTCGTGCAAGACGCAGCCATCAATGCCATCAAGTCTTATGGTACTGGAGCAGGAGGAACCAGAAACATTGCTGGAAACTCTCAGATGACTGAGAAACTTGAAGCTGAGATAGCCAACCTGCACAACAAGCCAGCAGCTTTAATATTTAGTTCATGTTTTGTTGCAAATGATGCAACATTGTCTACATTAGCAAGAATTTTACCGGGCTGTTTAATATTTTCTGATGCTGGGAACCATGCATCTATGATACAGGGAATTCGAAACAGTCGAGCACCAAAGCAGATATTCAGGCACAATGACCCGAATCACCTGAGAGAATTGTTATCTCAATCGCCAGAAGGCGTTCCCAAGCTAGTCGTATTTGAGACTGTGCACTCAATGAGTGGAGCGATCTGTCCTTTAGATGAAATGTGTAACATAGCCCATGAGTATGGTGCTCTAACATTTGTTGATGAAGTCCATGCTGTGGGGCTGTACGGGAAGCACGGTGCTGGTATAGGAGAGGAGAGAGGACTCCAGCACAAGATTGATATAGTATCAGGAACATTAGGAAAAGCATTTGGTAATGTTGGGGGCTATATAGCTGGGTCCTCCCTATTGGTGGACACAGTAAGATCTCTGGCTCCCGGCTTCATCTTCACGACGGCGCTGCCGCCGCCGGTGCTGGCAGGGTCGTTGGCCGCTATTAGACTCCTCGCGAGCGAGGAGGGCAGGAGCTTGCGAGGGAAGCACCAGGCTATCGTGCGATACTTGAAGCTGTCGCTCCTCGTGGCCGGTCTTCCACAGATGCCTTCAGTCAGTCACATCGTACCTGTTCCGATCACGGGCGCCGACAAGGTGGCGGCCGTGGCCGAGTCCCTGATGAAACGGGGCCATTATGTGCAAGCCATCAACTACCCGACGGTGGCGCGCGGCGAGGAGCGGCTACGGTTCGCGCCCGGCCCCTACCACACTCCTGAGATGATCGACAGCCTCATCACAGCCCTAACCGAAGCATTCCATGAGAACAATATAAGTTTCAATGAGTTCATGAAGAACGGAACGTGCCGCGAGTGCAGCATGGAGTACAAGGTCGACATCGCGTACGAGGAGCCCTTCAAGTACTCGTATACGCAAGTTGCCTAGTTTGACCTTGACATGACCTTGTATCGACCATGACATTGGGCGCTTGTTATGTATAATTTAAAAAAAAATTAAAGCTAAGCTAAAAAAATTTGTTAATATTTTGTTGTGGTTCATGTTAGGTTGAAAATTAAAACGTGGTATCATGGAGCTCAGTCATTTTTTATTTAATTAATCCCAGTACTTGATGACGCCGTCCCAGCCTGCCGTGAGCAGCTTGCTGGGTTCGTGAGGGTGCCATAGGGAGGTGATGCAGACGCCGTCGTGCGCCTTCCATTTCTTGTACAGTTTCGTGGTCTTCCAGTCCCAAATGTAACACTTTCCGTCCGCGTCGCCGGACACCAGGTAGCTGTAACAAACAGACGATGTTATGTTATAACAGTTGACTTATTTTTTCCTTGCTAGTTCAGTCAAAATGATAACAAAAACATTGAAGACCGGCTGTTGATATGTTACTCACAGCAAAAATGCCATAACTCTGACATAATAAAATACATTCTTTACAAGTTACTAATAGATCATTCATTAGAAATGGGTTACCCAAATGAAAGGAAAACCCCCAACAACAATTTTATTTTCGTAGTAACTCTAATGACAACAGCGTGAGTCAGCCCTAAAAATAAAATGCAGAACGGTAGTAAGTGCAATATTACTTCATTGTTGCATTTGATTCCCTCATAGGTAATTACCGAATGTTGGCTTGTCAGCTAAAAAATATACCGTTAGACGTGTTTAATAGAATTCTTACTTGCACACACAATTTCTACGAGGTTGTTGCTAACTAGAAAATTTATAAAAAAGGTAATTCCCAAACAAAATGACTTGAATAATATCAAGTTTATCCTACTGATTAGGAACATAGAAATCAAAGGTGTGGGTAGGTACTACTTTTTCGGAAAAAGTAGTAAAACTTTATTACTTACCATGGCGTTACGTTCGAGTTTGTATTAACTATCTAGCTAAAGTAGCTAATGTAATATTCTGAATAACAACAATATCGATATGGAGTGGGATTTATCATGATTAGGTATGCATTAGTTACAGAGGCACCTATTTAAACTAAATTATTATCAAGGTATATGCAAGCCCACAATAACATTATTATTATATTAATAGTAAACCAACTAATCGCCCTCCCGTTGGGCTGCTTCGCCGTAGTCGAGCAAAATTCATTCATCGTTTTCAGACATGCGCATCGACTGCATATTTCAGAGTAGCACCACGCAAGTGACCTTTGTAAAGGACAAGACCGATCGGGTCAATGTTTCAGGCGTCTATTAGTCTAGGACATTAAATTATAATGCAGTTGAGTATATAAAGTAATACTTCCGTCATAATCATCCAATAAGAGTCCAAGGTAATTTAGAGTCGATACGGACGAATCACTCCCGGGTTTCCTCCGTGCCTCGAAAAGTACGCTAAGCCCAATGGTCCCAGCTGTCAATTGTACATCTTTTGACAGTCGTTAGGGCCTGCGCAGATAAGGGACTTTTGTCCGTAGACTACGCCAAAACTGTTCATGTTTCTATTTCTTTGACAATGAGAAAAAATCCCTCGTCTGCGCAGGCCCTTACAGTTAGTCAGTGGGCCGAAATACTGACAATCACGCCTACCAAGGGCTATCCTAATACCCAGTACTGAGTTATGGAGGTCAGATAGGTAGTTGCACTGCTGCACCCGGTTAGACTGGAAGCCGCCGACCACGACATAATTGTGAACAGGCTAGGCAGATGATGACTTGTACAATTTGATAGTTAATAAAGTATTGGCGTATCAAACAAACTTAAAACTATATAAATTAGCGACGGAATCGTCAGCGTCGTTTCGACCTCGGGGCCAAGGTTCTGCCCATTTGTTTGCATACTTTCAGTGTAATGTTTTGACGCGTTTCATATATGGCAAGCATTTGCATAATAATCATATAATATAATTTGCATAAAAAAAAATACAGACGAATTGAGAACCTCCTCTTTTTAACCGACTTCTAAAAAAGGAGCAGGTTCTCAATTCGGATGTTTCTATTTTTCTTTTTTTTTTATGTTTGTTCGCGCATATCTCCGTCGTTTGCCAACCAATTTGAAAAATTATTTTTTTGTTTTTTTTTTTAAGTCGGTTTTATTTTTTGCAAAAAAGTTTTTTTAGAAGTCGGTTGAAAACAGGGTCCTTATACCTGTGGTGGAGTTTTAAATTTGTTTTTAGAAGTTTTCCAGAAGCAGTCGGGATTCTGGACTTATAATATAGGCATAGCGAAATGTGGATGTTCTGTTCTCCCTGTGTAGTAATATCTCTAACTAACTCTTCGCGGATGGCAGGCGTGATGTGTTTTATTTTATAACACACACCATAACTTTACAAAGAGTATAAAATCATCATCATCATCATCATCAGCCTATAATTTTCCCACTGCTGGGACACGGCCTCCTCTCAATGAGAGGGAGCCGAGGGAGAATAAAATGTCTAGGTCATAAATCTGCACTACCTTAGCAAAATTTTAGATTTCAGTCTATTTTTAGAATTCAATATATAGGTTGATAACCTAATCTTTAGACTTTATTTATATTTCATATGACATTAAATTTATTACATTCGTGAACGGTCTCCGGCCCCCTCTACGTGACATGTAACAAGACATATCCTACTCTGTTTATATTACCTGTCAACCCAGCTCTAATAGTGCAGGTGTCCCGAACGACGTGGGAATACAAATGGACGATATTTCGGTACATGCAAACTAATGGTTTACTACCAAACAGGGTACAGCCGCAGGCTCTATTTGGTACTAAACCATTAGTTAGCTTAGCCTTGATTATGGAATGTGTAGTGTAGGTCGACTGATCCCGCGGGATCCGCCTGTGTGGGATGAGTTTACTAAAGAGCCATAGACTTTTAGAACCAGAAAGGACGTTTGCTGTGTCTACTGATTGCATATATAGGTCGTCGTAAATTGCCGGATATACCTGAATCCAATTTTCCCAAAAAACTTTAATGTTGGATGGAGAGGAAGCCGAAAACCATAGAAAAGAAGGATTTTGCGAGGAATAAGAAAGAAAAAATGAATTAATGATAATCTAACGACTGGAATCTAAAGGGAGAAATGAAGAAAAACAAACGTGTTGTGCTGACCCATACGATAAGTTTAGTAAAATATGATACTTTCAGTTGGAAGCGCCAAGGTAGCCCGCGAAATTTCTAAAATCTCTAAATTCACTTATTATACGTTTTTTTACAATTTGGAGGTCAGTGGTAGGTTACATGTTGATGAAAATATGATCCGCGGCTGTGAGACGTATGTAGTTACAGAATTATAATCATTAATACAACCCTCTAAGTTCATGTAACCTTATTGAATGACTTTTTCATCAGGATACCTTGGAGCTTCCACCTTAAGTTTTACTTTCTCACATCCGTCAGGTCATTTCCTACCAAACAACTAACAAAAGCTGGTAGGTCGATGCCCGAAGACCAATTCAAATTAAGTACTTATCCTTCATCGACTACGGATATTTTACCAATTTTATATGAGTTAACGACCCAATGAACTTGTAAACAGGCTTTATTTTTGTACAATTTCATGTTTTAAGACCTAACATGTCAGTGACCCACAATACAATAACATAATATTATAGGTAAGTATTCAAATAATCGATATACTTCACAACGGTTTTCTCACATTATGAGGCAAGTGACTAGTAATAACAATTAATTGGTATTATCAATCAAATAAAAAAAACAATAACCATTTGAAGTAAAACTAGAGATAAACCTAAGTATCAAATATTTTTTGTTTAGGTTATAAATTGGTAGGTAGTTAGGTACTTAACCTACCCCTGCTTTTGGAAAAACAATCTGATAGGGTGATCAAATTTAAAAAAATATAATTGTCATATTTTTTAATTATTAAAAATGTCTTCAAAACAAAGATAATAGACGTATATACTAGATACTTTTATTATCTTCATCCAAACCAGATTTAGCCAGTTATTTTAATCATACGGGATGTTTTTCATATTTTATACTGTTCTCAAATGTGTTATGATAAACTGGGCATGATAAAAATCATGTTATATATGACAGTATCAAGCACTCATCAATGGAAAATCTTTGAGATAAACGTCCAGAATAATCGTATGGCTAAAAATAAAGTAAACTATTCTACCACACCTGCTGATACTTTAGTATTATTTTGATATTTATCTATCTCACAGATAAGAATGCTGACAGACATCCTGAAATACCCAAGCGCCTCAGTATCTAAATCCACATTACAGTAATTCGGTATTACTTATTCAATGGATGTGAGTGAAAATATCACTAACCGCTTGGATGCACGTAAACCTAATGAAATGGGGCCACCTCCGCCGCAAAATAAAAGAAAATAAAACAGAAGTAACTCATCATCATCTGCCCAAAACTGAGGTCAGCTTCCAGTCTTACCGGATGCAGCTGAATTCCAGTATTTTACTTGGAGCAACTGCCTATCTGTGCTCCACAAGTCTGGGTAATACGGTAATACTGGTTGTCACACTTTCGGGCTACTGACTACCTGTATCGAACTATAGACTGTCAAAGATCTACAAAATGACAGCCGGGACTAACATGCTTTCCTTGGCACGGAGTTCGGAGCACGGATCCACAGACCAGTAAGCGCGACTTATCCTTGAAACTCGACCCGTACCACTGATTTATTCTCAAAAGATGATAAATATCGCTTGAAAAGAATGAGGTGTCCCCATGAGGACCACCTAGTAATAGAACAATCTAGCCTGGAAACATAAAGTACAAGTATGTTATCACACATTATCTTTACACACACATGCGGTAATCCGTCAACGATTGTCGCTACTCCGCTAGACAATAATCGATCACTATTTTGACAATAGTCGAAGATACTTAATCTGATACCCCTGCCGATATGAATGACTAACTAAACTAAAAGCGCTCTGTTAGATTTTCAACTCTAGGCTCAGCGTTGAGAGTCGAAATTCTAAAATGGAGGAGAAACCAACAATGTGTCACGCTTAAGACTACTGTTTGTGTTACCTAACGAATACCTAACACAGGTTCCAAAATCCATTGATAATTCATTATTTAAGAATTTTATTCCGATATCACGAGGATGAACCTGGTGAAGGTTGCTGGAATCCGTTGGATGCGAGTCGGACGGGACCAGTCAATGTGGCGACACTTGGGGGAAGCCTATGTCCAGCAGTGGACGTCTTTCTGCTGAAATGATGATGATGATGATGATGATGATGATGATGATGATGAGGATGATGAGGATGCTTTTGGGTCATCATCTTCCTGTCCTTGTCCCATTGTTATTTGGGCTCGGCGCAGCACGTTTTTTTCTTCCATTCTCCCGTCATTCGACACGATATCATTTACTCCTTTTTCCTTCATATCATTCCTGACACACTCCATCTTTCTTTTCTTTGGTCTTCCTCTCCGGATCCACCAACATTTATATTCCTCACTCGAGGGTTCACAAGGATGCTCCTTCACGAGATTGCTTCGATGCTAAGAAAATTTTCGTGGTTACTGTTTAAAAAGAGTATGCAAGACAAAAATTGCTAAGTAGAACAGCCAATTAAGTTACTAAAAACCTTGCGTCTGTGACGTACGCAAACCAGTTATTTTCAGGAAATGCAACAATTTTATGCGAACGTTCGCAGCCTGTGTAACTCAAAAAACAATAAGTTCTAAAACGTAACGTAAACGTAACGTAATTACGTTAGCTTGCCTTGCTAAATACCGTACTCCTTTGTGTCGTTACAGGAACTGATGTGGATATTGAAGAAAGGAAGACGGGAATCTCGCAGACGAATTTTGAGGCGACTCAATTAGAATACTCTCGACAGGCTAAGAAGAATAAGCTAACTTTACGTTAGGTACTAAATTCCTAAAATTGGGGTGTATTTATTGATTTACTATTGATAGACTAATAGCTGGAATAGCTCCAGAGTCTACCTGACCTCCACAGCCCGGTTAATATTGGGAAATACGATACCACTTGGTAAGACTGGTGTCAGACTTTTTGGGCCACTGACTACCTGTAACGACTGTCAAAGATGGACAAATGACAGCCGGGATCAACAGCTTAACGTGCTTTCCGAGGCACGGCGGAAACTCGGTATGTAAATGTGGTCTCCCATCCACAGACCAACCTAGGCAAGCATGGCTTAACCTAAAGATCGAGCCCAGCGGCTGATATTATTTTGCCACGAGCTTCTCAGGCAGATGAGATCATGAGACTAACAGCTGAAATATAATTGTTAGTTAGGTATAGGTAAAAAGTAGAGGAAGACCAAAAACCGATGGATGGAGTGTATTAAGGATTTGGCAAAGAAAGAAGGTGTCTGATGAGATGACGAGTAATAGAGAAGTACCTATGGAAGAAGAAGACAGGCTGTGCTTACCTCAAATGAATAGGATAAGGGCAAGAGAATTATGATGAGGTAGAAACCAAAAAGTGTTTTGAAAAATTGGCTGTTAAGTATTTGGTTACAAAAACAGTTGATGAACTAAATCAACTCTGTATGTTTTTTTGACCTTTACGATTAGAAACCAAGACTTTAATTAGGCATCATACAAATGGTAACAGCAAAAATAGATTTCGAGACCTGTATTTTTCCACTGCTGAGTTAGCAACAACAAAAAAAAACTTAAGAAACGTCGATAACAGGAGCAATGCCATAATCAATATTCTTGGCAAGAACATTAATGGTTTCAGGAAGACGACATCCGCATACAGATTGATTTCCTTAACATCTATTGGACTTGGTTATTTTAAAATAATTCAATATCGAGACAACAACAAAAAATGTTACACGCGCTACAAGGTTTTAAGTATATACCTACATACCTAGAGGTACTATAAAATAAGTGCAATTCGAGTAATAAAGTCTAAAGACTATTACTGTAACTATTTTACATAATTACTAAATCACGCTCCTTCCAATGAAGTGGTTGTAATAAAACATAACTTTACAAATAAATAAAATTGAAGAATGTGCTTGTCGCGTTCGTGAACGGGCGCTGTCAGTCAGGACTGGTCACCTCTTAGCTGCCATGGATCATTTGAATTGCTTTATTTTAAATTGTTGATTATTTTTTTTTACTCTGGACGCTCTTATTGTGCACGTCTTTCTACATCGTTCTCACATATATGTATAATCTCAACTCAACATGAAAGATGTAACCAAGATTTTGTAACAACATTTTTGATTTAAAAGAGTGTCCATGGAGTTTCTTGCCCGTTCATCTCCATAGAGATCTACGTTAGGGAATGGGCAACTACAGTACTTTCTCAAGTTATTATGCCTTGTGTCTGTGACTGTAGCTTCGCTTTTTATCGTATTATCGACATTCAAAAGTGCCGTAATGGTCTAGTTGAAATAAATGATTTGAGTTTGAGTTTGTAATTTCAAAATAACTCCAACATTTTTTTTATCAGTTTGTCTGTTTGTTCCAGAAAATCTCCCAAACGGCTTGATTGATTTTGACGGTACTTCACTGGCAGATAGCTGATGATATAAGGAAGGAATAACTTGAACTATTTTTATTTTAGAAAAGGGATTAGGGCAAAAAAACCCCTTAAAATAGTTAACAAATTTCAATTCAAATTGGAAAGTGATATTTTTATTATAATTTCTCGCGAGCGAAGGTCACGTGACCCTACAGTAACTATAGAATGAAAATAATATCGAACAGTACTTAATACCCATCTTAATTCCTTTTTCCTTCTAGAAAATAGGTAATTTACTTGGGATCGACCTATTGTGAACAGTTTAACACATTATTTTCCCTGTTGCCCATCCCTCTTTCGAACCAATGACATAACAGACACAATGTAAGCAAGCCATCATGTTTACCCAACTTGCTCGTAAAAGCAGGAAACAGGTATGTTTTAATTAGACATAACACAAGTTAGTAGACCATATTCAACAAGACATTGTTGGAATAACATCCTGGACACTTCAGTGAAGAGCTACTACTACTGTACCTATATGTTCATATTTCCGTGAAACGCTCAAAGGTGCATGATTAATATGTAGCAGTGTTCAAGATTCAAGATTCTTTATTTGCATCTTCATTGCGTGTTGAGTTGTAACAGCAAAAGGAAGGTTTGAAATTCTTGGAATACTTCTTAGAGCTGGACAAAGCATGCTAAATCTAGATATAATTTTAAGCAGGGTAATTTAAACTGAAATTACTTTGGGTAATTATAAAACAATGAAGCTGTTTTTCCCATGCATTAAAATAGCTTTTTAGTCTACGGCAAAAAGACTAAAAAAACTGAGAGCCAAAAAGAGCCAGTCTTAAAATAAAATAAATTATAAGTACATACCTACTAAATTAGTGTTTTAACAAGAAAAAAAACTTCCTAAAATGATTAGAGGCGTTCTCATTTAGAGTGGCCTTAATGAGTTTCAATCTTAATAAACAAATACAACTACAATATCAGAGGTTAGGCAGATAGGTTTTATTAATTCAACAAAAATATCATATTGCTTTACAGAAAATTCTATGCGTCACTATTCTAGGCTTTTAGCAACAATATAACTGTAAAACATACATACAAAAAAACTAGACCGTTTTTAACCAATGTATGTTGGTTTTTTATCACCTAAATTGCTGATTGGATGTGCTAAAACCATCGCCTTGCCAGTGTCTCTTTTATTCAAAAAATCGCTCTCTTCAAATTCTGTTCCCCAAATCTGGAAGTCAGCCTTTATAACTCCGGTGCATAAAAAGGGGCACAAAAATGAAATAATCAATTACAGACCTATTTCCAAACTTTGCATATTAGCTAAAGTATTTGAGAGGGCCATCTATGACCAAGTTTATGCAGCACTGTGTCAATCTTTTAGCCCTTCTCAGCACGGTTTTCAACTGTATCAAATTTAGCTTTGCTCAATGACATTTTAACGGACCGAATGGATAATGGGGCTCAAGACGACGTGATTTACACGGATTACAGTAAGGCTTTCGATAGGATCGACCACAATTTTCTCAAAACCAAGTTTTTTAATAATGGTAAATATGGTATTACATTTCAATGTCCTTCAGAGGTCAGTCAGATTTAATCCACCTATCTCCATTCCTTTTTCCTCGTCTAACTACTTATAGGCAAAACTCATACTTGGTGCGAGCGAGTAAGGACTTTAATATTCTTTGTAAGGAGTTCTCTTTTGACCCATTTTGCATCAAAGCCTTTTCTGTACGCACTCGGTTAAACGCAAACTTTTAAAAAAAAGCGCATAATGTAGTGCTTAAATTTATTTATCTTATTTTTTCCCCATGTCAACAATGCTTAACCTAGTGTCTGAGTGTATTTAGTGCTTATTGCTTATTTTTAATTATCTTAATTTGTATTATTATCGTGCTTGCTATTTAGTGATCTATGTTTTCTACTATCATCTCTGTGTCTACTCGTGGGAACCTGTAATTGGCTCTGTGTCGCTTATTCAATTGGTACTCACTTATTTTAGCTGTTGGTTCTCCTTTTAATAAATAAATAAAAATCGTAAAAGCTATGCCAAAAAAAAAATGCGCTGGTACACCCAAAAATGCTCAGCAAGGGCTTATTTTTATACCGCCGGAACAGACTTGAGACTATGTTACTTCCGTAGGTTTACCAATAATCCAATTCAGGTATTATGTTGGTCAATCGGTCAACGCCCTAGCTAGAGGACTCGCATTACAAGAAGTATTATGACATGTCACCTTTAAATTTTCGTGCGTCATCCATCATTATCATTTTCCTGCCACTGTCCCATGACCCATGTTACTTGGGATCGGTGCAACACGTTTTTTTCTTCAATTCTGCTCTGTCAACTATCACGCTATTTTGATTTTCATCAACTCGTCCCAAATGGGCCGTGGGCATGTGGGACGAGTTGCTGAATTACTCACTTTCTTCTTTTTCTTTCATAGCATTCCTCACACAATCCACCCATCGTTTCCTTGGTCTTCCTGTCCCTCTCCATATTCCTCACTCTTTCAGTCACATGCAATTCGTCCCTCTTCATCACATGTAAATACCAAGAAGGACCAAACATTGTGGATACAGATTCAAATCTGATTAGTATTTTACATAAAAACCGCGAAATTGTTCAGCATCTATTTACAGCTACTGGCCCAGTAACATGTTTACAAACGTAGTAATTATACCCTTGAACTCAGAACTAGTTTGTACTGGTTTACAGATAGATAAAAGTATAGTACGTGTTTGAAGCTACGCCTCTGCCGGTACCGTAGTGGAAAAACCCATGTGCGTTACATAAGAACTCATTTGTATAAAACCATAGAAATTCGACAAAACCAATACGATATTAAGAATACGTTTTCACTGAAAATACTAAGTAGGTATAATAAGAACATCAAAATATTTTTGTTTGACTGAGAGCCAGTTATATTTGAGTTGGTGTTTTTAAGAGTTTCAGCCGTTTTAAGCGGTCACATTATTTGGATTCACGCCTGACTTGCGTACCGCAGTCCTACGTTGTTGCCAAGAATAACGTACCCGAAATACAATACTAGTTGTAACCAAAACAGTGGCAAAGGTCAATCGTCGCGGCCATAGATTACAAAACATTTACTGACTGAGTGACAGACCGATCAAACACGAAAGGAAAACTATGATATAATTTGAGTACTTCCTTAGATATTTTCTTGCCAAGAATTGGTCTTTTTCAACAGAATGATGGAAAGGATTCACTTTTCACGGCTCAGTTAAATTCAGCACATTGGTAAACCATGGCCGTGGTTAGGACGTCAGCAGGAACTCTGAACATGGGGTTTCTACATAGGTGTAAAACGACCCTTCATGAAGCTGTCAACCGAGTATTCGGTACATCAAACTAAGTAACTGTATGCAAAAATTATAGCTACGAAACGAAATTTGGAGAGAAAAATCACGGCTACAAAGCCGTGATTTTTTTCTAGAAAAGATTTTTCTCTAAAGGTTCTTTAGTTAACAAATAAATGCTAGTGGTTCACTTCGATGACAAAACGGAAAATCCTACAAGAAAAGAAAGGCCTAAAACAGCCAGGTCACGAATTTGTCCTAGATATTTGACCTCCTACCAGGCAATTGAGGAAGGACCACGTTTCGGGCTAGTTTTAGGTACTTCAAGTAGCTATGAAAAGGTAAAACACGCTCACAAACAACGACTCAGAACATTAGGGTCAAACAGCAAAGCTGCTTAATCGAAACTTGACACCAATGCAGAACCTAAGTACATTGAAAGTGGACGCTCATCGATAGTTGACTTCAACCATCCTTACAAGTATAGGTAATATGTCTCAATAGATTTATGTTTTCTGAAACTAGGGCAAAACTGGTAAAAGGACCATTTTTGGACTATTTTTGATTTTTATATCAACAGCTTTATTATGTTATTTTTTTACACTTTATGGCGGAACTAACTCCCCAGCAACACATACAAAACAATGTTTTATTTACACATTAATGCTGGATAGGTACATTACTGTGTACTTTGTAGATCTTTCTACTTTGGCACAGAAAAGAGCTAGTAAGAAGCACATTGTTTCTTTTCTCACCAAACTAGCGTGAAAGAATCGAATTGTTTGTGTTATCTAGAGTACATTGTTACTGAAAAGCGTATCGAATTGCCGGTCATAGTTTACATTGTGTTACTAATTATTCTTCTGCCCATATACCAATTTATTAGGGGTCGGCATAGCATGCCATCTTCCATACTCTTGGTTACCTCAGTAGTCACTTTCTATTCATATCATCTTTCTCACAGTCCATTCATCGTTTCTTTAATCTTCCACTATCTTACTCCTAGAGCCGTCTAAATTCATAGTCCGAACTTTCCTCATGGCGTTTTCCTTATTCATCTACATCACATGTTCACCGATGCAACTTTCAGACTTCAGACTTCCTCTTGGTGTTACTATCAAATCTTTTACCATCTTTCTACATTTCTTAGCAAACAGCGAATACAAAACCTGCCTCTCTTTACTACCAAATTAGCGTGAAATGATTACCTCTAACACCGGAGCGTAAAAGGACCAGTTTGTTTGTATCGTAAGCAAGCCATTAAACAAACTTGTAGGTCATACGTAACAAAGTAACTGACACAGTATTATCTAAGACATGTTTTATTGTCTAAATGCCAGAAGTTCGTTCCAATCTTATCTGTTATATGGTATTGATAAGGAATCACGCGTGTTCAATGCTCAAAGTCTATAAAACTGTTTGATAACGATCGACTTTCAATGTGTTGATCGGAAGTTATTCTTTGAGAAACGTTATCTATTTAATAAATATCTGGAATTCTCAAATTCACTGAAAGACTATGAAGATACGCACTCTCAAAACGGAAAACTCATCATCAGCCGATTCTTTTTTCATTAATTCTTTTCTCAACCTTATTGGTTTGGTTTTTCAGTCCACAACCCAGTTAGCACTGGGTCAAACGATTCCTCTTGGTAAGATTGCTTCTCAGATTGAGCACCACGGAATGATTTTGGCCACAATTTGGTTAAATAGGGCATGCAAGTTTTTACGAAAGTTCGCCATTGTAGCCGCTGGAAAACACATGTGTTGCACGACTTAAAGAGGTTATATTATGGCCTTGCAAATGAATTCGAAAGACTATTCTCAGCCTGTTATGCCTACGGGTGGCATTGAATAGCACTTTATGTATGACACATTAGGGAGGACGTGACCTACGACATAAGATTTTGCATTAATATATTCCAATGCATCATCTAGCATCCATCTGTCAGACTCTCATCCTCGTCAAATAAATCAAAAGTCACGTAGAACTTAGTTATATAGTCTGTGCATAGAACTTTCTGCGTTATAAATGAACATCCAGTGTATACTTGGTAATGAGACTAACTACTAGTTGTTGCAAGCAACTTAGTCTGCGATCTTTGATAAAAAGTATCCTTAAGTCAGTCCATGTCCTTCTCTAGGTTTCAGGCTATCTAAGTGTAAAATTTCATTATGATAGGTTCAGTAGTTTAAGCGTGAAAAGGTTTCATACTGAGAGACATACTAACAGAGTTACTTTCGCATTTGTAATACAAGTTTGGATGCATACAAATCTGATGTTTAGATTTATTTTTATATAAGTGTGTGATAAACATACTCGTACAATAAAAATGTGTACTAATCATTACACAGACAAAAATATGTCTAGTCACGGGACATCAGCAGTTATGTATTAAGTACATAAAGATAAAATAAGAAAATATTATACAAAAAAACAATAACATTATCAATTACTAACGTAACTACAAGTGACGATGACAAACAGTTTCTGCATGTAACGTTATTACGCTAATTCGTCCTGCTGATCACATTACGGGTCAACTCGTAAAGTATAACTGGCTGATTTGATTGCCGGTCAAAAATGGAAATAAAACCGTAGAAGGATCTTCCGGAATTAACGCCGCCATCTTATTTTATTCCTTCAATTCATTAGGACGCCAAAAGATCATAAAGCCATACTTTCTAAGAAAATATTCTGAATTTAACATATCATTGACCAAGTAAGCATCGTTGGTGGATGGAGGGGAAGGTCAAAGAAAAGATGGAATGTATGAGGAATGATATAGAAGAGAAAGGAGTCGGTGATGGCCTAACGTCTGACAGGGGAAAATGGAAGAAAAAAAACGTGTTTGACGACTCAGTAACTGAGACAAGTGTAGGAAGATGTAGTTTTGAATTTGATATATCGTTGACCAAGCAAGCATTGTTGATGCATGGAGAGGAAGGCCAAAGAAGAGATGGATTGTGTGAGGAATGATATAGAAGAGAAACGAGTAAATTCTGCCGTGATGTTTGATAGGGGAGAACGGAAGAGTACAACGTTTTTGCAGGACAGAAGTAACATGGGGAGTAGCAAGGGTAGGAAGATAGTAAGTTTCTAAATTGACATGGTCACTGACTCTATCAATAACATTGAAAATGGGATATTAACCATATTTACTATCGTCTCGTGAAATATCGGAAACTCAAATAAATAGTAAACATGTGGTCCCGATAAGTATTAATGAAAGGAAGATAATGCCCCACCATGCGCCACTATGCAATCCTGCCTGTAAAAGTAAAAATGTTTTCTTAACATTTGGTATAAATCGATGGCGAAGATTCGTTGTCAAATAATGTAGCTGCATAAGGAAAAACGTCGAGAATTCTATAAGTATTGCCTGCGTCAGAAGAAAAGGAAGGTGATATGAGAGTCTTGCAGCATTCCCCGATTATGTCTAGACTGTGTTATGAGGATGACGCATATAGACTACTTTTATTATAGCCTACAGGATTATCTTCACATAAAAATGCCCGCAGGAAACTGGGAATACTAGGGCTGCTTGCGTCACAACAAGTCTTTTTACTTTAGTTTTGTCACAAAGGTGGCAGAACAAGTAAAATGTCTTATATTTTATTTTATAAAGATGCCAGAACGATAAGTAGTAACTTGATTTCTGTTTAGGAAAAACAGAAGCTTCGTTTATGAAAGCACTTTTTTTGCGAATAGGTTCACAGTTTAAACCGCTTCAGGTGCAGTGGATGTAAATACCAACTATTTTGACATTCTATAAATTACGTATAGTTACAGAGAAAACCGTAAGAGACCAACAATAATCATCATCATTTCAGCCGAAAGACGTCCACATGGGCCTCAACCAAGTGTCGCCATATTGACCGGCCCCGTGCGATTCGCACCCAGCGGATTCCCGCAAACAACCAACAGTATTATGCTCAGCAAAAATTAACAAAAATAAAGTTACTTTATTTCAAGCGCAGAACCCAGACTACAACTGCAAGTCATGCACAGGTCACGTTTAACATTAACGTTTGCAAAAGGTATGATGGCGATCATGATTACTGACATTAAGTGTGACCCGTTGCAGGGCTTGTCGTTAGCTAAACGACTGTCATTATTGTACCCACGGCGATAATGGGACTCCATGGAAGGAAAACTGGATGGATTGTGAATGCAAAGTATTCACTTATGTAGGAAGACTCAGATTCAGGCAGTGTAGTAGAGAGTAGAGATCCCAACAGCTAAGTTCTTCCATTGAAAGTAAAAACAGTTATAACATCGTTCTAGATAGATTAGCTACGCACCTCAGAGATGTGCGCATATTGAAGGGGCCGGGGTTGAAGCCTGCCGGGGCTGCGGGACTGTTCGAAAGAGATACCGTGGCCCCGGAACTTAAAGGGCGAGGAAGGAACATGGATGGGTTTTAGTCAGTAAAAGTCTGACACTCCCTTCCGCTCCGCCCAGAGTGGAAGGAGTCATTTGATGATTTCCCATCCGAAAAAAAAGGTAGATTGGCTAGTTGTTCCGTGACTTTGTACAGCTTTTAGGTGACTGGGGAAAGCTTAAAATAGTTTCTGCGTAGTAAATGGATAACTCAACCATTTATATCGATGAGTCTCCATATTACCTTATAATGTTTCACACAGTTTTCTTTATAAAACTAGGTATAAACGTTAAAGATTATCTTGACGTTTACGCTCTTCTTCTACTACAACTTGAAGCCATTGTCTCTCTAGAAAAATATATGCACGGAACGCACTCGAGCATTTACTTTCCACGCGAAACAATATGGCCTCGCGACAGGGCCGGTTATTGCCTGATATAAATGAAATAATACAAAAACAACGAGAGGTATATTGTAATATTAGCATATGCTTTCCAGGACCAAATTATTCAACCACCTAACGTCTTGAAAAATTTAATCGTAAGTGAAGTTGGTCCTAATGTGGCATGAAAGGACCAAATGCAAATGAGACTTTGTTGATTATGAATTCAGTATTTAGCACTGTGTGTATTACAAGATGATTTTTCCAACTGAGATACAATTAAAGTTACAAGTCAACGCGTCGCACCCATATTTGTAATTATATAAATTTATGATTTACAGGCGCGTCCTAAGAGTACATTGCCTATTCTTCCCAACTACAGTATTTTCAGTTACCTTGCCTTGTGACGCGGACTGAAGCTAATCTTTTATTTTTGACTTAAACTTACTTAAGCCTGAAGTGGTTTCTTTGAAATAAATGTTTAAAGTTTTAGTCTATACATTTTGGTGTTATAAACATGTCTTACATATTAGCTTTGTGTTTCAATTCGTCTATCAATATTATCGTTGAGGATAGATCAAACTTCCCGTTGTTATGTCTATCATTTTCAGTCAGTTGCATAACAATTTAAACAAACAATAGAATGACAGCGCGGCTTAATTTACTGTCAATTAAATTTCTCTGTTTTCTTTGCTATTAAAGAGAAAATACATACCTACAAACGTAAAATCACGACTTTTTCTAACGAGTGTATGAGCAGCAAATACAGCACGTCACCTGCTATGACCCCCCTTTTTTTTCTGATGGGTAATCATCAAATGACTCGTCCTGTCCTCCCGTTCTGGGTAGAGCGTAAGGGAGTGTCAGACTTTTACAGACTAAAACCCATCCATATTCCTTATTAGCCCCTTGTGTACCAGGTATCTCTTCGAACAGTCCCACGGACGACCCTTACATATTCTATTTTCTTCGACCACGTTCATACATCTATATACCCATACAAGCAAAGAGAAAATTGATCTAGAAGACGTATTTACTTAACAACTGATTAATAATATCTGTTTTGAAACGATTACAGTATTCGTAACACTAGTAGTAATTTAAATTGGTCACGTAGTGTTTTTATGGTGTCACGTATTTTACTTTATGCAGTAAAAATGACATACGCTGCAATTCTGCTCAGATATGTTTCACAGAAGATACGAAGGTTTTCATTTCCCTAGCCTATAGGAATGCAATTATGTGACATTTTGGTAGTCTTATATTTCCCAATAATAGGTGACGCAGCTAATGCTAATATAAGTTCCGAAAAAAATAGGACCTATTTCGCTTCAGAAAAAAATATCAATTTTCTCACAACCACTCAGTCAACAAGAAAATCAACTTATTTTTCGGAATAGACGCAGACATCCTCTTTTTTTAAAGACTCAGATACTCTAGTCGCGTTGTTTATAACCCACATCGAGATGGGTTCCTTTATAGTACGGTCGAACAAGCTATATATTTGGTTTACACTTTACAATGTAATTTGTGGGTTAAACTGTAAACCAAATAGCTTGTTCGACCGTACAACCGAACAACTTGAAACAAAAAGATTTAATACAAATTTTAGAGCGCTTTGATAAGAATTAGAAGAGACGCATGCAGCTGTCAACACTTGAGTGGATACAAACCGGACAGGGTTATGAGGCACAACATGGGAGAAGCCTACGTTCAGCAGTGAACTGAGTTTTAGTGGTTTTAGTGGATTGGTGGGTTTCAGGCGCCCAGTTAGACGTTGGAGGTCATCATCTGTCGACCCTTTAACCTACCTAACATAGTTGGGCTATGTTGGGGTCGGCTTCCATTCTAACTGGATGCAGCTTAACACCAATATTATACATGAAGCCTACGACACTAAGGAGCATCATTGCTTATTCCGATGTGTACCAGGGTTGCTATAATCACCTCTAAACCGTTTCCTATGAAAATGTTGACCTCGTAATGGCAATGAGGTGACTAGTTAATGATAAGACAATTAAGTGGTTTTGAATTAACAGCTACGAGGTGGTGTATGCTTAACATAGACAATTGTTCTGGTACATATTGTAAACGCGTGCGGTTACTTTTTTTCTCTGCATGTATCATTGAATTATAATCCTGATATCATAAAAAATATATAAAGCACTTTTCAAACACGGGCAAAAGCAAAAAACTGGAGTCAGTTCCCAAAAGTGAATAAACTACGCAGTTCAAAACAAACTTGGACTTGGAACTCTTAGCATGCAAATATTACACAAAAATTTAAATAAAATGATACATTTGTGTATATTATACAGCGAACGGCAGTATTTATGCAAAGTTCCGACGTCATGTCAGTCATTCCGATTCAGGTTACGATCACGTGGTAAATCGATTTACCAATGTTTGGTCAACTCCAACACATACGTGTATAAACTCACGCCTTGTTCACATGGAAGTAGCCGAAACCACAGAACGTCACCTGCTTTGATCTTTACATACTTCTTTTGCTTCGTTCACATCTGGTCATACAAGTACGCCGATTGAAAGTACCTACTACGCCCCTGGCCTTTCTGATAAAGATCTGTCCTAGAAGGACATACGATGACCTTCTTACTTGTCATACAGTCAGTTTCCACTCTCATTTGTCTTGGGCATACCATATAATAATGAGATTGACTTTGAGAATATGTACCGAAGGACCATGAGAATATGTACCGAAGGACCATGAGAATATGTACCGAATGACCATTTTCTTTTGTCGGATGAAACGATTGTGTAATAATTTTGACCCGGCGAGTCATGAGCGAGAGATTGGTAAAGATAAAATTTTGACCCGGTTACATATTTTTCAGATAATATTTTGGAACACAAAAAGTGAATTTACACAGTAGTACTACGACTGCTTTAAAAATATACAGCTATAGGTACAAAGGTTCTTCTAGCCTATCAGACAGATGTGGGGCAGGAGAGTTTGTTCCACTACTTCTTCTTCTCAGTTAAAACACTAGGATAGGAAGTGACGAAGGGCAGGAAAAACGCCTGCCTCTTCGCCACTGAGCTCTTCTTGTGTAATTGACGTTCAAAAAGTGTTAACCTTCAGACAAGTTTGTACAAAATACTTTTGATTTTGAGATCCTTATCCTAAATTCAATTGCCTTGCGCCTGGTCAGAAACCATTTTGGATTACGACAAAGCCGTTTCTCCAGCGCATACGAGTATGTACAGTTATCTGATGAACATTTGAGCTACTTTTTTAAACCAGTCATATTTGTGTATAAATGAACTGAACTGCAAAGTCACGCTGAATAGCAAATCATTTTTTACGTCATTAAACCTGTTTTATACAAACCTATGTACGCGTGTTTTTGTATCAAGGATTGGGATTGTATCAATGTGTTGATGCAAATCCTATTATGGCACATTCTTCAAGCTACGCAGCAATCACTTAAGTACGTCATTTCATCAAAAATTTTGAGGCATTAAAACATTTTGGACAGCACTAGAGTTGAAAAAATAGGCCCACAACGTTCCCACTGCTGGGACTGGGGCATAGGCATCTGCTATGTGAACCCTCCCACATAGCAAAAGCCTGTATCAGTGGTAAATTATTGTAATGTACTCGTACAATGACCCAGTAAATATCGAACATTCTTTTTGTGTGGTTAGTTTGTGCTCAAACTGGTGTCAGAGTTTTGAAGCCACCCATGGGCATCTGACTTGGCTTGCATTGAAATTACAAACCACTAATTATTATAAAAAGCTTTAAAATTTACCATGTGAAATAATACCATGCGTTGACATAGTAAGCCACATAATAGAGCCAACTGATTAGTGTAGCAAATTAGCAACAGTCCAATCATGTTTTAACAAATGTATTATATTAAAGTTTCATGTTATGTATATAATTCCTGCGTGTTTAATAATAATTATCTTTTAATCTGGATTCAGTTAACAAATATCTCGGCCTCAGAATGTAAATTGTTTTAAAAGACTGAGTTATCGATAATGTGTTTTGGAACGCGAAACCTCAACGTGTTGGATGATGCGTGAGTGCTAATTCTTAATGTCCAAATATTACGTTACGCGGTTGGTAACTCAATTCAATTGTGTAATGATTTGTGATTTAGACCGTTTTAACTTAAATTAACTAATTGTTTAAGCATTAAAAATTTTCATTTACCGTACCCTAAATTATAAATTACACCAACATTGAAGGGCGTTTAGGGCGTTTTTGGCGTTCGAAAAGTGCTGTTTCTCGGCCTATATTGAACAAATGAATTTTGATTTTGTTTTCGAAATCTGGTCCTTCGACCCGGATTCGAACTGGTGACCTAAGAATCAGAGAATAATCAAAAGTAAAACCTAAACATCACATTTACAATCTAATTTTCAAAAACAGTTATTAGTTCATTGAACTTTTTACTGCCTACTTTTTAGTATTCTAATTTTAATGAGATATGAAAAACAAAAAAAATAATAATATCCCGCGACAAAGTTACCAACCTCTGCAAATGTCAAATATTATGATGACACATGATTTTTTTAGATAGTAGGTATGTCTAAAAAGAAATGTAATAAAAAATAAAAACGCATTGTGACAATGATTGAGATTCATATTTGAGTATTTTGACAGCACAAGAGATCATCAGATTTGATCTAAATACATACATTTTGTCGTTTCACTATGACATATTTTAATAATAATACTGTTGCCAACCCCTTTCATTAACTATCAAATCACGATTAATTGTGATTTCGTTAAAAGATTGTGTGTTTATGACTGTCATGATGAATTTGGGATGAACAGGTTAAGCTAGCTTAAACAAACAAGTATTGCTGGTGTATGTACGTGTAAGTAGGTATCAAATATGTAGATACATGTACCTAGATAGATACCTGATGTATCTTACGGTGCATCCACAACGAAATACTTTTATTGGATCAACATTTTACCATGTGATATCATTAAGTTTTTCGCTATTATTTTTGCGGATTTGGCTTTATATTTTTTTTCCGTTGTCGCGCACTTAAACTTGCAAACGTTGCTCCACATAAAATAACTTCGATGTCGAAGCATCTTTATAGGAGCTGCAACATAAACACGTATAGTTGCATAGTTGTAATAATTACGTGTATGTACATAATACCCAACAAATTCTACCTAACTTCGATCTGTAAATTCAAATATAAAACCTTGTGAGTGACCATGAAGGGCAGAATACGGAATCAGTGACAATATAGGTAAATTAATATGGTATTTCATAATCATGTCTTTATGTCATACGGATGTTTATGTACAAAATACATAATATATAAAAGTATGTTACTAAATTCTTTAGCCAAGACGACAAACAGTAGTATTTGCAAGGAGCACATAGTGATGAAATATTTTTGTTTAACACCGTGATTATTTACTTTTTACATTTGTTAACAAATTCTAATTACTTACTTTTAAGGACCGACCGAAGCGAAGGTTCGGTTTCGGTTTCGGGTTCGGCTAGTTCCGGCCAAAAAATCTAGTTTCGGTCACAGTTTAGTGAGAGTTAGATATAAAGAAAACTAAGTTAGTTTTCTTTATCTCTAACTCTCACTCATAACTCTAAAACCTTGAACCACCGAAACACCGATAGACCTTGCGCCAATACCGGTTATTCCACACCATAATTTATCAGAACCAACTTCAAAACGTACGGCATTCAGACACAAGTCTCACTAAGTAAGGCTTCTAAATAATAACAGTTATAGGTCACAGCAATCAATAATTGCAATTTAGATAGTTACGTGTTAGCAAATTAGACGCACCACTTATGGCCGTGCCAAAAGTGAGCACATAATATTTTTTTTTGTTCCACACCATACCTGGGGACCTTCCAGAATACGGAGATATTGGGGGTCAAAGTTGCAACTTTTTTTTTTAGTACAACTTTTTACTGTATTTTTTTACTTGAAACACCTCTACGACCCCCGTACTATTAAATCCATCCATCAGCACAATGTTTTACACAAAACATGATTTTTCACCCCAAAAAAAATCGTTTCCGAGCAAAAATATTAGCGTAAAGTTACTTAGTTTGATGTAGAATGCTTGGTTAATGGCTTCGTGACGCGGTTGTTAACAACCTGTATACAGAAGTTAGCCATGAGAAATTGTTTTAGACACATAACTCCCAAACAACGCATTGCACGTTTTGTGAGCTTATTGTACGAGTATTGTAAGGAGTCTCACTCAATAAACCTAATGCATTGTCCAGCAACATAAGAAGACAAACGAAAACAACGGAGACTGATAAAAATGCACATAACATTATAGAGAAAAAACAGGCAGGTAAGGACTGTATTTCGGATTCTGAAAAACTTATCGTTTTTTGTGTTCTTTTTACTTGTTTTAATCACGGTACAGGTAATGTTTTGTTGAAAAGAACAATACGGTATTCGGGGACTTCTTAAAATTATAATCTGAAACGACCCCAAAAAAATGCCAAGTTGGGATTTCCATATTTGAGTATTTATAGACATACAAGCGGGTGCACGATGGGATTTCCCATCGACAAAATTGATACAAACTTATTGGTCCCTATTTAATCCCAAGCAGTCTTATTACAAAAAACTAAACAAACCTTGTTTTAAACCTGGACTATCAAGTCCAGGCTTATCTGCAGAACGATGGTCTAAATTAATTCGTATTACAAAACTTAAAAAAACCTTGGTCTTCTTAGTACTGTCATTTGAACCATCAACCACAGATTAACATAAAAATCATTCGTTCACCATGATATCATTCAATTGCAACGTTCCGTATTCCCAGAACAGAAAACGTTATATAATACGTTAATGATTAGATGATGTTTAGGAATGTTCAAAATATTGAAACCTGGTTATTTAAACATTATTTAGTTATTTCGTCGATTGTAGTTTTGTTAAAGTTTAAAAATATTCCTTAATGTCATATTTATTTTCTAAAATTTTTATGTACGTAGATCGAAACGTAACATTCTTGCGCGTAAATGAAACAATCCATAACATTAAACAAATCGGTTGGTTGAACAAAGTTCATTTAGCTTTACAATTTAGGTTTCTAATAGAACATTTGCCTTATTGTTTACCATCTTAGGTAATTTTAATAATTTCATGTGAAATGGATCAACAAAAAAAACGATCTGAAAACACAATTAAATTTCTGCTGTGTGTGTGTCTTCAATATCCATAATATCAATTAAATCGATTTTCGAGTTTAAAGAAGAAAACATAATGAAAAAGATGATATAACCTAGAAGGGAAACTTTGACAGATCCGATTTTGTGGCTTAGACCTTTAAACTAGGGGTCGCCAAGGTTTAGCGTCAGACCATGATATAGTATATGGTTTATCGCAAAACCACGATTTGTAATACCGTTTTTGTTTAGACCATAGTTTATAAAAGTTTAAACCAGGTTTTTTAGTTAAACCGCTTTTTGTAATAAGGCTGATAGGGTTTTTTTTAATTATTTTATTTCTTTAGTGTTCACCTTTGGCTATACAAGTCTATACTAATATCATAAAGAGGAAAGATTTGAGACTAAACTACTGGATCGATTTGAAAAATTCTTTCAACAATGGATAGCTACATTATCAGCGAGTAACATAGGCTAAATTTTATCCCTGACTCCCACGGGAACGGGAACTACACGGGTGAAACCGCGTGACGTCCGCTTGTCAGTTATATATAAAATAAACTCAATCACGCTTCTAGACCAAGCGCAGTGGCTCTCAGGGAATTCATGAATTTAAGATTTGTAAGTACTTACATAGATGAATTACAAAAGACTTTCGCTCAACATACAGAACATCAAGAGTTGTGGAGAAGTTATTTCTTGAAAACAAAGGCATCAATTTATAGTTTGCTGTAGAAATAATGGTATCAGTATCGTGAAGTATAGAGGCGTCTCCCAGTCTGCCTAATCACTCTGAAATACGATCAACATACCGTCTGCCAAGCCTCGTTAAGCTTTAGTGTCATAACAGTGTGAATCACTCGAGACATCTTTTAGGTAATCTTTTAATATGACTATTAACTAAAGTGGTATCTATACTAATATTATAAATGCAAAAATAATTCTCTTGTCTGTCTGTTTCCCTTCACATGTGTTCCAATGCAATGATGACATTTGCACAAAGATAAACCATGATCCTTATGATGCAGGAGGATCTTTTTGACCCCAACAGTGCGTTTCCATGGGGTAATTCCGACCTTCGCGAAAGCGAAATCGCAGGTAAAAGTCAATCTTTAATATGGCTGAAGTACGAGTATCTAACGTAAGAAATAAAGAACTAGATACGATCTACAATTACATACAGTCATAATTTATTTAGTTTAATATTGCAACAGTCAAGTAGCTAATAGATTGTCTGCGAACGCCATTTGGTAACTTATTTATGAACAGAACAAGGACATAGTTTCGCCATCTTCACAGCATTTATCCTCAAGTATGCTGCTATAGATTTTCAGTATCTGTTGCTGTACTGTTCTGTCAAGAAAGTAACGGGAAAATATCAATAATACACAAAATGTTTGTTCATCATCAGCCTATAATGTTCCCACTGCTGAGACACGGCCTCCTCTCAATGAGAGGGAAACACATGTAATTCTACTTGTCAAATTTCAACTCCTAAGTCTAGGAGGCTCGTAAAGGTAGAAGGTAATTTAGATGCTTAAACTTGTAAACATTTTCGTTGAAAAAAAAAAATACAATTGCAACGTTGGTAAATTATAATAATGATGCAATAAAGGAAATAGTAAAAAAACAATGCAGTGGTAATAATTGTTAATTCTACCTACACCTACCACGACCAACTCACTCTAACTCAAAAACTCACAAACAGTTTTATTATGAATTATTTTTACTTTTTCTTTGTTTAAACTCAAATAATAATTAGATTTATATCAACCATGTTACTGGTGAAAACAGTTTTACTAAAACTTTTTGATCATCTACCCTTATGGAATCACTGGTACCCAAGACACAGGCTATAAACCTAGTTTGGGTGCCAGGAGATAATACTTCATGCACTTTATGTTGTACCATATTACTGTACTTGTAACCATTGTGAACACTTTACTGGAAATAAAAAATTATTATTAATTATTATTATTATTATTATCAAAAAAATCGACTAGGTATGCACTGCACGTGAGAAACGTGATGACTCGATGAGTGTACTCGTATGACATGTATTTTTGAAGCTAGATTGTTGATAACTTTCGAGTGACATTACTATTTATGGATACGTTCACGTGTTTATCCCGGCATTACGGGATTTTTGAAATCTGTAACAAACGTCAGACAGTTATTCAAAAACCCGTCCCGTGACCAATTTGGTAGTCAAGTTTAACAAAAATTCCGCCGTAACACATTTCAAATACCGTAACTTCTTTCTTCCCATTTCGAATTAATGACCAGCTGGGTACATCTAGTAAGGTTCCTATGAAATCATATTTTTATGAGTAACCTTAAGGGCTGTGTATAAAATCGGGCCATCTATCGGTAGATACTTGAAATTAATGGCAGACTGCATGTGCCAAAAACCACCCAATATTATCAATGTCAATAAAGCGCCAGATTATGTAACGAATTGCGTAACACACTTGTCTAGAATCCGAAGGATTTAAGGTTGATTTCCACCAAACAGTGAAGCAGTTAGGACGCAATCGGCTGTCGCCGCATCGGTTCGTATCCTTTCCGACCAGAACCATCCTTTAGAAGGCAATACGTTATCAACTACTTCATTTGCTTGAAAAAATTCCTCTACTTGTGTTTACGTAGCGCAAGCAGATGAAAGGTGGGGTGGTCCGTGGTGTGCACTACGAGTGCGTGTGACCCGATCATTTTATTAATAAACATAGTTTCATATCCTTTCATTTCCTTTAATTTTCTGTTTGCAAATTCATCATCATCATCATTTCAGCCGAAAGACGTCCACAGCTGGACATATGCCTCCCCTGTGTCGCCACATTGACCGGTCCCGTGCGACTCGCATTCAGCGAATATCACTAGTTTTCATCGCATACTCTATAGTTTTCTATACTCTTTTGACCGTGACTCTTAACGAAGAGTTCTTCAGAGTAGTATCTCCTGACTCTTGGGCAATATGCCAACGAGTTGTCACCACGCAATATACCACTATTATTGCAGTATTAGTCGCTACCGTCTCTTGTTTTTGTTTACGCGCTTTCAAGTGCGCTTGTGTGTATTTTTAGAGTTATTTCGATGCGAAAATAATACTTTAATGGTGTTGAATAAACATCCATAATGTTAAGAAACTGGCTGGTTTTATTTTCGTTTCCTAATTTGGTCATTTTCACACTTCAGGCACTTGGCTCTTGAAGTTGGATGGTATGCAAAATTAAGACATGCATACCGTAAAAAAACAAATACCAACATCAGAAAAAAAACATTATGGTAAAAATAGCGTTAAAGGACCAATTTTCCGTAGTAAGACTTTCCCCATAAGCCTAGGTCACATAAAATTATCGTCGTTTATCTATGATTCGCTAGTGACTGACCACTGTCCTTCTTTATTATGTATTAGTAATACCAAACCAATACATTCCACCCAAAACACCTTTGCTAAGGTGGATTATGTAAATCTTGACATGGCTATGAAAAATCTAGATCTTTCTTCAATTTTTTGTATACTAAACCTTAATTCAGCTGCCGAAAACCTTGTCAAAATCTTAAACACAATTATAAATCAACATACAACTATTACAATGATAGGGAATCATTGTAATAAGGCAAGTAAAAAAATACTTAAGCCCTGGATCACACCAGGCTTACTACGGTGCATACGCAATCGAGACTCTATGCATAGAAAGCTAAAACTCACACCTGATAATGAAACCCTATCCATTACTTACAAACGATACAGAAATTTCTGTACAATACTCCTTAAGAAAGTTAAAAGGAAATACGATTCACAGGAACTAAACAAAGCGACAAATAATCCTAAAAAACTATGGGATACTATAAAAAACATAACAAATATGGCTAAAACCAAAAATACTTCCACTGACTTAATTTCTAACTCACTCACACCTACTCAGACTTGCACTAATGTTAATCAATATTTCGTCAGCGTTGGAAAGAACCTTGCAGACAATATTCCTGTAGACCGGACTCAATTACGTAGGGCACCTCCAATTACCTGTGAAAAATCATTTGTGCTTGAAAAAATAGACCCGGAAGAAATCGTATCTACTATAAATTCACTGAGAGTCACTGCTGCTACTGCTTGGGACGGAATACCCTCTTCTTTTTTGAGAAGATATGCACGGACTCTTGCCCCTGTGCTCAGTTATTTGTTCAACCATTGCTTCCAGTCAGCTGTCTTCCCTAATTCTTTTAAAACTGCAATAATTCATCCTATCTTTAAGGGCGGGGATGGGGCCGAACCTAGTAACTATCGACCCATAGCTGTTTTGAGTGCACTGTCCAAGGTACTTGAACGTCTACTGAAAAAGAGACTCGTACGGTATCTTGAGCATTTTAAACTATTATCACCACAGCAGTATGGCTTTCGTTCAAATAAATCTACTTGTGACGCAGTTAATGACTTAGTGAACCATATTGTTGGTAGCCTAAACAACAGAAAAAAGGTGCTAACAATTTTCCTCGACCTTAAAAAGGCCTTTGATACGGTTTCCGTCCCCACCCTTTTAAATAAATTGGAAAATCTTGGTGTCAGGGGGCTTCCACTTGAACTTCTCAAAAGTTATCTCACTGATCGTAAACAATTCGTTGTTATAGGCAACCACAAGAGCGTGAAACTCCCTATCGAGTATGGTGTCCCACAGGGCAGCGTGCTGGGCCCATTACTTTTCCTAGTATTTATTAATGATCTCTGCAACCTCGATATTCCGAATTCTAAAATTGTATGTTTCGCGGATGACACCGCAATAACGTTTACTGCGGACTCGTGGACGGACCTACAAATATTGACACAACATGGTTGTAATAGTGCTCTAAACTGGCTTAATTCACACTCTTTAACTCTTAACACATCAAAAACATGCTTCATTCACTTTTCTGTGAGCACTGCTTCTCAACCGACAACTGCCTTAACCATAAAAGCTCACTTCTGTTCTGGGCAAGACAATATGAACTGTCAATGTCCTACTCTCACATCAGTTGATCAGATAAAATATCTCGGAATTGTGTTAGATAAAAATCTCAACTTCAAACCACATATTAGCACTCTTACAGGACGCGTCCGGAAACTCATTTATATTTTCAAAAACTTACGATACGTTGCTAACCCGTCAATCATCCGTAATGTATACTTCGCACTATGCCAGTCAATCCTCATCTATTGTATCACCTGCGGGGAGGTGCTGCGAAAACCATATTGAAGCCGCTTGAGACTGCTCACAGAGCTATATTGAAGGTTTCTGCCGATACTGTTCCCAACCAAAGAGCTATACAAAGCGTGCAATGTACTTAATGTACGGCAACAATTTATTCTTCACACCGTGTTACTTCAACATCGTAATACACCATATGTAGATATGTCTAAACGTCGCAAAGACCTAATAAGATATTTAATATCTATCTTGGCCCATCTTTGTATAACAAAATCAACTCACATTTCCGTTCTCACTCAACTCGCGTTCCTTCTTATCAAACCTAAACTATGACGAAACCGAAATCTTTCTAACAAATTGACAATTCACTAATTACTTCCACAGATGAACACTCACACACGTAAACTCACGCATCCGCACGAACACCCACACACATACACAATTCAACATGTACACCCACTCACACATACACGATACCCACACACACATACACGAAGCACACCCACACACTTACTGCATGCTACTATTGTTTTTATAATTTTTTTTTTTTTTTTGATGTACTACTTGTAGATTTTTCCTGCATAAGAATCTGTTAATACCACTTTTGTCAATCTGCACATGTAACACGTACCAGACCCAACTAGTTACTAGGGATCGAAACTGTGTCTCCTAAACACAGGCTATTTTGTAGCCTAGCTAGGACGACAGAGCATCATCCACCGTATTGTAGAATACAATAATGTGTTACCTGTTATTAATGTAAGAGTACTTTATGTAAAAAAAAGCTGTAAATCTACAATCTTATTTGAATAAATTATTATTATTATTATAAAACAGAATATTTTTTTCGTTCAAACCATCTATGTGTATAGTGAGGATGTTAGATCTTCTATACATAATTATCTACAGTGTAGTTAAGTCGACTTGGTTTGGTTCCATTGAGCGAGGTCGAGAGGAGAAAGTTGTGTGCTGTTATGAGAACATACGAACAAGGCAAAGTACTCAGAGGAAATAGGGTGTGGTGGTAGTAATGGCGGATTTAAAAAAAAATCACTGGACATTTCACACAGCGCCATCTAGTGCCACACTAAGAAAGCATACGAAAGAATTTAAAGACAATATTTAAGCCATTTACAATATTTTTCTTAGTGCGTCATGGCAATCTACAGCCCAAAATTTAGCGAAGAGTTTGGCGCTTTCAGTAGCGTTTATAAGTTACATTGTGATGTAATGTACAAACAACGTCGTTCGCAAAAACCACATGACACTGTGCAGCGAATTTATAATCACCAGCATTATGTTACCTTATTTCTTAAGCAAGTTCGATTTCAAAAATTAAATTCTCAAGCTAATGCCACCAATGAAACCAAGCATGCCGCGTCAGAGGCCCTACTCCCTAACGCTTCGTCCGTATATTCGGATCTATCAGTCTCTCTCGCGCACGTCTGCAGATGAATGCGAGTGAGAGAGACGGATGGATCCGAATATACGGACGAAGCGTTAGAGAGTAGGGCCTCAGAGCGCGTTCGAGAACCGTCAGTTGCATAATTACTATGATATATTGCCACTGACAGGTCTTGAACACCGTTCAGTTGTGCTGATCACGATCAGTTACATTGGTGAAATCCGCTTTTAAAGTACTTTAGGATTTTCACTAAACTAGCTTTCAGGAAGACATGTTTTCGATTGGAGATCTATTCTTTTATTGAATGTGTCTGAACGTAAAGCTATCTCAAACACACAGTGCCAGATATTTAAATTATAAACGCGATATTCATTATTAGAGAAAGTAATGGAGGCTGTAAAAATAAAGTGGTTGCATTTTATGATTCAAATAAATTACAAATACAGTAAATCACAGTAAATACAGTTATCATACTTTCACCTTTCAATCATATTCTTCTCATAGATTGTCGCTATTACTGTTAGACTTTTGAATCGTAAGCAAAAAGACCACGTCTACATATGGAAAATAGCACATTATGAAAATCCTTACATATTCACTCGTATACTTTTCAAAATCAAGTCACATACCAATTGGGCTGAGAATCAGCACTTTTTGAACGTAAAAAATAATAAAACACGCCCATGCTTCATCACATCCTAGGAGTCTTCCATGTTTTAGCAAGGCAGAAATGGTGGAACAAACCCTGCAGCAAATCATCCGTCTGTAAGGTTATAAGTACGGTCGAACAAGCTATTTGGTTTACAGTTTAGACCAGAAATTACATTGCGAAATGTAAACCAAAAAGCTTACCTGAATTTACACAAAAGTAACCGACATAACATTTAGAAGTGCTCACTCTCTTTCAAAAGAACCCCACCTCCTAAAGATCACATGACATGAGCCTCACGTCAGCATAAGGTCATCAAACATCATAATTTCATACATTGTATATGTATAACATTATGATCATTACATGCGTGCTTGGCTATATATACATAGCATCTCCGAACATTAATTCACTAGTCTTACATAACGAGTTAATGAGACGCCGACATGTGTAGCGATAGGTGATCGGTGTAAATAGATTTTTAGATCAGCTGATTGTAGTCCATTACGTTGTATGTAATACATAATAAAAGTAATACTCGTAGTAGGCGTTTGTTACTTAATATTTGGCTTACTTTATCATCTATCAATCTATATTCTGCATATAGAGACCGGATCACGGCGAGATGATTTGGAGTGCATCAATCGCTTCCGAGATGGTGGATGAAAAGAGAACCTAGATAGATATGGCGTAGGTCTTTGATCATCATCTGCCGACCCTCTTCCCAACTATGTTGGAGTCGGCTTCCAGTCCAACCAGATGCAGCTGAATACCAGTATTTTACATGGAGCGACTGTCTATCCGACCGCCACAACCCAATTAGTACTGGATAACTCGGTAACCCTTAGTAAGTCTGGTTGTCAGACTTTTTGGGTCACTGTAACGACTGTCATGCGAAAATCTACAGATGACGGGACCAACGCTTAACGTGTTTTCCGAGGCACGGAGGAAACTCGACATGTAATTGGTGGTCATGCATCCACAGATCAACCTAGGCAAGCACGGCTTAACCTTAAGACCGACTTGGGGCTGTTATTGTTATAGTCACGAGCTCCTCGGAGGAGGAGGCGGAGGTCTTTGCCCAGCAGTGGTATATTCCAGGATCAAAAGTTTTGGTGGTGGAATATAATATCAAACCGAAGGACAATTGAAAGGACATTGGAGAAGTAATCCCACTTCCTACTAATACTATAATGCGAAAGTTTGTGAATATATGGATGAATATTTGTTACTCTTTCACTCCAAAACTTCTGACCGAATCTGGATGAAATTTGGCGCACAGATAATTTATGACCTGAATTAACACATAGAATACTTTTTATCCTGGTAGTACGATCCCCTGGGACGATTACCGAACTACACACGGGTGACACCGCAGGCAATGAGCTAGTATTTGTATTAACGTCACTATCGCATTCTATCATTCTATGAAAGATAATGGATTAAGCTGTGGGAGTGAATGATAAGTTGAATGCGAAAAATGAAGAGAAAATTATTTTCGGCCAACCCCAAGGAGTCTTGCAGTTGAACCACAGATAGAAAAAACCGTAACTAGAAAGGGTCCCAGGTATGGTCTAGCTAGTAGAAAAAAAAATTGCAATGCGAAAAGATGGGGTCTCACTTTTTCACAAGATTTTAATATTATAAATTTTCTTTAAATACCTCCGCGACCCCTTTACTACACAAAGCATCCATCAACACAATGTGTCGAATGCGTTACCGAGCGCGTTGTGCGTTGCGTGTTTGAGTTTTACTGTAAAATGTGATTTATTCAAACCAAAAATTTTGTTTTTGCGCTGTGTGTACATCAAACTAAGTATAGTTTGATGTACAGAATGCGTGGTTGACAGCTTCTTGTAGAGCCTGTTTACACCCTGTATGTCCACTGATTTACTGAATAGATGTAAAGTGGTTCAACTAGGTAGGTATCTTTTAACAATACCCACAAAAAGGAATATTCTTTCAACAGGTTAACAATAAAAAACATCCACTTGCCTAGAATAATAAGTGCTTTTCAATGCATATTAAGTTCAATGTTAGTAGGTGGGTAGTAACCTCAACAAATTAATTATTTCCATGATAATGACTTAATGAGAACAATTGTTTGCTTTGTTCCAAAATACTCAATATAAAAAACAGCTGCACAAAATTTACGTAAGTAAGTACTTATTTACAAGAGCATTTTATTGAGTTATATCAGCTGGTTCAAACAATATTTCTGTGGGACCAACTTGAG
Organism: Xestia ashworthii; assembly: GCA_950022955.1. Taxonomy (NCBI): domain Eukaryota; kingdom Metazoa; phylum Arthropoda; class Insecta; order Lepidoptera; family Noctuidae; genus Xestia; species Xestia ashworthii. Next base: position 3,027,121 of record OX465557.1, read on the forward strand.
AGTATACTCTTTCAACAAAAAAAGAATTTTCCAAATCGGGTCAGGCGTCTTCGAGTAATCGGTGAACATACTTAGATAAAAAAATCCGACGAATTGAGAACCTCCTTCTTTTTTGCAGTCGGTTAATAATGAGGCGTTTGGCGATGTTGCATTGTCTTATTTAGTAAACCAATGTCTGCGAACTTGAAATGGGACTGGCGAGTCACACTCCAAGGATGGATTAGAAGTCAGGAGCGATGGAAGGAGATGTTCACAGTGTGTGTCTCAAGATGGGTGTCGTAACCGAGGCAGGCCAAGAAACACGGGCGTGACAATTTGGACTGATTGGCCAGGAGAATGTAAAACATAAATAAAATTGGAAAAGTATAGGGAAGGCATTTGCCCGGCAATGGGAAAGACTAGGCTAACGTAACATAAATGTAACTGACTAAATCAAAAAGGAATAAAAGGCGACAACCAACACGTTCATTTACGCATGAATGCGGCAAGGATTTAAAGTTCTCGCGAACACCCACGACACAATGTCACACGGCATCAAATTCGACGAAACACGCATGCGCTACGTGAAACTAAAAAAGTAAACTCACGCGTACATGAAAAATATATATGACCTAATACATCCGTAATTAACCTGTTGATATTAGAAAAGGATACATCAGTGGGTTACACTTAGCATAACCAGATTATAAAATGTGGGGATCTTGGGATACAAGCCTCTTCGGTTTATTCCGAACCTGCAGTGCAAGTTCGTTATAGGACTCGATTGGATAAATTTGACAGTTATTCTCGATAAAATGAGTTTTTGACTCCATAAAAACTCATTATATAGAGAATAACTGTCAAATTTATCTAATCGAGTCCTACATACTTGCACTGCTGACCCGAAATCTTAACACGCAGCGGGTTAGGTTAGGAACTTGAAAAAAAAAGAAAGAAAATTATTCCGAACGTAACCCTAACCTAACCTAACCCGACACGACGTATCGTTCCAGAAAAAGTTAATTTCAACTACTGCTTGTCACTCATAAATAATACTAAACTCCTACAATTTTCTATGACAGTCAAACGTCCGTGATTGGCGCTGCTATAATGTGACGTCATTTATCACAATCCACCTTGTTTACATCTATTTTTTGGCTTTATTAAAGTAATTTTAGTAATTGTATGTGCTTTATTCAAGCAAAAATTGCGATAACGATATTATAATAAAATCTTTGTGAAACTTTAACTACATCGTTTTGACACATTGATTTTGATGTCACTACCGCCGTTATCGCGGACGACGTGTTTTGAGAGTGCGTTCCGTTTCACCAAAGAACATGCTACATTAAACAATGCATATCTACACTAATATTATAAAGAGGAAAACTTTGTTTGTTTGTTTGTTTGGTTGTAATGAATAGGCTTAAAAACTACTGGACCGTTTTTAAAAATTCTTTCACCATTCGAAAGCTACATTATCCACGAGTAATATAGGATATATTTTATCCCCGTACTCCCACGGGAACGGGAACTATGCGGGTGAAACCGCGGGACGTCCGCTAGTTCCCTATATACCGCGAATATAACCATCGGGCAGTACCCCACCAGACAGAACACCCGTCTGGTCGGAGGATCCTCCCTTTTCTATTTGGTTGGTATCAAGGAACTTAACACCCTGATCTTCATTCGTCTGTAGTGGGACGCCTTTGCAGGATATAGGTCTTAGCTCAGTTACACGACTCAACTCCGACCCGGCAAAAATAAAATAATTCAAGTGTATCTCTTTAGATATAATTTACATTGGGATTGACGGCGGTAAGCCGCTGACAGCGAGCTGTCTGCTATTTTTATGTTGCTTATTGCTTATTTTATGTGTTGGAATTATTGTCATAAAATTATTTCCTAAACGCTGGTGAAGTGGTTCTGCCTACCCTCTCCTCTCAGTACCTCCTTTACATATAGTACACATCTTGCTCAAGGAAGAGACTTCAAGAGACTGTCCGCCGCTGTAATGAAAGTTTTCTACATCCACGTGGACGAAATCGCTAGCAAAATTAAAGTGGTATGGAAAGATATCTAGCTCCAATTCCTTAATACCTAGATCCAGGTTTGAATGCAGAATGTTGCACCGCCCTAAAAGCTTGCATTATTATTATCGATTCTTCTGCATGTGCTGCCCCCGTATTTAAAATTAAAAACGCTTTGTACGAAATTCCAGTTCGGAAAGTCTATCTTTTTCACATAATTATGTATGTATATGTCTATCTCGCTCGCTTTCGGAGTGAGACATAGACTCCCCGAAACGAAATCGAATCGAAGCTTTTACGAATACAAGAGCAGCCCCCGTATTCACAAACGCTCGGAATGAATTTCGATTCGACAACTCGTATGTCTATCCTTTTTTGGCATAACGAAAACGAGCGAGATAGATATACGAGTTCCCGAATCAAAATCGAATCGAAGCGGTGTGAATATGGGGTCTGATCTCGTTTTAAATATTTCTGCGTACAACTTTACTGCCATATTTCCGCAAGGTTACGCCTGATTCCGTAACTTATAAAGAGCAAAATCCAGTTCTATAAAAAAAACATGCAGGGCAGTCTTTGGGGACTGGCGACAGAAGTGAAAACTAAGTAATCTAAAATAAACTTTATCTTAATTGTTTAAGGTTGATTTTAACTAACCATTCTATGAAAGCGTTCGGTGAGGATAGCGCAAGTTCCTTGATTTTTATTCACCCAAAAAATGCTCAAAGCGCCTAAAGAAGTTTTCACTTCAAAAAACTCAAAAATTCCTTACCTCATATCCGGCGAGAAGTCAACAGAACACGCGTACCCCGCCACCATATGTCCGCTGAACGTCTTCTTCCTGTTCATCTTGAACCTGTTCAACGCACTGAACACGATCACTTTATTGTCCATAGACTGGCAGGCCAGCCATTTGCCGTTCGGTGACACTGTGACTGCTGGTAGGGAGTGCATTGATGGGTCTGCTATGTATTTCATGTCTACTGGTATGTCCCTGTGGAAGATAATAGAATTAATTACCTATGTAATTCCTGATTGAAAAGGCTTACTACTCGATCAATGAGTTTTTAGATGATAGAAGCATAAAATAAAAATGTCCTATCCACTTATTATTCTATCTTATATTATGACTTTACTTGTTTGAAATAGACTTATTTAGCTTGTATTTTATGCCTAATTTGTACGCCTTGCAAGGCAAAACATAGTGATACACATTTTTTTATACCATATACCTTTACCTATGTTTAACAAATAAATTACTTTGACTTTGACTTTGAATTCTTAATGCATTTTTTTAATTTTTATTGTAAGTATTTTCATAATTTATAAATGTATTTTTTATTTATTTTTAAATGCATATTTTTTTAATGTTTTCTTTTAATTTTTAAATGCATTTTTTTTAATGTAACAAAGTGTTTTATGTCGTTTCACTAACTTATAATATGGACCAAATATGTCTCAAATTAAAAGATTATATTTTATTTTTATTTTATGTTATAGGTACTTATAGCTGAGATAAATTGAATTGGATTACTGGATTTCATTGGTTGGCTTTTCGGTAGAAGTCTAGATTTCTTGATTAGGTATTTTGTTGGTATAGCGATCGTGAGCTCTATTGTTGAGCTTGCAGCCAGTGGAGGACCTCGTAGCTATGAAGGGTGTAAAAAGACTCTAACGAAGCCAAAAGGCACTCGTTCTCCCTGTCGTTGCGATCATTACTAGACCAAAGCTAAATTGGGGGTCAGACTTCTAAGATTTTCCCAACTTTTGTTAATGTTATAGCTTCACTTCAAACACCTCCACGACCCCCGTACCATTCAATCTCTCCATCAGCACAATGTTTTGAGTGTGTTACATTGAGTCTTATCGTTAATTAATGTGATGTTTCGACCAAAAAAAGTAGTTTCCCAGCAATAATTGTTGCGAAGAGTTACTTATTTTGATGTACAAGTCCGTTACACCTTATATGTAAAGACAGTGCTGCAAGGATCTTTTGGGGCTAGAGTGGCAGTGACAGGCGGCGTTGTTGGCCAGCATAATAAAATGGAAACATTTTACGAAAATTTTGAAGAAAAAACGATATTTGAGATAAAGCCGATTATTGCCACGCGCCAAAAGATCTATGTAGGTAAATAAAGTCAATTTGAACCTGTGAAGTCATTGTGAATTGTTGTTCGAGGTACAATTACTAAACATAATCATGAGTGGTTAATTTAAATTTTAAATAAACTTTGTTTTGAATGAAAATGCAAAAATACATTGAAGATGCGTAGCTGTATAGTTAATATCACTGTGATACAGCTTTTTACATACTTACCTACCTATTACATAAGTTTTATTATTTATTATTAAAAATGAGATTGAAATCATGCGTATTTAGAAAAACATTGTAATGATGATGCGACAGAATATCGTGTCACATGTCTTGTCGCGTGCCTTAGGTTAAAAAACTCGATAAACGAGTATTCTCAATGCGGTAACTCGTTTTAGCCCGTATGTACACACAAACACATTCGATACCTAGCAATATCATTATGCCTACTTATATTTATTTCTCAATTTGGTTTCCCCAAATTGTTATGACCCATAATCTGGGGGCACGGTAGTGCCCCCGCCAAGACGAGCCAAGCGAAGCACACGGGCACTACCTACCTTTTCTCGAAGCGCTTCGTCGTTTTTTTGAACCCTCATAACTTGGGTTTGGATTATGCTAGATCAAACTTCACAAACTCTACACCTTAGTCAAAATATGTGGCTTGGCCGTTCGTTACTACAAGAACTATTGTATGTATAACACAAAAGTAATGAACAGTGAATTAATTTTTCACCTTACGCCGATGTGAATGTAGCGAAATGGCCAAGCCACATATTTTGACTAAGGTGTAGAGTTTGTGAAGTTAGGCCTTGTAGAGTTAGGGCGTGTAGTGTTAGAAGCTTGGCTCTACATGAGATCTGATAACTTTTTGACAGTGCGAGTCATATGAGCTCGTCTTGGCATCATTTTACATGAAAATGTTTTTGGTGGGATAACATGTTTACTTTAACTTTTCTACTCAAATAAGTCTCCAATGATAGGCTAGCTAGTAGTAGACAGTAAGTTTTGTTTTTTAGAATAGTTGTGAGCTAAAATTGCATTTTTCAAATTCCCTAAATCAAATCATCATGCCTAGCCTTTTCCCAACTATGTTGGGGTCGGCTCCCAGTCTAACTGGATGCAGCTGAATACGAGTGTTTTACATGGAGCGACTGCCTATCTAACCTCCACCCACAGTCCAGTTAGTACTGAGTAATACGATAGTTGATACCTCTTGGTAAGACTGGTTGCCAGACTTTCGGGCCACTGTCAAAGACTGTGTTGAACGACTGTCAAAGATCTACAACTACAGCCGGGACCAACCGCTTAACGTGCTTTCAGACGTACGGAGGAAACCTGGAATGTAACCAGATCGACTCTAGCAGATGTTATTATTAATCAAATCAAATCGTGATCTATGATAATTCTGACCTAGCCTTTTTTGATAAAGGCCGAGCCTAGCGCCCCTTAAAGCTTAAATGCCTTTGAGGACGCAATTTTATAAGAAAATTTTCGTGTCGATGACAATTTAAATTGAGTCGCCCCAAAAGTTGGCGACGAGTTTGGCACTATCAATAGCGTCTATCAGCTCCTGTGATGTGCAAGCAACAGAACAGGCAGGATACGATATCAAGTGTCCCATCGTTTGTGGGGCAACACCACATTTACATTCCAGGGCAGAGTCATCTATGAATCTCCACCTACAACAGGTTTAGTCGATAAAAGTCATACATGGTGTAAACCACCACATCACGAAGCCGTCAACCAAGCATTCTGTACATCAAACTAAGTAACTTTACGTAAAAATTATTGCTGGGAAACGACTTTCTTTTTTGGGGTGAAAAATCACGTTTGGTCGTAGAACTCAATGTAACGCACTCAAAACATTGTGTATAACAGTGCCTTTCGGCTTTGTTAAGAGGTTTTTTACACCCTTTAGAAGAACCTCAACATTTTCGAAACGAGCACCATTTCTGTTTGTGTGATGTAAGGCGTGAATTTTGGTATGAGGTGGTTCGTGTGTAGCGGTGTAGCTGCCAACCACACACAAGAGAACCAACACGTCTTGGACTCCTTGTCATTAGCTAGATCGCTGGTTAGTTTGCCACTCAAAATGTCAATAAATAACATATCACACATCAAGCATAATCCCTGTAGGACCTGTAGTCTAATAGTACAGGTCCACATATATCGCAAGTTATGTTTTGAGTACCATGTAGCAGGGGACGAGATTATAGCCATCAATCGAGCACAAATCAACACCACGGTTGCTACTGAGAAATTTCTGATGAAAAATTCCCATGACAAATTTGCCATGGGAATTTTTCATCAGAAATGGCCCGATCCGCGCTTACGAACACTAGACCAACGAAACGAAGCAGTCGATTAATCTATACTAATATTATAAAAAGGAAAGATTTTTTCAAAAATCCCTTCGGCAAGCCGCAGGAGGAGGTAGAATTCGAAGGATTCACCCATATTTACATATTTTGTAAATTTATATTCTTTTTTTCAAGGTGGTCACTAAGGGGGCCAATTTTTCCTTATTTTTGCGATAGAACGGACCGTTTTCGAGATATAAGCAAATTAAGAATTATTATTATTATTATCCCTATTTGTGTATTTATATATTTTAATAGGTTAAGTTAGGTAAGGCACATTATCCCTATATATTCTCTTCCTTTTCTCACACACTATTGTCTACATTTCTTTTTTTCATTTCTCCTTTTGCAGGTCTGCTGGCAGAAATTTCTTAAGAAATAAGCAGTACCTTTGTACTCATATTTTATAATGTGTTTTCCTGTGTTGTTTACTGTGTGTACATAAATAGTTAAATAAATAAATAAATAATTAAACATGCTACGACTTCATGACGCGCGCTCGCTACACTCGCATTTTACATTACACACCCACTTTCTGTCACAAATCTCGTCGTCGCGTCGTTGTGAATAAGTAAAAATAAAATTATATTTATGTAAAAACATGTACTGAATACACTTCTACTGTCAACGGCACGTGAAATGTCAACTTTGACGTCTACCTGGCAAATGGCGTCCTTTTCTTCAAATTAGTATAGAAATTTCAAATAGTTAAATCTCGTAAACCGTTGGCGTCCGACTATTGAAAATTCACGAAATTAACCCAAGTTTTGACCTTTTCGATTTTATGGCCAAGTTTGAAAGCAATCGGTTCATAATTGCGACCTATAGTGTGGCTAAATTTTGCTTGTCACCCATATACGTACGTATATTACGTATACATATGTATACCCGTAGGTGAGAGACCAATAGGTAGACTTTTTTTTAAAAAAAAAAAGGAAATCTACTTAATACACTTTCTCGAAAACTGGTTCTTTTCGCACTACAAGTAGGTACAAAATGCACACAAGTGCGTTTTTAGTCATTTTTTCCACACGTGTGCGGGAATGAAAGTTGCCACAGATAACTATACCTACACTTAGTCCAAATTGGTTCAATGCCTATTGTCAGCGGTGAACGTTTTTTTTTTATTTAGTACTTCATCATTATCTGCTTAGTCACTGCCCAACTATGTTGAACTGTTGTAACCGGATAAAGCTGAATACCAGTATTTTACATGGAGTGACAGTGGTTGTGGAGGTCAGATAGGCATCTGACCTCCACAACCCAGTTAATACTGGGTAATACGATACCTCTTGGTAAGACTGGTTATCAGACGTAGGCTAGTACTTGATAGAAATAAAAGGTATGCTGTACTCACCACTCCCAAACCCTTAAACTCTTGTCATCAGACGTGGTCACAAATCTTCTGTTCTCGTCCACGAAGGTGATCGTGTTGACGGCACCCAAGTGACGGTCGTACTCCTGGACTATCTCCCCGCTGCGGATGTCCCACTGTTGGGCACACAAACACAGTATTACACTATTTTTTACCCAACTATATCGAAGCCAAAAGGAAGGGATTTTGGCAGTCTATGTATGTATGTATGTTTCTATGCAGCGTCTAAACTATTCATCCGACTTTGATGAATAAGGTGTCAATCGATTCGTTATTATGGTCCGGGTAACATACATTAACCGACTTCAACTATAGGGGGAGTCGATTTTGCCTAGTAAACTCCGAATGTAATAAGAGCGTGTTTTTTTAATGTTTTGGAACACGACCACATTCATTTCAGCCGAAAGACGTCCACTGCTGGACATAAGTCTCCCCCAAGTATCGCCACATGTCCCGGTCCCGTGCGTCTCGCATCCAACGGATTCCCGCAATCTTCACCTGGTCATCGGTCCACCTAGTGGGAGGTCATGACCACATAAATTCTTGTTTATTACTTGACTTATACAGGTTTGTATCTCAGCGAATATCATTAATTTCCGTGCTTAAGCCTATTTCTAAATGTAACGACAGTCTATCTCAGACTCACAACCCGTACTGGGTAAAAACATCCATTTGCAATGACTGGTAGTCAGACAAGCACGGGTTTCGTCACCCATCTACAAACTGACCTCTGCAAGCGTAATTTAACCTTTAACCTTTTGACCGCCATTGTCACATATAGGTGACAAGTGCGGGCCTTGTGCGCCAAACATCACAAATATGTGACAAAATGGTGGGTGAATGTGTGGCTTGGTGTGGAGGGCATGCATGTGCGTTTATGCTCTGACGTAACAAAGTTCAATAGACCTATGCGGCTGTTATAGCATGAATGTTGGGTCCCGGGTTCGAATCCCGGTAGGAACAAATATGTGTGTGATGAGTGTGGACATTTGTTTCAGAGTCATTAATGTTTATATTTATAATAAGTATGTATTTACAAACAAAAAAGTTTCTATGAAATATATCAACTATCTGGTGTCCACGACACAAGCCTAGTTGCTTAGTGTGGCACTAGATGGCGCTGTGTGTAATGTCCAGCGACAGTTTTTTATTTGTTTATATTATATTATTTGGCCACTATTCAAGAGTCTACTGGAGTCTACTATTAGGGTAACGACAAAAAAAATAATTAGTCCGTCAGTTAGATTATCAATAAATATTTGACCCGTATTTTTTCTTTTGTTACATAAACCAAAGTTGACAAAAATACTACACTTTTAAAATTCTCAATACGTCGCCTTGGTATAATTTTTTGCGAGTTCTGACCTCACGAGCCCCAACTCCCGAGTTTGGATGCGTTTTATCTGTGTCAATATTGATTTTCAAAAACAAAAAGTACGTGTCCATTATCTTCCGATACTCTAACTAACGGACTATATAGATTTGCAAATGTTTGATGCTGTCGTCATGCTTATTATTAGCCATTAGTCCCTACTATAACTCACACAAATAATCTTCTTATCGGAGGTGCCGGCGACGAAGAGGTTCTGTTTGTCCTCGTCAGGGTTGAACTTGGCGCAGTACGGCACCTTGCGCGACGTGAACCGCGATATACACTCGCCCGTCTCTGTGTCCCACAGTTTTATGTAGCGGTCGTAGGCTGGAAGAGAAGGAAATTGATTTATTATTAGTACAACAGAGCTAGAGCAGCGGTGGCCCAGTGGTGGTGGCACCGACTTACGAAACATAAATTCGAAGACATATGACGTCAACAAACCCACACTGGCTGTTGTAGATTATAGCCCATTCCCTCTCATAGAGAAGAGGCCTGTGTCCCAGCAGTGGGAGCTGGTTAAGCTTTAGAATCTGGTTCAGCGTAGGATTTTTTTAGCTTAAGCCGGGGACTAGACGTGTGTAACGCGTAGTGTAATGTACGCGAATTCTGTGTGTGGACGGTAACGCTGGTGCCGCTCGCCGTGATCCATCGGCTGTCTATTTTTACCGCGAACACAAAGGTGTTCACAGTGCTTGTTTATATTTATTTAGGACTAGCTGACCCGCGCAACTTCGTCTGCGTGAAGAACCGCTCGAACGATTTTGTGCAAACTTCACATAAACCATCTACTAAATAGTCCGAACAAAGCCTAAACATTTGGTTTCGATAGGTGAGCCCGTTTTTGAGTTGTAAAATTACAACGAAAAGTGGCATTGATTTTTATTTTTATTTAGGATTCGCTTATACGATTCCCGTTGAATTTGTGTGGAGTGCCGTCCACACTGTTGAAGTTAATTTACACGTAATCTTACATTACGCGTTACACGTGATGGTTCGACGCAGCAACTTTGCAATGTTAACACCACTCGAGACACTCATTCGATATACTAGTCAAGGTCATCATTGGAAAATTGGCATTCCTGCACTGCTTTATGTAGGCTTTCTTGTTTTTTTGTTTAAAGTGCTTGAGGCGAGAGTTGAAGAGAATTTACATTATCACAATCAACAAAAATACTGACCAGCTGACAAGAATTTATCTCCAGTATTGTTGAAGTTTACATCTCTGACAGCTTGCCGGTGACCGAAGTATGTTCTTATACAACGACGATCGCCGTAAACCTCCCAAATCTGAAACAGAGAGTAGTCTATTAGTAAATGGGCAGTAAAAGTGAAGGATTTAAAACTGAATTTGGGTGTCTTTAGGGTACAAAAAGACATTACACCCTTATTCAAGCAAAATAGGGTACCAAAAAAAACCCTTTCGAAACTCAGATGTGATTTAAACATGATTTAAATAACATCATAATAGGCTTCTTTCCACCATCAATAAATTGCTATTTAGTCCATCAGTTAGAGTATTGGAAAATAATAGACACGTATTTTTTGTTCTTGTAAATCAATGAATATTGAAGTCAGGGGGCTCGTGACGTCAGAACGCATTAAAAATTATACCACGGCGTGGCATATTGAGAATTTTAAAAGCGTCATATCTTCGTGAATTTTGGTTTACGCAACAAAAGAAAAATTACGGGTCAAATATTTTTGTATAATCTATCTGACGGACTAATTAGATTTTTTCAGTACACAAGCCTATTTAACCTTTTTTTATGAACCTGTACCTACGAAGCAAAAGGAATATGACAGGATTGCCGTTATTTCTGCCTTCGATGTCAAAAAAGTGGGAGTTAATGTATAAGCTCACCTTGACGCGACAGTCCATCCCGGCGGACAGCATGAGGTGCGCAGTACCGGGCAGCCACCGCACCGCCGCCACGCCCTTCGTGTGACCCTTCCACGTGTAGATGTGCGCCTGGGTAGGTACATACATATATATGGTAACCGTTTTAGTTTTACTGTCCCTTTTACAAGCTTTATTGATATATCTCAAGTCTAAAGGGTGTAAAAAAAACCTTTTAACGAAGCCGAAAGGCAGTTATTCTCCGCGTCATTGCAATCATTTTTTGTTCTGGACCATACCTAAAGGAACCTTCTAATTCCCCTCCATCAGCACTATGTTTTGAGTGTCATTACATTGATTCCTCAAAGCAAAACGTGATTATTCACTTCAAAAAAAAAATCGTTTCCCAACAATCATTTTCGCGTAAAGTTACAAGTTTAACGTAAGTTCAGAATGTTTAGTTGGTACTTTATTGATATATTTTGTATATTTCTCAAGTATTAAAATTAAAGATAGAAGACAGTATCTTTGTTTTAATATCGTGAAGGAACCTAACAAATAAGTTCCGCGTAGATGGCGCTAAGTATTTGTTGGAGAATGGATGGAGTTCCTAACCAAAACCCTTGCCGTGCGATGAACGTAAGTTTTTTATCGGGTCGCTGATGATACGTCCCTTTTCGTTCAATATAACTTTGACTATAGTTGCTGCCATTTTAGATGTCAATAGCGATCATTAACCTTTCCCTAATATCCCTTCGGACCACAGAAATATTAAAAACAGGAGAAGTGGCAAGGGGGCGTGTCGGCGACCACGTGGAGCTGAGCGCCTCGCTCAGCTATTGAAAAAATGGCCGTTACCGCGAGTTAGTGTGTTGTCAACCGCGTTCTTAAAAAAAACGGGTTTCGTGCTAAAATAGAAGCCAAGACAAAAACTGTAGCAGTAATGGCATCAGGTACCACAGTTAAGTACAATTATTTGACAATATTTGTACTAAACAAGCAATGTACAGCTGACCTTTTTTTTTTTTTTTTTTAGTATGGGAAATCATCAAATGACTTTTCCCACTCTGGGCGGAGCGGGAGGGAGTGTCACACTCGTACTGACTAAACCCATCCATGTTCCTTCCTCGCCCTTTACGTTCCGGGGCCGCGGTATCTCTTTCGAACAGTCCCGCAACCCCGGCAGGAATGTACAGCTGACCTAACGAAACATCATTAAGGCGTAATGTCACATGGTGCGTCCGCTGCTCCGGTCCGCCGTATTTGAGCGCGAGCTAGTGATGTGCTCGTGGAGGTTTGACAAAGTCTATCGACAAGAAAGTGGCCTGCTAATTGTTATATTACTATTTCAGATTTTTCTTCAATTTGTTAACTCTACTAACACTATGCTATGCTTGCTAATAACTGCGTGCTAATAACGTCTATGCTTATTTTTTTTTCAAAAGTGCCCGTAACTGGCCTAATTGAAATAAATGCTTTGATTTTGAACTACGTGTAACTGTGTCATTTGTTTTGTAATTGTTTTTAAAATATTTTTATTAATTAAATAATGTTTTGTAGGTTTCATATTGTTTTATTTACTTTATTTCCAAAACCTTTATAAAAAAATATCGATATATTTATCGAAAACTCTTTGATTTAGTCAAGCACTGTGTCGTATCCGGCCCCGTATCCCGACAACACACATTGATAATTGTTTTAGTGTGCGTAAATTTTACGGAAAAAGTACGCTGTGGTTTAAAGAATAAGGTTTATATTTAAATGACAGAGTTATCGATGCCGCGTGTGTGCACTTGTTCGTAGTATTGTTTTGACAGAACTGTGTGTGCAATATTATCGTTATGGAGGGGCAACTGTGGCTTCACCGGTTTTCTAAACATTTTGAACCCCACGCCATATCTCCTTCTTTATTATATCTATGCTTCGTACGAACCAAAACACACGAACCATGTATCAGTTTTCAAGATTATTTAAGATTTTTTTAAAGATCACGATTCAACACTTGAACAGGCTTATTTTTGGTTTTTAAAGTTAATAAATGTAGGTGGTTGAATGACCGCAATCTTAACTGGTAGCTACTATACTATAGTACCAAACACCCTGTGCCCTCTTGCGGCTCAGATTCCAGCAAAGAACCCCCACTGTGTTACTGACGACATTGAACACATACCTTTGGTAGGAAGCATTTGTCAGGCGGCGTGTCACTTCGTAGCTGCGTCTCACTGCGCGGCGGAGCGATCCACGACCTGCCCTGGTAGTCTGTCGGGTTGTCGACTGTAACAGACGGGAAAATGTTTAGAGAAGTTTAAAAACAAAAGAGATGGAGGGAAAACGATGATGTCCTCCTAAAGAATTGGCAAGTGCAGTGCAGAACTGGCATCGATGGAAAAAACGGTATTTATGACCATTAATAGCGTGGAGAACTCCAAAATGCTTCTAAATTCACACTCCAAGATTGTACAGTCGACCAAGCTATTTGGTTTACATTTTTACATGTAAATTACATTGTAAAATGTAAACCAAATAGCTTGGTCGACCGTACAGGCCTATGGCCACATGATGTAAAGTTCCTCATCCACCTTTAAAATAGAAGGAAAGAAAGAAAACATTTATTTGGCACATACTACAAGGCCACAAAAAAAATAAGAAAAATTGGGTATCTCACAGGGCGCCCAACAAGCCCCGTACAGCAAAACATAACTACTAAGGCTACTGACCGACGTCGGGTTTCTGTATATAAGACGAAATATGTGTGGCGTTAGTATGTAGAGTTGTAGATGATGATGTGACACTATTAAGTCATGTAATATACATCTAAACTCACTATGGAATATCGATTTCTCTTCCAAGGGTTTGTCATCATCAACTTTGCCTTTCTTTTGTCTCTTAGCAACTATTTCTTGTAATTCTTTAGCCTCGTCACCTTCTGGCCTCATTACCCTGAAAGCATTAACAATTAATTATACTTATCGTAGGGTACACAACATATTGTAACTATAAAAGGAGTTTTAGTAGGAGTCTACACAGCGTTTTCTCCTCCCTCAGCGACAGAAAGTCATTGACAAACGTGTAAAAATTACGAAATAATAATTAAATAAGGAGCATAAGAACTGTCTACCTCTGTTCACCCACATATCCTCCCCAGGGTCCAAGGAAACCAGTGATATCGTCAGGGTTGTCATTCTTGGTTCTCTTCTTTTTGTCCAGGGGTCTCTTTTTAATTGACTCAAACACTGACTTGCCTACTGCTTCCTCAGGCGGCGCCACCATCGCGGACACTGTAAATTTAAGAACATCATTTAGTGATAAGGTTCTTTTGTTAACCAGTCTTTCCATCATTCATTATCATTACCACAGAACATAAAAAACAGTAGAAGTCGCATGTGGGCGGGGCGCGCGTACCCCGAGCTTTGCACTGTTCCGCAAAGTGTTTCGCCCGCGCACACGCCACGCACATCAGTCTAGATAGAAGCGTCACAGTGACAATAACTTAAAAAGATACTAAAATGCCTTATTGTGCTGTTCTGGAGTGTAAAAACGATAGCAGAACCAAAAATGTATCAAATGGCGGTATATCATAATATCATCGATAAGTCTTAATTTACTTTATTTCGATTCAAATTTGAAAAACATAATTTTAGTAAACAAGACAAGAACAAATAGACTTTATTCTTTAAAACATAGGGTCTACTTTCTTTTAAACTCAAACATATTATTCTCGAAGATTCCAACGACGCACATGTCACAGTCCGCTATTCAATTAGAGATTGACATTATCGATAAGGAGTTATCGATATTTTAAACTAACAATGTTCTATGATGTATCGAATCGGCGAAAAATTAACGGTGCGTGCGATTTTTTTATGATTCTGTTTTAGGAAAAGGTAGTATTTCCATGAAATTAACCTATTTGTTTGTATTGTACAACGGGCTGGTGTCCGCAACTCCACGTCAAAGCGCGTATTTTGCGTATGGGCTATAATCCACCACGCGGGCCCAGTGCGGGTTGGTAGATGTCACATGTCTTCGAATATTTGGTTCTAGGACATGCCGGTTTCCTCACGATGTTTTCCTTCACCGTTTTTGAGAGAAAAACTAATGTAACTAAAGTAATGCGCCTGCCTGGGTTCGAACCCACGACTTACTGTTCGTAAGTCGGGTCCGCCACCACTGGGCCACCGCTGCTCTCAACCTATTTGTTTAATTTTCCTTATCCAGGTCTGAAATAAGTTTAAAACATAGATATAAATATGGGGAATCTATTCGTAATATTCAAATTAAGAAAAGGTTTATCGACCTTAGGTCATTCACAAAGTCTCGAATCTATAAATATTTGGTTTCGTATTATTTTATGGCTTCAGATTTCCTTAGGATCCAGACAGAAAAGAAAAATGGATTGAAGCGACTTTCTACCAAATAGTATAATTTATTTTCGAAATCAATCAGTAGTTTAACATGGCAGTATTAACAGAACAAGAAATTCTTAACTATTCTTTCTATATTACATCATAAGCATTATTATAAATTTATAACACTTGATTTCAAACCTATGTACTTACTTATTTCATTTTGAAATTTTAGAATATTTATCGAAACCTGCATTTTATTTATTAAAAATAAATCACAATGTCGATAAATAAGGCAACGGCAGTGTCACAACCCTAAAACAGGACGAATAGCACACAAATAGTAATGAGCTCGTTACGGAAATATCAATTATATTTCTAAAGGAATAAAGTTTTATTGAATGCATTTAGTGTAGTGACATCTAGCGGTGAGTAGCAGAACTTGCTTGTGAAACTATTCCCTATGATCTAATACGTAAACAGATTAGATAATAAACCACTTTATCTACATATTATGCTTAAGGTTTACTTTCAAATAAACGTAAACTAATCTAATACTTACTTTCATTCATTATTAAATAACCAATCACACCACGCTTTTTTTAGTGTTACGAAATACAATTAACCTGTTTATGTGTTAACAATACAATTAACCTGTTTAGTTTGGGGTACGCTGGTTCCGATACTAATAAAGCGCCATGCGATTTATACTGTTTTTTATGTTCTGTGATCATTACCATCATCATTTCAGCCGAAAGACTGTTTATCAGTTGAACTTCTCATAACTGCAACCTATTTTAATTAAATTTTATTTTTTACACTTATACAATTACACATAAGCCCTGTTGCAAGTATTGGGCCAGTGCGTTGTGACTCTCTCAAAACTCTGATTTGCAGCATATATATATTTATGCTGCAAGTCAGAGTTTTGAAATTATGACCAATGTAGGCCTATTCAACATTTAAATGGCTTTAATGTGGTAAAAGAGAGAGCTGTCAAGTTCAATATGTACTGGTTAAACATGACTGATCAACATTATAAAAATATTATTAGTAGCATACTGCATGTGTCCTGAAAAAATCTAATTAGTCCGTCAGTTAAATTATCAAAAAATATTTGACCCATATTTTTTCTTTTGGTATGTAAACCAAAATTGACGAAAATACACCGCTTTTAATTCTCAATGTCACTTCGTGTTACAAATTTTTGTATAATTATGTGTCCATTATTTTCCAGTACTCTGATGGACTAAATAGATTTGCAATTTACTGATGGTGGAAACTACCGTATTCACTACTTACCTACTATAGCATCTCCACTCCCCGTATCACCATCCGTAGATGGATCCACAGCATACCCATAACTTGTAAATGTTCTTCTCTGATTTTCGAACTGGAAGTCGCTGATATGAGCCTTTTCTACATATCCAGACAGCATGTTTCTGTTTGCCCTCATCTGCTGTGTTTGAAACGGATTCTCTGGACCAAATGTGGGAGCAAAGAGTTCCTCATACTTGGGATTGTGCATTAACTCTTGGCTATTTGGTAATAATACTCTAGTGTCATCGCTGTTCTGAAATTTAAAAAAAATGAAGTTTTTTTAGTTGTAATGGTATCAAATGGCGTAACATTCACGTAAAAATGTTGCAATCTTTAAAATGGCAGTGTTTTTAACTAACAAAATATAAAAAACTGTTGGCCAGCGACACAAAGAAAAATCATTATAGCTCCTTCTCTCTCTTCTCTTGATTTTGTTGCCAGTGTAAATGGTCAATTGGACACATTAAGTACCTACTACCAATTGTGCAGTACATAGGACATGGATTTGATGATTACTCACAAAATAACCTTATTTGTTTGTAAACATTGCTGCCAAAGTTAGCCCCAATACAAGTATGTATTTTGCTTGTATGCATGTCGCTTAGCGAAAACCATCTATAAATTATCGATATGAAGAGTTTAAAAGTAAATAACAGAAAATAATAGACGGAAAAACACAATGC
The DNA here is from genome assembly GCA_950022955.1 of Xestia ashworthii. Classification (NCBI taxonomy): domain Eukaryota; kingdom Metazoa; phylum Arthropoda; class Insecta; order Lepidoptera; family Noctuidae; genus Xestia; species Xestia ashworthii. Next base: position 3,044,521 of record OX465557.1, read on the forward strand.
TCTGCGATTAAAATGTTACAGAAATATCCCAATTACCTACTTTTAATGAACTAATGATACTTACAGTAGGCATAACGACAGGTGCAGCACATATTTGCATCGATTTAGCTACAGAGAAGTTAGAATCAACTGGTTTTAAATGCGTCAATAACTTTTCATTACTCTCTCCCTTGATAGTCTCAGTTTCATTGTCCTCTTCGTCCTCAGAACTACTACCGTAGTTTTGTATGTTCAACATTTTTTTGTGCGTCTAATTTACTTAAATCTAATCTACTTTAATAGTTATTCATAACAAAACAATTACCAACTAAAACAAAATCAAAGTTGCGACGTGCGATTTGCTTTACAGACGAAGCGTCACGAAAACGATGAACGCAATCAAATGTCATTATGAAAGAGATAAAAGATCCGCAAGGCAAGGTGAAACCATGGGTGAAACAGAGACTCATGTTTTTTATGCTAAGGATGACTTACATGCATATCTGGAAAGCAATTTTCTTGTGACAACCAAACATTCGTTCGGAAACTATATGATGTATACCTGCTTTATGGTTGTGACATTTGTCATTGTTAATTATTTGCTACGTCAATAAATACATTCTTACGATGATAATAGTTTATTTCATTGGCGACGAGGATTAAGTAGTCAAAATGAACGCGGAACAATTTAAAGAATTTATACAAATACAACGGGAGCAACAACAGCAAATATCAAACGTTTTGCAACAACTCGTTTTACAACAACAGCGACCGACAGCGGCGGCCCCCACACCAGCTACACCTGGTACGGAGTCTATCAGCTCGGCGAACACCAACAACAACAGTAACAAACACACAATTATTAAAAATTTCAAGTGCGATACGTTTAACCCTGCTACTACGTCGGTAGAATATTTTTTAGATTTTTTTGAAAAAAAATGCGACATCTGGGACGTAAGTGACGACGACATTAGGAAAGAACTTTTATTCTCTTGCTTAACTCCAGAAGTTTTCCACGATCTGAAAGTAGCACTCATTCCCGATTTTGAAAACAGTCTTTACAAAGACATAAAGTTTAAACTACTCGACTTACATCGACCTAAAACAACAAAATTCAAAGCTTTAACGGAGTTTTGGAATTGCGTAAGAGACTGCAATGAGACTATGGAACGCTACGCTAACAGGCTCAAGAAACTCGCTACCGACTGTGGTTACAAGGACGACTTGTTCGAACGTCTGCTGCGTGATCGATTTGCGACCGGCATAAACCACCCGCAGCTAGAAGTGGATCTGAAACAGAAATGGCCTGACCTACAAGAACATTACGATGGAAAGACTGTGGAAGTTACATTTGCCAAATTCTTTGCAGTAGCTCAGTCTAGAGAGCTTGCTGAGGGTGACATTCACGTCGGTTTACCTGCTGCCACAAACAAAGTAAGAACAAAAACCAACATGGCGCATCACAACAAACATAGTACGTCTTTACGCAGGATTGGTCTAGATCAGTGCCGTCGATGCGGTGCATATGATAGGCATAAGGTGGGCGATTGTAAGGCAAAAGACCATACTTGCAAGGAATGTCAAACGCAAGGGCATTTTGAAGATTGCTGTATCAAGACTGGGAGAGCATATTTGACGAGCACCAAGTCAGGGAAGAAACGAGCAATCAAAAACGAAAACAAATTATATAAAATTAGGAACACTGACAGCGACGAGTGTTTATCAGAATCTTCTACAAGCTCATACGACAGTAACGATGTCTACAAGATTGAACGCAAAAGGAACAAGGACAGCAAGCGCATTGACGTCACACTCAACGGTGTCAGATGTACGTTGGACTGGGACCCGGGATCAGTATACTCCATCATTAGCACAGAATTTTGGAAACGTATTGGAGCACCGCCTTTAACAAAGGCACCGAAGCTACGTGCCTATGGGAACCTCAAACTCAAACCAAAAGGACTTACAGACGTAACAGTTGAAATCCTTGGAAGACAGAAAGTTTTGCCCGTTGTAGTCATGGAAGAAGCCAACCCCATGCTTTTTGGTCTTCAGTGGAGCGAGATGTACGATATGACGTTTCCAGAACCCGTCTATTCGGTTAAGCCTACTCAACGAGATACCAGAACACTTAAACAGGTATTAGACACTTTCTCGCCTCTTTTTGACAACAAACTAGGAAAAGTTAAAAATTACGCCGTTAATATCCATATTAAACATAGTACCGTACCTAAACACATCCCTGCCCGACCCGTTAAGTTCGCTATGCGGAAAAACATAGAAAGAGAACTTCAGCGTTTAGTGGACGAGGGAATAATTACCAAAGTTGATCCAAACATGACCCCCTTGGAATGGGCAACACCCACAGTCAACGTGGTCAAAACAAATGGCCAAATCAGAATTTGCGGTGACTTTCGCAGCACTATTAACCCTGCCATGGTAACACACGCTCACCCAGTCCCGCTATTTGATCAGTTACGTCAAAACCTTGCAAACGGAGTTAAGTTTTCGAAAATCGACTTAAAAGATGCGTACTTGCAATTCGAGATCGCACCAGAGTCAAAAAAAGTACCTGACAATATCCACTCACAAAGGATATTACCAATACAACAGGATGCCTTTTGGAATATCTACAGCACCCTCGATTTTTCAACACTACCTTGATGAACTACTCGGTGGTATACCAAACGTAGCAATTTACTTCGATGATATCGCCTTAACAGGGAAGGATGACGCTGAACATCTCGAAACACTGTCTACTGTGTTTGACAAATTACAACAGGCTGGCTTAAAAGTCAATTTAACAAAATGCTCATTCTTCCAAACAGATATCGAGTACCTGGGACACACAATCAGCAAGGAAGGAATACGACCAACTCAATCGAAGATTGAAGCAATAACAAAAGCGACACCGCCTTCTAACGCTCAAGAACTACGGTCATTCCTTGGTCTCGTAAATTTCTACGAGAAATTCATACCTCACCTGCACAGTTTATGCGCGGACCTGCATGCACTAACTGGCGCGCGCCAAAAGTGGCGATGGACAGATAAAGAAAATACAGCGTTTGAAAATACTAAAATGCTGATTTGTGAATCAAAACCACTTGTGGCCTTTGATGAGAAGCGTCCGTTGTTTTTAGCGTGTGACGCCTCGGAAAAGGGTGTAGGTGCCGTATTATTTCATAAAGCGAATGATCAAATACAACCTATCGTTTTTGCGTCAAGAAAGCTGAGATCAGCGGAAACTAAATATTCAGTTATTGATCGAGAAGCATTGGCCATATTTTTTGGCATCCAAAAGTTTGACCAATACTTACGTGGCACAAAATTCACACTCGTCACTGATCATAAACCCTTGATTCATGTATTAGGGCCACAGCGCAATTTACCGAAACTTGTTAATAATCGCTTAATACGTTGGGCTTTGATCATTGGTAGCTATGACTATGACATTGTCTTCACAAAAGGACAACTTAATTTTATAGCTGACTACCTTTCCAGGATGCCCAATCCTGATGAGAGACCATCCCGTGTAGAATTGAAAGTACACAGAATAATAGCTCAACTAAATCATAACAGTGTTTCAGACATAGCGTTGACAGAAGAAATAATAAGGGATACGTCAAGGAATGATCCTATTTTCAAACAGATATCGGAGAACATTAAGACAGGTTGGCGGGAAAATTCATATTCAGACATCTTAAAACCTTATGCTCGGAAACGCACCGAATTGTCCATCGAAAACAAGATTTTGATGTGGCAGGGTCGAATAGTCATTCCGAATACGCTCAGGAAGGCTACATTGAAATACCTGCACACAGGACACCCAGGAACTTGTGCAATGAAAGCACTCGCACGTTTTTACGTATGGTGGCCATCGATCGACGATGATATTGAAGAGTACATCAAATACTGTCGTAAATGCCAAGAAAACCGGCCAAATAACCCTGAATTGCCTGTGTACTCCTGGTCCGTTCCTGACAACCCATGGGAAAGACTTCATGTCGATTTTGCGGGACCATTTGAAGGGAAATACTGGTTGGTTCTAGCAGATGCACTCTCAAAATGGATTGAGATCAAGCCCATGAACCAAATAACTACAAACAAACTGTGTGAAGAGTTAGACTCTATTTTTACAACGTTTGGTTTTCCACAATTCTTGGTGTCGGATAATGGGACCCAGTTTACCTCCCGGGAATTCCAAGATTATTGTAGAGACAAGGGTATCCTACATATTAAGTCATCTCCATATCACCCGAGGACTAATGGTTTGGCAGAACGCATGGTTCGTACTTTCAAAACTAGAATGTCATCAAGTGCGAGCGATGGCATGACTCTAAGAAGGAGGCTGGAAAACTTCCTATTTTCCTACCGTATAACACCTCATAGTGCCACCGGTAAGAGCCCCGGTGAAATTTTGTTTGGCCGTCGGTTGCATTGTGCTCTGGACAACGCGCGGCCTAACCCTAAAAGAACTCTGCAACACAAACAGATACAGGCAAACATTGAGTCTGAGAAAATAACTCCATCTTTTAAAGCAGGTGACAGCGTATTTGTTCGCGCCCGAGACGGATCCCGATGGTTACCTGCTACAATATCAAGGCGTACGCACAGATATTCTTACGCTGTGAACACTTCAGACGGTGTAGAGAGGAGATATCATGCAGATCATGTGCGTTCCCGCTTAGCAGACCCAATCAGTGCAGCTGTTACTCGCCCATTGCCTCCATCTATACCTACACCTCATTCGCTAACTTTTTCCACACCTATCAGACAGCGATCACCATCGACACTTAGCAATCAGCCAGAGTCACCTCACCCAACACCTCAACTAACCGACCCATCAATTTGGTCCTCCTGCCAGGCTACTCAAGACTCGCCTGATATAAATCCAAGTGTGATGGAGCACATCGTTCCAGGTTCATCAGGCACACATAATCAAGCGGACACTCCACGACAAGCCAGTGCTGAGACACCTGGTCTCCCACTGGCCACGGCTGTCTTGCAGGGAGCACCAGCAAGGCGCAGTGGGCGCACCACCTCGAAGCCACGACGACTTATCGAGGAGATGTCGTAGCTTTATTAGGATGTGGACGAATGATGTATACCTGCTTTATGGTTGTGACATTTGTCATTGTTAATTATTTGCTACGTCAATAAATACATTCTTACGATGATAATAGTTTATTTCACTATACTTCTATGAAACGACAATGGTTAGGTCTGCTATAAGGTAGACGATGCGAAAGACGTAAAGAAGGATTGCTTGTAGCAGGTGGTATTCCGTAGTTTCTGCTTTTCTCATCATTCTTTTGTTGGGGTCGCCACAGCAGCGCCTGTTTCTTCTTATCATTATTATTACTCGTATTCTCATTGGGTTCTGCCTTTCTCCGTGCTCCTTTCGTTGGTTTTTTTGTATGTTTTTAGATAAGATGTGGGTATGCCCAAAGAAATCACAAATAAAGCAGCGAAAATAGCCTGAGTTCTGACTGAAAGGCTTCAATACTCTTTCTTTGCTACAGCCTTGCCTTTGCCGCCTCTAATCTTCATTCTGCACTCATGATTAAATTCAAAACGTGATTTGGTATCAATTCAGTATTAAGAATAATAATGATTCGGTATGGTTGGTATGGATGTAAATTGATTGGTTTGCTTAGTCGATTAACTAAAATAAATATTTTTTAAATCTATATTTTGACAAGAAGCCATCTTAGTGGTGCCAACCAAACGCCCAAAAACAAAAAATCCATTCAAGTCAGGTGACGAGCCCTTGTGACAGTTCAGCATTCACTTATTTTTCTCAATACAATAAAAATCAAGAAAAACATTAAACATGGCCCTACTCGCAGCAGTCAAGGGAAAACTAATCAGCGTCATCGGAGATGAGGTAAGAATTCGTTTAATTAGTATTAATAATATGCTTAAAGTATTTTGAAAATTAAAACATTTTGCCCCTAAACTTTCTGGCATAAATTACCCTAGAAACGTACATCTGATTTCAGGACACCTGCGTCGGTTTCCTGCTGGGCGGGATCGGTGAAATCAACAAAAACAGACATGCCAACTTCATGGTTGTCGATAAAAGTAAGTCTAAAAAAGAAAGTTTACTTATTTATTTTCCAACTAGAATAGTTTACATTTATTTACTCTCTGTAAAGAGTGTGACTTCTTTAAGGGGCCGGCGGAGCGTGCGTCGTTCATACAAACGTAATACCAAAATAATTTGTAAATCTAACATTCTTAAGGTAGTGTGTATTTATTTTGATTGGATTACAGAATATATAGGTTCCCAAACACATATTTTGAATGTACACCGATTTAAACAAGAGTTATGAGAAAAATACATTTTCTATAGAAATTTTAAATTCCTCATATCTCGTCTTGATATCATTATCCTTTAAAAATATTTATTTGGGAACATACATATTCTATAATACAATCGAAATATATGTATGTCACCGTAAAATTGTCAAATGCGTTATATTACAATATAATGTGTATCTCTCTAGCGATATTGTAGTCTCGAATTATTGCCAACTGAACATACGGAAGTATCTCTTGCCCCCATTAACGGGACTTGGGGCACCCCCCCGTTAGGTTAGTTAGGTTCCTTTAAACCCTGCACTCGGAAATAGGGGCCCGTCGACTTCGCTTTTTAGGGGAATATGAAGTGTTTTAAGGTTAGGTTATATTAATCGATATTTCTCAGGAATGGTACAGTATCTTTTCATGAGAGTGGTACCACTGGGCAAGGAGGACCCCTCCTTCTCTCCACACCGCATGAGTTGACTACCATCGCATGCATTTCACGAAAAATAATGCGTTTTATTGTAAGCAGTATGTTCATTTGACAATAATTCGAGACTTTACAATATCGCTAGTGATATTACAATATAACGTATTTGACAATTTTACGGTGACATATACACTAACTTAAGAATAGGTTTGATTTTCGTATTATTTTGGTATTACGTTTGTATGAAAAACGCATGCTCCTCCGGCCCCTTAATAACAGAGTTTAAAACTGTAAATTTTGTTGATATCAGTTATATGACTAGTAGTAGTTATAAAGGAAAAATAAGGCAAATTAGGCTTGATCTGAAATCAAAGTACATTGGTAATGCTAGGAATCATTACTATTCCTATTTTGAGAGTTTAACCTGACCAAATTTTTAGTTACTTCTGAATCGCTGAACAAAACACATCCTAGCCCTACTAGCTGATGCCCACGGCTTCGCCCGTGTATGAATTGTATACTAACACGTTCCTCAAGATCCTCTCTATCCATTGGTGAAAACTGCATGATAATCATTGCTGTAGTTTTTGAGTTTATCGCGAACAGACATACAGACATGTTGGTGGGTTTTTTTAATAATAATTATGTAGTAAATTGCTGTTTTCCATTTTCATATTAAGAAACTCAAGTGTCATATAAAAAGTTAGGATAGATATGCTAATTGGCATTGTAAATCCTAGCTGTCATCTTATTTAGATAAAAGATGATTTATTAGCATCCAAGGTCAAACAGTCAAATCTTTTTCAAAGCAGCAAAACAAAGTAAATATCCAGTTTTCTTTTATTCCAATGTAATATTTCAGTGCAATGTTATTATTTACCTTTGCTATGTCAATATCTTCGCGTGTAATCTGTGATAAGAGTGATGAATCACTTCTGAAATTAGCTTTCTGAAAAGATAAATCTACATTTACTTTGCATTTATGCTAAAAGAAAGACATATCATATCCACCACTTGACAGCCTCGTTGATCCTGTGGAATGTGCCAGCAAAAGTTGATTTCTGGCCAAAGCTGATAAACCTGAAATTCAGTTCAACATTGGCTAAAAGTATTTTTTTAAGTACTTTAAAATTAAAAGTTTACGTGCAACTTAATTGACACTTGAATAAAATGACCTTTGCAACTTGACAGAAAGTCACACTTCCAAATGTGTGACACCCGCCACGCGCCACCTGCCCGTGTCCTCTTTCATCGCGATTTCGTAACAATTCCATTAATTTTGGCATTTGATAGAAACCTTTCGCTTCGGCCAAAACTTCCGCACGGTTTGGCCGATGGTGGCTGAAGCCGAAGCTTCGGTCGGACACCGCCCTGTGGTAGCAGCCCAGGGGGCGTCCTTTAATTACGTGTGGTTGTTTTGGTTATTTTTAGACCCCCCTCCCCCCTTATTGAGATATCATGAGGTTTAACTTGACCCCCTCACCGCCTATTATAGCGGTATACATGAGATTTATCAAAACGAGTAGTTTAATATACATACGGTAATCTGTGCTTGATTGTTTTATTATTATTTTCTGTGAATATTTATTATTAAATATTATTGTGCACGATTGGGCCATGTTTTATTAGAGAAACATTTTTCCTTGATTAAACCCAGTTTTCTTGCAATTTTACACTTTTTTTCCCCCCTAGCAGACAGATAAGAATGGGATCTTGCGTTCAATTCCCAGTTCACGCAAATTGCGTTTGCACTAAAATTTTCAGTAGTAGACTGTCCCCTGTGCCATGGAACTTGGAAGTTAAACATACGGGCGTAATGTGACCGTACTATTGATGCTTGCCTGTATCTCGTGGTAATAAGCAGTATTGCTGATCATGCGGTCCTGGGTTTGATTCCCAGGTTGGGGATAGTGTAATTGGGTTTTCAAATTAGAAATTTGACAGTAACAGCCCAGAGCGAAGATGGCAGATAAAACCATCATGCATTGAAAGCCGTTACTCCTGTAACTGATATCTCACTGGTCGTGTCGCATTGCCGTCACAAACTATGTACCTATATGAGAGCATATAAGGTGTTAAAAAATTAACTGCAAGAATTTCGTGTACGTACTCGGTATCAAAAAACAAATATAGTATTCCAATAAAAAAACTCTTTTCAAGCATTTTTTGTTTTAATATAAAAAAAAAACCATTGCCAGTCCAAAGTCTGCAAAATGTGATGGGAAAGTTAGAATCAGCTGTCTACGTTTGCGCTGTCGCAGGGGTGAGCGACCACGCTCGCGGCGCCCTGCACGGTGCAGTCACAGTACAGTCAAGTGCGCATATTCAATGTGCGCAGTGAATATATTGCATATCTTTGAAACGGATCGTTACTTATATAATTTTTTTTCGTGATGTATTTTTATTGGTGATTCCAAACAACTCAAGTTTCTTGCAGTTAATTTTTTAACACCTATACTAGTAGCTTAGAATGCTGCTCTCAAAAACGGTGAAGAAAAACATCGTGAGGAATCCTACATGTCCTACAAAATTAATTGGACATAATAATTATGTGACATCTGCCAACCAGCAGTAGACCCGCGTGGTGGATTTATAGCCCATTCCCTCTCATAGAGAGGAGACCTGTGTCCCAGCAGTGGGAACACCAACATTATAGGCTCATTATGCAACTAAGAATAGCAGCTACAAACTAAAACAGAGACTCATTAGGTCTACCCCATTGGGGTAGTATCTGCTTAGCTTTTTCCCAATTATGTTGGGGTTGGCTTTCCAATCTAACCGGATGCAGCTGAATACCAGTATTTTACAAGGAGCGACTGCCTATCTGAGATCTACAACCCAGTTAATACTGGGTAATACGATACCCCTTGATAAGACTGGTTGTCAGACTTCTTATCACTTCTTTAATGTTGTATTTAGGATGCAAAAACGCTGTGTGAGGTCTATGTGCGGTTTAAAAACGACCGATAGCTGTGTTCCACATTTCAAAAAACTAAAAATACACTGCCAGCAATGTACTTAATGGAAACTGCATTATTTGTGAAAAAATACCCGCATTTATTTGTTAGCTTATCTGAAGTCAGTAAAAGAAATCCGCTGCATACTCAATATGTATTTAAATAAACTTTGTAATGATACATGTAAAACATCCATAATGCGTAAAAGCTTCTTCGGCAACGCTCCAAAAATTTACAATAAAATACCGAATGTCATTAAAAATATGTCATTATAAAATTCAAAAAGGCACTTAATAAATTGCTTGTTGACAAAATAATGTTATTACACTTTAGATGAATTCTTGAATGATGGCTCAATATAAACCGAATTAAATTACTTATGATTACCATGTTTATACAGGGTGTAAACCATCTCATCACAAAGCCGTTAACCAAGCATTCTGTACATCAAACTAAGTAACTTTACGCAAAAAATATTGCTGGGAAACAACTTTTATTTTTGAGGTTATAAATTATGTTTTGTGGTAGAACTCAATGTAACGCACTTAAAACATTGTGCTGATGTATGGATTGAATAGTGCGGGGGTCGTGGAGGTGTTAAAAGTTAAAATCTTACAAGAAAAACTTGTATTTAAAAAAAAAACTCGTCATAAAGTTGTAACTTTGACCCCCCATATCTCCGTAACTAGAAGGTTCCCAGGTATGGTGTAGAACAAAAAAATGATCGCAATGATGGGGAGAACAAGTGCCTTTCGGCTTCGTGAAGAGGTGTTTTACACCCTTTATGTTAAAATAATAATTACTTATGTATGATTCTCAAATATAAGATATAGAAACTTTAAATTGTAATCTTGAGCTAGATGCTCACCATATTTGTAAGCCTGCTACTGGCATAACATAGCGCTCGATTTTATCAATTAAAAGATCTGTATTTCTGTACCTGTGTTAACAAATAAAAAGTGATTTGATTTGATTTGATTTACTAATTTCTCCACTACCCCACTCCACAGATACACCGATCAGCGAAATCGAGGACTGCTTCAAGCGTTTCGTGAAGCGTGATGACATCGACATCATCCTGATCAACCAGAACGTAGCTGAGCTGATCCGGCACGTGATTGACAGCCACACCGCTCCCGTACCCTCGGTGCTCGAGATCCCCTCAAAGGACCACCCATATGATGCTAGCAAGGACTCTATCCTCCGTCGTGCTAAGGTAAATAGTTTTCTTAAATTTTATTTGTACTGTAACTTATTAATGAAAAATTTATAGTACGAGTAACTTACCTTTGTTTAAATGGTCTTAAAAGAAGAAAATAAATTTAAAATTAATTCAAACCCATCTATTTATTAAATTATACAATTCGCTTGTCACGAGATTTCCTTCTTTTGCTTCAAGCGACAAGCCTTTTGCCAAAGCGACTGCAGAGAAAAAAAAAACATGCGGTGCCGCGATAGAAGTGAAATGTGCTCAAGGCGTTTAAAGAAGTTTTCACTTCAAATGATCGTAGCTACGAGTGCTACGAAAAGCGTACGTGACGGTCACTCGAGTTCCATGTTTTTTGTTCACTCAAAAGACAATAGAACATGCGGGGCAGTCTGGGGACTGCCGATAGAAGTGAAAACTAAGTAATCTATATCGGCTACGGGTTGTGCCCCGCGCACGCGCTATTTGTGCGACGCCGTAGTGGATCGGCTACGAGTGCTACGAAGCGTTAGGTGACGGTCACGCGAGTTCCATGATCTTTGTTCACCCAAAAAGTGCTCACGCGCCTAAAGAAGTTTTCACTTCAAAAAAGAGCCTGTCATGAGCTATCGCGATGCGACGTACTCGTGACAGAGGCCCTACTCCGTCGAGACGTCTCATCTAACGTTTCGTCCATACGGACGGATCTATCCGCGTCTCTCACACGCACTCGTATGCAGACGTGCGCTCTCAGTAACGAGTGACAGGCGCACCGCACATGTCGCTTGAAGCAAGTGGCATCGTCTGGGGTAGTGAAGGACTATTACGGGAAACGAACCATCGCTTATTTTATACCTACTCTAATTAATGAGGTCCCAACAAAAATTCAATCGGAAATTACAAATAGTAACTATAAATATAAGTACAAAAAATTCTTTAACTCTCTTTGAAATGCACCATCCTGTACTTAAATGTTATTACATTATTTAGTAACTATCATCGACGCGATGTCCGAGTCCGACCGCGCTGTGCTTGTTTTTTATGACCTGTCTACCCTACAAATTGTTTTAAACTGTGTACGATTATTTTATAGTCTAGTTTTAAGATAGCTTATAAGTGGATCAACATCCAGACAAACCTATTGAGGTTTTTGTGATGTTCCTATATTTATATTTTGTTTTGTTCTTTATTTAATAAACAATAAAAAAAAAAAAAGGCGTAAGGCCGTCTGCTAAAGCGTCCCTACGCAGGCGCGGTTTCCTATAACTTCATCAACAGTATGTGCAGCTATCACTTTAAATAGTGTGATTTGTTTGATTGATGCATACTCTTACATGGAAAGGCCAGCGGCAAAATAAGGCCCGAATGTGTCTAGGTAGTAGTACCTAGACACAATATTCTTCTTCTATTTTCCCGCTGTCGAAACTTTACGCCCCTGACATAAAAATATCCAGTATCCAATCTAATTTATTTTTCTTTGTTCCAGGGCATGTTCAACCCCGAAGACTTGGTACGCTAAAACTAATTTATTGCATGATATCGTTGTCTGTGCATCAGACGGCACGTGTATATAAGCCAGCTGTGTACCAACGTTACGAAACTAACTACTAATGTGACCATCCATCCACATGCAACCGTTTTTACACTTGGCAACATTTGGCGCTCGATACGTTGATCATTCAATAACTACGTGTCACCTTGATTTTTTTAAAAATGTTGATCGTCACTTGTAACGTCGCTAAAAAGTTAATTGACTACTTGGCGTCAATAGTTGCCCAGCGAAAAATCTGCTCTACAGTTTTTAAGTGTGCAATTTTATTTTCAAATTAAGCAGTTAACTAATACATTCCACATCCCAGAAACATTTATTTTAACTGTTACCGCGAATGATACCGTTATTTTAATGTGATAAAATTATTCAAATAATTATGTAAAGTTGGAAGTTCAGTAAAGTGGCCCGCGCCATTTTAAAAATATTTTGTGTCAAAAAAATTTATAAAATTATCCTTAGCAAAATATATTGTTGGCACTAAATATTTTATTAATTTATTCCATTGCGACTTTAATGTGTTTCCAGCCTAAATTTACAGAGTATTAATCACTCATATTGTATAGATTTGTTGAACTTGTATTATAGAATATAAAATACCAGTTTGTTGTTTTATTTTTTTGAGTTTTCTGTTTTTTTGAGCGATTGTTTGCTGCTTAACTAACAAAAAATAAATAGTGATTATTTAAGTAGTCCCTTAGGTACAGTTCTGGCAGTTTTTTTTCTCTGGTATTAAACCCTATTAGACAGATAAAATCTCAAGATTTTGTTATTGATAGATCGACAATGAACTTACCGAAAAATAATACTGTAAGTAGTATGTTCGGTTGACAATCTTTCGAGAGGTTATTAGCTCGCTAGATACAAATCTAACGGGTTTAACAATTTTAAATTGACATATTATATATTGTAAAAGGGTAAAAAATTGCGTCTGACATTATATTCGGGATTGCTGTTTTTTACTCAATTGTTGTACAGACTAGTTCATTACCAATTTAATCTATGAAAATTACTCTAGCATTTAGTTAATCAGTCTACGCTGAACCAGCTTTTGTCTTTAATCCATAGAGCTAGACTGAACTTTAAACTTTGACATCGGATATTGCTCCCTTTAGATGCTCGTAAAGTTCAATACAAATCGAAAATACCAGACAAAAATCCTAAATAAAATGGTGTGAAACTGAGCTTTAAGGGGCCGGCGGATAAATATTTTGAAAGGACAATGATGATTATTATAAAGACGAGATATTATGAGGAATTTAAAATTTATATAGAAAATTTATTTTTCTCATAACTTGTTTATTTTGGTATTACGTTTGTATGAAATTCGCATGCTCCGCAGGCCTCTTAACTAAAGAAAACTACTGAGGTCCCAAAACATAAGCGCGTGGTGTAAATAATTATATTTATATACGAATTTGAATCTTATTCCCAACAGTATTCGTAGAAGCTAATGTAAGCAAATATTTACGAATGTAAACCTTAAAAAAATAAGATTCGTATTTGTGTGAAACACAGATTTTGTCAAGCAAAGTCGGTCAAACCGACCGCCCGGTCGGCACTCGATTTCGTTTTGTAACTAAACGGTTAAGGGTCTAGCAGAACTCGAGAACGCAGTCTAGATGAACTTAATTAGACTTTACTGCCAACCGATCGTTGTCAACCGATAACTCGCAATGCTGAATCGAATGCAAAAGGAAGCGAGTTGCATTCCATGTTGTTAATTAATCATGCATTTTAAATGGGAGAACTTTGGATCGCCGGTTATTAGGGAATTTTACCAAACTATTTTTGCGAAAAAAATCGAGAAAGCACAGTTCAAAAGTCCCCTAATAAAAAATAAAAAAAACTAAGAGCTTTTAAAAGTTTATTTTTCTGATTCTTAAGCTATGAAATGCTGACGTTGCTGCAGTACCTAGATTTGCAAAATGTGGTACTTACTCGTATACCTACTCGAATTAATTTTGTGACACCTGTTAGTCTCACCACTGTTTTATTCGAAGGGGCAGGCAGAGATGTCTAGGTTACTGGTTACTGATTTTCTTGTGATGAACTTAAGCATTTTTTTTAATTGTTAAAAAAGCTAGCAACTATTTTTTTCTAGACCATAATTGCTTAGATGTTTCACTATTTATTTCAATGTTAGTTAAGCAGTAGCTATTCCATCCATTCCATTATTTTTAACACAAGCATGTGTTCAGAATATGCGAGAAGTGTGGTTTTTCTGTGATTCTTGGCATTATGCGTGTATTTCGGCTTCAGGAACATAGAATAGTGCTGCGCTGTATGGCCAAAGAGAATTGTACCCTATTCCTGTGTTTATGTTATAAGAAAAAAAGTGTGAATTGTATTTCATTGTCTATACCCAGTGTTTCATACTGTTGTTTTACTAATGGATACTTTTTGAGTTGTTCAGTGTGTTTTGTTGAAATCTGAGTGAGTATGATATTTATTTTTTGGTAATTTGAATTTTTATTGAAAGCGTACCTACCTAATAATAATGTTTTTTTTTTCACAGTCAATGTTTGGACAAGATAACTACTCGACTTAGCTAACATTTTCCAGGAATTATTGTAACAATGGGTTTCTTCACTTAATTAGATGTATCTATACCTATATATAATATATTTTCATATAATAAAACCAAAGAAATTTTTTACAGCTTTTTTTATTTTATAAAGATTATTAACAAAACTTATACTATAATACTATTCACACAAATATACATGATACAGTGCACACAACCATATTTTATATAAACGGTATAAAAACAAAATGGTAACAAATACCTTTTTGGTATTAATCACAGGTATTAACATAAAAATTAGCTACTTAAATACCCGTATGGAAACGTCGTGATTGTTAAGTTTAAAGTTTGAGATAGACGAATTGAGGATTCGTTATTTATTCGTCGAATTCAGCGACGTCATTTTCGGCTTTCTTGTGACCAACCCAGTCCCACTTGGAGTAATGGAGCTTGGTCTTCTTGAACTTGGGGTTCTTGGATGTGATGCGGACGAAGATACGCCTTCCGAAGAGGGGCTGCAGCTGCCTGAAGTTGTCGACGAGAGGGAGGTTCAGGTTGGAGAGGAGACCGCGGAAGTTGTCCATCTGTAAGGGGTAAAGTGCTTTAGTAAGGTGAAAGTCGGTTGCTGGTTGAATACTGATGCGTAGGCGGATGTGTTGTAGGTCCTATGAATAAAGTTCAAAATCCTTTCTCACCTGGAACACGGAGATGGGGAGGTAGTCAGAGAACACAACCCATGTGACGGCCTCAGCGCAGGGGGGTGTGGTGAGGGATCCCTTGTAGGTGTAGAACCTCTCGGTGTCGAGACCGGACAGGATGGAGGACAGGGAGAAGGTGTGGGGCAGCTGCATGGAGGTGTTGTAGTTCTCGATGGCGGACAGGTTCTTGACGATGGGGGTGAGGAGCTTGGCGTCGAACTCTACGACCTGGAAGAAGATAGTTGATGGTTAAGTAGTTGTTTGGCAGTTGCTTGTGTTTAGGTATAACTGTTGGAGAGATTGTGAAGCTGTTTTAATTGATGTCATGATTTTCTTTGCTTTGAAATTGTTGAGGTTTAGTTGAGGAGTAAGTCTGTTCACCCTTACCTGGTAGAAGAAAGCAAGCACGCAAAGACCATCGGGATGCTGGAGGGCTTCAGCGAGGTTCCTGTATTTCTTGTTCCTGTGGATGATGTGCATTTCCAGAGGCAGACGCATATCGTTGAGGGTATGCTCGGAACCACGGTTGTTCTTGTCTCCCCAGTGGAAGTGAAGACCTTCGATTTCGTACTCATTGTCCAGGGGTCCTCCGAAGATGTAAGGAAGGCGGAAGCCTTTCTTTTCTTCTTCGGAACTGTATTTGGGGATGGTGAGTGCGACTGGAAGAATAAAAGGAATATTGTTAGGTGCAAGTCGATAAGTTTTAAAACTCATGTTTAAATATTGGTTTAGTGGTGATCTTTACCTGAGTGTCCATTATTGGTGGTAGTAAGCGGACCGGGAAGTGGGTTCTGGTAGCCGATGAGTTCCATAGCAGGGATGGAAATGGGGATAGCTTGGCGGGCAGCAATGGCGATGGGGGACTGTTGGCGGCCTCCACAAGCGGGGTGGAGGACAGCCCAGCGCCTCTGATCGGAGGCTCTGTAACCCCAGCCGAGGACTTGGCATACTGTGGAGGGAGAAGAAAACCCGTGATGACTTTTGTTTCTGAAGCTGCGAATCGGCTTAAGAAACGAAGAGTGATGGTGAGTCCCTGTCTTTCTAATATTCCTGATATGAAATGAAACCTTGTTATATTACAAAATGAAGTAGCTAGTTATGAAGTTTATTTTTCAATGCTAGTTGTGATTTGCAATTCGATCTGGAGGCCGAATTTCTTTAAATGTTTATTGAAGTTGAATGCCTCGATGTTAATGTTCTCAGAGTATTGTTTCCATACAGGCATACCATGTTATCAAAACATTCAAATCGAAATAATAATTGAATCATTGCATCCCATGTCTTCAGATGTTTAAATAATAAAGCAACATTGTTATTACCTTTTATGCAGGTGATAGGTATTTATAAAAAATATTTATAAAACATTTTCGTCTCAACAATTGGTTTGGTGTTTTTATACATGCAGAAATAATAAATGCGTTTGTCTTGATTGTTAATTGTTTAGGTCTTTGATTTGAGGCAAATGACAATAGGCGAGATTAAATACTTCCCTGGAATGCACCTTAGCTTTAGCTTTTTTTCAAAGCCCCGACAAATGGTCATTTAACCCAATCATACAATGATCGTTAGAGGCCATAAAAGTGAACGCAAAGGGATTACAAATAGCCAGATTATAAATAAATAACTCTTCAATAAATTTTAAATCCAAAGACAAACTTATTAATTATTCTATATGCGATCAGAAGTATCCTTTTTGGTTGTGACAATCGTAAATTTTTTGTACTACAAGAATGTCGAATTATGTTAAACAGGTCATGCATAATCTATGTGTGAATGGTAATTTATTATATCGTAATTCACTTGCGATTTAGCTAAATACACATGTAGATTTATTCTACTGTCAATCAAAAGGTGGTTTTAAATAAAATCATAGATATAGAGCGGTTTTCAACCTACTGAGACGTGTCTATAGTGCGGAATATGATATATTACAAGACAAAAAAACTATCGCAGGAGTTGACCAAAAAATGTGTCAGTCTGATCGAGATTAATTTATATGCAATTATGAAATCAAAAGCAGTTCAATAGAAGCTTGATACGTAATTTAGGTGTTGTAATTAATTTTACAGACAGATGGCAAAATAATTTTATGCAGTCAACCCTGTAAATGCGACATGCTTTTCAAAAATGATAAAATGACAAAAAGAGAATTTAAATTTTGCATGCATTACGTTAGATCTGTAATTTGATTACCCTTTCGTGGTGATGCGTGTTCTGAAAGGGGAAGAAGAATCTTTTTGTACTTAGTCCTAGTCTAGTTCTGTCTGAGCCTCTTGCTAGATAATTTATAGTTAGTTTATAAGTATGCATTTGTTAATGCGATTATTTGAAATAATGAATATCAAAACTAGTTTTTGTTGTATTATTGATATCTAGTGTGTCAACTCTAAAGAAAAAAATGCTTAGATCAGTATGTTATTAAAATATCCTGTCCCGTTGCAAAAACTTATCTCGTAAAGATAAATTCGTGACGAGTGGGGCGAATTCCTTTGTAAATACCATTACGTTTTTATTATCGATTACCTTTGATATATTTAAGAGAACTTTTAAGAAGAAATTGTTTTGACAAATAAAACCTGACCTTTGCAGGATTATCTAATTCAGATTTGAGGTCAAGTATGCAGATTAGGTATGTTTGCATATGCTTAGATGTTGCAATTTTGAGAGCGATCGATTACCATAGAGGCCGTATCACTTGGCGTATGTGTCGCTTATGCATTTCTTCTTCTTTAGCAAGCAGAGTCCTTTAAAATGGTTTTAATATTTTTGACTTGCGGTCGGGATGTTAAAATTACAACAGTATTAATTCTTTCGTTTATAGACAATTTGCTTATGTTTTATTGTCACACGATGTTTCTAGTAATAATTATTTACCATTAGGGAAAACGTCCTTCAACTTAGTTCGTTATTTTGGATAGGTAGCAGTAGCACTAATTATTTAGGCTGTTGCGTGTTGTAGTGCCATAATATATGGGAATGGCAATCTATTCTAGACCGTTGACCAGTCACCTTTCCTGGGTTTTCGTGTTTAGTACAAGTAACTGCGACTTTTGTGTCCAAATTATGGGCTGTTACCTTTTCCCGTGTTCTAATAATGTCTGGCGATGAAATGTTTGAATCAAATTGAAACACCTTCTACTGATGGTTCGTCAAGCGATTTTAGACTTATTTTCAGTAGGAATCACATCATATGTTGTTGATGTTTTGGTTTGGACATTCCAATTAACTACTGTTATTCACTGCGGTTCACAAGTTACAAAGCTGATTTATAATCAAGCTATGGAGCGATCACAACTATGTTTAACATTGATACCTGCAAAGTGCATTGGTAAAACTGTATTAATAAAAATTACAAGAACAATTTGCGAATTAAACCATGATAATCCCACAAGCAATCATTAGTGATCAATGAGGGTTGAAATAGATCAATTTCATTGCTATTTTAGTAACGAAACAGTGAAAAACTGCCCGATGCATTAAACATACTTGTAAATAAAATGTAGTTCAAACCTTATCAAACAGTTAATAAATATACACATGGGTAACGAAGACTGTCTATGTTTCGAGTTGTTTGGAGTAGGTACGTGGCCGAGATAGAATGCAAAGCGAATTATTTGAGTTTTGTTGTATTCGCTAAGACAATGTTTGGCCGTTTGTCGGATGTTTGTGCGATCCGAGAGAACCGTACCAGAGGAAGGTACTGCGTTTTTCGCATGTTTCAATTACCTAGCTGTTGATTAACTTCACGTGTTTTACCTATGTTTTATGATAGCCTATAATTATTCGGCCTCACTCTACTTTAGTAGCTATATATTTTGAAATTATGATCCAATCTTGTAATTAAATGCAGCCAATGATTGGCTGATAAATTCGATTGTTGTAATAGGTACTAATTATTCCCGATTTATTTGTTTTTTTTTTAATACACTTACTAGTTTGATGGTATTCTGTAGCACAAAAATATTTTTTTATATTATTTTGAATGCTTCTACCTTGATTATTATTCGATATCGCACTCAATTATTTTTAATATTTGCAATTATTTTTATAAAGGTTTATTGTTTTTTATCACTTAATGAATTTTAAATTAATAGAATTGATTGAATTGACTTTGAAAAATCACTTTAATTATTTTATATATTTTTTTAACTTACCGTTTGCCGCCAAAATGGCGAAGACAGTAGTAAACACTGCGGTTCTCATGTTTCACTTTGTATTATTTGTTAAATATAAAAGAAAAGATGAGATGATTGAAGTGGACACTTCGATGCTTCCTGCCTCGCAGCCCGCAGTTTATATACTACACATCCACATCTCGAGCACTGCGTTTTCAATGGCCTAACGCGTCATCGACGTGAGAATTAACCCTCCAATAGTGACACATTTCGCGTTTCAGTACTGAACGTATTTTCCTCTCTGGACTTAGCGAAAATTTTTCCTGATGTTCAGTATAGAACTGAATATTTCGACAATCGCAAAAATCTTTTTAAATTGAGGTAATAAAATTGACCTACGATTTGAACTACAAAACGTGGTACTTCGAAATGGTATGTAATTGATATGGGTATAACAATTGCTCCACACGTACTTAAAAAGTATATTATTTTATTGCATTTTCACGGTTGATACTAGTAACACCAATGCAATTTTGTCGACCTCGTAGTTTCAATGTTAATCAAGTAAGCATGCAAAATTTTGCCAACATTGAGCTCATTTAATTTTGTCCTGAAATGTGGCTTTAGAATTATGAAAAGATTTATGTATTCTGGAAATACTATTTAGAGTATTTAGTGCTGGAACTAAGCAATGCAAAAACATGACAAAAGTCTTCCGCCTAATTAGTATTTTTAATAATATTCAGGATACTAATCGTATATTTAGTGACTGCATATTGATGCGCTATCAGTATTCAGAACATAAAATATCTGCATTCAAAGGGGTTTGACGAACGCTGTTGTTTTGGATTTTTCAATCGAGTACCTGTCGTATTTCTCCTTATTGAATGGTCAGTATCCCTGAGGCGTGTATATCGCTCCATTATGGGATTACTAAACAAGGTTTAATATATGCGGGACAGCAAAATTGCATTAATTTTTCGCTTTTAGCTGTACATATTGTTATTTTAAGATTTTCAAGGAACTCTGTTCACATACCTACTCGTACAATGCAAATTTATTATAAAAAACAATATCTAAGTTCTGCTACTACATCAAACCTCAGCTAACATATATTTTGGGGTACCTTTTACCCCGCAATCTCTTTTCATGAAAAGTAAAAGCATCTGCAGCAACAGGGTTAACGGTTCAGTGCCTAACTAAACGAATGTATCGAACAATAAATGATAACATGCAGGAGAGGTGATGTAAATTATTGGCTGGTTATGACAATGATCCATTGATAAAAATCAAAAACATTAACTATAGAATGAGTCGAACAAAGATAAGTTATATATTTAATGAATTAATGGTCATTCGGTGACGGGTTGCTGAGGGAACCGCTCGGGTAGTCGCTTCAGCCTTTCATGAAGGCTTCAGTATTTCGTGAAGTCTTCTCTTACATTTACGAGTTTACGTGCAAATTCCAACCGTGAAATTAGCAAATAATTCGAAATCCGTCGTCGTAGAAACTTTGTCGGTTATTTAAAAAAAATCTTTCATTTTAAATAATACACGTCAAATTTCTACCCTGGAGGGTCTAGAATCAAAACTGAATTTATTATTATCATTCTCCTGCCCTTATTCCAATTTATTTGGGGTCCACGCAGCATGACTTCTTCTTCCATACATCTCTATAACTCGTCATCTCATCAGACACCTCCTTTCTAGCCATATTATCCTTCACACAGCCATGGTAAGAGTGTTCTAATCAGTCTCAGACGATTATTTTGGAAATCTGCTCTCGGGTTTTTCCCATTATGGGATGCAGGAATTCAATCCAGTTGCATACCAGCGTCAGGGTCTAGTTGTCTGGCATTTTGTTTCGTCTTTGTCGTATTGATGGTTCTTTCATATTCACAGTTTCTGCCTCTTCCGCAACGTTAGTAGGGCTTCAAAATGTCTTTCAAAGTACAGTTGAAGACAACTCCACCTGCATTTTGAAAAAAGAGCATTAAGCTGGATGGTGCATGTAATGTGCTAGTTCATGTGCTACAAGTTTATTTTTCTTTTCATCCCATCGGATGTGGTTATGGCTTTATTTTGGTCGAGGATGGGTGAACTGAGGAGCTCGTGGGCAGACAATAACAGCCGCTCGGATCAATCTTCAGGTTAAGCCGCGCTGGCCTATAGGTTGTTTTGTGGATGGGTGACCAGATCACCCATTACATACCGAGTTTCCTTCGTGTCTCGGAAAGCACCTTAAGCCGTTGATCTCGGCTATCATATCAGACAGCCGCAACAGGTAGTCAGTGGCCCGAAAGTCTGACAACCAGTCTTACCAAGGGGTACCCTATTACCCACTACTAACTGGGTTGTGGAGGTCAGATAGGCAGTCGCTCCATGTAAAATACTGGTATTCAGCTGCATTCGGTTAGATCGGAAGCCGACCCCAACATAGTTGGGAAAAGGCTAGGCAGATGATGAGGATGGGTGAACTGTATAAGATACACACGGTTCATATATATTCTGTTAGAAGGAAAGGGAGGTGTATTTGATTATTGTCCTGCACCATAGAGGTTCAACCGGTATGGCTAATTACATACCGTAGTTTGTCAAACTCCAATGTCCAGAAGTGCATTCGCATTAACACCGTAAGATCGTTTAGTCTCTACATTACCAGACAACCTTACGATATATTTGTTTTTCTGAAATCGGCAGCTCTACTCTACCAAAATTAAAACGCTTTTTTTTTCGATTGATAAAATAAAAGGGGTTGTCGTACTGAGCGTTTTGGTCTTGCCCTTATACCAATTTATTTGGAGTCGGCGCAGTATGACTTCATCTTCAATACTTCTGTACTGCTCGTCATCTCATCACACACTTTCTTTCTTGTCGTACGAGTCTCATTCTTAAATCAGTCCCATCCATGTTCAAACTAAAAACTTTACTCACGAAATTTTCCTCATTCCCTTTGTGGCCGAACATTCAGATTCATATCAGCAGGTCTAACCGTTGTTATCATAGACAATAAACCAAAAGCTATTTTCAAATTAAAAGACTCAATTTTGGTATCCTCATCTGCTACTACTCGTGCTTGACTTAGCGCATAAATCTAATTTTTTTTTATACAATGGCTTTAAATCGATACAAAATGTGCCTTCTTTATATCCTCTAATCTCCTCGTCTAAAATTGGCCCTAAACAAGGCCAATTTTAATTAAACATGTTTTAATCCATTTCAATTTTCTTTACTTATTTAAAAGTGTTAAGACATCTACCATAACTTACCATCATAATATGTTTAAACAATTTATTGACTTTAGTTAATTAATTAGTTACTACTATTAAAGTTATTACGATTATGCTCGTAAGAAATAAAGTTCTAAGTCCATCAAAAGTTCCAAAATTGACTGTACCATTGTGGTCGTCGATGTAAGCAGTTTATCAGGGTACAAAAACTGCTGTTGTAACAACCGACCAAGTTAACGTTAGAAATAAATACGTGTCACGCTATAGAGGTATTTATAGAATTCAGAACCTAAGTGGAAATTACGGGCTTTTCCTACTCCTCCGCTATACTTTCTGATTAATTTCGTTGCGGGATCCAAGACAGTTAAATTCATTCTCTGGGACTTCTTCGAGCATCATTGTCTCGGCGCTTTTCTGGTGGTCGTCACTGTTGATTCTGGCTTTCAGGAGTTACAGTGGTCTGGGAATAGTGTGGCGGGCTTGTCCCATCATCATTTTCCTGCCCTTATCCCATGTTACTTGGGGTCTGCGCAACACGTTTTCTTCTTCCATTCTCCTCTGTCAAGTGTCATGCTATCATTTACTCCTTTTTCTTTCATATCATTCTTCACACAATACATCCATGGTTTCTTAGGTCTTCCTCTCCCCCTCCATTTATCAACATTTATATTCAGCACACTTTTAGTTACATGAGATTCGTTCCTCCTCATCACATGTCCATGTGGCGGGCTTGTCCCAAATAAAAAAAAACCAAAAGTGTCGTCTAACACACAGCAAATGTTTGGTCTGCCTACTTGACATAATTATAATTAAATCATCATCATCCAAAGCCTGAATTCACCTACTGCTGAGTCTAGGCCTATCATCTATCATGGGGTTTAGGTTTCCGCACTTAGTCCCTAAAGTGCACCATTGTGCGTGAGCCATGGTGGCCTTTACTCCAACCAGCCCACCTCCCTCCAGAAGCAGATTTTCAAGCTTCCCGGTCTTCTCAGGGCATTCGCAAAGGATCTTGGTGTTCCCAGGGTTTCCTCCCGAATTTCGGTAACGGTAATGCGCCAGGCATTCAAGGAGCACAGGTGCCACAGTTTTTTTCGGATGCTCTGTACAGTAGACTGTCAGTGATTCCTAGGGTGTAAAAATGTTTATTCAGTGAACAGTGTCCAGTGATGGTGGTGGCCGCCATCTGTCGCAGGCTATCTCTGTCCAGGCATAGAAGGCGCCTGGTCAGCTTTATATCCAGGGATGGCTTTGTATCTTGGCTTCTCTTTCGTGTCCCGATCTCCAAGTTGTTTTTTTGACGTATGCCACATTGGGCACCCGCTTTAAGGGGCACCTGAGGTAATGGCACCTGAGGTATTCCACATTCGGCACCTATCAATATTTTTTGCAGGTGCCCTTAGTGGAATAGTTTATTATTTTAACTTTTATTCCACAATCGATCGGCACCTACGAACCAGTGTACTAGTGTTGGGACGTTAAAGTTTCTTTTATAGCAAAACAAAATTAAAAATTCGATTATAATCAGTAGAGTTAATAACATGATAATAAGCACCTATAACTTCTTAATGTCTTTAATAACTTTCATATCACAATCAGTTTCCTTAATCATACGAGTATGTATTGAAAAATCAGTCTTGAGCTACAATAGAATTAAAAAAAAAAAAAAGTAGCCTTACACATATACGATTATCTGTGTTTTTGTTATTAATTTTGTAATCGGTGAAAAATGTGTCAGCCTCATCCAGGTTTATTTACCGATACCAATTATCATTTAGGTATGAATTTGTCATATTTAATCTAAATTACGAAAGTCTCAGGATAACAAAGCGCTACCCGATATTAAATTGAGGACTTAACAATCAAGTCAGTCAATACAGTAGTCGCACCTAACCGATTTTGACCCTTTGTGTAAACTTCATCACGTTTGCCACTAACTTAAATTTCACTTGCTAATATATTTTGCTTTTGTAGCTATTGCTTCCTAAAGAGGTGTTACTCGGATTGCAGGCTTGTCATAATCATCCCTGTTCAACCCACTGCTTTCCTGGTCTCCGCTAGTCTCAACCAATGTCTATGCGTAATGTAAAACCTACACCCACCCGTATCTCCCATGAACTAAGTAACTACTCTACAAACTGAAGACAAGTGCCACGATTGGGTCAGATCTTTAGTTCCGACAGTCTTATTGTCTCCATTGTCCTTTCACTCTATTCAAATGAAAATGAAATTGACAAGGATTGTTAAGTTTCGATGTATAAATGGGGTTAGGTATTGTCTTCTCTGCTTCTAGCGCTAACCTGAGCATTGCGCAAACCATGCAAAAATTCCAACTTGACTTGATAGATTTTCGAAGATTCTGACTGCTCTTACCAACTGACCTACTGTTTTTGGCCTAGTCCACAACCACAGGAGATGCAACTTGCGACGCGACTGGGGTTTTCCGACACGCGTGTGTGTGATTTGATTTCTTCGGGAGGGTAGTCAACCTCGTATATCACAAGTTGCGCGTGACAAGTGACGCTATTTTCATTTGTTTTCCCCGAAATCGGGACCCTGCCTAACTTTCTGTGGAACGTCGTTCATACGTTTGATCGGTACGAGAATCTCATAACCTCATCACTCCACATACCCATCTCTACATTGTCTTCACATATAGAGATGATAATGTTTAGATAAATGTTTATATGTGCAGTTAACAATAGGGCTGAATTTTAAAACAGCAGGGACAGTGTGAACATTTGTATAAAAACATTCTGCAAGAAGAACGACTGTTATGATTCAAGATTGCAACACAATGTTGCTTTAAATTAACTGACTTTAAACAATAGGGAGTTTCATTGTTTAATTATATCAACTACCTTACATTTCTTGAAGTTAAACTCGTCAATCGATTGCTTCCAATCCGCTCGTAAGAACTCCACAGCTACGGGGATGTTTAATGTCGATTTGGGTACATTTTTCTTATCTAATTTCATCGTTACTTCAGACAACATCGACATCTGAAATGTTAACAAAAAACCTTGCCTTCATTTTAACTTAATGAAGTATAATAACAGTGTCTTTTCCATTTGTATCACAGAAGTTAACTTCAACATGGAAAGTAGGTATCCGTTCAGGCGCTTTTTATCTTGAAAAGGTAAATATTTTTTGCAGTCAGGTAGATTCGGTTAAAAAGTGATGGAGTAGCAAAAATCTTATAATACAATACTTTTTTATTATTATCAGCCAATTGTATCCCTCTTTCAACTTATCTTGTAATTTTATTTACATTTAATATCTGAACTATTGACAGTTATCGCAACTCACAAGGTCCTACAGACACTAGTCTTGGATACCGAACTGGTATTACCCCCTTTATCGACACTTCCACCATTTTTTCATCGTGCTCTGAGGTATCGATACTAACATTATTAAACCTCCTATCGAAAAGCTTGAATGCAATGCTTACTTTCTGATTGGAGACGTATTTGATTATATGTAGAACTAGACTCGCTAAAGTAGACTCATCTTTCATGGGGTACTGTTTAAGATGCTATATTAAAATGTCACAAAGTATTCTTGGACTGAATGAGACGAAATTTAAAACATGCATTAGACGCACACTATGTAAGCAAGCATATTACAAGTTGAGCGATTATATCGCTGATAAAAATGCTTGGCTCAATGCTGGTCTTGCTCCACAAGGACAGGGGCGCATAAATTGATAGCATTAAATGGTATTGTTGGAGCTGCTGAAGATTGTACAACTATCTTTGCATTGTATAGATTCAATCTCTTTAGTATTATAATCGCATAGCCCATATTGTGTGCCATTCTAGAAAGCTATCATTCACTGGAAACCTACGTATTTTGTTGACTTGGATGTGCCCTGGCGGTTAATAGTATGTCATGCTCTCTCAAATGTCTCGCTGATGCATTTAGTTCCCTTCAATATGGTTGAGCTGAATGGTGCTGATCCATGCGTCATGTTCGTGAACAGGCGCTGTCAGTTGTGACTGGTCATCTCTTAGTCGCCTTGGTTTATTTGAATTAATTATTTTGTTTTTGAGTTGTATTTTTTTTTTGTTTTGCTATGGACACTTTTAACGTGCACATCTTGCTACATTGTTCTCACATAATATACCATCTCAACATGAATGATGTAACCAAGATTTTGTAACAATATTTTGATTTAAAAGAGTGTCCATGGAGTTTCTTGACCGTTCTTCTCCATAGAGATCTACGCATAATAATATAATGGGCAACTACAGTACTTTCACAGTTTTTATGTCTTGTGACTGGGACTGTAGCTACATTTAATGTTCATTTTTGTTTCGACAATTCAAAAGTGCCTGTAACTGGCCTACTTGAAATAAATGCTTTGATTTTGACTACTTATTTCTAATTGTGGTGGTTTCTTCGATTTAGCACTAGAAATTCATAATTTAAATTAAGTAAGTCGTAAACTTCAACTAATCAATTCTGATATCGGCAATGGGGATCGCAACTGTAAATCGAATGGCGCTAGATAGCTTGTACCAAGCATCGTCATCTCCATCATTATTTTCCTGCCCCTATTCCAATTTATTTGAGGCCGGTCCAGCATGTTTTCTTCCATATTCTCTACAACTCGTCACCTCAGTAGTCACATCCTTTCTAGCCATTCTTCTTTGACACAGTCAATAGTTTCTTTTATCTTCCTCTACTCTTCCGCACCAAGCATCGTCATTGGTTGAAAATCTGTCAATGTCATTCTATATTTCAAAAATGCCTTGGCCTCATCGGTCAGATTAGGACTTAGCGACGAACACGCCATCTACAATCAGCTTTGACCAGCCTCCCCCATTGCTCGTTGTTCGTCAATAGTGTTTTTGCGATTGCATTGAAGGGTTGACAAAGAGGTTGATGATGAGGAGCTCATGGCTAAATAATAACAGCCGCTCGGGCCGATCTTTAGGTTAAGCTGTGCATGCCTAGGTTGGTTTGTGGATGGGTGACCACCCTTACATACCAAGTTTCCTCCGTGCCTCGGAAAGCACGCTAAGCTGTTGCACCCGGCTGTCATTTCTAGATCTTTGACAGTCGTTACAGGCAGTCAGTGGCCCATGATAACCAGTCTTACCAAGGGGTATCGTATTACCCAGTACTAACTGAGATGTGGAGGTCAGATAGGCAGTAGGTCCACTTAAAATACTGGTATTCAGCTGCATCCTGTTAGACTGGAAGCTGACACCAAAATAGTTGGGAAAAGGCTACGCAGATGATTGAAGGGTTGGCAAAATTTGCTATAAAAAGTGCAACCCATATTTATTGAATGAGAATCAGTAGAAGTGGCTTAGGTAAGTATCTAATAATTAACAAAAACATGGTTTTTCATTAACTTTTTGAGTAGAAGATAGTACCGACATTATATTTTTTAAATTAATTAATTTATTTGGAACGTTGACTTCTAAAACAATTTAAAAGATAACGTATGTAGTCTTGTGTTATAACTATGTCACTACTTCATTTCTAGTTGAATGGTCAAGTGCGAGTTGGTCTCGTTAGCGGTGGTCGGATTCCGTACCTTATTTATCCACAGGCTAATTGACTTTTGGAGTAGCATCAGCATAATTATGGCCAAAGCTCGAACAAGGTAGAGTGGTTGGAAGGAGAATAAGGGACGCCTTTGCCAAACAACGTGCGACACATAAGAGGCTAAACGAAGAAAAATGCGTGGCAGTGTTTGGGCAGTGCTGCCGAACTGCCGATAGAAGTAATCTGCTATGGGTTGTGCCCCGCGCACGCCGTAGCGGATCGACCACAAGTGCAACGAAGTGTTAGGTGACGATTACGCGAGTTCCCCTCAAAGCGCCTAAAAAGTTTTCACTTAAGGCGATTAGATGAGCTAAATTAGCTACTCTATTTGTGGTGGTTCAAACTTCGTTTGAAATGCTGTAAGAATAAAGTTCAAATCAGCTTGCACTACAAAGTGGTTGTTACGTCAGTCACTGCGGGCCAAATAGTGCGAAATGAGAGGTTTCGATCGATTTACAAAAAATCTATTGATTGGACTAAAAAACTAAAACACTATAATGCTAATATATTGCTTGTAGAATCATTTGCCAAAAAATCTGAATGATGGCATGTATTTTAGTATGTTTTTTTTTTCCGATTGCCGATTCCCGGGTCGAGCCGGTCGAGCATATTATTATTGGGTTGTTCCATTAGGAATTTCTCAATAGCAGTCCCGGAATCTGGATTTCTGCCCGGTTGAGAGTTAGGCTCTTCCCTATAAAATTGTACAGTCACGAGCACCAATATGTGAACACTTAGGTACCTAACAACTTTTAAAAAGTTTTTTTCTCCTACTGTTTTCACTTAAATTTCAAGTTATTACGAACATGGTATTCTGACACTCATATTTTTATGAAAAAGATCCTATCTCCGAGTTGCAATCGTAACTTCTCGCGAAAATTGCTTTTAATGTTAGGAAAGTGTTCGTATTATCATATTAGTGCTCGTGACTGCACAAGATTAAAGACCGAATAGTAAATAGTCCGTTGTATATACTTTGTTGATACTTCTAGCCATTCTTGGGAAAGACGGTCCTTTTCGCGTCTCAACATTGATTACAGAACCCTGATTAAAAAAGGTATTCTTTGTACTAGTCACTTTGATACCATACTAGATAGTATGTTAGAATTAACCTACATACTTTTTAATCTATGCAATTTTCTTTTGGCACGTGGAAACTCATATTTTAATGAATAACTGTACTTATCTTGATGAAGAGGAACTCGTGGCTAAAATAATAACAGCCGCTCGGGTCGATCTTTAGGTTAAGCCGTACTTGCCTAGGTTGGTCTGTGGATGAGTGACCACCCTTACATACCGAGTTTCCTCCGTGCCTCAGAAAGCACGTTAAGCTGTTGGTCCCGGCCGTCATTTGTAGATCTTTGACAGTCGCTACAGGTATAGTCATAATATGTGACCTTAACAGTCTGACAACCAGTCTTACACCAAGGGGTATCGTATTACCAAGTAGGTACTAACTGGTTAACTGGTGGTGGTTGCGGGAATCCGTTGGATGCGAGTCGCACGGGACCGGTCAATGTGGCGACACTTGGGGGAGGCCTATGTCCAGCTATGGACGTCTTTCGGCTGAAATGATGATGATGATGACTAACTGGTCAGGCAGTCGCTCCATGGAAAATTCTGGTATTCAGCTGGTAAAGGCTAGGCAGATGGTGACTTATTTGGATGAAGATACTAAAGTACTTAGTACATCAGGGGTACCTACTCTCAATTTTTGACCCGATTGCTGCGCGGGCGGCGGCGGCGGCGCGGTGCGGCGGCGTCTAAAACGAGGGTTATGTTTTTATGTTATGACTGCACATGCTTATCATTTCCATTTAAATGAACTTAAAAAAGTATTTGCGTATTGTATAATGTAGTTAGTGCTATGTAAAAAAAGTAACCCAGTTTTCGTCAGTAATTTGAATGATGAGATATTTGCAACTAGGCTGATCAACAAAGTATCTATGCATAACCTGAACGAATATGCGGGCGGGATCCATAAAGCCTTAATTTTACCATTTTTATCGCAGCTGTCAAATCTATCATTTTAGCCCAGTTCCAAATAAACAGTCATAAAGAATTATCTTAATTAAAAATTACTAGCGGATGCCCGCAGCTTTGCCCGCGTACAAATTACATACTAAAACTTTCCTCGAGAACCACTCTATCTATTGGTGAAAACAGCATGAAAATCGGTGCAGTAGTTTTTGAGTTTATCGCCGAACAGACAGACAGACAGACGCGGCAGAGGACTTTGTTTTATAATAAGTATGTGATTTATGGACACACAAAATATTTAACAGGACGATACGAGTCTTATGTGTGATTGGATTTTTCGGATCAGTCTCAGCTGGTTTCGCCCAGTAAAGAATTATCACCGATCACATGTAGCCTAGGATTATCAGTCAGCGCAGGGCAAAGGTCTCTCTCCTCCCACGGGTTTCTGTCTAAGATTATATGGAAACAGTCATTGAAGAAGGACTAGCTCATGCTGCCCTGGATCCTGACCTCCACTTGGGCCTGCCCCAATGGAAAGGATCCGTTCAGCCCATTGATCATTTGACAGACGTGTGTAGACTGTAGAATGATCTCCAGTACGGTCGAACAAGTTATTTGGTTTACATTTTACTTTGTAATTTGTGGATTAAACTGTAAACCAAATAGCTTATTGTTCGACCGTATACATAAAAGACGCAAGGATATCCTCCCTTAGTAAGAAGTCACGATCCCTTTTGCAAGAATTTGTTTTAGATCCCAAACGGCTCACCTGAGTGTCCTTTTTGGGTATCAAAACCGTGATTCGAATTTTGATTGGTCATACAGGGTGCGTTTTTTGAGATGTGTCCCCTTTTTACGTGTTATGTGTTTTGTCATGAAAAGTTATGATGATAGGTGTCAAGTAACCTCTGGTTGTATAAAAGCATGCTCTTATAAAGTGGTGTTTATTTTACAATACGGCCGTGTTATAAAATAATATTAAACACCGTAACTTGAAAGCACTACCTACCTGCTTGTATAATTTGCGTATTTAAAAATATCATTGGATAACCGATTGAGCAAGCTGAACGGGTTGATTGGTTTTGGACAATCGACGAGCCGTATTCAAAATATTAATATTTTCAATTCCTCTCTTTTCTTTCCTCAAAACATTATTATGATACAGATTGACTGAACCTCTCTTAGGCGTTATATCCGCGGTCAGCATAACTTCAACTTCTGTCGTGTCGTATTGCCGGCACATCGGGCTACGACAGCGGGTATGTAAGAGTAGAATACAGGGTTGAAACTTGAAGGGAAACCGACGCAAAAACGATTAAATTTTTCGTCGGTTATGAAAAGCAAACAGAAGAGGCCTTTGCCCAGCAGTGCGACAGTAATAGGCGGGTTTTATTATTATTAAGAAAAACAAACAGCTGTTTCCTACAAAACTGGTGCAACAGTTAGGGTCAGTTCACATCGAGACGCGGCGCGGCGCGGCGGCGCGGCGGCGGCGTTTTTGAAAGAGTCCAATGATGCCGTGTCGCATCGGCGGCACGACGCCTCGCCGCGCCGCGTCTCTAATTTTTTGCCTGTTTCAGTACCGCACATTTTAATAGAGCGACTCAAAATATAACTTTATTTACGACACGAAAAGATACACATTCCATTGTGTGAACGCAGCGGTGTTCAAGAGCGGAGCTGCGCCGCGCGGTGCAGATCGGCGTATAGCGATACGCCGATCGCCGATTTCAGAATATGTTGTACCACGCAGCGGCGTGGTACAACATATTCTGAAAGTTTATTCTGAATGGATAATCTCCCCCTAGATTGGTATTTGGTAGGCATGACCATAAAGTGCCATAAACGGTCAAGAAGACTACTTTTCATCATCCTCATTCATTACTCATTATCCCTTTCGTGAAAGGTAAAAAAGGGTAAACGTAAAACCACAAAACATCCTTAGAAATTGACCAACGTATCTAAAGGGGAACAATCTGATTCATCAGCTAAATGCCTGAGGGGAATCCGGGTACAACTTAGCAACCAATAATGAAGGAAACGTCATAAAACTACAGTAATTTCACAAATTTTATGGTATTAATTTATTAAGTACCTATTAAGGCGCTACCCCAGGCAAAATTAGCAACTCTATTTGTGGTGATTCAAACTTCGTTTGAAATACTATTAGAATAAAGTTCTAATCAGCTTGCACTACAAAGTGGTTTTTACGTCAGTCACTGTGGGTCGAATAGTGCGAAATTAGTGATTTTTATTCTTTATAAAATCAAATTTCCGTCTTTTGAAAAAAAAAAAACTAGCATTATGTTCATTATTAAATTGTCTATCCATTAGTATAAGAAGCAAATCAAAATAATGTTAACTTTACGAGAAGAAGCATGTTATAAATATTTTTTTCTCATTTTTGTGGTTTCATTGTGAGGGGATTTATTACACATTATGAGACTTAAAAACTTTTTTGCAAAAAATAAAACCGACTTCACACAAAAAAGTGAAAAATAACTAATTAGCTTCTGAAGTCGGTGACCTTTGTTTGATTGATTTAATTTTTTTGTCACCGACTTCAGAAGCTAATTAGTTATTTTTCACTTTTTTGTGTGAAGTCGGTTTTATTTTTTGCAAAAAAGTTTTTATTTTTCACTTTTTAGTGGTTCACAATATGTGCATACCCTTTCACAGCGTACCAGCGTGATTTTTTGTTATGAACTGGTGTAAACAATAGACAGACATGAGATTTCAGCAATCCCAGTAAGAGACACACATTTGCTACATTTAATGAGGAGTTCCGTTGCCTTTCTCCGAAGTTCTTCATCAGATCTTCACCAAATTTAAATGAGATCACTCCGAGAAACTACTCTTTCAAAAACTACCCAAATCGCTTCTGTTGTGCCTATAAAATTTGAAGAGTTCTCTCTATTTCTCCAGGATTTCCCCATTATCAGGATCCTGACTTGATGATTATGGGACCTTCTGGGAAGTATACCCTTTCAAACAATTAAAAAACAAA
This sequence comes from Xestia ashworthii, assembly GCA_950022955.1. Taxonomy (NCBI): domain Eukaryota; kingdom Metazoa; phylum Arthropoda; class Insecta; order Lepidoptera; family Noctuidae; genus Xestia; species Xestia ashworthii. The sequence goes on from OX465557.1 coordinate 3,078,044, forward strand.
TTCGGTCCAGTCATCTTCGAGTAATCGGGGAACATTGAATTGAGAACCTCCTCCTTTTTGAAGTCGGTTAGTAACGACGTTATGGTACGTGACTCAAATATCCGGATAGCCTTTAAAAGATTTGGCCGAGAATCGGTAATTTGCTTCTAAGAATTGAAGAGTTCCGTTCCTTTGTCATGGATCCCATAATCAGAACCTAACCAAATTCTCATCAAACTGCCCTTGCCAATAAAATAAAAAAAAAACATCCCAATAAATGGAACTTAATACACCTAACTGTCGAAATCTGGGAATATTGTACACATCTGCGTACCCCCTCAGAGCATACAGGCGTGATGTTACGTCATGATGTTGTATAAACAATAAACATTCAAGCGATTGCAGCAGTTACTGCAGATTTACCGTGTATATTTGAAGAGTTCCATTGTATATCTCCGAAGATCCGGATCAGATCTTCAGCAAATTAAAATATAACCACACGGGAAGCACCAGCTTTCAAATTAAAAAAGAATCATCAAAATCGGTTCACCCAGTCGAAAGTACTGAGGTAACAAACACTGTCGAAATCTGGGTGTATTGTACACATCTGCGTACCCCCTCAGAGCATACAGGCGTGATATTACGTCATGATGTTGTATAAACAATAAACCTACAAGCGATAATAGCAATCACTGCAGATTTGCCGTACATTTTTGAAGAGTTCCATTGTATATCTCCGAAGACCAGCATCAGATCTTCAGAAAATTAAAATGGGACCACATGGGAAGCACCAGCTTTCAAATGAAAAAAGAATCATCAAAATCGGTTCACGCAGTCGAAAGTTATGAGGTAACAAACACAAAAAAAAAAAAAAAAAAAAAAAAAAAAAACATACAGACGAATTGATAACCTCCTCTTTTTGGAAGTCGGTTGAAAATAAAAAATAAAACTACCACTTTGCAGTCTAAGAATATGTAGAAATTTAATGTATTTTTATTACTTGGTATTTCTTTTGGATAAAGAGGAGTTGGCTCCAAAAAACTGCACAAAAAACGGCTTTTGCCTGGGGTAGCGCCTTAATGAGTCAGGTTTCAATTCAGTATCAGGGAAGACCTTCATAGCGACTAAATGACGTAGTACAGATCTGTCTAAAAGGGATTACGTCACAGGGCTTGAACCTGGACATAGGTTTTTTTTAACGTTATACCTGCTCACACTAGGAATTTCCTAAATTTACACACACAAACAGCCAGACCCGGAACAACTAACTGTAGGTCATAAATGATAAATGCCCATGGCCATACAAATATATACATATTCCGGGCAGGGATCGAACTCGCGACAGTGTGCCAGCCAGTTGCTAAGACACTGCGCCAACCGTGTCGTTTGATTCCATACATTACGTCATGGTCATGTTAATTCGTTGGGAATTATGGTTACTGCGGCTGTCGACTCGAAGCAAGGTAGGCATCTATTTCATCACAACTGTTGACAAAATGGTGACGGAAAATATCGTAAAGAAACTCGGTCTAATCTCTATATATACACGAAACCCATTGTTTCGGCCGAAGTTATGGGTGTTTTCCTTACTCCGTATCATTTACGGACATAAGATTCGTTAGGGGCCCAAACTAAAAATGAATGACAACTCGATTGGTCACCATCTGTCCTTACTCCCGATGTGTTTTCAAAACTCATGAATTCGTAAATATTAGGGAGTAAGTTCATTTTGAAGTTTAAAGCTACTTACGGACGGGCCCCATATCTTCGTTGACTGACTTAGAGAGTAGGCCTCCAGAACCGAAAATCCTGAGATGTGGGACGTCCACCAACCTGCTTTGGACCTGCATGATGGTTTGGCCCGCTGTTCGTCAGCCTACGTATAAGGGTTATTATGTAGGTAGGTATTATTCATTATCATCATTTCAGCCGAAAGACATCCACTGCTGGACATAGGCCTCCCCAAGTGTCGCCACATCGACCGTCCCGTGCGACTCGCATCTAATGGATTCCCGCAACCTTCACCAGGTTATCGGTCCACCTAGTACTAATTGGGCTATGAAAGTCAGATAGGCAGCCGCTCCACGTAAAATACTGGTACCTACATATTCAACAGCTGCATCCAGTTAGATTGGAAGCCGACCCCAATCCCCAAATTAGTTGGGACAGGCTAGGCAGATGATGAGTCTCTCAGCCTTTGTCCCATCAGACGGAAACAAATACCCATGCTCATCACACAAACATTTGCTCCTACCGGGATTCGAACCCGGGACCCTACGAACGTAAGGCAGTCTCACTACCTCTGCGTCATTCGTCAAATTATGTCCCATCGCATTGTTAGTTTTTGTTGACTATATCTAGTCATCCATTAGGAAAGAGAATGAAGACATATCCTTAGCGACAGACATGATAGCGATGACGTTCCGTACGGTATACATTGTATCTATAGTCGCGTAACAGGAAATTCCACCCAGTCAATGGGCTATGTGCTTTCTACTATCGTGTATTACGTCTAGCATGAGGTATTGGGGATCTCGTGGTTAATTAATAACAGCCACTCGATCTTTAGATAAAGCCGCCCTTGCCTAGGCTAATCCGTGGATAGGTGACCCCTATACCTACATACCAAGTTGCTTCCGTGCCTCTTGGTCCCGGCTGTCATTTGTAGATCTTTGACAGTTGTTACAGGTAGTCAGTGGCCCAATAGACTGACAACCAGTATTAGTAACAAGGGGTACTTACCATATTACCCGGTGGTAATTGGGTTGTGAAGGTCAAAAAGGCACTCGCTCCATGTAAAATATTAGTATTCAGCTCTGTCCTTAAAGGCTCGGCAGATGATGACGTCTAGCATGAGGGGTATGTATGAGTCGTTGGTCTAGTGGTCGCAAAACCACTGTATTGCATGAAGTCCTGGACTCGATTCCGGGCAATGTGTTACTAGGCATATCTGCTACCGGCCAAACCCAATTCCTGGTTTATCGGCATCCGAGTCGATGGGGTCCCTGTCGACGGAGCTCCTACTTCTGAATGGTTTGTAGAAAAATGCCACAAGTCGGTATAGTTTAGCCTAGGTAAAACTAGTTTGTCCTGAAATTGGGTTTGGGCGGTAACCTATCTGTTACGTATTCGGCTCGTAGGGAGGCCAAATACTTTTTGTGGACTGTATTATTATTGTTCTTCGCACCCCGGTTCTCGTAGACCAGTTGCTGGGACTCGGCTGCTGACCCAACCCATATGATCCCAACGCTGGGACTCAGCTGCTTACCCGGCTTATATGGCCAAACTAGGTGGGGTGGTTCCTCTATACGTCTAATGAATTAAACGCGATTACTTTTAACACTTTTTATTATATAGTTATAGGTTTACATAGCGGGGCACAAGACTTTACATAAGACTGTATATAAGGAATTTAACACTGGGGGCGTGGGACTCACTAGAACTATGATTCTACTTTAACTTCTCATGACAATCTGTCTGATATGGAGCTCTTCCTTGACTTCTTGAAGACTTCTCCCTGATTATCTGATGGAATGACTTAGTTACATGTTTCTATTTACTACTATTTGACTCGATTCTCACCAATTTAATCGGTCCCCCTTACATAAATAATCACGTCATTGCAAGTCGTGGGAGCACCTGAGCGTCCTTGAGGGAACTTTATCCAACCACAGCCCGTAAAAATGGACTTTCCCAATTGCTGATGCAATGATACTCTTTATTATGGAATATTCCACGTCGGACAGGTTCAAACCTGACCGTATCCCCTCTCACGAATGGCTGATGCAACATTTCGAGCCATGGTGCAATGCTTAAGGCTTTTAGTATATAATAGTTTGGGGGTGGACAGACATATAGGTCCCCATTGTTTACACAAAACTACTTAAACTAAAATTACATTTTTATCAAGGGCTCGTCGTCCATTACATCTCTCCCCCCGGCGTAGCCTGCGCAGCCTTCTCTTCCTTTTGCAGCACGACGAGCTTGCTAACCGGACGCCTGAAGACGCCGGTCCTCGTTCGCACGTCGACTACTCTGATGCCGCCGTCAGGTCCCGGGTAGATGTTCTCGACGACTCCCATCGGCCACACGTTCCGTGGCAGTGTGCTGTCGGCGATGATGACGACGTCACCGACCTCCGGTGGTTGGCGTTTGCTCTGCGGCTCGCCGCGGGGTACCAGCGTAGGGAGGTACTCCCGCAGCCAGCGTCGCCAAAAGTGACCGGCAAGGGCCTGGCTGGCCCGCCAAGCACGTCGGTCGGCCTTATCACAAGGCCCGATCGAGGGTATTTGAGCCGCGGCCAGCCGCGGCGCGCGGTCATCCTTCTCAGCTTCATGACTGCTGAATCTGTGGATAAAGATGCGACGAGCTCGTGCTGCACGGCGCGGGAGATGAGGCATGTAAATAGTGCACTCCATCGCTTCTGTCGGCGCCGGCCCACCTTCACCATCATAGGCCCGAAATAGTCCACACCATAGTTGGTGAACGGGCGGTGGAAGGGGTCCAGGCGGGCGCGCGGCAGGTCTCCCGTGGCTGGCGGCTGCGGCGTTGCTCGCAGTCTCCGGCAGTACGTGCAGGCCTTTTCAATGGCTCGCACCGTGGGTCGCAAGTGGATGATCCAATAGCGCTGCCGTAGGTCGTTCGTAACTCGTTCCCTGTTGGCATGCCCAGCGGCGCGATGCTCGCGCATCACAATCAACCTACTTATTTGGTGGCGACCATCCAAAATGATGGGTCGCTTGGCCTCCACGGGCACGTTAGAGGCTTCAATTCGTCCTCGCACGCGCAATAGGCCGTCTTCGATTACGGGGTCCAGTCTGTACAGCCGACTCGTCCTGGGGACGGGGCGTGCAGACCGGATTCTCTCCATCTCTTCGGTGAAGCTGTCCTGCTGGGCTTTCAGCAGGAGCTCCTTCTCGGCGCGTTCTATGTGCCGATGCTCCAGTCGAGGCGAGACGCGGCGGCACGCATCAATAAATGCGAGCACGCGCGCGGCAGCGCGCACCAGCGTCTCATACTTTGAGAAGCGGGCGGGATCAGGCAGCCAGCTGTCTCGTTCAGGGCCCGGCACAATGTGCAGGACCTCCTCTTCGGTGTCTTCCGACGCCGGCGTCCCGGGCCAGTCCCCCTCCGGCAGGCGGAGGAAACTCGGCCCGCGGAACCAGCGGTCGGTCACGCGGATCTTGATGCGGTGTTTCCTCTTGACGGTGTCGGCGAGTCGGGCTTCTGTCACCGCTGCCTGCAGCTCCAGACATGGTATCGTCTGGGCTCGCCGCGGTGCCACTTTTGCCTTGGCCGCGACTAGCACGACGTCGATTCTTCCGTCTTCGTACATCGCCCTCCAGTATGCTACAGTCGCGTACGCTCGTTCGTTTGCGTCGCACAGCACATGCAGTTCGATGCGCTGTGTTTTCTTCCTGAGGTAGCATCTGGGTAGCCGTAGTCTTCTCAGCGCTGCTCCGTAGCTGGGTGGCCTGACCATTTTGTCAGTTTGCCACGGCAGCCTTACTTCGTAGCCTTTGTCGATCTTTTTCTTTACGATGGTCGTCGCCCTCTGGTCCGCTTCGTTCACGCGGGATTTCTTGGCGACGTCCAAGGCTTCTTTCTTGCAGTGCGCTTCGACTATACCTGGTTGTTCGTCTCTTCTCCCGGTCTCGATGACGTGCAGCACGTCTTCCTTTTGCGTGATGACGCTTCGTGGTGCTGTTCCGTGCACCACCCATCCCAGCTTCGTTCGTGATGCGGCTGGCTGATCCGAGCCACCGACTCGCAGTTCCCTGGTCACTATGCACTCCCAATGGTCTGTGCCTACCAAGAGTCCTGGACGAGCTTGCTCGTAACATACTTCCTCTCTTGGCAGGTCTCGCAGGTGCTTGTATTCCAGCAGGGTTTCTGGGATGGATTGTTGGTGGAGCCTCAAGTCCTTGATGGTCCTTGCTCGAAGCTCGTGCGACTGACCGTCTTTCCGGATGCTTCTGACCCGCACCCTTACCGCTTTGCTGTCCTGCTCCTTTGAAGACATGTTCACGCCGCACAGACGTAGCGGGCGTGAAGTCCCTTCAGCTCCTACTCTGGTCGCCAGGTCTTCATCAATGAGGGTGACGGTTGCTCCTTCATCGAACAACGCATACGTCATAACCTCCCCCCGTGACCCGGTGACTATGATGGGGCACATCTTCAGCAGTACCTTCTTCTGGTCGGCGGCGAGCTTGGTCGCTACCGACAGTACCGCTTCTTCCTTGGCGCCTTCCTTCTCCTCGTGGAGGGAGGCGTGATGAGGCCGGCGGCATTGGCCTACGCCGCACGGCTTCGCCTTACACCTATATCGCCAGTGTTTCCTCTCGGCACATCTAAAGCATATGCCGTTGGCCTTGATATACTCCCACCGCTTCTTGACACTCATTTCCTTATATTTGGGACACTTTGTTAGCACGTGATCTTGTTTACAGTTAAGACACCGACCTTTTTCCTCCTGGCTGTCGACGGCTGTGTAGACGGGGCTGGCCTTCTTCTTTGCTGTCACCGGTTGTCTGGTTTCCCTTTTCTGGCTGGCGGTTGCGGCGCTGGTGGGAGGGGCGTACGAGTATCGCAACGCCCTATCCGCTTCCCGCATCAGGAAATGGGACAGCATTACTATCTCCGGCTCCGTTGTGTCGTCGTTGTCACAGGCAAAGTCGCACCATCTTGACCTTATATGGGGGCTTAACTTTTCTAGCACTTCACGAGTTAATAACGGGTTATACAAGTATCTCCTTCGGTCGACCGATTTAATTACGTTTACGGTGTTTTGTACTTTGATGGCGAAGTTATTTAAGTCGGCGGCTGATGCCGTGGGCTTCGTCATCTTCTTCAGCTCCTCGATGGCGCGGTCGATGAGTACTTCCGGTCGTCCGAAACATTGTTCGAGTGTCTTCATGATGACTTCTGGATTGGTGGCAGTATGTAGGAGGGCGGACACCGCCTCTCTTGCCTCTCCCTTGAGACAGCTCCTCAATCGCTGTATGTTCTCAGCTGGCGATATGTTGTACATGTTGGTGGTGTCGTTCACGGCCGCCTTAAACGGCAACCACTCGTTCACACCACCGGAGAACACCGGTAAATCCGTATGCCGTAATCGGGGCCTTGCCATCCTTTCTAAGGTCGCTGCCAGGTTGTCGATGCTGTTCCCGTGCTTCGTTGGCGTCGGTGACCTCTCCCGTGGCAATTCGAATTTAATATGTCTTGGGTCCTCCCGGGGGGGTCCTTGGTCCCCCTCCCCCCGTGATCTGAGGGGGTTCGTTTGAAGCCATTCGTCCACTCTACTGTGGTGGCCTTCCTCCTGGGTGATGAGGGGCTCATCCCGCAGGCTGTCCTGCTCATCTTGCAGAACAGATACTTCGGCGGCTAATCTTCTCTTGACCAGGTCTGCGTCCAGGTCGAGAGACTTCTTCTGGATGGCTGCCAGCTTTTCTGCAGCCTCCAATTCCGCCAGTCTTAAGCGCGTTGAAATACTGTTGGTTGACCTCTGTGACCTCTGTGACCTATGTGACCTCACCGATCTGGTGGGCGACCTCGTCCTTTGCTCGTGCTCCTCGCTCAGGAGAAGTCCTGACGATGGTCCTGCTAAGGTCGTGTCTGCTGTCGTAAGGGGCGCGGTAATCAGTCGTGCAGCTATAATATTTTGCTCACCTGTTACTGCCGGTGACAAGGGCGGGTCCATTGAAATCCTCCGTAGTCTCTCTCTTCGAATCCGTTCCGCTTCCTGGCGTAGAACTGCCTCTCTATGCTCGTCTGCCCTCTTCTGCAGGGCCCGCCTCTGGTCCTCAGCTTCTGCAGCATCACCCTGGCTTCGGGTGACCACCATCGTTCTTTGGTACGCTGCAGGTTGACTTTAAACGGGGAGCAAGGAGCGCGACAATCCAAACTAACCTAACCTGGTTTTGGACTTCTCCAGATTCGTCCACTACGACGTTTCACTTACTCGCACTTCAATACTGTTATTATATCACGACTGGACATTTATTTACCGCGACGGCACTTATGTACTTGTTACGGCACTATGTACTTACGGCACTATGTACCTTACGGCACTATGTGCTTACGACGGCCCTATGTACCTGACGGCACTATATAGTTACGGCGACAATAATGTTCCATGCGGCGCGCACTATGTTCTATAACGCGCGCTTATATATGACGCGTAACTATGTATTCACAACGTGGTCATTTATTACGTTTTATAACGATAATACATCCGTTAGTATTTTATTCACGGCGCGAATCGAGTCAATTTACTTTTTAATTTTCATAAGAGTCCCACTATTCTGCTTACCCCTTTTTTAACGCGCGCTATGATCGCGATTTTTGGTACACAGAATATCACTTTTCCTATCGCGGCACTTTATTCACTCACGACATATATAAAGTTAATTTTGTTCAGTACTTACAGTTTATGTGCCCGCTTATATCACTTATTTACGCGCTATGTATTATACCGGCACTTCTGCTTATCCGGATCGCAAGGACCAAAAATGTTACGTATTCGGCTCGTAGGGAGGCCAAATACTTTTTGTGGACTGTATTATTATTGTTCTTCGCACCCCGGTTCTCGTAGACCAGTTGCTGGGACTCGGCTGCTGACCCAACCCATATGATCCCAACGCTGGGACTCAGCTGCTTACCCGGCTTATATGGCCAAACTAGGTGGGGTGGTTCCTCTATACGTCTAATGAATTAAACGCGATTACTTTTAACACTTTTTATTATATAGTTATAGGTTTACATAGCGGGGCACAAGACTTTACATAAGACTGTATATAAGGAATTTAACACTGGGGGCGTGGGACTCACTAGAACTATGATTCTACTTTAACTTCTCATGACAATCTGTCTGATATGGAGCTCTTCCTTGACTTCTTGAAGACTTCTCCCTGATTATCTGATGGAATGACTTAGTTACATGTTTCTATTTACTACTATTTGACTCGATTCTCACCAATTTAATCGGTCCCCCTTACATAAATAATCACGTCATTGCAAGTCGTGGGAGCACCTGAGCGTCCTTGAGGGAACTTTATCCAACCACAGCCCGTAAAAATGGACTTTCCCAATTGCTGATGCAATGATACTCTTTATTATGGAATATTCCACGTCGGACAGGTTCAAACCTGACCGTATCCCCTCTCACGAATGGCTGATGCAACATTTCGAGCCATGGTGCAATGCTTAAGGCTTTTAGTATATAATAGTTTGGGGGTGGACAGACATATAGGTCCCCATTGTTTACACAAAACTACTTAAACTAAAATTACATTTTTATCAAGGGCTCGTCGTCCATTACACTATCCATCAAGAATGAGTGATTTTCTTTTTCAACTCTTCCGTAGTCGCTGGATAGATGGCGCTAATCTCGGCATGTTACTGCAAGGAATAGAACATCACATAATTTCAAACAAACGCAAATGAAAGTGTCAGTTAACGACCGTATGTGACGTGTGTTTTTTCCAGCGTTTTGGCTTGTTCTGAGCGTACGTAGTCAGTCCAACCCGCCGTCTACCGAGTTCTTGGAAACTTTATTTTTAACTTCTCACAAAGGAAACCTCTCATTTGTCAGTAGCAGCCTGGAGTAAGGACTGCCCTGGTTGATAGCAATAGAGACTCATATAGACAGGGGCGGATCTTGAATTTGTGGGGCCCTGGGCTAGGTAATACTGCTTAGAGGCCCCACCTAATTACTCAACCAATTGCCATTTTGTCAAAAAACTGTTTTCTGTAGTGATGTATAGGTATATAATATATGTTAAGTACAGGAAGAAAATAAGAAAACAAAATATTTTATTTATTTATTAAAACTTAAAAATAAATTCACGGGTTATGAATGGTTATCTATACATATAATAAAATCGTTGAGACCAAAAAATCTGTACATTGAAGATTTAAAAAAAAAAAACAGATCAGGGTGACTTAAAATAAGTAACTGAACATATTAAAACCATTTTTTAAATTTTTGTTTGTTTGTTTGTTTGTTTGAACGCGCATCACGTAAAAACTGCTGGACGGATTTTGATGAAAACTTCACTATTCTATTTAAATAAACTCAGAATAACATTTAGGCTATAGAAATTATGGAAAATTTTGAAAAAAGGGGGTGAAAAGGGGGGTAAAGTTTGTATGAAATTTTTTTTTTAGATTGTTCTAGAATCATAAAACTCAGAGTAAATACTTATTATTAAAAATAAAGAAATACCTGTTTCAGCATTTTTTTTAAATCTCATCCAGAGACGTAAAAAAGAGGGTTTTGTGTTTAAAATTAACTAGCTTCATACACCTATAGAATAAAATCCAATGAAGTGTTAACCTTTAAAAGTGGTTGTAAGTACTTCAAATCTAATACAGGTAAATATAATTTCTCAATTTTTTTGAAATTTGATTTTTGTAGTGAATGCGCCCGAAATAGCGGAACTCAAGAAAATCGGCTTTCCTCGGTATAAGTAGTTGGTAATACAGGATGGAAACGGTAAACGGGGAAGTAAGGGGAGCTGCAGCTACCTACACGAAAATGGTCTTAGAAAACAACCCGTATTTTTTTCGAGAAATGTTGTTCACAGATTTAATAAAAAAGTAAAGTAAGTACCTACAGTTAGCAAGAAAATTGCCATTTTATATAAAACAATTTTTTTGATGCCAATCGATCTTCTTTCCGACACTGATCAAAAAGTTCTTCCAGACCAAACCAGGTTAGAGTACTCAAAAAGTCACTGCAGCTACATGAAAATGGTCTTAGAAAAACATCCGAAATTTTTCGTGAAATTTTGATCCCCATTCACAGATTAAAAAAAAACGTACGGGTAGCAAGAAAATTGCTATTTTATACAACATTTTTTTGATGCCAATCGATCCTGTTTCTTATACTCAACGGTTAAGGTAGCTCCTTTTACTGCCCCGTTAACCGTTTCCACCCTGTTTATTACATATCTATACATATAATAAAATCGTTGAGACCAAAAAATCTGTACATTGAAGATTAAAAAAAAAAAATCGCCCAGGGTGACTTAAAATAAGTAACTGAACATATTAAAACCATTTTTAAAATTTTTGTTTGTTTTTTTGTTTGTTTGAACGCGCATCACGTAAAAACTGCTGGACGGATTTTGATGAAAACTTCACTAATCTATTTAAATAAACTCAGAATAACATTTAGGCTATAGAAATTATGGAAAATTTTGGAAAAAGAGGGTGAAAAGGGGGGGTAAAGTTTGTATGAAAATTTTTTTTTAGATTATTCTAGAATCATGAAACTCAGAGTAAATACTTATTATTAAAAATAAAGAAATACCTGTTTCAGCATTTTTAAAAAATTTCATCCGGAGACGTAAAAAAGAGGGTTTTGTGTTTAAAATTAATAAACTTCATACACCTATAGAACAATATCCAATGAAGTAAAACCTTTAAAAGTTGCTGTAAATACTTCAAATCTAATACAGGTAAATATAATTTCTCAATTTTCTTGAAATTTGATTTTTGAAGTGAATACGCCCAAAATAGCGGAACTCAAGAAAATCGGCTTTCCTCGGTATAAGTAGTTGGTAATACAGGTTGGTCCCCAGTAAGGGGAACTGCAGCTACACGAAAAAGGTCTTAGAAACAATCCATAATTTTTTCGCTAAATGTTGATCCCCATTCACAGATTTAATTAAAAAATAAAGTGCAAGAAAATTGCCATTTTACATAAAACAATTTTTTTGATGCCAATAATGATAAACCTTAACCGTTGCAGCTACATGAAAATGGTCTTACGAAACCATCCGTAATTTTTCGTGAAATTTTGATCCCCATTCACAGATTAAAAAAAAGTACAGTTAGCAAGAAAATTGCTATTTTACACAAAACATTTTTTGATGCCAATCGATCCTGTTTCTAATACTCAACGGTTAAGGAAGCTCCCCTTTCTGCCCGGTTAATCGATTCCACCCTGTATTTACGAAAAGAAAAAGTTTGTCTGTTTTTAAGAAAATGTAGACTATACGAATGTACATCAGACATAAAGCCCGAAAAGTTACAAATACAAACGAGTTCAAATCCTACTATCTACAAATAATAAAAATGCTTTGTCCTGAAGGACTGTGATGGATCAACGCACAGCCTTTACCGCAGATTGTAGAAACCTGAAGCTTGGAGGGTGTATTTTTTGTATAATAATTTCAGAAAATCATTTCTTATCGTATTTTCTGAAATTATGCCCCTAAGGGGGTGAAAAGGTGGGGGCAAAGTTTGTATGGGAAAATGTGATTCCTTGGTCCAATCTACTTCAAATTTTGCTATCAACAATATTAACAGAATTGATGGACGCGTTTCGTATTGCACGTAAATTGATTTCAATGCATATCTTAGGAGATACCTACACCGTTTTAAATAACTCCGCAGCAAAATAATGATCATGTACCGGGCGCGCATTTTCATTATGCGGAAGGATGTGTATGATGTGCTCTTTGAAAATTGTATTATAGGTGCTTACGACCCAATCTCTGTAACCCTCTCTTTCTCTTATGTGACGCAGACGAAGTTGCGCGGGTCAGCTAGTTACAAATAAAATAATACAACGAACTACTGGTCCAATCTATTTCAAATTTTTAACAGAATTGATGGAAGACGTGTTTAATTGAAATTGAATTGATGATTTGTTTCGAATTTGATATCAACACTCCTTAGGTCCATGTTCACCGAAGAGATATCGCGGCGGTCTGATTTTCTAAAAACCGCTGTCCCTGTGACATGCTCCCATACAAAAATGTTCATTTCATACACGTTGATGAGAACTTCAGACCTAGCTGGAGTATGAGACTGTCATCGAGTGTCTAAGGATGAAGACGTTAGGACGTCGAGAGAAGCCCTTTAAACTGTTTTTATAAACATGGTAATTTATCCTTATCAAAATAAATACGTTGTTAATCACAAGTATTTAATTTTAAACATAATTGCCCTTGGATACGTAATTTGATTTCAATGAATATCAGAGATACACGGTTTTAAATAACTCAGCAGCAAAATAATGATCATGTACCGGACGCGCTTTTCATTATGCGGAATGATGTGTGTGATGTGATGTGCTCTTTGACAATTGTCTTTGGCAGTCAAAAACACTCTCACGAACAGTAAAATTTGAAGTGAAAACTTCTTTAGGCGCGTTGAGTACTTTTTGGGTGAACAAAAATCATGGAACTCGCGTGACGTCACCTAACGCTTCGTAGCACTCGTAGCCGATCCGCTACGGCGTAGCGTGCGCGTGGCACAACCAGTAGCAAATATAGTTTATTTAGTTTTCATTTCTATCGGCAGTTCCCAAAGACCCCGAATGTTTTTTTTTTTATTGAGACAAGCTCGCCACTCTATCTCAAACCACAGCAACTCCTGAAAGCCAGAATCAACAGTGGCGACCACCAGAAAACCGCCGAGACAATGAAGCTCAACGAAGTGCCAGAGAATGAATTTAACTGTCTTGGATCCCGCAACGAAATCAATCAGAAAAGTATAGCGGATAGGAGGACTAAGAAAAAACCGCACGAACAGTAGTAGGTTAATGGGCAAGCCAAGTTTTTAAGCTGATCGTATGCAATTTCCACCACTAATGCTTCCAGCCACTCTGCGGAGACCATAATAGAAACTATTACCGTCCGCCATCTTGTATTTTCAACACATTTCCATAATCACTTAACAAAAGTCACCATCAGCCTGGCCAGGTCACTCAAGCGCCAAATGATTTCTGCAGCGTGTGGTGTCTCGCGTCTCATATCTGGTATACATCTCCGACGCGCTTTGAAATATGGCTGGGTCACACTGCAGAAGACAAAGGATCGTGTTGTAATCATCATCTGCCTAGCCTCCCGACTATGTTGGGGTCGGCTTTCAGTCTAACCGGATGCCACCAGTATTTTACATGGAGCGACTTCCTATCTGACCTCCACAACTTAGTTTAGTACTGGGTAATACAATACCCCTTGGTAAGACTGTTTGTCAGACTTTTTGGACTACCTGTAACGACTGGCAAAGATCTACAAATTACAGCCAGGACCAACTGCTTAACGTGCTTTCCGAGGCAAGGAGGAAACTCGGTATGTAATGGGGAAGTCACGCATCCACAGACCAACCTAGGCAAGCACGGCTTAACCTAAAGATCGACCCAATAGGCTATTAATGAAAAACCAAAAATTAAAACAATGACGATAGCAAATTCATTGTTCTAATACTTGCATGGTTCTCCACAAAATCCACGAAACTTACTAACGTGGGCCAATACTAACAGAGTATTGGCCAATATTAAAGTGGATGAACCCATGAAACAATTAGTACCTTTTATATTAAAACCGCAAAACCTAAGTACCTACTAAGTGGTTTTGTGATAACATTATTGCTAAGGAAAAGTCACAGGAAGCTGATGTTTCAATTGCGTAAACCACAGGCATTGTTCCTATTATGTGTACCTACTTATGCAGTGACAGTATTACTAATGTCCACCGAGTTTACGCTGTCCCTAAACGACATTTATTTTTACGATAATTCCCATATACGGCTATGCATGCCATCCTTAAACAAACAAAAAATCAAATCTTTTCTCTTTATTAGACATATTAGTGTAGATTTATTGATTTATTTAGTGTAGATTTTTAGTCTTTATTCAGTTTTTACTTGTAAATAACATAACATAACATCATCCCTGTAATCCCCGAAGGGTTTGGCAGAGGTGTACCTATCTAATAGTACACCCATATTTCGCCAGGTGCCTATTGCCATCAACCGGCGACGAAACGAGACTCCGTGGATACTACTGAGCAATTCCTGATGTATGGGATAAACCCAACAACAATTTGAACGAGCCGGGAGTTGAACCCAGGACCTCATGCCTAACAGTCGCCATTGCGACCACTAGATCAACGAGGTAGTTAAAACCGGCCAAGAGCGTGTCGGGCCACGCTCAGTGTAGGGTTCCGTAGTTTCCCGTCCGTCACAATAAGTGTTCAATCCAATCCGATTTTAATAATTCTTTTTTTGTTTGAAAAAAGATACGTTCAGGATAATAAAATATGTAAACGAAGTTAAAAAAAATGCTTGCATATACGATTATACTACAAACTTAGTCCAGAAATTATTTTGTACAACTTTTTGTCTTTTTTGTACAAAAACTGTTGTTTCCATCCAAGTTCAAAATGATTTTCCTAGAAAGTCCTTATAAAGTTCTACTTTTCAGATTTTTTGCATATTTTCTAAACTTATGGTTCAAAAGTTTGAGGGGGGGGTCACATTGTTTTTTTCTTTTGGACCGATTATTTCCGAAATTATTGACATTATCAAAAAATGATTGTAGTAAACCCCTACTCATTTTTAAATACCTTTCCAACAATATATCACACGTTAGGGTTGAAATTAAAAAAAAATCACTTCCCACTTTACATATTAAACTACCTAATAAAACATTTTTTTTCCAATTTTACTAGTAACCCTTATAGTTTTAATTAACGTGTTTTTCAACAATAAACTCATGTCATTCGTCCGTAACAATTGTAACCAGGCATTTTAACCTAACTACGGCAAAGCCAAAAAAGGGTTATGATTTTTGTTTATTTATCAAGTTCATTATCACGTACAAGTACTGGGCAATACGATAAGACTGGTTGTCAGACTTTTTGGGCCACTGACTACCTGTAACGAAACACAAATATCACAAATGACAGCCGTGACCAAATGCTTAACGTGCTTTCCCAGGGACGGAGGAAACTCGGTATGTAAGGGTGGGTGCGTGTTATGAGTTTGAGACTGATAGAACGAGTGTGAACAGCGGGGTTACCACAACGTCCAAATGCGATTCAATTTAGGTTTGAGCTGTCATTTTCTGACAGTTTTTCTATGGAACTGACAGCTTGCGACTCAGTTTAGGACCTGAATTGAATCGCATTTAGAGGTTGTGGTAACCCAGCTGAAGAACCACTCACGAGTTCTGCCCTACCACAGTACAGAGATACTAAACATGCCTTTAAAAAAATACAGCAATATAATTATAGTAAAGCAGAATTTGGCACTACTTTTAGAAAGGTCTGTTAGGCTCTACGCCGTAGGCCCGTAGCACTAGCATCCCCGTAGACCTGTAGCATTCCCGTAGCCAATTTCAAGGACAAGTCTACGCAAAGCATTGCGATGTAGCGATCGGGGTTGACTTGTCGTGTTATTTGGACAAAATAAAATCACTTTAAACAGTGTTTTTTTTTTGCTTAGCTATCTTTGACGACACTTAGACGTACTGAACGCTGTGTCACTTCCATCTATTTTAATCGGACCTTATACATATAGTAAGTGTTTCATATAAATTTGAAATATTAAATAAGATTTCCTGCAGGAACATGATTATAAATCATTTTCCTGCCATCATCATGCAGTCTTGACATAGATAGCAATCGCTAAACAACCGAATTCGGTTGCAAACTCACCACGATCCGGATGTAACGACATTTGGTAGTCTCTGCACTCAAACTTATCGATTGTCATTTATCAACGGGCATTTGTAAGTCATTCATTACACAATGCAAAAAGCTTCTTGCTATGCTACAATAATATAATAACAATTTTTGCGTTTTAGTCTCATATTTATATGTGCAGAATGATTCGCTGATAAGATCAAATCATGGTAGTACTATTAGTGCGATTAAAGCGTAGTTAAAACTAGACGCGTAGACATTTTCATACAATAATGTCAATAAATACTTTGAGTTGTAGTGTGGCGCAAGTGAAAAGATCGATTTTTATGACGCAGAAATTCTGTCGCAGGTTTTCGATTTTACAATATCTGTCCCTACGTTAAACCATAATAAATCGATTTAATTTATGCTAAATTAAGATAATCATTTGTGTTGATATAATTTGAAGTTTAAAAAGCAGGGTTATTACAGTGATGGCTGAATGATACCAATAATAAAATTCATTAATTAAGGGCATTGGTTAGAACTAATATTGGTAATATAATAATAACATAATCCATAATCGAGTAGACACATGGACTTTTACGAACCATGTTTTATCAGACTATAATGTGACTCTATAAACTTACCTATTGTGTATTAGAATTAATGTTTTCCGGTGAGACCACGCCAAGACACAGGCTTACGAAAAAAGTCTTCTAGATCAAAGAAAATAATCAGCTATACATACACGACTTGCAAGCTGTCAACTTTCTTTTTTGTTCCGTTCTGTTGTATTCTAAATTTTTGTAATGTGAACAACGAACATACCAACATGTTCGTTGTTTATTTTATTTTTGAAATGATCATTTATGTAGGCGCGTTGGGCACTTTTTGAGTGAAAAAAAATCATGGAACTTTTCGTAGCACTCGGTACAGCTACGCTGTGGCGGGTCGGCTACGACTTTTCACTTCTATCGCCAGTCCTCAAAGACTGTTTTTTCAACCGACTTCTAAAAAGAGGAGGTTCTCAATTCGTCTGTATTTTTTTTTTTATTTGAAAGCTGGTGCTTCCCGTTGGGTCCCATTTTAATTTGTTGAAGATTTGATGCTGATCTTCGGAGATATACAATGGAACTCTTCAAAAATAGACGGCAAATCTGCAGTGATTGCTGCATCCGCTTGTAGGTTCATTGTTTATACTACATCATGACGTAACATCACGCCTGTATGCTCTGAGGGGGTACGCAGATGTGTACAATATACCCAGATTTCGACAATGTTTGTTACCTCAGAACTTTCGACTGGGTGAACCGATTTTGATGATTATTCTTTTATTTAAAAGCTGGTGCTTTTCGTGTGGTTCCATGTCAATTTGGTTAAGATCTTACGCTGATCTTCGGAGATATAAATGGAACTCTTCAAAAATACACGGCAAAGCTGCAGTAATTGCTGCAATCGCTTGGTTGTTTATTGTTTATACGTAACATCACACCTGTATGCTCTGAGGGAGTACGCAGAAGTATACAATACACCCAGATTTCGACTGTTAGACATGTAAAGTTCCATTCAATGGGATCCCGGAGAAATAGAGGTAACTTCTTAACTTTATAGGCACACCAGAAGCGCTTTGGGTAGTTTTAGGCAGAGTACTTTCTCGGAGTGATGCCATTTCGATTTGATAAAGATCGGGTGACTTCGGAATTCGGAAGATAGGCAACTGAACTCCTTAATAAATGATAGCAAATGTACTGGGATCGCTGAAGATACGTCTGTCTATTGTTTACACCAGTTCATAACACAAAATCACACCGATACGCTGTGAAAGGGTAAGCACATGTGAACCACTAAAAAGTGAAAAATAAAAACATTTTTGCAAAAAATATTACCGACTTCACACAAAAAAGTGAAAAATAACTTTAGCTTCAGAAGTCGGTGACAAAAAAACTAAATCAATCAAACAAAGGTCACCGACTTCTGAAGCTAAAGTTATTTTTCACTTTTTTGTGTGAAGTTGGTTATATTTTTTGCAAAAAAGTTTTTATGTTTCTTTCTTCTTCTTTCTATAACTTCGTCCGTTTGTCATTGGTTTCCTTCGTCGTGATAAGCGACGCAAGTCGTCGCGTTGACTGAAGGCGTGCAGTAATCAATACACGGTCGCCAAGCGGTTATCTCTTGCACCACACGTAAATTCAAATAAAAATTCGGCGTCCGTCTAATAGAATCAGCGTCTATCACACCGGACGGGCGGGGTCTAGCCACCTATAAATCATGCTCACAGCTAAACTTAATTGTTAATGGGACCCATAGACGTGATTCGAATATCAATTAATTGTAAATGACCAACATAACTTGAGATATCACGGCGCTGCTTGCTAAGAAAAACTTTAGTTAAGTCTGTCAGATTCAGTACATTTTAAATCTAGTTTCAAATTCTTACTCGTATCAGGATATGTTGGTCAAGTAATAGACGGTGTGAACGCAGCCAATATGGCGCATGGCGCGAAGATTCCAATCTGTGGGCGGGGTTTTGATGATAATTTTTTTTATGATTGATGGGTGTAACAGAATGACATAATACGATAAATTGGTCGATTGTTTGTCTGTTTTACATAATGTGAATGTGAATTGCGGTAGGTAATCTGTTGGATTAGCGGACGAAAATGAGTTTCGTAGATGAAATAAATCAAGGAAATCGAGCAATTAAAATTCTTTTACAATCTTAATGTCTCATTCAACATGCTTCGTTCAATTAATCAGGACCTTATTGAAATGGTTATAGCTAATTAACTTATTCCAGAAACTTAAATCATTCATCACATATTTTTATGAACGTACTCTACCTGCTAGGCCCTTCATTGCTCGTCACAAGAACTATTGGACGCTACTAATGGCGCCAAATTCATGGCCAAACTCTAAGCTGATCCAATTTAGATTTGTTAAGAAGCCGTTGATCTCAATCTCAAGGGAGATTAGCCAGAGACGCAGGGGATCATATATATCGTACGTACGCTCACACAGGTGTAGTCACTCTTTTCATTGCGCAGGACAATCGATTTTTACGCAGACACTACGAAGTTCTGTTGGCTAAATTCAGTAACACTGGGAATCGAATCCAGGCCCACATTGATATAAGTCAATTTTTATGAGCCAGTAATTACCGATAATGGATTTCGTTTTCCATTCCACCTGTTGCAAAACTAAAACACCTTCATGCCTTTTTTTCGGATGGGAAATCGTCAAATGACTTCTCCCATTCTGAGCGTGTCAGACTTTTACTAACTAAAACCCATCCATGTTCCTTCCTCGCCCTTTATGTTCCGGGGCCACGGTATCTCTTTCGAACAGTCCCGTAGCCCCGGCAAACACCTACATACCGGGGACTGGAAGCCTGGAGCATTAACCAGATAATCAACTTATTATTACTATCTGCTTAATGCTCCAGGCTCCAGGCAGTCGGGGTCCCATCAACGATTTACTATGAAGCCCGCGAGAAGTCTGCATTGTAGTATTCATTTTTTTCTATATTGTAATAAAAGCACACAGCATGGAGTCGCCTTGGCGGTCTCTGCTAAAGCTTGCTAGAAGCGGCATTGTCAGCACTTTGTAGGTAGATATCGGTAAAATATTAGTAGTAATATTGGTACGTAAATAGTTGAAAATATGATAAAGTGAGGCTCTCTTTCAAAGTTTTGTCCCGATTCACTCTCGTGGCCGTTATTTACCCCATTTTACAGTAGTTACCTATACGAGTCACCAATAATGTTAAAAACTGACAGCTATGTGGGTTCAGCACACTTTCACATGCATGCCTTTCATTAGAACTGTCCATGGAGTGTCCATCTTGTCTTGCCCGTTCTTCTCTATAGAGATCTACGCTAGGGAACGGGCAACTACAGTACTTTCACAGTTTTTATGTCTTGTGACTGGGACTGTAGCTACATTTAATTTTCATCTTTGTTTCTACAATTCAAAAGTGCCTGTGTGGCCTACTTGAAATAAATGCTTTGAATTTGATTTGGTCTTCCCCAGATTTTCGTTTTCTGTGATAAAAACAGTACGTGTGTTTAAAGCCACAGGAGAGCTACATACTCGTAATACGTAACACAGGTTGGTACCTATATGTCAAAGAATCAACGGAACTGATTATCTCATCACTTGGATAAATCCCAGACCAACTACTCTTAACTATTTCAGTAGAACAAAGTGTTCATTGAAGAGGTGTAAAGTTACCAAGGTCTCGGCTAATCAGATCAGTAAGGTCCATGTTCACCAAAAAGATGACAGCCTGATTATCTAAAAATAGCTGTTTAAAACACATTTTTGAATGGGAACATGTCACAGTGACAGCTGTTTTTAGTTAATCAGACCGTTATCTTTTCGGTGAACATGGACTTAAGTAGGTACCTATGTCTGGAATTTGAATCAAATCTGGCCAAAACGGTTAAAGGGGTTAAAAAAAAAGAATAAAAAAAAAAAAGAGAATCAAATCTGATAAAAAATATGACATAATTAACTATGATGTGCTAATTCAGTGCAACAGGAGTAGGTCGTTATTAAGGAAGGTATCAAGTTATTGTTTATGAGGTCTGCAATTAAAATCGTACCCTATTTTTGTACTAGTACACGGTCTGGTTCTGTGAGTGAACCATGGATACAAGTCCAAAACCGGACACCTACACTGAGAAATTTACAATGGCAAATCTCAAGAACACTGGCTGATCTAGGTTTTGAAACCACTCTTGGAGGAGTGGGTTCGAGGCAGCACGGGGCGCCGTCCTATCGCTTGCAAGACACAAGTGCTGTCTGGGTATGATTGATTCGACAGGCACCTGCCTGTGGAAGGTGACGAGGTGGTGAAAAGGGTCCCCCGGGTGTTGTAGCGAGGACACGGCCCAGAATCCCCCAGAATATCCCGATTGGGTGGAGCAACGCCGTGTTCACGCGGCAAATAGTCGGAGATAACTTCTCGCCACCGGCTTTATGTAGCAGGAGTAGTTGGGAAGCAGAAGCGTCCTTATGCGAGGAAGTGATCTCGCAGAATGAAGCGGCGAATTGCAGACTCTGTTGTAGATCTGATCCGCCGCAGGAGGATGCGGTGTGGATCGGGCTGTAGATCGGAAAAACTACTGACAAAATTGCACGAGCTCTTGTGAGTCGGGTGATGTGGGGTCCCGGAAAACACTAAGGAAGAGGAGGCAAAAGGCACTGCCGGACGTCATGTGATGCAACACAGTATTCAGGGCCGCTCCAAGAAAAAGCGGGAAGTTAACAAAGACGGTGGAGTTTTTCGTTGGTTGCATGTTTTTTTTCTACCCGTGGTGCTACTTGTCGTAGAGGTAACACTGGTTAGTTTATTAGATTTAGTGGGTGCGAGAACCATAACCACGGCAGGAATTTTCTCCGCCAAAAAAATGAAAAGGGATCGTAACCGCCACCCTCAGACGGCCAGTCCCAAAAATAAGCCCAGCACCAAGACCTTCCTACCTATACCTAATTAAACCTTTGTGTAAAACAACCTACATAAAACCACTATGTACTATTTATAATCCACGTTCCTATTCATCATTAAAGTGCAACAAAAGATTCTTTAAAAGGCCGGAATAACTTCGATAAGACATCTAGACGCGCCGGCAGTTTTACAATGCCTAAGAATAATCTATTACATGCATTGTGTAATAAACTAACGTAAACTACTTGAAGATAAATCGAGAATGATTTGCACGTCGTGGCGCCAGACGATATACGATTAAAGAGTTCGCGATGCGCATTTTAAAATATTTTTTCATTAAGGCGAATCTTTGACAGCGATCTCTGAATCGATTTGAAAAGTGTTGGCGCCGCCGTCATTTACTAATTATAGACTTCTTGAATGGTGGTGTTGTAGAATGCAATTTATACCAAACTAAATAATGCACCGCGAGTAGGGGCGAATTTCCCAATAGGCCGCGAAGGCCCGGGCCTTAGGGCGGCAAAATTTGTTCCTTCCCCCTTTTTTTTGTAGTTGCCCACGCGCCTACGTGTAAAAACTCACAAATAGAAACGGTAAGAATCAGTATCTGAAATACTGATTGAGATTTAAATTAAATCATTTACTGAATATCGTTTTTTTTTAAATTTAATTTCTATAGTTTATTTAATTTTTCATGCTTTACAGCACATAGGGGGGCGGCAATCTTTCGTAGGCCTAGGGCAGCCAACGTATCAAATCCGCTCCTGACCGCGAGCACATAAGATAGCAGATAAATAAAAAACTTTGATTACTTTGATTGGATCTGTTATAAAATACATCTATACTAATATACTAAAATATATATGTCACCGTAAAATTGTCAAATACGTTATATTGTAATATCTCTAGCGATATTGTAAAATCTCGAAATATTGTCAAATGAACATACTGCTTACAACAAAACGCATTCTTTTTCGTGAAATGCATGCGATGGTAGTCAACTCACGCGGTGTGGAGGGAAGGAGGGGTCCCCCTTGCCCTGTGGTACAACTCTCATGAAAAGGTATTGTACCATTCCTGAGAAATAGCGATTATTATAACCTAACCTTAAAACACTCTATATTCCCCTAAAAAGCGTAGTCGACGCAGCCCCGCTTCGCGGGGCCCCTATTTCCGGGTGCAGGGTTTAAAGGAACCTAACTAACCTAACGGGGGGGTGCCCCAAGTCCCGATTATGGGGGCAGAGATACTTCCGCATGTTCATTTGACAATATTTCGAGATTTTACAATATCGCTAGAGATATTACAATATAACGTATTTGACATTTTTACGGTGACATATACACTGTTTTAGTTTTCACTGTTTTTCACTTCACTTAAAGTACTTACTTTATACACCGTAAAATTGTCAAACACGTTATATTACAATATAATGTACACGTAGAGCACGTTATATTACAATATAACGTGTTGCTCTCTAGCGATATTGTAAACTGTTCCTTCCCTCCATACCACGTGAGTTGACTACCATCGCATGCATTTCACAAAAAATAATGCGTTTTATTGTAAGCAGTGTGTTCGTTTGACAATAATTCGAGATTTTACAATATCGCTAGAGAGATTACAATCGTGTTTGACAATTTTACGGTGACATATATATCTACACTCGGTTCCAAAAATTACGGGTCAGTCACAAAAATTTAAATACCTCCAGAACTGTAAAAGTTAGATCAATGAAATAAAAAACAGAATAAACTAAGACTTTTTAGTTGTGCTTCTAATAGCATATTATTAACCGACTTCTAAAAAGAGGAGGTTATCAATTCGTCTGTATGTTTTTTTTTTTTTTTTTTTTTTTTTTTTTTTTTTGTGTTTGTTACCTCATAACTTTCGACTGAGTGAACCAATTTTGATGATTCTTTTTTTATTTGAAAGCTGGTGCTTCCCATGTGGTCCCATTTTATTTTGCTGTAGATCTGATGCTGGTCTTCGGAGATATACAATGGAACTCTTCAAAAATGTACGGCAAATCTGCAGTGCTTGCTGTTAACGCTTGTAGGTTTATTGTTTAGACAACATCATGACGTAATATCACGCCTGTATGCTCTGAGGGGGTACGCAGATGTGTACAATACACCCAGATTTCGACAGTGGTTGTTACCTCAGTACTTTCGACTGGGTGAACCGATTTTGATGATTCTTTTTTAATTTGAAAGCTGGTGCTTCCCGTGTGTTTATATTTTAATTTGCTGAAGATCTGATCCGGGTCTTCGGAGATATACAATGGAACTCTTCAAAAATACACGGCAAATCTGCAGTAACTGCTGCAATCGCTTGAATGTTTATTGTTTATAAAAAATCATGACGTAACATCACGCCTGTATACTCTGAGGGGGTACGCAGAAGTGTACAATATTCCCAGATTTCGACAGTTAGGTGTATTAAGTTTCATTTATTGGGGATAAGCCTATTACCTTGACATGTATTGTTATTTTATTGGCAAGGGTACCTACTTCAAGGGTAGTTTGATGAGAATTAGGTTAGGTTCTGGTTATGGGATCCATGACAAAGGAACGGGACTCTTCAATTCTTAGAAGCAAATTAACGATACTCGGCCAAATCTTTTAAAGGCTATCCGGATATTTGAGTCACGTACTATAACGTCGTTACTAACCGACTTCAAAAAGGAGGAGGTTCTCAATTCAATGTTCCCCGATTACTCGAAGATGACTGGACCGAATTTGTTTCTTAATTGTTTGAAAGGGTATACTTCCCAGAAGGTCCCATAATCATCAAGTCAGGATCCTGATAGTGGGATCCTGGAGAAATAGAGGGAACTCTTCAAATTTTATAGGCACACCAGAAGCGATTTGGGTAGTTTTAGAAAGAGTACTTTCTCGGAGTGATCCCATTTAAATTTGGTAAAGATTAGATGAAGAACTTCGGAGAAAGGCAACGGAACTCCTCATTAAATGTAGCAAATGTGTGTCTCTTACTGGGATTGCTGAAATCTCATGTCTGTCTATTGTTTACACCAGTTCATAACAAAAAATCACGCTGGTACGCTGTGAAAGGGTATGCACATGTGAACCACTAAAAAGTGAAAAATAAAAACTTTTTTGCAAAAAATAAAACCGACTTCACACAAAAAAGTCAAAAATAACTTTAGCTTCAGAAGTCGGTGACAAAAAAACTAAATCAATCAAATAAAGGTCACCGACTTCTGAAGCTAAAGTTATTTTTGACTTTTTTGTGTGAAGTCGGTTTTATTTTTTGCAAAAAAGTTTTTTTAAACTGGTTGATGAAAAAAACTTCATTAGAAAAACAAAATTAAAAAAAATTACTATTTTTAAAAACAAAATGTTTCTTTCATGTCATTATGGATGCTTTCCATTTCTATTCTGTCACAAAAAAAAATATCGTGAACGTCTTTCACGTGCATAATTATTATTCTGTGAGGTGAAGCATGGCAGTCACGCTAGAGGAATGTACCATAATCCTAACTTTTTGGAACTTGGGCGGAGCCAGCGTGAAACAGCCAGAAACATTGGTGTATCTTTGTCGACTGTTCAGCGGGTAGTCCAGCGGTACCAAGATACCGGATCACACCTTAGAAGACCAGGAAATGGCAGACCAAGATGCACAACGGCCAGGGAAGACAGACAACTGGTGGCTACAATGCTGCGAAATCGTTTTCAATCTGCTGTTGGTCTAAAAACTCACTTTATTCGCTTTGGAGGTGGCAATTTAAGCGCTCAAACAGTAAGAAGACGTCTTGCTGAAGCAAATTTGAAACCATTGAGGCCCGCAAATGGCCCCAAACTGGAACGGGGACATCGAATTGCAAGACAGAGATACGTGCGCGAGCATCTAAACTGGACACTAGACGATTGGTCTAGGGTAATGTTCACGGACGAGTCTAAATTCATGCTTTATAAGCATGATGGTAGGCAGTTAGTGTACAGAAGACCAGGGGAACGCTTCCATCAAGCGTGTGTGGAGGAAAAAGTGGCGTACGGTGGAGGCTCCGTACAAGTTTGGGCTGGGATTTCTGCTGAGGCCTGCACCGAGCTGGTACTCATTCAAAATGGAACTCTAAATACAGAGAGGTACGTGGAAGAGATCCTCATGAACATGTAGGTCCTTTCATGGCCAGGATGGACCGGCATGGTATATTAATGCATCATAATGCGCGTCCCCATACCGCCAGAACTGTACATGACTACCTTGAAGAGGTCGGTATCGAACTCATGCAGTGGCCAGCGCGAAGCCCGGACTTAAACCCCATCGAGCACGCCTGGGACGAGCTTCAGAGTGATATGAGTGACGGGTAAAACAAAAGAATACCTTTACAGAGGCTTGCAGAAGCTAATGAGCGAGAACACCAACACTTTGGATTATACACTTCCTATAGACCGGCCTATTCTAGCTATAGAATCAGTTAAGTTCACTCGCGGATCTAAACGTACCAAATAGTCTTTTTAAACGTTTTTACTACTTTTCAGTTACACCTTTTATTTGAAAGTCTTACTGACAGTCAATAATAATGGTTGCCTAGCATCTCATTAAAAAGTAGAGTGACACATAACACTAAGAAGTCTTCATGCGTCAATGCCAGACACCATAACACAGAGATGCGTGAAAGGTCGAAACCCCCCACCAATCACGCTTCCCGAGCTCAAACAAGCACTGGTGGAGGAATGGGAAGGTATTCCTCAGCAGTCAGCACCTGCTCCGAAATTTGGTGTACAGCATGCCTAATCGCCTGGAAGCTGTAAGAAGAGCTCGTGGAGGCAATACAAAGTATTAAATGAAGAAAGTGATGAAAAACAGCAAAAAAACAATCATAAAGAAAATGTTATCTTAAGAAAAATATGACTACTTTAGTTTTTTTTTTTAATTTAGAGATTAATATTGTGGGTGCAACTAAGTTTTATTTTATTTTTTATCTGTATAATTAAATTCTCAATTGAACAGTCTTCGTTTTATTAGGATGGCATACGTAGTTCGGGAGATATTCGGGTTTATGTGACTGACCCGTTATTTTTGGAACCGAGTGTACATATACTATTTATAAAGCAGAAGAGTTTTTGTTTTTTGTGTTGTATAGTCCATTTATCGAGGAAGGCTTTAGGCTATATAACATCACGCTACAACCATTAGGAGCGCAGCAGGAATGAAAAATGTTGCAAAAACGGGGTTTTTTTTTTCCTTTCGATTTCTCTCTTATGTGACGCAGACGAAGTTGCGTGGGTCAGCTAGTGTTATGATACATATCAAAACCAGGTCATACAATATTATGATTTGACCGAATTTCAGTAATGCACTATTATCTTCCCTTCATATCACTATTAGCTGTACGTGTTTGTCGGGATCCGTGATGGCTAGTCTTGGCTGACATTGGCGGCCAATCTGACACGAACGGAGACCGATCCTTTCAAGACACGGGGTTTAAACTTCTAAACTCCGGGCGGCCACTAAGCAACCCGGAAAAGCCTGACCTGGGAATCTAACCCAGGACCCCACGCTCGGCAGTAAAGGGAAGTGTCTGCGTAGGCACTGGCCCACCATTGCTAAGTGCTGCGTGCTACTAGTTATAATTTTACTATTTCGGATGGGGTGTAGGTGTTTAGGAGGGGGGGGGGGGGTTTGTCGAGCTGAATCTCACTCAATCCCACGAGAGAAAGAGGGGGTCGGCATATAACACGTAATTTTCCCACATAAAACAGTCTAAAATTGTAAGAAAAGTAAATATTCAATGAAAATAATTCAATAAAATGTTTATAATTAAATATTCAAGCACAGATTACCTTATTTATATACTAAACTATGCATTTTGATAAATCTCAAGATTATTAATCTCGAGATTGGGGGGTGAGGGTGTCAAAAGTCAAATCTCACAACATCTCACCAAAGCGGAAGGGGCATCGAAAAATCGCCAAAAATACCTCACGTAACGGCGTGAGGTATTTTTGGCGATTTTTAATTTTGGTCAACAATTTACAATAAGTACCCTAGTTTAGTTTTCTCGACTCTAGACAACGTTGTAAAGATTAAGACACTACAAAAAGTAATCTTTACGTTAGAGTTACACCATCCCCTTAAGTTTGATTAGTTTTAGATGATCCTATTGTCTAACATTAAGACATACAAGCACAAACCAACTTTATGGGAAGTCCATCAATCTTCCAAACACAATTTATGGGCGACATCTGTCGACGGATGACGTCAAATTACATCGATCATTTAGTTGGTGGAATTAATTACGTGGTATATTAAAATGTGTTGCAGTTTTCGCAATTATGATCATTAAGTGGAGTACTTTATGGGCCATAATAGCGTGACCCTTTTGCCTTGGGTAATCCATTTTGCAACGACCGTTAAAAATACATAGTAGGTATATAGTTATGTTTTACAATCGTTGTTTTAATTTATTCTGAAAAGAGTCTCTAGGAGTTCAGTCAATCTTGTTTTTTTTTGCAGAGGCATAGAGTATATAAATAGTCTTTGGGCAGAGGCGTGCCAATGGCATATTCATATTTCGCCTTTCGTAGTGATTATATACTCTGTGATCTGGGGCCCTTGGCAAATCCCTTGCATGGGGCCCCCAAGAAAACTCGTCACATTTTAATTTACTTAGTTTTAATAAATCACTGATGATCAATCACTCAATACTAACATTGTGTCCGTTTTAGTTAAATATCTAATTTTCAAATTATTTTTGTGTAAGTACGTTCAAGTTTTACACCAGACTTGGAAATAATAAGTAAATGGTTTTCACTATCTTGAGAGCGTCACGAGATCGCCCGCGCCTCCTAAGTAACGCGACAAAAAAAAATGAAGTACCCAATGGATGCTTTTTAAAATCGGTCCCTTCTTGATTGTAGCCTTAATCAATTTTAAAGGTCCAACTTTAATTGATTTTAACTAGGTACTTATTTCATATTTAGTTCAGTTAGGTCACTTTTGAGCCCGTGGCCCGGGGCCCGTGGCATTTTGCCAGTCCTGCCACCCTATAGTTAGGGTAGACTGGGTACGGTTGTGCCAGGGTACAGTTGTGACAATCGTAATATTTGCGAAACTATAAGGAATACCGGGAAAGGTGTAAGGGGTGAGGGGAGCAGCATGCGGGTCTAAACTAGAGATGGGTCGTCGACGCATTTAGCGTTAACGAAACTAGACCGTCCATTTTTGTTCATCGACTAGTCCATCAACTAGTTGAATTCGTCGACTAGTTTATGCGTCGACTTGGTTATGCAGACGTTGAAATAAACGTTGCAACGAAGTCTACTACGTTGACGGCGACGTAGACAGTTTACTTTAGACTCCAAAATAATTGCTCAAACAAATTTTAACTGTAAATCTAGCAGGAGACAGTTGATATTAGTACGGGACTGATGTAAAACTCTAGAACGTAGGCAAGTAAAACAAATTCATTCGTCGTGATATACAATATGAACTCTCTTGTGAGAGGTTTAGAGTTAAAATTTGTTTGAGCGTTTATTTTATTTCTAAGGACGAACGACTTGCCTACGTTCTCGAGTCGGTAGACGCATTCAGTTTAGCCGTTGACTGCCGTTGAGACGTCGACGGATTCGACTAGTCCATGGACTGTTGGTGAACCGTCCATTCGTTGACAGTACGTAGACGGTCGAATTAACTAGTTCGTTCATTCAACGCTCATCACTAGTCTAAACGTGTTTCACAGTGTTGCGTCAGCCAACGCGCGACGTGGATGTTTGCAGATACCCTCTTTGCTTTTTGACAGTAAAAAGTAAGTATTTTTATTCGATGTTTTTTGATGATTGTTGTTAAATGTGTACAGATACAGTAATGAGTGTTTTTATTCATTATTAGTTAAACATTAGCGATTAAATAGGAGTGCTTATTTTGTACGTACGTTATTTTATATTGCCATAGTAATTGTTTTCTTGCGAAGGAGTACTTTGGGTACGGTTGTGACATTTTTTTACGCCACCGATTAGACCCATGGAGCGACCATTACCATTGGAGCGAGCTGGAAATCGATCCTGCGACCTTTTGCAGCAGCACTCGCGAGCACCAGACCAACGAGGAACTTGGCTAGATTTTAGAGTTAGGTAAACCAAGGCAGAGATGACCTGCACCAGAAAATAAATTGAGAACTCCTGACATCCTGACTTAAATAAAATCAATTCGTTCGAATTGATTTATTTAAGTGATTTGTCAAAGGTAGGCAGTCGGGTACTGGGCTGAATAGAGACGCATTTTTACCCGACCAACGAAGGTTATTTATTATTTAGAAACCTTATTGAAAACATGCCATACCTATTATTTCAACGTTAAAAAACCGGCCAAGAGCGTGTCGGGCCACGCTCACTGTAGGGTTCCGTAGCTTCCCAGACCATTAAAAATACCAACATTTTTCGTCAGCAAAAATAACTTTGTTTTTCATAGTATTTGTATGAAAAACAAAGTTATCATTTGCGTTTTTTTGAAAAAGTGCTATATAACTCAAAAACTATTCAACTCATCAAGTTGAAAATAATTTTCCTAGAAAGTTCATATAAAGGTCTACTTCTGTGATTTTTTTCATATTTTTTAAACTTATGGTTCAAAAGTTAGAGGGGGGGGGGACACATTGTTTTTGACTTTCGGAGCGATTATTTCCTAAAATATTAATATTATCAAAAAATGATTTTAGAAAACCCCTATTCATTTTTAAATACCTATCCAACAATATATCACACGTCAGGGTCAAAATTAAAAAAAAAATCGCTCCCCACTTTACGTCTGGGGGAGGTACCCTAATAAAAATGTTTTTTTAAATTTTTATTTTTGCACTTTGTCGGCATGATTGATATACATATTGGTACCAAATTTCAGCTTTCTGGTGCTAACGGTCACTGAGATTATCCGCGGACAGACAGACAGACAGACATGGCGAAACTATAAGGGTTCCGTTTTTTGCCATTTGGCTACGGAACCCTAAAAATGCCTTTCCAAGGTTTGTCTCGGTTTGTTTTCACTCCTTCGTAGAAGACGCGTAGGCGCGTAGGCGTTTCTACTACGCACGCGCCGGTACGGTGCCGCATGCGTAATACCTACGAACTAGTCCCGCGTAGCCGGAGCTGCGTAGAGTCGTAGTCATTTCGTGAAGCTGCGTACCCGTCCCGTAGTCGTTTCGTCGTGGGAAATGGACAAAGACAAAAGACACTCAACCTTTGTATCTACGTTTATTCCTAAATTCAGATAAGTGAACTCCAATCACTGACGCAGCAGTAGCGGAGCCTAATAGAACGCGGGCCAATCATACCCTTGGGTATGATAATTAATCTAACACAAAAAAATGTTCTTTTGTTCGTATTTTATGCGCTGTTATACCGTTCATGCGATTTTGATAAAACTTTGGCAACTAATATGTACTTGCAATAATTGCGCGAAGGTTATAGGCATGGCACAGACGCGCGAGACGCCACCACATCAAGCTATCCGAAATTTACAAATTCTTCGAACCTAATGCTTCAGCACTAAAGTTGGAAATATGTTTAAGCATGTGTGTTGTGATTGTAGTAGATTGATGTGCTAGTCTGTACAATAATTAAAAAAGCCGCGGGCGGAAGCCGAATGTGTTCGACATTATTTAGGACTGCAGAGCATGCTAGAATCCGAATTGAATTTTTTGTAGCTCAGGTAGGTAAGTCTTGCGGGCCTGGGGACGGTTAGCTGTTAGCCGTCCGTCCGTCTAATGACGACAGGCCGTGTCGACGCCGCGTTCGTGTTCCACGCGCGCCTCAAATAGATGTCAGCAAAATGAAGGGGCAAGGGCCGAAGCCTGCCGGGGCTGCGGGACTGTTCGAAAGAGATACCGTGGCCCCGGAACATAAAGGGCGAGGAAGGAACATGGATGGGTTTTAGTCAGTAAAAGTCTGACACTCCCTCCCGCTCCGCCCAGAGTGGGAGAAGTTATTTGATGATTTCCCATACGAAAAGAAAAAAAGGTAGGTTATTCTTGTGTGCACACCATAAGTAGGTGTACTTGTGTAGTTCGTGAGGTACCTAGAGGGCGTACTACGACTATTAAGTAGTTAGATTATTTTATTACACATCTGCCTGACCCTTCATGGACCACATAGGCGTGATGTTATGTCTTCTGGTAGCGATCACTAGCCCGGTGACCGGACACCGGATACAAAGAGCATTGCACCAAAATAATCATGATACAACTTACAATAAACAACTTAGCATATGCATTTTGTGCAACCGTAATGAACGTGCAATGAATGTATTTGTGAGAAAACCCATTTTTCAATAAACTTCCTCGAAAACTGGTTCTTTTCGCACTACGATTAGGTTCAAAATGCAGTGTATTTCACACACGTGCGTTTTTCATGTTTTTTCTACACCAGAAAGCAAAATTGCCACAGATAACTATTCCTATACTTAGTCCAAACTGGTCCATGCATATTTAAAAAAAACCATTCACATCTGACTAGAGAGTCAGAGGTGAATGTTTTTTTTTTTTAATTTCGGATAAGCGATCTATGTCTTTACGGGCGCGGCGGCGTAATCATTTTTTTATATGAATTTAATATCATAGATAAATATGATTCTTTAAAACTAATGTTTTCTTTTATATACAAATTAACATTTATTTGTGTTCTAAATTAAAAAATATATAAAAAAACTATTTTTATATTAGGCTGTATACTAGCTGCATACCTTTGCTTCTCCTTCAACCTGGCGAAAGAAAAGCGCGGAAATAGTACATTATGGTACAAGTGTGTAATGTTGGTGATTACCGCCGAGGCGCCATTGAGAACCGAGCCGTTATAGGCGAGGTTCTTAAGAGAGCCGAGACGGTAATCATCAACACACACGTGTATCATACGACGTTTTTCAACACACTTGAGAATAAAATAATACTAAAAATAACTATAATTTCAACAGTGAAAACGAGTTGTGAATTTTTTTTCGCAATGGCGGGAATAATTCATCAGTTTTCCTATGCGCGCGCATCTAACAATGGCGATCGCCCATAGACTAAAAGAATGAGGTTTCTTTTTTTTTTGGCTTTTCGCGGATAGCGTTTCAGCCACGTACGAAATGGGGAATTCGAAGTTTTATAATTAAAAAAAAAGTAAATAAAAAAGAAAACAAAAGTTGCATTTGAGTGAAAGTTTTATTTATTAAAAACTTTTATGTTGAAATTATCTATGTAGATACGAAGTTGTATGAAATGAGCAAGCAATAGGTACATTAATTTATTTGTACTATTGAAACTTTTTTAAGAACAAAGCAATTCAACCAATAAAATAAAAAAAAAACCCTATAACTCACTTGTGAATAATAGCAATGAAAAAGTCACAGTTTGATTACAGGTGTCATTATGTGCCTAATTGCGGTGAAATTAGAGCCACCTTATGAGCAAGTGTGTTGAAAAAAAAATTTAATCATAGTCTCGTAATAATTCATGACACAAATATTTTAAGTACATTCTTTTATTTCACTTCTTCAAAAGTGTAATGAAAAACATCGTTTGATACACGTGGACATTTGTTATTGCAGTTCTCGGCTCAAAAACACCCTCGCCTTACGGCTCGTGTGTTAATACCGCCTTGAACTACAATAACAAAATTTCTCCACTTGTATCAAAATGTACTATTTTTTAGATTTTGCTCTTAGATACTTCATCAGGTTCTTCATCCTTGAATGAATCGATGTATTAGTATTCAAGGGCAGAATGGCATTTCAGGGTTGGGGTTGCGGGACTGTTCGGGGTTGCGGGACTGTTCGAAAGAGATACCGCGGCCCCGGAACGTAAAGGGCGAGGAAGGAACATGGATGGGTTTTAGTCAGTAAGAGTCTGACACTCCCTCCCGCTCCGCCCAGAGTGGGAGAAGTCATTTGATGATTTCCCATCCTAAAAAAAAAAAAAAAAAGGATTGGCCCATCCCATCCCCGTTCGATCCGTGACTTCTCGACATGAATGGCGCGGGCGTTATGGATAACTGTCAGTATCTATACTAACATTTACGTTCAAAAAGTGTACATTCTCAGCATAGGTTTAATTTAATTTATCAAATTCACTTTTAATTTTGATAAAAAACGGCAAAGTGCGTGCCGCCGGACTCGCGTATGAAGGGTTCCGTACCATCATCGCTCGTTGGTAATAGGGGAGCCCTCTTTATTTTTTTTTATTATTTGTTGTTATAGCGACAACAGAAATACACATTCTGTAAAAAAACAACTGTCTACCTACCTATTTGGTATATAGGTATACTTATTCATATTCGTTTAATTGCATTCCACAAGGTAAAACACCTGTTAGTAACTAAATATTACATCTCTTGTACCTAAAGCTATCTGTGGCACCAACCTATACCTACAGGTACAGGTGGTCTTTTAGCGTGTCCAAGGTATAAATACACTTGCATGCAAAAAAATCGACCCAACCCGTGCTCTTCCATTTGGAACAAAAATCAGGTAAGTAACTGGTAAGGTTACTGGCCACTCCAAAACCGGAATTTCGAACTCGTGTAGATACTGGCGAACTGATGCGGCAACATGTGGTCGAGCATTATCCTGCATGAGCATGGATCCTTCTCCTACAAAACCAGCGTAGGTATGGCATAACATGCTGCTGTTCCAGCACTTCCTGAATGTAGCGGTGGGCAGTCAAAGTACCAAGACGAGGCCCGGTTACGAACTCAAGTTTGATTTAATTCATCCAAAAAGATACCGCCCCAAACTGTCCATGAACCTCCTCCAAATGCTACTCTTTCCTCAATGCAAGCTTGCGCAAATCACTCTCCCTTTTTACGGGATACTTTCTGTGCACTTTCACATACTATAAAATAATTACATGATTAATTAAAATTTTTGAAACATCGTCTCTCAAACAGAAAATAAAGGGGTGGGCCGATTTTTTTGCACGCAAGTGTACACTTACTTCCCCTGCAATGCATCTATCGATCGATTTACGTCGGTATCAAGGTTAGTTAGAGTTGTAGGTCATGACGACCCGAATGGCGTAGCGGTAGTGAGACTGCCTTATGTTCTTAGGGTCCTTGGTTCGAATTCTTCGAATCCCGGTAGGAGCGAATGTTTGTGTGATGAGCATGGACATTTGTTTCCAAGTCATGGATGTTTATATGTAAGTATGTATTTACAAACAAAAAGTATATATATGTAGCATATCAACCATCTGGTGTCCACGACACAAGCCTTGCTTAGTGTTGCACTAGATGGCGCTGTGTGTAATGTCCAGCGATATTTATTTATTTATTATTATTTATATCTAGACGTTTCTGTAGGTACCTACCTACCCACTTCACACCACATTATTATGAATACCACTGAAGACGGTGGGACGGTTTACCATCAGTTCACCACTTCAATACAATTATCACGCCCGTTTTATGTGGAGGGCTAGGCAGAAGTGTAGTGGTTCCTGTAGTACCTACTGGGTGCACTATACAGGTAGATTTTTTTATAAGGAAAATCATTAAATGTACCTTATAAATTCAATGGGAAAAGATAAAGCACTTTAACTCAAGAGACCAACCGTTTACTTATGATAAGAGAAGATTGCAATTTGCACAAACACGTGCAAATTGCAACTTTCTTTCTTCAATTGCTAATTAAGTACTAGCTATATACACTGTTTTCGTTTTCACTGTTTTTCACTTCACTTAAAGTACTTACGGAATAATAGCTCATAGAAACAAGAAAATGACGGATATTATCCCGTAAGTACTTTAAGTGTAGGTACCTACTATCTAATATAATAATCGGATCGACCTTCGAGTAAAAGTTAACTTATGCCAATTTTTCGGATTTTAGCCGGTTCGATTCCCGAGTGTGGTAAACGAATGCTCGAAAATCTTCTAGTGCAGATCGGTTTCTTTTTATAAATATAAAGGAATGTTTCCTTTGAGTAACATTTGCTATCTCCAGTATTTAAAGTACCTACCTAGGTACTTTCCCTACAGATGAGATTGAAAAATTCCACCTTGTTTAAGGGAATTTATACACCTTACGTTTCGCCTGTTATAATAACTAATGTGTACATAAGCATCATTGTTTTTTTCAGTAGCATCCTGAAATCTGAAGAAATGGGCAGACTCCATAACTGGGAAAAAAGCCTAGCTGCACTACGGAGTGGAAGGGGATATCGACGCACTAACGATCATTACATATTTCAGTACACAATTCCGACCCAAATAGTATATTTTATAACGAGGGACTAAACGAAGCCATTATATACCCGAGGTGGTTTGACTCCCGAGCTTGCGAGGGAGTCATTAAAAAGCGAGGGTATATTTAGTTGGCGTTTAGTCTCGAGGTGAAAACTGTACTTTTCACTTCAAGTGCGAGAAAAATAGTCATTTAAAACCGGACAAATTTACACTCGACAAAAATTCTGAACTGAGCGGTTAGTCTTTTCTTCTATCAGGTCAGTCACAGATTAACAATTTAAAACACAACACAAACTCTCAACATTGCCGCAATGAAGATGATCCACACTCCACAGATAATTAGTACCTACATTACTGCAGCGGCTACCAACAGAGGCATTGCACATGTAGGTACCTACTTTTCAAAATCAACGATGCACACAAACAACAAAAAATTTTCTCGCGTTGAAGGGTTCATTTGTTTTTTTTTTTTTTTCAATAAACCGCTTTCTATTTGCAAGCCAATTCGAAATTTAAATATATACCTTTGATCCAATAAAAAAAAAAGTTACCTACTCTTTAGTGACCATGATTCAGAGTAAAAGATCGTTCCATTTTTAAATTACTTTTTACTCCCTAGGGAATAAACGGTCACTTTAATCCCGCTTCGTAGGGCTATAATGGCGTACTTTTAGAGCATGAGAAGTGAAAAAATAATTATACACGAGTCACTTAGAAAGTTGCATCGACAATTAAAAATAAATAGCAGTTTCATACGTTATACTTATGACCGTACTATACCTAATGCACTTTTGAAGGAAACAGGTGCCGACAGGGGTGAATTTCCCTTCCTATAGGCCGAGTAGGCCCGGGCCTAGGGCGGCAAAATTTAGGGGGCGGAAAAAAACTGGTCGTTTTTGTTTTTTTTTAATAGTTGTCCACGCGCCTACCTGTAAAAATGGGTGCCGATGCAATATTTCGGAATGATGTAGGTATGTACTGAACACGTAGTAACCATTTGTGCATTGATGTCCCTCCACCCTTTATATTCGCCTGTGCAGGCTCTTGAAATGATGTTTAAACTTTAAGTTCCTATAAAAAAGTAGATGGGCGACGGCACCGCCATCTGTCGGTTGATAGAAGAAACATCGTGATACACATATTCTAGCACGATGATTAATAATGATAATATTCCCACAGCTGGCCTGTTGGCACATAGACTTATAAAACAAAGTCCTCCGTTGCGTCTTTCTGTTTGCGATAAACTCAAAAACTACTGCACCGATTTTCATGCTGTTTTCACCAATGGATAGAGTAGTTCTCGAGGAAGGTTTTAGTATACAATTTGTACGCGGGCGAATTCGCGGGCATCAGCTAGTCACTAATAATTTGATAACTGAGTGAGTGAATGAATTTCATGCTTGAGAATGTTCTCTAATAAGGGCCACGGCTGTGACAGCTTTAGTTCCAAAGGGTCCGTTTTGGCGCTGGCGTAGCATCGCCGGCGCCATGCGACCATCTTGGTTTTGTTATGTCAGTGTGTGTCAAGCACATACATTATATACTCAAGTGTCATAATCAAATGACACTTGAGTATATAATGCGCTCATTGTCAAAAATCTTCAGAGAATTCTAACCTCTGAATGTATTTTCCTTAATTTTCCTCGTATTTTACTGAGTTGAGATACACAATTTCCTCTGTAGTTTGAGACAATACTGATTGTGCATGTTAAATGTGCGATTATTCGTCATGGGAATCCGAAAGTGGTGTGTAGGTGGTTGCAAAACAACAGTGAGTTTTCCCAAGAACAATGAACTTAGAAATCTGTGGATGCCTTCCTAGTGCCAACAAATTCCCTCCTCATTGGACTCAGGAAACGTGTCTACGAAAAACAGAAGAAGTTGCATAAGGCGTTCCGCTTAGTGTAGCTGGTGAGTTTTGTTAAACTTCCTAGGTTATGTAAAAGTCGTTTTGTTATAAGTACTCAGATCAAGTAAAAAAAGGACTATTTTTTGATTACTTGATTTGAGATGTTATAAGTTTTTTTATTAAAACTTCAACTAGAAACCAACAGAACGTAAAGAACATATAGCGGACTTATACAAAAAACATATACATAGACGACATGGTGCTGCTGAGCGCCTCGGTTTGCGGCATTAGGAAATTGCTACAAATTTGTGAAAATTATGCAGATGGTCATGGCTTGAAGTATAATGTGAAGAAAAGCGAATATGTTGTCTTTAGGGCTGGTACTAGGTGTCCCACTAGCGTGCCCCCTATAAAGTTGTATGGAGATGAGTTGGCTAGGGTACGACAGTTCAGATACCTGGGTCATCTAGTTACCGAGGACCTTAAGGATGACATGGACATTGAACGTGAACGTAGGGCCCTGTCCGTAAGAGCAAACATGATTGCTCGCAGGTTTGCCCGATGTACAAATGAGGTAAAAATCACTCTCTTCAGAGCCTTCTGTACATCTTTTTACACCTGCAACCTGTGGGCAGTCTATACTCAGAGAGCGTACAGTGCCCTGCGGGTACAGTACAATAATGCGCTTAGGACGATGTTGCGGCTGCCCCGCCACTGCAGTGCATCTCGTATGTTTGCGGAGGCGCGCATCGATTGCTTCTACGCTACTCTGCGCAAGCGGTGCGCGTCAATGCTGAGCAGAGTTCGGGCTAGTCGCAACAGCGTTTTAAACATGATAGCCAGTAGACTTGACTGTCTGTACATGAATCGATGTATTAATGCTCACATGATTATTGATACCTCGATTCGTGGGTCAGGCAGAGGGCGAATAGATTAGGTTTGTGTTACTAATACTAGTTATAAGTTATTGTACTACTAACAAAGTGGATCTTAGTTATCTTTAATAAACGTTTATTATTATTATTATTATTATTATAATGTACCTTGGAAAACATAAAATCAACTTCGAAATACTAAAAATTACTGTATTAACTGAATCAAATATGTTTCCAGGGTGGGATGTAATAACTTGATGGATGGGATGACTTGAACATAATTATTTCAAGGAACAAGATGAGGAGGATGTACATGTACTACAACTGGTATGTATGGTTATCTAAATATAGTCCCATTTATCAGTATTATTTTACTATAAGTATGAGTACAACTCGCCAACCCGTCTTGAGAAAGCATGGTAATCAATGCTCGTGCCTTCTCTGTTGAGAAGAGGCCTTTGCCCAGCAGTGGGTCAGTTATAGGCTGGTTTTATTAAAATGAGTACAACTTATAATAATATGTATTACAGCAATATTTCTCAATACATAAATATCTTCTAATGTTTTAATTGTAATCCAATATAGGAAATAAGAAATTCCCTCCACTGTGGCACCCTCAGAAAATATTCTTAGCAGTGTGACGGCTTCTTAGTGCCCCATAACTTTTGTCATGTCATCACTTAAAATTGTTTGTTGTGCGTCATGCTGATGGACCTTTTTTTACTTTATTAACATACATTTCTTAGTTGTTGTGGCAACTGCGAGGGCTATAAATAACAGTCCAGCATCGTTACGTCTCATATACAAAGTGTCTCCATTTCTACAAAACTGGTATTTGTTCTAATGTGTTCATTATTCTTATTTTCAGATAAATTACATGGTCTAGATTCTGGAGCTACAATAGCCACAACAGTTGAAGTTGTTGAATTTTTTGATGAACTGTTTGACAGTGTTAATGGCTATCCTGGTGGTGGAAAAAGGAGAAAATTAAGTCGAGCTGTAAAGAAGACTCACTACATCATTCTTTTTGCATTGACGCCATCAAAAACATTAAATCAGTTACTTTAAAAATGTTTGTACAAATATAAAACCTATAAATTATCATTTTTATTTTATTATGATTACCTGAACCTCAAAAATAAATCAACTATATGAAGGCGCCATTAAAGTATCGATATCAATGAAAAAGTCGATATAAAAGAACATCACTAGTTATCGATAACAAGATTCCTGCAATCACTATTACACTTACATACATAACTATATCTATATACTTCTGTCAAAACCCCGATGGCTACAACAGCGCCAAAACGGACCCTTTGGAAACTACCAAAAAGTCACTGTCGTATCTGTAGCTAGCTACTAATATAGTAATCTGTGATAAGGGCGTTTTTTATTTTCTTTTCTAGGTTGTTGCTCTGCCTCTTTTCTATTGATTTCGAGAAGTAGAAAGTGAAACCATGTTGCAGCTTCACTTAATCAGCAAGTGCGGATTGGATAGCTAAATATGGATAGGTACTGAAAAATTACTAGCTAAAAAAATACCTACCTATACAAGTTACCTGTCCTGTCAAGTATTTTTGTGTGTTAAGTAGATAAATAAAATAAATAAAAAATGATAATTTACATTTATTATCATAAAGTCTTACAAATAATTAGCAATAAGTATAACTAAGATTAATAATAAATTCGTTACATAGTAGCCAGGTACTCAGTAATAGCTACTTATTCAGTGGGATAAGTATGTAATAAAATATTATTAAAATAAGACTTTCTTAATTTTAATAGTACTGTAAAACGGGGCTATTTGGGTTTTGGGGGCTATTTGGGATGACCCAAAATTTCGAACAAAAATATTGATAACTGTCGGTTGGTGTTTGGTGTATAGTAGAAGTTATTTTTGCTTTGATTGGCTGATACTGAGAAATTTCTGACTACCGCATAACATTTTGGTTTATATGGGACCAAATAGCCCCCAAAAACCCAAATAGCCCCATTTTACTGTATGTCTAAAAGCCTGTCATGCTTTTATTGATCCATAATTTATTATTTTATGTAAGTAAGGGATTCTAAAAGTTGTTGTTTTATTTCACCTTATAGTCTAATTTTGGCACAACTCTTGTACTAAATCTAAAGTATTTTTAAATCTATTGAGTAAAGGTGCATCCACACATGGAGCAACATTTGCAAGTATTATTGGGGAACTCATCATTTGAATCGCCTTTTCCCAACGATGTTGGGGTCGGCTTCCAATCTAACCTTAAGATCGGCCCGAGCGGCTGTTATTATTTAGCCACGAGCTCCTCTAGTGGTTACCAAAAGTTGCAGAAGTTACTTTAAGTTTGCATTTTACCATGTTGCAAAAGTTGCAGAAGTTACTTTAAGTTTGCATTTTACCATGTTGCAAAAGTTGCAGAAGTTACTTTAAGTTTGCATTTTACCATGTTGCAAAATGTTGCTATACAATGAGTAATGTCTGTGTTAATGCGCCTTTAGACCCGGTTTCCACCAGAGCAGAGAGATGTGCAAGATTTGACCAATCAAAGGAAAGACGAGAGAACTGATGTAGACTTCAACCAATGTGATTGGTCGAATCTTGCATATCTCCTCTCCGCTTTGGTAGGTACCAGGCATTAGATTAGCTTGCCTCTCTATGTAATAATGATACATTATTAATAAGAAACAAACTGGACCATAACTACATAAACTAGTACCAGCTACTTTTAATTCCTAAAAATTGCAGTATACCATTTCAAAATCACATGTAGAAGTTGAAAGTAAACCTGATACCTTTTTAAAAGAATGTAAACAAAATTACAGCATAATGTTGTATTTTAACAGTTTTGTCCCTCTTAAGTTGTTCA
Organism: Xestia ashworthii; assembly: GCA_950022955.1. Taxonomy (NCBI): domain Eukaryota; kingdom Metazoa; phylum Arthropoda; class Insecta; order Lepidoptera; family Noctuidae; genus Xestia; species Xestia ashworthii. The sequence continues at coordinate 3,119,664 of OX465557.1, forward strand.
TAGCGATTTTAAGAATTATCTTTAAAATTTCATTAAAATTAAAACATGCTTTTGTATCTTACTATAATGTGTAATTAAATGGCACAAATAGAGTCAAGTACTTAAAACTTTTTCAATACTGAAAAGCCCTGTCTTGGAATATAAAGATTATATTCATAATATCAAGTATTAAAGAAAACCATCTAAATGTCAAGTAATTAAAATGTAATAATTACCAATTTACACTAACAGAGCAACACTTAAATATGATTGCAGTGCTGGAATTTCACTTTTGCCTTGTAAAATCCAGCAGGCATTTTATAAAAATGTTGCTTTATGTTAGTGAAATTGAGCATAATTAATCTATGAAGAAATAATATAATTCTTAAAGTATGATCTACTTTTTAGTTGCTCACTTGTAATCAAATAGCGCAGTTTGCTTATTGTAAGAAGTCAACATTTACTTGACAAGCCCCTCCTCTTTCACAGCATAACTACTTTTATAGTTGTTGTGTTTTAGCATGGCAATATCGGTCAATGATCTACATTTATTGATATACTACATTTCAGTCTTTTGATGTCCCAAATCAATATGAAATGATGAATGTATGATGAATCAGCATTCTTGTAGCAAAGGTTGGTTACCTTTAGATTTTGTTTTGGTTCACTCAGTGATTAGCAAAATGAACTATTACTGCTAGTGCCATGCTAAAATACAAATTCTATAGCTGTTATAACAAGTCAATCAGTAGGATCATTTCAGGCAAGTCAAATCATGGACCTCTTAGTAAAACTGTAAGAAATCTTTAGAGACATGTCTATAAAGCAAATTCAGATTCCTTAAACTGCTTCTCCAGTAACAACCTCATCTTCTCCGGGATTGGTACTCCGGAATGGGCGGGCTTGGGGCGTCGTTTCCAGGATGGCTTCTTACCGCTCTTGGTCACACTGCTAGGTACAGGAACTGATCTGTTGTCCTTCGGTTTGGGAGTTTGGACCTTCGGGACTGTGCTTGTCCGTTGTCTCGTTGCTCTTGCTTCAGTAGTGTTGTTGGCTGGAAAAATAAAAGAGTGTAGACATGAAATCATGATGCCTGTAGTCACTAAAGAGTTAGGCAAAGGTGTTCCTAATACATAGTCCACCAATATGTAGTCAGTATTATTTATAGTTCTGTGGGGGAGCCTTTTAGCATCATTGGGCACAAATCCACTCTGTGGCAATCAAATACAACATAAAATCCTGATGGAAAAACTGATTAACAGTTTGTCAAACACAAGATTTAACTGTGGTGACCCAATGAAGAGCTTTCCACAGATGATCTTGTGAAACAACAAGTGATGGATATGGGGGAATTTGTCAGTAAATGATAAAATGTGTTGCGCCGACAAATAACATGGGACAAGAGCAGGGAGGTGATGAGGATCATGTAAATGCGGGGATTTATCAATCGTATGGGAGTTCTTTCCACAAATCAAACATTATGTTGAAGAGAAGACACAACAACAGCGTCGTTAACAACTGCCGAATATCAATATTATACACAGAAAAAGAACTGGTCGGAAAAAAAAAGCTTGGTGGAAGATAAAAAGTTACACACTTTTCAGGGGAGTTTTATCCACTGTCTTTTTAACCTGAATGGGCTTTTTGATCGCCCCAACTGGTGACGCCCGGCCCTTGGCTGGCATATCTTTCACGGTGCGTTGCACCTTCGTCGTGGGTTTTGGAGTTTCTCGGGGCGCCATTATTCACTTTTTAAGAAGTTTTGATTATTTTTTGTCAATAAAATAATTAATAAACATAAAATACAGCTACAAGCACAGATCAACAGCCAAATTTCAAAAATAACTTCAACTTCAACTTCAACTCTTAGTTAATGGCTTTTGTGGAAGATTTACCACAATTTTGCCAATATCCCGTACATTAAATGTAAAAAAAAATTAAATCTCACAAAAACGTGTGACACGACCGGATCGGATTTGTGTCAATCCATCTTCAAAAATAACGTTTTGGTTTTGATAATTGACATTGACACTTGAGTGAGTACTTGAAAATAGGGATGGGCAAGTGAAAAAAAAAAATCGATTTATATCGTATCGATATTTTTAAACAGTATCGTTGATTATACAGGAAAAGTTTTTAACCACTGCGTAAATTTTTTTTGGTAGCTCAGTGTTAGTAATAGAACACATTCCCATTTTTAGTTTTAATTTTTTTTTTTCAAATTTTTCCATCTTGTCCCATTTTAAAATAAGCATAACATGGACATAATTTAATTGTAATACTGTGAATGAAAACGCGCTGGCTGCTGACGTACGATGTATCCTAAGCCCATGAAAGTATGAAGGAAAAATTGGAATACGTTTACAAATAACATATCACAACCTAAACTTAAAAAAGTAGCGCGAAACGGCGGTCAGTAACCGTCAGCGCGTAGGTAGGTAAGTTTACGTCGGCGCCGCCGCATCCAGCGAGCGCACCTACAAAACTCAGCTGATCTCAGGTTGCCGGTTGGGCGACCGGTCGACGCGTGAGTCGGTCGACCGGGCGCCCGACTGGCAAGCGACCATAAAATAAGTTTATAGGTAAATAAGTCTCGTAAGCGATAACTTTATTTTTTACTACTAACACATATCAAAATAAAAAATACGTGTCTATTAAAATACATTCAAGTTTATCATGTCAAAATTTGCGCACTGGTTAAAAACTTTTCCTGTAGAGTGAAAAATATCGATATATCGTCAGGTTTCATATGATTATTCATACATATTCCCAAACCATTCAAACTTCGTAAAAAGAATAAAAGAAAATAGTATTTTTATTGATGCTTGAGCCTAAACAATAATATACAATTTAATCAAACCAGTAGTCATCAGATAAGGACACGAAACCAAAGTTGCGTTTAAATTAAATCGAAGTTGATACGAATTCAATACTCTAAAATAAATATCGAAAATCGATATTGCGATTAAAAATATCGATGATAAATATCGATAATGGTTAGGAAATATATCGATATTTCGATATATCGATATTTTTTGCCCATGCTTACTGACAGTATACAGTATACACTAAAATAGCTAGATATTAATATCTAATCTGTGCACTAAAAAAAGTAAAATGTAAAATGCAATGGAAGAGCGAAGCTGCGAAATGCATTTTTAAAGACTATGAAAAGATAATTACAAACACAAACCAAAAAAAATATAATATGGAAAAAGTATCAATTTTAAAATGGTGCGCACTACTCACACTCCGACAGACTGTTAATTTCGTACTATATTCAATGAAAGTCCTTTATATTAAAAAATAACAATATTGCTTTTGCCTTTTCTCATAATACCAACAAGACCTAATCCAAAGAAAGCTTGTTTCTTTTCGGTAATAATAATTATTGTCATTTGATAAGGAAATGAAGCGGGAAATTCGATTTCCAACTTCAATGCATTTTCCGTCTGTAAAACAAGGTTTATCCAAATAAGATTCAAATCGAGCTATTCTAAACGCAAAAAGAACTTAGCTATCTTAGTAATATTTTTTGCTGCGCACAGTTTCACATTTTATGTTAAATATGAATTGATATACTTTCCTAGCTGCGGCGGTCATTGACATTGCCAAGCGATAGGTATTTTGCATTATCAGCAGCATCCATTACAGAGTTAAATTGTTGCCAACCTAAAAATGCCTAATTAAATCCACGAAAATTTTAGCGTACAATGCAAAATATTGGATGATTGTGGTTTATTTCTGACTTCTAGATAACAGTAATATGTCCATACATGATTTGATTTGGAAAACATCGAATAACTCATGTTAGAAATATTATTTTGCCATTTTTATCAACATAATGACATGCAAAATAACGGCAACATTGCCATTTGGCGTCCATCTTTAATCTTTTGATGTGTTGTGTTATTTTAACAAAATTGTAATAAAATTGTTATTATAACTTCTACAATAAATTTAATACACAAATTCTATTCAAGAGTTATATCCAGGGGTGGTCAGCTTTCTAAGCGGCCAATGCCTACAGTGGCACGATTTGCAAAAAAGGGATAGCGCTCTACGAAAGAATGCAATAGTTAGATTAAAAATTTACATGCCCGATTGAAAACTTACCTACCATTTTGGTAGATTATGTTATATTTTGATAAGTGAAATATTTAGATTATGGATGTTTACCTTTTTTTTTTAATTATTTCGAATTTATTTTTGAAATTAAAATTTCTGCAGTAATATAGATTCTAATTATTATAATTATTGCAACCAGATAATGGTTGGACTTTTATTTTATGTGATGGTAACTTTTACAACTTAACCCGGCCGGGCCCGTTTGCCGTTGTCACTACGAGAAAAGTTTTTTCAAACTTTTTTCTCTGCTTTCAGCTGCTGTTTTTGTGTTTTTGCCGGTTTGTTTATCGTTTTATTGAATTGCGAGATAGAGACTCCTGTGCGAAATTGACGCTTTTTGTGTTGTGAATTCAATATTTGTGAGATAGAGACTCCTGTGCGAAATTGACGCTTTGTGTGTTGTGAATTCAATATTTGTGAGATAGAGACTCCTGTGCGAAATTGACGCTTTCCTGACTTATTCTTGTGCGATACTGACGCTTTTGTGTTATTTTTCCACCATGGTTGGAAAAGGGAATGTTAAGTGTGCAAAATGCGGCATTAACTCAAAGGAAAACTCTTCCTTGACTTTTCACAGGTTTCCTCTCCCGTCCACTCATGGGTCTATAAAGTAAGTCTATTTTGCGTTAATTTACACTTTAGTATCTGATACTATGCCTTAGTTAGTAGTTAATTCTCTTTATTTAGTAAATTATAACTAATTTCTGATTACCTAGCCCACTTTCGTAGCCCGCGAAATTCAAATTTTCCTACGTTTTTTGCAATTTGCAGGCCTGTGGTAGGTTGTATGAAGTTGAAAATATTGGTTGTGGCTTCATTACTATTTAAAGATATGTATGTTTGCTTAGGTACTTACATTTTCTATTAATACAAACATCCAAACAGATCCCTTTATACAATATGGTCAGTGGGTCGTCGTGTACTAGTCATGTGTATCAATCATGCTTTGGGTGATAATCAGGTCAAAACCTATATTGTAGTTGCCTTGTGAATAAATAAATAAAAATAAAAAAATTGCATGACTTTTCTAATACTTAATACAAAAAAATCTTTTTCAGGGCTCGAGTTTGGGCAAAATTTTGTTTTCCCAATGATGATTGGTCTTCAGATGAATCATTGGTGAAGCTATACAAGCAGCATAAGATGTTATGCGGCAATCATTTTGAAGATTCATCGTTTACTAGCAGTGCCAAAACAAGATTGAATAAGTTTGCCATTCCAACAAAAGCTCAAAATATTTTGGCCCAGTTACGAGATGAACAACCACCTATAGAAGCACAAAAAACTCAAGTAAGTATTTTTATTATTTAAGAACTATTTTAATACACGAGGTTGCGGCAGACCACGAAAGAGATGGTGGGATGAACTGGATGTCTTCCTTGAGAATTGGAAAGAAAGAGCACAGAATCGTGATCGTTACAAGGAATGGAGCGAGGCCTTTGCCCAGCAGTGGGACAATACAGGCTAGCTATAGTAATAATAATAATTTTAATACAAAGTTCCAGCTTTAGACTGATTGGAGTAGAGAACATACCAGTTTTGTTATCAATAAAATGCAAAATACTCTTTCTACTACTCTCAATATATAGAGACAGATTCTTAGCAGAAAGAAAGAAACTCCCTAGTCAATTGGATTCTCATAAAACATTTGTTGCTGGTTCATTCAACAAATTGCTAAGATATGCAAGAAAAATAAATATTTTATTGAAAGAAAGTTAATCAATATGCTTAAAATATTTCAGTATCAGGAGACTACTCAAAAGACGCAGACCAATGTAGAAGTTACGGCCAGTAGTACTTCACAGTGTTCAACATCCCTACAACACTTCAATGCAAATAACCCTCAGAGCCCAGATTTGGCCAAGGTAATTCAATAAGTTGTAATAATATTTTATGAGTGGAATAATTAGCCTGGCCCAAGTTGAACTTGCCATAATATAATAGCCTACATCTATCTGCAATCATGTACCTTCCAAAGTGAGAGAACTTTCAAATAAGTGCAGTGATTCTGGAGATAACCCTCCACATATACACAGACCAAAATTCACACTCTCTTGTTTGAATGTTAACCCTTCGTCTGTGAAGCCTGACCGAATCGGTCTGACGCCATTGTTTAACTATTGTGTCTACCTCGCAGCAGATGAAGGTTTTTAATAGATTATTATAATAATATGTACAGGCAGATTCTTTAATGTAAGAATCTCACAAAAAAATCTGCTGATTTCATTAGACTAATTTTATTGCAAGATAAGCAAAAACAAATAGACATGTCATACAAAAAAGGAAATTTTCATAAAATGTTTCAATAGTGACACCAATAATTGTAAAGATATGCAAGAAAAATAAACATTTCATAGAAGGAAAGTTAATCAATAAAATTAAAATATTTCAGTATCAGGAGTCTACACAGATGCAGATGGATGTGGAAGTTACGGCCAGTACATCTCAGTGTTCTACATCCATAGAACCCTCAAATGTATATAACCTTCAGGGTTCAGATTTGACCCAGGTACTTCAATTAATATATTAATATTTTCTTTGAATAGAACAAATTCATTATTGCTCGAGTCTAGATAAATATAATTTATGTTATTTTGCTGTTGACATAGATATATTTATTTGGTAATTGTTACATAATATTGCAAGTCATACTATATAATTATAATCAGTTTATCATAACATTATTCGATTCAGATGAAATTTTATGGAATGAGGACACTTTGCTGGTCTGAGTTATTGTTGGATTATGATAAAGCGATCTATGAATATGTTGAGTACCTGTAAAGTATGTCCTAACCCTTTGAATGCTCTGACATGGTTATTATATGTTTTACAGGAATCATCGAAAAGCAAAGGCATATTAAAAGACCTGAATGTCAAAAAAATGACCGAACTAACACCCAGAAAACAAAAACTGTACAGAAGATGCAGAAAAAATTTAACCGAAATCTTGAGACTGCGAAGAAAATTTAGAAAAGTTAAGAAGTGCAACAGGGATGTTTTAGGTTCTTTGCACGATGATGATGCGGTGAACAACATAATGAAACGAAAACTAAGCAGTTCATTTTATTTGTTGCTACAAAGCCAGTTAAAAAATGTGTCGAGAAAGTTAACTGGGCGGAGATGGACACTAGACGATAAAGTTTTAGCCTTAAGCATGTATAAAAAGTCTAGTTCATGCTATAGGCTATTAAGTCGGCTATTTTGTTTGCCTAGTGTGAGTTCACTAAAGGCATTACTGAACAAAATACCCATGATGTGCGGAATAAATAATCAAGTGATTGAAACAATTAAAGAAATCACAAAACAGAGGTCAGTCAGTGACAATTTGTGTGTTGTGGCTTATGACGAAATGTCAATAAGAAAAAACCTGAGCTATAACACAAAACTAGACCAATTAGATGGCTACCAGGATCATGCTGCCCAGGGCCGAACGCAAGAAATTGCAAGCCATGCCCTAACTTTTATGGCTATAGGAGTTAGAAAAGCCTGGAAACAGCCGATAGCCTTTTATTTTTCGGGAGACTGCGTCACAGCTGACAGATTAGCTGTACTTATTAAGGAGGTGGGCCTTCTGTTTGTGTGATAATATTAAATTATCTTAGCCTCAAACTATATAAATTAATTGATTAAAATAAATATGAATTTTCAGGTTTTGAGTACTTGTTTTGGTGCTGGATTGGAAGTCATTGGCGTCGTATGTGATTTGGATGGCGTTAATTTACGGGCAATAAATTTATTAGGCTCATCGAAAGATCACCCATTCTTCGACCATGAGGGACATGAAATTGTCACCATCTTAGACCCGCCCCACCTGCTTAAATGTTTTAGAAACAATTTTTTAAAACATAATGTACAATTTGTACAAGATGTACAAATAGAAGGTCAACGAAGAATAGGTTGGTGCCTATTGCTTATTATTCGTGTTGTAGATTTAGCAGCTTGTATTTTTAACAGTTTTATATAATTAACAATAAGGGCCTATTCAAACCTAAGCGGTATTCGCTACCGTCAGCGGGAGAGAAAACAGAGTGGGTATGCTGTATTGTTACTATAACTACTCCGCGGCTAGAGCGGAACTTGATACTAAATACTTGATCCAAACCTGCGCGGCATGTACCTCTACCTACAGCGGCAGCGAATACTGCTTAGGTTTGAATAGGCCTTTACATCATTCCTATGTTAAGAGCGTTCAGCCCGCGCGGGCTGGCAACGTCGCATTTCTAGTGGTTGTTCGTGATTAATTTATTAAATTTAAATGAAAGTACTATTTTTCTCAGCCCGCACTGGATCTTTGGTGTTTATAAGTTTAAACACCAACAATCAAACAATTGAAACATCAACAATCTAGAGCAGGGCTGTTGTTTTTTGGGCATTACATTGAATCCACCTTAATATTTCTATCTTAGAATGTATTGATATATTAAAGAATAAAAACAAATATCCAACTTTATTATTATATTCATTGTGTGTCAAATAACCAGAATATTAATTGATTTTATAATCTATTGCAGGAGTAGCTAAATGGAGCCACATTCAAGAATTCTTTGATAAAGATAACAAGAACCCCAACTTCGTTTTTGCTCCAGCATTGACCCAGCAACACCTTCAGCCGAATGGCAAACAAAAGATGAAAGTTCGGCTAGCTGCTCAAGTTTTGAGTCATTCCGTTGCTGCAGGATTATTGGCCAAAGTAGCCCTAAGTAAGTTTCAGCATAATATATTTGTATGTACTTTCAATCTTTCTAGCTTTTTTTCCCGTCTGTGGCAATGCACATAAGGAGGGTCATGTTTTTTTCTTGACTATGTGAATATGATTCTTTGACAAAAGACGATAAAATCATTCAGATCAAATTAAATACTGATAATTGCATGATTGAAGAAAACAATACCACAGGACACAATAACATCAAGTTAAACCTAAGAGAGGGTGCATCACTGGATGCGTACCCGGCAAGTGCAACTGCGAGAATATAGTAAGTACAGCTGATTGTCCTCAAACTGGGACAGATTGCAGTAGAAAAGAGGTTTAAAAAAAAATCGTTATGTTTTGTTGTTGAAAATTACTGCAATGTAAAATGCCACTACAATAATACTCATACCCATTTCAATGAGTCAGTGTCATGTCATGTTAGTTGCAGAAATTCCTTTTAACAAATGTTTTTTTGTTTGGTTTCAGACGAATTACCACAAGATGCCGTGGGGACTGCGACCCTTATCGCAAATATTGATAAATTATTTGACGCCATGAATGGTGACACGCCTGATAGAAAAAGAGGCAAAGAATACCTTACCAACATGTCTTCAACCAGCCCTCATTTACATTTTTTTAATAAAATGAGAGAATTTTTCACACAAATGAAGTTTGTAGGGGCGAGAAGCAAGCCCCCATCACAAGATGGCTGGTTGAGGACGATGAATGCAATCGAGCGTATATTTAAAAATTTAAAAAAATATAATATTAACACATTATGTGTCCGAAGGCTAAATCAAGATCCTCTCGAAAACTGTTTCGGGTGCATTCGGAGCAACTGTGGTTGTAATCCAAACCCCACTTCAGTCCAATTTATTGCAGCATTGAAAACTAGCATAATAACCAATTTAATTAATAACAATAAAAACAGAAACTGCCTGGATGATGATAACGACATTCTGAATAATTTCAAAGTGTTTCTGCAAAAAGGTGAGCAACCAATAAATGATGAAAACTCTTCCACACCTTTTCCAGCGGAAATTTCTATTGAAGGTGTAGAAGAGTTAGATATACCTCAGTGTTCTGGAGAAATGCAAGCATGTGCATATGTGTGCGGCTTTATAGCAAAAAAGATGTCGATGAATTGCGCGCAGTGTAAAAAAATTATGCTTGCTGATCCGAACACTGAGGTATGTCATTTATTTACATCCTTTAAGGAGTACAATGACGTAAAATCAAGTTTAAAATACATCCAGCCCAGTTTCTGTGAAATGGTTGAAAATGCTGCAATTATAATAAACAATTACCTAAAAGAAAATTCGCACAAGAAAAAATTAAAATATTCATTATTAAAAACGTGCGAAAATTTAAATAAAGATTGGCTGAAGGGGTGTGACGATCATTATGAGATGAATTTAAAAATAATTGTTGATAGTACAGTTGAGATATGCCTGAAGCGGTTTTGCACGATTAAAAATCGAGGGTTTGTTGAGGAAGCCTCAAAAAAATCTTTATTAAGAAAAATAAAAATACTCAAACATGTTTAAAAAAATTGTATTATTTAACATCACTTAGAAATTCCGAGCATTATTTTTATTATATTTGCTAAACAGGAAACGAACGAGGAGCTTGTGGCTAAACAAAAACAGCTTGCCTTGGTTTGTATGTGGATATGGGTGACCCTACATATAAGGAGTTTCTAAGCTGTTCGTCCCGGCTGTCATTTGTACATGTATGACAGTTCTTACAGGTAGTCAGTGGCCCAAGAAGTTTGACTACCAGTCTTGCCAAGTAGCATCGTATTACTCAGTAGTAACTGGATTGTGGAGGTCAGATAGGCAGTTGCTCCATGTAAAATACTGGTATTCAGCTGCATCCGGTTGGATTGGAAGCCGACCCCAACATAGTTGGGAAAAGGCTAGGCAGATGATGATGAAACAGGAAAGGAACATTCTATGACTTAGTCGATGCCGGAATTTCAATAGGCGTGAGTGACAAATTAAATGTACCATTTAGTTAATTGTCACTCACGCCTATTGAAACTCCGGTATCGACTAAATAAAAAAAGGAAATTGAAAACACTTCAAATCTCCCGCGCTATCGAAAGTTACTGATGGCACGAACGGCAGCGCTAGTGTGCTTCTATGTAAGCATTTCTAAAGTATGAAGTTTACGTTCTTCCCTTTAGGGTATATATGTTCTGTGGTTATATCTGAGATCTATATCATAAAATAATAACTTGGTATGATGTGATTTATTAAATTTTTATCGAAAGTGTCACAGTATCATTATCGTTTGTTCTAAAAGTTTCACTGTTCTTTGCTATTGACCTAGGTGCTAATTAATCGACCAACCTTCAAATGTTTTCATTAGCTTTCTTATAATCGATAAAGTGGATTCGCTCTGTGATTATATCGTGCATTGTTACTAAATTGTCGTTTTCCTGTTGTCGCAGCAGATGAAGTTTGCAAATGGATAGGTTGAGCCACTTGCGGGGAGAAGCGGGGGGCTCGCGGGACTCCACGCTCGACACCACGTCCCCGCCGAGTGAGTCCTTCATGACAGCCAACGAGAGCTCCTCCAAGTACTTTTCTCTGTCAGAAGTTGACTCTGTTGATTCAACATTCGACATTTCTTCTATAAAAGATGTGTCGCTGGCTAGTACCACCACTGACTCCGAAGGGACCATGACGAACGCCGATGAACTGATATCGAATCTGTCCCCAATTGGAAAGAAAAGTGATATGCTAGATAGCTACAAAATTGGTAAACAGATTGAGGCAGCAAACATTTTATCAGGCGGTGTTGACATATTTGATGATAATGACAATTCTTATGATGGCGATGAGCTGGTGATTGATGACAATGTTGATGATGAAAAGTCTAATTCGGAACTGAAGCAGCCAGATGAATTGGAGTTTAAGTCTGATGAGAATATGATAGAGTCTACTTTGATAAATGAGGAGGCGGATATAGCTAGTAAAGATACAGAAGTGGTGCTACAGATTGATGGTAAAAACGTAGATGCGATAGATATTGGTAATGGACTGTACTTGTACAGGAAGGAAGGTCAAGAGGAGTTGGCCGCTGTTCAGATAATTGATGATGATCAGCAGCAAACCAGCTTCAAGTTCCTGAAAGTGCGGTGAGTCTTTTTACTTAGCAACCCTCTTTCCATTACTGCCGACCTATTATCAGACACACTGGAAGTCAGAATTGAAATTGTATGTTAGCACTTAAAGCCTGTTCACAAAGTCTTATAATGCTCAACGATGTTCTTAAATAAAATAATTTGTGATAAATCATCTTCCCAATACTGCAATATCACAGAACTAGAACTTATCAGATTAATAGTCAATAAATATATCCAACTTTGTTTATATCTGTGACTCATTATTTTGTTATTCTAAAATAAGAAATTGTATCTTCAATATCGTTTTGAAAGATTCAAGTGTAGCAGAATACTTACTTCTTATTACAGTACGTAAACATTCACATTTTTTCTATAAATAAATTGTTGTAGGTGTAACTATAACATAAACATGATTTGACCTAATTAGAAGTAAGATGTTCCTTTGCTTTCACTCTTACGAATGCTAGCATCTATTCATATTTAACATTGCATCTTTTCATAGTACTGTTTCCAAATAATATGTGCATTCTTCCTGAGATAAATTATTTCAATAATTTAGACAAATGAGTCAAATTCTTGGAATCTTACATCAATGCTTGTGTAGCCTAGATTAGCACAAGTTCCATAGCTGTTGCTTAAATAAGTATCACATTAGCTGTTGTGATTTAGGGTCAAGAAAGCTTTTATTTGTTTGAGAAAGCATGTACAACTAAATAGACTAATCCAAGCTATTGCACAGTTAAAATAAACATATTCACAGGAAGGAATGAATAGAAATATAAAAAAAAAACTAAGTAGAAATAAAATGTCATCTTTTGTGAATCCACTCACAGAAAAAGCACAAGAAAAGTCATCTTTTGTTCATCCCCTCACAGAAACTCAAACATGCACAATATACATCTGCCCATCATGTGGCCAATAAATTCCATATTTTCTGCCACACGCTGACTAACAGCAATGTGTGGAAGAAGATTAGATAAAAAGATATGATCCCCATCTTTCACATAATCCATCCATACTGCTGTTGCTGTTGTGGTCTTGGTTGAGATAATGTCTACAGGTAAACAAAACTTGACATGAGATTTGTAAACAAACATGCCAATTGTAGTTTTTTTTTTTCATTCTTCTCAAAACGGAATCTAATTATGAAATTAAAACGTCATCTTATGTACTTGAGTTGAACATTTTGTGCTAAGAATACTTTTGTTCTCAGTTTTGTATTTCTTAGGTGTCCCATTTCCTATAGCTATATTTATGAGTTTCTTGATATTTAAAACATGAACCCAACCTAATACAGATACATATAATTATCTTTAATCAGCTAAAATAACTGACTTTAGACAAATATTTTGCTAACTCATCATTGAGTGCAAATAGGTATCAGTAAAAAGACAATTTAAAAAAATTTAAACTTTCAAAAAGGCATGTTTTAAACACAGATTTAAAAAATGCCATAGCAAAAGAAAAACTAATACATATAAATGAACAACCATTAGTGTTAGACTTCAATATCCCACAGCTTGACAAACATTTCTCCCAATGACTTCCAAGTTCTCTTGAACCAGTGCTAAAGTGAGCTTAAACAACGCACTACTAAAATAAAACAAAAGTTAACAATCATTAAAGTAGCTGTAAAAATATAATAGTTTTAAAATAGCTATTACCATTAATGTATGCAAGTAGAACATGAAATTATAACTCATATTGCACACTAGAATGCTGGTAGGTTTTTATAGACTTAATTACTCGTAGTTACCAAAACACAAATAAATAAAAAGTACAACCAAATAAAAAAGTCATCATCATATTAACCAAATGATGTCCATTTCTGGATGTAGGATCCCCAGCGTCGCCATTGTGCTACTTGAAAATATTAGTAATAGAACTTAATTTGACCAGGATGAAGTTTCTGTATACGCCTTTAATATGAATTTAAGATCTATATCTAGTCCCAAGAGGTGCATAGGAAATCTCCTTTTCACTTGTTATTTATGGTATAAAATCTCAAGCCCCAATGGTCAGTGGTCGTACTTTATCGCACTTTACTTAACCGAGAAAATAGTCAGATAACAGCAATATTCGTCTATTTGCAAAACTGTAAATACGAGTAACACACCATTATCATCAGAAATCACTAGGAATCTGCATTCATTCCCAAGTACTCATTTAGAGTCTCGTTTTCCATGATGAGATCATCATCTGCCTAGCCTTTTCCCAACTATGTTGAGGTCGGCTTCCAGTCTAACCGGATGCAGCTGAATACCAGTATTTTACATGGAGCGACTTCATCATGTCAACCAAGAAGCAAATGTTCAATGATGTCTCTGTGATCAATTCGGTGAAAACTGGGAGCGATCACCGCATGGTAAGAGGCACATTGAACATCAATATCAAGCTAGAAAGGTCTTGACTGATGAAGTCTACTCTCCGTCCAGCACAGATCCAAATCCAAAACCCCGAAAGCTTTCAGCTCGAACTCCAGAATCGTTTCGAATGCCTTGAGAGCTGGTGGACGAATACAACGATGGGTTCGTGGAAACTGTCCATACGACCGGGTCTAAGTTCTTCAAGACACGTCGTACAGATCAGAAAAAGAGGTTCTCCGATCAAACTCTCAAGCTCATGATGTGAAGGAGCGGCGTGAGATGATCCTGCAGTCTTCAGACGAGGCGTTGAAATACCGGCAGCTCAATAGACAGATCTCTAAATCCTTGAAGAGCGACCTCCGCCGCTTTAATACCGAGTGCATTAAAGACGCAATCGAACGGAACAAAGACTCCAAGGTATTTTCAAGAGATCTGGCTATTGGGCAGAGCCAGCTCACGAAACTGAAGACCGACGATGGCAGGATCTTATCTGCCAAACCGGAGCTACTGAGGGAGATCGAGAGCTTCTATGGACAGTTGTACACGTCAACCAGCAAACCCATTGTCGACCTAGCAAACGACTCAAGAGCTAGACTAACCCGACACTATACCGAAGACATCCCGGACGTCAGCCTGTACGAGATTAAGATGGCTCTGAAACAGCTCAAAAACAACAAGGCACCGGGGGATGACGGAATTACGGCCGAACTCCTGAAGGCGGGTGGAAAACCGGTACTTAAGGCCCTTCAGAAGCTGTTTAATTCCGTCATACTCGAGGGGAAAACGCCACAGGCATGGTGCAGGGGTGTGATTGTGCTCTTCTTCAAGAAGGGTGACAATGCCCGGTTGAAGAATTACAGGCCCATCTCACTTCTAAGCCATGTCTACAATTTGTTTTCAAGAGTCATCACGAATCGTCTCGCGCGCAGATTTGACGATTTCCAGCCACCCGAACAAGGCGGTTTCCGAAAAGGCTTTAGCACCGTGGACCACATACAACGCTTCGGCAGGTTATACAGAAGACCGAAGAGTACAACTTCAACTCTCTGTTTAGCGTTTGTGGACTACGAGAAAGCCTTTGATTCGATCGAGACCTGGGCTGTACTGCAGTCTCTCCAACGGTGCCAAATTGACTACCGGTACATCGAGGTGTTGAAGTGTTTGTACAAAAACGCCACCATGTCAGTCCGACTTCAGGACCAAGCCTCGGAACCTATCCTTCTGCAGCGAGGTGTAAGGCAGGGAGACGTCATATCTCCGAAACTGTTCACCGCTGCACTGGAGGATGTCTTCAAGGTTCTGGACTGGAGAGGGCTAGGCATCAACGTCAATGGCGAGTACATCACTCACCTTGGGTTTGCCGACGATATAGTGGTCATGGCTGAGACCATGGAGGACCTCAGTACAATGCTCGATGACCTCAGTAGAGCTTCCGAAAGAGTGGGTATAAAAATGAACATGGACAAGACGAAGGTCATGTTGAATGCCCATGTCACACCCATTCCTATCAAGATTGGAGGCTCTACACTCGAAATTGTAGACAATTATGTATACCTAGGACAAACGGTCCAGTTAGGTAGGTCTAATTTCGAGAAAGAGGTCAATCGTCGAATCCGACTCGGCTGGGCAGCGTTCGGGAAACTGCGCGGTATCTTCTCGTCCAACTTACCGCAGTGTCTCAAGACGAAAGTCTATGACCAGTGTGTGTTGCCAGTGATTACATACGGGACCGAAACGTGGTCGCTCACAATGGGCCTTATCAAAAGGCTTAAAGTCACCCAAAGGGCAATGGAGAGGGCTATGCTCGGAGTTTCCTTGCGTGATCGAATCAGAAATGAAGACATCCGCGAGAGAACCAAGGTCACCGACGTAGCCCGAAGAATTGCTAAACTTAAGTGGCAGTGGGCAGGGCACATTGCTCGCAGAACGGATGGCCGTTGGGGCCGAAAAGTTCTGGAGTGGCGACCGCGAACCGGAAGACGATGCGTTGGAAGACCTCCCACTAGGTGGACCGATGACCTGGTGAAGGTTGCGGGAATCCGGTGGATGCGAGTCGCAAGGGACCGGTCAATGTGGCGACACTTGGGGGAGGCCTATGTCCAGCAGTGGGCGTCTTTCGGCTGAGATGATGATGATGACATGGAGCGACTGCCTATCTAACCTCCACAACCCAGTTAATACTGGGAAATACGATACCACTTGGTAAGACTGGTGTCAGACTTTTGGGGCCACTGACTACCTGTAACGACTGTCAAAGATGGACAAATGACAGCCGGGACCAGCGGCTTAACGTGCTTTCCGAGGCACGGAGGAAACTCGGTATGTAAGGGTGGTCACCCATCCACAGACCAACCTAGGCAAGCATGGCTTAACCTAAAGGTCGACCCGAGCGGCTGATATTATTTACCTACGAGCTCCTCTATTATTTAGACCGAGAATATAGTCAGACAGCAGCAATATTCGTCTATTTGCAAAACTGTAAATAACACACCAGTATCATCAGAAATCACTAAGAATCTGCATTAATTCCCAAGTACTCATTTAGAGTATCGTTTTCCATGATGAGATAATCATTATATTTAGTAAATCTCCGTCAAGGCATCAGACTTCTATTGCACCTCAATTTTACCTAAACATAGGTGCTAATTTACTGACCTATCAAAGAAATGTGTTTATGTAATATTATGTACTAGCTCCTGCCAGCGGCTTCGCCCGCGTGAAGTTTGATTATTGTCCCATGGGATCTTACTACTGGGATAAAAAGTATCCTATGTTTTAATCCAGGTTATAAACTATCTGTGTGCAAAATTTCATCCAAATCCGTTCAGTAGTTTTCGCGTGAAAGCGTAACAAACAAACTTACATTCACATTTATAATATTAGTAGGGATGTGTCACCGTAAAATTGTCAAACACGTTAGATTGGAATGTCTCTAGCGAGATTGTGAACTCTCGAAATATTGTCAACTGAACATACTGCTTACAATATAACGCATTATTTTTCGGTAGATTGTAATCTATTATACTACTATGACGGAAGTATCTCTGCCGCCATAATCGGGACTTGGGGCACCCCCACGTTAGATTAGTTAGGTTCCTTTAAACCCTGCAGACGGAAATAGGGCTCCGTCAACTACGCTTTTTAGGGGAATATAAAGTTTTTTGAGGTAAGTGATCGGTATTTCTCAGAAATGGTACATTATCTTTTCATGAGAGTGGTACCATGGGGCAAGGGGACTCCTGCACACTACGCGAGTTTACTTCCATCGCATACATTTCACAATATTACGGTTTCACTTTGATAGATTACAACATAAGTACAAACAACTCTCGAAATATTGTCAACTGAACATACTGCTTACATTTCTCTAGTTATATTACAATCGAACGTGTTTAACAATTTTACGGTGACAAATACGTAACTGCTAACTGATGGTTCATCATGTTCTGCATTTTAATAGTGAGAAGGCAAAAGAGTAATATTGATTGTTTGTATTTCAGTGAAAATGCGGAGGGAAATTTAGAAGTTTATGAAGAAATAGAAATAGAAGTACCTAAAGAAGTGGTAAGAAATTGTTCTACAATGTTAGACCATTTTTGGTTATTTTTTTCAATAAATTAACTAGAATTTGCCAATCATATTTATTATACCATTTCATTTTACAGCCTGCAAAAGAGGGGAAGATGGCTGATAAGAAAATATCATCACATGTGCCTATAAAGGATATAAATAAAGTCATAAGTGAGCCTGCTTGCAAAAAAGTTGCTGAAAGAAAAATTAAAACACCAAGAAAAGAACCAATTTTGGCAACGAAGATTACTGAAGTCGAACTTGAAGTAAATAAAGAAACATCACCTGATGGTAAATCTGAATTTAACATAAATGGAAAAATGATGAAGTTCAGTGACTCACGAAAATCTCCAGTCATAGGCAGTTTCACACCCATGACATACCACTCAACACCAAATAAAGAGCCCATACCATTAACTAAAACGATGGTTGAACAGCAGCTGCATCCTAACAGGCATTCCGATAATGTCAAGAAAACGATAGAAGTACATACTGATAGCAGTAAGCAAAGAACACCTGAAACACCAACTAAAACTAAAGATGATGATGACAATAAAGCTAATGAGATAGCAAGTCCTGAAAAAGAGTTGGTGATTGATGAATCAGTTCAAAAATATATTGTAGCTGAAGAAACTGAGAAAGAAACCATAGAAATAAAGAATATTGGTACTGATAAGCCACAACAGGAACCAAGTAGTGATGAAGTTTCGAAAGAAAAACCTGTAACAAATGACACTTCAGTTTCAATTGAACAAGACAATGTCATTGATTCAACGGAAAAAGATATAACTAAAGAAAAAGCAGTATTTAACGAGAATGTGTATAGTGATATTGTAAATGAAGAGAAAAAAGAAGAAAAGAGTGTTAATATAGAAAATATTGAAGACGAAAGTATGGGAGAAGACCTTGTGATTGTAGAAACGGTTGTCGAAACTGTAGAAGATCAAAGTGGGGCAGAATCTAAAGAGCTTATTAAATCCGACAGTGATAACCGGGCAAAGGTGAATGATATTCAAACAAAACAAGCTGAAGTTATATCTGAACCTAATCAAGTAATTAATAAAGATGTTGAAATTGATGTAACTAATAAGGCAATAGTTAAAGACAATACTCAATGTGATAGTCAAGATGAGACCAAAGTTGAAGAAATTATTTACGAAATAACAGACCAAGAAAATGATGACATTATAATTATTGATGACAGTGAATTAGATGAAAATTTGAAGAAATTTGAAGAATTTGAAGAATCAACATCAGCAACTGATAAAGATGTTCCAAAAGATGAAAATATTGCAATCAATGATCAAGAAAGTGAGAAAATTGAATCAAATGTTCCAATAAATAACGACGAAAAAACAAAAAATAAAGAAAGTGCTCAAGACAATAAGATAAAAGAACCTGAAAATATTCAAGCCAATTCTACTTCTGTAGTAACTCTTAATACGAACAAAGGACATGCAAAAAAAGTTGAGGCATCTCCCTTAGGCGACGTTGTAAAGAACAATCAATCAAAAATACCAATTGCAAAACCAGAAACTAAGAAGGAAAAAACCAAACCTACTAGCAACGAAATTTCAATAACGATAAAGCCCTCTACAGCGATGGGCCTCATAGAAGGAAAAGTGGAATTGAAACCTGAATATTCTAAAGAAACAGGTGCTGCTTTAAAAGATATTGCTAAAGATGTTTTGCCGAATAAAGAACCACCATCTCTAAAGCCAACACCAGAAGGATCCCAAAGACCAGTAATAACTGTCAAAAATCAAGATAAACCAAAAATCGAAGCAGAGGCCGATAAGAAACCAATTCATATTACTCCTTCAGTTCTTAAAACAGAAGCGTCACTACTCAAGAAAGAAATTAATGTAATTGTAAAATCTCCTAAGAAGGAATCTAAAAAGCCTATTCCACGAGCTGAATCTCAATCCAACGTAGTGCCTATGGAAGTTGACAGTACCACCAATGTAAAAGGGGAAGTTTCTGGGAAAAGTCCAGTTAACATTGACAATGTATATGCTAATGAAGTAAAGGATCAAAAATCTGGTACCCAAGAAGTACTTGGATCTTCTGAATTAAAACCTCAAGTGACTACCGAAGATGATAAAAAGCAGGAAATAAAGGTTACACCAAAAGAAACTATTGACAAAATGAAAACAAAGGATTTAAAAGTAAGTCCAGTGCCAAAAGAAGAACAGCCTTCTTGCTCAGGTACACAAGATGTCAGTAGTACATCAACAGACAGTCTTCCGAATAATGAAAGACGAAATGAAGGGGATGATGATGATTCAGAAGAAGCTGATGGTAGCAAAAAAGAGGTGCCTTTTGGAAAGTGGACAGCTACCCACAGAAAAGACTTCTTAACCAAATTAAAGAATAGAGTTACGGTCTGCACGCCTGCCGTGCCTTCTACTAGTAGCAATCAGCTCAAAAATTCCAATGATCTCAACAGAAGGGATGTTCTCCAGAAAATTGACAGTCAAAGGCAGCAGTCGAGCAATGCAGCAGCATTAGCGAAAACTCAAGAAGGCAGCAAAGCTATTAAAAACGAAACTGCTTTTGTGAGCAAAGCTAGCATAAGTCAAAATAAGGATAATGATACTCAGGAAAGCAAAGAAGAAGAAGCAAAGGTTCCTCTGAAGGTAGAGACTGTTACCGAAACATTGGAGGCAGAGGCTGAAAAAGATCCTATCAAGCAAGATATAGCAAATGACATTCAAAATGATGAGGTATCACAAGTCGCATCTGCGATTAATCAAAAGAAGGAAGCGCAAATAACTGAAGTTAACTACCAAGACTTGATTGATAAAACTATTGAAGGTATGATACACAGAACAGTAGGGCCTTCAAAACCGGGTCAAGAACCCAACCAAGCCTCGGCTATAGATTCTAATCCTCCAACTGGTAAATTTCCAACAAACTACCAACCAACGGACCAAGCTACACTTGATGAAATAGAAATGAAGATGAACGAATTACACGGTATTCCGTTTATTGAAAGACCTCCCCACGAATTACCCGTAGTACCTTTATCTGAACCTAAACCTAAATCGTTTTCTAAAGCTGAAAAAGAAAAACCGCCAGTTCCTATCAAAACTACTAAAATACCGAATCTCCTACCATTTCCAAATAAAACTCAAAAGATCAAAGAAAGTGTAATAGACGTTGACTCAGAGGATGAAATAATAGAGCATGAGCCTATTACAGGAGATATTGATGTAAGTAAAAAGAATGTAGCAGCTAAGTTACCACCTAAAGAAAAAGTGCTAACTTATGCCAACAGTGATAAATCCAAGACAGATGCTGCTACAAAAGATTCTATTATCACGGAAAATGATTTCGACAAATTCGCTAGACGAAATTCCATAACGTATGAGAATTGTCTCACTATGAATTTTGATAACAAAGAGACGCACAATGTTATTCAAACCATTGTGGAGAAAGATCCATATCCAAAGACTTACTCCAGGAACGATGTTGGACGTGCCGATAAACCCAAAAATCCCTATAAATATCAGAATGTCAACCGGCAACCTATCCAACCAGCTAAAGTGCACGCTCCAAACAAATTGGGTGCAGCTGAAGATTCCTCTACCAGAAATCAATCGAAGTTACAAAAAGCTTATCAATCAGCTTTATCAGCCAAACGCCAGAAAGACTGCCCCATAACTATCATCGAAGATAAACCAGTAAAGGTAGTATTTATGGATAATATGGAGTTTGTTCCCAGTTCAATAAATATCCAGGGTCAACAACTTTCACCTGCCAAAAAACTAAGCACTGAACCAGACAGCATCACCCTTAGCACTCTTGATTCCTTAGACTCAGATGTGTTGGATACCACAGATGATGCAAAGTCACAAGAAGAAGTTAAAACAAAAACCAAACACCAGAGAAAGCAAGTTTTAACTCCAGTTGAAGAACCTGAACTAGAGCTGATAGAACCAAAAGATTTAGGCCTTGAAGTGTCACCCAAAAAGAAAAGGAAGACTGATGATGATAAAACAGATAAAAATATTAAATATCCAATGCGAAAGAAATATTATCTTCTTGGCTCTAACACAGCAGCTGAGGATAAATATACACACACTCCAGAAGTCATTAAAAATCCGCTAAAAGAAACAGTCAATCGTAACGACAACGTCGTAACTCACAAGAATGCCGTGTCAGCTATCGACAGTTTGGTAAAAGCCGCTGAGTTACTTGAACATTCAGAAAACTTGAATATTATTGATCCTCCAACTCCCGATAGTCAGCAGAGTACTCCTGTTAAGAGAGGAAGAGGTCGTCCGAGGAAATATCCTCTTCCTGATGGAGGAGTTGATAAGAATAAAGTGCCAAGTCCACAAAAGAAGCCACGGTTAATAGATGCCAAAGTCCCAAAACGCGATACCGTGACAATTACTGATGATGAAGAAGATGACGAGGACAGCGATAGTCAAATCATCAAAGAAAATTGGACAATGGGTAAAATAAATGAGAATATAGTCTGTCCAATCTGTAACAAGTTATTCAGAACTGAGAATGTTGTGTTCAAACACGTGAAACATTGCACAGGCCCATCGCCAAGTCGGTCAGGTTCAGACAAGAGGAGCCCCAGAAGAATGAGACCATCGCAAGAATCAGATTCTAAGTCTCAAGGAAATCAATCTGATGACATGGACCTTGATGATGACAAGCCACTTGTTGTCAGAAAAGAAACTCCTAAAAAGCGTAAATCCAAAGATTCAGTTTCTAAATCAGACGATAGAGATGATGTTATCGTCATAGAAGATACACCACCAGTTAAAGAGAAAGCTGAACGGACAGAAAAGGAGATTGATGATAGAAAAATTCATGAATCTAGAAAACCAAGGGCTAAAATTTTCCCCAAAAGCAATGATCTGGTTTGCGAATTCTGCGGTAAAACATTTAGGCAGTTATCCTATTTGGTCAGCCACAAATTACAACACAAGAAAGATGAGCCAAAGAAAGTAGAAAAGGAAGCTCCTGTCGCAAACAAATCAATATACAGCTGTGAGGTCTGCAAGAAAGAGTTCAGGAAGCTTCATCATCTAGTTCAGCATCGGATTATTCACAACCCGAGCTCAGCACCCGTGAGATCTTTACGAAAGAGTTCTTCAGAGCAATCTGACACAAAGATTGAAAAAGAACCGATTACTTCTAAGCTAAGCGAAGACACTAGTGCTGGCTTCCGCTGCGAGCCATGCGACAAGTCCTTCAGAAAACTACACCATCTGGTGGAGCACAGGGAAACCCACGACGGTATAAACAGACAGAAAACTACGCCTGTGACTGTGATACCAAACAACGTTGAGAAGCCGGTGACTTTACACCAGTGCGAGATTTGTAAGAAATCGTTCAGGAAGCTGCATCACCTAATCGAACACAAGGAGCAACATGTAGAGACTAGTTCAGAAAAGTCTGATGACAAGAGTGTGAAGAGTTCCCTATCAACCAGAGACATAATACACGAGTGTTCACTCTGTTACATGGTGTTCCCTAATGAGCACTCACTCAACAAACACACGATTATCTGTCAACGAAAGAAGAGACAGTCGAAGCAAGCTAAACTTGCTGAAGAATCTGAGGTAACAGCTGAATCAGTTGAAGACACAAGTGAAAGTTTAAAGATTGAAGAAAAACTAGAAGACATTGATTCTCCTAAACTAGTTATTATTGAAGATATAAAAGAAGACGAGCACAAAATCGAGGTTGTTGAAAAGATAGAATTACCTAAAGAAACACCGAAAGCAGCTGAAGCGAAACCTGTAGAAGTTGTAAAAGAAGTAGTAAAAGAAATAGAGACAGTTCCACAGAAAATAGAAATAAAACCCGTTGAACCACCACCAGTTATTGCTGCAAAGAGAGAATTCTCCGAAACGGAAGTTGTAAAAACAGAAGTCGAACCAGAAGTCCCAGAGAAAATTAAGAAAGTCGAAATTAAAGAAGCTATAAAAGTCCATGAAACACCTAAAAAGAAAACTTCCATCAAGGATAAATCTACGGGTAGTGCAAGCAAACGTCTGAAGAATACAGCCCCTGTCGCTGTTTCCGAAGCTCGTAAACCAGCGGTGGATTCGAGCGACGACGACGAAGTCAGGTATATGCTCAACCCGAACTTTAAAGTGGAGGAACCACTTGAGGAGAAAGTGTTCATGAAAGTGAGAGCGAATAAGCGCAGCTCCCTTCAAATAGAGCGACCGAACTCCAAAGACTTAGTGAAGAGAAGAACATCATTACAGCACCCGCCAAAAATACCGCGCCTGAAACCAAAAACCGTCGAACCGAACACGGTAGCTGTTAAACAAGTAGCTAAAGCACCTAACTTAGAACCAGTGCCTTCAACAGACTCTGACGATAGCGAAACGGTAAAATACTCTTTCCCAAAAACCATTCCTGAAAAACCAACGAAACCTGCACAAGAACGCACACCTAAAACACAAAAGAAAACTTTAGCTGATAAGAGAAAATCTCTAAGTGGAATAGCAAAAAGGAAATCTTTGGGGAAAGCGGTTACAGCCAGGCACAAACCAGCGCCCGTGAAACAAATCAAGCGAAGTAAGTAACATTATATTTTGTGACATTTTGCTAATTGATTTGACACCCTATAATACAATTTGAATGATCTGTTTTACAATGTTTGTGTTTGTTTACTCAGGAACTTTAGAGGTGGAGCACAGATGCGACTGCGGGCAGCTGTTCAGCAGCGCGGCGCTATTGTCGCGCCACACGACACTCGCGCACACGCCGCCGCGGATACGGCGCCGCCGGTCACCGCCGCCTGACGAGAAACCCGTGATCAAACCAGCGCCCCGCAAGTCTAGCGTAAACGAGAAACCAAAAGGACCCCCAGCTTCGAGGAAGTCTAGCGCGCGAAGCGATAGCAGCACCTCCACTAACACTAAACCGAACAAAAGTGAAGCGAAACCAACAAGGAAATCGCTTGACAAAGAAACAAAAACTCCGGCCGCCACGAGGAAACCCAAACCTGAAAAGTCTGAAGCGAAATCCAGCGTCAAACCCAAGCGGACGCCCGCGCATCGTGGCGTGCCCGTACCTGAGAAAATGAGGAAACTTATGCAAAAAAATAATAAGTAAATGTTTTAATAAAAGAGATTGGTTCGTGTTCGAAGTTGGACTGAAAGTTCCCTTAGAGTTCAGGATGTTATTAGTAAGGGGAGCGCTAGTATCTTTAGATAATATCACGCATCACAAGGCTCACAATCGTAACAAACGGACCATTGTAAAATAAAAATATTTTTACATGTTTGATGAAATGTTACATCAACAAACAATATTTTTATCGTGAGTCGGTAAGTTAGGCGTTGATCTTGTCTATATGTAAATGAGAACTTAAAATAATAAGTATATTTTGTCAATTTGTTTTAGAGTTTAGATAATTATTATGTATGTATAAGATTAAATATTTATGTTTTATTAGATGTAGGGATAATATTTTCGTTGGCATTATCGGTTAGCACGCTGTAATTTTCAGTAAAACTGTAAATGTTCGCCATTCAATGATTTATCTGATTGTTTTGGAAATGATAAGCCTAAATATATTGCAAGAAGGTGCAAACTTATGTTGTAAAATTTATATTAGAATAACAGAGTTCTTAATGAAGTTTATAAGTAATGTTTGATGGGTTCAAATGAGCTTATTATTGAAATGTTTTGAATATTGATTTGAATGGAATTGTAATATACAATGCTTATAAAAATGAATTATTGAGCTTCCCGATCGCGGAGTTTGGGTTATTTAGTGCTTCGTAGTATGTTTTCATCATTATTATAAGGGATTAGAGGAATTTGAGTACCAGATTTTCTAATTATTAAATATTTAATAAGCACAGCACACCTCAACTCAGATATTGCTTAGACGTCGATAGTTCTGGAGTTCATGTTTTAGAATATAAATGAAGTTATGTAGTTCATTCAATACCATAGGGTGCGTTAGAGAAATCGCGAATTAGGGATATTCCTAATAATTATGTTGCAACTAAGGCGCGGGTCATATACAAGTGGCGTATGGCGGTGGCGCGGCGCTGGCGAGGTGGTGGCGTGGCGCCACTTCTTTGATATTTCATAAAAAATGTAAGTATAGAAGAGGTGTGGCGCGACACATACTGAGATGGCGTGGCGCGGGCGCCACTTCCACGCCATCCGCACACCCGCAGTTAGCAGTGGCATGCACAGGGCGGGAACAAGACAACGAAAATGCGTAACAATTTAGACTTTAAAGTCTAGAATGCGCCCGCGCCACGCCAATAGCGCGCCTGTTCTGTGCTGCGCCGGCGGCGCCACGCCATCACCTCGCCAGCGCCGCGCCACTGCCATACGCTACTCGTGTTTGTCCCGCGCGTGCCAATCAGGATGGCGTTTCACAGATGTTACCCGTATCTGTGCTAGAAAATAAAATTTTCGGAATATCCCGATTTTGGGCTTTCCCACAGCACTAGGAAGTTGTTGAGATATAATTATGCAATTGTTTTACCATATACTTACATTAAGCTATATAATATAGCTACAATACATACTTAGCACATATTAGTTAATGTTACTATGTCGTGTGATGTGGCGTTTAGTTTCAATAGTCTTCAAATATATCACAGTTGAAGTTTATGATTGATGTTAGCAGCCGAAGTTATTCCCTAAAGGTTGACCAACGTGTCGTGTCTTGATAGTCTACGAGTAATCATACAATGGTACTCCCCAAAATTTATAGTGAACTAGGACCAAATTATATCAATTTCTCTGTTTCTAATGGTAATAATATATTATGTTGTTTTTAATTTTAAATAATGTTTATTCTACTCTCGTGACTAACAGTGTAAAATGTAATTAATTGCTAAAATATAAAAGAGTAGTCCGTATTGTGAGATTTATGTTTTAGAAGCATTTAACATAAAATTTTATATATGTAGATGATATCATTATTTTTAATATGATGATGCAATTTTGATTAATGGGTTATAAATAAATTGTCTAAAATTTATTAATTTGTTTATTTTTACTTATAATACAACATTCAGATGTTCATAAATATACATAAATTGGAAAATAATGGAAATAAATCTACTATCGAATATTCTTTTATCCTCTTTCACAAATAATATCAACAATGCTGGGTTCCATGAGCTGTGGGTCTACGCATCTCAGTTGAGCAGACGCAAGCGCATCTTCTAGCAGTGCGTTAAGCAGTCGTTCATCATTGCCCATACAAGACAACCTTTGTTGGAGGAAGTGGACATCTACTTGCAACTGTTGTAGGCCATGCTTGCCAAATGTGCGTAGTCTTACGCACTCGACTAACGCCTTAAGTGCTACCTTCAGTGCCCCATTAGATAAAGCAGCTCTGTCAGCCCCAGCTGGACTGAATACTTCAATTCTTTCTGAAAATATTCTGTTTAGAGGCGAGAATGAAGATGGGGCGCGCGACCAAATAGTCCGGCGACTGGAATCGCTTGATGGTTTGATGCTAGTTGGGAAGAGTTGTGATGCAGCACTGTCTGCACTTGCTAATGTCTCCACTACCCTGCGGCATACGGCTCGAGGTCCTCGCGGCTCAGGGGCTCTCAACCAATCCCTCGCTAGCACAGATACCCTCAACATTTGTGCTGCTGTCTGTCCAATAAATACAACTTCAGAATCCAAGGCAGCTTGTGCAGCTGTTGACAGGTGCACCATAGCACTGTTTGTGTCCTTGTTCTCAACAGTTAGTCCTGGAGCCGATTCCTCCAACAGCTTCTGTAAGTGAGTGTGTAATGTAGACACTCCACTCTCTTGCATTTCTAAACATAACTTAGCTAAAATTAACAGTAATTCGAAGGGAATGTTGTTATTTGATGTCTGTAAACAGGCCATCTTTTTGACCACATCTGACAGGTTGACCATGGTCTCTGAAATAACTTTCCAGCATGTATCAGCAACAGCTTTAGCACACCATGGTTTGAGGCCAAAAGAGAGATTGTTCTGCAGGAATGCCATGAGATCTAATAATGATGCTTGTACTTTCTGCATCAAGTAGATTTGGAGAGAATTCAGTATGTCTTTTAGGTCAGTGGTATCTGTACCTTTGCTTGCCAAAGACTGTCTTACTTTAGTAAGACTATCTTTGAACTGAGATTGTATAGACTGATACTGTATGGTGGCCTTATGATTGATGCATTGTATCACCACATCAATAGCTTTATGGGACATAGTATCACTATTGATGATCTCAGTCATTGCTTGCAACTTTCTAAAGAATTTATCAAGTCCTCTGATCAATATTTCAGTTCCAATATTGTCTGGCTTCTTCACAACTTCCTCAAAAAGATGGAATACTTGTAACATGATTTTGTCAGCAAAATCTGGAATGTTGGTACTGTCTTTATCTTGGAACATGTCATGGTAACATGATATTATGATGCCCAAGTCTGCTAAAAGGGTGTTGTTACACTTTTCAACCCATTCTAAGATATCAGTGCTTTCCACCATAGCACTAAGGGCTTGTAAGTGCTGGTCAAGCCTGCTTTCAGAACAGCTCAAGAAAATGTCCTGGAGGGATGAGTCTGTTTCTTGAAGCTGTCTCAATAAGCCTACACTTTCAGCCAATTCAGATGCTGATGTATCTGGACTAAGCAGTCTTTCTCGCAAAGTTTTCTTCAAACCATAAATGATTTCAGAACATTCTGTCTGGATGCTTTGAAATGAAGGTTGATTACCATACTTTTGTAGTACTCTTTGCGCGTGAGTGAATTCATGGACTGCATCGGCATATCTCCCTTCTTCAATGGCTTTGTTCAGTTGTGAAGGCAAAAGGAATAGGAACTGAAGTTTATCCAACAGTTGCCTTGTTCCACACAATCTGCTTACGTTATTTCCACTTTCTCTTAAAGAATCTGATATCTGAGCGCTAAATGTCGTGATTTTGTTCATGTTTTCGCTCAGTTTGTTCATTTCTTCTTGCATTATCTTGAAGTCTGTTCTCATTTTTCGGACAGTTTCTGTAGCGGAAATAAACTTGTTATAGTTCTCGTACACTAACGTTTGCATCTCTGACTGCAGGAACTGGCTCTGGGTGACCACTTCAGCCTCTTTATCCATGACTTGCTTCAACGTTGCACATTTTAGCAAGACGTCTATGTACGTATCGGGGTTGAAGTTGCTACCGTCGATATCCAGAGGGTTCTCCTCCTTTTCCTTTGTGTCTGCCATTGTAGAGGAATAGTATTATATCTCTATTATCTGAACAAAACTATAAACTGTTGAAACTATAATAACATTTTACTGGATTTCAGTAATTTCGTTTCGTGTTGACTTGACTTGGTAGTTTGTTTGCCACAATTTGACATTGACAGTGACAGTGACACTGACAGACCAATTAAGAAAATGGCTGACTTTTTAACTTTGTTACCAAATTCATTTCACGTACCAAGAAGTAAAGTATACTCGTACAATAGGCTTTTTTTTTATTTAGCCTGTACTGTCCCACTGCTGGGCAAAGGCCTCCCCCAATTAGGCTTGTTAACTGAAAAAATCTATTAGTCCGTCACTTAGATTATCAAAAAATATTTGACCTGTATTTTTCTTGTCACTTACACCAAAATTGACGAAGATACGACGCTTTTAAAATTCCCAATACGTCACTGTTTGGTATCATTCTTAGTGAGTTCTGACGTCACGAGCCCCCACTTCAGAGTTTTGATGCGTCTTATCTTTGTCAATATTCGTTGATTTACAAAAACAAAAAATACGTGTCCATTATTTTCCAATACTCTAACTGACGGACTAAATAGATTTGCAATTTATTGATGGTGGAAACTAGCCTATTCTTGGGAGTCGAGTATATTGGTACTGTAACTTCACATAATATAATCGAACGCCTTCGTTACTGACGAAGGCACTCATGTAGTTTGTTTCTCTGATAATAAAGGGCGAAAACAAAAAACAATTTATGACGAAAAAATATATTTTACTATTTATAAATTCCAAAGGCTCATCAATAGACATTTTTTATACGTTTATTATCATCTTGTTCTTTGGCTTACATCTAAAAACTCGCAAATATACACTTATCTTGCACTACGTTCCATTGTACAAAAATCACTTACGTACATTACAGCCAATATTTGATCAAACATTTTTTAATGAAGCATGTAACTATCACAAAATAAATTCTATCCTAACTTTACATTGAACCAACATTTGGGCAAGAGCTGTCAATGCAGCGAGTCTGCCGCGTATAGTATGACCACTAAGTGTGCAGTTCAAGGTGGCGCTGCTTATCAAGTACACAAAAATGCGTCAATATGTCAAACTTGATCAAAAAACGTCAAGCCTCGTTAAAGGCCCTCAGAACAGTAACACTAAACACTAACATTTACGACATCCGTACATTTATTTTAGTTCTATGTTTTCCCGCCTGCACAGATAAGTTGGTTGCAGTGTATGTGCTTTTATTTCTGTCAGAAAAACACTTCCGTTTGTTAACAACCCTTGCCAAACCTTGTTCAATTATGGAAAGCATTATTCTACTAACAATTATCATAACTGCCATCCTTAACTATAGTACCTACAAGTTTTATTTAAAAAAATATAGAAGCATAAAACATCATTCAATTACAAAAGTTTAAACTACCCTTTTTGGCGTTGGAATAAATGCGCACAAATGATAGTCGGTTGCTTTGCGAAAAAAAAACCTACTCACTTGCGTGTGAAAACGTAAGCATTTTACAAACGGTTTTTTATTTAATGAAGAAAACATAAATCAATGAGCACGTCGCCTTTGTTCTATCATTATCCTGTAAAAAGGACTAGAATTCAAACTAACATAAATGTTTGGATGCATTTTTAGCGCAAAGATCTCTTAAAAAATGTATTTATCGTAGCGGCAGTTAGGTAGTTAGTTGATTAAATACAATACGTTTATTCACTATGAGCATTTCTGCCCCCTTCATTGGGTAACATTTACTTGGATGCAATAAACTGTAGACCTG
Source organism: Xestia ashworthii (assembly GCA_950022955.1). NCBI lineage: Eukaryota > Metazoa > Arthropoda > Insecta > Lepidoptera > Noctuidae > Xestia > Xestia ashworthii. The sequence goes on from OX465557.1 coordinate 3,150,513, forward strand.
ACTATAAAATACTGGATAGTAGGAATACTGTTTATCTCATATTAAATATCGGCACTATATTGCGACCAAAAGGCAATCATTGGGATTATTGACTTATTTATCAGAACTATTATAATAAACATGAGTTTTAACATTATAAAGATATGTTTTTAATGCTAAATTGGGGCATCAATTCTTTCCTTTTGATACAACTTTTTTTAAGATCATTCTGTCAGATGAATTGTGGCAACACTGATTTATACAGTGTGTACTTAACTGGGACATTATGGGAAATATTAAACCAAAGGGTTATGGAAAACCCTATAAAGCAGGATCCAGGATTCCAGGGCCGCTAGAAATTGGCGGCCCTGGAATCTTAAACCTCTTTATTAGAGTGTAACTTCTCAATGTTGGCTCAGTTTATTTTTCAACTCCTTTATTTTTCCCAATATGACCAAGTTAAAACCGTATTCCGCTTTCCCGATTGGCTGTTAATGAATTACCACCTTACCAATGCTTTGATTGTTTTAAATCTTAAAATTATCGCCAAATCATTATTGGTAGCATCACTAACCCTTAAACCATAGATTCATAAAGACATAGATAATTAAAAGGATGCGTTCTTACTTAAATTATAGTCACTTTTGCATAATGCTACACGACCTTAAAATAAATGCGTTCGCAGCATTATTCCATTGGTAAATTCTTATGAGTAAATAAATTGAATACATACATACAATTATTTTGTTTTAAAATATCGACAAAGTAAAACTTATAACTATTTGTGACCTGACTAGTCTCATTTTAAATTATTTTCTATGTAAATTAAATAAATTCCTTGAAACGAAATAAAGTTTTGAACAAATAACAAAGAAATCAGAAAAATGGCTGGACCTAATGGAATAATTACCATTTAATTAATACCTTTTACTTTCTAAACCAAAGCTTTTGACACATATACAGTCCGCATAAAAAAGAAAACTATACAAAGTTTCAAATGTTTAAGGAAGACTAATCAATACTATTTATTTTAAAAAAACCAAGTTACTACAACTCAGAAAAATTTTAAAATACCAATAATTAAATTCATATTCTCGGAAATAGAAACCTTCACGTATGCTGCTGACAACACACAAATATTGATTGCCTTTCCCCCATGGGGATAGACAGATAGTAAAGAAGTTCACGCACTGCTTTTTCATTTTATACAAATTATTTATTAATACATAGAAAAGACTGAGAATTTTAGAAAGGTATTGGCAAAGTTTCAAAGGCGAATGACATTGGGAGCAGTTGCCCGCAACCTATATTTCTCATCCTATACATACATAAGGTTACGTTGACCGTACGGTCGAACAAGCTATTTGGTTTACATTGTACAATATAATTTGAGGGTTAAACTGTAAACCGAATAGCTTGTTCGACCATACATGCTCACACTCTATAACAGTTCACAATACTGCGCTGTTGAGGCACTCGTAATTGTCGACGAGATTGCGTGCGCCCGCATTTACCGTCACAAACCATACATCAAAGGGAACCAAACATTATAAACGCCTTAGGTTGGAACCTAAGGCGTTTATAATGTTTGGTTACGAAGTGAAGGGTCTTTAAAGCTAGTGCTGTAAAGTGGACTTTACAGCACTAGCTTTAAAGATACGCGCGTATCTTCCGTGTCGTTCATGCTCTCGGCTCGCGGGCCTTTGTTAACGCGTGAGAGCAAATGCGGGAGTCGGCACTACGTTTTGGGTATTAAACGCTGCCACTCGGACGCGTCTCGTGAAGACCAATGCGAGTGTGAGCATGCGGGCTCTCAGTCAAATCAAAACCCTCCCACATGAAATAACTCTCAGTACACAAGACACTACATTATTAGGATATTCAGCACAAAACACTCAACCAAAAAAAACTACTAAATTATCCTAAAAATAATCAATGATAATAACTGTACAGCATCAACTTGGTCCTTAGTCACTCTGTCCTAAGCCGCAGAGGATCCAGACAAGGTAGATCACTGCTCACACACTCCCCTTGGTGAAACACTGTCAGTTGGACCTCCTTGACTTTGTTCAGGGGTTTCATCAGCTGTTTGGGTGGACCTCGTTTGTGGAGCATGGCTACAGGGACCAGCTGACGGCGTCCTACCTTTTCTGTTGTTTGCCCTTCGGCTGCTTCTAATGCTGTTTCGACGTCGATTAGTGCGTGGTTGCGGCATTGGAGTAGGGCTGCCAGCTGGGGAGTCATTTTGGATGGGTTATTGTCAATATGAGAGTTATGCTGATTATCAGGCTGTTGTATTTAGAAATCAAAATTGCATATACGGCATTAATAAACAGGGCCATGGAATAGCGCTGTGTACAATCTTAATCATTGTGATCTTAACCTTGAAGAATTTACAGTAACGGATATGATGTAGGCAATTTTATCTTATATTTATTAAAATAATCTCATCTAATATGTATCATCTTGGTATAGTTCTTTCTGCTAGAACGAAGACTCAAATAAATGCTTTAATATATTTATGTGTAAGTATGCGCACTCATTCCTATCCAAATCCAAAAGATATAGGTCGAGTTTTTGGCTGCAGTTTAGGGGTAGTTTTATTAATTGCATTTTCATTGTACTTGAGAAGTCTTGTATTTTTTTAAATATAGTTTCGTTATTTGTGCGATTATATTGTGATAAATGGCAAACAGTGTCCCTGTATCAATGAATTAAGCTTATAACATACTTATAAGCACTGCGCATAGTTAGTAACTTTTATGAAAGATTCCGAGCAGTGGGAGTTGAGGGGACATTGATCCTGTGTTTAGATAGATATATTTAGTTCCTAATAGAAGTTTCATTTATTTTGCTAAAAGATTCCCCACCTGTAATATCTGCTGCAGCGGCTGCTGCACGTCAGGCGGCGGCTTGGGTATGGCGCGCGCCAGCGCCGCGGCCGCGCCGGGCAGCTGCGCGCGCAGCAGTGCCAGCGCCGCCAGCTCGCGCGCCACGTCCGCGCCCTCCGCCACCCCCTCGGAGCCCGAGTCCCCGTCGGCGCCCCCCGCGCCCACCGCGCCTCCCGACCGGACGGACGACGGTAGGTGCTCTATACTGCTCCACGGTTTTAAAGACTGGGATTCGCTATTGCTAAGGGTAAGAAAATAAGTTTGAGTCATCAAATTCAAATCGAACCAAATTATAGAATCATCGACTCGTAAAGAAGAAGAATAGTAAAAATACAGTAGACTTGGAGTAAAACTGGTCCGAACTGATCATCGAGATGACCTTGGCTCATCCTTGGCTCACGGATTTTTTCATTTGAACTTTTTAGGTTTATTTTGAAAAATCACAAAATTCTACATTGAAACTTGAGTTGAGTTTTAAGTTTATTTTTCCTTTTTTTAAAACGTTGTGTGTTAAAAAAACTAGATGTTATCAGCGACTACTTTCTGGTTTTATTATTACAAATGGGTGAATTCAATAGAAACTCATTAAACAGTTAACATTACAACATTTTTTTTTTCATGTTACTTATTGGTAATTGGGGCTGAATCTTTTCAGCCTCAATTAACAGCAAGTAACATTTGAAATTAACCCCCCCTTTCGTTTTTTGCCCTTTCAATTTGGTAAACGATGCACCAAACACCCTGTATAATTGTATATGGTGATGGATACTGCTTTCCGGATAAGCAGGTCACCTGAATGGTTCTTAGCTATAGTTGGTTCCGCTACATCCAAAAAGGACAGGACAACGTCTATTAAGTCAGCTAGCTTTTCTACAAACCGCTATATCATTTCATACTTCTTCATTTTCTTTCGCCATTATTTCTATAAAGACTTTCAACTTATTACTACTCACTTGCGATTATTGATTTTTCGTCTCAGCGGCGGGCGCGGGTACTCCAACGGGTTCCGCAGATACAAGGCCAGTTGACACACAAAACCCACAGACAGCCATAAACGACGTATCAGCGCGGATAAGATCACGCCCGGGTCTGAGATTACAGCTAGACAGAACCGTGGCAGATAGAACAAAGCCTTCTTAGTTCTTAGTACTAACTTGTTGTTGGTAACTTCTTGTCTCAGCGGTGGGCGCGGGTACTCCAGGGGGGCCCGTAGGTGTAAGGCCAGTTGACACACGTAGCCCACACAGAGGCACACGGGACGCATCAGCGCTGATAGGATCACGCCGGGATCTGGGTCTAGTACTGAAGAAAATGTACAAAAGGTAATTTAGTTAAAGGTCTTTTTTTACGTTTTGTGCCATTTTGCAGGTTCAAGTTGAATGTTGATATCAAAGCGACAGTTAAGTACAACAAGTATGTGTTATATTAAGGTCCATGTTCACCAAAAAGATGACGGTCTGATTATCTAAAACAGCTGTTTAAAACACATTTTTGTATGGGAACATGTCACAGTGACAGCTGTTTTTAGATAATCAGACCGTTATCTTTTCGGTGAACATGGACCTTAGTATATTATTTTGAACACAACAAATTTTACAAGCTAAGCTTAAAACCAGTGAGTACATGACCCTGTAAGAGGGCGCAGCAAGATAACTTTATAAAACTGTTATCATTGGATTCATCAATAGAATTTGCTTTTTGGGCTATGCCATAGTTTTGTAGTGGAGTGAGCACACTTCTCGATGAGCAATCGGCTTGGCCCAAAGAACGAATAGTCTGAGGCAGTGTTGAGACGAATCGACCCAACTGAAACGAGCGAGCTAACCGAAAAGAAGCCAGTTAACTCGCGACTTAAATATATTGGGGTCATATGAACTTGGAAACACCGACGCCGGCAGGGAACCCCACTCCTTGGTTGCCCGAATGATAAGGATGTAGCAAAGCGCTTCGACAACATAAGAAGAACTCACGTGTGTTCCTCATAGAGACTAGCATGGCGACGATAACATAATGCAGGTTGGGGAACATCGGTCCGTCGGCGAACAGGAAGCCCCATAGATTGGGGATCTCAGATCTGGGGAACTCTCGACCGAAGAGTAATCTCAACCAACGGCTGAAACAATGTAAGGAGATAAATAATATAGACAAGAGGGAACTTTTAATAATAGACTTTATCAACTTTAACGTGTAAAATTGTATGAAAATCGACACAATAGGCTTGTTTCCACCATCAATAAATTGCAAATATATTTAGTCCGTCAATTAGAGTATTGGAAAATAATGGACACGTATTTTTTGTTTTTGTAAATCAACGAATATTGACAAAGATAAAACGCATCAAAACTCGGAGTGGGGGCTCGTGACGTCACTGTTCGGTATCAACTCACTAAGAATGATACCGAACAGTGACGTATTGGGAATTTTAAAAGCGTCGTATCTTCGTCAATTTTGGTTTATGTGACAAAAGAAAAAATACGGGTCAAATATTTTTTGATAATCTAAGTGACGGACTAATTAGATTTTTTCAGTTAACAAGCCTATTATCAAACCGGCGTATTAAAGAGAGGTAGAAATTTTCTGACGTTGAATAAAAATCTTTGTTATTAGTAACTTTTAAGTACAAAGTTGTACGAACTTCGACGCAGTCATTAAACGAGATCGAGTTTTTTTTTTTTTTGTAGTGTAAATTTTACAAATATCGTCGCTGTCATGAGTCATGCGGCCAGAGATCTCTGGGGCATCTCAAGCAGCGGTGCGATTTATTTGCACTATATTACACTGTTAATACATTTTTTTTCTTATTATTATAATATTATAATAGTTACTGTCAAAATTGCAAAGATTTTTATTCGTTTTGGTTGATGCTTGATGCAATAAGGTTGTCGTTGGGTCTCTGTTTGAATTAAATTAATGTAAGAGGACTTTGATTTAGAAGAGGTAAAATAACGAAATACTGGACTGTAGTTTGAAACTCACATGCCAAACAGCTCCATAGATATGTTACATTCAACTAAATGTGTAGATAATTCTAGATCCAATGGTAATAAATATTCTTCTCTCACATTGTCCAAATATCTTATTACTTCGTTAGGGTTCTGAAACAAAATGGTAACTATTTATTTATTTTTGTATCCTACCACAATGTTGCCTTAAGTTACTAAACACACATGCAATTTTAATAAATCTACACTTCTCTAATTAAGATTTTTTGTTTGTGTGTTTGTTACGATAAGCTCAAGAAAATCAACAGATTTTACCGAGTAACGTAGGCTATAAATATTGATTCATATGCAAATTAGCCGAGTTACAGTAAATAATAACTGCTTAGATTTTAAAAACTTAAAACATTATACATATAGTCATTCATTCTCCTGCCCACCTAATTTATTTGAGGTTGGCTCACCATGTCTTTTACTCTAATATTATAAAGAGGAAACATATTTTGTTTGTTTGTTACGATTTAACTCAAGAACTACTCTCAACCGATTTATTTTTCTTTCACCACTTGAAAGCTACATCTTTACAGAGTAATATACAGGGTGTTAACTACCTCATCCCGAAGCCGTCAACCAAAACAAAACAAAACAAAAACAAAAATTATTTATTTGCGTAAATAAGGTACAGAAGGTTGGTAAAATGTATGCAATTGTTCTCTTATTCTGCCTTTAATTTCGGCGTGCAAATATAAGCAAAAGTTACATATTTTTTATTCTGTACATCAAACTATGTAACTCTACGCAAAAATTAGTGCTGGCAAACAACTTTTTTCTCATGTTTTGTGATAGAAGAACTCAATGTAACGCAATTAAAACATTGTGCTGATGGATGGATTGAATAGTATGGAGGTCGTAGAGGTGTTTAAAGTGAAAATCTTACAAAAAAAACCTATTCTATTAAAAAAAAAACTTGTCAAAAAGTTGGAACTTTGACCCCCTAATCCCTGTATCTATAGGTAGAACAAAAAAAATATCGAAATGCCGGGGAGGACAAGTGCCTTTCGGTTTCGTTAAGAGGTGTTTTACACCCTTTAGAATCTAATATGATGAACGAAATAAAAAATTAGCCGAGCTATCACAATATCACGGACGAAGTTGCGAACGAAGTGCTAGTCTTTTATTTTATTTATTACTTGCCATCCCAGTAGTACTCCCTTCTAGCCATATTACTTTTAACAAAATCCATCAAACGTTTCCTTTTCATCTTTCATTTGATTTTGAATTACCTATTTCCGGATGGTTTGTATGTAAACAACCATTTTGCATATTTTTATGGACATTTATTAACAAAAGCAGTAAAAATAAACAAATAAAACAAGTAAATTATAACCTTGCCTAGAACTGCAGGACTATTGTTTTATTTTCCTCATGCAATTTACAATAAATTAATATTATAAGAGGAAAGGTTATTTTTTGTTTGTTACGATTAAACTCAAGAACTACTCAACCAATTTTAAACATTCCCTCACCATTAGAAAGTTACATATTTACCGAGTAACATAGGCTATACATTATATTAATATCATGCTAATTAGCCGAGCTAAAACAATTTTCGCGGGCCAAGTGCTAGTTCATAGAAATATTATTTATTTTAATGTCACAAACTTACATGAGATATTTTAGAAATAGGTAGTCTGCCACATGAGGTCGGTACGATGTCCCCCGTCGTGTAGAACCTTTCTAAACCTTTCATTATTGCACTGAACAGCATGCTGAAAAAATGATATTTTAGATTAAAATTAAAGAAAAACCTCTGTAATCCCCAAAGGAAGACACTGAATGAATTGTATGTTACACTCACACGTTGCCAGTTATTAAGACCCCATGTAATAAGGTATTTTAGACCTTTTCGTATTGAACAGTTAACGTTTTATGGAGATAATTAAAGCAAAGTTACGACCGCCACAAGTTTTTTTTTCCAAATAACGTGAAAATCTTGGAACTTTGGGCTTCAATATCTCCGTAACTCGAAGGTTCCCAGGTATGGTGTAGAACAAAAAATGATCGCAATGACGGGGAGAACAAGTGCCTTTCGGGTTCGTTAGGAGTCTATTATTTATATGGAGTCTATTATTTATATGAATTATTTTTGTTGGGTAGAAATTGATGAGTGAAAGAGACGATGCTCCAACCGAGTTCGCTGACGGTCGACGATTTTCACCCTTATCAGACGATTGTTTTAAAGCTCGATATTCCATAAATGGGTAATGGGTACCGACTGTGCAAATGGTATAATAGTATAGTACCTAAATACTTACTAGCTATCGTGCTCTAAACAGTCTTCTTTTAGTATAAACTTTAACTTCTCCCTGAAACAAAAATAAAAAACAAAAAAGTTATTTGTAATCTTCTGCACAATCCTGCCCTTGTCGCATATTGCTTGGGGTTTAATACGCTTAAGATATACATAAACTTAATTTTCAATGACCTCTATAAATATTTGTACGCCTTCGGGCATAACATAGCGCGCTTGTAATCTTTTAAAACAACTATTTATTGTACCTTTGTTAACAAATGATTAAATGACTTATGACTTATGACTTATAACACTTTTTTAGTCACATGCGTTTTATTCCTCCTCGTCACTAAAGGTCTTAGCCCACATAAACGACTCCGCTCCCATCCAGCAAAAAGTACTTTACACTGGCATTGACGGCGGTCAGCCCACTAACAGGGAGCTGTCTGCTAATTTATGTTGCCAATGTAAATTATAACTTAACAGTGAATCCTTAAAGCCCATTTTCGAATGACATTATTTTTGCCGGGTGGGAGCAGAGTCGTGTAACTGGGCTAAGACTTTTAGAAGACAAATGATTCCTTTTCAACTTTTCTGGCACTGGCGCCACTTTCAAAGGCCCGAATCATCATTTGCCCTCATCCCAATTCATTTGGGACCGGTGCAGCATGTCTTCTTCTTACATACTTCTCTAATACTCATCAGAGACCTCCTTTTGTGCCAAACTTCACACAGCCCATCCATCGATTCTTTGATCTTCCTCTACTCTTATACCCATCACATGCCCATATCACGAGAACCGATTACCACACAACCTTTCAGTCTCTTCATTTATCAAATAATCTTCTCAAAATCGTGCAATTTCTAGACTTACACTAGATCGTCAGGCGCGAACTTCCTATCTAGATACAGTTCGAACAAGACTGGTGCTAAGATCTCGTGCATGCCTTGTCTGTAGCCCACGTTTGCGTGAGAACGCGCCCAGAAGAACAGAATACGGACCTAAAATCATAAACAAAGATCAATGTTGGATACAAAAGTTTCAATCCAGTCTCTTAAAAGAAGCAGAGGTGGAATAACGGGTATCTGGGAATAATGATAGTTAATTATTGCAAACTCGCCGTCCGTCCGTCTTAGACGACAGGCCGTGTCGACGGCGCCAGAGTGTTCCACGCGCGCCTCAAACAGATGTCAGTATAAGGGGTCCGCAAGGGCCGAAGCCTGCCGGGGCTGCGGGACTGTTCGAAAGAGATATCATGGCCCGGAACATGAACCCCAGATTGGGAAGAGTCATTTGATGATTTCCCATCCCAAAAAAAAGGTACGAACATAGTCTTACCATCAAATCCTGTACATCTTTATCTCTGAAATACAGCTCCTCAGGGAATGTCCTGACCACATCTTGTAGAATTAACGTTTTGAGCTCATTATCACAGAAATGCTGTTTCCAAACACTCTGAAACAAAAAACATGCTACAGTCAACATCCGAATAACATCATACATATCACACCTAGTATCTTCGAAGGGTGAGGTACAAACACATTTGACCAGTTATATTTAAGACCCATATGATCGGGGTGAGCTTATTACCTTCAACCGGGCACAACACACACACACACACACACTATGTGCTTGTATCATCATATTGCTTGTATTATTAGGATAAACAGTGTAACAGTGTAAATAACAACACTTCAGCTGTCTTGTGAATCGAACCCAGGACTTTTTGTTCCGTAGTCGCACTTACTACCACTAGACCACCTAGGCAGACAGTAGCATGCTCATTCAGGATGATGACTACTACTGAACGAAAGACTCCTTCGGGTATAAAATGACACAGCAAACTTGGAAAAGAAACTCACAGACAAGAATCTTTGTGTTGTTAGCACGACAGTATTCTATATGTAACAGTCAGTCAAACTGTTAATCAGTCAAAACCACTTTTGAATGGTGTCAGTCAAAATCCTTATGAAGTTAAAATGCATTTTCTGCATTAAAAATATGTTGCTTTAGAACGCCTCAGTTGTAAATTTGTTTACCTAGTCTTAGAACTACGTGATGTTTTTCAAAGGGTCACAAAAAATACCTATCAACCTAATGAGTTTCTAAGTAAATGTAAGTTCTTGTTAAAATTGTTCACCGGTCAAAAGAAGTTTTGACTGTGACATAATATATTTTGTTGGTCTAAAACTTCACAATTTCCATGGTGTCGTCGGTGGAAACGCAGAGGTCAGTTCCCCGCATGTTTAGGGCAGGAGGGCAGGAGAGTAAGTGTGGAGCATAGTCTACAATATAGCTGCTCCTCGCTGCTGTTCCGTCCACGCAGTTATGACTGACAGATCTGGATCTCTCATCATCTAGATTTTCAGAACTATGTAGGCGTCGGCTTACAGTCTTACCGGATGCAGCAATATCCGTATCTTACATGGAGCGACTGTCTGTCTGAACCAAGTTAGAACTGGGTAATACAATACCTTTAGTAAGACTGGTTGAACCATTTTGAACCTCTAACTACTTGTAACGACTGTTAAAGATATACAAATGACAGCCGAGACAAACGGCTTAGCGTGCTTTCCGAGGCACGGAGGAAACTCGTTATTTAATGGGTCCACAGACCAACCTAGGCAAGCACCAGCAGATCCGACAGATCTGTACAAAGGCATTTTTTTTTGCGCGGCAATTTGGTGCGCCATATTTAAAGGCAGGTATAAAAACCTGGGAACACCCAAATACTCCGAAATATTTTATTCCGAATTTCGATGAACCGATTTTCAAAAGGCCGCCGAAGCCGAAGCTGCGATGGTGAGCGTTAAAACCATCTGTGACGATAAGCTCGCGTGGGGTCGCCCAAACCCCGCGCCGGATTGACAGAAACAATGGTTGCTGCATGTTGCATGCCTGCTTGCATGCTGAATCACTCCTAACAAACTATGTTCTATTTATATAATCTATAATCTATTCGATCTATTGACTCGGTATTTTGAGAGTAGTAATTATAAACGTTAGGAATTTTAAAATTTAGGAATAATGAAAATAGGATTAATGATAAACCGGAGTTGATACATTCGGAATTTTGAACCATTCGGAATTATGAAAATCGGTATTTTGAAATTCGGATTTGTGACTTTCGGAATAAAGTTTTTCGTATTTATATAGTGTACCCATATAAACCTACTGTATAAACATATTCTTATTTGTTATTATAACTTGACTTAAACAATGGATATCACAGACATCTGATAAATTAAAACAAATATTATTTCACCTTGGTTGGTGTTACATGTGGTGTTGGTTATTGAACTCTGTAAAAGAGGTTACAGTCATAACGGTATTGAATTCAGGGAAATGTATGCGATGTAATGGCGATACTGAGGAATTTCAGATGCGGGCTGGTCGTAACCAAAACTAAACGTTAAAAAAGAATGTCTGATGCGAAAGGGGCAAACCTACTGATTTGACTACAAACCACCAAATATATTCAGAAACATAAAATGTTCATGAAAGTAAACATATTAATGAATTTTAAATAGCACGATTTAGTGCTCAAATTAAATCCATTTTTTTTTAAAACCACCACCATCTCCGGCGTTAGGATGTTCGATCGTCAATTATCGCCATCTAGTGCCACACTAAGCAAGGCTTGTGTCGTGGACACCAGAAGTATGTTTGTAGTAAGTATATAAACTATCTGGTGTCCAAACTTACTCCAACCTTTTATTAATTGCCTTTTTACTGTGTACTTAGGTAAGTACCATATTTTCTTTTCTAGAACAAGCATTCTTGATCGGATATCCTTCAAGGTAAGGTCCTACCAATCCATTATTTCTACTAATATGTCCTGGGTAATCCCAGGTGGAGCTCGTGGCTAAATTACATCAGCCGCTCGGGTCTATCTACAGGTTAGGCTGCGCTTTTCTGGGTTGGTCCGTGGATGGGTGACCACACTAAGTTTCCTACGTGCCTCGGAAAGCACGTTAAGCCGTTGGTCCTGGCTGTAATTTGTACATCTGTGACAGTCGTCGAGTGGCACGAAAGTCTGACAACCAGTTTTACTAAAAGGTAACATATTACCTAGTACTAACTCGGTTGTGGAGGTCAGTCGCTCCATGTAGAAATACTGGTATTCAGCTGTATGTGGTTAGACTGGAACCAGACCCCAACATAGTTGGGAAAAGGCTAAGCAGATGATGATGTCCTGTGAAGTCCACTGGTTTACCATGTTACTAACTGGCTGAAGTTTTTAGCAATGGCATGAGCTGTCCTATTTGTACTTATAATATTTTTTGGTAAAATTCTTTACCTCATCATCCTGTGAGAGTGGGTCGTCGCCGATGACAGCTCTCGGGTCCATTGACAGCTTGTCACTCAAATCATTGTAGAAATTCCTATGAGATTTTAGACTGAAACAAGAAAGACGGAGAACATGAGCATAGGTTTTCGGTTAGGGAGTTATACGAAGTGTCGCTTTGCATTCTGGTCGAATTCAAGAGTGTATTACAGACCATCAAACTGAAAAATGTTCTCCATAGGACCACCATCGTAATCATAGAGAATAAATTAAGTATGCAGAGAATTAATAGAAGGGTATTAGTCAGCTGGCCTGATTGTGGAGGATGCAATATGTCCCTGCACCCTAGCCAGAAGTAACGAGGAGGAACACCATGCACCAGTAGGGATCTGACAGGCAGAATATCGAAAGTAACTATTATTAAAAGAATTGCTGTCTTCAAGGATCAGGATCAGGATTTATTCCAGAAATCCCCACCACAGGAATTGTAGTTTTGTAGAGTTCTGTACCCAAAGGGTAAAAACGGGACCCTATTGCTAAAACTCCGCTTCTTCTTCGTCGTGTCGATGATTTCGGGGATCGGATTAGGGGGTGGCCTCGGAAAGGTCCCTCAGAGTGCAGGTGGAGCCACAAATAGTGCAGGACAGGAGGTGAGCCATAGTTTGTGTTGAAGCACCACAGTCACACAAGTCTTTATTGGAATACCCCACTGGACCAAGTTGTATCTGCAGCGGCCCACCTGACTTCGCAAACGGTTTAGGGTCTTCTAGGTGGGCCATGGTAGATGGTGTCCCGGAGGGAGCTTTTCTCCAGACTCAACTGCCCGTCTGTCTCTCTGTCAATAGGCTGCATATCATGAACCGTGGTAGCTAGACAATTGAAATTTTCAAAGATGATGTATATCTGTTGCCGCTATAGCAACAAAATAAATAATATAAAATTAAAAGGGGCTACTACGATGGGTTGGAACCCTTCTTGCGTGAGTCCGAAGTGACATTGACCGGTTTTTCAGAAATCCCCACTGATTAACAAACACAGACTAGTGGGGATTTTTGGAAAAATAAGTCCAATAGGCATACACGACAATATCAAAAAAATATTTAGTCCGTCAGTTAGATTATTGAAAAATAATGGACACGTATTTCTTGTTATTGAAAAATAATGGACACGTATTTCTTGTTTTTGTAAATCAATGAATATTGACAAAGATAAAACGCATCAAAACTCGGGAGTTGGGGCTCGTGACGTCAGAACTAGCTAAAAATTATATCTAGGCGTGACGTAATTTTGATTTACATCAACAAAAGAAAAAATACGGGTCAAATATTTTTTAATAATCTACCTGACGGACTAATTAGATTTTATTTGTCATCTACCCTATTTACTGAAAAATATCATCTAGAACAGCATGTGAAGTGTTGCTTAGTATTACAGACGCGTTTTATTTAAATGATTACTATTGTATGTTTACAAACTTATGCCTACATCCATTGAATAATGGTTGTTCATTACTACAAACTTGAGAAGAGTGACTCAGATCAACAATAATATTACACACTGTTTTGGACAGTTACATTTCCTTTTTTGAATAAAGAAATCTTGTTTATCGAGAAATAAAGAAGTATTGGTAATGTTTGCTACAGAAAAACTTGTTTTTAAGGAAAGGGAACAAAATTGTTTCCTTATGATGTTAGAACTCATTATTTAAATTCTGATTGAAATAGTCTGTTTTAAATTAATTATTACTTTGTCAACTTAACTGGCAGATAAATTCACATTCTTGTTAGATTTCTTAATGTATCTAGACTAGTGGATAGTGCCTAGTATTACCTACATGGTAAAGTAAAATAATCTATTGATACTTTAAACAATTATAGTCGCAGTAGTCGGCAGTAGTTTTGACCTTATGTAAAATATATGTATATAAATGGATGTTGGTACCTATATATATGTATATGAAGTTGATAAACTAATGCACTGTTCCGGTTTAAGATACTTCATTAAAAACTAATACTATAATAATATCTATGAGGAAAAACACGGTACAACATTAAACAACGGTTTCTACGGAGCACAAAACTAAAATCAAGTTAGAAAAACTTACAATACAACTTTTGACCACCATCAAAGTTGGCACAAAAACTGTGTATTTTTTTTGAAGAACATTGACATTTCTATTTTTCTGACCTTTATCAAAACTGGTATGCATCTTTTAGTTCCATTCTACCACATTCTTACCTGGACACAATATCCATGTTGGGTGGAGGCAGAGCATTCAGCAAAATGGCCCACGCCAGGCTCCGAGGGCGCGGTAACCTCTGCTGGATGGCTATAGCCTTCAGACTGTCCACACTCCATGCTGGGAGGTCCAACCTGGAAACCGGGATTTACTATTACGAAGGGATCATTTATATAAGTGTTAGTGTCTATGTGAGATTTCCACATGGTATGAGTATTAGTGAGCTGGTGGACATTTGATTAATGATAAATCTTTAGTTCATCTCATATTCATATTACAGGCACTGGTTAATTTAATTACATAACATCATGATGGCTGTAAGCCCCAAAGGATTAGGCAGACGTACACGTCACATAAGGTACACCTTATAATAATACATCCCAGTCAGTCTCAGTCCCATGTTATAGGGACGAGCCTATTGCCATCAAACAAGCACAAAATTCCATGGCTGCTGCTGAGAAAATCGTGATGGGAAAACCCAATAACACGTTGCCCGACACGGGAATCGAACCCATGATCTCATGATCAGCAGTAGCACTTTTGACCACTTGACCAAAAAGGCAGTCGCGAGTAAAGACCCAACTTGTTTATTTAATGAAAAAAACAATCGAATATCATACTTAATAACGGTGAACTTTTAAAAAGTCGTAAGTAGATACTTACGGCAAGAACCTTGAACAAAGAAAAAAATATCATTCAGGTTTTGGTTCAAGGAGGCGTTATTTTACTTACTGATAGTCAGTCACTTCAGGAAACTTCTTTGATGGAGAATTAGGAGAACTATCGCCACTGTTATGTTCCTGTAAAACAATTACATTTATAACTTAGAATATTCTTATAAAATTCGAAAGGCAAACTCGTCGATACTACTGACCATTTTCATCAACACTAATTTCGGGAATGCATTTTTACTAATAACAAACGAAGCAAGTCGTGGATTTTTTTATAACAATTTCTGAAACGAAACAGATCGGTTTTATTTTAGATTTTATTGTATTTTCTTGATTTATCAATGTGATAACAGCAGAGGAGATTACACACGACGAAACTGACAACTGACAATGACAAGTGACAACATTGACAAGTCAGAATTTTCTATTGACAATTTTTTTTTCGACATTGACGTTACAGGGCCATGAACACAGAACATAAAAAACTCTAGCCATGAAGGCGGCCCTCTTGAGAGATGCACTGTGGGCTTGTGTGAAGAAATCGATTTTCAATTTTTTGTTTGGTTTATTTGGTTGGATGGTGGATTGCTACAAGCCTACAAAATAAGGCAGCGTTATTTGTATATAAGCAAGAGTTTACTGTTTTAAAAAGAAACAACATATGCATTTACTATGTTTAGGCTCACAACGAGAAGTTTATGTTATTACCATTCCGTGTATGTTGGCAAAAAGCCACAACCCAACACGTCTTTAATACGGCCATGTACAATAAACTGAGATATAAACTGAGAAAATAAAAGAACTCGGATCCAGCCTATACCCTTGCTACCCCTAACCTAACCTAACCCCTAGCGACGACCTAAGCCGAGTTTCCACCTCATAGGGGGCAGTTTTAGGCCCCCGGTGGCCTTTTAAATTCAACACATCCACAGGACTTCTAGACTGAACTGCAAGATGCCATTCCAAACAAGGAAAAAAAAAATAGAAAAATTGTCTACTCGGATGACAATAATTCAAGTCAAACAATTATTTATCTTTCTAAAAATGTCTAATACTTTTTCGACGAACACTTACACACTGCATCTCCATTTTTCAAAATGATACTCTATATAATTTATCGTAAAAATAGAAAAATGATTTCAAAATGACAGCGTTTTACCAAACAATAAAACGCTTATTAAACTACTTACCTTATTCGAAGCCTAATAAATTTATAAGAGAGTGGCAGCACTGCTTTTCCCTGATTGGTCGTACTATACATCTGTCTCTTTCTAATATCGCCGTCCCTTTCACTCCTTCCCCTCCACCAGCAGGAGCGCTCGGAAATTCTCGAGCGCCGTGTGCTTCATTGTGTCTCATAAATAACACCAGGCAGAAATTAAAAGTTAGGCTTCGAATAAGGTAAGTAGTTTAATAAGCGTTTTATTGTTTGGTAAAACGCTGTCATTAAACGACTGTACCGTTATTCGAAGCCTAATAAATTTATGAGACCTGTTTATTGTGCCTGGTGGAGGACACCAATGTGATGTGATTATAAAACTGTGAACCTCAAATGTAACTATGTGTACCTCATAGGAGTGAAAGTGTGTAGGTACTACCTACTACTTTGTTATTAAAAATGCATTTCATATTATTACCATTACCACAGTCAAAGAGGAAAATAAAGTGAAATTTATTCAGTGTGAAACAGTGAAATACAAGTGTTTTAACTCAATAAAGATGGACAAACTGAAATTATGTGTCAGTAAAATTAGTAAATTAAGTTGTGGTCTATGTTTTGGTAGGTACAGTACATGTGAACATGGGTTTTAAATAAACAAATAAAATCAAATTTAAACAAAATCATGTGTTTTATTTGTAAACATTGTACACTCAAATCAGTAATATGGTATCAAAACATACATGTAACAACAAAGTATAAACTCTTTAGTACACTTTGTACTTAAGTAAAAAATAAAGTGATAAGCATATACCTATTATAGCAATGAATCCTTGACAAAGCAAACTCAATCCACATTAACTGAGTAGCTATTTAACTTCAATTATGTAAACTTTATTTATAAAGTATGAATAGAGAATACCCTTCTCTAGTTCTCTAGCAATGTAAGATCATAAACAAAAGCAGCTAAGTAGCAACATAAAGAACCTCTTTCTCTAGCAAAGCAAAATCATAAGCAGAAGCAACATAAATAACACTTTTCTAGTAAACAAACAAATTTCTTTGAATCAAACAAACTGAACCCTTCTATAAGTATAAAGAGATACACAACTAAAAATAGTTTTAACTTTTTATTTATACCTAATCAAATGGGACGAAATAAATTAGCCATATTATTAGCAATAGGCAACGCAGGTCTGACTTCTCGCCTATAAAATCGAGAAAAAGTATTTTGCGATCTCCAGTTTCCACGTGCCAGAATGGTATCCAGAGGCAAGTTCTGGAGCCAACCCTTAGAGGCCACCGCTGCTCGTGTACTGCCTGCTGATGCATCGACACCTGCTTGCTGCAGCAGATTTCTTACCCAATTAGATATAACAGTGCGTGAGGCCGCCTTGGGTTCACCACGTACTGTTATAAATAAGTTGTTTACGTGGCACATCTCTCTTCTAGAACTTGACAAGCGGATCAATGTTCTCACCCAATAAACTGGATTCAAAGCATCTGAGTCAGGATTATTTAATAAACCCCAACCCGATTGCCTGTACTGGTAGTTGTCAGTTTTTGAGCCATACAGAGGCCAAAAGATTATAGACTCGTCCGAGATAAGTACATTACTGGGATCTATTGATAGTAATGTGAGGTCATGCACTCTGCGACCTGAGCACAGTAGAAGAATTAGAGCTGTTCTTTGAGAACATTCATAAATGGACAAGTCGTTATTAAAATTGTTTTCTAACCATGAACATACTGAATCTACATCCCATATAGGAGGTTTATTTTCCTTTGGCCTTTGAATTGCAATAGCCTTTAAAATATGAACCACCATAGGGTGAGAAGACAAGTTATTAGCTCTATTCGGGTCACAAAGGGTAGATACTACCGATTTGTGTAACAAGATAGTATTATAAGACAAACCTTCTTTTTGGAAAAGGTCAGACAAGAATCTAGCCAAGTCAGATCCAGTTGGATTACGGAAAGATACGTTATTATTATCAGCCCATCTCTGCCATCTCCTCCATGCTGGTAAATACGACTTTTTCGTTGAAGCTCGCCAGCTACTGAGAAGAAGTTCAATTTGATCCGAGGACCAGCCCGTCAGTGCTTGATCCCACCCCCACAACGCCATACTTGAAATACCATGTCTTGGACTCTGGCTGGTGGGCGATTGGTTGCACAATCGATTAACACGTCCGTCAAATGGTGGATCGTGTATGGAGGAGCTGTTGCGCGGTTCCGTAGATCCGGTCGCCAGAAAGCTCTGTCCCATTTCGGTACTGCTATCAAATAAGTTCCCGTCGCGCTGTTCAAATGTGCGAGCACTTTGGGGATCAGAAACGGAGGCGGGAATACCCACGCCAGTCTGTAACTCCATGGTTGGGAGAAAGCATCCACGAACTCGGCCCTGGAGTCCGTCGAGTCCAGTGTTACGTATCTGGGAACTACGTGCGCCCGGTGAGAGGCAAGGAGATCTATCTCGGGCACTCCCCATTTCATGAACACTTTCTCCGTTGCGGCCGGGAGAAGGTGACACTCTGGGTGGGAGACTTCGCGAGACAAGTGATCGGCCTCCATATTGTACCTTCCCGGAAGGTGATGTAATATTAATTGAATATTGAACCTCTGGAGATAATGAAACACACGGTAAGTTAGATCCATGAGAGGTTTCGACCGTGTGCCCCCTTCGTTCCGAAGGTAAGAAAGAACAGTTCTGTTGTCCGACTGGACGGACACTGAGGCACCTTTCAACCGACCGGCGTTCATCTGTAGAACCCGCAATATTGCCAACATCTCCTTCTGGTTCGAATGGAGGTTCAGCTCGTCTGGACCCCAAATACCACTGAGTTTTTCGTTGTCCAGCTGAGCCCCCCATCCTGACCCAGATGCGTCGGTGGACAGGTAGTGGCTCACCGGGGGAGGATGTAGATTGGATGTATTCTTGTGATGACGCAACCACCATTCTACATCCGAAATCGCCTCCTCCGTGAGAGAAAAGACCCTGCGAGGGTCTTCGTTCAGAAGGTAATGAGAATCTGCTAACAGTCTCCGAAAATGGAGTCGCCCGTGTGGGACAACGAGACTCGCAAAATTCAGTGACCCTATTAGGCTCTGCAACTCTCTCAGATTGCAGCACTTGAGCCGGCTGATCCGAGTCAGTTTTTCTTTCAGGCTCTCCTGTTTTCGCAACGGTAAGCTCTTTAGGTTCTTGGCCGGGTCCCACACAACTCCCAGGTACTGGAGCGAATGCTGGGGTTCCAGAACAGATTTTTTGTAATTGATCTGCCAGCCAAGGGTTTCTAGAATTTGGACAGTCACACTTATCTGCCTCTGAAGGATCTGTCTCTCCTGATTGGCCAGCAAAAAATCGTCCAAATAGACCAACGTTCTTATGCCTTGATTTCGTAAAACATCCGCTACCCAGTTGGTCACGGTTGCAAAAACCTTTGGAGCTGAAGACAGTCCGAATGGCAGACATGTCATCTCCAGGACTTCGCCTTGAAATATTAGCCGAAGGAACTTTTTGTGACTTTGAGCAACTGGGAGGTGAAAATAGGCGTTTGAAAGGTCGATTTTGGCAAGCCAATCGTTTGGTTGCAAGAATGATGATATTCTTAGATGATTTATTAGTTTGAACCTCTGGAGGCAAACGTAATTGTTCAGTTCTTTCAGATTGAATATAGGGCGGCAAGAGCCGTCCTCTTTTGGGATCAAAAACATGTTGGACAGGAAGCTTGGAGACCGCTGAGCTATCTCGAGCACGCCCATGTCCTTCATCTCTTGAATATGTTCGCCCATTTTTTGCGAATAAGGAGTGACTATGTCCTTGGTCAACCCTGGCATGTGAAGAGGAGGTATTGTACAAAATGGGATGCGATATCCCTGAGATATCATTTTTAAAATTGCTGGCGGTGCTTGCAGTTGTTTCCATGCATGGAAAAACCTTTGCAAGCGACCCGCCTGGAAGTCAGTAACCCTGCTTTGCCTGGCCTCTACGCGAGGACCTGGACTTTGCGTTTCTTTGCGAAGCAGCCTGTGGTCTCGGTGCTCTAGGGCGAAAGTTGGGGCCCTGCGCGGGCAGCCTCATAGGGTACGGCACCATTGCCTGATTATATAAAGGAAAAATTCCTTGCGCAGGAATGAAAGGATTAAAAGGCACACCATGCGCTGGCGGCCCTGTACGTATGCCATGTGGCATTACGTAAGGTTGAACTCCTTGCGCAGGAGCTTTCTTGTTAGGTTGGCTTGGCCCAGCTTGCGCAGCTGTAGCTGTGGTGGATTTATTTGCGCTTTGTGCCTTTGAAGGCCAAAATACTTTATTTACCCCACTCTGTTTATCAATTGCGGCTGTGAATGATTCCGCTTTAAAGAGATTTTCGCGCGACGGTGGAATCTTCCTTAAGGAAGCTTTCACAAATTTATCCTTTACTGATTTTAAAATAGCATCGCGGCGCTGTTGAATCAAATCAGCTCTATGGCCGCAGACTATCTGCAAAAGGTCACTCGATATCTTTTGATAGTCACCGTGCGCAAAAATCTCCTTAATTTTTTCTTCTATAGCGTTAATCTCGACTAACTCAGTAGACGCTAACCATGTCAATAAGGTTCTGAAACCTGTTTCTACAGCATCTTGCAGCTTAAGTAAAGCCTGTGTAATCGCAGCAAAACCTTTTTCGGTCACGGCAAGATTAAAAAATTTATCAAACGGTTTTATCTCATCATTACAATCAAGGTCTGTAAAACCGGGGGTAGAAGAATATTTCTTTTGTACGTCCGCGTACCTGACGTCAGACCAAAAATCGGTATCAAAATGTTGCAAAGAATTTAATCTGTCAACGAGTGACGGATCCGATTTAGGCATAGTCGGTTCCTTTAATACGGTATTTACAGATATCGAAAACTCGCGAGGTACTTGTGACGTTTTCTGCGATTGCACATCCGGTACTTGTGACGTTTGCTGCGATTGCACATCCGTTGCTTGTGACATTTTTTGCGATTGCACATCCGGCGTTTCGTAAAGTTCTCCGCTAACATCTAATGACACATCACTATCATTATCCGGCACATTATTAACAGATTCTACACTATACTGTTGCGATAAAAAATTTTGAATACCGGTAACTTGCGCAGCTAACGAATGCAAAGCTAGTTCATTTGCTTGCCTACGAGCGCGCTTACGATATTTTTTGGCTTCTGAGCCAGACTTACGTTTTCTACAAGCGCTGTTCTGCCCTGGGGGCTGGACGGTTAGCGGCTCGGACTGTGGAACCGGCACGGGAAGTGCCGGTGCTGATGGCGGTGCCACCGGTTCCGGTGCTGATGGCGGTGCCGGATTTGGCGCTAGAACCGGTACCGCTGGATCTTGTTGTTCAGTTGAGAACTCACTGCCGGATTCACTATCACTTGAAGACGACGACGTATCCATGATTCTAAGCAATTTATGTAATATTTTTTAGAATTATTTAGAACTACGCACTTATTTAAAGCTAAAGAGACAAAATAATTAATATTTTTACAAAAGTAAAATGAAATTTTACTTTAAAGTCGAACGGAAAAATCCGTTAAGAAAATTTTAATTTTAAATTGTAACGTGTTTTGAGCACTCACCTGGAGCACTAGTATTCGACCGCTCAGTGCGAAAAACACGACACCAATGAAGCACACGGCGCTCGAGAATTTCCGAGCGCTCCTGCTGGTGGAGGGGAAGGAGTGAAAGGGACGGCGATATTAGAAAGAGACAGATGTATAGTACGACCAATCAGGGAAAAGCAGTGCTGCCACTCTCTTATAAATTTATTAGGCTTCGAATAACGGTACAGTCGTTTAATCTCGCATTTTATTCTACTTTTATATTTCCAAATCAGTTGAGTATGACTTATAAAATATTTTTAAAATTTTCATGATATAAAAAGCATTCACCCACATGACACAGAATAAAAATCAACATCAAGTTCTAAATATTGTGGTTGGTTCTTTCACCATCATTTAAAATAATCACCAATCGGGTCATTTGAAAATTCCAAAATGGAGGATGACTTTCAAAGAAAGAACGAATCGTGCGTGTTGCTTGCTTGCATTCGTTAAACGCGCCATTACGAGAATGCGTTTTTTTATAAAACTCGGTATCGTTTTGTGACGCGCGTCTCGCACAGCTCGTACAGTGTGTAGCAAAGTCGGCGCGGTAACAAAGATCTATGAAGTCTGTGGTGAATCTATGGATCTTTCTCTTTTTAGTTAGCGCTCTCGCTCTGAACAATTTCGTGAATTTAGTTGCATTAAGTGTTTAATAATAGTGTTTGAGTATTTCTACTATTGTGGCGATCCTTATGAGTGATAAATGTTCCCGATTCACCTCTAAAATGGACTGTAACGCAATAACCGTTAGTGTGAACTTGTGCGGACTGACATCGCAAGCGCTGGCCTCCCTTAGGTTTCGATGACCATAAGCGTCAGCGGGAATCATGATCGCCAACTTGCCGCTTCTTTTTGCCAACGGCAACCCGACAGCACTGTCGCTGATAACAGCTGCTGAGTTGGAGAAGTTCATAACTTTCATGGTGACTTGTTCCTGGGGACATGATACTGCGAAAGACATTCGTGAACCGCCGTGGTGGCCCAAAGATGTCGCGTTTTCGCACCCCTTTGTGAGACCCGCCGTGGTGCCCAAAGATTGGGCCGTAAAATTAAAAGTTTTAGTGAGGAAGTGTTATGAGTACCACAAGAGCGCCTTCCTGTTGGTGTTCTCTGCGCAGCTCGCAAGGTATCCGCGCAACAGGCTCAGGTACGTCGACAACAGAGACCGCACCACTTCTCTATACTACCGGCCCAATGGACGACTCCTGGTAACATTCAGAAATGAGAACCTGCATTATGAAAAAAATACTCCCAACAGCACTGAAGACACTCAAGTAAAATCTGCTGACATATACCTTTGTGATAACTGTGACAGCCACTTTGACAATCCAGACATACTGAGAGCACATGAGAGACTATGCAATAATGTGACCATCCCAACAAGTACTTGTAGTGGTGGGTTACCAGAATTTATTTCTGCGTTAAAGCTTCACCCAGCCGGTCAAAAATTTGAAGACTTTGTGAATTCTCACACTGATACTGATAGTAAACCTCAGAAGATTGCAAAGCACCTTAGAAATACTGGCAGCATTGACCGGGGCCCACCATATCCATTTTCTTCCTTGGCTTACAGACGGAATGCTAAATCAAATGCCCAGAGGGACTTAAGTTTTGTAAGGGAGAGGGTTGAAAGGTATTGCTGCACCTCAACTCCTGTTAACAAAAATTATAATAGCAAAGTGAAAAACCAGCAATTTCCTGTGAGGTACAGACGCCCCTTAAGCTACTGGAACAGAAACTATGTATTTCCTAATCAAAGAAATAAACAAGTACTTGATATCAAGGCACAGTTGCTTCTCCTCAAATGTAGACCGGTCACAGTGCATATAGATAGAATGTCAGAAGAAAGTATAGATGAATACCTTGAGAACTTGAGAAAAGTAAGAGAGAGTAAACCGCAGTACACAGAAGACAAGGACATAGTTTTTGTAGATGGGCTGGACTGCGACCAGCCAGCTGATTCAGATATGATGTTGGACCCATTGAAACGCTTGGACAATGATTGTGAAGTGATTGACTTGTGTTCAGATGACGAGACTTCTAGTGTTAATGAGAACTGTGACCCTCGCGCGGGAGTGGCATGCGTGATGCGCGGCGGCGCAGTGCTGCGGCGCACGGCGGCGACTCCAATGGTGCTGCCCGCGGAGCCCTGCGGCGCTCGCCAGCGCCCTCTACCCGCCGCTGTGCTACAACCACATCCCGTGATTCTCATTGCGCATACGCATCCCTTGAACAATTTACAGACTATAGCCATAGATTGAACTTCCAATTGTAATAATATTTATCATTAGGTAACATTGCTAATTATTATTTATTATTCCTTCGAGATTAAAATTTTAATGTCAAGAAGAAAGTTCATTTCATTTCTATGTTTGAGAAACATTGCTTGTTCTCCATTTTGTCGAAAACTCGAAACCACAAAATGGCGGATAGACATTTGTAGGGAGAGTCACCCATAAAATCAAAATGGCGGATGTTAAGTTAGTAGTGTAATGGAATACTTAATGATCAAGGAATATTTTAAAATAATATGGTATTAAGTTCAACTAAACTTCCATTCACGTGTTGTGTCAATGCGTATGCGCATTTCGCAAATTGCGCGATCTGCCATTTTATGTTGCAAAAGAGCGTCCAACATGGCGTCAACTTGAAGATCATTTATTCATTTCTTTCATTTAAAATATATGATAGGCTAACAGATAATAACAGACCTAGTTTTAAAGTTTACCTTTGATGACGCGTTAATGTGAATATTATCTATCGCTGCTTACGATTTCCTCTTATGAGTGTGGCATTATATTTAGCTGTGGCTGCTCGTATTACATTTATTCTGAGCAAAATGTCATGCGAGAGGTTTATTTATACGCAAGGGTGTAATGAGAAGGTCTACAACGAAATGCGATATATGATAAGGATTATTCCGATCTTATTTCAATGTAGAAGATACATTGAAAAATAAAATGTTCACATCAGAAGTTGATCAGCAGCGCAAATTGCTCGAAGTTACAGATGCAGATGGTTCAGTTTTCCATTAGCCGCGGAGGACACCACGATGACTGACGTCTCCCTCGGAATGCCAATAATTCTATGCCCTTTTATAGGTTGCCTCAAAGAGTAAAATACTTATACCACGCGGGGTTGACCCCTGTTCGACAATGACGTTCGATAGATTACTAAAGGTAAAGTGCGTGATGGTTTTTTGGCGCTTGAATGGCATTATTAGGAGAGCGCTGTTGGTGAACATTTTTGAAAATGTCTGGAAATTTAATTGAAAAAACAGGATGACTACGTTAGTTCCGGACTATGACCACTCTCCAAAAGAACCATTATGATTATGATGAACTCGAAACTACATTTGCGGCACTTTACCAGGGGCCTAATTCTGCTATTTTAATAAATTCGTCACTCCAACACGATTCCATTCTCATCCCATTGTCATTTTGCTTAAAGTTCGTAATCTGCTAAATTCACAATGGTCGGTCAATGGTCTCGTAATAAAGTTGTGTTTTAATGGCATTGTCGTATTGTCATTATTATAAAACCCTTAGTACAAATGGTTTTCGAAAACTACTACTAAATGCGAACATTTATTCATGCCAGATTTCATGTACGAGATTAATATTCTATGACATTTTTTTCAATGGAGTGTCAGTGGTTGTTCATTGAGAAGTCATAATGGCGCCATTATGTTAGTAGAATTAACAAACTTGTCAAAATTTGACAGAACTTGATCATTATGAAATCAATGATCGAATACTCTGACACTATTGTAATAGCAGAATCGAGGCCCAGGAGCGACGGTTGTTGAAAGGTGTCGCAATCCGATCCATTGTGTGCACGAGCTATAATCGTGATTACACGTAACTTTTTTCTTCTTTTATTCAGAACAAAGCTCGCAAATCTCTTTGTTAATTTCGCGCAATTTTTTTACTATGATTTTTCAAATCATGTTATAATTTTGAAAGGGTCAGTTTAGACGGAACGGAAAAAGCCTCCAGCTTCCTCTGGTCGCGTACGTATCGCCCCTGGCGCTAGGTACATCAAAACTTGCTGGCGTCGTGCGGTGTCTGAAATCCTCGAGGACTCACGAGCATTCCAGAGGAGGCGCGCGACTTATTTGTGAGCATGTGCGAGGTGACGCTTGATGTCCGCATCGATATTCATACAATTATGTTCCTATTCTCAATGCAGCCAGTAAATCGCGCGAGGGTTTTTCCGTTCTGTCTGAACTGACCTGGAATTTCATCCCACACTTAAAACCACAGCACTGGATCAGCGAAGTTACCCAACGTAAAGGCGTAACCGGATCTACTTAACAGCGTCGAGGAGACGAAGGTTTCGCCCTTCACCGCTTATGGTGGGCGGATGCCGCGCTAGTTGTTGCCCTGCTAACGACTGCGTGAAGGTAGCGACAACCCTACGTATGCTCGGCAACGCCTTGCCGCGCAGTGGGGTGAGGGTGACGCCTCGTCGCTCGGTCGGTGACTGCTCTTCACTGCATTCCGGGCCGAGTCGATGCCGTTACGATGCTTATATATACGCGTGCGCTGCAGTATAGAGTTTCATAGAATGAATCTCGAATAGCTCGAGTAAAGGCGGTGCTGATAACCGGGTGGAGCCAGTTTTGACTTCTGTCTTCTATCATCTTTAAAATCCTCGAATGTGAACTTCGTGAATGATTTAACTAACAGATCTGGAATGGAATTGAAGAAATATGGAATCACCAAACCTGGTAGTAGGTAGACCTATGTTTGCACGTTCTTCTCTATCTCGAATGCGCAGAAGGCATTTTTATTAAATTATTTGATTGGCGCGTTATTCAACCCAATTCAAATCAATTCTTGCCAGTCCGAAACCTCACTTATGATTAGTAGCAGTCAACACTGATGACTGGATATGCTGATGTGATGTTTAAAAATTCGGTTTATTCCCATCTCGGCACCTTCCCATCTCGGCACCCATGAATTTATTTATCTTGTCTACGAAAAATTCCCATTTCGGCACCCTCTCATAAATCATTTTAAGTTACACAAAAAGAAACGGAAACACAGTATCAGTATAGTAAGTAAATCAACTTTATTATTTATTAAATAATTTTTGTTTCTTTTTAAATTACCATTTTCACAGACAAGCCTTGAATCGCTTTTTAGAGGCTCCATTATCTCTGCCTTGGCAGTAACATAACAAATTTTAAAATATATGAAAAATTCACGGTTCGTAGGAATAATTGTTTTAAAATCTTTCCAGCAATTATGTAAAAACATATTACAAAAATCAAGTTATTATGTACAATTAACGTTTAATCAGTATAACCGGGACGTAGGCAAAAGGGCGTCCATACTTTGAGGACTTTCATACTAGTACTAAATGATACGAGTAGGCTTGAATTCGCGTTCATTGTACAGTCATAGCAATTAACTGATCCCCCTTTGCAATTCTTTTATATTTTATTTACTTCGCTCAAATAAATAAAATATAAAATAATTGCAAAGGGGGTCAGCTAATTGCTATAACTCGCTGTACATTCATTTTCAGTCTTAATTATCACATAAATCGGAATTGTATATTTTCATACCTACATAATAGACCGTAAAAATTCGAAATATAAAAAAAAAACATTAGTCTTAAAAATATCTGAAATAATGAAATCACAGCAAGTTGTTACCCTTCATACAAAAAACAAACTAATAAAAAAATATTACACTAATCAACAGTTGTAGGTACTTAAATAGACTATTTTTTTAATCTTCTGTATCACAGAGAAATCAACATTGTACATAATTTTCTTACAATAATAGCAATAATTTTAAACATTACTAGTAACTGTGATTTTATTTATTTTTGAACATTACTTATCAAAAATAAATAAAATCACAGTTACTTTGCCGTCGTCCACGAAAAAAATATGGAAATTATTGCAGACAGTTGTTCTATGCAGCTTTTTAAATTTATCGAACCATTTTCATAATTTCCTACAATTTGGTTGATTTCGGCATGGGACTTTACGTATTTCTCTTTTTCTTGGAAATAGAAATGTTACACTTGAAAAATTTGATCATTTTAAATGCAAACCACCTTGTATCATGTTTCACGACACTTAAATATTTGATTAAAGTAGGTCTTTTGCCGACACGCCTATTTAATCTCCCATTCCAACCTTCTACGCTATTGGTGGTACGGTGTCTCTCGCCGTAACTAGTTTTGACTTGAGTCAATTTGATTTACTGACTATACTGATACACTGTATCCATTTTTTGATGACTGTGTACTTAGCAACGACTAATGACGGAGTGCCGAGATGGGAATTTTTCGTAAAGATGATAAATTAATTCATGGGTGCCGAGATGGGAAGGTGCCGAGATGGGACTAAACCAAAAATTCGCGTTTTACAGTCGTGAAAGCAAGTATGCATTCACGCTTCGCAGTTAAGCAGGGTGTTGCGTTTTGACTCCCAATGTATCTAATGCTGCAGATAACTTATCAATGTCCGTTACATTGTTACGTACATTAAATACAGGGTGTGCACAGACTCATCACGAAGCCGTCAACCAAGCAGTCTGTATATCAAACTAAATAACTTGACGCAAAAATCATGTTTTGTGGTAGAACTCAATGTAAAGCACTTAAAACATTGTGCTGGTAGATGGATTGAATAGTGGAGTTTCAAGAAAATCTTAAACTTTGACCCCCAATATCTTAATAATTAGAAGGTTCCCAGGTGTGGCGTAGAACAAAAAAATGCTCGCAATGGCGGGGAGAACAAGTTTCTTTTAGCTTCTTTATGAGGTTTTTACACCCTTGATTTATTCTCTCGTGGCGTGCGTGGTTGAACAGGGATATATGAACGTGGACGACGTAAAAGGATTATGTAGGGATCGTAGCTGGTGATGTTTGGCAGTTTCTGTCCACAGGAAAAAAGGCGTGTATGTTTGTGCGTATGTATTCCTATTATTTTTTAATTTCGTTTTAGTGATTTTAAAATCACATTTATGTGCACGTGTTGCTATAAAACTCAAACGTGACTGTATTATTCACACGTGACTACATAACAAAAATAACCGTTTTCTTTCACGGCAGCAGTGACCTTGACCTTGAGGTCACCAACCTTGAGAGTATCTTGTGGTGTTCTCCCATTCTACAAGCTCCGCATCCCACCGGCTCCCAAAGGTCTGATTACGGTTGGCGATGTTTTTCATTTTCTTTTTCCGAGTGTCCCAAAAATTGGTTCGGCTTAGAGCAGCATGGTTCGTTCTGTTACAGCTTGTCTGGATCCACCTTGGACAGTTTGAATGCATCTGGGACTGTCTGGATTCATCTGAGACAGTCTCGATCCGTCTGGGACAGTCTGGATCTATCTGGGACAGTTTGGATCCATCTGCAACAGTCTGGACTCATGTGGGACAGTTTAGACCCCGTATTCACAAACGCTCGGAATGAATTTCAATTCGACAAGTATGTCTATCTCGCTAGACATGCGAGTTCCCGAATCGAAGCGTTGTGAATATGGTGTCAGATCCATCTGCGACAGTTTGGATACGTCTGGGACAGTCTCTAGATCTATCTGCGACAGTCTGGCTACGCCTGGGCCAATCTAGATCCATCTGACATTCTGCATACGTCTGGGACAATCTAGATCCATCTGCGACAGTCTGCATACGTCTGGGACAGTCTGCGTCAATCTGGATCCATCTGGGACAGTCTGTGTTGATCTGAGACACTGAATCCATTTGGGTCAGTTTGTATCGATTTGAGACAGCTTGTGTCGATCTATGACTGTCAGAATTAATCTCTTCATTGATTTGTGACAGTTGGTATCGATCTATAAAGGCATCGTCATTGGGTTCAGTTATGAATTGGTCCAGTCATCTTCAGTCTTCAGTCTGTGGTTTTGTATCGAAGTTTCTACCAACTGACCCAGTTGTTGGTACAGAACTTGGTACCCGACCTTTATTCTGGCAGGGCTCTACAGACGTGCCACAGTTAGGGCATGCAATTATCCGCTCATTTTAGTATTCGGATAATTCGGATACTTATAAAACGTTATCCGAATAATACGGATAATTTGAAAAGGAGTGATAAAAATAAAATTTAACCACAATTCTAATCAGTATAATGAACCATGGCAAAAATAAAATCGAACCTAAGTAGGCAACGAAATAAGTCATAAAATAGCACACATAAAGTTTCATCTTGCAACAATTTTTATAAATTTCATATAAAATACGTCAAGCCTTAAACATCGTAGAGAACTGGTGCAAGAAATATAAACTGTCAGTGAACCCTATTAAAACCGAACTCTTACTTTTCACAAAGAAAAGAAAAATGGCAACCCTACAATTACCTACCAGTTTCTTTGGGCCTATCGACTGAAAACAAATACCTGGGTATCCATTTGGCCAAACAGCTGCACTGGGCAAAACACACCGATTGCATCACTACAAAAGCCACCATGGCAATACAAAAAAGACTGCTCGGAAAGAATTGTGGCATAAGCTTCAAAATCACCTACTGACCATACACTACATCTTCCGGCCAATCACTACATAGGGCTCTTTAGTTTAGTGGTCCCAGGACCTCTGAGCAGTCGGCGGCGGCGACTTTTTGAGTCCGGCCCTGGTTCAATCCATGGTCCGGAGCGAAACGGAATGGGAAGCTGTCACCTCCTTCTGCGAAGCGGTCATTCTAGCGAAGGAGGTGGCGGAACGCGAGAGGGAGAGAACCTCTCGCCCAACCACCGTGGGAGACGCACCGGGCGTCGGGGGCCACTTGGTGGCCACCTTATTAAGCGCGGTCCTGTGAACGGTCGTCTTATGACGACAGACCGTGTCGACGGCGCGTTTGTGTTCCACGCGCGCCTCAAGGAGATGTCAGCACATTGAAGGAGGGCTGCCTTCAGGCGGCTCCTGCCCAACCTTGGGGGGCCAAACGCCTCCTGCCGCAGGCTCTATGCGGGGGTCGTGCGGTCCATGGCCCTTTACGGGGCCCCAGTGTGGGCGCGTTCCTTGAGGCGGCGAGCCGCCCACTATCTGAACGCGCCCCAGAAAGTGGTGGCCGTGAGAATGGTCCGTGGGTACCGCACGATCTCCCGCGAGGCGGCGGGCCTGCTTGCCGGATTGCCGCCATGGGATCTGGAGGCGATAGTCCTTGCGCGCCTGCACGACTGGCGCGCGGAGGTACTACGCCGGGGGGAAACTCCGCTGCCGCGGCAAATTGCCGCTCAGCGGACAGACCTCCGGCGCGATCTCATGGCGACATGGAGAGAGCGACTGTCGCAACCCCGTGCAGGGCACGCCACGATAGTGGCGGTAAGTCTTTGAGGAGTGGCTAGAGAGGCGCCACGGCGTCCTCACCTTCCGCCTGACGCAGGTCCTCACCGGACACGGATGTTTCGGGAGGTACCTGCACCGAATCGGGCGGGAGGAAACGCCCGGGTGTTTCCACTGCGAGGATCGACCGGAGGACACGGTGGAGCACACGGTGGAAGTCTGCCCTGCGTGGGCGGAGCACCGCCGTGTCCTCGTAGCGGCGATCGGCGGCGGCGACCTCTCGCGTCCGGCCCTGGTTCAATCCATGGTCCGGAGCGAGACGGAATGGGAAGCCGTCACCTCCTTCTGCGAAGCAGTCATGCTAGCGAAGGAGGTGGCGGAACGAGAGAGGGAGAGAGCCTCTTTTCCCAGCCGCCGCGGGAGACGCACCGGGCGTCGGGGGCCACGTGGTGGCTACCGGCCACCGTAGATGCGGGCCTGTGGACGGTTAGCTATGGGCTAGCTAGCCCTCCGTCCGTCTAGTGACGACAGGCCGTGTCGACGACGGCGCGTTCGTGTTCCACGCGCGCCTCGAAGAGATGTCAGCACAAGGGGAGGGGCCCGCAAGGGCCGAAGCCTGCCGGGGTTGCGGGCCTATTCGAAAGAGATACCGCGGCCCCGGAACATAAAGGGCGAGGAAGGAACATGGATGGGTTTTAGTCAGTAAGAGTCTGACACTCCCTCCCGCTCCGCCCAGAGCGGGAGAAGTCATTTGATGCTTTCCCATCCTAAAAAAAAAAAAAAAAGCACATTGAAGGAACAAGTATAGGTATATGGAAATAAAATAATAATAATATGTTTTATAATGGGTCCCGTAAGAGTCGAAACCTGCCGGGGTTGCGGGACTGTTCGAAAGAGATACCGTGCCCCGGAATATAAGGGCGAGGAAGGAACATGGATGGGTTTTAGTCAGTAAGAGTCTGACACTCCGCCCAGAGCGGGAGGAGCCATTTGATGATTTCCCATCCGAAAAAAAGGGACCTCTGAGCACAGTTCAAAAGGATCTCAAGAAGCTTCAAAGATTTGCCAGCAGCATGAAAGAAAATAAAGAAAGAAAAAGCATTTATTAGCCCGCACAGGACAAAACACATCAAAATTATCAGTCATGACAAATGAGAACATCACCCATCTCCGCACTACAGGTGATGCTGAGGTTACCACCTCTACCTACACCTCGTCGTAACAGAGGAGGCAGCCCTAGCGACTTTCAGGCTCGAAGTATCCGGCATCCAAAGTAAATATTCCAGAATAAATCATACACGCCTAAAAGAGGATGCTATCAAATAACAGCACATGATGGCATCACCCAGCGATAGAACCCTGAGGACCCACTGCTTTTAAAAACACTACAACATAGAACTCACAGCGGAGACGTGCGACTATTCAGATCCAAAAGAGCTAATGATATTATACACTGACGGATCAAAAACCGACGATGACACAGATGCCCAAAGACTTCTCCGGCGATCTAAACAATAAAATATACAGACCCCTGGAAATGCTCAACTTTCCCAGGTAACATTTTTTGGTAGCCGTTATTACGAAACAAGTCGACACTAAAAAGTCGACCTACACAACATTTTTGGTCGCTGTTACGACTATGTTTCGGTCGCTGCGACTAAAACCAATATTAGATAGTATGCCCCAGCTAAAGTGCTTTTATGTGCAGTAAGGTTCGACAATCGGCGATCGCATATTCCGATATTGCAAGCCCACCTTTAAATCGAGTAAGCGAATAGCATGCGGGCCTATCACACATCACACACATCTACATCTTACATCTTTGTGTAGTTTGCCGGCCCGGTTTACCTCTCAGGGTTGAACTTCATCGGGCGAGGAAGGAACATGGATGGGTTTTAGTCAGTTAAAGTCTGACACTCCCTCCCGCTCCGCCCAGATCGAGTGGGAGAAGTCATTTAATGATTTCCCATACGAAAAAAAAGGGTTGAACCTCATCTGGTAGCACATAATCGCACTTTTCCATGCTCCTATCAAAGGATCCATCATGAAAATCAGAACCGGCATTTGCTAGAGCGAGAAACAGCGAGAATGCTATCGCATGGCAAAATGCGATTCTGTGCTGCCAGATGCGGTTATGCCCTTACATGGAACTGGATCCATGTAAGATAATAGAAAAATATGATAGTTCCATGTAAGGGATACAGGGGTTATATCTTATTCTGGGGTTTAGGGTAAACCCCAGAATAAGATAATTTACTAAAAAAAAAAATGTTTTGACCCGAACTTCTGGATCCTGTCGATCGATCTAAAAGCCCTAGTCGCATTAATACAACTTAAAAAATGTTAAAGAACCAATAGGAAAACTCCCAAGTACTATTTACGAACAATCTACGCGTAGGTCGGTTTTCTAGCTTAGCAACTGGCAGTATAATGCAACGTAGCGAGGTTACTTGGTAACTTAATTCTCAGTAACACTACGCTGGGTACGGTACGTTACAACCAGGAACTCGGGTCGTTGACTCCGCTCGCGCTGCAGTTCGCAAGGCTTAGGTACCTCCATGACTAATATCCAACGTGATTTGACGTTGAGTGAATGAATAAATACTTATATATATTTCATTGTATGACGAACTATTCTTAATGTTTTATCCACAAATAGGGGTTATTAGTTTTCTATTTTATCAGAGGCCAACTTCACATATCTCTTGATAAGTCAGAGCGCCACCCAGATATGAATTTCAAGCAGCATTGAATAATACATTTCTTTCTGAATGAAGATGCCTATCTAAATAATTTTATAAGTAAGTAGATAAAGTAGGTGTAGATAATATAGAACAACCATCGAGACCAGCTTTCTTTTCGCGCCCTTTTTGAGCAAAATTCTCAGTCGACGTAGGATACCTATTGTACAATAATTTCATCCACCGATGAGAATGCTATTTCAGATATTGTGATCACATAACCAAGTAGGTAATGCTATGCAAAGGATTCTACGCTCAGATATTAAGTTAGATCTATAACCCTAATATTTGATTAACCGTGATACGGATTAACTCAATATTTTTCATAACTCATACTTGGAAAGTAGGTCTGAAGTTGCCTGAGGAGCGGGTTGAAAGGAATACTTTTCAGCCCTAGGGAGAATCGCTTTCAACTGACAGCTGTCAAATTATAAAATAAAACTAGTTCTATTTTCCCTTTCTATTGAACCATGTTCCGACTTCTATACAGCCTCTAAATTACAGCGCGATGTAAAATTTAAATAACATAAAATTCAGTATTAATTAAAGAATATATTCTTTTTAAATAGCTTAGTTATAATTTAGTTACAAATATTTCTTTAAAATAACATAGATTTGGGCAAACTTTACTATTTTTTTCAGTGACGAAAGTAAAAAATAAAGGCTTAATAGCCGGCCACAGAAAAAAAAACTAAATAGGGGTACGTATCATAATCCCGAAAGTTCGTAATACCTATGATTGAAATACCGACGTCCAAAACATCGAAATACAAAATACCGAAAGTTTTAAATACCGATAGTCGTTATATCGAAACACAAAATACCGATGTTCAAATGCCCGAAAGGACGTTAAAGCCACCTGCTCCTCAGCTCGCGGCCCGCCTCGCCCCTCCGCGCCTACGCGGGCTTAAATTACACTCTAGGGGTAGGGCAGAAAAGACTACGTGGAGTCGGTTCTGCAGCGATTCATTTCTGTCACAAAATTTGTGCTTATTTATGTCACCGTAAAATTGTCAAACACGTTATATTACAATATAACGTGTTACTCTCTAGCGATATTGTAAACTCTCGAATTATTGTCAACTGAACATACGGAAGTATCTCTGCTCCCATAATCGGGACTTGGGGACCGAAAGTTTTAAATACCGATAGTCGTTATATCGAAACACAAAATACCGATGTTCAAATGCCCGAAAGGACGAAATCCCTAATGGACGAAATACCGAATGGACGAAATCCCGAATGGACGAAATATCGATGGATGAAATACCGATGGATGAAATCCCGAATCGACGAAATCCCGAATGAACGAAATACCGATGGATGAAATCCCGAATGGACGAAATCCCGAATGGACGAAAACTTTTATTTAATAGCCGTATTATATGCCCCTAAAAAGCGTAGTCGACGGAGCCCCGCTTCGCGGGGCCCCTATTTCCGAGTGCAGGGTTTAAAGGGAACCTAACTAACCTAACGGGGGGGTGCCCCAAGTCCCGATTATGGGGGCAGAGATACTTCCGTATGTTCAGT
This sequence comes from Xestia ashworthii, assembly GCA_950022955.1. Lineage (NCBI taxonomy): Eukaryota > Metazoa > Arthropoda > Insecta > Lepidoptera > Noctuidae > Xestia > Xestia ashworthii. The sequence continues at coordinate 3,186,141 of OX465557.1, forward strand.
TGACAATAATTCGAGAGTTTACAATATCGCTAGAGAGTAACACGTTATATTGTAATATAACGTGTTTGACAATTTTACGGTGATATATATAAGCACAAATTTTGTGACAGAAATGAATCGCTGCAGAACCGAATCCACGTAGTCTTTTCTGCCCTACCCCTAGAGTGTAATTTAAGCCCGCATAGGCGCGCAGCGCCGGAGCCGTGACAGAAACCATGCCTGCTGCATGATTGTTGTATGCTTGCTGCATGCCTGCTGCGTGCTTGCTGCATGCTTGCTGCATGATTGCTGCATGCTTGCTGCATGATTGCTGCATGCTTGCTGCATGCATGCTGTATGCTTGCTGCATGCCTACTGCATGCGTGCTGCTTGCTAGGCAACTTTTAAGTGTTTTTACGGGTACGTATCATAATCCCGAATTTTAAAAGACCGAATTTTAAAATACCGATGGACGAAATCCCGAAAATTGAAACGCCGAATGGTTGTTTGACCGAAAGTACATTTGCCCGAAAGTTTAAAATCCCGAAGTTTATAAACCCTAAGTTTAAAATCCCGTAGTTCAAATACCCGAAAGTTCATTTGCCCGACAGTTTAAAATCCCGAAAGTTCATTTGCCCGAAATTTAAAATCCCGAAGTTCAAAATCCCGAAATTGTCACCGTTTCCGAGAAAAACGATTTTTTGTAAACCTAACGTAAAAACACTTAAAAGTTGCCTAGCAAGCAGCACGCATGCAGCAGGCATGCAGCAAGCATACAGCAAGCATGCAGCAATCATGCAGCAAGTACGCAGCAGGCATGCAGCAGGCATGCAGCAAGCATACAGCAAGCATGCAGCAGGCATGGTTTCTGTCACGGCTCCGGCGCTGCGCGCCTATGCGGGCTTAAATTACACTCTAGGGGTAGGGCAGAAAAGACTACGTGGATTCGGTTCTGCAGCGATTCATTTCTGTCACAAAATTTGTGCTTATATATATCACCGTAAAATTGTCAAACACGTTATATTACAATATAACGTGTTACTCTCTAGCGATATTGTAAACTCTCGAATTATTGTCAACTGAACATACGGAAGTATCTCTGCCCCCATAATCGGGACTTGGGGCACCCCCCCGTTAGGTTAGTTAGGTTCCCTTTAAACCCTGCACTCGGAAATAGGGGCCCCGCGAAGCGGGGCTCCGTCGACTACGCTTTTTAGGGGCATATAATACGGCTATTAAATAAAAGTTTTCGTCCATTCGGGATTTCGTACATTCGGGATTTCATCCATCGGTATTTCGTTCATTCGGGATTTCGTCGATTCGGGATTTCATCCATCGATATTTCGTCCATTCGGGATTTCGTCCATTTGGTATTTCGTCCATTAGGGATTTCGTCCTTTCGGGCATTTGAACATCGGTATTTTGTGTTTCGATATAACGACTATCGGTATTTAAAACTTTTGGTATTTTGAATTTCGATGTTTTGGACGTCGGTATTTCAATCATAGGTATTATGAACTTTCGGGATTATGATACGTACCCGTTTTTACGTTAGGTTTACAAAAAATCGTTTTTCTCGGAAACGGTGACAATTTCGGGATTTTGAACTTCGGGATTTTAAATTTCGGGCAAATGAACTTTCGGGATTTTGAACTTCGGGATTTTAAACTGTCGGGCAAATGAACTTTCGGGTATTTGAACTACGGGATTTTAAACTTAGGGTTTATAAACTTCGGGATTTTAAACTTTCGGGCAAATGTACTTTCGGGATTTTAAACTTTCGGTCAAACAACCATTCGGCGTTTCAATTTTCGGGATTTCGTCCATCGGTATTTTAAAATTCGGTCTTTTAAAATTCGGGATTATGCGTACCCCTTTTAACTCAACTGTACTCCTTTTCTTAAGGACCTACAGTTGAGTTTCACGACTAGGTAATAGTGGAGAACAAGGAATGCTTAAAAAATAAAAGAAGTCTCATCTAATTAGTTTTAGAATTTTATAACAAGAAAAAATTTACATTTACGGAAAATATTATTTTAAGTTTATAATTTAAATAATGAATTTATTTATTCATAGATCTTCGTCAGTAGTAATCCTATGGTGGGAGTTGAGTGGACGTCTGCTCTCTTCATCCGAGCCATAGATAACCTCCTCGTCTGAATCGTTGATCATAGAGAATGCGGGGTTGTCTTTGGTTATGGCCGTTTCTGAAACAACACGTGGTATTTAACCTTTTTTTTTTCATATGGTTAAGTTATAAATAGTTGTAGATTTTTAGTACGAATTGACTCAAGACCTCGGGGTATTTATCAGATGAGAGAATTATCAGTGTCTTGGTACCGTTAAAACATTTTGGACACTAGAAACACGAGCTTTCAGGTTGTTTTTTATGTGTAACTGATTGTTGCCGACCGAGGCCTACCCATGCTTCGGCTTAACCTTCGTTTTAAGTTTTGGCCGAAACCGAAGGTTTGTAGCAAACGTCAAACTGAACGTTTTTTTTCGCATGTCGGAGCTTCGCATTGACTTCTAGATCTCTAGAGACAAGTGGGCAAAGTGATGCGTGACTGACCGCTGGCCATCATCTTGTTTTTTCAAGTTACAGTTTCCGCCGGACAAATTTTAAATGTTAACCAACGGCGCCCTGTCGATGTCATTCAAGCGCCAAAAGAAACATGCTGCACTATTATAAAGCTGACAAACTCTTACCATGAATATTTCCACCGCCAGGAGAGAACAAATAGGCCAGTATGTAAATATAAAAGTTGAACAGCCCATAGAGGGCCATGAAAGGTGCCGAAGTGTCGAAGTGTATCTTCGGTTGGCAAGCCCAGTGGTCCTGTAGGGCAGCCGGGCCCCATCCTTGTAGGGCCAGGATTGTGATGATGGACGTCACAGTACCCACTACTATTGACTGGCATCGGAGTCGGATGTCTGTAAGATGTAAATGGATTAAGTATGTTTATCAGTTGTCTAGTACCCATAACACAAGCTCTGCTTAGCTTGGGACTAGATGGCGTTGTGTGATAGTTGTGGAATATTATATTATATTATATTATTAATACAAAAATAAACAGAAGCCTTTTGGCCGTATAGCCAATCCGGGTCTGTTAAAGATGAGCGATAGGACAATGCAAAACTTACCGAAAAATGGCATATTCCTCAAATCACTATACGCCTTTATGATCAATATTATTAAGTATAAGAAGTATATCGTGATTGCACAGAAGAACCATAGTTTCACGAGCTGAAAATAAAATAAAAGAGAATTTTAGCACACAAGTAAAGAGCTGATTATCAGAGTCCCCGCAGACTACGAAACGAAAGTCTGCAAGGTGCAAGGAGTCTAAACGTTGACGATAGTTTAACTGGAATAGTATTAAAACTTTGTAGCATCAAGTCTTCAATAAAAAAAAAAGATCGTAAGCGCAAATTATGCGCATGAGCAGTTTTTAAGTTTAACAATTTCCCCAAACAATCGAACCTATGTCCTTTAACAGTTGTGTGTGATCAAGAGACCAGTTAACGTGTGCAATATTAATTAAGCGACTCAAACTTACTGGGTAGTCGGGATCCATCATGTAGTTAAAGGTGGGATCCAGGTAGCTACTGAACTTCTGCCAGTTGCCGAGCATGAAGGCGGGTATCACGCATAGACCAACCAGCACGAACTTGAACAAGTAGAAAGATACGAGGCCTCTGTCGTTCTGGAAGACAAGGAGACAGTTTCAAACACCTACAATTTTTTTTATACAAATGGGAAAATCAATCCATCGTATCAGCCTGTCGTATTCCACTGCTATAGGATAGAGACCTCTCGTAAGCTGCTCTTATCCTCCAGCTTTTGCATCCAGTCTATGCCAGCAACCTTTAAAAGTCGTCGGTAAGTACACATCTACCTGGTAGCGTCCCACAGTGCCCTTGCGGATACGCGGTCTCCATTCCACAATTCGTTTGCTACAGCGAACGTAACGTCAACGTCGAGGGCAGTGACGGCACTACTGCGGGCCTAAAATGGCCGTTTTAGCAGAACATAATATGAATCACGTACAAAATTTAAATTCTTACAATGACTTTATAGTCTTAACCATAAAGTCCATTTTAAAAATTTTAAATGTTTAAAGTAAAAAAAGAAATTCTTAAAATGGACTTTATGATCATAGTCATAAAGTCCATTTTAAGAATATTACTTTTTTTAACGTGTTCTGCTAAAGAGGCCATTTTAGACCCCCTGGTTTGTGGTCTAGAATCGCAGTTCTACAGGTACCTAAGCAAAGAGGTCCATATTATATGAATACACCCAGGGAAGAGCTTACTGGCATCATTGTTTCGTTCTGCGAGACACTTTGACACTTAGGTGACATCTGGGAACCCCCGAACACAAGCACTTTCTATCAGTTAAGCTGTTAGCATGTTTACTACAAAAGAACATACCTGTCTTAGTCCGTGATACTGTGAGAGCCACGATATCATAACTACTGCCAGAAATGCAGTTTGGAAGAAGTTGCCAATCAAAGGCGCCATGACGGCCCCCGGGAAAAATCTCAAAGGATATAAAGGATCTGAAAATAAAAATACACTGGACTTAAAAGCTGGTATGATGATTAGGATATCGGTTCATCATCATCATCATGTTAGAATCGGCGTTTTTCGCCATTCTCCCCTGCCAACCGTCGCGTCATGCTACTCGTATTCAATTTCTTTTGTTTTATAAAATTCCTCGCACAATACATTCGTATCTTATTTGCCGTTCCTCTCCCTCTCTATCCACGAAAGACATTGATTACGTGGCCCAAATTCCAAGATATGAGTATAGGCAGCTATAGTATAGGTGCCTCCCGTTAATTGATTGATGACCCTAATTGAGTAGACCGTGCTGGGACGAGAAATATGCCTCTGACTAGTTACCCTCTTCAATCGAGTGCTATTATACTTATAAAAGACGACGGGTCCACTCAGCAGTAACGCTGCTGAGCTTGTCAACCAACCTATGATCCTCGCTTCTAAATTTTCAGGTGAACGGATAATCAATTAGTTTGCTAACAACAACTGATCTAATACTTGACCCCGAAATATGGTGAAGTAATCCAGCTCAAATATGCACTATTTAGGGGTTATTCCAGTCGGATGCCCATAAATTTGGACTAGATCTAGAGGATCGTACCTATCCAAAGGGCATGCAAGAGAGTCGGCTCCTTAGGACACCATATTCCAGGACATTATTTGATTAAGTGTCTTTTAACCATCTTCAGTTTCACCGTGCGCAAAACATTCAAAATGACGATGGACTATACCAACTTCCAAGGATTATTCCCTTCTATAGTTCAATCCCCTTAAGTATCTAAAAACTCTCTGTTTTAGCTAGGTTACTCGAAGAGAACTACAATTTCTCCATGCGTTTCACCACTTTCCTTGCCACGGTGAAACGTACCGCCATATCCACACATCACTGTTTTTTTCAGTTAGTACCTTCCTACCTAACTACTATTGATCTTTTTCTTTTTATATGTGAAGAAAATTGCAATGTGCATTTTTTTCTCAACCGCAGATTCTATAGATTACTTCACATCGTTTGAGTGCATCAAGATAGTTTCACATAATGCACATTGCATAAACGCAATTTTCGCTACAATAAGGCATGTTTTGCGGCAGCTTACTCCCCTATTGTATCCCATTAAGGAAAGGGACCTACATCTACCTACAGCTGTCAAAAGAAATTTGGATAAAAAATGCGCTCGAAGTTGGGTTTGTCCTACCTATAATATGGGTTTCTATTTATGGAAGAGCAAACTGTGATTTTTTGCGGTAGAACAGTTGGTAAGGTAGCTTGCAGCGGGTTTATCCACATGTTTTCCAAGATCTTTGTAGCTAACCAAACCTATAAACATATTGAGCAGGGTTATGAGGAGTAAGTTGTAGGTGCCTAAGTAGGTTAGTTGGATTTCAAACCGAAAAATGTCTCATAACTGACATTTAAAATCGTTGAAAACGTGAAGCTCTTACAACACTCGGCAACTTGCCGGATTGAACAAAGGATTTTTGTTTTGAAACAGCGTTTTGTTGAAGTTAAAACAAGACACGGCTAGTGTTGTGAATGAGATGGTCCTTTATACGATAATCTACACTAATATTATAAAGAGGAAAACTTTGTTTGTTTGTTTGTTTGGTTGTAATGAATAGGCTTAAAAACTACTGGACCGTTTTTAAAAATTCTTTCACCATTCGAAAGCTACATTATCCACGAGTAACATAGGATATATTTTATCCCCGTACTCCCACGGGAACGGGAACTATGCGGGTGAAACCGCGGGACGTCCGCTAGTGTATCGATAAAATAACAGCTACAAATCAAATAATTACTATCGATAGCAAAAAAAATAAATGAGAAGGGACAGTCAAGGCTCACAAAAAGGCCCTTACTCATTCTGTCCTTACTCGCGTAGGTGCACTCTAGAAAGTGAGCAGTTGACCAGTTTTGTACCTTACGACTTTAGATTTAAAGTTGAAAAGTGGTTAACAGCGAACGTTGGCAACTGTACCTACATGTGGGTAGGCTAGCGTAGGCTGTCTTCACAGTATGGAGTGACTCAAGACTCAAATAAAATCGTCATGGTACAGGCCAATGAATAAACGTGCATCGCATCGAGTATGTCGTGCTTCGTGCAGAGGCTTGAATAGGGAATTCCTATTCAAGGTAAAATTTAATTTGCTAGCGAAATTTTGCAGGCCCGATGGTTTAGTTTGTTTTTTGTGGAGGCCTTACTGAATAATTGTACTATAGAAATAATCATGAATGATAAAAAAATGACGTGTAAAAAAGTGTTTGAGAAAACCTACTTGCTGAATAAATATCATTTATCATTTAATCTGGACTGGAACCATGGAATTAAGTCGGATAATACTTTCCAGTAGTCGTACCGTGACAGTTCGTTGGATTGGCTAGCAGTTGTTCGCTTACAAAAAGTACAATACATGGAGGAGCAGAAAATATACGAGTATGTCTGTCTCGTTTACTCTTACTCCTGGATATAATAAGTGTGTCCTTGTCTCTTTGTTATGAATCACGGCCGTATTGCAGGACCTCAGTTGTTCGCTCTAACAATTGCAAAGTCTAAGTTTGCATATACGCAAAGGAGATGGAAATAACTAGTACTTACGTTTTGATACAAGTGGGGTAAACTTTGTTATGGAACTGCAGTAGGTAACAAATGCCCACTTGTTTCCAACGACTTTTCAATACACTTTTAAAAAAAAATAGAACGAAAGTATTTTTGTCATGTTAGTAGTAGGTAGGTACATATCTAGATACCTAATACCTAGAATACCTAATGAAAAAAAAAATGATAAAAGTCCTAGGACTTTTTTCACACTAGTAGAGATAAATGTTAATAAAAACTACAAGTGTAAAATACACTGCATACTACATAAACCTCATACTTAGTAGTTTTCGAGGAAGGTTACTGAAAAAACATTTCTGTTTTGTTTACTCTACAACTGGATCTAAAAAGTGTATTTGTCTTACTCATATTATAGTTTGACTTATCCATACTATTCTCTGTCTACGAACAAGGGGGCGATACAAACCGGTCCCCGGGGTAATCGCGCACCGTTCCAACGTTTTAAATATGGACGTCTTTTAGTTATAAACGTACGCTTGAAGTATAACCATACGTAAGTAGGTGCGTCGCTTCACTTCCTTTGTTTTAAGACGAAAGCGTCAGGGTAGCCCACGAAATTCAAATTTTCTTACGTTTTTTGCAATTTGCAGGCCAGTGCTTGGTTGTATGTTGATGAAAATATCGTTCGCGACTGTAAGCGTCCGTAGTTAAAGAATTATAATCATCAAAATCATCAATACAACACTCCAATTTCATAAAGGTCGAGGAACAAATTTTTCAAGGTCAAAGTAGTTTCTCGACCTGTATGATCAGCCTCAGCCTAAGTGAAAACTGGTAGCGATCGGCTACGAGTGCTACGAAAAGCGTACGTGGCGGTCACGCGAGTTCCAGATAGACTTGACATTATCCTACGATTTTTTGTCGAAACCACATATTTTTACTTTTTTTCGTGGCGGATACGTAGGTACTGTTATTTGGGGTTTGCAACCAAAATCTGTCTGTTTAGTTACGCATATCTCTCTTTTTCCCTCTATCAATCATTCCTCCCTCTAACATAGAGTAATTTTGTGTTCCATCAGTAGAATTATGGCTGATGCTCCAGGGTAGCCCGCAAAATTGGAATCAAAATCGTCAAGTCAACCTTCTAACTATGTAAGTTCATAAAGCTCAGTAGTAAGCTCTTAACAAGAATTTGATTTAAAAGAGTGTCCATGGAGTCTCTTGCCCGTTCTTCTCCATAGAGATCTACGTTAGGGAATGGACAACTACAGTACTTTCACAGTTTTTATGTCTTGTGACTGGGACTGAAGCTACATATGATTTTCATCTTTGTTTGGACAATTCAAAAGTGCCTGTAATTGGCCTACTTGAAATAAATGCTTTGATTTTGATTTTGAAAGGTCTAGGAACTGTTTTTTTAAGGTCAAAATCGTTCCTCGACCTTTATGAACTTAGAGGGTTCTATTGATGATTTTGGAAGTTATAATTCTGTAACTACATACGTCTTACAGTCGCGAACGATATTTTAATCAACATACAACCAAGCACTGGCCTGCAAATTGCAAAAAAACGTACTTAAATTTCGCGGGCTACCCTGACGCTTTCACCTTAAAGGTGATTGAAATGCCTTCATAGAGGGACATCCAGGACTGCTAAGGAGTTGAATTTTAACACGTTCGTTAAAATCCTTGTTCAAGAAATGTGAAATTCATAATAACAATAATATTCTTCGGTAAGTACTCACCGTTGAAAGTAAGTAAGGACGGCAATAAAATGTAGATCCATCTTTGTTCTATTGACCAGTCGGACATGGGGTATTTTCGCATCATGTATGCAAACCAGAACTGAAAATTGAAAATTATTATTAAGAACGGCACAGCTGTATGCCAAAATGGGAAAGGCAAGGTGTATCATACAACCGTTAATCGGGGGTGACTACAGCATTGACGTCCACTGCTGGACATAAGCCTCCACGCGCGTGTCGCCACATTGCCCGGTCCCGTGCGACTCGCATCTAGCGTATTCCCGCAGCCTTGCTCCATCAGACTCCAACGTGCTCCATCAGATACTAACAGCATATTAAATACCAAACTTTCAGCCAAGCAAAGCCATGAGCCTATCATGTTACGATCCGTTGTAAATGATGAAGATGATGTAAAACTTACGGTCATGAAGAATGATGTCATCACAAATATAAATCTGAACCACGTCTCCATTTGTGTAAATGCTGGATTGTAGGTCTTGAACTGCAACCAAAAACGTATCGTCAGTTTTTGTATCCTTTATGTGGTAGATAGGGTCTCTAAAAAGAGTGTCGATTTAAGCCTTTTTGTCCCAGATCTAAGTTTTATAGTTTGTTTTGCGAAGACAGACGATGATTGCCGAAGCACCTACTTTTCCTGGTAGATATGGACATAGTAAAGTTAACGGGTCTTGATACTTACATAGAATATAATGTCTCTTATAATGTACCGGTGATGGAACTCCTTGAGCCCAAAAAAGTTAATATTAAATACGTAGTGCATGTAGTCCAGCCACAAGATGTGTAGGATCATCACCTCGTCGCAGATACGCTTCTTGCATTTAAGATGCTGAGTCCTGAAAGTGAAACATGGTCTTAATTTCGGAGATTCTTTGTTAGTTAGGTCTAGAGTATTCCAGGCGTTACATCACCCTATACCTAACACCCGAGAGGGAGTGATGGTCCGTAATCCGCCACTCGGGCCCAATGCGGGTTGATGGATGTCTCATGTCTATGCTCATATAGGGGCCTTTTGGCCTCGTACAGGACCAATTTAGTTTAATGCATGTCTTATTTGTTTTGGTCGTTTTCTTTTTATTTCATTTCGTTTTTTCCTGTGCGAGTCAATTTAATACTTTAAATTTCTTTCATGTTTTCGCGCAGTCATCAATGGGCCTCTACTGCTCCATTCCTGCCTACATAATCAAAATAATTTTCAAGACTTACCTATTAGGGGCGTCGGCTTCGGATAATATTTCTTCCGTGCTATGGTCTGCCAACACGCCCTCTATCGAAATACTAACTTGGAAGCTCTTATCGAATATCTCCTCTGAAAAATTTAAAACATTCATTACATGACTTCTTCGTAAGGTCTTTGAAAGGGATCGTTACAGTTTCCATTTCATTGATAATAACAAGTGAGTAATGTAGTTTCTTGCAAGGAGCGTTTGTTGCACCCCTTGACCTCATTCTTTTGTTCCTTCTATCGACAGCTGCGAGGGTACAATTTAATGCTTTTGAATTTCCAATTTAACGAAAGTGGTTTTCTTATCCTCATATTTGGTACCGGTAACACAGGATCGCTCGAGGCCAACGGGAGCATTTTTTTTTGAACAGGCACGGTGAAGAAAAGGAATGAGGACAATGGGAGTCTAGGTCGTTCCCACGACTTGGAAAGTTGGGATCTGGGGAACATTGACAAAAAGCCGTGTAAAAATAAAGATGCTTTTTTTAAACGGTCGTTATAACATTTTCAAGAAACTGAGGATTTTTTTATGACCTCTGTGTGTGGACCACCCAGTATTCTGTTCTATGTAGTCTTGTATAGCTAGAGACCTCTTACCGTCATCATTGTTGGTGAGTATATCTTGGCCATGAGCCACAGTTGCCGCGCGCGGAGACCCAGTCTCTTGTTGTGTAGATGGAAGGAGCCTTGGTATATATTAGTGCTTCAGTCTAGTCTGGCTAGATGCTTTAGCTCTTACCGTCATCATTGTTGGTGAGTATCTCGGCCATAAGCCACAGTTGCTGTGCGCGGAGGCCCAGTGCCTTGCTGTGGAGATGGAAGGGGCCTTGGTATATAGTGCTGGCGTTTGTTAGCACGGAGGAAGCGGTGATTGATGTCGTCATAGTTGGTGATGGTCCTAAAACGATAAGGAATATTTTCTAAGGTTGGGAGAACTTATGGCTGCAGTTTTAGCATCACGGACCTTTGTTTTTCCCACTTCTGGGACACAGACCTCTCCTTAGTGAGAGAGAGTGTGCGGTAATCTACCACGAGGGTCCAGTGCGGGCTGATGACAGGCATGTGACATCGCATTTCTTAGAATTTTTGGTTCTAGGAGATAGGAGGTGCCAGTTTCCTCATGCATGATGTTTTTCTTCAACGTTAATTTTGGCGAGCATTCATTTTAGATTAGGTACGGTTTAGTGTTTTATAGTGCAGTTTCAAACTGACTTAATAAACGAGAGGGTTATGTATTGTATTTTGACGACGGTTTTTATAGACTAGGCTAGAGTGTGTTAGCGAGGTAGGTAATTCTAGGTGGAATCAATGTTATTTAATTCCTATTATGAAAATATCGTGACTATCGCTCGTCGATGCTTACTCATTTACGTGGCGAAATTGAATCATTATCTACATAAAAGCTGATTTAAGTATATAATATAAACTACTAGTAGGCAAACTAGTAGTTTATATTAGAAACATTGAAATCAAAACGATTAAAGTCGATTTTAAGGTACATAATGATGCGTTTAATATTAGAGGTAAACTTGAATTGCTAGTTTAATATTCATTGAAGTATTTATGTAACATTGTTCAGAGAAACATGCCTATAATTAAACACAATTTAACTTACTCTTATCTAGTTTATACCGCACTGTATTCTATACCGAATTTCAGTACGTTTACAAATTTTTTTGAACCTGCTCATTTTTAATTAGTTTCTTTTTACTTCAATCAAGAAAACACTGAGCGCAGTAGATCCTTTTCAACTCGTACGAGTGTTCGTAATTAATAAAATGCAAAATATCTTACCTGCTAGTCCTATAAATACTCCTAAGCCGAAACAAGCGAAAAACGCAATAAATACCATCACAAACTCCCCTTTGTGCATCGAATATATTCTCATTTGGACAGACCTGAAAATGAAGAAAGACACAAACACTTAGCACAAATCTTGCTCATAAAATAATTGAATGTCGTAAACATCATAATAAAAAGTACAAATAGATACGACGTATAGGAATTAAAAAATAATAAGAATTTTATTCTCTAATTACAGATACACATCTGTATGTATTAACAGATTGGCGATTAAATAGAGGTGATAAAAGTTAAATAACCCAAGAAAAAAGTGGCCTAATGAGCCCCATGCTAATAGAATTCTGTCTAGATATTACAGGGGTTGCTAAGGGTGAATATTTAATTGCGCAGTTACTTAGTTCCGTAAAAACAATACAAAAAGTCTTTAAAATACCTTTCACAACGGTCATGATGATATGCCGGCGCGATATATTTATTAAATTCGCTGAACAAATCACTGAATTGCGACAATGTGTTACGAATCTTATAGTTCCAGCCGCCTGAAGGCAAATGATAGGAATATCCAACATTCGCTGTATCCATCGTCGTTAAATTAATTCTACACTCACTAACAACTAAAATGTGGTTAAATAAAAAGGTTACAAGAAACAATAATTGCGGAGTATGAAAATTGTACAGGGATACTTGTTTGCCCTACATTTGGTTCGAGTTGTTTACAAGCAGATTATTGATTTTCGCGCTGAGGCTCGGGGCTGCCATACTTACCTACTTTACGATAGGGATGGAAAAGTGACGTGGCAAGCGTTAGCCATCGAGAATTTTTATCGAGTAGAGTATAGTATTTATATTTGAATAATATTGCATTGCCAGTTATGTGATTGCGTTCTTTTTCCGAAGCTTTTCGAAGTTTTTAGTTTTTACCGATTGATAACTACACGCTTTTGCAGTTTAAGTTACATTTTGATTACTTTGTAAGTACTTACCAATTTTATTAATGCGGTTCAAGTCACTATTAAGCTCATCATAATGATGTAGGTAAACAAAATGAGCTTCTGTAGTGCCATCTAGTGGTAAATTCTATGACTGAAGGAGAACGAGCAGTCTTCTATAGACTCTGGTCCAAGAAGCTTTGTTGATTCTAGGATACTCAAATAACCTGTTGTGTTTGATGCTTTTCAATTACCAAAGCTCATGGAAATCGCTTTAAAAAAAAAGGTATAAAAATAGTGCTTTTTTGTAAATCAAATTCTTCATTTTATTAAAAAACAATATAAGGTAGATAATAATATACAAGCAATATTACCAGTATGAGAAGTATGAAACCCTCATCACTTCATCACTGATAAACATGAGCGTAACCTTCACGACTATAATCCTTAGTGGGGTAAGCAGACATGTTCATCGTACGCTGGATTTCACAATTGGTCACAATAGTTATTATGAGTTGAAAACGATCTGTTTGCTAAGTCCTGGAGAAGAAATCTTCACGACTATAATCCTCAGGTATAAGCAGACATATTCATTATTATTCATCATATGCCGAAGTTCACAATTGATCGCATTAGTTATTATGAATTGTAAACAATATGTTTGCCAAGTCCTGGAGACGAAATCTTCACGACTATAATTCTTAGAGGGGTAAGCAGACATGTTCATCGTACGCCGGATTTCACAATTGGTCGCATTTAGTTACTATGACTTGAAAAGCGACGACACCGACGCTCCTTTTATCTCTTGAATTAGATGATTTTTGGTCACTAATAATTGTCTATAGCTTTTTTCTCCCGGTGCCGATTTGCTTATGACCTTAACAAAGAAAAACCCTCTTCTTACAAGCTTTAAAATGGTATATGTGGTAATCACCGACGCTCTTTATATCTCTAGAATTAGAAGATTTTCTGTTCACTAATTGAACATAATTGTCTATAACTTTTTCCTCCCGGCGCCGATTTGCTTATGACATTAACAAAGAAAAACCCTCTTCTTACAAGCTTTAAAATGATATATGTGGTAATCACCGACGCTCTTTATATCTCTAGAATTAGAAGATTTTCTGTTCACTAATTGAACATAATTGTCTATAACTTTTTCCTCCCGGCGCCGATTTGCTTATGACATTAACAAAGAAAAACCCTCTTCTTACAAGCTTTAAAATGATATATGTGGTAATCACCGACGCTCTTTATATCTCTAGAATTAGAAGATTTTGTTTTCACTAATTGAACATTATGGTCTATAACTTTTTTCTCCCGGCGCCGATTTGCTTGTGACCTTAACAAAGAAAAACCCTCTTCTTACAAGCTTTAAAATGATATATGTGGTAATCACCGACGCTCTTTATATCTCTTGAATTAGCAGATTTTGTTTTCACTAATTGTACTTTATGGTCTATAACTTTTTTCTCCCGCGCCGATTTGCTTGTGACCTTAACAAAGAAAAACCCTCTTCTTACAAGCTTTAAAATGACATATGTGGTAATCACTGACGCTCTTTATATTTCTAGAATTAGAAGATTTTGTTTTCACTAATTGAACATTATGGTCTATAACTTTTTTCTCCCGGCGCCGATTTGCTTGTGACCTTAACAAAAAAAACCCTGTTCTTACAAGCTATAAAATGATATATGTGTTAATCACCGACGCTCCTTATATCTCTTGAATTAGAAGATTTTGTTTTCACTAATTGTACTTTGTGGTTTATAACTTTTTTCTCCCGGCGCCGATTTGCTTGTGACCTTAACAAAGAAAAACCCTCTTCTTACAAGCTTTAAAATGATATATGTGGTAATCACCGACGCTCTTTATATCTCTAGAATTAGAAGTTTTTCTTTTCACTAATTGTACTTTATGGTCTATAACTTTTTTCTCCCGCGCCGATTTGCTTGTGACCTTAACAAAAAACAACCCTCTTCTTACAAGCTTTAAAATGATGTATATCTGAATCACCGACGCCGTTTGTAATTAATGCAATCGTTAATTACATAGTTTACTTTAAATGGTCCATAACTTTTTTCCCGTGGAGGATTTTTTTTGACGCAGTAACAAAAAGTGATGCTCTTTACGACAGCTTTAAGAAAATATAGGTCTCGTTCACCGACGCTACTTGGACCGCTTTGGCCCGATCTCCAAATTTCAGGTTTTTCGAAACAACCTGTAAACATATTTTTTTCCACAGCATGTTAAAGTGGTAGCGCCAAGGTAGACCGCGAAATTCTAATAATCTTCAGTTTTTTTTGCAATTTGCCAGTCAGTTTCAGACTATATGTTGATTAAAATATGATTTGCGACCGTAACAAATGGCTTTTTTGGGTTACCTTCATAATATCGACAGTAACTACATCGACGGTCGCTGTATCGACAATGTTCCATCGACGAGATAATGAATCGAGAGTACACTAAATCGCCGGTACGCTACATTGACAGTACACCAAATCGATAGTACGCTGTATCGACAGTAAAGCATATCGATATTACGTTGTATCGACAATACACCATATCGATGGTACACTGCATCGACTGCCCGACACCAGCCAGACTTAAATAAAAAACGTAGGTTTTTTAAAAGTTTTAATCACTTATTGTTAGATTTGTATATTGCTTATTTTTAACCTACATAAAATGGTTGAACAATCATAAATTCGTATTATAATTGAGGGCTAAGGG
This sequence comes from Xestia ashworthii, assembly GCA_950022955.1. Taxonomy (NCBI): domain Eukaryota; kingdom Metazoa; phylum Arthropoda; class Insecta; order Lepidoptera; family Noctuidae; genus Xestia; species Xestia ashworthii. Next base: position 3,201,690 of record OX465557.1, read on the forward strand.
TATTGCCCTTAGTTATTATTACAACAACTTTCTAAATATTTATAACACGAAAAGTATTTAAAAAAGCTTGTTTTTTATTAAATCTATTTCGGGGCGGGCAGTCTATGTAGCTTACCATCGATATGGTGTACTGTCGATGCAACGTATTATCGATATGGTGTACTGTCGATGTAGCGTACCGTCGATTTAGTGTACTGTCGATTCATTCACTCGTCGATGGAATGTTGTCGATACAGCGACCGTCGATGTAGTTACTGTCGATATTATGAAGGTAACCCCTTTTTTTAGTCATTAAAATCATCGATACAAAACCTTATGTCCATGTTCACCGAAAACATAACGGTCTGATTATCTAAAACAGCTGTTTAAGGGACATGTTCCCCTACAAAAATTTGTTTAAAGCAGCTGTTTTTACATAATCAGACCGTCATCTTTTTGGTGAACATGGACCTAGTTCATTTAATCCAATTGAATGACTAGTATATGAAATAGTTTCAAACGCATCTTCGAATGCTGTGGAAAAAAACGTCGGTCTAAGACAGCGTTTAGAGATAATCAAAAAAATCTGACAAACAGCCTAGTCTCACCAGAGGTTATTGTGATATCCAGTTCCATGGTTGTGAATGTCAGAAAGTCAGTCGCAGTCGCTCTAAGGTAAAATACTGTTATTCAGCTGCAACCGGTTAGGCTAGAAGCCGAACCCAACATAGTTGGGAAAAGGTTAGGTAGATGACGACTTGATGAGTCATTATTATTATACAAACGAAAGAATGACGAATAATGAATGACGTCACAAGTATATTATTTATTATTATTTCCTGATTAGTTTAGTGACTCACTGCCACGGGTGGCATAAATTGGAATATACAAATATTTTTATTTGAACTATGTAGTATTAGTTGGTGCTTGCGACTTCGTTCGCTTACCACACTATATTATTGGATAAAAAAGTAGCCTATGTGCCTCTTCCAGTCTATAATCTATTTGTGTGTCAAACTTCATCCAGATCCTATTCCTTATTTTGCGTTCTGTACGCCGTATTATGTTGAAATAATCTAACGAACGACGCGAGAAATCGGCTGTTTTCTTTTCCTTCCTAGCTACAGAGTTTATCGAACTCGTCGTCGCACTTGCCGTTTCGCTACGTAATTTTTTCCATGGTAACGATACATCGGGTTTGAGGAAATAAAACAAATCAAAAACCCAATCAGTGTACGGAGGGTGTACATCCCTCCGCACACTAATTGGGTGAATTGAGTATATCATAATAAGATGACCAGTTCCACAAAATCCTGGTTCAACCAAATGGTGATGATGCGAAGAGTCTGGTTAGGTTCATGGCTCACATCTGATAAATGTATATTTAGGATACGATGGGACTGTCATACGCATTGCGGTTATAAATGTCCCTAAATATATAAAGAAAAACCGGCCAAGAGCGTGTCGGGCCACGCTCACTGTAGGGTTCCGTAGCTTCCCAGACCATTAAAAATACCAACATTTTTCGTCAGCAAAAATAACTTTGTTTTTCATAGTATTTGTATGAAAAACAAAGTTATCATTTGCGTTTTTTTGAAAAAGTGCTATATAACTCAAAAACTATTCAACTCATCAAGTTGAAAATAATTTTCCTAGAAAGTTCATATAAAGGTCTACTTCTGTGATTTTTTTCATATTTTTTAAACTTATGGTTCAAAAGTTAGAGGGGGGGGGACACATTGTTTTTGACTTTCGGAGCGATTATTTCCTAAAATATTAATATTATCAAAAAATGATTTTAGAAAACCCCTATTCATTTTTAAATACCTATCCAACAATATATCACACGTCAGGGTCAAAATTAAAAAAAAAATCGCTCCCCACTTTACGTCTGGGGGAGGTACCCTAATAAAAATGTTTTTTTAAATTTTTATTTTTGCACTTTGTCGGCATGATTGATATACATATTGGTACCAAATTTCAGCTTTCTGGTGCTAACGGTCACTGAGATTATCCGCGGACAGACAGACAGACAGACATGGCGAAACTATAAGGGTTCCGTTTTTTGCCATTTGGCTACGGAACCCTAAAAAAGATGATCGGTACAAGAAATTATTTCAGGAACGTCATAAGAATCTAATTTTGATTTGTTTTATTTCCTCAAACCCGATGTATCGTTACCATGGGAAAATTACGTAGCGAAACGGCAAGTGCGACGACGAGTTCGATAAACTCTGTAGCTAGGAAGGAAAAGAAAACAGCCGATTTCTCGCGTCGTTCGTTAGATTATTTCAACATAATACGGCGTACAGAACGCAAAATAAGGAATAGGATCTGGATGAAGTTTGACACACAAATAGATTATAGACTGGAAGAGGCACATAGGCTACTTTTTATCCAATAATACTACAAGCAATACGCAAGCAACAGCTCAAATAAAAATATTAGTATATTCTAATTGCGACTGCCTAGTGCTTATCTGATCTCCACAACCCAGTTAGTACTGGGTAATACGATACCCCTTGGTAAGACTGGTTGTCAGACTTTTTGGGCCACTGATTGCCTGCAACAAATGTCAAAGATCTACAAATTACTTCTACTACAGCTTTCAAAAGAATTTGCTTTCTTTACATAAAATGTCACTTTGTTAAGACTAGGTGTGGTGTAATAAAATACTTGTCTAATAATAATTAAATGATTTATTCAACATTAAGCCCTCACATGCAAACACTTATAATAAAAGTTTAGACAAATACATTTTAACAAATAAGATTATCTAAATTCGAGTGGTCTCAATTTATAAATAGGAACAATTATATAAATAAAAGTAAGTGCTTACAGTCAGTAACACAATTAACTCAAAAAAAAACTAGAATGTTTGGTATGAAGTACACAGCACATTTAAATATATTCATTTCTAGGGATAGTAAAAGTAGGGTAGATAGAAGATTTTAAAATAAATTGTGTTGCCAACTGTATTTTGTAAATACCAACGTTAAAGGAATGTAAGGCGTAATTTATAATGGTGTTCTTAAGGGGGCAGCGCTTGAGTATCTCGCGAAATAAAATTTTGTATACGTTTTTTGCAATTTGCTGGCCAGTATTAGGCTGTATGTCGATTAAAATATAATTTGCGTCTGTGACACATATGTATTTATAGAGCTATAATCATTAAAATCATCAACACAAACCTCCAATATTTTTAAGATCACGTTGTCTTTTTCGTGAAATAGTCATTCAATGTGATTTAATGAACTTAGAGGGTAGTATTGATGATTTATTTGATTGTAATTCTGTAAATATATAAGAATGTATAACAATTGCGAATCATTTTTTATTAAATATACAGCCAGACACTAACCGGTAAATGCAAAAAACGTAAGAAAATTTGAATTTCGCGGGTTACCCTGTAGCTTCCGCTTTAGGTCCATGTTCACCGAAAAGATAACGGTCTGCTTATCTAAAAACAGCTGTTTAAGGGACATGTTCCCCTACAAAAATGTGTTTTAAACAGCTGTTTTTAAATAATCAAACCGTCATCTTTTTGGTGAACATGGATTTGAATAGGTAACTTCAACTTCTACACTAGGGTTGTGCGTATATTTGGTTAGTGTCATGCCTATATTATCTATGTTTTATAATTTAATGCACCTATTTTCTGTATCTACGCACGACGACAAATCAAACTATACAAAACCAGTATAAGTGGATTTCTCATAGTACGGCCAATCTCTATAAACCCAGGCTGTTCTGCTGGGATTGCATGGCTTGATGTGTCGTCGTCTGTACTATATTTAGACAAATAATTTATTTTGATATACATATAATAATATGGTATTTTCTACTCATGACATTTTTTATAAACTTTTTTTGCATTACTATTCAATGCTATCCATCTTACGTTTAAAACGTTCGAAAAATGTCATGTTTTACTGAATTTCCTCAGTTTTTGTCAATTTGACATTATTATTACGCTAAATATAAACAATAGACGGCTATCGCTATGCAGCATGGCTGTCAATCTGTTACAGTGTTTAGCTTTAAGGGGATTATAGGAGCTAAATTAGCAACTCTATTTGTGGCGGTTCAAACTTCGTGTAAAATACTGTTAGAATAAAGTTCTAATAAGCTTGCACAAAGTGGTTGTTACGTCAGTCACTGCGGGCCGAATAGTGCGAAATGAGTGGCTTCGATCAATTTACAAAAAAAAATAACTATTGATTGGACTAAAAAAATAAAACACTATGACGCCAATATGTTGCTTGTAGAATTATTTGCCAAAAAATCAGAATGATGGCATGTAAAATATTGTATGGTTTTTACTCGTTATTAGAATTTTTAGAGATGGATTTATTGAGATTTTTTTTGTCGAGTAGATTTAATTGTATTATGTTTTCAAAACACTATCATACTAGCATAATTATGTTCTGAAGAATATCATTTATTTTTCTAGTTTTGTTTATTGTAGTGAATCATATACTTTCAGGCATCATAAAACTCGCGGTTACTCCTGTAGTCGCTTTAATGTTATAAGGCTAAAACAGACTAAGCCCAAACCTTGTGCGTATTTCGTATACACATCCGGTAAGTAGATCATAAATTTACAGTATGGCCACACATTATTATGGTAACGTTAAATATATTTAATTGTACTAATTCTAAAACGCAATGCTTACATACAAAACCATTTTGGATATTTTAAAAATAAATTATAATCATATTTTTATTTTAAATTATTCAAATAAGTACAAAGATTTAGCCGAATTATATTCTCTAAGAAAATAGTTTTTTTTGTGACATTATGTATTTAGCTTTGGCTCCACATATGCACTATTTAATTTGGCAAATATTTTAAAATATACACTTTAAAAGCTATAAATGCTAATAAATAATATCTTAAGTATTTAAAAGTTCATAGAAATACATAAATGGATAGAAATAGAGAATAGACGTATATTTAAAAAATAGGTCTTAAAAAATTCGCTTTAGAAAATAAATTGCACTAAAGAATCGAATTTCATAGTGATTATCGAGTTTTAACTTTACCGATTATGCTTAATGCTATTTGCATATTTTTCATCAGATTCAAATGTCTAGTATACTGTGTAGATTTCGTAGTAATAATATGAAAATATAACTGATGAAGAACTTTACAAAAGAATAATTGAGGGTAGTTTTGCCAAAATGTACCAACTTACATGTTTTTTCCCAATTTCTGAATTAATTGCATCCGAAGGTTCGTATGCTATGCATGCGTTTTGGATGTAAATCAAACAGATTTTACTGAAAAGTAATAATATATTCAGTTAGTTCGACATATTTAACTGAATTACTAACAGATTGTGGGTTGGCTCATTATGGTAGAACTACCTCCAATTATTGTAATCGTTAATTATTCATATTGTGTGTTGATAAACATAAGATAATGACTTGATTTGTGATGTAAAAATTAATGAAGTGTAGATAAATCTTTTAAATTAGAAAAATAAACATGACTTTATCTTCATTTTAGCGACTAGCTCGCTTCTTAGGTATACTGTTTAACAATAATCAAATTACTTTTGACAAACAACTTAAAGGTACTAATAGTTTTACGGCATTATGCTCTATTTTAACATCATTTAATTTCACACTAACTCCAAATTAAAGTTCTAGTTGAAATTCAATGCCTTTTTGGCTGCGTTCATAGTAGAAAATTTCGATTTTAGAAATCTTTATCTGTTTTTTATGATCACTTCCGTTTAAACCTAGATGAAACAGAAACAGTAACGATGCTGGTTATAAGTCGGGACTTTATCCCGAGTTTAAACTCGAGTGACTCCCACACAAAGGTAAAACGCAGACCGTCAAAGTGGAAACAAAACAGTTAATACTCAATTTTATCTTCCAACACATAAAGCTGAAATTAGCAAATCAAAAATCACTAAAATGGTCTGAGTTTTCCTTTATCAATCTATTAACATAGTCATAGGAACGTTTACGCTACATCCATCTACATCGACCTACAAGTAGGTATACTTTGTGGACGTACTATTACTGGGTCGCGGGAGCGTCCGTGGGTGACGTCACGTTGGTCGCGGCGGTCGTGACGTCAGACGGAGCGGCGGTCGGTGACGTCGTGTTGTCGGGGCGGCCTATTGGAGTAGGGGCGGGAGTTACTTGGGATAGTGGGGATTTACCTGTGGATAGAAAAGATAATTCGTTTTATGACAATTTACTTTTGTAGCATCACGCTTAGTTTCCCGAAACGGTAGTCAAGTGTAGTTATAGTAGGTACAGCCACATTTTGCCAGTTATGCTTAAGGCTGCGAAATTCAAATTTCCTTACGTTTTTACCTAAAGGTCTAGGAATGACTTTTGGACGAAGCAATTCCTCGACTTTTATGAACTTGGAGGGTTGTATTGATGATTATAATTCTGTAACTACAGCCGTGAATCATATTTTAATCACCATACAAACTAGCACTGGCCTGCAAATTGCAAAAAAACGTAAGAAAATTTGGATTTCGCGGGCTACCCTAACTAAGGGGCGACCATATTACCACTAATCGGGCACGAACGCAGCTACTGAGAAGTTCCTACTAGAGAGAAACCATTACACTACCCAACCAGGCTATCGAACCCTGGGCCTCATGCTCGGCAGTGGCACTTGCGATCACTACACCAAGACAGCCTAGCTCAGTAGGTATTGATCAGTGCGGGTAGTAACGCTGTAGGAATAAATACTAAACAGATGAATCTTGAACCAATCAGTAGATTGTAGAAAACGAAAAGCATCATCATCAGCCTATTAATGTTCCCACTGCTGGGACACAGGCCTCCTTTATGAGAGGGAATGGGCTATAATCCACCACGTGGGCCCAGTGCGGATTTGTAGATGTCACATGTCTTCGAATTTTTTGGTTCTAGGACATGCCGGTTGCCTCACGATGTTTTCCTTCACGCAGTGGTCATGAAAGGATAAGCATACCTTCTACATAATCCTGGAACCACTTGCTGATACCGGCGGAATGTTTCCTGACCCAGTCGATCCTGAAGGTCGCCGTGTCCACCAGCTTCTGAAGAGTCTGCGACATCGGCATTAACTGCTCCTTGTGCTTGAGGGCAAAGCTTTTTAGCTAGAAGGAGAAATGAGAGATTTGTTAATATTTGATCATCATTAAGGCGACTAGATGAGCTAAATTAGCAACTCTATTTGTGGTGGTTCAAACTTCGTTTGAAATGGTGATAGAATAAAGTTCTAATCAGCTTGCACTACAGAGTGGTTGTTACGTCAGTCACTGCAGGCCAAATAGTGCGAAATGAATGGTTTCGATCGATTTACAAAAAAAAATATTGATTGGACTAAAAAACTAAAACACTATAATGCTAATATATCTCTTGTAGAATTATTTGCCAAAAAATCAGAATGATTGCATGTATATTAGTATGTTTTTTTTTGTTCCGGGGCCGCGGTATCTCTTTCGAACAGTCCCGAAGCATTGGTTTATAAAAAAAACAATTGACACTAGATTTTTGAAAGCAACAACATGAGATTCATCATCTGCGGCGCCTTTTCCCAACTATATTGGGGTCGGCTTCCAGTCTAACCGGAAGCTGCTCAATGTCAGTATTTCACATGGAGCACTGCCTATCTGACCTCCAAGTCCAGAACCCAGTTAATACTAGGTAATACGATATCGCTTGGTAAGGCCACTGACTACTTGTAACGACTGTCAAAGATTTACAAATGACAGCCGAGACCAACCGCTGCTGTTAGATTATGGTTAAGTTAATCTGTTGTCAGATTGCATGTATGACACAATCATGTAGAAAGAATGAATGAAAAATACTTCCCGATCATTAGTGCGTTGCGATGTGACGTAGTGCGTTGTCGCAACGCTGGTGTGGCGTACAATGCGTTAATACGTAGTGACGACGCAACGCACTAATGAGGCTTCATCAGTTCATTTGAACAGTAGATGTAAACTTACCCTGCTGAGTTCCTCCTCCGTGGAGATGAAGCCGAAGGAGCCGCTGAGTACGGCGGGGAAGGTGAAGGCGTCCATGTCGGTGAACTTGTCGTACACCTGGTGGAAGTGCTGGATCAGGAAGTTCTGCGCCAGGCGCGTGCCCAGCGGAGCCTCCACGCTCCACGCCGCCACCGCGTACTGCTTCGGGAGGGAGGACAGGGACTTTTCGAGAAGCCTGTAAAAAGAAATAGCCTGTTTTTTAACAGTTTTCAAAACAAAGAGATTAGGCTACGGCGAAGTTTAAGGGGCCGGCGGACGTAATACCAAAATAATATGAAAATCAAACATATTCTTAAGGTAGTGTGAATATATTTCGATTGGATTACAGAATATTTATGTTCCCAAATAAATATTTTGAAAAGACAATCATATAAAGACGAGATATGAAGAATTCAAAATTTCTATAGAAAATTTATTTTTCTCATAACTTGTTTAAATCAGTGTTCATTCAAAATATGTGTTTGGGAACCTATATATTCTGTAATCCAATCGAAATAAATACACACTACATTAAGAATATGCATATGTTTGATTTACAAATTATTATGGTATTACGTTTGTATGAAAAACGCATGCTCCGCAGGCCTCTTAAATGAAGGGTTATGATTTTAACAGTCTTATGTATGTAATGTGAAAAGTCTGACAACCAGTCTTATTAAAGTGTATCACAAAATACTAACTGGGTTGTGGAGGTTAGATAGGCAGTCGCTCCATGTCAAATACGGGTATTCAGCTGCATTCGGTTAGACTGGAAGCCGACCCCAACATAATTGTAAAAAGGCTGGGCAGATGATGACCTATATCCAGTAATGGGCGTCTTTCATCTGCCTTATGAAGATGATGAGTACTCACGTGGTGATAAGCGACTCCTCCCTGGTGCTGGGCAGGTTGTTGATGATGAGACTCTTGACGTTGGGGTCGGTGGAGTTCACGAACACGTTCCACAGGAACTCGAACTCTGCGCGTCCGCCGTGACGTAGCACCATGTTGTACACCAGCGACCGGAGGTAGCTGGGGATACTGGAAACGAGAAAAGAGATTATAATATGGTAATTTCATGGGCAAGTGACGATATTTTAATATTCATTCAATTTCAATCCAAATTCATTCATTCATTTTTTCATTCAAATTCATTCATTCAAATTCAATCATTCAAATTAATTTCAATTTGAACTCAATCATTCAAATTAATTTCAATTTGAACTCAATCATTCAAATTAATTCATTTGACGACATTTTTAATTCGATTGACCAGGTCACCTGTCCGCCTAGTGGGAGATCTTCCAATACACCGTCTTCCGGTTCGCAGTCGCCACTCCAGAACTTTCAGTCTCATCGGCCATCCATTCTGCAAGCAATGTGCCCTGCCCACTGCCACTTAAGTTTGGCAATTTTTCGGCCTGATACGGAAATAGTTGTCGATTATTATTACTTACGGGTTATTATTAATATCGGCTTGTTTGGTCCAGTTGTTGAACTGTTCCCGAGCCCAGGTGAGACAGCGCGGGGACTCCACATAACACTCCCACATCACAAGGTTCTCTATCAAGAAGGCTTCGTTGTCGTCTTTAGGTTTCGATAGACCGTAGTTCACGCGTTCTAGCTGTTTCGCTAGAATTATTCTCATGTAGTCCTGGAATGGAAAGGTAGTGAGTTATTTATTGATTATGAGTTTGATTTTAATCATAAGTTCATGTTTTAAAATTGTAAATTGTTTCAGTATTAATTTTATTAGCTATAAGCCTATTGTTAAATCTTCACACATTATGGAATGCAAAATAAAGATATGAATATGAACTAACTTGGAAATGCACATATCCCGACGTAGCCCTTAAATTATGCTTCAAAAACGCCATATTATTCAACAGAAGATCCCAGACCATCTTCGAGTCTTCCCCATTGATGACACAGGTGGTCAGACCGAGCGCATAGCTGTAGTTCAGCTGGGAGACCTTCGCGAGGTTGAAGGCATCGTCGATCAGCTGGGACTTTGTGATGGGGGACTTTATGACGCCGGCCTTTAGGGCTTCGCTTAGTAACTGCCAGTTTTTCTTGTCGTAGTTTACTCGGTAGTATCCTGGGGAATAAGTTTTGGAAATTAGTCGAGTTATAAATACACCCTTATGACAGCCTGAATAAAAGCTTTCTGTTGAATTTACAAAGCTGGTCTGAAAGCCGAAGCTGAAAATCAATCAGCAGGCATTACTTTCTAAAAGCATTGATATACGTCTCGAGTACGTACCTCTGATTTTTCGGAATCATGTACGTATTGTATAATTATCACATAGCTTCGGTGAAGGAAAACATCGTGAGGAAACCAGCATGCCTGAGAGATATTTTTGACGGCACCAGTTAAGCCAAGAGACCCATGGGCGGCATAAAAACTCTCCCACCACCTGCCCGCTTAGCATGACCACCGGAGAAACGAGAGAGACTCGACAAATCTTTTGTTCATCTGTCATTGAATCGACAAAATGACAGATGAACAAAAGATTTGTCGATTCTCTTTCGTTTCTACGGGTGGTCATGCTATGCAGGCTGGTTTCTTAAGCATAACCTTGGCCACCATTCCGTTAAAGCCTTACTCCATTGCCATTTCCGAGTGTAGCCAGATGGCCTGCCCAGATCTACTTGAGGCACATCACTTGACAACGTCATCGACTTTAGTCCGAAGGCAGAGGAGCAACGTGGCTGATTGATATTGAACTTTTTATTTCAACTACCATACAGTTACTAAGAGTAGTTCATAAAGGAAAAGAAAGTAAACACTTAGCGCCATCTGTAAGGAATTAATTTGTCTGTTTCCTAAAAGATCTCTACAGAACCGCAAAAGGCTTCAACACTTACCAATAGCATCAACATTGACATACAATGCTTGCGTCGCATTGATGGGCAAATCCACAATACTGAAGCGTTCCTTCAGCCATGACTTGGGTTTAGTGGTCCTCGTGTCTTGTGGAGAGCCCACTATGTTGTAGCTGATGGGGATGTGCCACAGCTGGTCTATCATCTTCTGGTAGGGGTCGGTTGCGGAGGTGAAGAGGCGCTGTAACACAAAACGAGATTGATTTTATTGACAGCAAAATGGGGAGTCAGTTCTGCCATTCCGTCTTTCCACACTAATACACTGGGAAGTAGCAAGGAGCGGAGCTTTCTATTTTTATTTTTGACGTACAAAATGTAAACTGAAGTCATTTATTCCAAAATGAAAACTCAAGAACGTAGTACGACTGACTAAATAATATTCTGTTTAGTCCGTCAGTTATATTATCGAAAAATATTGGATACTTGTTTTTTATTTCATCAAATACTTTCATAAAAAAAAAGCGGCCAAGTGCGAGTCGGACTCGCCCATGAAGGGTTCCGTAGCAGATTTAATGCAAGGTAAATTGCTGTTTACGATTTATGACGTATTAAAAAAAAAACTACTTACTAGATCTCGTTCAAACCAAATTTCGGTGGAAGTTTACATGGTAATGTACATCATATAATTTTTTTAGGTTTACCATTTTCGTATTTTAGAAGTTACAGGGGGGGGGGGGACACATTTTTTCACTTTGGAAGTGTCTCTCGCGCAAACTATTCAGTTTAGAAAAAAAATGATGTTGGAAACCTCAATATCATTTTGAAAGACCTATCCATAGATACCCCACACGTATAGGTTTGATGAAAACAATTTTTTTGTGTTTCAGTTCTATGTATGGGGAACCCCAAATTTATTGTTTTTTCTTATTTGTGTGAAAATCTTAGTGCGGTTCACAGAACACATCTACTTACCAAGCTTCAATAGCATAGTTCTTATGGTTTCGGAAAAAAAGTGGCTGTGACATACGGACGGACAGACAGACATGACGAATCTATAAGGGTTCCGTTTTTGCTATTTGGCTACGGAACCCTAAAAATTGACATCACTTTCCTGTAAAAATGTACAGAAATGTGACAACACGAGTTTTCGACGCACTGCATCGTCTTCAATTTTTGTTTACGTGAAAAAATAAAAAAATATGTGTCCAGCCTTATTTGGAAATCGAAACGAAATGATGGACTAAGTAGTTATTTTTTGTCGTCTACCTTATTGGACCTGAGGTTCAGACAAAGGAGTCTCTAGACCCCTAGATGATACCAGACGAAATCCTGAACGGATTTACAATGGTAAACTGACCTGTTCAAACTCAACTTGTCCCTTCTCATAGTTCCTGTTAACTTTAACGATGGGGTACCCAGCTTGCTTGGTCCAGGAGTTCATGAAGTCGACCACGTTTAGGTCCTTGAGTGATGGGTCCGATAGAGTCCCCTTGGCCATCGCGGACCAGAGGTCGTTCTCTTCAGCGTTTGAGTATTTCCTGTTAAAAAAGACAAGTGAGCATTTGTATTAGAATGTTTAGTGGGGTGGGAGGTATACAGGGGGGGCAATAAATTTTAATATTTTATAATCGCGCACGCTCCAAGTTATGTACGAACGTTACTCGGAGTGTGCTTTGACATCGCTACACCGGTGCATAGATTTCGATAGTCACGGTGCTTATAGCATGGAAAGGTGTTTTTATTAACAAGTATTGGCACGCGTCGATGGCAAGACATTAGAAGGTATGACCATAATGCCATGGAAGTTGGGTAGGCCTTTGGTGTGGGACGCACGTGGCAATGCTGCCAGCCTTCTGGGCACTTTTCCTGTTGGCAGAGATGTGGACGAAATTTTCGATGCCCTGTAAACCTTTTTGATACTTGTACATATTTTTATTTCTGAGAGTTAGTGTGTAAATATTGTAAATAATTAGTCTGTGTTTAATAGATAAATAAGACCTGAAGTTGAGTATTATGATCGCGGCTGAGTTCTAAAAACTTGGGTCTCCTATACAATTGGCTAGAAAAGTGTATTTATTTTATCAATGTAAGTAAATAATATTGAGGTATCTTTTGTCCAACAAAACTCACCACTCATTCAAATAGATAACCAATCCCTTATGGAACAGCTCCTCAGAGATCGTATGGTTCAGCATCCTGATCAGATTTGCACCCTTAGTGTACGAGATCTCATCGAACTTTTGCGATATCTCCGAAGCGTCCTCCACTTTGCGGGATACGGGGGAAGTGTTCTTGAGGGCGTCGGAACGAAGGAGGTCCATTTTATCGCGGGAGAAAGATTCAAACATGTTCCATTCGGGTTCCACCTGGAAAAAACGAAAGTTTTTGGAACAAGTTTGTTATTTGGCGATATTTGACAGAAATAGTTCACATAATGGAATACAAAAGTATAATTGGGTTAGTAGTTTTATTAAGAATTTCTGAGAAGCAGCCCAGAGCTGCGTTTGTGCCTAGTCTATACTAATACTACTCGTATAAAGAAGTAAAGTTTGTGAGGGTTATCTCCGGATCTATTGAACCGATTTTGAAAATTCTTTTACCAAAAGAAAGCCACGTTAGTTGTGAGTGTTAAAGCCCATATTAATTACTAGAAAAAAAATAAGGGGGAGGGCGGGAATTAGAGAAAAATAAATGTCGACCCGTGCGAAGCCGGGACGGGCCGTTAGTAGTCTATATAGGCTCCCCTCTTTAAGGGTAATTTAAATGGTATTTTGCAATTTGCAGCTCAAACAAAATACGATTCGCGACCGTAACACGTAAGTATGTAATTACAGAATCTTAATCATTCAAATCACCAATACACCCCTTTCAGTTGGGATGGGATTAAATGAACTAGAACAAACAAAATGCTACCTTAAAGCTTCCTCATCAACATGGGACTTTAACATGACGGCATTTGTGGGTGTACCATAGGTACGGTCGAAGAAGCTATTTGGTTTACACTTTACAATGTAATTTGTTCGTTAAACTGTAAAAATAGCTTGTTCGACCGTACCTATGGCAAATAGCTTGTTCGACTGTACTTAGGTATTGATTGAGACGTGATTTCGTAATGTACGAAAACCTTAGAAATTTTCAGGCGTAGGTCTTCTAAGCTATGATACACAGTCAGCTTGCTGTTACTTACGTGGTCTACTCCGACATACTCGATGTAAGTTGCGAATCCTTCGTTGAGCCACAGATCGGTCCACCAGCGCATAGTGACGAGGTTGCCGAACCACTGGTGGGCGAGCTCATGAGCTATGTCGATAGCAACCATCTGCTTGTCGCGGGGAACACTTTCCGCTTCATCGAAGAGTAGGGTTGTTTCTCTGTTGGAGAAGAATTACTTTGGTTACTAAGCTGTGTGAGGTGCTCGTGGTTTAAGTAAGACCAACCGCTCGGGTTGATGGTTAAGTTAAGCCGTGCGTGCAAAGCTCGGTTCGTGGATGGGTGAGCCCTAGTGAGCTATTACATACCGAGTTTCCACATTCAGCCGTTGGTCCAGGCAGTCATCATCGTAAACCGGGCATAAATCCAGATATGATTGCGCATGTTGATGCTCTGCGCGTAACTCGCCCTTTAAACCAATTAAGTAAACACTAGTATGTCCATGATTGGTTTTTTACTAGACATTATGTGGTTTGGTGATAACCTCTACACTATCCTAGGTTTCTGATAGACAAGTGTTAATACGTCATTCAAAAATTATCTCATATCTGTCTCATACATTTTTACAACTTCAACTATCTTTTCCGGTGATAAAAAACAAAGTATAGTTATAATTACTCTAGGTTAAGTGGTTGTTTACGGCCTTAGGATGCGTCAAAACTCACAACGATTTAGATAAAGATAAACCATTTCCACTGACATTGTTTAATAGATAGACATGATGTCATTTGGAGATGGCCTTGTCTGAAACTGTTACACGACTTGTCTACTTTCGCGGACAAGGGCGGAGTTGGTGCAACTTAGAGGAGAATTTCAAAGTCAAGATTTGCTCAAAATTTGCATAAAAAAACATATTAATGCCTAAAAATTCCCAAATGAAAAGATTTGCTGAGAAGATTGCTATAAAAAAAATGACGTCACACTAAAGTTATTACGTTTTCTTTTTAAATTTACTAGCAGATCCCGATCCGAGACGATGTCGTTTCGGTGCTTAGATAATAGTGAGCGATGCAGAATGGAGTTTCATTGAAAAAATCGCGAAACGGAATTCGAGTTGAAGAGATGCTGATGCCATGCAGAGCGTTGAGAGACGTCTTATAGGAGTTAACTTTTCTTGTAGAAAATATGGTCTTCGATTGACTGTTCATTGTAGTGGCCATGTTTATCCCTCTTATATTATGTTGTTTATTGTTCTTATGATTGGCTGAGAACCAATTTTGAACAGCAGTTCAATGTTCTTCGATCAGTGCTTCGACCTCGAATTTGATTCTAAATACTAATCGATTGTTTGCTTAAAACCATGTGGCTAGTTCGTTTGTTTGTCTATGTGTTTATCAGTTGGATTTCGACTGAATGTTTGGGATAACAGTAAATAGTATAATAACGAGTGGAATTTAGATACACTAACTTTTGAACATCAGTCTGTTCGTATTTTTAAACGTTCTCGTAGCTCATACCGAAGCGTTTAGAATTATCAAAAGATTGCAAATCCATTTAGTCCGTCAGTTAGAGTATTGGAAAATAATGGACACGGTCGACATCTTTGTCAAAAGATAAAACGCATCAAAACTCTCCCGAGTTTTGATGTCGGCGACGCGACTCGTGTACGAACTTCAATGGATTTGTATGGCGGTAGTCGCTTGGAGACTAAAATCGTCGAGTATCGAAGATTTTTGTTGCCTTGTGTACGGAGGGGCTAAGAGTAACTGAAATTGCGTATAACTTCGATAAAATGCCTATTTTTGTACAGTTACTGCTACTCCTTAAAAACCTTCGACTATCGCTACGCCGAGTTAAAATTCTATTGCGATTAGACCGATATTACGTATGCGTCAAGAAATGTGTAGGAAATATTATTCTTTTACTGGTTTTAACTGGTATTAGTTCGAGGGATTCCTGGCTAAGCAATAACAGTCACACGGGTCGATTTTCAAGGTTAAGCAGAACTTGCCGTGGTCGGTTTGAGGATGGATGGCTGTTCATTAGCTTTTTTTCGAGGCAAGACGTAGAGTAATGCCGTAGTCCTGGAGCTGATTGAGGATGTAATTTGTAGATTTTTCGCAATCGTTATAGGTAGTCAGAAACCCGAGTCTGACCAGTCTTACCAAGGAGAATCGTTCGTTTTACCCAGTAACTGGAATATGGAGGTCAGACAGAGAGTCAGTCCACTTAAAACTGGACTAACTTAATTTTTCTGAATTTATCTTTTAATTAGGCCTATGTCCAGCAGTGGACGTCTTTCGGCTGAAATGATGATGATGATCTTTTAATTACCGACCCGCCCGAACTTCGCACGGATAAAATGTAGGTATACATATATGTACCTACTCGTATAAACCTTCCTCTTGAATCACACACTGCATTAAAATCCGTTGAAGTTTAAAAGATAAAAAAAAGAAAAAAAGAAAAGGAAAGGAAGGAAGGAAGGTTAAAAGCGTACAAACAGCGGGAGCGACTTTGTTTTATACTATGTAAAGATGAGCAGCACACATTGCATGTTATCTAAAAAACACTTTTAGGCGTCTAAAATCATATTATATCCAAACTATTCCAGCATCAATGTAAAATAATTACATAAACCTATAAAGGTATTAGGTGTTCAGATTATTTATCACGTCGCGGGGTCACTAGTATAGAGGTGTTGCCGACTGTGTAGGTCGGTAGAGATGTTAATAAAATAATAAATAAATATCGCTGGATATTACACACACCGCCATCTAGTGCTACACTAAGCAACGAGGCTTGTGTTATGGACACTAAAAGTATAAGTCTTAAGTAGTATAGTGTATACGTATAATGTCACTGCTTATATTACAACCTCCCTCCTGAGCAGAATGAGGGGCAATCACAATGGCATTTTGAAGGCTGTGGGCGACTGATACTTCCTCCACCGTAATAAGGCGATTTGTGAGAAGACTTAGGGACTACGCCCACTTGTTCAGCTCTATTCAGCTTATGCGCATACAAAATCGTTGCTTTCTATAGGCATAAGCTGAATAGAGCTGAATAAGTGTGCGTAATCCCTTATGCTCTAGTACTATTTCGCTGCCTAGTTATAAGGTCTGTGGGTGGTCCTCTCATTAACTCGTTTTTAGTTAAGTTACTAATAATAGTGTTTAAGTGCAAAACAGTTATTAACAATTTATGGATCTCTTAGTTGTCGAATCCGAAATAAAATGATTTGATTTGATTATATACCAACGGTTCTAATGAGTACCTACACACAGGCAACTTCTCTTTATATCACACAACGTCACAAAAGTAATTGAACTCTGTTAACCATGCCTCGCGCATACCACTTGTAAAACTATAGGAATTTATATCATTATGTCATTATTTACGTCATACACCTACAGTTTACCTTATTGTCCGCGTGATATAAGTTTGTAGTTTATACACAGGTGTACCTATGTGTTCACACATGTAGACTTCAGTGTTGACACATGTAGACTTAAATATAAATGGCAAAATGTGAATCTGCATGCAGTCAGAGAAAATAATTGTTAAGCCAATTGACAATCTCCGCCAATTTACCACGTTATAACTTGAATATCTGGACAGATGTAAGTTGGTAAACAATTATTTTCCAAAACTCGACTGTAATACCAATTCGTATAACACGCTGTATTATTTGCTGAAAATTCCGAAAGTAAGGCGTAGTCGACGTTCGCTCCCATTTTGTGGCTCCTAACCAAACCTAAAGTCAGGTGCCCTAAGTACCAAAGTCGCTTCGCTCACTTTCAAAACGGGCGCGGCGCGGCGGCGTATCGACGATGCGCCCGTTTGTATTTCGGCGGCACGTTAACGCCGCTTTGACGAACGCGAAGTTTTCATTCAATGCGGCGTACTTTATTTCCGTCGAATTGCAATCCGGCTGAACGTGGAAACCCCGCATTACATAACAGCAACGTTTTGCAATCCGGCGAGCGTTTATGTAATATGCCTGCGACACCTATACTATTGCCTACCCTCTCAGAGAATAAAAACGTGATGTTATGTTGTTAGCAATTAGGGTAACGACCAGTTCCGCCATGGGATCTGGAGGCGATAGTCCTCGCGCGCCTGCACGACTGGCGCGCGGAGGCACTACGCCGGGGGGAAACTCCGCTGCCGCGGCAAATTGCCGCTCAGCGGACAGACCTCCGGCGCGATCTCATGGCGACATGGAGAGAGCGACTGTCGCAACCCCGTGCAGGGCACGCCACGATAGTGGCGGTAAGTCTTTGAGGAGTGGCTAGAGAGGCGCCACGGCGTCCTCACCTTCCGCCTGACGCAGGTCCTCACCGGACACGGATGTTTCGGGAGGTACCTGCACCGAATCGGGCGGGAGGAAACGCCCGGGTGCCTCCACTGCGAGGATCGACCGGAGGACACGGTGGAGCACACGGTGGAAGTCTGCCCTGCGTGGGCGGAGCACCGCCGTGTCCTCGTAGCGGCGATCGGCGGCGGCGACCTCTCGCGTCCGGCCCTGGTTCAATCCATGGTCCGGAGCGAGACGGAATGGGAAGCCGTCACCTCCTTCTGCCAAGCAGTCATGCTAGCGAAGGAGGTGGCGGAACGAGAGAGGGAGAGATCCTCTCTTCCCGGCCGCCGCGGGAGACGCACCGGGCGTCGGGGGCCACGTGGTGGCTACCGGCCACCGTAGACGCGGGCCTGTGGACGGTTGGGTATGGGCTAGCTAGCCGTCCGTCCGTCTTAAGACGACAGGCCGTGTCGACGGCGCGTTCGTGTTCCACGCGCGCCTCAAAGAGATGTCAGCATAAGAGAGGAGCCCGCAAGGGCCGAAGCCTGCCGGGGTTGCGGGCCTATTCGAAAGAGATACCGCGGCCCCGGAACATAAAGGGCGAGGAAGGAACATGGATGGGTTTTAGTCAGTAAGAGTCTGACACTCCCTCCCGCTCCGCCCAGAGTGGGAGAAGTCATTTGATGATTTCCCATCCTAAAAAAAAAAAAAAAAAAAAAAAAAACCGGCCAAGAGCGTGTCGGGCCACGCTCACTGTAGGGTTCCGTAGCTTCCCAGACCATTAAAAATACCAACATTTTTCGTCAACAAAAATAACTTTGTTTTTCATAGTATTTGTATGAAAAACAAAGTTATCATTTGCGTTTTTTTGAAAAAGTGCTATATAACTCAAAAACTATTCAACTCATCAAGTTGAAAATAATTTTCCTAGAAAGTTCATATAAAGGTCTACTTCTGTGATTTTTTTCATATTTTTTAAACTTATGGTTCAAAAGTTAGAGGGGGGGGGACACATTGTTTTTGACTTTCGGAGCGATTATTTCCTAAAATATTAATATTATCAAAAAATGATTTTAGAAAACCCCTATTCATTTTTAAATACCTATCCAACAATATATCACACGTCAGGGTCAAAATTAAAAAAAAAATCGCTCCCCACTTTACGTCTGGGGGAGGTACCCTAATAAAAATGTTTTTTTAAATTTTTATTTTTGCACTTTGTCGGCATGATTGATATACATATTGGTACCAAATTTCAGCTTTCTGGTGCTAACGGTCACTGAGATTATCCGCGGACAGACAGACAGACAGACATGGCGAAACTATAAGGGTTCCGTTTTTTGCCATTTGGCTACGGAACCCTAAAAAGGGTAACGACCAGTTATGATTGTACGCGTATGAAGTTACAACTTGTTCTAAGGTAGTTAGAACTGGATAAGTCCAGGTGCTTCACGTTAAAGATGCGTCGAGTCAATCAAAATATCCCGATACTTACTGTGCGTCATGTTTGACAAATAGATGTTGGTCAAATCTTGCGATGGCGTACGCACCTCCTATTTCCTTATTGTCAAATAATGCACACTATTGTGAAGGAACCGGCTTTGCTTCAAGTATCATAATCTACCTAGCCTTTTTCCAAGTTGGTTGGGGTCGGCTTCTAGCATAACCGGATGCAGCTGAATACCAGTATTTTAGATGGAGCGACTGCTTTAACAACTTTATTGACACTTAACAGCCAGGTTCAGATCAGAGTAATATCAAGACCGTTTTAACACAATTAATATAAATTTTGATGGATAAAGAAGGAGAGGAAGGAGGGGGAGCATTGTGTGAGGAGTTATGAAAGAAAATGGAGTAAATGATAGCGTGGCGATTGAGGACCGCGATTGTAAGAAAAAATGTGTTGCGACACCAAGTAACATGGGACAAAGGCGGGAACATGATGATTGTTGAAAACGGGTAACAAATTCAAAACTCACCTAAAAGTAACCAGCCCCCAATTCTCCATAGCACCGCTGGAGAAGTCAGGAATAGCGATCAGATCTATCTTATCCAGCGCGTAGGGCACTCCGAAAACATCTTCGTAGTACGCCAGAAGTTTCGGCGTTATCGTGGACGCGTATTTCGCTTTCGCTATTAATTCGGGCCTCGTCCATATCTTGATAGGTTTCGTGACATTGTCCTTGCTGGTGTAACTGGTCTCCAAGGATTTGAAGTCTGAGAGTACGAATGCGACTAGGTAGGTTGACATGCTGACTGATCTGTCGAAGTGGGTCCATTGCCAGCCGGGTTGATCGGGGCTGTGGGAGAAGATATTGCTGTATTGAATATAGGATACTTTATTGGTACGTAAACTAAGACCTGAACTCCTCTTACACTGATGTCGGTCGCGTACGGTCGGTCGTGACGTCAGCGAGAACAAGATACGGCTGTCGGCCTGCGTCGTAAGCCGGCGTCGCAGCATGGTGACATATAGAACACACTGTTTACTCGTACGGGAGACCGTATCAGCGTAGCAGAAGTTCAGGCCTAAGGGTTTTGGAAAGCTGAAATGTAAATTATGTATCCCCATAGTATAGCCATTTAATACTCCCTCATAGCGTTATGTTATGCCCCCTTATTATTATAATAAAGTAATTATATGTATAAACCTACACTAAACCCTGAAAAATGTAAACGCTAAGGTTATAATGGTCGTAACTTTACTCTGCGTTTTAAGATAAGGTTTTTCAGGCTGATTTTCACAGCCTCGGAAAAAGTTTTTCTAAACGAAATATTTGTTTTAGACAAGGCCTCCTTATGTCACATATAGAAAGCTCTTATTTTTCTTTAGCGATTTAGATAAGAATATAAATGGAAGAGCATTTTTTTTTAAGAAAACCTTGGTTTACTGAAACTGGGTCGAATTGAAATGAGTTGGATGTTGAAATAAATTGGATGTTAAAATAAATCAATACAGAAAAAAATCTATTACTTCGATTTTTCGAAAGCAAACAATCTTAAAATATTGTGTGAACAGATTTTCTTGGAAAGTTTCGAAATGATCTAATTTAAAAACTTGATTAAAAGATTAGTTTGCCATATCTGTGTGTAGTGATTAATAAAACCATTTGCGCATTGAGGCGTATTCAATCGATTTTATACGTTTCAATTCGTCACTTTAAGGTTCCAGAGAAGAATGACAATTGTCTTAGTTTTCGTTTTAGTTAATTTTTTTTTCTAGTTTAAAATGTCATACACACTCGGGGATCCCAAACTTCGACGTTACTTTCAAATGTACCTAAATATTTTAATTTTATGCATTGTTATTTTTAAAGTCACTTTTGAGCTTATTCACAAGACCCGATCTGAATACTTTGAAGCTCAGAGATTTTTCGCCAAATCATGGAAAATCGCTTTCAATTTTTTTGCTTCACTATAAGTTCAATCGGCCTATAAAATTCCCACTGCTGGGACACTGGAACTCAGTAAGAGGAACTGATTCGTAATCTGCTATGCGAATGTGCATGTTAATTTAGAAGAGTGTCCATGGACTTTCTTGCCCAATCTTCTCCATAAAGATCTACTTTGGAATTGCGACTCTAGCTTCACTTTCTTTTTTACATTAAAAAATGCTTAGAGTTAAAATTTTAGTTTGGAAGACATTTGCTTATTGGATGTCGAATCAGTTTACCTCATATCCGAGTAAACCTCTTGCAATGAAGACCTGCTTACTATAATTATAGGAAGTGACAGTTTTTGGATAAGCAATGCTGATCACAGTCATGGCAGACCCATAGTTAATAGGTGAATTTCGACCTAATTTTTAGCACAGTAAAGTTGCAAATAATACTTACATAGGTTCCTGGGTAACAATCTTCATATTTGACAAGGCAGTGACAGTTTCTGGATGAGCTATGCTAATCTCGAACTTAGCCTTGAAAGCTGGCTCGTCGAAACAAGGAAAGGCAGACCGCGCTGAAGTCGGCTCGAACTGGGTGACCCCTAGGTTTCTGAAAGATAATGAATAAACTTGTATTTTAAGCGGAGAAATGTTTCTCTACTTTCTGCATCGATACGACTGAGTTTTTTTAGTTTATTTATTAATACTTATACAAGTATTATGATTCACTGCTATAAACAAGACCAGAAAAATATATGATATTATTCAGGATATATGCTAGCATGATACGAGTAGTGTTTTGAAAACATAATACAATTAATTTGACTCGATAAAAAAAAATCACGAACTTATCTCTAAAAATATCTTTCAAACAAAAAAAACATACTAATATGCATGCGATCATTCTGATTTTTTGGCAAATAATTCTACAAGCAAAATATTAGCATGATAGTGTTTTAGTTTTTTAATCCAATCAATAGTGTTTTGTAAATCGATCAACAATACTCATTTCGCGCTATTTGGCCTGCAGTGACTGACGTAACAACCACTTTGTAGTGCAAGCTGATTAGAACTTTATTCTAACAGCATTTCAAACGAAGTTTGAACCACCACAAATAGAGTTGCTAATTTAGCTCGTCTAAGCGCCTTAACAATAAATAAAAATAATTAAAACACGCACCCAAACAGACTAATAAGGACACATAGGTACATGCATAATAATTTCATCAAATTACTTAAAACTATTCTCTTAGAACTATCAGCCAACTCTCATTCATTCTCTCATATTTTTCTTTTCCATTCTTCTTCTTCGTTTGTCTTATTCTCTTATAGTGAAGTGAATAAAGATGGCATTCTAAATATGCGGTATATGCTTATGATGTTCCTACTGCTGGGACACAGGCCTCCTCTCTATGGGAACGGGTGGGCCACAAATCCACAATCCAAGTGCCGAGTATGGGTTGGTGGACGCTACAAGTCTTCAAATATTTGGTACCAGAACCAATAATTTCAGACATCACATCTAGAAACCAGTTTCTTTACTATAAGTGTCCTTTTACTGTTTTGGTATCAGAAAAATGACGAAGCAGAGCAGAAAAATGCTGCTTAGTTGCTGTTTTCAAATGTTGCTCAATGTAAAAGAATAAGTAACTCCTTGGTACAATTTTTTTTTATGTACATAGTTATACTAAAATAGAAAATATCTAGTGGCCATGGCAAAGTGATGACTGTATTCATTTCATTGTGTTTTCAGTTTTGCCTTTAGTCAAAACTTAAGGGGCCGGCGGAGCATGCGTGTTTCATACAAACGTAATACCAAAATAATTTGTAAATCAAACATATTCTTAAGGTAGTGTGTACTTATTTCGATTGGATTACAGAATATCTATGTTCGCAAATATGTTTTTTACGAGGACAATGATACAAAGACGAGATATGAGGAATTTAAAATTTCTATACAAAACTTATTTTTCTTATAACTCTTGTTAAAATCAGCGTCCAATCTAAATATATATTTGGGAACACAGATATTCTGTAATTCAATCGAAATAAATACAAACTACCTTAGGAATATATTTAATTTACAAATTATTTTGGTATTACGTTTGTATGAAATACGCATGCTCCGCAGGCGTCTTAAGGAATCTTTCTGTAAAATACAGAGAAACGGAGGTAAAACATACATTCAAATTTTGTAACAATTGAGTAGGTACCATTAATTAATGAATTCTATTTCTGAAAATGATTCAGCATTAATTATCAGTACAATATTGAACAATAGAGCATGATTTACTAAACAATCTCTAACATTACGTCATATTTAGTTTAATTTGCCACAGAAGCAAATCTTTGTTTACTATACTTCCATGGCCGTGGTGGGTTATTATCATAGATTTACTAGCTGTTCCACGCGATTTCGTTCTCGTGGAAATTTTAACCAAAAAATTGCATAACATATTCTCAAAAAAAAAAACATAATAATTGGTCAAGCCATTTTAGGGGAGTTTGATAACAAACACTGTGACATGAGATTTTTATATAGGAATACTCAATTCAGTATTATTTTGTGATATACTTCAATGCAACAATAACCCTATTTAATAATTGTTTTGGGTTCTTCATCTCATCCAGGTGGCAAAATTAAAATAAGACCTTTTGAAAAATCACTGCCCAATTAAGTAATGAGACACATACATTAAGGGCTATATTTAAACAAGAGTTACCTAGTTACTAAGATATTTATCATGCAGATTTCCTAATGATTGCCTTAATGATGAGAATGAATTCAGAATTATTCAAAATACTTACGTAAAAATCTAACTGAAATACTATTTAACTATTTCTATAGATAAAAAGAAAAGAAAAAAAAGACTTACTTCACTTCTTGCTTATCGTTAGTGTAAGTACTCTTATAAAATCCAGTCATGGAATTGGAGATCTTTCCTTCAAATGACAGCTGCAGTACATAGTCTACGTTAGCTTTCAAAGCAGACTCTAGAGGCAATACCAGTCTATCCCCTGTGCCTTGTACAATAGACAGAATTCTTATGGTTCGTACAGCACTGCGGGTTATTTCAGTGTCAGCCGGTGGTGGTGCTAGTGTCGTATCAGTTCTTACAGCCGTCTCATTGCCAACAAGTGTTGTTTCTGGTACAGCTGTTGTCGTAACGTTCTGATCAGTGGCTGCCGTAGTTGTTGGAACATCTGTGGCAGTAACATTGTCTGCCGCTGCTGCTGTTACTGTAGCCTCAGTTACTTCTCGCTTGACTTTTGGAGAATGTAACGTTTCAACTTTCTCATATATTTGTTCTGTAAGCTTAGCATTGCTACTAATACTGAGATTCTTAGAATGTAATATTATTTCCTTCACACTCCTACTGGCTCGTATAGTTATATATACGTCACCGGAGTATGTTGAGTTTTCTAGTTCAGCTTTAAGTTTTAGTCTGTAAAAACTTGGCACTATAGTCGAAGGGAGTCTTAGGTCTGGTGATGGTGAATTTGTTTGTCCAAATGGTTCAGTTTCATCCCAAAAGTCTACAGTTTTTTGTGAGAGCTGAAACAATAAATAGAATTTAAATCAGAGGGAAATATTCAGTCAAACATCTTGCACAATTTGGTAAATATTATTTGTATTTAGTTAAGACAGTGGAAAATATGTACAGAAGTTTGTATTTGTTTGGCTATCTGTTACAATCCTTTGCACTGATTCAAAATAGATGTATTTCTTATGTAGGAAAAGATTCACCGTTATACTATTTCATTCGACCAAGCACTGACAATTTAAATTTACAATATATATGAAAGATAAATATAGTAATCCAAAAAAGGATAATGTTGTGTGAAAATATTGGCCAACCATGTAAATGAAACAATTTAATTGTTTTATTAGAATGTATTTGTTACAATATTTTTAAAACTATTGAATTTATTATTATTTTCTGTTGTTGTTTTATAGAAAACTTTAGACAATATTTGTGGAAATTACAACACAGTTAGCTACAATAAAAAGACTAAGACTACACATACTTACTTGCTCGTCACCATTAATAATAACTCCAATAAATACAAATAGAACGAAAATAGTTTCGAAAAACATTTTGTGCGTTAACTAAAAATATCACAGGTTATAAAATGCAGTTAACTGAAAAATTTAAGCTCTTTATTATAAGTTTCTCATTTTTTCACTATTCATGAAAATATTGGTGTTTTTTTATTCATAAAAATATTGGATAAACACCGCACACTCTCAACCACTCAAAAATCGATTGACATTGTTGTCATTTTGACGTTTATATTTTTTTCAGAGCTGATTACACGACTGGCAAAGGTTACACTTGCTCCGGACAAAGCAGTTTTAGTTATGATTTTTTTATACCGCTTCCATCCGCAAAATGCTGGGAATAGCGTGTAACTGCGGAATTAAAGTTCGATAAAAAAACATACGGTAGCTTTTAATTATAGTTGTTATGAAATATTATTACAAGATAGCAATTGAACTTGAAATCGGGCAACGTCTCATGGAGTTATTGGTAGATTAGATAAGAGCCAGCTTGAGCACATTTTTATTTATTGTACCTACGAACATATAGACATGTGACGTGATTAAGCTCGGTCTTACCTTGAAATAGGTGATAAAGTGCACAATGACGCCTACTATGACTGCGACTACCACTGCGAGAATGATGAAAGTGACGCAAATGCAGTTGGACACGAATATTCCGCCTTTTCTTCCATAGTGGATATCTTCTGGTGTTTGGGTTTCATACGCCAGGAACTGTTGCCGGCTCGTTGAGAGCGTCATGTTGCTAATTCATTCTGAAACAATTATACTATTAACATATCGATATGAGCACTTTGTTCAGGTTTCTAGGTTAAAGAAACATGGAGTTTGACTTCACTCCTTTACCTAGTTAGCATTACGATAGTGAAATGAGCGATATCTACGAAACTAGCGTTGTTACCTCATGTTCTCATAAAATCAATACAGTTAGCTAGATGCCGGCTAATAAGCCTAATAGCGCTGTTTAGGTCTATCAACCTTCACCTCATTACCTAATTATTAGGTGCAAAAACTCCTCGTCATTTGTATTTATTTGTTTTAATTTACATTATAATCAAACGATTAGTTGGGCTGTGAAAATAGCCTTAGAAATCGTCATTTAGTTTTTCCTATACCTATTGAGTTGTCGAGCTTCTTAGTAACTGGCCCAACTAAAAGTGGTTTCCTTGATATTTTTTAGTGAATCATCTGACTTTTAAATCGTGATCCGCAATATCTATTCGATTACAAAGACACGCGATGTGTAAAGGTACCTACAGTGGGAAGTGTATCGAATTGATGTTAGGAAATCATTGTGTGTCATCTACCTATTCGGTACCTACCTATTACCATGACTATGTGGGTAATTGCATAAACATAAATATAATACTAACCTACGTAAACAATTTAGGCTCATTACATTACCTACGGCCATTGTTCACAATGCTTCCTGAGTTCAGTTGACAGACTAGGTGAAGAAAGACTGTTTTGAAGAAGTAGGTAGTAAGTATAAAAATAAACAGTAGGAAAAAAAAATGAGAATGCTTTGGCCAAGTCAGCATTGGCATGGGGATACATCGATTCCATAACTGGTTTACCTACTGGTTACGAACATTTTACAAGCATTTTCTTTGATTTTTGGGATCATGCAACACTAGATCCAACTCTTGTTTTAATTCTACCAAAAAGTTACAACGGCTACGATCTACACGCCAATAGCTAAATGAGCTTGCATTACACACTTCGACAGACCTAAACTGAACAGATTTGTTGCACTTCCGCTTGGTTGAAGCATCCGGTAGACCAGCTGCTCTACCGAACAATCAACATGTTGTTCAAGAAGAGAAATAAGTTTGTAATCATACGTCATGTAGGTTTCATGGGAATCTGTACTACAGTCCACAGTGTGCAAGACATTGACCAAATCACAGTGCATCTTTGTTGTCGTAACAATAAGGTTGATTATTGGGTTACTGCTGCCAGAAGTAAAATAACTCAGCGGAAATACTGTGGGGTATCAGTAAATCTGCGCATCACGTTATACCAGTGGCAAGTTTATGCACGTGTGCATATTGGCGCGATAACGAAGAAGGATGCGCGTGAGTTCTTATGCAAAGAGTGCGTTTTATTTGACTTGATTCCATGATCGGAATGAATGGGTATATTGGGTGGAATATTTGGATTTATACTTGGGGAATACCTACCTAGTGTATGCTATTTTGAAAGTATATATTCTAATCCTGGGACATCGAATGTGCGAATATGGTATGGTAAAAAGGGAAGTTAGTCTTTTAAAATGTCGATGTTGCGGTGTGTCTTCTGCCTGGCTTTCTTTAACACGAAGGGTAAATAGTTCCTGACCCCGTATTCACAAACGTTCGACTCGTTTCCGATTCGACAACTCGTATATCTGTCTTCTTCTGGCATTACGAAAACGACCGAGATAGACATACGACTTTCCGAATCGGAAGCGAATCGAAGCGTTGTGAATACGGGGGCTGGGCTGATATTATTACCAGCACAAAAGCCATTGTGTGTACCCCAGCACATAAGCTGCTACAATACATGTCATAGATTTTCAACTTTATCGCTACAGCATAAGCTTCAAGGTTGAGGGGGAAAATTTGACAGTTTCGGGTAGTACTAGTAACTACTTTATGGGAAGATCTTGCAAATTTATTCTAGCCTGTATCTAACTAAAGCATATATGAATGAAGATATTGTTCTTGTGGGCAGGTAAAACACAAACGGGAAATACCTACCTACGTTTTACCTAGTTGCATATAAAACGATTATTATTGGAACCCAGGGATATCGCCTATCAGTATCTGTGGCGGCCCTAGCTTAAATACCATGTTGGCATTAAAGGAGGCTGTCGTCAACCAGACACAAATACAGAGTCACCCAGGGTTCGAAGCTGCATCTCAACCCAAATACAAGGTAAAATTATATGAACTAACGGAACTCAACAGTCGTGTGGTTTTTCTGATTTTTTGAAAGGGGCAACTGGTCCCTGGTCACAGCTTCGAAGTGGACGAGTTGCCCGCTAAACTATTTTTGATACTCATACCTACTTGAGGTGGCTAAGAAAAGACGCTAAAAAATTATTTTATCATGTTTGAATACCGATAGGGATTCGTCTGACTTGGTATAGACATTTGTAATGAGGTGTGTTGCAAGATTGGTGACTAAAAGAGTGATGAATATGAATGTTGTTGGATGTGGAGGGTCCGGCAGACGTAATAGATGACTGGTTTGTGTGAGTTAAGATATAAAAGAAAAAGGAGTAAAGAAAGAAACGTGTTGCGTCAACGATGACCAATCACGTCTTAATAGTTTCAGGTACCTTTATAGGTAGGTACTTTCAGTGATCATCTAAATATTTGAAATTGGATTCATACGACCGCGACCTAATACTATGAGGTACTACATAGTACCATAAACGGCTATTAATATTATAGTAGAAGTTGTCATTACGCCACAGTACAGATAGGTTATTAACAAACGCATTACGTGAAGTCGCGTCAAAGTATACAATTATTTTAATCTGTGGTTACAGTGGTTTATTGTTCATGAAAATCATGAATCATCATAGTCGCACATAACCGTTTGAGCGATAACGTTTGTACAACTAAAAACAATTTGTTTCTACCTCTTAAATAAGTTTTGTATGGGATTTCCTTTCAATCTTGGTTTTATTTTAATGATTAGAATTTATTATGAGTTACCTTGTGTTTTTTTTGTACATCTACCTACATCATCATCATCTGCCTAGCCTTTTCCCAACCATGTTGGGGTCGGCTTCCAGTCTAACCGGATGCAGCTGAATACCAGTATTTTACATGGAGCGACTGCCTATCTGACCTCCACAACCCAGTTAATACTGGGAATTTGGGAAAATAAATTACCACTTGGTAAATCTGACTTCCAAAAATATCGTATTGAAAATTCTTCATCCCTCTTATATCGTCATCACCTATCCATACTAAATTTCTATAATGTATTCTGTTTTATGGATCTGCCTGTGACTTATTAAATTATTGTTATTCTTAACAGATTTGTACGATCATAACATGACCTGGGTTAATAAAGGAGATTTTTTTTCCTGTAGGTACTACGATTCCCTAGGGAAATTTCGTAATTAAAACAAAACTAGTGTGTTAATAATAATTACTGTTATGAAGACGAAATTGGCCAGTCATCAAATTGCATGGAATTATTTAGTACGTTTTTCTTGTAGTAGTTTTAGGTACAATGAAAATATAACTTATCACAGTCCAGAAAGCTTCAATTGCATGGATGCAAAAGTCATTTATTTGACATTAATTATTTTCTGGCCCCTTGCCCCCAAAAAAAGTTGGTATTGCATGGGCCCTATTATAGGACTAGCTACACCACTGAGAAACGTACACATTATTCCAGTAATTTTATTGCTAATGCTAAGTATACAGTTGTTGTCAGTGAGTTAAAAAGTACCTTCTTACTACTCACTTTTTAATTATTCATGTGGTAGACCGTCCTTGTCACCAAACACCTTGAAAAAATGGCACATTGTCATGTTAACTTTTTCTAAGTATTTTGTTACTTTAGGTTCTAAAACTGATGAAGACGATTCGAATTTGAGTATGACTTGCATCTTCACATTCTTCATCAATTTATCGGGTATCAGATTCTAGAATGGATCAGTCTTTTTTATAGCTGCTCTTATTATGTAGATGGGTTCAGTTTTTGTCTTGTATTAATTTCAATTAGGCTGAAAATCGGAACTATTTGAACTTTAAAAATAGGGTAGATGACACCATAAAACAATAATTCCAAGACACCAATCTCTAAAAAACCGGCCAAGAGCGTGTCGGGCCACGCTCACTGTAGGGTTCCGTAGCTTCCCAGACCATTAAAAATACCAACATTTTTCGTCAGCAAAAATAACTTTGTTTTTCATAGTATTTGTATGAAAAACAAAGTTATCATTTGCGTTTTTTTGAAAAAGTGCTATATAACTCAAAAACTGTTCAACTCATCAAGTTGAAAATAATTTTCCTAGAAAGTTCATATGAAGGTCTACTTCTGTGATTTTTTTCATATTTTTTAAACTTATGGTTCAAAAGTTAGAGGGGGGGGGGACACATTGTTTTTGACTTTCGGAACGATTATTTCCTAAAATATTAATATTATCAAAAAATGATTTTAGAAAACCCCTATTCATTTTTAAATACCTATCCAACAATATATCACACGTCAGGGTCAAAATTAAAAAAAAAATCGCTCCCCACTTTACGTCTGGGGGAGGTACCCTAATAAAAATGTTTTTTTAAAGTTTTATTTTTGCACTTTGTCGGCATGATTGATATACATATTGGTACCAAATTTCAGCTTTCTGGTGCTAACGGTCACTGAGATTATCCGCGGACAGACAGACAGACAGACAGACAGACAGACAGACATGGCGAAACTATAAGGGTTCCGTTTTTTGCCATTTGGCTACGGAACCCTAAAAAACGTTATTTTGGGCCTGAAACCCCTGAAATGAAAAATATAATTGCCAAATTTGATTTTTAGTTCCTTTGAAATCAATAAATAGTCGAGTCATTGAGTTGCCTAAACAGTGACGTCACAGCGTGCTATTGCCATACAAAATCTATGAGAAAACCTCGTATTGTCATCTATTACCTACACATCTGCCTCACCGCCTCCCCCCCTCTCCCTGAAACCAGAATTTCCACCCTCCACCACTTCCTTCAGCTATAACACTGGAGAGAATAATCACCCCAGCAACGCCATCAAAAAGTCACGCCATTTCCGACGATTGTATGTAAAAATACTCCCAATAACATTGACCATGTGCCGAGGTGACAAGTCATGGCTCTTATCACCACGTGTATTAATATTTATCATAATTTTATCCATAAAAATAAATAATTAAACTCGAAAACTACGCCTGCCAGTCTCGCGTTACTTGATAACGTCTATTTTCATACAATATATAAGTACCTACATACAACAATAACCTCCACAGTCTCTTTCAGCCGCAAATTATCATAAACATGAACTAATTTTCGGGATTGACAGCCAACAGACGTCTATATTTATGTATGTCCGTGTCCTTTTTGTTGCGAGTTTTGGTGACGCGGCAAACGTTATGTCATTTTGACAGGTTGTTTTGTGGGAACTTCCTTCGTTTGTTTAACTTTTTTCTGGTTGTTAATTTGAAGGTAAATGAAACGTGATGATACTGGCTGATTTTATTTTAAGATTACTTATTGCTACTACATCAACCGGTTTAGAGTAACTTAACTAGATTTTAAATACTTCAGCAGAAACAAAATAGAATTACTTAGATAAAAACAAAGCATTCAATCTTTGAATTCGGATTTTCTATTCGAGTCAATATGAACAAGATTTAAAACAAATGAAAACGGGTATTTAACGCGAATTTACCTTTAATTTAAGCCCGACGTTTCGACGTTTCGTTTCGTTTCGATTTGTTTTTGACACATTTGATATGAGATTATTTGCCGTCGGAGCCTATCATTCTGAAGATTGATTGTATAAAATTGCTCATGCACAAATAAAAACCAATCATTCACATGAAAGAAGCAATATCTGGAATCATCCCAAACCTTGCAGTGAAATAAGCCTGCTTTTTTCACTGCGAGGTACACTTCCCGGTTCTGAATAACACTGGATACCTACCTTTGCAAAATCCGCCACTGTTTCCACATTTCCCATTGCTGGGACATAGAATGTCTTTGAACAAACAGATAGGTAGGTAGGTAATTTCAATATAATATTACGTTTTGAATGAAAATTACATAAAAAGTCTTGTCGAGGTGGACTGTATTTTTCCCTAGGAATGAAACGCCTGACTTGATGGTAAGTTGAATGTATTTCTTCAGAATCTTCATTAAATCTTGATTCACAATTTGTACTGCACTTTTCAGGATCGGCTTGTTGCTTCGGAGTTGCTTGAGAGAACACTGCTGCTGAACTACGAATTTCGCAACAAACCGTCCTATTTATATTCTATTTTTGCATAGTGCAAGTAGTGGGTGGAGGCGAGCGTAATATAACCGAATATATTCCTTCCGACCAATCATATCGCGTTTTGTCAGAGTTCACTAGTGATGGCCTCCGAACAGGTTCCGACTTGTCCGAACCTGCTCGGATCGTGCTCGCGTCCACTTTACATCGTCATATTTTGATCTCTTACTTACTATAGGATAATAAAACAGCCTTATTCGAATCACAATAAAGATTTCCCTACTTTCAAATGGTTTTTATTTAATCATCCTTATATCTACTTAAATCTACTTATGTAATCATCATTATTTACATTATTCAATCATTATTTATTATGAAGCGACGTCGTCCGTAACAAGTCTGTTTCATTTAAATGAAAACTCGTGTGGTGTCATAAAGATAACCACAAAAGATGGCGTCTTACAAAGATACAAAATCATGAATACATTGTATAAAATAAGAGCCCATTAAAATATTAATCAATTCTGTCGTCTATACAAATTAACTATTGTTGTTTTAAGCAATTAAAGGCGAGTTTCATTTAATTTTTATGACCACGTAGATTTAAATTCTTGTTTATAACCATCACATTGTTTTAGAACTAACGAGGGTTTAGACAGTTATTGGTAAGACAATGTGCTTGAAGCGATATAAAAGTAGAACATACGGAAAATACAATGCTGTATGTATTTCAAACTTGTAGCAAATTGATGTCACGATTTCAAGAAAGATATAACCGGGATAGAGTATTTTCCTTTAACTGGACTGGGTGTGTACTAATGCGTAATTCTGTATAGCATATTCTTATGCTAGGGAATGTTAATCTTCAGTTTTAGTTCTTATCGTACTAATCTTACTTCTTATCTTACTAATATTGTGTATGCGAAAGTTTGTGGGGACGGATTGATGGATGTTTTGTTACCATTCACGCGAAAACTACTGAACGGATTTGAATGTTTGGATCATACCGTAGAACTGTGTAGTAGAACTATTGGGATTTTTTTTACCCAGTAGTCCTACGATTTCAAGTCGTGGCACATAGATAGTTTATAACCTGTATTGCTATTGACATACACATATAGGATCCTTTTTATCCCGGTGGTATGATCACGTGCATGGGACAATTACTAAACTTTACGCGGGCAAAGCTGCGGGAATAAGCTAGTTATTAGTAGCTAATTAACTTTAATCCAAAGGTTTTTGTGCAGATAAACTGTGGTCCAATGACCCTGCCCGTGAAAACAATAAAAACAACTGATGAAGACGCTTGCAACGCCGAGAAATAGAGGAGGGGAGCAGCAGGGGTGAAAACGAAGATTCCAGAGAACAATTTATAGTGCTCAACCATACTCTGATAGGCAACCTAGAAAATCTCCTACTTATATGAGCTGCCTAGGCTAACCTGGAAGTCTCTAAGTCTAAACAGACTCCGGACCCAAGCTGGACCTGAAGGGGGAAAATAAAAAGATGGCAGCTTTCTATTATACAGGGTGTAAACCGACTGTTCACAAAGTCGTCAACCAAGCATTCTGTACATCAAACTAAGTCACTTTACGCAAAAATTATTGCTGGGAAAGGAAAAATCTCAGATCAGATCAGATCTCTGGATGGGAGGATTTTTGGCTGGCTTTTTTTTTGTGGTGAAAAATCATGTTTTGTGGTAGAACTCAATGTAACGCAAAATATTGTGCTGATGGATGGATTGAATAGTACGGGGGTCGTGGGGGTGTTTAAAGTAAATATCTAACAATACAAACTTGTATTTAAAAAAAAACTTGACTCGTTCCAACTTAATAGTTGGAACTTTGACCCCCAATCCAATATCTTCGTAACTAGAAGGTTCCCAGGTGTGGTGAACAAAAAAAATTATCCCTATGACTGGGAAAACAAATGCCTTTCGGCTTCGTTAAGAAAGCTATCACATTTTTTCTTGTATTTCTGGGTGCTTTATGAGTTAGAAAATTGTGATATTTATTTAGAAGAATTTTATTTTTTATTTTGTAGCCATATCTAAACCATAATCAAAACTCTCAGTTTAGATGTGATAGCCCTCTTAATAGGTTTTTTACCCCCTGTACGAAATTGCGGTGTTGTTACTCTAACGATGTAGACTTAAAGTATGTGCTGCGAGAACCTCCTTTTGCTTGCATTTACCCTTGGAACTGATAGACGCCACCGAAGATGCTAGACTCGTATCCGTTTTGGGCACACTCAATTTAGATATCCATCGATTCGACACCATCGTATCATTCTGATACAACCTCAGACATAAAGAAGGATACAACAACAAAGAACGCAATGAACAGTCACAATAACAGTCACTGTAAATACGACCTTGTGTTACACAGAAATTAGAACAATAATACGCGCAAGTCGTTGATTTCGAAGAAGTGTAATCATTACGATTTGTGATGGCATTGTTTACAGGTACCATTGCAATCCATTTCAATCGGTTCACTTTGGCGATTCGAGCAGCTACGCTAATTATAAGTGATTTTGTACTTCAAAATAATAATAAAATATACTGGTAACCTGAAGTCATAGGACAAGCATGAAGTTCTGCGTTAGCTTTCGGCCAGACTATTCCTCAGTAGCATTCTGCGTGATGATTTTTGGGGAGAACCTATGTTACAGTTATGTTTAAGTCCATGTAATGGGAGGCGAGTCTCTTTTGCTATCAACCGGGCAAAAAACCAGACTCCGTGGCTGCTACAGAGAAATTCTATATGGAAAGAGTGACACCGGCCGTAAAGAATTTCTTTACGGCCGGTGTCACTTTATTAAAACACATATTTACTGTGTGGGAAGAGGCATAAGATGCATTAGGAATCTTCTGTGACCTCTCAAAGGCATTTGATTGCGTAAATCACGAAACCCTGATTTTGAAGCTTGAGCGTAATGCTCAGTAATGCGGTTTAGGTAAACTTGCGCTCAGTTTAGTAAAATCATATCTGAATGATAGACAGCAGCATGTACAAGTAAAGGGTGTAAATTAGATGGGTTTAAAAGTAAAAATGGGCGTACCACAGGGTTCGATATTGGGTCCCTTCCTCTTTTTAGTATACATTAATGACATACCCCATTTATTTAACAACCACCCGCAAATGGTGTTGTTTGCTGACCAAACTTCTTTAATATTTAGGATAAACAGACGTGCCACAAATCTTGATGACGTAAATAACGCCCTACTGCATGTTCATAATTGGTTTGCCGCTAATAATTTAGTACTAAATGGAAAAAAAAACTAAGTGCATAAGATTTGCTTTGCAAAAGTAGTGATTGTGACATAGTATTGAATCAAGAGAAATTTGAATTTGTCAATATAACAATTTTCTTGGGAATTACGCTCGACCACAGGCTACAATGGGGTCCTCATTTAACCTCTCTTGCAGGCTGGCTGAGCTCAGCAGTATACAGGGTGTAAACCACCTCATCACAAAGCCGTTAACCAATCATTCTGTACATCAAACTAAGTAACTTTACGCAAAAATTATTGCTGGGAAACAACTTTTTTTTTGAGGTTATAAATCATGTTTTGTGGTAGAACTCAATGTAACGCACTTAAATCATTGTGCTGATGGATGGATTGAACAGTACGGGGGTCGTGGAGGTGTTAAAAGTCAAAATCTTACAAAAAAAACTTGTATTTAAAAAAAAACTTGTCAAAAAGTTGTAACTTTGACCCCCCATATCTCCGTAACTAGAAAACCTTCTAGTTGGGAACCACAAATGGGAACCCCCAGGTGTGGTGTAGAACACGCTTTTATAACAAGCTACCCCTTTCCTTTTTGGACTTGCCTTTCAATGCGTTTAAAGCTCAAGTAAAATCTAACCTTTGTTCGAAGGCATACTATTCCATTTACGACTATTTAGATGACAAGAATAGTTGGTCGCTGTGTTGAAAGCAAGACAAAGATATGTTCTTTCACTATAAGTATTGGTTGAAATTTCGGGCTTCGCTTGTTTATTATTTATTCCTTTATTTTATACACTGTGACATTGAATGATGTGACATGAATACTTAGTTCAGTATTTTATTATTTTTTTTTACTTTACTTATTTTTATTTTTTATGTGTGTGTTTATTTGACTTGAATATTTACTTGTGACTGTCATGACATTTAATGATTTGACATGAATACTTAGTTCAGTATTTTATTATTTTTTACTTTATTTTTGTTTATTTTATGTGTGTTTGACATTTCGTATTTTTATTGACATTCGAATTTGAATTGTAATATTATTATTTATTTAATTTAATTATTGTGAATGTGAGGACCTTGTGGGTCACTTTTTGTTGTTTTTTTTCCCACGACTGTCTGGCAGTTTGAGTACTATAAGCGACCTACCCAAATGTCCTTTCTTTGGTATTGTTCGTCGTTTCGTTGAGCTCCTTGAGTTAAAAGTCGAGCTACACGATAACTGACAAATGCTTGCACTGATTGGACAGGTCCACTTAAAATCTGTATGGTTCTTTCTTCAAAAGACCATCTCAGACACTAATCTGCATAGTTCTCATGTGAGTTGAACAAGATTGTCTGGACTTTAAAAGAGACTATGACCTCTGAGTTTGTTTCGGCTGTTTCTTCTCAGAGTAGTCAGGTACGAAACACCGGCCCCATCTAGTTTAAAAACATGACGTGTAAAAGTGTTTGAGAAAACCTACTTACTGAATAAATATCATTTATCATTTATCATAACAAAAAAATGATCGCAATGATGGGGAGAACAAAAGTGCCTTTCGGCTTCGTGAAGAGGTGTTTTACACCCTATATACTGTTAGAAAAATCCGTCAATTTACTGATGTTGATACGGCAAGGATAGTCTATTTTAGTTATTTTCATAGTATTCTGTCATACGGTATTTTACAATGGGGACGGGCTGCAGACATCGAGTCTATTTTTATTCTGCAGAAAAGAGCCTTATAAAGAGGAAAACTTTGTTTGTTTGGTTGTAATGAATAGGCTTAAAAACTACTGGACCGTTTTCAAAAATTCTTTCAGCAATGGATAGCTACATTATCAGCGAGTAACATTGGCTATATTTTATCCCCGTACTCCCACGGGCACGGGAACTATGCGGGTGAAACCGCATGACGTCCGCTAGTACATCTATAAAAACATCATGTACGTTAGGAAAAATCTGCATTTATTCAGTAAAAGAGGTGACAGACACCACTATAATACTAGAAATAGGGACAACTAGTTCAGCCAGGTTCAGACTTGCTTAAGTAGATTCATCTTTCATGGGGTACTGTTTAAAATGTTACAGTAAAATACCTCCCCACATTTTACAACTGAATGAGACGAAATTTAAATCTTGTGTTAAACGCACACTATTTAGGCAAGCATATTATAAGCTGGGATCCCCCCGCTTATAATACATTGAGGATAAAAATGCTTGGCTAAATGCTGGTCCTGCTCCGCAACCATAGGTGCAAACTTATTGGACAATTATTGTGGTAACTGCAGAAGATTGTAAAAATATTCTATTTGCATTTAGTTATCTTTCTTTGGCTGAGAGAATGTCATGCTCGCTCAAATGTCTCAATTCTCGCTGATGGTAGCGTGTGGGTCGGGTCATTTAGTTCCCTTCAATATGATTGAATTGATTGGCGCTGATCCATGCGTCATGTTCGTGAATGGGCGCTGTCAGTCAGGACTGGTCATCTCTTAGCTGCCACGGATCATTTGAATTGCTTTATTTTTAAATTGCTGATTTTTTTTTTTACTCTGGAAGCTCTTAATGGGCACGTCTTTCTACATCGTTCTCACATATATATAATCTCAAAATGAAAGATGTAACCAAGATTTTGTAACAACATTTTTGATTGAAAAGAGTGTCCATGGAGTTTCTTGCCCGTTCATCTCCATAGAGATCTACGCTAAGGAATGGGCAACTACAGTACTTTCTCAAGTTATTATGCCTTGTGTCTGTGACTGTAGCTTCGTTTTTTTTCGTTTTATCGACATTCAAAAGAGCCGTAAAGGTCTAGTTGAAATAAATAATTTGAGATCGAGTTGAGTTTGAGTTTGAAAAACCCAATGAAACTGCCCGATTTGGACCTCTCGAACCCAGGACCACTAGAACAACAAAGCAGTGAAGTCAGTCTTATTAACCGGCTTCTAAAAAGGCGATGGTTATTTATTTGACCAGTATCCTTTTGTTAATTGATTTGATTGATTCTTGTTTTGTTAATTGATTTGTTTTTTTTTTTTTAATTTGATAGAAGAAGTTTGCGCGGTGGTGATATGCTAATATTAATTTTATTAACTTTGCTTCGGTACTTTATGTGCGTGCCTCTGCGTTCTGTACCTACTGTTATAATCACGTTGTATGTCAAATTGGCACGCTGTGATACTTATTGGATTGGTTCCGTACTGCGGTCTGTTACCAATAGGTACCTACCAACCGTAGTGCCAAATAAACAAGAATGAAGCAAGCTGATCTTCCGTGTAAATTAGAAATCAGTCGGTTACTCCGAAGGTCAAGAAAGTGCCCACTATAACAAGTTTTAGGTAATTGACTGCATTGTTGGTTTCGTTGTTGTGAATGTGAGTGGTTAGTATGTGGGTCCGGGGTTCTGCAATGGATGATGTATTCCCGTTGACCCCACCGCGCGTGTCCCCGCTGGTGAGGTCAGCGGGAATTGAATAAAATAATTAAAAATGGTTCCCGGTGACCCCACCACTGGGGCGGAGCAGTGGAGCCAGCGGGGACAAAATTGCAGACTTCCCGTTGACCCAGTGGGGTAGGGTTGTGGGGCCAACGAAAAGATGGTTTAGATTTTTCCCATTGTCTCCACTGCCAGTGGGGTCAACGGGACTACAACCAATGGAACCAAAAAATTTTAATAGACAAACATTTTTTTTTTCAGTAAGAATTGATCAGTAGCAATCCGGAGTTCTTTCCTACCCGGTTAATGACACTAGAATCAGCCATATTTTTACACTTTTAGGTTTGCGTTAAGCCGCAACTCGCCTGTCTTTGAGTTTTCTCATAGATTTGGCGAGTTTCATTCAGTAGCCAAATCAAACTTGAGTTTCCTTTATGATAAAAATTGCGGGCCATGATTCTCAATGAAAAATAGAACACATTTTTGTAAATTAGTGCAATGAAAATTACACCTAAGTATTTCTTACAAATGTAAAAAGTTTGCCACATATTTGTTCACTTAATTTATACTTCTCTGAGGAACACATTACTTATAAAATAGTTGGTGAAGGTTTTAATTAGAAATAAAATTCTCAGAAGAGGTACCTATATGGGTTTTTTTCAGAAGTCCAACAATTTGTTAATTAATAAAAACACTCTACTGGTACTTCCATACCAGGCAGACATAAAATGTATTCAATTATGATACCTACAAAAGGATTTATGTTTGAGATTATTGGTGTGAAAGTGTTTGAAGCCACCCATCTGTTTTCCGTCGCAACTTTCTGATTGTTCCATTCATTTTCAGTAGTCCCAGTAGTTCAGTAGTATCAGTAGTTCCATTCAGTAGTCACCTTTTGCGAAGTGATATAGTTTGTGATCAGTGAAAATTTGTCAAATACTTCTGTATCTGAATTACTGTCCCTTTTCAATCAATACTTCTAATGCTTTTTTAATCTGCCCAATAAGATAATGTCTAATTCTTCGTCGACGTCTTTGCCGCCCGCGCCGCGCCTCAATTTTTATTTGCGGTTTAGGAAAACGGGACAATTTTGCGTCCCGTGGCTTCTTTCGGGGACACCGGGACAGAGAACCGAAAAACGGGACAGTCCCGTTCAAAACTGGACGTATGGTCACGTTAGTTATAATGAACTTATACTTAAACAAAACTTATGCGCCTTGGTGAAGGTTGCAGGGATCCGCTGGATGCGAGTCGCACGGGACCGGTCAATGTGGCGACACTTGTGTGAGGCCTATGTCCAGCAGTGGACGTCTTTCGGCTGGAATGATGATGATGATGATGCGTCTACCTACTCTTACTACCGTGAAGTCATCTATTTATATTAATATTCTAGAGAGGAAAGATTTTTTCTTTGTTTGTTATGATTTAACTCAAGATTTGATAGATTTGAAGAATTTGATCTTCGAGATCAAATTCTTTCACCATTAGACAGCAACATCTTTATCGATTAACATAAGTTATAAATTAATTAAATCATGCAAATTAGCCGAATTATCACAATTTTCGCGGACAAAACGCTATGTTATTTACAAAACATAGCACTATTTTATAACGTAGTTGAACCCCGTAAATACTCGTAATGAGGTGTTAAAGTTAAACATAACACAAAACGAGAGCCATACTGTTATCGAAATCTGTATAAAGTTAATACTTTACCAAGTATTGACTTTTATGATTTGTGTCGAATAATTTTGTTTTTTGTTATTTGTAGTTTCAATTAACATCATCTTCTGTGGTTTTTGTATGTTTGAGGTTTGTCATCCGTAAAAGAACCGACTCGTGTTTATGGGCATGTGTGCGTATGTACTTAGATCATATATGTAACAAATCATATAGACAAAGTCGAACTGTTTTCTATCTGGATGGAAGTTGTATTACGGGCTGGTATCCCGGTATCCGCAAAAACTCCACGTCAAAGCGCGTATTTTGCGTATGCTGGATGGAACTTGGAATTCACGTACGTTTGGTTGTTCGATTTCTGGTAACAGCAAGGAACTAATCATCTTTAAAAACGGAAAGTTATTAATTCAAAAGATAAGTAAGTAGGTATATACGAGCTGGAAATGACACCGACGCTCATACGATTATTTTACTTACACCATTCTGTACCCCTACAGAGAAATTTTGACCGATAATTTTAATAAAAAAGCGGTCAAAATGAAAAATTTGTAAAAAAGAACAGTCACGGCATTGTGGTGCAGCTTGAGAGAGGGCAATACCCAAGCTTAGTTGATTGGTTGACAGGTCCAAAATTATGAGTCCTGTTAACCAAACCCAGGTCCGTTTGAACGTCACTGTTATCACCCCCCTTTCTTCAAGGAAGGTCATTTCTCTGCCTTTTGCAATCATTTATCGACCACTTGACCTTCAAGCCAACACTACATCGAATCCAAAGATTTCAACCAGCACAATCTAACATGCAGAACTGCCAACGATACCGCAGGGGCTGTGTCCAATGTGAGACTGTGTCCAATGTAAGGCACTCCGATAACACTGCGTTGGCGACTTTGTTGTGAGAAATTAGGTATTATGATTCAGTACAGTGATATTTTGATAGCTGAGTTTGAGCGACAGGTATATTTAAATATTTTTGGTACAAATCTAGACGCATGTGCTTTGAACTTAAGCTTTAGAGTCCGTTTAAGCACGAACGAAGCAAGGAGAATCTGATTATGTGAAGATTTGTCGTGGACTCGGGCCTGGAGTGAAATTGACATGCTGTGTCAAAACACAAACGTTCGTACAGTGCGGGTAGGTGGTTAGTCATTTTTTTTTTTGGGACAGCTGGTTTCCTCAAGATGTTACCTGCATCGTTTTGAAAGCTGTAAAATAACTAAATTCACACCATCATGAGTGTGTCTATTTAACCGATAAGCGCCGATGGACAATTCCATGCATTAAACAATGAGTCCCTAACACTAAATTGTTTGAGAACCCGCATCGAGATTGACCAATTTGGTCGTAAAGAGGAAGGAATAGATGTGGGAAAGTGAACCTCCTATTTCTTCCTCGCAGTGATGTAAGAAGGTTTTAAATAATAGGGACTATAAGTATCTACTTATGGCGAAGGATTTAGGCAATCTGAGGAAACCGACATGTCCCACAACCGAAAATTCGAAGACTATTTCATTCACAGAGAGGAAACCGCAGTGGGATGCCTGATTATGAGCAATATTTTTTTTTACACTATTCTGTCCCACAGCTGGGCAAAGGTCTCCCCCAAGGCTTTCCAATTTTGTTTATAATTTACCTTCTCCGACCAATCAGTTCAGAATGAGTCCTGATCGTCACACCAGCGTTTCTTTCCTGCCTCGGTTACGACGGCCGTCTTCAGGCACTTCAGTAATCTAGCATCGAAAATGTATGCTAACTTTTTTCAGGCAAACTGATTATGTCTGATGTTATGAGAGCTGTAGAAAATCATCTCAATATTGTATTATTTAGGCTGTCCCGTTTGTTCCACATCGCGAAAACGGCACACGGCAAAATGAGTTACTATAAACAGGACTTTAGTATGAAACCGAATGCAGAGTGAATTCCATGACTCATTTTATGGCCACTCATAGCTCAAAAAATTACGCTCATTTTGCCTCGGCCTAGGTGTCCTACCACCATATTGCTTCCAAGTTTAACTCTCACAATATGGCATTATGCTGAGCTGGGGCATTCTTGGCATTAAAAACTTCACTTACTTATTTTGATGTTTTATTTCGTTTTAATGACAAATAACTTTTCTTTCTTTCTCTTATTTGAAGATAAAGGTGTTACCAGTCGAGTCCTCCATATCCTTTACCGTGCTTTTTTTCTTTTTCGATACTAGCCACAATTTGGACTACTTCCTCTAGTTACCCAGGAAAATAGGCATATTAAACATGCAATTATTATCACTAAAAGCATTGCACATAGCGCGTTCCAAGATAACCGTTATTTGTGTAGTGATATCACTTAAGTACTTGTGGACAATAATTCCCATTTCCCTTATTCTCGTCGTATCGTTGGCAGGATGCAACATGCACTTATACCTACGCTGTATGTTTTTCTTCATGACAGCTCTAGGTCCTTGACCTTCAACTAGTACATCCTTGTTGAAATTAGCTGATTATTTCACTTTACTGTAGTTTATTTTCTGTACGGTCAGGCAGTTATCTATGACTTTGTTACTGTTGGCTGTGTCATTTAACTGCTCGGCAAATGCCTCTCCCTATGACTTCCAATACTTCCAAATTCTTCGATCAAGGGCTAATGTGGACCACTGGTCGTTGGTACTGTCCAGTCCATCCTGCCATTTTCTCGAGGTCTACCGTGTCTATGCTCCGATCGTTTTTAAAATCGAAAATACAAGTAAGTATCCTATACCAGGTTTAAATTGCCACAAGCATTAATATTTATTACCGGTACCTAGTTACGTAGTCTTAAAACTAAGTCATGATTTTGTGAGAGTATTTTATTGTTTTCAGTTCATGTATGTAACTCTGCATCGTTGACGCCTGTCAATACGCAACACAGAATAATATTGTGGGTTAAAGTATCACGGCTTGCAAGAATTGGGCAGGGTGCAACTTAAGCTTTCCATTTGGCTATATATTTACGTGTACCTGGCTGCTGCATCTACTGCAGATTTATTTATGTACTTTTTTCTGTACTTTTTTTTTACTTTTCTTCTGATTTGTGAAAATCTCAGTGGATTTTTTCCTTATTTAGATTTTGTCAGCGCCAGTGAAACTCTTTATTAGGTAAAAGGATAAGGTACTTGTATGATGAAGTTTTTGTGCCTAATTGGTATAACACAATTCAATCCTGATTTTTACTAGGTATGTAGGTACCTAATTTTATGAAAATGATTAACTAGTGAATAAGGGAATGGTAAAGCTACGTGCCTATTCTAAAATCTTAAGGAATGTCGTGAATACATGTTTTGGAATTGAAAACAATTATTAATGACATTCCTTATTATTTTTAGGAAATTTTCCTTCTTCAAACATGAATGTTTTTCTATCATTGTAGGTAGTTTACGTCATGTTTTATTGACCGCGGAGACAACTTTACCAAAATAACATTTAATATTATGAATCTTAATTAATATTATAAGTGAAAAAGTTTATGAGGACGCGAATGGGTGGATAAAATTTGGCACACAGATAGGTTGTAATCTGGATTAGCACATAGGATACTTTTTATCCCGGTATACGATATCGTGGGACAATAGGGTAGATCAAAATCATCAATAAAGCCTTCCAAGTTCATGAAGGTCGAGAAACAGCTTTGACCTTGAAAAATTCGTTCCTTGACCTTTAAGAATTTGGAGGGTTGTATTGATGATTTTGATGATTATAATTCTATAATTACATACGTCTTAAAGTCACCAACAACATTTTGATCAACATACAACCTAGTACTGGCTTGCAACTTGCAAAAAGGGTAAGATAATTTAGGCTACACTGACGCTTTCACCTTAATAAAGCCATT
This sequence comes from Xestia ashworthii, assembly GCA_950022955.1. Lineage (NCBI taxonomy): Eukaryota > Metazoa > Arthropoda > Insecta > Lepidoptera > Noctuidae > Xestia > Xestia ashworthii. The sequence goes on from OX465557.1 coordinate 3,246,524, forward strand.
TTGTACATCGACACGTGCTATTTATTCCATTATAGTGGATTCAAAGGAACATAGTTCAGCAGCCATGTTTCACACAAAATAAAAACTTGTAAAAATGCGCATGTTTACTATTCCACAATAACGGCGTGAAAAATGGTAAATTATGTTCCGTTTGTAAGTATTTGTTTGGTAAACATAGTGATGATTGCATGGCGCTACGAATAGATTAATTGTACAGCTAATTTAGCCAGATGGCCGCGTAATATGTGGGTAGGTACCTACATCAGAACATCCACAAGATGTATGAAATTACGGGCTGAACATAAATCTTTCGTTGAAAGTATTTTGAGCAGTGTTTTGGGACCACTTCTTATATTCTCAGCTATAACACTAAAAGATGTGATACAGGGTGAGCGTTTTGGGGGACTTTTTGGGGGACTTGGGGGTGCTATTCTCAAGCTTGTTAGGCCTTTACGCTGACGATGTTTTTTTTTAAGCCATGAACAAGTACGTGGTTAGATCTATCGTACTGTATGGATCGGAATGCTGGGTCGTGAAGAAGATGAATAAAAAAAATGTTGCAAGTAGCGGAGTTGAGTTGAGGTGGATGTTTGGTGTGACAAAAATGGATAAAGTAAGGATTGACCAGATAAGGTTCCGTAGCAGATTTAATGAAAGGTAAATTGCTGTTTACGATTTATGACGTATTAAAAGAAACTACTTACTAGATCTCGTTCAAACCAATTTTCGGTGGAAGTTTACATGGTAATGTACAGTATATATTTTTTTTAGTTTTATCATTCTCGTATTTTAGAAGTTACAGGGTGGGACACACACACACACATTTTTCCACTTTGGAAGTGTCTCTCGCGCAAACTATTAAGTTCAGAAAAAAATGATGTTAAAAACCTCAATATCATTTTTGAAGACCTATCCATAGATACCCCACACGTATGGGTTTCATGATTTTTTTTATTGAGTTTCAGTTCTAAGTATAGGGAACCCCCAAAATTTATTGTTTTTTTTCTATTTTTATGTGAAAATCTTAATGCGGTTCACAGAATACATCTACATACCAAGTTTCAAAAGCATAGCTCTTATAATTTCGGAAAAAAAGTGGCTGTGACATACGGACGGACAGACAGACAGAGGAGAATGAAAGAGAAAATGTGTCACCGACCCCAAGTAACATGGGACAATGGCAGGAATATGATGATGCAGTGTTTTGAAACAGGTTTGTCTTTACATCCTACAAATTTTGGGTTATTTTCACACTGAAATGAATAGTACGAGTAAGTCTGTACCTATCTATCTGCAAGTGTTTGTATTTTCAAATCCATGACCTTCTTACTCTTAAGTTTCGTGTGTAAGGGGTGTACAGGTACTAAGATGGCAGCTATCTGAGATGTTTTTAGAGAAAAAGAAAGATGCGCTAACCAGAAATAAAATAAATAGTGACGGTACCTATTTGAAAAATAATAATAAAAAAAAAAATAGGTCAGTCAAGAAATAAGGTATGAAAACATACCTAACAATTCATTTATACAGGTTATAAAATAAATAAATTTAGCTGCAAGTCAAGTGAAATTGAACAAAACAAATAAATAATCTTCTAACAAACTAACTGGTTAAAAAAATGAGACCTACCCACCATTACTTAGAAACTGCCGATAACTGCATTGTTCATTTATTTTCCACTTAATTGTACACAACACTTTCACGATCAATCGACATGATAACACATTCTTTTATAAAACATCTGTTCTTTTTAAACGGTATTTTCAAAATATTCACTTGCAATTTGTAACTAACTAATGCTTTTATACGGGTAAATGATACCTATTCAAACACTTAATGGCCATGTCATTGTCAATGACATAATATAACGTTATTCATTAATTTGTTAAATAATTTAACAGTATTTCTATAAACTGTTGTTAGCTGCCAGTTGTTTCGTGATCGGACAGTAACTGATTCACTGAATACAAGGAGGATATTGTAGTCAATAATCACATAATACACGCTAATAATTATGAGAACATCATTAATTTAATTAAAACTAAAAACGACCATGAAGACCATTTTTATGTAGGAAAAAAAAAAAAAAGAAAGGAATAAAACCTACCGGCACAATCCAGTTCAAATTACGAAGATCCAAAAACAAAAACACTGTCACTTTCAATTCCAATAAAAAAGTAATGAACACTAAACTACTTGTTGAAATTAAAAACAAAACATAATTCGAAATTCAAATAAAACCGAACAGCGAGCGTGCACGGCTCCAATCTATGGCGATATGAACCATTCTACGTGAGCGTAATTTTACGTATTCAGTGACTATTTTAAGGTGGTCCCTAGCACACCTGTGCTTGGAACCACAGCTGTATCAATATAAACTTGTATGTATTAACACGCGAGTTCTTTTTAACTGGCCAATGATTGTTGAAGTAGCTACCGTTGACCTTGCAGAGTAGTTTTGTGTAAGACGTAACAAAAGTCTACCTACTTATCATAATATAATTCAGGCGGAAGATTTGTGATTTCAAAGAAGAAATACAGGTATGCATTTTGTTGAGGTTAATGTAGGCATAGTAAAAAAAGACGAAGTAGGAGACGATAGGGACGAGTAGGATATTTGACGACCCGAATGGCGCAGCGGTAGTGAAGCTGCCTTACGTTCTTAGGGTCCCGGGTTCGAATCCCGGTAGGAGCAAATGTGATGAGCATGGACATTTGTTTCCGAGTCATGGATGTTTATATGTATAATAAGTATGTATTTACAAACAAAAAGTATATATGTAGTATATCAACTGTCTGGTGACCACGACACAAGCCTTGTTTAGTGTGGCACTAGATGGCGCTGTGTGTAATGTCCAGCGATATTTATTTATTTATTTTATCTTAATATATATAATATGTCACCGTAAAATTGTCAAACACGTTATATTGTAATCTCTCTGGTGATATTGTACCTTTGTGCTCTTCTATCTTAATGTAATGTTCTATTAAGTATTGTGTACATAAATAAATAAATTAAATAATTTTTTGATGGAATCTTATCAGAATCTTCATAGTATTATGAAATATTAGCATCATCACAATTTTGAAATCCAATTAGAATAAGAATCATGTAATTTAAAGTTTTGTGTCACATTTAAATAAAATTGAAAAGGTAATATTTTGTTTATTAAGATATGACGTTGAAATTATTGTAAAACATTGGACTTGGCTTAAAACCGATAACCATGCAGGAATCATGTAAATCGGTCCAGTAGTTTAGGAAATATAAGGTAAAACACCCCCTCTATACAGTAGTTTATGTAGTTTACAATAAGAAAGTGAAAAAAAAAATATGCTGTAGTTCTCAATGAAAACCAGACAACAAATTTCTAGGCACTGAATTAAAATTTATCTAAAAGTGACAACCCTGAGACAGGCAAGTACGGTAGGTAATTAAAACGCGGATTGGGCTGAATATAGCCTACTGCGTTTTTTTTTACTATGATGTAGGCATTTCTTGAGACCATAGACATGTATTTTGGCGATGGGGAATACCATAAAACATAGATAAGCAGAATAAGGCTCCATCGGAGATGAAACCGTATTATTAGATGTAACATTATTTATCGCACTCACGACGTGCCACTTTTTATTTTTTGTCCATTTTGTCTTACAGTTGTAATGTGGTTCTGTTGTAGTCTAAATGTTTGTGTTTTTCATAATGCGTTGTATTTTTGCTTTTATAATATTGCATGCACGTCATGACCTTGCGACGAATAAACATTTTTTTCTTTCGTTCATTATTTTATTTTGTTTCCATAACGTTCTAAGAAAGTTTATTGATGACGAATAGGTACCTTTTCGGCTAAAACCAATTAGTGACGTAGAAGCCGGTGGCAGGTTTTTTTGCATTTCTTTACCGTCTGTGAGAGTATTAAATTCCTCTGCTTTTGTTTTTAGATTTTATGAATCATGTTACCGGTTTTTAAATTCCTCTGCTTTTGTTTTTAGATTTTATGAATCATGTTACCGTTAATGCCTTTGCCCTAGTTGTTCTTTCTCTTGAATGCAGTAACAACACAGATTAACTAACACCATTTAGGCCCGGTTGCACCACAACTCGTTATTCAGTGAATTGAGTGCACACCTTTCATCATAATTCTGTCCCTGTCATCTTCAAAGGATTGACTGAAGCAGAACAATGTTTTAATTACGAAAACCAATTTTGGGAATCGTTTGTAAGTGAGACGTTATAGAGGACGTTTAGCTGAGATTTTTCCATTCCATAATATGACTCCGCAGCAAGCAATCCATATAGGTAGGAATAACCGGTCTCTGGAGTGTGCGTTACCCTGGCAAACTGTCGTGCATTTGAGAGGTGACACCATAACAAATAATTAGTGCATCATGAGGAGCAATTTGCTTGCTAATAGCAAAATTTTTGTGAATTGTAGTTTTAAAGTTATTTGAGAAAAACACATTTTGCTAGTAAAATTTACTACGTCACAAAAGCTTTCTATTCATGTATTTGGTTCCGGGCTAAACGAATTTTTGATAATCGATTTTGCCAGGATAACGTTTCAAACGTTACTCCAGCAAAATGTGTTTTTCTCAAATAACTTTAAAACTACAATTCACACAAATTTTGTGCTATTAGTAAGCCTCCAGATGATACACTAATTATTAGTGTCCGACCGAAACAGGATTTTCAGCCGAAACTGAAACCGAAACCGAACCTTCGGTCTTGGTCCCAGTTTCGGCCGAAACCGAAACCGAAACCGAAACTTATTTAAATTTTTATAGCATGTTAAATCTTTTGTATTTTTACACGTATATAGACAGTAAACACATCTAAAAAAATAAAATGCAACAATTAAAGTACCTATGTTTCAAAAATATTTCTTAATTCATAAAATACTGCTTTTAAAAAAAAATGGCAAATAGGATTCTTTTCTTTTTGTGTCATTTTTTACCTGAAAGAAATCAGTCATTATAAATAAATAATATCTCACAGATTAAAATACAAAAACTACTAAGGTAAACATACCTATGGCAGTCATTATTAAAAGGAAAATTAATTCAAGTAAGTAATGAAGTATAACTAGAAAACTTTCACGTACAGTACTACTGTACTACGGGTCCGAATTGACTAAGCACCTGGCGTACTAAAGGGAAAAAATGCGACATGACTGAAGGTCATTCACGGTAACAGTTAAATCACCGGAGGTAGTTGTGTATCGGATTTACGGGGCGGTTCGAATACAGGTACAAAATTGAATCCAACAACAATTACAAACAAATAGAGTAGTGTTTGAATCAAACATCACAGGTCAACAAACATCACAAACAACAAATACACATCTTTTAGGGCGCCTTCAAATTTGCCCCAAAGTGCCACGCAGTGGCAGCGTGGCTACAGCCGCCTCGCTGCTTGGTTAATCCATATAATTAAAAAACGCACGACTGCAGCGCTGCAGCCGCGCGTCAGTTCACGGATCGACTTTATCTAATGAATTCTATTCTATTACAACTTACAACCTATTTATTTTCCGCTGTAGGACAAGACTCTAATGAATGCCATAAAATACATCATCATTAATCAAAAGTAAAAACAAATATTTACCTAATAATGTTTGCGCGAGAAAAACCACAACCTCAAATCATCACGATCATGCTGGCTAGCAAACACAATTGGCAATCACGTTCACTCACTCAAAGTAAGCCGAATGATGCGTGACAATTCACGAACACCTAGTTTCGGCGGGGCCGAAGGTTCGGCCAATTATTGGCCGAAACCGAAACTGTGGCCGAAACTAGATTTTTTGGCCGAAACTAGCCGAAACCGAAACCGAACCTTCGGTCGGTCCTTACTAATTATTTGTTATGGTGTCACCTCTCAAATGCACAACATTTTGCCAGGGTAACGCACACGTCTCTGGAAACGTTGCTTTATGGATGCTACACTCTTGTTCCGGTCGACCCATTCGCTTTGGCAGTATTTGATAATGCACAATTTTTTTATCTTTTTTTGACATTTGAACTTTCAGTCACCTCTGCCCATCGACAATCTGTCTCAAGTATCTACCATGGCCAAGGAACTTACGTTGTTAGTATATAAGTTCCTTGACCATGGCTTGAAATAAAAAAGAAAATATATTCTACCCAGACAAAATTTAAAAAAGAATGTCACCACGCATTCTTGTGTTTTCTTCCTTCCTCTTGATTGACCTCCTCGTAGTTATATTTATGTCTTCATTAAAAGAGGTTTAATCAGGACCAACGACTCAAGGTACACAACCTACTTTCTGATTATTCGTTTCCTCATAAATGTTTATATCGCGATTAATCTCGAGACGTATAGTTAACCGCACGTCCATGGTGACAATATGACATTGTCAGAGCCTTTATTTTGTTGGAGTAAGGACGACTTTCGTAGTAAAAATGTCACTTTCGTTCGGTCGATCGTACCGCGCGTATGCGTGAATCCTACGCTTTTTCTAACTGCATAGATGAGTCACAAGTGGGCGAAAATGATTTATGTTTTTGTGATTGGACGCAGTTACTGCATTATCATTATCTTGCCCATATTCCAATTTATCTGGTATTAGCGCATCATATTTTTCTCTTTCATATTTCTCCATTGGTAACCCTCTTGAACATGTAACCTCCATTCGAGCCATATTATCCTTCACTTAGTTCATGCATCGTCTTGGTCTTCCCATGCCCTCATTGCGACATTCATACTCAAAACATTTCTCATGATATTTTTCTCCATTAGATGAACTTTTTTTATTTTGTTCTAGTGTAAATAGCCTATTGAATCTGATCATTGTAGGTATTTTGTTTCTAATTACAAAATTAATTTTTCAACCCCTTAATTCAATTGAAATCTTTGCCAGCAAGATTTCAGAAAGCCGTACCTAATTAAAAACGAAAAGGGTTCGTTAGAAAAGTTGTGAAATGTTAATATTTTCCTTATTTTCTATTTTTACGTTGGTGTTTTAAGTGACCTAATTAACAAAATTTCCAAAAAGACGGTTCACATTTTTGAAATCTTTCCTTAAAACTTTAGCGATGGTTTTCCATGTATTGATTGTTGTGTTTGGCTTCCATAACCAAAATAAAAAGTAACCGCTGCGTGGCTTTGAATAAAAATAGATCGCGCAGACATTTCTGATCATCGATCCGCTCCCGACTGTATTGTTATGAAATATCTACCTCTTCCAATTATGAAACTTGGAATCATTTTTGATACTTGATTAACGTAGAAGATTTTGTTTAGCTGTTGGTTCTCCTGCACTTAAATGAATAATGATTTTTATTGGCCCAATGAACCATCTACACGACAATGCTACCTGTTACCCAATAAAACCTGGTTGACAATTCCTAGAAGTGTCTGATGAGATGACGACTATAGAGAAGCATGGAAGAAAAAGACATGCTGTGCCTACCTCAAATGAATATAACTATGATGATTATGACAGTGATTACACAATATCCACGGGAACAGATTTCCAGAACGGGTTGATGTAGTCACTTACTTGTTTAGGGGCCATGAGCATTACTACCCACATTCAGACGCATCGTTGAGCATGTGATGATATCGATTCTTAGCAGTCCATATACACAAATGTGTGTGCTTTGATCTACGGTATTGAGAGAGCCTGATTAATTAATAATTTAGATGTAACATCAAGATCAGAGAGCTGCCTACTCCCATCTTATTCTAATGTGTGCTTTGACTATGTTAAAGGGTTCAATGCTGACGTTATTGCGAGCCTACTTAAAGCTAATAACATTATATTTTACATATTTTCAATAAGAAAGGATGTAGCTTCCTCAAAGGTGATCGTTAGTATGAAATTTCAGCCGTTATCAGTACTTAGCGGTTAATGTGATAAAAATTGCGCGTCTGCCCTTGAGAGCCAATTATGTTGGCAAGGCTCTTAAGAATTGTAGTCTGAAGTGTGACTTAATACCAGCCTATGATTATTTCACTGTAAGGCGGAGGTCACTTCTTAGTTCTGATACAGAGAAGGCTTGACAGCAGTCTGGCTCAATGTGGATGTTTTTGGTTGGTAATTAGGTGAGGTTTTTTAGAACGATCCAGTGTGTAGTGCTCGCAATCGGTGTGCGTGTATTACCAGAAGTGTGAACTAGGCGAAAGGTACGTACTCATATCGCCTCGTACACACGCCTGCTACGATTCATACATACTTGTTAGGATCATATAGCAGGCCGCGTTCTGAGGTTTCTGCTATCCGTACTCGAATACGTGTAATTGTAAAGAGTTCTTCGCTGCGAAACAGGATGAACATTGAAACATAATTAGTCACGTATGATTTAGTATGCTTGGTTTAGTGCCAATGTTACGCCTTATTTGAACAATAGCACGCAAGTCATATGCATATATTCTACCTGGACTATCGATCTCCTTGGTTCATTGACCCTGGCTTGTTCCTCATCTGCTAAAGCTGATGAATTTTAATAATGTAGGAACTGTTATATACCTAATTGGTGTAGGGGTCACATAGAGACTCCTGGGTTGGTTCTGGGCACAATTGGTCATCAAAGTGCTATATGGTTTTTCCGTCTCGAGTTTCTCATTTGTACTCCGTTTACACAGAGTGGTCATGCTTCCTGCCAACAACTATATTTTCTCGAATAGTTAGAGCCACCAGCATAGCGAGTTATTATCTGCTTGGCCCTTCCCCAGCTGTATTTGGGGTTGGCTTCATGTCTTTCTAGGGGTCGCAATACCGGTGCCTCTTTTCGAAACCGGGATTCTCGGTATTGGGTCTAGGAGAACACCGGGATTCCGGTATTTTCGATATTTACACATTTTTTTTTAGTTTTTTTGCTAACGTCATTATAATATAGTGAAACTTCTAATTTAAAAGGTATAAATTAAGTATGAGTAGTCAAAAAATAAAAGAGAACTTAAGAGAAAATCAACTTTTAATCAAAGAAAACGAGTATCTCCCTCCATTCTTGGTTTAATTAAATCTGAATTATCCTAAAAGTAAAGTGATCACAATTCACAAATACTAACAATCAAATTTTGTAGTTTGTAGTAATACTAATACTCATCAATCTTCTTGCCTTAAACTGACGTCATCCACCATTGTACTGAGGTCCTCCAGGTCTCAGCCATAACCACTATATCGTCGGCAAACCAAAGGTGAGTGATGTAGTCGGCATTGACGTTGTTGCCTAGCCCGGTCTAGTCCAGAACCTTGAAGACATCCTACAGTGTAGCGGTGAACAGTTTCGGAGTTATGACGTCTCTTTTTCTCACACCTCGCTGCAGAAGGATAGGTTCCGAGACTTGGTCCTGAAGTTGCACTGATATGGTGGCGTTTTTGTACAAACACGTCATTTCACGTCAACACCTCGGTTTACCGATGTTCTATTTGGCACCGTTGGAAAGACTGCTGTACGGCCCAAGTCTCGATTTAATCGAAGGCTTTCTCGTACTCCACAAATGCTAAACAGAGAGGCAGGTTATATTCTTCGGTCTTCTGTATAACCTGCCGCAGCGTATGTATGTGCTCCACGGTGCTAAAGCCTTTTCGGAATCCGGCTTGTTCGGGAGGCTGAAAATTGTTTAAGTACCGGTTTTCCACCCACCTTCTTGTTCATTGTTGTTTTTAAGCTGTTTCAGACCCATCCTAATCTCGTACAGGCTGACGTCCGGGATGTCTTCGGTAGTGAGCAGTCTAGCTCTTGGGGCGTTTGCTAGATCTAAAACGGGTTTACTGGTTGACAAGTACAAAGGCTCATAGAAGCTCTCGATCTCCCTTAGAAGCTCCGGTTTGTCGGATCTAGAATATCTAGATCTCTTGTAAATACCTTGAAGCCTTTATTCCGCAATCACGTCTTTATTATACTCAATACTTTATTGCATTTCACAATGTAGGCTTAGGTGGTAAACATAATATATTTAGAGACAATCGTGGATCCTGTCGGGCACAGCAAAAGTAAGATATATGGAGAGGACTTATCATTTAGAAGTCATTTCATAAACAATTTTTACATTGTGTCGAAAACTCATTTAAAACTAACTCAACACGGATTTTAACGTTTACAATTCAAAAATAAAATAAAACCATTGAAATTTGGATAATGTTTACAATTTAAAAATAAATAATACAATTAAAATTTCAAGTCTCATTTTAATAGAATAAATCAAGTTAACGAAAGAATTAATCATGTCATTAAAAGATAAATCGTGTAAAATAATAAATAATAATTCAATCATGTGAGATAAAAAAAAATATACGAGTAAGTATGTCATTAAAAAACAAAACACACGAACAAAAAAAAAGTAGTAAGTAGAAGTAAAAAGTAAAAGTATCTTATAATCTAACTTATTCTAGAAACAGACACAAAAAACATTATTATTCCCGTTTTAAAGATTTTGTCATTTAAATATTCGTCGACATAACACAACAACAATAACAAATCGACTCAATAACATTTTTTTTAACTTACTAGAGAATAAATTGAGTTTTTTTTTCTTTTCTTAATGACTCGGGTAACATATTATATATTTTTTCACTTGTTATGCTCTAAAAGTACGCCAATATGGCCCTAAAAAGCGGGATTAAAGTGACCATTTATTCCCTAGGGAGTAAAAAGTAAATTTAAAAATGGAACGATCTTTTACTCTGAAACATGGTAACAAAAGCGTATCTTATCAAAGGTTTTATTTAAATTTCCAATTGGCTTGCAAATAGAAAGCGGTTTATTGAAACAAAAAACAAATGAACTCTTCAACGCGAGACAAAATATTGTTGCTAGCCGCTGCAGTAATGTAGGTACTAATTATCTGTGGAGTTTGGATCATCTTCATTTGGAAAATGTTGAGAGTTTGTGTTGTGTTTTAAATTGTTAATCTGTGACTGACCTTATTGAAGAAAAAACTGACCGCTCAGTTCAGAATTTTTGTCAAGTATAAATTTGTTCAGTTTTATTTTACTATTTTTCTCGCACTCGAAGTGAAAAGTACAGTTTGCACCTCGAGACTAAACGCCAATTTAATATACCCTCGCTTTCATTGACTCCCTCGCAAGCTCGGGAGACAAACCACCTCGGGTGTATTATGGCTTCGTTTAGTCCCTCGTTATAAAATATACTATTATTGACGTTACCAGAGGACTTGTATAATAAATTTTTATGCGGGATGGTGGTAGGTTGAGTCGTATTTTGTGTCGGAGTGTGTATCTTGTTTGTATGTCTTCTCGTTTAGTGTAAAAGTCTTGGTGTCTGTGAGCGAATTTGGATATTTCTAGTATATGTCACCGTAAAATTGTCAAAAACGTTTTATTGCAATATAACGTGTTCCTCTCTAGCGATATTGTAATATCTCGAATTATTGTCAACTGAACATTACGGAAGTATCTCTGCCCCCATAATCGGGACTTGGGGCACCCCCCCGTTAGGTTAGTTAGGTTCCTTTAAACCCTGCACCCGGAAATAGGGGCCCCGCGAAGCGGGGCTCCGTCGACTACGCTTTTTAGGGGAATATGAAGTGTTTTAAGGTTAGGTTATATTAATCGATATTTCTCAGGAATGGTACAGTATCTTTTCATGAGGCAAGGGGGACTACTACTACCACTGGGCAAGGGGGACCCCTCCTTCTCTCCACACCGCGTGAGTTGACTACCATCGCATGCATTTCACGAAAAATAATGCGTTTTATTGTAAGCAGTATGTTCATTTGACAATAATTCGAGACTTTACAATATCGCTAGAGATATTACAATATAACGTATTTGACAATTTTACGGTGACATATACAAGGCAGAGTCAAAACATTTAGATCCTTAAAATGTGGTTTACAGCTATCTGTCTGTTGTATATTTACCAGGATCTGGATGAATTTCTTTTGAACGGTGAATAGTGTAAGTGCAACTGTACTGTATCCCCACATTATAATGCCGTAGCTAAGCCATGTATAAGTATAGGCGTAGTATGTAACCAGGGCAGTCTGTAAATAAGTGTTTTTTTTTACTTCATGAAATGCGTATAAAAATTTGGAAAGTTTAGATTTAATGTTTTGTACGTGCGACTTCCAATTTATATTTTTGTCTTTGTTATGCCTAATAGTTTAAATTCATTCACTGTTTCTATGGGATGATTATTACAAGAAAAGAGTAAATTTAGAGGATTTTTTTGGTGGGCGTGGAAAGTTATGAGTTTAGACTTTGCAAAGTTTATTATATTTCAAGGTTGTGTTCGTTCATCCAGGTTATTATTTTACTGAGAATTTGTTTAAGATTGTGTTGTCATGACATTGGGTGAGAATGGAGATGTCGTCCGCAAACAAAATGCAAGGTCCGGTTTCTGATATAAATTTTGGGAGATCATTGATGTAAATGAGAAATAAAAGGCATTCAATAACACTTCCTTGTGGTATTGATGCGCTAATCGCCTTTCTGTCAGACTGAAACTTTTGAAGTTCGTTTATAGTGTTATTGAAGTATTCTATTTCTACCAGCTGTTATGATTTACCGCGGATCCGTAATCTATATAATTTATTTAATAAAATATCGTATTGGACTATATCATAGGCTTTGCTCATGTCAAGCATTAACCCTACTGCGTATTTTTTATTATGCTTAGAGCTTCCTGTATAAATTTATAGACCGCTAATGCTGTTGATCGATTTTTTCGAAAGCCGTTTTGGCATTCATCAAATATTTTATATTTTTCGCAGAAAGTCTAAACGCGGTTGCACATTGCTTTCTCGAAAATCTTTGGAGCTGTTGGCAATAACGCTACTGGACGGTAATTACTAGGCTCTGCTTTGTCAGTTTTCTTATGTAAAGGTTTCACTAATGCTATTTTAAGTTGATCAGGAAATATCCTCAAAAGCCTGGTTTACTAATTTATAAAATAGTGTAGTGTAAGCTCATCTGCGCATTGTCTGACTAAACTGGGTGGAAGTTCGTCTATGCCGTGACTTTTTTTTTGTGTTTTTAGAATAATGTTTATTTCGTAGGGGTCTACGGGAGTGACATTGTGTTTTCGGTATGTGAAACCACTTGTATACTTGTTGCCTCATCGTTTGTTTGTGCCGGACATCCCTCACCGATGGATGCAAAAAACTTGTTAAACGTATTGGCAACTTCCTTTGGCCTCAAGGTTGTTTTGTTGTTATTTGTTTGTAGTTTTATGTTAAATTTGTCTTTTTTTATGATTTTATTGGTTCGCTCGTTTATAATATTCCACATTGTTTTGACTTTGTTTTATTTTTTACTTTGTTAATGTATTCCAGTTTTTTTGTTGTTGTTACTGATTTGTTAAATATTTTTTCATATACTCGGTATTCAAGCGGTGGAGGTCGCTCTTCAAGGATTTCAAGATCCGTCTATTGAGGTCCCGGTATTTTCACGCCTCGTCTGAAGACTGCAGGATCATCTTACGCCGCTCCTTCATGAACGAGAGACTGTGATTGGAGAGCGTCTTGTTGTGTCTCTAATCTGTACGACGTGTCTTGAAGAACTTAAGAATGGTCGTATGGACAGTTTCCACATACCCATTGTTGTATTCGTCCATTGAGCTTTCAGGCAATCGAAACGAGTCAAGTCGAGTTCAAACTGAAAGCTCTCGGGGTTTTGGATCTTGATCTGTGCTGGACAGAGCGTAGACTTCATCAGTCAAAACCTTTCAAGTTTAATATTGATGTTCAATGTGCCTCTAACCATGCGGTGATTGCTCCCGGTTTTCACCGAATTGATCACAGGTACATCATTGAACATTTGATTCTTGGTTGACATTAGTAGCACCATCGGGGCTCTGTCACTTCAGTTATTGCATCACACACTCACCGTGATGGCGTGAACAAACATATTCAATCAATGTTTGGATAGCGGCAAGTTTCCTGATCTAATGAAACATAGTAAAGTAGTACCAACTTTCAAATCGGGTTGTAAGAGTTATCCCTATAATTATAGACCTATATCTGTGCTTCCAGCTTTGAGTAAAATCTATGAAAAAATCATGCTGGACCAGATGTTATCTCATTTTAACTCAAATGGGATTCTCCATAGTCAGCAGTTTGGATTTACGAAGGGCAAGTCGACAACGGACGCGGGACGAAAACTCATCTCTCACATTTTGGAATCCTGGGAGAAGTCTCAGGATGCCATTGGCATTTTCTGTGATCTCTCTAAAGCGTTCGACTGCGTCGACCACAACACACTGATGTGTAAATTGCACCACTACGGAATTCGTGGTCAAGCTGCTGATCTGGTTCTTTCCTACTTATCAAACAGGCAGCAAAAAGTAAGAACCGACCGAAGGTTCGGTTTCGGTTTCGGCTAGTTTCGGCCACAGTTTCGGTTTCGGCCAATAATTGGCCGAACCTTCGGCCCCGTCGAAACTAGCTGTTCGTGAAATGTCGCGCAACATTCGGCTAACTTTGAGTGAGTGAACGTGATTGCCAGTTGAGTTCGCTAGCCGGCGCGATCTTGATAATTTGAGGTTATATGGTTTTTCTCGCGCAAACATCTGTTTTTACTTATGATTAATCTTGATGTATTTTAATGGCATTAATTAAAGTCTTGTCCTACAGTGGAAAATAAATAGGTTGTAAGTTGTAATAGAATAGAATTCATTACATATTTTACTTGGTTTTTTTGAGTTACTTCCTAGATACAATATGAATTTATGTAGAAAATAATGAAACACTTAAAATTAGCCGCAAAGAGCCGCGCGGCTGCAGCGCTGCTGCCGCGCTGCCGTTAGTGTTACTATTAAAACGGAAAAGATTTTGGGAAGTCTACTGTGGCCAAAAATGTCAAAATTACTTACGATTATCAAGAAAACAATCTACGAATTACTCCCCAGTTTGGAACCTCAAAATGGGAAACAGAATACACCCTTCAAAATACTATTTCTTTTTGATTTTATTACTGTTCTTGTCTGACTTCGAATGAGGTTGAGGGTCGTTCAGTGATATGGGTCACTGAACGACTCTCAACCTCATCGATAAATTGTTCAACCTGATTTTCGTTCATGTTTAGACCTGAACAAAAACTACTAATTAAAATAACTTTCACGTACAGTAGTACTGTAAGTGAAAGTTTTCTAGTTAAACTTCATTATTTACTTGAATTAATTTTCTAACAATGACTGCCATAGGTATGTTTACCTATGGCAGTCATTGTATATAGTGGATTTTGTATTTTAATCTGTGAGATATTATTTATTTATTATAGACTGAGTTTTTCCTATTTGGCAATTAAAAAAAAATAACCATATCGATACAACTAAGGTTTTTTTATTTAAATTGTTAATTTTACAAATTAAGAACCATTTTTGTTACATAGGTACTTTAATTGTTGCATTTTATTTTCCTACACGTGTTAACTGTCTATATATGCTTAAAAATACAAAATATTTAACATGCTATAAAAACTCAAATAAGTTTCGGTTTCGGCCGAAACTGGGACGAAGACCGAAGGTTCGGTTTCGGTTTCGGCTGAAAATCCTGTTTCGGTCGGACACTAGCAAAAAGTAAATAAAATGGGGCGACGTCCTCCGGGTCTCTAGACAAGATAGGCGTGCCCCAAGGTTCAACTCTCGGTCCTTTCCTATTTCTTGTTTACATTAATGATCTCCCTTATATAATGGCCGAATTATCAGATATAATTTTATTAACTGATGACACCTCGCTATTTTTTAAAATAAATAGAAAAGATACGAATGTCCTACATGTCAACGAAAGTCTAACTGTTCTCTCAAAATGGTTCGCAGCTAACAATCTTTTACTGAATGCAAGCAAAACTAAATGTTTAAAGTTTTCCTTACCCAATGTATCACAACGTGATCTTAATTTAAATCTTGACCGCAATAAACTTTATTTATTTATTTATTAACATAGGTTCACCAACAGCTTCTGTGTACAGCAAACTTGATGTTATAGCGGAAAATATATTCTTAGATTCAAAATTGCAGTGGGGCGCCCATATTAGAAGCTCAGCTGCATATGCAGTAAGGAAAATAAGGCAGTTAACGGATGTAGCCACAGCTAGCTTAGTAAACTATGCTTATTTCCACAGTCTTCTTACGGCATTCTGCTGTGGGGATCAGCAGCATACGTTGACTCAATTTTATACTACAAAAGAGGTCCGAGGACCCATTTTACTGACTGCCCGTCCCATCTATAAAATGGGTCCTCGCGAGTCCCTCAGAGAAAAACTCAAAGAGATCGATATACTGACTCTGCCTTCAATTTACATCTTTGAATGTACGAGTATTATATACGTCCGCAAAAATCGAGCGCTTTTCAAAATTAGAAGCGACTTCTATGATATAAATACACGCAGTAAACATGAAATTGTAATACCTAAATTCAGATTAACCAAAACTAGCAAGTCTTGTATTATAAACAGTATACGCTTTTATAATAAGTTACCAAAGTCAGTTATAGAACTGACCAATGGAAAGTTCAAAAACTATATTAAACGTGTCCTTATGAAAAAAGCATACCTATTACAAAATATGAGCATATTACAAAAGGACTACGTTGAAGACAAAGAAATTTGGCTATAGTTCCTTCTGCGCATGCGACTTCCCTGGTAGCTCATAAACGGCACAGATTTGTGGATGTCTCTAACTATTCTCAATCTCTTTATTCTTTTTCTTTTGATTCAGTTTTCTACAATAGTTTTCAAACATTTTTTTTACAGCACTGATGACAATATTTGTATCACTTGTTTAATTTAGTTTTAAATTAAATCTTCTTGTTTTTTATTTACTTACCTTTGTATAGATGCTTTTTTTATTATTTGTGAACTAGCTTCTGCCCGCGACTCCGTACGCGGATCCTGTTGATTATGTCAATGATACTGACATAAGCAACAGGATCCGCGAGAGATAATGCATGTCGCTCATCAGCGGACAGTCGCGCATCACGTTCCGCACTTGTCTCTAGAGACCTAGAAGCAGATGCTTAAATACGCTGAGAACTCAAGCGCAATTCTCTATCCGTGAATACGTCTCCGACTCGCGCGATAATGCGTGACGTTCACGATCAGCGGTCAGTCACAGAGAGGTATGGAAGGAGAAACGGGAGACCTTTGCCCAGCAGTGGGACACCACGTCGTATGCCAGTAAAACAAAAAAAATCCGGTCTCTTTTCATCACGCTTGTAATGTTATTTGTTACAAAGTTGTAAACTACTACCTCTCTACACGCATAGAATGATTGATGAGGAAAATCTATCTGTTTATTAATTTTCTTTCATAATTTATACCAGGAAATGCAGTGACAATTACATAATTATGTATTATGTATTACTACTATGTACAGGTCAAGTTCAATGACTATAGTTCACACATCTCTTACTGTATATTACATACCTACAAGTCTACATATTTGCAAGTACGGTCACCCATGAAAGTGGCCCCCATCAGTTGTTTTAAATTTTTTTTTTGATGTCTGCGTTCCGGCTATTTGAATTAGGAAAGAAATGACGATGTCATTGTTTAAATACTTAGTTGTAAATCTATGGGAAAAAAATATAATGTCCACCAAAAACAACTCTGAGACCACGAACATCTTTCATCTAAAATATCAATTGATTACCTTTAGTAAATTGAACACCAAATTATAATGAGGTGTTTGATGACAAACTAGTTTTGCCTAGGCTGACTTGGGTCGTGGTTATTTTTTTATAAACCATTCAGAAGTAGGGACCGGGTCTCCGTCGACTCGGATGCAAGAGCATAACAGTTCAATTTCTGGTGGTCATTAACTAAAAAAACAAAGTTTTGGTTCAAACATGATAAAATTGGGATCGATTTTGGTGATCATTTACTAATTTTGGCAATCAAGTGATTTTGCCGTTACATTTTGCTAAATCTGGTGGTTCGTTGATTAGATGCCTAAACCTATTGCTTAATTATGTCAATAAAAAAAAAAAAACCGGCCAAGAGCGTGTCGGGCCACGCTCACTGTAGGGTTCCGTAGCTTCCCAGACCATTAAAAATACCAACATTTTTCGTCAGCAAAAATAACTTTGTTTTTCATAGTATTTGTATGAAAAACAAAGTTATCATTTGCGTTTTTTTGAAAAAGTGCTATATAACTCAAAAACTATTCAACTCATCAAGTTGAAAATAATTTTCCTAGAAAGTTCATATAAAGGTCTACTTCTGTGATTTTTTTCATATTTTTTAAACTTATGGTTCAAAAGTTAGAGGGGGGGGGGACACATTGTTTTTGACATTCGGAGCGATTATTTCCTAAAATATTAATATTATCAAAAAATGATTTTAGAAAACCCCTATTCATTTTTAAATACCTATCCAACAATATATCACACGTCAGGGTCAAAATTAAAAAAAAAATCGCTCCCCACTTTACGTCTGGGGGAGGTACCCTAATAAAATTTTTTTTTTTAATTTTTATTTTTGCACTTTGTCGGCATGATTGATATACATATTGGTACCAAATTTCAGCTTTCTGGTGCTAACGGTCACTGAGATTATCCGCGGACAGACAGACAGACAGACATGGCGAAACTATAAGGGTTCCGTTTTTTGCCATTTGGCTACGGAACCCTAAAAATTGTTTAGAAATTCGGAAGGCGCAATCTATGTTCGCGCAAGAAATTATTGTTGGAGCAGGCGATCGTTCTTCATTCAAGCCTTCATCGAATTGATGTTTCTTTTTCATGTGGTTAGTGTCCAACCTGGTGTCAGAGTTTTTATGCCGCCCATGGACCTCTGACATGGACTTACATGACTTCGAAAAATACCTCTAAAGGCATGCTGGCATGCTCACAACGTTTTCATTCACTGACAAGTGATAATAAAACGATACGCACTTGACTACGCAAAATCAGAGGATCAGGATCTAGGGTTCGAACTCGAGATCAGCACTAATAATAGTTAGTTATTCATTATCAAATTATTTCCGTAAGTGAAAATAGATATTACTATCTAGACGTGCAAACCAATTTCAATGTAACAACAAAATTAAACACTTTTTTGTCCGACTGTACAATGAATCTGTTCCAAGAGCCGACTCGTTTCGTTGAGATTTTAATTAGAAAATTACTTTGTGTACTCGTATGTCACGAGTGCGTCAGTTGTCACTCTGGCAATGCTGCAATGTAAAGTGGACTTTATCGTTGTAATTTAATCCTGTTGTCATTGTGTTTGAATAGGCAAGCGTGTAGTTAACCTTTTAAGGCTCAGATTTGGTCATTTAGCTCACGTGATGGTAAGAGGTGATGTGAGTGGTTCTCCGATGGTGCAATCGACTCAGCCTATCACAAGATAATCTAGTTTCTTCAATCTGGTTCTAATTTAGCAGCAGTGATAGCCTAGTAAAGTATTCAGAAAACAAAGATTCGTTTTGACATTTGTCGTAGTAGTAATAAAGTTCAATTTCCGATAACGGTGTCAATTTACTATGGATTTGACGGCTGTCAAAACGGACTTCGTAGATTTCGTCGATTCTAGTGTGACCGTAGGACTGCCAAGTCATAGTTCTCGAGTAAGAACCCAAGACACGCACCTCTGATTTTCCGGATTCATTTGAGAATTGTATAATTATCACTTGCTTCGGTGAAGGAAAATATCGTGAGGTCACCAAGCTGAGCCAAATCATTGGCCCATGGGTGGCTTAAAAACTCTGAAACCAGAGGCACCAACCACACTATAAAGAGAACACTATATAGGATGAACACAATCTGATGCAGGGTCTCTCATGCTGCGCCACAATACCTTGTACTCTGCATTCCACATCCAAGTCACCAGCCGAAGGTGTTCGCTTGCTTAAAAATAATTTCTACATAATCCCTGAAGGTGTAAGCAGAGGTGTACATAAAGGGTGTAAATAACCTCTTAACGAAGCCGAAAGACTTTTTTGTTCTATACCATACCTAGGAACTTTCTAGGAGGAGATATTGTGGGTCAAACTTTCAAACTCTTTGACATTAAAAAAAATACTTATTTATGTTGGAAGATTTTTACTTTACACACCTGCACGACCCCTGCACTATTAAATCCTTTATCAGCACAATGTTTTGAGTGCGTTACATTGAGTTCTACCACAAAAAAAACAGTTGTTTCCCAGCAATTTTTTTTTGCGTAAAGTTACTTAGTTTGATGTACAGAATGCTTGGTTGACAGCTTCGTGAGGTGGTTTACACTCTGTATAGTATACCCACAATCCGTCAGTTGTGTTTAAGTCCCATGTGACAGGCGAGCCTATTGCCAACAACCGGGTACAATTCAAGACTGCTAGTAAGAAAATCCTGATGGTAAAACCTGATAACACTTTGCTGGACCTGGTAAGCGAACCCAGGATCTTAGATAGGATGCTTAGAAGTCACGTTTACGACTACTAAACCAACGAGGCAGTTATTACCAGCAGAAGCAGCCAGCGGCAGCGGCATAGCAGAAGTTATATCAATTTAATCAAAACTTGATTACTTTCCGGTTGTCGGGAGATGCACTCTCCGGCCTCTGGACACTTGACCTATGGGAGTTTCTGGAAACCACATCGGTTGAAGTACCCTGGAAAATATCTTCAAAACAGTTCAAGAAGAAATTCGTCTTAATGACAATAGTCAAGTCATTGGTACGTTTGGCAGGAGAAGATCTTTTTCTAAAATAAAGTCAACTAAAAATGAGACATTCAAGCATATATTGTTTGTTGTATCACTGGAACGTGTTAGTATTACACGCTAAAGCTATTTCAGGAAAGTTTTGCTCAATATTTTCCCGAAAAAGATTGGGCTTCCCACTATAAATCATAACGAAACCTCAAAGCGTTTCCATTTAATTTTTATTAGCTACGTCTCGTCATCAACGTTCATTAAAACCGCATCAAATTAAATTGCAATCAAAAACGACTTAGAGGAAATTTACGAGTAATTATTATTTACCTACTAACGGTGAATCATTGTCATAGACAAAATAATTATTTGTTTATTTTTATCAAGGTGTGAAATACTGCAGGGTGCTGTTGGTGAACATTTGTGAAATTATCCGAGGAAACTGTAATGAAAAAACAACATGGCGGCATTAGTTCCGATTAAGGTGTAATCAGACTCTTCACAAAGTCGTCGACCAAGCATTTTGTACCTAAGAAACTCTATGCTAAAATTATGGCCGTAAAACGAGGGTTATTTGGGTTCACAACCACGCTTTACGGTAGAAATTAATGTAACGCACTTAAAACATTGTGCTGAGGGATGTATTTGAATAGTATACGGGTCATAGAGACACAAAACTTTAACCTCTAATATCTTCGTACTAGAAGGTTCCCAGGTATGGTTCAGAACAAAAAAAAACGGCCAAGTGCGAGTCGGACTCGCCCATGAAGGGTTCCGTAACAGCAAGTAACATATAAAAGTTACGATTTATGACGTATTAAAAAAAATACTTACTAGATCTCGTTCAAACCAATTTTCGTTGGAAGTTTACATGGTAATGAACATCATGTATTTTTTTTAGTTTTATCATTCTCTTATTTTAGAAATTACAGGGAAGTGTCTCTCGCGCAAACTATTCAGTTTAGAAAAAAATGATATAGAAACCTCAATATCATTTTTGAAGACAATAGATAAATATATAAAAAATAATTTTGAGTTTCAGTTCAAAGTATGGGGAACCCCAAAAACTTGTTGTTTTTTTTCTATTTTTGTGTAAAAATCTGAATGCGGTTCACAGAATACATCTACTTACCAAGTTTCAACCGCATAGTTCTTATAGTTTCTGAAAGTGGCTGTGACATACGGACGGACAGATAGACAGACAGACAGAGATGACGAATCTATAAGGGTTCCGTTTTATGCCATCTGGCAAGGGAACCCTAAAAAGTGCGGCAGTCTTTGGGGACTGCCGATAGAAGTGAAAACTAAGTAATCTATATCTGCTACGGGTTACGCCCCGCGCACACCTAAGTGGTGCTACGCCGTAGCGGATCGGCTACAAATACTACGAAGCGTTAGGTGACGTCACGCGAGTTACATGATTTTAGTTCACCCAAAAAGTGTTCAACGCTCCTAAAGAAGTTTTCACTTAAAAGAATATTACAATGGCGGGGAGCAAGATAAAATATAATTACGCCCTGTACTCTAGATCGTATAATGATGTACTTATTGGTAACTTTTTGGCCTGTGGTTACATTTCTCGAACATCTATCTTTTTTTCATTAATTTCATCAGTGTCTTTCGGCTTCGTTTAGATCTTGTAACACCCTTTAGAGTGTTCAACAAACGATGCATCGTTTAGTGGTGCATAATTGCATATGGGACATAATAATATGCAGAAGATCAAAATATTCCAATTCTGTATGCTATATTATGACTGATTTATTTTCTTCAAGAAATAAACCCTGTTTAAGCAGTAGCTGTCCTGGAAAATTCCATCATTGTCTCTAACTCACGTTGCATCACCAATAATGTTACTTCGAGACGAGAACATCTGTTCATACGAAGTATGATTATCATTAAATAGTCTATAACCATTGCTGGGAAACAGACCTCCATGCACTCTCAGCAGTGAGGGCCTTCTCCCTGTGACATGATGTTTTCTAAGTTTTTTTCCTACGACGTGTCGGTTTCCTCAATTTGTTTACCTGCACCGTTTGGAGAGCAGTAGTGGTAAAAGGATCGCCTGGCTCACGACCTCCGACACATCAGTCACGTTCGAAACCACTGGGCCCCCACTAAACGACTTATTGTTACCCAAGATGTTCTCGAAGGTGATACGAATTCAATAACCACTGCATCATAGGAAAAGAAACAAACCAGAAACACATGATGTCATAAGTACTATAATACAGGGCTTGCCTTGCCTTGGCATTGCCAATGTCTTTATTTGTCGTACTCAACACCCGTGGGAACAAATCATGTCTATTCCTAGCTACAACGTCACACCTCCCAAACCACAAATACTATATACCTACCAAATGATCACAACACAAGACGACCTCCTATCCTTCCTGCATTCTCCTTCACCATAACTCATGCTCACGAATAGTGCGTGATAGGAGCATTGAAAACAAATTGTCGGTACAACATGACGCGTAAATAGCATTAGCAATATTAGATGTAAGAGGTTCACAACAGTTGAATCGTCAGTGCAAATGAGACACATCCTGCTGACAATTGAGGGGGACCAACGCTTGGGACACCACAGTGACAATCTGCACACGTAGAACTGAACACGTAAGTAGAACCCCTTTGGTTTAAATCCTTTTTTTTTAATAAATCCTGTTCCTGATTCGAATATTTTTGATGGAAATTTTGGCCAGTGCTTTTTTGGGGAGGCTAAGATCTTTGTTACTTTTTTTTCTGATTGTTTTTGAGTGTCCTTGGAAGTAGGTTACTATTGTGAACTAGTAACCTCTTTAGTCATTTGTATTGTTATGTCCTCTGGTCGTTTGCTTACACGTGATCCTTAGGAGTTGCGGTGCAAGGAACGTCGGTCTATTGTTGAAGCTTGCTTTGAGTCTGGTCGTTAAACTGTGTAGTTTCGACATCGAAGTTGCAAATGACAACGCAGTAGGCTGTTCCAGAGCTGTTTATGATTTTAAGTCACCTGTATAATAGTTACTGATGGATGTAGATCTTTTCTATGCTCACACGCGATTTTCTTGCAATTGTTTATTTGTGTTATGATTGTAAATGAGGTAATTCCTCTGGGCAATTGATCATGGTGATTGGTGGAAGTGATTGGAAAGGTGTAAATATTTATGTCCAGCTAACAAGCTTTGTTTGGTTTATGAATTTAGTCTGGAGGGAAGTGGTAAAGATATCAGATCAGTGGAAAAGGATTAGGGGTATCCTGTTATCAGAAGACAAGACTTGGTAATTGTAGTTGTATTTGCTGCTCTTGGTCTTTTAGTCCATTAAGCATGATGCATGTACGTGCATCATTTGAATGGTGGAGGAGTGTCAAGATTGTTTATAGATTATTAACAAGAATTTGTAGGGCCATACTACAGTTGAAAACCCGACTAAAAATCACGTTTGAATTAAACTCGGGGTTCACAAGGTAAAATCGACTCCTCCTCAAAATCGGGTAAATAGTTAGTTAGTTATAGTTTAGCGTCAGTCCACACCGAGACGCGACGCGATGCGACAATACTGGAAGAGGCCAGTGTCGCAACGTCGCGAGGCGCAAAATCGTTGGCGGCACGACGCCTCGATGCGCAGCGAGACGCTGCGTGGCGCAGCGGAACGTGTCTACATTCACCGCAGGCACCCGCCCGGCCGCGTCCACCCGCAGTCTACCATTTGCAAGCGCATGAAAACGGCGAGATAAGTCGTCACGGGGGCCTCAGGCATTGCGCGGTTTCGCGAGACGCAGCGCCGATCTTGCACGCCGCGTGTACCGGCGCTGCACCGCTGCGTTGGGATGCATCGTTCTAAGCCGCGAGGCATCTCGAGGCGTAGCGTTGCATGGTGCAATGTATTGTGAATTTTCGCGATGAAATGTGCATCTTTTCGTGTAGTAAATAAAGTTATAATTTGAGTCGCTCTATTAAAATGTGCGCGCAGCTTCGCATGGCGTCGCGTCTCTGTGTGAACTGACCCTCAGGCTAGTGCCTAACATAAAATCTATTTTCCCACACGTTTATTTAATAATTTCTTCTTAAGTAAACAGCTTTTGTTGCTTTAAAATCTTAATTCAATATCATTTCGTATGGGCTTCATGAGTGAATCTGCCCCACCTTTCTTCCTGCCCTATTTGTTTTGTCACGTCTCCGCTGATCTTCTGTCGAGTCAGAGACAGGATTGTCTGTTCCTTTTGTCCGTTCACAAAACTGACCAAGAAGAATTTACTAACAGCGTGTTTCAGAAAATTGAAGTTTTATGTGGATGCTGATTATTTTTTCACGATTAAGTTATTGGTCCCATCCATGGGCATAGTTGTTTTGTTTAATGGTAACCACACGATCAAATATGACCACACCTTTCTTATGTATGCTGAAAAACTTCTGTGTTTCTAAAACTTTGTACGCTTGTCACTGTTTAGCAATAGTACACTGTTACCGGGGTTTGGCGCCCGAACGTATTGAGGGCGCTAATAGTTCGTGGGACTAAATAAGTATTTAACCCGAGGTAAACACTGTGCTTTTCATTACGAATTCAAGGAAAATAAAAAGGAGGATCGGATTGTCGCTTTCCCGCCTATTTTGTTTTTCAAAGGATAAAGAATTTAATTCTTTAATTAATACTTAACTTTATGCTGTATACGAAGTTAGAACATAGTTCAATAGAAATGAGAAATAGAGCTAGTATTTTGTTCAAATAATTTGACAGCTGTCAGTTGAAAACGTTTCTTCCTAGGACTGAAAAGTATTACTTTCAATCCGCTCCTCAAGCAACTTCAGACCTACTTTCCGAGTATGAGTAATGAAAACACATTTTCAATACACTTCCTCGAAAACTGATTCTTTTCTCACTACGATTGGCTTCGAAATGAAGTGTATTTCAAACGCATGCGTTTTTTGTCATTTTGTCCACACGTGGGAATGAAAATTGCCACAGATAACTATACCTATACTTAGTCCAAATTGGTTCAATGCCCGTAGTCAGAGGTGTATGATTGAAACATGATTATTTAATACTAATATTTACTTTTTTAGACAAATTAACATTTATTTGTGTTCTAGATTCAAAAAGCTATTATTATATTAGGCTGTATATCGGCTTCATACCTTTGCTTCTCCTCTAACCTGGCGAAAGCAAAGCGAGAAAAAAAAAAAAAACATAGTTTCGTAATACGACACGACAAAAATATTTTTCATTATTTTATTTTATGTTTTCAAAAGTGTTGAAAAACGTCGTTTGATGCACGTGGACATTAAATTTGTTATTGCAGTTCTCGGCTCAAAAACACCGTCGCCTACGGCTCGTGTATTAATTCGGCCTCGAACACAATAACAAACTTTCTCCACTTGTATCAAAATTTACTATTGAGTGCTCTTGTAATTTTTAATATTTTACCATCTTTCATATCATAAATATTATTGTTAGTCTTCTTGAGCTCATATTAAGTATATTTCTCTAGACTTATAGAGGCTTCTGTGTTCTATTTTAGAAAAAAAAACGCTTTGTTGATAAACACGCCAAAAAATAGACATGTACTAATACATACGTTTATATTCTTCTAGGTACAAAAATAAAAAGGGAAGAGGCAAAGATAACGATGCTCAGCCGCGTCCTTCTCCTAGTGTGCCTGTGCCTCTGCGCGGCGAACTCTCTGCCACCGGATAAGGTACGTGGGGACGTCCTGATTGGCTCTTTGTTAACTGATATTGATGCGGATTATTGTACATAGAGTACTAGATTGTTGACTGCTGCTGTAGTTTATTCTTTACTTTTAAGTTAGCATAATAGTCAATAGGGAACATTCAAGAAATACAAAACTCTTTTTATTGATAAATGCCTTCTAATCGCGCATAAAAACATTGTGGTAGACTTGTTTAAGTTTGTGAAACATCATTTACAATTTATTGTTTTATGTAGCATGTTTTTGGTCAAACGGAACGCACTCTCAAAACGCGTCGTCCTCGATAACGCCGGTAGTGACGTCAAAATCTATGTATCAAAAAACTCTTTCATTTGTAAAGTAGGTAAAGTTTCACAAAGATTTTATTATAATATCGTTATCGCAATTTTTGCTTGAATAAAGCATATACAATTACTAAAATTACTTTAATAAAGCCAAAAAATAGATGTAAGTACACGAGGCAGATTGAGGTAAATGACGTCACATCATGGCCGCGACAGTTATTTAATATTATTTTTGAGCGACAAGCAGTAGTTGAACTTAACTTTTAATACTTTTCTTGGGTTGATAAAACTGTGTTTTATTGATTTAAGTGAAGAAAAAATTACATACCCACCCATAGGCAGTCTAACCACACGGCAAAGAAGAATTTAAGAATAGAAAAAATCAAGGTCATTATTGAAGATCATTAAGTACCCGTGCAATCTTGCATGAGTTAATGAATACAGTGTTCAGTTAAAAAGTAAAAAAAAAAAATATATATATATGTTTAAAATGGGGTTTTAATTTTGCGTTATACTCAGTACCGTTTACCTTACATAGCCATTTACAAAATGTGAGAGCACCCATATTTTGCAAATGGTTGTAGCGTTTGAGTAGGATGATCGTATAGTAGTGTAGTACAGCGGTGATCCTATGTCCATTAACAGAGTACAAAAACGAGCGCACGAGACCGGTTAATGTGGCAGCACTTGGGGGTAGACATAGGTCCAGCAATGGATGTTTTTCGGCTGAAATGATGATGATGAGTAGACCCTGAACTGCTTTCATTAATAATTACTGCCAAAATGTTTATATTTTTCTCGAATGCAAAAAAAAATAAACATCTTAGCAGTACTCACAAATGAAAGCAGTCCTGCACGAACTTCATAATTCTGTAACGTTAATTAAACCCTAACATAGTTTGTATAAGTGTTTTATTATTGTTATGCGTCAGTGACAACGAACCATAGGTCGTTTATTGTTCTTAGACAAACGCACACTTTACATCACGTTATTTACGTTTTTTGTTCACGTCTGTCTTATTCCAAATGATTCATATTATAATCCAATTCCAATAGGCATTTAAAAACACTTGGGCTTCCGCAGTGAGCTGGATTTCTCCTTTAGGCTTGGCTAGACGATCTATAACTTTAAGATGGCAAAACAGTTTGCTGTCGTGGGAACACCACGTAATGTGTGTAAAAATACCCAAAAGGCACTTATTCTTCCAGTCATTGCAATTTTTTTTTGTTTAGGAACACTGAGAACCTCACGTAAATACCTCCTTGACCCCTGTACTATTTAATGCTTCTATCAGACCAATGTTAGGTGATTTTTCAAAACAAAAAAAAGTCTTATACCAACATATTTTTTTTTGTAGAGTTACTTAATTCGATGTACAGAATGCTTGGTTGACAGCATCGTGACGAGTCGCTTTACACCATGTCTGTGCTTTGCACCTTGAAGTCGGTGCGAGAAGACAGTGGACTTTAAAAATAACCAGAATCTTCATTTCCAATCTTCTCCTCCTCATAATCTTCAATAATTCGTCCAAATGTATAACTGCCTATGCTATCACTGTGAAAGCTTTCCACTTGTCCCATTGGCAAATTTAGAGCAAAATATTGACCAAGGATTAAGTGAATTGTGACAGGCTAGGCTCGTGGCCCCCTAAAATTTTCCAAGAACAGCTAAGCTATCATAAATATGAGGTAATAGTCGGTTTGTTAGCTCAGAGATAATACTGAGGTTATTTTCGGTTATGGCTGCCCCACACCCTTTTGATAAGTGTCACTGTTTTATTGTTATGTATTAAAACGCCATAATAATTATCATCATGTCCTCTTTTACGGTTAGACTGGAAGCCGACTCCAATATAATTGGGAAAAGGCTAGTCAGATGATGAAGATGAATAATTATCCTAGTCTGTGTATTTGGTAACGAAATGTAAATTTAAAGACCTACAAATCTGGGCTAGTACCAATGTGATTTTTCAATTCATATGTACTTTCTAAGTCTATCTTGGATATCACAGACATCGGTGAAGGAAAATATCATGAGAAAACATGGACCATATGTAATTAATTTAAGTCTGAAATTGCCAATCCGTCTTGAGCAAGCGTGGTGATCAATGCTCGTGCCTTCTCTGTTGAGAAGAGGCCTTCCAGCAGTGGGACAGTAATAGGCTGGTATTATATTAAAGGCACGGGCCTGGGCTGAGCGGGAGGGAGTGTAAGAATCTTACTGACTAAAACCCATCCATGTTCCTTCCTCGTCCTTTATGTTCCGGGGCCACGGTATCTCTTTCGAACAGTCCCGAAGCCCCGGCAGGCTTCGGCCCACTGTGCTGACATCTCGTTCAACACAAGTCCTGGGATTCATTCCCAAGGTCAAATCATTGGGATTTTTCCACGGTCGAACACGTACGTCGTGTATTCTGTTCAAGTTTCAATAGTCAATCCATCATATCCTAACAGTGCGTCTACTAGTCGCCAAAACTATGTAATTCCACAATCGAAGGCATTATGGCGTCATCGCAGAGGAGAGTGGGCATGGTAAACATTGACCATCGCTCATTAATTTAGTCTGATTAGCGGCTGTTAGCGCTGCAGCAAATATGTGCATAACTAACCGCTAAACGTGAAACTATGAGCTGGCTATGCAAACATAACATCATGCCTGGTTCACGTCAGAGCTTGCACAGGTGTTCAACTGAATCATTCCCTCTACGTCGATTCCCTATATGTTGACTCATGAAACAAATGACATCTGCAGTGCAAGTACGTAGGATTCGGTAGGACTCGATTAAATTTTGATAGTTATTCTCGATAAAACGAGTTTTTATGGAGTCAAAAACTCATTTTATCGAGAATAACTGTCAAATTTATCTAATCGAGTCCTATCGAATCCTACGTACTTGGACTGCTGTTTTAAAAAGTTAACTCTTCCTCGACCTCGAGGTTGCAAACTAGATACCTACCCATATGTCTCGTATTTATCCTATTCACAATCAGCCACGTAACAGAAAGAGCTCGCGGCTACATAATAACGGTCACTCGGGTCGATCTATAATCTATCGGTTAAGCCTCGCTTGCCTAGGTTGGTCCAAGGATAGGTGACCACGCATAACATCCTGAGTTTTCTTCGTGCCTCGTAAACTGCTGTGATTTGTAGATCTTTGACACTCGTTACTGGTAATCAGTGCCCCAAAAGTCTAAAGCCTGAATTGCTTTTGCCGGTCGCGTACGGTCGGTCGTGACGCCAGCGAGAACAAAATACGGCTGTCGGTCGCCGCTGACGTCAGCGTCGCAAAATTATACTTTAAAGAACACAGTGTATACTCGTACGCGAATGACCGTGCGCGACCGACCGTTAGCGGGACGAGAATTCAGGCGTAACAACCAGTCTTACCAAAGGGTATCGCATAGTACTTAACTGCATTGTGGAGGTCAGATAAGCAGTCGCTCCCACGGACCCAAGGGACCCAAGACCTTAAGCTCAGCTGCAGTCACCCATGCCAATGAACAAACCATCAAACATTTCAACCATCACTTTTGTACATTCCTAGCAATATCGTAACTATGCGTGCAATTCTATGAAGCAATAACAAACCAATGTAAGAAAATAAACAAAAGCTAAAACATCCTTTGCGAAGAAATTGAAGAGTCATCTTCCAGATTCTAAATACACCATCAATCAACAAACACAGGAATACCTTGGCGGTTATCCAGACTTTAATAAAACCGGCCAAGAGCGTGTCGGGCCACGCTCACTGTAGGGTTCCGTAGCTTCCCAGACCATTAAAAATACCAACATTTTTCGTCAGCAAAAATAACTTTGTTTTTCATAGTATTTGTATGAAAAACAAAGTTATCATTTGCGTTTTTTTGAAAAAGTGCTATATAACTCAAAAACTATTCAACTCATCAAGTTGAAAATAATTTTCCTAGAAAGTTCATATAAAGGTCTACTTCTGTGATTTTCATATTTTTTAAACTTATGGTTCAAAAGTTAGAGGGGGGGGACACACATTGTTTTTGACTTTCGGAGCGATTATTTCCTAAAATATTAATATTATCAAAAAATGATTTTGGAAAACCCCTATTCATTTTTAAATACCTATCCAACAATATATCACACGTCAGGGTCAAAATTAAAAAAAAAATCGCTCCCCACTTTACGTCTGGGGGAGGTACCCTAATAAAAATGTTTTTTTAAATTTTTATTTTTGCACTTTGTCGGCATGATTGATATACATATTGGTACCAAATTTCAGCTTTCTGGTGCTAACGGTCACTGAGATTATCCGCGGACAGACAGACAGACAGACAGACATGGCGAAACTATAAGGGTTCCGTTTTTTGCCATTTGGCTACGGAACCCTAAAAATGGGGAATCACAGACCGCTCTTAGTTTGTTTCTTTGTTTAAAGTTGGTTTCAGACTACGATATACATACTATTCTGCTATTTATAGTATAGCAAAGCAGGACCTAATGCCATAGTATATAGTTGCCTAATGCCATTCTATATACTGTTCACACTACGCGATGTTATCGCAAGCATTTATAGTATATCTCAAGCTCAGAAAGAGTTTAAATTAGCGGGGAAAACATTCGCTTGCAGGACCGCCGCGCGCCGTGAGGGAGGAGGAAGAGGGCGGCGCGTGATATAGCTTATCATGAACTCAGTGTATCGCACCATTTTATAGCGTATAGGAAGCCAATAATATATAGTATAGTACAGTGTGAACGTGTCGATAACAAATGTATGGTGAGTGACATTGTTGTGCTATGAGCTACTATAAGCTAGTATAATATAGCGTAGTCTGAAAGCCGCTTAACTTCTTAACATCATGTTTAATGGCATTTTGTTTACATTACCTTGATGCACTGGCATTTGTGTGGATAATATGGGTCGATCCGAATCGCAACTATAGGTGCGATAAGATTCTAGGATTGTATCGAATGATTTCGATTCGATACTATTAAATATCGAACCGTACTTATAGGAATTGAGGTAACATACCCGCAATTCTTTCGTAATCGATTTTGTGTCGTGTTTTTTAGAATTTACAACATTCTTTATTTATTTCCTTACAAAGTTACAAATGCATTACTTTTTAAATATTAATTACAAAAAAATATACATAAAAAATGTAGTCCACCGGTATCGGGAACAAGGTCCAACAAGGCTCCAGAGAGAGGAACCTCTTAATCTTCCGTTTCCAGGAGTACCGCTTTCTGAATCAAGCCCTTGATCCAGCTGCCTAACGAGAGCCTCCTCAGGTATTGGTCGAGGCTCTTGGCAATTAAGCCATGCGTTGATACGGCTATCGGCACAATGATCACCGAGTCCCTTTCCCACATATCACCAACCTCGCGAGCCAAGTCAAGATACTTGATCTGTTTATCTTTCTCAGCTTTTCTCGGAAAAAATAAATAAAAAAGAACAAAAAATATCATTATAATCTCGTTAAAGTTCGAGTGAATCGGTTTCTTCTAGGCAAGCGCTCTCCACCCCAGATCGCGATATCGCTTCACATCAGGCGAGTTTCGGGAAAACGCTAGCCATAGCATACTATGTAGTATGAACTACAAATAGTAGTCTGTTATGTTCAATTCATACTGCACTATATTTTACATTAAATAACCGTTGCGTACGAAGAAATATGTTAGGTACCTGCACAACGGTAGCCGACAGCTAAGTCAAATCATCATCTGCCTAGCCTTTACCCAACTATGTCGGGGTCGGCTTCCAGTCTAACCGGATGCAGCTGAATACCAGTATTTTACACGGAGGGACTGCTTATTTGACCTTGACAACCAAGTTAGTACTGGGTAATACGATACCTCTTCGTAAGACTGGTTGTCAGACTTTCGCTAAGTCAAATGGTTTTACCTGTAATAATCCTTTGTTCCACGAAATGTTTTGTTTACCTCATTGTGTAATACCACGCATTAAGCAAATAATATTTGTTTTAATGTGCGATAAATTGAAACATTAGTTTATTAGGGAATCATGACGTCATGGACATCATAACTTGGAAATACCAACCAACCATTGTTTGTTCCAACTGATATTTCCAATTGCTTCATCCCACAGAACCTGCAACCAATCCACATCATCAAAGCCCGAAGCATAGACCTGAACAATGCTCACGGTCTATCCATGGAGACCCGTTTGGAGAAGACAGTAGAACCGACTGCTTACCGCCTGGACCTGGAACCTTATCTCGAAGACGGACTCTTCAAGGGCCATGTGGCCATCAATATTACTTGGCTGGAAGATAGCAACGAGATCTCTGTGCACTCCGCTCATGAAATTGAAATCTTGGAGTCTGAAGTTAGGGCTCATTTTCCTGGAGATAGGTGAGTAATTGATGTTGCTTTAATTCAGAGTATTTTTAGTCACACCGCGGCATAAGTTTAAAAAAAAACGCATGCGGAAACATTTGAGATGCAATCAGCAATCTTCACTGCCCAAGTCGATCTAAAGAGAGTTTAACTGACAAGGGTGTTCCCCTACTAATCGATTGATCGTCGATCGACGCCATCGATCAATGGTAGAGTGGATTAATCGAAAGAGAGAAACTATCGATCGACGTCGACTAATCCCTACCTATTTTACCATTGATCGATAGCATCGGTTGACGATCGATCCATTGGTGTGGTAACACCCCTACACAGTTTACACTCATCAGATAATTTTAAAAACTAATTAATGGTCCTCAGGAGGTATTTCTCTATTCATTTCTAAATACTTAGGTCCCGCTGTTCTTCAATAAAAATATACGAACAAAAATATACGTCTTGTCACATAAGGTACTCGTAAATAAAATCGAATGTATGGTCCTTTTTTAGTAAGGAGTTCAAAAGAATCACGATCAATAGACTATCGACGGACCCCAAGAAGCCGATAGTCACACTGTCCCTGGAGAGGACAGTCACCAAGGGATCCACCGGAGTTTTGAAGTTCAGCTTCAAGGGAATTCTGGAGACGACCAACACTGAGGCGTTCTTCAAAACAAGCTATATTACCGAGCAGGAGGTCGAAAGGTGGGCTATGAAAGGGAAAGCCTTCAATTGGCGACAATGAGTTTAAGTTGAAGCTAAAGTTAGAAATGATCTTGCATGAAAGTAAGTTAGAAAATTGGTGGTATAACGGTCGAATACTGAAACGTCACTCAAAATACGAGTAGTTGGCACTTACATTTAACAGATACTCAAAAATAACGTTTGGCAATACAAAATTGGAAGTTTAGGAACTGCTCACTTTTGAGTGACGTTTCAGTATTCTGGGGTAAGGTACTCAACGAGAAAAACAAATGTACTAGTAGATTAAAATAAAACTTTGACAGGATTCAACTCTTGTTCCTGTTTTCAATTACGTTGGAAGTTGTAGATAAAGTTATGAGACTTGTACATGACATACATCGAGGTTGTAGATTAGTGAGAAGAACGAAGTCGTTTGAAGCTTTTGTTAAGCACTTGAAATACTGTCGTTCTGGCGACACGTAGAAGAAAAGTCTTTGACATCTTTAATCTTCAGATCTTTAACATCTTCTGTATCTTCTCATCTTCTTATTCAGGATCGTAGCAGCCACCCAGCTTCGTCCGAACAACGCTCGTCGCATGTTCCCGTGCTTCGATGAGCCGGGCTACAAGACTCCGTTTGAGCTCAGTGTGGTTCGACCGCGGGACATGATCGCGCTCAGCAATGTGCCTGTTGCTAGGACTGAGAACATGTAAGTTGTTTCTTTTATCTCTGTCTGTCCAACAGCTGTATAAATGTCTTCCCTTTGGTCTTCCAAATTCCTTTATATATGTGATACTAATATTTTTCTTGCCAACTCAGTTCGATCGAGATCACCTTTGTCAAGGTCTATCTAGACGGCATGCCCTTCAAGAAGCGAAAAGTGAATGATAATGTTTGGGAATTATGTTTATCTTTTCAGCAGATTTTCCAAGTGATGTTGTGATTTCAGAACTTGCAAATCTTTACTTTTATTTGTTGTTAAAACCTGGAGAACGCGAATAGCAAGGTCTTGCTATTCACGTTCTCCAGATTTGTTGTTTGCTTTGTGAATTGCAGTGCTCTTACAGGGTTTAACATTAATATCAGATGCCAACTACGTGCCACACAGAAGTAATAAAATATTTGAATTCGGCTCTTTTCATTAGGGCCTCGATCGTAAATAATTATAGCGTCCCTAATATTATGGTTTTGTGAAAAACTAAACTTTTTTCTAACAGTCCTGATGAACCGGACGCGGTATGCGATCACTTTGAGAGGACTCCGCCGATGTCCACATTCACACTCGGCTTGGTCATAGCAAACTTGAAGCAGTTGGACAACTCCACGATAGTGACGGATGATGATGGCAATGATATTGGTGAGTATGCTATGGCTACAATGTTTCTTTAGTAAAATATTGGCATGATAATGTTCTTTCTGGGTATATAAAGCTAGTGACATAAATCTTATTCAGAATTTATGCAAGATTCTCGCCGAGGGCAAAAGATTTCTGCGAAAATGGATTATTTAGTATTTTGAAGATACTGCTCTCTTCTTGATAACATTATCTCTTATTTACCCGATATTACCATTGAAGGTTATATATGTAGTTTTAGATAGATAACACCCTTTGTACATCCCAAAAAGTTGATCTTCTACTCTTTGTCCTGCATACACCGTGTACCTAATAAACGACAAGACAGTGGTTTTTTTTGGTCAATGAGTGACACTGGCCTTACCTTTTCTATTTTCTTGGTAGAAATTCGCGTATGGGGCCGCCCGGAATACCTGGAAGCCCTAGCAGGTATCAATGAGAAGGTGGTGCGAGTGTTTAGGGAGTTGGCTGAGTTCTGGAGAGTGCCCTTACCTTTGAAGAGGCTGGACATTGTGGCCTTGCCAAATTACCAAGGAGTCAAGCCGGCTGATAACTGGGGTCTTATCGTGTTCAGGTACGTCGGCATTTTGGTACTATGACACCATCTACACCACAGTCATAACGTTCCCACTGCTGGGACGACTTCTCTACGTGGGAAGACGTGGGCTATAAGCCAACACGCGGGCTCAGTGCGGCATCAACAATCTCGCCATCACAACCTTACAACAACCAACCAACCACCAACTGGCAAGGAATCTTACTTCTTCATAGGAGAATGAGGAATTTTAAACTGTATAGAAATGTATTGGAATCTTTTTGGAGTTTTCCCACACTGCTATTCAAAGCATTCAAAAGTAACAAAAGCAATTAGCAGTTTATCGAAACCTTACGTGTAAAGTGCGCGACACAATGCATGTATTTTTATCGTGAACTGCCATACTGTATAATTCAATGCCAACGCACATGGTAAACCTTCACCTCAATAAACTGATAGATCATCATTATGAAAGCAGCAGTGGCCCCGACTTACGAACAGTAAATTGTGGGTTCGAACCCAGGCAGGCGGATTACTTTGTGTAATTTGTTTCATCACCACTGCTCTCTAAACGGTGAAGGACAACATCGTGAGGAAACCGTCATGTCCTAGAACCAAGAATTCGAAGACTTGACATCTACCAATCCGCCCATTCCCTCTCATAGAGAGCAGGACTGTCTCCCAGCAGTGGAAACCTTAAAAATAGGGTGATGATGATGATCATCATTATTGTCCCTATTCTCTTGTTGCTCTGTGATATGAAGAAGTGTAATGGATTCCAAAAAGATGTTTCAATCCCGCTTGTTTTCAGGGAGAGTGACCTCAGCAGCCGCGGCTACATTCAGCTCGCTCAGGAGTTGTCTTACCAGTGGCTGGGGGCTCTGACCACTCCAGCATGGTGGACCGATGCTCATCTTAATAAGGCCCTTGTTGGGTATATCGCTGCTGCTACAGCTTTCAAGGTTTTTATTATATTTCAAAAGAAAAGTCTGGTGATATTTTCCGCCAAATATGTAAATAAATCAAATCATATAATTAACAGATCATAAAATCCAATTTGTTATGTGACACATACACATCGTAAACACGTGTTAGCACATAATGTAGATGTTTAGAAAAAAAATGTAATAATTACTAATAATATCAAAATCATTAACAATAATTTCAAAATCATTCACAATAATGTAAAAATCATTAACAATAATGTAAAAATCATTATCAATAATGTCAAAATCATCATAAAGTGGATGTTATATTCTTACCATTTTATTAAGGGCTGTCTGAGCCTGTCTACTTGTTTTGTTGTAAATACTCAGGAACAAATGCATAAGATTGAAAGTCGGCCAACGTAGTCTCTTTATATTCTTAAACCAAAATCGCTTGCACCGATGACCACATCTGCGAACCACCCATTTTTGTGAGAACCAATAGTAGTCAAAACAAAACAAAACGAGAAAAAAAAACTGGCACATCTGTGATTTCTAACAATGATCACAGATATCTGACCACCCTTTTTACGAGAAAGCACAAAGAAAGAAAAATTTGTAATTTTTAATTCAAAGAAACTTCGTTTGTGTTTTTGTCGATCCCTTTTCAATAAAAAACTAAGGTTCTCGGCAAAAAATAGATGCTGCGATGCTATTGGCTGACGCATGCATAACCGCTTCTATAGTGGCCGAGCGCCTGCATAAGGAAATAGTCTTTAGGGTGGTAAGAGACTACATTGGTCGGTGGTACCCTTTTTTACAAACAAAAGTCTTCGTATCCTGCATTTGGATCACAATGAAGAGTCAAACAAAAGTTTTTTTTGTCAAACAGATCAACAATGGCTCCGAAATGGAAGGCAAGTGGCCCCTCACGGTGTTGTACTCCCTGTACTACGAGTTTAGCAAGCGGTACCCTCACTCCCGCATCACCGGCATGAAGCAGGAGACGGCGTGCACCAAGATCGAGCTGCTGTTCCGCATGTTCAACTTTACGCTGGGAGAGGAAACCTTCAAGCAGGGGCTCAGGATTTTCTTGGAGTCCCGGTAAATCACACTATCACGTATTATAAAGGCACAAGTTTGTATGTGTGTTACTCTTTAATGCAAAAACTACGGTTGGTGAACTACAAAGTCAGAAATCGTATAAAACGTAAAGTTACGTACCGTTTTCACGATCATTTCAGTTTTTTTTTGTTTTTTTCAGATCCACAAATTATTTCTTAGGACCTGCTATGATTTCGAGAGAGTTTTTGATCATAAACAAGATCTATTAACAACAAAAAAAATGTTGGTTCAAACTTTCTAACAAAATGTTTTGCAAAAGTTTTTTGCAATTTCTGACTTTTTGAGTTCATGGGTTGGTCTGAAAGAACTTTTTGATCAGTATTAGAAACAGGATCGATTGGCATCAAAAAATGTTTTGTGTAAAATGGCAATTTTCTTCATAACTGTACATTTATTTTAAAATCTGAATGAGGATCATAATTACGGATGGTTTCCTAAGACTATTTTCATGTAGCTGCAACGGTTAAGGTAGCTTCCCTTACTGCCCCGTTAACCGTTTCCACCCTGTACAATGCCATGCTATACATTTGTCTACTCGTTTTAAAAAACCAACTTACCGTACTAGTATCATATTCTCGCAGCAAATTCAAAACGTTCTCTGGCGATGACATCTGGAACGCCCTGAACACAGCAGCGCAACAAAACAAGAGGTTTCCTCCGTGGATGGACATCAAGACCGTGGCTAAAAGCTGGATTGACAAGGACAGGCTGCCTCTAGTCAGCGTGTTGAGGGATTATCAGAATAATACTGCTGCCATTACCCAGGTGAGATCAGGGGGGTGAAACTTCCATACATTGGCTTCAAACAAAATTTTCATAGATAATGCTGCCATCTGTGTGTTTAAAGACACCAACTTTTCAGCTGTTTGACAGCTTACAACTATCATAACGAGAACAGTTATTTTTGACATCTTGTTAGTGAAGTAGATAGCCTAGCGGTGACCGCGGTTGGCTTGTGAATATTAGATCCCAAGTTCTAATCCTCAGTCAAGAATTACTTTTTGTATTATTTGGTTGAACAAAAACTAACAGCGCCATCTAACAGCTAGGTACACAGTTTTAAAAACGAAAACCAGAGTTGCGCATCTATCTTCTCTTTTTGTCGTGTATTATCTATGGGTGAGATTTTGTTTTGTTTTACCCAAAGCTTTTTTGAGCTTGCAAGTCGCGTGGCCGATGTTTTTCTTCCTTTGGCAACTTCAACGGGATGATATTTTTAAAAAAATCGGCCAAGGGTTCAGTGTAAACTTGTTGGTATTTTGTTATTAAACTATTTATTTACGGTTTTCAGATTTTTTACGTGTGCTAAAAACATTGCTAGAAAACATACCCGGTTTTGATTCCCTTGTGAAATCGCAAAATAGTATCAAAAATATGAAATTTTGATCGCGTTGATTTACAAGTTTTTAATCAACTCTTACAACAAAAAAAAAAATTCACTGCTCCAAGTGGTAGCAAACTTGAGTATTTGCTGTTAATTTCAACTTGATACCTCCAAGGGTTCCTGAGAAAAAGGGTTTTTTTTAGTTCACCGGTTTTGACAAATGGACAGACGGACAACAAAGTTTTTGCCGACTGAGGTTCGGAACCCCTAAAACAGATGATACAACTATCTTTTACGTGTAGGTTATGTATTAGTCGTAGTAGGCACAATTACATGAAATCCCACGGACCAAACGTCATTTGAAATTGGTCGTGTAGCATTGCAAGTGGCGTATAATACAACCAGATACAAAATTGTGTTTTTCCGTACTGACTATACATCAAAAACTAGCATTTCGATTTGGTCGGTTGAAAAAAGAGCGAATGACTTGCGAGCCATTCAGTTAAATCTAATTAATTTAGATCTAGTTAATTTAGATTTAATAAACACTGTATGGTGAAATTGGGCCTTAGGCGACTACAAGAGCTAAACGTGAGTATTTATAATGCCTGAAAGTATATGATTCACTGCAATAAACAAAACTAGAAAAATGTACAATATTCTTCAGGATATATGCTAGTATGACAGTGTTTTGAAAACATAATACAATTCATTTTACTCAATAAAAAGAAAATCACGAACTTATCTCTAAAAAATCTTTTAATGAATAAAAACCATACTAAAATACGTGCGATCATTCTGATTTTTTGGCAAATAATTCTACAAGAAACATATTAGCATCACAGTGTTTTATTTTTTAATCCATTCTTTAGATTCTATAGATTTTGTAAATCGATCAAAACCACTGATTTCGCACTATTCGGCCCGCAGTGACTGACGTAACAACCACTATGCAGTGCAAGCTGATTAGAACTTTATTCTAACAGTATTTCAAACGAAGTTTGAACCACCACAAATAGAGTTGCTAATTTAGCTCCTGTAGTCCCCAGTTAAGGCGATTACATGAGCTAAGCGCGAGTTTTATAATTACTAAAAGTATATGACTCACTGCTATTAACAAGACCAGAAAAATATATGATATTCTTCAGGATATATGCTAGCATCATACTTTTTTGAAAACATAAAACAATTAATTTGGCTCGATAAAAAGAAATCACGAACTTACCTCTAAAAATATCTTTCAAACAATAAAAAACATACTAATATGCATGCGATCATTCTGATTTTTTTGGCAAATAATTCTACAAGCAAAATATTAGCATGATACTGTTTTAGTTTTCTAAACCAATCAATAGTTTTTTTGTAAATCGATCGAAACCACTCATTTCGCGCTATTTAGCCCGCAGTGGCTGACGTAACAACCACTTTGTAGTGCAAGCTGATTAGAACTTTATTCTAACAGCATTTCAAACGAAGTTTGAACCACCACAAATAGAGTTGCTAGTTTAGCTCGTCTAAGCGCCTTAAGTCTTCAGAAATTCTTGTGCAAAGTTGCAGCTGATTGTCAGTACTTAAATTATTCATCAAGATTACACACCGGTTAAGCCACATGTACATGAAAATAAGGTCATAAGCATAAACGCAACTATTATAACTACAACGCGAACATCTAGTACAAATGCTTCTGAAGAGAGTGCACAACATGTTTCCACTTCGCTTCAGTAGTTCCACTGCTGGCTGGTAGATGGCGTTACTTGTACCGTATTAAGCTAAGCAAAAACAAATTATTGTACTAAATCTAATTCGGAATAGACTTTTCTTAATTAATGTAGAAACAATAACATCAAGCCTGTTATCTCCGAAGGGTAAGGCAGAAGTGTATCTAAATATCACCCGCGTGGTACCTTACATTTCGACAGTTATGTTTAAGTCCCATACAATAGGGGCGAACCTAATGCCATCAATCGGGCACAAACTCGGACTTTATGGCTGCTACTAAAAGATTCCTGATGGAAAAACCCAATAACACCTTGCCCGACTTTCGAATTGAACCCAGGATCACATGCTTATTGGGCTTGCAACCCAGCAACCACTCGACCGACCAGGCAGTTCAGCATAGATAATAAAAGTTATTATGTCTTCGAACTTCTGCTTCTGTCTATACAGAGAATAAAACGACTCTTCACGAAGCCGTCAACCAAGCTTTCTGTAGATCAAACTAAGTAACTTTACGTAAAAAATATTGCTGGGAAACGACTTTTATTTTGGTGTGAAAAATCTAACAATAAAATCAAGTACTTATTAAAAAAAATCTTTTCAAAAGTTTGTAACTTTGAATATCTCCGTAACTAGACGATTCCCAGGTATGGTGTAGAAAAACAAAAATATCGCATTGACGGGGAGATTTAGAGGTTTTTACACCATTTATGATGGTGGCTTCCACATGCTATTTCTTAGCACCTTTTCAAAGCCTCATAGTATCAAACATTTCGCAGAAAGTTTACCTCCGTGAAAGACCCCACGACGTTCCTGAAGCAGATACAATGTCCTGGGTGTTACCCATAGTGCTGATCAGGGAGTGTAACCTGATGTCGAACACACCCATCTCACCACTTTGGATGAACCAGAAGTCAAAATTGATAATCAACACAAATCCTGGCAAGGACAAGTTCGTTATTGTTAACCCTGAGGAGATTGGTAAGTCATCATCTGCATAGACTCTTCACAACTGTGCTGGGGTCGGCATTCAGACTCACTAAATACCAGCTGAATAACTGTATTTTACATGGAACGAGTTGAAACTACGTGTTAGTTATTTTTAATAAATTAAAAAGTACCGTACGTCAGTTTATGTAGGTATTAACACTTTTGTAGACAGCAGTTTCTTGAGGTCGAACTCGGGACTTATAATTTCGCAGTCCGACAGTTACATTACACACACTCTTAAGAATAAATAATTACACACAAGCCGTTTCAGTTCTTTTACCGTTGCATACCAAGATGAAATGGCACTCTTGTGAACCAAACGGCCAACGACAACCACGGTCGCTTGTTTCAGTCACGATTCAAACATAAAGCACTATAGAAAATATCAAAGCATCGTCCAAATACAATGGCAAACATCTTCCATCTAATTATGAAACAGAATTGTAGACGACAGAAACTCCATTCCTCAAACTCAGTTTAATATAAATTTCGCTCAGTCTCTTTGTCCGAAAAGGAATATAGAAATGGCCTTAATATTAGCATATCTTTGTATTGTAATCTTGACTTTT
Source organism: Xestia ashworthii (assembly GCA_950022955.1). Taxonomy (NCBI): domain Eukaryota; kingdom Metazoa; phylum Arthropoda; class Insecta; order Lepidoptera; family Noctuidae; genus Xestia; species Xestia ashworthii. Next base: position 3,288,612 of record OX465557.1, read on the forward strand.
GATAGGGTCTCCACTTAATTGCACCTCCTGGCTCAATAACGATGGTTGAATGCGCTTTGAATATTGTAGGCGATAATGTTTCGGATGGCAGATCCTGTTATATTTATGAGATTTCAGTATTTTGATTGTTCTTTTGAAGAGAACGGGTCTATGGAGTGAGAAAGCCTGTTTTGTAATTAGACAATTGCTTCATTAAATGGGATTTGAACGCCCCAGGCGGATAAACGCCAACCTTTTTGGAGATGTTCAGGAAGATCAGGTGGGTCATACTCCCAACCAGCATGTGTGTATGTCCAGATGTATGAATGTAGACGAAGCAAAAAGAGTATTTATGGATGGAGTATGTCTTCAGAAGGTCGTGAAACACATTAAAATCACACTTAATTACACTTAACAAACATTAGGGAACTTTTAAATTTTATATTATTACTCTTTTTTTAACGCTCAAGGATTTTTAACTAAACCCATTCTCACGTGAATGAATAATTAATGTTTACAGTTCCAAAATTTTAAAAAAAGTTTTTGATAAAACGTAACGTTATTTTGCATTTTGTTAGATAGCAAGGCTTCCTAGTAAACATACTAAATGCGGGACCTAAACATTAACAATACTTATGGCATCGCTTAAACACAATGCATAAGTACAATGTATCATGTCTTACTTCTAATTTATACTGGCACACACAGATTCACCGAATGCTGTAACGTTGTAGGTTGTGTTGTTTCGTCGAATAAATAGTTTCAAAGTAGGTCATAGCACCTGAGAGCCTGTTAGACAAAGTGAAATACATACGCAATAACGTTGATGAAAAGGTCAAAAATGTATTGGATTTTCTTAAGTTATCGAAAGGCATACGTCATCATCATCATCATCATTTCAGTCAAAAGATGTCCACTGCTGGACCTAGGTCTACTTGAGAGCAGCGCTGGCCCAGTGGTGGCGGCTCCGACTTACGAGCAGTAAGTCGTGTGTCCGAATTCGAATCCAGGCAGGTGCATTTGTGTAATTAATTTCATCACCGCTGCTCACAAAACGGTGAAGGAAAACACCGTGAAGAAACTGGCATTTCCTAGAACAAAAAAATCAGAAACTTGTGACATCTACCAACCTATACTGGGCACGCGTGGTGGATTATATTCCATTCCCTCTCACATGTGGCCTGTGTCCTAGCAACAATGATGAACCGTCTTAAAAGCGGTTGTCACTTGTCGAGAACTAAGTACTGGCCAGTATCAAGTAGATAATAATGACAAAAGAACACCAATAGTTCTAATTTCAATTTTTTTAGCGCCATACCCCGTGAACTACGACCAAGAAAACTGGAACCAGCTTTCAAACTTCCTACAAAGCGAGAAGAGGACGATGATACCAGAACTAACCAGGGCAAAGCTGCTCCATGATGCATGGAACCTGGCATATGCTGGGGAACTGTCGTTTGTCACTGCTTTCAATATGACGTTGTTCTTGAAGAATGAGAGGCACCACCTCGTTTGGGATCCTGTGTTCACGATGATTGACCATCTGGGCAGACATATCTGTCAGTGCCTGCATGGCAAGTTCCAGGTATGATTATTTTAATGATTGCAGGACCACCAATTAATGAATTGAAATTGTTTTCTACTAAGACTGGCACTGTATTGTTGTCTGGGTTTGATCCCTGGATTGGTTAGTTTGTTTAAGTTATTCCAGAAAATTCTCAGTGGTAGCCTCGCACCTAAAATCAGGGGGCGTCTTTAAGCAGTATGGTTTTAATGTTACTCTAGTGTGAGAAAGAGACGGTGCTATAGAGGACGTCTAGCGTCATCTCTTTCCCACTCTGAATGACTGAGATTTAAACTGATTGACGTCATGGTTGGCCACCAGTGTTTAGTTGATGTCAAAAGGCTCGCCCGTAAATATATTTTCCTTTATTTTGTCCTCACTGTCTTGTCGACCCCAAGTTGGCTTGGAAAAAAGTCGTCACAGCGCCAAACTAAATGTGACGCAAGCTCATTCCACATCGATTAAAACAGTCACTTCCTTCCATATTCCCAGGCCTACGTCCGAGTACTCCTCAGTCCTCTCTACGAGGAGTTAGTTAAAGACGAGAAGGAGGATGAGGAACCTTGGCGCAAGAACCTGAGGTCTTTGACCAAGACCTTCCTTTGCCAAGCTGGGTATAAGCCCTGCATAAGAGACGCGCAAGACCAGTTCAGCAAGTGGATGCAGGCCAAGAATCCTGATGAGGGGAACCCGTAAGTAGTTCATGTGCTGATAAGCTTTAATAAAAAAAAGAGGCAGATTTTGAAGTTGTAGTCTAATGCTGGTTATGGAATGTTGTAACTGCTGTTGGTTCCGGCGGCCATTATGGATCTTTGACAGTCGTCACGGGATGCTTACAGCTTTACCAAGAAGTATCGTATTGCCTTACTTGGTTGTCAATCTGTATGCAGCTCGATATTTAAAAGTTCAAGTCCAATCAAACCTCTAGGTCAGATTGAAAGAAAGAAGATTGGCAGTCGCTCTATTTAAAATACTGGCGTTCAAAATATAAAATAAGCTACTAATCTAGGTTCGCGCGGCTCGTGAGGCCGTAAATGGTCTTTTATAAAATTGAGTTTTCCACCTAAAATAACGATACTTTAAAAATGTAACGGATTTTTAGTAATAAATTCAGAGCAGAACAATAATCTTGGATTTAGAAAGCAGAAAAATCGTGGCATTCTAAAATTATGAACAAAAAACATTTGAAAAATATAATTGGCGAAGTTTTTGCGAGAGTGGTGTTAGAATAGGCGCCTGGAGACGTGGCGTCTAATTGAGTTGCTAAAAAAATATACGCACAGATTTATTTTCATAATCTCTGGAGATCTGGTGTGATTTGGAGGATTAAGTTTAATATGAAGGAATAAGACTCATGTTTTCTACGAAAACCAAACGTAATACTTTTTTATTGAAATCTTGAAAAAACATGTGAAAAGATGATCAACAAAACATGTCTGCAAAAAGTCAAGATCATCCGTTTTGAGAGCAGTGCTGATGATTGATGGACCTAGGTTCTGCCCTGATTCCTGCCTGGCTATGTTCGGGTCTAAAGCCAACACAAGGGGGGATCGGGTTCTCTTTTGGAAATTTTCAAACTAAGTACTCACCAATACAGCACTGTATGGTTGGTGCAGTGGCTGAGCAAATGGCTGCTGCGCGAACGTTTATATTTGCATGGTCTACAGGTAGTTGTTCCGGGTTTGGCTATTGGTGTATGTGAGTTTAAATGTTTGTAAACGCACAAACGATACAGGAGAAATTCCTAGTGTGGCGCTTAGACCAAATAAAAAATCAAGACATAGCGCTGCAAACATTGAGCTGCAAACAATAAAGTAAGACCAGCGCAAAACTACACCTCGGTCTGTGATACACTACACTTCACTGTTCTCAACTTTTCATTTGGTGTGGAGGTGTGGAGCAGTGTAACTGTGTTAACTTTTTATTTGGTCTGAGGTGTGGAGCAGTGTTTTAAAAAAACACAAGATTATTCAAATTAGGCTGAAAAGTCAAATCAGTTCGTTTTGAAGTATTGACAGTCCCCAAAACGCCAGTCCCTCACAACTTCCTTGTCTTTTGAGTTGGGGAGAAAAACAGGCGAAACAAACTCCCCAGCAACACCCACCGAAGTCCTTTTATCACCAATAAAAAAGGTTAAATCAAATGAATCTTTCCTACCCACTGTTCTTTTGTGGGTTACAAATATTTAACTCAGTTAACTTTGAACATGTGACCCGCAGAAAATTTGAAGTGGGTCGTTTTCAACACACATCCGTTAAAAGAGAGACGAAATTACCGAAATAGATTTCTTTTTAGATTCCATGAGGCGTATGATTTTGTTCATTATGTTTTATAAGCCTCTGGCTAGCCAGATATTCATTAAACAGTTCTTGTTAGGAGAGACAAAAAATTACTGTATGCAGTCAGTCACTCATTATTATTTAAATGTAAAAGGCGAAAAGTGTGACGCATAAGGTCATGGCACATTACACCGGCACCGCAACTGCACAGCTGCAGCACGGCTTTGCGTCGCGCTAACTGCGCGTTGTCATCGAGGTGCAAGCTCGCAGTTCGCCTGCTGGCCGCGTAGTGCAAGCCTGCTGGCACCGCAAACACAGTTTTTATATGGAATTTGTGATCTACGTTGTTTTGCTGGCGAGTCGGAGTTGGCGCGCAGTAGGCATGCTGCGCTGTAAGCACGCGGTCCGCTCGCTTGTTGCCGAGTTTATGGTAGCGGCAAGCGCACTGACTGCCCACCGTTGGCTTTTTCATATTGACATTATGTATTATGTTAAACGAGTCACGATTTAATGCTCTAATTTGAATGACATGTGAATCAACGGTATAGTGTGTCATGACCGTTAGGGTGAATTTCACTGACCAAACTTATGCAATATTGACACTGAAAGCTTTTGAACGTGATTCAGATGTGCTGATGTGATTCGCTCATCCCCATGAGCGGAACACATTCTGTTAATATTGGATGAATTTAAATATTTGGGGCACACAGAATGATTTCATATTTATTTTGTCTCTCTTTTCAATTTTTGACCACCCATTGCTGAGTGTAGGACTCTTCCAAATATCTTTTGACGATTTTGGGTCATGGCTATACAGTTTGTGTTTTATTAATTGTGTGCTAATGATTATTTTGTAGTTGATCACTTATTTCCTACTGGATAAATACTGTTTATACATTATACATTGGCCTTTACAAAACATATTAACATCGTCATATCAGGGACCCACGTATGTGATCAGTGAGGTACAAAATGGCGTCTACCTCCATTGTATTGTGATCTGATTGTTTGCTGACTGTGTTTTGTGAACGCTTGACATGATAGTTTTTGCTTACAACTAATATGTTTAAGATAAGCTACACATATAAGATTTGTAGTAATGACGGCCGAGGTTCTTACCGCAACATGTAAATGAAAAAGTACAAAATCTAACTTGTTGTATCCGCATTAAAGTGGCAATTTAAACGACATAAATATTTCATGAAGATAGTTGAGAGTTTCGTATTTCTATACATTAATGTAACAACAAAATAAATTAACCTCTTTTTATTCGACAGCCTATCAAACCAGTGCATCTGTCCAGTCTTCAAATGGGGTACAATGAAGGAATGGGAGTTCGGACTGCAGAGGGTCATAAACTTCCCTCCATCCCGGAAGCCGAGTGAGAGGACATACCTCCTGAAGACTTTAGCAGGATGCCCAGAGGCTGAAGAAAAGATTAACAGGCTCCTGAATATCACGCTGTTGCAAGGTCATGCTAACTTCACGGAGACGGATGCTTTCTTAATCTTTAGTATGCTGACTGGATCTGCAACGGGGTATACTACTCTGTTCAATTTTTTGAGCAATAATTGGGATGTGCTGAGAGAGAAGTAAGTGCTTTAAATCTTTAAGTATTATTTAAGAGCTTTTTGCGACTGCTGGGCGTGAGTGAGGTCATGCGTTTGATTCACAAGTTGGTTAAAGTGTTATTGAGTTTTTCATTATGACATTTTTCAGTAGTAACTACAGCGTCTGGTTTTGTGCCCGATTGATGGCAATAAGACTTCCGGCTAAATATTGGTGTACGGTTAGGTATACCTCTGCTAACTATTTGGGGGTTTAAGTCTTGTGTGGAACTGAAGAGTATCTAATTCACTCAAATAGTTGGTTTCGCAATACTGTTTTGGGTGGCGTGTAGTTATGCCCCATGGGAAAAAAAGCCATGACTTTATGTATGTGTTGGCCAAACCCAATTTCAGGACAAACTAGTTTTGCCTATGCTAAACTGTAATTTGAATCGCTCGCTCTAGGGTGTCCCGGTCAACGGAGCCCCCCTTTTTTCTTTGAAACGTCCAATATTGAGTTAGTGAAACACACAACATGCTTTATTACAAGTCTGGAAGACAGACTTTTATGTAATAAATTGACTAGAAGCCTCTCTGACATCCAGAGCTCCTGAGCTTCGTCCTATTATAAAGAATACTAAAAGGCTGCCAGTTAAAGCAACAAAACAATCAAAGTAACATCACGACATCATACAATTCACAAATCAACTAAGAACTAAGAACTGCCTCATCGCTTCCTCTTACGTCTTCACATGCCCTCAGTAATCGCGTTTGCATCACTCACAGGGTTTAGCAGCAAAGTGCACAGGTAGGGAGAGGTTGCCAGCTTAATGGGGATGCACCACAGACGCCAATTTCCCTCATTTGTGTCTAGTCTAGCCCTGCCTGGATAATTTAGCTCGAGCGCAAGCCAAAACAAAGTGAGCTTGAAAGTTGTGTGAGCTTGAACATAGTAAGGCTTGAATTCTTGTGACGCTGACGGTAGGACGCGCATGGTAGGTCGCGTACGACTAGACGCTGACGTCAGCGGCGACCGACAGCCGTATTTTGTTTAGCGTTCAAATTGTATTAATATCCTAGTGGCGTGCCCGTCGATGTCGATCTGCCAAGTCATAGGTCACGAGCTCGAATTACCACTTGCTTCGGTGAAGGAAAACATGGAAACCCTGAGTTCTTGACGGCATGTAAATTCAAGTCCGAGGCTTATGGGCGGCATAAAAACTTTGACACCACTAACCACACGATAAAGAAAAACGTTAAAATGTATGCCATATCTTCTGGCAGCCTTGATTAAACTTGGTTTTTGTCCCTTAAAGTTAATCGCACGTTACAGCCGCAGCGTAGCGGAGATCAACTGAAAAAAGTTCGTAGTACCCTGTCTGTAGTTTGTGTTGTGTAGCAAAGTTACGAGTATGTAGTAGGAGTTATCGAACACGGTGCTACCCGTACTTCAGTGCTCAGTTAATCCTTGAAGCGAAATAAACATTAGCCAACGTATTCTTAAAATCATTCTGAGTGTAGGTCTTCTCCGTTGCTGGCATCTTTATCTGGTCTTGGGTCATCTCAAGTAGTTGCAATGTAAACCTTGCATACGTCCAAATATTTTTCACTGTATTCGTTTTTTTTTTATTTTTTTATTCGTATTTTAAACTAAGCGAAACAGAATAGTTCTCCCTGTCATTGCTGACATTTTTTTTTCTAGACTATACCTGGGAACCTTCTTGTTACGGAGATATTGGGTGTCAAAATACCAATTTTTTACGATATTTTTACCCAAAATTAAAAAAATCTCAACAATATTTTTTGCGTATATAATTATAGTTACTTAGTTTGATGTACAGAATGCTTATTTGAAAGCTTCACGAAGGTTCCGTTTACACGATGTATAAACCATTACATTTTCCTAAACTCCACAGGTACATAACCAGAACAAACCTCTGGGACAATCTCATCACTTCAGCCACTTCCCAATTCAAAACAGAAGAAGGTCTAGAACTGGTGACACAGCTCTACGTCAGTCATCAAGGACAGTTCGGATCCGCTGAACACATCATAGAGAAATCTATGAGGAACATCAGGGTAGAAGCTGAATGGTCAGCACAAAATCTGCCAGTGATCGAAGCCTGGCTGGACACATATTTAGCCACTAGTGATGTTAAAGATAATAAATTTATCAACGTGTGATTTTTTAAAATATATAAGTTATGTATTATTTTATTTTATTAAATAGGTTTATGAGTGATTGGGGTTTTATTTGTCGTTGCCTTTATAATGAGTGCCAAATAAATGTACGTTATTTTATTTAGTTTTATTGTATTTATTTAGGCTCACCAACAACTGAATACACTGATACAAAATCAAAATCAAAGCATTTATTTCAAGTAGGCCAATCACAGGCACTTTTGTATTATCGAAACAAAGATGAAAATTAAATGAAGCTACAGGCCCAGTCACAAGACATAAAAACTGTGAAAGTACTGTAGATGTCCATTCCCTAGCGTAGATCTCTATGGAGAAGTACGGGCAAGAAACTCCATGGACACTCTTTTAAATCAAGTTATTGTTACAAAATATTGGTTACATACGAGTACTTACATCATTACATCATCATACAAATATATGAGTTACATTGTAAAAGTAATATCCAGGTGTTACCTAAGTTTTCGTGGGTATGTAAGTATATAAAAAAGGTGTCCATTTCGACTGCTCGGCCACAATGTCGAAGAAGAAAAACGACTACGTAAATATTACGAAGGAATTTGTAAATCACTAACAATGAAAGTCGCAAACTAGATCCAATAGGTAGGTATTCAGAAAGTTGTAAAGGTTTAAACATGCCCATGCACGGTTTTTCATGTGCAGTTCACGCAGTTCTCTTAAAGGGAGACTAGTAGAGGCGATTAGGGGGGCGACAATTCAATCGTCATTGGAAAGCTACATTATCCCAGTGTCATATTTAAAACACAAAAACTATTTGTTTTTAAAGTAAACGGCAATACTCCTCAATAGTCTATAAAGATCTGCCAGTTTCAGGCAACACTTTAACTGGAATATAAGTAGTCTAATAGGTACTCAGAAAAGAAATATTAAAAACCCGAGGTTTTGATGTTCAAATGATTTCTAAGTATTACGAACGCCATCTAGTGTCACCACAAGGAAACAAAAACCATGAAATTCAAATTGGCCAGTGCTAGGTTGTAGTGTTCTGTGTTGTAGGTACAGCTTGGCAAAAAAGTCGTGGAACTAATGGTGGCGCTACTATCGTACATATTGTAACCCTATATAGTACGACAATAACAGTTTGATACTTTGGGTTTTTTCAATTTTTATTTAATGTGTGGTTTGACGGGTTTTAGAAGAGCTCGGGGCTAAATAATAACAGCCGGACAGGACAATCTTCAAGGTTAAGCCGTGCTTAACTAAGTTAGTCTGTAGATGGGTGACCATCTGTCATAGAGTTTCTTCCGTGCCTCGGAAAGCACTTATAGCTGTTGTCGTGTCATTAGTAGATATTTACTGTGAGTCAGGAGCCCGAAAATCTGACAACCAGTCTTACCAAGTGGTATTGTGTTACCTAGTTACTGGGTTGTGGAGATCAGATAGGCAGTCGCTCCATGTGAAATACTGATATCCACGCTGCATCCGGTTGGACTGGAAGCGGACCGCAAAATTAGTTGGGAAAAGGCTAGGCAGATGATGACGACTATAACGGGTTTTACATTACTTAAACTTGAAATAAACATAAATTTCTCTACTCGTAACATACTCACGCTTTTGTATGATAATGCGCAAGTACGTGTGTATATTGATTTACATTATGGGGAAAATAATATCAACGATTCGTCTAAGTGCTTTTTTTTCATTTTGTATTAATCAGAAAGATAGAATTTTACAGATGTTTCAATCAGAATCTAACATGTCTTCGTCTAAATATTCCACATCTGAAAGTTCTTCATCCGTGTCTGTTTCTATACTGCTGCTGTTATTTTGCAGATTTATGACTATTTTATTCTGGAAATAACACAAAAAGTATCAAAATTATAGGAGCGTGCTTCTTTGTAAATGCACATAACCACAAAATTCATCGATGTATTTTTCAATGTAAATAATAGTTGTATAATGGTTTATACTGTTTAATGTAAGTTTGAACACACATAGATAAAAGAACATATTACCTGACATTTCCGCAGTTCTTTTATAAACATCGTTGATATCCGATAAAATTTGTCCAGCTTCATGTTCCGCCAAACATCTCACATACACTTTATAAATTATCTCTCTAGCGGAGCTGCGAATGGTTTTTCTGTTCATATTGAACCCTTTGAGTCACAAATTTAAACACAATAACAAAAAATACACGAAAAACAGCCACCGATATCATGAAATGACATTACATGGACTGACTACACGTGACAGTAGGAGAAGTTGCCAACGATGAAATTTTTAGTTCCGTAAAGCTCGCATAAAGGTCGAGGCACGACTTGGACCTTAAAAAACTCGTTCAAGCCACTGGCCTGCAAACTACAAAAAACGCAAGAAAATTTGAATCTCGCGAGCTAAGCTGGAGCATCAGCCTTAAAGATAAATTATAATCGATCAAACGACGGAACGTTCGATTTAAAAACTGCAAATATTTTCATATCCGTCTGTGGATATCCAATGTGGCTTTTAGGAAATATGATCGAAAATCAAAGAATTCTTGTCATACTGAACATGGCATGGCATTACTAAGGTTTCGAGGTCACCTTTCTTTCTTTAGTAGATACTAAAGATGACGCATAGGTATCCACTAAACTATCTTTTACATCAAAATGTACCGATAGTGTAACTATAAACATTACGCAAATCAATGAACTCTACACCAATGACCTTCTGAAGATAAAGTTTTTAATGGCTCCAAATATTCTAAGAACCGATTTCTAGTATTAAAATATCACGGTTTTGGAGATAACCTTTGTAACACTGAAGATGTGGTCACATCGTCTGCTATGCTTACTGGATCTGGGACTTTTGCGCGAAAGACATTTGCGCGAAAGACACTTGCGCGAACCCATTTGCGCGAAAAGACAATTGCGCGAATGGACTTTTGCGCGATTGGACATTTGCGCGAACAGACATTTGCGCGCCAGGACACATGCGCGAATGGACTTTTGCGCGATTGGACTTTTGCGCTAACGGACTTTTGCGCGAAAGGACAATTGCGCGAGTGGAAACTTGCGCGAGTGGACATTTGCGCGACTTAATACTCGTAGCCACAGAGGTTTACTCTGTGGAGTAAACATCACATCACGCCTCAAAATACTTGAGGGGTTTTTTTTTATTTTTTCATTATGGGTGTCATTTTCATGGTTTTTGGGGTCGCTGATTACGAAAATGGGGTCAAAAAGAAAATCCAAGATTGGCGCCCATGTTTTTTTTTTGTTTTCTGTCATGGGTGTCGTTTTCATGGTTTTTGGGGTCGCTGATTACGAAAATGGGGTCAAAAAGAAAATCCAAGATGGCGCCCATGTTTTTTAATGGTTTTTCTGTCATGGGTGTCGTTTTCATGGTTTTTGGGGTCGCTGATTACGAAAATGGGGTCAAAAAGAAAAATTAAGATGGCGCCCATGATTTTTTTGGTTTTTCTGTCATGGGTGTCGTTTTCATGGTTTTTGGGATCGCTGATTACGAAAATGAGGACAAAAACAAAATCCAAGATGGCGCCCATGTTTTTTTTTTTGTTTTCTGTCATTGGTGTCGTTTTCATGGTTTTTTGGGTCGCTGATTACGAAAATAAGGTCAAAAAGAAAATCCAAGATGGACACGACACCCAAGACAGAAAAACCAAAAAAAAAACACGGGCGCCATCTTGAATTTTCTTTTTGAACCCATTTGTTATCAGCCACCCCAAAAACCATGAAAACGACACCCATGACAGAAAAACAAAAAAAAAAGCATGGGCGCCATCTTGGATTTTCTTTTTGACCCCATTTTCGTAATCAGCGACCCAAAAAACCATGAAAACGACACCAATGACAGAAAACAAAAAAAAAAACATGGGCGCCATCTTGGATTTTGTTTTTGTCCTCATTTTCGTAATCAGCGATCCCAAAAACCATGAAAACGACACCCATGACAGAAAAACCAAAAAAATCATGGGCGCCATCTTAATTTTTCTTTTTGACCCCATTTTCGTAATCAGCGACCCCAAAAACCATGAAAACGACACCCATGACAGAAAAAACTAAAAAAAAGCATGGGCGCCATCTTGAATATTCTTTTCGACCCCATTTTGGTAATCAGCGACCCCAAAAACCATGAAAATGACACCCATGATGAAAAAATAAAAAAAAAAACCTTCAAGTATTTTGAGGCGTGATGTGATGTTTACTCCACAGAGTAAACCTCTGTGGCTACGAGTATTAAGTCGCGCAAATGTCCACTCGCGCAAGTTTCCACTCGCGCAATTGTCTTTTCGCGCAAAAGTCCGTTCGCGCAAAAGTCCAATCGCGCAAAAGTCCATTCGCGCATGTGTCCTGGCGCGCAAATGTCTGTTCGCGCAAATGTCCAATCGCGCAAAAGTCCATTCGCGCATTTGTCTTTTCGCGCCAATGGGTTCGCGCAAGTGTCTTTCGCTCAAATGTCTTTCGCGCAACTGTCTTGATACCATGCTTACTTAGCTAAGCTTTTGAAAGTGTAGCTTGCTTGCTTTGCTTTTTTTTTACTATAACCTAACTATAAGACCAATAGGCTTGTTAACTGAAAAAATCTAATTAGTCCGTCACTTAGATTATCAAAAAATATTTGACCCGTATTTTTTCTTTTGTCACATAAACCAAAATTGACGAAGATACGACGCTTTTAAAATTCCCAATACGTCACTGTTCGGTATCATTCTTAGTGAGTCGATACCGAACAGTGACGTCACGAGCCCCCACTCCCGAGTTTTGATGCGTTTTATCTTTGTCAATATTCGTTGATTTACAAAAACAAAAAATACGTGTCCATTATTTTCCAATACTCTAATTGACGGTGTCCAATTCATATAATAATGTATAAAGTAGGATCTAGAAACAGTCGCAATAAAATCACCATTGAGTAAAGACGTTTGTTATTTTTTCTAAAACACCGTTCCATTGCCGCAAATTAAAGTGAACCCTAAGTACATAAACATATGGTCGAAATCGAACCGGATTAATTATTGAATGGAACGGCTTGCGGACTCGGGCGAATACAAAAGAGCATCGCATTCCTTAGATAAGGATTGAAGTTGTTTACAAGTAATTAGTGTATGTGAAGACTATTATAAAAACTTATATAGAAAAGTGGTTTAGACATTGCAACTGTATTGAACGTGTTTGTGCGAATAAAACTGTGTGGACTATTTATTTTAATCCTGTAAAATGACGTCACCGACTCCAGAACAGTCAAAATATTTATCTACGTTAGAAGATGTGGCTAGTATGCTAAGAAAAGCGCAAGTTAACATAAAGAAGTGCCCGAAACAGCGATTAACTGCAGGTTATGTTAAAACGAGAATAAAAACCATTGAGGAGTATTGGGATTCGTTCAAACAAACGCATAGCAGCCTTACGAAGTGTACACCACGAGAACAGCGGGGCGTGCTACCTTACTTTCTTAATGAAGAATATTATACGTACGAAGAAATGTACCTGTGTTTACAAGCGGATTTAACCGATCTCCTAACAAACTTGGAGTCACAGCACAGATTATCAGAAGCATCCAACATGTCTTCTTCATCTCATGATAGTCAGGTACCGTTTGCTAAGCTACCTAGAATACAGCTTCCTACCTTTTCGGGCAGATATGAAGAATGGCCTACGTATAAAGATATATTTACAGCACTCGTTCATAACACGTCCATTAGCGATGTTCGTAAGTTGCATTATTTAAAAACTAGTGTTGCCGGCGAGGCAGAGATGTTATTACGCCATGTTCAAATTACGGAAAGTAATTACGCAACAGCATGGGAACTACTTCAAGGACGTTTCGGTAGCAAAAAGATGATTGTGTCGTCAGTTTTAAAGAAGTTTTGCTGTCAGAAAAAGATCAGCAACCCATCAGCTACACAAATTAAAGCCTTGCTCGATAATACTGTAGAATGCATCAACAGCCTGAATAACATGAACATAAACACCGCCACTTGGGATCCTATCCTAGTATTTCTGGTGACGCAGAAATTAGACTCAGAGACGTTGAAGTGTTGGGAAGAAGAAGCTTACAAGGAGAACAGTGATGAGTTGTCTACTTGGGTGGAGTTGAAAAGGTTCCTTGAGTCTAAGTTTCGAACTCTCGAGCTAATCGCTCCCATCACTACTACAGTTACAAAGGAGAAGACACAAGGTCACAAAGCGTATCATGTCGTAGCAAAGGAAACTGAGAACGACAAAGGTGACTCTGCGCACACCAATAGCAGTTCATCGCTATTATGTGTATATTGCAAGGGTGACCATTACATCTTCAGTTGTAAAGAATTTGCAAAACAAACTGTGCAACAACGACGTGAATTTGTGAAGAACAAAAACCTCTGCTTCAACTGCCTAATACCGAATCACATAGTCTACAAATGTAAACAAAAGAGGAAATGCCGAGTTTGCGGAAGAAAACATCATTCTCTTTTACATGAAGGAAAAGAAACAACACAAGATAGTGCCACAGAAGAAAGTAACAAACATGAAGAACAACCAGAACAGAAGGTCACAAGTGCACATTTCTCTAAAGAACAACCTGGTCGTCAAGTGTTATTGGCAACAGCACAAGTACATGCTACATCAAGCGACGGAAAAACATATGTACTTCGTGCATTGATTGACCAAGGCTCAGAGGCTTCATTCGTATCTTCAAGAGTAGTTGAACTCTTGAGATTGAAGAGAACAAGCATCAACGGTGTAGTCTCAGGGGTGGGAGAAGGAAACTTGGTTCCTATAAAACATGTAGTTGACCTGTCAGTTGCATCACAACATAATAGAAGGGAGGTTATTCAAGTGAAGGCTTATGTTTTGAAATCACTGTCTGCTAGATTACCTTCAAAACACATTAAGATGAACTGGCCAGAACTCCAAAAATTACTATTGGCTGACCCTACGTATAACACACCGGGCAAAATTGATATATTACTCGGTGCAGACATCTTTTCTAAAATTATTGAAGTTGGTTTAGTAAGATGTTCTGATGGCATAGTGGCTCAGAAAACACGTTTGGGGTGGATACTTTCAGGTGAAAGGGAAGACAAATCAATTGGCGACGAACACAAAATAACAACACTACATGTGACAAGTATGGTATCAGAAGACAATGATTTACTAAGAAAATTTTGGGAAATAGAAACAACTTTATACAAAAAAAGAAAATTACTTACAAAAGAAGAGGAGATGTGTGAAGAGATTTACAAGAACACAACTAAAAGAGTGAATGGAAAATACACAGTGCACTTACCTTTGCGTCAAGGAATAGAAGAGACTCTGAAATTATGCGGAGATACAAAACAACAAGCTGTTTATAGATTCAAACAACTGGAGAAGAAGTTACAAAATTCTCAAAGCTTAAAGTCAGATTATACTAAAGTAGTTCATGAATACATGGAAATGGGTCATTTGAAAAAATCTAACCCAAACGATGATAACAAATCAGTCTATCTTCCACACCACGCTGTAATACGCGAAGACAAGGACACAACGAAGGTTCGAGTAGTTTATGACGCGTCTGCAAAAGGTTCTAACGGTCATTCTTTGAACGACACCATGATGATTGGACCTGTGTTGCAACCTGATTTACGAAGCTTAATTATCATATGGCGAACACATAAAATATGTGTAGTAGGAGACATCGTTAAGATGTATAGAATGATCAATATGACACCAGAACACACAAATTTACAACGCATAGTCTGGCGAGATAACCCTGAAGAAAAACTTGAAAGTTTCAACTTGATGACTGTAACCTTTGGTACAGCTGCAGCACCTTATTTAGCTGTACGAACGTTACAACAACTTGCCGATGATGAAGCACTCGAATATCCTAATACAGCACCTGTAATAAAAGATTCATTTTATATGGATGATTTGATGTTGGGAAGTGAAAATGAAGAAAAAACAAAGAAAATGTGTGAGGAAATAAAGTTGATTCTAAGTAAAGGAAATTTTAAAATGCAAAAGTGGTCTAGTAATTCGGAAGAGGTTTTAAAATATTTAAAAGAAGGAGAAGATACAAACAGTACGAAGGATGGAATAGAGATAAAGTTAGATAAAGTTATAAAAATTCTGGGATTGACATGGGATAGGAAGGATGATACATTTAAATTCAAAATTAACTTACCTGAAATTCCATGTCCCGTAACGAAGAGATCTATTCTGTCTGATGTAGCAAGGCTGTTTGACCCATTTGGATGGCTGTCACCGGTGATCATCAACGCTAAAGTTTTGATGCAAAAGCTGTGGCTATGCAACATGGGATGGGATGACGAGCTGCCGTCAGAGTTGATGGATGACTGGATGAGATATAGAGAAGAGTTAGTGCACCTGCAAAACATTACAATACCACGCTGGTTGAAAACTACACCAATCAATTATACAAACATTGAATTGCATGGTTTTGCAGATGCATCTACGCACGCATATGCTGCTGTTACTTACCTTAAGATTATTGAAGAGGAGACGGTACATATCACAATCATCGCATCTCGAACCAAGGTTGCGCCTTTGAAGCAAATTTCAATACCTAAATTGGAGTTATGCGCTGCAGCATTACTAACAGACTTAATCCATGATTTGGTAGACTTGTTGAAAATACCTAAAAATAAAATCTTTGCGTGGACTGATTCAATGATCGTGATGTCATGGCTGCAATCTCAACCAAGTCGTTGGCGTACATTTGTTGCGAACCGAGTGGCAGACATAACACGGATGCTAGACACCGACCGATGGAGACACGTTCAGTCTACCGATAACCCAGCCGATATCGCTACAAGAGGCGTAAAAGCAAGCGACTTGGCTTCTTTAGACTTATGGTGGACTGGGCCTGTATGGTTAAAACATAAAAATCTCGATCTACAAACATATGAAATTCCTCAAACAGAGTTAGAATTGAAGGGTTCATCATTTCACACAAATGTGGAAGTCACACCAATTTGGGAGCACTTTTCTTCAATTTCAAGAATGAAAAGAATATTAGCTTACTGCAGAAGATTTGCAAAAAGAGAAACGGAAAAAAGGGAAATGTATTTAACAGTTATTGAGCTAGACAAAGTATTAGAATTATGCATAAAGTATTATCAAGACTTAGTTTATCAGAAGGATATTGAAGATATACAGAAGGATGGAAGCGTAAAAAAAAGAAGTTCTCTTATCACACTCGCCCCTTTTTTAGATAAAAATGGGCTAATAAGAGTGGGAGGAAGGTTAGAGAATGCCTCAATAGCTGACATTACAAAACACCCGATTGTCATACCATGTAATCAGCATATAACTAAGTTATTGGTTCAAGAAGCTCATCTTAGAACACTACATGGTGGGATACAGGCGATGATGGCTTTTGTGAGAACAAGATACTGGGTGATAGGTTTGAAGTCCGCCGTAAGAAAATGTATTCACAACTGTAAGACCTGCATTCTGGATAAAGCAAAGGTAAAAACCCAGTTCATGGGTCAGTTGCCTGCCGTTCGAGTTAATCAACATCGGCCATTTATGAATAGTGGGGTTGATTATGCTGGACCGGTATTCATAAGGACATCGAAAGGCCGCGGACACCATGCAACAAAGGGCTATATCTGTTTGTTTATATGTATGGCTACTCGCGCGATCCATTTAGAAGCGGTTACAGACCTAACAACACAAGCTTTTATAGCCGCATTTCGGAGGTTTGTAGCGCGTCGAGGCCACTGTTCGAACTTGTGGAGCGACAATGGCACCAATTTTATTGGCGCTGCCAAAGAATTGAAGGACATGTTCCAGAAGGGAAAGAATAATATCGCGAAGGAAGCGGCTGAACTTTTAGCTAACGATAGCACGTTATGGCACTTCATACCGCCAAGGATGCCTACATGTGGAGGCCTGTGGGAGGCTGGAGTTCAGTCTGCTAAAAGACATCTATACAGGATAAATAAGGATACCAAACTGACCTACGAGGAGATGTCTACGCTCTTGGCACAAATCGAGGCGTGTCTCAATTCGCGCCCTCTTTATCAAATGGACAATAGTATAATGCCGCTTACTCCAGGGCATTTTTTAGTTGGCGAGCCCTTGATTTCGGTTCCTGATACATGCTACGAGTACCAGTCTGTCAGTCTTTTAACTAGGTGGCAAATTATTCAAAAAATGACTCAAGACTTCTGGCATAGATGGCGTACAGAGTATCTTAACACGCTCCAGCAAAGATACAAATGGCAAGTGAAGGTTCCAGAGCCTGTTGTTGGAGATGTTGTTATTATTAAAGAAGATAATCTGCCCCCTACTAAATGGCTATTGGGACGGGTGAAACAAGTACATCCTGGAAAGGACAAACTTGTAAGAGTGGTAACAGTCCAGACTATGGGAAACAAGGAGTTAAAAAGGCCCCTATACAAATTGATACCGCTTCCCAAAGAAACACCATAAGTGAGCTACGGTGGGCGGATTAATGATAAAATTAAGATTATAGTTAGATAATATGTATAATTGAAGATTTGTTTGATCTTAGATTTGATTGTGTCAATAATTGAAGTTTAAAATGTTTACAGTCCATTGTTCTATTTGCATGTCATGTATTATTTACAAATAAGTATTGATTAAAAACTAATGTTTTGGTGGGCGGTATGTCCAATTCATATAATAATGTATAAAGTAGGATCTAGAAACAGTCGCAATAAAATCACCATTGAGTAAAGACGTTTGTTATTTTTTCTAAAACACCGTTCCATTGCCGCAAATTAAAGTGAACCCTAATTACATAAACAGACGGACTAAATAGATTTGCAATTTATTGATGGTGGAAACAAGCCTATTGTATCACCAAAAAGCACACTAATAAATACTTTGACTTTGACTTTCATGTTTTTTTCTTCCAAACTTTTCTATTAGTCGTCATCTCAGTAACAACTCTTTTCTTGCCATATAATCCTTCACACAGTCCATCCATCGATCGTTTCAGAAAATCAGTAGTCAGTTTTTTTAATATTATAAGGTAATGAGTGCCAGCTTCATATACTCTACAAAAAATTACCCACCGTCTTGAACAGCGCCATCTATAATTTTTCGTTGGAACTGGCGTTTTTTTTTTTTTTAGGATGGGAAATCTGACTAAAACCCGTCCATGTTCCTTCCTCGCCCTTTATGTTCCAGGCCGCGGTATCTCTTTCGAACAGGCCCGCAACCCCGGCAGGATTCCAATCCTGAACTGAACTGGCCTTGAAACAACTCATTTGGCCAATTGTTTGTGTCACTTCAATCCTGTAGCTTGCTACCAGAAAACTCAATTCCAGATTAAGTTCGCCTTCGTTTAGTTTATCAACATTATTTATTGAGACTTAAATATATAATAAAAATACCATCTTTGACAAGCCCTTTAAGTATTTGTACGAATTAAAAATAAGTGGTGTATTGTCACTTACCACTTACGGGATCAACAAAAAACACGGAAGATATCCTGTTACGTGACAATATAAGTTTAATTCATTTATATTTTAATTGTGTGAAACATGATTTCATAGCTTGCAGCTACGTAGTGTCGTGTTACTTATCTCAAAAAAAAAGGGAAACACAAACAATTAATTTAATTAAATGAAATTAAAATATAAAAAACACGGTCTAACTCCTATCACGCTTAAATGGATTTGGAAATGTTTATAGGAAGTTTTCACAATACTTGGCTACCTCCTGGTCTTGCTCTGTAGAGAGGCGAACAGCTTCCAGGTCAGGCTTCAGGGCTTGGGGCGCGTCAGGTGTCAGCGCTTTTGCAAGGCAACCTGGTTCAGTTCTGTAGAGAGGCGAACAGCTTCCAGGTCAGGCTTCAAGGCTTGGGGCGCGTCAGGGCGTCAGCGCCACCAAGGTACAGCTCTTCAGAGGGCGAACTTCACCGTGATTTCAGTGACTTGTTAAATAGAAGTATCTCGCTTCAGATCCCGTAGTAGACTGACTCGAATGTGTCAGGAATGCCCTTTTATACCCAAAAATCAGCAGTTTTTCCACATCAGTTGTTTAGTTCTTTCATTCTCTCTAGATTATTTTGATTTTAAAATCAAAAATGTGAGTTGCCTGTATTTAAAACGACCAGTATTATTCAGTAAAAACTTCCTCGAAGAATTCTGTGAGCGTGCTAATTAATTTTATAAAGGTAAGATAAGATACTGTTATTTAGTAAACAATCGTAATTAACTCTAAAATACATTATTTGAGCTAACATATTGATAAAATAAAATAAAATTATATAAATCAAAAGAAACCTTCATAGGCCTAGGCCAGTAAGAAAATTAAAAGTAAAGGAAAAGTAACTGACAGCTTGACAATTGACGTAATGTCAAAAAAGTAAATATTGAGAAATAAATTTTTATTTCAGCTAAAATCGATGTTAAAACATCGTTCTAGATCGAATATAACGCGAGCTAAAATAGTTACTGCCAAAGCGCGACTTAGATGTAAAAAAATATGCATTATCCTTGCATATTTTTTGAGTATGAATGAAAGTATAAAGTGTAAGTACCTATAGTGTGTAAATACTATATTTCCTCATAAGTATAGAGTGTCTGAAACATGAAAATACTATAGTAGCTAAGCTAAGTTAGCTTACCCCGCGGTGTGACCTAAGCCTAAGACCCGTATCACACTCGTGTTATTAACACGCTCGGGTGCGACCGCCCTTTAGGGAGCGAGGTTAGGAGGTTTTAGTAAATGAAGACTTTGAAGGGTGAAATTATGGATAAACATCAAACATGATCATTATAACATACTATTAGAATATTTTACAATATTTGCAGGTAAAGTAAATGTAAGTAATCTTCGGTTGTCTTGGTCTTTCTATATACCCAGGTCGAGTTAAATGTTAATGTGACCCTTTTTTTTTTTTTTTTTCGGATGGGAAATCATCAAATGACTCCTTCCACTCTGGGCGGAGCGTGTCAGACTTTTATTGACTAAAACCCATCTATGTTACTTCCTCGCCCTTTATGTTCCGGGGCCCCGGTGACAAAGGACCCTGTGACTGAAATTTCTCGGTAACAGCCAGTTTCATGGCAATAGGCTCGCCGGGTTTACATGGAACTTGAAACTTAATCGGCGAAATGTGAGAGGTACTATAATAGAGTACCTACACCTCTGCCTAACCCTCTGGGCTTGTAGGCGCAATGTTATGAAGGTTTTGAAGGTTGACTATCCATAAGATAATCATCAAACATGATCAGCTATGCAGTGGGCACAAGGCTTGTGTCCTAAAAAAATCTAATTAGTCCGTCAGTTATATTATAAAAAAAATATTTGACCCGTATTTCTTCTTTTGTTACATAAACCAAAATTGACGAAGATACGACGCTTTTAAAATTCGCAATACGTCACGCCGTGCTATAGTTTTTAGTGCGTTGTGACGTCACGAGCCCCCACTCCCGAGTTTTGATACGTTTTATCTTTGTCAGTACTCAGTGATTTACAAAAACAAAAATACGTGTCCATTATTTTCCAATACTCTAACTGACGGACTAATTAGTTTTGCAATTTATTGATAGTGGAAACTAGCCTATTACAGGTTTGTAAGTAAAGTAAATGCAATCGAGGGTCCAGGAAATCACATAAGGGCAGTATGTATTTGTCAATTGCATTTACAATTGACAGATCATCAAATGAGGAATTTACCTACATAGACAAATGAGTTATAATGAAAAGAAAGAAAGAAAGAAAGAAAAAGCATTTATTAGCCAGCACAGGATTAACACATCAAAATTATCAGTATTTAAAACTTACCAATAAAAATTAAACAGATTAAAAATAAAAATTAAAGGAAACGCAAACACTGATTCTGTTACTTTTAATGACTTGTTTATGCTTGCGGCTTTGCACGCGTAGACTTCGATCATTACCCCACATAGTCGTACTAATAAAAATAAAAAGTATCTTATTTGTTAATCCATAAATGCCAAATTTCACAAAAATCTGTTTTTGCGGAAAATAGTAACAAACATCCTCACAAAATTACACATTTATAACAATAAGTAAGATCATAATAAGTACATAGTTCCTAACTTGGTAGTTGAAGTTATGATGTGCCTAGATAATAAGCATATTATTAAGGCTTTTGGTATACCGTTATATATCGAAACCAGAAAGGCGGTGTGGATAGTTTGTTGTGCCCACAGAGCATGTATAAAGGGTGTAAAACACCTCTTCACGAAGCCGAAAGGCACTTGTTCTCCCCGTCTTTGCGATAATTTTTTTGTTATACACCATACCTGGGAACCTTTTAGTTACGGAGATATGGGGGGTCAATGTTACAACTTTTTGACAAGTATTTTTTTTAAATACAAGTTTTATTTGTTAGATTTTGATTTTTCACACCTCCCCGACCCCCGTACTATTCAATCCATCCATCAGCACAATGTTTAAAGTGCGTTTATTTATTTATTTATTTATTTAGGGAAAACAAACAATTGTACAATATATCTTACAGTAACTATTACAACGTATTAAATTAATGTACAATCCACGACGTTTCCACGTATTACTTCGATAGGAGATACAGTGTAGAGTGACACGGTTTATTAAATAACAATAACGTTAACACAAATACAAGAAAGAAAAAACAGAAAAAAAGTGTACATAAGTTAGTAAAATAACGGCAGGAATATATATAAAAAGCGAATTTTACATTACTTAGCTAATGATTGAAGGTATAAAAAAATAAAAAGTAAAACTAACAATAAAATAAAGAAAAGGCAACACTGACAATACTAATTAAGCAATTTCAGACTATTGACTAAAAGTTTCTTAAATTTATGGCGATCTAATGCAAATATATCTAATTTAACAAAATGTTCGTTATAGGTTTTCACTATCCTATGGATGGGCGCCCGCTCACCCGCGTTTGTACGACAAGGTGACATAGCAAATAGTGGGTGGACGCGTGCCTCTCGCCGAATAACTGTTCTGGGCACAACATAAAATATATTATCAACAATCTCTGAGCAATCGATTTTATTGTGCAACAGATCATGAAGCATCATGAGTTGAAGCAAAGTTCGCCTTGATTCCAACTTAAGAAGGTTAAATCTATCTAAGGACTCATTGTATGAGCTACGATCCATATGGATGCATATACCACAAAACATGATTTATAACCTCAAAAAAAAAAAGTAGTTTCCCAGCAATATTTTTTGCGTAAAGTTACTTAGTTTGACATAGGTAAAGAATGCTTGGTTAACAGCTTTGTGATGAGGTGGTTTACACCCTGTATATTGTGCTATTGCCAACCATTGCCAAATTATAATACAAAATTGTACCACAATGACTTCAATGTTGCCAATGATGGTAATAACTTAAAACTATTTAGTTTAATGTTGTAAACAGGCGAAGTTTGGGGGAGGGTTGAATCCAGAAGTGGACTGTATCACGCTGATTTGCTCACCACAAATTCTTTTTATAAACGAAACTTGCCCATTCTTCTCCATAGAAATCTACGCTTTGGAATGGGCAACTACAGAACTTTCACATGTTATTATTCATTGTGTCTGTGACTGTAGCTTGCCTTATTTGTTTTTCTGACATTCAAAAGTGCCTGTAATGGTGTAATTGACGACCCGAATGGCGCAGTGGTAGTGAGGCTGCTTTAATTTCTAAGGGTCCCGGGTTCGCAAATCCCGGTAGGAGCAAATGTTTGTGTGTTGAGCATGGACATTTGTTTCCGAGTCATGGATGTTTTAATGTATAATAAGTATGTATTTACAAACAAAAAGTGTATTTGTAGTATATCAACTACCACGCCTCGTTGCACGTTAGCACTAGATGGCGTTGTGTCTAATGTCCAGCTATATTTATTTACTTATTTAATGGAAATAAATGCTTTGAGTTTGAGTTTATACCCGTAAAT
The DNA here is from genome assembly GCA_950022955.1 of Xestia ashworthii. Taxonomy (NCBI): domain Eukaryota; kingdom Metazoa; phylum Arthropoda; class Insecta; order Lepidoptera; family Noctuidae; genus Xestia; species Xestia ashworthii. The sequence continues at coordinate 3,312,020 of OX465557.1, forward strand.
CGTATTCATATTGGTAAAGCCGTTAAAAAAAACTTTAATGGAAAATTAATATTATAAGGAACGAAACTAAAATCAATACGATACGAATATCTGTATGTGAACTCGTCATAAGTTTAATGAGATCGTACACCATCATTTAACTTTAAACCATTTTATTGGTGAGGTGGAAACTCATTTGAAGACGTTCATGTAGGTATGAAATTTCGGCACACAGTTATTAAAGTTTCGGTAGTCATTGCCTCAAGTTGCCCAACTTACCCATGTGAGGTGATGTCCCGGTCATGGCAAGCAGTCATGACCATGTCTTCAGAACTGGTACATATATTAGTTATGAAGACCAATAGAAGATGACTAAGTTTAATATACCAATGTGACATCAGTCTACCAATCCGCACTGGGCCCGCGTGGTGCTGGATTATAACCCATTCCCTCTCATTAAGAGGAGGCCGTGCCCCAGCAGTGGGAACATTTTAGACTGATGATGATGATGATGATGATGGTGTTTAATATTATTTCTAGGAGATTAATATTACATGACGTGTTGGTTTTGATTGCTACCGAGATATTCCTGATGAAAAACACAATGGCATTTCTGTATAACCCGGGAATCAAACTCACGACCTCATGCTCAGTAGTCGCACTAGTGTGCACTCCACTGTAAATGGGCGCCGTGATTCACCACGCTCAGCGTTCGAAGCTTGATATAAGTCATCGAATGACGTCGAATAAAACATAACGATTGATTTCATACTGTGTTTTACCTTGACCCCTTTTTTTGATGAATAATTCATTTATTTGAATTCATCGAGTTCGTTTTTGTACTGCTATGTAACGCGGTTTTCCTCATTCATTGCTAAGTGTTTACGTTTATTTAATTTCTTGGTAGTCTGTGTAATGATTGCTTACGAATTATACAAGTTATCACGGTGACATTAGCGGGAGAGACATACGGTGTTAAAAGATGACCAACATTAAATTCAAAGTCCGTATACAATCGTTCTGTTTCTGTCAAATTGTTTCAACATGATAGAGCGTGATAGAGCATAATAATGTTTTAAATATGTGTAATATTAAATCCATTTAGTGATTACTCTGTGATGAAAGACCTGCCCCAACTTTTTATCGTAACTGTACTCTTACCAATCTCTTCGTAATCCAGGAAATCTTTTTTGGAAACACAACATTTCAGCTGTATAACGCGGTCAGAATATCTCTGCACCTCGATGGAATGCAATGGCCTTCCCGCTTCGTATTCTCCTCTTCGCGCTCGCAGCGATCGTGTCAGTATGGTTAACATCTTCACACTCATAACACACACAACCGTGAATGTGACGTCATCGCGCGTGGTTCAGAGATAAGTGACCGAGTTGTAAGATACGAGTACCAAACCAGTTTCATCATCGTCATAATCAGCCCATTAAGGTCTGTGTCCCAGCAGTGGGACTACTGGGACACAGACCTCCTCTCTATGAGAGGGAATGGGCTATATTCCACCACGCGGACGCAGTGCGGGTTGGCAGATGTTACATGTCTTCGAATTTCTGGTCCTAGGACATGCCTGTTTCCTCAGTATGTTTTTCTTGAGAGCAGTGGTGATGAAATAAATTACACAAAGTAATGTGCTTGTCCGTAAGTAGGGGCCACCACCACTGGACCACCGCTGCTCAAACTCACTGTTATATAGAAGTCTAATAATGCACTGAAGGCCGAGGCGAATGGATAAACGCGATTTTAAATGTTTCTGGACTTAAAAAAACTAGCAAGTATACGAATATGAATCAACGTAACCATCCTATTAAAAACAATAGTTTTAATCTTAAATGTTTGCTGAGACATTTGTAATTTTACCGCGTCATAGTTCGGTCACGGGTTCGGTTGTCCATTCTTCCTATCAGTATTTCACACTACTATTTATGTCATTCGATTGCGATAATCACAGCAAGTGACATTTAATAAACGTCTGTGACTACTAGTGTACAAAATGTTTTATTGTGTTTTAATAATTGGTGAGTTTTATAACACTTTCACGCGTATTTAACCTGGATTTTGTGTAATTAAATAAGACTTTACATGTATCTGTGTAGTAATAGAAAACAAATGAATGGTGATTTTCGAATGACGTGATTTGTATGTGTTTTTTATTATTGGGTTCTTTGTGTACTGTGTTCTGTCATTTATATACCTTTTTGTGCAGATAACTTAATAAGTGACTGGAATTGTTGTCTTTGTTTTGGGCTGCTATTAAATCTTTAGATAGTATAAAACAAAGTCACTCCCGCCGTTTGCGCACTTAGATCTTTAAAACTACAAACGATTTTAATGCCGTTTTCAGAAATACACAATGTGGTGCAAAATAAAGGTTTAAGAGGGCTATCACAATCTTTCTTGTAAGTTTGTGTGTATTTGAGTAGATTAAGAGTAAAACTCTACTACAAAAAAATATGCTCGAGAAAGATTGATTATTTCTCTAGGGAGTGCTCAAAATAAATATTAAGTACAATTTTTCTTGTATTAGAGTGTTACTCTTAAAACACTCAAATACACACACATACAAGAAAAATTGTGAGAGCCCTCTTAAATGGATAATACATATTATTATCTGCTACATTGCTCCCGTGCAAAGCCGGAGTGGGCCGCTAGTTACTTAAAATATGACGTATATTATTTCTGCATTATAACCACATGAAATACAGCTCAGATAAAGACAGACACAAAAATCAGCATAGTATTCTTGTATTATTTTTAGTGGCCAAGCAACACTTATAAGTCTCATGAATGGTAATTTGTTAAAGGTACTCTGTTAACATAAAATGCTACTATGCAATGAATAAGCATATGCTAAGGAATGCTTATGTACTAAGAAACAAATATAAGTAAAATTCTTGATTACCTACAACAACAAAAAATGTAATCCAGATTTACATAAATTATTGTAGTGTGTGGGAAAATGTTGCTTATACACTTTTTTTGTAATTCTTTCTACAAAATGTTTGTTATCCCTTTTTTTCGGATGGGAAATCATCAAATGACTCCCCCTCTCTGGGCGGAGTGTCAGGGAGTGTGAGATTAGTACTGAGTAAAACATAATTATCCATGTTTCTTAACCCTTTGTGTTCTAGGGCCGCGGTATCTCTTTCAAACAGTCCCGTAGCTTTGCTTTTTATTCCTAATAAATACAATACAATATTCCGTCTGCAAGGAATTTTAAACAGATCTTAGATACATACACAATCTTGTTGACAATTAAAATTCGCTACGCTATTCACAAATCTAGCTACTTAATCCCCATTATCATTACGAAAGGCGAGGCACTCTAACAAACAATTTATTAAGATCTCAATGATCAGAATTTCATAACTTTTGATTTCAGTTCCAAATAAAATATTCGATGCGAGTAGGGTTACCATCAGACTAGATTTACCCAGACATGACATGTTTAACTTTTTAGTTGGCCATCCGGATTTTGTCTGGATTTCTCATTTATCCGGAATTTTTAACTTATAAGAGTTTTTCAGTAAATAAAAAAGAGATGTCCATCGAACATAATAAAATGAAAATGTAAAATGTCCGGAGTTTTAGAGAATTCACGGAGTTTTTGTAATGAGGGATTTTCTTTTTAAACACTTCCCTAGTCGCAGGATAGATGACGCTGAACTTGGATGTAATGGTTTTATTCGGAAGCCTAAGTAAACGATAGTGTCAGTCAACGAGCGTATGTGACGAGACGCATTGTTTTTTTCCAAGCGTTTTGGCTTTGGAACGTAACGTAGTCAGTTCATCGCCATCTACAGAGTTCTTGGAAACCATGTTTTTTTTTTAAATCATCATCAACATCATCATTTCAGCCGAAAGACGTCCACTGCTGGACATAGGCCTCCCCCAAGTGTCGCCACATTGACCGGTCCCGTGCCATTCGCATCCAACGGTTTCCCGCAGCCCTCACTAGATCATCTGACCACCTAGTGGGAGGCCTTCCAACACAACGACTTCCGGTTCGCCGTCGCCACTCCAGAACTTTTCAGCCCCATTGCCCATCCGTTTTTTCCAATACTCAAAAAGAAAACTTGTCATCGTCACGACTTTTAAACAAATATCTGTATCTTGATGTAGAACCTCGCTCATCTCATGTGGAAACGCAGTTTTATGCTGAAACGCGGATCCACGATAAAATAACATGACAACCCTAGGTGCGCAGTGCAAAAGCCCTCGTATTAATATTAATGGCTTTGCTTATGAAGCTCATTGCTATTCAGGAATCTTCTATTTCCTATCAACAATCGTCTGAAGTTGAACAAAACATTGACTTACGAGTCTTATGACTGTTTTTATTGTGAGTTAGAAATGTTTTATCTGTTAGTACTTCATGATCTGAATAGAAACTTATATGGCGGAGCTTGACATCTGGTTTTGTTTATTTGAAGTTTTTTTCCCTGAAAGGGGCCCACACACTAAGGTTATTTTATAATGATTGTTAATCATAATATCGAAACACTAAAACATACCTACTATATTTAAAGGGATATTAGATTATTTTTTTCCGCATTTATTTTTTTTAAAGTAGCGGTCACGCATAAGACCTTTATTAATCGATAGCTGGTATCAATACAAACAAGTTGCGTTTGAGACAAAATGTTCTAAAATCAAAATCATGAATCGAAGCATTTATTTTAAAAAGGCCAGTTACGGGCATTTATGAATTGTCGAAAAAAAGATGAAAATTAAATGTGGCTACAGACCCAGCCACAAGACAAAAAAAATGTGAAAGAACTGTAGTTTAGTAAGCAGTGTAATGTAATTTATTTGTTGAGCTTATGAGTTTAAGGTTATTCATAATTTAAAATGTTATTTGACTGTGTGGAATTAATAAAGTTTTATAAATAAATGATGTGTCTTGGTACTGTGTTATTGAATCACGAACACTAATATTGATGTGTCATCATAATCATATTCCTGACCTTCTACCAATTTGTCCGTCCCGCATGTCTCCTTTCTCTATTGATTGTCATCTTATACATCACCCCTTTTCTAGCCATATTATAATTATGAACCCAATCCATCCATCGTTTCCTACTCTTACAGACAACTTCACACTTAACTGATATACTTAGAGCAAATTTTTATGGAATAACGATTATAGCTTTGACCTAAGGTAATTTTATTTTATATTGTAGTGGTTACATTATACTAATATGAATACCAATGTGAGATTATAATATTGCCCATACCTTGGTATTATTTCTTTTAATTTCCTGGAATACAAAAAAAATTAACTGATCAAAATTCTCGGAAATTTCGATTAGTGTTGGATTTTTACTACAGAGCTAAAACAAATGTGATTCAATATCTTTCTTTTACTTAATTTTTTTTTCTATCTTTTTCCCAGCTTTCTCTCTGGTGGGTTACTCATCATGTCACCCCCCTATCGTCGGCTCTTGTCCCCCGACGCTACCAGTCGACATATGTGATGCATCATGTGGACCCGAGACTCCATGCACCAAAGAGAAGCAGTTGTGTTGCCCCACAGCTTGTGGAGGAGCCATGTGCGTTGATGCTGTGTCGCAGAGGCATTTTGTGGACCTCGGTTAGTAGGATACACCTCTAACATTTATTTGTAGATCTTTGACAGTCAGATAGTCTCAAACATGACATTACCAGTCTTACTAATACCAACCAATAACTGGGATGTGGAGGTCAGAGCAGACGCTCCATGTAAAGTACTGGAACATCGGTGTTACTGGTTACACTGGAAATCGACCCCAACTAAATTGGGGAAACGCTAAGTGATGATTATTTATGATCGATGGATGTCTGTGATTCATCATTTGGTTCCAAGACTTCTTGCACCAATCAGAAGCAGCTGTGCTGTCCTAATGCTTCTGAAGGACCCATGTGCCTTGATGCTGAATCGGAGTTGGGTAGAACACCAAGCTCGGCGCAGCATGATGATGGACGTGTTTAACTAAGACAACTCAACACGTAACAGTATTATAATACAGCTTAACCGCAGCACGTGATTACAAATTACCAAGCGCAATATCAGGAAACCGTACGTTTTGTTGTTGAAGTCTGTGCTGTATCTGCTGTATCTGTAATCACTTGTATTTTATTTTATTATATGCTGTTTGAGATAATACGAATATAAACAATGTGTTTAAACAATACGGATTTATTTTGAGTTTGTTCTGGCACTTCTTCTCAGCTACACCACAAGGGAATGGTGCCTGTAGTGAAATTGGGGACAGCCTTATGTAATTTGGTAGTTAAAAAAATGCTGATTTCCATTTGAATAAATGATGTTTGATTCAACGCGAACTTACTATTGAATCATACTCACATCCTAATTTTTACATTGCAGTGAAGCCAGGCCTCTGCCCGGAGTTCCCCCGCGGACCCTGGGTGTGTACCGACACGTGCACCAGCGACTCCGACTGCCCTCGCGCCCTGAAGTGCTGCCCCAACCGATGTGGCGCACAGGCTTGTCAGAAACCCGATCAGGAATTACCTCCTGCTAATAATCCTGTGTAAAGAAATAAAGTTGTTAAAGTATTTTAGAAGTGTCTTTTTACAACCAAGATCTACTTCTTTATTTATAAAAAGGTCGTTTTTTTTTTGTAAATAAAGAAGTAGATCTTTTGCATTGCTTTAAAGTTCAAATTCTTAGCTCCGCCATAGTTTTTGAGTTGCGTAAACTTTTATATAAGTTTTTATTAGGTAATTATCACAAGTTAAAAATACTGTAAATCACTAGATTTACATGGTAGATTTCGTTCCGCTTATAACCCTAACTGTAATCGAACAAAATAACAAGCACTATAAACGTAGGTATCGCATTTTTTTTACAGTCCTGAGCTTAGAAGTTCTGCGAGTCTGTGTGTCTCCAATATCATCATACATATCTTGACTTCACTGACTGTGTCTAACGCACCCTCTCTTGTGCAATGTTCCACTTTGCTGTGCCAGCCTCATCCAGAAATATCGTCTGCCCATGTCGCCGCCGGATAACCAATACTTCTCTTTCCAGTCCTTGGACGCCACTCTGTCACAGCTTTACTCCACAGGCCATCTAAAATGATGAAGCAAAACTCCTTGTCTCAGGGAGGACGCCTATATCCTATATGTGTGTATATTTAGCTGATTATGTTAACCAAGTTAAGCAACCAGACGTCAACCGAAAAAAAATATGTTCCATTAAAATTACTGGTACTTCGCTGCTACAGCTTAGACTAGAAAACAACCCCACCATAGTGGGGGAGATGCTAAGTGATGGTTATTTAGCATCAGTGGACATCTGTGATGTTGTGGCTTCATGTGGCTCCGAGACCCCTTGCACCAATGAAAAGCAGCTGTGATGCCCTACTGCATGTAGAGGAGCCATGTGCGTTGATTCTGTGTTGATGCATATTCCGAAAAATGAATACGAATGTGAACCTGGATGCTTCTGTATTACCACTACCCAGGGTTTTTAATATCCCTACCAGGAGAATGAAGTTGTGTTAGTTATAAGATTAGGTATTACTAATATTCTTTCTAAGCTCTTGAACTAAGCTAACTAAACTTGTGCGGGCTTAACCAACTTACCGTTAGTTAAGTCTGATGTTGATGTATAAGCATTGAGGTGTGGATGATCCGGTATTTCTACTTCATGGATATAATTACACCCATTACTTTTAATTTTATTTAAACAAAATACTAAATATAAAAGATATGAGAAAAAAAAAATCGAAGTGTTAAAATTGAAATTAGAATTCGATAGTCCATTGATTATTAACTCACAAAGAACATTTGGCGCTATTTTGTTTTGCGTGTTATTATTGTACTAAAATCTTGCAGCATGCGGAACACAAAATCTGTAAAAACTTATTACATCATTCACAGGATTTCGTAGCACCGTAGCACCCCGCTACGCTTTCCGCGTAGCTACTGCCTACGACCGCGTGGCTAATCGACTCCATAATTCCTCCTTGTACTCCACATTTTCAATTTCACTCTAATGCGTTGTAAAATATGAAAATTGTTTTTCCGACATTACAAATGTGAATGTTTGACTTGGATTTATAAGTGTATTAATGCAGTCGTATTTGTTTTGTATTTGGACATAACGTTTTATTTATGGTTCATGTAAGCAACACTGGAAAATATTAGTTTGCTACTTTTATGTGGAACGGAATGTCTTATATTGCACGTTTTCGCGTCTCATACCTGAGATACAGGTCCTTTACATGACATTGACGGGTAGGGAAACATATTTTATTTTTTGTCATACATATGAGGATGATACCGTTTATATTGCTACCGCAACCACATAATGTATCAGCTTACGTTATTATTACAATATACCTTGGGAGATAATGATTAGAATAAATAGTTCTAGTAACATATTTTAAATAGTGTAACCTTAATGATCCCCCCATCTATCGCAACCATTATGTTTTAGTACATTATGACGAGTTTTAAAATGCTTTTCATTAATTCATGCTTTATTATTATAATTGTGAAAGTGACTCTGAATTGATTGTTATCTTTTCACTACTAAACGTTGATCAGATAATGAAATTTGGCAAATCTTATTACGATCGATTTGTACGAGTATATAATTAGGAAAATTTTGTAACGCTGAAAATATTTGTTTTATGCTTAATTACACATATGCATCGAAAGATTTGGGAATGAGTCGAAATAGAGCATGCAGCGAGTTAAGAAAACTAACCAGATGCTAAAGGTGATACATTAGTAAATGTAACCTAATAGGAATAGCAACGAAATAGCTAATGTGACAAAATAATGGTCTACAGATCCTGGGGAGGGATTAAGGCTATCATTTCTTTTCTGACACATGCACATCAAAATTTCCACGAGAATGAAGTCGCAGGCAATAACTAGTTCACTATAAATAAAACACGAATACGCAGACTGCAGGCACAACTGGAAAAAACAATTGTGAAATGCACATTAATGAACTGTTCAAAAATAATTAAATCAATTTATTCAGCAAAATGACAATGTATGTTTCAGTGACGATAAGACCCTTTCAACTTAATGCTATTTATAATTAAATAAAGAATGTAAAGTTCAACAACCATATTCGTTGTTTCATTTGAATGTGTTATTCCATTGCAATAACAGTTGATTGGTTTTTCTGGGGGGCAAGGCCCAGTATACTTTATGTAGAGTCCAAGTATACTACAATAATTTGTGAATCTTGATCAAACAAGATTACGTCAGATCAATGATTTATCGGTGGCGCGCAATCAGAAAACCATAATGACGTCTTCCAGTTGGAAGAATTACGGTATTTTCATCCGTCTATTTCACCCGATTTCTTTAGCAGACTTTGGTCTCTGTACCGACAAGGGATTCGGGCGTTTTGGTCCTTATGACCAATGGACTTGAATCGTACATCGATGGATAGGTCTTTTCAAGAAGAAAAAAAGTTATTATTGAGTTACATTTGGATTTGTTGTCCGATTCGAGATATTGGCTTATAAAATATGTGTTTTCAGTATATCGGATAGTACGCCAAAAATCAATAAAATACGTATTGTGAAGTAATTACTAAGCTGGAATGTTTAGTTTGGTTTAGTTTAGTATTTTTAGGAGCTTAGGGCTAAATAATAACAGCCGCTCGGGTCGATCTTAGGTTAAGCCGTGCTTGCCTAGGTTGGTCTGTGGATGGGTGACCATTATATACCGAATTTCCTCCGTGCCTAGGAAAGCACGTTAATGTTACACCCATTAGGACAATCATATTAATTAAACAATGATAACACAGTTTATATAGGCATGTATTTACTTTCTTCAAGCATGGACATACATAGGTACAAACAGTATAGTATGATCGTAATTGAAATTACGTTGAACGATATAATTTTACCAATAAACACAATAAACAGTACACAATTCAAAGCTCAAGTTAAAATAAATCTGCCACAAAGGGAAACACAAGTAATTGCTTATAGATGTTAAAGGCACATTTAAAAGATAGCAACAACATGAATATTAATAACTTTAGCAATTCCAAAGGTATAAATACTTAGCTTTTAGAATCAGAAATATCCTGCACTGTACTACTACACACTGAATAAGTATTATAAACTGCTATTATTTCCTTATGATTCGTTGAGATTTCAAAAGAACACTGACTAAGAAACTTGTGGCAAAAACCTCCACACCTCGTAATCCAACATCAGGCCACATCCAGCTTCACCGATTGGTTCGCAGATGTGGCGCGTTGCTTCAGTCTTCGTATTGGTCGATCGCACGACGTTGGTACAACAACCGTCCACCGATGCCAGCGCCGCCGCATGACGACACCGCACGATGCCTGCTGCTGTTTATAGGCGCTCAGTCGCGCCATCTAGCGCCTAACGCGTGTAACTATTTACACTCGTCCATCCTGACGCCTTTGCGACTCTGCAAAGGAGAAAAAAAAAAGTGCTATGTAATTGTTCAAAAATAGCATACTCAGTCCTAGAGCAGGGAAAATAAACATAACAATAAAACAATATTTGACCATAATTAAACACAGAAAAAAAATTTTACGTGGTTATTTTCAATTCATTTGGTTTATAAATTTCCAAAGATGCCATAATTTGCCAAACCAATGAAAACCAAAATCTAAGTATGTAATTCTCACTTAAGACCACTTTAGTAACAAAAGTACCAATTACAATCCAAATTGTGAAATCTCATAACCATCAAAGACATAATTTTCCACATTGAAATTATGCCAACAACAATAATAACAAAATTACCATTCACAATCCAAATTGTGAAATCCCATAACCATCAAAGACATAATTTTTCCACATTTAAATTATGTCAACCACTTTAGTAACAAAAGTACCAATCACAATCCAAATTGTGAAATCCCATAACCATCAAAGACATAATTTTTCCACATTTAAATTATGTCAACCACTTTAGTAACAAAAGTACCAATCACAATCCAAATTGTGAAATCCCATAACCATCAAAGACATAATTTTTCCACATTTAAATTATGTCAACCACTTTAGTAACAAAAGTACCAATCACAATCCAAATTGTGAAATCCCATAACCATCAAGGGCATAATTTCCCACATTGACATTATGTCAACCTGATAATTCTTTATTCAAGATTCACCCTTCAAGTAAGTCGATCAAATTCTCCGTGCTGTCCACCTCACTCTCATTTGAGCTGGCGCTCGAGTCCTCGCCCTGGAAAGGTTTTAAAGAGTTCGACGACACGAGACCTCTGAATCGTTTACACCCTTTTATACCTTTCAACGAAGAAATAATGTATCTATCATTTCGTACTACCTTTACCTTATACTGTACTTTTCCTTCAGTTTTCTTCGAACGTTCACATTACGGTCAGCAGCTCCTTTCCACAAGACTAAATCACTTACCTTATATTTTGTTGAAGTTTTCGCTTTAAGTTACAATATTTGCGCATTTTCTTCTCCGTCCGGTTAAGGTTTGCTGTAGCTTCGGCCCTTATTCGTCTCCTCATTATCCACAATGTTATCTCCCATACCTTGATATCTGCTTCGACTCGCAGAAAACATTAGCCTATATGGTGTAAATCCGGTCGACTGTTTTGTAAATTATTAATTCCCCACGTGATATTTGCGATCCGAGTATCCCAATCCTTTTCATCTTCCACGCTTGTGTTGAGTGAATCTAGTAATGTACGATTATACCTCTCCGCTTGACCATTCGCACGTGGACATGCTACAGCATTGATTATATGTTTTATTTGATTATCCAAACAAAATTGCTTAAAATGTTTACTCTTGAAACTCGTGCCACTGTCAGATATTATTCTTTTTGGATAACCGAATAAACAAAAAATGTCACTTTAAGATTTTATTACCTCCAGAGTATTTGTAGTTTTAACTGGTACTGCCCATGTGAACTTCGTGAAGGAATCGACCACCATCAGCACAAAACCTGCTCGACTTTTGCAAAAAGGGCCGAGATGGTCAAAATACAGTGTGCATTGGCTCTGGAACTTTTCAATAGGGTGTAACTCACCTTCAGGCCTTCCGTTCTGTCCCCTCTTGTATAGGCAGTCTAAACATGAGTTGACATATTTACGGAAACGTGTCATTCCCGCAAACCAGAAGTTTACCTTTGATGGTGTCCTCACGACGTTTTAGGCCCGGGTGTCCCATGCAATCATGATACTTCCTCATGATATTCCATCTTCCATATTTAGGGACTATCTAACCTTTGTTCTCCATCCTTTACAAGTTTTTATACTCGACCATCCTTCAACTTGTAATTGTTTTGGGTCGTCATTCCCAGATTCTAATTTTGTCCGAATGATACGAATCTTCTCATCTAGATTTTGAAGACATACTAGCCAATTTAATACGCCAATCACGTTGATGTCTGCTACTAAGGGAGGACCTACTAGAAATCGGCTCACTGCATCAACGTGTCCATGAGACTTACCTGGCTTATGAACGACTTCCATGTCGTACTCCTGAATAGACAACCACCATCTTGCCATACGAGGGAGTAGATCCTTTTTTAAGGTGTCCCGAACGGCTGCACAGTCGGTCACCACTTTGAAATGATTTCCTGCTAAATAAATTCTAAATCGCCTTAACGATTCTACTACAGCTAATGTTTCCAATTCGTAGGAATGATACATATTCTTCTTTGCTGGTTTTTCGACTAAAATACGCAATGGTTTTTATACCTCCATCTTGATCCTGAAAGAGAATTCCAGCTACACCTTTACTGCTTGCGTCGGTGTGAACTTCTATATCACCTTTCCTGCAAAATAATGAGAGAGTTCCACGAGTCGTCAGAATTTTCTTCAGCTGATCAAAAGCTTTCTGCTGTGCTAGACCCCAATCCACGCTGCATTATTTTTTAGCGACCCGTACAGATAATGCGTGACAGACGCATAATCCTTAACAAATTTCCTGAAATAACTAGTCAAACCCAGAAACATCCTGAGCTCGTGTACGTTCTTTAGTTGACCACAGCATCAATTTTCTTGCTACCAGGTCTAATACCGTTTCCGCTGATCTCATAACCGAGGTAATCTATTTTGTCTTGCAAGAAAAAACACTTATCTAAAAATGTCGATTTTGCGTCCCTGGTTGTTTTCAAAACTATCCGAAGTAGATCGAGACCTTCCTGCTCCGTTTTGGTGGGCAGCAACAGATCATCTATAAAGGAAGCACCTTATCATGACGCAAAGAAGCATTATGCAAAGAAGCTTATTTTATCCATAAGTCGCTGGAAAATTGCTGGGGAATTAGGAAAGGACATATTATTATGTAAAAATTCATAGTGGCCTTTAGGTGTGACAAAACCATTTCGATGTATTGAAGCTTCTTTCAGAATCTGAAAGAAACCTTGCGACAAATCAAGACTCGTAAAAAGCTTTCCACCTAGTTTCTCGATTTGATCTCCTATGATTGGCAGAGGATATTTATCCTTTACTGTGATGCAATTTAATTTTCTGAAATCCACACAAAACCGGTAATCTCCGTTCTTTTTCCGTACTAATACAATCGGACTGGCATAATTAGACGACGATTCCCTAATAATACCATTGGACAATCATATCTTGAACTTTTTCTCGTACTATTGCTTTTTCTGAAAAAGAAAGCCTGACGATAACAAACCGGCTTATCAGAGTTAAGTTCAATATTTACCTCTGTTTTGACAGTCCTACCCAATTCTCCTGTGTCTACTGAAAAACAATCCGAATAGGTATTCCTTTAAAATTTGCTGCCAGTTCCTAAACAACCTGAGGATCTCCGGAACCACATTTAATTTTTATTGTGTCTAAGCTTATGATCGAAGCAAGACTACCTGCAGAATTTTGAGAACAATCTACTTCCTGCGTGACTAATCCACGAGCTACCATCTGGTCTTTCTGGAAACAAACCGGCTTTTCTCCGTGATTAATTATGAAAACGGCTTGTACTGGAAAGCAATGAATAGAAGCAGGAACGCTATAGTTTTTAAACAATTGTACGATTATCTACGAACAGTTCAGTTGACTCATCAATTTCCACGTCATTGTAGGTGCCAACAAACATGGTTGAATAGGCAGGAACGATAGTATCTATACAACACAAAATATTGACCTTATCTATACTGTACCTATTTGCAAAGAATGTATTTATATTGATTCCGTTTTCTTTTCAGCGCTCTCTGCATATTCTAAACAGACGGTAGGACCACAAACTGTTACTTTAAATTTTTCATTGTTAATAACAGGTTGACCAATGAAAACATCTGCGTGATTCACGGGAGTGTCAACAACAACTGCATCTGAACAAACCTTGATCTCCCCCTAAGACGACCCACTGACCCTCATCTATTATGAATTCTAACGATACCTGTCCGTGAGCTTTAATTGGAGGTCCACCAAACCCGTTTAACGAAAACAACACAAGGCTGCATTGCTACATCAAGTTTCAGAACGCAGTTACGAGTAATAAGGTTGACTTGAGCCCCCGTATCTAAATAAGCGGTACATTTTAAACCATTAATCAAGACTTGTTTAAAAGTACAACGCTAACAGCATTTTGATAACACTGCTTTTTCCCCAATGATATCACATTTAAGGTTTAAGGTTTAAGAATAACATTATTTCTCATAAGAATTACATAGTTAATTCACTTACTGAGAAACACATTAAAATTTATACTAAAGCATGCATTTAGTTAGCATGGTGCATTTTGAATTAAAATAACGAGTCATCGTTTCACTAACAACCTTTTTCCTATTTAACATTTCCCTCAATGCATCCGCGTAATCTATGCTTTGAGGAAATGATTCCAGAATTTTCTGTTTCCATTCCGCCCACGTAAATTCGTAGCTTTGTAGCGCACCATGCCACAGTTTTGACAATCCCACAAGACGTGCCTGCATATAATAATTTTTAACGTTATCGTTCCATCTATGTATAGCACCTAGTTGCTCTACTTTGTTAATAAGACACAGAGATGCAGGTAGCTCTGGTCTTTCAGGATCAAATTCCGGTATTATATCCGGCTTAACCATCACGCCCGAATAATATGGAAAAGACCTACCAGGTTCATTTGAGAAGCCGGGCGGAGAACGGCCTCTACGGTCCCGGACAGGCGAACGCCCCGGTCACCAAGCGTCGCGGGAACAGCTGCGACGCTCCTGCTGTGGGCGCTCCATCCGCCGGCGACTCCATCTGATAGGGCTGCGCGACAGGCTGCGAGACCGGCTGTGACCATCGGAACTCATCCCACTTCTGAAAATGTTACACCCATTAGGACAATCATTTTAATTAAACAATGATAACACAGTTTATATAGGCATGTATTTACTTTCTTCAAGCATGGACATACATAGGTACAAACAGTATAGTATGATCGTAATTGAAATTACGTTGAACGATATAATTTTACCAATAAACACAATAAATAATAATAATAAAGTTCTTTATTTCTCCTCACAATGGCAAACTTAATCTAGGTTTCACATATTATTATTTGTTTATTAACAAAATGTGAGGAGCTGGTGTCTGAGTTAGGCGTAAATGCCTGTATTACAAATCACCAGGTCCCCCACCCCACGGAAGAACGGAAAGTTTTACTTAACAAAATATGAAATTATAATACAATGTTATAGGCAAGGAGATTAAAGACTAAAAACTTATAATAATTTTGGGGGTAGAAGTTAAAAAGAAACTATCAACAAAAAACAATCAAGGCGCCTGTGCCTGTGTGTATGTGTGTGTCTATGAGTGTATAATGCTAATGTGTAGTGTTGAGTGTCAGGTGTAGTGTGTGTCGATGTGTACGTGAGAGGGTTGTGGTGCAAGTTATAAACGTATATCGTTCTAATTTAATTTGAATGAAGTAGACTTTCTGTAAGATTATAATCCAATTTTTTTAACCAGTCCGAAACCAAAGACTTACATTTGGTTTTTGGCAAGGGATAAAGCGCCAAGGATCGATTTAATTTATTGTATAGGTTTGAACCCTGGTAGCAGAAAAACCGACGTGCAAACTTAGTTTTGAATGACGATGAAGAACAGACTAAATGTTTGCGACGTTTGTTTCTGAATCTTTCTGGTTCAAAAGTTGTTAGGGCATGTTGTTTCATAACCGTTCTCAGGATGAATAGCTGCCTCACAGTAAGTACCTCCCATTTCGAGTAGAGATCAGTGGTGGGGTGATAAAAAGGTAAAAACAAACTAACCTTTAGGAGTGCTCTTTGTGCTCTCTCAACTTTTAGAAGATGGGTTTTACATGTTCCACCCCATGTCGTGATACAGTATTCAAGCTGAGACTGACACAGAGCATAGTAGACCGACTTTAACACAGATTTTGGCGCACTGTTTCTTAAGGCTTTAAATATTACCATAAGTCTACGCACTCTCGCTGTTAGAAGATTTAGATGATCATTAAATTTAAGATTTCTATCAATAATGACTCCCAAGTATTTTGTAGACTCAGTGTTTTTAAGGTTGGGACACTGACAAATTGTGTCATTTGCATTTGGACACGAGTGGCAGACAATTCTCAAAGAGGGATCCGGTTTGTCATTACTTTGAATGGTAAACGTGATGAAGTTCGTTTTCTCTACATTTAATGTAAGTAAATTCTTATTTAACCAACTGATCACAGTGTTCATGCCTAACTGAGCTTTGACAAAGACTTCATGCCAGGAGCTTCCACTGAAAAGTAAAGCCGTATCATCAGCAAACGCAACAGTTTTTGAATCTGGTAACATTAACTGACATATGTCATTTATATAGACTAGGAACAATGTCGGTCCGAGAATACTGCCCTGTGGAACTCCAAATGTCACTGGGACCTCTTCACTAGTTATGTTACCGATCTTAACACACTGAGTTCTGTCAGTTAGGTAATCTTTAAGAAGTTCTAGTTGAAGATCCCGGACCCCCAGACTTTCGAGTTTTGTTAACAGAATAGGGACAGAGACTGTGTCAAAGGCCTTTGCTAAATCTAAGAATATTCCAATCGTTTTTCTCTTTGAATCTATGTTGTTAACTATATAATTTGTTAGTTCTGACACAGCGTCGGCGGTGGATCTCTTGGCTCTGAAACCAAATTGTGCTTGTGAGAGAAGATTTTTACTTTCCAAGTAGTTAACAAGTCTTTTGTTAATGATGCGCTCTAAAATTTTTGATAGGGTAGGGAGAATTGAAATTGGCCTATAATTATTGACACAGTCTCTGTCACCACTCTTATGTATCGGGTGAACTCTTGATTTCTTATAAATCTTCGGAAATATACCGGTTGTGAGCGACAAATTACAGATGTATGTTATAGGTATTGTTAAGATGTCCATATTAGATTTCAAAATGTCACCAGATATCAAATCAAGGCCCACCGAACAATCACTCCTTAACCCTGATATTAAAGACCTAACCTCAGCTTCATCCGTAGGGAGCAGACAAAAAGAATGGCTACACGAGTTATTGGTGATGGGTCCCGTTTGCAAATTGTTCTTCATGATTTTTTCTGCTAGAGTTTTACCAACATTTGCAAAGTATTGATTGACATTGTTTGCCGAATTTCGGGGGTCATTGGTGCTTATAAGATCAGTCGGGCTGTCTTTGGGTTTAGTAGAGTATGTAATCTCTTTAACTATTTTCCAAATTTTTTTACTACTCTTCCCTGCGTTTTCGAATTGTAACTTTTCATAGTCTCTTTTAAGTTTTTTCAATAAGGACGAACAAAAGTTTCGGTATCGTTTGTATGTAGTTTTATGTATCTCATTGTCTGGGTGTTTCTTTACTTTTTTATACAGATTATCGCGGTTTCTAATGCACTTTAGAATGCCTGGGGTTATCCACGGTTTTAGAATTATTTTCTTGTTTGATATTTTGACTTCTTTAGTGTTGTTTTTGATAGCACTATATAGGATACTGTGGAGGAAATCAGCAGCCTCATTGGCGTTTTTAACTGCGTATAGTGGACCAAAGTCAACACTATTAAGTTCCAAATTTAGAGAGTTGTGATCTAAGTAATTTATAATCTTGGCAGGTTTTTGTTTAGGAAGACTAGCTATGTACAACGCAACACTATTATGATCTGTAATTGTTGTTTGCAGTATAAGACAACGAGCCGTTAGTTTTGTCTTTAGAAACGTGTGATCTAAACATGTTTTATTGTGCGTAGGAGATGTGTATGCAGGCATCATACCGTGGAATGCCATCATATCTAGATATGCAGAAAGATTGCTGTCAGAACTGTGCTCGGCAATGTTGATGTTAATGTCCCCTAATAATATGACATTTTGCGTAAGCGAATATTTTAAAAGTACCTGATTGAGAGATTGCAAGAAGTTGTCAATATTTCTGTGCCCGGGTGGCCTATAAATGGCCAAGGCTACTGTATCTTTATTTAGGGTAATAGCAAGACAGTTTGCGTCCTCAATTACAGGTTCTTCAACTGAGATAAACAAACCGTTCTTGTAGTACACAACAACGCCTTCATTCTGCGTAAGGTTGTTAGTGGTGGCAAAACTGTCATATCCGTCCAGAGAGGGTAAGAACACAGTTGATGACAACCAACATTCCGTCAAAACAATGCAGTCCCACTCCACCGCAGTTCTGGCTATTATTGGTAATAATCCAGGTAGGTTACATTTAATACTCCGAATATTTTGTTGAATCATTTTAAAACAGTTTTTGGAGTTTGGTAACAGACCGGAACAGTCCTCCGCATCACAGACGACAAAATCAGCAACATTAAAAGAGTCTATTTCACCTTGTAATTGTGTTAACTCGTTGAATTTCGCTCAAGTAACAATTTAGCAGGGTCATATTTGTGGATTATTTTGGCCATGGTATGTGCTGGTATATTTTTATGTAAAATTATATTATTACATATGAATTCCAATCTTGTTAAATGGTTGGGAAAAGTATTAAAAATAGTATTAGGTACGATATAATATTTACAATAAACAGTACACAATTCAAAGCTCAAGTTAAAATAAAGCTGCCACAAAGGGAAACACAAGTAATTGCTTATAGCTGTTAAAGGCACATTTAAAAGATAGCAACAACATGAATATTAATAACTTTAGCAATTCCAAAGGTATAAATACTTAGCTTTTAGAATCAGAAATATCCTGCACTGTACTACTACACACTGAATAAGTATTATAAACTGCTATTATTTCCTTATGATTCGTTGAGATTTCAAAAGAACACTGACTAAGAAACTTGTGGCAAAAACCTCCACACCTCGTAATCCAACATCAGGCCACATCCCACCGATTGGTTCGCAGAGGTGGCGCGTTGCTTCAGTCTTCGTATTGGTCGATCGCACGACGTTGGTACAACAACCGTCCACCGATGCCAGCGCCGCCGCATGACGACACCGCACGATGCCTGCTGCTGTTTATAGGCGCTCAGTCGCGCCATCTAGCGCCTAACGCGTGTAACTATTTACATTAAGCTATTTGTCCCGGCCGTCATTTGTAGATCTTTGACAGTCGTTACAGGTAGTCAGTGGCCCAAAAAGTCAGATAACCAGTCGTACCAAAGGGTATCGTATTACCCAGTAGTAACGTGTTCGTGTTCCACGCGCGCCTCAAAGAGATGTCAGCAAAAAGAAAGGGGTCCGCAAGGACCGGTGTCTGCCGGGGCTGTGGGATTGCTCGATAGAGATACCGTGGCCCTGGAACACAAAGGGCTAAGAAGGAACATGGATGGGTTTTAGTCAGTAAAAGTCTGACACTCCTTTCCGCTCGGGAGGGGGTCATTTGATGATTTCACATCAGAAAAAAAGTCAGTAGTTTGAAAAATATATCAAAAATACTTGGAGATTTTATCACAAAATGATTCAATATTCAAGGTACGCGTAGTCCGATCGGACAACATATCAGGTCAAGCGCCACACCTATTCGTGCTCTATGAGAATATACCTTTCTTACGATATACTATTTATATCTATTGGATCCAGGACCAGAGTCCATACATTTGTGCCCTAGCTTATAGCCACATAGCCATTTCTTGGAGAACCAAATGAAAATTAAAATGTCACTTACACTTACGGGACATCTTCCGTGATTATTGTTTGTATTGAGCTCCCGATATTTCGACGCTGTTGCAAGCCATGATCGCGGGTTGACTGGAGAATGCGGGTGGATGGAAAAACTTATTAGAAGCAGACAAATCTGTCTACCCTCTTCCGTCCTTTGCTACGCGCACTTCTGGACCTCGACACTAAGTCACGGCAAAATACACTCACAGCATCACCAGGTTTTTTAGAGTCCTTATTATGTTGCCGGCTGCTGTTATATAGCATACTCAAAACTGGATTCCACGTACTTGACAGTTTGAAACCATCCTCTCGATTTAAATTTTTATGTTTTCTTATTTCAATAATTGCTTCTCTTGTCCGCCTCGGAAAGTAGTGTTTAGGTAACCGTTGACAAAATACGTGGCTTGTGGAATTCGATCCAGTGATTGGGCCCTGACTGCAATAGATGTTCAACTCTGGCCGATTTTTGCTTATCATTATTTTTAACAGCTTTTATGTGCTCTTTGATGCGGCATGAGACAGTTCGCTTCGTTTGACCGATGTAAGAACTACTGCAACTACAGTCGATTTTATTCACCCCAGAATGTTCGTACGGGATCTTGTCCTTCGGGGAACGCAGACATTGTGCAATTTTCTTGTGAGGAGTAAACACGGTCTTAACCAAGTATTTACTAAGTAAACGACCTATCTTGTCCGTTACTCCTCTCAGGTATGGCAAGAAAGTTGGTTGACGTTCCACCGTAGATCTAGTGACTCGCCACTTTTCTGGTCTTACTTCTCCAAAGTTGATTTAGTTGTGAGCCGTGATACCTTAAAACAGTTTTTCAAATGAAAACCTTATTAAAATAATCATCATCATCATCTGCCTAGCCTTATCGCAACTATCTTGAGTTCGGTTGCCAGTCTAACCGGAGGCAGCTGAATACCAGTATTTTAAATGAAGCACCTGCCTATTCGAGCTCCACAACCCAGTTAGTAATGGATAATACGATTCCCTTTGGTTGTCAGAGTTTCGAGCCACTGACTATCTATAACGACTGTCAAAGATCTATGAATGGCATCCGGGACCAACGGCTCAACGTGCTTTCCGAGGCACGGAGGAAACTCGGTATGTAATGGGTAGTCACAAATCCACGTACCAAAGATCGACCCAAGCGGCTGTTCTTACTAACCCCGAGCTCCTCAACTTATATTAAAATAAAACAGGTCAAAAGACTTTACCCTCCAAGAATAACAAAACAAGATCGCCCGATGACCCATATTTTCATCTCTGCCACTAAAACACACCATCCAAGAGCTGCAAAATTAATTAGACACCCGGTGTGTCATTGACCTGTGACGTGGCACTCATTAGCAGGCTGCCGTAAAGTATTTAATTAAGTCTTAAGTGACAGTTTTATATTACGGCAACGTAAGGAGGAAACGTGAGAGATGAACCCTGTGTGTGCCATTTAAAACAAACTTGTTCATTGATTATGTTGCGTTTGCGTCATCAAGATTAGCAGCACTAGGTCTAGAGTTAGATCCCAGGCAGGCGCATTACTTTGTGTACGTCTTTCATAACCGCTGTTCTAATAAACGGTGAAGGAAACATAGTGAAGAAACCGGCATGTCCTAGAACCAAAAAAAACGAAGAAATGTGACATCCACCAACCCGCACTAGGATCACCGCGTTTGGACTATATAGCCCATTCCTTCTCATAGAGAGGTGGCCGTGTGTTCCAGCAGCGGAAACATTGTAGGCTGGAGTCGTTATCCGTGGTCCCGGTGGGTCGACCTATTACCGTGTCCATGGGTAATTTTAATTACTCGTGGTTGATTTTGCTTATGCTTTAGCTGTTCCACAATTACGATTGGGTACTAAAAATAAGTGGTATTGAGAAATTTCTCAGTAGCAGTCAAGAATTTGGAAGTTGGTGGTATGATACCATCGTGCCTTAGAAAGTAGTTATTTAGGCTGTGGCTCCTGCGCCTTATGTCCTGGTCGTGTTTTTAAATTATTGTTTTTTTACTCTGGACGCTATTAATGTGCACGTCTTTCTACATTGTTCTCACATATATATGTATAATCTCAACATGAATGATGTAACCAAGATTTTGTAATAAAATTTTTGATTGAAAAGAGTGTCCATGGAGTTTCTTGCCCGTTCTTCTGCATAGAGATCTACGCTAGGGAATGGGCAACTACCTACAGTACTTTCTCAAGTTATTATGCCTTGTGTCTGTGACTGTAGCTTCGCTTTTTTTTCTCGTTTTATTGACATTCAAAGTGCCGTAATGGTCTAATTGAAATAAATGATTTGAGTTCGTGTCGCATTGTAGTTATGATTGCGCGCTTATGTACACTAAAATATGTCTCATACGTCAGTGGCTAATGCCCACTGAGGTGTGCTACTAAACTTCAGGGTCAGAAGGATTATTAATCCATCATGTGTACAGAATCCTCAAACATAATTATACCATAAACAACTTTAATAAACCCGGATCAAAGATGCCACGTAAAGAAATAAAACAAATTTTCTTCGTAATGTTGGTAATACACAAAGCAAAATTCGGTGTCAACTTATTGAATTATGTGACTGGCGTATTCCATTAAGACGATATCGTGTGCCGAATTCACACTCCTTGGCTTTTGAAGTTATTACTTGTTGTAAAAAATATATGGTGGAATAAATTCCTTGTATTTTTGTTATGTATTTATTCATACGTTTTTACGGATATATGAAAACCATGTAGAAAAGGGAATGGTAGTATGAAAATAAAATGTGAAAAGGCAGAGTAAGGTGTTTCGATTCCTTGGTCTTTAAGCAACTACCTAGCCTTTTCCTTTAGAGGGCTTTCAGCCTAACCGGTTGCAGCTGAATACCAGTATCTAAAACCCAGTTCACCCTTGGTAAGGCTGGTTGTAAGACTTTCAAAATCAAATCTATCAATTTTCCTAGCCAGGAACTGAAACCCATTGATTTTGAGAAAATGCCGTATGTCAGCAACGCTATCGAATGGTGTAATAATAAACTGCCAGGAACATTGATTTTTCAAAAAATTAACGCAGGACATTATTATTGTAGATTTTTTTTTTTGTTTTTGGTAGTGTCGTCGTTGAAATTCAGCTTTATATAGTTTGTTTTACTTTTCATATTTTATTGTTTGACCTGTGTGAGTCCAATAAATACTTTTTCTTTTTTGTTAGTCCCAGTTTCGAAAAGCAGCTAATCCACCACCATTAGTTAGTCACCTTATCAATAAGTCATGCAGATTTCCCCGTCTTAGAAACAAACCGCGGTTTTTTTCCTCCCTTCTAGCTTCATTTATTTACTTCAGTCACAGCAAATAAATTGATGTATCGACTTTTTCCATTAAGGGAACATGTTCGGATAGGCACACCTGAGCTTAATCACCGCGTGCCAGATCTGGGACATTTTAATTCAGTCCATCACGTTTTTATACATGCTTTTAATATGCTGTGATTTAAATGTATAAGGTACTTAATTTGTTTTTATTTTTTTTATGTTTTAGTAAGTTTTAGTTGTTTTTTGACGTTTGTCAGTGAAGTTTTAAAATATTTTTAACTCTTCTGACGTTGTGTTGACAGTAAAGTCATGTTCAAAGTGCTCGCGTTAAATAATAAGTTTTTTGAGTAAATATTGGCGGAAAGTGAGAACCTTTTGTGTGACTGGACAAATTAAGTGGCGGGCGAACTGTGGAAATACTAGTTGCATCATTAGTGCTGTGATTAATTAAATAAAACACCCCAAACAATTACCCAGTGATTGGAATTTGCCTAAAATAATTGCGATTACCCACAACTAATCGAACAAAAAATTCCGAAACGCCTGAACCAGTTGTGTGAGCAAATTTTAGTGCCCTGTTTTGCTTTGAATATCTGACAGGCGTTCTAGGATACTCATCGCGACAACTTATTGCTATTACATTTTTTAAGGGAAATTTACCACTCCGCCAATTCGGTCGAATACAAGCAAAATCAATAATACAAGTTATTTGCAATGGAGCACTCATTCAATAAATCTCTATCTGAGTCAAACATCTCCGCTAGTATGGATATTCAAACTACTCCGCCCAACTTTGTCTATTGTCGATCCAAAAGGGCACGAGAGCCTGACTACGATTTGGACAAATTCAAAGAGGAAGTCAAAACTCTAATTTCCTCATTGATTGCAACCCAGGGCAAGGAAATAAAAAAAAATGTCTTCAACACTAATGGAGATAAGGGATACGAACACTAATATAGAAATCGCCATGGCCTCCCTCTCTGCCCAAAACGAAGAACTGAAGAAGAAAATAGAACAACTCGAAAGCAAGGCAAAGAAAGATGAGAACTATATTGTTTTGCTAGAAGATAAAATCGAAGATTTGCAACGGAGCAGTAGGAAAACGAACCTAGAGATAAAAAATGCACCGAAAATGAATAATAAAGAAACCAGAGACGACTTAATAACAATGGTCAAACATCTGTCAAATGAAGTCAACTGCCCTATTCAACAAAGCAATATAAAAGACATTTTCAGGGTGCCAACAAAGCGTGGCGAAGCGAAAACTGGACCAATCATCATTGAGCTAACATCAGCTATCTTAAAAACAGACCTTTTGAAATCGACTCGAAACTTTAACCGAGCAAACAAAGATAAGTTATGTGCAGAGCATTTAGGATTCAAGACTAGTGAATACACCCCTATCTATATATCGGAGCAGCTAACCCCCAAGGGGGCGCGCTTGCATTTTCTCGCCCGCGATCTGGCTAAATCTAAAGCTTATAAATACTGTTGGACAGCCTTCGGCCAGGTATGCGTCAAGAAAGATGACAATTCACCTAAAATAATAATTCGGAGTGAAATGCACGTTAGTAAACTTATGCAGGAAATCTGACTAGTCTTAAGTAAACAATGTGTTCCATGCTTATCGTACATACAGAATAATCAATGTAGAGTTTATGAGTCAAATTATTTTTATTTTAGGTTTAGGTTTAAGGTCTTTTTGTATAAGGACTTTCTGTACAAGTTCAAAATAATGTGTTTAAACTATGTAATACTAGTGCGCACACACACACCAAAAACACACACTAATATATCATCCTTAAAACTCATACCCTTTTATATAAACCACACACACACAGACACTCACGCATACACCAAAACTATGAAAAGTCTAGCTGATGTCTATATCTACGTACCTAACTTACATTTATGGATAGCACCCTAGCAACTATAAATGAAATTGATAATACAGAAATAGCGCAATCATCTAATTTCTCTCTTCGTAACTTTAACACTGCAATGGAGATTAAAAACACTGACTTTACGATAATCTCACAGAATATCAGAAGTATCTATTCTAATTTTAACGACCTACAACTTAACTTAGCCAATCTAAATTTCACTACTGACCTTATTGTTCTGAGTGAATGTAGGCTAAACCCCAATAAAAATATTCCTCAACTAAATAATTATTCGGCAGACCGCACTACTAAGCATTTAAATAGAGCTGACGGTGTCGTTATTTTCGTTAACAACAAACATAAGTTTCAAGTAAAAGAAATTGAGTTAACTCATGCTTCTTGCCTGCAAGTAAGCATGAAGCCCGATCTTATAGTCTTAGGTATATATCGCTCGCCGTCAAAGACAAACGCGGATGACTTCATAAACTCTTTGTCTCTCCACTTAGATACACTGCCTTCAAATAAAAACGTAATTATAACTGGGGACATCAATATAAATTTAATTCATCGACAAGAAGAGCAGTCATACGAGCGCTCAAATAGACTAAATTATTTAAATATGTTAGCTATGCACGGCCTACTCCCCGGACACACACTTCCAACGAGAGACAGAAGTTGCTTAGATCACTTCATTTTAAAGCTTAGACCGAACAAAAGATCGGCATTTATTGGAATTATCGAGAGTACTATTACAGACCACTTTATGATTTTTCTTAAACTATCCGACCTCACGAAACAACATCAAATTAGTAAGACAAAAACAATAATAAACGTAGATAAGGCTGTGGAACTGTTAAAATCTTACAATACTCAAGACCTTTTAAACTTAAGTAACCCGAATGTTTTAGCAGATAACCTAATAGCTTTACTACAAAAAGCACTCACTGCCAACACTCTTGTTATGAGAATACCCCTAAAAAGCAGGCTGATTAAACCATGGATGACTATAGGTTTATTGCGCTGCATACAAAACCGTAACAATATGCAAAAAAAGCTGAAACTAGACCCATGTAATGAAATTCTGAAAATCACTTATAAAAGATACCGGAACTACTGCAGCTGCATAATAAAAAAACAAAAACGCAAACATGATCGTGAACAGCTATATAAATCAAACAAAAACCCTAAAAACTTGTGGCAAACGATTAACACTATTACGCAACGAAAGCCACCTAAAACGCAAAATACAGAATTACTGGAATCAGCCGTTACCCCTTGCGAAGCAGTAAACAACGTTAACAAATACTTCTCTACTATAGGCAAGCGCTTGGCTGACGACATATTAAATAACCCTGATAGGCCCGCTAACAACGACCATCACGATAGACTTAATGTACCGTTAAGAGATCCAAATTCGCCAGTAACATCTTTCGTTTTACTCAACTCGGACCCTGATGAGGTCGCTGCCGTAATTAGGAGCCTCAAGTCTGATACTGCCACCGGCTGGGACAAAATTCCTGTAAGTTTTTTAAAAGCTGCTCAGCTAGTTGTCTCGCCAATTATCTCTCACCTTGTTAACCTCTGCTTTGAACAGGGAACTTTTCCCACCGCCCTGAAACAAGCTGTAATAACACCTGTGTACAAGAGTGGGGACAGAGCTGACCCATCGAACTACAGACCAATATCGGTCCTCCCGGCCTTGTCTAAAATAGTCGAAAGATTAATAAACCAACGCTTGGTTAGGTATCTATCGAAAAATTGCATAATTTCACCCTCACAGTTTGGCTTTAGACAAGGCATGTCTACAGAAGATGCAGTCACGGCGCTTACTTCCATTGTCACTGAAAAAGTAGACAGTGGAAGTAAGTGCCTAGCAGTTTTTCTAGACCTCAAAAAAGCCTTCGACACAGTCTCGGTCCCCATACTTCTGCGCAGGTTAGAAGACATTGGCGTCAGAGGTGTCCCACTCAAGCTGTTTCAGGAATACTTAGAGGAAAGAAGATATGTGGTAAAAATAGGATCTTACACTAGTTCTGAAGAAACCGTCACCTACGGAGTTGGGCAGGGTAGTGTACTAGGCCCAACATTGTTTCTTGTTTATATTAACAGTTTGTGTAATTTGTCTATAGAAGATGCTCATATATTCTCTTACGCTGATGATACAGCAATTGTCTTTTCGGGAGAGTCATGGGAAGGCGTCGGCCGCACTGCCGAACGTGGCTTGTCTACGATAGCTGCCTGGCTCGATCGCAACCTTTTAACATTAAATGTCTCTAAAACTAATTATATATGTTT
The DNA here is from genome assembly GCA_950022955.1 of Xestia ashworthii. Classification (NCBI taxonomy): domain Eukaryota; kingdom Metazoa; phylum Arthropoda; class Insecta; order Lepidoptera; family Noctuidae; genus Xestia; species Xestia ashworthii. The sequence continues at coordinate 3,339,502 of OX465557.1, forward strand.
CTCAATCTACAATCTTTCCCATCCATCACAAGACCTCCAGATTAAAATACACACATGCTCCGACTCTTCCAACAGCGCCTGCACTTGTCTAAAAATAAACAAAGTCAATAAAACTAAATATCTTGGTGTCATGCTCGACCAACGACTTTCGTGGCACTTGCACTTAGATCTTATAATGGGTAGAGTCAGGAAACTAATATGGACCTTCAAGTTACTTCGTCACGTGGCTACCAAAGATCTAATCAGGCAAATATATATCTCCCTGGGTCAGTCCATAATCATGTACTGTGTACCAATCTGGGGCGGTGCAACAAAAACAAAATTTTTGGAACTGGAGAGGGCGCAGAGAGCCCTACTGAAGGTTATGTTTTTCAAACCAATGAGATTCCCCACTGAAAGCCTTTATTTAACCTCAAATCTTTTGTCGGTTAGAAAAATATATATTCTCCAGATGGCTTTAAAAAAACATAAATCCCTTCCCTTCATCCCTTCCAGGGCACAATCTAGGAGAAAGAATAATGTCGCTCTAGAAACGCCAGTTAAAACCAAATTTGCCAGGAGACAATATATCCAACAATCATCACGCGTATACAACATCCTAAATAAAGAACAAAACATTTACTCTATGACATACCACGATTGCAAAAAAACGCTCACTCAATGGCTGATGAACAAAAGCTACGAAGAAATTGAGTCAATCCTGCACGCGATCACATAGTTCGTGATGAATCTTCTCACGAATTGTGTGCTCGTTTGCAGAGCCGATTCCACTGTACTGGTCATCAACACACACACACACACACCACACACACACACCACACACACACATACACAGACACACCTGTTGCGCACACGAAACAAAATTATTTTGTCAACTTGATTTTGGTTCTCTTTTGAATTTTTTATTTAATTATGATTATTGGTTCGATTTTAATTGTATCTATGATCTAATTTTATTATGTTATTATTTTGAATTATGATTTGTATTTCATTTCATAATGATTTTTTATTTAATTTGATTCGATTCTGATTTAATTCTCGTTTGATTTTGATCCAATTTTGATTTAATTTTGATTTGATTTAATTGTGATTTAGTTTGAATTGATTTGATTTCAATTTGATTTAAATTAATTTGATTTTAGTTTTATTTAATTTGATTTGATTTAACTTAGTTGAATTAAATTTTAGTGTTATTTATTTTTCAATTCAATTTTTGGTATTTAATTTTTCTTTTTGTTAATTTTGAATTTGATTTTATTGTTAAATTTCTTACTTATGTAATGTTAATGTAAACCGGAAGAGCGGAAGTACCTACTACAAGTAATTTTTTGCTCAAAAGGTACTTCCTATTATTTGATTGTTATGTCATAAGTATTGAAATAAAACTTTTTTATTTTTTTTTATTTTTTATTTTTTTTATTTTTTAGAGCTTGAGCTGTTCAGTAACAGCTTTGACTCGTGTTGAGTTTGGTATTATGTCTCGGTAAACGAAGGTACTACTCAGATAAAATATCCTATGTCCTAACTAAGACCGTGGTCTACCGGCGGAAAAAGGTAACAAACTATAACAGACAGAGTTGGTGTATGCTTGAGACTACGTTCGCGTCGAAGAAATTAATATAATATCTCGCAGTGTCGAACTTCAGTTTGCCGCTCCTGCGGGCATTTGAACTATGGTATCAATGTACGATTAATCACGTATCCATTTCTCGACTTCACGTAGTGCACTCTAGGCACTTGGGAATAGCGCAAGTATACACCACCATAAAAGATTATTTGAAATCGCATTAAGGGGCCGGCGGAGCATGCGTCGTTCATACAAACGTAATACCAAAATAGTAGTGTGTATTTATTTCGATTGGATTACAGAATATCTATGTTCCCAAATATATATTTTGAAAGGATAATGATATAAAGACGACATATGAGGAATTTAAAATTTCTATAGGATACTTATTTTTCATATAACTCTTGTTTAAATCAGTGTCCATCCAAATATATATTTGGAACCCTAGATATTCTGTAATACAATCGAAATAAATACACACTACCTTAAGAATATGTTTGATTTACAAATTATTTTGGTATGACGTTTGTAAGAACTACGCATGCACCGCGGGCCTCTTAATAGCTTTGGAGATTACCCCCTACATCCAAAATGACAAACTTTACCTCTTTATCATTTTAGTGTAGAAGTATTGATGAATGTTCGCCATTATTCTTATATGGTGCTAGCTAGTTTCATCCTATATTTCTGTTACCGCCAAAAAACCTGTGCCGTTTGATATGGGTTTTCACCATGGGAATTAGTAACGAAGATGGGAATAGATTGGAAAGGTTTTTAAGTACTTCCCTTGGGACAAGTTCCGACCAAGTTTGTTGAAATATCTCATTTCTTGGACCGGAAATTTCTTGCCGACAGGCCGACACTTCGCGTTACCAGAGGGCTGGCTATTTCCTTGCCCATAGAATTAGCATTGCTGTTCAACGTGGCAATGCTGCCAGTCTTCTGGGCGCGTTCCCGGAAACGGCATTGAGGAGGAGTTCTTTAAAACCTAAGTTGCCTATTGGTCTTTTTATACATGTTGGTACTTACTTTTAGTCTTCATCACCTTCATCATCATCATCTTCTTGTCCTTGTCCCATTCTACTTGGGGTCAGCGCAACACGTTTTCTTCTTCCATTCTCCCCTGTTAGACGTCACGGCATCATTTACTCCTTTTTCTTTCATATCAGTCTTCACACAATCCATCCATCTTTTCTTTGTCCTTCCTCTCCCTCTCCGTCCATCAATATTAATGTCCATCACTCTTTTAGTCACATGCGCATCATACCTCCTCATTACATGTCCATACCAAGCCAAACGACTTCCTTTCAATTTATTATTTTTTTTTACTTACTGTTAGTCTTAACTTTTATTATTATTATTTTAGATGTATTTGTGGTTTGTATACAGGGTGTTAACATACTCATCACGAACCAAGCATGCTGTACATCATACTAAGTAACTTTACGCAAAAATTATTGCTGTTAAAAAAAAAATCGTAAAAAGAGTAACTCAATATCTCCGAAACTAGAAGGTTCCCAGGTATGGTCAAGAACAAAAAAATGATTGCGCAGAAGGGGAAAACAAGTGCCTTTTGGCTTTGTTAACAGTATTTTTACGCCCTTTATAATGCAAATTGTAATGAATACTTATTTCTTTTGTCCAACCTTATCATCTAGTATCCATCTAGTTGTAGTATTTACGAAAAAGGCACCAACACCCTGAAGAAACTTGTATTATGCTATAGACCAACGTTTCCCAAAGTGGGCGATAACGCCCACTGTTGTGGGCACTACAGGCCTAACGGTAAGAGACCCAGAAAAAAAATGGGGGCGTTGTGTAGAGGCTTAGGAGGCGATTTGTAATTTCATCTGGGAGGACTCTTAGACACCGACTGAGGTCTCGTTTCTCGACTACAACTTCTGAACATCAACTAATATTAATTAAGAGATTGCTCAAACTAACTCGATTCGATGTTTCTCCCCATGTAGTACATAAAATATCTGCCCTGTTTTATTGAATAAATAAAAGCAAAACAATTAAATAAGGAATAAAATTATTAAATAAATAAAGAAAAAATACATTAAATTAATAATTTAAATTAAAGCTATAATACATATCTAGCTAAGCTGACATAACAGTTGTTAGTTTTTAGCAGTTCGTTACTTGCTATTATTTTTTAATTTAATTTACTAATTTTTTTTTATTAATTTTAGTTTTATTAAGGAATTTTAATTTTAATAGAAAAGGTAAAAATAATTTATTCTCAAAGTGGGCAGTAGACAAAATAAGTTTGGGAACCCCTGCTATACACTGTCCAGCCCTGCTTAACAGATAGATTAATGATTACAGCTTAGATTTTTTTCTGACTGGAATAACCCGGAGAGGAAGGGTGGTAAGGTACAAACAGGAGATATTGGCCGCCGATATATTAAAGTGTCAGGAAACCGGCATAGCCTAGAACCAAAAATTCGAAGACATGTGACATCTACCAATCCTGACCGTGCCCGAGTGGTGGATTATGGTCCATACGCATAATACGCGTTTTGACGTGGAGTTGCGGACACCAGCTCGTTATATAATACAATACAATTTATTCAAAGTGTCACTTTATGTTAGTGAAACCGGGCAGCGTTATATCTAATATTTGCCGAAAACCACGCATAAGCTACGGGTTTTCGTCAATCTTTTATGCATTACTTACTTATAAGCAAGATTTTAACGCCTCATTCAGTTGTAGTTAAACTAATAACCGAAATAATTACCTACCACCTTTTAATCATTCGTGGTGGGCTAAGAATACTAGAAACTATGATTGAAATACCACCTTGAACTTATGCTACCCTAGTACTTTTGGGGTACATCAGGGAAAATAATTTACTGCATCACAGCTGTACAATAACGTCACCAGTTGGAGCACGGGAGCCAAGGTCCCGTGCTCCAACTGAGCCTCCCGCTATCACCCAGGTGGAGAACCTAGACGAAGCACGGGCCCGGGCCAGCAAATCGTTCATTTTCCTGTATTGACCACGTTTTCATACCGTCAAAATTTCCAACTCATCCACTTTAATTATGTCATGGACTGTACAAGTTCTGTGTAGTTGCTTATCTGTCCAGCTGAGAATTTGTCCAGTTGCGAATCTGTCCAGTACGGAAGCAATATTTTCAACCAACAAAAATACTGTTTTCTTAACCTGACTTTCTGTAGACCCAAAGCGATTTCAAAAGTCGGTGCGAATAAGACCAAGTGGCGATATTTCACACAATCTCAATTACCCCGAACAGTATCGGTGTTGCCGATAGCAAAAATTAATGTATTGTAAGAACGAATTTATTGTTCGTTCATGATAAATGGCGGGTAGTAGATAAGGTTTAGTGATTTAAGGATACCTGTTGCTAAAATAATATTAAGGAGTTATTAAAGCTTTGTTCGGGACATTTCTTGTGAGGAATTACTTATATTGCGAGGTGACGTGATTGGTGCTCCATATTGGTAAGGTCTGGGTGTGGACGATAGTTATATATTTTAGACGACCCGAATGGCGTGAGACGTAGCGGTTGTGAGGCTGCCTTACGTTCTTAGGATCCCGGGTTTGGTTAGGAGCAAACGTTTGTGATAAGCATGGACACTTGTTTCTGTATCCATATATTTACAAACAAAAAGTATCTATGTAGTATATCAACTGTCTGGTGTCCAGGATACAAGCCTCGTTGCTACTCTTTTTGACATCCAAAAGTGCCGTAATGGTCTAATTGAAATAAATGATTTGAGTTTGAGTTTGACTGTGGCACTAGATGGTCCTAAGTGTAACGTCCAGCGATATTTATTAACCAGCCCGCGGCAGTACGCGGTAGTACAATTACAAGAACTCTTGAGGCAAGAGTTCTTGTAATTGTACTACCGAGATAAAAATCCCATGTGTTAATCCAGGTTATAAACTATCTATGTGCGAAAGTGCATTAAAATTCCTTGAGTAGTTTTTGTCCGTCAGTTTTCTATTAAAACAAACTAATTTTTTCAGAAGTCGAAGTCATCGGCATTCCAAATCAATTCTTAATTGGTTGTTCGCTGTTCTCCGTGAAATAGCAGAGGAACATCAGTACAACAATATTTTATTTCGTTCCCTCATACTTTTATTAGATTTCCATTCCATCAGAATGTTTATTTAATATCCTCTGCAACATGGCAAACGATTGATGTAAGCAAGTTATTTCCGAATGATTTGTTTACAATCATTTTCTTTTACATATATTTATTATGTAGTTTATACTTTTGTTGTAACTACACTTGTATATAGACGCACACCAGCGTTGTTTTTTAATGTCGCATTAAAGTTGTTGTCATTTACAAAAATCCAGTCAAGCAATTTGCAACCTTAATACACCAACTTTTTTATCCAAAATAGTCTATGCTAACACACTACTTAAAACTAAAATCTCAAAAAATTTAATTACTTATATTTACTTACACAAAAGACATTTTCTCATTTGACTTGGTTTAGGAGACAGATGGAATAGAAAACACTTTATTTGTACACCCAAATTACATTATACACAGCATTGTAACACAAATATTTGAAAAATTTGGTCAGTCTATTATGTTCCCACTGCTGAGACACACGGCCTCCTCTATATGAGGGGGTATGGGTTATGCTATAATCCACCACGCTGGTTGGTAGATGTCACATGTCTTCGAATTTTTGGTTCAGGACATGCCGTTTTCCTCACGATGTTTTCCTTCACCATTAGAAGTGGTGATGAAATAAATTACACAAAGTAAACCTGGTCTAATTGCCTTCAAATCGAATTCCCCTAAATTCCTACTCTGTGTCTTACTCGTACATTCCGTTAATTAATTTTAGATCTCCTGTTGAAGAGTGGAGGACGTAGGTCGTGCTAGATTCCGATTAGCTGGGCAAAAATAATAACCGCAGCCGGATCACTTGTGGGCAAATAGAGCAGGAAATAAGGATTGATTGATTCGAAGATTGGGTTTACAAGTGGTTTTCTAGTTGGAAAATGGAAGGGTGGAGGTGGTGGGGGCGGGTGGGGTGTTATTGGGTTATTCTATTAGGAGTTTCTCAGTAGCCGCCACGGAGTCTGGGTTTTTGCCCAGTTGGCAATAGGTACGCCCATTACATCGGATTTAAACATAACTGGGGTGACTGGGGAAATGTGGGAGGATGATTAGGTACTAACTGGGTTGTGGAGGTCAGATAGGCAGTCACTCCATGTAAAATACTGGTATTCAGATGCATCCGGTTAGTTTGGAAGCCGGCTCCAACATATGCATACCCAGCAATATTTTTTGCGTAAAGTAACTTAGTTTGATATACAGAATATTTGGTTGACGGCTTCGTATATTTAAATAATAATTTATAAACATCTTCACGTATTCTAGTCTCATTGTAACAGTACACTACTCCCACTCAAAAATATACAACAATCGCATCACTCAACGTTGCAAAAAAAAGTCGCATTGTCAGAAACTCCGTAGCAAGCACAATACGACAGTGTTGTCGCGATTATTGTCGACTGGCCGACTGTTCGTGAATGGGCCGCTTTATAGCTGAGGTTTTTAATGAAAAATAAGATACGTATTTGCTTTGCTTCGCTGTTTTCGTTTTTGAAGCAATTTGCTATATTAAAAGGTGGGGAGTGAAGAGTACTTGGAATAGGAGACGATGGACTATTGCGGTTTCTTTTATGTTTCTTTTTATCTCAGGAAGTTAGGGCACAGACGTAGATACAAAGCCCTGCGGACTGGGATGTTGAGTGGTTTTGTAGCGAAAACTACTTTAGGTGCGTTGAGCACTTTTTGAGTGAACAAAAATCATGTAACTCGCGTGACCGTCACGTACGATTTTCGTAGCAAGTGCTACGAATGGAGCGGATCGGCTACGAGTTTTCACTTCAATCAGCAGTCCTCAAAGCCTGTCCCATGTTTTTTTTATTGTTCCTCTTGTCCCCAGAGGGTTCTGCTTTATTGTACCTAAGAGTACACCAACATTTCGCCAGTTATGTTTAAGTCTCGTGTAATAGAGAGCGAGCCTATTGCCATCAAACGGGCACCAATCCAGACCCCGAGGCTGTTACTGAAAAAATTCTTGATGGAAACACCCAATAACAACTTGCCCAACCCTGGAATCGAACCAAACCGGAAGTCACGGTCAGCAGTAGTGGCATTTACAACTTTTTCTTTTTCAACATTGCCCCACACTCGGAATTCCTAGTGTATCGTTGGTTAACAAACATTTAATTTCACGTACACAATCTCGAAACAACTGACTGTAGGCCATAGATAATATTTGTTCACGTAGCGCAGCATTAAATTGCTCAGCCACTGCACCAACCGTGCCGTCAAGTTGTTTCCTAATAAAAACTGATTTAAATACATAAAAGTCAAAAAGATCTTCTGCATCGCTGTCAATAGAAAATGTGCTTAAAAAGCTAGCAGAAGTACCTACGCTGTATGGCCAACATATTATTTTAATTCAAGCTACGCATTTACTTTACATTTCAAACTCAAAAGTAACAAAAAAACGTGTGTGTAAAAAGACCTGAAAGTAAATGAAAGGTATAATTTATTAGATAACACCCACACGAAACCAATTTCAAAGACTTTGGAATAAAATTAAAAAGCTTTTTTCAATACCAAGCAAATCGATGTTCATCAATCTGGATTATTAGATTGATCGAGTTGTTCAAATCGACTCATATGTTTAACCAATTCGATTGAATAGTCACCGCATTATGGATAAGGCTTTTAGTAATTTTTGTAATTTATCGTTGCGTACCGTATCAATTTAGTGATGTGGGCTCATTTGTTGATGAATAATCGTTTGATTAATATCTAACGAATTGCTTTCGAGAATTTGTGTTGATATTGTTAAGCTAAACAGGTGTCCGGTAATTAATGGATGACCTTGAAGTAGCTAATAGTAGAACTTTATTAAAAAAATCTATCATAAAAGAAGTACCTAAGAAAAGTATTAAAAAAAAAAACAATTAAGTTTTTGCCTTATTTTAGTTTATTGAATACGAGTAAGAAATGAAAGAAAATCTTATTTTTTAGGTGTTTCAATATTATACAATAAATATTCTGATAGTATGTAGTAAGACTAGTTTTTTTTACAAAGTTTAAACATCTTGGGTAAAAAAATGTGTGCATACATGAGTGACCAATAATTTTAAAATAATGTCGGTTGGAAGTAGATTTGATATTGTACAATTCAAAATTGTTTGTGCCTTAAATAGTGAATTATTGCTATTAATGTAGAAAAGGACAAAAAATACTAAGGCACAAAAATGTAATATGGCCGCCATTCTTTTGCAAGCCCATAGCCCCATACATCTGCGGATGATTTTTTATATGATTTTCTTTCGTATTTTTTTCTGAATGGCCAATCTAATATAAGCCATTTTAAGGTTATTCATTAATTACCGGACACCCTGTATAATCTTTCGATCTACATATAAATGGTACTCAGACATGTTTCCATTTCAATCTTACTCTGTTTGAGAGTAATGTGTCTCACTGGAGTAACACTTAGCTTAAGTTCGTCTAAAGGAACGTTTCTAAGTCTCGACCTAAGTTTACCAATTTCCATCTAGGGAATCGTACAGTATAGTTGCCGTTAAATAAATCTCAAGAACAGACAACAACGAATCAGTCATAAGTGGCGCATTTTAATTTGAGATAAAAGTCGCAGCTAGTAAATAACCCAAAATATATTCCAACCTTCCGAAAACATCACAACACAGCATCCAACGAGCATCTTTATCTGAAATCAGAACCATAGTATTTTATTTATCTTCAAGTTCTTTCCTCCGCACAATTTCTAAAAAGTCCGCAACGTTTATTTCCCTTTCACAACCGGGAGGCTTGACGTTCTTTATTGAGAACGGAAATGGTTACCAGCGCTCTTGGACTATTTTTTAAAGAATTTCTTCTCTCGCTACTACAGGAGCTGCAAATCACTTTACTAAGTTGTCTAGCTTTTGATTATGGGTAGGCTTGTAATGTAGTTACAGTTTTGCAAATTTTGTGATTACATACTTACTTCAATGTACGCCGCGAGCGATACGCCGCGGTGCCGCGCCGCTCTGCAGGCTGCGCGCCAGCACCAACAGCATCCTGCCCGGCTAGCATGGGCAGGGGATAAAAATTTTATCCACCGGTTATTTCCACTTTTGTTTGAATTTTGTCCCTTGTCAGTGGAAATAACCGGTGGATAAAATTTTTATCCCCTGCCCATGCTAGCCGGGCTGGCCGTTATAGCGGATAGGTTGGACACGCGGTACCTACGTCCGACACTGGGTCAGGACCCACGTGACGAAGTAATAGTTTTGTCTTTTTGTATTCTATCATTTTAGTTACTAACACTAGTTGTTTAAGTTTTTTCTTATTGTACTAACATTCTATGGATTCCGTGACTCTGAAATCAATAGTTTTTTTTTTAATATTGTATTTAGAGTCCGGTAGTGTTATTGAGTTTTTCCAATATGAATTTATCAGGCACAGATTCTTGATTTGTGCTCGGTTGATGGCAATGGGCTCGCCCCTATTACATGGGACTTAGACATTAACTGGCGAAACCTTCGGAGATTATAGGCGTGATGTGTTGTTTTATTCTTAAAATGTATATACTGTCTTGTTGAATCAAGTGGGTTGTGGTTGGTCCTATGATCAATTTCCTAGTTGGGTTAACTAGCTTGGAGTTTTCTATTAGAAATTCTATAGCTGCTTGAAGCCTGAATTTGTAACTAGTTAATGGCAAAATGCTCTCTTACTTTATTATTGAAAATAATATAACTCGAAAACTATCAAGAATCGTCGAAAAGTCGTTTCCCAGCGATAATTTTTACGTAAAGTTACTAAGTTTGATTTACAGAATGCTTGGTTGACGGCTTCGTGGACAGTCAGTTTATACCCTGTATTATAAACTAACATAGCTTTCAAAGTCTACCAGCCTACAGAACTCTAGTTATTAAATAGTTAAACAGTTTAGCGAGGTGCGCACCTACGGAACTGCTGTTCCAGCGGAACACACTAAACAATGTCATGGGCTCCATATCGCTAAATCGATGTAGATAGGTCACCTACGCTACCGGCGCACACTGCTTTTTTGGTGTGTGGGCCAAGTGAAGACCCTCTACGTGGGTGCTTGAAAGTTTGACAAGCGATTTCGCAGTACCTATGGTTTCAAGGGGTTGCAAGCCAGTTGGTATGACATCGCGTTCATTCATATATTTATTTTAAAAATACGAAGTGGGAAAAGAAAATTCTTCAAAAATTGTGCAAATTAAGAATTAATGAAAATTATATTTAATGAAAATTAAGAATTAAAGAAAATTAAGAATTAACGAAAATTAAGAATTAATTAAAATTGAGGATTTTCAACACGGCGTTTACCGGAATAATTACAGCACACTTTTATTTAGAAGTCGAATTTGGCAACAATCAAAGACAAAATATGAAAATTCGATTGTTTTTCACAATAGAAACCATTGTGAAAAACAATCGAATTTTCATATTTTGTCCCAGACACTCCTAACATTCCAAATAACTACCAATACGAACGAATACTCTATGAACATTTTTTTACATATCTCAAAAAACTGTCACACGCTCTCCGTTCCTAACTGGTAGGCACAACAAACGCCCCACCGGTATGTAGGGCAGGTTCGCGTTATTTTGGTTCGTGTACCTACACCCGTCCGCCACCGTGAAGGTAATTGCGCAAATTCGGATCAAGCCTTATGCTACGCTACGCTGAGTTAGAGGGAAGCTACACGGGCATTGCGGTGTCGCAACGTTATCATTTCAACGCACTGAGTGCCATACGAGCATGGCAACGAATGATGACGCGTTACGATATAACAGAGTCAAAAAACTTTCGAAATTATTACCAACTAACCACCCCGCACCATCTTCGACTGGTGATAGATTTTCTAACCCTATTTCACGCGCATAAGGTTTTAATTTTCCATAATGTTTTCTCATCATAATAGCTATCTGAATGCAATTTTACCTCGATCCGTCCGGTTTGCATTGATAGACATTCAGGACCAAAGATTTTTAAGTATAGATACTGAACTGTGCTGGGTTGCCTCTCCAGCGCGACGTCGTACCCCGCCTCCCGCTTCGTCCCTGTGGTCCTTCTCCGACGTGCACTCGTTACGTCATAGATTGACGCAGCGGCACCGCTCCATCACGTCACCACGTGATGACAACGCATCGTGTGGCATAACCGTTACGTTGGTGAAGCCAGCTCACGGCGGTGACGATTGGGACTTTACCGGCTTCCCACAACGACATGGAAGAACATAACTTACGATATTGGGGATCTTCCAACAGTCTTGGTGTTTTATAGGAGGCTACATTGCGGGGTACATGGGTGAATAATAAGATGAAGTTTCCGGTAAATGGAAATTGGTTATAAAGTTGGTTGTCATAAGATGTTATTCAAAATACTTTGTGTTCGAAAAACATCGAGGTATGGATGCAGGATGCAGGAACAAATAAATATAAAAATAAATAAAATAAAATAAATAAATAAATAAATATAAAATACAAAATAAAAAAATATAAAAATAAATATCTAACGTTAACGTTTTGGTTGCTAACGAAATTCGAAAAAAATGACGCAAAAGAAAGCTAAAGCAGCTTAAGCTTAAGGGGCCGGCGGAGGATGCGTATTTCATACAAACGTAATACCAAAATTATTTGTAAATCAAACATATTCTTAAGGTAGTCTGTATTTATTTCGATTGAATTACAGAATATCTATGTTCCCAAATATGTTTTTTGAGAGAATAGTGATGCAAAGACGAGATATGAGGAATTTAAATTTTCTATAGAAAACTTATTTTTCTTATAACTCTTGTTAAAATCAGTGTCCAATCAAAATATATATTTGGGAACCTAGATATTCTGTAATTCAATCGAAATAAATACACACTACCTTAGGAATATGTTTAATTTACAAATAATTTTGGTATTACGTTTGTATGAAATACGCATGCTCCGCAGGCGTCTTAAGTTTGGAGTTTTGGATGTTTTTCATAGACCAAGTCAGGGGTACAGAGGCCAGGGCACGCCACGATAGTGGCGATAAGTCCCCTCTTTGAGGAGTGGCTTGAGAGGCACCACGGCGTCCTCACCTTCTGCCTGACGCAGATCCTCACACGGATGTTTCGGGAGGTTCTTGCATCAAATCAGGCGGGAGGAAACGCCCGGGTGTTTCCATTGCGAGAATCGACCGGAGGACACGGTGGAGCATACGGTGGAGGTCTGCTGAGCGTGGGCGGAGCAACGCCGTATCCTCGCGTCTGGCCCTGGTTCAATCCGTGATCCGGAGCGAGACGGAAAGGTAAGCCGTCACCTCCTTCTGCGAAGCAGTCATGCTAGCGAAGGAGGTGGCCGAACGCGAGAGGGAGAGAGCCTCTCGCCCCAGCCACCGCGGAAGACACACCGGGCGTCGGGGGCCATGAAGTGGCTACCGGCCACCGTAGATGCGGGCCAGCGGCCTGTGGACGGTAAACTACGGGCTGGCTCAAAGACATATCAGCAAAATTAAGGGGTCCGCAAGGGCCGAAGCCTGCCGGGGCTACGAGACTGTTCGAAAGAGATACCGCGGCCCCGGAACATAAAGGGCGAGGAAGGAACTTGTGTGTGTGGGTTTTAGTCAGCAAAAGTCTGACACTCTCTCCCGCTCCGCCCAGAGTGGGAGAAGTCATTTGATGATTCCCCATCCTAAAATAAAAAGGGTACATAGGCCGAAATGGGAACAATGCACATGTCCATCATTTTCTTGCTTGAGAGACAAAGAAAGGTTTCCTTTCATAAACTCTTTCATGGACCGGTAGCTTTTTTTACTGTGTTCGTAATTGAAAGGACAAAAAATGTTGTCTTTTTTAGTAAATTGGAATCCTGGAAGGGTTACTTGTACCTAATAATAATCACTTCTAGATAGCTTCCATTGTAGCTTGCACGCAGAACTATGTATCAGTACATAATAGAAATCTATGTCTGATAGTCAATTTGCCAAGTAATTGGACAGCTAACCAATTCTAATCAAGACAGTGTACAATTAGTGGGCGGACTGGTATATTTATTGACGTAATAAGTATAGACTAGTAACTATTTGTAGCTTTACGAAAATACAGTTTTAAAACATGCTTATTAGTCAGTGAACTAGATTCATATCATTTTATTTATTTTTTTGTACGAGAAGAGGCCAGCTTTAAATGTGGGATATTTTTTTTTGGGACAAGCCCGCCACACTTCTGGCGACCACCAGAAAAGCGCCGAGATAATGAAGCTCGACGAAGTCCCAGAAAATGAATTTAACTGTCTTGGATCCCATAAAGAAATTAATCAGATAGTAAACCAGAGGAGTAGGAAAAAACCGTAATTTCCACTTCCCTCCATATCAGCAGGAGACAGAACGAAACAAGGCCAATAGGCACATAGGGAAGTTAATAACTGGGATAGGCCCAGTTGCCTAGCACCACGGATAAATGTTAACATTAATGGGTCCTAAGTTGTAAGATATTTGATTCCAATAATAGGTATGTCAAAATCGCTTGAAAGCACGGCTACAATTTTAAGGCACGTATAGTAAATAACTCCGGATGTAACCTGTACGTGTATTGCGTTCATTTTGCCAAAGACTGCACTCCCATAAAATGTGATGTGCAGATTGTTCATATTCGCAGTCAGATGTGGATCATTGATAAATGTGGGACAGTTTTAGGTGTTTTATTAAAAGATTAGTCAGGTGTCCGTGAGCGACGATGCGGACGATGCGTGCCCATTTCTCCGGGTGCATTCGTGCTACGTGGCCAGCCAAATCCCACTTCAGCTTAGCAGTTTTTTCAACATCTCCATCCTGAGTTATTTTTTTTTATAAATCACATTAATTTTTGTTTTATAATTAAAATGCTGGGATTTTGGTTTTATTTGTAAAATGTATTTATTTATTGTTGAATTGTTTGTAAGGTTCGTTTTATTAAGCAGAACAAACAATTTAGACTATTACTTACTTTCGTTTTCACCTTTGGATATTTTATTAATAGCAATTCATACTCAAAATATTGCAAATAAAAATGCATTACGCATGAAAAAACAAATACAAATGAATCTAAAACATCCAGTTATTAGAATCAAAACGCACATTTTGAATAAACTCCCCAAATCTCCCATATTCAATTTCCTTTCATGTCAAAAGGTGTTTAAGGATATAAAGATGGCGGTATGGTATGGTATGGTATGGTACGGGGACGAGGGAAATGGGCCAATTTCCAAAGCGATTATATTATTATATGGTTACGTGTCATTCGGTTATTCGTGACCAGTTGTTGGCGGTGTGAAAGGGTTTAAGTTAAAAGAGGAAACGGAACTGAATCTAATTATGAGAAACGCTTAAAAGAGTAGCTTTACGAAAATAAATTATACAAACATTATTATTTTTCGTTGGTCTAGTGGTCGCAAGGCGCAACTGCTGGGCATGAGGTCCTGGGTTCGATTCCCGGGTCGGGGAAAGTGTTATTGGGTTTTCCATCAGGTTTTTCTCAGTAGCAGTCAAAGAGCCCAGTTGATGACAATAAACCTGAAGTAAAACCACAAAGTTCTGGAGTGGCCGCGAACTGGAAGACGATGCGTTGGAAGACCTCCCATTAGGTGGACCGATGACCTGGTGAAGGTTGCGGGAATCCGTTGGATGCGTGTCGCACGGGACCGGTCAATGTGGCGACACTTGTGTGAGGCCTATGTCCAGCAGTGGACGTCTTTCAGCTGAAATGATGATGATGATGATACAAACCACAAAACAAAAAACATTCATATTTCTAAAAGTACTGATTCCTCTCCATGGTGATTGAAATACGAATTCCGAATAACAAACCGTAATAAGAAGCACTCTAGCTTAATAGAATATCGGTAAGTATTCCAGTCGACTGTGTAGTTCAAATATTTCGAACAGTAAACTGATATTCGGCTGCATCCAGTAAAACCACAATTCAGGTGAAAACATAGATCATTTTGTACATTCTAGGAAAGTTCAGAATTTGATCGAATAAATAGAGAGAAGCTTATAAATAAAAAGCGGCCAAGTGCGAGTTGTACTCGCGCACCGAGGGTTTAGAGTAAACTTGTCGGTATTTTGTTATTAAACTACATATTTACAGTTTTCTGATGTTTTCCTTGTGATCTTACGAGGGTTTCTTTTTTACCTTTTGAGGTACGGAACCCTTAAAATGATGCTATGTAGTGCATTCTTACCCTTTTACTGAAAATGATTACATCTAGTTAAGTCTTTCAACAAATTGTGTCAATGGAATTTCTTCTTAAATAGACTAGGAATAAAGGACATTTTCCTGTCCAGGAAAATGTTAGGTCACATTCTGGCGCCCATCGTGGGGCCAACCCGACCCTTTTTTTTCGGATGAGAAATCATCAAATAACTTCTCTCACTCTGGGCGGAGCGGGTAGGGAGCGTCAGTCTTCTACTGACTAAAACCCATCCATGTTCCTTCCTCGCCCTTTGTGTTCCGGGGCCGCGGTATCTCTTTCGAACAGTCCCGCAGCCAAATGCAAGGTCACAAAATAGAAACGTGCAGTTGTTATAATTTAAGCCACGATTCAAATCGCCATAGCACATTACTCAAATGAATACCTATATATACTAATAGCAAGATCAATTGGTAGGCGCTTGGTATCGGAGCACACCGCAACTTATTCTGGCTGAGTTTAAACTCATTTAACTTGCGAGCCCAACCGGCTGACTATCGATTTTGACTGCGTTATTTATATCTGAGACTATAACGTGGAAGTTATTATTTTTTAAATCTGGGTTACAGTTTGTTTTTTTGTAGATTTCCGTAGTCCTCATAAGAAACCCTTATATTTTCGTCATGTCCATCGGTTCGTCCGAGGTTTTGCTAAGAAACCGTTTGTATTTGAAAGCTGTAATTTTGTAGAAGTGTGTATATTTAGTTACGCTAATAAAATGGTAATATAAGATTTTGAAAATATTATTTTTAGGGTTGCTCCCTTACATGTGAAGTGGGGATGAATTTTTTGTCGTCTACCCCATCCTGTTGGGTATCTTTAAATAAGTATTTTAAAATGATGTAAGGGTTGCTAATACTATTATTCGTTTTAATACTACATTTACGAAATATTAAACTTTAAAGTGGAACTTTTTGTTCCCGTAGGCCGTCTCCCCCTCTAATCCTGGATTGAAAAATCTAAAAAAAATCATGATGATAGATAGTGCATTTCATGAACTTTAAAAAAAATATAGCGATTAAGATAACTTGATTAGTTTAGCAGTAATAGTCTTTGAACTTGGGTGTTGAATAATTTTGCACCAAATACAGAATCCTTAGAAATCCTTTAAAGTGACTAAGATGAAGTCGTTGCTTGTTTATAACGAGTAAAGATTTGCATTGAAAAACAATTCGAAATAATAAAAAAAACTAAAAAACCATAATAAATTACTTATCATAAGTTTAAAAAACAACAGAATCGTCATATATTGTGATAACGGGCTACTACAGAACCCTACATCGCGCGTGGCCCGACACGCACTTGGCCGGTTTTTGTTTTGCGCACTTGTCATCTTGACCGTACGCTAACTTTCCGCCACTGTTGTTGGTGTAACACGTTTTCTTCTTCTTGTAGCGGTCATCGCTACAAGAAGAAGAAAACGTATTTAATTTAATTTTGTTTACAATTTCGATTTTAAGTATTAAAACTTAAAATCGAAATTGTAAACACTCCACACATTATTTTCATGTTATTTTCCCGTTACACAGAAATGTCAAATATGAACAATTGTCAAATCATAGACATCAAACACGATCATTGTCTTTGGATAAAAACTCACGATTATGGACAAATATATCTACGCATTTATTTAATTACTTACTACATTTAAATTACACTTAATATCTACTTACAAAATTTAACTATATCTAATAATAAATATTTACACTGTACAAAATACAAGCATACA
Organism: Xestia ashworthii; assembly: GCA_950022955.1. Classification (NCBI taxonomy): domain Eukaryota; kingdom Metazoa; phylum Arthropoda; class Insecta; order Lepidoptera; family Noctuidae; genus Xestia; species Xestia ashworthii. Next base: position 3,357,073 of record OX465557.1, read on the forward strand.
CTGTTATGTTCCAGTAACTACCTTTCCAAACGCAACTTCGGGCACGTTCGGCTTTTAACTCGGCCTTCGTCGGAAATACGATTGACCTCCGCCACTAGCTAAAATAATAGAGCATCTTAATTTTGAATTCAGTATTCGTTTAAGCACCCTGACCAGTACACGATAGATCAATCTGGATTTTCTCTTAGAACTAGATTCTGCTATTTGTCTCATTATTGTCTGTCTAACTTCTAGTACATAATAAGTAACTTATCTACCATCGTCTTATCTTCTTTATCATCTTCTGCTACTTGTTTGTGACCTAATCAATTCTAGACGTGTTGAGATATTTATAATACAAGATATACGTTCCAAAGCCGCAGTTTCATTCGTCATGTACATCTTCATCATACACTTCATTCTATTTTCTCCATCAACTATCAATCTGTTCACTCTCTTTTCTTTTATAATGTAACTTTTTTTCACAATTTATTCATCTTCTCCCTCTGAATACCTGCCACCGAAACTAACAGTAAACAGAAAATTGGAAGGAAATACAAACATGGGACATGAGTTACAGTTAAGCAAAATGAGCCTTCCATCTAAACAGGATGAATATCATTACAAGTAGACAAGCCAAGGTGCAAGCCATATACTGAACTAATGGGTATAGTCCACTAGCAAGTAACTACTAGTTGGCATTTACAACCCTCAAACCTACGCAGGCACAGCTATGCTTATCTGTGGTACTAGGAGCCAATACATTTACACGTATCACACTAGTAAACATGCTTATCTGGACATGCATGTACTGCCGCAAGCTGCGTATTTTATCAAAATGTCAACAGGAAACATCGAAGACGCTTTGCTAAGTAAATGTAAGAAGATTACGGATTTAGTTTATTCATTAATCTACATACAAATAACCTTTAATTTTACTTTAGTCTCTAATATCCTACAGCTGGGCAACGGCCTTATTTCTACTCTTATTTCCGTTCGGTTATCTCTGATCAATTTCTCACTAGCGCTAGGTCATCACGCCAGCACCGTAGGGCACAATTTAGTTATGGCCCTGCAACTCCTGGGTAAAAGGGAAGGAGAAAAGCAGTATACCCAGCATTGGGTGACTCTGGGTGGTAATGATGAACATGATACATTTTACTCTCCGAACATTAATGACCATAGCAACCACGATTCCCAATCAGATTTATGAATAAAGTAAACGTTCCCATTTTAAATAACAAGTTGACCATCAATCGCACGAATGACCGCAACTTTAAATGTTATAAATTAAAGCTTAATCCACTGTAGTTTGTGGCCTCATTAAGAAAATCATTTAAATTCGGTCAACAATATTAACTTCGTTACAATTCGATGCCCAGTAATCACCCCGGAGATTGTGGAAAAAGATTTTTACTTTTAAACGCAATAATAAGCTTGATAAATCAGTTCATAATTATTACCAACAAGAGCTATTATTTATAATGTACTGGATGCATGTTTTAAAACCGCCGAACTGTAGGTTTAATATTCAGGATTAATACACGAACATAATCGCATATCGTTTCAGCTTTCATGATTGGAGTTTAATTGATGTTGATGGGTTGGATAGAGGTGATAAATCTTAGGTCTCGTAGGTATGGGAGATATATTGTGTTTGTTGTGGTGTGTAGACGTATTTTTGTGAATTTTGTAGAAAACAACAGGACTTTATTTGTAAAAGAGAAGTATTATAGTACCAAAAAATGATAGATTTGAAAAAAAATTATAAAATTTGCGCATTCATCGATAATTTAATTGAAACGTTAAAACACACCTATGGCATTGAGTCCGCCTCTGTATTTTTGTGCTTGAAGTGTTAAAATAAAAAAAAAAAATAAATAACATCAGGCCTGTAACCCTCCAAGGGTGAAGCGGGTCAACCAAATAGTACACCCACGTTTCGCCAGTTATGTTTAAGTCCCGTGTAATAGGGGGCGAGCCTATTGCCATCAGCCGGACACAAACCCAAACTCCGTGGCTGATACTGAAAAATTCCTGATGGAAAAACCCAATAGCGTTTAACCCGACCTGGGGATCGAACCCAAGGGCCTTATGCACAGGGCACGCCACGATAGTGGCGGTAAGTCCCCTCTTTGAGGAGTGGCTAGAGAGGCGCCACGGCGTCCTCACCTTCCGCCTGACGCAGGTCCTCACCGGACACGGATGTTTTGGGAGGTACCTGCAACGAATCGGGCGGGAGGAAAAGCCCGGGTGTCTCCACTGCGAGGATCGACCGGAGGACACGGTGGAGCACACGGTGGAAGTCTGCCCTGCGTGGGCGGAGCACCGCCGTGTCCGCGTAGCAGCGATCGGCGGCGGCAACCTCTCGCGTCCGGCCCTGGTTCAATCCATGGTCCGGAGCGAGACGGAATGGGAAACCGTCACCTCCTTCTGCGAAGCAGTCATGCTACCGAAGAAGGTGGCGGAACGAGAGAGGGAGAGTTCCTCTCTTCCCGGCCGCCGCGGGAGACGCACCGGGCGTCGGGGGCCACGTGGTGGCTACCGGCCACCGTAGACGCGGGCCTGTGGACGGTTGGCTATGGGCTAGCTAGCCGTCCGTCCGTCTAACGACGACAGGCCGAGTCGACGGCGCGTTCGTGTTCCACGCGCGCTTCAAAGAGATGTCAGCATAAGGGGAGGGGCCCGCAAGGGCCGAAGCCTGCCGGGGTTGCGGGCCTGTTCGAAAGAGATACCGCGGCCCCGGAACATAAAGGGCGAGGAAGGAATATGGATGGGTTTTAGTCAGTTAAAGTCTGACACTCCCTCCCGCTCCGCCCAGAGTGGGAGAAGTCATTTGAAGATTTCCCATCCTAAAAAAAAAAAGGACCTTATGCACTAGTCTGATCTATTAATAAAATTAATACAATACAATACAAGATAAAATTAATACAATACAATGTAAAATTAATACAATAAAACACAAGATCGGATTTATTGTTCTTTGCTCAGGAGTGAGACAATACGGGCTAACCAAAAAAAAAATAAAAAATAGATAGATAGATAGATAAATCATTTATTTAGTGCACACACAAGACATAGCACAACACACAGAAGTACAATTAAATGATACAGTTCACTTATAAAAAACAAGGTGCCAATTTACAAAAAGAAAAACATATTTACGAAATAAGCATAGTATCACGTAACACTGTGATCAAATAAAAATAACATAACAAGTAAAGATCGGATTTCAAGGCTTGAGGCCATATCTATATTTTTTATCTTATCAAAACAATCCGTTTCGAATCTCCACGATATACTAATATCGTATTACAACCGGACATAATTAGGGGATAATAATTAGCCGGCTTGGGTGGTAATCCACCACTCTGATTACCGACTAATTGGTATAAGATGTCACTATACACAGGTGAATGAACTGTCTATCGCTTCGCTTAGATAAACTAGTCACTACCTAGAAAGAATAGATGCCATTTGATTCGTGCTTGAGTAGGCTTGAACTGAAAAAATCGAATTAGAGTAGGGCCAATTTAATAAATCACATTTGACATCTGTCAGCTCTAAATAACGGTTACCTTTCTGCCATTATTACAATAAATATGTACTCAAAACTTATATTGTCACTTACGGGATATCTTCCGTGATTATTTATTGTTTTGAGCTCCCGATATTTCGACGCTGTTGCAAGCGCTATGATCGCGGGTTGACTGGAGACTGCGGGTGGATGGAAAATAAAATTGTAACGAGCAGACAAATCTGTCTACCCTCTTTCTTTGTCTCGGGGTATCGGGAGCTCAAAACAATAAATAATCACGGAAGATATCCCGTAAGTGACAATAAATATAAGTTTAGTTTTAAACCGTGAAAGCCTCAAACAAATATGTAATCGTCTTGAATATGTAAGCTTCGAAAATAGTATATTTTATAACGAGGGACTAAACGAAGCCATTATATACCCGAGGTGGTTTGACTCCCCAGCTTGCGAGGGAGGCAATGAAAGCGAGGGTATATTAAATTGGCGTTTAGTCTCGAGGTGCAAACTGTACTTTTCACTTCGAGTGCGAGGAAAATAGTCATTTAAAACCGAACAAATTTACACTCGACAAAAATTCTGAACTGAGCGGTCAGTTTTTTCTTCTATCAGGTCAGTGACAGATTAACAATTTAAAACACAACACAAACTCTCAACTTTTTCGCAATGAGGATGATCCACACTCCACAGATAATTAGTACCTACCTACATTACTGCAGCGGCTAGCAACAGAGGCATTGCACATACTTTTCCAAAAATAAAAACCATAAATTTTTCTCGCGTTGAAGAGTTCATTTGTATTTTTTTTCAATAAACCGCTTTCCATTTGCAAGCTAATTCGAAATTAAAAAAAAAAAACCTTTGCTATATTACTCTTTTGTGACCATGATTCAAAGTAAAAGATCGTTAAATTTTTAAATTACTTTTTACTCCTTAGGGAATAAACGGTCACTTTAATCCCGCTTCGTAGGGCTATAATGGCGTACTTTGAGAGCATGAGAAGTGAAAAATAAATAATATTTATGCTGCAGCCGTTACAAGGTTACGTTGTTGTATTTTGATGAAGTGTCAAATGCGATCTATTAACTTGGACCTACTAGTAAGACCGTCAGTTCGATTGGGGGCGTTAGCCACTGAGGGCCTAAGCCACGGACCCAAATATTTGGGGACCAGAATTTTTCTTACGTAAACCAAAATTGACGAAGATACGACGTTTTAAAAATTCTCAATACGTCACGCCGTGGTATAATTTTTAATGCGTTCTAATGTCACAAGCTGACTCCCGAGTTTTGACGCGTTTTATCATTCATTGATTTACCTACAAGAACAAAAAAATCAAGTGGAAACTGCCCTATTGGTAGTGTTGGTCTGTTTACTTCTGTGTTCACAGTTGTGGTTGTATGGACGTAGACTATAAGCGGCATTAGCAGTTAACTTTTTTTTCCTTATTTATTATAGAAATATTTGTTATGCGTTGTATGTTTATTGTATCTTTTTTGCCATTTTGTATGATGCACATCGAGTCCTTGCGACAAATGAACATTTTTTCTTTCTATTGAAATCACGGCTGAAATATGCGCTGAAATCGAGTTTCAAATATACGCCTCGCTATATGCAGAGTAGCCGTGTTTTACCCTGAGACTTCAAAACTAAGAGTAAACATATACTTGGTATATTTCAGGTTGATAAAACCCATAATAATTTCCTATGAGACAAAATACAAAGACCGGCTTGCTTACCAATTGAATGAAAACCAGCCGCGCATAGTCCTTCAAAGTAGGGAAACCCCCTTCAATTTTCAATGAGAGGTTTTATTTTTGAGAATTAAAAAAAAACTTTCTAAGAACTGTAGATGGCGTTGAACTGACTACATTATTAGGTGCCAAAGCCAAAACGCTAGAAAAAAAAAACAAACGTCAAATACGCTCGTTGAGTAACACTTTCGTTTGCATAAGCTTCCGAATATAGTATATTCCGAATAACATCCATTAGGTCCAGGTGAAATTATGTGAAGTTCTGTTCCTTGCAGTAACATACCAAGATCAGCAGCGCCCATCTATCCAGCGACTAGGGAAGAGTTGAAAAAGAAAATCCCTCATTTTTTTATTATTTGTTAATAAAGTGGCAACATAAATACATATTCTGTCCTTAAAAAAAAAATGATACTTATTACGGATCATGAGATTAAAGTCCGCTGATGGACAGATGGCTGCGGAGGCTTAGTAACAGGGTCCCAAACCCTATATACTGAAAAAAAAAACAGAAAGAACCGCGATTGTTCTTAATCATTTAAATACCTACCTTTAGCTTTCCAAATAAACACGCTGTGACCATAAAACGTTAAATAACGCGTTAAACACCCAATTATAACCTAATGTGTTTTAAATAATCCCCTAACCATAATTACTCATAGTTTATTTGTTAAATCAGCAACATTTTGTTTGTTCGCATGGCCTTGACTTTGGTAACATTAGGGGTAATTTTAGGCACACGATAATATGATTATCGTACACGGTTGTTAATGTCGTTAGAGGTCAAATTGTTCGACTTTCTAGAGCTTGAAAATTTACTGATATTTTTAGAAACTGTTTCCGTTGTTCTAGTACCGGTAAAACGGGGGGAATGCGATACGAGAGGGATGTAATGGTGAATAGGGACCTCTTTGAAAGGTATTTCAACATTATCTACCTAGCCTTTTTCCAACTATGTTGGGGTGGGCTTCTAGTGTAACCAGATGCAGCTGAATGCCAGTATTTTACATGGAGCGACTGCCTATCTGACCTCCACAACCCAGTTAATACTGGGTAATACGATACCACTTGGCAAGACTGGTTGTCAGACTTTTTGGGCCACTGACTACCTGTAACGACTGCCATAGATAGACAAGTGACAGCCGGGACCAACAGCTTAGCACAGCTTGAGCACGGCTTAACCCAACTGTAGTACTGTAGTAGGTAGATTTAAAAGTTTTGACAGATCAAAAAACATGGCGTCATACAGGGAGAAGTGTGGCAGGCGGGAGGGGAGGGAACTGTCAAATGAGATATGTGAACCATAGACTATAGGGTTAGAATATTTTACTTGAAGATTACCTGACCAGGCTTAACCTAAAAATCGGCCCGAGCGGCTGTTATTATTTGGCCACGAGCTCCTCCTGAACGGTATTTCAACGTTGAATAAAAATAATTAGAATTTAAAAAGAAATTAGAATACTCGTATATTTATTTTTGGGACTATATAACTGAGCTCTGAAGCTAAAAACCTTAATAAGTACCGATCTAATAAATACCGATGTACCGTATCATAAAGTTTCAAAGTGCGATTCACGTGAGTCAAATTAATTTGTTGGTTCGTACCTACTGCTTACATTTCGAAAATCATATTTAAATATTGATTTAAAATCGATATTAAAACATTTAAAAATAAAAATATATAGTAGCTCACCGGTATCAGGTGCCAGGTTTCAGAGAAAAAACCTGCTATCAATTACGAGTCGTGTCGAGAACTTTCTGAATCAAGGCCTTGATCCAGCTGCTTATCGAGTGCTTCCTCAGGTATTGGTCAAGGATCTTGGCAATTAAGCCTTTGGTTGAAATGGCTATCGGCACAGTGATCATTGACTTGGAATAAATTATTATTGTTTAAAAAAAAAAATAAGTCCTTTTAGGCTTCTACCAACATTTATTTACGTGAAAGCACGGTAAAAATTTCGTCCCATTCACTCCTGAGTGCTTATTTACCCTATTTAGCGGTACTAAGTCATAACGGTACCAAGTATACAAGTACTACTGGAGCAGTACCTGAAATATACAGATAAAAAATATCTTTTTAACGTCATTATTACAAAATAAATACTTTATTTTTCAACATCCAATACGCTAGTTTACTACGTCGCCGCGTCGTATACGTCATACTACGTTGTAGTAAAATCAAAATAATATAAAAATAAAACTTATTCAAAATTATTAGGTAAACTTTTACTTTTACTTTTTCTTAAATCTATGGTAATTTCACAAATGTTTTGAGCCTGAACTAGGTAATCCTGTGTTTCAGGCAATTTGAAGTAATTGGTTTAATAATCACATTTGAGGTAATTGGTTTAATAATCACATATGAGGAGTAACAGATCAAAGTGTATTAACTCCGTCAATGTAACTTTTGAGATAAACGCAATAATCCATAGTACTTTAAAGAGAGCACACGTACACAAACCTGGATTTAATATTGTTTGAAACGATGTGCACTTTTGGTTCTTTTTTACAGTAAAAAGTAATACAGTTTGATGCGTCATAATTTGTCATTAGTTGCAAGGTTTGAAATAGATAAAAAAATCAGTTTTTACTATTTTTATTACAGTGGGTGGAGTTAATACACTTTGATCTGTTACTCCTCATATCATATCAATATTATTGGTACTAAAATAAAAAGGTAAGTACATAAAATTATAAAAAAAAAATTAGATTTTTTTTTTCATTGCAGCCGTTAGATGATTCTCTGAAAATATTTCCAGTCTTATTACAAAAAACTAAATAAACCTTGTTTTAAACCTGGACTATCAAGTCCAGGCTTATCTGCAGAACGATGGTCTAAATTAATTCGTATTACAAAACTTAAAAAAACCTCGGTCTTCTTAGTACTGTCATTTGAACCATCCAACCACAGATTAACAGAAAAATCATTCGTTCACCATGATATCATTCAATTGCAACGTTCCGTATTCCCAGAAAAGAAAACGTTTTATAATACGTTAATGATTTCATGATGTTTAGGAATGTTAAAAATATTGAAACCTAGTTATTTTGAACATTATTTAGTTATTTCGTCGATTGTAGTTTTGTTTAAGTTTAAAAATATTCCTTAATGTCATATTTATTTTCTAAAATTTTTATGTACGTAGATCGAAACGTAACATTCTTGCGCGTTAAATGAAACAATCCATAACATTTTATTAAACAAATCGGTTGGTTGAACAAAGTTCATTTAGCTTTACAATTTAGGTCTTTATTAAAACTTTTGCCTTATTGTTTACCATCTTAAATAATAATAATAATAATAATAATATAGCCTTTTATTCAGATCACTTAGTACAATGAATTTTGAAACTTAAGTATATAAATATTTAGATCTTAAACCTAGTAAATATATGAGTAATTTTAAAATAATATTTGTTGCTTGGTTATCATCCCTAGATCTGTTTGCCAGTCGGCAAAGGCCTCCTCCAACCTTTTCCATTCTTTTCTTTCTTGAGCCACTCTGTTCCATGTGACTCCCGCCACTTGTTTGACGTCATCGTCCCATCTTTTCTGTGGTCGGCCTCTTTTCCGTTTGCCTTCCCTTGGGTACCATCCTGTCACCCTCTTGCTCCACTTATCTTGTCCTCTTACCAGGTGACCTGCCCATCGCCATTTGAGTCTTTTGATTTTGCTAATTACATCATTAGTTTTTGCTTTGTTTCTAATGACGATTTTCTTTACTCTGTCGGACTTTTTAATGTTTAGCATGCTCCTTTCCATTGCATTCTGACAAGTTGTTAGTTTCTTTAAGGTGACCTGATTTAAGGACCATGACTGACACCCGTACGTAAGGACAGGTAGTATACAGGTATTAAAAAGTTTGCTTTTTAGGTTTATATGGAGCTCTTTATCTTTCATAGCCTCTTTTAAACTCCAGTATGTCTTCCAGCCATTTGTAATTCTTCTGTTTACTTCCTTCTGCATAGAATCTTCTAGAGTTATGAGCTGCCCTAGATATACGTACTCGTCTGTATAGTTGATTTCAGTGTTTCCTAGATCTATAGTGTGTTTGTACCCGTTTGTCATTACCCTGGTTTTTTCCGGGTTCATTGCCAACCCTACTCGTTCGCTTTCCCTCGCAAGTTCTTTTATCATTCTGGTTAGGTCTTCTGCTGTTTTTGCCAATAACACTATGTCATCAGCAAATCTTAAGTGCGATAGCAGTTGACCGTCTATATTAATTCCGAGATGTTGCCAATCAAGTCTTCGGAAGATTGATTCTAGTACCGCGGAGAATAATTTCGGAGATAGAGGGTCTCCCTGCCTTACGCCTTTTTCTACTCTGAAAGGAGTACTTTTCTTTTCCAGTTGGATTCTTGCTCTGCTGCAGCTATATATGTTTCTTATTAATCTAATGTACTTCTGCTCAATTCCTTGTTCTAGTAATGCCTCCCATATTTTGTCATGTTGTAGCGAATCGAATGCTTTACTATAGTCAATAAATGCCATGTAGTATGTGAGTTGGTATTCGTTATATTTCTCCAGAATTTGTCGCACTACGTGAATGTGGTCGATCACTGAGTAGTCTTTGCGGAATCCTGCTTGTTCTATAGGTTGGTTTTCGTCTAGGGTTCTTTCGACCCGTTTTAATATGATTTTAGCAAAAATCTTATATATATTGGACATGAGACTTATAGGGCGATAATTTCCTATGTCATATTTGTCACCTTTCTTATACAGTAGGATGATGTGAGATTCGGTCCATTGCTGGGGGATGGTTTCAGTATTAATGATATCATTGAACATATCTGTGAGGACAGGTATCAGGATCTCTTTGCTATATCTTAAAATTTCGTTGCTTATGCCGTCAGGCCCGGGTGCTTTCTCACTCTTTTGGGTTTCAATAGCCTTACTGACTTCAACTTGGAGAATACTGGGGGTGTTCGAGGTTTCCACTAGATTGATTTCAGCTTGCGTAGTGTTGTTTTGATAAAGCTTTTTGTAGTATGACGTAGCTGTTTTTAATATGTCATTTCTGTCGTGATCGAATTTCCCTCGGTTGTCTCTCATTTTTACGATCCAGTTCTTCGTGCCGGTCAATTCTTTGAGTGCCTTTTTAGTTCCACCGGTTTTCAATATGTAATTTTCTATCGTTCGCATCCTTTGTTGTTTTCTATCCTTTCTAATACTTTCGTTGATATCTTTGCTGATTTTGGCTAATTTCTGTCTTCTATTTTGAGTACTTCTTTCGTTAATAAGGTGACTTCTTTCTTCTAGGAGTTTTATAGTGGCTGTTGATAATATTTCTTTTGCATCAATTTTGGTATCTGCTATGAGTTTAGTTTGGGTTTTGATAATATTCTCTATATAGTTGTATTTATCTTGGGTTTCTAGTTCCTTGGTGTTCTCTTTATAGTCTCTAAGTTTAGCTCTTAGGGCTGTTGTGATTTGCTCCAATTGCTGATCGTTGAGTTTTATATTTCTTGAGTCTTGTCTCGGTCTGGTCTTCTTTGATTGATTTATTTTGAGCTCAGTTCTAAGTAGCCTATGGTTGGTGTTGAAGTTAAATCTTTTTATGACAGTAAAGTTTGTGAAGTAGCTGTTTCTGTTGGTCATAATAAAATCAATTTCATTTTTTGTTTTGCCATCTGGCGAGATCCAGGTCCACATGCTCTTTCGGTTCTTCTTGAACATAGTATTTAAGATTTTTAATTTGTTTTCTAGTGCGAAATTTGTAATTTTTTCCCCATTTCTGCTTCTGGTCTTGTTTCTGTATGAAAATTGACCTAGTATTGTGTTTTCTCCTGGACGTCTTGCTCCAATTTGGCCATTAAAGTCACCCATGACTATAAGGTTTTTATGAGTATGCTCTTGGATGGCTTCATTTAAATTATGGTAGAAATTATTTATCGTTTCCAAATTTGATTGCTCTGTAGGTGAATATATTTGGACAATAGACCACGGTTTTTTGTACCCTGGTAACTTCAAGTTCATAATCGCTATGCGTTCTGAGATTCCTATAAATTCTTCCACATATTGTTTTAAATGTTGTTTGATAATAAATCCTACACCATATTGACCTTGCGTTTCCCCTATTTGATAAAGTAAATAGTCTGGATGACAAGTAATACTTTCACCCATTCTTCTCACTTCGCTCAAACCAATTATGTCCCATTTGATAGATTTTAGAGCAAATGTCAGTTCCGTAAGATTTTCTTCTTTTCCCAAGGTGAGTACATTAAGGGATCCTATGTAAACTACTGGTTTTCGGTGATTGTTGTCTTTAGATGTTGGAGGGTTGTGGTCGCTTTCCCCCTCGAGGACCAGTCGGCTTGGGGGAGTTTGTTGTTTTTTTGATTCTTTATTGGCAGTTTCTTTGGTTGGTTTTGGTTTCCGTTTGCCGTTCTTTAGTTGCTATTGGTTTTTATTGGTATTAGGCATGTTTGAAGGGGAGCCGGAACCGGAACTATGTCGCATTAAATCAAAAGCATTTGTCCTGTTTGTCTTCATTGTGTTTACGGTTTGTTGCCTTTTTGGATGATTATTATCTGAGGAGGGCGAAGCCGATATTTCCCTTTTCCTTTTCTCTTGGCTGTAGTTGTTCTCCTTAACAATTAATTTATCATATTTCAGGTATGCTATATTGCCCTTTTGTCTCTCTTCTTTTAACTTGGCTTGCAGCTCTTTTCTTTTTTCTAACACATCCTTAGAGTAGTCCTCCGCAATGTATATAGTTTTTAAGTTCTTTTTACTTTTGATAATTTCAGTCTTTTTCCAGTTGTTTATGAACGAACACAGTACCGGTCTCGGTTTGTTGCTCTCTCTCTTTCTATTTCCTAAGCGATAAATTTTGTTGATATCTAATTCTTCCATTTTAATATTCAAATCTTGATTGAAGGTTTCTTTGAGCTTTTGTATTAGTTCATAAGAGGATTTTTCGTTATCTTCTAAACCGTATACTACAATATTATTGTTTTTTTCAGCCCTCCTAAGATAATCTATTTCTTTTTCCAGTTTTTCTATTTTAGTTTTCAGGTTCTTATTTTCTTCTATAATAGGGGACAGTTTATCATCAATTTTTTCCATGATACTATTTGTTATAGAATCCTTCAATTCAGCATTTTGACTTTGCATCTCTAATTTCATTTTTTCGAATAATATTTGAAATTGACCTTCCATCTTAGGTTTCTCAGTTACTTGTAACGAGACGCAATGTAGTCTATGGTGAAAATATTTTTTTTTTCTCAATTGGCAACACTGTTTCGGATGTCAGATTTATTGACGTTGGCAGCAAGTGTCACTGAGTGAATGATTTGTTGTTTTCGTGTTTTCTAACCTCCAAAATAGTTGATAATGTATTTGTAGATTCACGATGGATTCCGGTAATCGCACTTCACTGTATGTTTTAATCACTTCCAAGAGGTCCCAGTATTGTATCGACGAGTACTGGCAACCAGAAATTACGTTTACTATTTTATTTCGCTTAATTTCACTCGGAGTTTATCACTACGATGTTGACAGTTTTGATGCCGGAAACGGAAAACGTTTACCATCTTAGGTAATTTTAATAATTTAATGTGAAATGGATTAACAAAAAAAAACGATCTGAAAACACGATTCAATTTCTGCTGTGTGTCAATATCCATAATATCAATTTAATCGATTTTCGAGTTTAAAGAAGAAAACATAATGAAAAAGATGATATAAACTAGAAGGGAAACTTTGACAGATCCGATTTTGTGGTTAAGACCTTCTTTAAACTAGGGGTCGCCAAGGTTTAGCGTTAGACCATGATATAGTATAAGGTTTATCGCAAAACCACGATTTGTAATACCATTTTTGTTTAGACCAAAGTTTATAAAAGTTTAAACCAGGTTTTTTAGTTAAACCGCTTTTTGTAATAAGGCTGTATGTGTTTGAATAGGTAGACCTTTTATATAAAGTAGCTTAGTTTGATGGTCTGCTTTTATAAGCATGTCTTTAAGAGAAAAAAAATCGCTATCGGTGACGGTGTTCTTTAGCAGACTGCAAACCGGCACTATACATTTATTTCTGGTAACGTTAGCAAGCCCAGCTTGGTTCGCAATGGTTATGCAAATGAGTTCGAAACGTGGTAAACTCCACGTAATTTGTATCAAGCGCCGCATAATTGAAGGAAATGTGCCTAGGTATTAGTTTTAAGTGTACTGCAATGGTTTTAACATAAAAAGTAGAAGTTTGTTCTTGTTACAATGTTTCTTTGTTTGTAAAACAATGTTTAAAGACCTTGTTCGAAACAAAACGATGTTGTATGGATTGTGGGAGGAATTATATAAAAGAAAAAGGATTAAAATGATATACAGGGTGTAAACAAGCTCATCATGTAGTCGTCAACCAAGCATTCTGTATATCAAACTAAGTAACTTTACGCAAACATTATTGCTGGGAAACGACTTTTTTTTTGGAGTAAAAAATCATCTTTTGTGGTAGAACTCAAAGTAGCGCACTTAAAACATTGTGCTGATGGATGGATTGAATAGTGCAGGGGTCGTAGAGGTGCTTATATTAAAAATGTTACAATAAAACTTGTATTAAAAAAACCTAAAAAAGTTGGAACTTTGACCCCCAATATCTTCGTAAGGTTCCCAGGTCTGGTGTGGAACCAAACAAATGATGGCAATGACGGGGAGAACAAGTGCCTTTCGGCTTCGTTAAGAGGTTTTTTACACCCTTTAGCTTTTGCTGGCAGTTAAGGTCGCAGTAGGGGTTATTCCCCTTTCCCTAATATCTCTTTGTACGAACCAAAACAAATGAACCATGTATCATTTTTCATTAGGAAAAATGTTGAAGATCACGATAGATGACGATTCAAGATTTGAACAGGTTTATTTTTGGATGTCAAAGATAAGCACTTTGATAAAATAAAATGTAGGTGGATGACCGCTATTGCCCGCTATCGCGATATATGATCGCTATTGCGATATATGACCGCTATTGCTATATATGACCGCTATTGCGATATATGACCGCTGTTGCGATATATGACCGCTATTGCGATAACTGACAGCAACTATAGCATGACGGTTGTCAGAGAAGAATGGAGCGAAAAAACATGTTGTCCCATCCTCAAGTACCATGGGACAAGGGCAGAAATTTTATTATGTTGGTGACGCGGTTCAGAAAGTTAAGGTGGCTAGTATTCGCGAATACTAGAGATAAGATGAATGAACGTGAATGAAGCAAGGAGCTTGTGCAAATTAGCAACTCTATTATCTATAAAGTTCTAATCAGCTTTTACTTCAAAGTGGTTGTCACGTCAGTCACTGTGGGCCGAATAGTGCGAAATAGTGTGAAATATCAGAATGATCGCATGTATTTTAGTGTGGATTTTACTTGCCAACAGTATTTTTTAGAGAACAGTTCGTGTTTTTTTTTCTATCGAGTAAAATTAATGTTTTCAAAACACTATCAAATTAGCATTTATCCTGAAGAATATCATATATTTTTCTGGTTTTGTTTATTGCAGTGCATCATATACTTTTAGGCATTATAAAACTCGCGTTTAGCTCCTGTAGTGGCCTTATAGGTGGCAAACTGTAGTTTCTACCATCCTCCCATCCGAAAAGAAGCGACATTTTGTTAATGAAAACCGGATACTTAAATTTTCATTGTATCTCGGAATTGACTTTTCTTTCTCAATATCCAAGCTTACTTTACCATAATTTCCGAGAAATAATAACAGTGCCAGCCTTGTAATCTGCAGACTCCTCAATTGTTTTCAAGGCATCGTTACCGCGCCAAAGTGTACCGGTTTCAGCGATTTCGACACGACTCGACTGACGCCCCCTAATGAATGTTCGTTCCCCGTTTTAACAAGCTAATAATTTTCACAATGAAAATTTTCATTTAGTCTCGCATAGATTAGAGGCACAAATGTTGATTTTGTTGACAAAACAAAATTAGTGTAGGTAATTGCTTTTAATGAATCTTATAATTAGGCGCCGTTAAATGTATTTATGTTGCATGACGTACCTAAATATAAAGGGTGTAAAAAGACTCTTAACAAACCCGAAAGGCTGTTGTTCTCCCTGTCTTTGCGATATATTTTTTTTTTCTAGATCATACCTGGGAACCTTTTAGTTACGGAGATATTGGGGGTCAAAATTCCAACTTTTTCACAAGTTTTTTAAATACATGTTTCTAATCTAAGATTTTTACTTAGAATACCTCCACTACTCCCGTAATATTTAATCCATATACCGTAAACCCATTAACATAATTTTTCACCCAAAAAAAAGCCAGCAATTTTTTTTGCGTAGATTAGTAATAGTCGTTTGATGTACGGAATGCTTGGTTAATGGCTTGGTGAAGAAAGCGTTAACAGACCGTATATTATTGGTAGATAGCTATTTTCTCTATTAATAGAGCTATACGATGGTCTAAACAAGTAATAGTATTTGCGGCTGTCATTTCCCTTTCTGTAAATGACAATCGTGTCGTAAACACGTCATAATGGTTGTGAGTTTTCCACGTGTTTTGAATGACTATAATAAAGCAAATAGAATGAAGAACAATCGAGTTAGCATTTTGCATTATCACTCTTCTACGCTGATCGCTAATTTATTCGTCTTCGGCGCAATCTTTTTTTTCTACTGTTGTGTCTATTTTTAAAGAATAAAACAAAGTTTATTTCGGACACCATACAAGGTTAGTAAAAGAAAGTAACTTATTTACGTATTTTAATCTAAACTTTTTATTATTTATTAGCACTTCGCTCGCAACTTTGTCTGCGAAAATTCGGTATGTAAAGTAAAAATTAACCTACGCTGATTCCAAAACCATTTGGAGATTTTAGGGTCTGATGCCTTATTTTTCTATTTTTAGCTTTCTATATCACAAGATTGTGTTTATTTTCACAATAATACTTGTAATCATTTGACTTTCATTTGACCTCTAAATTACGTCATAACGTAGCCTGAATAGACTACTTCCTTCGTGCTTTTCAAGATAAATTAAAAAAAAATACTTTTGTTTGTCATACCGTCAGTGTCAAATCAAAACTGTCAATGCTAGTTACTGTGTTATTTATTTGAATGCATCGCGCGCTGATAATTTCGCGTTCAAATGATCTTCGCAACAAAAAATACGACGCCCAGGCTTGTATTCCATATTTACTTCCTTGCACCACTTCTTTTTTAGCGTTTCTTTCACATTTACAAAAATTTGTGTCGGCTATTTGTTGTAGTGTTTTTACATGACGGTACGAAGCATTTAGCACTAGTTGTCGATGACAGATTCATTGCACGGATACGCAGCACGGATAATGGATAGAAATTAAAATTTGCTAAAAATCGTAGGAAAAGAAACTCAAACAAAAAGTTCACATCACAGTCACGATCACAGCATTCACATTTCACAACAAAATAAAAACACGTATCTGTCAAGCGTCAACTGTCATCAATGTCAACTTTGAAGTTATTTAGTGTTTTTTGTATGTACTGAAAACGTGGCAAAGACTTAAAGCTATTCAGGCTATGAAATGACGTCATCACGAATAATACTTTAAAAAATAATAAAAAAGAAACTGTAACTTGGAAAAAAAAAAGCTTAAAATTAGTTGCTTAAAATTAAATGATTTACGAAATAAAAATGTAAAAAAAATACCTGAAAAATACTTTACATACCGAATTGTGATAACTCGGTTAATTTCCATGACCTCAATATAATTATAGCTTGTTTTACTCGGTAAAGATGTATTTTAATCGGTTGAGAAGTTCTGAGTTAAATCGTAAGAAACAAACAAAAAATCAAATCTTTCCTCTTGATATTAGTTTAGATAGTTTAGATTTAGAAACAAGCAAGAACAACAATTAAAACAACAATATTCGAGATGCATCTTCAAACTGTAGCCCCAAAGATAGCACGAGTAATAATGTACAAAGACGAACTTAATACCTTGGGAACTTTCTACCAGTTCATCTTTGGGATCACCTTATAGTATACTGGTAGACAATACCCAATGCAAGGACACGACATAGTAGCAAATGCTTCAGCTGACACCTCAGTGGTTTTCCTTTCCTAGCCATTTTCAGAAACATTAAAATTCTTTTCACATTACATCTTTAAAACCAAATAAAATGAACAATCGTTATATGACTTTAGGATTATAAATGAACTATAGAGTACAAAACACCTTCGGTTGTAACTTGTAACCCTTTTTAATTTGCAGTTCATATAAATCAACGTCCTAGCCGGGCCCTAAATTAGGGCCAAATTACAGTCGTGTTGGAAATTAATTAAACAAAAGCATCATTAGGCTCACGTAATTGGCAAAGTAGGATGTCTATATATCCTGCTTTGCTTTAACTAGGTGGCCAATCTTGATAAATAAAAAAGTATATATTTAGAAATGATGATTCTTCTTACTATTTGGACATACAAAATTTTCAAGATAGAATAATAAGAATTTTTATTCAGACTTTTTATATGCCATTTAAAGCGCAAACGCAGAACTATCATTAAATTCCTAAATGGCAATAGTGAAAGTTATCCGCACGACGAAGCCGTCAACCAAGCATTCTCTACATCAAACTAAGTAACTGTATACGCATAAATTATTGCTCGGAAACAACTTCTTTTTTGGTGAAAAATCACGTTTTGTGGTATAACTCAATGTAAAGCACTCAAAACATTCTGCTGAATAGTACAGGGTTCGTGGAGAACTTTAAAGTAAAAATCTTACAATGAAAACTTGCACTTATTAAAAAAAAAAAACTTCAAAAAATTGTATCTTTGACCCCCAATATCTCGGTAAGTAGAAGTTTCCCAGGTATGGTGTCGAACAAAAAAAAATATCGGAATGACGAGGAGAACAAGTGCCTTTTGGCTTCGTTAAGAGGTGTTTTACACCCTTTGTGGATACTTGAAATCATTAACTAACTCAAACTTTTCAAAACATAAACATATCTTACACCACTCCTATTAATTCACAAACTACCCCAAATCAATTACCAGCACTAACCCCTCACCAGCCCACGCCACTAAACTTCTAAACGGCCAACAATTCCGTCCACCTAACTTAATCAGCATCATTCCATTGACAAACAATTGCGGCCGTGCGGTTCTCCGACACGGCCAATTTGCCGTGAAGGAGTGAGCGGCTGATTGACGCACATTTGCATGACAAAGGCCGGTCCAGCAGTCCCTGACGGCCGGCCGCCAGTCGGCTCTGACGTAACGGATAGCGGTGACGAAATGACGTGACGTACAAAACGGCCACTGGAGTTTCGCCTTTTTCTCGTCAGCCAGTGACATTTTCATGTGTTGGGTCCCGATTTTTGTTTTTTTTTGTTTAGCGGGGTTTTTGTTGGTGCTATTTTCGTGTGGTGAGCGACTGTTGTTTTCCGTATAATAGTAGACAATTTTTTATGCTTTGTTTATCAGACGATTAGGTTTGCAATTTACGTTAGCCTATACTTACTACTGTTTTTCCACCATCCTTTTGATAAAATCTATGATTATGTTTTTCAGAAGCTAGTTACACAAAAGAATTATTCTTAAAGTTATTCTTATCAGGGTTACTTAACATTGAAACAATAAACGTCATCGTGAAATCTTTAGTATTCTCCCGTTCAATGCAATATAGTGTTACATCTGATTATTGATTATACTCGAAGGCACCTGTCTTATAGCTTAACAATAGCCTCTCTGCCTGTAGCTACACAATACAATGCAGACTGTGAAGGGTACGCAAGTACTTAGAGTATTATTGAGGCAAGCTATAGAGGACATAGCGGATTGCACTGCCATTGCAATAGATAATTACTTGGCGACGAAAATGGCACACCGACGACATGACGTTTGGTGTTGTAGAAGGCAGTCTCTTTGAAAGATGCAAAATAACGAAGGAAATCGGTGACAGCAGCATTGTCACTCAGCTAGGCTGTCCATGTGTGTACTATTATTTCAAGAGCTCTTGTTAACATTCAATAAAAATACCTATATCTTTGTGTTTCTACGGCCACGTTTTCACAAAATATTAATATTTAAAATCCATCCCGGCGTATAAAAATATATATTAGTTCCAGCGTTATTGATGTACAATAATTTTATTATTACCATTAACATTGAAAATGGGATATTTACCATTTGTTTTGAGCTTCTGATATTTTGGCACTGGTGCAAGCACCATGATCACGGATAAACTGAAGTTATTGTAGGTGGGTGATCAGTGTCCGTTTTCAGTGTTAATATAATATGTTAGTGACCATATCAGTCTTAAAACTTATAAAAAGGGTTTCCCTGTTTTGCAAACGATCTTGTTCTAGGTTAGCTGGCTAAGATTAAAATATGATTAAGCGCTCTATAGTCTTCATACTGTGACTGTTCGATGTTACAATACTGTTCTGGATTGGAACAGGCTATTAACCACTTCAGCCTTTCAATCTAACTTCACTATACCGCGAGGATTTCGGAATAGGTAGGTGGATGGCTGTGCCTGTAGTTACAATGTACGACCAGCCGCTAGGCGGTTTGAGTGTTGCGGTTTTGATGTTAACCGCAAAACGTCTGAAGGGTCTGTTTTAATAGCACGTTGCTATCTACTAAATGGACCCGGAAAAGCGTTGCAAACTAAGCGCCTCTGCTTGTCCTGCCTTCTTAGTCTAAAACAAATAGTATTGTCTGCAGTACTACTTACAATACAACTGCAATACAACTTGCAATACAACTTAGATTGGTTATAAATATTGGTTACAGTTAGACTACCAAGTCATAGGTTTTTTTGTTCGAACCCAAGACACACACTTCTGATTTTTAAGATTCTTGTGCCGTATACTTTAAATATCACTTGCTGAGGGAAAACATCGTGAGGAAACCATGCATGCTGCCTGAGAGATGTTTCTCACGGGCATGTAAAGCCAAGTGAGAACTCCATGAGCTGCATAAAACTACGTCACCAGGTTTAGCACTAACCACACTATAAAGAAAGAAAAAGCCCAAGGACATTGCCCTCGTAATAACAAATGCAGTACTTGCAAAATGGCGGTTTCGACAAAAACGCGGTTAAGTGTTTTTTGTAAATCTCTACTTTAACTAACATATAACTCAGATATTTTTTTACCGAAAAGGTACAAAAAAAAAAAAAAGTATTGTTTAGTTTAGGTTTGAAGTAAATTTTTCTTATGTAGGTCTTTAGAATCTTGAATACTGCACTTAAACCTTGTGTCTCTATTTGTAATACATCAAAGTAGTTCAGTAAAATGCAGTACTCGTGTTTGTTACTGCATTTGTATCTAGGAAATACATTAACTGC
This sequence comes from Xestia ashworthii, assembly GCA_950022955.1. Taxonomy (NCBI): domain Eukaryota; kingdom Metazoa; phylum Arthropoda; class Insecta; order Lepidoptera; family Noctuidae; genus Xestia; species Xestia ashworthii. The sequence continues at coordinate 3,377,612 of OX465557.1, forward strand.
ATTTAGCACTAGTAAAATTAATTATTGAATATATCTGGAACAAAAGGCATAATGCAGCGTAAAAATAAGTTGTTAAACATTTAAATAGAAAAAAAATGAAAAACATTAGTATGAAAATCTTTTTATTTTATAAGTAACAGTCTCTTTGGTGGGACGTCGAGTAATAAACATAATATATTGTGCTATGCATGGTGCTTCGCTAAAATTATAGAAAATATCTGTTTAGAAATACTTATTATTAACTATCATCATGCTAATTACATGTGATCAACATAAAATAAATGAAATCATTCTTCATTCGCTTTCGCCTTAAATTATTTAAGTGGAACACTGCTTCCGTAGAAAACTAAACAATATTAATTACTTAATTAATAATGGCTCTGTAACAGTCTTTTAGTAATCATTAAAATTAACTCTCACAGCCTTTGTTTCATGTTTCATCACAGTCTTCTACTTCTAAACTATTCACAAGATCAGTCGAAGAATCATTGACGTGAAGGTTTTGCCAAAACGGTAATCTGTTTTGTGGTATTATTTTAGATAGTGTAGAAAGAATAGCAGATTTTCTTGCTTCTGTTATACCCCTTGGAAGAATGTTTTGGATGGGATCAGGAATTGACAATGACTTCAAGTATTTTACTTTTAGGAACTCAATTTCGTGTGTCATTCCATTATACTCTGTTTTCACAAACAAGTTACTGTTATTTCTATGTACTTCCACAATAACAATATCTTTTAAATATACTCTATTTGTTCTTTTTTTAAGTCTATGTTGAGATGAATGATTTATATATTTATAGAAATCGGAAACTTCCATAGCTTTTACTGTAACTTTTCCTGAGTTTGCTAACTGCACACAATCAATGAAATCTGAAAAGTCATACACCTTTCCTGCTTTTTGTAATTGGTTTTCTACTTGGTGGTGAAAGCTGTCAGCCGACATAAAAGTGTGTCCTGGTTCTAAATATTTAATTGAAATAGTTTCGGTACATATTTCAGAACCGTTTACAATTTGAACAAGGAATGTAAAAAACGCCCAATTCTTGTTCTGGCTTGAACAATTATCTGTCCACACCACTATATCGGTGCAGTCACGTTTGCTGAGAAAAAACGTTTTAAACGTACTGATAATATCCTCTTGTTTTCTGCCTGAGGTAGCTTCATGCCATACTGCGGCGAAGGGCTGTAGAGATGGAGACTTAGTAGGCCCTAAAGGCACAAAACTCTCATTAAATGCTATAATTCTGGGGCAAAAAATTACGGCTTTAAACATGTCGATCCTTGGCAGCATAATCACTTTCTGTAAATCGGCAGAATAAAATATTTTTCTGGGATCAGCCGCTGATAAATCAACATCTTCTTGATATAACTTTCGAGCTTTTTTGTATCTTTCTTGGTGTATGTTATAGCAACTACAAACATCACAAGATGCTGGTTCTGTGCACGTGGGCTGATGTAATTTATAGCCTTCGCACTGTTCACATTCTTCGTTTCCCAATTGAGTAAACGAAATATTCATGTCCTTTTTTAAAAACTGTCTATAGAGTTCGTAAGAAATTTTTATTTCAGGGTATTTTTCTTTAAAATCGTTAAACATATAGGTTGCGTTTAGGTCACTAGGTAGGTATCTTCTGTTAGGTGCGTGAGTTCTTCTGTAATGTGCAATTGCTGGTCTGAAACTTTCAATATGATCCCGAAGTATATTTCTATCTATTTTCTCTTTGTGCTCTCGTTTGCCTCGTTTGTCAGTTTGTGCATTAAGTGGTTTCTTTAAAGCATCCAATATGCGGCGATCATTTTTTTGGTGATAACCCAATGTCGTTAAAAAAAATATTTTGCAGACTTCAATCTTTTGATTCTCTTTTTCAAAGTAGTATTTATAAGTATTGTTCCGTGATAACGTACTCTCTTTTATGCGCCGGTTAATCGCTAGTTTGATGACTAATGATTGGATTAAGTAACCCTGTCCCTCGTAACTAAGCTCCCAGAAAACTTTGTTGATCTCCAAACGCTCTAATTCTGAAAATCTTTCGGTACATTTTTTTTTGCAAGATGGAGGGCATGCTTGTTTAACACAGAATTTTCCCAATTTAGTGCATTTCTTTGCTTCTTTTCTTATTTTTAAAGATTCTGTAAAGCGATTTCTAACCCTTGGCTTGCCTGTTTTTGTTCGACCCTTTGGAGCGTCACTGTCAATCATATTTTCTTGCATAACTTCTTCTCTGATCTGATCTCTGATGTTATCATCTACAATTTCCTCTTCTCTCTCTGCCGTTGGCGAGATTTCTACGGCATTTGGAGTGACCATACGTGAGCTTGAGATTTCTTCATTACAAAATAAACTGAAACTTTCGTCTTTTGAATAGGAATAATTTAAAATATCAATTGGCTCCACAAATTCAACTGCTAGCGGCAAGTTTAACGAGGAATCAAATTCAGCGGCAGGCTGTGATATAATATGCACATTGACGTCATCAATAGTTTTTTGTAAAATAGGATCGGGATTTTGGTCTTCTGATGGTGACGTTTCTGCAGCCGGGGTGCCCATAAGTGATTTTGAGATTGTTTCATTACATATTAAGCTAATGCTTGTATCTTCTAAATAGTAATCATTTAAAATTTTAATTTGCTCCTCCAATTGATCAACCGGCAAGTTTAACGAAAAACCATATTCAACTGACGGTAGTAAAACGTGATTATAGCAATTGTAATCAAATGGATGCGCCCATAGATGATCAAAATCACGAATATTGCAAGAGGGTTCTATTTCCAAGGTTTCCACAGATGTCTCTGTCTCCTTCCTCTCTTTGATATTATTTTTTTCGGGCTTTACTACCATATCGACCAATCTTCGACCACGAAATTGATTTGAAGACATTTTACCTGCAATAAAAATAAACAAAATAAATAATAGGTACCTACACAATCACAGAAAAACACAGTGAACACAAATAGCATACAATACGATCTTCTATAGGTACCGTTTTTAAGTCAAGAATTCCATAATCCTCATCAAAAATAGTTCACAAAACGTTAGATAAAATTAGTAAAAAGATCGCTAATTCAATACAACTTTTTCAATGTAAGAAGGTATTTGAATTGCATCTTAGTAGATGGGTAGGTTTATCTGAGTTACAAGTAAGATTTATGTATCAATAACATTAACTTTTTTATATTTTGTAAACAAATTACAGTTCATACATATTTTAGCTAGGTTACTCAAGGTAATTTTCAAATTATAACTGACATAGCGTAGGTATTTTAGACGATTGACTTCAAAGAAGCAATCAATATAGACTTGTGACCTCATAAAGTAATAAGTTAAAATCAATTTCACTAAATGTCAATACTTACCAAATAGCTTACGGCTCATAAACAACAAAACACGAGCCGAATGCTGCGGGCGGCCGGAACACGTACCACCACCGCGAGTTACGATCACGCACTGAGGCACTAATGCAAAACGCAGTATGCGCTATAGCAACACATCATATTTGACATAATTTCTTTTATAATACAAGGATCAATCGCAGTATAAACCATTACTGCATTTCACCTTAGACAACATAGTAATAAACAAATATACGAACGTACAAAATTAAAACGCAGCCAAAATGCGAGTACTGCGTTTCTTAATAGTATTAAGATGAATACTGCATTCTAACTTGGTACTAAATACGTAATTACTGCATTTAAATCTGGTTTATGATTATTGCTGCATTCATACTAACAATATCGGATAATTTCACATGAAATGCTGCATTTTTCGTTATTATTTCACCATGTTCCAGACATACAAAAAAAAAAAAAATCTACGTATAGCTTAAAGTCTCCAGATGTAATTTCTGACAAAAACAGAAAATCGATAAAATGTCGATTACTGCATTTGTTATTACGAGGGCAGGTCTGTCTGTGGCTGAAGTAACGTCTGCTGTCGCTGACGACGCGACGCCATGGAGGTGGCGATGGACTAGTCTGACAAAATATAAATACAGCCGTGACAGTGACACAAATAAGGAGAAAAATCTGCTAGATAATGTGTTAATGAGGCTAATTGCGATTCTGTTTAAAATAAAGCTATACAAGTTAATAAAAGCCAATAAAACACGGTTATCATTAGTTCGAGACTAAAATCTTCTGAGTTTGTAAGAGTTTTTGAAGTGACAACTTCTTTAGGCGCGTTGAGTACTTTTTGGATGAATAAGAATCATGGATCTCGCGTCGTTGTCACCAAACGCTTTCAAAGAACGTTTACTCAAAATAAACCTTTTATTTTGGATTACTTAGTTTTGACTTCTTCCCAAAGACTGCCCCGCAGATATATTTTTTGCTATATTCATCGCCAGATTATCTTGGACATTTATTCAAGCTTTAGATAAAACACCTTTCATGTCACATTAATATTCGTTTCATCCCTATCCTAACTTTCATAACTCAGGTCATTTTAATCCCTAAAATAACGTAAAAAGCTCTCTCAGCCCTGTACCTCCATAAACAATTCATAATTGAGTATTAAAGTAAAATAATTAACACCATTTAATATTCCAAGCACACAGCATTTGATGACAAATAGCCGTTCTTAGCCGCAGTCAAATGGGCCACGTTCGGCTACGTTGGGCTATGATATGTTCCACCAATGTAAATTAGTTATGAGTGATACACTGGGCTTGAAGTTATACAACGTGGAGTTAAAAGTTAAATTGGCACTTAAGGAAAGTTAATTAAAGCGAATTAAGGTAATAAATTTAGTTGTGGGCACCGCTACTAATGTATGGTTCTCGTAGCGCTTTCGTAACATTTTGATAGTGTACGGTATATTTATTTATTTATTAAAACTTTATGCACATAATGTACAAAGGCGGACTTAATGCCTTGGGCATTCTACCAGTCTACCTTAGGGTGGTGCAGAGATAAAACAGTAGGTGCAATAGTATAGAAAATTATGAAGAATAAAATATAACAATAAATACAAATATACATACATACAACAAATTATAAAAAGTGAGGAAAGATAAAAAACAATATAAAAGCGTAGATGAAGAAAACAAACAAATTAAATGTGGGGTATATTCGTAGCCGATCTTGTAATAGTAGCCTTGGTATTTATAATAATTAGACGAAATTAATGGAGTTATCAAGTTTTCACCGCGTAGTTTTCGGAACGGAGGATTCGCCGCAGCAGTTTCATAGCGAAGGTTTCCTAGTAGAGATATAGTAGCAAAGGTTTTGTAGTGAAGATTTCATAGCAAAGGTTTCGTAGTAGAGATGTAGTAATGAATTCGTGGCTTAGGATTTGTAGCAGACGTGCAGTAGTGAAGAGTTTGTACCACAGGTTTTGTAACAGATATGGTACAGTGAGATTTTGTAGCAAGTTTTCGTAGCGAAGAAGTCTGAAAAAAAATCGACACAAAAATCTTTCTAAAGATTATTGTGTCAATTTTTCATTGTAATGAAAATTTTCCAAGCTCAGGTAAAGTAATCGCTAAGAAGCTTTTCATAAAAGCATACTAAAAAGTTCAGATCGGTTTGATACACGTGCTACGTACATCCGGCTCCGAAAAAAGGCTTGTATCACATTTTAATTTCAACGTCCTCAAGGACATTCATCTCCTCTCACAATAAAAAAGAGGTTCAAAGGAAAAAAAGGTTTCACAACTCATTTGTTCGTGTGTAACCTTTCCAGCGCTTACAGCGATTGTACGAAGCATTCTCAAAATGAGAGTCAGTTCATTTAACATATTAGGTTAACCGCGCTTCAGCGGGTTAGCTGCTTTGTGCATCAAGTTGAGTATTTACATTTGCGTTGCTTGGTTATTTATAAAATACTTACGTAAATACTTAAATATTCCAAATATTTAAGTATTTCATCAATACTATGTCATTTTGTTTTTCAAGGTATAAAATATTCCCACTAAGCTGAATGGCTCACCCTTGGAAAGGTGGTGTATTTTTTTTTTTGGAATTTATAGTAAATGAAAATGATACAAATTGTAAATATTGTGTATGTAATGTGACTGTATGAATTTGTGTGATTTCTACTCGTATTATGAGTCTGTGATACTCGAATTATTATTATTTTTTTATTCGATTTATGGACAAGATTAGATGTGTGGTCTCTGTAAATAGTGTGTCTGTTTTTTATGTTTTTAATACGGACCGTTTTTGTATTCATTTGTACGTACAATTACGGTACTCCCTTGATTGTCCTAAAATTTTTTGTCCGAAAATCATTATCCATAACACGTTTGCTATAAACTTCAGTAACCATAATGTTCAAAACACCGAAATTATGTTTTACATAACTAACTTTACTTCTAATACTATTTTGTCATAATATCGAATACTATAATAATTGAATCTCCTAATTTTACATGACAAAGTCGTATGTCCTAAGTATTGTATCACATAATGTGTATGATTCCGAATGGTCATTTATAAACCTAACTTTTAGGGATTTTTTAGGGACTAACAGTCGCTACAAAAACCCCAAAAGTTAGGTTTTAGTGACAGAAACGAATTGCTGTAAATCCGACTCCACGCAGTCTTGTCTGCCCTACCCCAAGAGTGTTATTTAAAATCGCGTGAGGCCGCCGGAGCCCCGCAGCGCCGGAGCCGTGACAGAAACCATGCCTGCTGCATGATGCTTGCTCGTTTGCATGCTACATGCTTGCTTGCATACTGTATGCTTGCTTGCAAGCTGCACGCTTGCATGCATGCTTGCTTGCTGCATGCTTGCTTGTTGCATGCTTGCTTGCTGCATGCTTGCTTGCTTGCTGTATGCTTGCTTGCAAGCTGCACGCTTGCATGCATGCTTGCTTGCTGCATGCTTGCTGGTTGCATGCTTGCTTGCTGCATGCTTGCTTGCATTGCATGCTTGCTTGTTACATGCTTGCTTGCTGTATGCTTTCCGCATGCTTGCTACAGGCGTGCCGCATGCTTGCTTGCATTGCAGGTCAACGCCTACATACGATTAAACATTTACTTAGAATAGGACTTATGACTTTTATTGAAAACGATTTTATGTCTTTTGTATATTATTAATACTTATGACAAACGGATTTAGGGCTTATTATATTTAGGGATTTCAACTTTATTGCATATGATATTATGTGATTTAAAGTTCGGGTAAATTATCATTCGGACGAATGATGATTATGACAAAAAAAATATGTAATTTTAGATTATGGATTAAAAAGTTAGATAATACGATAGAGAACCCACAATTACAGTAGGGTAGATCACATTTGACACTTCATCAAAATACAAAAACGTAACTTTGTAACGGCGGGCAAAAAGTATTATTTATTTTTTAGCAGTTAGAACTGCACAATTGCTTAACTTTTTTCAATAACGATTACATAAATTGTAATAATGGCAAAAAAAGGTAACCTTTATTATGAACTGACAGATGTCAAATGTGATCTATTAAATTGGCACTACTATGAATTTAGAGTTCTATTTCCTTATCGAGCAGAATAGACAAATACATCGTCATAATGAAGTAACACTTTTATAAAACGACGTTACATAACGTGATACATTGATTAGTTAAGATTATAAGGCAAAAAACATACGAGTACACTGGCCAGTGTTTGTTTTTCGTGCTCCCAAGAAATTCTCTGTACGAAGCATAAATCAACATAACCTTTATTTAACGTTGCCAACGTTTACCAAAGAGCGATGGAACGTAACATCCTCAATATTAGACTCTCCGATCGAATGCGCAACACCTTAATACGGTCTAGGCAGGTATCGCCGTTGATCAAAGACATTCAATAAAATTGGAAAGCTACTGGGGAGGCTTTTGCTGCGGCACAGAGGTAAAAAAAAGGTAAAAAAAGAGATAAAAAACCATTACTCAACCCAGTGGTCCTTTCTTCCTTTTACCAGAAATCACAAAGTATATTTTTAAAGATTTGTTGAACTATTCGCTTACACTAAAACACTTGATCGTGGTACCGCCCAGAGCAATCACTATAAAATGTAAACTTGGCGCAAGTCTAAGAAATTGATCTCGCAGTTTTCTTCCATCGGTAAATCGTTTACAGCTTAGAAATAAAACAAGTTTACGAGTCGAGTAAACAAATGAAATGTGTTTTGTTTCGATTGTTTTTTGATCCTATACATTTGAGTTTAGTAGTGATGCGCTCGTGGCTTATGCCGGAAACACACTTACGTGGCGTAGTGTAGCGTGGTGCGCCAGAAGCATATCGGTTTCATACATTTAGTATGTTTAGAGACAATCATATTTGTAGGTCGTGTCGTGTCGTGGCGCGTTCTGGCGTGGCGCTGAATGCTCACCACCGATTGGCCAGAGCGGTGGTGGGGTTATGGCGCGACACGCCACACCACGTAAGTGTGTTTCCGGCTTTAATAATAAATGTTGTTGATCTTTAGGTTAAGCCGTGCTTGACTAGACTAAACGTTTTGCGCTGACCCTAAAGTAACATGGGATTATGTCATTGAGGTCGGCGAAACACGATTTTTCCGCGAAAACCGCCACGCTATCATTTACTTCTTTATCTTTCATATCATTCCTCACAAAATCCATCCATCAACATATATCTACATATTTTTTATTTATATATGTTTTTTTATATTTTTTATTTTTATATTTTTTTTTTCTCTTTTAGTTACACGCGATTCATTCTTCCTCATCAGACGTCCATACCACGACAGTCGATTCCCTTTCAACTTTCCTGTAGAATCTACCTGAAGAAAAAACCTATCGATTTACTGTTTAATGATTTTCATTTCGCTTTACAGTATCAAAGACTCAAAAGAGTATCTACAATGGAATTTTAAGAACGAAATAAAAACCGAAACCTTTTCAAAGCCATTTAACAAATTCCGGTACATTAAAAAAGTTAAATTTTCACTCGAAATATGAAGATAATGGTGTAATTATTTTCACACAACTCTGAAACAAATGGCGGTACTTAAGGGCAAGTCGAAACAGAGTATAGGCATTATAATATTCTGCATACTAATATCGCTTAAAGACTGTATTTCCGTTTGATACCTTTTCACACCAAAACAGCTGAGTTCAATGAGTTTTGACACGTACTAGGTGTAAATGGACCCGTCAAATAAACATTCTATTTCGTTTTATGGTTCAATGTAACGCACTCAAACTGTGCAAGTGCATGTGTTAAATAGTCATCTGCCTAGCCTTTTTCCAACGGATGCAGCTGAATACCAGTATTTTACATGGAGCGACTGCCTATCTGACCTCCTGGGTAATATGATACCACTTGGTGAGACTGGTTGTCAGACTTTTTGGGCAACAAACTACCTGTAACGACTGCCAAAGATGGACAAATGACAGCCGGGACAAACAGCTTAACGTGCTTTCCGAGGCACGGTGGAAACCCGATATATAAGGGTGGTCACCTATCCACAGACCAACCTAGGCAAGCACGGCTTAACCTAAAGATTGACCCGAGCGGCTGTTATTATTTGGCCACGAGTACTACTAACATTAAAAAAAACAAGAAGGGCAGTCTTTGGGGACTGCCAAATTGCCGATAGAATTGATAACTAATTACTTGCTACGTCGTAGTGGATCAGCTACGAATGCTACGAAGCGTTAGGTGACGGTCACGCGAGTTCAATGATTTTTGTCCACCTAAAAAGTGCTCAACCCACTTAAAGAAGTTTTTACTTCAAAAACTTTTATAAAAAATATAAAAACGTCAGAACTTTGACCTTCAATATCCACCGTAACTAGGAGATTCCCAGGTAATCTGGCTAAACAATAACAGACGCTCGGGTCAATCTTGAGGTGTTTTTTGCGGGTTGGTGTCCGCATCTCCACGTCCAAGCGCGTATTTTGCGTATATTCGAAGACATGTGCCATCTATAGATGGCACATGTCTTCGAATTTTTGATCAATCTTTAGGTAAAGCCGGGCTTGCCTAGGTTGGTCTGTAGATGGGTGACCACCCATTACACACCGAGTTTCCTCAAGTTTCCTCCGTGCCTCGGAAAGCACGTTAAACAGTTGGCTCCGGTTAGACTGGAAGCCGACCCTAACATAGCTGGGAAAAGGCTATGCGGATGATGATAAGCTAGAACCAGACCAAGGAAGTAAGTACATAACCGAAGGATAACTTTCAAAAACACGCGAGTGAAGCCGCAGGTAGAAAGAAGCAAGTTAGGCATAAGAGTATTGTGGGCAGATAAGCTAAGCTGTCTCACTACAGTCGTTTTTCAGTTTTGAATAATCATGTCTCATTTGTGTGTGTTGAACATATTTTGAAAATTAACCTCGACATTCACTAAATACACACTTTGTGAAAGGTACGAGTATCTTAGGTAACACAAGTCTATTTTATTTATTTGCGAACTTCGTCCGTGTGAAATTCTAGTGAAAATCTGACTTACCTATTTGAATTGGATTGGATGAAATTTCAAGGGTTAACAAAAAGTTTTTTTTTGTACGATATCTTAGTCCACAAAAAAAAAAAGATTTTTGTTTTAAGTCCAAAAAGGCACTTATTAATAATTTATTTATTTACAATATATACACACTAACACTATAATAGAAATAAAAATATGTACAAGTATCAAAAAGGGGTTACAGGGCATCCAAAAATTCGTCCACATCGCTGCCAACAGGAAAAGTGCCCAGAAAAGGCACTTTAATTTTTGCCCACAAAGTTAAAATTGTCGTCCTAGCAAACATGTTGGGCCTTTTGATTCTTAATAAAAACTGTAAATATTTAATGAAAATGTTTATTAATTTCCGTGACTTTTCGAATTTTCCCTTGACACTATTAACCTTTCATTCAGAAATAACTGACAACCTATTGTCCAAAATAATTGAACGCCACGACCGCGATGGTCCATTACGCATTTTCGACAGCCATAGAAGAAAATAATTAGAGGAAATCCTCAAATTATTCTGTAACTGTCAGCCGATCTTCAAAAGACCGTTGAAGAAGGAAATTATTTATTTCTGGAACACTTTCACGAATTATATCGAGCTGCCGTCGTGAAGGTTGGCAAGAAATAATAATCAATTGAAAAGTATTCAGTGCTAATAGACATGTCACCCTAATTAAAAATAAATCTATACTAATATTATAAAGAGGAAAGGTTTGTATATGTTTGTATTTTTGTATGTTACGAAAAAACTCAAAAACTACTGAACCGATATGGAAAATTCTTTCAAAAATGGATAGCTACATTATCAGCGAACGGGAACGGGAACTACGCGGGTGAAACCGGGTGACGACCGCTAGTAAATAATAAATTAGGGACAAATTAATGATTGCCGAAACATCAGCGTAGCCCTGGATCTCCATTCGAAACTAACAAAAAATGTTAAAGAATATAAATAGTTATTTATGATACTAGTGCGGTAAGTTGGTTCTTACAAACGAGTAGACGTCTTACAAACGAGTAGACGAATGTAAGCCTGAGACGAAGTCGAAGGCTTACCAGAGTCACGAGTTTGTAAATACCAATTTCTGCACGTGTGTCATACAACGTTTTTCAACACATTTGCGAGAAAATTATTCATTAAGTATATTAAAACCACGCTATAATTTTTTTGTTTATGATTAAATAGTGCTCACGCGATTTTGGCGGCAAGAAACTGTTTTCTGCAATTTGCACCTTATTCAAAATTTCAGGTGGTGTTGATTCCATATTACCATCTGATTCCTCGCTTGAACTCATTATTATTTTGTTTATCAGTCGGAAAGTCGCAACAATCTTTGACGTGTCTTTAAAAATGGCGCGAATTTGCAAATGGCGCCACTTGCACGTGGTGAAAATTAGAACTACATCTTTCGTCTCGCTTACTCTTTTGTATTAAAGTGAGACAAACGTATTGAGGAAAAGCACTTCCTATGAGGTTCGATCAGTCAGCCTATTTATTCTCGTAATGTGAAACTCCTTGATGGAATACCTTTTTTTTTGTTTTCTATCTATCTCCTACCATTATCTCATTAGCCATTCTATTGGATAAAACGTTTAAACTTGGGAATAACCAACACAGAGGTCTCCAATAATCCCAACTTGGCCAGTAATGAGATTCCAGTCGAGATTCAAGCACCATTAGGTGCCTTAATTGACTCTCAGAGTAATGGCGGCTTGCACCTGCCCGCAATTTAATACTGCCAGAGGAAAAAATAACAAATTTTTTACATTCATCATAAAAATTTACGGATTGTACGGCATTATGAAGTTTTTTGTTCACTTTAAGCGGTTGGGAGTTTTAATTTAATGTTAAAGGAGTTGTTTTAATGGTCTTTACCTTAAGTGGCACAGAATGATCTACTTATAAATCTATACACGTTCGATGATAATAATCCCTGTAATATAATAAATAATTAATGAATAAAAAACGCTGGACATTACACACAGCGCCATCTAGTACCACACTAAGCAAGGCTTGTGTCGTGGACACCAGATAGTTGATATACTACATAGATACTTTTTGTTTGTAAATACATACTTAACGTCCCTAATAGGTAAACCCACATTTACCACATTTGAGTCCCATGTAACAGTGGCCTATTGCCATCAATCGGGCCACACTTTCTTCTTTTTAGTTTTGTTCGAGATAGCCACCGGTCCGGCCGAAAGTCGCGAGGTCCCTAAAAGGCTGCATTCTGGGGACGGACACTAATAAATTACAAACTATCGATTTTGTGGCTTCTATTGTGAACTTTCTTTTGCCCGCGGGTTTGCTCTGTGGTAGTCAAACAGTATTCCACTGCAAAGTACTTTTTATAAGGAAATAAGCCTTTTTACTTAAGCAGGCCATACAGACATACTGACTAGTATGTCTGTCAAATTTTAGTATAATCCGTTCAATCGAAAGTTAAGAGACATACAGACAGATTTACTATCGCGTTTATAATATTAGTATAGATTTGTTTGTTCAAAATTTTTGCTATTTTTACAATATTGTTTTTTTTTTTTATTTTTATTAAAAAAAATGCTTACGGTGTTTGCAAGTATCGAGTGAATTAACCCCGGGTTAGTGAAACGGGGGTGTGAAGGGGAGTCACGTGTGGTTAGAAGTACTGCTGCTAAGCGTTATAGTCCCTGGTTCGATTCCTAGTTCGGGCTTTGTGTTATTAATAACTAGCTTTTGCCCGCGACTTCGTTCGCGTGGAATAGTGACTTCCGGCAGATTTATGGTTTTACCCACATAGTTCCCGATCTCGCGGGATCTCTTCAAAAATGAAATGTGGAAGATATTCTAGGGAACTCTTCAAAAATCAACTTAATGAGCTCTGCGTTTGAATTGAAGATATGTATACTCACTTAGGGCATTAAAGCCGTTATTGCCGATCGAAAAAGGCGAAAATGTTATTTTTCCCTTATTTTCAAAACATTATTTTGATTTGCCATTTCAGAAAAAAAGACTGTTTCTCCCTTGACAAATATTTTAGTATCTACTAATAATCGAGATCAAACTAAAATTACATTATTCAACAACCAGACAACCCAACAAATAAACCTTATAATCGACAAATACAACGGAACCAATTTTGAAAACAACTACCAGACAACCCAACAAATAAACCTTTCTACTAATAAATACAACGGAGCCAATTTTAAATTTACGAAACGATCAATCCACAATTCCACTACAGTACCGAAGCGCTCGGCCGATACCCAACCAAATGCGTGTAACGAAACCATAGCGCGATCTATTTCGATCCCAACGCCATCTATCGAGCATACTGAACTCGGATTATTTATCTATACTCCGTTCGGGCATTTTCTTTGTACTAAAAGTTTTATTATATTGATATTATTTTTTTCATACTTTTTTACTATTTATTTACTTTTTTCCGATGAATTAAAACAATAACATGAACCGAACTCGTGTAACGATCGACACCATTGCGCGATCGCAATTATCTATACTCCGTTAGAGCATTTTCTTTGTACTAAAACTTGTATTATATTATATTTTTCATACTGAATTGATGCGACTCTTGACCAATAGATGGCGCTGTATGTCCGGAATATTTTTTTTATTTTATTTTATTTTTTGTAATAAAAACTATCCTATGTCCTTTCTCAATTTCCAAACTATGTCTGTACCAAATTTCACACAAATCGGTTCAGTAGTTTAGGCGTGAAGCAAAGACAGACAGACAGACAGACAGAAAGACAGACAGACAGACAGACAGACAGAGTTACTTTCGCATTTATAATATTAGTTTGGATAATATATCATTTAATTCAGGTAACAAAAGACCCATATTACATATACCTTACAGACTAACATACATATTTATAAAAAAAAACCACTAAACATTAATAAACTATTACACATGAGGAGACGGCGTCATGTTGCGCTGCGTGGTGGACTCAGTGCTATGGAGTCTAGATTTGTACATTTCTGCCTATCTCTTTGGAGATTACAGGTGTGATGTCATGTTATGCGTTTGTAATTCACAATAAAAAACGTTTTAGGGTGAATTTCATTAATGATACTGAACGTGATCAGCTAAACGGCGCCGGCGTTTATGAGCTGTCAGTGTCAATATTCTTTACCAACTAAAAACTTCTTCTCTTCACTGGTGACAATTATTATAAATAAATACAAATAAATAATAAATGAAGTTTATTAAACAACACTTATCATACAACTTCATAAATGTGTCACATACTCGTATTATCAAAATTGTCGAATTGTAACATTTTATTAAACATGGCCCTGATGAATTTCTGTTTTTATGTTCAGTTAGTAAAATTCACCTTTATTAGAAAAGAGAAAATGGTACCTCAATGATAAGCATTTCGTATTCTCGTTAGATCGTATTTTAACTATTAAATTTGACCTAAATACTCTGTAATATTGGGGCTCTAAGCTTTGAAGTACCTTCGTTGTTCTTTGAGGGCTTTGCTAGAGGTAAAATTTGTAGTAACTCGCTTTAATTATTTGTGAAAAATTTCTTGCTACACCTTTGAATATTTAGAGTGAAATGAAAATACTTTTATGAAATTGAAATATAGATACTTACTTACTTATTTATAGTATTTTATAAAATCATTGTAGTTTACCTTAGTCTTAATTATATACCGGTGCTCACAAAACATCTTTATTAAAAAAAGTGTTTTTTGTATGGCGCCTGTAATCTATAATAAGATTCCAAATAGCATCAAGGAACAACCTTTGAGATTTTTTAAAAAACGATTTTTTTTCATCTTTTTTAATACAAAAATGTTATTATTCTGTATCAGATTTCATAACAGATGAAATATAGCTGTATTATTATTATGTTATTCTAATTTAGATTTGATTTATTTTTTTGTTACAAAATAATTTGTTGAGTTATTGTGAAAGTTTTAAATTGAGGTGGTGTTTTTGTATTGTATCTTTACCTCAGTATAAATTTTTGCATGCCAAATGGTAGAATGTACCACGAACTAAAATAACCATTACTGTAACAACTCATGTATGTACCTACATTCAATGCAAATAAATTATTGCTATTCTATTCTATTCTAGGTCCCAATTTCATTGAGGTCGGCTTCCAATCTTGAAACAGATGCAGCTAAATGCTACATTGGTAGAAAATGCCAAAGGCATTAAGGTCCATGTTGCTGTGACATGTTCCCATACAAAAATGTGTCTTACTCACTGTCATCTTTTTGGTGAACATGGACCTAAGTCCGCCTTTGTACAGTTTTTAATTGTGCATAAAGTTTTGATAAATAAATAATTATGTACCAGTTTTTTCATCTGCTGAAACTGCCTAATAGTGCATATGGGACCTCTACAACCAAGTTACAGGGTAATATGATGTCCCTTGGCTAGACTGGTTGCAAGACTTTTGGGCTTCTAACAACCAAAACTACGGGTACCGTAAAATGGGGTTAATAGGGATCCAGGGGTGAATGGAAACAAAACTATGAAAGGGATTTTATCGCTGAACTTATATTGTATATTGCTAACAAGGTACCTTTATAATTAAGTATAATTTAGTTAACACAATAGAGTACTTGTTGGTAACATATCATGTGAATTCAACTTTAAAAATCCATTCCAAAGTTTTGTTTCCATATTCACCCCTTTTTTTTTCGGATGTGAAATCATCAACTTCTTCTCCCACTCTGGGCGGAGCGGGAGGGAGTGTCAGACTTTTACTGACTAAAACCCCTCCATGTTCATTCATCACCCTTTACGTTCCGGGGCCACGGTATCTCTTTCGGACAGTCCCGCAACCCCTTCAATTCACCCCTGGATCCCCATTCCCCCCATTTTACCTGTAGTCACCCTCCGCAGATAGATCTCGTCAAGCGCTGCTTAACCTTGAAGATCGTCCCTACTGTAATTTATTTAAGCTTCTTCAAGCCCATTCTTCGTTTAATATACTAACCATCCCTTGTTTTTGAACACGAATAACAAAAATACCTCTTTGCATTGCATTTGTGCGCGATATGAATTCATATTCGTGTGCATTTCAATTCTTGTTTGTTAAAAATATTCCACGCCATATTTACGGGTGCTCATTGAAGCAAATACGTGAGTGTATTACATTTTCTTTTGTATTCACCTTTTGGAAAACCACTTGCATTTCAACTGAGTGGTTCTGTATAAGTGTAAAGGAACTTTAGCTTTGAACTTTCTTTGTTTTGTTTTTCAGTTATGGCCAACGGTTTTAAGAAGAAAAAAAAAAAAGGCTTTTGGTACGTAGAACCCGTTGAATGCATTTTCTGTTTGCTTGCTTTAATCAGTTTGTGCAGGTCAACAATTAATTGCCTTGCCTTGTGATATATTATGCTATATTATTTGTTTGAGACCACTTTTGCAGTCGCAGTGATGAGAGGTCGTCGTGATTGAGCACAACCAGCCGGAAAAATCGTCATCTTCTTACTAATATTATAAATGCGAAAGTTTGTGAGTATGGGTGTATGTATGGATGTTAGTTACTCTTTCACGCAAAAACTACTGAATGGCTTTGGATGAAATTTTGCACAGATAGTTTATAACCTGGGTTAACACATAGGACTTTTATCCCAGTAGTAAGATCCCACGGGACAATTATCAAAATTCACGCGGGCGAAGCTGCTGGCAGAAGCTATTAGGTTAATTTTACTATAGATATATCCTTTCGGGACAGATCTGTTTTCTTTAGATTGAATATTGACGAGCCAATCCAAATATGACAAACTTCAAAAGACGCTAAAACAAGTTTGTCGATAAACATGAGCCAAATGAAAGTCGAACACGTGTAAGAAATGCTTTAGGTTAGCTTTGTTTGTTTAACAAAAATATACACGACTGTCATAGTTATACGCAAGGACACACGTCTAACTGTTCTTATTCTCTACTCTCTCTCTCTTCTCTTATTTCGACGGCATAAGTTCCTGGGTTCGATTCCCGGGTTGGGTAAAGTTTTATCGGGTTTTCCAAAAGGGATTTTTCTGCAGCTGCCACGGAGTTTGGATTTGTACCCAGTTGATGGCAATAGGGTCGCCCCTATTACATTGGAGTTAAAACGTTACTGGCGAAATATGGGTGCACTACCTCTGCTTATCCCCTTAGAGATTGCAGGCGTGATGTTATGTAATGTGTTATGACAGACGTCTCAAATACATGGTCATCATTTCACAGATAATCTAGATTATTAGTTTTTAATCGCAAAAAAATGGCGTATACTATTCTTTGTAGTAAATAAGCAAATAATAGTCTCTCAGATCTTTACAAGTGCACCTACAACATATCTTCATCAAACCCCACAGCTGATAATTACCTTCCTCATTAGTACTCTCACCTCCACTTATAATCAGTCTCCAAAGAGAACTGCAGCCTCTCACAAAAGCAGTCCTTTTAAAGGCTCCTGCGGGATCTAACGCGAAGTAGCAGCGCGATAAAAGTTTCCATTTGAGCCGGAGATGCGTAACGAGTCTCTTCTTGGCGGTTGAATGAAGGGCCTCTTTCCGTATTCATATGATCCCACGTGCTCTGGCGGAGTGGGAAACGGGTTGGGGACTGAAGGTACGAACTTGCAGCGAGGTGAAAAAGTAAGGTTTGGAATTACAGAACATCACGCTTTGAGGATTACAAAGCTGGGCACCACCCGGGAATCGCACCCAGGACTTTATGCTCAGCAGTCGCCCTTGAGATCACTAGACCAACGAGGGGAGATGTGGAACTGTCCTAGATTATTGGAAGAATTTAGCAGACTCACTGTTTGATTACGAGCTTCTTGCAAGTCACCGTGATGCGAATTGCGACACGAGGAAAACAAGTGCAACACGCGCGTGTCACTTGACGCCAATTACCTGAGGTCTAGAATATTGGAAACATTAGGACATTTTTTTTAGAATGGGATATCATCAAATGACTCCTCCCGCTCTATGAGTCTCAGACTTTTACTGACTAAAACTCATCCATTTTCCTTCTAAGCCCTTTGTGTACCAAGGCCACGGCATCTCTTTCGAACGATCCTGCAGCCCCGGCAGGCATCGGCCCTTGCGGACTCCTTCCTTATGCTGACATTTCTTTGAGGCGCGCGTGGAACACTCTGCCGCCGTCGACACGACCTGTCGTCATTAAACGGACGGACGGCGAGCTAGCCCATAGCTTACCGTCCACAAGCCCGAAGTATTAGGTCCTGACCCCACCAAAGCGGAGACGAGACAGGGGAGGAAGTCGAATGACATCCACTAGTGGACTAGGTTTCGTAAGTGTCGCCACATTGAACGCTCCCGTGCAACTCGCATACAGCGGATTTCAGCAACCTTCACCAGGTTATCGGTCCACCTGTGGGAGGCCCTTCAAAACTTTTCGGCCACATCGGCCATCCGTTCTGCGAGATATATGCCCTACCTACTGCCACTTAAATTTGTCAATTCTTCGGGCTGCGTCGGTAACCTTGGATCTGTCCATTTTTAATAACAGTATTTCGTTATGCACACATCTCGTCTAGGCTTGGCTTGTGCAGACGTGCATGGGTGGCGTGCGGCGGTTGCTAAACTTAACGTAAGTAGCCTGTTCACATATCTCTGCTTCGGTCTAACCAGTACGCATCTCCGCACGCAAGCTATAGCTCCTCAGCATCTCCTTTTCTGTCCGCTTCCCATATTTCCCCACGTCTCCGCTTTTGTGGTGTGTGATTTCGGGGTTAGGCTAAATTAACGAAGTTTTTTTTTAGAAAATTTTCATTTGATTTTATTGTCTATTCTATCAGTCATTATTGAAAATTGCACCTTATTGTTCTTTATAATATGTGATAGAAACCCCTCTACCGGTCGCAATATTTGAATTAACTCTATATAAACCTCGAAATTCTAAGTCACATGTACTATGAGAAGTACCTAAACAGCTATTTACACATAGTTTATGACGATCTTGCCTTTCCGTTAAAAGGAAATAGCCGATATCCGCCTTTGGCTTGCGTCCTACCACTCTTAGCTTTGCCCCGTCGACCCCTAGATGAACGGCGTATGAACAAAATGCAATCTCTCCGGCCACCGCTTCAAAGATAAAAAAGATGCACTTTATCACACTCTTACTGCCTACAAAATAAGGTTGGGTTTCCACTGGTTTGGCGACAGTTACGTTGGTTTCGTTTGAGATTTTAAAATGTATGTTGTGAATAAAGGTTTTTTAGGTTATCAAATGGACACTAGACCATTGCATAGCTGGGCTATTTTGGCGCGAGTTTGTGATTGCAAAATGTTTGTTTTCATGCTCACAAAAGTTTTTGTTTTTAAAAGCCACTTTTTGTAAATCATTCCGAATTCGTTTGCAGTAAAGCTCTCTGTGGAATACACTAGCATTGATTGCTCTATTTTGTACATAAAATAAAACAAAATGGCTACTGCTATGGCCAAAACAAGAGAGTTTTCATTTAGTTTTTGTTTGGATAAAAACACCCATATTCAACATCATCATTTTCAGCCAGTTATGTCCCATTGCGGGCCGAACCCTCATTTTTCTTCCACTTATCTGTCACCCTTATTTTTTCAACCGTTATTTTTATTTTCCTATAACTCAGCCCATGATAAAAACATTAACCCCACAGCAAGGTGGTAGAAGGACTGAGCACAGGGTGCACACAGCAAGGTGAAAAAACATACAGTGTGCATCAGAAAAATATCGTTCCTTTGAGAGTGGCAATTCGATGATCTGTACCACACCCTAAATGTATGACCACACTTTACTGACACATGCTATATATATGTCACCGTGAAATTGTCAAATACGTTATATTGTAATCTCTCTAGCGATATTGTAAACTCTCGAAAAATTGTCAAACGAACATACTGCTTACAATAAAACGCATTATTTTTCGTGAAATGCATGCGATGGTAGTCAACTCAGGCGGTGAGGAGGGATGAGGGGTCCCCCTTGCCCAGTGGTACCACTCTCATGAAAAGATAATGTACCATTCTTGAGAAATACCGATTAAATAACCTAACGGGGGGGTGCCCCAAGTCCCGGTTATGGGGGCAGAGATACTTCTGTATGTTCAGTTGACAATATTTCGAGAGTTTACAATATCGCTACAGATAAACACGTTATATTGTAATATAACGTGTTTGACAATTTTACGGTGACAGATACAACATTCGTCAAGGCAACTTTAATGTACCAGCTTAATAACTTACCGCTTTTCAATATACGTTCAACCAGTAGCTCATACATTTTCCGATTTCCTTTCATTCTTCACAAGACCCTGCTTACGGATATAAAATAAAAAAAAGCCTTTTTAAATATTCATAATACTGCGATATAGGGAACATGGGAATCCACTCAATATTCTCTGCGTGCATACATGCCCTACTCAGAGGCGATTCGTTTATAACTTGGAATATGTGACTATGGATAAGACCTGGAAATATTTAGAGTGTGTAAAAACATCTTAACGAAGCCGAAAAGCACTTGTTTTCCCCGTCATTGCGATCATTTTTTTGTTCAACACCATACCTGGGAACCTTCTAGTTACGGAAATATTGGGGGTTAAAGCTCTAACTTTTTGACAAGTTTTTATTTTAAATCCAATTTTTTTTATCACATACACCTCCACGACTTCCGTTTTTTTCAATCCATCCATCACCTCATGTTTTGAGTGCTTTACATTGAGTTCGACCACAAAACTTGTTTTTTGATTTAAATAAAAAGTCGTTTTCCAGCAATAATCTTTGCGTAAAGTTACTTAGTTTGATGTACAGAATGCTTGGTTGACGGCTTCGTGATGACGTGGTTTACATTCTGTATACCTACAGTTCGGTCGAGATTGTTAATGTGTCAAAGTGTGGTTTTGCGATGAAAGCGCGTCGTTCAATAAAATGGGAAGTGCTTTGATCTATGCTACCAGCTAGGTGACGAAAAATAACAACAGGTCAGAGAAATAGGCAGGTCAGATAATTTTGGACAGACTCCTTTTGAACTCATTTTAAGCTGCACACACACACACACACACACAAAAACACACACACGCACACATTCTAACACGACATTATTTAACGTTTTTTTATTTTTTTATTATATTGTTTGTTTTCTGTAATAAAGTATCCTCAGTTTCCTCATTTACCTACTTACCTTGTTGATAACACATCAAATAATCACAACTCCAGCCCCCAAGATACAGTTGAAACCTAGTTTGGGGACCTCTGCTTTCTTAAATACAACGATTTTGTCATAGCGCTAAGTTAGGATGAAAATGTTTCTAACAGTGGTTCAATAAATTTATTCTTATTTTTAAACTATTGCTTGAAGTATATTTAGCAGTATATCTAAAGCTATGTCTACGGTTTCAAAGCCCTCAGAAAAGAGTACGTTTTTATGTAGGTTCTTTTTTCACCCTACTACGTCGGAGTTTGAAAGGCGGTTGGTACTTTTAACAATGCACTGTAAATTTTCAAGGGAACATGTATAAAACAAACTTCATCATCGGCATAGCCTTTTCCCAACTATGTTGGGGTCGTCTGACCTCCATAACCTAGTTAGTACCGGGTAATACGATACTGCTTGGTAAGACTGGTTCTCAAACTTTTTGGGCCACTGACTACCTGTAACGACTGTCAAAGAATCTACAAATGACAGTCGGTACCACATTAATGTGCTTTCCGAGGTACGGAGGACGCTCGGTATGTAATGGGTGGTAACCCATCCGCAGACCATCCTAGGCAAGCACGGCTTAACCTAAAGATCGACCCAAAGGGATTTTATTATTTAGCCACGATATTACTTACCTACATTAAATATTCTTATCCATACTTAGCACAATCTGTGCACGGATAAGTACGGCCAAGTGCGCTTTGACTGCGAGATGCATTTCAGTCCGCACGCACTGGTTTGTTACAAATTGTTTACTCTGCTGCATGGATCCGCTACTTATTTACTATTAACTTTGTTGAAGCTTTCAGTCGCTTTATTTTATTTGCTGCAGTGATTTATTTGACAAAGATGTTCCATCTGCCTTTTCCCAATTATGTTGGGGTCAGCTTCCAGTCAGTCCAGTCTGACCAGTTGCAGTTGCTGTTGAATACAAGGGTTTTAAATAGAGCGAGTGCCTACCTGACTTCCACAATCCAGATAGTTTGTGTAATACGATACCTCTTGACAAAATTATCAATAATTCTACCAAAAATTGAAAAACTTCGCTTTGTGTTTTTGCCTATGACGTTGCCAGCTTCAAAATCCACAGCTTCAATTTACTCATCAAGTGCGGACATATTGTCTTACAAAATAAACAAATCGTTCTTCAAGTCAAGTCATTCCAGTTTTTTTCTCGTTTCTGCCTTATTTATTATTTCATTTGGAATTGGATTTCATTTTACACAAAGGAAATTAATTTATTTCATTGAACTCCGATTTCTTACTTACTGTGCGGATGAATAATTTCTTATTTTCATTTTAATTTTCTGCTGTACTTAATACTTCTTGGAAAGGTCCTACTTACCTCTAATTTCCAATGAAAATAAAACCTAAATCGAAACATGTTTATTTACTGAAACAATGTTTTAAGTTTTCACGGTTTAAAACAAAATTTATATTGACACTTAGTTTTAAGTGTCGTGGCTTGTGTATTTAAATGGAGGTGTTACATATAGGACGACACGATTACTGTCGTCCACGACTTTTGCCAACTAAAACCCAACGATAAATTTATCGTTACGACATAGTGGAAACGGGGCCTTACAAGATGTCTTCCGGGATTTCGTCTTTTGTTTTTATTTTCGTTTTTTTTTTTAATTTCACGGAAGATATCCCGTAAGTGACAATATAAGTTTTGTTTATTTACTGTCTTCTTCTTCGTTTTGAACTTTTGGCTTAAGTGTAGGTCAAATAAAAAATATCTCCAACCTGAGTCTAAAAACACACAAACCTCTCATGAATTCAATTATTTGTTATTTTCATTTATAAAGTAGTTTTTTTTTTTAATCTACGTCCTATTAGTCTAAAACATGGATTGCTGTCATTACAAGTTACATTCAATTGAAAAATTAAAAAGCCCCCGGCATACATACCCTTTCATTTGATACCTATTTTGAAGGAGGTGTGAAAAAAAATGTAATTCACCATTTTGTAGTGGCGGCCATCTTTAATTTGAGATTTATTATGGCGTAAGTATAGTAAAATAAAAAAAAAATAAAAAAACTGATATTCAGCTGTATCCGGTTAGACTGGAAGCTGACCCCAACATAGTTGGGAAAAGGCTAGGCAGATGATGATATGGCGTATAGTATTCTACTAGTCAAGCCACAGACGACAAACTTATAACACACCCCGTCGTTTTTGCGTCGGGGGTTAAAAATTGTCATTATGCAGACATTACATTATTAACATGACATAATATAACTTTTGCGCATGCCAAATGTCATCCAAACCCGTTAAACGGTTTATGTATGATGGTGAAATATACCCACGAATATGTTCTTTAATTGTACTGGATTGACGTAGTAAGTGAAAAGTGGAGAACACTCAATCCAGCCCACAAGTCGAGCCACACATCTAAGGGTTTAGTAATTAACTAGCAATACCATAGAATAAGAATATGTAGATGTGAAACTTTTGATCCAAAGGTTTAATGCGTGTCTGTTCCCTTACAGGGTGTCCTGCGTGAGCGACAAATGCGACAAATACGTGGCAACGCGACGCGGCACGACACGATGCAATGCGATGTGAAATGTACTGAGAACTACAGTAAAAATTTGCTTAAAAGTTAAAAGAGCGACGGTGTGCTTTAAATAAAGACTACATTTTTAGTAGTCTGTAGTCATCATCATCATCATCATCATCATCAGCCTATATTGTTCCCACTGCTGGGCTGGGACATGGCCTCCTCTCTCAATGAGAGGGAATGGGCTGTAATCCGCCACGCGGGCCCAGTGCGGATTGGCAGATGTCACATGTCTTCAAATGTTTGATTCGAGGACATGCCGGTTTCCTCACGAGGTTTTCCTTTACCGTCTTGAGAGCAACGATGGTGAAATAAATTACACAAAGTAATGCGCCTGTCTGGGGTCGAACCCACGACTTACTGTTCGTAAGTCGGGGCCTCCACCACTGGGCCACCGCTGCTCTCATCAGTGTTTGGAGTATAAGACAATATTACTTGTCAAATTTCATAGTTCCAGATCAACAACCCCAATGTATGTTTTTTGCGGGATAAACGGCTGTATCTTTTTATTTTATGTTAACTTAGAAGTTTGATTTTTTCACAGCTGCAACGGACTGTAGAAAATGAGAAACCATAAATACCTACTCAAGATATGGTTTTAATTTCAACTCGATACCTCCACGTGTTCCCGAGATAAAGAATCGAAATCGAGAAAGTTTTTTCGTTTTGAGATACAGAACCTTAAAAACTTTTTTGCAAAAAATAAAACCGACTTCAAAAAGAAAAAGTGAAAAATAACTTTAGCTTCTGAAGTCGGTGACGTTTGTATGATTGATTTAATTTTTTTGTCACCGACTTCAGAAGCTAAAGTTATTTTTCACTTTTTCTTTTTGAAGTCGGTTTTATTTTTTGCAAAAAAGTTTTTATTTTTCACTTTTTAGTGGTTCACATGGAAAGTGCATACCGTTACAATTACAACAAGCCCAAACACGACTAGGATACATTGTCTCATTATGGAGTTCCGTGACTCTTGGCTTCATCATCAGATCTGATGGTAGAATGGTTCTTATCAAACGCAAATGCTTCACTTGTTGTAGAAAATATAAAAATTGCTGTACGTTATCCTATAAAATTTGAAGAGTTCCCTCGATTTCGCCAAGATTCCATCATCAGATCCCGACTTGGCGACTATGGGACCAACTTGGAAGTATACCCTTTCAAACAAAAAAAGAATTTTTCAAATCGGTTTAGGCGTCTTCGAGTAATCGGGTAACATACATAAAAAAAAAAAAAAAAAAAAAAAAAAATACATACAGTCGAATAGAGAACCTCCTCCTTTTTGGAAGTCGGTTAAAAATGAAATAAAATGTAACTTGTTTTATTGAATTTCTACAGATTCAGCACAAAAATTTTGTAACAGTCAGCACTTTTTACGTCTATCACAATTCGAAGGTTTCTGAAGAAAATTCGGCATTTTCTCAATAACGAGAAAAACATGATGATTGTTGTTGAATTGACAATAATAATGTATTCATCAGACATTCTGCGTATTTCTATGTTTAAAAACAAAAAAAAAACAAGTCACCGGCGCGAAACTTCACTTGTCATCGAATTCTTAGTTCTAGGTTAACGGTGTTCTCACGACGCTTTACTTCAAAATGTTGACATGATGAAATAATAAATAATAACAGCCGCTCGGGTTGATCTTTAAGTTAAACAGTACTTGCCAAGGTTAGTCTGTGGATGGGTGAACACCCATTAGAAACCGAGTTTCCACCGTGCCTCGGAAAGTACGTTAAGTCATAGGTCCCGGCTGTCATTTGCAGATCTTTAACAGTCGTTACAGGTAGGTAGTCATTGCCCCAAAAAGTCTGAAAACCAGTCTTATCAAGGGGTCTCCTTATCGTATTACCCAGTAGTGGAGGCCAGATAGGCAGTCACTCCATGTAAAATACTGGTATTCAGCTGCATCCGGTGAGACTGGAAGCCGACCAAAAATTAGCTGGGAAAAAGCTGATGATGAAAATATGGTGATGAAATAAAGAGCCTGTGTAATGGTGATCATTACACTTCTAGACGCTTATCTTAATCTTTGGCCCTACTCAGTAAATAGAGCGACTGCCACTTAAGGGCCAATCAACAGGCTGATTGGAGGTCGTGTCGGCTTCCGACTCAATAAGGACATTGCTTGTCGGCAACTGACAAGCACCTGGGAATATAATGCTGTTAATATAAGTTGCTAGTCGTTGACTAGTGCGGCGGTTGAAGGATTAAACTCGTTAGGTTTTGCGGGGTTTTAGATTTCGGGAAGTGTAGACAAGTATTATTACTTTGCTGATATGGAGGGAAGTGGAAAAAGGGATGATTCCTGACTAAAATACATGATTCTGTTTAGTCACGCGTCAGTTAAATTAACGAAAAGTATTGGAAACGTGTTTTTTGTTTAATCAAATTAAAAATCATGAGTGGAGACCTGTGAGTTTGTGACGTCACTTTTCGGTAAAAAATGTACTCAAATGTGACGTCACACGAGTTTTAGACGCACTGACGCATCGTCTTCATTTTTCGTTTAAGTACGTGAAAATAGAAAAAAAAACGTTTCCAATATTTTTTTGGAGATATTGGGGTCAAAGTTCTAACTTTTCTACAAGTTTTTTTTTAAAGTACTGGTTATTTATTGATGATTTTTACTTTAAACACCTCCACGAAACCCGTACCTACTGTAATGTTTTGAGTGCGAGACATTGAGTTTTACCATAAAACCCAAAAAAAAAGTATTTTCCCAGCAATAATTTTTGCAGCATGTACAGAATGCTTGGTTAACGGCTTCTTGTGAAGTCTGTTTACACCCTATAGGTAGATGAGGATCATGACTTCTAGTGTCCAGCAGAATTATCGCTTAAAACCGAGTGTCAAATTAAATCAGTTTGTGAATCTTTTCAGACGTGATGGATAATAAAAAGTCCAAGGTTGGAGTTTTCTGAACCATAATTTCCCCTAGAGTTCTTGACTACTACTTGACTACAAAAAAGAGTACACAATATTTCACAAACGACCTAAAATCATACTAAAAACTAATTTTGTAAATACAACCGCCTGAAACAACATTGTAGCGCGGAATAAATACGGCTACATTGTTTGGAGACAGCCAGGTTACGTCGCGTGTTGACAGCTCAAGGTCATGGCGCCTCATGACAGTAGGGTTGTCAGGGCAGGTAAATGGGGAAAGTTGAAGTATGTTAATGATGTATTGGGGAAGATAATGTGGTAAGAATCAATTGTTTAGTTAAACCTTGTCCTACTTTGACTTCTGGTAAATATCTACACTAATATTATAAAGAAGAACGATTTGTTTTTTTGTTTGTTTGTTTGTTACGATTTAACTCAAGATAAATCTTTCACCATTAACAGTGGAGAATAGAAGAAGAAAACGTGTTGCGCCGACCCCGAATAGAATTGGACAAGAGCAGGACGATAATGGCTGCTTTTTCCAAATAAAACCGGCCAAGAGCGTGTCGGG
Source organism: Xestia ashworthii (assembly GCA_950022955.1). Taxonomy (NCBI): domain Eukaryota; kingdom Metazoa; phylum Arthropoda; class Insecta; order Lepidoptera; family Noctuidae; genus Xestia; species Xestia ashworthii. The sequence continues at coordinate 3,405,188 of OX465557.1, forward strand.
CCACGCTCACTGTAGGGTTCCGTAGCTTCCCAGACCATTAAAAATACCAACATTTTTCGTCAGCAAAAATAACTTTGTTTTTCATAGTATTTGTATGAAAAACAAAGTTATCATTTGCGTTTTTTTGAAAAAGTGCTATATAACTCAAAAACTATTCAACTCATCAAGTTGAAAATAATTTTCCTAGAAAGTTCATATAAAGGTCTACTTCTGTGATTTTTTTCATATTTTTTAAACTTATGGTTCAAAAGTTAGAGGGGGGGGGGACACATTGTTTTTGACTTTCGGAGCGATTATTTCCTAAAATATTAATATTATCAAAAAATGATTTTAGAAAACCCCTATTCATTTTTAAATACCTATCCAACAATATATCACACGTCAGGGTCAAAATTAAAAAAAAAATCGCTCCCCACTTTACGTCTGGGGGAGGTACCCTAATAAAAATGTTTTTTTAAATTTTTATTTTTGCACTTTGTCGGCATGATTGATATACATATTGGTACCAAATTTCAGCTTTCTGGTGCTAACGGTCACTGAGATTATCCGCGGACAGACAGACAGACAGACAGACAGACAGACAGACAGACATGGCGAAACTATAAGGGTTCCGTTTTTTGCCATTTGGCTACGGAACCCTAAAAAGTGTGAAATTCGGAGTGAAGCTCCAAGAGGAAATATGTCTACCTATAGTCCCCGCCACCAGAAGTTATAAATTTTGTAAACACATATTCGGGTTCGCAACCTTTGGATCAAATTAAAAAAAGACAACGTCAGCGTGATCTTACTTCAAAATGGCGGTTCAAATGTTTACGTTCCATGATGTCAGATGCATTCCAGTACCAAAAACATGAGACGAAAGCGCTTTATATCGCCAAAATACAACCCGACCAAGTGAAATTGCTCGTTAGTTTCGTATTACACGTATGATGATTTGAGTTGATTGAATTTGGATGAATTTCTTGTTGGTTGAATTGTCACTACGTATCTTGGTAGAAATTCTTTGTTTACAAAAATTATAGCATCTCGTGGCGCGGACTATAGATAAGCTTCTTCTTCCTTTCTTTCTTTCTATCAAAACGACGAAGGAAAATATGAATGAATGAATGAATGATTTATTTAAAAAAAAAAATCTTAAAACTTAGTACATTGCCCCACAAAACTGCTTACGCAGTTTAACTGTGAGATCACCGAGTCTCTTTTACAATAGACTATAATATATCAAGTGGGTACATCTATAACATAAACACATTTCACATTCTTAATACCTACTTACACTTACATAATTATCTAATAAATATTTTTTTAGTTTGCGTGCGAATTTTACTTTATTATATTCTTGTCTGATATCACGAAGAATACAGTATGTAATTTGTATTTTTCGTGAATAACCAAACACAAGAACATTAAAGGTTAATTAGGCAGAGTTTGATGCCTCTAACATGTGAGAATGACAGTTGCGAGGACTTGAGTAAATAAAACTTAAATTCCTTACCAGACGTGGAACGTTTATTGTTTACTAGCGGACGTCACGCGGTTTCACCCGCGTAGTTCCCGTTCCCGTGGAAATATAGGGATAAAAAGTAACCTATGTCACCCGGGAATAGTGTAGCTTCCCAATGGTGAAATTATTCTTCAAGTCGGTCTAGGAGTTTTTGAGTTTATTCGTAACAAACGTACAAAAATACAAAGCTTCCATCTTTTTAATATTAAATAGTATAGATTTCTGTTTTCACTAGTAAAACAGTGTTTACAAGATATCACACTCTACAGCCCTAGCTACATCAAAATCAAAGTCCCAAGTTGTAACCACAAATCGTATTGCGTTAGCGGAACATAAAAGCCAAGTACAAAATATTAGGTTGTAATACTTGTGGGAACTGTTGCTACGAGTATTATGAGTTCAAGGTTATTTGGTATTTTTGTGGCTTGTATTATTCAAGTGGAAACTCCTTTGGGCGCGTTGAGGACTTTTTGGGTGAACAAAAATCACGGACTTACGCTTCGTAGCACTCGTAGCCGATCCGCTACGGCGTAGCACCACTTAGGCGTGTACGGGGCATAACCCGTAGCAGATATAGAATACTTAGTTTTCCCTTCTATCAGCAGTCCCCAAAAATGCCCCGCAAGTTCTTATGGATGTTTTATGTAGGTAATGTTTCTTGTTGTAAGCTAGCATTTCTGTGATTTGTGAGGTGTAAAATTACTTAGGCATGTGAGACCGCAAAAAATGCATTTGGCAAGTTCCCAAATACTTTTTTACATCTAAAACTATTGTAGGGACACATGTATGTACGTAAGGCAGAGTGCAAGGTTAGCAGATTGTATGCGCGCGTGATGTATGCATGGGAACGACCAGTTACTGCGCACTGGTCCGGGCGAACGGTCCTCTCTCTCTGGGATCACGCGAAATATATTCGGTTAACACAACCCGATTTTCATTGACTCCAGAACCCGTATCCAGAAGGAGCAGTACTCAAGTAGGGATTACCGTGGACACTCACCGTGTTGTACAATCCCTAAAGTGGTGACCCCGAAAAACTATACACGTCTCACAATATTATAGTGCGCGTTCATAGTACTTGCCACGTAGTACGAACTAATAAAAATGTTGCAACCAGTGTTACCACCGCAAACGATGGCATCAACGCAGCCGACCGCGCCAGTGAAATCGGAGGACGGTGATGTATCACAAATCAACACCAAGACACAGATTCCTGAGTTCTGGGCAGACGAGCCACGGCTATGGTTTGGTCAGTTCGAGGTCATAGTCGCAGACCAGAAAAAAGGCGAAAGGGCGAAATTCAACTTGGTGATCGCAAAGCTGAGCAAGGAAAGTGTACGACAAGTGTCAGATCTAGTACTGGAACCACCCGCGGACAAACCTTATACAGTGCTGAAAGAACGACTGCTGAGCATATACGAAGAATCAGACACACAGAGAGTGCGGAAACTGCTAAAAGAAATAGATCTAGGAGAACAGAAACCATCGCAACTACTGCGAAACATGAGAGACCTGGCTAGGGGCAAATTTCCAGAGGACACCCTGCGCATGCTATGGATTGGACACCTACCAGCGATGACACGAACGGTGTTAGCGGTCAGCAATATAACGGACCTGAAAACGCTGGCAGAGCAGGCAGACAAAATCATGGAAACAGCAGAGCCGAGAGATGCAATTTCCGAAGTCGCTGCCAACCCTTCCCCGTCAAGCACAGACTTATTGATCGCAGAGGTATCGAAACTAAGCAAGAGCATCCAGGAAATGCACAGGAGCAGTCAGAGGGAAAGAAAACCATACAAACCACGATCTCGATCACCGTCACCAGGAAGGCGTTGGAACAACTCGTCGCAACGGCGGGACAGGAGGAGATCGGCGGACTGGGTGTGTTTCTACCATTTCCGGTTCGGGAAGAAAGCTAGCAAGTGCGAACAACCGTGTAGCTGGAAGGAAGGTGCGGCACCGTCAGGAAAACAGGAGACGGGAAACTAGCCACGATGCAGTCAACGGTGGACCACTGCGTCGACTTGTCAAACCACCGGCTATGTGTTAAGGATACAATTACGGGTATGCGTTTTTTAATAGATACAGGTGCAAATGTTTCTGTCTTACCGGTTAACAAAAGACCATATAATATAAGTGAATGTACTAATTTAAAATTATATGCGGCCAATGGCTCAGAAATTCAGACATATGGCACAAGAAATTTAAAATTAAATCTTAATCTCAATCAACCTTATCAATGGACCTTCATTGTAGCAAATGTTAAACAGCCAATTTTAGGAGCGGATTTTTTACGTCATTATAAATTATTAGTAGATTTAAACGCGCAAAAATTGGTGGATAAGAATTACAAATCATTAACCAGTGGTAGCATGGTCAAATGTTCGGAACCCTCAGTCAGCATCGTAGACAGTAGCCATCCATTTCACGAGCTATTATCAGAGTTCTCAGATATCACTAAACCCACGCCTTATAGGGACGACCACACTGATAGCAAAAATGACAAAGTATTGCATCACATCGAAACGACGGGACCACCCGTACATGCGCGTGCCAGACCCCTTCCCCCAAACAGGTATCACAAGGTGAAGGAAGAATTCAGGTCAATGCAGGAGATGGGAATCTGCAGACCCTCCAATAGCGCGTGGGCCAGCCCGCTACATGTGGTGGCGAAGAAGAACGGGGATATCCGGCCGTGTGGCGACTATAGACGCCTGAACGCCATCACGAAACCAGACCGATACCCAGTTCCACGGCTGCACGACTTCACCTACGTTCTGGCAGGTAAGAAAATTTTCACAAAACTGGATATCAACAAATCGTACCATTGCGTGAAAGTCGCGAAGGAAGACATCGAGAAAACGGCAATCATAACCCCCTTTGGTCTATTCGAATTCCCGCGCATGACCTTCGGTTTACGTAACGCGAGTCAGACTTTCCAACGTTTCATGAACCACACAGTACTGCAAGGGTTAGACTTTCTATTTAGCTTTGTAGATGACGTCATAATAGCTAGCGACTCAATAGAAGAGAATAAAATCCATCTCAGGCAGGTTTGTGAAAGATTTAGGCAGTTTGGAATCACCATTAATCTATCGAAGTGCGAGTTTGGAAAATCTAACATCGAATTTTTAGGATATGAGGTCTCGACGAACGGTATTAGACCACTAGACCATAAAATTAAGGCGATCTTAGATTTCCCGCGACCTCAAACCGTAGAACAATTGAGAAGGTTTTTAGGTATGATCAACTTCTACCGAGCGGGCATTCCAAACGCCGCCAGCCATCAGGCAAGCCTCAATGAATTTATGAAAGGCGCCAAAAAGAAAGATAAAACTGTTATACAATGGGATAGCAATACAATAGAAGCTTTCGAGAGGTGTAAACAAGGTTTAAAGAATGCAGTAATGTTGTCACACCCTAAAGCAAACGTACCCTTAGCAATGATGACTGACGCCTCAGACACTTGCGCGGGAGCTGTGCTGCAGCAAAAAATAGGTAGTGCATGGCAGCCATTAGGATACTTTTCTAAGAAGTTTACAAAAGCTCAACAAAAGTATTCTACGTACGACAGAGAATTGTTAGCCATTTACATGGCAATTAAGCATTTTCGGTATCTCTTTGAGGGCAATCAGCTAACCATCTTTACAGATCATAAACCCCTTATCTATGCATTCACAAAACTACATAGCAATTGCGAAACGCCAAAACGTACGAGGCAGTTATTATTCATCAGCGAATTCACAACGGACATCAGGTACATACAAGGCGAAAATAATGCCGTAGCCGACGCATTATCGCGCGTCGAAACAATACACTGCCCGACTGTACTCGACTTCGCAGAATTAGCGATAGCGCAAGACGGCGACGCTGAACTCGCACAATTATTGAACGCAGGAAATAACAACTTTTGTTTAAAGAAATATCACATTCCAAACAGTGACGTACAAATTTATTGTGAAACCTCGACCAACTCTTGTAGGCCGTATTTAACAGATGATTTTAGAAAACTGGCATTCAATACGGTACATGACGTCAGCCATCCGGGCATAAGGGCAACGCGTAAATTGGTCGCACAACGTTTCTTTTGGCCAGGAATAAATCGCGACGTCGGAAGATGGGCAAAGACATGCTTACAGTGCCAAAAAGCAAAAGTTAATAGACACACGGTATCGGACCTGCAACAGTTCCCAGCATGTGACCGCTTTGAGCAAATTCATATCGATATCGTCGGCCCCCTCCCCACGTCGCGAGAAGGGCACAAGTATCTAATCACCATGATCGACCGATGTACGCGTTGGCCGGAGGCCATTCCAGTAAAAGAAATAACGGCTGGAGTCGTAGCAAAAGTATTTTATGAGTCATGGGTTAGTAGATTCGGTTGTCCCGATAAACTGACGAGCGACCAAGGGCGGCAATTCGAGAGCTCGTTATTCACGCAGTTAATGAAGTACATGGGTATAACGAAAACGCGTACCACACCATACCACCCTCAAAGCAATGGCCTTGTGGAACGCTGGCATCGCTCCTTGAAGTCAGCATTAACAGCTCGCCTCATTGACAACCCGTCCTGGCTCGATGAACTGCCTACAGTGTTGCTAGGGTTACGTACAGTAGGTAGGAGCGACAATGGCGTTAGTCCCGCAGAGTATGTGTACGGCCAAACGCTTCGTTTACCGGGAGACTTCTACAGTGCCTCCAATAAACGAAGCGGTGACGATCACGAGTTCATAAGGAACTTAAAAGATACGATAAAAAATCTAAAACCGGTATCGCGGCAACTGCGAGACTCACGTACATTGTTTATTCATAGTGATCTATATAAATGCGACCATGTATTTATTCGCAACGATGCGGTACGCAAACCATTAACACCTACCTACGAAGGCCCCTACCAAGTTTTAGAAAGAAAAGGCAAAGTATTTGTAATTCAGCTACCAAGCAGGAAAGCTAGTGTGTCCATTGATAGGCTGAAGCCAGCTTACTTATTAAATGAAGAACGTAATGACAAACAATCAGGCACTTCTACAGATAATTCTCATAAAAACACAAACTCAGAATCGAACCCAGTACCATTGTCACCGATTCCCATCGTTAATAAGCCTCAGTCAAAGACAAGTCGCAGTGGTCGCACCATCAGACCACCCGTAAGATTCAATGAGTGCTGCTACTATTAATGTTCCAACATGTCAACATTATTTTGTGTGTTTCTGTATTCGTTTTTTTTTTTTGCCCTTACGTTTAAGAAAATTATTTATGTTTGGCGTTGTCGTAACGGAAGCTACCGCCGGCCTTTATGGTGTCATTATGTTATTGCAGAGTGGAAGTTACGGCAACTACCCTTAAACCTAGATGTAAGCCTCTGTATTGCCAAATGGAATACCATCAAGTCGGCTCCCGAAAAATGGATGACCGCACCCTGTAACATAGCTAGTATAGAAATAATGCCGACTCTGCTATGGAAATTTTATGTAAACAAGATTGAACATTGTTTTAAATATCGGTGTGTGCAAACTATAATTCTACTTCCTTTAGCCTTGAAGCGAATGAACTTTGATTTAGCTTACACATGTACCTATACTCATTACTTAGTAATACTTACTGCAAGAAGCACTGAATTAAATAGCATTCAATAACATTCCGAGTAGCGATACTTACGTAAAAATTGTTCACTATGGGCAAGACGTACAGCAAAGAAGAAGTTGTCATCGCCCAAAATAACGCGATAGAGTCAAAAGTGACGAAGTACGAGATCGGTTTCGCAGTCACGGCAACCGCGGTCGCGCTCATCGCAGTGCTCGTATTTTGTCGTCATTTTCGTCATCGCGTCAAGAAAATGGTACATAAAGAAATCAAGAATGCATCCGGTGTGGTGACGGTGTTGCCTGGGCACGTGGAGACACGTAGCGTCCCACAGCAACCGCCACAAGCCAGCTACGCGTAATCCGATCCGGCCATCATGCATTGTTATTATTCACAGTGACCAGTGCTTATCGCAATAAGTAGCCATTTGTAGCGTAAGGTTTACACTTTGTATGTGACTAGGCGTAATGTTTATGATAAGTGTAGTAGATGTAAGAAAATTTTTGTAAAATTTTGGGGGGAAGTAGTGTAGGGACACATGTATGTACGTAAGGCAGAGTGCAAGGTTAGCAGATTGTATGCGCGCGTGATGTATGCATGGGAACGACCAGTTACTGCGCACTGGTCCGGGCGAACGGTCCTCTCTCTCTGGGATCACGCGAAATATATTCGGTTAACACAACCCGATTTTCATTGACTCCAGAACCCGTATCCAGAAGGAGCAGTACTCAAGTAGGGATTACCGTGGACACTCACCGTGTTGTACAATCCCTAAACTATGTATTCGGTATTACGATATTAATTATTGCATTTCCTAATCAATTTTTTAGTCCACTACAAAGCCATATTTCTTATTTTCACACAGTAACATTGCCAAATTAATAAAAACATGTAAATATTTGACAGCTATTTGCGACGTTGCCAACTTTTGGGATGCGCGCTCTTAAGTCGAAGATACGTGGAGACTTTTTATGAACTGTTGAGTTATTATATAATATTAAAAAAGTTACAACAAAAAAGAGAAAATACATAGTATGTACTTTTTTTTTTTTTTTAAACGGCTGCGCCAAAAAGGTGTATTTCAGCATTCATGCCAGACAGGTGATGCTGTCTGACGCTGGTCTTCCAATGAACCTTGAGGGGTTTAGTACAGACAGAAAACAGTTTCAAACATAATAAATAAATAAATGGTTATACAATATTTAGATAGCGAGTAGGTTAATGATATGTGTATGTGTACGAGTAAAATCGTACCTATTAAGAGAATGTGAGCAATACGTATTGCGTTAGAAAATACTACTGATAACAATAAATAAATACACAGATAAGCCGAGACAGAATAAATATCAGAATTGCCATCGACCGGGCATGAATCCAAACTCCGTGGCTGTCACTGAGAAGTCCTTGATGGAAAAAACGTAATGAAACAAGTTCTCGGAATCGAACCCAGGACCTAATGCTCAGCAGTCACGCTTACGACCACTAGACCAACGAACGAATAAGTTTAAATGAAAATTTAAGACAAGTCCCGATGAATGAAGGACTCAACTATCCTGTTAATGTTTGATGATTCCAATAGTTTATCAAGCTTATATTCTGAATTAACTGGTTAATTAATAATTAAACAAGTTCTTTAATTTAGAACCGAATTCTATTCTCAAAAATTATAATGAAATTAACTTGGAATCAGAACGGAGATACTCGTAATTTACAATTTCAATCTAGGTACTTTTTACCCTACTGCGGTGAAGCCCAAAAGGGAGGTAATGGTCAATAGGCTTTAATGGTAGTAAATGTATGAATGTGGTTTAAATGTATGAATCAGAGCAAGTGTTTGATGACCTAATTCTTTTTTTTTCTCTCGGATGTGTTGGATGTTAATTCGGAACGCATCTTAATGTTAAAAGTAATTGAGCATGAACGCAGCAATGAGTGAATGAGAAAGTATTGTGGGAGCGAGAAGGGGTATATGGCGAGCTAATTTAGACGATTAATAAAGCTTGACTCACGCTAGACCGTATTAGGTCCGAGCTGAGTGTCGACCGTGCAATTTTGTGTGGACACACTCACGCTTCAGAGCCGCTACCGAGCAACGAATAATGGATTGTGCTACGGCCGACACTTGAATCGGACAGGGCACAGTCTAGCGTGAGTCAAGCTTTATGAATCGTCTTTATTAGCTCGCCATCACCATCCTTAAGACTCCAATGTAAAAAATGTTTATAAATATTAAAAGAGTTTACAAGACGTGAAGATTGATTAAATCGATCATCCAAATCACCCTACATAAATACAGCGTTAATATAAGAGTTTTATATGAGACAGTTGATGTTTTTTGATGATTATGATGTTAGTACATGGAGAGAATTGTTCAGTTTGATGGTCTATACCACATCCTGCACTTCTAAACTATAAACAACTATGACTAGTTTACGTCAGGACAATAGTCATTGCGCCGATAGTCGTGTCGGCCAATGGCTTAATAGCCAAGAGCCTCGACCAACATGTTAGGCGGCTCTCGCTTGGCAGCTGGACCAAGGGCCTGAATCAGAAAGCAGTACTTCTGGAAACGGCACGTATTGTTAGGAGGTTCCTCTCTCAAGAGCTCTGATCACCGTCAGCTCGGACCCTGTTCTCAGCGCTGCGCTGGTTGTCTACTACTATTTTTTTATACTATTAAATGTTTCGTGTAGTGTTTTTTAAAGAAATATTTAAAAACGTTAAAAATATGTAAGGCAATGAATAAAGGAAATTACACTAGTTTCCCAAAGTTTTAATTTTCCTAACTTTAGTGTACAATATCAAAAGTCCAATATTAAAACCAAATTATTATTGACTTCGTTTGTAGCTTCCCGTTCGTTTCAAAGAGGAATATTGATAAAGTTGGGATGGCAACGAAGAATATAGGTCAAGACACTATGTTATACAAAATTGTTTATAGTTTTCTTTCTAACTTTCTTAAAGTTGTTTAAGGTAACTTATACAAGGCCTTGTGGAGTTTTTATAGAAAAGAATAAATTATAATTCTTCAACGAAGCAACTACAGGAACATAGATCTATTATGTGTGAAAGGGGGATGACCCCCTGTCACACGTCCATTTATCGAGGAAGATAGTAGGTCATATAAAATCACGTTAAAACCAATAGGAGCGGAGCATAAATGAAAAATGTTGCAAAAACAAGAAAAAAATATTCCTTTTGCAAGCTTTTTAGGGTTCCGTAGCCAAATGGCAAAAAACGGAACCCTTATAGTTTCGCCATGTCTGTCTGTCTGTCTGTCTGTCTGTCTGTCTGTCTGTCCGCGGATAATCTCAGTGACCGTTAGCACCAGAAAGCTGAAATTTGGTACCAATATGTATATCAATCATGCCGACAAAGTGCAAAAATAAAAATTTAAAAAAACATTTTTATTAGGGTACCTCCCCCAGACGTAAAGTGGGGAGCGATTTTTTTTTTAATTTTGACCCTTACGTGTGATATATTGTTGGATAGGTATTTAAAAATGAATAGGGGTTTTCTAAAATCATTTTTTGATAATATTAATATTTTAGGAAATAATCGCTCCGAAAGTCAAAAACAATGTGTCCCCCCCCCCTCTAACTTTTGAACCATAAGTTTAAAAAATATGAAAAAAATCACAGAAGTAGACCTTTATATGAACTTTCTAGGAAAATTATTTTCAACTTGATGAGTTGAATAGTTTTTGAGTTATATAGCACTTTTTCAAAAAAACGCAAATGATAACTTTGTTTTTCATACAAATACTATGAAAAACAAAGTTATTTTTGCTGACGAAAAATGTTGGTATTTTTAATGGTCTGGGAAGCTACGGAACCCTACAGTGAGCGTGGCCCGACACGCTCTTGGCCGGTTTTTCTTTCTCATGTGACGCAGACGAAGTTGCGTGGGTCAGCTAGTGGTTGCGTGGGTCAGCTAGTGTTTATATACAATAATGGAATATAATGAAGTTACAGTGAAACAAAAAGTTTTGATGAAAATGTGTGCAGCTCAAATTCAGATGGTGAGGCCGCTACGGTTTGTACCACAATAGCATTAAAGTTAAGCTGACAGATGGTACAAGTCGTAAAATGTTGATTACATATTATACATTTATGTTTGCCTAATGTACTGAACAGCTGATATTTTTTTGCGATTTCAGGTTTGGTCTCATAGTAAAAGTTGTTTGTTATCATGAGCAATATCACGTGTTTAACACCCTATATACATAAAGCGTCATCATTATCTGCTTAGCCTTTTCCCAACTATGTTGGGGTCGGCTTCCAGTCTGACCGGATGCAGCTGAATACCAGTATTTTACATGGAGCGACTGCCTATCTGACCTCCACAACCCAGTTAATACTAGGAAATACGATACCACTTGGTAAGACTGGTGTCAGACTTTTGGGGCAACTGACTACCTATACAACTACCTGTACAAATGACAGCCGGGACCAACGGCTTAACGTGCTTTCCGAGGCACGGAGGAAACTCGGTATGTAAGGGTGGTCACCCATCCACAGACCAACCTAGGCAAGCACGGCTTAACCTAAAGATCGACCCGAGTGGCTGTTATTATTTAGCCACGAGCTCCTTCACATAAAGCGTATGATGAATATTTATATTTTTTGGCTGAATGGGTTCTTTGAGAGTATAATTTACATATCTCTCTGCCAAATATTGGATGATTTCATCTCGAATTTTATCGTTGACGCTTTATCTTTCAGTTTGCACCATATTCTCCGAAGTTAAACCGCAAGCAATTTTGTATTATAATATCAGATAGTGCCTACAGTACAGATTTGTCTGAAGCAAATCTCTTGCAAACTGAAAATATGCAATATTCCGCAATATTGAAGACACTGACAAACGACTGTTATATTACATAGCTGTTGTAAATATATATAGATATAGAATCAATGTAATTATTTTAGCCATAGTTTTTTCAGACAACACAATAGTCAATCTAGGATGGGAGGATCGCCAACAGGAGATTGAATTCAATTAAGTTTTGAGATCTTGATAACACTCGCATAGACCAGGCTTAGCCATGCTTCCCTGGTCTAGAGCTCTCTGCTAGAAAAGATCTACATAGATAGTATATCTAATAATTATTGTCATATAAAAAACCTGTGTCTGTCTATCTTGTTGATCACGCCTCACTGTCATCAATTTCAGCTCATTTCGCAGATATAATACTGTATTGTAAGAATACCATTTAACATAGGTGGTTGATATGAATGTGTCTTTAACTTCCAGTTAAAAAATATATATTATAAAGAATTTCGTAAAGAAAACTTTAATCCTAGCCAAAATTGTAAAAAGTCCCAACATCGTCGTCGCCCAAGAACTTTAAAACAAGCAACAATTTAAAACGAAAACTGCAAATTAAATTACTGGACAAGTCGAAAATGACTGTAATATTCATCCCGTAGAACTGAAAACTGGTTTTCAGCGGTTCGCTTTATCCGAATTTGAGTCGTTGGCGAGATTAATGTAACGGAAAGGCTTGCAACCAGCCGTGAAATCGTCGCCAGTTCCTCCGAGTTATTAAGATTATGTCTCCACTCGATTATTGCACGTACTTTAGAGTGATAACATTATTTTGTTGCAGCTCTTATCTTAAGGTTTTTCATTTCGAAACATAACACTACATGACACATAATTTCGGTTATACATACACATACATTTCGAGTCGCACGGGACCGGTCAATGTGGCGACACTTGGGGGAGGCCTATGACCAGCAGTGGACGTCTTTCGGCTGAAATGATGATGATGATGATGATGCACATAAATTTTTACGTCGTCACGGCACAATATGCGCCCAACTATGTATGAAACCGAATCCACTAAACTCATTATTTGTGTTTCGCCCGTATGGCGTAACCCAAAGTAAACTTAAACTATACTGAGGTTTGAAACAGTTTCAGTTTTTATAGAATAACGTAGGTCTGAGAGCCTTATCACACATGTTGCGAACTCGCGACGAGCTCGCTGCGCACTCGCCCCGCTTTCCACTCGCTCGCAACTTGCTAGTGTGATAAGGCCCATACGTCACGAGATCTCCCTTTATTAAGGTTTCTCAGTAACGTTCTAAAACCATAATATTCTGAGATGTGCTTCATCTACAACAAGATTCAATAGGACAATACATTTCTACTACAAGTAATCAGAACAGAATCTATGAACCATATACTAACTCCGTCTGGCAAGGACAGAGTGACATCTGTCAGAAACAGGGTAAGGGCCTGCACACCCGACAGAATATCCGTGACGCACATTTTAGTCTGTGAAAATAGAACCTAAGCGCAGAAACGCATAAGACGCGCACAAAGTTCAGCGTACATCATCATCATCATCATCATGGGGGTTTAGGTTTCCGCACTTAGTTCTTGAGGTGGACCATTATGCGTGAGCCATGGTGGCCGATTACTCCAACCAGCCAACCTCCCTCCAGAAGCAGATTAAACTTCCCGGTCTCCTCAGGTCATCCGCAAGTGATCTTGGCGTTCTCAGGATCTCCTCGCGAATCTTGGTAACGCCTGTGCACTCCAGGAGCACATGCGCTACCGTCTCCTCCGCCTCCATGCACGCTCTGCACAGGGGATTGTCAGTGATTCCTAGGTTGTGGAAATGTTTGTTCAGCGAGCAGTGTCCAGTGATGGTCCCCGCCACCAGACGCAGGCTATCTCTGTCCAGGCGCAGAAGGCGCCTGGTCAGCTTTCGGTCCAAGGATGGCATAGCTTCCTTGGATTGCCTACATCCTGGTGTCGAGGCCCACCATTTCTCTGCTTGTATTCGGGTGTGATCCTTTAACCAGTTCCTCAGCTGCTTGAAGGAAATGGACACAATGGGTTCGGGTCCGTAGGGTTTTGTGCTGGATCCTCTTCTGGCAAGTTCGTCAGCCGCATTATTGCCGAGTGATCCACTGTGACCTCTAATCTATTGCAGCGTTACCGTTTTGTGATTCAGCACCGTGATTCGTTCTAGGTCCTTGTGGCATTCTAGTGTTAGTCTCGACGTGATCTGGTTACTCTTTAGGGATTGAAGGACTGAGGCACTGTCGGAGAGTATACGAATGTTGGCATCCGTAACCTCGCTGGCCTCTATAGCGTGCGCTGCTTGGATGATACCTACACACTCTGCTTGGTAGACAGAGTTGAACCTTCCGAGAGTTTCGGATATTTTAATGTTGAGGTCGTTGGAGAACACCCCGACGCCTGTCCCATCGTTGGTTTTTGATCCATCAGTGTAGATGCTTAGCTCTTTTGTGCCTGAGTAGTCGCACAACTTCTCTATGAGCTCTATATTGTAGTGTTTTTTGAAGCAGTGTCTAGGCCACCATACTAAAGACCAATATGTAATTGGTCGGATAACTGTGGTGTATAGCCAGTAGGTGATGGGGCTTAGGCCCCAGTTTCTCCCGAGGAGTCTCTTGCATTGCCATAGGGATATACTGGCTTTTGTGATGATGTAATCTGTGTGTTTTGCCCAGTTAAGCTGTGTGTCCAGATAGATACCTAGGTATTTGGTTTCAGTCGATAGGCTTAGGGTTTTCCCAAAGAAGCGTGGTAGTTGCAACGTTGCCAGCTTCCTTTTCTTTGACGAGTTCGGTTTTGGTAGGGTTCACTGCTAGTTTGTGTTCCTTGCACCAGTCCTCTACTATCCTTAGGGCCTGGCGCATAAGGTTGCATAGTTTGTTTTCATGTGTGCCGTTTATTATTATAGTCAGGTCGTCGGCATAGCCCACCGTGTAGTAGCCTCTGCTATTGAGGTGGTTGATGAGGCTATCTAACACGAGGTTCCACAGTAGTGGCGAGAGGACTCCACCTTGGGGGCAGCCCTTCGCCACTATGGCTCTAGTGGTGTCGTTTACCGTAACTTGTACCGCTCTTAGTCGGTGCTTATTTGTGACCCAGCCTCGCAGGGTCGGGTGCACCCCGTGTTTCTCGAGGGCTGCGTTGATGCTATGGAAGATGGTTTTGTCAAAGGCGCCTTCTATGTCAATGAAGACGGCTAGTGATGAGCATTTGTGTTCCACGGCACATTAGATCTTGGAGATCACACTATGCAGCGCAGAATCTGTTGATTTTCCTGTGGAGTACGCGTGTTTTTGTTTGTGAAGTGGTCTTTCCCTAAGAGATCCGTCCCGAATGTGTCGATCGCAGAGTCTCTCGAGGGTTTTCAGTAAGAAAGATGTTAGGCTTATTGGCCTGTAAGCCTTGGGTTGTGTGTAATCTGATTTGCCTGGTTTAGGGATGAAAATGACTTTCACCTCTCGCCATGCAAGTGGTATATATTTCTGTGCTATGCAGGCTTGATAGATGACGGTCAGCCATGGCGTTAAGACGTCTACTCCCCATTGTAGGAGGGCGGGGAAGATTTCGTCTAAGCCTGCGGATTTATATGGTTTGAAAGTCTTTATTGACCATTTTATTCTTTCTGCTGTTACTATGGTGCGGGCTCTGGCCCAGTCTCGGTCATTTGGTGTGTGCGTTGGCTCAGCTGCCCAGGTTCTGTCTTCGGAGAGGTCACAGTCTGGAAAGTGGGTTTCCAGGAGAACCTTACTTGTCTCGTGTTCCGACTTGGTATACATATGTGTTGTTTGGGGATTTCAGCGACCCGAGGGCGCGATCCTGATCGGTAGATAGGATCTTTCTCACGCGTGCGGCCTCGCTGTTCGATTCAATCTCTTCGCAGAACCTTGTCTTCAAGTTGTTTGGGGTCTGTTAGAATTTGGGGCGCTTGGTGCTGCGTTAGCAGGGAGGCCAATAGTCGTTTGTAGCCGGGTACGTTGGTACGGCGTGGGTTGCGTCTGGGTTCGGGTTTTTTTATACTAGCCACTAGTGAGAACCGGATCCTTCTATGGTCAGAGCAGGAAGGCTCGTTGGATACGTGCCAGTCAGAGATAAGTTTTGCCGCGCTTTCCGAAGCCCGCGTGAGATCAATAATTGTTTGTCCGCGAGATGTGACCCAAGTGGGTTCCGAGCCGCGGTTAGCGATGTTAAGGTTAGTGGAGAACAAATATGTGCATAGTAACTCACCTCTAGTGTTGGCTTTGTTGCAGCCCCAAAGTGGGTGATGGGTGTTTGAGTCCGTGCAGATGACCAGGTCCAGGTCATGTCTCGGGATGGAGGCGGGAAGCAGATCGCTACGGCAAGTCGCGCAGGAATATCCTTTGTGGCCCGTGCGTAGGTTCACTGCTCCCCTTGAGCGGCCTGGGTTCTGAAACGCTTGGCGTCTCCCTGGAGCGTGCTTGGCGAAGCCATATCGTCCGGGCGCTCCCGCTTCGCCGCTCCCTGGCAGGAACTGGACACCCGGTTCAGGAACCCAGCCCGCTTACCTCGTTTCCTGGGCCGGTGTCGATCGCCAGTCATCTCGTCGCAGTTCCGGTCGCTTCCTCCAGATGGTCCTGGTGCGGGCAGTGACTTCTCACATTGGGTTTCCCCTTCGCGTGCCTGTTGCCGGTCGCGTACTTCCTTACAACCTCCTGTTTGCGCATTTCGTAGACTATTGCCTTCGCGGGCTTTGCGCAAACGTTTGTTGAGCTCTTTTTCTCTGTTTCGAAGTTTTCCGCGCTGAGTCTTCAGCCTACGGACCTCGTCCACAGAGATGAAACCGGGACCACCAGGCTCCGCTTCCTTTCCCGTCCCGAGAGAGTCTATGTCCCTCAACCTTGCCTCGATCTTCTCACGCCGGAGTGCCAGCGTGCGGAGTTCGCTGCTAAGGCTGGATATTCGCGGGTTGTCGGCGTCATTGTCGGGATTGTTTGTGACACTGTTCTGAACGATACTCTGTTGCCAGGCCATCGTGGAAGGTGTCTAAGTCATCGTCGAGTCAGTGGGCGCACAAATCGCAGCCGTGGTCGTGTCTATTGGCGCGATGCTATTGGAGTTAAAACCACCTTAGACAGAAGAGTGCCCCCCCCCCCCCCAGACTACGGTGGAGGCAGACCGACGAGTCGGTGTGGGATTCCCCGGCATTACTGGGACCCGGGGGTTGGGTTTGGGTGGGGTTTTTTGGAATCAAGGTTACCCGTCCTCATGGACCGAAAGGATAAAAGAGAGAAGGGAAGGAGGGTCTGGCTGTAGGATCATGGAGTTGGGGTGACGGATTACCCTAGGCCTAGGATTTTGGCTTTCGGGAAGGTGCGAAAAAGCGTCTGGGGGTTGTCGTTACGTCTATTTCTTATGGAAGAAAAAGAAGGTGAATCCCCCAGACCTGCCTTGAGGATCTACACGACCGTAGCGCTCCCCCTCAAGACCCCGCCACCTCTGAGGGAGGCAGTAGGGTAGCCTGCATCTATACTACCAAGCAAAGCATGTCGCTGTGCAACCGCGAAAGCATAAATACAGACGCCCCCGTTCAGCGCACATAAAATCTGGCAGATGGTACCACAGACGGCGCACACTTTTAGTATGCAATCTGCACTCCTTAGTGAGGGACGTAACGTACGTCACGTACGTGCGTCGTGTGCATTCAGTCTGCGTAAAATCTGCGACGGATTTTTTGAAAACCATGCAGACATTTTGAGCGCCACCAGACTCATCCGCATGAAAAGTCAGTAGTCTGCGCAGACCCTAAGACAGATTCTTGAGCGAGTCGTAAAACATACTGTAGGGTGCTGTAGGGTTTACGACTTGGGATAAGTTGGGTTTGAAGATCCTTGTGGGCTAAGGTTTGATTGGACATTTATGTCCGTTTGATTTTGCAGCTTTCGTTGAGATTTCTCTCATAGCAATGTGGTGAAGAGTTCAAATTAAGGAAAAACTTAAAGTTGTGTTGACATTTTAAGAAAATAATCGTAAAAGGTACTATTGATGAAAATACTCAACTTAAACTCCTTATACCCATATCTTAAAACAAGTCAAAGTGATTAGAGTAAAAGTTCATTAATTAAGATAAGATTTTTATTCTGTAATTCTGTCAAAGAATTTTAGCAATTCTCACGTCGTGTAAATTCTCGTCTATTGCATAAAAATGTTTGTCTAAGTAAATATTTAAACTAAATGCTTCTTTAATTTGACTACAGGTGTTAGAATGCATATCACCTTCTCCCCAGTCCATTCCCAACTAAGTTGTGGTCAGCTTCCCGTCTAACCGGATACTGTCAAATACCATTATGTTATCTACAGGCTGTAAACAACCTCGTTACGAAACCGCCAACCATTCGCATTCGCAATCTGTACATCCAACTAAGTAACGTTACGCAAAAATTATTGCTGGGAAACGACTTTTTTTTTGGGGTGAAAAATCATGTTTTGTGGTACAACTCAATGTAACTAACGCACTCAAAACATTGTGCTGATGGATAGATTGAATAATGCGGGGGTCATGGAAGTCTTTAAAGTAAAAATCTTCCAAAAAACCTTTGTGTATAACAAAAAAACTTGTGAAAAAGTTGAAACTTTGACACCCAATATCTCCGTAACTAGGTGTGGTGTAGAACAAAAAGATGATCGCAATGACGGGGAGAACAAATGCTTTTCGGCACAGAATTACTGTTTTCCAATATCAATATAATTATAAAAGAACAACCAAAAAGAGGACAATCGAAACAATTGAACGCGGATCGTCATTAAAATTTAAATATGAAACTCAAACAAACCACATTCGAAATTGATACTCTTGTTAACAACAAATAAACACAAATCCGCGCCACACGAGACAGATTAAATTAACCAAATAACACGTACGTCAACCATGACGTGTCCTGACGTTCGCTGATGTGGGCTGACGTCTAAACGAACAAAATGCAGGCTGTTTTGTCAGAGCCGTCTGCGGCTGACTATTGGTACGCGTCGCAAATATACACGAGGATAACTACCAGTGTTAGCTGATCTTCACAACTGCGCAGAGTTGTCCAGACATCTACGAAGAAAATGTCCGATCTGCGGCATTCCCTGCAAACGGTGGAGCCTGAATTCATGTCGCGCTCACGGCCGGTCGCGTACGGTCGGTCGTGACGTCAGCGACACCAAAATACGGCTATCGGTTGCCGCTGACGTCAGCTTCGCAGTATGGTGCTGAGAACACAATGTTTACGCGACCGTCAGCGGGACAAGAATTCAGGCCTAGAAATAAATAACTCTGCAGACGTTTTGGGCATCGATATCTAGACATAACATAAA
This sequence comes from Xestia ashworthii, assembly GCA_950022955.1. NCBI lineage: Eukaryota > Metazoa > Arthropoda > Insecta > Lepidoptera > Noctuidae > Xestia > Xestia ashworthii. The sequence continues at coordinate 3,424,404 of OX465557.1, forward strand.
ATCTCGCATTTTTTCTACAGTGAAGGTAATAGGCTAGGTAGGTTTATGACACACACTATATCCACATTTCGCTAATTTTGTTTAAATCCCTTGTAATAGGGTCATCAGCAACTGGGCACAAACAGATTCCGGGCTGCCACATAAAAATGCTGATGAAAAATCTAAAACACTGCCCAATCTGGAAATCGAACCCTCCTAGGTTCACAAGCGTTTGTGATCATCAGCATGTTTTGTTTTTTTTTTATCAGCTTATTTCTGAAGAGTGTAGACTTTTGTAGATTGTATAAATCCTGAAGGATCTGATGAAACTGTACATGCGGCACAGCCAACGCCAGACAACCAATTGTTCACTCCTGATTTAGAAATTCAAACTCTATACTGCATGGTTGTAGGTTTATTTTCTTTCTCAGGGATCCCAAGTTTATACTTTATAGCTGAGCGAGTCTGCGTCATTTTGAGATTATAAGACTAATGTATTTTTTTAAAGACCCTTAATGAGATGAGGTGAAGATTGATAAATTAATGTTAATGTAGCCGTGAAGGAGATCAGTTTTTTTAAGATTAAGAGAGGCCATTCTTTTTATATTTTGGTTAAAAAAATATTTAGTAAGATTACATTAAAATACGCAGCACAGATTCTGAGTGTAGATTTAAGAGAGTCCGTTTAATCTTTTTTTGTACTTGCAATACTCAATTATTGATTACCGAAACTATGCTCGCGTGGAGGACGACACCTCATTCCCTCGAACAGAGAAAGCTGTGTTTTAGTATTAAGTAGGATCGTACAGGCTTGTATTGTTCATGATATCAAGGACAACAGTTTTGCATTTGTCTTTTATTCGTTTTGAAATTGGAATGCGTTTGTGACATTTTGCTAGCAAATTTTATTTAACTCTTAGTTGAAGTTTCACCTTAGTATTAAAATTCGAATTTCAAAAATCCATCGGCTAAAACAAAACACATGCGACCAGCGATATCTGGCCACAAACATAATAAATTCCTGCAGTTTCCCAGTGCCAATAAATGTTGATAATTATTATGTATGTGTATGGAACAAATTTTGTTGTTAACGACATTTTAATGCCGCGAAAAACTTTTGGAGCCATACGTTATACTTATATTATTTTCATGTGAAATATGGGAAAGTGTTGCGAAATATTTGGCTGCTGTAGTTGCTGGCTATGAAAAAAGAATTCGTATTTGAAATCCAAGAATTCGGGAGTCAAGTTTCGTTATGTATTGTAGGTACAGTTTAATCTATACTAATATTATAAGGCTGAAGGTTTGTGTGTTTGGTTGAACGCGCTAATCTCAGGAGCTACTGGTTGGAATTGCAAAACCCTCTTAGTGTTGACTATCCAAAACTTTTATCGAGGAAGGTTAAGTTTTATTACTTAAATCATAAATCACTTTTATTTGAGCTGTAATTACCATCCATCGGCACCAAAATCGATTATTAGCTAGCCATGCTTACATACTGTTTGATTTGTTAGTTAGTTAGGCTGTAAAACATCACGCTTCGACCAAATAGGAGCGGAGCGTAAACGAAAAATGTGGCGAAAATGTTATTCCTTTTGTAAGCTTTTTTCTTTCTTATGTGATGCAGACGAAGTTGCGTGGGTCAGCTAGTATTATAATACGAGTAACATGCAGGTGAATTTCAATAAAATTGGGTGGCTATCAATTGTAGATCTTTGACAGTCATCCCAGGCAGTCGGTTGCCCGAAAAATGACAACCAGTATTACCAAGGGGTATCGTATTACCCAGCTGGTACTAGTGTGGAGGTCGGATGGTCAGGCGTACCATGTAATATACTGGTATTCAGCTGCATGCGACGCCAAAGTGTTACACGCGCGCCTCAAGGGCCGAAGCGTGCCGGGGCTGCGGGACTGTTCGAAAAAGATACCGTGGCCCCGGAACATAAAGGACGAGGAAGGAACATGGATGGGTTTTAGTCATTAAAGTCTGACACTCCCGCTAAGAGCGGGAGGAGTCATTTGATGATTTCCCATCCGAAAAAAAAATGTGGTGTACCTAATGGTACTCCCATAAATCACCAGCTATGTTAAAGTCCCATCTAACACGGGTGAGCCTATTATTTTAAGACCTGAAACTGAAAAAGAAAAGGTTTCCTAAATATGTCACCTACAGCATTTTCACCAGATTGTTGCGTCCTTAATTGAATATATTGTTAGTAACCTGATTACCGGGTAGACACCGACCAATATACATTAACACACCCCATTTTCAACCTTAAGCTTCTCGTGATAGAGTCTAAGATCACTGCTGATGTGTGTTACGTAAAGCGTTTTGTGGTTTTCAACCAGTGGTGCCCAGTAAATCCCATTTTCAACCTTAAACCTTTATTTATAGAGTTTGAAATTACTGCCGATTGTGTTTCATAAAACGTTTTGTGGTTTACAACCAGAGGTGTCCCATCAAATCGTCCCAGTAAATCCCATTTTCAACCTTAAATCTTCATTGATAGAGTCTAAGATCACTGCTGATTGGTGTTTCATAAAACGTTTTGTGGTTTCAAGCTGTGGTTCCCAGTAAACGGCAGTCAATTCGATAATTTACGGTGAACTGATACTTAATACGATATCTGATGATTTTGGTCAGTATTAATTCATGTGAGATTTAAAGTTGTTTGTTTTAATAATTTTAAAGCTGCTTCATTGTTTGCTTTTGCAACAGGCTAGGGGAACTTATTGGGAAATTGTGAAGCTTTAATATGAAATAACTTCAGTGGCTTATGTTTTTGCTTTTGATTTTACATTTAAGCTTATTTTGTCTATCATTAAGGAGGCATTTTTTTAATAAGTAAAACTACAAAAATATATCTCTGTAAACATTCTCGCCTTCTCCATTGCTTTGGATAATTTTTACTTGAAGATTGATTATTGTCATTTACAGACAAATTGAAGTGTTTTTTTGTAATTTCAAAATATTTTTTTTACTGAATGCATTATGATGAGTGTTTTATAATAAATATAAAGTAGGTACTTACTAATAACAATACTATTTTTGTCGGTCATCTGTTTGTTCCTCACGCTTAACAGTCGCGCTAGCGACTACTCAACTTTCAAAGCTCGTTAGCTTTGAACTCTTACATCATAACTCTAGGTTCAGCGTTACAGCATCATCTCTTCAAAGGTTAATCGTTCTTCGTACATCTTAAAATAAACAGCATTTTTTTTATGTCAACCTATTCGGTTCCACTGCTGGGCAAAAGCCTCCCCCATGGCTTTCCAACTTGAACGACCAATCATTACAATAATGCATATTATGAAGTACCTACTATGACTATTTATTAATTTGACTGTATTTAATGTTTCTTTTTTATTATTATTTTTATTCTTTTCATGTATTAATTAATTTAAAATTATTAATGATATAATGTAATGACACCTAATGGGTCACTTATAAATTTGTATGTCTTAATCATGACAAAACATAGCGCACCACCTAATTATGTAAACACCTAATGTAAACACCTATGTTTCACAAATAAACTGATTGATTGATTGATTGTTTACAATATGCCCTTTTCGACCAATCCGTCAAGAACGAGTTCAGATCGTCACGCCAGCGTTTTTTGGGCCGGCCTCGGTTACGACGGCCGTCTTCCGGTACCCACTGTGTGACTGTCTTCGCCCATCTGTCCGGCCCCATCCTAGAGACGTGACCCGCCCAGTCCCATTTCAGCTTCGCAGACTTATTGCCAACATCGGCGATACCTGTCTTTGACCGTATTAAGGTGTTGCGCATTTGATCGGAGAGTCCAATATTTAGAATGCTACGTTCCATCGCTTAAAACAAACGTTGAGTTTGGACTTCTGAGCTTCAGTCATCGTGCATTAGTTGACGAATATACACATAACTACCATTTATTTCCTATTTTTCGATGGCATATTGCAAATGGAAACGATTGCTTAAACTTATTGCTGTCATTTTCATAAATAATACGTTGTCAATAAATGTTCATGTTTGGACGTAAACAAAAAGTTTCTGATTATCCGATTGACTAAGGTCCATGTTCACCGAAAAGATAACAGCCTGATTAGCTAAAAACAGCTGTCACTGTGACATATTACCATACAAAAATGTGCTTTAAACAGCTGTTTTAGCTAATCAGGCTGTTATCTTTTCGGTGAACATGGACCATAGTCAATGTCGATCATTTTTAAACGCTCGTTTTGTGTTCAAAATGATCTTGCTCCGGTTGCTTTTGGAGAGTTATCGGTGCGGTGCACGGTGGTCCTAATGCTCTAAGTACACCGGCATTATTGCAAAATATTTCTGAATTAACTTATGCCACTTTATTTATTAATTTATTTAGTACATGGAAGAAGAGCAGCAAATAAATGAAACAAAAAAGGAAACCATAGCAACCAGAAAGCCAATTACAAAACCTCACATATAGACTTATAATAGTAATCTATGGTGTGAACACAGAAACACAATACACACATACACTTTAATATAAGTGAGAAGCAATACAAAAACTTAGTTTAAAATTTATATATTATGTATAGCTGAAATAGTATAGAAAATAATATTAAAACTAAAACAAACAAATAACCTACCGCTACTTGAAAAATTTGAAGCATAAGCACCGTCTGGCTGAATTCACAGTAATTGTGAATCTGTGGTCTATTTAAGTCATATTCCTTGCATATGTCATTGAAGTCATAACGTGCTTTCTGAGGCACGGGAGAAGCTCAGTAAGTAATTTGGGCGGTCACCCATCCACAGACCAACCTACGCAAGCGCGGCTTATAATTAGCCACGAGCTCTTATTATTTCCATTATTTTTCGTTATTTGTATCCCTAGGACAACATATTAATGTCTCTGCTAATATTCCTTCTGCGGTTGGATATAGAAGATTAATGATACCGAGAATATTATAAACAGTAGGATGTCACATATATCTGCCTGTTTCAGCATCATTAACTGCATCATTTGTATTATGTTGTAGCCGCTCGTTAATCTGGTTTAGCGCAACGGTCTAACATATTGTGTTAACAGCATAGTTCAGCTGTGGTTTTATTACATACTAGCGGACATCACGCGGTTTCACCCGCTTAGTTCTCGTTCCCGTTGGGAGTACGGGGATAAAATATATTTTTATTTATTTATCTCAATCAACATTGGATCATAGGTATAATTACACAGAATAAAAAATTACAAAACCAAATGCTCAATAGTATTAAAATCAACATCACAATTAAAATCATTATTAATATTAAAATGATTAACAAAATTAAATCAAAATAAAGTCAATCCAAATCAGAGTCAAATCAAATTAAAATCAACATCATAATAAAATTAAAATCACAACTAAATTACAATTAAAATTACTGTAAAAATTAAATCAAATTAATACAATATCTTAACATTTGTCAGTACGTGAACCATGCAGCAGTGGTTCAGGTAATGACAGTCGAAACGTTCAGCGAAACCTCTTAGGATACTGTTGCGGCTGGCCCGCACCCTGCGCACCAGGGATGTGCACCGCTTGCACATGACTGTGTAGAAACAATCCGCACGTGCCTCGGCAAACATCCCCGATGCGCTACAGAAGCAAAGCAGCCCCAAGAGTACCCTGAACGCGTTATCGTATTGCCTATGTCACTCGCTGTTAGCTATCTATTGCTGAAATATTTTTTCAAACCGGTCCAGTAGTTTTTAAGTTTTTGTCAAGTTTAATCTTTCTTCTTTATAATGTTATGAGCATAGAGTAGCTTCTGCCAGCGGCTTACCCGGCACGGTCTAGTGTGCGTCATCCTTTAAACAGTTTCAATTTTAAACACCTTAACGTTCATGATCAGGTTTTTATTCTATAATTATAATATTTTAAAGCTGAAGATACTCTTTGTTTGTTTGAACGCGCTAATCTCAGGAACTTCTGATTGAAATTGATAAAATCTTATTGTGTTGGATAGTCCATTTATCGAAGAAGGTTACAGCTAGTGATTAACTAATCAATCGATTTGTGACTACCAAGAATTGAGTTGAATGACGTGCCATTTGGAGAGCTCTCAGTCCAGCAGTTCATCTGACGTTTATCTAACTTGATTACATTTGGTACAAATTTTACGAATTTTGAATTCATCAAATTAAAACAAATCACAACACAGACGTTATCAAAATTACAATAGTCATTCAAATTAGTAAAAAAGCTTTATTTTTATCTTTTACGAACATACATACGATTTAAGGGAGCCCTAAAATGAAAATATTAATAAAAAGGGTACACTTCATGACTACCGTTCAACCGAACGGATATGAAAAGCGCCATAGTATTGCCCTGTGGTACTGATAAAGATAGAATTTAACAACTGACTTTCAACCGTATGCTGCTAAACGCAAAGTACAAAATGTAATGGTTGGGGAAGTTTCTGTTTGATTTAAGGTGGACGCACACTTATCCGCGCCGAAGGTATCGACCGCGCCGAACGCGCCGAATTTTAGAATTACTTGTATGAAATCCTATGAAACCTCGCACACCTATCCGCGCCGAATCGTCCGAATCAAGCAGAACCCCAGAAATCCTAGAAAAATTCGGATGACGTCATCAGATTCGACCACAGAGTATATAACACTACGTTTAGATTCGACCGATGCGGTCGCATTCTATCTATTAGAGTTTGGTCACCGAAAGCTGTCCACGAATTGTTTTCAGAAGTTTTAATATGTCATATGGCAATAATTTAAGACTGCCAAAATTGACACGTTTTGTGGTAGAGTCATCTTGATCTTGTGTTTATGTGTATCACATTTACATTGGTTTTGTTTAAGCAGTGTCCCGCCTTTTTTCTTGGACAGCTTTCGTTGGCCAAACAAAAACCATTCAAAAATTAATGATGATGATGCTTCTTCAAAAATTAGTGATTCCAATCTATCGGCGCGTTCGGCTCGGATAGGTGTGCGAGGCCTCCTTGACTTCGATTCGTTCGGCGCGTTCGGCGCGGATAGGTGTGCGTCCACCTTTAAAGTGTTATACCAATTTTATGTAGATTTTTTAGGATTTTTGTGATGTTGATACTTCCATTCTGTGGGTTGACGCTGTGTTGTATAAAATTGCTCTACAGAGGGAAATATGCATGCAAATTGGATATTATTGAGGGTCAAATTGTCACTTTAAAGTTACGAAGCACTTTTACACAGTTTGCGTTGCCATGTTAGGTTATAATGAAGCGTTATACAGCGTGTTCTATGGCCACAGTGAGTCGCTGAATGACGTAGAGTTTATTAAACTTATATTGTCACTTACGGGATATCTTCCGTGATTACTCATTATTTTGAGCTCCTGATATTTCAACGCTGTTGCAAGCGCCATGATCGCGGGTTGTCTGGAGACAAACCTGTCTACCCTCTTTCTTTGTCTTTTGTTTCTTGCACTACTGGAACTCGACACTAAGTCACGACAAAACGCACTCACAGTATCGCCAGGTTTTATGGAGTCTTTAGTATGATACCGGCTGCTTTTTTTGAGCATACCATCAGTGACAATATAAGTTTAGTTTTAAACCGTGAAAGCTTAAAACAGGGGACACAGTGGTAGAGCTTATTGTTTAATGCAAAATAAGTTGCTTAAAGGAACTATAATAATAATAATAATAAAAATCTTTATTTCCAGCTTACAATTCCAATGTCACTACATTTTTCTACAATAAAATTATCATTTGAGTTGAGAATTGTACTTAACACAGACGTAATACACCTCTGACACCCAAGCTAAGATTAAACTTGTGTTATGAGTGTCAGGGCTCTCTTAGTTCACTAGAACGTTAAATACATCATAGTTCGGAATTTGGAACAAGTCAAACGGGAAACAAGATAAAGAAAAGAAAAATATGCAAGTAAATATTAATTAAATTAATTAGAAGGCAAACCATAATTATGTCTTTTGTGTTTACGTTTTGTGTTGGAATGTGTGTGTATGTGTGTGTGTGTGTGATTGAGGAAATGTGGGATGGAGGAGGGTTTGGGAAGGGGGGAGGGTAATGATATGGTCATGAATAAGAATTAGAATGCAGAACTCTTTCGACCTCATCATAAGAAAGAGTGCTGCTCCATTTCGTGACTAGAGCCTTGCAGTCATATATATTATAATTATAAATATTGCACTGTTTGTTGACCAAGTTGTATATACGACCACCAAGTACCGAGTAATGACGCTGTGCAAGCGTAGTTCTATGTCTAACGGAGGGACAGACGTTAGCAGTCCGACGTCTTGCAGGACGAGCGGGATCCAACGGCAGGCTGGTATGCTTACGCAACGTGGAGTTCAGCACAAAGAGCTGTCTCACGGTCAGGACATTACATTCCTTGTACAGTTATGCGGTACTATGCCGGTAGTGTTTGAAAGTCATGACCTTGAGGACAGCCCTCTGTGCCCTTTCCAGTTGTATCATGGTTGTTTTAGGAGCACCACCCCAGACCGTAATGCCAAAGGTTAATATTGACTGGCAAAGAGAAAAATAAACCATACGTAAAGTATCCGCATCAGCACTATATCGCAGGCTTTTAAATACGGTAATTAGTTTTCTAACTCGGCCAGACAACATCCTGACCTGAGCATTCCACGAAACAAGATTGTCTATAAGTACACCCAAGTATCTTACACTGGTGGCTCTTGTCAGGGGAAGACACGCGCATTGATTCGGTAGTGCATGGCAAGTGTGCGCCTTAACTGTAAAAGAGTTGTCTGGTTGCGAGGAAGATTTCAGTGAGAAAGTGATGAAATTCGTTTTTTCGACATTTAGGGTCAAACTATTCGCCGCTAGCCAAGACATAACAATGCAAAGGACAGTTTCAGCTCTCCTCTTGGCTTCGTCCCAATTTTCGGCGTGCACCAGAAGAGCTGTATCGTCTGCATAAGTATAAATGGAACAATATGGGAGTGCTAATTCACATAGGCCATTTACATACACTAGAAAAAGTGTAGGCCCCAGGATGGAGCCTTGAGGCACACCGAAGGACAATGTACACTCGTCACTAACATATGTGTCGATTTTAACGCACTGCGTTCGCTCGGAAAGGTAACTTGCGAAGACTGCAAGTACAGGACCTCTAACTCCTATTTGCTCAAGTTTTTTTAGAAGAATAGGAACAGAGACAGTGTCAAATGCCTTGGAAAGGTCCAAAAATAAGCCTAGACACTTGGACTTTTTATCCAGTACCTCAACAACATCGTCAATCAGGGTCGCATATGCGTCTTCACAAGACTTCCCCTTACGAAAACCAAATTGATTTTTGGAAAGGATGTTATTTTTCTCTAAGAACGACACAAGACGGTTGTTGAGGAGCCTTTCAAGAACCTTTGATAGTGCAGGCAGGACCGAAATCGGCCTATAATTATTGACACTGCCTCTATCCCCTCCCTTGTGGATAGGATGTACGACCGCTCTCTTTAAAACTCTCGGGAATTCACCTTGTGAGAAACAAACATCACATATGTGAGTGACGAGGGGCACAAGAGTTTGTCTGCTCAATTTCAGAAGTTTAGAACTGATTCCATCCCATCCCGGGGCTGAATCAGTTCGAAGACCCATAATAACATTTTCAACCTCGGCATCATCTGGGGAAAGTAGAGCCATTGAGTTGACCTGCTCATACTGCCTCTCACATGACTCATGTTCTGTACCAGAATGTGCATGCCTAGCTGCGAGTTCCCTGCCTATATTTCCAAAATAGCTATTGACTTCATTTAATGAAGCCTTGCTGTCTAGGTTGGATACATACAACAACTCCCTAGGAGAAGATCTGGATGTTGGTTTGTTAATTATATTGTTAATTACTTTCCAGGTCTTTTTAGGGTTACTTTTTGCTTTCTCCAATTCATTTTTTTCATGATTATTTTTAAGCCTGTGCAGAAGTTTATTGCAGAAATTACGATACCGTAAATAGGTTAATTTTAGAACATAGTCGTCTGGTGTATCTTTGTGTTCTCTATGCATGTTATCCCTATGTCTAATGCATCTGAGGAGTCCTGGCGTTATCCAGGGCTTTACGGTATTATTTTGTATGATGGACACAATTGTATTAATAAGAAATTCAGTAGCCCAATTAGCGTTCCTAGACAAAAGAATGGCACTGAAATCGGTTTTTGCTATTTCCAAAACAACTTTATTCAGATCTACTTTTGAGAGGAATTTATTCGTTTGATGTTTTATTTTATTTTTGACACAGACAAGCACAGGGGAATGATCGGTAATATGACTGTCCACAATGAAAGATACTACAGATTTCCCTGTTCTAATCATGACATGATCTAAGCAATTTTTTTCTCTGGTAGGTGAGGTGTAGGCTGGTAAGAGTCCGTGAGATGCAGTAACAATCATGTATTCGTTATAATTAGGGTCATTACTTGTTGGGCTGATGTTAATGTTCATATCTCCCACCAGAAATATATTTCTGTAGGAGGATACCGACGTTAATATATTATTAAGACTATTTAAAAAGTTGTCTAATTTCCGAAAAGATGGCGGCCTATATATAGCTATGATTACAATGTCAGTGAGTTTACAAATGAGGCAGTTAGCATCAATAAACTCCGGCTCCGTTATGTCATGTTGTAAATCAGAAAGAACGTAGATAACCAGACCATCGTTTTTATTTAGGCTATTTGTTGTTGAATATGCTGTGTATCCAGGCAGTATCGGAATATTAATACTTTTACTGAGCCAACACTCTGAAAAAACCATGACGTCACATCTGATACCTAAGGAACACAGTAGAACCATCACGCTGTCGAAGTTCTTAACGATACTACGTATATTTAAATGTAGTACATTAATCGTTTTGTTCGGGTTTCCTAGGATCTGAAGGCATTTATCGGGGGGACAAATGAACGATTCGTGAGACCCAAATGTATCCAGATTATTAAAAATTTCATTTATATTATTCATTTTTAGTTTTACTATGATTATCACGATGTGCGCCTAGACAAAATGTTTCATTTACCTTTAAGATATCATAGCAGAACCGATCATTATTATTGCTCCCCAAAATAACCGGAGAAATACAAGATGTTCGATATTGCTTCCCCATAGTACTTCGATTAGTGAGATAAGTATCATTGCCTAATATCAATAAATTGTGTGATTTGTGAATGTTTTTAATGTATTTGAGTGAATTGTATACTTGTATAATTAATATATTTCTGTAAGTGTGTGAAGTGAGTAGGGGTGCCTTTACAAAAGAGCTAATAAAAATTAAACATAAATGAAAATAAAAAATGAGATCATGCTTACGTAACAAAAAAGTTAAGAAATTACTTTTTTTCATGCAGTAGGTTTTGAAAGCTCGATTCCGAAATTATAAGTACTTGCTTTTCCCCTTCTTTCTTTCGAATAAAAATTTTCCCGTTTGCTATCCAGCAGTATTGATATCCATTGCTTTTAGCAAACTTTCGGGCATCATAGAAGAGTTTCCTGGCAGTAGCTGGGAGACGTTCAGCGACATATATAGGGGTACGTTCTCCAGTTATACCGGCATGCTCGCTATTTAATTTTTCGGATGGAGGCTTCCCTTTGTTAAAGTCACGCACAGCACGGAGTACTGTATTTTTTGTGATGACTGATTGAAATTCGGCTACTATTTGTTTTGAAGGGCCTTGGTTACTCTGCACTCGATAAACGTCGCGAATCTCTTCTGGTTTTACCTCCACGGCAAGGGATCTACACACACCCATAACTATTTCCGCCAAGTCGCTGACCTTTTCTTTCTCCTTAGTGGAAATATTACGCAGCTCAATCACGGCAGGCCTATGATTTCCATGCATATCCTGAATTTGTTTTTCCAGCTGGTCTATATATTTTCGTTGCTCTGATCGTTCACTATCTAGCCTACTCATACTAATTCTTATATCCTCGTATTTGGAGTTCATTAGTAACTAGCCCATTAAGCCCACAGCGGTCATCTCTGTCAGACGGAGTGGGCCGTAATATACCACGTGGGAGCAGTGCGGGTCTATAATGTAGATGTCACAAAATGTAGTCGAATTGCCGGTTCCAGGACATGCTGGTTCTTTTTTTCCATTTAGGGTATTTAGACAAAAATGGTTAAGATGGTAGCCCGTGAAATTCAAATTTTCTAACGTTTTTTTGCAATTTGCAGGCCAGTACTAGGTTGTATGTTGATTAAAATATTGTTCGCGACTGTAAGACACATAGAGATACAGAATTATAATCGGTCAAAATCATCAATACAACCCTCCAAGTTCATACAGGTGTAAGAACCAGGTGTTTTTTTTTATTTTTTTTTGCGCGCTGGCAACACTGGCGACAGGTCGTGAAAAAACGGCCTCGTAGTTAATTTATTTAAAATAATTGATTTATTGTGTTTAGTTTGTTTTAAATCTATTCTTTATAGTAGAATCAATGTATAAAGTGACACACGTAGTGTTCGTGACCTGTTTATATTGTGATAACTCGCAACAATCGATAATTCGATAAATCAAGTACCGGCTGTCAACTAATGAAAAAAAAAAAAAAATGAAAAAGCGTTTATTCGTTAAAAACTCCTATTACAAAAAATGTTACTTCTGCCAAACTGTAAAGCAGTTTGTTGGCAGATGTAGCTCCCATATTTATTCTAATTTTATGTAACAACTCGCAGGTACTTTTCCATTAATAGCAAAAAACCTTAACTAAACAATAACTAAAACTAAACACAAATATCTTACAATAGCACAAAAGGCTGACCAGTAGTGAATTGAAACGCCAGTACGAAATTCACAATGCTTTGGCATTAGCTAAGCAGTACTTAGATCAATAAATTAAGCTTTGTTCCGTTAGTATTTTAGTAACAATGCTGCATATGTACTAGGTTAGTATTGTTAATATGTATCTTAATAATAATAAACAATTACACTTATCTATTTGTTAGTAACAATGAGAACTTACAAACTATGTTAGTAACTATGTCTAAATATGTAACTAACTATTTAACTAACTATGTGACTAACTAACTATATTATTAACTCTAAACAATCAAACAACATGCTCCATCGCGCAATAGCATCTCAATTCACACTGGCAAAGCCGCGAACATAAACTAGTATGACATTTTATGCATCTCCATTTATGAAGCTTTGACAAAAAGTGTTAAAAAGAAACTTCTCCATTTTATTCTTGAAGGACATTTTTGTGGTACAGCTACTTTCTAAATCGACTGGTATGTCATTAAAAATGTTTGGGACTAACCATTTTCTACATCTTTGTCCATAATAGTTAGTACAAGTGGGTACAACAAATCTTCTAATGTTTTTATTCCTCGGCGGTCTTAAGTTTAGAGTCTTGGTTTTAAACTCATCCATGCAATAATTTTGTATGGCCAATAACAACACCACCTTACGATGGACCGGCAACATCCTACATTCCAAGAACAATTCTTCGTAATCACTATTTTTACAACGTTTTTAACCGACTTCCAAAAAGGAGGAGGTTCTCTATTCGACTGTATGTATTTTTTTTTTTTTTTTTTTTTTTTTATGTATGTTACCCGATTACTCGAAGACGCCTAAACCGATTTGAAAAATTCTTTTTTTGTTTGAAAGGGTATACTTCCAAGTTGGTCCCATAGTCGCCAAGTCGGGATCTGATGATGGAATCTTGGCGAAATCGAGGGAACTCTTCAAATTTTATAGGATAACGTACAGCAATTTTTATATTTTCTACAACAAGTGAAGCATTTGCGTTTGATAAGAACCATTCTACCATCAGATCTGATGATGAAGCCAAGAGTCACGGAACTCCATAATGAGACAATGTATCCTAGTCGTGTTTGGGCTTGTTGTAATTGTAACGGTATGCACTTTCCATGTGAACCACTAAAAAGTGAAAAATAAAAACTTTTTTGCAAAAAATAAAACCGACTTCAAAAAGAAAAAGTGAAAAATAACTTTAGCTTCTGAAGTCGGTGACAAAAAAATTAAATCAATCATACAAACGTCACCGACTTCAGAAGCTAAAGTTATTTTTCACTTTTTCTTTTTGAAGTCGGTTTTATTTTTTGCAAAAAAGTTTTTCTTGTGTTTTCATTAACTAATAATTTCATAAATCTGATTTGTAATAATTTTATTTTATCTAAATATGTTTTAAATGTATTACCATAGCATGCCAGTCCATATGAAAGCAACGAGTCCACCAGCGCATAGTAGACCGTGTACAAAGTGGCCCTATCCAGCACAAAACTAAGGTGGTGAAACCTTACAAGCACTAATCTGAGTTTGTCGCAGAGGTGTGTTATGTGTGTTTTCCACGAGAAGCTGTTATCTATAACTAAACCCAAGTACTTGTAATCCTCCACCACCTCAATAAATGTACACGCACACTTCGTCGCGTCGTCACCGTGCAGGCACTCATAGCTATGCCCCACCACGCGCGGCGAACGCCCACAATTTTTAAGATAAGGTGACCGTATACGCATACACTTCGTTTTATTTATATTTATTATGATCCCATTATCATGAGCCCATTTAGTTATATTAGTGAAATCCTCCTGAATATTCCTTTCAATAACATACAAATCTTTATCTGCATATACCAAACAAGTATCATCAGCGTACATATATATGCGACAGTTTTGAACCACATTGCACATACTGTTGACATGCATAATGTATCCGACGGGACCAAACACGGAACCGGTTGGCACACCGCATGTGACGTATCTGGGCTCTCCAACGACACCGTCAATGACAGTTCGCAGTGCCCGGCCTGTAAGGTAGGCACGGAACCACCTGTTAAGTGGCCCCGCGACGCCACATTCCTCCATGGCTTGAAGCAGCTGGTGGTGTTCCAGGGTATCAAATGCTTTTTTGAAATCAATGTAGACCACCACCACCTGCTTCCTTTGATCCAAACATTCATTGACGTCGTCCGCAAACTGTGCCAGAGCCGTTGCCGTGCTCCGCCCACGCCGGAAACCGTGTTGTGCATCTGATAATATATTATTCTTCTCCAGGAAAGCACTAACCTGGCTCACAATGAACTTTTCCACAATTTTATTTATTACAGACAATAATGCTATTGGCCTATAATTTGAGTAATCACTGTGGACACCCTGTTTAAATATTGGTCTAATTAATGCTTCCTTTAATTGTTCGGGATATAAACCATTTTCAACACATAAGTTAATGAATAAAGCTAACACAGGGCTTAACTTTGATTTTAACAATTTTATTTCCTTTACTCTAATACTATTGGACTGTGCATTTGAATTCTTCGAACCGGGGGAGTATTCCGTTTTAATTTACCTATTATTGGTGTATTATTTACATACTAAACATCACTTAAACACTGCTCAGAGCTCTGAGCAACTTCCCGTACACACACCGGCTACGTTTATGTCTCATTTTGCTTGACAATTGTGGAAGCAAAATCGAGGACGAAAACACTTGCCCAGACAAAAACATCCACTTCAAACCCTACTTCACACATAATATATGTCCCTAATAAGTCCTTATAAGCATAATATGTTCGTTACAATTAAATTAATAGGTACTTAACTACTTTTAATAATATTTAAAAAATCATAAGAGTTTAGTCTAAACAATCTCACCCACGTTAGGAAAAAGTAAAATCATAAGATAGTAAACTTCTTATTAATGTAATTAAATTGAAAATTCAGTCGGCTAATATCAATCTTGTTAATGTAATACAGCAGCCTACCTCATTTCTTTTAGTAAAGCAAACTTTTTTTTTTTTTTTTTTTTTCCTGTTTTTCTCCCTTTCATCTCTAAATTTTCTTAATTGGTCTATCCTACTAGTTCTCACCGTTTCCTTATTTCCAATTTTCAGAAACCAATCCGGAAACCATGCCTGTGATGACCCGTAAGGCTACTGCTCAGGATATGGAGCTAAAATTGAGAACGGCCCTCCAAGAACTAAAGGACTCAAAACTCCAATGCCAACAGCTATTGCAGGAGAGAGAAGACAGTGAGGAGGAGGTCATTAATATTAACAGCAAAAACTCCAGCTTAAAAAGGGAGCTAGTAGACCTTCATCAGGATTACTTGAATGTTGTCAATGAGCGGGATCACCTAAGGGTGGTCACGGATGGGTTCCACAGCTGCAGCAACTTATATGAGGAGGCTTTGTGTAAAATTAGGGACCTAGAGGAGGAATTAGTCCATGCTAATGTTAAACTTTTAAATTTAAAAAAGGAACAGGATCGTACTCAGGTTATGGAAACTGCGGGCCTAAAATGGCCGCTTTAGAAGAATCATAATTTGAATCATCTTAAAAAAATTAAATTGGTAAAATGGACCTTATTTTCATAACCATAAAGTCCATTTTAAGAATTTTAAATTTTAACGTGGTTCAAATTATGATTCTGCTAAAGTGGCCTTTTTAGACCCCCTGATCATTTGTACAACGAACTAGTAAATACAAATTGTAACCCTCATTCCCTCATAACAATAGACCTTACAGAGGACTCCTTACTGAAACATAATTCATACCATAAAGTAAGCAAAAATAAAATTAAGAAATATGCAAGATTGAATAAAATAATTAAAAAATGTCATAAACACAAGAAACAACAAAAGCACTGTTCCAAAAATATTCAATTAAGGAAAGAACGTGTTTCTCTTGTTAATAGATTAAATAACTATCAAATTAAGTTAGAAGACAGTACAAGTAATTATGAAATAGACACTCAGCGCTTACAATCTGAAATTGAGGCACTGAATGAGTCACTAAAATCTTTATATAATAAATATGAAAGCTCTAAAAACAAATTAAGGAGCATATTCTTGTCACAAATGAGTTGGTTGACAAAGTGGACTTGCTGACTCTCAGCAATACTCATTGTACTTGTCGGAGTGAACCCAGTCTTGATGCCCTCCAGCCTGAGGCAACGGAGGACCCGTCTCAAGCTGTGAGTGCTCAGAACTTTATCATCCATCAAAACCATGATTCACAAGTAGTACAGCCTGAGATTAGTCATTTTGTTTCACCTGATTGTAATGATTGTCATCATTCAGTTATGTTTTCTGATAGTATGGGTAGAGGGCTAGGTAAATTGATCAGTAATAACCTGAGTTACTGTACCCAAAATTATTGCATGCCAGGGTCAAGCTACAAACAAGTAATGGCATCAGTAATAAAAAATGATTGTTATCTTAACACTACCATTACTCTATGTGTTGGTAATAGTTCTAATGTAAAAAAGGAAGATATCACCGACTGTGTTTCTGAGTTGCTAAAGTTAAGATGTAATAAAATCATATTGTGTGCTTTTCCATATTTTGAAAATTTAAGTAGTAGGAAAAACGATTATATACATATGTTGAATAAACATGTACATTTTTTAGTAGGTCACTATAGTGACAGGCTTATGTATCTGGATATCAACACTATAGTTGGTAATCTTAAGTCGACACGGGGTAAGGTGTATCTACCTATTGTATGTAGACACAAAATAGCTCGGCTATTAGCTTATAGTATTCACACAGACATAAATAGTATGTCTAAGTTTAGTTATATTATTAACACTGCGACGATTAGTAATTCTACTAATGTACAGGTGACTGGCACAAATGAATATAGCACTAGTGCTATAAATATTTACAAACATTGTACTGAGGAGGATCCATCTGTCACCGTGGAAAATTCTCAATTAGGGTTTATTAGTGATAGGGTCTTATCGTCTGAGGATGGCACAGGAGTCTCCGGCCTCACTGCAAATATAAATTTAAACTAGAAAGTGAGACAACAGAAGGTACCATTAACAGTATTTTTGTTAATCCTACCAACAGCAAGGTACCTTCTTGCACTCAATTAGTTAGTAAAAAAGGGCCTCAGCAGAACACCTTAAAATTATTCCACCAAAATATCCAAGGCATTTCTTAGAAATTATTAGAAATTGAATTGTTTTTAGAAAGTAGTAAGTTTGACATTATTTTGTTTTACTGAACATTGGCTAAAGGATTACCAAATGCTTATTAATTATGAGAACTATATGGTGGGTAGCTGCTTTAATCGTAAAACTATGCTTCGTGGAGGTTCCCTAATATTAATAAAAAATAGTTTTAAATATAAGCAACGTAATGACATAGTAGGTCTCTCGGTTGAACATTGCGTCGAACTGTCCTGTGTTGAGCTAGATAAGCATGTTATTGTGTGTGTACAGACCCCCAAACTATCAAAACTTTTCCATATTTGAATCAATAATGGAAGATGTCCTGGCAAAACTTGCAGCCAGTAATAAAGCTACAATAATTTGTGGTGATTTTAATATCAATATTTTAGAAGAAAATTCAAATAGCAGTCGGTTATTAAATCTTTTTAAGTCATTTGACTTGACTAACGTTTTTATTGAACCCACTAGAATCACAACTTCTTCTGCTACTTGTATAGATAATGTTTTCTGCGATTGTGATTACTTAGATAAAGCCATAATAAATTGTTTGCCGTCTGACCATAGCGGACAAACTGTAACTTTTAGTTGTAAAACTCCAATACAAAAAGTTCAGATTAAATTTAGACCTATAACTTCTTGCAAATTAAATAGGTATAATATTTCCCTACAGAACAAGTTAAGTGTAATGAGCCAAGAGGATATTAATATAAATCAATTGTATGATCGTTTCTTTTCATTAGTTCACACGGAATTCAACAAAACTTTTGGAAAGAAGACAAAGAGTATTTGCCCTAAATTTATATTTAGTGATTGGGCAACTAGAGGTATCAGAAAAAGTAGGGAAAGGCTATTTGAGCTTTATAGCCTTAAGCCTTTTATAAACACTGAAACTTTTAGCAAGTATGTTGCTACGTATTCAAAGATTTTTAGAAATACTTGCAAGGTTGCTAAAGCCCTGCACATAAGCAACAAGATCAAAACAGCAGAAAATAAAATAAAGACCGTTTGGAAAGTCATAAATAACGAGACTAACAGAAAGAAAATACGTAATAATAGCTTTACATTAGATACAGAATGTGGTCCTAAAAGCTCTGATTAGGAAGTAGCTCAAGAATTTGTTAATTTTACCAAAATACCAATAAAAACTACGGAGGCTCTTAATTCCTCACCTGAAGCCTCAATTGGCTTATTAAAGGCGAATGTGTCTGGCTGCCTGGCTGAATTTAAATTTAAACACATTAACCCTATGACAGTTATTAAAGCTTTCCGGCAAATTAAAATCAAACTGACCGAAGATTTATGGGGAATGTCTATCAAAGTTTGTACATCTATACTTGAGACCATAGCCCCGTATTTAGCTTTAATTTTTAATTTATGTGTAGACCAAGGAGTTTTCCCGGATTTAATGAAATACAGTAAAGTCATACCTCTTTTCAAATCCGGGGACAGTAAAGATTCCAATAATTATAGACCTGTATCCGTGTGAAAAAGTAATGCTTAATCAAATGCTTTATCATTTTAACACCAACAGAATCTTACATGATCAACAGTATGGTTTCACCAAGGGACGTTGTACAACTGACGCCGGTGTAACCCTATTAAAGCACATATTTGCTGCGTGGGAAGAGTCCCAAGACGCAATAGGAATTTTCTGTGACCTCTCCAAAGCTTTTGATTGCGTAAATCATGACACATTACTTTTGAAACTGGAGCATTACGGACTGGGTAAACTTGCACTTGGCCTGCTAAAATCTTATTTGAGCGATAGAAAACAACATGTTCAAATAAATGGTGTTAATTCACAGGGTTTGAATGTGAAAATGGGGGTTCCGCAAGGCTCAATATTGGGTCCTTTCCTTGTTTTAGTGTATATAAATGATCTACCCTATTTGTTGAAACACCAACCTCAAAATATGGTGTTGTTTGCTGATGACACTTCTCTAATTTTTAAGATAAATAGACGGGCCCAAAATCTAGATGACGTGAATGATGCCCTACTTCAGGTCCAAAATTGGTTCACAGCAAACAATTTGGTATTGAATGAAAAAAAAACTAAATGCATAAGATTTTCATTACCGAATGTTAAAAGTAGTGATTGTGAGATAATATTGAATAAAGAGAAACTAGAATTCGTAGATAAAACGGTTTTCCTGAGGCTTACGCTTGATTCAAGGCTACAATGGGGTTCTCATTTAACATCTCTTGCGGGGCGCTTAAGTCCAGCAGCATATGCCATTAGAAAAATCCGTCAATTCACTGATGTAGATACCGCTAGACTGGTCTATTTTAGTTACTTCCATAGTATAATGTCTTACGGTATTTTGCTATGGGGACGGGCTGCTGATATTGAGTCTATATTTATTCTGCAGAAAAGAGCCATCAGAGCCATATACAATCTTCGTAGGCGCGATTCTCTAAGGGAACTTTTTAAGGATATTTATTTATTTATTTATTTATTTTATTTGGCTCTTCAACAATGAGTACACTATTACATTTTTGCATACAGTACAACCTTAAGTCTAAGTGCCCCATCACTTAAAGAAGAGCACCACATGCACTATATTTTTGCGTACACACCAAAAAAGAAACAATGAGAAAAAGAGGGAAAAAAAAAATCAAATGAAAATAGCAATTAAAAATAACTTACTGACACTTAGATTTAAAAGTACAATAAAAATAATTACACACTACAACTCAAAAACATAATATCTACAATTAAATAATAATACATAGGACGATCTCAATTTGAATTTGAATCAGAATTTATGATTCTCTTCAGGGTAGGCACAGATGTGTGAAATAAGTCAATATCATCATCGTATTTTTTGTAAACAGTATACATTCGAGACAACGAGCAATGCTGTCTTAAATTAGTATTGCATTTTGGCATGCAGAACAACCTCCTATTGGATTTTCTCGGTAGTTTTCGTGGCACATGGAAGGATACTCTGCTGAGCAACTCGGGACAGTTTAAAGAGCCCAATACTAATTTTTTAAGGAAGATCAAATCGAACATATCTCTACGTTTCTCTAAAGAAACAATCTTAAAATACTTTAGCTGTTCCTGATACGATTTGAGTTTTTTGCCCATATTACAGTGATAAGTCAAATGCCATAAAAACCTTTTCTGTAATCGTTCAATACGCTTGATGTGCACATTGTATTTAGGGGACCAGACAACACTACAATATTCTAGGTGACTTCTGACTAGGGAGTTGTACATAATTTTTTTCGTTATGATATTCTTGAAAGATTTACACTCCCTCATGACAAAACCAAGTATCTTAGTTGCTTTTAGTATAACTTGGTCAACATGCTCAACAAATCTTAGCTTTCTATCAAACTGAACGCCCAAGTCTCGTATAGATTCAACTTCTTCTAGGCGTTGACCGTTAATGTTGTATACTGTGGGAACAACATTATTTTTCTTTGTAAATTTGATATGCTTGCATTTCCCAATATTTAAGGACATCTGTGTACACACCACTCACTTAGTCTGTCCAAATCACACTGAAATTGAACCGAATCAGCAGGCTTTCTTATATGTTTTATAGCTTTAAGATCGTCAGCAAATAGAAATATTTTTGAATTCTGGAAGCACTTGTGTATGTCGTTGATAAAGAGAATGAAAAGCGGTGGTCCCAAATGAGATCCTTGGGGAATCCCGGAAGTGGCAATGTATGAATCAGAGCTGCAGTCATTCAACACAACCTTGAGCGTCCGTTCCGACAGATAGGACTTGAACCAACTCAGCAAGGGATCCGACACTCCGTACAATTGTAGCTTATCTACAAGTAACCCATGATCGACCGTGTCGAAAGCCTTGCCGAAGTCGGTGTAGACTGCGTCTACCTGTATACGCGCATCAACGGCATCAATAATAGTTTCAGCATAAGTCACCAAATTTGTAGTCGTCGATTTACCCTTTATAAACCCATACTGGTCATCTATTATCAATTGTGACAAATGTCTGTACAATAAAGGACAAATTAGTGCTTCAAAAACTTTAGCCAGTACAGAAAGAATGGCTATGGGCCTATAGTTGGTCACAACAGAACGATCGCCGCTCTTAAAAATGGGCACGATCCTAGTTTCCTTCCATATGCTTGGAAAAGTACCCTGAAGAAGTGAACTATTGAATATTATACTTAACGGCAACGAGAGACTGTCGGACAACTTATTCAAGAGCAAGGAAGGAATGTTATCAGGGCCAGCGCCCTTGTTGATATCTATTTTTTGTAATGCTCTTAGGATCTGATCTTGAGATATTGTTATTAGACTCAATATATTATTGCTTAAGCAACAACTTGAAATTGTACGCCCATCACTTTGACTAGTCTGATATACTTTAGAAAAATGAGTTGCAAAATAACCACAAATTTCATTCATATTCTCCGAAGTGCTCACACCATCTGTCATAGAACCAGGGTAGTTACTAGCCCCACCTCTCTTCATCTTTAAATAACTCCAAAAATACTTTGGATTACATGTAATTTTAGCCTCTATATCTGTAATGTATGTTTTATAGCAGGAAGCAGCCATACGTTTGCATCTTTTTCTTAGTGACTCCAAGGTAATACTGTCTAAGGGATTTTTGTATTTATTTACTCTAACTCTTAAGCGGTTTTTCTCATTTAATGTTTTAATGAGTTCCTTTGAAAACCAGTATGGATACTTTCTGTCCTTAATTACAATTTCTGGTACATATATTTTTATCAACTCATACAATATAGTATAGAATTTGTCTACCATCTGGTCGATAGACGTGGAAGACTCTAATTCCCCCTTCCAATCCACCTCATTTAAAGCTGCATTGATTGCCGCATAATCCGCCTTGAAATAATTTAATTTCGTTCTAGAAATACGTTTCTGCGGTTTAGGAACATGACAAAACGAAAGTGTGCATAGTATAGGAGGATGGTGTGCATCAACTTTAGAGAGAACATCCAAAGGCGAACTTACAGATACATTTTCTAAATTCGTTAGCACTAAATCAAGGATTCTATTATTAAGATTACACAAATAATTATACTGAGCTAGATTGTTAAGCAAAATGAAATCCCACAGAATTTGTTCCAAACTGGAAGAAGTCCTCTGAGGCACCCTTAACACATTGCCTTCGGCTCCGAGCCAGTTAATAGATCCCATATTGAAGTCTCCAATTATTATGCAGTTATCAATATCCTCCAAAATTTTGTTGGTATTATCAACAAAGTGTTCCAACAATCTGGGCTGTATTGGTGAGGGTAGATACACGGCACAAACATAAATATCTTTTAGTTTTCCACATACCATAAGCGATATTTTGACCCAAAGATCCTCGCATGAACTTTCAAAACTGTGTAATTTGCAAGATTTAATTTTTTTAGAAATAGCTATAAGGACACCCCCACCGTCAGTTTTGTTATTGAAAATATTAATTGTTCGGTCTCGTCTGTAAATGGTAAATCTCCCATCCATGATCTCTGTGTCAAAGATTCCACTCAGCAACCACGTTTCAGTAAACACAATAATGTCATATGAACAGCAGGCGATTTCTTGATATATTTCACTAAGTTTTGATCTCATACCTCTAACATTCTGGTAGTAAATTTTTAGTTGATCGAAATTTATAACATAACCAGATACCTTATAATATAACCTCGATTTGGCCTATTCTAATTTGTTTAAAGTTTCTGTGTCCTTTATATATTTGTAGTCTGCGCCATCCGTTTTTCTCACAAAAATCCTTCCGCCACGAACCCATACATATTGATAACCTAGACTCTTGGCTTTAATTCTAGTTGCAGCATGCAGGGCTTTGTTAGCAGGAGACAGATGTTCCACGATGAAAACATTTTCCTTTTTGCCACCAATTCCTAGCAGAGCAGTGTTGAGCTTGTCTTCTAAGGTTTTATTCTTGTTGAATTTAATAGAAGCAGCTAGAAAACTGTCTCTAACTCGCGATATTGGCATCATGACGGTTCATTGCCAATACATCTACGAAAACATAATGTACGTTAGAAAAAATCTGCATCTTTTCGGTAAAAGAGGCGACAGACACAATTACAGTACTAGAAATAGGGACCAACTTGTTCAGCCAGGCTTTAGACTCGCTAAAGTAGACTCATCTTTCATGGGGTACTGTTTGAGATGCTATAATAAAATTCCACAAAGTATTCTTGAACTGAATGAGACTAAATTTAAAACATGCATTAAACGCACACTATGTAAGCAAGCATATTACAAGTTGAGCGATTATATCGCTGATAAAAATGCTTGGCTCAATGCTGGTCCTGCTCCACAAGGACAGGGGCTCAAAAATTGATAGCATTAAATGGTATTGTTGGAGCTGCTGAAGATTGTACAACTATCTTTGCATTGTATAGATTCAATCTATTTAGTATTATATAAACGCATAGCCCATATTGTGTGAGTACTATGTACTAGAAAGCTATCATTCACTGGAAACCTACTTTAGTTTTTGACTTGAATGTGCCCTGGCGGTTGAGAGTATGTCATGCTCACTCAAATGTCTCGCTGATCATGGCGCGTGTGTCGGACCATTTAGTTCCCTTCAAAATGGTTGAGCTGAATGGTGCTGATCCATGCGTCATGTGCGTGAACGGGCGCTGTCAGTTGTGACTGGTCATCTCTTAGTCGCCATGGTTTATTTGAATTTATTATTTTGTTTTTGAGTTGTAGTTTGTTTTTGTTTGGCTATGGACACTTTTAACGTGCACATCTTGCTACATTGTTCTCACATAATATAACATCTCAACATGAATGATGTAACCAAGATTTTGTAACAATATTTTGATTTAAAAGAGTGTCCATGGAGTTTCTTGCCCGTTCTTCTCCATAGAGATCTACGCTAGGGAACGGGCAACTACAGTACTTTCACAGTTTTTATGTCTTGTGACTGGGACTGTAGCTACATTTAATTTTCATCTTTGTTTCGACAATTCAAAAGTGCCTGTTATTGGCCTACTTGAAATAAATGCTTTGATTTTGATTTTGATTTTGAACAATATTGACCTTGAAGAAATCGTTAGGGTGGGCTACCCTGGAGCATCCATTGTAAGGAGGGAGCTTATTTTGGCTTCCCAGTTTATAACTGTAGTAGAAAAAACATTGCATCACACCTGATCTTAGGTTTAGGTAGGTATGGGTACCTAAAAGTACACCCATATTTCACGAGTAATGTTTAAGTCCCATGTAATAGGGCCAAGCCTATTGCCATCAATCGGGCACAAATCCAGACTACGTCGCTGCTGTTGAGAAAATCCTGATGTAAGAACCCAATAACAGTTTGCCTGACCCGGGAATCGAACCCAGGAATAGAATAGAATACTCTTTATTATGTACCAGGACCAGGACCTCATGCAGCAGTCATGTTTGTGACCACTAGACCAAAAGAACTAGCTTTTATCAGCATCATAACGATGAGAAGCTCGTGGCTAAGTAATAACAGCCACTCGGGCTAATCTTTAGGTTAAGCCGTGCTTGCATAGGTTGGTCTGTGGATGGGTGACCGGGTACCGGTACCAGGTTTCCTCCATGCCACGTAAACCACGTTAAGCTGTTAGTCCCGGCTGTCATTTGTCCATCTTTGGCAGTCGTTACAGGTAATCAGTGGCCCAAAAAGTCTGACACCAGTCTTAACAAGAGGTATCGTATTACCCAGTATTCACTGGGTTGTGGAGATCAGATAGGCAGTCGCTCCATGTAAAATACTGGTATTCAGCTGCATCCGGTTAGTCGGGAACGACGGTTTTTTTTCAAATACATGTTTTTAATGTAAAATGTAAGATTTTAACTTTAAACGCCTCCACGAGCCCCTTCTATTTAATTCTTCCGCCAGCACAATGGTTTGAGAGCATTGAGTTGAATGAGTGAGACGTGTTTTTATACCCCAAAAAAAGTCGTTTCCCAGCAATTACTTTTGCGCAAAAGTTACAGAATGCTCGGTTGACGTCTTCGTGATGACCCGTGCTACCCTGTATATCAAGAGGTTTCATGTACCTACGTATATGCTCATCTATAACCTTTCTTCCATTTTATTATGCTGCGCCATGCATGACAATTTTTAAGAATTTCATGCAAGCTTCCTGCAAGGTGCCGAAAGAGGTTGGTTCCGGAGCGATAGCTTGGCGAAGGCAGAATTTTATAACACATTTTTAATTATGTGTGTCAGAAGTCAGACTACATCTTACTTCTTACTAATATTATAAACTAGTGACTCGCCCTTCGCACTTCACACGGGTGCTACAGTGTATACTGTAGCATGTACACGCTGTTGCAATTACATGTAAGCCCTCCTCTTGAATCACTCTATCTATTTCTGAAAACTGCATTAAAATCTGTTGCGTATTTTATGAGGTCAAGTTAAAGAAGATGCGAAATTTTGTGAAGATGGATGGATGGCTGTTTGTTACTCTTTCACGCAAAACTACTGAACATATTTAGATGAAATGTGGCACATAGGTGATTGTTTGTAACCTGGATTGACATGTAGGATAGTTTTTATCCTGGTAGTATGATCCCGTGAGTCAGTTTCCTACGAGTTCACGCGGACTTAGCCGTGGGCTAAACCTAGTTTCAACTATATTTTTTTACAGCTCCGCTCACGACCTCGGGCGACGTGATTAAAATCAAGCGACATGTGAAAACGACTCCATGACATGCAAGGAATCGTCATTCGTCATTGACGACGGTGACTTGTTATACAGCATCTCGATCCCGGATAATTCCGTCCCTTACCATCTGTTTATGAAAGAGCGAGCAAGGGGGTGCATGAAAGGGGTAGACAGCATGTCTAGATATAAAAGGCTGGTAATAGCTAAGTATCTATGCATACTTGTTCAGGAATAGATATTGTTGTGTTTGTACTTTTGTTGTAATCAGGCATTAGTAGGCTTTGCTTCATGTGCTTAGTGCTATACAAACACTACTCAGCACTTACAACATGATCAAATTAGCGAACCTACCCGTACTTCTACGTTAACACAACAGAAATCAATCTCAAAGCGATCCCTGTAAACGTAATTCAATACATTTCATGCGAACTCCTCAAGTCTGACAAGGATTGATGCTGACTTCGTAAACGGATCCGTAGCAAACAACAAAAAAGTTAAACAACCATGAATAAATGTTTACTTGGCAGTTTCCAATGCATATTTTTATCAAGATTTATAGGCTTATGGAAGCGATTATAATTTTCCTTGTTATCAACTCAAACGATGGAGGAAAACGTGGAGTTGGGAACAGATTAAAAGTTTGTAAGAACGAATATTAATAGCTCCTTGTAATAGGTTTGTGTCCTAAAAAAATCTACTTAAGTCCATCAGTTAGATTATCAAAAAATATTTGACATGTATTTTTTCTTTTGTTACGAGTACGTAAACCAAAATTGACGAAGTTACGACGGTTTTTTAAAAACTCTCAATACGTCACGCCGTGCTATAATTTTTAGTACGTTGTGCCGTCACGAGCCCCCACTCTCGAGTTTTGACGCGTTTTATCTTTATCAAAAGTTCATTGATTTAGTAAAAACAAAAATACGTGTCCATTTTTTTTTAATACTCTAACTGACGGACTAAATAGATTTGCAATTTATTGATGGTGGAAACTAGCTTATTATCTGGGGCCAGGTAAAAGCCTGTTCTCATAAGTAGAAGATGCGAACTTGGATTTACCTTATTTAGTGCCCATGAACAGCCTCGGGTGATGCGATTTGCGTTATGCGACACGCGAACGCGTCACTGGTTTTCTTCTCGTGAGCATCGTCACTGTGCAACTCTCGTGAAGTTCTTTTATTTGTATTCTCTATATTTTCTGTCGTAAGACGCAACCCTAATTGATGTGGCTAATACATCTCATGTTACTTTTAAAGCGATAAATTAGAAGGAAGTAAAGTTTGATGTTTTACATAAAATATTATACATGTTGATAACGGAGCTCTTATTTTAAAGCTGTCGTAAACTTTCGCGTAAAAAATAAAGCGACAATCTCATTTTCATTTTTTACGTTTTCTTTTTAAATGTATCTTCATGGCATCTTTTTAACCGACTTCAAAAAGGAGGAGGTTCTCAATTCGTCAGAACCTGTTTTTTTTTTGTGTATGTTCCCCGATTACTCAGAGATGGCTGGACCGATTCGGATTTTTTTTGTTTTGTTTGAAAGGGTATACTTCCCAGGTGGTCACATAGTCATCAAGTCAGGATCTGATAATGGGATCCTGGAGAAACAGAGAGTACTCTTCAAATTTTATAGGCACACTCAAAGTAATTTGTGTGGTTTTAGAAAGAATACTTTTTCGGAGAGATCCCATTTCAATTTGGTGAAGTTCTGATGAAGAACTTTGGAGATAGGCAATGGAACTCCTCAATGAATGATAGCAAATGGGCTGGGATTGCTGAAATGTTATGTCTGTCTATTGTTTACACCAGTTCATAACATAACATCACGTCGATACGCTGTGATGGAGTAAGTGTGAACCACTAAAAAGTGAAAAATAAAAAACTTTTTTGCAAAAAAAAAACCGACTTCAAAAACACAAAAAAGTGAAAAATAACTTTCAAAAATAAGCTTCAGAAGTCGGTGATAAAAAAAAATCAATCAAATAAAGGTCACCGACTTCTGAAGCTTATTTTGAAAATTATTTTTCACTTTTTTGTGTTTTTTAATCATATCATGAAAACCTTTGTAGACTATATCAAAATTTTAAATATTTTTATCATGTTCATCATTATTAGCCTACAACGTAAACGTCCACTGCTGGATTTAGGCCTTCTCAATCGCACTCCATTCATTTGACTCTCAGCAACTCACATCTAGTCAAATATAAAAATATTAATTTCCATCTGTATTTCGTTTATTCATTTCCGTGTCCAGAAGTACTGTTTTCTAAATCAAGCCCTTGATCCAGCTGCTAAGCGAGAGCCTCCTAAGATGTTGGTCGAGGCTCTTGGCTATTAAGCCATTGGCCGACACGACTATCGGCACAATGACTGCTGTACTCACGTCCCACATGTCGACGACCTCACGACCAAGATCTAGATATTTTAGTTGTTTATCTTTCTTTGTTATTATTATCATAAAGATATTGTACTATTTATGACAATAATAAATTCAATTATTATTACTTGCCAATGCCTTCTCTTCTTATCTGCGTCGCGCGTCTTGGCGATGATCCCCATATTCAAGTTCTTTCTTTTCTTTGTTTTACTGAAAAAGAAAATGTTACCCCACACTAGGAACTTCTAGAGTACGTTCACAAACATTTTAACTCACACACACAAACAGCCAGAACTGGAACAACTATCAAAGAGTAAGTCTAATCTAAATGTTAAGCTAAAATGCTAAGCTAAGCTAATAGTAGAATGTATTTATCGGGTCCCCAATTTACTGCCAAAACCACTCCACGGAGAGAATTCAATTAAGTCGATAGCTAAAACGTGCTCGTATATAATCGCGTGTCAATTTAACGATTAGCCGTTTGCCACCCTGCCAGTACTGCCAGTCCTGCCAGACCATTCATCCCGAATTAGTTCAACCTATCTTACCGCCTGTCCCCGAGGATTAACGCTGGGCCTTCGAATGCACGGGCGTTTTTTTAAACGCGACACCTTTTTTGGCGCTCTCTGTATTTTTTATGTAAAGGTGCTCAGAGCGCCAAACAGTGCGGTTTTTTTAATGATAAAAATCAAAATTATCCGCAAAAAAACCGAAAAAACGTTACCGAAATAGCTTGCAGAGTAAACTAGTAAGAGACCAACCTCGAGGTCAAGCGTAATATTATTAAAACTTCTGTCATTTGTTTCGCGAATAAATAAAGGGTATGAATGGAGCAAACGAGCCCTGGAGTAGAGACCGTGTATCGACAACGGTTGGACGATTGGAATGGTGGACGCCGTCCAGCTGGCTAGATGGAACGAAGACCTTAAAAAGCTGGCTGGGACAGACTGGTTAAGGAGCAGGCAGAGAATTGAGATAACTCTAACTCATTTCTTGGGTGTAGTAGTTGAATTAGTGATGCTGATCAATCGTCTGATGCGTAGTATGTCGCGCGGTCGATTCCCACACGGAACAAATATATTTTGTAGGGTTTTTTTTATTCTGCTTTTATAGTGGTAACAGAAATACATCATCTGTCAAAAACTCAACTATCTAGCTATCACGGTTCATGAAATACAGCCTGGTGACAGACAGACGGATGGACGGAGTAAAAGGGTCTTGTTTTTTCCCTAAAAACCGCCCGTGCGCACAAGGGCCGAGGACGCTTGCTCTCTTAGATTTGATTGTGAAAAGGCTTCTTTCACACCAGTTAGTTATATTAATAACTAGCGTCAAAGAAACCTTTTTAAAAATGTAATTAAAACCATGAATGAAAATGTATTACCTCCTTAATATTATATCCATATTATGGTAGTAATACGTTTTCATTCATCGTTTTAATTACATTTTGGAAGATATTGTTTGTACATCTGTAGGCTCCTTTCATATTTATTACATGTATTTAATAGGTATTTATGTCTACAAGATATTTATTTATAACTAACACTAAAACATTTACACTCGTATTTATTTACACAAATAATATCACAAATATCGAAATGATATTAATCGGTTGGTCGATGTCGATATCGATACTTACGCGTTCATCGACACGCTGGACATCACAAGCGTACGTAAAGATAACGGGATTCACCGGCCGCGCGGGGCGGCGCGGGGGCACGGAATATTCCATGCGCCGGCTGCGCGGGCGCACTTGAGTGACCAGTGGTTACACCTTCGCGACGCGGAGCGCACGCTTCTTTGCCCGCCGATTTTGCCGCCGCGATTTTTTACGCTTGCTTATGTTATAAACTATCATCTTCATTTCTCATCTTGAACTCTTTCTATCCATCTATTTCTTCTTCTACGAACTCTTAACTGTGCTATTGTGCTTTGTGCTTACGCCTACCCTATTGTGCCTTCTGTATTGCTTTGTGTTGGGAGCTGTGAACTTTGGACAATATACCAAATTGATTGTGAGTCTGGACGTTTAATTTATTACACCGTACACCCACCCATACTGGTGACCCCGCTAAGGACATGGATGGGGAATTGTTTAAAGATGCACAAGAAAAGGCCACGTTGCCCGGCACTAGTGTTGAGCCCGGCATGTCGATAGAAAACGGAGTACTCAAGGTGAGCGCCCGTATTCCAGGCTTCTGGCCCGAAGAACCCGAAATTTGGTTTGCTCAAATTGAAGGCCAGTTCGCCTTAGCCGGAATCACAAGCGATACGACCAAATTTAATTACGTCATCGGGCAAATTGAGAACCGGCACGCCAAGGAGGTCAAAGATCTGATCATTAAGCCACCGGCCACAAACAAATATGAGAAACTGAAGACGGAACTGATCAGGAGGCTCAGCTCTTCGAATGAGAAGAAGATTCAGCAGTTGCTGATGCATGAGGAGCTCGGGGATCGTAGGCCATCCCAGTTCCTCCGCCATCTTCAAGGACTCGCCAACTCCGAGGTTCCAGATGACTTCCTGAAGACCCTATGGACAGGCCGACTTCCCGTCTCCATCCAGACGGTGCTAGAAGGCCAACCCAGTTCCAGATCATTGGAGGACCTGGCTGATCTAGCTGATCGGGTGCTCGACATCGTTCCGGCAGCCCCGGCGGTTGCCGCCGTCAACGCTGCAGCCCCTGCGCCCAACTCAGCCAACGCTGATCTGGCCAGGGAAGTCGCTGAGCTACGCAAGCAGTTCCAGAGAATGATATCTGGGCGGAACAGCAGGTCTCGTTCCCGCGCTTCGAGAAACACTCGAAATTCTTCGAGGCAGCGCTCTCAATCCAACTACCGCAAGCACCCGCTTTGCTGGTACCACGGGAAGTTTGGAGACAAGGCTGCCAAGTGTGTCCGGCCATGTGACTTCAAGGCGGAAAACATCCAGGGCGGTCGCTAATGGCGGCTGATGATTGCCCTTCATCTGCTTCTGGTCGCCTCTACGTCACTGACCAATCTTCGAAGACGCAGTTCCTGGTCGACACAGGGAGCGATCTCTGCGTTTTCCCGCGGTCAACGCTTCGTGATCGTCGTGCGAAGACAAAGTATAGTTTGTGTGCTGCTAACGGTACTAATATAGCCACCTACGGCTGTATAAATTTAAATTTAGATTTTGGGTTGCGCAGAACTTTTAAATGGCGTTTCACCGTGGCGGATGTAACGAAGCCTATCATAGGTGTAGATTTTTTAAATTATTTCAGTCTTGCCGTAGATTGTCGCCATAAGCGCCTTATAGACACATCAACTACTGTAACAGCTGTAGCTTCATTAGCAAATTGTAATGATGTTTTTTCCGTTAAGGTCGTGACCGGTGACACCCGTTATCATAAAATACTAGCCGAGTTTCCCGAAATCACGCGACCAGCTGGCAAATATCATACAACACCACACAACACTCTACACCACATACGCACGACACCAGGCCCCCCAGTAAGCTCCACCCCTCGTCGTCTAGCCCCAGATAAGCTCAAGATTGCACAACGGGAATTCGAGTCAATGCTGGCCAACGGCACAGCTAGACCCTCCGAGAGCCCGTGGTCGTCACCGTTGCATCTGGCGCCGAAGAAAAACAACGGCTGGCGTCCCTGTGGTGACTACCGTCAGCTGAACGCCCGCACCGTGCCTGACAGGTATCCGATCAGGCATATTCACGACTTTGCTCATAATATAGCTGGGTGTAAAGTCTTTAGTACTCTAGACCTTGAAAAAGCCTATAATCAGATACCAGTCAGCCCGGAGGACATTCCTAAGACCGCCATAACAACTCCATTTGGCTTATTTGAATTTCCTTTTATGACTTTCGGTCTTAGGAATGCGGGCCAGACTTTTCAGCGGTTTGTGGACGAGATGACGAGAGGCCTGGATTTCGTTTACTGTTATTTGGACGACTATTTAATTTTTTCAAGGAGCGAAGCAGAGCACGAACATCACCTGCGTGAGATTTTTAAACGGCTCAAAGAGTATGGCATGTTGGTGAACACCTCGAAATGCGTTTTCGGTGTCAGCGAGGTAACGTTTTTAGGCTACTGCATTTCTGAAAGCGGTACTAGGCCACTTGAATCCAAGGTGCAGGCGGTTAAGGACTTTCCTCCGCCTACGAACGTCCGGCAACTAAGAGGTTTTCTGGGAATGCTTAATTTTTATAGGAGATTCCTGCCCCAAGCAGCTGAGATCCAGGCCCCATTGCATGCCCTTTTAACAGGATCTGTTAAAGGAACGCAGCCGATTACCCTTACAGGAGAGACTTTAGCAGCGTTCGAGGCATGCAAGGATAGTCTCTCTAATGCCGCTTTGTTAGCCCATCCTGACTGTTCCGCGAAGCTTGCAGTGGTTACTGACGCCTCAGATAAAGCTATGGGAGCAGTACTACAGCAATTTAAGGACGATGCTTGGCAACCGTTGGCATTTTTCTCCAAGAAATTAAGTACTTCCCAGAGTAAGTACTCGCCATATGACCGGGAGCTGTTGGCCATTTATGAGGCCATTAAGTATTTTCGGCATATGCTGGAAGCAAGGCATTTTATAGTCTATACTGACCATAAGCCGATCAGTTTTGCCTTCCACGAACGGAAGAAGAACTGCTCGCCCAGGCAGTATAGACACCTTGACTTCATCTCCCAGTTCACCACAGACATTCGACACATATCCGGCAAGGATAATGTGGTTGCTGACACATTGTCACGTATTGAGGAACTGGGAGACCCAGTGAGCCTTGAAAATATGGCCCAAGGTCAGTCTTCTGACCCAGAACTGCAGAAGATTCTTGCCGAAGGTTCCTCTTTGAAGTTGCAGGAACTTTATGTCCCTGGAAGCCGAACTCCATTGTACTGCGACGTCAGTACGCCAACTTCCAGGCCTTATGTTCCCAAGGGTTTACGGAGGCAGGTCTTTGAAAGCCTGCATTCCCTAAGTCACCCTGGCGCAAACGCGTCGGCCAGATTGGTTGCCGAGCGATTCGTTTGGCCAGGTGTGCGTAAAGATTGCAGGGACTGGTCGCGCGCTTGTGTACCATGTCAGAGGTCTAAAGTCAACCGCCACGTGACTTCCCCTCTTGGCACTTATACTTTACCGCGTGCGCGCTTCACCCAGATCCATATCGACCTAGTAGGCCCACTTCCGCATTCTCAAGGCTATCGGTATTGTCTAACAGCTGTGGATAGATTTACCCGCTGGCCAGAAGCAATACCGATACCTGACATCACGGCAGAAACGGTCGCGAAAGCCCTTTTATCCACATGGATTTCTCGGTTTGGCTGTCCGACGGATATAATAACGGACCGCGGCCGGCAATTTGAGTCGGCCCTGTTCCAATATCTATCAAAAATAGCCGGATTCCAACACAAGCGGACAACAGCTTATCATCCGGCATGTAACGGCTTAGTTGAGCGGTTCCACCGGCAACTAAAAGCCGCAATCATTTGCCACGCTAATGACAGGTGGACCGAGTCGTTGCCGTGGGTCTTGCTGGGCGTGAGATCTGCCTTCAAAGAGGACCTTCAAGCCTCTTCAGCAGAACTGGTGTATGGCGAGTCCCTCAGGTTGCCCGGAGAGTTCTTTGAGCCCATTTCCAGTGGTACTACGGATATTTCTGAATTTACCGCAAGACTCAGAAATTTTGCCGAGAAGTTAAGACCCGTACCCGCTTCCCGCCATTGCAGGACTAAAGTTTTTATTTATAAGGAGCTCGACACTTGCGATCACGTTTACCTCCGCGAGGACGCATTGCGGGGTTCTCTCCAGCCTGCCTACTCTGGGCCCCATAAGGTTATTTCTAGGGGGGACAAGGTATTTAAAATAATTGTTAAAAATAAAGAAATGACAGTTTCGATCGACCGACTTAAGCCCGCGTTTATATTGTCTGTCCAAGACAATGAACCTCCACCAGGTGAATTACCAGGTTATGTTACACGTTCTGGCCGTCGCGTAAAGTTTACAGACTTTTATCGCCCTTGACGGTCTCTGGAGGGGGGTGGTGTAGGCTCCTTTCATATTTATTACATGTATTTAATAGGTATTTATGTCTACAAGATATTTATTTATAACTAACACTAAAACATTTACACTCGTATTTATTTACACAAATAATATCACAAATATCGAAATGATATTAATCGGTTGGTCGATGTCGATATCGATACTTACGCGTTCATCGACACGCTGGACATCACAAGCGTACGTAAAGATAACGGGATTCACCGGCCGCGCGGGGCGGCGCGGGGGCACGGAATATTCCATGCGCCGGCTGCGCGGGCGCACTTGAGTGACCAGTGGTTACACCTTCGCGACGCGGAGCGCACGCTTCTTTGCCCGCCGATTTTGCCGCCGCGATTTTTTACGCTTGCTTATGTTATAAACTATCATCTTCATTTCTCATCTTGAACTCTTTCTATCCATCTATTTCTTCTTCTACGAACTCTTAACTGTGCTATTGTGCTTTGTGCTTACGCCTACCCTATTGTGCCTTCTGTATTGCTTTGTGTTGGGAGCTGTGAACTTTGGACAATATACCAAATTGATTGTGAGTCTGGACGTTTAATTTATTACACCGTACACCCAACCATACATCCATACATATGAGACTTTTACACAAAAAGTCATGACATAAGATTCTGGTTTGTAGGTACTTAAATTATGGTCCCCGCCACGAGAAGCTAAACATTTTGTAAACACACATTCAAGTTCACAACCTTTGGATCAAAATAAAAAATGACAGCGTCAGTGTAAACTTACTTCAAAATAGTGGCCAAAATGTTGAAGTTCCATGCGAATGGGTCGAGTCCATAGAAATATAAAAAAAACCTTGAAAAAAACTTGCCACAGGAGAAGTGGCAAGGGGGCGTGTCGGTGTCACCGCGACAGGCACAAGACCTCTCTACCCTGACCTCCTGTGCCAGTCATAAGCAAATGGCTATGATATTTTGCAATAAATACATTGCTCCTCAAGCACTACCTAAGTTTGTCGCTAAGTGACTGGACAAGATAAGTAAAAATCACCAAACTATAGTTCAATAAGCACATGATGATGATGAATGTGCGCGAAGATGGATGAATGTTTTTTACTCTTTCACGCAAAAACTACTGAACGGATTTAGATCATATTGGTCACACAGGTAGTTAGTAGCTCGGATTATTACCTATACTTCACTATCACTACATCACTATCATCACATACTCTTATTATAAAACAAAGTCTCCCGCCGCGTCTGTCTGTCCCTATGTATGCTTAGATCTTTAAAACTACGGAACGGATTTTGATACGAGTTTTTTTAATAGATAGACTGATTCAAGAGGAAGGTTTTAATATACAATTTTTCGCGGCATCAGCTAGTAATATTATAAAGACGAAAGATTTGTATGTAACGAATAAACTTAAAAACTACTGGATCGATTTGAAAAATTCTTTCAGCAATTGATAGCTACATTATAAGCGAGTATGTTATATGCTATATTTTATGTCCGCACTCCCACGGGAATGGAAACAACGCGGTTGAAACCGAGTGACGTCCGCTAGTGTTAGATAATTTTGTTACAATAAATTATTGAACTCGTATCGTATCGTATTTTGTCTTTTTTTCATAAACCAAAATTGACGAAGATACAACACTTTAGAAATTCTAAACACGCCACGCCTTTTTAGGGTTCCGTACCTCAAAAGGTAAAAACGGAACCCTTATAGGATCACTTTGTTGTCCGTCTGTCTGTCTGTCTGTCTGTCTGTCTGTCTGTCAAGACCTTTTTTCTCAGGAACGCGTGGAGGTATCAAGCTGAAATTCATATCAAATACTCAAGTCTATGGTCTCTTGGAGCTGTGAAAAAATCAAACTTCTAAGTCAACGCGATCAAAAGATACTCCCGTTTATGCCGCAAATTTTCGACACTCGCAAGGGAATCAAAACCTACAGGGTACTTCCCGTGAACTCAGAATCTTGAAATTTGGTACGAAGCAACGTCTTATAACACAGATAATGGAAAAATTGCGAAAAGCATAAATTTTTAGTTACATCATATAATAAAAATATTTTTAATAATTTTAAACTTATTACCCCTTTACTCATGAACGCGTAGTGGTATTATATTGAAATTCTTAACAAATACTCAAGTCTATAATATCTTTAAGCTGTAACAAAATCAAACTTCTACGTCAACGCAATCAAAAGATACAGCAATTAAAGCCGCATATTTTGAAACTCGCAACTACTCGCAAGGGAATCAAAACCTAAAGGATACTTCCAGGCGACCTGGAATCTTGAAATTTGGCATGAAGCAACGTTATAAAGTACACATATAGGAAAAATTCCGAAAATCTTAAATTACCATAACTTTTACTTATATACCTACAGGTTTGTACGCGAGTCTGACTCGCACTTGGCCGGTTTTTAATTTTTAGCGAGTTCTGACGTCGCGAGCCCCACTCAGTTTTGATGCGTTTTATCTTTGTCAATATTCATTGATTTATAAAATAAAAAAAACGTGTCCAATATTTTCCTATACTTTAACTGACGGACTAAATAGATTTGCAATTTTTTGATACTGTCAAATCAAATCATTTACCGTCATGTCTAATGCTTACTATTGATCGTGATGTGGTGCATCAGCTCATTGAGGTCCCTCTAATATGGTGGAATCCTGGATTTTTTTAAAATATCGAGGAAATGATACAAAAATGAGAAGATACAACGTAAAGTAGCTATTGGTAACAAGATATAGTTTCCAATGTTTAGAGATCGACCATAAGGCATCAAAGTCGACTTCCCTTCCCGTTTTTGAAAATTGGAATCCGTATCGTATTACCACTAGCTTTAATTTACGTTGGATAAAAATTTAATGCTAGCCGTTCCCGGTGTACCCTGGCCTTTAGATGTTTGTGGTAAACACTAATCTATTTAAGTTTTCAGTCATGATGCATTCCATATTGCTTGCAATACCTAATTTGGACATTACAAACATGGAACGTTCCGTTGCGAATAGGGATAACCACAAAATAATTTAGCAGGACGCGATAACGTCATATAAAGTTAGGTGAGTACATCAAAACAACTGAATCCAA
Source organism: Xestia ashworthii (assembly GCA_950022955.1). Taxonomy (NCBI): domain Eukaryota; kingdom Metazoa; phylum Arthropoda; class Insecta; order Lepidoptera; family Noctuidae; genus Xestia; species Xestia ashworthii. The sequence goes on from OX465557.1 coordinate 3,462,374, forward strand.
CAATAATTGGCTTTGCTAACCAATTGATGTATGTAATAACTTGCTCCTGGCAAAGAAAAGTCACAGTCATTTTACACCCATTCATTATGAATCTTGGCTTATTCGTCAACTGGCGAGTGAGAAACTCGCGAGTGCGCGTGAGTTGGCACCTTCCGATTTAAATTTCATTTTTTGTTAAAAAGCGGACGACAAAAAAAAAGCGGAGGTGCCAACACGCGCGATCGGCGGCGGCGACTTCTCGCGTCCGTCACTGGTTCAATCCATGGTCTGGAGCGGGACCGAATGGGAAGCTGTCACCTCCTTCTGCGAAACAGTTATGCTAGCAAAGGAGGTGGCGAACGCGAGAGGGCCACCGCATAGGCGCGACCTGTGGACGGTGAGCTATGGGCTAGCTCGCCGTCCGACCGTCTTATGACGACGAAGGAACATGGATGGGTTTTAGTCAGTAAAAGTCTGACACTCCCTCCCGCTCAGGCCAGAGTGGGAGAAGTTATTTAATGATTTCCAATCCGTAAAAAAAAACGTTGCAGGTTTAAGGCTAAGTTCACATGACCGCGTCGCCGCGCGGTTGGAGCGTTCACATGACGGCATATGTATGTACGAGCGCGCGGGTCGTGGCGCGCCGCGCGTTACTGCGTGGTACCGCGCGGTCAAGTAGACGATAATCACTGCTTACTTTGATCTTGTACCGCGCGGTTAGTGGTTCCGCGCGATACCGCGCGGTCATGTGAACTTAGCCTAAATTTCGCCAGTTGACGAATAAGCCTAAATCTCATTTCAATGTAAAGCTCCATCTCTTTCCGACAATGAAGTTAGTTTAAGAGAATAACGCCAGAAGTAATGGTTGACCGCTGGGCTGACAATGACATTCTATTAGTGACATCCTATCCTACTAATATTACAAATGCGAATGCTTTGTGAGGATAGGTGGATGTTTTTAACTCTTTCATGCAAAAAGTACTGAACGGATTTAGATGGCATTTTGCTCACAGGTAGGTTATAACCTGGATTAAGACAAGATACTTTTTATCCCGATTATAATGATCGTGGTGGAAACTTATCGAACTTCTTTATCGCCGAGCAAGTAAGTGACACGTAGAGGACAGCTAGGCTAATATAAAGGTAAAACAAACACATTATTATCGCTAACACTTAGTATTAACTTTGGTGTAATTACTCATATTGTTATTAAGAGGAAATTATTGAAAAAGGAGGATAATTAACGCAACAACAAACACAATGTGTTACTGACTTCAGTTCGTTTTGTACTAATACCGGGAGTTGTACGACAGCACGTATCACTGGTCATTTTAATTTAGTGTAATAATATAATAACATTACATAATATTACTTTATTTTTCTAACTTCAGCATGCAAATAATGAGTGCCTTTGTTTTATTATTGTCTTTTCTGACTATCAGTTTGGCTGCAAATGTGACCGTTTATAATACCTATGATTTTCGTAAGTTAAGTTTTTCTTATTTTGCAAGATACTTATCGAAATACTCATAATAGTTGTTAAATAATTATCAAGTAACTGTTTGTGTTTATGAGATGTGTTTTGAAAACCATGCCTCGTTGGTCTAGTAATCTAGCAGTAGTACTTAGTAGTGAATGTATGCATGAGGTCCTGGGTGTAACCTAACGTTGAAAAAGGATCCCTAGGCACAGATTACTACAGATGTGTCACTTCCCAAAAACAATCAAACAAATGTAAAATCTATGCACGAGAGAATATATTACATTTTAACTGGCAGCCGCATCGCCCAGGTACTTTTATAATAGACTAAACATCGCGTGCGCAAGCAAAAATGTACTGAATGATTACGAGTGAGAGTTTATTTCGTCTTTTTTTAAACTTTCACGATCAGAACACATAAGAAAACGGGTATTTATCGCGAATTTAACGCGCGCGCGCGCGCGGAATCCGGCTGTAGCGACCCCCGAGCGGTGTGCGGGTGTGTGCGTGCCGTTTCATACCTACACCGCGTTGGTAGTAATCTGTGCCCTAGGTGAGAAAATTATTACATCGATGACTAAACTGGGTGTAAAAAACTCATAACAAAGCCAAAAGGCACTTGTTCTCCCCGTCATTGCTATCATTTTTTAGTTGTACTCCATACCTGGGAACCCTCTGTTACGGAAATATTGGGGGTCAAAGTTGCAAAGTTTTTTTAAATAAAAGTTTTTAGTGTAAGATTGTTAACCTATTTTAAACACCTCTGCGACCCCCGTACTGTTCAATCTATCCACCAGCACAATGTTTTGAGTGCGTTACATTGAGTTCTACCAGAAAACAAGATTTTTCACCCAAAAAAAAAAGTCGTTTCCCAGCAATAAATTTTTGTGTAAAGTTACTTAGTTTGACGTACAGAATGCTTAATTGACGGCTTCGTGATGAGTCTGTTTACACCCAACCTGTAGATCGATGCCTTGATAATGCGACGTTACGCGGTTTTTGGTAGCTCGTTCTTAATCTCGATGATCTTACATTGAACCGTCGTTTCTTTCTTCCAAAAAACGGCGGTTATCAATTTGTTTAAATTTTTGTTCAGCGATCTTCACCAATTGAGAAACAGTTTCGATGATTATTTTTTGGTTTGAAAGAAAATTACTTCGCGGTGGTATCGTTTGAATTTGGTGAAGATCTATCTGATGCTGATCTTTGGAGATATACAATGGAACTCTTCAATAATAGACAGGAAATCAGTCATGATTGCTGGAATCGCTTGAATGAGTACCTATTTTCACAATATCATAAAATAATATCACGCCTGTTTGCTATGAGGAGGAGCACAGATGTATAACTGTCGAAATGTGGGTTTTGTCCACATTTCGACAGTTAGGTATGTTAGGTTCCATTTTAATCGAAATAAACCTATTATCATGACACGTTTGTTAACGATATTGAAGAGCTCGTAGCTAAATAATAACAGCCACTCGGGCCGATCTTTAGGTTAAGCTGTGCTGGCCTAGGTTGGTCTGTGGATGGGTGACCACCCTTACATACCGAGTTTCCTCCGCGCCTCGGAAAGCACGCTAAACAGTTGGTCTCGGCTGTCATTTGTCCATCTTTGGCACTCGTTACAGGTAGTCAGTGGCCCAAAAAGTCTGACGACCAGTCTTACCGAGTGGCATCGTATTACCCAGTATTAACTGGGTTGTGGAGGTCAGATAAGCAGTCCCTCCATGTAAAATACTGGTATTCAGCTGCATACGGTTAGACTGGAAGCCGACCTCAACATAGTCGGGAAAAGGCTAGGCAGATGATGTATTGTTAACAATAAAACAAAGACTGTTTCATTGGTCTAGTGGTGGCAATTACTGAGCCCGAGGTCCTTGGTTCGATTTCGCAAGTCGGGCAAAGAGTTATTGAGTTTTTCCATCAGGAATATCTCAGTAGTAGCCATGCAGCCTGGCTTTGCACCTGGATGATGGTAATAGGTTTGCCCCTTGTTACATGAGACTCATAAACATAACTGGCGAAATAAGGGTGTAGTAAGGTACACCACAACTCAATCCCTCGAGGATAACAGGCGCTATATAAGTTAAAATAAATGTATAACTAATATTTATAAAGGATATTACAACAAAAACGGAAAAACAAAAAATATTGAAAAATTCAAATCGACTTCAAAAACACAATATATCAAAATCAAAGCATTCATTTCAAGTAGGCCAATAACAGGCACTTTTGAATTGTCGAAACAAAGATGAAAATTAAATGTAGCTACAGTCCAAGTCACAAGACATAAAAACTGTGAAAGTACTGTAGTTATATAAAGTATATAGTGAAAAATAAATTTTTAAAGACGGTTTTTTTTACATGCCTCTATAAATATAATTTTTGTTTTTAGGTATCAAAGAATCGAAAAATGTTGCACCAGTTTTAGAAACGCAGCTTCCATTCGAGTTTTTTTATTACCAGGGAGATGAGGTTTTAATGGATATAATCATTAAAATCAAACCGAGTGTGTTGCACAATATCACATACGATACAGGTAAGTAAACTTCCAAGTAGACTAGACCAAAGAAATTTAAATACATTGTGTAAACAACCCCATCACGAAGCCGTCAACCAAGCATTCTGTACATCAAATTAAGTAACTTTACGCAAAAATTATTGCTGAGAAACGACTTCTTTTTTGGGGTGAAAAATCATGTTTTGTTGTAGAACGGATGGATTGAATAATACGGGGGTCGTCGAGGTATTTAAAAATCTTGCAATAAAAACTTGGCTTAAAAAAAAAGCTTGTCAAAACGTTGGAACATTTATCTCCGTAACTCTCTCTCTCCGTGCAATATCTCCGTAAATATAAGGTTCCCAGGTATGATGTTTAACAAAAAAGTAATCGCAATGACGGCGAGAACAAGCGCCTTTCGGTTTCGTTAACAGGTCTTTTACACCCTGTATAAGACGTGTGTAAATCTCTTTGGACTAGACGGAACCGTCTCTCTAGAAATCATCATCTGTAGAACTCTAGTATTGGGTTATAGGAACTTCTTGGGGTAATCTAATTTTGTACTATTATTTCAAATTAAAAAGTATTATTTTTAAGCCCCGACGCAAAAACGACGTGGTGTTATAAATTTGACGTGTCTGTGTCATCGCAGATCCCAAACAGATGAACCGATTATGATTTTCTTTTTTTTGTTTGAAAGGTAAAATAGTCAGGAGTGTTCTTAGCTATGTTTGATAAAAATCAATTCAAGATGGCCGCGCCACAAAGCGGCGGATTACATATTTATTCAAAAACTCCCTCAATATGGGTATCAAATGAAAGAACTTGACTAGTAGAATACTATACCTTATACTTAATTTCAAATCCAATATGGCCGCCACCACAAAATAATGATTTTTGTTTTTTTTTCACAACTCCCTCAATATGGATAAAATCAAAATCAAAGCATTTATTTCAAGTAGGCCAATAACAGGCACTTTTGAATTGTCGAAACAAAGATGAAAATTAAATGTAGCTACAGTCCCAGTCACAAGACATAAAAACTGTGAAAGTACTGTAGTTGCCCATTCCCTAGCGTAGATCTCTATGGAGAAGAACTGGCAAGAAACTCCATGGACACTCTTTTAAATCAAAAAATTGTTACAAAATCTTGGTTACATCATTCATGTTGAGATGTTATATTATGTGAGAACAATGTAGCAAGATGTGCACGTTAAAAGTGTCCGTAGCAAAACAAAAACAAAATAATTAATTCAAATAAACCATGGCGACTAAGAGATGACCAGTCACAATTTTTTTTTTTTTTTTTTGTGCTTTATTACTAAGAACAAAATTCTTAATAATTAATTACGATCTAGCCTAAAAGACTAATAAGTAATTTAACTCTAACTTAATATGTTACGTGAGTCACAACTGACAGCGCCCGTTCACGCACATGACGCATGGATCAGCACCATTCAGCTCAACCATTTTGAAGGGAACTAAATGGTCCGACACACGCGCCATGATCAGCGAGACATTTGAGTGAGCATGACATACTCTCAACCGCCAGGGCACATTCAAGTCAAAAACTAAAGTAGGTTTCCAGTGAATTATAGCTTTCTAGTACATAGTACTCACACAATATGGGCTATGCGTTTATACATATAATACTAAATAGATTGAATCTATACAATGCAAAGATATCGAATGAAAGGGCTTGTGAAATTATGACTCTACGTGTTTCGGGGGTTTAATTTAATGTAACTTGTGGCTGTCTAATATGTTGCAGATGATGACGGAACTATCAAGATTGAGAAGGTTCTTGATAAAGCCTTAGGTGAATACTATCGGGTTACCGGAACTGCAATTGAAGTTAAAATAATGCTGAATTTATACAAATCCAATCTTTTTTGTTCATCTCTACTAGTTGCAAAAGGGAGGAGGTCTGACTCTAGAGTTTATGGAAATATATATCTATGTAAGAGATAATTATATTGATACAAAAAAGGGAGTTTTATTAAAAGTGTTCGGCTTTTGAGAAAAATGTTTAATGAAAGTAATTAGTCAACTGATCATTAAAGATGTCTGGGAACATTATGAACATTGATCGTTATTGTTTGTCTTTCAGATGACGTTTGTCCAAAACAATGTGTACTAAAAGCGGATCTCACACACGAATGTGATGGTAAGTATTTATCTACTAACTAAAACCTTAATTATACCGGAGATCTCAAATCTATAATATCTACGAGTATTCCTTTCCCGCAAACGGACTGTCCCTTTGATCTCGCAGTCAGAAACGCCACTGCTGGGCGTGGGATTGCGGTTTGATTTCCATGTCGGACAAGGTATTATTAAGATTTCTAACATGAAAATCTCAGTCACCAGTCTAAAAGAATGTAGTTTAAAAAAAAGTCGAGTAGAATTTTATTAAAACAAAAAACGGTGACCAGTCAGTTCACCAAACATTCATTCACAAACTTTTACTTGAAAAGCAACGATTAGCAAAGCACATTATTTGTCATTTCAACATTATACAACAACTAATTTAACAAATAATTCACTTCATAAAATAATTATTCAATAAACTTATATTTAATAACGTATTATTTGACAAACAATTCATTATTTTTTCGTTTTATCTCATAAAACTACGTTTGAAATAAAGACATTAGACATATTGATTATGCCAATTATAAAAAAAAAATTGAATTTGGTTTCCTCTAAGGACAAATTTTGTGACAGAAATGATTCGCTGCAGAACCGACCCCACGTAGTCTTGTCTGCCCTACCCCTAGAGTGTTATTTAAAATCGCGCAGGCGCGGAGGGGCGAGGCGGCTGACCGCCGGAGCCCCGCAGTGCCGGAGCCGTGACAGAAACTATGCCTGCTGCATGTTGCATACTGCATGCTTGCTTGCTATATGCATACTGCATGCTCGCTGCATGCTTGCTGTATGCTTGCCGCTTGCTGCATGCTTTCTGCATGCCTGCTGCTTGCATGCTGCTAGCTTGCTGCATGCATGCTCTTTGCTTGCTGCATGCTTGCTGCTTGCTTGCTGCATGCATGAAGTATGCTTGTTTGCATGTTATGAAAAAACTATGCATTTCCTTAACTTTTTCTTAAAAAAGAGTAATAAAATAATACTAGCCTGTAAATTATTTTGTTGAAACGTGATTTATCCAAATGTATCTAAATAAGAAATGAAAAATGTATAAATGAATAAATATCATCTGATGCAAATGATAAAAGATGTATTTGCCAAATAAATGCTGTGAAACGAATATTTTTAAAATAAAACATTTGCGGAATAAGTTGTTTGCGAACTAAATAGTATACGAAACGTTGGTTGTAAAATGAAAATATGCCAATAGAGTTAGGGCTCATTTCTGGAGACGCGGCGCGTTGGGCGGCGCGTCGGGCGGCGCGGGCCGCTTCAAATTCAAACATATGTCAATGTATGAGAGCGTTTACGGAGAAGCGTTTTTACGCGCGTTTGCTCGAGATGCAGCGTCGGACGCCGCGTCGGACGCGGCGGTGCACGCGGCGTCCCCCGCGGCGTGCGACGCGGCGTTATGTCATGGAGACTTCTGCCAGTTTTTGGAGGATGATGTTATGCCCAATGGACTAAGTAAATTAGTTTTGAATGATAACAGTATGAAGTAAAATATGTTTGTGTTGCCTTTTGCTACATTAAAAAATACTTTTTTGCAAAAAATAAAACCGTCTTCAAAAAAAAACAAAAAGTTAAAAATTACTTTAGCTTCTGAAGTCGGTGACCTTTGTTTGATTGATTTAATTTTTTTGTCACCGACTTCAGAAGCTAAAGTTATTTTTAACTTTTTGTTTTTTTTTGAAGTCGGTTTTATTTTTTGCAAAAAAGTTTTTATTTTTCACTTTTTAGTGGTTCACATGTGCTTGGTACACATGGAAAGTGCATACCGTTACAATTACAACAAGCCCAAACACGACTAGGATACATAATCTCATTATGGAATTCCGTGACTCTTGGCTTCATCATCCGATCTGATGGTAGAATGGTTCTCATCAAACGCAAGTGCTTCATTTGTTGCAGAAAATACCAAAATCGCTGTACGTTATTCTATAAAATTTGAAGAGTTCCCTCGATTTCGCCAAGATTCCATCATCAGATCCCGACTTGGTCGCTATGGGACCAACTTGGAAGTATACCCTTTCAAACAAAAAAAGAATTTTTCAAATCGGTTCAGGCGTCTTCGAGTAATCGGTGAACATACATAAAAAAAAAAAAAAAAAAAATACATACAGTCGAATAGAGAACCTCCTCCTTTTTGGAAGTCGGTTAAAAAATACTCTTCTACTTTGACAGATTTAAACTAGATAAAAACATAATATGGTTTTCGCTTGGAACTGCTAGAAAAAATAAATCCAACCGTATTGCTTGAGGCAGTCGTAGTTCATATAGCATTATTTGTTTATTGCATAGCTATAAATCACGAATTTATTAAAAAAATGAAAAAACATAATTCCTTCAAAATTTAGTCGCAGATTTGTTTTATACATAGTCGTATGAGCCATGTTTTGTAATTATAAACGTGTACTTTTTGGAACAAAATTTCTTAACGCGTCTTACAGATAGTGCGATATAGTAGAAATCGTCACGTTATGAAATGCTGTATGCGGCCTGCTGTATACTACCACGTAAAACACTGAACGAGGGTCCGTCCCTATACTGGCAAAGAATACAACACTTGAAACTGTTAACATTGACATGAAACATATATATATTTGCTGTAAGCTCATATCGAGTAAAATACCATCTTGCCTAGGTAACGAAACCGCTATGGTTTCGTTAAATGCGTTTTACGTACTTCTAATCCGACTACAATACCATCTATCGAGCGAGAGGTTTAACTTTCAAATCATTTTTGATTTAACTCTTAATGTTTCTCTATCCAACGTTTTTGTCATCTTTCTCTGCTTCTGTCATAGGTTTTCACAAATAATTTGGAAGTGAAAACTTCTTTAGCGACGTTGTGCACTTTTTGGGATGGATAAAAAATGTTAAACTCGCGTCTGGACACGTGACCTGATCGAAAATTCGTAAGACGGAGATTCATAATGTAGGTAGATGTGGTGTTCACTCGTACACTAGTTAGGGTTTTGAGTAAAACCACCGTATATCACTGTGGTGTCTTTGTTCAGGGTTGTACAATAAAACACTGTTTCCAATATTCCTGGGTTAGGCGGCGTGCTCGGACAAGACTGAACGCGGCGCATCGCCCCGCGCTCCCTCCAACATGCATCCCCCACCACAGAATGCATAACTCATTTATTAAACACTACAGTAGTTAATATAAATTGTCACATTTGTGTACGATAGCGCAATAAATGAATATTTTACTTAACCACATAAATTATAGTACTTTTATACTGGTATTTAAAGCAATTCGTGCGAAATTATTCCCTAACCATTCCAAATTATAAAAATGCACCCCACTCCCGCAGTGCAACCTTTTTAGGGTTCCGTACCTCAAAAGGTAAAAACGGAACCCTTATAGGATCACTTTGTTGTCCGTCTGTCTGTCTGTCTGTCTGTCTGTCTGTCAAGACCTTTTTTCTCAGGAACGCGTGGAGGTATCAAGCTGAAATTCATATCAAATACTCAAGTCTATGGTCTCTTGGAGCTGTGAAAAAATCAAACTTCTAAGTCAACGCGATCAAAAGATACTCCCGTTTATGCCGCAAATTTTCGACACTCGCAAGGGAATCAAAACCTACAGGGTACTTCCCGTGAACTCAGAATCTTGAAATTTGGTACGAAGCAACGTCTTATAACACAGATAAAGGAAAAATTGCGAAAAGCATAAATTTTTAGTTACATCATATAATAAAAATATTTTTAATAATTTTAAACTTATTACCCCTTTACTCATGAACGCGTAGTGGTATTATATTGAAATTCTTAACAAATACTCAAGTCTATAATATCTTTAAGCTGTAACAAAATCAAACTTCTACGTCAACGCAATCAAAAGATACAGCAATTAAAGCCGCATATTTTGAAACTCGCAACTACTCGCAAGGGAATCAAAACCTAAAGGATACTTCCAGACGACCTGGAATCTTGAAATTTGGCATGAAGCAACGTTATAAAGTACACATATAGGAAAAATTCCGAAAATCTTAAATTACCATAACTTTTACTTATATAGAAAGAAAGAAAGAAAAAGCATTTATTGGCCCATACAGGACAAAACACATAAAAAATAACATTATTTACGTATATTGAAAACTAAACATAGATAAAAAATAAAAAAAAAAAAATAAAAAAGAAATGCAAGGTCCTGAACAAGGCCAAAAGGCCCCTATCTCAGCATGGTGCTGTAACATTAAAAAACGCCACAGCGCTGGTATTCTGATAGGGCCCAAAGTGAGAGTGATGCCACGGTCAGATACGGATAAGATTAAAATAATTAATAAAAAAATAAAGTGTAGACGAATAAACAATACATAAATGTGTAGTATAATAAAATACGGGGAAAAAACTAGTACACCTACGCCCCACGGAACCATATTATTCACCAAACTGTGCCATGACTTCACTGGCAACACTGACGAACATAGACGCGGGCGCAGACATCTCTGTAATATCTAATCTGTGATCTCTGTTTTGTTTTGATTGGAGAACATCATACTAATATCTAATCTGTGGAGAACATTACGTAATTATGTCAGATAACGAATAAACGAAGTAAAATCAAACAAACATTAATACCGTGATCATAATCAAAACGGAAAGTGTGCACTTGTGCAGTGATAGTGTAACACGCTCGCATCAAACTGGGGCTGTCCACAGAGTTCAAACAAGAAACAATCAATACATATATTATTATTATAAGTCTATTAAGTGAGTTAGCGAAGAAGAAAAAAAGTGACTAAAAATTAACGGCAACGAAGTGCATCTCGGTGTCGAGGTGACGGGAATTCTCAAATAGACACTAGAAAAATTATGTATCATCTAAGTAGCCTAAAATAAGGACGGCGAGACGCTCCGGCCACCAACGCCAGCTGCGTGCAGAACAATAGGTATGTTAATTTTAATCGGAAGATTTTTTTTGCTGTTGGAGTAGATATATACCTACAGGTTTGTACGGAACCCTCGGTGCGCGAGTCTGACTCGCACTTGGCCGGTTTTTTTTTTTAAATTGACTATCATAACAGGGTTGTACAGACACGTGGAAATTTTGAGTAAACGCATTTGTTATTTGTGTTAGATCATACGTGAATATTGTTTAGTTTTGAAATACGAATTACGTTCGATATTAAAGAAAAAACGGTTGACCGCACAATTTTTTGTTGTTGTTATGCATCTACATCACACGCAAAAGAAATAAATATACATAATCAAAAATATTCAAATCTTTCATTGCTCTTTTTCACATAAATCGTCTACTTTGACAATTCTTGCTGCCCGTCAAATGTCACATTGCCAGCGCCAATGATGCCATTGTTACTATGCGTTGCTTAGCCAATTAGAGACGAGCGTTAACAACCTACCCAATCATAACTTCGTGATGATAATAGAGAACAAACTAGCTGTTTAGAGAAAACAAACGTTGTGGGGCCGTCTATCAAAAAGATTTTGTTTGAAGCTACTAAAAAAGCGGCCAAGTGCGAGTCGGACTCGCCCATGAAAGATTCCGTAGCTGCAAGTAACATAACGCTTTTTTTTATTTTTATATTTGAGTTGATTGAATGAAAGGTAAATTGCGGTTTACGATTTATGACGTATTAAAAAAAACTACTTACTAGATCTCGTTCAAACCAATTTTCGGTGGAAGTTTACATGGTAATGCACATCATTTATTTTTTTTAGTTTTATCATTCTCTTATTTTAGAAGTTACAGGGACACACACACATATGACCTGTTTGGAAGTGTCTCGCGCGCAAAATATTCAGTTTAGAAAAAAATTATACTACATATTATCTCAATTTCATTTTTGAAGATATACCCATAGATACCCCACACGTATGGGTTTGATGAAAAAAAATTTATAGTTTCAGTTCTAAGTATCAGGAACCCCCAAAATTTATTGTTTTTTTTCTAGTTTTTGTGTGAAAATCTTAATGCGGTTCACAGAATACCTCTACTTACCAAGTTTCAACAGCATAGTTCTTGTAGTTTTGGAAAATAGTGGGTGTGACATACGGACGGACAGACACAGAGACAGACATGACTAATGCATAAGGGTTCCGTTTTTTGCCATTTGGCTACGGAACCCTAAAAAGCTCTCGAGTTGGCATTGGGACCAAAGACTACTTGATGCTCTGTGCTGTATTTTTTTTTACAGACAATTGACAATACTGAGACTTCCACAACATCAAAAGAGTTTGCATAGATGATGTGGATAATTCCAACTTGATTTTATCGAATCAGAGATCGATTATTAAAATAAATCGACATGCTTCTCGTGCGGATGTACAGCACGTATTCCTTCCCTCCTACTGCAACGACGCGTGTGCCGCAGCGTTGTCGACTGCAGGCAACACTCACACGCTACAAGATCCGTGGTAAACAGCGCGGCGTAATAGAGGAAGAGCCGTGACGATCAGCCCATCGCTATTTTATAAAACCGAAAAGTTTGTCTGTGTATGTCCCTAATTTTGATCACGGTTCCTATGAAACTTATCAGGTAGCAGTTGTATAAAATTTCTCGCGAAACGTGATTATTTTAGACAAAAAATGAGTACCTGTCTGGAATTCAAACCTGAGACCCTAGGTTTATAAAGAGGCCACTAAACCGTTGGGCTACATCGCCCCAGTGATAAATGGTCTAAAATAGTCGTTCTATTCTAATCTAATGCTTGTTATGACCGAGTAAGATAGGATGAAAGGTAGAAATATAGAAAACATATTTATTTGGCATATTTATGCCATAAGTGCACACAACAAGAACAGAAAAAAATAAAAACTTAATTACTCAATTTAAAAACTTAAAACTACACACACAAAAAATGGAAAGAAATAATTATTGTGCGTCTCACGGCTGCACCAAATAGGCCTAGTTTAGTTAAGCACTCATAGATGTAGCGCGCTTCTATTTGCAGAGCCCGGCAGATCGAGCGAGATCCGCTGTTGTCATGCCTCGACGCACTCGCGCTCGTCCCGTAAGTCGCGACGAGCGAGCCGCACGACGAGGAAGCGGGGGCGGGTCTCCACCGGCGCCGTCGCCTGCGTTGCGTTGATGCGCCGGCCTCCGACATGCTCGGCGCTCACGAAATCGCGCGCTTTAATTTTGACGCCAATCTTAGCGGCCACCAACATGGCAGTGTAGGTGGTGTTTTCTCCACTTATCTCTGGAATATTAGATCTAAGGATATCATTTGCGAGCAAGTCCTGGTCACGGTCGTTTATGTCGCTCAACTGATTTGTAAGATCCACATTCGACGATTGCGAGATTTCGGGTTGAGCCAGATTGGTCTCCATAATAACTATCCAACTCCAAGTTACTCATTCTATTGTTCTAGCTTCAGAAGTTCAGACAAACACCATAGGTTGAGCACAGCAACGGAGTACAGGACCGCACATACCGACGTTAAGCCACAAGTTGGTTTTCCGTTCCCCGAATAATTATCTTCTATAAACTGTGGGTTTCGGGTATATACTTGTGTATTGATGGGGTTCACTTATAGTTATTTACTGTTTTTTTTTTAATATTTAAACAGCACATGAACACTAGATAACAATGTTATTCGTAAGTTGCACTAGCAGAAGTATTTATTCACTAAACTTAGGCGAATTAGACTGTTATTTTTATTTATTCGCGAGAAGAAAAACACAAAGAGCTTATGTCTGTTTGACATCCGTGACGTGACATGATGACACAACGCCGCGTGCACCGCCGCGTCGGACGCGGCGTGCGACGCCGCGGGCAACGCGTCGCAGCACGCCCCGCGTCTCCCTATACAATATTGTACTGAGGCCGCTGCACGCGCCGCCTCTCCGTAAACGGAAAAAACGCTCGACGCGCCGCGCGACGCGCCGCGCAACGCGCCGCCCGACGCGCCGCGTCTCCAGAAATGAGCCCTTATGGTGATACATTAGTGAACCACAAAAAACATATGACAAATAATTACAGCGCGTAAATAGACCCTTATGGAACCAAGCATTTTGTACATTAAGCTGAGTGCAACAAAATATTCCTGGGAAATTACCTTTTTTTATTCCTGGGAAATTACGTTTTTTTGTGACCAAAATCAGTGATCGCCGCAGCAGTGACGCGCAGATCCCTTACTGTTACAGACAAATAGAACTATAATAGAAATGGATTTCAGCAGTATAAAGCTTGCTAAAAACGTAATGCACTCCCTTCAAATAATTCCGTCCTTCAATCTAAGTTATCGTATACTATGTACAACGATTATTTGATTTCTGTTATCGTATTATCCCTGATAATGTTAGTCAAATCAATGCTACGCTAATCATTTTAACGCTGCATCTGCTGCATTTTTAGGTAACAGGATAAGTGGACAGTTAGTTCAGTAGTATTATAACCCTATATGATAGTGGATCTTCCTAACAATACAAGCCAGAACTAGGAATCAATTGAAATACTAGCTGTGCCCGTGCCTTCGCTCACGTCAGCTCGTATTCTTTTGGCATTATCAGGGAACATTACATAGGACTGTGAAGTCTGTTGTATATTACAGACATCCTCTACAAAATAATATCGTCGACCGTAGGTTCAATTGAGGTAAGGGACAAAATACGATTTTTCAGGAGAGGCCGACAAAGTTTTTTTTCGGACTAAATCGCCTATAACTTTTTTCCTTATTAACCTTTTTCGAGTCTAATTTCACACATAATCTTGTATTTTAGTGCTCTATCTACACGTGTAACATTTATTTAATTAAATTAGGTATTTAAGAAAATAGATGTCCCTTACAACAACGTATTTTGTTAGTAATGTCCCTTACTGACCAAGTATCTTGTAGTCTCGTCCCTTACATTAAATTGACATCTGCATTGGATTCAATTTATTAATGAAAAAATAGTGTAAAGCACTTGTTGAAAAAAATTATGGAAAAAATACAGTGTAAAGAGATTTTTGACATAAAATGAAGTACACACTTTTGACGTACGGATATCATAAATTTGGAAATCGTTATTATTGTGACAAGAAATCATTTAAGAGACATGAAAATGTATTAGAACCGTGTGTCTGTTTTTTGTGTGTTGCTTACATAGTACAATGAAATGAAATGTTTGTACATTGTAATAGCTCATTTGTATAGATTTAATAAAACAATTTATATTTCATTTAATATGTTTATTGCAATCAAATTATTAAAAGAAATGGTAACAATTTTACCTATAATTACTTTGAATTTTTATTCAAATAAAAAAGTAGCTGCAAATAATCCTAATAGAGCCTCTAAAATGGTTTTGTTTTTCCATTTTTACCACTGTTTTTGTCAAAAACCGTGCACAATCCCGACCAAACGACATCGACAGATGAACTCGCACTGATAGCGACTTTTTTGATGCCCGCGCGCTGCTATCGCATGTGGTATCATCCTCTCTTTCGCACAAAGAAAGACGTTGTGAGATAGAAAAGGATGGTAATAGTGCAAGTACGTGCTATCTTGTGTTATGAAGTTAGAAGTGTGTGTAAATAAACGTAACAGGGATAAACAATTCAATACTTCTCATCAGCAAATTAGTGTAACGGACACCGAACCTAAATATAATTCGATTCAAATTGGTGTAACGTTGACACTATGTCAAAACTCGTGCCATACATTTATAAAGTATGGATGATATTAATTTTTTTAGATAACAAAGACATTAGTGTAAGGCCAGTTTTATTATTGTTTCTTCAAAAATAAACCATGTAATGGTAATTCGTTGATTGGAAAGACCCTTACCTTATTTCAAGTGGATTGGCGGCAATAATTACATCATTTCAAGTTCCTATATTGCATAGTTTTTCAGATACATTGTTATTATGGGGCTGATTCGAAATTTGGATCCAAAAATCATTAGGGTAAGGGACATTTTTCTTAAGCTAGAATTTTTTCATATATACCATTCGATAGAGCGAAAAATTCTGAACAAAACTGTATACTTAACTCATTTTTGGTATTTTGTCCCTTACCTCAATTGAACCTACGGTCGACGATATACTAATAAAATGACTTACTGTTAGTTTTAACTAAAACATTAAAATTCCAATAAGTTAAGGAACTCTCTGTAACATATTTATAAGGAAAAAGACTTTTGCACAGCAAGAACTTATTAGGCTTCTGTTTCATAGACTACTTCTTGGAGAAATCAACATCATTATGGCCGCCCCTATCCCATTATTATTTTAAGACAGTGTCAAAAAAAAAAAACAAAAAGGGAAAACTGGGGTTAGAACATACGACACTTAAATCCATGTTCACCAAATAGATGACGATTTGATTATCTAAAACCGCTGTTTAAAACACATTTTTGTATGGGAACATGTCACAGTGACAGCTGCTTTTAGGAAACCAGACCGTTATCTTTTCGGTGAACATGGACCTTAATAGATAGTTTACAGAGCGATCATGGGGTTGGCTTTAGTTAATTGACCGCCGTGGAGAGGGCTAAAAGGGGTTAAAGCTGGTAGGGAATTTTGAGTAAGTACTCCAACCCGGGTTGGTCTGGAAGAACTTTTTGATCAGTATTAGAAACAGGATCGATTGGCATCAAAAAATGTTTTGTGTAAAATGGCAATTTTCTTGCTAACTGTATTTTTTTTTTTTAATCTGTGAATAGGCAATCAAAATTTTACGAAAAATTATGGATAGTTTCCTAAGACCATTTTCATGTAGCTGCAACGGTTAAGGTAGCTCACCTTACTGCCCCGTTTTCCGTTTTCACCCTGTATAAAAATTAATTGCTGTTCGTTAGTCTCGCTCAAACTCGAGATCGGCGGAACCGATTTGGCTCACTTTGGTTTTTAATTATTTGTGAATGTCCAGGGACGGTTTGAACAGTGGTACGGTAAGGTAGGTAGGTAGGTTCATTTGTTTTCTACGCAGTCACCGTCTTAACACGTGTATCGCTTGTAGCTGTAGAGGTCGTGGCCAAGTATTAGTCTTGCTAGCTGGTGTCCACGACACAAGCCTTGCTTAGTGTGGCACTAGGTGGCGCTGTGTGTTAATGTCCAGCAATATTTATTTTTTAGATAGGCGGTAGGTAGGTAGTAGTAGGATGGTAGTAGCAGGTAAGTAGTTGGTAGGTAGTAGGAGGTAGGTAGTAGTAGGTCAGTCATGACTGAAACGTCAAACAATTGAAGGTTACGGACATAATGCATATTGCTCACCCCCTTAAGAAAGTAGTATTATATAACCTAACATTTGAAGAAGCTTACAAGGAATATTTGTGCATGGACAGGATCTATGTAGTGGTTTTTGCGTGATCCTGGAACATCCGATTTGGATTTTACGATTTTATTAGTATATATAGATAGTATAGATGGAACTTATAAGTGGAACTTCCTAACAAGCCTGAACTAGGAATTAATTGTTTTTATTGCTACTAAAGTGGAACTTTCTAACAATAGAAGCCGGTACTAGGAATAAATTGCCTAATAAATACAAGCCTGAAATAGGAATTAATTGTTACTTAAGCGGAACTTCCTAACAATACAAGCCTGAACTAGGATTTTTGTGTTATATTGTTACTAAAGTGGAACTTCCTTACCTAACAATACAACCCTGAACTAGGAATTTACTGTTACATTGATAAAACTATTAATTTCGGGATCCTGCCATTTTGCCGAAAAGATTTTGCCAAAATTTCATTACCCAAACAAAGTTTAGCAACCTTTTTTTATACCATTGCAATATTTCGAATGATTTTAGTACGCATATTTTTATTTGGTCAAATTTTTACTTGGCAAAGTATTACCAAGTATAATGTCATTATGGCATTTGGTCTTTAATCAAATGATTTATTACAGCAAACAATCTTCAGACAATAAACGTTTGGTGAAATGATTGGTTAAGACAAAAAACATTAGGCAAAACGACTTTTATTAATAGAAAAAAAAGATATTGTTTTTAGTAGGTTACCCGGAACTCAACTGTTTAGATTAGGTTAATTTCGTCTTGAAACAAAATGGGTAGATTAGGTTAGATTAAAACTGTGTCCTCCTTCTAGATTAGGTTAATTTCGTCTTACAAGAAAATGGGTCGTTTAGGTTAGGTTAAAACTGTGACCTCCTACGCACGAGCCGAGCGAGCGGAGCGAGCGGTGCCGCGGCAGCGGCCGGCGAGTGCCAGAAACGACTTGCATAAATAGAAAAAAGAGATTGTTTTTAGTAGGTTACCCGGAACTGAGCTATTTAGATTAGGATAATTACTTATTTTAAAATAATGGTTAGGTTAGGTTAAACCTGTGACCAGGAACGACTACATTATATAGAAAAAAAAAATGGAAAACTGACGATACAAAATATTTGGTTTATTTGATTTTGCGTAAAAACTCTTTTTCCAACTGAAATATTTGACTAAATAAAAAATGTTAAAAGTACTAGTTGGTAAACAAGTTATAGTTTAAACGTTAGTTTCCCAAACATTAGGTTTGCGTTAAATTTTTTTTAGAATAGATTTTTTGATAAATAATAATTTGGCAAATGAAATTATGCGAAAAATTTTTTGGGAAGTGAAAATTTGTCAAATTCCTTTCGGTCAAACAAGGGAGACCCATTAATTTCATTATCTATTACTTTTTTTCAGATCCTGTGCCTAGCCCGCCTCCTGAAAAAGATCAATCAATCAATTATGAGCCAATTTATTATGTGATAGCATCCGTTATTGGGATGTGTGTTATAATATTAGTGGTGTATTTAAGTATAAAAAAATATCGGCATCGGAATTCCGATCGAGTGGAGGCAATAGAACTGAACACATACGTAAGTATTATGTTAAGGGATATTTGTTTGTGGTATAAACATTCATAACTCTAAATAAAAAACCACAAACAGACTTTAATTTGATTTAGAAACGGTACAAGAAAACTCAATTGAAATAGTTTTTTCATTGACATTCCAGGCCACCACCAACGAAGTTTTATATGCAGATCTCAGCTTGGCGCATGGAGAAAGCCAACCTCCCAAACGTGAGGAAGAATCGCCATATGCTCAAATAATTGGGGTGATGAAACCTGTTGATGGATGAGAAAATGAATAGATGCTATCTGCTTTCCAATTTTTGTATTATTTGTAACAAATACTGACACTAACTCAACTGTAGCCTCTTAAAAATCCGCCAGCAGACTATGGTAAAAATTAATATTTTGATGTGTGTACAAAAGGATTTTTTTATAAATAAACTGAGAGGGCACAGAAAGAATGTAAAAATTTTTTTTTTCTTTATGGAAGTATCTGGGACTAAACTTATATAAATTGAACGAATTGCCGTTTTTTGCAAATCGAATATGTATTGTACGAATTGGCGGCATTGCCTCACAAGAGAATACCGTATGACATCACGCTGTGGAAGTAACTAAAGTAAACTAAATGGACAGTCCCCAAATCATTTAAATCACGATTTTTTGTGACGGCGTGTGTTGTTAAGTTATTTTTTTATAATTTGCCTATAAGCGGGCACCACTGAAGCTTGGCATCCAAAGTCACCTGAGAACACTGTCATAGTAACTAGCTGACGTTTGAGTTTAAATAAAAGAAAAGTGTCGTCTGTAAACAATACTATGTCATGAGCATCCTATATAATATATGAGGTAAGGCAAGTCATTTATATAAATAAGAAACAAAATTGTCCTAAAATTCAGTTCATTCTTACTACGGATCCAGGAGATTTTTTCCCGTTAAAATCAACTCTCTGAATCCTATCACTCAAATATGAAGTAAGAAGATCCAGAGAGGCGTTACGGATCTGGTAGTGGTGTAGGTTCCTGATGAATGTTTCATTAAGAACACAATTAAACTTATATTGTCACTTACGGGATATCCTAAAACAGTGTTTAAGAACACAATTAAAACCCAAAACCCAAATCGCAAAAAATACCCAATGCATCGCCTTTGTCTTTCCAGGCATAGGCATGACAACACCAAAAAATTACAAATCTATTTAGTCCGTCAGTAAGAGTATTGGAAAATAATGGACATGTATTTTTTGATTTTGTAAATCAATGAATATTGACAAAGATAAAACGCATCAAAACTTGGGAGTGGGGCTCATGACGTCAGTACGCTCTTCAAGTTATACCTAGGCGTGACGTATTTAGAATTTAAAAGCGTCGTATCTTCGTCAATTTTGATTTACGTAACAAAAGAAGAAATATGGGTCAAATATGTATTGATAATTAATCTAACTGTATTTTTTTTGTCGTCTATTTCATAAATGTGTCCTAAAACTTCAACACGGCATCAGTTGGACGACCCTTTATAAAACCGAACTGTTTGTTATGCAATAACTTCTGTTTACTAAAAAATATTTGCATTTGTAATGTTCTAAAATTTGTTTAAACAGTTTTTACTTACCTTCAGTAAAAACTCTTAAAACTAACTTTCGGTTTTGGTCGGTAGTTTTTCAAAAATTGGTCGGCGTGAGTATATTTCTGCTTAAATTTTGCGGAAAACAAGCGTGCTGTAATGTTAAAAAATCAATGTATCATAATCGTCATATTACTCAAACCACTATGTGATCACAATAGCATTAATATCAACTTGTTTCCTAATTATCGTGATTATTTAACCCGGCGTCATGGGGGTTGGGTCTGTGCGACCCATCACATTTTATTGCGCTTCTAGTTCGGTTACTATGCGTGCGAAATTGCCGTTCTTCTCAATAGCTGGAACTGTTGAGTTGTTCTATGCGTCTCAAGCAACATCTTAGTCGTGGCACAGCCGCAGTGGGAGTTACAGGTGCACAAAATTGAATAAGGTATGTGAGACCCATCCCCGCAGTCAGTGTAACAATTTCACGCCATTTTGTATAGATAGTGTTTTACTTATTATCTGTGTTTTTATCCTTTTATATTTGATTGTTTGTTGTTGTTTACAATTGTATTTACTGATATATAGTTAAATGAATTTTATTTATGTGTCTGTGTAGAACATATAGTACCTTTTTGTGCTGACTGTACCAAAGACACGAAGTGATTTTTTTTTCTTGAGTTAATTTAGTTTCCTAAATAAAAGTGCCATTAAAACATTAAGGCGCTACCCCAGGCAAAATTAGCAACTCTATTTGTGGTGATTCAAACTTCGTTTGAAATACTATTAGAATAAAGTTCTAATCAGCTTGCACTACAAAGTGGTTTTTACGTCAGTCACTGCGGGTCGAATAGTGCGAAATTAGTGATTTTTATTCTTTACTAGCTGTTGCCCGCGACTTCGTCCGCGTAAACCACCCTTGTCACTTATGGGTATAAAAGTAGCCTTCGACTTGTTCTCTGACCTACCAAATATACAAAAAAAAAATATTAAATCGGTGAAGTCGTTTCGGAGGACTTCGATAACAAACAATGTGACACGAGATTTTTATGTATTAGAAAACTTGTCTGCGGCTTTGCTCACGTTGAATTTGGGGTAATTTTAATAAAAAAATTAGAGAATTTCATTGCGCAAAACTAAGAGTAAGTAAAATTCAAGATCCAGCAGACTTTTAAAGATATACATATCTGGGTTGCTCATAAATTAGTTGGTTTCAAAGCAGAACAGAGGAACTTTGCAGAAGTATTGTGTAAAATCTTAAATTATTGTCTAGGATGGAATTACTATGGCCGGTAAATTACATAACGATACGTAGCTACGAAGACAAACTAAAGAAAAAAAATAAAGAAAAATAAATTTGTGTTCAGTGAAAACCATGAAAACGACACCCATGAAGGAAAAACGAATAAAAATCCTAGGTGCCTTCTTGGATTTCCATTTTGACCTCATTTTTGTTATCAACTACTCCGAAAACCACGCAAACGACACCCATGACGAAAATATTTAAAAAAACCCTAGACGGCATTTTGGATTTTCATTTTGACCTCATTTTCGATATCAGCGACCCCAAAAAACATGAAAACGACACACATGACGAAAAATTTACTTCAACGCCATTTCGATTTTCATTTCGATCTCATTTTTGTAATCAGCGACCTCGAAAACCATGTAAACGACACCCGAGATGGAAAAACAAATACTTTTCCTCGGCGCTATCTTGTATTTGTCAATAGGAGTACAATGAAATAGTCTTACCAATCTTGTTTCCCCTTACAAACTTTTGAGGCCCGTTTCACCCTCCCCCCTCTTCCCTCTTTGTCTAGGGGTGCACCCCTAGACTACATAAGGAGCCTACTTGCCAAATTTGGAATCTGTAGACCCAGCGGTTTGGGCTGTGCGGTGATTTTTAGGCTTTGTCACCCCAATTACCCCTCTTAGGGGTTGAATTTTGAAAAACCTGAAACCCGTTTCTACTCATTTATCAATAGGACTACTCTTGTGAAGTTTCGAATGAAATAGTCTAACTTATCTCGTTTCCCCATACAAACTTTGGAGGCCCGTTTCACCCCTCTTAGGGGTTGAATTTTGAAAAAACCTAAAACCAGTTTCTACTCATTTATCAATAGGACTACTCTTGTGAAGTTTCGAATGAAATAGTCTAACTAATCTTGTTTCCCCATACAAACTTTGGAGGCCCGTTTCACCCCCTTAGAGGGTGAATTTTGAAAAATGTTTTCTTATTGCACTTTTAGACCACATAAGGAACCTACTTGCCGAATTTGAAATCTGTAGACCCTGCGGTTTGGGCTGTGCGTTGTTTTTTAGACTTTGTCACCCCATTTACCCCTCTTAGGGGTTGAATTTCGAAAAAACCTGAAACCCGTTTCTACTCATTTATCAATAGGAGTACTCTTGTGAAGTTTCGAATGAAATAGTCTAACTAATCTTGTTTCCCCATACAAACTTTGGAGGCCCGTTTCACCCCCTTAGAGGGTGAATTTTGAAAAATGTTTTCTTAGTGCACTTTTAGACCACAAAAGGAACCTACTTGCCGAATTTGAAATCTGTAGACCCAGCGGTTTGGGCTGTGCGTTGATTTTTAGACTTTGTCACCCCATTTATCCCTCTTAGGGGTTGAATTTCGAAAAAACCTGAAACCCGTTTCTACTCATTTATCAATAGGAGTACTCTTGTGAAGTTTCGAATGAAATAGTCTAACCAATCTTGTTTCCCCTTACAAACTTTGGAGGCCTGTTTCACCCCTTTTGAGGGTGAATTTTGAAAAATCCTTTCTTAGTGCCCCCCTAGACTACATAAGGAACCTACTTGCCAAATTTGGAATCCATAGACCCAGCGGTTTGGGCTGTGCGTTGATTTTTAGACTTTGTCACCCCATTTTTCCCTCTTAGGGGTTGAATTTTGAAAAAAACTGAACCCCGTTTCTTCTCATTTATCAATAGGAATACTCTTGTGAAGTTTCGAATAAAATAGTCTAACTAATCTTGTTTCCCCATACAAACTTTGGGGGCCCGTTTCACCCCCTTAGAGGGTGAATTTTGAAAAATCCTTTCTTAGTGCACCCCTAGACCACATAAGGAACCTTCTTGCCAAATTTGGAATCTATAGACCCAGCGGTTTGGGCTGTGCGTTGATATATCACCCAGTCAGTCAGTCAGTCAGTCAGTCAGTCAGTCAGTCAGTTTACCATTTTATATATATATATAGATAAAATCAAATTTCTGTCTTTTGAAAAAAAAAAAACTAGCATTATGTTCATTATTAAATTGTCTATCCATTAGTATAAGAAGCAAATCAAAATAATGTTAACTTTACGAGAAGAAGCATGTTATAAATATTTTTTTCTCATTTTTGTGGTTTCATTGTGAGGGGATTTATTACACATTATGAGACTTAAAATAAAAAATAAAACTACCACTTTGCAGTCTAAGAATATGTAGAAATTTATTGTATTTTTATTACTTAGTATTTCTTTTGGATAAAGAGGAGTTGGCTCCAAAAAACTGCACAAAAAACGGCTTTTGCCTGGGGTAGCGCCTTAAGGCTGATTGTTTTTTAATAATATAATTATATTTAAATAGAAGATTTTTATTTTTTGTTGACATTTGTCGTTCTTTTTTTAAAGGTTCATTTAATTTAATTAAAACATAAATATAATATGATATTTGTGTTTCATTTATTTACTTAGATACCTAAAAAACTAAAATGAATAATATTAACTTTATTATTTGTACAGTATTGGAATAATTTTGACATTAAAAACGGGTCGGTGAGACCCACCCCAACGTCCGTGTAACACTTTTCCACCCCCATGACGCCGGGTTAAAATTTCCTTGTTATGAAATTCATACTTGATAATGTTAGTACATTACCAAGTAGGTATGAATTTCATAAAATTATAAATTTTAAACTTTGTGAGGATGGATGGATTTATGTTTTTAGGGTTCCGTAGTCGTGATAAGGAACCCTTATAGTTTCGTCATATCCATCTATCCGTCCGAGGTTTTGCTAAGAGACCGTTAGTACTAGAAAGTTGTAATTTTGTAGTGGTGTGTAATTACGCCAACAAAATTGTAAAATAAAATTTTGGATTTTTTTTTTACACGTAGGGGAGCTACCGTCGTCTACTTCATCGTATGGGGTATGGTTAAATAGGTCTTTTAAAATAACTAAAGAGTTGATAATATTTCTTCGAAATATTAAAGCTATAAGTCCAAATTTTTGTCCCTGTGGGAGTCCCCCCTCTCTAAAAGCTATCTAATATCTGGAAAAATTCATGATGATAGTGCATTTCATGAACTTTAAAGAAAAATTTTAGCCTTAAGATAACTTTATTAGTTTAGCAGTAATAGTCGTTAAACTTGCGTGTTGGATAATTTTGTACCAAAATGACTAAGATGAAGTCGTTGCTTGTTAACAACGGGTAAAGATCTGCGTTGAAAAATAAAAAAAAAAAAAACCAGAACAAAATAGAACAACATGTGATAAGGCTACTACGCAACCCTACGCTGCGCGTGGCCCGACGTGTACTTGGCCGGTTTTTTTTTTCTCTTTCACGCAAGGACTGCTGAACGAATTTGGATGATTTTTGTTGCACAGGTAGTTTGTAAACAACGATTTTGTATGGGCATAAGCTGAATAAAGCTGAATAAGTGTGCGTAGTCCCCTAAACCTAAGATAATTTTTGTCACGATCCCAAGGGACAATTATCTAACTCCACGTGGGCAATTTTATAAGTAGGTATTACTAAAATGTTGCTGTTTCAGTTGATCTTATAGTTCCTATCTATTGTTTGGCAGTAGGATTCTGACATGTTCATTGAAATGTTGATGATTATAATGACTGTTGATGATGAAATTGTATACCAGCTCGTTGAGATCCCCGCCCTCTTATATGGTTGAATCACGGTTTTTTTTTTAAATATGAAATTAGAAAAAAAGAGATTGTTGATCCCGTGGGATAGTTATAAAACTTCACGCGGGCCTATCTAATATAATAAAGATGAAATGTTTATTTATTTGTTTGAACGCGTTAATCTCTCAAACAACTAATTACAGGAGCTAAACGCGACTTTTTTAATGCCTGAAAGTATATGATTCACTGCAATAAACAAAACCAGAAAAATATATGATATTCTTCAGGATATATGCTAGTATGATAGAGTTTTGAAAACGTAATACATTTAATCTTAATCGATAAAAAAAACATCTTAGCTCTAAAACAATATTTTAACGAGTAAAATCCATACTTAAATACATGCGATCATTCTGGTTTTTTGGCAAATAATTCTACAAGCAACATACTAGCATCACAGTGTTTTATTTTTTTAGTCCAATCAATAGATTTTTTGTAAATCGATCGAAACCACTTATTTTGCACTATTCGGCCCGCAGTGATTGACGTAACAACCCCTGTAATGCAAGCTGATTAGAACTTTATTCATAACTTTATATATAAAACAGTATTTCAGACGTAGTTTGAACCACCACAAATAGAATTGCTAATTTAGCTCATGTAGTCCCCTTAAGCTTGAAAAAATAAATAAAAAATGCATTTGATAGCCCAATTCTTGAGGAAGGTTACTAGCTATTAAACATCACGCTACGACCCTAAACAGCCGACCAAGCAGGTGACACGTCATGGCACAGCTAGTATAATATAAAGGTAACAAGCACATTGTTATCACATTTAGCATTAACTTTGGTATAATTACTCATATAATTATTAGGAGGAAATTATTGAATAAGCAGGATAAAAATTCAAAAATCGAACACATTTTGTTGCTGAGTTCAGTTCGATTAGTACTAATACGAGCAGTTCCACGACAGCACGTATACATAGTGTAGTCATTTTAATTTTCATGTAATTATTTAATATCATTGGATATTTTTTTTACGTGCAACATGCAAATAATGATTGCCTTTGTTTTGTTATTCTCTGTACTTGCTACGAGTACCAGTTCGGCTTCTTCCGTGACCGTTTATAATCGTGTTGATTGTAAGTAAAACTTACTTTAATTTATGTTAACAGCATCTTTTATTTTCAGGCTCCTTTTAGCCCATAGTTATACAGAGTGGAATTTTCAGCCTCTTCCAGGAGACAGAGAAAGCAAGTTTTACTCAAATGTCCATTCAAGTATTTTCAAAAACTCTCTATCCACACTCGGGAATCTAATCGGTTAAAATTCGAAAAAAGAACAACCTGTGCTTTTATGACATCAATCGATACAGTCAATCATTATGGTATCAAATCTCTCCAAAAAACATGATAAATCAAATGAAAGGAAAACCATAAAGTCTAAACTTATCAATTCAATGGAATACGCTGTAGCACGATCATTTCCTCAAAGGTCCATCCGATTACTTGTATTAGTACCCAATTAACATTATCTTTGACGTCATTTATTTATTCAAATGCCAAAGAAACATTTCGTTAAGAAGATTGAAGATTTCCATCCGACAGGTCGCAAAACTCCACTCTGTACCTAATTGCAGATTAACATAGAAATGATGATGTGTTTCAAATAACTTTAGACGAGTAACACCTCTCTATTATGTTGTTTCACCCAAGTCCCTATCACGTCTGCCTAGCCTTTTCCCTGCTTTATTGAGGTCGGCTTTCTTACTTTTGGCCACTATGATAGCCGAAACGAAGGAAATTCGGTATGATTGTTACAAATATGTAAATTATTTATTTATTAATGAGTTAAGTTTTGTGAAAGCTGAGAAAATCATAATTATCACTTAAGGATAACCTGAAGTCATTATTATTAAATGCTTTTACTAAAAACCTTGAAAAATTATACCTTAAATAATGCGTTGCTTGTTCACTTCGAGTTGACTATCTCTCACAGAACTGAATTAGGTATACATACATGTGGGATACAAATACTGTGTAAGGTAAAGTTTTAACGCAGCAAAATTGTTAAAACGGAACGCATCGGATGAAAGAAAGAGAAATATGTGTTCGAGTGAGAGGGAGGAGAATGGCGACGACTAGATTTAGGTACGACGGACGTACGATGTGACGTTGGTTTTCTTGTGTACTAAAAATAAATGGTTTTAATAGTTATTTATCCAAAATGTGAGGAAAGTTCGTTTTTCCTATGAGTGAAACGAATAGCAAATGAACTTGCTCACATGTTGCATACAAAACTTTTCACCACTCCCAGCAAGAAAGTATTCAGTCATCATAGGTAAATAAATTAAATAGTCACAAAGCAAATCAAAATTTGACGATGTATTTTTTTCAATATTTTATTAAACTTTTTTAATGTTTCTGAACTTATACAATTACAATAATTTGATAACTTCGTACGCAGATCCTGTTGCTTATGCCAGCGACAACGGGGTCGTCAAAATCGAAGATCTAAAACGTCTGATGTCGAATTCTAAGAGCCCGGGGAAGGGAAAATAACGGATCTTTCCCATCTGAGCAACACATACCATTTGTTTCTTTTTGCCATTTAACAGCTTCACAAAAAGTACAATTTTGAAACATACCTCCGATGGCGGAATATGTGGCGTATTCAATCGTAGGAGTATACGTAAATGCACTCCGTTCCTTATCAACCCAAGGAAGGTCGCCATGCCCTACGGCTATATCTTGAGACACATCCGATTCTTCAGATGATATCGACATTCTGTTCAGACAATGTCGAAGTCGATCAGAATTCAAACGTTCGTTGCGCTCTTCTTCTGTCTCTCAATGCCGTATTCCAGCAATTCTTTCTCTCTCACTTTCTAACTACTTATGAATATTTTGTTGTGTGCGTGTTCGGGGCAATGTATGATAATCTCGAGCAGCAGTTAGTCGCGCATCACGTTCATCAGTCGTCTCAAAATACCTGTTAGTAGATGTGCGAATACGCTGAAAACTCAAGCGTGATTGTGTATCGATAAACGTTTCCGATTCGCGAGACAATGTATGTCGCTCACGATCAGCGGACAGTCGCATATCACGTTCCGCACTTGTCTCTAGAGACCTAGAAGCAGATGCGTAGATACGCTGAGAACTCAAGCGCAATTCTCTATCCGTGAACGTCTCCGACTCGCGAGACAATGCGTGACGTTCACGATCAGCGGTCAGTCGCGCATCACGTTCCCCACTTGTCTCCAGAGATCTAGAAGTCGATGCGGAGATACGCTTGGTACTCAATCGCAATTCTCTATCCGTGTATCCGTGAACGTCTCCGACTCGCGAGACAATGCATGACGTTCACGATCAGCAGTCAGTCGCGCATCTATTCTTCACTGGTCTCGCTGAGAACGCAGGCGTGCTTCGCGATCCGAAGAGGTTTCCACGGAGCAAGTTGCAGCCTGATGTTCTCGAACAGCATCAAGTCTCTCCTGACGCTCTTCGGTACATTCTTGGGATCTTATGATCCTCAATCTTTAAGCTCTTTTGGAACATTGGGAAAGATTTGACTTCTTTCTAGGCATGGTTATAGTTTTGTTGTGAAGATCAATTAAAATCTTAGTGACTTCTCCCCTGCGTTACCGGGTAGGCTACCGAGTCACGAAGATAAATGGAAAAGGAAATTAAACACTCAAATAACATAGGCCCGAAGACATATTTATTCGATAAAATAAAATAATAAATGGGAGTTTTGGCCAGTTGAGTCAAATTTTCAATGTTACCGCCTTCACCGCGTGGAGGTACTCCCAGCTTATATTATTTTATACAGTGAAATTAGTGATAGCTTTGCAATCATTTTCACATCAGATGTTTCTGATCTTCGATTTTTATAAGTCAACAGAGAGTGCTCATCAGATTGAACAACTTTTGCTAAGACGTCATTCCTATGTGTGTTATGGTGTAGCTGGGCTATTGGAGTTCCACAACAGGTGTCCCAGATCTTCGATTTTTATAAGTCAACAGAGAGTGCTCATAAGATTGAACAACTTTTGCTAAGACGTCATTCCTATAATAATATGTGTTATGGTGTAGCTAGGCTCTTGGAGTTCCACATCAGGTGTTCCAGATCTTCAAATTTATTCTCTCAGCAGAAAATGCTCATCACGTGGTACAATTTTTGCTCTGGTGTCATATTTGTATCTCTTATAGTTTAGCTGGTCTGTTGCGGTTCTGCAACAGGTGTTCAAGTTTACAAGATAAATAGCCTATAGCTGACCCACGCAACTTCGTTTGCGTCACATAAGAGAGAAAAACGAAAGGAAAAAAAAAACCCCGTTTTTTGAAACAAGTTTCATTCCTGCTCCGCTCCTAATGGTCGTAGCGTGATTTTATATAACCTAAAGCCTTCCTCGATAAATACACTATCCAACACAAATATAATTTTTCAATTTGAACCAGTACTTCCTGAGATTAGCGCGTTCAACCAAACAAACAAACAAACTCTTCTGCTATATAGTATTAGTAAAGATTTATAATTTTAGTAAAGATTATTGAACACTATGACTAGAAATGAATGAAATTCATCGGTATGTTGTTGTTTTAATATTAAAAACCAACTATTCTGATAGATAGATAGTAAATAGTAAGACTAGTTATTGCACTTTTTGTTATAAATATGCAAGTTCATTTATTTTGAAAAATTTGCTTAAATTATTTTTTAAACAAAGCTTCACACATTTTGGCTAAAAAAATGTATTACATGAGTGACCAATAATTTCAAAATAATTTCGGTTTCAAGTAAATTTGATAATGGTATAATTCATAATTGTATGCGCCATATATATGTCACCGTATAATTGTCAAATACGTTATATTACAATATAACGTGTTTCTCTCTAGCGATATTGTAAAGTCTCGAATTATTGTCAACTGAACATACGGAAGTATCTTTGCCCCCATAAACGGGACTTGGGGCACCCCCCCCCCCCGTTAGGTTAGTTAGGTTCCTTTAAACCCTGCACTCGGAAATAGCGGACTACGCTTTTTAGGGGAATATAAAGTGTTTTAAGGTTAGGTTATATTTATCCATATTTCTCAGGAATGGTATAGTATCTTTTCATGAGAGTGAAACCACTGGGCAAGGGGGACCCCTCCTTCCCTCCACACCGCGTGAGCTGACTACCATCGCATGCATTTCACGAAAAATAATGCGTTTTATTGTAAGCAGTATGTTCGTTTGACAATAATTCGAGAATTTACTATATCGCTAGAGATATTAAAATATAACGTATTTGACAATTTTACGGTGACATATATAAAGAATTATTGCTATTAATGTAGAAAAGGAGAATAAATTACTGAAGAAAAAAAATGTATATGGCCCTCCATCTCCATTCTTATGCAGGCCCTACATCTGGAGAGGATCCGGCAACTGGGTCTCGAGGTGGCATTGCACAAGTCCGAGGCCATGTGCTTTCATGGGCCTCGGAATGCGCCTTCGTCGGGATCCACACTGACGGTAGGAGGGGTTTCCATCGGCGTCGAGTCGACTTTGAAGTACCTGGGACTCGTACTCGACAGCCGATGGAACTTCGTGGAGCATTTCCGACGTTTGGCCCCCAGGCTGGAACGGACCGGAGCAGCCTTCAGGCGGCTCCTGCCCAACCTTGGGGGGCCAAACGCCTCCTGCCGCAGGCTCAATGCTGGGGTCGTGCGGTCCATGGCCCTTTACGGGGCCCCAGCGTGGGCGCGTTCCTTGAGGCGGCGAGCCGCCCACTATCTGAACGCGCCCCAGAAAGTGGTGGCCGTGAGAATGGTCCGTGGGTACCGCACGATCTCCCGCGAGGCGGCGGGCCTGCTTGCCGGATTGCCGCCATGGGATCTGGAGGCGATAGTCCTCGCGCGCCTGCACGACTGGCGCGCGGAGTCACTACGCCGGGGGGAAACTCCGCTGCCGCGGCAAATTGCCGCTCAGCGGACAGACCTCCGGCGCGATCTCATGGCGACATGGAGAGAGCGACTGTCGCAACCCCGTGCAGGGCACGCCACGATAGTGGCGGTAAGTCCCCTCTTTGAGGAGTGGCTAGAGAGGCGCCACGGCGTCCTCACCTTCCGCCTGACGCAGGTCCTCACCGGACACGTATGTTTCGGGAGGTACCTGCACCGAATCGAGCGGGAGGAAGCGCCCGGGTGTCTCCACTGCGAGGATCGACCGGAGGACATGGTGGAGCACACGGTGGAAGTCTGCCCTGCGTGGGCGGAGCACCGCCGTGTCCTCGTAGCGGCGATTGGCGGCGGCGATCTCTCGCGTCCGGCCCTGGTTCAATCCGTGATCCGGAGTGAGACGGAATGGGAAGCCGTCACCTTCTGCGAAGCAGTCATGCTAGCGAAGGAGGTGGCGGAACGAGAGAGGGAGAGAGCCTCTCTTCCCGGCCGCCGCGGGAGACGCACTGGGCGTCGGGGGCCACGTGGTGGCTACCGGCCACCGTAGATGCGGGCCTGTGGACGGGTAGCTATGGACTAGCTAGCCGTCCGTCCGTCTAATGACGACAGGCCGTGTCGACGGCGCGTTCGTGTTCCACGCGCGCCTCAAAGAGATGTCAGCATAAGGGGAGGGGCCCGCAAGGGCCGAAGCCTGCCGGGGTTGCGGGCCTATTCGAAAGAGATACCTCGGCCCCGGAACATAAAGTGCGAGGAAGGAACATGGATGGGTTTTAGTCAGTAAGAGTCTGACACTCCCTCCCGCACCGCCCA
This sequence comes from Xestia ashworthii, assembly GCA_950022955.1. Classification (NCBI taxonomy): domain Eukaryota; kingdom Metazoa; phylum Arthropoda; class Insecta; order Lepidoptera; family Noctuidae; genus Xestia; species Xestia ashworthii. The sequence goes on from OX465557.1 coordinate 3,494,421, forward strand.
GAGTGGGAGAAGTCATTTGATGATTTCCAATCCTTAAAAAAAAAGGCCCTACATCTGCGAATTATTTTTTTAGGATAGATGTTTCTTCGTGTTTTTTTCGTATTTTTTCTGAATTTCCATAGGTTCTACTGCAAGTCATTTCAAGGTTATCCATTTTTACCAGACATCCTGTATGAAGCTTTATGTATGCAATAGAATTTACGTGAATTGGCATTTTAACATGCCGCATTACTCTTTCTTTTGATTTTAGTTTATGTTTACATAGAACAAGGAACTTTTCCACTAGTAACTGTTGCACCACCCGTAACATCACCGATTCCTTTCAAGTTTGCCTATCGCTCGGGAGATTCGATCATAATGGATATTTTCATTAAAACAAAATCATCAAATGTGACCGCGCACAATGTCACATACAGTACAGGTAAGCTTCAATCTTTAAAGTTTCTTCCTTACGGTCCTACCTTACCAGGAAAATTCACCTGTTGGGCCTCAAGTCTACTATTACAATAGTGTCAGAATAGTCTATCATTGACTTCATAATTGTTGATTTTGACAAGTTTGTCTATATTTATAAAAATAGCAGACTAAGACCCCCTTAAGCTGGTTTCAGACTACGCTATTAGCATGGCGTTCACATTACGCGATATTATTGCAAGCATTTATAGTATATAGCAAGCTCAGAAAGAGTTCAAATTAATAGGGAAAACATTCGCTTGCGGGACGGCCGGGGGTGAGGGAGGAGGAAGAGGGCGGCGCATGATATAGCATAGCATGAACTCAGCGTATCGCACCATTTTATATAGCGTATAGTAAGCCAATAATATATAGTATAGTAAAGTGTGAACGTGTCCATAACAAATGTATGGTGAGCGATATTGTTGTGCTATGAGCTATACAACGTGTAACAAAAAGGGTATAGTCATATGAAAGGGTGTGCTACAGACTATCAAACTGAACAACTTTCTCAATGGGACCACCATCGTAATCGTAAGAAAATAATCAGCTGTCTTATACATTTGGTCGAGTAGGTATTGGAATTTAGTATGGGCCCGTTGAATATTTTTTCGCGATTACGATGGTGGTTCCATAGAGAAAGTTGTTCATTTTGATGGTCTGTAGCACACCCTTTCATATGACTATACCCTTTCTGTTACACGTTGTATACTATATGCTATTATACAGGGTATAAAACACCTCTTCACGAATCCGAAAGGCATTGATTCTCCTTGTCATTGCGATATTTTTTTTGTTCTACGCTATACCTGGGAACAATTTAGTTACGGAGATATTGGGGGTCAAAGTTCCAACTTTTTTGAAAAGTTTTTTTTTAAATAAATGTTTTTATTGCAAGATTTTTACCCGTCGTACCGTTTGCACCATTGACCTGCACCATCAATGGTGCAGATGAGACAAATTAGTTTCGTTTGCACCATTAATATTAATACAACTTACTTCACCCAACTTTGCTTGTCATCGTAAAATAAAATACCTCCATGAACCCCGTACTATTCAATCCATTCATCAGCACAATATGTTGAGTGCGTTACATCAAGTTTTATTGCAAAACGTGATTTTAACCCCAAAAAAAAAGTGGTTTCCCAGGAATAATTTTTGCGTAGTTTGATGTACAGAATGCAGAGGTGGTTTACACCCTGTATTATAGCGTAGTCTGAAAGCCGCTTAACACATGTGGAGTTGAAATGTTACAATACAATGCTTGCAGTGCTGAAGGAGTGTCTTTACACTACACGGAATCCTTTCTCCAGAATTGAGTTAAAAGAACCTCTAGAGTATTAATCTTTTTTGCAATTATTATATAATATTTTCGGGTTTCTTTTGTTGATTTCCTAATATTTTTTAGATCAAGGACCTGTCATGTTGGAGAAAAAGCGTAGTAATAAAGTTGGTGAATACTATAATATTCACCGAAATGTCTGGTCCACTGAAGTTGAAATTAAACTGAACTTATACAAATCCAAGGACTTGTGTTCATCTCTACTAGTAGCGGAAGGAAAGGACGAATGTAAGAAATTGTTATATTGATACTGACGATTGATGCTTTATTAAAAGTGTTCTTTCAAAACTTTTGCAAAAATTGTTTAACGAAAGTCATCAGTCAACTAATATATTTAATGTCTATAATTTTTACGTGTTTAATTGATTGTTGTTATTTATATTTCAGACAATGATATTGATCGAGGTTGGTGTGTGCTAGTAGTGGATCTCACAGACGAATGTGATGGTAAGTACATCATATCGGATATCTCTAATCTTTATAGTGTATTCTTCCCGGACCCGGACTGCCCCTTTGGTCTCGCTTTCGGAATCTCGTTTGCTTAGAATGGGTTAGATTTCTGGATTAGGTTCCCATGTTGGGAAAGGTGTTATTGGGATTTCTAACAGGAAAATATCAGTCACTAGTGAGATAAAATGGGCTACTTTAAAAGTAAAAACTGATGCATTCGATCGAAATTCCGTTGGGAAGACAATATGTTTTTGGTTTGGTGTAAGACATGGACAACCCTCGGCCGACTGATAAGTGAATTCAGTATTTCATACTATGACCGGTACAAGAAGTTATTTAACTTTAACTTTTAAGGGAATTTATTAAAATTTTATTTGTTTTATTTCCTTATACGCTACTAGCTGACCCGCGCAACTTTGTCTGCGTGAAGAACCGCACGACCGATTTTGTGCAACTTCACATAAACTATCTACTAAATAGTCCGAACAAAGCCTAAACATTTGGTTTGGATATAGTGAGCCCGTTCTTGAATTATAAAATTACAACGAAAAGTGGCATTGATTTTAATATAATTGATTGATGTATCATTACCGTCATTGCCATTAGCCAAATTATTTACATATGCGTGCGTGCAGAGAATGTATTTAACATGCTTCTTCTCTTCTTCGTGTTCATGATTTCCCCTTTTTAACCGACTTCCAAAAGGAGGAGGTTCTCAATTCGTCGGAACCTTTTTTTATGTATCTTCTCTGATTACTCGAAGATGGCTAGACCGATTTAGATTATTTTTATTTTGTTTGAAAGGGTATACTTCACAGGTGGTCCCATAATCATCAAGTCAGGATTTTATGATGGAATCCTGGAGAAATAGGGAGAACTCTTCAAATTTTTATAGGCACGCATGAACCGATTTGGGTGGTTTTCAGAAGAGTACTTCCTCGGAGTGGTCATACTTCGATTTGGTGAAGATCTGATGAAGGACTTCGGAGATAGGCAACGGAACTCCTCAATAAATGATAGCAAATGGACTGGGATTGCTGACTCATGTCTGTCTATTGTTTACACTAGTTCATAACATAACAACACGCCAGTGCGCTGTGAAGGGATAAGCGCATGTGAACCACTAAAAAGTGAAAAGTATATTTTTTTTGCAAAAAATTAAACCGACTTTTATAAACACAAAATAGTGAAAAATAACTTTAGCTTCAGAAGTCGGTGACAAAAAAACTAAACCAATCAGGCAAAGGTCACCGACTTCTAAAGCTAAAGTTATTTTTCACTTTTTGTGTTTTTAGAAATCGGTTTTATTTTTTTTATTTTTCAAATTGTTTTCGACCAGTACTTTGCCACCTAGACAGCGTAGGGGGTGGCCTCGGACAGACTCCTCAGAGTGCAGGTGGAACCACACATAGTGCAGGACAGGAGGTGAGCCATAGTTTGCATTGAGGCACCGCAGTCACACAAGGCTTCATCGGAGTACCCCCACTGGACCAGCTTGTATCTGTAGCGGCCCACCTGACTTCGCAAACGGTTTAGGGTCTTCCAGGAGGGCTATGGTAGAAGGTGTCCCGGGTGGAGCTTTTCTGTTACTTCGACGTAGTGTGTCGGAGGGGGATGCTTGAGAAGACATAATTATTTTTTGCTTAACTAGGCCTGCTGTTGTCTACTAATAAATTAGTCGACCTGAGAAAGCTGTTCCAACTCTTTAGCCTACCTCTTGGCGTCTCCATATTATGCAGAGGGTGGCGTTTGTTTGTCTGCTGCTTATGCTTTTCAGAGGAGCAGGCAGCCTCTCTTACCTCTGGGGGGGCACTCTTGCAATCAGATATAGAGCAGTTAATGGTGTTGGTTTTGACATTGAAATAAAGGAATAGTAACAGAATTAAAAATAGTGAAAATTTTCTTGAAAAATATTCCGGTGAAATATGATTCAAAATAAGGAATGAATGCACCCTGTCAGTTTGCGAAGGGCTCTAACACCCTAACACCCTGTATAATTTACGTATAGTTCTTATTTATTTTCGGAATAAATAATAATTTATTCCGAAAATAAATAACAAACACGTAAATATGGTTTTTGCTAACTGATTGAGTCATCCGACTACTGCTATGTAGGACGTGCACAAAGATGTTAGTCACGGTTCAATTTGTTCCCAGTATTTGTTTCGATCCTACCTAAATTTAAATATAATATAAAGCGAAGTAAAACTGCCGCACTTGGCCGTGGGTCACTGTAGAGCTATTCTCGAGTAGTTTGCCATACTGTCACAGACGAATAGAAATTGGCTGGCTGAAAATCTAATACATTCTCTTCAAATATGTCCGTCGTTCAATCTAAGTCATTGTATACTTACAATGATTATTCAATACCTGTTTTATTGTTAAAACTATTATTTTTTCAGATCCTGTGCCCCCACCTTCTCAAACAACTCAATTAATCAATAATGTGTTAATATATTATGTCATAGCATCCGTTATTGGGATGTGTGTTATAATATTAGTAGTGTATTTAAGTATACAAAAATATCGGAATCGGAATTCTGATCTAGTGGAGGTAATAGAACTGAACACATACGTAAGTATTATGGTAAGGGATATTTGTTTGTGGTATAAACATTCATAACTGTTAAAACCACACACAGACTTCAATTTGATTTAGAAACGGTACAAGAAAGCTCAATTGAAATAGTTTTTTGATTGACATTCCAGGCCACCACAAACGAAGTTTTATATGCGGATCTCAGCTTGGCGCATGGAGAAAGCCAACCACCCAAACGTGAAGAAGAATCGCCATATGCTCAAATAATTGGGGTGATGAAACCTGTTGATGGGTTAAAAAAATAAAATAAATGCTATCTGGTTTCGTTTTTTTTACAATGTGTTACAAATACTGAGACTACTGGTTACTGACCCACTTTGACTCTAAAAGTGGCGCGACTAACTCGGTTGTTGTGGCATGTGTGATGCGGAGGAATGAGGAAAATGTCTTTAGGAAAGTTTTGAGTACGAATGTGGATGGAAATAAAGAAAGAAAAAAGAAATATTTGATGTCAGTACATTAAGCACAAACAGTAATAAAAAAAGTTACAAAACAAAGAGAAAATACATAGTATATACTGTGTGCCTCACGGCTGCGCCAAAAAGGTATATTTCAGCATTCATGCCAGACAGGCGATGCTGTCTGACGTTGGTCTTCCAATGAACCTTGATGGGGTAAGTTTCGGACAGAAAATAGTTTCAAACATAATATGTAAATAACTGGTTATACAATAATTAATGTGGGTATATGAGTAGAGGAAGACCAATGAAACGATGGGTGGACTGTGTTAAGAATGATATGGCAAGAAAAGAAATGGCTGATTGGATTACGAGTAATAGAGAAGTGTGAAAGAAGAAAACATGCTTTGCCGATACCAAGTGAATTGGGATAAGTTCATGAGAATGGTGATGTTGACATATACTGGCACTACGTGAACTGCAACTGCTCAAATACTCTTCAGCAGACAGACCAGTTCTATCAACTGCTATAATTAGTGTTAGGACTTTTTTTTACTTCGTACATATCCGCCACACCATTCTCAAACCACTGCAACTCCCGAAAGCTAGAATCAACAGTGGCGACCACCAGAAAAGCGCCGAGACAATGAAGCTCGACGAAATCCCGGAGAAATAATTAAACTGTCTTGGATCCCGCAACGAAATTAATCAAAATAGAATAGCGTAGCAGTATGTCGGACGTTAAGAATAACACCATCTCATATCTTCCGTGGGTGTCGTAAGAGGCGACTAAGGGACTTACCAGAGAGTGGGCAGTAGCGTTCTCTGTGGTTTTGTGACAACCGTACTGCGATCGTCAACGCGCCTGGCAGCGATTATGGCAAAACCCCCACTTTGAGGGAGGTCTATGTCCAGCAGAGGACGTCTTACGGCTTAAATGATGATGATGAAAAAATGGTATTGTTTCGTCCCGCGCGGACTATGGAACGCGCTGACTGTCATGGCGGCCGTCACTTTGGTTTGACGTGACCTGTCATCTAGTTGTCATTGACCACTTGTCTTTAAAATTGCTTGTGAACTCGCCGGCTATTGTTTGTTGGGCGTAATATTGATAAATCCCTTTGAATCCCGTATAAACAGGGACCATTTGGTTGAAATAAATTGACTAAAGCCTCGCCATTGATTTGGGAACCGAGTAATTGTGTATATTTTGTGAACGTTGAAGCACCCACGCGCCCTTTGAGGTTAGGTCGAACCCGTCGCGTGCCGTGTGAACAATTGAACAGACTGGAACTATTGTGTTGTTGTGACCTGCTAACGCGTTGGAACCTGTCGCCAGTTGATAGCCGGTCAGGTTTGAAATCGACTACAAAATCATAACACTATTCACGTACACACACACATACCTACAGACACCCATCAAACCTGGACCTGAATCATGGCCTCGGAGCAGGACTTCACCAGCGCCTAGGTGAGTTGATATATTTATAATTAAAGGGCATCTTGATTGAATTGTCTCCGCGGATCGCGGACATCTCGTCCCAAACTTCCCCTTGGTTTGGGAGCGAACAATGGTAGCAGAGCGTGGTTAAAATTGAAAAAACAACTTACTTAGTGCCTGGTCAATTGGAAGTTTGAACAAGAGCTAATTTGTTATTTGTCAGCCGGGCTCAAGTTGGAACATAATTGTTTGATTGGAATTAATTGCATCATATGTCCCCTTGTCGATTGTACTTGCAGTGTGAAATATTGTATTGTGTATTGGACACATGTGTGATTGAAATTATTGTTGTCATTTAATTGTAACTTGATATTAATTGATATTTACTGATATTGAGTGGTATTTGTTGGTTAACTAGAGGTTTATGTAAATTGTTCTAGGTTCTAATTGAGATTTATTTATGGGTTATTTGTTGAAACAGTTTATTGATTTGATTTGTTTGATTTGTTTCTTTTTGACATACAGTGTTATTGTTGAATTTGGTTGCAATGGCCTCACTGAAGGCTGTAAAGGAGGCGGCCGCTGGTTTGGTCTCACAACTAAGATGGTTCACCTCAGCTGCGGCCACGGTTGAGCGCTTGGATTTGGAGGAGATCACACTTGCTCGGTCCGAACAATTGGATGTAAGACTCGGTGATGTGGATAAGTTGTTCACCCGGTTCAACGAGTTTGTTGTTGATTTGGAATTGGAAGCTTGGGGCCAGGCAGCTCGAGATAAGGTCGTTGCCGACTACGACCAGATTTTGGAATTGGGGGACGCAGTCAGTCAGCGAGCCCGGGAGATTTTGAGGAGCCGAGCGCCTGACCAGGTCAAGCCGGAGACCTCGGTTGTTTCAGGCCCCGGTCTATTGAGTAGGCTTCCCACGTTGGAACTTCCACACTTTGATGGTCGCTTGGACCACTGGCTGAGTTTCCTAAACCAATTTGAGAGTCTGGTTGACTCCCGCTCGGACCTCGGACCCGCCCAAAAGTTGGCCTACCTATTGTCGGTCCTGGATGGTGAGGCCCGAGCCTTGGTGCAGCACTTGCCTGTGACGGACTCCGCCTACCCTACCGCTATGGAACTCCTATCCCGACGGTATCAGAATAAGCGCTGCTTGGCTGATGTTCACATCGGCCAGATTTTGGGGTTACCGGCCATTGAGAACACGTCGGCGTTGCGCACTAATCTGCTGAACCCGTTGGTTTCAGCAACCAACGCTTTGCGACGTTTGGAGTTGCCGGTGGACCATTGGTCCTACTTGTTGGTGCACATTGTACTGCAGTTGCTCCCCGCGGACTTGAGGTCCCGCTTCGAGCAGAGGTATGGTGGGGACAGTGCCACCCACCTTCCCCCCTTTGACGACCTCATCAAATTTTTGGAGGATGAGTGTCGCCTTTTGGACAACACTTGTGGCGCAATGGGGTCGCGCCCACCACCTTCTCGGCCAAGAGACCAGGGACGGACTAGGGCTAAGGGGCCGGTTGATAGTCGCCCCGCCCCCCGTTTTGCGGGCACCCAGAATAGTCCTGATTGCGTTTTTTGTAAGGCCACGGGGCATAGCATGGCAAGTTGCACGGCTTTTTTGGAGTTGCACGTTAGTGCCCGCCGCCGAATTGCCAACGCACGCCGCCTATGCTTCTCTTGTTTGGGGGCTCACTTTCACCGGGACTGCCCCAAGCCCCGCCCGTGTGGAATTTGTGAAGGGGCTCATCTTGAGATTTTGTGCGCCAACGCGAACCGCTCTGGCAGATCAGCTTCTGATGAGGGTTCGCGCAGGGGGGGGTACCACGGAGACGAGCACCGGGCCTCTGGTACGCCGGTCGAGAACCGGGTAGAGGCCCGCAATTTTGATGGCTGCACTCCACCCCCCGCGCAAGTTGAACGGGAGCCGCGCGCGCGCCAGTTGGTCTCCCCTCGTAATGGTAAACGGGAGCCGCGTGCGCGCCATTTGGCCTCCCCTCGTATGAACAATTGTACGGCGGCTGCTGGGCAACAATGGCCAGATCAGCACCGCTACCTTTCACCTCCGCTGGCGGAACGCCCCCGGTTGGAGTCGCGCCCTCCGCCATTCAGGCATCCGGTGGGATATGCCCTTCCAGCGATGGCGAGCGGCCCGGGACACCGCGCGGACGAAGCATTTGAGTGCTACCCTCGTCGTGAACGACGGCAGCCTGGATGCGGCGATCAGTCGCCGCCCAGGCATTGTTAGAAAATTGGCGTCTGCCCCGCTACAGGCCCCCTGGGTGACTCTGTTGTGGTCCGTGCTATTTTGGACACGGCGTCCAGAGTTGCCTTTTGTCGTCTTGGTTAGCGGGTTAAGTGGGCCTGAAGGTGAATGACCTTTCAGGCAAGTTTCGAGGATGGTTGGCCTCGAACGCCAGTCTTGATGTCGGTCCTTTTGCCCGGGCTTGAGGTGCTCGCTGTTGGGACAAGGACCCTCCGTTTGATTTGTTTGTTGAACAGATACAGCTCCCTCGACAATTGTTGAACGTTACCTCGTGGATCAGGCGTCTTGGTCACAATTCTAGGAATCCAGGGGACAAGCGCCTATCACCGATTCTCTCTCCTCAAGAGCAACAGGAGTCACTCCTCATTGGGTCCGCTCTGTGCAGGCTGGGCACTTTGAAAAGGAGATCGAGATCTTGAAGTCTGGCAGGGTTAAGCTCGGGAGCTGTGAGTAAGTTGAGCCCCTTCTTGGATAATGCGGGTCTTTTGCTTGTTGGAGGACGGTTGAGGCACTCTAGCCTTCCTATGGGACTCGTCACCCCCCTTATTGCCCAAAGAGGGCCATTTGATTTGATTTGTTGGTGACCGATCGTCACATTGGGAACTCGCATGCCGGTTGCAATGCGCTGTTGGCCATTCTAAAATTGTCAAGGCTTACTTGTGTATGTGTCTGTCTGTCAATGAAGGCAGTGCACTTGGAACTGTTAACCTCCCTCTCGACAGAGGCCTTTGTAGCGACCTTGGATAGATTTGTCTCGCCTAGGGTTACCTTCTTTGATCAGTTTGATTGCGGTACCAACTACAAGGGTACAAGTAACTATTTGAAGGAAGTATACGCCTTCCTTAATGAGAGCCAGGTTGACATTGGTAACAAATTGGCTCGCCGAGGAGTCACTTGGTTGTTTGACTCACCAGCCCGCCCCCATTGGGGGGGTATTTTGAGACTGCCAATTGATTAGCGGACGGGTAGGCCCGTCCGGGGGGGGTAGATGTTTCGTCCCGCGCGGACTATGGAACGCGCTGACTGTCATGGCGGCCGTCACTTTGGTTTGACGTGACCTGTCATCTAGTTGTCATTGATCACTTGTCTTTAAAATTGCTTGTGAACTCGCCGGCTATTGTTTGTTGGGCGTAATATTGATAAATCCCTTTGAATCCCGTATAAACAGGGACCATTTGGTTGAAATAAATTGACTAAAGCCTCGCCATTGATTTGGGAACCGAGTAATTGTGTATATTTTGTGAACGTTGAAGCACCCACGCGCCCTTTGAGGTTAGGTCGAACCCGTCGCGTGCCGTGTGAACAATTGAACAGACTGGAACTATTGTGTTGTTGTGACCTGCTAACGCGTTGGAACCTGTCGCCAGTTGATAGCCGGTCAGGTTTGAAATCGACTACAAAATCATAACACTATTCACGTACACACACACATACCTACAGACACCCATCAAACCTGGACCTGAATCATGGCCTCGGAGCAGGACTTCACCAGCGCCTAGGTGAGTTGATATATTTATAATTAAAGGGCATCTTGATTGAATTGTCTCCGCGGATCGCGGACATCTCGTCCCAAACTTCCCCTTGGTTTGGGAGCGAACAGGTATAGGTGGATCCAAATTGATATGTTTTACTCGCACGATGCTATCATAGATGGTACGGGATTATTGCCAAGATAAGAGGACAAAAGACCTTCTTTGCAGTGTTATGTATTCAATACACTCTTCTATACTGTAGTTTTAACTCCATGATGTGATCGCGTCTGTATCTGCTGATCACATCGATTGTGTGTGATCAGCAGCTAGTACGTTTCCCTGCTACGTTTGAAACCATACATTCGGATTCTCAAAACATCGTTAGGATTATACCCGATTGAGACCCAGATGTCACTACATCAATCATGATGATTGGAGAATTTAATGTTAATGCTCCGCAAGACCGCTCCTTATCGAAACATCTCCAACAACGCTAGTTATGTCAATGATTTATATATTTATTAAGAGCTAGAAAAGTTGGAGCTTTCTGGAGTGATTTATTATTGGCCTCTTATCAATTTGAATTTGGTTTCGTAGATAAGATTTCCTCTACACGTCTGAGGCCAATGTGTCTCAAGAGCCCCGTATCATTGATACGGCTTATTTGGCGGGAGTTACTACGCCAATGGACATACATAATGGTCAATGAAAATGTAACCGCATTACAAAAGGAACTAGGTACAGCTACATGGTGCAAAACGTACTTTAGCGCCTTTTAATGGCGCTAAAGTACGTTTTGCACACAAATGAATAGCCCAACCGACACAAGGCCCGTCTGGTTGGAAAATCCTCGCTTTTCTTTTGAGGATGTAAAACTTGACACCCAGTTCTACATACCCCTTTAAAATATAACGTATACACACCCTGATTTTAAATTTTTATTTACGGTTCCTAATCGATATAAACGCACACACAGGTTACCAATCCGACTGATGATTACCTTGTATAAGTCACAGTCAAAACTGTTAATCAGTCAAAACTACTTTTGCCTAGTCAAAACTAATTGTTACAATGACTAAAATTTCCTTAGAAACTTATTAGGTTAATGTTTTTTCTTTTTTTTTGTGACCCTTTGAAAAACATCATGTTATTCTAGGACTAGGTCAACAACAACAACACAACACACGTCTAGGACAACTGAGGCATTCCAAAACAACATATTTTTTTATGCAGAAAACGCATTTTAACTAAATAAGGGTCTTGACTGACACCAGTCGAAAGTGGTTTTGACTGATTTAAGAGTTTTGCCTGTAACATATATAAACGTGCTTCACAGAAGTTTAAGTAACTGTATATTACATACCTCTCTATAAACACAGATTTGAGCACAACCATACTTGTTGAAAGCATAAACCTCACAAACTGCGTCTAGGGGAGCATTTCATGTTCGTCATTATGAAAAAAAGTTTGTCTCTGCGCGTACAAAGGACATGTTTTACGGCTGTGATGTACAGTCAACACATCAACGATAGCACTTGCACTACGAAAATCGCTCTTATTGACTTTCAAAAAGGAGGAGGTTCTATAACCGTGCGAGTTTAAGAAAAGTATAATTATGTTATGTTGTTTGATTCCTTCTCATTTGGTTGAAAAAGCCCGCGCGGTAGTGCCATAATTAATTTTATTGACTTTGCTTGAGCAGTTTACGAGTTAGCTCCTTGCTTACTTTTTTTCTTTGCCTATGTTGGTGACATGATAATATCAAATCATCATGATAATTTCATATTAATAACATCTAGTTCCCATAATATAGAATTTATACTTGAGACTTCCAAAATAAACAGTGTTTTCATACAAGGTATCGCTTTGCATCCTGGTCAAATTGAAGGGTGTGCTACAGACCATCAAACTGAACAACTTTCTCTATGGGACCACCATCTTTTTATTTGAGCTAATGCACAAAAGTATTTGTCAAATATAAATTCTATATTGTAACTAAGGGCAGGAAAGGTTGCAGACTGGTATTGTATTTGGGAACGGTCGATGATACCCCATTTGGTAAAATTGTTTCCACGGCTACGACGGCAGTCAGTGTCGAAGTGTTACCAGTGATGTGACGTTGACTGTACGGAGACAGTTTGGTCCTATAGTACATGTCTGGATTATTTAATGAACCCAGGAAAAGGATATTAAAGTAGCTGCGGCTAGTTAGGTTGACATATAAATTGATACTAATACTGTTGCGGCCTGCGTCGTTCCACTCCTGGGTAAAAACCTCGCTCCATGACTGGTTTGTCCAGCTCGTCCTGCAAACGTCTTCGAGGTCTGGTCCGCGATGCCTTCTGGCTGTGTCTGGGCTCCAAAAAGTGGTTGTTTTGGCCTACAGCTCATTGGATATACGGCAGACGTGGCCATGAATGCCTCGGAAAGCACGTTAAGCTGTTGGTCTAGGCTGTCATTTGTAGATATTTGACAGTCGTTACAGGTAGTATGTGGCCCAAAAAGTCAGACAACCAGTCTCACCAAGGGGTATCGTGTTACCCGGTACTAACTGGGTTGTGGAGGTCAGATACGCAGCCGACCCCAACATAGTTGGGAAAAGGCAAGGCAGACGATGGGGGTGTACGGTCTAACAAGCTATGTGGTTTACATTTTACAATGTAATCTGTGGGTTAAACTGTAAATCAAATAGCTTGTTCGACCGTACTATAGTCAATGTCATATGAAGAGGAGGAGGGGGAGGGGGCATGTAAAGCATTGTCACTGTCTGCGGCTGTCTTCGGCTTTACACTTTTGGTTTTGTTAATGTTGTAATGCTAAAAGTTTTAAATTACTTAGTCATAAATATGACAAGAGATCATACTTGCCTCATACATAGTTCTCTTGACAACACAATCGACAAATTCACACTCCAGACAAAACTTTTTCCGAAAAGATTTCGCTTAACCCTCGAAAACTCCCGGAGCCCGACTTTTTTGATAAAAAATGTGTACAAAATATAATTCGGATACACGATACGAATATCTTAGCAACTCTTTGTATAACTTCTAAAGTCGTAACACGAGTTTCAAAGAGATTTCGTCAATCTCATAACGTATATCGTACGGAGTGAGAATCTTTTTGTATTCTGTTACTAAGGAGAAAAACTTTTTGATTTGATTATGGTGTTAACAAATGTGATTTAGTGTTTACTTTATTGACTTTTTGGTGTTTTGAGATTTCATTAAAATGTTAAAAACTTGAAATTGTTTCTTGAAATTACGGCCGAGCATGCATGAGGTCCTAAGTTCGATTGCCTAGCTTGGCAAATTGTTATTGGGATTTTTTCTCAGTATGATTATCATCTGCCTTTTCCCAACTATGTCGGCTTCCAGTCTTACCGGATGCAGCTGAATATCAGTATTATACATGTAGCGACTGCTTATCAGCTGGACTATTACGTAACTTTCTGATACCAGTGACTAACGAGCTTCGGTTGTACACCAAACTTTGACAGCAACCGAGAATGTCATAACATTGGTATTAAGTATAACAATGAGTGGATATCACTTTACGGTGACTAACACACAGAACATAAATATACCCTAAAGGGGACTAACAGCAACGAAGGGCACCAATGACGTCATATTTGCGCGACTGGTCATGCATAATACGAAACTAGACTTTTGACAGTTAATTGATATACACTGAGCCCAGTTACTATCATTTCGAACTGTCAACAGAGTTACGTAATATCCCTACTGACCTTCACAAACGTAATACGATACCACTTGGTAAGACTGGTTGTAATACTTTTTGGGCCACTGAGGCACTGACTGCCTGTAACGACGTGGTCACCCATCCACAGATCAACCTAGGCAAGCACGGTTTAACCTAAAGATCAGCTGTTATTATTTAGTCGCAAGCTCCGCTTTTTTTCTTTACTCTTTTTTGTCAGTGTGACCACGGAGTCTAGATTTGCGCTCAGTTGATGGCAATGGGCTCATTCCCTATAACATCGGACTTGAACATAACTGGTGAAATGTGGGTGTACCATTAGGTATACTCTGCTTAACCCTTCGGGGATTACAGGCGTGATGTTGTGTTTGTTTTAGAAACACGATAGCTTGAATACTTTAATGACATGATTGTAGCGTAGCATAGTTGTAGCTCTGCTACGCCGTAGTGCTACGGGCTACGCGTCGTAGCGTTCTGTGATACGAGTTACGGGCAATATGGCAAGGACACCGACGTAGCCCGAAGAATTGCCAAACTCTTAAGTGGCACAATGCTCGCAGAACGGACGGCTGATGGGGCCGAAAAGTTCCGGAGTAGCGACCGCGAACCGGAAGACGATGCGTTGGAAGACCTCCCACTAGGACCTCCCACCTGGTGAAGGTTGCGAAAATCCATTGAATGCGAGTCGCACGGGACCGGTCAATGTGGCGACACTTGGGGGAGGCCTATGTCCAGCAGTGGACGTCTTTCGGCTGAAATAATTATGAATGGTAATTATGACATATTGTTTATATTAAGTAAATTTTATTTCTTTAAAGTATATTTCTTTTCTTCATAAATATTCTAGTTTTAAAAATAATATAAATGAAATATGTATAAATAAATGAAATCGAAATCACTGGCTTTAGTTAGTGAAACTTCTTCGAGGAAACTTCTGGAAACGTTCAATAGGAAAAGTACGTGATTTGTGTTATGTATGTTTATTTTCATACACAAACGTATAGATATAAATGGGTTCCCCATTACGCATAATGTAATCGTTATCGTTTATTTATCATCCATTTCATTAGAAAGTAATCAATCAAATAAATAAAACGCCCGACATTTTTGTGTCTGGTCAACTTTGATAATGTTCCTTTATCGACAAGTTTATTTTATGTTACTTTTTCATCAAATAGGGTAAGCGTCGAATGTGTCACAAAACTCACAAAGTTAGGCCCTGTTCACGACCTTGGGCGATGCGATGTTGCGTTAGACGACACTCGCGATCGTCACTTGTATTCCGCGCGTGAGTAGAACCGATGCCACCGCTCTGGTACTTGTGTCGCATTGACTTTTCCCGCAGTCGATGTCGCTAGACGCGTGGTACTAGAGCGTGTGTCTTTTTACAGTTTTATTAATTTTACCTCTAATTTCGTATCACTGTAATCTACGACTATCTTCTTGATCTAAAGTACAGCTGAAAGGTTGCACAACCAAATTGCAAAATTAGTACCAAAAATCCAAAATTATAAAAATAAGTACTGCTTTAATCTTCCTCAGAGTGGGAATGAGATTGCGCTAGACTTCCTCTATAGTTCTGTCTCTTTCTACCACTGGAGTGACATTAAAAGTAACTGCTTTAAGATTTGTCATGGTAACCACTCTGATCTTTATGAATGTCACAATAAGGTTACTATTGCGTTGCTGCTGTCAGTAGTACATTAGGTATGAACGACTGTGGTTCATGGCCAAGGGTTTGTTACACCCGTATTCCAAAAACTTGCTTAAGACCATTTTTTTGCTTGAAACGGTCTTTGTTGCCATGGTAACAAGGAAACCACTGCAGGCCACCGCCTCCGACACGCCTACAAAATTATGTTCATAGGGTGAGTACAGACTCCACTGTGAGGATCGACCGGAGGACACGGTGGAGCACACGGTGGAAGTCTGCCCTGCGTGGGCGGAGCACCGCCGTGTCCTCGTAGCGGCGATCGGCGGCGGCGACCTCTCGCGTCCGGCCCTGGTTCAATCCATGGTCCGGAGCGAGACGGAATGGGAAGCCGTCACCTCCTTCTGCGAAGCAGTCATGCTGGCGAAGGAGGTGGCGGAACAAGAGAGGGAGAGAGCCTCTCTTCCCGGCCGCCGCGGGAGACGCACCGGGCGTCGGGGGCCACGTGGTGGCTACCGGCCACCGTAGATGCGGGCCTATGGACGGTAAGCTATGGGCTAGCTAGCCGTCCGTCCGTCTAGTGACGACAGGCCGTGTCGACGGCGCGTTCGTGTTCCACGCGCGCCTCAAAGAGATGTCAGCAGAAGAGAGGGGCCCGCAAGGGCCGAAGCCTGCCGGGGTTGCGGGACTGTTCGAAAGAGATACCGCGGCCCCGGAACGTAAAGGGCGAGGAAGGAACATGGATGGGTTTTAGTCAGTAAGAGTCTGACACTCCCTCCCGCTCCGCCCAGAGTGGGAGAAGTCATTTGATGATTTCCCATCCTAAAAAAAAAAAAAAAAAAAAAAAAAAGGGTGAGTACAGACTAGCTAAAACATGTATTTTCAACAAGTCATGAAGACACCAAGCTGCTTAACACTTTGTTAAAACTTGATTTAGGTACTACTTTTGCTTCATTCACGTTCATATATCTGGAAACACGCAGCGACACGCACGCAGGACTCGAGCACTGCCACCTGACTTTTTTTAAGAAACCTTTAGGTACCAATAAAGTATGTCCTCCTACGTTCTCTTTCGGTTTTTTTTAGTCGCCTTTTACTCGTTCTATCAAGATGTCTAAACCATCTAGGTAAACATATTGTTTTATTTTATTGTCCTTTTACATCTTTTCAATCGCAAACTTGTAGTTTTATCATTATTCCTAAAATTATCAACCAATGTTACATCACACATTCTTGACGGAAACCAAAGGAATGTTACAAGTAAATACGTTGAACACCGTGCCAAGCTTTCGTAAAAACATTACAATACGTTGAAATGCTCATATGAGTACTCACCTTAATCTACCTGCAAAACATGCTGCCCATATCAAACTCAAAATAAGTATGTTGCATGAAGGTTGCAAGCTGCTTTATATGCTAAAAATGTTTTAATAGTATACGTCACAATGCTAGAGATGTCATAAATTGATGTTCGATCGAATGCTCTTGGTTGACATCATCCGTCAAAGAACAAAATCATAAAACCGCATAAAACGGATTAACTTTCAAATAAATATTTTTTCATCATTCTCAAGAATTTAAAATGGCCTCAAGGTTTGCTTTACCTCCGGAGAAAAATCCTGCTTACTGGAACTTGTGCGCAAGTACAAGCTCCATTTATGTACGACGTGGACGGGCAGCCCATCAGCAAAAAAAATGCTTGGGTTCGCCTGACCCAAGAATATAACTCCATAAATAATACGCGCAAGTACCGCGTAAGTACCAAATAACATGTAGGCTGTGAGTCCGAGGGCATGGAGTTTGAGGCACGGCCAAAAAATTTAAAAGGGAATGAGGAACGAGATCAAGAATCACATTTGCTAAAAGTGAAAAACTTAAAGCGGATTCAAGAAAGAGAGGAAGAACTGCGCCAGATGAAAATGCAGGAGAGGAAGTGGCTATTAAAGGCAGCAGAGGAAGCCTACTAAAATGCAAAGCTGGACCGTTTAAGTGCCGCGCAGTTGCTTCAATTCAGTGAGGCTGCAAGGGAGGACGCCGAAAAAAATTAAAAATAAATTATTACACATAATGCAAGCCAATTGATTTTTATTATAAAAGTAGTATCACGTATGTATAACAAATAAGTAAAATATCTATACATTTAAAGACATAGAAAAACAAAGAAAATGATTTTTCATTTTCTTTTGAAAGAAAATGAAAAATCATTTTGAAGGTTAGTAAAACCCAACAACACTGCATGGCCTGGGAATCGAACCCATAACCTCACACTGTGCAGTTTATGACTAGTGGACCTACGAGACAGCAAAAATATAAATATAAACATCACACAATTATCAACATAAAAAACTGGAGCATACATACATACTTATTTAGAAAAATAGGGGTAAAATCCAAGGAAGTGCCAGATTTTGCATTTTTGCACCCTTGAAACCGCAATTTTTAATAAATTGTACCCTGCTGCCTCCAATCCGTCGCGGCTTCATGGTGGTCTCTCCAACCCAGCTGTGCTTTATGAGCTCACAGCTTCTGAGCTTTTCTTCGCCAGTTTGCTCTATTAGCAAGTTTCGGTCGTCCAGAGTTGAGCAAAGAATTCAGTCGGAAGATGAACCTTCTTCTGCTTGTCGTATCGATGTACTTCTATACTAACTTTGCAGTCCATAACACCCTTAATTGACTTTCACAAAATGGCATTCCAACTTTCACGATTCTTTGGGAATGTTTCTAAATCCTAAGCACTTTTTCAAAGAATTTTAACAAAATGGCCCTCAATCCACACGCACATAGTTTGGCCCCAGTAGGTGGCCACGTTTATTGCAGTGGCAGAGGCACTATTCAGGTCGTAACAAGTGCAGGTAAACGAACACCTTGGACACTTCAGCAGATAGCCCCGGCATAGTTTGGTTCGGACCGCCGCACTTGCACTCGGTATTGGAGGAACCAATAATACTCCATTTTGCCAAATATGTTTTGCAGCGGCCTACTTGTGTACGCAATCGATTCAGAGCTTTCCAAATAGGCCACTGCAGGTCACTGTAGGTAAAGGGCGAGGAAGGAACAGGGATATTATGGGTTTTCTTTGATTTCCCATGCGAAACAAAAAAAAATGTCTGTCCGTAGCCAGGTTGTGTTCTTGGGGCTTCAATTTGTAAGGTGGTGGGAACCTCTCTTGCCATAACTGGCTTCGACGATGAACGATGAACCGAGCAGCTTAGAAGTATTCGATCTGATTATATTATTACTAGCTTCTGCCTGCGGCTTCGCCCGCGTGAAGTTTGATTATTGTCCCATGAGATCTTACTACCGGGATAAAAGTATCCTATGTTTTAATCCAGGTTTTAAAGTATCTGTGTGCAAAATTTCATCAAAATCCGTTCAGTAGATTAAAAAAAAAAAAAAATAAAGTTTCTTAAACTCAAGGAATGTACTATATTAACGAGTTACGACTATATGTATAATACCGCAACACAAATATACTAAAGATGTAGGTTGGGGGCTAAATAAAAAAACAAAACAACCTTAGCCAAAAACTATTTAAAATAAATGATGTTCGGTAAGCAACTTATGTAAGTACACTAAGTACCGCATTGGTTTCTCATACAACTTGCTAAATTTCAAAAATAAACCAATATTAGTTCCCAAACATCACGAATTCACGAGCTACCTATGCATGCTCGCTCTTGTTCTCTGAGATTCAAAATACTGCGTTAACATTTTCATCACCATCATCATCATCAACCTATTAATGCTCCCATGTGTTCGAATTTTTGGTTCTAGGACATGCCGGTTTCCTCACGATGTTTTCATTCTCATGCTTAAGAAATACCAAATGAATTAAGCTTGTATTCATCTTTTATGTGTACGATACTCCATATTATCATAATACGTAATATTTGTCACGACTATATTATTTACGCGATCTTGATAAATAGCTCATACAATTCCACGACAATGAACATTTATTTCCAAATACCCACCGATTTGGGAAAGAAACTGTGCTCAATATATATTTACCACGGAGCAAGTGCTTGCAATTCTTAGTAATAATCATGAATTACTAATTCCTCCTACATACTAGGTAGCTTTGAAATTAAACGCGACGGAAAATAGGTATTAGCAACTATGGTCTCAGCCGTCCATTGCACAGGCTGCAGGTAAAAGTTTTCAGAACGAGAACGTTGGAACCAAAAATGAACCGTGTTTTCTTTTACAAAAATTATACCAGCCTATTACTCTCCCACTGCTGGGCAATAGCCTCTTCTCATACTGAGAAGGCACGAGCATTGATCACCAAACTTGCTCAAGACGGGTTGGTTATTTATTTATTTATTTTACTTTATATCAGCCCGCTATGTCCCACAGCTGGGCAAAGGCCTCTCCCATGGCTTTCCAATTTTGTTAAACATTGCTTTCTTCGACCAATCCGTTATGACAGTACCCATAGACATTATTAATCTTTCGAACAGTTTCTGCATACGAAAATAATGTGATTTTTAAAGTTTTCCATAGTGTGAAGAGAACGATTTCAAAGAAAATCAAGGCACCACGGTTAGGCAAATAAATGGTAAGAACTGCTGTCTTGTACGGATCAAAATCATCATCATCATTCCAGCCGAAAGGAAAGACGTCCACCTCCGGACATAGGCCTCCCCCAAGTGTTGCCACATTGACCGGTGCCGTGCGACTCGCATCCAACGGATTCCCGTAACCTTTACCAAGTGTTGCCACATTGACCGGTGCCGAGCGACTCGCATCCAACGGATTCCCGTAACCTTTACCAAGTCATCGGATCACAATGTTTGGCTACAAAACAAAATGAAAGGCAATTTTATATGAAAATGCTCAGATGAATGGGGGATGTGTAGTGTCATGTGAATGGATGGAATAACAAAGTAATACAAAGAGGAAGACGTCTGAAAAGTTGTGGTAAGTCTATGGTTGTAATGGTATGAGTTCGTGATGCGGCTGAATGAGGAACATGTTGTGAAGAGAGATTTGATTACGAATATTTATTATAAGAGTAGGGGAAGACCAAAGAAACGATGGATGTACTCTGTCAAAAGAAATAGGATAAAAAAAATGGAAACATATTACTGCGCCGAGCCTAATTGCATTCGGATAACGGCAGCAGAATTATGTTGGACCACTCTGGGTTCTGGCGTCCGCATGTCTCCATTTACCATGATAGAAATATTGTGGAGTATGGCACAGGCACTAATGATATTCAAGGTGTTTGGTAATTTGTTTTGTAATTTTCTACTGAGACATGCAAATCGCCTTTTCCAGACCCCTTTGAATCGCTCAATTACGTTTCTTGTTTTTATGTGAGCCCTATTGTATTGTAACTCTAAACTCATGTTTGGGCATAGCCGCTGTCCCCGATCAGTATGCAGTAGCTGGATTGTTGTCGGAATTGATAGTCCACGATCAGAACTACGCTAGCACTTTCAAATACCAAGTAAAAAAAAATTCTGCACGGTTTCCTTCTGAAACCGAAATCGTCTTTGGAACTGTTCGTTGTTGTAAAAGTCAAATGGGTTATCGGCATCGCGTAAATATCGTCGCGATAAATAATTATATGACGTATCGTTCGCATAATCGAAATACTCCTCAAAATTCATCTTACTTTCGCCATTTCTAGACAATCTCAAGAAAATAATTATACACACGTCAAACTTGAATTTCAGTAGGTACATATATCACCCACAACGTGAGTTTCTCGATTTCAAGAATCTTCTGGCGCGGGGCAAACATCAAAACTAATGCAGCCATCTCTTTCTTTTCTAAATATTTCTTACAAAACAATTAACAAAAGGTTAACCATCAGCGCCCCCCTGTTGGCTTCATTCAAGTGTCAAAAGATTCTTGTACTACTGTACGTTGAATTTGACAGAAAAGTGGGCGGATATGTCAAATTATAAACAAACTTTAGCTGTCAATATCTCGAATGGGGTGGAAAGTAGGCGTGTCAAGACGGTTTTGAGTCAAGTCGAGGACTCTGCATACGGGTGTTAGTGTTGTGGGATACATTATTGTGACTGATTGATGGAAGTACAAAAAGGTCTTTTGTTGACACAGTAATGATGACCGGTAGGTTTAGCAAAGATTTAAAAAACAACTATCAAACAATGAAAAAATCTAATTTATT
The DNA here is from genome assembly GCA_950022955.1 of Xestia ashworthii. Classification (NCBI taxonomy): domain Eukaryota; kingdom Metazoa; phylum Arthropoda; class Insecta; order Lepidoptera; family Noctuidae; genus Xestia; species Xestia ashworthii. The sequence continues at coordinate 3,516,359 of OX465557.1, forward strand.
GAGTCGTATTTTCAGTATAAACAATACGATGGTTAGCTCTTCATTTCCAAACATTAAATGTTCTGATTATTAATGAAATTTACGATCTGGGATTCGAACCTAGGACCTCACGCTCAGCTGTCGCACTTGCAACCACTCGACCAACGAGTATTTAAAACTGTCTGTTCTAAATTGAAACAAAATAAAAGGGAAACGCCAGCGTCCGTCCACAAAACACAGCCGTGGATTTCGCGCCAAGTTTTTTTCCACGCCACATGTTGCCAAACTTCCGACAATCCTCTCATTGATTTGGACAATGGCACAGAAACTGACGTTATTATTAAAGTTACAAAATATCACATCACGCCTATAAAACCCAAAGGATTAGGAAGTGGTTTACACCTACATTCTGTCAATTGTGTTATGTCTGATGTAATACGGGGTGAGCCTATTGCCATCAACCGAGCACAAATCAAGATTCCGTGGCTGCTACGGAGAAATGTCTGCTGAAAAACCCAATAACACATTCTCCGACCTGGAAAATTTAAGTTATTTAGACTGCAAATTTCCTCAATAGTTTTGTATCCTATAAGCTATAAATTATATTGATATCATGCAAATTAGTCGACATATCATAATTTTCGTGGACGAAGTCCCAAGCGAAGTGCTAGTAAATTATAAAACGATAATTCATAAAATCAAAATCAATCAAAATCAAAGCATTTATTTCAAGTAGGCCAATTACAGGCCCAGTCACAAGACATAAAAACTGTGAAAGTACTGTAGTTGCCCATTCCCTAACGTAGATCTCTATGGAGAAGAACGGGCAAGAAACTCCATAAATATTATTTGGAAATCTTTTACTTTGAAAAGGTTTAGCATCTTAAAAGTTACTTTATTATCAACGCATCGGTCTATTTTATCCACTGACCAACTTCGGCTCCTCAATTAAAACCAAAGTGCTCGATGTCATCATTTTGACACTTTCTATGGATTAAAAACTTATCTGCACTTAAGTACCTATAGAGTTTCTTTCAGTACCAATTCAATTCTGTACTCTTACTTCAAGTTTATCCGGCTCACCTAAGTGATCTGAACACCAACACTGACTGGCTAGTCTTTTCAAATCGACCCCAACAAAAAATGCCAACACATTTTATCTGCGCCACGCTACATTTTAGTAAAGAAAAATATTTTATTACGAACAACCCGTTTTACTTCCGCCTCCATTGAAATCTCGAAGCCAGATATGTCCCAGAAAAATGATTCATTACAGCGACTTCTTTCCCGAATAATAAAGCGCTTTGAATAATTGTAACTGTGTACGTTATGTTGGAATTAACCTGTTCTGATGTTAATTGTGGAGGCCTTGTGGCATTAAGTCCGCCTATGTACCACTCTTGTACATGAAGTTTAAATAAATAAATAATAAATAGTGTTTTTGAGCACGTTGATATGAATCTATTTGTGAAACGATGAAATATATTAAGCAAAGAAGTCTATACATCTTGTAAAATGTAGGTACACATCACGTCATGTAATCACATGACGTCATATCATGACACATCACGTCATGTAATCACATGACGTCATATCATGACACATCACGTCATGTAATTACATGACGTCATATCATGACACATTACGTTATGTATTCTCGAATGGTTAGGCAGAGGTTTACCAAACAACTACATCCATATTTCGCCATTAAGGTTTAAGTACCATGTTACAGGGGGCAATGTTATTGCCATCAACGGGGCCAAATACAGACTTCGCGGCTGCTACTGAAGAGTTGATGGAAAGCCCAATAACACTTGAGCTCTTCCCGGGAATCGAATCCAGGACCTCAAACTCAGCAGTCACACATTCATCATACACCTGAACAAAACATTTTTTTTTTATTTACAAGATAACACTATTATTTACACTTTATATAAACTTCAACTCTAAAATAGTAATAAAAGTATGAACAAGTATCAAAACGGTTACACGGCGTGAAAAAATTCGTCCACATCGTTGTCAACAGGAAATGTACCCAAATATAATTATTCTCAATTGAATTCTCAATTATTTATTGCGTACCATATTGTATAAAGATGGAAGGAAAAATATAGTCACAATTATGGACCCTGTCGGGCACAGCATAGATTTAGTAGAGAGAACACGGAAAAAACTGGCTGTTTATAGCACTTAGTAAATAATACTGTTTTAATAATGCAGAATTAATTTAAGAGTTATAATTATTATTGTTTTATAAATTATACCTATAGATTTATTTATTAGAATATAAAACCATTTATTTTTTAAATTGTTTATTATTGTTTTGTTAATTTCTCATTATTTTTAACCGACTTCCAAAAAGGAGGAGGTTCTCTATTCGACTGTATGTATTTTTTTTTTTTTATGTATGTTACCCGATTACTCGAAGACGCCTAAACCGATTTGAAATTTTTTTTTTTATTTGAAAGGGTATACTTCCAAGTTGGTCCCATAGGCGCCAAGTCGGGATCTGATGATGGAATCTTGGCGAAATCGAGGGAACTCTTCAAATTTTATAGGATAACGTACAGCAATTTTGGTATTTTCTACAACAAGTGAAGCATTTGCGTTTGATAAGAACCATTCTACCATCAGATCTGATGATGAAGCCAAGAGTCACGGAACTCCATAATGAGACAATGTATCCTAGTCGTGTTTGGGCTTGTTGTAATTGTAACGGTATGCACTTTCCATGTGAACCACTAAAAAGTGAAAAATAAAAACTTTTTTGCAAAAAATAAAACCGACTTCAAAAAGAAAAAGTGAAAAATAACTTTAGCTTCTGAAGTCGGTGACAAAAAAATTAAATCAATCATACAAACGTCACCGACTTCAGAAGCTAAAGTTATTTTTCACTTTTTCTTTTTGAAGTCGGTTTTATTTTTTGTTGTGTATTACGGTTTTTTTTTAATTAATATGTATATCTAATGTACCTTTGAAGGACCGATAGGCAGTCGCACCATGTAAAATACTGGTATTCAGCTCCAGGACTGGAAACCGACACCAAGTTGGGAGAAGGCTACTGACACGTGATGATACCAGCGGATTTTTCATCAACTTTCACTCGCCACTTTTTTGGCAATCTGTTCAGCGAAAAACTAAAACCTTTTCACTCCGAAACTTTTCTCATAACTCCACCAACTTTCTTTAAAAAAAAACTAATAAAAAACAAAACTTGTTCTAAACTTAAAACTACATACATTTTAAAAAGATAAGGTGCAGAGATGAATGGCTGTCGACAAGCTTACTCGCTCATTTATAAATCGGGTGCTTTGTTCTCGGAAAACTTAGGAACTAGTTTAACATTGTTCGACTTTCACGTTAAAGAGAGCCTTAGTAAGGTACATAATATGCATTGTTTTATAATAAACTTATTTTATAGGGAAACTATGAAAAGAGTTAAGTTATTTAGTAATGTTAAGTCGGAGCAATGAGGAGCTTGAACTAAATATTATTAGCCCCTCGCGTTGATCTTTAGGTTAAGCTGTGCTTGCCTAGGTTTGTCCATGGATGGGTGACCCATTACTGAATTTGCTCCGTGCTTCGGAAAGCACGTTAAAGCTGGTCCGGTATGTTATTTGTAGAGTTTGGACAGTCGTTACATGTATTTAGTGGCCCGAAAGTCTAACCACCAGAATTACCCAGAGGTATCGTATTATCTGTCGGGGTTGCGGGACTGTTCGAAAGAGATACCGTGGCCCCGGAACATAAAGGGCGAGGAAGAAACATGGATGGGTTTTAGTCAGTAAAAGTCTGACACTCCCTCCCGCTCCGCCCAGAGTGGGAGAAGTCATTTGATGATTTCCCATCCGAAAAAAAAAACAAAAAAGGGGTATCGTATTATCCTGTACTAACTGGCTTGTGGAAGTCAGATAGGCTGTTGCTCCATGTAAAAAACTAGTATTCAGCTGCATCCGGTTAGACTGCAAGTCGACACTGAGATAGTAGGGGAAAAAAAAAAAAAAAAAACAAAAGAAATTATATAATTCATAAAATTATTACTGAAATAAATGAAATGGATTAAGAAAAGGCTAGGCAAGATAATGAGTTAGGAGGGATGCGGATCTAATAGATAGATGAAGAAGGTGGAAGGCAGGATATTTCGAGCTGGACAGAACCAACGACCCGAGGTTCTTATTGGCCCTGGAACAACGGATTTGGATGTCATTTGGAGAGGTTTTTGCCCAGCAGTGGGAATATGACACGGGCTAACAGTAAATATTTATTATATTTTAAAAACTAAGTGAAAATATATTCTGTAACTACTTCCAGTCCCTTCCTTTCGCAGTCTGTCCGTACTCTAATATTACGTTACTAATGATTTCCTTCAAAGGGTAATTTGCTTTAGTTATTTAGTGAGAAAGATTGCTTGCCATTCATCTTATTAATTGAAGCCCTTCTTACAATAGAGGTAATCTGACTATTAATTAGCTAAATTGGGTATACTCGGTACTGATAATAACGATACCAGTAGGTAGTAAAGTAGTTGTTACTTTGATATTAAATTCATCTAAAGCTGTGTTTTAGTATATAGGCTGTAAGAGATAGCCATTCACTCATGGGTTGAATTCAGGGGGTCTAAAGTTGCCACTTAACAGAATCATACTAAGAACTTAATATGAATAGCGTTACAATTTTTAAATGGTCTTAAAAGAAAATTAATAATATTAACTGTGTGTGTGACCATTTTATAACTTGTAACGCAATTTATATTGTTTATATTATGATTCCAATATCAAACTAATATGACCGGTACTAGAAATGTTTAAGAAACGTTCAAACAAATCAAATTTAGTGTATTCCCCACACTAAATTTGATTTGTTTTATTTCCTCATACGCAATGTATCGTTACCGTGGCAAAACACACATAGCAAACGGCAAGCGCGACGACGAGTTCGATGAACTAAGGCCCCAAATTTCTTGTTGGACTGTAGTTTGTATATTTTATTTATCACCACTACACTTAAAACGGTGAAGCTAGACATTGTAAAGTAACCGGTTGTCCCAGAACCAAAAATGAAACCAAAATTAAAACATGTGACTTGTACCAACCTGCAACGGGCCCTCATGGTAAACTTCTCGTATAGTCCATCCTCAGTTAGAACTTAACGTTTGCAACCAAAAAGCATTAGCAATTCTGAATTTAAATACACCTACCATACCTATTTATATTCTATATCTATAGTCTGTAGATCATCCCCAAAAACCTCAAATTCAACTTTCCAGACAATAAACTGTAAGCAATAAAGCGCTTAATGATCTCTCTTCGTCTAATCTCAAATTACAGAAACATGTGTTTCCATCAGCTTTAAGATTATTTGCACATAAAGTGACGGGCTGCCTGTAAGTACTGTTCTGTAATTAGTATTACGATTTGAGTTTAATTAAGGGAGATATTGTAACCACAAATGTAGGTACGTAGGCTGGCTGTTTTGATCATTAGGATAATGTTGGACCTAATATAAAAATCATTACTTTCTACGGTCTGTAGGCTAAGTAGAACGCTGTGTTAATAAAAATGTGGTTCGTTCCTAATTTGGTAAGTGACCAATAATTGCTAGTTCTTCTAAATGTTAATGAACTTTCATTTGATACAGAAATTGGTATTAGTGGTCATGGCACGTTCATTACAAGGATTATTTTCATGATTTCAGTGGTCATGTCGATGTTTCTGGTCTTCATCATTCTCCTCATGTCCCAATTTGTTTAGGGTGGGCCGTCTATTAGTCGTATTAGTATCCAGAAATTTCTTATAATAAATATTAATATTTATTTTCATGTGCTTTTGACGTGCCTAGGCTTTTAAAAATATGTATTAAAGATGTGTGTAAATACGAATAAACGAAGTATTAGTAAAATGCACATATTCCAAGAGCACAAAAAATGTGACAAAAAAAAGACAAAATGATTGTGTCTCAAGGCTGACACGACTACGCCAAATGGGTCCAATTCTAAGGACCGACGGTGACCCTGGTTTTCAACTTCATACATACATAATAATTACTGAGGTTTTCACGTGCTCACCGTGTCCGGAGTCTATCACTCAACAAGAAAAGTTAATGAAAGATCACTCTCTGGTTCATCTATGTTCTTAATCTGCTAGGTCGTGAACATCAATGCCCTTAGCATTGATGTTCACGACCTAGCAGATTTGAAGGACTTTTTCATATTTCATATAAATCCATGGGTCCACCCTTTATAGCAGAACTTTTTATGTCATGATATTATTTTGCATACCAGCTGATAGCATAAACTTCATTTGGCAGAAAATTGTTTGGCAGATACTCATTTATCATACGTTCAAACTCATAATTTTGTAAGCCAGAATCATCTTTATGCATAAATTTCATATGCATAAGATTAAAAAACCGGCCAAGTGCGAGTCAGACTCGCGCACCGAGGGTTCCGTACAAACCTGTAGGTATATAAGTAAAAGTTATGGTAATTTAAGATTTTCGGAATTTTTCCTATATGTGTACTTTATAACGTTGCTTCATGCCAAATTTCAAGATTCCAGGTCGTCTGGAAGTATCCTTTAGGTTTTGATTCCCTTGCGAGTAGTTGCGAGTTTCAAAATATGCGGCTTTAATTGCTGTATCTTTTGATTGCGTTGACGTAGAAGTTTGATTTTGTTACAGCTTAAAGATATTATAGACTTGAGTATTTGTTAAGAATTTCAATATAATACCACTACGCGTTCATGAGTAAAGGGGTAATAAGTTTAAAATTATTAAAAATATTTTTATTATATGATGTAACTAAAAATTTATGCTTTTCGCAATTTTTCCTTTATCTGTGTTATAAGACGTTGCTTCGTACCAAATTTCAAGATTCTGAGTTCACTGGAAGTACCCTGTAGGTTTTGATTCCCTTGCGAGTGTCGAAAATTTGCGGCATAAACGGGAGTATCTTTTGATCGCGTTGACTTAGAAGTTTGATTTTTTCACAGCTCCAAGAGACCATAGACTTGAGTATTTGATATGAATTTCAACTTGATACCTCCACGCGTTCCTGAGAAAAAAGGTCTTGACAGACAGACAGACAGACAGACAGACAGACGGACAACAAAGTGATCCTATAAGGGTTCCGTTTTTACCTTTTGAGGTACGGAACCCTAAAAAGTAGAACCATCTTATCGCAGAAAGTTCACAGTCAGAATCATCTTTTGGCATAATTTTCAAATCGATAGTTTTTAAAGGCAGAACTATCATATCTCAGAAAGTTTACAGTCAGAATTATATTTTGGCATACATTTCATATGCATAATAATGGAAAGATTCATCTATCAAATCACAGAAAATTCATAAAGTCAGTTGATTGTGAACACTTGGTTTTTATTTCTCTGTAAGAAGCAGGCAAACATGCAAACAAGCATATATCGTGCATGTAGCAAGCATGCAATATGCAAGCAAGGATGAAGCATGTAAGCAAGCATGCAGCATGCAAGCAAGCATGCAGCACGCAGCATGCAAGCAAGCATGCAGCACGCAGCATGCAAGCATGCGTGCACCATGCATGCAGCAGGCATGCAAACATCTGAACAAGCATATACCATGCATACAGCAAGCATGCAGCAGCAGGCATGCAAACATCTGAACAAGCATATACCATGCATACAGCAAGCATGCGGCAGCATGCAAACAAGCATACAGAATACATGCAGCATGCAAACAAACATGCAGCAAGCATGAAGCATGCAAACAAGCATGCGGCAATCATGCAGCATGCAAGCAAGCATGCAGTATGCAACATGCAGCAGGCATGGTTTTTGTCACGGCTCCGGCGCTGCGGTGCTACGGCGGTCCCACGCGAGCTTATCGTCGCAGATGGGTTTAACGCTCACCACCGCAGCTTCGGCTTGCTGGCCGGCTGAAGCCGGCCAGCCTCAGCCGCGGCGGCGAGTGTTACAACCACCTGCTCCTCAACTCGCGGCCCGCCTCGCCCCTCCGCGCCTACGCGATTTTAAATTACACTCTAGGGGTAGGGCAGAGAAGACTACGTGGAGTTGGTTTTGGAGCGATTTGTTTCTGTCACTAACTTTTCTAGCACAATATTGACTTTTTAAGATAATATTTTAATTTTAAATTAAGGTTTAAAATGCTATTTTGTGGCATTGAAAAATGGCAATAATGCCAAATAAAATTATTCCAAATGGAATTCTGCAATCTTCATAGTATGCCAAGTGAAATTATATCAAATAATCGTCGTCCTAAATAAACATTATTCTAAACGAAATTATGCAAAATTTGAACACTGCCAAAGGTAATTATGTCAAAAAAAATTCTGCCATCTAAAAGTATGCCATTCCAAATTCGGACATACAAACATTCAGCCAAACAATAAGTATATTTAAAAAAAAAAATGCCTTTAGCATATTCGTATAAAGAAAATTATGCCAAGTGTGTTATGCTAAATGAATTTCGGAGCAACAAGATTCTGCCAGATAGATGGAACCCATAAATCCATAGACACTGCAACACTCTCGGTAACGTTTCCACCTCTGACCTTGTATCGCTTCCTCGTCATGCGATACTCAAGTTTGCTCGATACGATACGATATCGATTACCATTTAACGAGGTATACGATAAGCTTTGACAATGTCGCCGGTACAGTCATAAACACAAATATGTTTTTGTTGCGGCTGAAGATGTATGCTTAACGTGCTTTCCGAAGGCATTGAGGGAACTCGGTATGTAATGGGTGGTCACCCATCCAACCTAGGCAAACATGGTTTAACCTAAAGATCGACCAGATCGGCTGTTATTATTTAGACACGAGCTCCTCACAACGGCTAATAAGTATTAGACCTAATTATCATTTCATATCAATTGCCTCGGAAATCACGTTAATCCGTAGGTCCCAGTTGTCATTTGTAGATCTTTGACAGTCATAACAGGTAGTCTGTTTCTCAAAAGTCTTACCAAGGGATATTGTATTAACCAGTAACTGGGTTAGATAGGCAATCGTTCCTTGTAAAATACTGATATTCTGTTGTATCCAATGAGGCTAGAAGTCGACAACAACAAAGTTGGAAGAGTGGCTTTGCCGGTGATGACAGTGTGTAGTGCCTGTCATTTTGATTCATCTACACTATCTACACTAATATTATAAAGAGGAAAACTTTGTTTGTTTGTTTGTTTGGTTGTAATGAATAGGCTTAAAAACGACTGGACCGTTTTTAAAAATTCTTTCACCATTCGAAAGCTACATTATCCACGAGTAACATAGGATATATTTTATCCCCGTACTCCCACGGGAACGGGAACTATGCGGGTGAAACCGCGGGACGTCCGCTAGTAGAAAAATAAAAGTAAACTTTCCGTGAAGTTTGGTTTCTAGCCGTCCTCAAGCTAAATGTCAAACACACAGCGATAGCAACCTACCGATTCCTGTTAGTAAGTAATTGAAAATGGCCGTAAGTGTATTTACGTTAGTGCTTGTGACAGTACCTTGGGTTCATGGTTGACGAAACGGTTGTTGTAACGATTTTGATCGCTGGTTTGATATCTTTAGTGCCTACGATTATTATTTCGTGACATTTTTTAAGTGATCAGGCTATTTTGTGGTTCTAACTTGATCTGTTTACTTACTCCTGCTGTACTTGTGCCTATATTGCGATGTGTTATATATTTCCTCTTGTTTCAATAAAGATTATTATTAGTATATTAAAACAGGCTACGTTTTGTCAATGTTATTTCGAAGCTTAAATTCAAAGATCTTTTTTATTGCTTTCTGACTTTGAGAGTTTTGTTCGACTTATTTGTTCAGATAGCAACTGATAACTGGACGCTAGTCTCGACGACATAAATAACAACACCATCATTAACTATTGATCGCTAAATTTACAATGAAAAAATTCGGTTGCAATAACGATGCTTGCGAGAATCGCATTTTGGATGTAGAGACTTGCGTTTCCCACAAGCATCGATATTGCAATCGAATTTTTTGTAGTTATTAGCTATCAAAAGTTAGTTCGAAGTTAGTTAGGTTCGATTTTCCCGCTATCTACGAGTATGTCGAAATTGCTGTCTCTGATCGAACAGAGTGCAATTTAATCGCTATGAAAAGAAAAATAATGCTTTCTCAAGTTGTTGTTTTTTAAAAAAAACTCCAGAATTTACTTTTTGCTGACTTGTGTCTATGTAAATGATATGATACAGAAACACGTGATGTAACGTTTGAAACGAGATATTTCATCTAATAATTATGATTACATTTTCCGAAATATCTAGACGATTTCAGCGCAAATAGCACTCATCAGTTTGAAGCCTACCACTCGTTATCTCATTCCACCGACGTACTGAACAAAACAAACGCTACACGTTTGATACAATAGTACGGCCACAGTCTACCCTTGATCAGTTGTTCAGAACGAGAATATAAATTAAAAAAACCGCCGAGCCGAGTTTACACACCGTGCCATCTAGTGCTACACTAAGCAACGAGGCTTGTGCCGTGGACACCAAATAATAGTACATTTATACTTTTTTGTTTGTAAATACATACTTTTTATACATATAAAACATCCATGACTTGGAAACAAATGTCTATGCTCATCACACAAACATTTGCTCCTACCGGGATTCCAACCCGGGTCCCTAAGAACGTAAGGCAGGCTTACTACTGCTGCGTCATTCGGGTCGCCATGGTGGTAGACCTATATACTGAGTTTTTCTACGTGAGTTTGTAAAACAGTGTGAAAGAGGGAGAACGAAACTTGTAACCCCTAAAAACCTTATAGTTATAAAGACTATATTTATAATATGACATGAAGTCCGAAATGTGCGTCGGGTTAGTCCGAGGTTTACCCCTATTTAATAGTACCTACTAGTTATTTTTGTGTTATTTATAGGGGGTAGCCTGCTGCCAACAATCGAGCACAAGTCAAGATTGAAAACTGAAAAGTTCTTATTGGAAACACCAAATAACAAAACATACGTTTATCGAAGAAAGAAAAGAAGGAAAAGAAAGTCTATTATGAAAATCTGTTATGTCTAAATTTAAAGACCTAGCACATATTAAAAGTCTTAACAATCTTTGTTGTTGTGTGTTGTTGTTAGTTTGTAGTTGTTGTCGTTGTCGTACTGGTTATTGTAGTTGTTACTCTGTGGTCAACCAACGCTATACTCAACTTACCTCTACAGTAATATCCGTAGCTCATGAATGAAGAGAGTGTACGGTGAGTCTTTCACCCGTATTCCAAAAACTTGCTTAAGACCATTTTTTTGCTTGAAACGGTCTTTGTTGCCATGGTAACAAGGAAACCACTGCAGGCCACCGCCTCCGACACGCCTACAAAATTATGTTCATAGGGTGAGTACAGACTAGCTAAAACATGTATTTTCAACAAGTCATGAAGACACCAAGCTGCTTAACACTTTGTTAAAACTTGATTTAGGTACTATTTTTGCTTCATTCACGTTCATATATCTGGGAACACGCGGCGACACGCACGCAGGACTCGAGCACTGCCACCTGACTTTTTTTAAGAAACCTTTAGGTACCAATAAAGTATGTCCTCCTACGTTCTCTTTCGGTTTTTTTTAGTCGCCTTTTACTCGTTCTATCAAGATGTCTAAACCATCTAAACATATTCTTTTATTTTATTGTCCTTTTACATCTTTTCAATCGCAAACTTGTAGTTTTATCATTATTCCTAAAATTATCAACCAATGTTACATCACACATTCTTGACGGAAATCAAAGGAATATTACAAGTAAATACGTTGAACACTGTGCCAAGCTTTCGTAAAAACATTACAATACGTTGAAATGCTCATATGAGTACTCACCTTAATCTACCTGCAAAACATGCTGCCCATATCAAACTCAAAATAAGTACGTTGTATGAAGGTTGCAAGCTGCTTTAGATGCTAAAAATGTTTTAATAGAATACGTCACAATGCTAGAGATGTCATAAATTGATGTTCGATCGAATGCTCTTGGTTGACATCATCTGTCAAAGAACAAAATCATAAAACCGCATAAAACGGATTAACTTTCAAATAAATATTTTTTCATCATTCAAGAATCATTCTCAAGAATTTAAAATGGCCTCAAGGTTTGCTTTACCTCCGGAGAAAAATCCTGCTTACTGGAACTTGTGCGCAAGTACAAGCTCCATTTATGTACGACGTGGACGGGCAGCCCATCAGCAAAAAAAATGCTTGGGTTCGCCTGACCCAAGAATATAACTCCATAAATAATACGCGCAAGTACCGCGTAAGTACCAAATAACATGTAGGCTGTGAGTCCGAGGGCATGGAGTTTGAGGCACGGCCAAAAAATTTAAAAGGGAATGAGGAACGAGATCAAGAATCACATTTGCTAAAAGAGAAAAACTTAAAGCGGATTCAAGAAAGAGAGGAAGAACTGCGCCAGATGAAAATGCAGGAGAGGAAGTGGCTATTAAAGGCAGCAGAGGAAGCCTACTAAAATGCAAAGCTGGACCGTTTAAGTGCCGCGCAGTTGCTTCAATTCAGTGAGACGCCGAAAAAAATTAAAAATAAATTATTACACATTATGCAAGCCAATTGATTTTTATTATAAAAGTAGTATCACGTATGTATAACAAATAAGTAAAATATCTACATAACACATTTAAAGACATTGAAAAACAAAGAAAATGATTTTTCATTTTCATTTAGTCCTACGTAACATTAGATCCAGTCTATGGGTTAGTAAAACCCAACAACACTGCATGGCCTGGGAATCGAACCCATAACCTCACACTGTGCAGTTTATGACTAGTGGACCTACGAGACAGCAAAAATATAAATATAAACATCACACAATTATCAACATAAAAAACTGGAGCATACATACATACTTATTTAGAAAAATAGGGGTAAAATCCAAGAAAGTGCCAGATTTTGCATTTTTGCACCCTTGAAACCGCAATTTTTAATAAATTGTACCCTGCTGCCTCCAATCCGTCGCGGCTTCATGGTGGTCTCTCCAACCCGGCTGTGCTTTATGAGCTCACAGCTTCTGAGCTTTTCTTCGCCAGTTTGCTCTATTAGCAAGTTCTGGTCGTCCAGAGTTGAGCAAAGAATTCAGTCGGAAGATGAACCTTCTTCTGCTTGTCGTATCGATGTACTTCTATACTAACTTTGCAGTCCATAACACCCTTAATTGACTTTCACAAAATGGCATTCCAACTTTCACAATTCTTTGGGAATGTTTCTAAATCCTAAGCACTTTTTCAAAGAATTTTAACAAAGTGGCCCTCAATCCACACGCACATAGTTTGGCCCCAGTAGGTGGCCACGTTTATTGCAGTGGCAGAGGCGCTATTCAGGTCGCAACAAGTGCAGGTAAACGAACACCTTGGACACTTCAGCAGATAGACCCGGCATAGTTTGGTTCGGACCGCCGCACTTGCACTTGGTATTGGAGGAACCAATAATACTCCATTTTGCCAAATATGTTTTGCAGCGGCCTACTTGTGTACGCAATCGATTCAGAGCTTTCCAAATAGGCCACTGCAGGTCACTGTAGGTAAAGGGCGAGGAAGGAACAGGGATGGGTTTTCTTTGATTTCCCATGCGAAACAAAAAAAAAATGTCTGTCCGTAGCCAGGTTGTGTTCTTGGGGCTTCAATTTGTAAGGTGGTGGGAACCTCTCTTGCCATAACTGGCTTCGACGATGAACGATGAACCGAGCAGCTTAGAAGTATTCGATCTGATTATATTATTACTAGCTTCTGCCTGCGGCTTCGCCCGCGTGAAGTTTGATTATTGTCCCATGAGATCTTACCACCGGGATAAAAGTATCCTATGTTTTAATCCAGGTTTTAAAGTATCTGTGTGCAAAATTTCATCAAAATCCGTTCAGTAGATTAAAAAAAAAAAAAAAAAAGTTTCTTAAACTCAAGTAATGTACTATATTAACGAGTTACGAGTATATGTATAATACCGCAACACAAATATACTAAAGATATAGGTTGGGGGCTAAATAAAAAAACAAAACAACCTTAGCCAAAAACTATTTAAAATAAATGATGTTCGGTAAGCAACTTATGTACCGCATTGGTTTCTCATACAACTTGCTAAATTTCAAAAATAAACCAATATTACTTCCCAAACATCACGAATTCACGAGCTACCTATGCAAGCTCGCTCTTGTTCTCTGAGATTCAAAATGCTGCGTTAACATTTTCATCACCATCATCATCATCAACCTATTAATGCTCCCATGTGTTCGAATTTTTGGTTCTAGGACACGCCCGCGCCGGTTACCTCACGATGTTTTCATTCTCATGATTTAGAAATACCAAGTGAATTAAGCTTGTATTCATCTTTTATGTGTACGATACTCCATATTATGATTATTTGTCACGACTATATTATTTACGCGATCTTGATAAATAGCTCATACAATTCCACGACAATGAACATTTCCAAATACCCACCGATTTGGGAAAGAAACTGTGCTCAATATATATTTACCACGGAGCAAGTGTTTGCAATTCTTAGTAATAATCATGAATTACTAATTCCTCCTACATACTAGGTAGCTTTGAAATTAAACGCGACGGAAAATAGGTATTAGCAACTATGGTCTCCGGCCGTCCATTGCACAGGCTGCAGGTAAAAGTTTTCAGAACGAGAACGTTGGAACCAAAAATGAACCGTGTTTTCTTTTACAAAAATAATACCGGCCTATTACTGTCCCACTGCTGGGCAATAGCCTCTTCTCATACTGAGAAGGCACGAGCATTGATCACCAAACTTGCTCAAGACGGGTTGGTTATTTATTTATTTATTTTACTTTATATCAGCCCGCTATGTCCCACAGCTGGGCAAAGGCCTCTCCCATGGCTTTCCAATTTTGTTAAACATTGCTTTCTTCGACCAATCCGTTATGACAGTACCCATAGACATTATTAATCTTTCGAACAGTTTCTGCATACGAAAATAATGTGATTTTTAAAGTTTTCCATAGTGTGAAGAGAACGATTTGAAAGAAAATCAAGGCACCACGGCTAGGCAAATAAATGGTAAGACCTGCTGTCTTGTACGGATCTAAATCATCATCATCATTCCAGCCGAAAGGAAAGACGTCCACCGCTGGAGATAGGCCTCCCCCAAGTGTTGCCACATTGACCGGTGCCGTGCGACTCGCATCCAACGGATTCCCGTAACCTTTACCAGGTCATCGGATCACAATGTTTGGCTACAAAACAAAATGAAAGGCAATTTTATATGAAAATGCTCAGATGAATGGGGGATGTGTAGTGTCATGTGAATGGATGGAATAACAAAGTAATACAAAGAGGAAGACGTCTGAAAAGTTGTGGTAAGTCTATGGTTGTAATGGTATGAGTTCGTGATGCGGCTGAATGAGGAACATGTTGTGAAGAAAGATTTGATTACGAATATTTAGAGTAGGGGAAGACCAAAGAAACGATGGATGTACTCTGTCAAAAGAAATAGGATAAAAAAAATGGAAACATACTGCGCCGAGCCTAATTGCATTCGGATAACGGCAGCAGAATTATGTTGGACCACTCTGGGTTCTGGCGTCCGCATGTCTCCATTTACCATGATAGAAATATTGTGGAGTATGGCACAGGCACTAATGATATTCAAGGTGTTTGGTAATTTGTTTTGTAATTTTCTACTGAGACATGCAAATCGCCTTTTCCAGACCCCTTTGAATCGCTCAATTACGTTTCTTGTTTTTATGTGAGCCCTATTGTATTGTAACTCAGCTGGAGTCTGTGGATGAAGCATAGGCGTGAACATATACGATGTTTGGGCATAGCCGCTGTCCCCGATCAGTATGCAGTAGCTGGATTGTTGTCGGAATTGATAGTCCACGATCAGAACTACGCTAGCACTTTCAAATACCAAGGGAAAAAAAAAAATCTGCACGGTTTCCTTCTGAAACCGAAATCGTCTTTGGAACTGTTCGTTGTTGTAAAAGTCAAATGGGTTATCGGCATCGCGTAAATATCGTCGCGATAAATAATTATATGACGTATCGTTCGCATAATCGACATACTCCTCAAAATTCATCTCACTTTCGCCATTTCTAGACAATCTCAAGAAAATAATTATACACACGTCAAACTTGAATTTCAGTAGGTACATATATCACCCACAACGTAAGTTTCTCGATTTCAAGAATCTTCTGGCGCGGGGCGAACATCAAAACTAATGCAGCCATCTCTTTCTTTTCTAAATATTTCTTACAAAACAATTAACAAAAGGTTAACCATCAGCGCCCCCCTGTTGGCTTCATTCAAGCCAACAGACAAAACAGTCAAATTATAAACAAACTTTAGCTGTCAATATCTCGAATGGGGTGGAAAGTAGGCGTGTCAAGACGGTTTTGAGTCAAGTCGAGGACTCTGCATACGGGTTTGTCTAGTATAGAGGTTCTAACTTAACGTAATGTTACCGTCTTGTCCGAGATGAACTAATTTTTGCTCTCTTAGAACAGACTAGGCTACGAGTAAGTAATAAGATCATTCTTGTGACCACTTAGACAATTGAAGTCTACGTACTTTTATGTCTGGAGTGAAGTTTACATTAGATGTTGATTGTGTTAGAAAGGATTGTCCGGAGCAATATGCCTGCCTGTCATTGCCTTTACGAATTTTTTTTTGACCCTTAGCGATGCCGAAAGGCACTTGCTCTCCGCGTCATTGCAATACAATTTTGTTCTGGATTAGAACCTGCGTAATTCCAGTTATTTTCAACCGACTTCTAAAAAGAGGAGGTTCTCAATTCGTCTGTATTTTTTTTTTTTTTTTTTTGTGTTTGTTACCCTTTCGACTGGGTGAACCGATTTTGATTATTCTTTTTTTGTTCGAAAGCTGGTGCTTCCCGTTGGGTCCCATTTTAATTTGTTGAAGATCTGATGCTGATCTTCGGAGATATAAATGGAACTCTTCAAAAATACACGGCAAAGCTGCAGTAATTGCTGCAATCGCTTGGTTGTTTATTGTTTATGCAACATCATGACGTAACATCACACCTGTATGCTCTGAGGGAGTACGCAGAAGTATACAATACACCCAGATTTCGACAGTTAGACGTGTAAAGTTCCATTCAATGGGATCCTGGAGAAATAGAGGTAACTCCTTAACTTTATAGGCACACCAGAAGCGGTTTGGGTAGTTTTAGGCAGAGTACAATCTCGGAGTGATCCCATTTCGATTTGATAAAGATCTGGTGACTTCGGAAGATAGGCAACTGAACTTCTTAATAAAATATGATAGCAAATGTACTGGGATCGCTGAAGACTCACGTCTGTCTATTGTTTACACCAGTTCATAACAAAAAATCACACCGATACGCTGTGAAAGGGTAAGCACCTGTGAACCACTAAAAAGTGAAAAATAAAAATTTTTTTGGAAAAAATATAACCGACTTCACACAAAAAAGTGAAAAATAACTTCAGCTTCAGAAGTCGGTGACAAAAAAACTAAATCAATCAAACAAAGGTCACCGACTATGAAGCTGAAGTTATTTTTCACTTTTTTGTGTGGTTATATTTTTTCCAAAAATTTTTTTATTGTGTTTATTGGTGGTAAAAGTTCAAACACTTTATAAGTTTTAAATGCAATAAACTAACTTTAACTAAAATTGGTTAAACATTCAATCTGGAACGAGTATTTTCAAATTTAAAACGTTCTTATTTAAGTTAGATTTACACTGCGCGTATATACGTGCTTGTACCTCAGTTTGGCCGTCTGTACTTGTATTTACAACAAAATAATAGATTTCCTACATAAAAATACAGTTAACGCCACAGTAGTGAATTAAAATAACTGTATTTTCCTCTTTAACAAATTGGACTAATTCCACAGACTTGATTTGATGGATTGATTACTTAATGCGAACAATTTAGGATTGGACCACATCAGTTGCGTTTAATTTTACGCTAAAGGTACGTTATCATCGGTCTTGCCTTGCCCAACTATTTTGTCTCGTAAACTGTCGCATTTTGAGTATAGCCCGAGGATGTGAACAAGGCAGAAACTACCTGATTTTAATCCAATGTTTTAAAAACTCCACCTAAATTGTCAAAACTCATAGTTTAGTAAACTTGCACTACTTACGGGATATCTTTCGTGATTATCAATTTTCCTCAGCTCCCGATAGTTCAACGCTGTTGCCGTGATCGCAGGATGACTGGAGAATGCCACCCGCATTCTCCAGTCATCCTGCGAACACCATGAAATTTCTTTCTCTTTTGTTACGCGCACTATTGGAACTCGGTAGCGTCGAAATATGTGAAGCTCAGAATAGTAATGATATCCCGTAAGTTGTCACATATAAGTATAGTAAGTTTAGTTACAAATCTTGAAAGTCTCAAACAGTGTTTCATAGTTCAGTGAATTAATGATAAGTAGAAAAACATTGTGAAAGTTAACCTGTGCATGACCGAGTCGATGAATACTGTTAATGGCCTCTCGGCTCACATTATAATACAATACATAACAATTGGTGA
This sequence comes from Xestia ashworthii, assembly GCA_950022955.1. Classification (NCBI taxonomy): domain Eukaryota; kingdom Metazoa; phylum Arthropoda; class Insecta; order Lepidoptera; family Noctuidae; genus Xestia; species Xestia ashworthii. The sequence goes on from OX465557.1 coordinate 3,534,844, forward strand.
CGGAAATGAGTAGTCATTACCATATCAAATTGTACGCTTTCAATGTGACATAGCCTTTAATACTGTTGAGTTCTTGGAATCCGTGAAGTGTTTCTGAAAAAAAACGGTCAAAAAACAACGAATGTTTCGACGAAATAACAATATTCAAAGGTAGTGAGTCAATTTAATAAACTTCTGTTGAAATAACGCTGCTTGGAATTTTATGGGGAAGTATTTCAATAAAAATAAACTTTGAAATAACTATACGCATCACACTTGTCTGGTTCTCCGAACACGTTTGCCTCTTTGCTTAGATTTGTGCCCGGTTGATGGCAATAGGCTCATCTCTATTATATGGTGATATTTAGTGGGTAAGCAATGTCTTTTATAAAAGGAGCCATCAGACAAGTATTCTGTACTCAAACTAATTACACCCGTATTCCAAGTCGGTTTGAGTTTGAGTAAGTAACGCTCTCAAAACATAATGCTGATGGATGCATTGAATAGTAAACGGGGTAAGAAGGTATATGAAATAAAGTAATAACATTAAAAACTTGTAAAAAAGTTGGAACTTTAACGTATCAAGACGTCCCGAGAGAAGTTTTACTATCTGTGTTTCAAAGTATTTCCAAGTTTGGAAGTTTGTAGAAATGTTTCAGCTATTATAACGTCGTTTGCATGTTAAAGGATAAATTACGAGGAAGCGTTTGTTATATATAGGATTTCAAGGTGAAAGTTATTTGTAGTTGTTTTACAGATTGGTAAAATCAGCCAGTGGCATAAGTCTGACAACCAGTCTTACGCTTACCAAGGGATATTGTATCACAATATTTACTGGGTTGTGGAGGTCAGATAGGCAGTCGCTCCATCTTAAAATCTGGTATTCAGCTGCATCCGATTGGACTTTACGCCGCCCCAACATAGTTGGAAATGGCTAAGATGATGATAATGAATAATTCCTTTTCATTCCTTTTAATAGAAGCTTGCCACTCTCCAGTATTAGAAGTACCCAATATGCAATTTAAAAAGCTACCAAGTGCGAGTCGGACTCGCCCATGAAGGGTTCCGTAGCAGATTGAATGAAAGGTAAATTGCTGTTTACGATGTATGACGTATTAAAAAAAACTACAAACTAGATCTCGTTCAAACCAATTTTCGTTGGAAGTTTACATAGCACATTTACATAGTACATCATATATATTTTTTAGTCTTATCATTCTCTTATTTTAGAAGTTACAGGGGCACACACACACACATTTTACCACTTTGGAAGTGTCTCTAGCGCAAACTATTCAGTTTAGAAAAAAATGATATTAGAAACCTCAATATCATTTTGAAGACTTATCCATAGATACCCCACACGTATGGGTTTGATGAAAAAAAAATTGTTGAGTTTCAGTTTCAGTATGGGGAACCCCCAAAATTTTTTTTTTTTCTATTTTTGTGTGAAAATCTTAATGCGGTTCACAGAATACATCTACTTACCAAGTTTCAACAGCATAGTTCTTATAGTTTCGGAAAAAAGTGGCTGTGACATACGGACGGACGGACGGACGGACAGACAGACAGACAGACAGACAGACCGACAGACAGTCAGACAGACATGACGAATCTATAAGGGTTCTGTTTTTGCCATTTGGCTACGGAACCCTAAAAACACATCCTCTTACCATTCACCTACCACCCCGTCACTTTACACCACGACAGTCGTTTGTTAGCTGTTGTGAGCTTCCTTAGCGGGATTTTATGACTTGTAGGGGAGATAAGCGAAGCCTTCCGTATATGTTATCGTTTCACTTATATGGCCTTCTGTGTGAATGTGTAATCATATGAGTATCTGTTCGGATTTGAAAACGTTGTGGTGATGTGATGATGCTTCTGTTAAAAGGTAATTACTTTTGCTTGTTTTGTTATTTGTATTTAGATCAATCTGAAGTTTTAGACTGCCTACACAGAAAAGTGTGTGGGAGGATAAAATGTGATAAAATTTTATTTTTGGTAAATGGTTTTAGTTCCTTCATTCATTCATTTCAGCCGAAAGACTTCCACTGCTAAAACTAGGCCTCCCCCACATATCGCCACATTGACCGGTCCCGTGCGACTCGCATCCAGCGAATTCCTGCAACCTTCACCAGGTTATCGGTCCACCTAGTGGGTGGTCTTCCAACGCATCGTCTTCCGGTTCGCGGTCGAACTTTCGGCCCTATCGGCATCCGTTCTGTGAGCCCTGCCCTGAGCAAAGTGGCAGTCCACTTAAGTTTTGCAATTCTTCGGGCTGTTAACACATTGACATAGTTAGTCTATCCCATTCCAAATCCTGTTATTTGAAAAAAAACAAAAAAAAGGAGTTGTCGTATAGGTCTGCCGTGGTCACAAAATGAAAAAAAAAAATACAACGCAAAACAAAATATTAATTTATAATTATACAACATAACGGTACAAAAAAACTTGACAGGTTGAACGTCGTGTCTGCGACAAGCTGGTTACCACTCAGCATGATGCTGTGCTATTTTGTTGTCTCTTGAAAACTTTCAAAATTCTTATGCATGAGATAAAGGGTGTAAATAAACCCTTAACGAAGCTGAAATGCACTTGTTCTCGTCATTATGATATTTTTTTTGTTGTGGATATGGACCTGGGAACCTACTAGTTACGGAGATATTTTAGGTCGAGTTTTTTTTTAAATACTATTTTTAAGGTCATAATTTTATTTTAAATACGGCCATAATCCGCTTACGTTTAAATGTGTCCATCGACACAATGTTTTGAGTGCGTTACATTGAGTTTTACCGTTAAACGTGATTATTTTAGAAAAGAAAAACGTCGTTTCCAAGCAATAATTATTGCGTAGAGTTACTTATTTTGATGTACTGAATGCTTGGTTGACGGCTTCGTGATGAGATTGTTTACACCCTGTATTGTAGCGTGACTTTTTTCACGATCATGTCATTCAGTACTTAAAAAGCTATGCTCAAACTAATACAAATCAATATACCCTGAAAATAACTCCAAAGCCTAACGCACTAAAACTACCGCGGAGCACAAGCAGATTTATTGGCAGCCTAAACAAATACGTGGTGTTGACGCCGTCTTATTGAACGACTCGTAAAGTGGACACTTTTATGACCACACCGAAATACATACAAACACCCAGATTGGCACAGTATTGGGTATAGCACGACACTAGTTAAATGTTCTATCAGAGAGAGTAAAAAAAATACAAAGTTAAGACAGTTTTATGATCCATTGCCTTTTGACCTTTGTTTCACTCACATCGCCGTTATCCCAAATTATTTGAGATCAACGCAGAATGTCTTCTTTATCTATACTTCTCTATTATCATTAGTCTCCTTCTTTCTAGCCATTTCATGGTTTCGCCTACATGGAATTCGGAAATTAAATTAACCCTGGTCGTGGTTTTTCTGTGTGCCAAATATCAAAATCCGTTGCTGCCGTAGAGGCATTAAGAGGCCTATCACATTTTTTCTTGTATTTGGGTGTTATATATATTTTGAGCACTAACTAGAGAAATAATCAAACTTTCTCGGGCAATTTTTTTTTTTTTGGAAATGTTCAAAATAAATATCACAATATTTTTTGTTTTAGAGTGTTACACTCAAAACACTAAAACACTAAAATACAAGAAAAATTGTGATATCCCTTTTAAACAGTGATAGTAATATCTTCCTTTGTCTATCAACAAAACTTAATTTCGCAATAACTGCTGCTGATTGAAATATATAGCTTCTCGTGGCGGGGACTATAATATGTAACATTTAACTTGTGTCTTGTCGTAACCGAGGTTCATTTTCGGCTAAAGTAATTTTATTATCCAGTGTACAAATACTTGTCGAATAGGGGTGTATATTGATTTTTAGTCGGGTTTAAATTGAAAAGGCCGTGGGTATTTTTGGAGGCTTTATTTGACTGTATTCAATAGAGTGTGAGTCTATAGTGTTACATATTGTATTGCAGTGTTTAGTAAATAAACAACTTTTTAACCTTTAACGGGTCATGTGATGTAATAAGAGACAAGCCTATTGCCATCAAATGGGAGCAAGTCTAAGTTCTAGACTTTATTCTTCTTATAGCTAGCCTGTATTTTCCCACTGCTGGGCAATGGCCTGCTCCATTCCTTCTAATAGTCAAGATTCTGAGCTATTTCTTTCAAATTCCAAGGAAGACATCCGTTATCTCTTTTGTGGTATGCTGCGAGCGCGACCCGGTGTCACTGTTTCTGGGCACAGATTCTCAGCTTTAAACTTTAAGCTGAATTCCAGACTGATACTGGGAAATTTCTGATAGATAGTCCCAATAAAACTTGGGATTATCTATCAGGATTACGTGCTTGCATCGCTTGACTAGTGATGCGCTCCCACTTACAGAAGAGTTAAACATACTCGTAACTGGTGACATTTGATAGTACCATAAGCATATCTCTACTTACCCTTTACGGACAGGTAAATACAGGCTTGACATGTATCAAGCAACAAAAGCAGCAAAAAGTTTGCATACTCTTGTATCTTAAAAAAGTACAGCTCGCCCAAAACAATTCTTGATATTGTAACACCGAATATACATTTTGTCATTTCCAATTGAATTTATTCACTTGTTGCACAAGAATTTTCGATCCATCTCTCCGTTTACCCTCTCACGCATCCTTAAATCAATGATCCATAACACACGATATGTTCTATCAAAAACGGTTCAGTGATTTCTGAGAATAAACGTCCCAACTCGGTCGTGATACGATGTTTTCTACGCGGCTAAAAGAAGCTGGATGTAGAACTAGAGATAGTCATAAATAAGTCCCAATACAAGCATTACTTGCTTAAAGGGAGGCTCCACTCACTAATTCTGTTCTTGACAAAAAAACACATTGATTTCTTCAGCATAAGTTTATACACTTATGCTGGAGAAATGGAAATGGTTTTTTTTTAATACTTAGTTTTAAGTACTGCATAAAAATAAATAATTAACGTGAGGTTTTTTTAAACCAATATTAACGTTTTCTATAGGTTTAAAAAGAAAATGTTTATTTTTATTTTATTTTTATTTTTATTTTATTTTGGCAACAAACAGTCATGTATTTACAAACAATATTCTTAGAAATTGGTTCCTTACAACAGACCTATAGTGCCGACAATGTGTCTTAAAATATATACAATAAACTCCTGACAAGGAAAAACGTGCAACAAATACATTTATATTATTTTTTGTATGAGAACTGAAATGTTTAATGCAGCCTAATTCACAAAGCAAAGCGAAGACTTTAGTCTGTAAATCAAGCTGCATTGAAAAAAAGTACCTTCGTGGATAAAGTAAATTTAAGTTTAAATTATGTGATAGGTATATATCTACTTTTAAGTTTTTGTTTAAGGCTATTAAGAGAATTGTTAAAAAGATCTATGTCTGTAAATTCTCTATTATAATTGTTAGTGGAACGGTATATAAATGAATTACGAGTATATGTTTTATTCAGTCGCGGAAGAACAAAAAGTGGTGTTGTACGTGAGGGGCGTACGGGTAGGCGAGCGTATGCTTTTAGTGATATTTTACCAAGTAATGATGGTGAATCAGTCAATGAGTTTAAAATTTTGAACAATTGAATGATGTCGAACATATCACGTCTGTTACGTAGACTTATCAGTTTATGCCTACGCATTGCATCTTCATACGCACCGTAGTAAGTATTATTGCGGTAGTTAAGTGATTTTAAAAACTTTTTTTGTATCCTTTCTATCCTATTTATATGTATATTAAAACATGGGCTCCATACAGTACTACAAAAGTCCAGAATAGAGCGCACAAATGAAAAATAAAGAATTTTTAAAGTGATAACCTTTCTAAACGGTTTACTAATTCGTAATATAAAGCCTAGACTACGAAATGCGGAGCTAACTATGTGGTCGATGTGATGGGTAAATGTTAATTTGGAGTCCATAATAATCCCTAGATCTCTGATGGTGGAAACTCTTTTAAGAGTTAAGCCATTTATGGCGTAGTTGAAATTTAATGGGTGAGTTTTACGCGTATATGACATAATGGAACATTTATCTATGTTGAGAAAGAGTTGATTTGTAGTACAGTAATTATGTAAATTTATTAAATCACTTTGTAATTTTGAGCAATCTCTAACGGACTCAACCACTCGGAATATTTTAGTATCATCAGCGTAAAGTAAGTTGTTTACTCGTAGTTTTCAAGTTTATCTGAACCTCGTAGCACAGAGCTACACTGCGCTACGCGCCTAGCTACGGCGTAGCACTGTGCTACGAAATGCTATTTATGGTCATCTTTATGTCATTAATGTCCATTTCACAAAAGCTTTAGACCACATGAGATAGTATTATATGCTCATAATACATTACATTAGGTACTTAAATTACACATCATATAGTAAACCTACTTTTCGCTAGTTATATTTAAGCCCGATTTAATAGAGGGTTAATCCATTGCCATCAATCGGGCACAAATCTAGACTCCGTGGCTGCTACTGAAAAATTCCTGATGGAAAAATCCAATATCGAACCCAGGACATAATGCTCAGCAGTCACACTTGCGACCGCTAGACCAACTCAGGCAGTCAATTTAATAATGACGTCTTCCAAAGTAAGATTTGGCATCACCATATGAACTCCCAACTTGTACTAGGCCCATTATCTAAGTTCAAAATACCTCTGTTTGTTAATCAAGTGAACAGGAGGACTATTAGGTCTAAACTTCGGTTTAAAGTTCTGTTTAAACGCAGTAAAGTTCCGAGCTGTGGTTTCTGTGTAGTGTACATAAGGATTAATTTTGATTGAACGTTGGGCCTGTGGTTCAGGGGATTGTGATACGGATTTAACGGACTTTAGACGTGGTCAGTGTTTGTGGGATTTAGTGGTCGGTGACTACAAAAGATAGAAGATTTAAGTAGAATTTTGTATGAATGGCTGTCTATTATTGTTACTGAAAGCCTTTGTCATTCTATTGCTGGGCAAAAGCCTCGCCCAATGACTTCCAAATCCTTCGATCCAGGGCCACTGTCAACCAGCATGCCTGAGAGATATTTCTCGACGGTATGTGAAGCCAAGTCAGAGGCCACCACCTGACACCAGGTTAGGCAACTAACCACACGATAAGGAAGTAAGGGCCAATGTGAAACACGGGTAAGTGGTTTCTGTCTGGCTTGTCCCGCCATCTCCTGCGAGGTTTGTGTCATAGCTCCACATTGTTGTTATTTTGGCTCACAGCTCGTCAGGCATACGGCAGACATGGCCAGCCTAGTCCCACTTCAGCTTATCGGCTTTTTGAGCAACATAAGTAATTTGTGTTTTGGAGTGCAGCGAAGTGGTTTCTGTCTAGCTTGTCCCGCCATCTCCTGCGAGGTCTGTGTCAGGGCTCCACATTGTTGTTATTTTGGCTCACAGCTCGTCAGGCATACGGCAGACATGGCCAGCCTAGTCCCACTTCAGCTTATCGGCTTTTTGAACAACATCAGTAATTTGTGTTTTGGAGTGTAGTGTGGTGATGTGTACACGGTCAGCTAGTTTCATTCCCAGGAATTATCCTAGGCATTCCATTGTGCTTTGGCATCCTTGAGCTTGGGTCTCCACATAAAATAATTATTTTGTCGAATAGCTGGTATTTTAGACATGATTAATGGGAGTCGCAGTCAAAGAGCGAAGCTAAGTTAGATTTGCTTAGTATGGTTGAGGTAATTTACATTTTGCGCCGCACGTAGTATTAAAAATAACTTCAGCTGTGCTAACGGCTTTACAGCGTCAAAAGCTTCCAATACTCCATTTGCAAACAAAAAATTACTAAATTAAGATTCGGAACTCGTCTCTTAACTCGGGCTCCCAAACTTAAGTACCTTTCCAAGAAAACGTGAGGAATATTGATGAACTGCCCGATTTGCTATTACTTCCAAAAAAATGTATGTTACAAATAAATATTCTAGCGATAAGACCGCAGCACCGTTGTACCCATAAAATAAGCAGTATTTGATATAACATTGAACTTCACCCAGTATTGACTGGGTTGTGGAGGTCAGATAGGCAGTCGCTCCATGTCAAAAACTGGAATTCCGCTGCATCCGGTTAGACTGGAAGTCGACCCCAACATAGTTGGAACAAGGCTAAGGAGATGAGATGATGTATACAGGGTGTAAAAAACCTCTTACCGAAGACGAAAGGCACTTGTTCTCCCCGTCATTGCAATATTTTTTTTGTTCTCATAACTGAGAACCTTCTAGTTACGGAGATATTGGGGGTCAGACTTCAAGATATTGGGGGTCAACTTTTTGCCCAGTTTTTTTTTTAATACATATTTTCTAACCGACTTCTAAAAAAGGAGGAGGTTCTCAATTCGGATGTTTCTATTATTATTTTTTTTTTTTTGTTTGTTCGGGCATAACTCCGTCGCTTGCCAACCGATTTGGAAAATTCTTTTTTTTTTGGAAAGGGTATTTATTCTTTCCAAATGGTCCCATAGCCACCAAGTCGGGATCTGATGATGGAATCTTGGCAAAATCGAGGGAACTCTTCAAATTTTATATGAAAACGTGTTGCGATTTTGGTATTTTCTAAAACAAGTGATGCATTTGCATTTGATAAGAACCATTCTACCATCAGATCTGATGATGAAGCTAAGAGTCATGGAACTCCATAATGAGACAATGTACCCTAGTCGTGTTTGGGCTTGATGTAATTGTAACGGTATGCACTTTCCATGTGTAGCAAGCACATGAGAACTACTAAAAAGTGAAAAATAAAAACTTTTTTGCAAAAAATAAAACCGACTTCAAAAAAAAACAAAAAAGTGAAAAATAACTAGCTTCTGAAGTCGGTGACAAAAAAACTAAATCAATCAAACAAAAGTTACCGACTTCAGAAGCTAAAGTTATTTTTCACTTTTTTGTTTTTTTTTGAAGTCGGTTTTATTTTTTGCAAAAAAGTTTTTATTTTTCACTTTTTAGTAGTTCTGTTTTTTTATAAAAGGATATTATTGTAAATACCTCCACGTCCCCCGTAAAATCCACCTATTAAATCGTAGCTTAGAAAAATGATGGGTCTCACTGAGCACTATTTATTGGATATCCGTTGAATCTGGCTTGTCCGATTGGCAGTCTAATCCAAGTTCTTACCAACTCAAATTCAATAAAGAAACCAAACGAACTTCCACATAAAGTCTACTGTCCCTAAATTAAATTACGTATGCAATAGGTATCACCTTAAACTGAATTTGTTAGCCTACACATATATTACGCTACCTCTATCGATGTTTGCCGACGGCTGATTTTTAGACGGCCGCTTCGACCCTAACAAATTTGTTTACACCGTTCGAAGGCTCCTATGTCAATAGGTATATCGTGTTCTAGAAATAGACTTACGTCTACTCTGTTAGTGGTTTAGTTTTTGTGAAAATTGTAAAATCGTGTTCAGTGTTTGAACAAAACTAATTTTGAAAAACTACTATTTTGATGGAGAGCAGCGATTGCCCAGTGTTGGCAGCCCCGATTTACGAACAGTTAGTCGTGGATTTGAACCCAGGCAGGCGCATTACTTTGTGTAACCACTATTCTTAATGACGGTGAAGCAAAACATGGCGAAAACCGCATGTTCTAGAACCAAAAATTCGAAGACATATGACATCTACCAACCCGCACTGGGCCCGCGTGGTGGATTATAGCCTTCTTTCTAAAATAGAGGAGGACGTTTGTCCTAGCGTCCCAGCAGTGGGAACAATATAGGCTGAATAGGCTACTATTTTGATTGTAGCAGGTTTTCTACAGTTTCTGCTAACCCCCAAGGGAAAACAGCGTATGCACTATTTGATGGGTTTCTCGAGAACTAAACTACTCTTTTATGTAATTCCAAAAGCGAGAGCAACCGCAATCCTCAGCAGTATCCCCATCGTGATCACAGACAACAGCGACATACGGTAGCTAATTTCTATGTAACTTTAAGAAAGAACGAAAGAAAATAATAAATAAAGAAAGAAAATACATTTATTTGGCACACGCCACAAGTGCATACAATATAAAAAAAAAAAACAGAAATGAATAAAAAAGTAAAAAAAAAAAAATTGTGTGACACTGTGTGCCTCACGGCTGCACCAAATAGGCCTAGTTCAGCGAAATGCCGGACACCTAGTGCCCGATGCTGGTTTTCAACTGGACCTGGATAATTTTTTGAAAATTATGTAAACTGTAACAGGCGTCCATGTTGCCACATTTAAACCAGTTGTTAGACAGCAATATTTTTCTTCACCCGCGGTTTTTTTATTGTACAAAAATACCTTTCCTAAATATAGGAAGCCCACAAAACAATCCTGCTAAACTAAAACGCGGAACGGAGAATAACTTTACAAGGCTTTGAAACTTTCTGTCTTCATTCGAGGTCACGGTCAGTTCTCAGACGTAGGAGTTCTCTGAAATGAGTTCAACACTAAAGCTAAGGTTGAACTCAATTGGATTATACTTACTTATAATGGTAACTCCGGACCCTTCTTTTTCTTGTTCTAAAAGATAATGCCATTATAATTTACCTACTATAACCGTACCACTTACTGTTATAATTTGTGATATGCATGTTACAACATGGATGGGTTTTAGTCAGTAAAAGTCTGACACTCCCTCCCGCTCCGCCCAGAGTGGGAGAAGTTATATGATGATTTCCCATCCAAAAAAAAAAAAAGTTTTTGACTAGTTTAAAGATTGTTTATTATGCGGGTATGACAAAAAAAAAACTATTAATTATCCATACTTACATTTTTCTGATCTGTGCCTGCTGTCCTCACGTGAAGACGTGACGTGATGTTATGTCTTAAAATCTTCTGGTTATATTTTGTTTTTATTGCGACTGATGAGCATCAGGTCCTGGGGTTCCCTTGCCGGACAGAGTGTTATTAGGTTTCTTCATCACAAATTTCTCAGTAGCAGCCACGCAGACTGAATTAGTTGGGCTCGGTTGATGGGTCTTCCAAGGGGTATCGTTTTACCCGGTACTAACTGGGTTGTGGATGTCCGATAGCCAGTCGCTCCATATAAAATACTGGTATTCAGGTGCATCCGGATAGACTGGAAGCCAACCCCAACATACATAGTTGGGAAAAGGCTAGGCATGGTGATGATGGATATGGTCCAAAATACAGCCCACTTGTTGTGTGTTCTTTAAGGTTTGTTAAGTCTGACCACTTTACAAATGTCCGCCGTCACCTCCTACATATTAGTATCATTACCCAATGTGCACCGAATTGAAAACCGACACAAAACAAAAGCAACCCTTTGTCAAATCGCCCTAATAAAGGTCGCGAACACGGACTGAAAATAAAGTGCGGTACAAAATACCGCTGATCATTGAAGGGTTAAAAAGAGGCGATTAGAACGTTGACTACGATAATGATAGGGGTACTTCCCGTGGGTGTCAAAAGAAATTAGGTCAACCTTTTAAAAAAACTCATACAAACAAATAATGTTCTTCTTGTTGTATCGTGGGTGCGTTTGCAGATACAAATTTGACGGTAACACGCGCACCGAAAACATCAATATAGATGCTTGGTTGTCATGTTGGAATCGAAACCAACCGAAGTTTAGATAGTTATTTTTCCATATACTGATTTGCGAAGACCACCACAGCCCATTGCAGCCCGTTGCCACAACACCATTCCGGCAGAACGACCACCAGTATGGAACCCATGTACATGGAACATCATTATCAACTGCCTAGCTCCAACTGCTAATCTAACCAGATGCAGCTGAATACCAGTATCTATTTTTCATGATGCGACTGCCTATTTAACCTTCGCAATACAGTTACTGGATATTACGATTCCCCTGGTTAAAGACTATCTGACAAACTTTCAGGCTGGGATGTACTAACGTCCGGGACTAACAGCTTACCGTGCCGTCCGAAGCCAGAGGAAACTCGGTATGCAATGTATGATCACTAATCCCCAAACTGACCTTTACAAGTGCGGCTTTACCTTGCAGATCAACCAGTGCGGCTGTAAGCTAGTCACAAACTCTTTTGTGATCACGCATCATATTGACAGTAGTTTCTCCAGAACAGGCATTAATGGGCATGACGAAAGTATCATAAAATTGTAAATCTATTTAGTCCGTCAGTTAGAGTACCTATTGGAAAATGTATTCTTTGTTTTTGTAAACCAATGAATATTGACCAAGATAAGAAACATCAACACTCGGGAGTGGAGGCTCATGACGTCAGTATGCACTAGAAACAATACCAAGGCGTGTCGTATTGAAAATATAAAAAGCGATGTATCTTCGTCAATTTTGGTTTGCGAAAAAAAGAAAAAATATCAGTCAAATATTTTTTGATAATCTAGCTGACGCATTAACTAGATTTGTTTTTATTGTGTATATTGCTGGATAACATTTATTTGGTTGTCGAGTACAGAAAACACCACCGACTTATCTAGTCACTCTGAAAATTCAATTTCACTTTCGTGCACAAGTTTGCACTTCTTGCTTGAAAACTTGTGAGTTTAACAAGTTTAGTGTGCATCGACCGTCCTTCTTGTTAAAACTTGAAAGTCGAGGTATAATACTTACAAAGTATCACTTGACTTGTTCAGAGCTTTGCCTAAGTAAGTAAAAAGGACCGGGAGAATGTGCAGATCGTCACGATTTTCAAAGAACACGTGACTGTAGAAGCTCCTGAAGCATTATTTTCGCAAACTACTCTTATAATAAATAAATAATGTTAATGTCATCATCATCATCATCTGCCTCATCATCATCATTTCAGCCGAAAGACATCCACTGCTGGACATAGGCCTCCCCCAAGTGTCGCCACATCGACCGGCCCCGTGCGATTCGCATCCAGCGGATTCTCGCAACCTTCACCAGGTCATCTATCCACCTTCGACGCAACATCATCCGGTTCGCTCTGTTCTGCGAGTAATTTGCCTCATAATCTGCCTAATACAATTTATTGACATAATAACCAACGTTTATTTTTTTCGCTACTGTGGCAATAGGGATGACGACTGACTAAACAAGTTACATTAAATAAAAAAATTAAAAAACCCCCGACACATAGGGTCATTATTTCAAGGTATTTTTGTTTTGGAACGAAATTCCTTCACGCGGCTTTCATTTGATACCCATGTTGAGGGAGTTGTGAAAAAAATGTAATTCAAAATTTTGTGGTGGCGGCCATCTTGGATTTGAAATTTTTATAGCGTATAGTATTTTACTAGTCAAGCCCATGCATTTGATATCCATATTGAGGGAGTTGTTGAATAAATTATGTAATCTGCCATTTTGTGACAGCGGCTATCTTGGACATATTTTTATCAAATATAGCTAAGAACACTCCGACTAATTCACCTTTCAAACAAAAAAAAAACTAAATCATAATCTGTTTATCCGTTTGGGAGCTACGATGCCACAGACACACACACACACAGACACATCAAACTTATAACACCCCGTCGTTCTGTCGTCGGGGGTTAAAAATATAATTCTGTATAGTCCGTCAGCAGTTAGACTATCGAAAAACATTGAATATGTGGTTTTTGTTTTATCAAATTAATTAAAAAATACGTAGATAAAAGGCGTGAAAGATCATGAGTGGGGGTTTGTGACGTCACTTTTCGGTAAAAATATACTGAAATGTGACTCGAGTTTTCAACGCACTGTATCGTCTTCACTTTTTGTTAAAAAATTACGTGTTTATTACTTTTTGGAAATCTATCTGACGGACTTATTAGATTTTTTCGTCATCTAGGGTAGACGACAAAAATCTTTTCAATACACTTCCTCGAAAACTGGTTCTTTTCACACTACGATTAGGTTCAAAATGCAGTGTATTTCACACACGTGCGTTTTTCATGATTTTTCCACACATGTGCAGAAAGCAAAATTACCACAGATAACTATACCTTTACTTAGTCCAAACTGGTAAATGCATAAATAAAAAAAATCATTTTTTGAATACGAGTATTCAAATTGTGTGTATAAATTCAATATCATAGATAAACATGATTCTTTAAAACTAATATTTTCTTTTATAAACAAATTAACATTTATTTGTGTTTTAAATTCAAAAATATATTTAAAAAAAAAACATTTTTTATACTAGGCTGTATAACAGCTTCATACCTTTGCTTCTCCTTCAACCTGGCAAAAACAAAGTGCTGAAAAAAAAATCGTAATAATTCATGACACAAATATTTTACATTATTTTATTTCTTCAAAAGTGTATTGAAAAACGTCGTTTGATACATGTGGACATTTGTTATTGCAGTTCTCGGCTCAAAAACACCCTCGCCTACGGCTCGTGTGTTAATACCGCCTTGACCTACAATAACAAACTTTCTCCACTTGTATCGCAATGTACTATGTTTATTATTTGTAATGGTTCAAATGGAGTGTCCACCACAAAGGTACAATGTGGGCTGGTGCCCATGTGATCATATGACAAGGCTTGACCTTTATCTCAAACATTTTGCAATCGAGTGTCAACCTGAACGGACACAGCTACATAGAGCGATTAACTATCTGACCTTGCCTATCTGACCTCTGTAACCCTTACTGGACACAAATACTGACTTCGTCAAGCTGGGGCCTCCCACTACACGCTTACCGATATGATTACATGTATAGTAGAAAACAGAAAAATATATTATCAAAGTTAAACGTGTCACAGCTTTATCTCATTTTCGGTTATGTATTATATCAACCCTGTTCGTGATATTGATTGATACAGTAATAATGACAATATCAAGGCTGAGCCGACAGCACGGCTCGGGCGTAACCTTTGCAAAATGTCAAAGTCCCTTAGAAATCCATGATCACGTGTAGCGAATCTGAACAGAAATAGAATTGTGCTTTTCTGAAAGCCGGTTACTCGTGTGGAAAAAATTGAGAACTTCCATACAATTCTTTCCTAATGAAATCCTTTAAAAGATGATTTTGATTATGTTAGAAAGTAACATAACATCAACCTTGTAATTCCCGAAGTATGAGGCAGAAGTGTATCTTATAGAACACACATATTTCACCAGTAGTGTATAAGTCCCATATAAAGGGTGTAAAACACCTCTTAACGAATCCGAAAGGCACTTGTTCTCCCCGTCATTGCGATATTTTTTTTGTTCTACATCATACCTGGGAACCTTCTAGTTACGGAGATATTGGAGGTCAAAGATACAACTTTTTCACAAGTTTTTTTTTAAACAAGTTTTTATTGTTAGATTTTTACTTTAAATACCTCCACGACCTCCGTACTATTCAATCCAACCTTCAGCATAATGTATTGAGTGCGTTACATTGAGTTATACCACAAAACGTGATTTTTCACCCCAAAAAAAAAAGTTGTTTCCCAGCAATAATTTTTGCGTAAAGTTACTTAGTTTGATGAACAGAATGCTTGGTTAACGGCTTCGTGATGAGGTGGTTTACACCCTGTATAGGGGGTGAGCTTAATGCCATCAACCTAAAAAACCTCTTATAATTATGACCCCCATAGTTTGAAATTAAGAAAGTTTGGAAAACACATTTTTCAGCAGAAAATTCTGGATTATATTTGCCATATGTATACCTGTATTCGGGTCTGTAACCCCGCGTTTACACTAAGGTGTAAAACATTGATTCTACATTAAATTGTGTTTGTTGTTGTGTCGATAACACCTAAAAGAAATTACGAAGACTAGTAGACTGGGTTTACAAAACTGGTCAAAAACGAGAAAATAGTTTAAAATACATAATGAAACTGATGTCAATAAATACAATCGTGTTTTAAACAATCACGTTTTTGACACT
The DNA here is from genome assembly GCA_950022955.1 of Xestia ashworthii. Lineage (NCBI taxonomy): Eukaryota > Metazoa > Arthropoda > Insecta > Lepidoptera > Noctuidae > Xestia > Xestia ashworthii. The sequence continues at coordinate 3,550,601 of OX465557.1, forward strand.
GTTGAAAATTAGTTTCCTAGCCTAGCCTTATCCCAACTATGTTGGGTCGGCTTCTATCCTAACTGGGTGGAGCTGAGTACCAGTATTTTACAGTGTCGAAAACAAGTATCAAAACTAATATAAGGATATAAACGCGTGGTAAGAAGCAGGTCAATAAACCTCTCCACCAACACGATGAGAACCAAAATTCAAATACCCATATCACTAAAATTTATTGCCTCTAGTGCCGTAAAACGATATTTAGAAGCAAGCTCAAGTTTCCTGATCCCGGCAGTTTCCCGCCATTAAGATATAACAGAACCGGTTTGGCGAGAACCCAATGGCGGACGCAAAGGCAGGTAGATAGGCTCCAAATCAAATTGATATGCGGGAAGCAATCTCAATTAGGCAGGGAAATTGAAACGTGGTCCTAATACAGGGCAATAGTGTTGCAATGTGCATGTACATGTCAGGTTATGTTGGGATGTTTTCTTTTATTTGGACAACAAACCGAGTAATGTATTGCGTATTGTTGATGGATGATTTTAAACGGGTTGCTCTTGTAAAAGTGCCTTCGAAGCTTGTCTCTATAGTATGAGTCGTAAGCGCTGTTGAGCATGAGCTCGTGGTGAGAGCAAACAGTCATCTGGTTTTATCATCAAGTGTAATTAATAGTTGGCAAGGTTCATGCAAAGCATGCAAATCCACGTCGTGACTAAACATCATGTGCCTAGCCTCTTCCCAACTATGTTGGGGTCGGCTTCCAGTCGAACCAGATGCAGCTGAATACCAGTATTTTACATAGAGCGACTGCTTATCTAACCTCCACAACCCAGTTAACACTAGGTAATACGATACCCCTTGGTAAGATTGGTTGTCAGACTTTTTAGGCCACTGGCTACCTGTAACGACTGCCAAAGATTTACAAATGACAGCCGGAACAAACAGCTTAACGTGCTTTCCGAGGCAAGGTGGAAACTCGGTATGTAAGGGTGGTCACCCATCCACAGACCAACCAAAGATCGGCCCAAGCGGTGTTATTATTTAGCCACTAAACAAGTTTTAAAATTAAATTGATGTAAATCGACTACTACCTCATTGGTTTAGTAGTTGTAAGCGCGGCTGCGCTGTCTGTGCTGACCGAGATCCTGGGTTTGATTTAAAGGTCGGGTAAATTGTTCTGGGTTCAAAAATTTCAAATTTCATCAAAAAAATTTCAACAGCAGTCTAGATGAATGCCCAGTTGATGGCAATAGGTTCGCCCCCTATTACACTGGACCTCTGCCTAACCCTACGGAGGTTACAGGCGTGATGTTATAAAATCTATAACGTTACTATTGCTAGAACACAGGGCCTCAAGTCTGACTTCATAATTGTTGAATTTGACAAGTTTTTGTAATCTACTAACATAATGACGTCATTATGACTTCCCAATGGTCAACCACTGACACTCCATTGAAAGAAATGGCGTCAAATGGTAATCTCGTACATAATAACAAACGAATGACTGGTGCTATTTATGAACTTTTTACTACTTCAGATTGCTTATAACACTAATAAATAATATGTAAAAATACATATACATGAGATCTGACGGGTTTTATAATAATGGCAATACGATAATGTCATTATGACCCAATTCTGTAACGAGACCATTGACCGACTAATGATCGAGCATTATGAATTTAGCAGATTACGAACTTTAAGCAAATGACAATGGGATGAGAATGGGATCGTGTTGGAATGTCGAATTTATAAAAATAGCAGACTAAGGCCCCAGGTCTTCGGTTTGTAGAGAGAAAGTAGGCCGTGGTCCACCAAGTGGGCCCAGTGTGACATGGTGAATGTGCGTTTTCGTATTTTTTATTCTAGAACATGCTGGTTTTCTCAAAATGTTTCCTTTCACAATTTTGAAAGTAGTAGTGATGAATTAAAATCCAAAAAGTAATGTGCCTGAAGTGTGTTCAATTCACGACCTCCGGGCAAGACAGGGTCGTTAATACTGTGCACTGCTTTCAAGGTTCTCAAACATTTATTGATTTCTACGTTCAGTTTTCTTCAGCCGTTGCTATCAAACTGCTTCTTTTGAGATCAATACGGGTAATTTCTTCACATTATAGTAATCTAGAATGTAGCAATAGCATTTTATGATGTATCATTTGGATAGACTTTTCTGAGATTAATTTTGGTTGGCTTGCATTTCAATTTTAAACAACGACTCATTGTCGGGCCTACGCTGCCCCCCATAATTAAGTAACATGATAATATTGTAATACCAAATGATTTGAAAAGAGTAACCATGGAGTTTCTTGCCGGTTCTTCTCCATAGGAAACGACCAACCCGAACCGTGCACCTTTTTCGACGGTTTATAAGTTGCCATTTACGCCTAAGTGAAATAAAATATATTAATTTTGAATTTAATCGGATGAAACTGAAGACAAAGAGAGCTAAAATAGCCTTTTATTTTCTTTTTACCGTTCTGTAAACATTTTAGCACCCAATATTTTACATGGAGCGACTGCCTAACTGACCTCTACAACTAAAGTCCTGGGTAACACAATACCCCCTGTATCAGTATCTCAAACTGCAATAATAATATACCTTCTACAATACCATTAAAACTAGGTAGGTAAGCAATATGATGTTTCGTATGAAGGGTACCACAGATAAAAGTGTTTACGTAATACAATATTGAATTTGTATCATGAAAGCAAATGGCACCGATATTTGTATTGTGAAGGCTACCTACAATGCTAGCTTAGCCTATTCTTTGAGCATTCTAGAACTACTCGGAGTCTTTTAGAATAAAGGTATTATTATTTCGTATTGAAAGTTTTGAATGCTTTATAAAAATGAAAGCTGTTCAGGTTAATTTAATGTTGAATGACTAGCTTATATTTCAAGGGCATTTGGTGTCAAGCAACAATTGACTGCCGCAGACATGACCTTTGTCAATACACTGCTTGATCGAAAGCCCATGATAAAGAAACTTAGGTTAGTGAATATGTCAGCGTCACATTGTAAAAACCGTTAGATTGTAATATAACTAGAGAGATTGTAAACTCTCGAAAGATTTTCAAACGAATAAAACAAATTGCTTACAATAAATGACGCATCATTTTTCGGTAGATTATAATCTAACGATGTGAAACCCTAATATTGTGAAATGTATGCGATGGAAGTGAACCCGCGCGGTGTGTAGGAGGGGAAGGGAAGGAGGGGTGTCCGTTGCCCCATGGTGCCACTCTCATGAAAAGGTAATCCATTCCTGAGAAATACTGATTTAATATAACATAACCTCAAAACACTTAATATTCCCTTAAAAAGCGTAAAGACGGAGCCCCGCTACGAGGGGCCCCTATTTCTGTCTGCAGGGTTTAAAGAAACCTAACTAACCTAACGTGGGGGTGCCCCAAGTCCCGATTATGGGGGCAGAGATACTTCCGTTGCATGCATTTCACAATATTACGGTTTCACTTCGATAGATTACAATCTACCAAAAATAATGCGTGATATTGTAAGCAGTGTATTCAGTTGACAATATTTACGGAGACAGAGAATAGTGTAGCTGCTTTTTTATGCCCATCATCATTCATTCTCCTAACCTTATCCCAATTAAGAATTATTAATTGGAGTCCATGCTTTTCATGCCCGAAAATTATTTCCACATTTAGGGGCCGTGCCTCGAAAAGCTGTTGGGCCCAGCTGTAATTTGTCTATCTTTGACAGTCGTTATAGGTAGTCAGTGGCCCAAAAAGTCTGACAACCAGTCTTACCAAGTGATATCGTATTTCCCAGTATTAACTGGGTTGTGGACGTCAGATAGGCAGTCGCTCCATGTAGAATTCAGCTGGATCTGGTTTGACTGGAAGCCGACCCCAACATAGTTGGGAAAAGCCCATGATGATGACACAATTAGTGGTTACGGCTACAAGAAGGAGGTACGAGGACCGCGTGACTTACCGGGAATACCCCACCCGGATCGCTGCGGGTACAACTTGGTCCGATGGAGGTATTCCAATAAAGCTGAGTCCCATGAAATAGGGGACAATTGCCATCAACCGGGCACATAATATCTAGACTCCGTGGTTGCTACTGAGAAATTCCTAATGGAAAAACTCAATATGTTTATGACCAAACCGGGAAAAGAGCCCAAAACATCACGTTCAGCAGTTGCACTAGCGACCACTAGACCAAAGAGGCAGTTCTTTTGAATCCTACTTCCTACTAATCCTACTTCTTTCCTACTATCCTACTAATCCTACTTCCTTCCTACTATCCTACTTCCTACTAATATTATAAATGCGAAAGTTTGTGAGTATGGATGTATGGATGTTTGTTACTCTTTCACGCAAAAACTACTGAACGGCTTTGGATCAAATTTAGCACACAGATAGTTTATAACCTGTATTAACACATAGGATACTTTTTATCCCGGTAATAAGATCCCATGGGTCAATTTCTAACTTCACGCGGGCGAAGCCACTGGCAGAAGCTAGTAAGTCAATAATTGAGCTTGACCCTAACACTCTGTTGCCATAATTCTGTAATTGCAGCTCCCCAAATTAGTATGATAAAGTCCAATAACCCCACCAGCAATAATATCAACACAGCATTAGCTTCATTAGTCCAACTAATTAACTTAGATATCCCCTTAGATTAAGCGACCATTATAATTAAGCCCTGTCGAGTCTGTAGTGGTTCCGGTCCCAGGGGGCTGAGTGTACTGGACACAGAATTGGTGTTTATGTTTCTGCGTTCAGATTAGAAAAGTTTTAGGATTTATTCATTTATGGTTTAGTTTGTGCAATGATTTTACGAAAAAACTTTTTTGCAAAAAATATAACCGACTTCACACAAAAAAGTGAAAAATAACTTTAGCTCCAGAAGTCGGTGACCTTTGTTTGATTGATTTAGTTTTTTTGTCACCGACTTCTGGAGCTAAAGTTATTTTTCACTTTTTTGTGTGAAGTCGGTTATATTTTTTGCAAAAAAGTTTTTATTTTTCACTTTTTAGTGGTTCACATGTGCTTACCCTTTCACAGCGTATCGGAGTGAGTTTTTGTTATGAACTGGTGTTTAAACAATAGACAGACGTGAGTCTTCAGCGATCCCAGTACATTTGCTATCATTTATTAAGGAGTTCAGTTGCCTATCTTCCGAAGTTACCAGATCTTTATCAAATCGAAATGGGACCACTCCGAGAAAGTAAAACCTAAAAACCTAAGCCTAAAACTACCCAAACCGCTTCTGGTGTGCCTATAAAGTTAAGAAGTTACCTCCATTTCTCCGGGATCCCATTGAATGGAACTTTACACGTCTAACTGTCGAAATCTGGGTGTATTGTATACTTCTGCGTACTCCCTCAGAGCATACAGGTGTGATGTTACGTCATGATGTTGTATAAACAATAAACAACCAAGCGATTGCAGCAATTACTGCAGCTTTGCCGTATATTTTTGAAGAGTTCCATTTATATCTTCGAAGATCAGCGTAAGATCTTAACCAAATTGACATGGAACCACACGGAAAGCACCAGCTTTCAAATAAAAGAAGAATCATCATAATCGGTTCACCCAGTCGAAAGTTCTGAGGTAACAAACATTGTCGAAATCTTGGTATATTGTACACATCTGCGTACCCCCTCAGAGCATACAGGCGTGATGTTACGTCATGATGTAGTATAAACAATGAACCTACAAGCGGATGCAGCAATCACTGCAGATTTGCCGTCTCTTTTTGAAGAGTTCCATTGTATATCTCCGAAGATCAGCATCAGATCTTTAACAAATTAAAATGGGACCCAACGGGAAGCACCAGCTTTCAAATAAAAAAAGAATCATCAAAATCGGTTCACCCAGTCGAAAGTTCTGTGAGTAACAAACACAAAAAAAAAAAAAAAAAAAAAAAAAAAATACAGACGAATTGAGAACCTCCTCTTTTTAGAAGTCGGTTGAAAAGAAAAACCGTAGAGATACGGTTTTTATTTTTAGGTCTGAAAAGTTCGATGGGTGCCTGAGGATGGAAGCCGGCCTAAAAAGTGGTGGCAAGATGATCTGGACGCCCCACACGAAGGCTTGTTGAGGTGACGTAGGAGAGGAGTACCTGGAAGCATATGGCAGAAGCGACAACGCACGGGGGCGCGCGACTCGAACCCCGGCGCAACTTTAGGTAGACGAAGTTTCAAAGAATAAGCAGACAAAGATTTGTTACAATCGACATTATGTATTAAATTTTATTTTATACAAATCGTAAATTAAAGTATTAGCAAAGTCATCCAAATAATTGATTAATTAACACAGGTTTAGGTTCAAGTCCAAGTTAAGTCCAAGTTTGTTTTGTTTTTTGTGTTAGTAACCCCAAAATTATAGTCACTTTGTTACAGAAAGTGGAGATAAATTTATCTCTACCTTGTGTAACAATGTGACTAAACTAGTTTAAATATTTACGGTCGCATTAACGACACTAAATATTTAAACTTTGTACCTCATAACGTTCCCAGTCCACATATGAAACATTGAATATTTAAATGCTGTTCTTGTTTTGTTTACAGTTCTATGCTATTTAGTTTGATTGTTTGTTTTTTTTTTATAATTTCGATGTCAGTATTTATTTCATACTTATTGATAACACTGGCAATACTCGTTAGCAGTGCCAGTGTTTTCATTTACTGTCGTATCGTAGTCTCTACTTTGTATATGCCAAACCAGAACCACAAAAAACTGACGATGAAAATCTTGGTTTAGAATCATTCCCACACGGACTGGAGTCACGAGTGCTGCTGAGCTGTTCCATCTGGCAAAAAAGAAGCAATAATATCCAGAGCCAATAGCGAACCTCCACTAATGGAGAAGGCACCATAGAAAAGATTTGCTTGAAAAGCAGTGTATTATCACATCCTTGGCCACAACCACTTTAAAACTCTCAACTTCAGTAAAATGTTATACTTCGCGGCTGAACCAGCATCAATATTGGCTCAAATAAAACTGTTGAAACGTAAACCACCGTCGAATCAAGATATCACTTGAAATGCTTTGGTAAAACTTTGATTGCGTTCAATATTGAGACTACTCAATGGAGTGTCATTGGTATTAATCGGCAAAGTTTACTATTTGGTGATTTGAATCCTTTTAAATTGCCTCGGGCATAGCTTCAGCCGATGAAAACACTTTCTGTAAACTTTTCTTAGTGATTTATTATCAATACGTACCGTGCCGCTCTAAAACGGTGAAGGAAAAACATCGTGAGAAAAACTGCAATGTCCTGGAACCAAAAAACTCGAAGACATGTGACATCTTCCAAACCGCACTGGGCCCGTTTGGTGGATTATAGCACATTCCCTCTCATAGAAAGGATTCCCTCTCATAGAGAATAGGCTGATGATGATGATGATGATGATGATGATGATGATGATGATGATGATGATGGTGATGACGTAACGTAGCTAAGGTTCGGACCTTTCTTTTCTGCTATCGGCTGTCTTTTCTTTGATCTTCCTCTACCTCTGGATCGGTCCAAAGGGAGAGGAAGACCAAAGAAAATACTGATGGATTATTTGAAGAATGACATGAAGGAATAAGGAGTAAATAATAGAGTGGCCAATGCGAGGGAAGAATTGAAGAAATAAAACAGTCGGTGTATTCCACTTTTTATGAACTGTTACTTTCAAAACTGTCAGTGTCTTTAAATTGACTAACCCTTGAAAGAAAGTTTAACCTTTAACTTTTTTATACGAAATACCCTTTTATAGCGACTACAGAAACTAATTTCGTAGATTTTCTACTAAAAGCTTGCACTACACGAAACTTACGAAAGTGTAAGTATTCACAAGTCTGAAGTATTTGAACAAAGTTGTTACAAGAAAGTTGGCTGATTTGTTATCAAAGTCTTTGATGTTGTAAAGTGAAAGTTTTTCCTAGAATCTTTACTTTTTAAGTTTATAGAGAAAATACTTATTTTAGGGTTCGTTTATTCATTCTTGTGACATTTTTTGGAAGCTTTAACTTCAGAGAAATAACACATCATATACGGAATCCCTTCTTTTGTAATTGGTGCACAGTTTGTTGTGAAAGTCATTACTCTGAAAACGACATAGGAAAATATCACAAGGAAACCGGCAGGTCCCAGAACCAAGAATTCTAGGAAATTGATACCAATCCTGTACGGGCAGTGTCAACTCATCCTCTTGAGACGACAGAGTGGAGAAAGATTTGTCTCTCTCTTCGGCACTCACAGCGAGAAAGTTTGTGCCATTGCAATAAGAAGTTTATAGGCAATAAGAAGTTTATGTCATAAAATAATATGAATAACAATAATTTGTGCGGTATACTACAAACTACAACTAAAAAACCCCGTCTACTGAAAAATCACGCTTTACATAAATTTGGAGTTTACAAGGTAAAATTGACTCCTCTTATGGTTGACGTCATTAAAATTTAGCTTATGTTAGTCGATTGGCACATTATTCATTAAAATCGAATGAATAGTTTAGGCACTACGGAATACTTAAACACATACATGCATAGACTGCTAAAACCGTAAACCTTCTTTTTGGTTTCGCCGTAGTTGGGTAAAAAAAAACGAGAAACTCAAACTTTACTTAATAAATGAATTCTACAAGCCGGGGCTGAGCAGGACTATTTGTAGATCAAAGAATCAGCATTACCATAATTATAACGTGGTAATGTAGCCTGTATAGCTGTTAGTAAGTAACGTGCGTAAGAGAAGGAAGAAAAAAAAGGGCACCTAGCCTTTGGGCAGTGCCGATTGAAATGAAAACTAAGTAATCTAAATCTGCTGCGGGTTGTGCCCCGCGCACGCCTATCCGCTACGAGTGCTACTAAGCGTTAGGTGACGGTCGCGCAAGTTCCATGATTTGTCTTCACCCAAAAAGTGCTCAACGCGCAGGGCCTAAAGAATTTTTTTTACTTCAATAAAAAACATCATTACCGCATGTAAAATTCTACAAGTACTTACATTTCGTATTGTTAAGAAGGTGAAAACATTAAATCTTTTCAGTACAATGGAAAATGCATGAATAACAACTCATTCAAGCCTTCATAGCTTTAAATTACAATGTAACGATGTAAAGTCACCTGCTAGTACGTCTAATAGTTGCGCACAATAAAGTTTTCAGAAGCTGCGACTGCCGTGGCACAAAGAATTTCTGAAGGAAACCTTATTTCATTACCTGCTAGTAGCAGTACATTTTAATGAACGCTTTGCAATTGTTTTGTTGGAGAATTGCGATGTTCTGAATGTAGTTGGGTATGAATAGGGTTAAAGGACTTCTGTTAACTATGCTGTTTAATTAATTGGATTTTTTAATTAATTTGGTCACTAGTCTGTACCCAAGACACGAGTAATTCAGCAAGTCGTCATAGACGCTTACGGCCAATTAGGGACGAGTTGATGAAGAGTGCATGCGCGCATATGTCTTTTCGCGCAAGTGTCTTTCGCGCAAGTGTCCTGATACCGAGCTCAAGGTGGAATGCAATAAATACCTTCTTGGATTTATGCCCGCCTAGTGCAGTCACGTCTAATAATATGTAAGTATACACTTTCCTTAATATTATAGCTATTTTCGCGAGAAATAACGATGGTAAATAGGAAATTGGATCTTTTTCATAAAATTATGAGTTCCAGAATACTAATGTACGTAATAACATTAAATTTTAATCAGTACATTAGGAGAAACACAATTTAAAAAAATCTTAAATATTCATAGTATCTCCGCAGCATATCATATTATTAGACGTGACTGTACCTTTCGTAAGGTGTCCCTAATTACGAGTAGCGTAACTGGTGATGATTAAATATTCTTATCAGCATTTTTTTTTCCACACTAACACTTTTACTACTGATTGTACCTTTTAGTTGCAGAATGTAAGTATTATTTATTTTGATTTTCATCAACTCGTCCCAAATGGGCCGTGGGCCATGTGGGACGAGTTGCTGAATTACTCCAAGACACATACCTCTATTGATGTGATGATGATGATGATGACGCACCTCTGTTTATTCATCGTATTGTATAATTATCACTTGTTTCGGAGAAGATAAACATTGTGAGGAAACTAAACATGTCTGGCAGATATATCTCGACGGCATGTAAAGCCAACTCAAAACTCTGACACCAGGTTAGGCACAAGAAAAGAAGAAGATTAGAATCTTTGAAAGTAAATCAATGCGAACAGGCATTCATCTATGAAATTATATCGAGGATGGCACAGTAAAAAAATAGACTATTACTAACTTAGGTTTTACGACTTTTCCAACCAAGATGTTAGTGTTTTTAAATAGAACATAGGTACCTTCTTTTCATCTAAATGTCCTATCGTGTACTCGTGTACCAAATCTGGTCAAAATTCATTCAGAACACACTGCAACTGCCAAATGCCATTTAGACAAGACTGATTGCAGATACAAAAGACAGAAATCCAGCAGTTCTTTATAAATAACGTATTATAGAAGATACAAAGTGTATTAGAGCGCGATCGAGCCTCGCTTATCAGACGTATAGTGCTGCGCAATCACATTAGTGTTGTAGCTACACTCGTTACAGGTAATAGCTACTTTGGCATGAGATTCCGTAATGGGACGAGAATTAGATCCTGCTACACTGTATTTTAGTAGCAGCTATTTTTGTTACAGAGTATTTGTAGAATGCAGACTTATAAAGAAATCTTTAAGTGAAGGGGAGATACAATATTATTTTAATTTAAATAATATTGGACGATACGTTTAGGATTTCGTCAAACACGGTAACATTGTTTATTTACTTATTCAGTAGTACACATTAATTATTGTGTTATGTACAAGGTACATCATAATAAACGCAAAACTTCCCGTGTGGTCTCTCGGTTCACGAAACTGAACATCTTTTATTCTATGAGTTTTACGAAATTCGGACGATAAAATCGGACTTTCTACAGATGCAATCAGCAGATCAACATTTTTTTTTTTAAGCTACGAATTTCCAAAAAGTCAGCGGTCTTAAATCATTATATTTCTGTAAATTGGTTTTACAAAACACACATCATTTTATGTTTTAAAACTAGAAGGACGGAGTTTCATGCCTGACTACTCTGATAAGAAACAGCCTAAACAAACACAGAGCTCACAGTCTCTTTTAAAGTCCAGACATTGGTCAAGTCATATTATGAGGACTATTCAGATTAGTATCTGAGATGGTCTTTTGAAGAAAGAACCACACAGATTTGAGGGAATCTGTCCAGTCAGTGCAAGCATTAGTCAGTGATGTTACACTCTTTATAGCAACAATTATGTATATGTTCTGTGGCTGTTTTACAGTTTCGGACCAAACTATGATAAATTTATATAACTACTTACTTTATACCGAACCTTATAAAGGGTGTAAAACACCTCTTAGCAAAGCCGAAAGGCGCTTGTTTTCCCGGTCAGTGCGATCATTTTTTTGTCCTACACCATGCCTGGGAACCTTCTAGTTACGGAGATATTGGGGGTCAAAGTTCCAACTTTTTGATAAGTTTTCTTTTAATTAAATACAAGTTTCATTGTAAGATTTTACTTTAATAAACACCTCCACGACCCCCGTACGATTCAATCCATCCATCGGCACAATGTTTTGAGTGCGTTACATTGAGTTATACCACAAACGTGATTTTTCACCCAAAAAAAATATATATTTCCAGTGTGATGTACGGAATGCTTGGTTGACGGCTTAGTCATGAGGTGAGCCTTTAATAGCATGAAAATACGTACAAAACTTTATTACAAATATACACACGTCTCATAAAAACTTTTACCTTTTCTGTTAACTGTATTCCAACGCAATCAGAAACACATTTTCTTTTTTTAGCGTTAAAAAAATACACCACGTGGGAAAACCGGCCGTAAGTTTAGGCTCCTAAGCCCGAATAAATGGGCCGGTGTAAAAAAAGGATTATCCACGTTAAAGCTAACATCGACTTAACAACACCTACTGAGGATCAAAAGGGTAAAAAGATTTTCTATTGGAGATAAATTGTTTTTTTATTTCACCTTTATTTTCTAGAGGAAAGTATTTGGGATAAAGTAAAGGAGTTTTTATGAACCTTTTTCAGGATTTATTCGATGTTTCATGACTTTCATCCTTTAAATATAACTGTATTATATTGATGGGTGGGAATATTTAATGGATCTGTCATTTATGTCGTCCCATAATGGTTTGAAATAATGATCTGAGATTCAAAACTTTTAAGCGTTACGAGTACAATGAGCATTTTATAAGTATCTAAAAATCTGGAGTATTTGATGTTGCTGTTAGTAGTTCATGTATGTATTCCCTAATACACACTGGGCCCGTATGGTGGACCATAGCCCTTTCCATCTCATAATGAGGTCTGTGTCCCAGCAGTGGGACAACAGTAAGCTGTAGTGATTACATAGTAAAAAGTGAATAATAAAGCAAATCACATGGTGAATTTGCCAAATCATTTACAACATCAACCATGCAGAGTTATATAACAAGCGTATTGAATAACGTAACGGAGCATTAAATGGGATAGCCAAGCCAAGCTGAAAGTTGGCAATTCTACAATAATATAGAGTTCAAATTTGCCTAACATGTGTGTGGTCTAACGTTTGGAGGAGGGTCTGAAATAGCGAAATGCGATGGCGGAAAAAAATCCTCTATGTATTAAAACAATTGTCTGACCAGAGTGGGCAGGTGAATAATGTCAAGAAGAGCAATAAGTGACAGAAGAATCAATTGATATACCGAGCCACCGTGGGCCAAGTGCTTAAGGCCTCTACTACGAGAGTCCACCAAAAGAGACATCTTGTCTTGTTATAGTCGTTCCAGATATATTATCAAGATATAGGTATAGATCCTGCCCTACAAGTACGTAGGAATCGATAGGACTCGATAAGATAAATTTGACAGTTATTCTCGATAAAATGAGTTTTTATGGAGTCGAAAACTCATTTTATCGAGAATGACTGTCAAATTTATCTTATCGATTCTTATCGATTTCTACGTACTTGTACTGCAGTTCAGCTCTTTATAAATAGTTTTTGTTATGCTGCTTGTATAAAGGGTATAAACAAACCTTTTGCAAAGCTGTCAACCAAGCATTCTGTACACCAAACCGGGTAACTCTGCGCACAAACTATTGTTGGAAAATTACTTATTTTTTGGGATAAAATATCACATTTAGCGGTAAAACTCGATGCAACGCATTTAATACCTTGCGCTGCGTTGGGTAGTAAACGGGTCATGGAGGTATTTAAAGTAAAGTTATAATATTAATAACTTGTATTTAAAACAAAACTTATGAAAAAGTTGGAACTTTAACCGTTTAGTCCACTCTCGTCCCCTCGACCCCCAAGAATGAAAGTGTCCACTCGACCCCTAACTACAGTTTCTTCTCGACCCTTGGGAGTCGAGAGTGGATTTCATTTTGATGCCCAGTTTTGGTTTCCACTCGACCCCCAAGTACAGTCACGATGAAAAATCATCAGTCTACCCTGTACTTGCATACTACTCGTATTTATTTAACTAAAATACCGTCTTCACATTTTATTTTAATCCTTATTCGTAAGAATCGACATTTGTTTAGTTACCAAGTGATCGGTGCGTGCACAAGTACTTCTTGCGAAAATGTCTGATATACCGACTACAAGTGATAGTAGGGCGCATTTAAAATTTATAACTTCCCAGAGAGGAGGACGTCTACTACTTCTGGAAGAACATCAGTATCATCTTAAGAAAAAGTTTAAAAACGGAACACGTCATATTGGCGTTGTATTAATCGGCCTACATGCCATGGAACTGTGACGATATTAGAAGTGGAAAGCAAAGTCATTAAATCTTCAGTGCATTTATGTGTAACTAATAGTGCCAAAAATAAATTGCAGCGGAATATAATATTTATAAATACTAGCTGACGCACGCAACTCCGTCTGCGTCACATAAGAGAGGGAAAAAATCCCCGTTTTAGCAACATTTTTCATTCCTGCTCCGCTCCTAATGGTCAAAGCGTGATGTTTTATAGCCTAAAGCCTTCCTCGATAGATGGACTATCCAACACAAAAAGAATTTTTCAATTTGAACCAGTAGTTCCTGAGATTAGCGCGTTCAACCAAACAAACAAACAAACTCTTCTGCTTTATAATATTAGTATAGAGTATAGATATCTCCGTAACGAAAGAAACAAATGAATAAATGTTCCGAGGTATGGTCTAGATTCTAGAATAGAAAAATTTTCGCAGTGAAGATGAGAACAAATGCCTTTCCAGTTAGTCATAATACTAATCGTTTTTTTTTCTGCTACTTTATTCTGTTGCAAGGCGTCCAATAAATAAACTGTAATTGACAAACACTGTTTTATGCTTTCACGGTTTAAAACTAAACTTATATTGTCACTTAAAAAATACTGACAAAGAAAGAGGATAGACAGATTTGTCTGCACCTAACAATTTATTCTCCATCCACCCGCATTCTCCAGTCAACCCGCGATCATGGAGCTTGCAACAGCGTTGAAATATCGGGAGCTCAAAATAATAAATAATCACGACAAATATCCCGTAAGTGACAATAAAAGTTTTGTTTCTGACAATATAGAAACGAAACGAATGATAGAAAGTGTAACTTTGTGTAGTCACGATCAAGTTTACATTTTCCGTAATGCTACTTACATTGTAAACACCCACTTGAACACCCAACTAATTTAGAACTGTATTATTAAAGTGGTGTGGTTCCACTTGTTGACGCAAAGAAAGTTTTAGTTCTAATCTATTTCAGGCCTGTTGCGGCCTATTGTATATAACGCGGTTTCTGCGGCCATAACGGGCCAATCCCTTCAGAACTGTAGACTTTAATAGTTTGAAACTTGTTTGTTGTTGTTGGGTCAAGGTTTTCATTATATAACTAACGGACGCCACGCGATTTCTCCTACACAGTTTCCGTTCCCTTAGGAGTAAGGGGATAAATATAGCCTATGTTATTCGCTGATAATGTAGCTACCCATTGCTGAAAAAAAAAAAACAAATGGTTCCAGTAGTTTTTAAGTTTATTCGTAACGTCATTCAATAGTTCAAATCTTACCTCTTTTTAATATTAATATAGATAATGTAGGCTTATAATAATAATAATAGATAATTTGCCAAGACACCATGCCCTGCCCTGTTTTGCCCAGAAGTTTGGAAAGTGGCGCGTGAGCAAACTTCGGACAAGGCCTGCCATTTCCAATAGCTATATAAATAATCATCATTTTCCTAGCCTTTTTCCCAACTGTGTTGGGGTTGGTTTCCAGTCTAACGGGATGCAGCTGAATATCAGTACTTTACAAGAAGCGACTGCCTGAAGACTTTCAAAACCCAGTTAGTACTAGGTAACACGATACCCCTTGAACGACAGGTTGTCAGACATTCAGGCCACTGACTAACTGCAACGGATATCAAAGATATTAAAATAACAGCTGGAACCCGAGGCACGGAGGACCCGATCGGTTGTTATTATTTGCGAGATTCTCAACAGGTACAAAAATAATGTTATAGGAAGATATAATAACACAATATTCAACCTCGACAATCAATCGGTCAATCGTCGAATCCGACTCGGCTGGGCAGCGTTCGGGAAACTGCGCGGTATCTTCTCGTCCAACTTACCGCAGTGTCTCAAGACGAAAGTCTATGACCAGTGTGTGTTGCCAGTGATTACATACGGGACCGAAACGTGGTCGCTCACAATGGGCCTTATCAAAAGGCTTAAAGTCACCTAAAGGGCAATGGAGAGGGCTATGCTCGGAGTGTCCTTGCGTGATCGAATCAGAAATGAAGACATCCGCAAGAGAACCAAGGTCACCGACGTAGCCCGAAGAATTGCTAAACTTAAGTGGCAGTGGGCAGGGCACATTGCTCGCAGGACGGATGGCCGTTGGGGCCGAAAAGTTCTGGAGTGGCGACCGCGAACCGGAAGACGATGCGTTGGAAGACCTCCCACTAGGTGGACCGATGACCTGGTGAAGGTTGCGGGAATCCGGTGGATGCGAGTCGCAAGAGACCGGTCAATGTGGCGACACTTGGGGGAGGCCTATGTCCAGCAGTGGGCGTCTTTCGGCTGAGATGATGATGATGATGATGATTCAACCTCGGAATCGAGTCCAGGTTTTTAAGTTTCCCACTGCTGTGGCACAGACTTTAACGAAAGCCTGTCATAATAATAGTGACCGTGTAATAATAATGCAGAAAATAAAATAAATAAATATCACACAGCGCCACCTAGTGCTACACAAGCAAAGCGTGTGTCGTGGACACTAGATAGTTGATATCCTACGTATGTACTTTTTTGTTTGTAAATAAATACTTATTATATTTAGAAACATCCATGACTCGGAAAAAAATGTCTGTGCTCATCACATATACATTTGCTCCTACCGGGATTCGAACCCAGGACCCTAAGAACGTAAGGCAGCGTCACTACCACTACGCCATTCGGGTATCGGGAATTACCCTCACACAGTATTAATCTTTTGTTGTATGTTTGGTTTACTTACGTGTTTGTAGATCCTTTTCAAATGTTGTCGAAATTAAAAACCTATAGAATTTCACCAGAAGTTAGATTAACCAGTTTTCAATTAGTCCAGTCATTTGATGAAACGTTAAAGTGAAAAGTTTTTCGGGAGTTTATGGTGATTTTTAAGCTTTTTGGATTTTGTACGCTGAAACTATTGATTTAAAAGAAAAGTATTAAGAAATTGTATGTAGCTTAATTTAGTTCCTAGCTAATTTCGTGGTAAAATGAGTTAGAAAGAAGTTATCGATAAAAACCGAATTTTGTTCGTTATTTTTCCAATATGGCGGCACTAGCGGCAAAGATTCGTATCTTTGCCACCTCGTTCGTAGCGGCAAGTAAAAAATCTAAAAGAGGACGAAAACCTATAAAACCACTTATTTTCCAAACTTCCAGGAAACTTTCCAGGTACCCTCATTTTGAACGCCAAATGACTGGACTAAATTTTATGGAAGCGATCAGCTCGTTTTTTGTAACTGCCAACCTCAGTAGTAAGCACTATAACATACGCAACAATTTTTTGACAAAATAAAGCTCAAACAGACACGAAGCTCCAAAAACAAGTATTTTTGCACATTTTTCGGAAATAAATTCGAGACATAAGGCTCACCGCACGCCACAAAACTGTGGACAAAGTGAGTACTTTACACTCGCGATACGGGCACAACAAAGTTCTGCAATTTACACAAAAACAAACTCTGTTATAATAGTTTTAGGTTGGTTTTTGTGTTGGCAAAGTTGTAAGGTAAAGCATTATTGCTTGCAAATCGTGAGAACGTTAGGTTGTAATTTCAGTAGAAACTCCATGAATTACTCATGTTTATTTTCGCGTTTTAAACGAGTTTCGTGCCGACAACGAGAGGCAAATCATTAAAATTGCTTTGACTTTACTTAAATTATTACTTGCTTTGAAATAAAATGATGTGGTAACATTTAATTTTTTGAAATGCATTTTTTTTCATTACCTCGTTGGTCTACCGGTCGAAAGCACGACTGCTGAGTGAGACGTCCTGAGTTCGATTCCCGGGTCGAGCAAAGAGATATTTGGATTTTACATTAGGAATTTCTCAGTTTCAGCCACGGAGTCTGGAATTTAGCTCGGTTGATGGAAATAGGCTAGCCCTTTATTACAATGTTATTTAAATATAACTAGTGAAATGTGGGTGCCTGACTCTTCAAGTATTGCAAGTGTGATGTTATAATCATTTTATAATAATAGCTGAAAAGGTCACTTTCAAATCGTATGTTTGCATGTCCGTTTATGTTAATGGCATGTCTTTTAATTGTTATAATGGTTTAATTAAGTATAAAGTAACATTAAACCAATTTTTTACTTAGGCACTGCGACATAAATTACCTTTGGTTACACAGCAAGGCGTATTATCATTTCGGCAATTTAATTTAAAATGAGAAATAGAATCCCTATTGTACAAGAGTTTAGTGTTAACAACCTCTAAATTAAGAATTAATTAACTAAAAATATAGTTCTTAAAATAATCACAGACGCAATTAACATTATGAGGTCACTTTTTGTCAATTTTACGAATTGTAATGTGATCACATTATAAATCTATTGTGAAGAACATCTTTCTGAAGAACATCTATATGTCACCGTAAAATTGTCAAATACGTTATATTACAATATAATGTGTATCTCTCTAGCGATATTGTAAACTCTCGAAATATTGTCAACTGAACATACGGAAGTATCTCTTGCTCCCATAAACGGGACTTGGGGCACCCCCCCGTTAGGTTAGTTAGGTTCCTTTAAACCCTGCACTCGGAAATAGGGGCCCCACGAAGCGGGGCTCCGTCGACTACGCTTTTTAGGGGAACATGAAGTGTTTTAAGGTTAGGTTATATTAATCGATATTTCTTAGGAATGGTACAGTATCTTTTCATGAGAGTTGTACCACTGGGCAAGGGGGACCCCTCCTTCTCTCCACACCGCGTGAGTTGACTACCATCGCATGCATTTCACGAAAAATAATGCGTTTTGTTGTAAGCAGTATGTTCATTTGACAATAATTCGAGACTTTACAATATCGCTAGAGATATTACAATATAACGTATTTGACAATTTTACGGTGACATATACATATTATGAAGAGGTTAGTCAAGAGGTGGTCAGGAGTTTGGATGTAGGGGTAATCTTTGGAACTTGCTCATCTCATTCCAGAAATTATTTCACTAAAAGAATGTTACATTATCCTTGAGCGTCGTCAGCTTTCTTTAAAACAAAGGGATATCCAACGATGACATGATTGGAGCTGAAGGCTCACTGTCACCCATAAAGTGAATACTTACACCATGAATACTTAGTTCAGTATTTTATTATTTTTTACTTTGTTTTTTGTTTATTTTATGTGTGTGCATTTGACATAATATCGTATTTTTATTGACATTCGTTTTGTAAATTATTATTTATTTCATTTCATTATTGTGAATGTGAGGACCATGTGGTTCTCATTTTGTTTTTTTTCCACGAATGTCTGGCAGTTTGAGCGATAAGCGACCTACCCAAATGTCCTTTCTTTGGTATTGTTAATCGTTTCGTTGAGCTCCTTGAGTTAAAAGTCGAGCTACACGATAACTGACAAATGCTCACATTGACTGGACAGGTCCACTGAAATCTGTATGGTTCATTCTTCAAAAGACCATCTCAGACACTAATCTGCATAGTTCTGATGCGAGTTGAACAAGATTGTCTGGACTTAAAAAGAGACTATGACCTCTGAGTTTGTTTCGGCTGTTTCTTCTCAGAGTAGTCAGGTACGAAACACCGGCCCCATCTAGTTCTATCTATCTAGTAAAAAATAAGGACGTGTAAAAGTGTTTATGAAAACCAATTTGCAAAATAAATATCATTTATCAAGTCTGTACCAGTTTTATTCAATGAAAAAAAAAAAAACTCATCCAGTTTACCTACATACAATATTTAGTTTAATAGTTTCTACTGTTGGAAGGTAGGCACCTTCCAACAGTAGAAACTATTAAACTAAATATTCTAAAGGAAGAAATGCGGTTCCAGATTTTCTGAGCAACTTTTTTCAACTTCGTCGCTTCGTAAGAGTACTTTTGTTATGTAAGGCGTTTATGAAGTAGAATAGAATTGTGAAAGAGTCGACTTTGAAAGCTATAAGAAATATGACGAATGTCGTCTGTCATACTTTACAAATTTATCGTGTTTTTTTTTTACATATTTTCATATTCTTTTTTCCATTTTTCGGATGCCATGTCAAAAGGGCAGGTAACATTTTTAACACACACGTTGATTGCTGGCAAAAAAATGTGTTAAAATAAAAAACCTCGGTGACCTTTGTTTGATTCATTTAGTTTTTGTCACCGACTTCAGAAGCTAAAGTTATTTTTCACTTTTTTGTTTTTTTTTTGAAGCCGGTTTTATTTTTTGCAAAAAAAGTTTTTATTTTTCACTTTTTAGTGGTTCACAATTGCAACAAGCCCAAACACGACTAGGATACATTGTTTCATTATGGAGTTCCATGACTCTTGGCTTCATCATCAGATCTGATGGTAGAATGGTTCTTATCAAACGCAAATGCTTCACTTGTTGTAGAAAATACCAAAATCGCTCTACGTTATCCTATACAATTTTAAGAGTTCCTTCGATTTCGCCAAGATTCCATCACCAGATCCCGACTTGGTTGAAACCATGTGGAAAGTATACCCTTTCCAACAAAAAAAGAATTTTTCAAATCGGTTGGTAAGCGACGGAGTTATGCGCGAACAAACATAAAAAAAAATAAAAATAGAAACAGCCGAATTGAGAACCTCCTCCTATTCTAGAAGTCGGTTAAAAAATTATACTTAAAATTGTTTATTTAACGTTGAAAAAACAAATTCTTTTTAACTGATTCTAAATACATATCCATATACATAGTTCAGTTAGCAGAATGATCGACATTTTTTTTTCGCAGGGAAAGCCGTAGAAGCATCTTTTCTATACAAAATATTCCGTCACAACGAAATCAACATAATAAGTAAGTACATAACTTTACATAGATAGAAGCTTCTAGCTTTATGGTGTATGATGTACCTACAAGGAGTTTCAAGTATAGGCAGAGCCTTCAGAAGTGCCAATAACGATGGAACGTGAATATTTTCATTTATAGCCCATACGGTTTTATTAAAGCTTTTTTTGTAGACACACCTTATAAATTTTTATAGTCAAGGATCTGTGCTCATATATTTTTATATTGATGTTTGCATAAGAAATGGTTTTTGGCTTCTGTTGTGTTTCACTGTTTTACTGGTAAGCATAAGGCGGGAATAGAATATTGATAAATGCTTGATCAGTGCTGGTTTTCTATTAGAGAGGAGCTCGGGGCTACATAATAACAGCCACTCGGGTTGATCTTAAGGTTAAGCGGCGCTTAAATTGCTTGGGTTGTTCGTAATATTAATAGTTCGTAATATCCTTCGTTTTTATTAATTCATTCTAATTTGATGATTGTTATCCCGCAACCGTTTTCGTAGACTAGAGACAAGGCTGTCTTAAGACATACTTTTTCTACTAGTGCGAGCGAGACAGACTACTTATTCCCTTGAACAATAGTCTGTCTAAAAACAGGATTGTCTCTAGTCTGCAAAAGCCTTTAGACCGAATCGCCATTGGACTGTTCGTCGATAGGATGATTTATTTATTTCCGTTTCCCCGACAGACTCTTTCACCCACGGACATTTCACCAACAGAAACTTTTGTAATTAACGACATCAATTTAAAGGCTTGTAGCTTTTTCTGCATGGAGATTTATTTAAAATCGCAAAAAAATGCACAGAATCCACCAAAAGAACACGAGAAGTCACCTAATTCGGTTTGCAATTACAGAGTGGCATGCACTTTCCTGGAAATTAACTTAAAACTCTTTTCTTTCAACATCACGAATTTTTATTTACTTCAAAAGTTTTTCCCCTAACTTTATCAAATGAAATTCAAGAAAGGCAACCGAGCTCCGTGACTTTGCATTCTTTGTCGTAATTCGAGACGCGATGATTAAATCTTGTGTTCACAAAAGAAATCAGGCTAACAAGGACAAAATACCGTGACTCAGGTTATAATTTATTTACATAAATTATGGTTAAAATTGTATTTTATCACAATATTAAGTCGCGTTCATTGTTTTTAATGAGACGATTATATTCAATAAGGATGGTAACGAGTTCTTGTGATAAAAGGAAGAGAGTAAAGTAATAAAAATACATTTCGGTAACTTAAACGACAGTAGTACTAAATTAAGTGCAAGTTTGCTTATTATAGTGAAACTATTTATTTATTTATTTATTTACACCAATTATAACATCCTTACAGACTATTCCAATACGATGCTATAAGACAAACATTATAAAACACATTTTTGAACACATATAATAGAATAACACACAATATAAAATAAGTAAAATAAGTAAAACTACCCAGTAAAAATAAAAACATCAAAATTAATACAATATGACAATGTTCACAGTTGCACACCTTGTTCAATTATGAATTGAGCCCTCTGGATAAATCTCGGCAGGTGTTGCCCAAATATATCTTCCGATACCGCTACTACCGGTACTAGTATTACGTTAAACTGAGAGCAGCGGTGGCCCAACTTACGAACAGTAAGTCGTGGGTTCGAACCCAGGCAGGCACATACATATAACTTTATGTAATTTATTTCATCACCACTGCTCTCAAAAACGGTGAAGGAAAACATCGTGAGGAAACCGGCATGTCCTAGAACCAAAAATTCGAAGACATGTCATGTGACATCTACCAACTCGCACTGGGCCCTCGTGGAGTTGCAGACACCAGCCCGTTATATAAACCCAAAAAAAAAACAAAAGGCACACAAAACTATGTATGTTTCAATACCGGACCAATAATTAGTCCGGTATTGCTGTTTTGCGCGTTGGCAATAATTATTATTGACAACGCGCAAAACAGCAACATTAACCAGCTAATGTTCCAACTGACACGTAGAAAACTACTAAGCAACTAAAACCTTGCAAGTGAGGTACAGTCGCACACGCATCAAGTTACCACAAATCGTAAAATTTTCTCATTCGATTTTGAACACATCATTATGGTTTAAAATCATTTGGAGTGACAGTTTGTGGTAACTTAATGTGCTGGTGAATGGTACTTGTCTCACCGACATACACATGCATACATATAAAAAATGAAAGACAAAAAGACCTGTATATTTTTTATCGCTGACTGTTCACACTGCTAACTAACGATTCGTTCGGACTATTTGTTAGCCCTAATCGCCTCTCACTAATCGCTCGCAGAAGAACTGATGCCTTACTTGTACAAGTGTTGCAAGTTACTGGCACGAGTGCTGTGAAGGAACCCAGTTTAAATTGCAGCCACCTTATTTATCTTGCGATCTGAAAGTTTTAGTTGGTAACAGCTCAACTCGGGTATCGCGCGATACAAGATGCTTACTCATTGTTCACTTCGGGAAGTTTTGTTTCATCATTATTTTCCGTTTTTTTTTTCAGATATGTGAAGCAATTTAGCTTGGGCTTTTTTTTTTGAATTTTCACGCGTTCCGGTCCAAGTTTTAAATTGTTTTTGAAGTGAATGGAACTCGCGTGACCGTCACATGTAAGCTTTTCGTAGCGCTACGAGTTTTCAGGCAGTCCCGAAAGACTACTTTTTTGGGTGGCTGGAACTCTTGACGTGCCTGACTCCTGATCATGATGGTAAATAAATTATACTCATGAAATTAAGTAAACCGTGGGTCAAATTTATTATTGACCTTTACAAGTTGCCATGTATTACAACACAATTTGTAAAATCTTTGACAGTCGTAACAGGTAGTCAGTGCCTTGAAAGTCTAACAACCTGTGTTACCAAGGGGTATCTTACTACCCAGTGCTAACTGGGTTGTGGAGGTTAGATAGGCAGTCGCTCCATGTAAAATACAGGTATTCAGTTGCATCCGGTTAGACTGGAAGCCAACTCTGACTTCGTTGGGAAGAGGCGGTAGATGATGATGAGGTGTCATGTTTTATAAGAACACCTCGAAACTTTAACACCTTTATAGAAACATAGAACTACTAGAGTTTAGACTTTATTTATTTATTTACTTAAGGCTCACCTACAGCACATATATGCACATACATATACTAACTCATACGGTAGTGTTCTAATATATATGCCAATTACAGGTAAACACAACATTGACAACAAAGACGCCAGATTACCACTTAGTTGCTAACTTAAGTCTAGGTGAACAATTTAAAGAAAAATGGGTTATTAATTTGGTAACAAATAAAATGTAAATGAAAACAGAGTAATTCATTCACTAACAGTAAAAGTTCACTACTTTTCGTTAGCGTGTAGGGAGGCCAAGATTCTTGACTTAAACTTCATCTTACGGTTTAACTAAAGAATTCGAATTCTTTAGTTAACAGATGTAGCAGGAAACCACAAACCGGAGACTCTGTAAGCAAACGTATCAGCCAAAACTGTTACTGGAGCTTCCAATTGTGGTCTACGCATACGTTACGACTGACCGTTACAAAGAAGTGTCTTTGTGATATAAGAAAATGTATCGCAATTTTATGAGATCGTAAATAAAGGGATTGATCATAAAGTTAAACTGTAAAACTTTTTATAAGATTGGTGTTGTAAAATGCGAGATAAGATTTTTGTTCTTGTAAATCACTGATGCTGTACATTTTAATGTTATTTGTAACAAGGTTTTTTGTTGCTTAATCTTATGTATAAGAATGAGGAGCTCGTGGCTACGTGATAACAGCCGCTCAGGTCGATCTTTAGGTTAAGCCGTGCTTGCCTAGGTTGGTCTGTGGATGGGGGACCACCCATTACATACCGAGTTTCCTCCGTGCCTCTGAAAGCACGTTAAGCTGTTGGTCCCAGCTTTCATTTGTCCATCTTTGACAGTTGTTACAGGTAGTCAGTGGCCCAAAAAGTCTAAAACCAGTCTTACCAAGGCTGACTGGGTTGTGGAGGTCGAATAGGCAGTTGCTCTATGTAAAATACCAGCAGGCCGGGTCAAATTCCAGTCTAACTGGATGCAACTGAATACCAGTATTTTACATGGAGCGACTCAGCAGTCGTAGAGATTAACATCATTTCATTTAAAAACTTGTTTAGTTACGAAGTATTGTTTGCATGCCTTGCATGAAACCTGCCAACTAATTCATTACACTTACATGCAAGGAAAACAAACACGCATGCGAGGTTCTTTCACACTAACCAAACATCAGCATCTGCCAAGCCTTTTTCCCAACTATGTTGGGGTCGGCTTCCAGTCTAACCGGATGCAGCTGATTACCAGTATTTTACTTGGAGCGACTGCCCATCTGACCTACACATTCCATTTAGTACTGGGTAACACAATACTCCTTGGTAAAACCGGATCTGTAACTGTCAAAGATCTACAAATGACAGTCGAGACCAACGGATTAAGGATGACACACGCTAGACCATGTCGGGTCCGAACCGAGTGTCGGTCGTAGCACAATCCATTGCATACGCTTCCGAGCCGCTACCGAGCGCGTTGCTCGGTAGCGACTCGGAAGCATGAGTGAGTCCTTTCAAAATTGCATGGTCGACACTTGGCTCGGACCCGACATAAGCTTTACATGCTTTCCGATGCACGAAGGATACTCGGTAGCAAATTGGTTGTCAAAGTCACCCATCTACTGACCAACCTAGGCAAACGCGACTTAGCCCGAAGATCGTCCCGAGTGGCTATTATTAATTAGCCACGAGCTCCTTCCACACAAACTTAGCCATCTAAAACAGTACACTATCACTAGGCAGGTCTACCTGAGTCAGCAATTTGCTACCGGCTTCGCAAGCCTAATATCGATTTTTCATTAACTGTTTCGCGCGCGCTCCAAACGAGATAAAATGTATTAGGCTTATGTAGGTCATATCCGAGCTAATAAATATTATATGGATTTCATTTTTTTTATTATGATTTGGGATATTAATGGCTTTGAGTACTGTTGCGGCGGTTTTATATAATAACTAGCTGACCCGCCCAACTTCGTCTGCGAGTGAGGGTTAGTTTTTTTTTTTTTTTATAAAGAGTATCTTATGTTACTTCTAATACCTCCAAGAATATGTGTAAAAGTTTCATAATGATCGGTTGAGTAGATTTCGCGTGAAAGCGTAACAAACAAACTTACATTCACATTTATAATATTCGTAGGGATAAGAACTGTTGTTATCCCAGTTTTTATTAGCAGATGTAACTTTTCTACTTAATAACCGTACCTAATCTTTTGTCTTTTATTTTTTTTGTGGTGAGTATGCTTAGTCTTAAAAGAAAGGATATAACCGAAATAATTAACTTTCCCATAAAATATAATATACATTATTTAATATACAGACCTAAGATAGTAATAAAATATTTCTCTCTAGACCAGAGTGCTGACCTATTTCTCGGTCAAAGAATCAGCATTACATCCAATGTGGTAATGTTGCAAGCCTTCTGGGCACTTTCCCGTTGACAGCGATATGGTCGAAATTTTTGTCGCTCTTTATTTCTTTTCTGCTTTTGAGACATGTTCAAATAACTACTGTGATGTAATTGTGTGAAAATAGATGACCGACTATTTTAATATACCGTCAATCCTTAAATTCCGAACTGGGTTTCATGTTTTACTTCCTTTTTTTATGTATTCAGCTCCGCAGCAGCCCTGAATTAGAGTATATACGCTCGATTAATGTCAATAGGCTTACTCCCTATTCAACGAGACTGATTCATGATTCACTTTTGCAACCTCGAGGTCAAGCGTCAACTTTTAAAAACAGATATCATTTGTTTCCCGAGTAGACATATAGGGAATCGACGCTGAGGGAATGATTCATAATTTACTAGCTATGACTACCCTACCGATACGTAATAAGCGTGATGTAATATTGCCTAGTTTGGTTTGTTTATCTTTGTCCCCAAAGCTTCAAATACAAGCAACAAGTAAGTACATTATCTTCCTCGCTTATTAGGTCATGTACACAACAAGAGGATCACACGCTGTTTACGAAATAAACGCTAGAGCACACTGCTTATTATTCATCGTCACGTTTTTCAATTGAGCTGAATCACGAGTGTGTGTGTGTACAGCTTAAGAACGATACCACTTTACTATGTACTGCATTTAGTATATATTGGCTTATTGGGTTATAGATTGGTATTTGAGAATAGATCGCAGCTAAATCACAATCTGTCTGCCTTTTCCTAATAGCTGCCATGACGATATTATCAAAAAATTGATGATTGATTGTTAGAGTATTGGAAAATAATTGACACGTGGTACCTGCGAAAAATTTAAATATGTGCCGTATGTGGAATACCTGAGGTGCCGTTAAAGCAGGTGCCCAATGTGGCATACGTCATATTTTTGTTTTTGTAAATCAAAAAATTTTGACAAAGATAAAACTCGAGAGTGGGGGCTCGTGACGTCAGAACTCACTAAAAATTATGCCAAAGCGTGACGTATTGAGGACTTTATAAGCGCCGTATCTAATACTTGTCAAATATTTTAAATCGGCTCCCAGTCTAAACGGATGCAACTGAATACCAGTATTTTATATAGAACGACTGTCTATCTGACCTCCACAACCCCGTTAGTCTAGTTTAATGACCCCTTGGTACGACTGGTTGTCACTTTTGTGCCACTGACTCGTAACGACTGTCAAATATGTAAAACTGACAGCCGTGACCAATGGCTTAACGTGCCTTCCGAGGCACGGCTCATAACCAAACTGACTATGTTTTGGGTCTACATGTTTTTTAACTTTGTCAAACTCCAAGTTGCTCTTTGGCAAAAATATTCGCCTATTCATAACGCAACGCAGCTACAATTTCCCTTTCACGTGTAAACCTGAAAGCCCACAAACTGCAAACACAGTTTGTTATGAACTCATGAGGCAGATAGTTTAGCCGCTCCCATATCCATTACCCTGCGGTACGGGCCCTAATAGAATAATGCACGATCTAACCACGCAATGTGAAACAAATATATTTTGTTGCTAGTGCACCCTTAACTTAGTTAAGGCACTTCCTTTCTGGTGGCCTGTCTGGTACTGAAACCGCAAACAATTTGCCACCCTGAAAGCACCTCTCTGTTGTAGATGTAATGGTGTTTTTTGTAGATCAAGTGGTTTCGTTCTGTCGTGTGCTTGGTAGGACAGCAAAAGCTTGTGCTAGACTTTGGAATTAGATATAGGATAAAAGTTTAATTGAGCCACCTTTGAGGGAGCTAAAGGCTTTCGGCAGTTGAAAGCGAATAGGCGAAAGGGTAACTAGAATTCTCCTTTCAAAACCACTAGCCAACAGGCCAGCCTGAAAGCTTTAAGTCTGTGTCAGATTTGCATTTGAAAAGTTTAATGAAATCATGTATGGATAATTTTGATACCATAAGCTGGATACGTTCGGAAGGTGTTCCAATCGGCTAAGAACTTGCTGCAAATTATCATCCGCTATTCAACCCTTTAAGAGATAGATTTTATAAATTAATTAATTATTTCCTCCCGTGACACATTCTTCACTTCGGTAATATAGGGGACTTATCAGCATATTAGCGGTTTATTCTGTAGATAATTATGTCACCGTGAAATTGTCAAACACGTAATATTGTAATATCTCTAGCGATATTGTAAACTCTCAAAATGTTGTCAAATTAACACACTGCTTACAATAAAACGCATTATTATTCGCGAAATGCATGCGATGGTAGTCAACTCACGCGGTGTGGAGCGAAGAAGGGGTCCCCCTTGCCCAATGGTACCACTCTCATGAAAAGATAATGTACCATTCCTGAGAAATACCGATTAATATAACCTAACCTTAAAACACTTTATATTCCTCTAAAAAGGCCCCTATTTCCGAGTGCAGGGTTTAAAGGGAACCTCACTAACCTAACGGGGGGGTGCCCCAAGTCCCGATTATGGGGGCAGAGATACTTCCGTATGTTCAGTTGACAATATTTCGAGAGTTTACAATATCGCTAGAGAGTAAAACGTTATATTGTAATATAACGTGTTTGACAATTTTACGGTGACAGATACATCATCTAGCTGTCAAACAATCTTAGATTTTTGTTTAAAAAAGATATCGGTATAGTTTCTCCGCGCACAAAATATAGAAATGAAAACACTATAATCCTGTCGTTTCATTTCCATTCTGACAAACACAAAAACTTATAACAATAACAAAAAATAAGCACCAACAATCAAGTTCTTTTCCAACAAACGTCGAATAAGCCCGACTATGCATGCGTTAAACAAAATTCAATTATGTAAATAAACTCGAATACCGTCAGCAACAGCACTGTTAGCACTTTATGGCAAAAGTCTATTTCGAATGCGAATGTACACTGTACAGAGAAAAAAGTACAGTCGGCTAATGTGATTTGCATTTGCGAGTGATTTCATTTTAGCGAGTGGTAGTTCCTTTTTTGCTGTTGGTATTATGAAATGTTTTTGCTATTGTGTCGTACAGCTTATTGGTTTCTTTTGGGGTTTAAAGTTTGCAAATAGATGGTTCACTTAGTGAAAAATGGTTTTACTTACCAAAATATCTGGAAAGTTGGGATTAGGGATAGCCGAAACAACCTCTTTTAAAAGAGACTGAAGTCTACCCTTTGATTTGATCTCACTGAACTGTGTTTTCATGTAAACGTGGCATATACGAGTATATTGGGTTCAATGAATATATTCGTAAACATTGTATCCGAAATGTATGACTGGGTTACAGTTTGAATAAAAATGGGCTGTATATAGAATCTTTTATCATAAAACAAAAAAGAAAGACAGAACTACGATGTGAAATCGAATATAGATAAAACCAAACAATGACCAATATACCTAAAATGTGTGGTAGGATTTATTGTCGAACAAAAAACATTTAAAATATGGACCTTTGAAAACCACATGGAATGTTGCAGTTCCTGTTATCCATCGGTACGACGCTTTTCTAGTGTCATCAGCCACTCTCACACTTATCAGACATTCTTCGGTAGTTCCTCGACTTCGTAAAAAAAAAACGTTTTTATAGAAATATAGGAAAATGTCATTGTAAGTTTTGAAAAATGAAAAATAAATCTGTAGAATGTCTATACACCGTGTTCCCGGACGATAAATCAGCCGTTCCATACATTTTGTCTAGTTAATGCGAACATATTCCAGCGAACAGTAGATTTTTTTTTCGCAATTTAGAGTTTGGTCCCAAAATAAAAGTTGCTCATAATGATGAGTACAATGACCGGTTGAAGTTTATGGATATGGTTCGGAAACACTATTTCAATAGTTCAAAATCTTATTAAGACAAGACTATAGACAAGTCTGAAATGTTCACCAGCCTCCTTGAATCTCAAACGGTGCAATAACTTGGCCGCAGCACCCGAACGGCGAGGATTAATGACCGAACATTCAAGAACGCTCACTCACAGCTAGTTACTGAACTAAGTTTACATAAATTAATTAATTCGCTGTCCGAAATCTTGGACGATTTATGAGACAGCTATATGCAAGTTTAGCTAGGGGATGAAGGGGTCTAGGTATCCCGCTGGTCTAGGTAATAGATATGAGAGGGTAACGCTTGAGCTTCAAGCTTTCTATAATGCTGACTTTTCCACGTACTCTTACTGCTAAAGAATATTTGAGTGAAGATGTTTGAAGTAATAAAGTGACTTCTTTAGGTGCGTTGAGCACTAAACTTCTTTTTACCATCACCATCACGTAACGCTTCGTAGCACTCGTAGCCGATCTGCTACGGCGTAGCACCACGAGGCGAGCGCGGGGTACACCCATAGCAGATTAGATAACTTAGTTTTCACTTCTATCCCCAAAGACTGCCCCGCAAGCTTATTTATTCTGCTCATTCTGTCCTAAGTAAAGAATAATTCTCAACGCGGTCCTGAAGCGGCAAGGCGTCGTCGAAGCCAGCTTAGAAAAAAAAAACCGGCCAAGTGCGTGCCTGGCCGCGCGCGGTGTAGGGTTCCGTAGTAGCCTGTTTTCACAATATAGAACCATTCTGTTGTTCTTAAACTTAAGATTTTTTTTTGTTTTTTTTTTTTTTTATGCAAGTCTTACCCTTTGTAAACAAGCAACGACTTCATCTTAGTCACTTTAAACGATTTATTCTAAGGAGTTCGTATTTTGTACAAGATTATTCAACACCCAGGATCAACGACTATTACTGCTAAACTAATGAAGTTATTTTAACCGCTATCATTTCTCTTTAAAGTTCATGAAATGCACTATCAACATGAATTTTTTCAGACATTTTAACGGAACAAATATTTGCACTTTGAAGTTTAATATTTCTTATATGGAGCATTATTTTTTAACAGTAACAGCACATCCTCACAAACCTTTCGATCAAAACGGTCTTCTTTTAACAGTTCCTTTGCGACTATCTCTGCGTGTATTACTGACATTCTAGCGTTTGTCTTGCTCAACAATTCTTCTCAAAACAGTTACAAAAATACATACATTTCGTTTTCCTTGACCTTTAAACATCCAAACATCACATGTCTCCAAACTATTTAGGTACCTTTCCACAGACAAACCCGTATACATGCCTCAAGATAATTCTGAAACTCAAACAAAACACGAAGACGGTTTGGCGGCCTATTTGCACGCATACGTAATGAGGTCGCCACTGTACCTACATTATGACGTCACGACTTTACCTAGGTATAGTACAGAGTGTTTGGAAGATAGACCGATACAATTTTTAAAGGATTGGAGTGTCATTTGCTAGCACAGATTTTATTTAAGTAAATATTATGAAAAACCTTAATTTACTTTAAGACTTTGACACATTCTTAGAAGAAAATGGATATTGTAGGAAAAACCAAAAAGTTTGCGTTCTCTAACAGCCTCAAATAAAAATTTTAAGTTCGCCGGTGAGATTTCGAAAGAAAATAATATCTCAATTACCGTGAGAGACAGGTTGGGGTGGAATCTAGGATAACTAAATATTTCTCCCTAAAATGTGAAAGTGACGATCTTTCTACCAAACACCCTGGTATGTATGTCGTCACATTTCTAAACCGCGCGGTAGTTTTAAATCTAGACATTTTGTGGAGCTTTTAAAATGTAGAGATGGTGGAATGTAGTGCACTTCACGGCAAATTGGTTGAGATGATGCTACTTTGAGAGAGTACTG
The DNA here is from genome assembly GCA_950022955.1 of Xestia ashworthii. Lineage (NCBI taxonomy): Eukaryota > Metazoa > Arthropoda > Insecta > Lepidoptera > Noctuidae > Xestia > Xestia ashworthii. Next base: position 3,582,282 of record OX465557.1, read on the forward strand.
AGATATGAAACAGAACTTGAATGATCTCAGTTTAGTAGTGAAACGAAAAATATATGTTTACATGAAAATGTGTGTGTTTGTGATTTTAGTTGGTATAAGCCGCGTGCCTGATGAGATTACCCAGTGGCGAATTTACGAAATTCCAGGCAAATCATCTATCTATAGATAATCCTTATTTTATACTTAAATAAACATAAAATAAAATAATACTTTCTCACATAACATAACATAACATAACAATACGTCTGTACCTAATCCCCAAAGAGTTAGACAGAGGTGTACTAATAGTACATCCACGTTTCGCCAGTCATATTTAAGTCCCATGTAATAGAGGGTGAGCCTATTGCCATCAACCCGACAAAAATCCAGATTTCGTGGCGGCTACTGAGAAATTCCTGATAGAAAACCCAATAACACTTTCAACAACCCAGGCATCAAACTCAAGACCTCCTGCTCAAACGTCACGCTTGCGACCACTAGGCCAACGAACCAACCACTTCCTTTGAGCCCTTCTTACTCTCTTGTAAAATATCATTCTTCTAGACCCAGTGGTTTAAGCTCTGCGTTATTTTTCAGTGAGTGTATTCAATCTAGATTTTAAATACAAAAAGTAACTCGTAGGGAACTAAGAATTCACAAGACTCAAAACAAATCACTTGCAAAAGTACCACCCACGACACTAATACACAAATCGATGCCATTCACAAAAAGACAGCAAAAGACATCTTTTGTAAGTACATAATACCAGAACCAAAAAGAATAAAAGAAGGAAAACTCATTAAGAACATGAAATAAGTCCACGATAACATAAAATCCTCAATATTAATCCTGATAGCGAAACAGCTGCGGTTATCAAAGGACCCGTATTTAAGTGTCATAATCCGATCTCAGTAGATTGTGTGTCGTATAAGATTGCAGATGTAATGGTGCTGGAAGTGGCAAGGGTGGGGTTTTAATAGTATATTTTATATCGAGGGACTAAGCGAAGCCATAATATACCAGAGGTGGTTTGACTCCCGAAACACCGAGGGTATGTTCAGTTGGCGTTTAGTCTCGAGGTGCAAACTGTACTTTCCACTTTGAGTAATAGTACACACCTGACCATTCTGAAGAACCTCACCAACACGGTCATCATTTCACCCGAAAGACGTCCACTGATGGACATAGGCCTCCCACAAGTGTCGCCACATTGACCGGACCCGTGCGATTTGCATCCAACGGATTCCTGCAGCCCTCACCAGATCAACTGTCCACCTAGTGGGAGACCTCCCAACACAACGTCTTCCGGTTTGCGGTCGCCACTGTAGATCTTTTCGGCCCCATCGGCCATCCGTTCTGCGAGCAATGTGCCCTGACCATTGCCACTTAAGTATGGCAATTCTTCGGGCTACGTCGGTAACCATGGTTCTGATGTCTTCATTTCTGATTCGATCACGCAAGGAAACCCCAAGCATAGCCTTCTCTGACCTTTGTGTGACTTTAAGAATAAGGTCAGTGTATGGCCTCTAGAGCGCAATTTCGCAAATCATCTCACCACATCTACATAAAACATTCAGATCTTTAAACTTATATTGTCACTTGTGGGATATCTTCCGTGATTATTTATTGTTTTGAGCTCCCGATATTTCGACGCTGTTGCAAGCGCCATGATCGCGGAATAATCGTCGGAAGAAAAGTGACAATATAAGTTTAGTTTTAAACCGTGAAAGCCTAAAACAGTGATCCAGATCTTTGGTTCAATTTCTGCAAACTCATCAAAGAATTATCAGCATTTCTCTCCTACTCCATCCAGCGACGCTACCTCGCATATACTATTGAATACGTCGTATTAATCCGCACCGACCCGGCTAGATCCTTTGATCCTGGCCACAAAGGGAACGCCGCGTACCTGAACATATTCCACATAACTGATACGGAATTAAACTTCAAGATGTCTGCTAACCCCTCGTGGTATGTGAGCGTTATGATGCCGCATATTTTGGGAATTGTGTGAAGTGTTGTAAGTTGTGTTTGTTAAATTACTTTGGAGGTCAAGGACCTTGTTTACTCTTGCTTGTAACTGAGTATTCTTTTGGTTGTGATCAATGCAATAAGAGAGCAGTGGTGACCCACTGGTGGCGGCGCCGACTTACGCACAGTAATTCGGGGGTTCGAATCCAGGCAGGCGCATCACTTTTTGTAATTTATTTCGTCACCATTGCTCTCAAAACGGTGAAGGAAAACATCGTGAGGGAACCGTCATGTCCTAGAATATAGCCCGTTCCTTCTCGTTGAGAAGAGGCCTGTGTCCCAGTAGTGGGAACATTAATAGGCTGATGATGATGATGATGAATGCATTTCATAAGTGTGAAAATCGATAAAATCTACAACTTAATAGAAACAGACGAAAAATGCTGTACCCAAGATATTTTCAGAGCAAGATTTTACTGGCCAAAAAAAATACAGCAACATTGAAACTTGAACGCATGAAAATACAACTATAAAATAGCCTTTTAATTCATTGCGACTGACAAAGTTACCCGTAGATATAAACACAGTCATTAAATATAATCTGTATACTATCTACAGTTTGAGCTCATAATAAGCTTCTGCTGGTTCAATGTTAGTGTAGGCTAATCTTTTGGTCTTAAAAATCTAGCTCGGAAAATATATAAAGTCAAGTCTACAAAATATCTTCAATTTTACCGACCCACGAATACGTCCCATATCCACAGATGCGGACGTAGATGGGACGAAAATAGATTTCTACTAGAAACGTTGTAAAGTTAGACATACTTGATTTAATTTTTAGGTCGAGGGATTTTTAGCTAGACGGTGTTTTGAAATCGATGACCAAGCGTTAGAGAACTTGGTTTAGAGTGGGTTTAAAGGAATGAACTAGTGTGCAATGACTTAGCAGTTCAATATTTGTTTTTGAGCACTGGTGAATTTATTGCGTGTTGTGTTAATTATAACTAGATGTTGCCCGCGACATTTGTCCGTGTGAAATAGGCAATTAGGCATGACAATATCAAAAACCGGCCAAGAGCGTGTCGGGCCACGCTCACTGTAGGGTTCCGTAGCTTCCCAGACCATTAAAAATACCAACATTTTTCGTCAGCAAAAATAACTTTGTTTTTCATAGTATTTGTATGAAAAACAAAGTTATCATTTGCGTTTTTTTGAAAAAGTGCTATATAACTCAAAAACTATTCAACTCATCAAGTTGAAAATAATTTTCCTAGAAAGTTCATATAAAGGTCTACTTCTGTGATTTTTTTCATATTTTTTAAACTTATGGTTCAAAAGTTAGAGGGGGGGGGACACATTGTTTTTGACTTTCGGAGCGATTATTTCCTAAAATATTAATATTATCAAAAAATGATTTTAGAAAACCCCTATTCATTTTTAAATACCTATCCAACAATATATCACACGTCAGGGTCAAAATTAAAAAAAAAATCGCTCCCCACTTTACGTCTGGGGGAGGTACCCTAATAAAAATGTTTTTTTAAATTTTTATTTTTGCACTTTGTTGGCATGATTGATATACATACTGGTACCAAATTTCAGCTTTCTGGTGCTAACGGTCACTGAGATTATCCGCGGACAGACAGACAGACAGACAGACATGGCGAAACTATAAGGGTTCCGTTTTTTGCCATTTGGCTACGGAACCCTAAAAATTGCAATCTATTTAGTCCGTCAGTTAGAGTATTGGAAATTAATGGATACTTATTTTGTGTTTTTATAAATCAATGAAGATTGACAAAGATAAAACGCATCATAACTCGGGAGTGGGGGCTCGTGATGTCAGAACACACAAAAAAATATACCAAGGCGTGACGTAACAAAAGAAAAAAAATACGCGTCAAATACTTTTTTATAACCTAACTGACGGACTAGTTAGCTTTTTTTGTCGTCTTTCCTATTACAAAAAAAATATATCTTTTAATTTAATCAGATTTTGTTTACAAATTAATGGATTTTAATTTTTTTTGCACAAAGATTAGAGTATCCACCCTTTTCTAAAATAAAAGTAGCCTATAAATTAGTACAGTCAACAAAAGAGTTAGGTATGTAGGTTAGCAATCTTTTACTACTCTTATAAATGCGAAAGTTTGTGACGTTTTATTTTTATTATTCTTTCCATGCAGAAACTACTTAACGGATTTGGATGAAATAGCAAACATATTAATTATAACCCTTTCGCTCGTTTACTATTGAACCATCCCAGAAAATACGTTTTGTAGATTAGCCGGAACAGCACACAGACAGACAGACAAAACAAAATTTTATTTTTATAAGTAACGTATAAACGAATAGTTTCATAATTTTCATAATTATGCTTTCAGTGAAGAGCTGATATTTCGAATTTACATGTCATGTTACACGGACTGGGAACCTATTAGTTACGGAGATATTTTTCACAAGTTTCAACCTTTTCACTTTTTTTTTTTAAACTAGCTTTTAAGGTCGTAACTTTAAATACTTCCATAACCCGTTTACTATCAAATGTATCCATAAGCACAATGTTTTCAGTGCGTTACATTGAGTTTTACCGTAAATCATGATTTTTCACCCCACAGAAAAACGAGTCTTTTCCCAGCAAAAATTTTTGCGTAGAGATTTTTATGTGGAGTTTGATGTACAGAATAGGCATGACGACAGTATCAAAAAATTACAAATCTATTTAGTCCGTCAGTTAGATGGTTGAAAAATAATGTACACGTATTTTTTGTTTTTGTAAATCAATGAATATTGACAAAGATAAAACGCATCAAAACTCGGGAGTGGGGGCTCGTGACGTCAGAACTAGCTAAAAATTATACCTAGGTGTGACGTATTAGGAACTTTAAAAGCGTCGTATCTTCGTGATTTACGTTACAAAAGAAAAAATACGAGTCAAATATTTTTCAATAAGATTATTATTAATTTACAAAAACAATTTATATTCATTACATTTTTTTGACGTTGACATTGACGGACTAATTACATTTTTTTTGTCGTCTACCCTATACTTGGTTGATGGGTTTTATGAATTACACTCTTATTTTCACATTTCATAAGGCTCAAGGTTATTTTCGAATCCATTTGTCATTACGATCATTTACGCCTTAAAAATTGTCGAGTTTGAGTTTGAGTAGATACTTAGCTAAAAATAGGTTAGGTCTAAATAGCTATATTTAATTAGCACTAAAGACCGCTAGTCCTAAGAGATTTACCACTTTGTATACATGAAACTACACAACTTGAAGAGGAATATTAAGAAAATCACAGTTTCTACTAAAATATTTCTGAAAGTAGACTAAGTACAGTAATAATTTAGGTTGTAATAACGAGCATACTAAGATCATAGCACCGGCGAAGAAAGGTTTTGAATTCTTGGTCTTTAATATTTAATAGTACGTACCTAATAGGTTTACTTAAGAGAGACGTATAAGTTGGCGCAAAATTAATGATACAATTTTAATTTTGAATAACTTTTTACTAGATAAAAAAAGATTTTGAGTGTTGTAAATGTTGATTTGTACCAACAATTCTTAATGTTAAGTGGAATAGATGTTATCCGCCAAGTGGGTGCCACCAGTGTCGAAACACGTTGTTCGCATTTTCCATGACTTTCCGTTATTTTCGGTGATAACTTTTCGCATTCCTGTCGAATATCCTTCTTAAGGCTGATGCTTCAGGGTACCCAGCAAAATTCAAATATTGTAAAAAAAATGATTTGAATTTCGCGGGCTACCCTGATTCACCTTAAGTGCTGCGCATGTCTGAGGCTTGTTGGCATAAACCCACGATCTGAAGTAGGCCCAAGGAAAGAAGTCTGGGACGGTTCAATCGGCCGATCTTGCTGGCCATGCCAAATCGCCAAAATGGGAGATTACGCGACTACGAAATGCTTCCTTCACAATTATTCCACGCTCTTGCGGAGTATAGCGCTCTATTACTTATCCCTTGTATTCTGTCCTTGTCTTGTTTACAAATTTCAAATATGATTGAAGTACGACGCCATTTGCAAAAAATATAACATCTTCCGATAGGGTGATTAACTTTGCACCATCTTTTATAAGTAACTTGAACTTGAAAACAAATTAGGCGGGCCATTTGTCTACAAAACTACTGGATTCTTCAACCAGGCACAAATTAAGACTTAAGGCGGTATAAAAGGAGAGATGACAAAAGAAATTCGTCAGTTAGATTATCAATAAGTATTTGACCCGTATTTTTTCTTTTGTTACTTAAACCAAAATTGACGAAGAAACGGCGCTTATAAAATTCTCAATACGTCACGCTTTGGTATAATTTTTTAGTGAGTTCTGACGTCACGGGCCCGCAACTAGAGTTTTGATGCGTTTTATCTTTGTCAATATTCATTGATTTACAAAAACGAAAAATACGTGTCCATTATTTGCCAATACTCTAAACAAAGGGTATAAAACACCTCTTAACGAAGCCGAAAGGCACTTGTTCTCCCCGTCATTGAGATATTTTTTTGTTCTTCACCTTACCTGGGAACCTTCCACCTCCACGACCCCCGTACTATTTAATCCATCCATCAGCACAATGTTTTCAGTGCATTACAATGAGTTCTACCAAAAAACAGGATTTTTACCTAAAAAAAAGCTGTTTTCAAGCAATAATTTTTGCGTAAAGTTACTTACGAGTAGTTTGATGTACAGAATGTTTGGTTGACGGCTTCGTGATGAGGTTGTTTACACCCTGTAGATTTGCATTTTTTTTGTACCGTCGTCATGCGTATTGCATATTCCTGCAAGATAAAACTATTACTTACTTCGCTTGACCTGGGCATTGAATCCATGCAGAACTAGACCAATGAGGGCTAAAGCAACTCTGGCAGATTCTGTGAAGAATAAAGATAATAACTTAAGGCGATTAGACGAGCTAAATTAGCCACTCTATTTGTGGTGGTTCAAACTTCGTTTCAAATGCTGTTAGAATAAAGTTCTAATCAGCTTGCACTACAATGTGGTTGTTACGTCAGTCACTGCTGGCCAAATAGCGCGAAATGAGTGGTTTCGATCGATTTACAAAAAAAACTATTGATTAGATTAAATAACTAAAACACTATCATGCTAATATATTGCTTGTAGGAATAGTTGCCAAAAAATCAGAATAATCGCATGCATATTAGCATGTTTTTTTTTTGTTTGAAAGACATTTTTAGAGATAGGTTCGTGATTGTTTTTATTGAGTCAAATTAATTGTATTATGTTTTAAAAACACTATCATGCTAGCATATATCCTGAAGAATATCATATATTTTTCTGGTCTTGTTTATAGCAATGAATCATATTCTTTTAGTAATTATAAAACTCGCGTTTAGCTCATGTAATCGCCTTAAAAAGAAAGCTCTTTTTGAAATTAACAAAATAAAATTAGGTTAATATATCAACATTGAATGCATGTACAAAGGTTCACTTGGTAGGAGATGATCCTGGCTACAGCGTCAAGTCATGTTTTTTATAAAAATGTATTGTCATTAGAACTAATGATTTTTGCAAATTTTCAGCTCAATCGTATACCAACAAGTGGTCGAAAAATGGTTTGCAAATTTTACATACATACATAGACAGCTTGTAAAGACTGATATGACTATTTATGCTATAATGTCAAACGTGTCGGAGTGGACGTGTGACATTTTGATCAAGCGAAACGCGTCTTGCCACAGTGATTGCTTCTAAAACATATGAAAATAGCTGTTCGCGAAAAAACAAGTGAAGCGCGAGTGTGTCCATTCGCACATTGCATAGCCCTAGACCTAGACGATCGAGATTCAATCAGTTCACCAAAAAAGGCTTTTAACATTGATTAAACACTCGATGTCAGGAACTCCTGACCAAAATCGAACCTCGCCTTTAATGTCATATCTATGGACCCAATCTTCAAGCGTTATTTTGTCCAGTGATCCAGAAAATTTGCTTTTAGGAACTTCGCGACGCGGCATAAAATATTTAATCGAAAATAATCTCTGTGGACTAATCGGGTCGGTTTAAGAGCTGCAAAAGCGACAATTTTCAGGGTACTTCGATTTTAAGGCTTTCCAATGATGTTGACTTGTTATTTTAACTTCACAAATATTTTTTTGGGTTTTGATTTGCAAAGAAGCAGTAGGCTCTCCTTCCAGAAAGTTTGGCGCAGTAGCTGAGCGACTGGCTGCTGCGCTGCGTGTCACGGGTTCGATCCCCGCACGGAATAAAAACAGGCCCACAGACTAGTGGTTCTGCGTCTGGCTGTTTGTGAATGAGAATTTCAAATTTGTTAATGCATCCACGATACAGAAAAAACTGTTAAAATGGGGCAAAGACTCATATAGAGTTTTATTTCGCAAATATGAGCAATACAAATTTCATAGTTGTTAGAACATTTTATTTTAGAACTTATGGATTTTCATAACGAGATTTTAGGTCCATGTTCACCATAAAGATGACGGTCTTGATATCTAAAAATAGATGTCACAGTGACAGCTGTTTTTAGATAATCAGACCGTTATCTTTATGGTGAACATGGACCTAAAATCTCACCGGACCTTAGTCGGCTAAAACTTGTCATTTAAAAATAAACACAAATGACGTCACAAATCTACATAGCGGTCTCACAGGAGGGCCGAATGTGTCGAAACGTTAAACTGACAGATGGATAGACATTGCCTTTTCTAAAAATGTCCCACCGCATTCTTTAGTAGGGATTGTTAAAAATAGAACCAGGAAATTAAAATGAATGATGTATCAAGGGGCTAATGGCTCGGGGCGAAACTCCGCTGCCGCGGCAAATCGCCGCTCAGCGGACAGACCTCCGGCGCGATCACGTGGCGACATGGAGAGAGCGACTGTCGCAACCCCGTGCAGGGTACGCCACGATAGTGGCGGTAAGTCCCCTCTTTGAGGAGTGGCCTGAGAGGCGCCACGGCGTCCTCACCTTCCGCCTGACGCAGGTCCTCACCGGACACGGATGTTTCGGGAGGTTCCTGCACCGAATCGGGCGGGAGGAAACACTCGGGTGTCTCCACTGCGAGGATCGACCGGAAGACACGGTGGAGCACACGGTGGGGTCTGCCCTGCGTGGGCGGAGCAACGCCGTGTCCTCGTAGCGGCAATCGGCGGCGGTGACCTCTCGCGTCCGGCCCTGGATCAATCCATGGTCCGGAGCGAGACGGAATGGGAAGCCGTCACCTCCTTCTGCGAAGCAGTCATGCTAGCGAAGGAGGTGGCGGAACGCGAGAGGGAGAGAGCCTCTCGCCCAGCCGCCGCGGGAGACGCACCGGGCGTCGGGGGCTACGTGGTGGCTACCGGCCACCGTAGACGCGGGCCTGTGGACGGCTACCTATGGGCTAGCTAGCCGTCCGTCCGTCTAATGACGACAGGCCGTGTCCCGCGCGCGCCTCAAAGAGATGTCAGCATAAAGAGAGGGGCCCGCAAGGGCCCAAACCTGCCGGGGTTGCGGGCCTGTTCGAAAGAGATACCGCGGCCCCGGAACGTAAAGGGCGAGGAAGGAACATGAATGGGTTTTAGTCAGTAAAAGTCTGACACCCCCTCCCGCTCCGCTCAGAGTGGGAGAAGTTATTTGATGATTTCCCATCCTAAAAAAAAAACTACAAAAAAAAAGGGGCTAATGGCTACATAACAACATGAAAGGATATCATCATCATGAAGGATGATCCATCTATATGACGTACGTAGAAGGGGGATCATCATTGTGACTGTAGATTAACATTTTATGTTGGTTTTTTTGACATTGAAAAGTCCCGTAATGGTCTAATTAAAATAAATGCTGTGAATTTAAGTTTGGAGGAGCTCGTGGCTAAATAATAACAGCCGCTCGGATCGATTGTTAGGTTAAGCCGTGCTTGCCTAGGTTGGTCTGTGGATGGGTGATCACCCTTACATACCGAGTTTCCTCCGTGCCTCGGAAAGCACGTTAAGCGGTTGGTCCTAGCTGTCATTTGTCTATCTTTGACAGTTGTTACAGGTAGTCAGTGGCCCAAAAAGTGTGACAACCAGTCTTACCAAGTCGTATCGTGTTACCCATTATTAACTGGGTTGTGGAGGTCAGATAGGCAGTCGTTCCATGTAAAATATTCATATTCAGCTGCATCTGGTTGTACTGGAAGCCGACTCCCACATAGTTAGGAAAAGGCTAGGCAGATGAGTTTGAGTTTGACGAAACCCCTCAGTCATGCCTCAGAAAGCACGTTAAATAGTTGGTCCCGGCTGTTGTTTGCAAATCTTTAAAGTCGGTTTTCGTAAGACGTTAGTGGTGAAGGTCAGATACGACGTCACTCCATGTAATAGTATACTGGAAGCCGACCCCATAATAATTGGTAATAGACTAGGTAAATGATGAAGCTCTTGTCTTCCTCAGTTTTACAGATATGGAATCCACACCTAAGCCACTAAAATGTCGGTGACATAAAATCTTGCACATCTCCTGCCGCCGACAACTGGCTTTGATGTGTCGAGTCCATTGAATAACTGTAAAACTGTGATCAACTATCCGCCATCGGACGCTGTTCTGCAAAATAAACCTGCACACAAATTTCCAATATCTCTCTAATATCTTTAACATAAACTCAAAATCGATTTTCATAGCAGACATTCTATTAACCGTATCACGGCAATTTCGGCAGCTCGAACGTGCGACACAATATTACGACGGTAACCTTCACCTCTTCACTCAGCTAAGAGTGGCTTCACACGACACGACAACGACTGACGATAAGAGTAACGTCTACTTCAGACGAGACATCGTATGTAATCTGTTTGAGTTCCGTTGTAGAGAATGTGGTTGAGTGGTACAAGTTTTATACGTTTTTGTATGTTTTCTTTTTGACAGATTTTTCGTTGAAATTACAGTAATAGGAGTAATTCTTTAGTAATGTGTATAATTTTTAAACCACTGGCTTTCGTCTAGTTTTGCGTGCGTTGGAGTTAAAATAAAAAAGCGGCCAAGTGCGAGTCGGACTCGCACATGAAGGGTTCCGTAGCAGCAAGTAACATATTTATGTTTATGAAATTTAATGTAAATTGCGGTGTACTATTTATGACGTATTAAAAAAAAACTACTTACTAGATCTCGTTCAAATCAATTTTCGGTGGAAGTCTACATGGTAATGTACATAATTCATTTTTTTACTTGTATCATTCTCTTATTTTAGAAGTTATAGGGGGGGACGGGACACATTTTACCACTTTGGAAGTGTCTGTCGCGCAAACTGTTCAGTTTAGAAAAAAATGACCTATCCATAGATATGAAAACATGTACGGACTGCATGAAAAAAAGTTTTTTGAGTTTCAATTCTAAGTATGGGGAACCCCCAAAATTTATTGTTTTTTTTTTTCTATTTTTGTGTGAAAATCTTAATGCGGTTTACAGAATACATCTATTTACCAAGTTTCAACAGTATAGTTCTTATAGTTTCGGAAAATAGTGGCTGTGACATACGGACGGACAGACAGACAGACATGACGAATCCATAAGGGTTCCGTTTTTGCCAATTGGCTACGGAACCCTAAAAAGGGTCTACCTCGGATAATATGATTCTGATCTTACCACGCTGCCCACCTCATCATCATCATCAGCCTACAGCAGTCCACTTCTGGACATTGGCCTCTAAACCAACCACCACCACCACCACCATTGATCTCGTCTTTTGGCCACTAAACCCAATTCTCGGCGACTCTTATCCAGTTGCTACCAGCCACCCTGCGCAGATCGTCACATTACCGAGCCTGAGGGCATCCCACCTTACGCTGCCCACCTAAGCAGTTGGATTATGATCTTTCTACAGCGTAACCTAATCACATAGATTAATAAAAACCAGTCAGACGCCCGTCAAGCCCGGTTTAACAACGATTTTCGCAGGCTAGTAGACAAAGGACGCAAGGTCCCGGGAATCGATTTGAAGAGCTTGCATTTGAAGAGGATCAGTTTTTAGGATTCCCATATGTAGTCTGCTCCCGGTCGATGATAACAAGGACTTTTTTTTTATAAATCAGTATTTGCATTCAAGAGACATTGCCGAAAGCAAATAATCTGAACTTACTCAACAACCACCACCTTGTTTTCAACAAGGAAAATATTGGAAAAATATTTACCTTCACTTTATCATGTTAAAATGTTCACGGACGATTTCCATTTAGTCAGGTTATTCGTTACTTGTTACGGTGGCAAAGTCAATTTTAAGACGCTGCTTTTTGGTGATAGGCTGTGTATTGAGCTAAAGTGGCATTCAGCGGTATTCAGCGCTTTGTTGCATCATTTTCCAGTTGGAAAATGTCATCCTTTGTCGATATGACTTGATTTGTTGCCCATTTTTGGATGTGAGAAAATGAGTATGGATTTTTTATGGGGAAAGTCAAGGCCATCTTTACGAATAATGCATGAATATAATAATAGCATTGCTTCGACTTGTGTCTTCTTTTCCAAAAGAAGCTTCTTTTGCTGAAGTCAATTTTAAACGAAGGACCGCTTACTTTCGTTTCCACAATCGCGTGATTGCTTAACAGTAAATCATAATCTACACACGATTCCACTAACTAAAGGGATATTGATTTGATTGTTATCGGTTGTGTAATGTGTATGGATTGCCAGTATGGTGGCTATACAATAGGCTTGTTAACTGAAAAAATCTAATTTGTCCGTCACTTAGATTATCAAAAAATATTTGAACCGTATTTTTTCTTTTGTCACATAAACCAAAATTGACGAAGATACGACGCTTTTAAAATTCTCAATACGTCACTGTTTGGTATCATTCTTAGTGAGTTATGACGTCACGAGCCCCCACTCCCGAGTTTTGATGCGTTTTATCTTTGTCAACATTCGATGATTTTTGAAAACAAAAAATACGTGTCCATTATTTTCCAATAATCTAACTGACGGACTAAATAGATTTGCAATTTATTAATGGTGGAAACTAGCCTATTGGTGGCAATACAAGCTGCACAGTGAGTGCAAGAGTGTAGAGCCAAGCGAGGAACACCAAGATATCCCCCTCGCAATTACCCTGTCTCGGAGTGTCTCGACAAGAGTGATCAGAATACTAATGCCATATTCTGGCTACTCTATGAAAACATGATTGTAACTATTAAGCCCTGGTTGCCTTGTAACTTTGGGAGCTGACTGTACTGTACAAAAAAAGAGTTGGTTTTTCACTTGTTTCGCACTTATTTCGTTTAGCTGTAGAAATGGGAAAGTTACAAGATGGAACGGAGCCCAGCGTGGTGGATAAGGGTCAATGCACAGGGAAACACGACGCGACGCGACACTACGCGCACATATTAAGGCGATTACACGAGCTAAACGCGAGTTTTATAATTACTAAAAGTATATGATTCACTGCTATAAACAAGACCAGATAAATATGTGATATTCTTCAGGATATATGCTAGCATGATACTGTTTTGAAAACATAATACAATTAATTTGGCTCGATAAAAGAAATCACGAACTTACCTCTAAAAATATCTTTCAAACAATTAAAAACATACTAATATGCATGCGATCATTCTGATTTTTTGGCAAATAATTCTACAAGCAATATATTAGCATGATACTGTTTTAGTTTTTAATCCAATCAATAGTTTTTTTGTAAATCGATCGAAACCACTCATTTCGCGCTATTTGGCCCGCAGTGGCTGACGTAACAACCACTTTGTAGTGCAAGCTGATAAGAACTTTATTCTTACAGCATTTCAAACGAAGTTTGAACCACCACAAACAGAGTTGCTAATTTAGCTCATCTAAGCGCCTTAATAGAGCGACTAAAAAGCGGCGAAATCACTTCCAATACCTTCGCGTCGCATCGCGTTGCGTCGCGTTGCGTCTCGGAGTGTACTGACGCTAAGGCCTGAGTGTTGCTATTATATAACACTATTTCAAAGCTTTAAGGCGTCAAATTTTTCCCTTTTTCCTTTCTATAGCCCTTTTCATCAACAAATCAGGTGACTTCAAAATTCAGAATTTTCAACCACCAACAGCTGAAACATTAATTTCTATAATTTCAATCCTGACGTGACCTCTATTCATTCCTCATCATGGCGTCATGCTATTCAACATAATACATTATACAACGACTTAACATTGAATCGAATGACCTGTGTTCACGCTCCAAAAACCATAACTTCTAATTAAATCAAGATTACAATACCTTTTAATTTGAACTAAAATATTTTGCTTTGTATTTAGCTTGTTTTATCGCAACGAAAATAAGGCTACGGATGCATGAGTGGTTAAAAGGCAAACTATAATGAGTACACCACAAACTACTGCAGTATTATTTCTCCCTCTTCCTCATTTATTCCTCATCTTTCTGTTATATGGGTGTCTAAACTCAATCTATTTTTTTCTTATCTTTCAGTTCAGATTTATAATAGTTTTCTTTTTTCATCTTTTGCTCAGAATAGTTACACCACTGATGACAATTAGTCAGTTTCATTTAGTTTTTTTAATAATATTTTCTTCCCTTGTTTAGTTTTTGTTTTACCTATTATTTGTGAATGTGTAAACGTTGTAGGCTTAGTAGATTCCCAAATGCTAGTTAACTTTTGTTAAATATTTATCTTGTCTTACGTTTTTTATATTGTAAGCAACGACCTATTGTCGGGCCTACGCTGTCCCCCATACTAAAGTACTAATGCTATAACATAAAAATATTGTAATACCAAATGATTTGAAAACAGAGTAGAGTTAGAGTTCCTTGCCGGGTCTTCTCCATGGAAACGACCAACGCGAAACGTGCGCCTTTTTCGACGTTTTATAAGTGCCCATCTAGGCACATGTGAAATATTTATTTTATTTTATTTTATCCATTCAAAGGTTAAATCAAAAAGGTTGCTTTTAACGATACGGTCGCCTAATGTGTCACCAAATGAAATGTTTTCTTCTAAGTAAATTGAATAGGGTGTAAAACACCTCTTAACGAAGCCGAAAGGCACTTGTTTTCCCCGTCATTGCGATAATTTTTTTGTTCTACACCATACCTGGGAACCTTCTAGTTACGGAGATATTGAAGGTCAAAGTTACAGCTTTTTGAGAAGTTTTTTTTTTAAATACATGTTTTTATTGCAAGATTTTTACTTAAAATACCTCCACGAACCCCGTAATATTCAATCCATCCATCAGCACAATGTTTTGAGTGCGTTACATTGAGTTATACCCCAAAACGTGATTTTTGACCCCAAATAAGTTTACCAGCAATAATTTTTGCGCAAAGTTACTTAATTTGATGTACAGAATGCTTGGTTGACGGCTTCGTGATGAGGTGGTTTACACCCTGTATAATAAAGAATAATTTATATAAATGGCCCTCCATTTATATAATATTCTATATTTATATTCTACATTTATATAATACCGTCCGTCCGTCCTTCCGTTGTCCATTACTAAAAGCTTCACAGAGTATATAATCACTACGACAAGCTTTTTCTAATTGTCATGACTGCGGTCAGTGTTCTGACTTCTTTTATTGGACATCACAGATTGTTCAATGTTACCTTTGGACATTGACTCAGCACTCGGCCTGCCTCACGCGCGGCCCAGTTAAAATAATGATTTGGCTGCATCTTACACGCATAGGACACATAGAATAAGTGTAATAGTGTGTGTTAAGAAAAAGTAGTATATAAGCAGAACATTTTGTAAATAAACCAGATTTGAATATTATATTCTTGTCTCATTACCCCTCGCTGTGGCCAAGACACCTTTAGCCATCTTCGGATCAGTCCCGTGAGTCTGCGGGATTGGCAGTGAGTTTACCCTTCCCGAACCTGGTATTCCTGCCCACTATCCGTCTGTAACCTTAGGTCGCATGGTGCAGACATCCTGAACTTATTTATATATTTATTTATCACATACTAGGTATATGGTAGGTTAGGGCTGTAGGGCTTATAGGGCTTAGGGTCGTAGGGACTGTTAGGCTTGTAGGTCTCTGTAGGTTCCTTTATCTTACCATATATTTCCATGTATCATCACACCCTTGACAGAATTGCGGCCTTACGTGACGTGTGTTAAGGGTGGATGTACACAGATAAATAAATTAAAATGTAACCTTTGTCGTCTGCATTATCATTCTCTTGTCCTTATCCAATTCATTTGTGGTCTTGCAGGCATGTCTTCTTCCATACTCCTCTATTTTTCGTCATCTCACCAGACACTTCTTTTCTTGATATAGGTATCATTCTTAACACAGTCCATCCTTCTTTTCTTTGATCTTCCTCTCCTTCCTTCGTCATCAACACCCCTGTCAAAACTACAAAAAAAGTTGCGATCGAATTACTTCAACTGAAAAATTGGTTATTTAAATAACAGTTATATCTATTCTCATTACAATATAGTCCATGTTGGTGACCACTGACAAGTTGACCATAACAGCATCTGTGAAAGAAATGTAATTTGGACGATGCATATATTTGCAGAACGCTTGGGCGCTTACGTCTGCTCCGCAAACCTTTTGTTTCGAGCCTACACGAAACTGAATTGTTGCTTCGGTGTTGGGCGTTCTCATTCACTTTCGAACAATTGCTGTCCACTGAGCTTCTGAAGCGTGTCGGCTAGTATTCGACAGTGGTTTATTTGAGGTAGTGGTTTTCGGAATAAACCTACGCTGAATGGAGATAAATGTAATTCTGCAAAATTGGAACGTTACATGCAAGTTCTGTATCTTGTTACACGTTGCTATATAGTTTACCATGCACTGTTTCGTTTGGGTAGTGTGCATGGGTGAGCACCCTTACATACCGAGTTTCCTCCGTGCGTCAGAAAGCACGTTAAGCTGTTAGTCCCGGCTGTCATTTTTCCACCTTTGGCAGTCGTTACAGGTAGTCAGTGGCCCAAAAAGTCTGGTAATCAGTCTTATCAAGTGGTATCGTAATACCCAGTATTAACACTGGGTTGTGGAGGTCAGATAGGCAGTCGCTCCATGTAAAATAAATAACCGGATGCAGCTGAACACCAGTATTCAGCTGCATCCGGTTAGACTGGAAGCTGACCCCAACCATGTTGGTAAAAGGCTAGGCAGGTGATGATGATGTTTCGTTTGGGTAGTATTTGGGATTTAGGTTCCATGTGGTGCCTTATGATTTACACTCAATTACAGAGAAGAGACCAATGCCTAAGTTCGGAAAACATGATTGATTTCATCCATATGATATTTGGGATACATTTTTTTTTAAAAGCCACCATGATTTATTTTTTCTGAGTTGTAAAAAGATTTGATAGTACATAAAGACTGAATTTTTATATTAGTATTTCGTCTTTATTATTTCAACAAAGGAGATTAGATATTTCTAAGGCGTTCCAAACGCCACATACGACAGCAGCCTACCGCGTTTCACACGCAAACTTATCGGTCTGAAACAGCACGCGAACCTTCATAATCAATAGCTTTGACTTTTACGTAATAAAGTCTTACAACCATCTATGCTGGAGAAAAGTAATTCAAAGTAATTCTGGCCATCCAGATTGAAATTTGGCCATGGCGGCCAATCTCTGTGGAGACCAACCATCGACACGGCCTATACAGGGTGTAAACAGACTCATCACGATGCCGTCAACCAAGCATTCTATACATCAAACTCAGTAACTTTTACCAAAAATTTTTTTTAGGAAACGACTTTTTTTTGGGGTGAAAGAGCATGTTTTGTGGTAGAACTTAATGTAACGCACTCAAAACATTGTGCTGTTGGATGGATTTAGTAGTACGAGGGTCATAGAGGTGTTTAAAGTCAAAATCTTGTAATAAAATTTGTCAAAAAGTTGGAAATTTGACCCCCAATAAGTCCGTAACTAGAAGGTTCCCAGGTATGGTGACAAATGAAAAAGTGATCGCAATGACGGGGAGAACAAGACGTGTATTTCGGCTTTGTTAAGAGGTAACCAAGTAACCAAGAGACCAACGCGGGGCAAAAAAAAGCAATTATTACTAAATTAGACACTAATTGTTTTTCATTAGCCGGTAGCACCTGTGATTAAAATTATGAGAATTTGTTCGAACTTCGTTGGGGTGAAATTATATTATGGTAGTAATTGGAAAATTGATGTTAGCTTTAATAAAAGGTTTCATGTTAACTCCGATGTGTTTCCTTTGAGTATGATAAGTGGTTTATACTTTGTATTCTGTAACGTTTAACTCACCTATGTCATCGAAAATACATAGGTGTTACTTTTACGTACAACATGGTGAAGTTTTTGTACCATGTTTTTTTATTTGTAAACTTTTTGTTATAAATTGTACAAAACCATTAAAAATCTCCGAAGTGTTAGGCACAGGTGTACTAGTAATAAACTCACATCACTTACTTAACGACTTATTAAACTCGTACAGTTACGTCTTCCGAAGTCTATCTGAAGGGCAAAATTCAGGGACAAAGGGCAGAATCGAACTTAAAAGTTTCCACCACTAGACCAATAACAGTGGTCAAAATATTTCGTCATAATGATTATTGCAGCCAAATTCCCTAACCACCGTTAATTTACGGGATTAAATATAACCTGTATGGGTACATTTTGATCATCACTGTAAATTCGACCTTAATTCCACTAGCTTAACGACACATGTAACTCGATCGTTCATACGCAATGAGCCATATAATAACAGGTTATTAAACTAAACAGATTACCCGTATCATTGTCTATGACAATTCAAGTGTGGGATTGTGTGAAAGGGCGCACGAATTAGGCACATTCAGGACGTATTTAACCAATTAAACTAATGCGGTTAGAACTAATGTAAGCTACGTCTAAGAGCTATCAAAGCGCAATGAGCAATAAAAAAGAAATGGTGTGTCTGTTTGTTATTTCAAAATAACAGCTTGTAACTGAATGCATATCAAAGAATACGTAACATACAGTATTAAAAAATAATAATAATTGTCTGTCTGTCTGTCTGTTTGTTCTGGTTAACCTCCGATTTTGACGGGAATTTTACAGGCCATTATCTGACGTCAAAAGAAGTAAGATTTACTTGAGAAACTTTTAAACTCTTGAAATTGTTTTCAAAATCAAATTCAAAGAGCGAAATAATATTTTAATAACAATTTCAAGCGGACAAATGTGGCGAGCAACAGCTATTGTGTAAGAAATCATATCAATACCAGACCCTCCGATCAGCAATCCATTAGCCAAGCATGATAGTGTCCATAATTACAGCTAATTGAGACATCTAATTTAGTGATCATGATTACGTACCAGAAATGTAGTCATAGCATGATTGTGTGTTATGTTGTCGGTAATCTGTATTATCTGGTATTCTACAATGCGTAGCCTAGGCTTCTATTGCATGGCGAAGGTTCAGGCGAAAGATGAAATAATAATGTAATTCATACTTTGCTAATTATAGGCATTATTATACGATGTAATTAATGTCACTATACATACGTCTAAAAAAGCGTACGTTTCGGTCACGCGAGTTCCATGATTTTTGTTCATTCAAAAAGTGCTCAACCAGAAGAGAAGTTTTCACTTCAAAAAACTACACTAATCTTTGAAAGCAATAAAACTCCTCATTTTCCCGTCTTTCTCCACCAACTTAAGCAGTTAAAACAGTATGAAAAATGAGTAAAACTATACAATATCGCGGTATTAAGCGAAAGTGCAAACAAAACGTTTAAACATTCCACTAATGACTCCGTGGATGAATGATGCCTGACGAACAAAAGGCTGTGATGAAAATGAAATACGAAATGGCTAAACGAGTCGTCGCTAGTTCGGTAGTTTTTTATTGGCTACGGAACGTAGAGTAAAAGAAAAGAAATAATTTTATATATTTATTTTGCATAAATAATATGATTGCAACACACTTGTTCAGATATTTGATTCGACTGTACAGGGTGTAAACCACCTCATCACGAAGCCGTTAACCAAGCATTCTGTACATCAAACTAAGTAACTTTACGCAAAAATTATTGCTGGGAAACAACTTTTTTTTTGAGGTTATAAATCATGTTTTGTGGTAGAACTCAATGTAACGCACTTAAAACATTGTGCTGATAGATGGATTAAGTAGTACGGGGGTCGTGGAGGCATTTAAAGTCAAAATCTTACACAAAAAACTTGTACTTACTTCAAAAAAAACTTGTCAAAAAGTTGTAACTTAGACCCCCCATATCTCCGTAACTAGAAGGTTCCCAGGTATGGTGTAGAACAAAAAAAATATCGCAATGATGGGGAGAACAAGTGCCTTTCGGCTTCGTGAAGAGGTGTTTTACACCCTTTATTTGTTGTAAAACGCCCACCCCTAGCGATTTTTTTTTCAAATTTAGCAAGCAATTTCGTTTTTTTTTAGCCAAGTCTATCCCACTGGCCTCCCAGATTCCTTTCCAACACCAAATCCCATGCAATTATTACAATAGCTTACATTTCAGTCTATTAGAGTTACTGTGTTTTGTTACAGTCCTGCAACATTTTCGACTAATTCTCTTTTGAAATCAAAAACCGTTTTAATCGTTGTAATCATGAAATCATCTAAGCATAGCCCACATTTAGTGCCTTAATAAAGTGAGACAAACGTCCACCACAGTACAAACGGTATGGACTATACATCTTTTCAGTAACAAGATAACAATATTAGTAAGCTAGACTAGCGGTTGCATTACCTAATAGAAATAGCACTAAACAAGAAGTAGCCTGCTGGTAGAAAGTCGACATAGCTAGTGGTCTGTCCCGCGGGCCTACTCTAGAAAACATTTCATTGTTCTGTAGTAGAACTGGGCACGTGCCGTGTAGCTGTGCCTCTACAGGGGACATTGACACGCAATTTGTTACCATGAATTCAGCACAGTTGCTATTTAGAAACCGTCCGTTATTTATCTATAAAAAGTCCATCTGTTCGGGGTCGTAAATAATGTGCTGAATAGATTCAAAGTAACCTTTGCGCAACAATGTCACTTCCAAAGTCAGTATTGTATGTTTATAATATACATATTTAGTTCTAATTTTAGTTACTATAATTGTTTTATAAATACAACCGTTGTAATTCGGTCGGTTCGGCGGTCTTATCGCTTTTAGCGATAGCATTCAAACCAGGGACCCTAAGAACGTAAGGCACCCTTCACTACGGCTGCGTCATTTGGGTGGCGTATTAACTGACTGTTCTAATTAAGTAAGGTCCATGTTCACCGAAAAGATAACGGTATGATTATCAAAAAACAGCTGTTTAGGGGACATGCTCCCCTACAAAAATTTGTTTTAAACAGCTGTTTCAGACAATCAGGCCGACATCTTTTTGATGAACATGGACCTAACTTGTAGCAAACGGGCCTTAGTGACACTTAAAGTAATGCTTAAGTTAACGCACACTATTCGATTTTAATACAAAAATATTTTAAACAAGTCTCTAAGTATTTGTATTTTTTTTATATCTGCAATTAGCCCTTAGGCTTTAATCAAATTGTTTGTTGCTTCATTGTCAGTTTGAGATTCTTCACATCCTACGATGCGTCATCTCGTTAAGTATCGATGGTAATCAGTTTGACACTATTCGTTTTCTTATAAGTAAATAGGTAGAGTCTGAAGATTTCAGCAGTGTCGCAACAAGTTCATTTCTATGTCGCTGGAGTCTTTGCTTATAAGTCTTACTGACGAGGTATTTATATTTAAGCGTAGTGTTGTGATAATGGGCATTATTTTCCATCTTTTCTTTTTAGTACAAATAAGTAAATCGCTGTAGAAATGCCCGTAGCTTTTTATCAAACTGTTGAAAATAATCTCAGTAATGATCGACCAAAATATTCAAGAAAAAAATCACAATGCCGTATACCGCATTCAGCACTCAACCAGAGCGTTTCATTTCATACCAGCGTTGTGGATTTAATTCATTGCTCGCCGACAACGCGAGCTTTGTTTCCAACTATTGCTCTTGTTGCTTGTTGCTTCAGTTGCTCGTTGCTTAAGCTTTCATTCTTATTATATTTTATCTAACGTCTTGAAGGTAGATTGAAATGTTTTGTAAATCTGTATGGAGCTGATTTAGTTATTGGTTTTAGTCTTGTTATAAAACTAGCCTTACTTAAAACTTAGGTGCGTGATGTGAATGTAAAGATGGATGGGAATAACACCTTTGTTATTATTTTGATAATGCCAAGGGGTACTTACTCTGTTGGATTATTAGCAATGAGGCTTTGATGTTACTTCATGATAATAGTAATTTAATGGCGGTTTACATTGTTATTTAGGATGAAAGTCGTGTTACCAGTCGCCAACCCGTGTCGTAAATACACCATTCCGCTCTGGGCCCACGTGGTGTAGTCGGTCTCACTACTGGGTGGCATGTGCGGATTGATTGATTATGTTGTATTAAATCTTGTCTCTTTTCTTGTTCAGTAATAGATAACAAGTGCGTTTTGAGAAAATATAACAACGGATAGCTAACAAAATCAGCTGTGAGTTTCAGTATCATTATCATCATGATTTCTGGCCAAGTGGGTTGGTGTCTTCTTCTTCCACTCATCTGTTTGATTTAGTTCTCATTCAGGATTGCTTACACTTAAAAAAAAAAAACTACTTTGGTTTTGTAGACATTCATTACACTGCCTGTGTACTTTCTGAGTAGCGTCTCACAATAAAATTTATTATACCAGCATTTTTTAATTCATTGTTCAATGAACAGATTGAAATTTCAAATGATTTCAGATAGCCAATATGATATTTTTACACTGTTTTTCTCCGAAGTTCACAATATTTTTCTACAAAATGTACTGCAGTATTCGAATTTCAAA
Source organism: Xestia ashworthii (assembly GCA_950022955.1). Classification (NCBI taxonomy): domain Eukaryota; kingdom Metazoa; phylum Arthropoda; class Insecta; order Lepidoptera; family Noctuidae; genus Xestia; species Xestia ashworthii. The sequence goes on from OX465557.1 coordinate 3,604,994, forward strand.
CATTAATGGGCTTGGATGCCCGATGTTAAAACGGTTTTGAACATGGCTCTAGTTGTTTTTTTTTTTTGGCTTTCGCTTCCATAGCGGCCAGTTCGACGAAAAATTGTGTGGTTTAATAAAACATAGTGCGTTGGCTGTTCACTTACATGTACCAGGGTTGTGGAAATGGAAATGGACTGAGGCCTTTCAAATAATTCAGGTATGTACGTACGGGTAAGATCATAGCTAGGCTAGAGAACGAGTTCGTGTTGCAAAAATTCCGAGAAAAAGGAATTCATTGTCAATGGGGAAATCAGAAATGTTTAGTAGGTACAAGGTCAAGGGCACTAAGTACGACTAAGTACTTAGTTCCCTTGAGCAATGTTACTACAAAAACATTTTTCTCTTCAATTATCCCCTTTGGTCTCATATCATTTCATATTTCCTATACAGTATAATAGGTGAAGGTAACATAACATAACATCATGGCTGTAATCCTCGAAGTGTAAGGCAGACGTGTACGTAATAATACACCCGCATTTTGCCAGTTATGTTTAAGTCCCATGGAATGGGGGGCAAGCCTATTGCCATCAACCGGGCGCAAATGAAGGTGTACTTACTAAGAAGAAAGAAAGAAAAGAAAGAAAACATATTTATTCGGCACATGCCATAAGTGCACACAACAAATAAAAAAATAAAGTAAGTAAAAAAAAAAAACAAAACAAACAAAACAAAACAAACAAACAAAAAAACAACAACAAAAAAAAACACAAAAAACCTAAAATTTATACTGTAAAACTAAAAACTAAAAAAAAAAGAAAATATTGTGTGACTAACGGCTGCGCCAAATAGGCCCAACTAAAAATAAACAAAAACTAAGCTCAAGATACCTTCAACTTTCAATCACAGATATTTCATCACCCAGCAAGCAAAACCTGGCCCCTATTCCAGGTACCTCCATTCACCGATGTACCACGTACCTTCAAAGCCTCAGTCCCGACTCATATCTCAGTAAATCCCTAAGAGACTGCACAGCAATGTTCTGTCAAACATCAAACAATGCCGTTATGTCTAGCGTGTCGACCTTAAAATGTCGAATCGAGAACATTTCCCCAAAGACTTATAAGTCCTTCGTGTAGAGTCTCTGGTGAATTGTGAGCTTGCATTTGGATTAATTTATTCTGGACTAACACTACGCCCGCGACTTTGTCCACGAAAATTGTGATAGCTCGTCTAATTTGCATCCATACATCCATCAATTCCATCCATTTCCATCATCATCAACATCATTTCAGCCTAAAGACGTCCACTGCTGGGCATAGGCTTCCCGCAGGTGTCACCACATTGACCGATCCCGTGCGACACGCATCCAACGGATTCCCGCAACCTTCACCAGGTCATCGGACCACCTAGTGGGAGGTCTTCCAACGCATCGCTTTCCATTTTGCGATCGCCGCTCCAAAACTTTTCAGCCCCATCGGACATCCGTTCTGCGAGCAATGTGCCCTGCTCACTGCCACTTAAGTTTAGCTAATTTGCATGGTATCAATATAATTTATATGTTACTCGGTAAAGATGTGGCTTTTTAATGAAAGTTGTGAAATAATTTTTGAAATCGGTTGAGTAGTTCTTTAGTTAAATCGTAACAAACAAACAAACAAAAAATCAAATCTTTCCTCTTTACTTACAATATTAGTTTAGATTTGATAGGACTATTTATTTCACCTTGGTGGTTGCATGCATGACTGCTTATCTTGAAGTCCTGGGTTCGATTCCCAGGTGGGGCAAAGTGTTATTAGATTAAGTGTATACCTACAATGTGTATAATTAACTGGCAACGCCACCGGGAGGATAACTCCGCTAATATAAACCACTCACATAATATGCCACCGAATTTAATAAAAGTTGTCTGAAAATAAATGATTTTATTATTTTATTATAATTATTAAAACTGGTATTTCAGTACTATTCAAGTTTGATTTTAACGACTTTTCTGAAATAATTCTTCAAAGAATTAAACAAACGAAATAGCTGCAATCCCTGGTGTAAATCTTTTGAAAATACTAATAATTTATTTTTTATATTATTTTATATTAATTATTTATATTGTAGTTTTAGGAAACCAGAAGTGGTAACAAAATAATGAAAAAAAAATATGCGACACACACCGAAATTATTTAACGATACAAAACTTAAACCTAAACTACAAAATAACACAAGTAAAATCACTTAAAATTAGAAATTAGATAGGCAAAAAGAAAGCAACCATTTTTTGACCATTCAAACGGGCAGAATGTATTTTTTTCTTCTTCGCAAGTCAACTCAACAAGAAGTGTGTGCAGACCAAAGAGAATTTAAGCACTGCTATCGGGAACTATGTCACTCTTCTCCTAACAGTAGTTTATAGTTGTGTTATACATTTTTGTCTTGTATGTAAGTATATTCTTAGGTTTATCGTTTGTTATATGAAAATTGGCTTTAAGTATCTCTTTTTATCTACTCTCCTTTCGCAGGTAGGCTGGAAGAGATTTCTATAGAAATAAGCTTCACCTTTGTACCTATTTTCTATTCCTTTCTTCTTCTTCTTTTCTGTATGTAGTGTGTACATAAATCTATATCTATATCTATATCTATCTATATCTATCTATACATATAATAAAAGAGTAAAAAAGCTGTGTCTGTACATTGAATATATTTAAAAAATAATAATTGAAGGGGGTTTAGAAACAGTAATAGAGCACGAATCCAAAAAAAAAAGTCTGTCTGTTTGTCTGTTTATCTGTTTGTCTGTTTGTCTGTTTGTTTGTACACGCTAATCTTCGGAAGTACTGGACGGATTTGAATGATTTTTTTTTGTTGTATAGGTATTATGTCTGGGCAACATATAGGCTATAATTTATCTTGGAAACCTGAACACCTGATGTAGAACCGCAACAGACCAGCTAAAATATAAGAGATACAAAAATGACACCATAGCAAAAATTGTTCCACGTGATGAGCATTTTCTGCTGAGAGAATAAATTTGAAGATCTGGAACACCTGATGTGGAACTCCAAGAGCCCAGTTATACCATAACACATATAGGAATGACGTCTTAGCAAAAGTTGTTCAATTTGATGAGCACTTTCTGTTGACTTATAAAAATTGAAGATCTGGGATACCTGTCGTGGAACCTCAATAGCCCAGCTACACCATAACACATATAGGAATGATGTCTGAGCAAAAGTTGTTCAATCTGATGAGCACTTTCTGTTGACTTATAAAAAACGAAGATCTGGGACACCTGTCGTGGAACCTCAATAGCCCAGCTACACCATAACACATATAGGAATGACGTCGTAGCAAAAGTTGTTCAATTTGATGAGCACTCTCTGTTGATTTATAAAAATCGAAGATCTGGGACACCTGTCGTGGAACCTCAATAGCCCAGCTACACCATAACACATATAGGAATGACGTCGTAGCAAAAGTTGTTCAATTTGATGAGCACTCTCTGTTGATTTATAAAAATCGAAGATCTGGAACACCTGTTGTGGAACTCCAAGAGCCCAGCTACACCATAACACATTTAGGGTTGATGACGTCTTAGCAAAAGTTGTTCGGTCTGATAGGCATTTTCTGTTGACTTATATAAAATCGAAGATCAGAAACATCTGATGTGAAAATTATTGCAAAGCTATCACAAATGTCACTGTATAATTATAAAATAACAAAAACTGGGAGTAGATCGACTTCTAGATCTCTAGAGACAAGTGGGGAACGTGATGCGCGACTGACCGGTGATCGGGAACGTCACGCATTGTCTCGCGCGTCGGAGATGTTCACGGATAGAGAATTACGCTTGATTTCTCATCGTATCTACGCATCTGCTTCTAGGTCTCTAGGGATAAGTGGGGAACGTGATGCGCGACTGACCGCTGATCGTGAGCGACATGCATTATCTTGCGAATCGGAAACGTTTACCCTACAGAATCACGCTTGAGTTCTCAGCGTAATCGCACATCTACTAACAGGTCTTTTGAAACGAGTGATGAACGTGATGCGCGACTAACTGCTGCTCGAGATTATCATACAATGCCCCACGCACGCACACAACAAAATATTCATAATCAGTTAGAAAGTGAGAGAGAAAGAATTGCTGGAGAATGGCATGAAGAGACACATGAAGAGCGCGAAGACTTTGACATTCTCTGAACAGAATGTCGATATCATATGAAGAATCGGATGTCTCAAGATATAGCCGTAGGGCATGGCGACCTTCCTTGGGTTGATAAGGAACGGAGTGCATTTACATATACTCCTATGATTGAATACGCCACATATTCCGCCATCGGAGGTACGGTTCAAAATTGTACTTTTTGTGAAGCTGTTAAATGGCAAAAAGAAACAAACGGTATGTGTTGCTCAGGTGGGAAAGATCCATTATTTTCCCGTCCCCAGGCTCTTAGAATTAGACGTTTCAGATCTTCGATTTTGACGAACCCGGTGTGCTGGCAAAAGCAACAGGATCCGCGTACGAAGTCGCGGGCAGAAGCTAGTTGTTAAATAAATAAATAAATTTTACGGTACCGCAATTCAATATCCGTTTAGCTTACCTCATCAATGGAAAGAAAACTTCTATCATCTAAAACTCAAAGCAAACTCAATTTAAAAGCTACTTATTTCAGGACATACTGAACTGCTGAAAATACTTTACTCTGTCATTTATACATTGCATTGCATTGCCTCCACAACTCAGCTTAGTACTGGGTAATACGATGTCCCTTGGTAAGACTGGTTGTCAGACTTTTTGAGCTTCTGACTACCTGTAACGACTGTCAAAGATCTACAAATGACAGCCAGGACTAACTTATTTACGTGCTTTCTGAGGCACAGAGGAAAGTCGGTAAGTAAGGATGGTCACCCATCCACAGACTAACCTGGGCACGCACGGCTTAACCTGAAGATCGACCCGAGGGGCTCTTAATATTTTTTATTTAACTGGCGGCAACTACAGTAAATCTTAATCTAGGTCAATGGGTAATGTATACTTATTGCAAATACAATACAATCAAAAACATACAGAAACTAATTTCCTCCAGGCAAATATCGGATATTTTCGATATTCTCTCTTCATTTCGAGTTCAGGTAATAAATGCAGCACTGAATAAAAATCTATTGGAAACTGGTTCTCGTTTTTTTTTACTGTTCGGTTTTTCTTTGAATCTATATTTTATCAATTTCATGTAAATGAAGTGTTATTATAATTGTGATATGGTAAAGATTGAGATTATCATTATAAAAGTTTATGATAAAAAAAACTTTTATTAAAAAGATAATATATCATAATTTATTCCTATGTAGATATTTTTAATCTTAAGTTTTAAACAACTTAAAAGTTACTTACTTACTTGTAGCCTGTTTTAGGGTTGTCGCTGTTAGAAATTAAAACATGATAATATACAACGTGTAACGTTAAATGCGCAAAACCTAAAAATAGTTTGATCAGAATCACGGGCAGAATCAATTGAACCACTTTTTAATATAGATCAAAAAATCTTCATTACAAACGTTGCCCTGTCTATTTATTAATAGGTCAAGCCATCACGTGCGCAAACCCGTCAAAATAGGTAAAGAAACAAACAAAAATGGTTGTAGTCCAATTTAAATTGTCTCATACGCTGGATACTAATAGATCTCGGCAGTAAATCTAATTGCCAGTAAAACTAAAACAGAATATAAAACCTTTAAATGTTTTTAAATGCTTTTTTTTTTCTCTCAGTTTTAGGTCAATTGAATTAAAAATCAATTAAATTGTAAAATGTAAACCAAATAGCTTGTTCGACCGTACACCTCTGCTTAATCCTTCAGGGATTATAGGCGTGATGTTTATGTAATAATATTCTTATATATAAGGCACAAAAAGCAATTTTGCTTAACATAGGATATTCTTGTAACAACTCATGTTACCAGGGAAGCAACAAGCGTCATTAGTGTGTTGGGTCTGAGCCAACAATTCGATGGCCGGGACACAGCACTTTGCTGAAGTGCCAACCCTAGTAGCGGTCAATTAAAATAGAACATTGTATAGAGGCCGATACTGGCTGTAATCGTATGGCTTACTTACATTTTTGTTTTTCATTCCAAGTTCAAAATAGACAAAAGCAATATTTTCACACGTGACGGTTCCCAAATTACCCCAGGCGGATAAATTGTTCGGTTTTTCTAAATCTTATCATTATTGTTTTAGGGTCGCTTTTCCCTTGAAGTTAAAAAAAAAACTGAAATATAAACATGAATTTTTACCGTAAAACTTGATTTTTCACCCAAAAAAATGTAGTTTCCCAGCAATATTTTTTGCGTAGGGTTACTTACTTAGTTTGATCTACAGTATGCTTGGTTAACGGCTTCGTGAAGATTCTGTTTACAGCCTGTATAATTCAAGTAGACAAGAAGGAAGTCACAGCATTTCATGTCTTATAAGCACCTACATGATCATGATGAAAAATAAATTTCCTTAAAACTTTCTTAAAGCCAATCTCGAAGGCAAACAAAGCGATTGCCATCAACATCGTCAGCCACTCTAGACAAAGTTATAAATCGGCCACGTAGGATATTTGCAATTTAATGGCCGTTTTACCATAATCGATGTCCGGTTGCAAACAGGGTTCCGCATGTTTCAATAATAATGCTTATAGCGTTCCGTGCGGTTATTATGAAAACCGATCACATGCTGAGGCTACGACATGATTTTGGATGTGGTTTGGCGGTTCTTATTTACATGTTCGTTTAATTGATGTTTTAGAGTAGTGGTTAGTCCTATTCTTGTTACTTTAATTGATTTTCATTAACCGACTTCTAAAAAAGGAGGAGGTTCTCAATTCGTAAGTTTCTATTTTTTTTTTTTTATGTTTGTTCGCGCATAACTCCGTCGCTTGCCAACCGATTTGAAAAATTCTTTTTTTGTTGGAAAGGGTATACTTTCCAAATGGTCCCATAGCCACCAAGTCGGAATCTGATGATGGAATCTTGGCGAAATCGAGGGAACTCTTAAAATTTTATAGGGTAACGTACAGCGATTTTGGTATTTTCTACAACAAGTGAAGCATTTGCGTTTGATAAGAACCATTCTTCAGATTTTGGTATTACGTTTGTTGAGAGAGGGCGCTGTTGATCGTAGCAAACATCTGCTCCGTACTTAAAACCGATTTAAAATAAAAATAGTGAAGTTATTTATACAAAAACCAGTTAATACTGTCAAAAAGTAAGATTCAAACAGCTATAAATAAAAACTCGCAGTGAAAGTGAAGTGAACAACAAAAAGTACTGAAATAAAGACAACAACAACAAAGTGACATTGTTTACAAAAACGGACTGCCTGGCAATAATATGACTGTGTTTTAGTGATATAATCGGAGAAGTGTGATATACCTCAAATTCGGACATACAGTGAAGTGCTAAATTAGATTTAAAAACAAATCTAATAACCTCAAAATACGAATTCATACTCAAATCGCAAAGTCATCTCATTTTTCTTACTGGTATCAACGCCACCTAGCAGAAGCTGCCGACAACTTTAAGCACTAAATCAATGGTCCACCAACACCATCTAGCAGTTTTCCACAAAACTAGCTAGGTTGCGAGCTAATAACGACCGTGTAGTTGAACCAGCTGATCGAGAACAAACAACGTACCACAAGCAAGCAACGAACCTAAAATACTCCAATAGATACCGAGAGAGGGCGCTGTTTTGAAAAAATGGATGAAATTAAGAATATGCTAAAAAGTATGCAAGAGGAAATGAGACAACAGAAAGTAGATATGTTAGCCATGAAAGAAAACATTAAAAACACGATCAATAATAACATCAACGAAAAATTTAAATACTTAGAAACCAAAAACGAAGTTCTCGAGCAAAAATTGGAAAGTCAAAACATTGCAATTGGAAACTTCGAAAGATTTATGAGAAGAAAAAATCTAATGTTTTTCGGAGTTGAAGAACGCGAAAAGAGCTACCAAGATTTAGAAAAAATTGTACTAGACATTATAAGAAATATCCTAAACATAGAATGTGAGAATAATTGCATAGAATCTACGAGGAGACTTGGAAAAAAGGGAGAGAAAGTAAGACCTATCGTAGTAACAATGCTCACTATGGGGCTAAAATTACAAATACAGAAAAACAAGAAAAAACTAGAAACAACACCATACTACATAAAAGAGGACTTCCCCTTAGAAGTATTAAATAAACGAAAAATACTCCAACTAGAAGTAGAAAAAGAAAGAGAACATGGAAGAAAAGCAATTATTAAATACGACAAAATTATAATACTAAGCAACAGTAAACAAAACACAACACCGAAAGAAGCTAATAACAATAAAAGAAACTTGTCAGAATCGCCGGAAACAATATCAAGCTCTAACCAAAGGGTAAAACAAACCACAAAACAACCTACTAAAATAAACAAAACCAATAATATGGACAACTTTATTGTAAAAAAACCGGCGTTCACATACCCCAAGGAAGTCTCCACCAGTCAAAATATAGATTAGCAACTAACCCACCCCTCTTCACTCCCAATACGGCTGGTCCCCGCGGGAGTTGTAGACCAAAACCCTCCAGAGAACATTTTTTCCCCTACAAACTACTCTACAAAAACAAACGAAAATAATGCTCTATACATAGCAACATATAATGTTAGAACTTTGTCGACTTACAGTCGTTTACTAGAACTATCGGAAGCACTGAAAAACATAAAATACGACATAATAGGTCTCTCTGAAATCAGAAGACTTGGTAACTCAGTTGAAGAATACGAAGACTTCGTCCTCTACTACATAGGGGAAACACCAGGACTATACGGTGTAGGATTCATAATTAAAAGGCACCTGAAGAATAACATTGAAAGTTTCACAGGACTGTCTGAGAGAGTAGCGCTGTTAAAAGTAAAAGTCAACAACACAGAAATGAGCATAATCCAAGTCTACTCTCCCACTGAGACTGCAAGCGAAGATGAAATAGAATTCTTCTATGACACTGTTGACAGAGCTTTAAAACTATCAGGAAAAAACAAAATAGTCATGGGCGATTTTAACGCTAAAATTGGCCAACCGAAGTCCGAAGAAAACCTAGTCACGAGAAGTCACGGCTATGGCAACAGAAACAGTAGAGGCGATAGACTTATTGAATTTGCTTATGAAAACAACTTAGCTATAATGAACACCTTTTTCAAAAAGAAAACCAACCAAAGATGGACTTGGAGATCTCCTGATGGCGCAACAAAAAATGAAATAGATTACATTCTAACTAACAATTACAGAAGTATCCAAAATATGCAAGTTCTAAATGTAACCTTCCCCTCAGATCATAGACTTGTCAGAGCCACACTACTAATGGAGACAAATACGAAAAGTCGAAAATACTTTGGAAACATGTCAAAAGAAATACTTAAAAATGAAGAAGATGTAACAAGATACAGAGAAACACTAAACAGCTGCTCAGAAAACCTACTACACAACTGGCAAGATACCGATACTGTTCAAGAATGCTACGATAAAATTATAAATGCCATAGACAGTAGCCTGAAAGAAGCTCATGTATCTCATACACGCACGGAGAAAAGAAGTATCCTGTCAGCCCACACGAAAAAGATGATTCACCGAAGACAAATATTACAAACAACCAAGCCAAAAACACGATCTATGAAAAATTAACTAAAAGCTTTGTACAAACTTGTAAGTAAACATATAAAAAACGACTATAAGGCGTACCGCATACAAACTATTGAAAAACACCTAAATGTGACGGGCAGTGTCAAGAGAGCGTACAAAGAACTAAGATCACACAAAACATGGATTGAAGGACTTCAAGGGACAACAGACAAAACACATAATAGGTCGGAAATATTACGAATAGCAACGAATTTCTACAAAAAATTGTATAGTCAACAAAACCAAACGAGTAACCTATTCGACACACAAGTACCGATAGTTGAGGCTGAAATTACCGAAATAGACGAAACTGAAGTGATCAGAGGAATAAATTCACTAAAAGAAGATAAGAGTCCTGGCCCTGACATGATTAAAAACGAAGCTCTTAAGCTAGGAGGTACACATCTAATAACACCACTCACACGACTGTTTAACATGGTACTGAATTCGGCAAGCACTCCCAGACAGTGGTCAGAGTCGGATATAATCTTGCTCTATAAAAAAGGTGACCCAGGTGACATTAGTAACTATAGACCAATAAGCCTTTTGCCCGCAGTATACAAATTATTCTCATCTCTTATGGAAAAAAGGATAAGAAAATCCATCGAAAAACACCAACCTATTGAGCAGGCAGGTTTTAGAAGAGGCTTCTCTACCGTAGACCACATCCACTCACTAGAAATGCTGATTGAGAAGTATCAAGAATTCCAAAAGCCATTATACATAGTTTTCATTGACTTTCAAAAAGCTTTCGATACCATAACCCACTCAGCGATATGGGAAGCCCTGCACTCTCAGCAAGTAGAGATGAAATACATAAGAGTTTTGAAATGCCTTTACGACAACTCTACGAGTAGAATAAAACTGGAAACCACGGGACCACCTATAAATATAAAGCGAGGAGTTAGACAGGGGGATCCTCTATCTCCCACCATCTTCATAGCGGTGCTAGAGTCAATCATTGGCAAACTAGACTGGAGCAAATTCGGCTTAAACATAAATGGTAAATATGTTAACCATTTGAGATTTGCGGACGACATAGTCTTGCTATCAGAAAATGCAAAACAGCTGCAGTCAATGATCAACTCACTTTACGAAGAAAGTAGAAAGGCAGGTTTAGAGATAAACTTAAACAAAACAAATATTATGACGAATCACATCGAAACCACCATATGCGTTGAAAATACGCCTCTAACTTATGCCAGCAGCTATATTTACCTGGGAAAAAGGATTTCTTTTGACAGGCGAAATAATGAAATGGAAGTCGACAGAAGAGTTAAAAACACGTGGAAAAAGTTTTGGAGTCTAAAAGAAATACTTAAAAGCGATATGCCTATAAAAACTAAGAAAAGAGTTCTGGATACCTGCCTACTTCCCTCTCTAACAATTATGCGTGCCAGACATGGAAATTCACACGGACAGTAAAAAGTAAAATAAGGTCATGCCAAAGGAGCATGGAAAGGAGTGTCATGAAGATACGAAAAATACAAAAGATACCACATACTCGTATAAGACAAAAAACTAAAGTTATAGACGCTCTCGACTATTCGCTTAAGCTGAAATGGCGATGGGCTGGTCATATAGCTAGACTCAGCGACGACCGCTGGACTATTAGGGTGACGTCATGGCCAGGCCCACCAGGCCAAAGAAAAAGAGGAAGACCTATAGCACGCTGGACGGATGACATTGTACAAATCGCAAGTACTAGCTGGATGCGAATAGCTAAAGATAGAGACCGATGGGCATCTCTGGAGGAGGCCTTCACCTTCTACTAAGAGGGGTTCTTGCTAAAATAATATTTTGTAATCAAATTCTTTAATCTTAATCAATTTTTTTGTAATCAATTTTTAATCATTTCTTTTAAATCAAATCGTTAATCAATTTTATGTAATCTAATTTTTAATCAATTTTTTGTAATCAAATTCTAATTAACTCTTCTTATTTTAATCGACATTTAAATTCATAATAATTATAATAATGAATGATTACTACAATAATTTGAATGAATGATTGATTATTTAATTGTGTTTATTTATTGTTTTAATAGTTATTATTTATTATTAAAGAAAAAGTTTTATAAATAATGAATTGAACTGAATTGAATTGTTTAATACGATCTGTTTGTGATTGCATGCATGTTATTTATTAATTTATTTGAAATGCAAGAAATAAAAGGCTATTTTATTATTTTATTTTATTAAGAACCATTCTACCATCAGATCTGATGAAGCCAAGAGTCATGGAACTCCATAATGAGACAATGTATCCTAGTCGTGTTTGGGCTTGTTCAATTGTAACGGTATGCACTTTCCATGTGTATCAAGCACATGTGAACCACTAAAAAGTGAAAAATAAAAACTTTTTTTGCAAAAAAAACTTTTTTGCAAAAAATAAAACCGACTTCAAAAATAAAAACATAAAAAGTGAAAAATAACTTTAGCTTCTGAAGTCGGTGACATTTGTTTGATTCATTTAGTTTTTTTGTCACCGATTTCAGAAGCTAAAGTTATTTTTCACTTTTTATGTTTTATTTTTGAAGTCGGTTTTATTTTTTGCAAAAAAGTTTTTATTTTTCACTTTTTAGTGGTTCTCATGTGCTTGATATACATGGAAAGTGCATACCGTTACAATTACATCAAGCCCAAACACGACTAGGGTACATTGTCTCATTATGGAGTTCCGTGACTCTTGGCTTCATCATCAGATCTGATGGTAAAATGGTTCTTATCAAACGCAAATGCTTCACTTGTTGTAGAAAATACCAAAATCGCAACACGTTTTCATATAAAATTTGAAGAGTTCCCTCGATTTCGCTAAGATTCCATCATCAGATCCCGACTTGGTGGCTATGGGACCATTTGGAAAGAATACCCTTTCCAACAAAAAAAGAATTTTCCAAATCGGTTGGCAAACGACGGAGTTATGCCCGAACAAACATAAAAAAAAAAAAAAAAAAAAAAAATAGAAACATCCGAATTGAGAACCTCCTCCTTTTTTAGAAGTCGGTTAAAAATAAAACCGACTTCAGAAGGTCACCGACTTCAGAAGCTAAAGTTATTTTTCACTTTTTTTGTTTTTTTTGAAGTCGGTTTTATTTTGGCTATTTTGGTCGGATTTATCTATTTTAGCTAAAGGACGGATGCATGGTATTTAAGTACCACGAGATAAAGTAAAGTAGTACCTAATACCTACCTACCTACGAGTATGAAAGGATCCTAGTATGCTTTCATAGTACAGTTCTATATAATCTGCCTATCTGCATAGGAAAAACGTATATATTTACGATCTCATGATGAATTATTCTTCTTCTGCATTTACATTTTTTTCTATATTTCAGATATTTAAAATGCGTCTTCTTTTTAAATGGTTTTAAAATAGAAGCAAAATGACAGTTGCCTTCTGACGTATAAACTTTGATTTGTAGGAAACAGCTGTGATTCCATTAATTATGAACTTTAAGATGACACGAAACTATGTAATACACTAATAGATCAACGTTAGATTGTCTGAAGTAATCAGGATTCGAAATTATAAAGACATTTTTTTATCTCATCCAGCTATTTTTACTTTTTACTCATTTGTAATATTTTTAAAGTAGGTCGCAGGAATCAGGATTCTAAATTATGAATTTATAATTATTAAAATTTCAATTCGAACCCTGGTGGAAATTAATCTTACTTTTATTTTAATTGACCACATACACATACGCAATCTAATTAACGCGGAAACCACAATTGATTTGCCTGAGCATAATTTAATTATACTAGATACGGGAAAAAATTTCAACATTGATAATTTATCAAGAGCTTTGCTATTATAGATAATTTGATTGTGGGCCAAAATGAGCATGTATGTTTAATTATTGTAAAAACTCGTGTCTTACTAACAACAGCCACTCAGGTTGATCTTTAGGTTAAGCCGCACATGCCTATATAGGTTGGTCCGTGACTGGCTGACCTCCCAAAACATACCGAGTTGGCCTTTGCAGATCTTTGATGAGATTTGGAAACTTTCGGAAGATGGATGAATTCCGATGGACGACCAGGTCACATTGGGTTAGATGTAGAATCTAAACAGACTAAGTGCTCTGGTGTAAATTCAGAAGACACAAGAGATAAGGATTTCAGTTTTTCATGCGCGAGGCCGACTCGCACTTGGTCGTTTTTTTATAAAAAAGATTAGAAGTGAAATTACGAAAAACAAGGCCCTATTAGGGGAATGAGAGGGACTCAATATTCAACACAGACGAAACACAATAGCTCACGCATCCACTACCTCATATCACTTCCACACGTTTACCTACATGGCCAAGCACTCAATGAATTTCTAATCACCCACATTCTTCCACAGCCTGCATTTTATTTGATATCGAAATGAAAAGCTTATACAATCAGCCTGAATAAATTATAAAGATGCCATGAAGCCGGTGAGACGTCCACTTGCAATAACAGAATGGGAACGACGAGGCGCTAATTGCAGCGACGGCACATGATATCACGCTAAGTTTTTACACCTTCGAACTATCATAAAACAACGAGGCAAGGTTTCAAATCGTGTGGCAGAACTGCGTAGGTTACGTTGTTGACTTATATCGGACAAAGTTATTGAAGAACGTTTTGCGATTGAATTGGATTGTATGTCTGTTAGTTTAAAGTCTAGTTTTGCATGGTTGGATGGTAATAGGAAGTGGTAGTTGTATCGAACGAGGCTCGATTACCGTGGTGCAGCCTAGCTCCCGACATAAAAACTGCTGTTGATTTTGTAGGTAGGTTTTCTATCCCAGGAAAACCCTGACTCAGAATAATTTTGAGACCTAATTTCATGTTTCATCACATTTCATGAAAGTACTAACAAACATAGTTATAATTAACTTTTAAACACATAAACAAGTGTACGAGTATCTGTAACAATGGTTCCGTATGTATGAGCTTGTGCCACTGCAGAAATACGAACCAGAAGTATACAGGGTGTAAACCACCTCATCACAAAGCCGTTAACCAAGCATTCTGTACATCAAACTAAGTAACTTTACGCAAAAATTATTGATGGGAAACAACTTTTTTTTTTTGAGGTTATAAATCATGTTTTGTGGTAAAACTCAATGTAACGCCTTTAAAACATTGTGCTGATGAATGGATTGAATAGTACGGGGGAAGTGGGGGTGTTAAAAGTCAAACTCTTACAAAAAATCTTGTATTTCAAAAAAAACTTGTCAAAAAGTTGTAACTTTGACCCCTCTTATCTCCATAACTAAAAGGTTCCCAGGTATGGTGTAGAACAAAAAAATGATCGCAATGATGGGGAGAAAAAGTGCCTTTCGGCTTCGTGAAGAGGTGTTTTACACCCTATATGTATTAAAATATGAACACAGACAAGGTAAAAAGATTAGAAGGGCCTCGTGGGTGGGGTTTCCCCGCCGCTCATATAAATGAACGCTCATAATGTCAATCGATTGCTCATTGGTCACCTTAATATGTTAATTATCATTCGGACAAATGATGATTAGGACAAAAAAAAAATGACATTTTAGATTATGGATTAAAAAGTTAGGTAACACGATAGAGAACCGTTCTAATACAGATCAGGAACTATTTCCTTTCTAACCTCTTTTATCCGTTCTGTGGTACGTAATATGAACAAATGCTTTTTCACTTCTCATGCTCTAAAAGTACGCCATTATAGCCCTACGAAGCGGGATTAAAGTGACCGTTTATTCCCTAGGGAGTAAAAAGTAATTTAAAAATGGAACGATCTTTTACTCTGAATCATGGTCACAAAACAGTAACTTTTTTTTTTAATGGATCAAACGTATTATTTAAATTTCGAATTGGCTTGCAGATAGAAAGCGGTTTATTGAAAAAAAAAAAACAAATGAACTCTTCAACGCGAGTTGTCGTTTGTGTGCATTGTTGATTTTGAAAAGTATGTGCAATGCCTCTGTTGCTAGCCGCTGCAGTAATGTGGGTACTAATTATCTGTGGAGTGTGGATCATCTTCATTGCGACAATGTTGAGAGTTTGTGTTGTGTTTTAAATTGTTAATCTGTGACTGACCTGATAGAAGAAAAAACTGACCGCTCAGTTCAGAATTTTTGTCGAGTGTAAATTTGTTTGGTTTTAAATGAATATTTTTCTCGCACTCGAAGTGAAAAGTACAGTTTGCACCTCGAGACTAAACGCCAACTTAATGTACCCTCGCTTTTTAATGACTCTCTCGCAAGCTCGGGAGTCAAACCACCTCGGGTATATAATGGCTTCGTTTAGTCCCTCGTTATAAAATATACTATTTTAACGTTTGGTTTCCATTAGGCTGCTTATGGTAAGAGGTTTTTTTAGATTTACTAATACTCATAAGCCAAACCAGAAGACGGCTGATGACTTCGTAATAGGTCCTAGGACGTTGTTGACGCCACAAAATAACCTGTATCATCTAAATGGTCCAAAAGTAGGTACCTGTGGTTCTTATTTCAAGTCATACAAACTACTTTTGACGAACATTCGGAACGGAAATAAATGCCTGAATAAAAACTGTGCCGAATTATACACGGAGTGATTCTCCATCTGACCGAGTGACTGGCTATCTGAATAACGATACACTTTAGTAAGACTGGACTTTAATCAGACTTTCAGAAGAGTTTTTATTCATAAGTGAAGGTACTGCCTCGTTGGTCCAGTGATCGTAACCGCGACTGCTGAGAATGAGGTCCTGGAATCGATTCCCGGGTAGGGCAAAGTGTTATTGGGTTTTTCCATCAGAAATTTCTCTGTACCATCCACGGAGTCTAGATGTGTGCCCGGTTCATGGCAATGGGCTCGCTCCGTATTAAATGTGACTTAAACATAACTAACTAAGTGTGGGTACATCCACATTTTGTCAGTTATGTTTAAGTCAAGTTATTAAGTACACCCCTGCTAACCCTTCGGAGATTATAGGTGTGGTGATGGTCTGTAATAGTAAATTGTTACACTCGTGTAATAATAAAGATCACGTGTTAAGCACTCTACTTTTCATTTCGATTACAAGGAAAGTATTTGCCTCGTCTTTAACAGAGATTTCGATACAGCTTACAGAGTTAGTATCCCGCCAAATTTTACAATTCTATTTAAAATTTTAACTATGGAACACCGCGTCACGGTCGCCGGCGGACCCGGTTTTTTTTTTTAAATTCACCCTGGCTGTTTATACACTCACAAGACCGCAGCATTTTTTTCTTAACTAAGTTAAACTATTTGCAGCCTATTGCCGAACCTTTAGTTCTATTTTTAAAAATACTTACCCAACTAATAAAGCAGCGAGTATCTACACCACTAACACATGTTTGTTACCCTACTGCCTTCCACCTCCGTCACCCCCACCCTGTCACATGTTCATTTCGCGAACAATAGAACATATCGTATAATTTACTACAATCATCCCTACCCTGGCCGTATCGAGCACAATGGTAACATCAGTAGTTTGAGACCAAAGGTGGTTGGTCCCTGTTATTGTCGCAAATGCTTTGAACATACATAAGTGGGCAATGTTGTATTGTGCTTGCTGGCTTGATCTTAGGTCTTTAGTTGGAAAGCTAAAAATGAGTTACCCAAGTTTGGTGGATATGTCAATATTAGCTGCTTGTAGGCTCATCTTTTGCGCAGGTAACAAGTTTTTTAGAGGCAAAGGTCAGTCTTCCATCTTTATTTTCTACACAAATCTATATTGAAATATTATAAAGCGGTTAGTAAAAATGGATTTAGGGCGTGTAATTTGGACTGATGCCATTCCGAAGACTGTTTCAATAATAGGAAGTTACATAATTACTATCTTTAGCTATGTTATTTTAACGTTTCCGTGCCACAATTTCTGGCCATAATCCGAGCGAATAGCTAGTAAGTAGAAGAGTTGGTGACTGTGTTAAACATTCATAATATTTTAACGAGATAAAAATAAAACTTCATGTTTTGTTAGCTATCTTTATCTTTATGGTTGAACTCTATAAACGGAATGTTACTCACAGTGACAAATAACGCAAAGCCACAGCAACTGCATGTTCAGTCACGTTCATAGATTTCCGCCGGCAGCATCTACTTGTAATCTTACAAGAGCAACCTTAATGCCATAATTAGAAGAAAGATAGAGAGTTGCTTACGTTCAGCGGAAGCCTATCATTAAACATACCAATATACTTCACAATTAGTCCACATTTTCCAGCAAGATACACTTACAGAGCTATGTAGAATAAAATAGAGTGCTTCTGGTCGGCATTTTTTTCCATAATATTTTTCGACGCCCAGTTGGCCGTGTAATAGGACCTCATTACGTCTTTTTCCTTTCCTGATGTTTTTCGCAATCGTACGCATCAAAAAGGTCTGTTAGGACCCCGCTGATATATTATGTCTGGTGTTACTTTATAATAAGAAAATTTATTTTGTAGAAAATGGTGTCGCTGTTGGGCCAGAATTTTCAGGACCGTTTTTTTTTTGTTTTTCATTTTGCTCACCGATACACCAACCAATTTAACCTACACATACGATACGACGAAAAATACGACATAGGAAATTTGAAAGATCGAAAACGGCATAGTGATTATACCACTTGCCATGCTTACTTTTAGAGTTAAGTTTATAAAAACACTGTGTTATAATTATATTTTATGAAAGATTATAATGTAATGCGCTTCAACATTGTGTCAAGAGTGTTAATACATTGTCTCTTTCGTTTTGTATTTCGTGTGGTTGGTGCCTAACTTGGTGTCAGAGTTTTTATGTCACCCATGGGCTTCTGATATGGCTTAACGTCATGATCTACCTACCCTTTTCCCAACTTAGTTGGGGTCGGCTTCCAGTCTAACCGGACGCAGCTGAATACCAGTATTTTACATGGAACGACTGCCTATCTGATCTCCACAACCCAGCTCAGTACTGGGTAATAATTATGATACCCCTTGGTAAGACTGGTTGTCCGACTACTTTGTTTTGGGCCACTGACTACCTGTAGCGACTGTCAAAGATCTACAAAATGATAGTCGAGACCAACTGGTTTTATTAAACGTGTTCACGGAATGGCACGGAAGAAACTCGATATGTAACGGGTGATCACCAATCCACAGACCAACTGTACCGTACCGTAACTGGTAAGCCGTGCGTCGTGAAACCAGCACAGGTTTAGACCTATGCTAGTTTCTTCACGATGTTGTCCTTCACCGAAGCAAGTGATAATTATACAATATGCAACGGAATATAAAAAAATCAGTGGCGCGTGACTAGGAAACTTGAAACCTATGGCTTGGCTTGGCTTTTAAAAACACACATTAAAAAAAACACAACAACAAATCTCAACTGCAAACAATATCTGGAACATTATCCCGTGTACAATACAAAACACGTTGTTGTCTCAGCCGGCGTTGAGCCGCTTTGTTCTAGTGCGTACTCATAATCCGACGTGTATAAGAAAGCTATACAGTGTACAGTCAACTAAATAGTTCGGTATGCAGGCTAGCATCATCATCATTCTCATGCCCTTATCCCAATTTGGGGTCGGCGCAGTATGTCTCCTTCTTCCATACTCCTCTATTTTTCGTCATTTTCTCAGATAAGTACTTCATTTCTTGCCATATAATTCTTAACACAGTCCAGCCATCATTTCGTATGTAGGCTAGCAATCAACCTCAAACTCAAATCATTTATTTCAATTAGACCATGTGTCAAGAAAACAAAAAAAAACGAAGTTTCAGTCGCAGTCATAAGGCATAATACTGGTAGAAAATGCCCAAGGCATTAAGTCCGCCATTGTACAGTTTTTACTTGTGCATAAAGTTTTAATAAATAAATAAATAATAACTTGAGAAAGTTCTGTTGTTGAACATAATTATAATCTTGTGAAGATCGATTTTTGTTATTCTTTCACGCAGAAACTTCTGAACGGATTTGGATGAAATTGCAAACATATTGATCATAACTTTAATATGTTCGTACTTATAATAGTAGTGTAAAGATTACTAGCCTGCATACCTAACCTTTTTGTTGACTGTACATACATGGAGGTGTACACTTTACATTAGACCCTAGCACAAACGTGCGAAGTAAACTCGACGTACAGGCATCAACCCTCATGATTATTACAATACGTCAATTTTCTTCAAATCGCAAAAGCATTACATCCAAGGTTGATTGAGAAAGTTTGACAGTTTCGGAGCTGGTCTATACGTTCGAACGTGATTTGTGAAGTATTGCACATCACCCGCGACTTCGTCGGCAAAAATTGTGATAGATCGGCAAATTTTCATGATATCAATGTGTGTCTATGTTACTCGGTAAAGATATAGCTTTCTAATGGGGAAAGAATTGTTTAAATCGGTTGAGAAGTTCTGGAGTTAAATCGCAACAAACAAACAAAATACCATATCATTCCTCTTTATGATATTTAGTGTAGAAGAAGCCACTTGTTATCGCGGAAGTACCTGCGCCTGGGAAGTACCTGCCTCGCATAGGTCAGGAGATGATACCCGCTTATCATAACTGTGTGGACTCCGAAAACACGATACAGCATACGCTGTTGGATTGCTCAGCTTAGGCTCAGCAGCGCTGTGCCCTCGTCTCAGCACTCGGCGCGGGTGATCTTTCGCTTCCAGCTGTAGTTCAATCATGGTTAAGAGCGAGAACACGTCAAAATGATGATATAGTATTTTGGTTTTATTTGGAAGAAGAATTAATATCACCTATATGCATAAATGTTCTAGATGAGGCTGGCACAAGAACGTGGAACTTGGCACAAGCAAAGAAAGGTCTATACCCAGCAGTCAGTGAAGTCAGGCTTTGGATGATGATGATGATGATATAAATATACAAATAATAGATGTACAAAACGAGTATTTACCAACTTTAAATTTGTTTGATGTCGTCCATGTATTCGTGCCAGGCCCACTGATTTACGTAGGTACTGTATCTCAGCAGCTAAACTGGTCTTATACGCAGCGGTGTATCTGACTGTTATACCGTTTAGAACCTACTGGAGCTAGGTAGGTATGACAATTGGTACACTTACTTACACTTTGGCCACATGGTACCAGACCACATAGTCTGGTTTGCCTAAACTGGCCTTTAAAGAACGTTGAATTTCGTAGTAGAAGTAAATGATAAGAAGCTCGACGGTGTAATAATTAGAATAGGGTAGACTACAAAAAAATCTAATTAGTCCGTCATTAAAATTATAAACGAAAAATTGACCCGTATTTTTTCTTTCGTGACGTAAACCAAAGTTGACGAAGATACGACGCTTTGTGTGTGACAATCAAATAGCCGTTGCCACCAAAATACAACGTGTAACAGAAACGGTATATTCATATGAAAGGGTGTGCGACAGACCATCAAAACTGTACAACTTTCTCCATGGGGCCACCATCGTAATAGCGAAAAAATAATCAGCTGTCTCATACATTTGGTCGAGTAGGTATATTGGAATTTTGTTTGGGGCCGTTGATTATTTTTTCGCGAATACGATGGTGGTCCCATGGAGAAAGTTGTTCAGTTTGATGGTCTGTAGCACACCCTTTCATATGACTATACCTTTTCTGTTACACGTTGTACATTTCAACTAACCACCACTACATCTTAATGAGTGTCTTAACAAAAGTGCATTGTTGGATTTTCAACTCTAGGCCAAAGCTTTGAAAGATTTATTCAGGTGTATCTTAGTTTCATTGAAATGGGAATTGGAGCTTTGTTAAAGGCAATTACTGGTGAAACCGCGAGACGTTCGCTAGTTTAATAATATAATGACTAAGTTACAACGAGTGTGAAAATACGAAATGATTTTCAAAATTGGGTCAACAAACAATGAGTTTATTGTGCAACTCTAAACAAGGTGTTTAAATTGAATTAAATACACAGAATGTTACATAGCGAGATATACCCGTTGACAATACAATAACACAGAACAAATTGAAGCGAGCCACCCATTTATAATGCCTTCTCCTTCCATGTATTGTTTGAGTTGACAGCTAGTGCTGGTCAAGTTATGGGCGGAGAGGGATACGATTTGATTCATGAGTCTATGTATAAGGTAATTTTATGGCAGCAACAAAGTTTGTTATCTACCTAAATAAACATATAATTCACTAGCGGACGTCCCGCGGTTTCACCCGCATAGTTCCCGTTCCCGTGGGAGTACGGGGATAAAATATATCCTATGTTACTCGTGGATAATGTAGCTTTCGAATGGTGAAAGAATTTTTAAAAACGGTCCAGTAGTTTTTAAGCCTATTCATTACAACCAAACAAACAAAGTTTTCCTCTTTATAATATTAGTGTAGACTAGCGGACGTCACGCGGTTTCACCCGCGTAATTCACGTTCCCGTGAGAGTACGGGGATGAAATGTAGCCTATGTTACTCGTGGATAATGTAGCTTTCGAATGGTGAAAGAATTTTTAAAAACGGTCCAGTAGTTTTTAAGCCTATTCATTACAACCAAACAAACAAAGATTTCCTCTTTATAATATTAGTGTAGATTAACTGTCAGCGAAGTAGACACAATAGTTAAACAATGGCGTCTGACCGTTACGGTCAGGCTTGACAGATCAAGGGATCCATACCATGGTAGTAATTACGGCCAAAATGAAATTATTCATGCCAAATAATAACATAATAATTATGATATGATGCCTGTAATCCACGTAGAGTTAGACAGAGGTGTACCTAAGCCCCATGTAAAAAAGGACGAGCCCATTCCCAGCAATCGGGCATGAATAAACTGACCAACTAGACTGACTAGACTGGTTGTCAGATTTTCGGACCAATGACTACCTGTTACGACTCCGGTCTACAAACGGGTTAACGTGTTTTTTGAGGCTCTTGGTACCTAAGTACTGGAAGCAGTGGCGTGCCTAGGGCTCAACGATACGGCAAGCCCATGAGGCAAGCTGACTGTTCAGAAACCCTAACGTCATGAAGAGTAGTAGGTTATAAGGGCAAGCCAAGCTTTTAGGCTTCTATGAAAGTAACGCCACTAACTGGAAGGTCACCTATCCACGGACCAACTTAGGCAAGCGTGGCTTAACCTGTAAATCGATCCGAGCAGCTGTATATTATTAAGTAGTGAAGTTTGATTACTGTCCCATGGGATCTTACTACCGGGATAAACTATCTGTGTGCAAAATTTCATCCAAATCCGTTCAGTAGTTTTCGCGTGAAAGCGTAACAAACAAACTTACATTCACATTTATAATATTAGTAGGGATTACTGTTATTATTAAGCCACGCGTTAAAAAGACAATTTTATGTATAGATTTTTAAAATACCCACAATCGGTTTAGCCACATCTGATATTGCGAAATTTTATAAGCCACGAGTTCCTCAAATGGTATTGCCATTGTGTGTTCCCAATTGCCCGGCTTATTGTCAAAGAAATCTCTACTAATACGCTTATTTGTAAATATAAATTACAAAGCTATAGTCCACGCCTCGAGGGCCTATAATTTTTGTAAACATAGAATGTCTAGCAAGATACGTAGCGTCAGTTCAATTAACAACAAATACTCAAAAATTCAATCAACTCAAATTATCATATAACGAGCAATTTCACTTGGTCGGGTTATATTTTGGCGATATAAAGCGCTGTCGTCTAATTTTTTATGGTACTGGAACGCATCTGACATCATGGAACGTAAACATTTGGGCCGCCATTTTGAAATAGGTAAGTTCACGCTGATGCTGTCATTTTATAATTTGATCCAAAGGTTGCGAACCCGAATGTGGTGTGTTCACAAAATTTGTAGCTTCTCGTGGCGGGGACATAGTCAATATCGCACTCGCTCGTACCTTAGACCACACACGTCACCGTCAACACTATTGTGGTCGTGTTATGACGACTATCTCGGTCTGTTGTGTATGAGGTTCTAAACGGTCTCCGCCGCTAACGATGTAGGGTTGTTCTCATTTCCCCCTTCCCCTTCAAATACAACAAAATTTTACCAAAAGTAATTAAAATGATTAATTCATGTGGAAACATCCGTGTAGCCTTTTCCGAATGTTTTCGTCAGTTTTCAGTCCAACCGGTTGCATTGTATATGAATACTAGTTTTTTACATGGAGTGGCTGCCTAACTGACCTCCACAACCCAGTTGCTTTTTTTTATTTTTTATAATTAGTTTTCCACCGCAGACGTGGAGGTCCGCGCTCTTATTTACATTTTGTTAATTGTTAGCTTGATTTAAAAGAAAAAATTAAAACTACGATCGTGCTCCATCATTGGACACGTTACATTAAACTAAGCTTATTATTAGTAACTTAAGATCTACGTGAGTCCATCCAATCTTTTTTTTTTGTCTTTTAGGCTTTACAGTTCTTGATATTTCCTTAACCACTAATTAAAATTAACAAAAATCTACACCAAGCTATTTAACTATTTATTTTTTCATAACTGCATGGCAATGTGAGTCGACCGGCAGCAACCGTCGGCACCCGTTCACGGACATGACCTGCACATCCACGCCGCTTAGCTTAACCATTTTGTAGGGAACTTAGCGACCGGATGTGCAGCGCCACCATCGGCACTGTTTTTACGTGAGTATGACAGACTCACCCTCTTTTTTTTTTCTGATGGGATATCTTCAAATGACTTCTCAAACTCTGGGCGGAGCGGGAGGGAGTGTCAGACTTTTACTGACTAAAACCCATCCATGTTCCTTCCTCGCCCTTTACGTTCCGGGGCCGTGGTATCTCTTTCGAACAGGCCCGCAACCCCGGCATGACAGACTCACCCTGCCACAACAACAGAGTTGTTTGGGAGTGGGATGTATTGGCGTTGGGATTTGGGGTTAGGATGGAGGTTTTTTTGTTAATTACAACCCTGTCGCTGGGAAGCATGTTATCGCTTTTTTTCTAATCTCTTAACTTTTTCTGTCGCTCAGAGAAACAGAACTGGAAAGCTATCGCAGGTGGCAGCAAGCTCTGTTTCATGGTAACGCTATATTCCATGAAAAGACTGATTTCCAGACTTTTGTACTTTTGACTACTCGTAAAGATGTTCAAAGATCTACGAGTATAAATATCAACCGGGACCTATATCTTAACGATTTCCAAGGCAGGAAGAGCTCTCAGTATGTTAGGAATGGACCCATAAACACATCGACGCTGGCAAACGATGCCTAACGTTGAATTTTCACCCATGCGGCTTTTATTTATAGAGATAGGAATGTCATTCGAAATTCCTGATGGCTTTTTCAGAAGCTTGCAATATTGAGTTATGAGCACAACAATCCTATTCTATTGGTGCAGATATGATATCCTTTAAATGTGTTGCTTTTCTGTTAGTGCACGCTGTATTATCTACCCCCCTAGCCCCCTATAAAGGGTGTAAAAAACGGGTTTGTAATATATGGTATAACTAGCTTCTGCTCGCGACTTCGTACGCGGATCCTGTTGCTTATGCCAGCGACAACGGGGTCGTCGAAGATCTGAAACGTCTGATGTCGAATTCTAAGAACCCGGGGACGGGAAAATAACGGATCTTTCCCACCTGAGCAACACATACCATTTGTTTCTTTTTGCCATTTAACAGCTTCACAAAATGTACAATTTTTAGCCATACCTCCGATGGCGGAATATGTGGCGTATTCAATCATAGGAGACGTAAATGCACTCCGTGCCTTATCAACCCAAGGAAGGTCGCCATGCTCTTTTTTTCGGTTGGGAAATAATCAAATAACTTCTCCAACTCTGGGCGGAGCGGGAGGGAGTGTCAGATTTTTACTGACTAAAACCCATCCATGTTCCTTCCTCGCCCTTTACGTTCCAGGGCCACGGTATCTCTTTCGAACAGTCCCGCAGCCCCGGCAGGCTTCGACCTTTGCGGGCCCCTCCCTTTATGCTGACATCTCTTTGAGGCGCACGTAGAACACGAACGCGCCGTCGACACGGCAGGTCGCCATGCCCTACGGCTATATCTTGAGACACATCCGGTTTTTCAGATGATATCGACATTCTGTTCAGAGAATGTCGACGTCGATCAGAATTCAAACGTTCGTTCAATGAACGTGCATCGCGCATCACGCATCACGTTCATCACTCGTTTCAAAAGACCTGTTAGTAGATGTGCGAATACGCTGAAAACTCAAGCCTGATTCTGTATCGGTAAAAATTTCGGATTCGCTCACGATCAGCGGACAGTCGCGCATCACGTTCCGCACTTGTCTCTTAAGACCTAGAAGAAGCTATGCGTAGATACGCTGAGAACTCAAGCGCAATTCTCTATCCGTGAACGTCTCCGACTCGCGAGACAATGCGTGACGTTCACGATCAGCGGTCAGTCGCGCATCACGTTCCCTACTTGTCTCTAGAGATCTAGTAGTCGATGCGTAGATACGCTTGAAACTCAAGCGCAATTCTCTATCCGTGAACGGCTCCGACTCGCAAGACAATGCATGACGTTCACGATTAGCGGTCAGTCGCGCATCTATTCTTCACTGGTCTCTAGAGACCTGGATGTAGAAATACGCTGAGAACGCAGGCGTGCTTCGCGATCCGAAGAGGTTTCCACGGAGCAAGTTGCAGCCTGATGTTCTCGAACAGCATCAAGTCTCTCCTGACGCTCTTCGATAGATTCTTGGGATCTTATGATCCTCAATCTTTTAGCTCCTTTGGAACATTGGGAAAGATTTGACCTCTTTCTAGGCATGGTTATAGTTTTGTTGTGAAGATACCTGATCAATTGAAATCTAAGTAACTGCTCCCCTGCGTTACCGGGTAGGCTACCGAGTCACGAAGATAACTGGAAAAGGAAATTAATTCTACAACAGGTGTCCGAGATCTTCGATTTTTATATGTCAACAGAGAGTGCTCATCAGATTGAACAACTTTTGCTAAGACGTCATTCCTATATGTGTTATGTTGTAGCTGGGCTCTTGGAGTTCCACAACAGGTGTTCCAGATCTTCGCTTTTTATAAACCAACAGAGAGTGCTCATAAAATTGAACAACTTTTGCTAAGACGTCATTCCTATATGTGTTATGGTGTAGCTGGGCTCTTGGAGTTCCACATCAGATGTTCCAGATCTTCAAACTTATACTCTCAGCAGAAAATGTTCATCATGTAGAACAATTTTTGCTATGGTGGCATTTTTGTATCTCTTATAGTTTAGCTGGTCTGTTGCGGTTCTGCATCAGGTGTTCAAGTTTCCAAGATAAATTATAGCCTCATAGCTTCTGCCCGCGACTTCGTTCGTGTGAAGTTTTGATATCGCAACGCATCGCCTACTCAACGGAAGTTTAAACTGCTTTGTTCCCGCTTGCAACATTTCTTATTGCTGCTCCGCTCCTATAGGTCATAGCGTGATGTTATATAGCCTATAGCCTTCCTCGATACATGGACTATCCAACGCAAAAAGAATTTTTCAATTCGAGCCCGTAGTTCCGGAGATTAGCGCGTTCAACCAAACAAACAAACAAACAAACAAACAAACAAACTCTTCTGCTTTATAATATTAAAGTATAGATTAACTGTCAGCGAAGTAGACACAATAGTTAAACAATGGCGTCTGACCGTTACGGTCAGGCTTGACAGATCAAGGGATCCATACCATGGTAGTAATTACGGCCAAAATAAAATTATTCATGCCAAATAATAACATAATAATTATGAAATGATGCCTGTAATCCACGTAGAGTTAGGCAGATGTATACCTAAGCCCCCTGTAAAAAAGGACGAGCCCATTCCCAGCAATCGGGCATGAATAAAGACTGGTTGTCAGATTTTCGGACCAATGACGACCTGTAACGACTCAGGTCTACAAACAGCTTAACATGTTTTTTGAGGCACTTGGTACCTAAGTACTGGAAGCAGTGGCGTGCCTAGGGCTCAACGATACGGCAAGCCCATGCGGCAAGCTGACTGTTCAGAAACCCTTACGTCATGAAGAGTAGTAGGTTATAAGGGCAAGCCAAGCTTTTAAGCTTGTATGAAAGTAACGCCACTAACTGGAAGGTCACCTATCCACGGACCAACTTAGGCAAGCGTGGCTTAACCTGCGATCCGAGCAGCTGTATATTATTAAGTACTAGCTTCTGCCAGCGGCTTCTCCCGCGTGAAGTTTGATTATTGGCCCATGGGATCTTACTACCGGGATAAAAGTATCCTATGTTTTAATACAGGTTATAAACTATGTGTGTGCAAAATTTCATCCAAATCCGTTTAGTAGTTTTCGCGTGAAAGCGTAACAAACAAACTTACATTCACATTTATAATATTAAGTAGGGATTACTGTTATTATTAAGCCACGCGTTAAAAAGACAATTTCATGTATAGATTTTTAAAATACCCACAATCGGTTTAGCCACATCTGATATTGCGAAATTTTATAAGCCACGAGTTCCTCAAATGGTATTGCCATTGTGTGTTCCCAATTGCCCGGCTTATTGTCAAAGAAATCTCTACTAAAACGCTTATTTGTAAATATAAATTACAAAGCTATAGTCCACGCCTCGAGGGCCTATAATTTCTGTAAACATAGAATGTCTAGCAAGATACGTAGCGTCAGTTCAATTAACAACAAATACTCAAAAATTCAATCAACTCAAATTATCATATAACGAGCAATTTCACTTGGTCGGGTTATATTTTGGCGATATAAAGCGCTGTCGTCTAATTTTTTATGGTACTGGAACGCATCTGACATCATGGAACGTAAACATTTGGGCCGCCATTTTGAAATAGGTAAGTTCACGCTGATGCTGTCATTTTATAATTTGATCCAAAGGTTGCGAACCCGAATGTGGTGTGTTCACAAAATTTGTAGCTTCTCGTGGCGGGGACATAGTCAATATCGCACTCGCTCGTACCTTAGACCACACACGTCACCGTCAACACTATTGTGGTCGTGTTATGACGACTATCTCGGTCTGTTGTGTATGAGGTTCTAAACGGTCTCCGCCGCTAACGATGTAGGGTTGTTCTCATTTCCCCCTTCCCCTTCAAATGCAACAAAATTTTACCAAAAGTAATTAAAATGATTAATTCATGTGGAAACATCCGTGTAGCCTTTTCCGAATGTTTTCGTCAGTTTTCAGTCCAACCGGTTGCATTGTATATGAATACTAGTTTTTTACATGGAGTGGCTGCCTAACTGACCTCCACAACCCAGTTGCTTTTTTTTATTTTTTATAATTAGTTTTCCACCGCAGACGTGGAGGTCCGCGCTCTTATTTACATTTTGTTAATTGTTAGCTTGATTTAAAAGAAAAAATTAAAACTACGATCGTGCTCCATCATTGGACACGTTACATTAAACTAAGCTTATTATTAGTAACTTAAGATCTACGTGAGTCCATCCAATCTTTTTTTTTGTCTTTTAGGCTTTACAGTTCTTGATATTTCCTTAACCACTAATTAAAATTAACAAAAATCTACACCAAGCTATTTAACTATTTATTTTTTCATAACTGCATGGCAATGTGAGTCGACCGGCAGCAACCGTCGGCACCCGTTCACGGACATGACCTGCACATCCACGCCGCTTAGCTTAACCATTTTGTAGGGAACTTAGCGACCGGATGTGCAGCGCCACCATCGGCACTGTTTTTACGTGAGTATGACAGACTCACCCTCTTTTTTTTTTTTCTGATGGGATATCTTCAAATGACTTCTCAAACTCTGGGCGGAGCGGGAGGGAGTGTCAGACTTTTACTGACTAAAACCCATCCATGTTCCTTCCTCGCCCTTTACGTTCCGGGGCCGTGGTATCTCTTTCGAACAGGCCCGCAACCCCGGCATGACAGACTCACCCTGCCACAACAACAGAGTTGTTTGGGAGTGGGATGTATTGGCGTTGGGATTTGGGGTTAGGATGGAGGTTTTTTTGTTAATTACAACCCTGTCGCTGGGAAGCATGTTATCGCTTTTTTTCTAATCTCTTAACTTTTTCTGTCGCTCAGAGAAACAGAACTGGAAAGCTATCGCAGGTGGCAGCAAGCTCTGTTTCATGGTAACGCTATATTCCATGAAAAGACTGATTTCCAGACTTTTGTACTTTTGACTACTCGTAAAGATGTTCAAAGATCTACGAGTATAAATATCAACCGGGACCTATATCTTAACGATTTCCAAGGCAGGAAGAGCTCTCAGTATGTTAGGAATGGACCCATAAACACATCGACGCTGGCAAACGATGCTTAACGTTGAATTTTCACCCATGCGGCTTTTATTTATAGAGATAGGAATGTCATTCGAAATTCCTGATGGCTTTTTCAGAAGCTTGCAATATTGAGTTATGAGCACAACAATCCTATTCTATTGGTGCAGAGATGATATCCTTTAAATGTGTTGCTTTTCTGTTAGTGCACGCTGTATTATCTACCCCCCTAGCCCCCTATAAAGGGTGTAAAAAACGGGTTTGTAATATATGGTATAACTAGCTTCTGCCCGCGACTTCGTACGCGGATCCTGTTGCTTATGCCAGCGACAACGGGGTCGTCGAAGATCTGAAACGTCTGATGTCGAATTCTAAGAACCCGGGGACGGGAAAATAACGGATCTTTCCCACCTGAGCAACACATACCATTTGTTTCTTTTTGCCATTTAACAGCTTCACAAAATGTACAATTTTTAGCCATACCTCCGATGGCGGAATATGTGGCGTATTCAATCATAGGAGACGTAAATGCACTCCGTGCCTTATCAACCCAAGGAAGGTCGCCATGCTCTTTTTTTCGGTTGGGAAATAATCAAATAACTTCTCCAACTCTGGGCGGAGCGGGAGGGAGTGTCAGATTTTTACTGACTAAAACCCATCCATGTTCCTTCCTCGCCCTTTACGTTCCAGGGCCACGGTATCTCTTTCGAACAGTCCCGCAGCCCCGGCAGGCTTCGACCTTTGCGGGCCCCTCCCTTTATGCTGACATCTCTTTGAGGCGCACGTAGAACACGAACGCGCCGTCGACACGGCAGGTCGCCATGCCCTACGGCTATATCTTGAGACACATCCGGTTTTTCAGATGATATCGACATTCTGTTCAGAGAATGTCGACGTCGATCAGAATTCAAACGTTCGTTCAATGAACGTGCATCGCGCATCACGCATCACGTTCATCACTCGTTTCAAAAGACCTGTTAGTAGATGTGCGAATACGCTGAAAACTCAAGCCTGATTCTGTATCGGTAAAAATTTCGGATTCGCTCACGATCAGCGGACAGTCGCGCATCACGTTCCGCACTTGTCTCTTAAGACCTAGAAGAAGCTATGCGTAGATACGCTGAGAACTCAAGCGCAATTCTCTATCCGTGAACGTCTCCGACTCGCGAGACAATGCGTGACGTTCACGATCAGCGGTCAGTCGCGCATCACGTTCCCTACTTGTCTCTAGAGATCTAGTAGTCGATGCGTAGATACGCTTGAAACTCAAGCGCAATTCTCTATCCGTGAACGGCTCCGACTCGCAAGACAATGCATGACGTTCACGATTAGCGGTCAGTCGCGCATCTATTCTTCACTGGTCTCTAGAGACCTGGATGTAGAAATACGCTGAGAACGCAGGCGTGCTTCGCGATCCGAAGAGGTTTCCACGGAGCAAGTTGCAGCCTGATGTTCTCGAACAGCATCAAGTCTCTCCTGACGCTCTTCGATAGATTCTTGGGATCTTATGATCCTCAATCTTTTAGCTCCTTTGGAACATTGGGAAAGATTTGACCTCTTTCTAGGCATGGTTATAGTTTTGTTGTGAAGATACCTGATCAATTGAAATCTAAGTAACTGCTCCCCTGCGTTACCGGGTAGGCTACCGAGTCACGAAGATAACTGGAAAAGGAAATTAATTCTACAACAGGTGTCCGAGATCTTCGATTTTTATATGTCAACAGAGAGTGCTCATCAGATTGAACAACTTTTGCTAAGACGTCATTCCTATATGATGTGTTATGGTGTAGCTGGGCTCTTGGAGTTCCACAACAGGTGTTCCAGATCTTCGATTTTTATAAACCAACAGAGAGTGCTCATAAAATTGAACAACTTTTGCTAAGACGTCATTCCTATATGTGTTATGGTGTAGCTGGGCTCTTGGAGTTCCACATCAGATGTTCCAGATCTTCAAACTTATACTCTCAGCAGAAAATGCTCATCATGTAGAACAATTTTTGCTATGGTGGCATTTTTGTATCTCTTATAGTTTAGCTGGTCTGTTGCGGTTCTGCATCAGGTGTTCAAGTTTCCAAGATAAATTATAGCCTCATAGCTTCTGCCCGCGACTTCGTTCGTGTGAAGTTTTGATATCGCAACGCATCGCCTACTCAACGGAAGTTTAAACTGCTTTGTTCCCGCTTGCAACATTTCTTATTGCTGCTCCGCTCCTATAGGTCATAGCGTGATGTTATATAGCCTATAGCCTTCCTCGATACATGGACTATCCAACGCAAAAAGAATTTTTCAATTCGAGCCCGTAGTTCCGGAGATTAGCGCGTTCAACCAAACAAACAAACAAACAAACAAACAAACTCTTCTGCTTTATAATATTAGTATAGATAACAGTTATTATATTTTCACTTAAAAAACGTTCACATTACATAATTTTCATATGCCATAAAAACAAATAACCTAATTTCATGCGATTTAATGTTCCATTTCATATAAACAGCTTCTTCTGTTCTAATAACTTTTAGTGGATCGTTCATTTCATATAATTTTTAATATGATTAATGCTGCATAATGCTATTTTTATATAACGTTCAGTAGACCTAAATGTTCGTTTGACATAATTTTCAAATTTACTCATTTTCAGACAAAATTCTGTAATGAATAAGTAAATATCAGGGAACTACAATCCATTCATCAGCACAATGTTTTGAATGCGTTACATTGAGTTCTACCACAAAACATGATTATCCACCCCGATAAAAAATTCGTTTACCAGCAATTTTTTTTAGTAAAGTTACTTACTTTGATGAGCTGAATGTTTGGTTGACGGTTTCATGATAAGGTTGTTTACACCTTGTATTTTATGTTTGTACAGTCAATCTATAGAGGTTAAACTAACACTGTCACTTATGGGATGTCCACCGTGATCATCATTTGTTTTTAAACTCCCGATATTTCGACGGGATGTTAGTCATCCCGCGATTGCGGCGCTTAGTGACAGTTTAGAATATAAACCGTAAAAGTTTAAAACAGTATTTGAATCCAAAGATTGGTTGGTTGTTTGTGATCATTTAATACCAATATTAGAAAGCAGTTGTGTTAGTCACTATTATTTTCTGATAGTTTCAGTTGCGTATAGTTTCACAACCTAAATACGATGTTCGTAATCCAAACGATTTAAAGCTTTGATCCAATTCAAACGTAGATCACTTTCCCCAATAACATCACCTGAGGATAAAAAAAAATCCCATCACAATCCCAGACTATTAAGGCTGTACTTAATACTTATTTGACTTCCCACCAATCAAACGCTGGCTATATTCTGTTACTCCCCACATACTTAATTGTGAAAGTGTGTTTGTTTGATTGTCACGCCTTCACGTTTTAACATCTATAGACTATAACCTGGGTAAAGACCACCACACTGAAATTCTGCCATCTCTATAGTATGCCAAGTGAAAATATATTAAATAATCGTCGCTCTATATAAACGTTATTCTAAACGAAATTATGCGGAATTTGAACATTTCCAAATGTAATAATGCCAAATAAAATTCTGCCATAGTAAATTCGGACATACAAATATTCGCCAAACAACAGTTATATTAAAAAAAAATATGCCTTAGGAATATTCGTTTAAAGAAAATTATGCGAAGTGTGTTAGCCAAATCAATTTCGGAGCATCAAGATTCTGCCAGATCGATGGAACCCAGCATCAACCTATTACAGTTGAAGAAGTGTTGGAGAACACAGATAGATACGTTGATGACATTCAGAAGATCGCGGGTTAGATTTGGTTGAGGATCCGAGGCTTATACTCGGCATTAAATTTGTTGTGACACCATTGTTTTTATTTGTTTGTCTTAACTGAATAATTAAAAATCGTTTGATCGTTTGGTTCGTATTGATTTTTTTTTTCTGAGAGAACTAACTGCAAATATGGTAATGATATTCTGGTGAAACGACTTCTACGCGAGTAAAACCGCAGTCAAAACCAAGTTAACCAATAAACGAGAAGTTTCCACCCTAGTGGTCATCAAAACGTATCTGACCTTAAGACCGGACCATCGTTTTATTTTCGTCTTCAGTATAATGGTATTTGTCACGGCAGTGTCACCTCCCGAGACAAATTATACCAATTTTATACGTTTCTTTTTTTTTCCATTTGTTTTCACTGATTACTTACTCAACTGGTAATTAGATCAAGGTCACTGATATCACTGACTGACATTGATTTCTTTTTGAGTTTCCTTTGGGAGTTTTTGGGTTAGTAATTTGTCAGTGGTGTATCTCTTTTGTTGTCTCAGTTTTCTTTTTAATTATTTTGGTTTTATTAAAAGCTTAATCAAATATTTTTTTTGAATTTTGTTGATTCTTAGTTAAGTACTAAAGATTTTGGAATTCATTTTTAGTTGCAGTCGTTTGATTTGAAAATAAACTTATAACCCTGATGGAATTTTCGAAAGAATTTGTTTTCATTTTCTTTAACACAGGATTCAAATATGGGGATTTTTAATGTATTTTCTTAGTCACTTTTTTGTCTTTTATTATAGTTTTTGACACACGTAACACTCTTCCGAACATATATTCTAACTTTATGTTTAATTATTACCATCACTTGATCAGTAATAGTGATTGATCTAAACAGGTTAAATCTGTTTTGTTACTGTATTTCCTTTCTCAAATGTTTAATGCATGCCGTGACAGCCTTTATTTAAGGCTACATATAAAATGTTACATTCAACATGAGTGCTTAAACATGTATTTTTGGTGTATGCTTTGTTGGTTGTCCTTAAATAAATAAATAAAATATACTAAACATAGGTACCTCGTACTAGTGTGACCGTCAATCTCTTAAGTTCCCTCTTATTTTTCTTATTCGTGTGCGTATTGTATAACTATCACTTGCTTCGGTGAAGAAAAATATCGTGAGGAAACCAGCATGCCAGAGAGTTATTTCTCGACGGCATGTAAAGCCCAGTCCGAGGGTCATGGGCGTCATAAAAACTCTGACACCAGATTAGGCACTTACCACACGTTTAAGATAAGACCTTGTACTTGTTGCAACTCTTAAATCTGTCGCTTTCCCCATTTTTTTTTTCGGTGGGGATCTCCTCAAATGACTTCTCCCACTCTGAGCGGAGCGGGAGGGAGTCAGACTTTTACTGACTTAAAACCAATCCACGTTCCT
Source organism: Xestia ashworthii (assembly GCA_950022955.1). Lineage (NCBI taxonomy): Eukaryota > Metazoa > Arthropoda > Insecta > Lepidoptera > Noctuidae > Xestia > Xestia ashworthii. Next base: position 3,639,947 of record OX465557.1, read on the forward strand.
TCCTCGCCCTTTACGTTCCCAGGCCACGGTATCTCCTTCGAACAGTCCCGCAACCCCGGCAGGCTTCGGCCCTTGCGTTTAACACGAACTCGCCGTCGACACGGCCTGTCGTCATTAGGACAGCTAGCTTGTCACTTTCCCCATGCGGTTATGATCACGTCCTACTTTTTTTTTCCGGATGAGTAATCATAAAATGACTTCTCCCACTCTGGGCCGAGCGGGAGGGAGTGTCAGACTTTTACTGACTAAAACCCATTCATGTTCCTTCTTCACTCTTTATGTTCCGGGGCCACGGGATCTCTTTCGAACAGTCCCGCAGCCCCGGCAGGCTTCGTTCTAGATCGATATTTTATGATGACATAATTTAATTTCTCCTAAAGCAGATCTTTACCATAAGCGAAAAAACGTATGTTACTCGCGTTTGTTATCTTACTAGCATTTGGCCGTGGCTTCGCCTTTCCTTCCTTTTTTTCTTCGGATTTCGATAATAGGCTAGTTTCCACCATCAATAAATTGCAAATCTATTTAGTCCGTTAGTTAGATTATTGGAAAATAATGGAATAATACTTTTTGATTTTATAGATCAATGAATATTGACAAAGATAAAACGCTTCAAAACCCGGTAGTGGAGGCTCGTGACGTCAGAACGCACTAAAAATTATACCTTGACGTGCTGAGAAATTTAAAAGCGTCGTATCATCGTCAATTTTGATTAATGGAACAAAACAAAAAATACGGGTCAAATATTTTTTGATAATCTAACTGACGGTCTAATTAGATTTGTTTAGTATACAAGCCAAGTCTTACGGGAATATACTACCGGAGTACAGGTATCCTATGTATTAATCCGGGTTATAAACTATCCGAGTGCTAAATTTCATCCAAATCCGTTGAGTAGTTTTTGCCTGAGTAACAAACATACACACATACAAACTTTTTATTTTGTGTGATAGTGTGATAACTTTATCTCACCCAGAAAAGCATCAAAGCAGCTTGTAATTTCCATCGTTCAATTTTTATTGCCTTTCCAAACGGCAAATCTCTAATCCCATTGGGAATACTCTGCAATTTCGATCACACATTGATGCCCCGACAACGTTGTACTCGTTTTAAACGCTAAAAGGGGATTTGTGACTGAGCTTTCGACAATAGTTTCATTTTATTTGATTCGAGTATTTTACTTTTCGACTAACTTTTTGGATTGGATTTAGTTTTTGGGTGTTTCTGATCTGTTTTTTGTTTGTTTTCACGCTTGACTGAAATTTTAAAACAATTATTTTTGACAAACATTGCGTGTAAATGGAAATATTTTTCAGTTTAAAATTATCAACATTACAGCTGTCTTGATTACAGGTTATGTTTTTGTGATGTTTTCATTAAAGGTTATGTTTTTTCCTTTTTAAATTAACCTTCTGACAAACTTAAACATACAATATGTACCTACGTATTTAAACTACTAAAGGATTTTAAATAAAAATACCTCAATGAAATTACTATTTTTATTCATTACAATTTTCATTTTCCGACATAAAATGAACAGACAGTATACAAAGCATATGTACAATTTTATATAGTAGTTATTGACACTGTTCTAAGGCGAGAACACTAGATTTATAATTATTTTACTAAACACTTACTGCCCATGACCATTTTTAATACTTTTAAATTATTATTTACACATTTCTACTAAATTACCTACTAATAATAATAATGAGTATTTCGATCAACTTTCATGTTAATTAACGGGTACAAAAACAAATATTACGTCACCTAAGGGGCCTGCGGAGCATGCGTAGTTCATACAAACGTAATACCAAAATTATTAATAAATCAAACATATTATTGAGGTAGTATGTATTTATTTCGATTAGATTACAAAATATCTATGTTCCCAAATATATATTTTGAAAGGACAATGATATAAAGACGAGATATGACGACTTTAAAATTTCTATAGAAAACTTATTTTTCTCATCTCTTGTTAAAATCAGTTTCCATTCAAAATATATATTTGGGAACCTAGATATTCTGTAATCCAATCGAAATAAATACACGCTATATTAAGAATATCTCTGTTTTACAAATTATTTTGGTATTACGTTTGTATGAACTACGCTTGCTCCGCAGGCCTTTTACATTAATTTTAAAAGTAGTACTTATACAAAAACAATTGCTTTAAAATAATTTTCATTGTTATTTAAAAAAATGCATGTCCGAACGATTAAGTTTCAATCAAATCACGATCATGGGCGAAGAAATGGATTAAAACTCATTTGGCGAGCAGTACAAAATTAAGAATTAATTATTATTTTTTCTACAGTAAAATACATTTCCTATGATATATTATTATCGGGGCATGATATTACACGTTAATATTTTTATTATATTTTCTATAAAATGCATTTGAAAACGGATTGCTTGTACTGGCTATCATAACTCTATTTTTTCTTTTTTTAATAATTATCAACTACTGTTATTTCACTTTTGTCTTTCATTTTAATTTGCAATAACTTATGAAATACTCACAAACGATGTTATAAATTACAGATTATTTAAAGCGACTCTATACATTCATCTTACATGAGCAACTATAAAAAAAAAAACATTTGAAAATGCTTCAACTTTTGCTGTTCATTTTAATAAATCTTTTTGATATGTATTTCCATAATGAGTATTACAAAAATATCAGTCTAAAACAATCGAAATACTAACTTATCTGAGGCTAACATTTTCGCTAAATATTTTTATCCGTTCAAAAATCCTCTCACTCAAAATCTGAAGCATTTTCATTAGCAAATACTTAAGAAATAAACTATGAACAATCCAGTTTACATTGGGAAACTATGACAGTTATTACGGGTACTTCAAAAACTATTAGACTGTTAATACCTAAAACGGTTTAGGCCCGCATTGTTAATGATAGTTCTATACAAATATTATTTTAATTGACTATTTCAAACGCTAGAAAACTTTAGCAGGGCTCACGGCTGAAAGCTTTGAAGCGTAATCTCATTTTAGTATGTGACCATGAGTGAGTTTAGTCTTCGTCTTTAATTACGTCTGAATTATTATTTCATTTTGTATAATTACCATAATATTACCGTAAGTATGAATGGTTTTATTCGAAACTTAAAATAATTTATTTTTTATTGAATCATTAAAATATTTTTTTTTAATCTAATTTTCACCTTAATTTACCAACTCATTGTCACACACAATACTATCGTGGTTTATTAAATACTTAATTAATTATTAAACAATTATTATTCATATAAATCTACAAACATTTATCTTACCACAATGTCTTCGACATCACTTGAAGCAATTTCTATTACTCTAAACTAACATTATAATAATTAAGTATAACATTAATTAGAAATATGAAGAGACTTTAATTAACACTTATATACACGATCTAACAATTTATTGTCAGTTCTGAACGTTCAAAGAAATTAAAAAATTACATTATACTTATAACTATTTACATACAATTAAGATTTGCTTTTATAAAGCTGAAATCGCTATACATTTAATACAAGTATTCTAAACGATTTCATGTCTATACATTGAAAGCATTCAACAAAGTCATTAATATTGGTATTGTCTTATCTTTGGAATGAAAATTGTGCGTAAAACGTTTGCCATGGGACACTCGGTCGGGTTCTCCTGTTTACGCATTCCGGTGACCGACATACATGGACTAGGTGATGTGGAAGTCACCCCGCAGGAGTCGCGTGAAGGTCTTCTTGAACTGCTGGTTGGCGAGCGCGTAGCAAAACGGGTTGATTGGGCTGTTCGCGTAACACAAGAAGTACGAAAACATGTACAAGTGCTTATTAATGCACGGCGGATCCGTACAAAATCCCTCCACCAGAGCCAATATGTGATATGGAGTCCAACAAACAACGAACGCACCCAATATGAACGATATAGTTCTAAAAGCTTTCCTCGCTCTGTTTTCAGATTTAGATTTCTGCCGACCGATGCTCGGAAACAGGCCGTCCCGCTTTGAACGTTTAACTTTTAATTTTTTTCCAATGTTTTTTACAAACTCTTTCTTCGAGTCGCCGCGGCCTGACCCAGTTACTACGGTACTTGATATATCACTATTCTCGACCGCTGGACTTATTACGGGATTTAGTTTCAATGGAGACGTTCTCGTCTCAGACGACTTGAGGGGTTGAGGCTCATTGTTATTGGAAGACGACGATACGAGAGTAATCACAGGCTTGGAGCGCTCCCCTGTAGTTAAACTCACCTCGGTATTCACCTTAATTGGGGGAGGCGGGGAGAAATTCGTTTTCGGTTGTGTTACTTGAGCTTCAGCGGTTGCTCGTATTAAAGCTGCTTGTAATAAACTTGACTTGTTAGTTTCGTTACCTGAATTTAATGTTGGCGGAGATGAGGGTTCAGTCCCAGTTTGGAAGGTGACGGAAGAGGGCGGGCTCTCGTACGTTGGTGACGGTACATTGACAGAGCTCTCATCCATATACCTCAAGTCTGCTCCATCCATACCTACAAGCATGTCGTATGACGTACCATCACTTTTCACAAGCCTTATAGTCCTAGTGCGCGATGATTCTGAATGAGATGGTGGACTCTCCGAAGCAGGAGGACTACATCTGAACTCAGATGGGGGTGGAATGATTCTTTGAGCAATTGTTGTCGATACCTCTCTTTGTTCGGACGGTGTTGTAATTCCAGATGATATGGGTGACATAATGCTAGCGATAGATAGTGGCACATTTGGTACAGAAATATTGTCGTTACTCTGTGACGTATCTGGATTATCTGTGTCAAGCAAACTCTTTTCAGATATCTGTGATAATGACGTCTTTGGCTTTTCCAACTCGTGTTTTAATACTGGTGACTGTTTCGTATCAGTTTTTATCATCATTCCGCCGTTAAAACGCATATTGTTTAGCAGTTGTATAGCACCTGTTTGCATCACTAAGTTTGCAACTGACGGCCGTTTTTTAGGATTTGTCTGTGTAGTACTTTCTTCGTCCGAGTCGAATGCAGGACTGCTCGACCTTTCCGCTTCCACCTGATCTTCCTTCCTATCTCCATCCGACTCTGCTGTCGTTGAAGTACCAGTGACTGTAGCGCTACTTTTATGTGCCGAAGATTTTTGACTCGAATTTGAATCACTGGACCCGCCTAGATTGAGCAACGGAGCCGCAAGTGAACCTTTAGAAGTGGAATCTTTTCGCATAGCCTCTGATACTTTCTTCTGATCTTCACTGGAGATAGTTGCTTTTGACAAGGCCGCCATACCTGCTGCTCGGCCAGCCATTCCTGTCATAACACCAGCGCTTAAAGCCACCATCGACTGCATCTTTCTTTGCTTTGCTTCACTCTTCTTTTGCATATCATAAGCTGTCTTGAAAATCCCAGCATAAAGTACAATTAATACAAACAGCGTCGTCCAATAATAGCCTATGATTAAAGCTGTGTTAAATATTGGGTCTTTCAGAAACTGTACAGCACATTCGCCTTCTTGTAAGTCCCTGTATCCAACAAAATGTTCCCATCCGAATATTGTCGTAAAGAATAGTAAAGCTGGTATGATCCAGGTTACTGTTACCATCCATATAACTCTGTTTTTCGTTCGCCAAGCTCTATACCTCGCCGCTATTTTCACGCTACAAAATCTGTCCACAGTAATGAGCAGGACTGTGTATTGTGAGACAAGACATACTGTATAGTCAACTGATAGCCAAAGGTCGCAGAGTAGGGGCCCCAAATGCCAGTAGCCCTTTAGAACGTAATCCGTGTAGAATGGAAGCGACAAAGTACCTGTAGACAATGGAAAATAGGTTTCTATTAAACACTTTTATCACTCATCAAACACTGAATGTCAAGGGTCAAACTTCTCGGATTTGGATTTACCTTTTAGTCAAAATTAATTTATCAAAAGCTTATAACAACGTTCCAGTTAAAAGTTTTCTTAGGTAAACAGAAAATAATTAATCAAATAAATGGTTAATTTAATTTAGTTTCAAAACAAGAACAGGTTTTCCTTGTTATAAGAGTTAAGGTTATTTACAGGAGCCGAAACTTTGATATAATAAAAGTTAATTTTATAAAATTATTTTGTTTTACTCAGTCACTTATATTTCACCCTCTTTGTGGCTTCAAAAACATTGTATTTATAGTTCAAACGTTTGGCAACAATCAAAATACTATTAAAAACAATACTGCAATGAATACTGAGTTGAAGAATTCAAACTGCAATTTCAAAACAAACGGTCTAGAGTTTTTAATCGCTTTGAATAACTGAAAGCTACTCGCAGTGGAAACCTGATAGATGTACAAAATAGTTTATTTATTCCCATTCTGTTTATTGTTGTTTTGTACCAGTGTGTTTTTATAGAATGCCAAATAAGCTTTTGTTTCTTGTTGTGATTAAATTCAGAAGCGAGCTTATAACATCCATCCATGTATGCGTATTTGTATTCGTGTTTATATATTTTATTTATTTATTTAAAGACTTTGGAAGATTTATCACAATGATAACCATTTATAATGACATGAGATGATCCGTCAAGTATTATTTAAGGTATACTGCTTCATTAGGTTATTAAATAACCTTCGATTAAAAGTTGTTGACGTATTGGAAATAGCTAAACAAATTATCTACAAAAATAAAATTGTTCCCATGACAATTTAAAACAACGCGAACGATCAGCAATAATACTAAAATAACTGTCAATGGGGATGGCAACTGTGGAACTAATGGCGCTAGCATAGTTTGTTCCAAGCATCGTCATTGGTAGAAAATCTGGTAATGTCATTTTATATTTCAAAATGGCTTGACCTCATTGGTCAGATTGGGAACAAGCTATAGCATAGCTTGTTCCCAATCTGACCAATCTGATCTCAGCTTTCACCGGCGCCATCTGATTTCAGCTTTCACCGGCCAACCCCATTTCCAAGATGTATTTTGGTTATGAATAAAATTTGCGGTTCCATATATTTTGATGGTCGCTCTTTTGTATGGAACAGATTCGTTCAACAATAATAATCTCAACATTGAAAATATCAACACCACAATCATCCAAACTATCCAAACTAATATTATAAATGCGAAAGTAACTCTGTCCGTCTGTCTTTCTGTCTGTCTGTCTGTCTTTGCTTCACGCCTAAGCTACTGAACCGATTTGTGTGAAATTTGGTACAGACATAGTTTGGAACTTGAGAAAGGACATAGGATAGTTATTATTACAAAAAATAAAATAAAATAAAATGTATTCCGGACATACAGCGCCATCTATTGGTCAAGAGTCGGCATCAATTCAGTACTGAAAATTCATCGGAAATATATTATCTGCCGGAAGTCACTATTCCACGCGAACGAAGTCGCGGGCAAAAGCTAGTAATAAATAATCGTAATTAATCTCAGAATTACAGATTGAAAAAAAAAAAGATTATTTTAAGTTTTAAGTTGACATTATGACTTGTTAATCTAGAAAACGTTTGATTTCATGACATGAGTGTGTCAGACACATTGACATTGGTTTCATTTTTAGCTATTTTTATACAAGGTGGAATTGGCACCGATGCGAAAACGGTTACTAAATTCTAAGGTCCATGTTCAACGAAAAGATAACGGTCTGATTATCTAAAAACAGCTGTCACTGTGACATGTTCCCATACAAAAATGTGTTCATCACCGTCATCTTTTTGGTGAACATGGACCTAAACCTCCCAACATCCAAATTTTTCATCGGCAATTTTAAAAATAAAAAAACAGCAGTTCCATACATTACAGCTTATATATTATCTTCTTCTTCGTGTTGCTGGCACGACAATTTTATATTTTGTTAGCCCAGAACTTCACCACTTCCACGGCGTCGTCGATAGCAGCGCAGAGGTCATTTGGGCTACATGCTTTTGGACTAAGAGGGCAGGTACCTACCGGGGCTGCAGGACTGTTTGAAAGAGATACCGCGGCCCTGGTACACAAAGGGCTAAGAAGGAACATGCATGGATGAGTAAAACCCATCCATGTGTTCCTTCTTAGTAAAGTCAGTAAAAATCTGACACTCCCTTCCGCTCCGCACAGAGCGGGAGGAGTCATTATTTGATGATTTCTCATCCGAAAAAAGGACTTCCAGGTTGACCACGAAAGATTAGAGACTGCAGGAAGATGTCCCGTTGGTGGTAAGTAGTCAGTGGCAGGTGGGAGGAAGATGGGATAGCTACTTTTCCACATCTTACATCAGGCGTCGGCCGGGTTTTCTGATAAACGGTTTTTAAAAAATGTGGCTGCTTTTATGCCGTTGCTTTTGCAGTAAGCGTAGTAGCGCCGTATAATGGGTGTCTGCTGTCGTCCAACTCCTGTTTGTATTTCTCCACTGCGCTTGCAAATTCTCTTCGGACATGTGGAGAATAAAATATATAATTATATCAGAATGATGCATAATGAGTGCGTGGTAACCGTTTTTGCGTCGGTGGGATTTCGAACTATATAATTTTTTTAGCTATTATTTCAAAACCGATGAGAAGGTTGGCCTAGAATTATATGGGTACTGACTTCATGGAAAATTTGAGTCATTAAGGGGCACGTGTAGTCGTTTTGATAGTATCAAAACTTACATAAATGAAAGTAAAATTACCCTTACCTATCAGCAGATCAGTGGCGGCAAGCGAGGCGATGAAGTAGTTGCTGGGCTGTCGAATAGTCCTGTCTACCAGGAATGCAAGAAGCACCAGGACGTTGCCGCTGACTGTCAACAGGATGACAAGCACGAGGCACGTGGCAAAGATGGCGGCTAACCACAGCGGGAATGGTGGCAGAACTGGTTGCTAGATGGAACAAAAGAAGTTTTATTAAAATTCTACGAAACAAAAAGAGGTTGATTTGTGTTGTTTACTTTGGTTAGATTACTAACAATAGATATAATTGGATCTAGGGGCATGGTAGTGCCCCCGCCAAGTCTGCAAATCAATAAAATGCATCTAATTACCTATCTTAAATTAGTTTAATTAAATATTTAGCAAAATTTTTTTTTGTAAAGGAATTCAAGTCAACTAAACTAAAAACTTACACTGCAGCATAGATTGCAATTACCAACAAATTGCAATTGCCAAAGCTACACGTGTTAGCAATTGCAATACGACCAATCCTGCTAATAACGGCCAAGCCATTACAGGTAATGCAACACTACAATCTACAAAACGGTCGATAAAATTCCTAGTCAGAAGATTCCTTTAGAAAACGTAATTGCCTTTAACAAAGCTCCAATTCCCATTTCAATGAAACTGAGATACACTTGAATAAATCTTTCAAAGCTTTGGCCTAGAGTTGAAAATCCAACAATGCACTTGTTAAGACACTCATTAAGATGTAGTGGTGGTTAGTTGAAATATATTTTGGTGGCATGGCAACGGCTATTTAATTGTCACGTCTGCCAACAATGCTGCTAATTTAAGTTCCATTTGCTTGTGTGGCAAATGTTACTAAAACTAGTCGCATGCACCACCACTTGACTGGTGGCAGATGTAGTGAAAAGTTGCAACTGCCACCACAAATGGGTAGGGGTATATAAAGGGTGAAATGAGCATAACCGTTGTCCATATTCCGACCCAGCCTGTCCCTTGCTGCCCTCCCCTCAATGACGCACTAAGTCGAGGCCTGAACCCCACAGGGGGTGCCCTTAGTGACTGTTTATTTAATGTGTATTTTTTTTAGTTTGTAAGCCCTGGCTAGGGGCCTTAAAGTAATTTTTGGCCACCATAGGATAGTCCGGTTAAGTAGTTATGCAACCTTAGCGAGTTGCAACTACGACTGGTCATTTCTAAAAAAAAAAAAATGATCTGTGCCAACTTCTTTAGCAAACAAAAATTTTTTTTTTAACTCGCTAACGTTGCTTAACTAACAATCGTCTAATAAGAAACTAGCGGACGTCACGTGATTTCACCCGCGGTGTACTCCTCGTTACCGTGGGTGTACGGGGATAATAAATATACTCGTAGTCTATGTTACTCGCTATAGGTATGTAGCTATCCATTGACAAAGAATTTTTCAAAACTGTCCAGTAGTTTTTAAGTTTATTCGTTACATACAAAAATTTAAAAATTCTAAAATCAAATCTCTTTATTATATTAGTATAGATACAAATACCTACAACTCTTAGCTAGTTCTAGTTCTTACTTTCTTAGTTTTGTGAATAATTAGTTTCATTAAAGTGTTAGGATTCTTAGTGTTTGCTTGAATATTGTTTGTGAATTTATCAATGGGAGTTTTCTGTGAAGTAATATATAAGTATAGATTTAGGAGAAACTTCAGTTACAGTGAAACTTGGTTAAGTGGGACCTGAATAAGTGAGAAACCTCCATAGCTGGAACTCATGCTGAGGTCCCGACATTAATGCCTGAATATCTGAGACACTGGGTAAGTAGAATACCATTTGCAGGTCCCTTGAATGTCCCAGTTATCCACGTCTCTCTCACGTGTTTCACTGTATTATGAAAACAACATTCAACCATAAGAGAGCGGGAGCGGAAGCTGAGATAGGGGCCTTTTGGCCTTGTTCAGGACCTTTCATTTCTTTTTATTTTTTTATTTATTTTTTATCTATGTTTAGTTTTCAATATTCGCTTTTTCTTTTCTTTCTTTCTTTTCTTTCATAACTTAATTTATTCAAAATCTTCTTAAACCTATCAGCACTCACTAAACATCAACAATAAAAATACATCTACAAAAATCACCTACCACACACACTTTCAAGTGGAGTACGCGCTAGACCCTGTTATGTACACACTTCATCTATGTGTACAACATACAACACACACAATCCAACACACGGCCATGACATAATACCGATGCCGATAATGTACAATAGATTAACTGTCTGCACCGCTAAACATTTGTTACCCCTTCTATTTTAAAAAGGGTAAGCAGAAATAGAAGACCTCCCTTTTTCAAGGTTTTTTTAAAGTCCGTTGGATTGAATTAGCACGCACGCTTTGAGTGGTTGATGCTTTGGTTACTGACTATATTGGTTTATCTGATTATCATTTATTTAACTTATTTGGTATCTCTGCTGGGTAAGGCTTATACAGTTTTTAAATTTTCTTTGAGTGTTGACGTAAGCCTTGAAATTAAAGAAGTTGGTACGAGTGGATACAAAATGCGATAATTTAATAAAATGGCCCAAACACAACAACAAAATTGGTAGTTATGTGTTTGAACCGTTTGGGGTTGAAATACTAGGGCTTTGGGGTTCGAGTGCCCACCTAGAGTTTTGGGACATCGCCAAACGGTCTATTTCTTGGCCAAGAAGCCATCTAATGTGGTAATGCTGTCAGTGCCTTCTGGGCACTTTCTGGTAGAACTTTTTGGCGCCCTTTATGGCTAATGCTTAGGAATGATGTTGAAAAAGTCTTCCTAAATCTATATGAGTTTGGAGGGTTGTATTGATGATTTATATGATTATAATTCTGTAACTACATACGTCTTACAGTCGCAAATCATATTTTCATCAACACACAACCTAGCAGTGGCCTGCAAATTGCAAAAAACATAACAAAATTTAATTTCGTGGGCTGCTCTGGCATCCACGTTAATTCATAATTATATTTAATTACAATCATAATTATAATTATTATTTTTAGTATCATGTTAGGTCTGCATGGTTTCTATTTAACACAAACAAAACTCCGATTTTGAAACCTTTTGATTGGCCTTTCAAGAAGAAGTTCTAATTACACCCATTCTTTAAGCATCGATATCCGAGACACGTGTACCTTGGCTTTACAAATGTACATGTATCCTATATCATTGTTGTTGCTAGTAGATAATCTACGCCTTTCTATCAGACGAGTATTTCTTACTGGCATGTCCATCTCAAGTTAGTTGTCTCATTTACTTCGTTTTATTTAGTCGTCAATTGTAATGAATTACAATTGACGACTACATAAAAAAGTTCTTCTTTATATGAACCTCATATAACATTTTCTACTAAACAAATACATTCGAAACCCGCCATCATGATTAGAGAAGTTTTTCCTCATGGTCAAAAATCCATTGTGTTTGTCCCATTCAATAAAACACAATAAAGAAAGCTGCCTATTCATTAACAGTTCAAGTTCTTATCGGAATAGGCCGATATTAGTGCAATTAAACTTAGTGAATGGGGCAACGAAGATTGGGAAAAGTTGATCCTTTTTTATCTATGAAACTTGGAAGTATGAAAGAATAATTAAGCTCAGAGTATCTGTTACTAAGTAAAATTTAGAAGTTTAAATTAATTAAGATTATCTTATCTTATTACTTAAATAAAAAATGACTACATGAGCCAAATTAGCAACTTTATTTGTGTTGGTTCAAACTTCGTTTGAAATACTGTTACAATAAAGTTCTAATCAGCTTGCACCACAAAGTGGTTGTTACGTCAGTCACTGCGGGCCGAATAGTGCGAAATGAGTGGTTTCGATCGATTTACAAAAAATCTATTGATTGGACTAAAAAAATAAATAATACTATGATGCTAATATTTGCCAAAAAATCAGAATGATCGTTTTTTGTTTATTTCAGTGAATCATATACTTTCAGGCATTATAAAACTCGCGTTTAGCTCCTGTAGTCGTCTTAAGAAATAGATTTGAATAGCTTGAGAATTCGGTAATTGTCCCACGGGATCTTACTACCGAGATAAAAGTATCCTAAATGTTAATCCAGGTTACAAACTATCTGTGTGCCACATTTCATCAAATCCGTTCTGTAGTTTTTGCATGAAAGATTAACAAACATCCAGCAATCCATCTTAATAAAATTTCCGATTTATAAAAGTAATAAGGGAAAAGAATAATGTTTTTTTTTATTATAAAATAGGAGGAGGAGGCGAGGAGGCTAATTCTCAAAGTAATGTGGCAGATTTATTTTGTACCGGTGTGCCAAATTTTGTAAAAAAAAAGCTTATCTATAAGCGTTACATGGTGTTTAAAACTTATAACAATTGCTTTAAATTAGTACCAAGGCCCCGCTTTCAACCAGCAAAAGACGTTCCAATCTGACGTGTGAAGTGCGTGTGAATGTAAGCTAATTGATATTAAATCTTCATTAAATTGTACTCCATTATATGTGTTCTTTACTTTCGTTCTGTTTAAATTCAAGTATAACAGTAATCGATTGAAGCATATTGTTTCGTTCCCATCAAAACTCTTTTCAAAACCCATACGATGTTCACATTTTGTCTCTGCGCTTTACCAGCAGTAACGAGACGCCAACTTTTAGCTGTCATGCATTGTATGTAAACGTCAAAGCTCAGAGCAAATGACACTCCTTAACGGACACCAATCGGAACGTACGCGCAATTTCGCGACCGGCTTAGAAGAATTCAAAATTCTAACCGCCTCCGCGTGTGATCATCATATCGTCTCATCTATATTTGTGAACCCTAGTCCCATCACCAGCTCATGTACATTCAAAAGGTGGAAGTTCAACGAGTGTCAGTTTGCAGTCTGAGTCTCAGTACGTACTTTGCAAATATCCTTACTGTTGGCTGCCTAGATCAAAGTGAACATCTTATTTTTATCGTGTAACTCGTCAGACCTCTCATCCAGGTCTTCCCTGTGTAACAGAAATGCATCACGGTATTTCGGCGTGGTGTGGATGCTACACATATTCTTTATTCCCTTCAATTATTTAATCGATTATTTATGAACATAATCTAATTAACTAGCGCTGCGCCTGCAACTTCGCTCGAAAATATTATGATACCTCGGCTTTTATGCATGATATGAATATAATTTAGTAGCTTTTTGACCGCAGCTTTAATTTTTAATTATTTAATTGGGATAAAACATAGCACTACAAAAACATCTTTTACACCGTATTTAAACTTAAAATAATAACACTTATTGCACTACCAACACCATTATCGACTGATAACAAACAAACAAATTTACATTCACATTATATTATTAGTATGAATAGACTATAGTACACACGAATAATGTATGTGCTCCATGTCAGTGATAATGCGTGAATTTTTAGGATTTGATAATAATTTATTAGTTCCGGAGATTACCCCCTACATACAAACTTCCTGAAAAACAAACTAAAATTAATTAATTTCAGGTAACTAGCACCCATTATCAGATAAACATTGATAACCAATAAGATTCAATAAAAAAAAAAACACTAAATAAAATAATACACAATAACACCAAAATTAAAAATGCCTGTTGTAATATTAGTATAGATATGAATTAGTCGCAGAAATGATAATTGGCATTTATTAAAAAGTTGGAAAACTGCAAAAACTCCCACAGTATAAACGAACGGCAGGTAAGTCAGTAAAAAAATCTCCCAGCCCTTATTAAAGTCGATAACGAAAAAACTTTGGTCATTAGTGGCTTGCACTAGTTTTGTATCGCTAAAAAACTCGCGCACTACTAAACTTCAAATTTTATTGAAAGTTCTTTTTAATTTGTTCGACCTTTTATCGGACAACGGTTGATGAAGTTAATGAATGAGTCCGCACAATCGATTTTAAGAAGTTTGTCGACTGAATAGACAGCTGTGAATAAAGTGTGGCTATTGAACATTTTGCAGTATTTCAACTTAAGGTAGAAACACCAGGCTAACCCGCGAAATTCTCTCTTCTTCTTAATCTTATTTCATGAAAAAGCCATTCAATGGGATTCAATGTTAGGAGAGTTACATTGATGATTTTTATGATTATAACTCTATAAAGCCATATTTATAATGGTGATACTTTAATCACACACTTAGGTCCATGTTCACCAAAAAGATGACGGTCTGGTTATCTAAAAAACAGCTGTTTAAAACTCATTTTTGTATGGGAACATGTCACAGTGACAGCTGTTTTTAGATAATAAGACCGTTATCTTTTCGGTGAACATGGACCTTAATATAGTTGCTGCCAGTTAAGAGCACAATATCGGTCATTGCCCTTTCCCTAATATCTCTTCGTACGAACCAAAACAAATGAACCATGTATCATTTTTCGTTAGGAAAAATGTTGAAGATCACGATGGATTCAAGACTTGAACAGGTTTAGTTTTGGATTTCAAAGTTAAGAACTTTATTAAATGTAGTTGAATCAATGACCGCTTTTGCGATCTTAACTGGCAGTAACTATAGTCGTCGTTTCTAACATTCGTAATGAATTGAGTTAACTTTAAAAAAATACAAGTTTTTTTAGAAATACTTTGAAAACTCCTGTCACTTGTCTCGAAACTCGTGCTTCTCTTTCAAAGAAATAGTATCGTGAGGCCAAACCAGTTATAAACAACAGAAGTTATACTGGAAGTAATTTTCAGCTTTAAATTATGAGCTTGTTAACTTTACTGACTTCAATCAGCAACAAGCTTGACCAGGAGTCGATGGTGCTCTAATTTAAAACAGAATAAATAATTACACAAACTGCAGACAATCATCACAAACAAATCAATAAAACAAAAGACAAAGAAGAAGCAAGACAAACTCACCAGTCCACCGTTGGCACTGAGAATATTCTCGAAGGTGTTATTGAAGTAGTAGATGTCAGAGTAGTTGGTGCCATTGGCAACGAGGTACTCGCCGTGGCACTCCTGAATCCCACCAGCGGTAGTTAAACATGTCCGTTGTCTCATCTTCTGAAGTTTCCTGTTGACAAAATTTGGATTTTGATATACTTGACATTACGTCTATAATCTCCTCAGGGTTTGATAGAAAAAAGAGAGAAAATACGTATTCTCACGACATGAGTGCACCCAATATAAAATCTTACGACAAGACTAATATCATACTGATATCTCTTCACTACATATAATAAAACAAAGCCTCCCGCCGCGTCTGTCTGTCCCTATGTATGCTTAGATCTTTAAAACTACGCAACGGATTTTGATGCGAGTTTTTTTTAATAGATATAGTGATTCAAGAGGAAGGTTTTTGCATATCATTTCACGCGGGCAAAGCCGCGGGCATCGGCTAGTAATATTATAAAGAGGAAAGATTTGTATTTTTTTTATATTTTTGTATTTATCGAATAAACTTAAAAACTACTGGACAAATTTGAAAAATTCTTTCACTAACAGGTACAGGATAGGTACATTATCAGCAAGTGACATAGGCTATATTTTATCCCCGTACTCCCACGGCAACGGCAACTACTCGGTTGAAACCGCGTGACGTCCACTAGTTTTTTTTTTATGAGGAGGTATTTGTTTGTAAATTTGTAATTACGAGGTAATCTTCGGAACTATGGATCCGATTTAGAAAATTCTTTCAGTAACGAGAAGCCACATTATTTCAAAGTGTCATAACTGATTAATTTTACACCGTGGATTAATTTCCGTGATTAACGGAAGCGAAACCACGAGCATAATTTAAGCTAATGGGTTATTTAGAAGGGATGACGACAGTATCAAAAAATTACAAATCTATTTAGTCCGTCAGTTAGATTATTGAAAAATAAGTGACATGCATTTTATGTTTTTGTCTTCTTCTTCTTCCTGGCTATTATCCCAATTTATTTGAGGTCAGCCCTCCTAGTACTTCTGCGCTACACCGCACGATTGTGGGTTGTCTCTGTCGTTGTGTTGCTCGCTGTCATGTCCCTCGCTAATGTTCGTAGCCAGGTTATTGGTGGTCGTCCACGGCCTCTTTTTCCGTATTGTATGTTCATGACTCTTTTTGTCATGTGGGCATCATCCCACCTCATCACATGTCCGTACCAGCGCAAGCAGTTTTCGCAGAGCTTATCCTGTATCTTTGCGACTTTAAACGTACCAGAAATATATTCATTTTTTATATTTTCAATTTTTGAAACTCCACCAGACCAGCGTAGCATCTTCATGTTTGTGGTGTGAATCCTTTGTTCATCCGTCTTCCTCATAGGCCAGCACTCAGATCCATATAGTAGAGCTGGTATAACTGCCCTTTTGTATACATTGCCTTTGACTTTAATTGGCATACGGGAGTCGCATAGACAACGATCTCCATTTCTGCCAGGCTGCCTGGATTCTATTTTGTATGTCTTTTCCTACACAGGCTTTTAGTGTTACAATGGATCCAAGATACTTGAACTCCTCAACTCTGTTAAGGGGTCTATTTTCGACTAATGGACATGGACACCCACATTAGCTCCGGAAAAGTCGCAAAACATAATATATTCGGTCTTCTGTCTACTGACTCTCAACCCTCTCCTCTCCAAAGACTGCTGCCATGCCGTTAGGTCTGATTGCACTTCTACCAATGATTCGGTTATAAAAACAACATCATATAGCAGTGACCATGGTGCTGGTTTTTAGGGTTCCGTTGCCAAGTGGCAAAAAACGGAACCCTTATAGATTCGTCATGTCTGTCTATCTGTCTGTTTGTCTGTCTCTCTGTCTGTCTGTCTGTCTGTCTCTCTGTCTGTCTGTCTGTCTCTCTGTCTGTCTGTCCGTCCGTATGTCACAGCCACTTTTTTCCGAAACTATAAGAACTATGCTGTTGAAAGTTGGTAAGTAGATGTATTCTGTGAACCGCATTAAGATTTTCACACAAAAATAGAAAAAAAAACAATAAACTTAGGGGGTCTTTAAACTGAATAGTTTGCGCGAGAGACACTTCCAAAGTGGTAAAATGTGTGCCCCCCCCCCCCCTGTAACTTCTAAAATGAGAGAATGATCATCATCATCATCATCATCGGCCTATTTTAATGTTCCCACTGCTGGGACAGGCCTCCTCTCTATGAGAGGGAATGGGCTATATAATCCACCAAGCGGGCCCAGCGCGGATTGGTAGATGTCACATGTCTTCGAATTTATGGTTCTAGGACATGCCGGTTTCCTCACGATGTTTTCCTTCACCGTTTTGAGAGCATCGGTGATGTAATAAATTACACAAAGTAATGCGCCTGCCTGGGTTCGAACCCACGACTTACTGAACGTAAGTCGGGGCCGCCACCACTTGGCCACCGCTGCTCTCCAGAGAGAATAATAGAGAATAATAGAGAGAATGATAAAACTAAAAAATTATATGATGTACAATACCATGTAAACTACCACCGAAAATTGGTTTGAACGAGATGTAGTAAGTAGTTTTTTTTTAATGCGTCATAAATCATAAACCGCAATTTACCTTTCATTAACAACGAACTGCAAGAACTTTTATACTATGTTACTTGCTGTTACGGATCCCTTCATGGGCGAGTCCGGCTCGCACTTGGCCGCTTTTTTGTATAATTGAAGTAATATAATTCATTACCAGGTTGAATAGTAGAGGGCTCAGGGTCGAGCCTTGATGAACACCTACTCTGATCTCAAATGCTTCACTTGTTCCTGCTGGGCTGACCACTCTTGTTGATATATTGTGGAACAGATCTTTAAGGAGCTGGATGTTATTGCGCCAACACTAATTGTGCTCTCAATGGATGCGGATACTCGGTCGAACGCCTTTTAAAGGTCTTGTTTGCGAGACTTGTACTTTTCAATTAGCATTTTCACCGAATGAATTGCATCTGTGGTGCTAACGCCGCTGGTAAATCAACACTACACACGTATTTATTGTTTTTGTAAATCAATGAATATTGACAAAGACAAAACGCATCAACACTCGGGAGTGGGGGCTCGTGACGTCAGAACTAGCTTAAAGTTATACCTAGTCGTGACGTATTGGGAATTTTAAAAGCGTCGTAACTTCGTCAGTCTTGATTTAGGTAACAAAAGAAAAAATACGGGTCAAATATTTTTTAATAATCTACCTGGCTGATTTTTTTTTGTCGTCAACACGTTATCTCATATGTGTCTGTTTTACCTTTACACCTTGACAGCTGAATGGATTTGGATGAAATTGGCACACGGAAGGAGCATGACCTGGGTAAAGATACTTTCATTCCCGGAACATTCCCGTTGGACAATATCCGAACTGTACGACCACGAATCCACTGCAAAATGCTAATAAACTTATTGAAAAAAAAAGGAAATTCATTTACCTCAATGAAAAGAAGATAAATTATTAGAGGCCATAGTTTCAAAACAAAAAAAAAAATATTCATAATAACTAAATAAATTAATTGAAATAAAATTGGACCCAATTAGTAGACCTAACAAAATTCTTTCTGTAGCTACCGTTGAAAGTTTTCATCAATCAACGACTAAATTCATTTGTCGAAAATAAATATGGGCCAACAGTTTCACGGAACAAAATTTTTTGACGAAGATTATTGGTTGACGTGAAATCAATTTTGATAGAGAAGAAGTAAGTACTCTTTTTAATTAATAAAAAAATATCGCAATTTTACCCAAATGTTTTATTACGAGTTATTTCATTTCGCATATTATTATATACTCTTTGTCTAAATACAACATATCGGAAACTCAATCTAAACATTAAAATGGCACATAGTGAAAAGTTACTACGTCCAAGAATATCTCCCTTAAGAACCCCTCAGAAAACATTTCAAAGGCTTCAAAAATGGGAAGTAATGAAGCACTGCGATGAAGGAAACGCAATCTCGCAACGAATGGAGTGATATCGTCGCTCTGGAAGATCGCTTACGCTTTATTAAATTGTAGAATCATCAGTTTTGGACCACATTCTGCGATCATAAGGCTGAGAGGTCCGTTTGAAAGGACTGTAATAGTATGTACCCACAGGACAATCGCAAGAGACCCCAAACCGTTTCGGAGCTTTACGACGGTCAGAAAAATGTAGTCCGTCCCTCAGGAATAATGATGACTCAATAAGAAGAATATGTGCATTTTATAGCTTTGCAGCTGGATCTTCGTCATGTTATGTTTGAATAGCCTTTTTACAGTGTTGCAGTGATAACCTGTGATAATAGTGATGTGACTGTCAGACCTCTGATTTTTCGGATTCATGTGCGTATTGCATAATTATCACTTGCTTCGGTGAAGGAAAACATCGTGAGGAAACCAGCATGCCTGGGAAATATTTATCAAGAGCATGTTTGGTCAAGTCAGCGGTCCCTGGGCGGCATAAAAACTCTGACACCCGGTAAGGCAACTAGCCACACGATGAAGAAGAAGAAGCCTTTCACACGATATTTCAAAGGAAACATCATTCGGTTAATCCGGCCACTTATAGGCATACTTTTTTTATTTGAAATTCTTGTTGTTGTCATGATTCCAGTAGAAGATAGACCTGAACAAAGCGCTATGCTTCACATGCTTCACTTACATTTGATGGGCAAAACGCCAGTCTTTGAAATTAACTGTTGGCTTCTCTGTTTCCCGATCATTATAATCTGGATCTCTTCAGAATTCGAGTGAATCGGTTGTTTTAAGGCAAAAGCGCTTTGCGATTGGAATTATGATGGTAATAATTAAGAATTAAAGAAATTTTATCCAATTTAGTGGCCTAGAGACAAGAAAATAATCACACTAATATTAAAAGGGCGAAAAAGTTTTGAATTTTTTGGCCGGATTTATTTCCGCCATTTTATCCCAAAGTAGCGGCCACGCATAAGACCTATATTAATCGATATCAGGTATCAATACAAACAAGTTTAGTTTGAGACAAAATGTTCTAAAGTGTCACGTTTCCGAGATATAAGCTATCAAAGTTCAAGTCCATTCACTGATGGCATCTTCAGCAAAACTTTGATTTGATCAGACACGCATAAAACCTGTATCAGTCGATAGAATGATGGCATCGAAACAAACAAGTTTTTTCTGAGCGTCATGTGTCCGAGATATAAACTATCGAAGTTGTGCTGGTAGCGATCACAACGTTATATATTTTTTTTAGCGGGGCTCTCTAGATCGCCTGTGTTGTGT
Source organism: Xestia ashworthii (assembly GCA_950022955.1). Taxonomy (NCBI): domain Eukaryota; kingdom Metazoa; phylum Arthropoda; class Insecta; order Lepidoptera; family Noctuidae; genus Xestia; species Xestia ashworthii. The sequence goes on from OX465557.1 coordinate 3,660,689, forward strand.
TTGCTCGGGTTTTTAAAACGCAAGCATGTTTCACACTGTGGCAGTTCAGTATTTTTATTGCACTCATTGGATTGATGACCTTGTTCTCCACAATGTTCACACGTGTAGGTAGCTTCCTGACAAGTCTTTGCAGCATGTCCATACTGATGACATTTAAAGCATCTGGAAACAAGTGTAAAGTCCCTGACTGGGCAGGATGTCCAATTATTGTACACTTGGTTTTGGTTTATCAGGGCTTTTCTTATGCTGGGCGTATCTTCTAGAATAAAGTTATACTTAGGTTCGTCCTTTTTACCCGACTTGTGACTTAATTTTATAGAAGCCATGAAAGAGTCACGAGGTAAATTAGATAGGTTGTCCGCTACGTTTGTCGGAACTCCTATAACAGCAATTTTAGTCTTCTCTTATGGGGCTCTTCCATTTTCAGGCCGAAATTACTTAGCTGTGACGATTGTCTTAGTTTTTCAATGTCGCCTTTAGTCTCTGTGCTAATAATATCACCCCCCGTTTTTTGTTTTACGTAATCCACGAACGTGCAATTTCATTTGTTCCGGGCATATTATTTTTTGGACCAGAGTTTTTGTGTCATTACTAGACGTCAATTTATCTGTTGGATAAATTACAATAGAGCTGAGGTTATTTGGGCGCAAGTAATTGTTGTTATTGGTTTTAACCATGTCAGCAAACGAAACTTTGTCAGCCTTAGTTGTCTTAATGCAGTTTAAACTTTGATAGCTTATTTCTCGGAAACGTGACATTTTATAACATTTTGCCAACTACAAAACTTGTAGTTGGCAAAATGTATGTATTTGTACCAACTATCGATTAATATAGGAATTATGCGTGGCCGCCTCTTTGAAAAAAAAACAAAATGGCGGAATAAAATCCAGCCACGCTTCATACAAAAATGTTCCAAGCCCTTTTTGTGTCTATTTTTGTTATTCTTTCAGGCAAAAACTACTAAACGGATTTGGATAAAATTTAGCACACGAATAGTTAATGACCTGGATTAACAGATAAGATATCCCGATTATACCATTTGAATGATCCCGTGGGACAACTATAATTATTGAACTCCACTAGTTGTAAATAATGGTAATACGGCCCCATTTATTAAACCTTACTCGTATAAACAAAATGTCTGTATAATATCCAGATACAAGGTACAACTTATATCAATACCTAGCTCAAAGTTTGTTTTCCTTCACGTTTTAGTTTGTAGAAGCAAGGAAAACATTCCCTCCATTTCCACCACAAAGTCTTTTGCAAATATGCATATTTTTGTGCAAATCTTTTAAGTAGTTTTCAGTGAACGGCCATTAAAGCTCTTTATAGATTATGTTGTGATTTAAAAATGAGAAATAAAGTAATGAAGATTTTGTTTTGGTTTATCTCTAGAGACCGAAAAAAATAGAATATAGAATCAGAATTCTTGAAATGAGAGGGTCGCTTAAACAAACTTTTTCGTCTTACTTATTTTTGTCCCAACATTAATAATAATAAGTGATTTTTTTAGTCGGAATATTTTTATTACCAGTCCTGGATTCTATATTTGTGACCGGTTCATTTGTAAGATTTCTTGTGCAGAGAGTACCTAATTGGTACTAAAACTAGATAATAAGTTATTTTATTATGATACTAACACTCTATGGATCTTTTAGTGTCCGAAATAAATAATAAATAATAATAATAATAAATAGTAATAATAGCATTAGACTGGCTCCCCATTACATACAACTTAAACATAGTGGGAGAAATTGTTACTAAATTATTGTTGTGAAAAGTTTACTATGCCACTGGTACATCTGTTTAGAATTATAAGAATTTAGTTAAACGCCTACGTAAAATGTAATAGCAATGTGACCACTCATCTACGCCTCATTGCCAAGAGCGTTTAGGTAGTAATGATTAATGTATGTGTACCTACCATTTAGTTACTTTTTTATTTTTTTGTCTTCTTCAATTTGGTTTTGCACGGAATACAGCTCTTAAATCGTTGGAAGCCTTTTATTTCAATAATTCTGGATATAAACCCCCAACATGGTCCTAACGAGCGGATATATTCAATAATTAATCAGTGGAAATAACAAAATCAAGGATTTATACTGGAAATTACAAATATTGAAGAACATTGGATTGGCTCAGTACACGGAGTCCAAAGGTCAACGTGAATTTCGACTTGGAAAACTTGCTATATTTGGAGAAATTGGATAGCTGGATGTGGATTTAAAATGTGTTCAGTGGACAATATTATCAATAATACCCAATACTCTGAATTAGGTTTGTTTTAAGGTAAAATAAGTGTAAGTTTCCGAAAATTGTTAAGGTTAGTACTACCTACTTTAATTTACTTAGATTGTTATAACCAGATAATTAATTTATTTGCAGTTAACCGATTACATTGTTTAAACTAAGCAGAGTCTAGGTGTATTGTTTATAAAGTAATTATATCAATATATCATTAGCTATTGCAATAATTCTTCAGCTGAGTTTATTAGTGTAAGGTATAAACCAATCTGTTAGGTGGATGACTATTATAATTATTATACTTTAACTTGTTGTATTTCAGCTGCAAGACACATTGTTATTGTGAGGCATTTGTATGTTATTTAATTGTTAATCTTGTATGTTTCAGTTTAATACCGGTGTCTCAAAATGACTGACAAGGAGTTAATTAAAAGACGGGCAAGTTATAAGGGACGTTTGACAACGTTCTCTAAATATGTTAATGATTTGGAAGATTCGTTGAATCCATCACAGGTATGCGAATTGCAACTACGTTTAGGTAAGATTGAACATTTATTTGTACAATTTGACGAGGTTCAATTAAAATTGGAGTGTTTAGTTGATGACGTCAACAGTCAACTACCAGAGCGAAACGAGTTTGAATCTTTGTACTACAAGATGTTTTCAAAGGCTCAAGAGTTACTTGCACGTAATTTAAAAACAATTAAGGATGATTCTTTGGAAAGTAATAACGGTTCATCACGATTGCGTAATCATAGGCTTGTTAAATTACCTACCATACAATTGTCAAAGTTTTGTGGTTCCTATGAAAAATGGTTGGAGTTCCGCGACACGTTCTGTAGTTTGATACATTCCAACGATGAAATAGATGACGTCAACAAATTCCATTACCTTAGGGCTTCTCTCGAGGGGTCAGCTGCTGTGGTGATTCAATCTATAGAGTTTTCGGCCAGTAATTATTCTGTTGCGTGGAATATATTGTGTGAACGTTTCGACAATAAGCGGCTTTTAATACAAAATCATGTAACTTCATTATTCAATCTCGAGGCAATAAAGAAGGAGTCATCTGTTGCTATAAAACGTTTAATTGATTCTGTAAACAAGAACTTACGTTCATTGGAATCATTAGGAGAACCAACAAGTCATTGGGACACACTCTTAATTCATATAGTTACAAATAAGTTGGATTCTAAAACCTATCGCGAATGGGAAGAATTTAAAGGTAACGTAGATAAAGACAAGTCAATCACATTAGACATGATTCTTGGTTTTTTGCGAAATCGTTCAGACTTGTTAGAAACGATTGAAATGTCACAAAATAATTCGAATAATAATTCTTCTAATTCTAGCAATAAACATAAGAGCATGGTGTCTGTAAGCAGTACGTCAGCTGGTCGCCCTAATTCTGATTCTAATTCACCAAAATCGTGCCCGAAATGTCGAGGTGAACATAACCTAAGTAACTGTTCACAATTTTTAGGACTTAGTAATGAACAGAGGTTAGAGTTACTACCACAATATAAAGTATGTTTTAATTGTTTCCGCACAGGCCATTATTCCAATCATTGTAAATCAAGCGGTTGCAAAGTGTGTAAACGTAAGCACAATACACTTGTTCATGTTACAGATGTGAAAGCTAAGTCAACAATTAAACCATCTCCCACCAGTGGTGACAGTAATGGCAGCGGTGAAGCTACTGCACCATTATCTAACAATAATGTAACATTATCGGCACAAGTCACGACAAATGTACAAAATAAAGAAGTTCTTTTGGCCACTTCATTATTAAAAGTTTATGATGGCGATAACCGCGAGCATCTCGGTCGTGCCATATTGGACAGTGGCAGTACTTCGTGCCTCATTACAGAAAAAATCTGTAATTTATTAAATTTACCGACTATGAAAGTTAGTGAGTCACTGATGGGTATAAATAATTCTAAATCACCAATTGGTAAAATGTGTTGCATTGCAATACAATCGTTAAATGAAAGCTTTTCTAAAAATATTTGCTGTTTTGTCTTACCGTCTATTACTGATGAAGTGCCTTGTCGTCAATTGAATTTAAATGAATTAAATATTCCTAGTGATTTATGTCTAGCTGATCCTCACTTTTATGTACCATCTCCGGTAGATTTAATTATAGGTGCAGATGTTTTCTGGGACCTCTTGGGTACAGAAAAGATAAACCTCGGTATTGGTAAACCAGTGCTATATGAAACTAGACTTGGCTGAATAGCTTCAGGCCCTATGCTACATAGTGGTCAAGTTCCGTGTTCGCTTCCTCTACTTTGTCATTTGACCAATATTAATAGTCCCAAAATTATTATTTCAGGGGATCGCTCAAGTACTGATGACATTCAAAACCTGTTAATGCGTTTTTGGCAGCTTGAGGAAGTTAGCCATCAGTCATCAGTCTATTCTCAAGAGGAGAAAATGTGTGAAGATCATTTTATTCAAAACACAACGCGTCTCAAGGACGGCCGTTTCTGTGTGAGAATCCCTTTAAAACAATCACATCATAACTTAGGTGACTCGGTAAACAGAGCTAAGCACTGTATGCTTTCATTAGAGCGCAGGTTTAAGGGTCAACCATCATTTAAAGAAAGTTATTGTGACTTTATGAAAGAATATGTTGAGTTAAAACATATGTCTAAATGTTTACCTGATTCACAAAAGGTTGCATATTATATACCTCACCATGGCGTGGTGCGTGAAAGTAGTTTAACTACAAAACTGAGAGTGGTGTTCAATGCTAGTAGTCCCACTACCTCAGGAGTATCATTTAATCAGTTACAAATGATAGGACCTACCGTACAAGATGACTTGGTGTCAATTCTTCTTCGGTTTAGGAAATATAAATATGTTCTCTCCGCAGATGTGGAAAAAATGTACCGCCAGGTAATAGTACATCCAGATGACAGGCATCTACAACAGATCCTATGGCGGGATGATCCCTCTAAGCCTATGGAAGCATACCAGCTAAATACGGTTACATACGGTACCGCTAGCGCACCGTATCTTGCCACTAGGTGTCTTAGGCAGGTAGGGCTTGATTGCACTGATAAAAAGATTGCTGGGATCATAAAACATGATTTTTACGTCGATGATTTGCTTTCTGGCGGGGATACAATTAATGAGGTCATAGATATACGTCGTAAGGTAACTGCTGCTGAGCTGGCTTCGGCTGGTATGCCGTTACGTAAATGGAAATCAAATAATGCTCAAGTAGTATCTGATCATACAGATCATTCTTCATTAAATTTGAACATTGGTTCAATAGAACCCTGTAAAACGTTGGGTCTGAGCTGGCATACAGAGCCCGACGTTTTATGCTATTCAATTAATCCCAATATTACTACTGTAATGACAAAACGCGGTGTACTTTCTGCAATTTCTCAGATTTTTGATCCGCTAGGTCTAATGGCCCCTTATATTATTGTCATGAAAATAATTATGCAAAAGCTTTGGGTACATAAATTGGGATGGGACGATCAGTTGCCATCTGACATATCAATAATTTGGTCGAAAATTATACGTGACTTACCTTTGCTGAATAAATTGAGTATTCCACGGATCATACTTTGTGATTCATATAAAGATATAGACCTACACATATTTAGTGATGCATCACAAATTGCATACGGTGCATGTCTATATGTTCGAAGTACTAGTCATGATTCTAATGTCCTAGTACGTTTGCTTACAGCCAAGAGCCGAGTAGCTCCAATTAAACCAACTACGATACCAAGACTTGAGCTGTGCGCGGTGTTGGTTGGTGTTCGTCTTTACGAAAAGGTGATTTACGCTCTTAGAGCTCAAGTTAGAAGTATCACCTTTTGGACTGACTCCACGGTTGTGTTAGGCTGGCTTAAGATGTTGCCAAATAAATTACAGCCGTTTGTGCGCAATCGAGTCGCAGAGATACTGGACAAGACAGCTGCTTGCTCCTGGAGGCACGTCCCTACAAACTTAAACCCAGCTGACCATATTTCACGCGGAGTAGATGTAAGTCTTTTGCAATCTTTAGATTTGTGGTGGTCAGGTCCTGAATTCTTGAGATACGAAATCTCAAAGTGGCCTAGTACTCCTACGGTACCAAAGGAAAAACTTCCTGGAATTCGGGCTGAAGTTTCTTTATTAGCTACAACCGTAAATTCAAGACCAGTTATTGAATTTAATAGATTTTCAAGTTTCAATATGCTTAAACGGTCGGTGGCATACGTTTTGAGATTTGTAAGTAGTTTTACTAAAAAGGGATCACCCAAAAATCTATTTTTAAGCACTGATGAATTAAAACAGTCATTATATTGTATTATTAGACTCTCGCAAAAGGAATCATTTCCCGAATACACACTATTATTAAATAAGATGGAACTACCAAAAAAGAGTCCACTAAATAAGTTTAAGGTTTTTCTAGATGAACATAAATTACTGCGTGTCGGAGGTCGACTCGAAAATTCTCAATTTTGTTACGACAAAAAACATCCATTCCTCATACAGTCCACTCATATTGTCACAAAATTGTTATTTGAATTTATGCACAAAAACCTCATGCACGCTGGGCCGCAACTGTTACTAGCGTCAATTAGAGAAAATTATTGGCCAATTGGTGGTAGACGATTAGCTAAATTAATTTGTAATAAATGTATTTTATGTTGTCGTTTGAAAGGACAGGTAGTCTCACCTCTCATGGGTAACTTACCACAGCAGCGTTTGACTCCAGGGGGCTACCCCTTTGAAATAGTAGGTGTCGATTATGCTGGACCGATTATGTCAGCCACTAGACAAGGACGTGGTTGTCGTCTTACTAAAGTATATATAGTTCTTTTTGTATGTTTTACGACAAAGGCTGTACATATCGAGTTGGCAGGTGATTTAACAAGCAATAATTTTTTATCAGTTCTTCGTAGATTTGTTTCGCGAAGAGGAAAGCCTAAACACATCTATTCTGATAATGGAACCTCGTTTGTTGGAGCATATCACGAACTTGGCAAGTTTATTAAGGGTAATTGCAATTCGCTATCTAATGATTTAGCGAATGAAGAAATTAACTTTCATTTTATCCCTCCTTATGCTCCTCACTTTGGAGGTCTTTGGGAGGCCGGTATTAAATCTACCAAGTATCATTTAAAAAGAGTACTGGGAAACTGTAATCTTACTTTTGAGGAGCTGAACACTGTATTGGTACAGATAGAAGCTTTACTCAACTCTCGCCCACTCACACCACTCTCTTCGGATGCCAACGATTTGTCGCCGCTTACGCCCGGACACTTTTTAATTGGACGGCCACTGACAGCACTACCCGCACCTAATCTCGGGGACCGATCCGTGACTTATTTGACGAGGTACCAGAGGATTGAACAACTCCGTCAGCATTTCTGGTCACGATGGAGCAAGGAATATGTTTCAGAGCTACAGCAGCGAGTGAAATGGCGATCCTGCACTAAGGCATTAGAAACGGATACGTTAGTGCTCATAAAGGATGAAAAACTACCTCCTTTGAAGTGGCGATTGGGCCGAGTCACGGCAGTCTTTCCTGGACAGGACGGTATCAGTCGCGTCGCTGACATTAAGACGACGTGTGGAGTGGTTCGCCGAGCTTTTAGTTTTACTGAAAAGGGATCACCCAAAAATCTATTTTTAAGCACTGATGAATTAAAACAGTCATTATATTGTATTATTAGACTCTCGCAAACGTTCGTGACTCCATTCACGTGCTGTACAACGTGAAATTATGACAAAAATAAACAAAATATGAAGCTAGATGTTGCCAGCAGTTTTACTTGCATTTCAAGGCCTGAATTCTTGCTGATGTCAGCGTCGCAGTATGGTGCTACGTCACAAACACAACGTATACTCATACGCGACCGACCGCGCGCGACCGACCGACCACGCGACAATAATTCAGGCCTAAGAAAACTCGTATTCCATATCAATATGGATCCATTGTCAATTGAGACTGGTCAACTCTTAGCTGCCACGGTAAATTTTTAATTTATTTACTTTTTAAGTTGTTGATTTAATCTTTTCTCTGGACGCTCTTAATGTGCACGTCTTTCTACGTCGTTCTCACATATACATGTATAATCACAACATGAATGATGTAACCAGGATTTTGTAACAATATTATTTTGATTTAAAAGAGTGTCCATGGAGTTTCTTGCCCGTTCTTCTCTATAGAAATCTACGCCAGGGAATGGGCAACTACATTACTTTTTCAATTTATTATGCCTAGTGACTGTGACTGTAGCTTTGTTTTTTTGTATTTTTGACATTTAAAAGTCATGTTCTAATTCTTCGATCAATATTGATCGAAGGTCTAATTGAAATAAATAATTTGAGTTTGAGTTTATTGAGTACCTAAATCTAAAGACAAGAGCAAAGCATTTCGTATTTTTACAACGAGTTCCAATATTCATTTGTAAGTTCTGTATCAAAATTTCATTTTGTCTAGGACTATATTTGGATGACAGGTATATGCCTAATTCAGTAGCAAACTTCCAACTAAGGAAGTATATGTATGAGATGGTTAAAGCATGCTTATTTACTCCATCTCTTCCTTAAATCAAAGATAGCTCCTTATTTGCCATTAAGCATCAAAGAGTAAAGATAAGCACAGGATAACCCATGACATAGTCCGCAAATAGAGGCATCAACATCTGCCTAGCCTTTTCCCAAATATATTGGGGTCGGCTTCCTATCTAACCGGATGCAGCTGAATACCAGTATTTTACATGAAACGACTGCTTATCTGCCTACCTCCATAACCCAATTAGTATTGGGTTATATGATGACCCTTGATAACCCTGGTTGACTTTCAGGACACTGACTACCTATAACGACAGTCAAAGACCTTCAAATGCAAGTCAGGACCAACAGCTTAACGTGCTTTCCGAGGCACGGAGGAAACTCTGAATGCAATGGGTGGTCACTCACAGACAGACCAACCTAGGTAAACACAGTTTAAGAAGATCGACCTGGGCTTCAAGTCTGCTATTAATTACAATAATGTCAGCATAGTCTATCAATGACTTCATAATTGTTGATTTTGGTAATCTACTAAAATAATGTCGTCGTTATGACTTTCCAATGCTCAACCACTGACACTCCATTGAAAGAAATGGCATCGAATGGTAGTCTCGTATATGATAACAAATGATTGACTGATGCTATTTACGAACTTCTTACTACTGCAGATTGCTTATAACACACATAAATAAAAATAAATATATATGAAATCTGCCGGGTTTTATATTAATGGCAATACGATAATGTCATTATAACACAATTCTATTACTAGACCATTGACTGACGAATGATCGGCCATAATGAATTTAGCAGGTTACGAACTGTAAGCAAAATGACAATGGGGTGAGATTAGGATCGTGTTGTAATGACGAATTTATAAAAATAGCAGACTAAGGTACCTGAGCAGCAGTTATTATTAAGCTGTGAGCTCCTCGGAGAGTTCACAAAATTGCATGACAACATTGCAAGAACATTAAAATAACAAAATTCACAAGTCTGACCTTTTTCTTCATGAATACAACATAATATATGTACTTTCACGTACAGACGTACAGTTTCTCTTCAGGACCAACTATTATGTTTTATAATTCATATTTAAGCTGAATTTAGTGCAGCATACCCACACTAGCTCGTAAAATCAAGTATTCAGAGACTGTAATGGGACATTGAGGGACCGTTTGCTGTTTTTATAGGGTTCATAGTACGATTTATTTATTTGTATGAGCTGTTTAGATTAAAAACATTCTCAACTATGAATAGGTATATTATGTGTGGGTTAGTCTTGCTGATCCTGTTATTGTCTAGTAACTAGTTTATTTGTAGTAAGTCCTTGCTAAAATTTGCATTTTATGTACGTTCGTGCAAAACTTTATTATTTTTGTTGTTTTAGTAAGAGAAACCGTAAGGAAACTTCTCTAAGATCACAATTACTGGTAGAAACTATGATGGAGTATGGTACTAAAGATTAAAATTTTGATGCATCTAGCCAGCATAAGTTAATTTTGTTTAAAACGCATAGCAAATTATACCATAGCAATTAAGTTTTAAAACAATGGTTTTAATCGATGTGTCAAATCAAAACGAAGCAATCATAGCTGTTGTATTGGATTGTATTCAAGTCCACGTGCTAGTGAGCCGCGTGAAGATTTCATGAACAGGCTCCGTTCGGCTTCGGAACTAGTCGACCGAACCCGAAATGTACACGTGACAAAAGCTCATTTCACGCTTATAAGCACTGCTGTTCCACATCAATGAGATACCTGATGTCGTGTCCTGCGTGCCATGACGCCTCCATTTAATTGTCAATTTAATTGATAGGCGCTCGTTTAGTACCAAACTCATAAGTAAGTTTTGGCGACGATTCTATTTAGATTGCCAGTGGCAAATACCAAGAGGATCTTACACTGTACTTTTAACTATTTTCCTTTTTGTCAAGTGCGAAGCTTAAGCTTTAGATGGTTATTTTTATGTTCATTTTAATGCGCGGGTGTTGGTACATTTATAATAAATTATGTAGAATAAACAGTTTTTCTTTCATTTATTCTTATTTCGTCGCATCGGGATGCGAGGCGATGCCTCCTGATTATAAGTTTACCATCATCATCATTTCAGACAATAGACGTCCACTACCGTATATAGGTAGGCCTCCCCCAAGTGTCGCCACATTGACCGGTCCCGTGTGACTCGCATCCAGCGGATTCCCGTTACTTTCACCAGGTCATCGGTCCACCCAGTGGGAGGCCTTCCAACGCAACGTCTTCCGGTACGTGGTCGCCTCTCCAGAACTTCTTGGCCCCATCGGCCTCTGCGAGCAATAAGTGTGTAGTACAGTTTTTTAGAAAGAGTCACAAACTGACCTAGCAAGCATTTTAACAGTTGTTGCTCGCAGAACTGATGGCCGATGGGGCCGAAAAGTTCTAGAGTCGCGACCGCAAACCGTAAGACGCTGTGTTGGAAGGCTTCCCACTAGGTGAACCGATGACTTGGTGAAGGCTGCGGGAATCCGCTGGATACGAGTCGCACGGGACCGGTCAATGTGGCCACAGTTGGGGGAGGCCTTTGTCCAGCGGTAGACGTCTTTCGACTGAAATGATGATGATGATGAACACTCGCGAGGCGTAGGCTTCTTTCAACTGTTATAAAATAAAATAAAATGTTTGAAAGGATATTTACCATTGCGTAATAAAGCTGGTACCAATAGTATAGATTGGCGTGGACCGGTTGACGTCAAGACTGGTCTCTGTAGTATTCATGTTGATGATGAAGGCTGTTATTATTGTCTGAGTTGAGGCGTCTGGCTCCGCTGCCGGACCTCAGTGCGTCTGGAACAAAACTGTAGTTAACACTTAGCATGATGTGGTTCTCTGTATTTCTTTTATGTCATATTGGCACCACTTTTCAATTCTAGACCTTTCAGATTAGACATGCAGCGTTTGAAAAAGCTGTGTTTTTTCAGTTTACAAGCTAATAAAGTAGTTGGTAGATTCTACCATAGAAGTGGTGATAATTTTACTTACTATAATATCATGGAATTATAAAAACAAGTTACTCTCATAAACCATACGTCTCTGCTTTCAGAAATCCTGTTTCCGCCATCCCCAAGTTTTTAACTCAACCACACATCAAAACCTTTTCAAATTTTCTTCTCTCGTGACCTCCAACATTCAAATTTCACTCGTTTTCCACCCTTACCCACACCCTTGACGCGCAAAATAATGCAAACATCAATGGCATGTCTCATTGAATAGCCTACTATTATGTACCTCCCTCACTGTCGCGCTATTCAAATCTCACCGTTATAGATAAGGAGTGTGCCAAACGGGGAACAGGTGTCGTCCGGCCGTCGAGACGGCCCGGTACGGCAGCGTCGTCCATGCGATCACGGCTTTATTAATTTCATCTGTAAAGGAAGCGCTTGAGTTTGATCAGTGGGCCGTGGATGTAGGTGGGACTTATTTTTGTTTGGTCTCGGTACGTTTTATTGGAGTTTTCTGGGTCAGTGAGTTTTTAGGGGAGATTATTGTTTATTGAATGTTTTGGTACTTTAAAATAATGTAATATTGTGAGTTGGTGATTACAACAATCCAGGACAATTTATGCTTGTCTGTTCTCTTACTTTTAGATACTATAGGTGGACTTCATTTTTGTTTGGATATGTCATAATCACCAGCCAACTAATTCGTAGTTTTTATCAAGCACCTTCCACCAAGAATTACCGATTCACACAATTGACAGTTGAAAACTCACTGGCCAATAAAACCATACTAGGGTTCATAAATAAATAGGTTAGATACGTCGCATGTCATTTAGTTTCAACAGACTACAGCATCATGATATGTGTGCATGCTAATTCATTACGAATTTGGTGTGAAATAATTATATTCTTCTTATTATTATATCTTATCTTGAGCCTTGAGCGATGCGACTTTTGAGTCTTCCGACGCGACTTCGCGAGTACAAGCATTTCCGCTACTCGTGTCGTCCTGACTAAACACCTTCATTTTAACCGACTTGCAAAAGGAGGAGGTTGTCATTTTATCTGAAAGTTTTTAATTTTTTTGTATTGTCAGCGATATCTTCGCCAATTATAAATCGATTTCAAGGATTTATTTTTGTTTGTCACTTATTTTTCTGCAGTCACAATTTTACGACGCGTGATCTAGACAAGCAGTAACGTTGTTCTTTAAACGTGTTTGAGCTCCAAGTTCCACACGACAAAGACCTTCTTTACAGAAAATTCTAAATTCTAACATTGAAAACCGAACTGGTTCTTCTATATTTACCCCTCGAATGTCTCTAAGTGTAACACATGCGTACATAAACATATGTTGTGACTCAATGGTTCACTGGCTCGCCTACTGGGCTGGAAGCGGACTATCTCAAGGACTATCAGCTAGAAGATATAATAATGTAGGTCGTGTACATCGGTTGATGCAGTACACTGGCGTGGTTACATTATGGGTATGTCATTATGGCCGGGTGTGGATGTTTACTCGGATGTTTTGCGTCAGAGCCTTTTCTATTTTTGTATGCTACCTACATTGGTTAAGTACTGGATGGGTTTGGTGTAGTATTGTTTCTTTTAGTATAATCTTATTGAGTTGTTATGACGTATACGTACCTTTATTTAACTTAGATATTGAAATGGCAAGATGTGCCGAGTTTGAAATTGTGAAATGTGAGTGAAGAGTTTTCAGCATTCACAATAGTAAAACTAGGCTTCTAAAATAATTATTATATCAAGTCTTGTTTAAAAAATTATGCTAATCTATAGTAAACTAAATGTACTCGTATTTTGTAATCCCAGCTCTAAATATCATTAATACGATTAATAAAATACAGGGTGTAAGCAACCTCATCACGAAGCCGTCAACAAAGCATTATGTAGGTACGTCAAACTAATTAAGTAACTTAACGCAAAAATTATTGCTGGAAAACGACTTTTTTTTTTGGGTGAAAAATCATGTTTTGTGATAAAATTCAATATAACGCACTTAAAACATTGTAGCGTAGGCAGGTATGAGAAGAAAAAAAATTTCGCAATGACGAGAAGAAGCCTTCCAGCTTCGTCAAGAGGTGTTTTACACCCTATATATTGGAAAATTGGCATCAAAAACCAAAAAAAGCAGTCGTCCCATTAAAAATACTGGTACGCAGCTGAATCTGGCAAAACTGGAGGCCGACCCCAATGACTTTGAAAAAAAGCTAAGCGAATGATGTTGGTATGAAAAGACATACTAGATTAACAAAACAAACAACCTAAACGAAAAGAAATAACTTTCCGTATTTCATGAGCCCAATCATCATCACAAACACAACACCCTTATTATTTATACGCTCATCAAACCGAGCCCTTTATTGCAACACTTTGGCGACCCCATATCGATACCTATTTACTATAAAGAAGGGCAGTTTTTACAAATGTCCGTAACTGAGAACCGATATCAAACAATGTTTGTGGGGGTTACTAATCCAAGCTGTTACTTTTAAAGGCGGTGGATTTATGACATAGACGGAGGTAGATGATAGGTCATTTCATCGCTAAACTGGTTCATTGATTCCCTAATAGTATTCAGAGTGAAATATTTGCGGTCAGATACGATTAGAAAGAAAAAATGTTTATTTGACGTCAGTACATTAAGCACACACAATAATATTCAAAAAGTTAAAAAAAGAGACAATTTCGATTGTATTACAGAATATCTAGGTTACTAAATATGTATTTTCAATGGATACTGATTTAAACAAGAGTTATGAGAAAAATAAGTTTTCTATAGAAATTTAAAATTCCCTCATATCTCGATATCAGATAGATATTCTGTAATCCAATCGAAATAAATACACACTACCGTAAGAATATGTTTGATTTACAAATTATTATGGTGTTACGTTTGTATGAACGACAAATGCTCCGCCAGTCTCACGTCAGTGGTAGATAATTACCAAACTTAGTCTGAGTTGCGTACATAATATGTCCTAAATACCTATATTTTCACCAAAAATGTTTTACATTTTGTTCCCTACGCAGTAAAAGGTGCACTCGAGCGAGGTAGGGTGAAATAAAAGGGGTTTGAAGGTCAATGCCGCCGGTAATGCATTAGCACTATTATTATGCGCCTCGATGGATTTTGTGAGAATAATTTTAGGTGATTGACCTTTGGAGATTTTGTGTGAAAAGTCTGTAAGATTAGGTGAATATTTGGCTTTTGAAATTTTTAGAGTGAAAGGCAAATTCCTAATGGGATGGTTAAAGCTGAATAAATAACCAACAAAATAACTGCAGAATTAAATATTGTAAAAACAAATCACAGAGATGCCATTTTAACTTTGTTTAGTTTAAAAGATAAAATATTAAAGCTGCAGTCAGTTTTGAAGCAGAATTTTGTTATAAAATGAGAAGGAATGCAAAATGCCATTCAGAATTACTTAATAAAGAAGTCCATGCCCCTGAAAAATGACCTAGTAAATGAAAAAAAAAACACATTTATTATTTGTCGCAGAGACATGGCGTGTTTACAAAATGACAAAAAAAAACATGATATAAATAAACTCATAATTTTTTTTTATAAAAAAAGTGTAAAAGTTCTCTTAGCGAATCCAAAAGGCACTTGTTTTCCCCGTCACTGTGATCATTGTTTTTGTTCTTGACCTTACTTACCTACACTTACGGAGATATTGGGAGTCAAAGTTCCAACTACACTCGAGAGCAATGAATCCGGGTCACTTAAAGAATCCTAAAAATCTCGGAAACTAAAAATGCTAGGTTAATGCAATAAATTGTATTTAATAGACAATGTAATATTCCTTAAATGAAGGTATTAAAACTTCTTAGTTATTGTAAAGTTATATCATAAAAAAATCAAATTTGAAAAAGGGCCACTTTCGAAGATGGAACTACGAAATTACAGCATTTGGTTTTGCTTTTGTTTGTAAACTGTCATTTATGTGGGTACATAGGTTCTCTATCGTATTACCTAAATTTTTTATCCATAATCTAAAATGACATAATTTTTTTTGTCATAATCATCATTCGTCCGAATGATAATTTACCCGAACTTTAAATCACATAATATCATATGCCATAAAGTTGAAATACCTAAATATAATAAGCCCTAACTCCGTTTGTCATAAGTATTACAATCAATAATATACAAAAGACATAAAATCGTTTTCAATAAAAGTCATAAGTCCTATTCTAAGTAAATGTTTAATCGTATGTAAGCGTTGACCTGCAATGCAAGCAAGCATGCAGCAAGCATGCGGCACGCCTGTAGCAAGCATGCGGCAAGCATACAGCAAGGAAGCAAGCATGCAGCAAGCAAGCATGCAACAAGCAAGCATACAGCAAGCAAGCATGCATGCAAGCGTGCAGCATGCAAGCAAGCATACAGTATGCAAGAAAGCATGTAGCATGCAAACAAGCAAGCATCATGCAGCAGGCATGGTTTCTGTCACGGCTCCGGCGCTGCGGGGCTCCGGCGGCCTCACGCGAGCTTATCGTCGCAGATGGGTTTAACGCTCACCACCGCAGCTTCGGCTTGCTGGCCGGCTTCGCCGGCCAGCCTCAGCCGCGGCGGCGAGTGTTACAGCCACCTGCTCCTCACCTCGCGGCCCGCCTCGCCCCTCCGCGCCTACGCGATTTTAAATAACACTCTTGGGGTAGGGCAGACAAGACTGCGGGGGGTCGGATTTACAGCAATTCGTTTCTGTCTCTAAAACCTAACTTTTAGGGATTTTTTAGCGACTGTTAGTCCCTAAAAAATCCCTAAAAGTTAGGTTTATAAATGACCATTCGGAATCATACACATTATGTGATACAATACTTAGGACATACGACTTTATGTCATGTAAAATTAGGAGATTCAATTATAATAGTATTCGATATTATGACAAAATAGTATTAGAAGTAAAGTTAGTTATGTAAAACATAATTTCGGTGTTTTGAACATTATGGTTACTGAAGTTTATAGCAAACGTGTTATGGATAATGATTTTCGGACAAAAAATTTTAGGACAATCAAGGGAGTACCGGGTACATAAACCATGTTGATAGTGCTCTATATTCATTATTCAAGCTGAAATTATGTCGCTTACGCCTGAAGAATGCACCAGAATACTTACAATGCTGGAAACCGGCCGGAGTCAGCGCGATACAGCCAGGACTGTCGGTGTGTCGCTGTCAACAGTACAAAGAGTTCTCCGACGTTACGAAGAAACTGGTTCTAACCTACGCAGACCAGGAACGGGCAGAACCAGGTGTACCACAGCACGAGAAGACCGATACTTGGTGAACACCATGCTTCGAAATCGCTTTCTCACAGGAACTGAACTCACAAATCAGTTTCGACGCCTCGGAGGAAGTAACCCAAGTGCATGGACAGTAAGACGTCGGCTTGCTGAATCTAACTTAAAACCCCTTAGACCTGCAAACGGCCCTAAACTGGAGCGTGGGCATCGTATTTCAAGACTAAGATATGCCCAGAGCCACGTAAATTGGAGTATTGAAGATTGGTCAAAAGTTATGTTCTCCGACGAATCAAAATTTATGCTCTACAAGCACGATGGAAGACACAGAGTGTATCGAAGACCAGGGGAAAGATTCAAGCAAGCATGCATCGAAGAAAAAGTAGCCTACGGTGGTGGGTCTGTACTTGTGTGGGCCGGAATTTCTTCTGAAAGTCGCACAGAGCTGGTGATCATAGAAAACGGCTCTTCAACTAGCGTAAGATATGTGGAAGAAATCCTCAATGATCACGTTGGTCCATTTATGGTCAATTTAGGTGAGGATGCTATTTTTATGCATGACAATGCCCGACCTCATACAGGTAGGATTGTGAATGCCTACCTTCAAGAGATGAATATTACTCGTATGGAGTGGCCAGCGCGCAGCCCGGATATCAACCCGATCGAGCATGCTTGGGACGAGCTAGGCAGATGCGTAAAACAACGAAACCCTCCCCCAATCACGCTTCGTGAGCTCAAAATTGCTCTCAAAGAGGAATGGGAGAATATTCCCCAAAATCGTATAAGGAACTTGGTGTACAGCATGCCAAACCGCGTAAACGCAGTAATGGAAGCACGAGGAGGCAATACGAAGTATTAAAATTCAAGAAAATCGTAATAAAGTTCAAAAATTTCATGTTTCCTATTTTTGTTTTAAGGAGAGATCAGCAGTTTTTTTCTTTATGTAATTTTGTGTTAATAAAATGTATGGTGACTCATATTTTTTTTACTTTCATTTAAGGAGTATTACATTGTCTATTAAATACAATTTATTGCATTAACCTATCATTTTTAGTTTCCGAGATTTTTAACATTCTTTAAGTGACCCGGATTCATTGCTCTCGAGTGTATTTCACATGTTTTTATTTTATTTAAATACGTGTTTTTAATGTAAGATTTTTACTTTAAACACCTTCACAACCCCCTTAATATTCAATCCATCCAACAACATAATGTTATAAGTGTGCGTTACATTGAGTTCTACCACAAGATATGATTTTTCACCCCAAAAAAAAGTCGTTTCCCAGCACTAATTTTTGCGTTAAGTTACTTAGTATGATGTACGGAATGCCTGGTTGACGGCTTCGTGATGAGGTTGCTCACATCCTGTATAACTGTGATTTACCCACAGCTCAGTGCTGGTTTACAGTGGTCACTCGCGAAAAAACAACAAAAAGTGAAGTGCAGGAAGAAAGCAAAGAAAATATAAATCAAAAGCATGAATACCTGACTCCACTTTACAATGGAAAAATCAAACTATTCACAACTATCCAACAGACATTGTCGTCTAGATAGCAAAGAATACCCTCATTCACACCGCTATCTGACAGTGCCCGACCTCGTTAGCAAGTAATTAATCATTAAAAACCAGGTACCCAGTCCAAATTTAATGAACTTCCATGATTCCTGAATGAAAAATCTGTGAAATGCCAATGATTATGAAATATTTATTATCCTTTTGGAATTCTTTGATGAACTATTGACAATAGAAGAGGAGGCGAGTGGAGCTGCGAATTCCAAGAAACGGAATTTAATATTAAAGTTCCAATTACGGTCTGGCTATTTTTGCTAGTGATTAATGGTCTTGGTTCAGAGTTTAGAAGAGTTGTGGTTTTTGCAAGGGATCTGTGCCTTTGTCTACATTTAGATTTGAAAAGTTGATGTAGAAGTTTTGGATTGAAGAGACGAATACTATTTTTATCTTCATTAAAAACATTTATTGCATCGTTAGCGTAGGTAATTGTTTGAGTTGGAATCAACGTTTTCATCGTAAGATATTTTGTCTGCTTCTTCAATTTTCTTATAATCATTGTATCGAACGCAAAATGTGCAATTCCCATTCCACGTATACCTTTCGGAGCGTACTGGGATACAAAAATCAATTGCTTCAAAATTGCATTTCCTAAACCCAAGAGATTAAATCTAATATCCAGAATATCCTTGCAATATAAGCCGCTACGTCTGAAACGTGCATCGTTTGGGAAAACTAAGGTACTTATATACATTTGCAAGCTTTTGGCAAAATATTATTATTTCTGACCCACATTCAGCTAAATTTTTTTTTTTGGTATGACCAAATGTATTTGTATGCGTATCCCTTCTCAGAATATTGTTTTCTTTCAATCTTTTTACACTGTATCGTTGACAAAGGATGGATAACCAAGAAACCTTATTGGGGTTGGCTTCCAGTCTTACTGGATGCAACTGAATACCAGTATTTTACATGGAGCGACTGCGTGTGCGTCCTCAACAACCCAGTTAATACGAGTACGTCATAATACTGTACCCCTTGGTGAGACCTGTTACGACTGTCAGATATCTACAAATGACAGGCGAGACCAACAGCTTAACATCCTATCCGAGGCACGTAGGAAACTCGATATTAATGATGGTCACCCATCCACAGACTGACCTTGGCAAAAGCGGCTTAACCTTGACGATTGATTCTAGATCTAGGACATGCCGGTTTTAAAATGTATGTTTTTTATTAATGACAAACCCCTGTTTTTTATTTGCATAAAACAAAATAATTATGTATAAAACAAAATATTTTCAAACCGATTCCCAACCCCAATTTTCACAGAAACGCGAAGCCGAAACGTGATTAATGTAAAATTAATTGCGATTAATACCGAGTGGATTCTCATGTGGTTTTGATCATCATTCGGAACGTGTTTCAAGGGCGGTTCTGGTGTATTATTAATATGACACGTGCGATGTGGGCCACTGCTTGTAATAACATATTAAATACATTTACATAATTTTGTAAATTTATTTATTATTGATCAGGGTAAACTGTGGCGATAATTCTGCGATAAATGTTCATTTAATGTAGAATTATAAAATGTACAAATTAACATAAGACAACTTTTACCTGATGGTATTTAAATTTTAAGTGGGATCCTTCTAAAATTAAAATGCAGAAAACAACTTAAATTTTTGCTATAACCGCAGCTCCGAATATTTCTAACGGTCAAGTCTATAACAAATAAAATTCTTTAACACTTACGACATTTTAAAATCTCGTAGCATATTTTTTATGTTAATTAAGATAAGTAAATCACTGAAGCATAAACTCGTGCAAAAATAAAATATGACACGGGCCGAAAGATTTTTACTTTTAACAAAATGGCAGATAGCACTCACATAATTACATTCCAATGACTAAAAAAAGAACCACTCTACAGGTTGGATTCAAAATGTTAAACATTGAAATTAAAATCTTAATTTAAATGAACTGGAGTTACCTAAAGTTTCCGTTTTTTAATACAAGTTCATTTCGTAATTGTTCTGTAAAATTCCAGTGTTTTTTATTAATGATGTCTATAAGTTTAATTTGGAACCAAATACATGCAAGGAAACTGTACGTTTAATTGCATTGCGTAATGTGAACGTATTATTTTATTTAAAACATGTAAGATACTTAGCAAAAAAAGTAGCAAACACACAAACAGTCGTTTGTGAATCGGCAAAACAGTTCAGTAGTTGCGGGTTAGTCTCATAGTTAAATGGGCTTTTCTTCGCTGTTAATTAATTTGAAAATAGATGAATTTTCGAAGCCATGGCAGCTAAACGAATTACCATAAAATTTATGAACCCGGAAATGAAAATCAAAACGTTTCACTGGATTGGCTTCTAAAGTTTTAAAACAATACTGCTGATATTTTAATAATAAAACTACTTCGCCTATTCTAATGCAAACGGGTTGGAACTGAAACAGAGTTACAACCAAACTCTATCGAAACGCGATTAGCATGCAAATTGGGTCGTGGATTCGAAATAAATAGAAATAGATAATAGGCACAGATTAGGGTGAACTGTTTAATATTTCAAACGAAGTCATGTAACCAGTTTTTGTTTGAAATTTCAAATGTGTTAGTTATTTTGCGTTTGATTTAAGGGGCCGGCGGAGCGTGCGTCGTTCATACAAACCTAATACCAAAATAATTCGTAAACCAAACATTCTTAAGGAAGTGTGTATTTATTTCGATTGGATTACATATATATGTAGGTTTCCAATTATATATTTTGAAAGGACAATGATATTTAGACGAGATAATTATGAGGAATTTAAAATTTCTAAAGAAAACTTATTTTTCTCATAACTCTTGTTTAAATCTATTTCCATTCATCCCTGAAGGATAAGGCGTGTACCTACGTTGTTTTTGTCACTACTTCAAAAGTACTTTTATCTATATTATTATATATCTGTCCCAGGCATTTAATAAACACAGTATATTGGTTAAAAACACTTAACATATTCTTCGAGACAATTATTCTTCAAAATGAGACAATCTATCCGTTAGTAACAATTAGATCACCGGGGAGAAGCAGGTATATTATCTCTTTTCATTACACAAACAGATTTAAGTCTGGCACAAAACAAAACACATTAAAACTATAACAACATACAGTTTGGTCAAAAACAGGGTTACAAGCGTAATAAAAATTTGTACCTAGATTTATGCTTCATTTAAAAAAAAATCTGTTCAGAAACCCCTAACAAAGTTAGACTGACAGTATGCTCAATTATGCACTTTGGAAACTAAACTAATAATTTACTTAGTTACTTAGTTTGATGTATAGAATGCTTGGTTACCCTGTAGATATGGTAAGTTACAAATATTTTACATTTTAGGCCCGGTGTGAGTTTATTTTCCCCTGTTGTGTTCTTTGTTAATATTGTATGGCAACGTTTAGGGGTAAATCTGATTTATCGAGTGAAATGAAAAATACTTTTTATTTTGAGTTCTGTTAAAATCTGGTATCGTACGATAATCATTTTCCAAAATTCTTCATTTTTTTTTAGATTATAATTATTTGTAATACTTTTATTTTTGTTCAGTCGGTTCAGGATTTGTCCTTTAAACAATTTAAAATAGCAGTTTTATTAATTATTTGACCGGGTATTGTAATTTAAATTCATTATTTATGTGTTTTGTGACAAATTCCTGAATTTTGACTAGGACACCTTGTATAGTGGGTTATCTTAAAAGCCCCTACTCAAAGCCCTGCATGCATGGCCCTGCATGCAGGGACACTGCCAATCGCATTGTGTGTATGCATGCAGGGCCGATATTTTAATTGTTCACCCTGCCGCAGGGCCTTAAGAGGCCGTCCTATGTAGTTTTAATGATATTGATTGAACTTTATCTCGAAATCCAAATGACCTAAGAGTTCACAATTTGGACACCATTAACTCGGACTTATAATCTTTAGTTCTGCCGAAGCAAAATACAATTGGATAAAAAAATCTAAAATATCGGCCCTGCATACGTACACACAATGCGATTGGCAGTGTCCTTGCAGGCAGGGCCCTGCAGGCAGGGCTTTGAGTAGGGGCCTTAAGTCTCCTGCTAGTCAAGCACAAATCCAGATTATAAATTAAGTTTTCTCTTTCCGTATTCTTTAGTCGTCTAGTCTTTATCTCTTTTCGATTTTACCATAAACAAAACAAATCCTTTTCTTTATCAAAAAAAGGATACTTAAAAAGTTGTTACAAAATTCTTCCGATCTATTATGAATAGCAAAATGATTACGCATTGTTAAAAGTTTCTTTTGTTTCAGCTCACCGTACAAAAGACGGAAGGATAATGAAGGCTTAATTGTAAGGGTTTAATTTACTTATAGATTCAGTTTCTATGCTGATGGATGAGGTGAAAGTCGGTTACTGGATTTATAATAATAACTCCAAAGTTACAATCCGATTTACATTTAAATGTATCATAATATCACGCCTGTAATCCTCAAAGACTTCGGCAGAAGTGTACCTAATAGGGTAGACGACAAAAAATACGTGACCATTATTTTCTAATACTCTAACTGACGGAATAAATAGATTTGCAATTTATTGATACTGTCGTCATGCCTACACCCAGATTTCACCAGTTGTGTTTTTTAAGTTTCATGCAATAGGGGCCAGCCATTTTCCGTCAATCGGGCACAACTCCGTGACTGATAGAGAGAAATTTCTGATGAAAAAACTCATTAACGTTTTTCCCGACCCGGGAATCAACCCCAAAAACTGCTTAGCAGTTGCGCTTATCAACACTAGACCAACGACACAATCACATTTTAATATCATGCCTGTATTTCTAGACATAGTGAGTAGAGGTGTAAAGTAATCAGGGAAATGTTTTGTTTAGTAAATTGACAACTTGAATTGTCCGAAAATCTAAACGACAACTGTCATTCTTTCAAAGTTCTGTGAAAAGGACATATAACATTTAAAAGAGTGATGTAAATAAATGTATGTGAATAGAGAGAAAGAGGAAGACCAAGAAAACGATTGAAGAATTGTGTAAGGAATGATATGAATGAAATAGGAGTAAATAATAGCGTGGCAGAGGAGAATGATATGATTGAAATAGGAGTAAATAATAGCGTGGCAGAGGAGAATGATATGAATGAAATAGGAGTAAATAATAGCGTGGCAGAGGAGAATGATGTGAATGAAATAGGAATAAATAATAGAGTGGCAGAGGAGAACGATTTGAATGAAATAGGAGTAAATAATAGCGTGACAGAGGAGAATGATGTGAAAGAAATAGGAGTAAATAATAGCGTGACAGAGGAGAATGATTTGAATGAAATTGTAGTAAATAAAAGCGTGGCAGAGGAGAATGATATGAATGAAATAGCAGTTAATAATAGAGTGGCAGAGGAGAATGATATGAACGAAATAGCAGTAAATAATAGAGTGGCAGAGGAGAATGATATGAATGAAATAGTAGTAAATAAAAGCGTGGCAGAGGAGAATGATATGAATGAAATAGGAGTAAATAATAGCGTCACAGAGGAGAATGCTATGAAAGAAATAGGAGTAAATAATAGCGTGGCAGAGGAGAATGGAATGAGGTAGATATGGAAATGCGTGTTGCGTCAAAAACAAGTATCATGGGACAAGGGTAAAAAGACAACGTTCGTTCATTAACATCTAATCAACTGATTAACATAACTATGTTTAGAATCAATAAATAAATAAATAAAGAAAAATCATTGATTGGCCCGCCAGGAAAAAACACACAAAAACAAAATGGTCAAATAACATTATATAACAAGTTAAAATAAATTAATAATTAAAAAACCCCCGACCCTTGATGTATTAAAAGTTAAATAGAAAATATTTCGTTAATCGTTAGATCCTAAGTACCAGTCATCACTCCACTTTCTTCATCCTATTTCATTTGTTAGTGTTCCTTATTCCCTTTCAATATAGTGTACATTATTCTACTATTCAAGGGTATCAAATGAAAGGGTCATTTGATACCCATATTGAGGGGGTTGTCGAATAAATATGTGATCCACCATTTTGTGGTGGCGGCCATCTTGGACTGCATATTATCAAGCATAGCTAAGGACATTCCCGACCATCCGCGCGGGAGCTACGATGCCACAGACAGACACACACAGACCCGTCAAACTTATAAGTTATAATTATGTACTTACACGTCGTTTTTGCGTCGGGGGTTAAAAAGTAAACATGAAGAGAAAAATAGAAAAACAATTAAAAAAAGAAACGAAATTAGTCCTGTACGAGGCCAAAAGGCTCCTGTCTTAGCATTGTGCTGTAACATTTAAAAAACGTCTCAGCGCTGATATTCTGATAGAATAATATAATAGAAAGTGATGCCACGCCGTATCTGACACACGAATATATTCTTACGAATATATTCGTATTTCAGATATGGTGTGGCATCTTATAAGACTAAAAAATAAATAAAGTGTAAATAAGTGAAGTACAATAAATTTAAAAAAATCTGCACCCTACGTAATCATACTGTTCGTCAATCTGTGCCATGACTTTCACTGGGACTTTGACTTTCAAATAAGGGTAAACCATTGTCATAAACTAGTCACAATTCCAGAATTTCACAATGAAACGAACACTGTACCTATCATTGAACTTTTTTTAAAATTCACATTGGCTCATGCATCTATTTAAATAATAATGTGCGAGAGCATACAAGGACAAAATATGCAGCCTTTGTCATGTCATGATATCATTCATAAATATTTACGATGCGGTATTAAAAAACAGATTTTGACAAAATAAACCTGATGTTTTTGGTAGTGAAATAAAAAAGGTACTACAAAGGGTGTAAAACACCACTTAAGGATGCCCAAAGGCACTTGTTCTCCGGTCATTGCGATCATTATTTTGTTGTACACCATACCTGGGGACCTACTAGTTACGGCGATATTGGGGGTCAAAGTTCCTACTTTTTGACAAGTTTTTTTTAATAACCCACGAACCCCGTACTATTCAATCCATCCATCAGCACGATCTTTTGAGTGCATTACATTGAGTTCTACCTTATAACATGATTTTTCACCCCCAAAAACAAAATCGTTTCCCAGCAATTTTTTTTAGTAAAGTTACTTAGTTTGATGTACAGAATGCTTGGTTGACGGCTTCGTGATGAGGTTGTTTGCACACTGTATTTAAAAAAGTGTTATAAACGCGAATTTATTGAAATAGCTGTAGTGTAAACTTTGGATGAAGAAATGTTTTACATATAATTTAACGACAACTAACCTTCGTGGTGCAAATAGTTCTTCCTTGGGGCATGATGATATGATATTACAAAATGTTATTGAAAGAAAAAGGTTCCCAAATATAAAATGGATTTCAATTCTTAAGGGGCGGAGCGTGCGTCGTTCATACAAACGTAATACCAAAATAATTTGTAAATCAAACATATTCTTAAGAAAGTGTGTTTTTATTTCGATTCGATTACATAATACCTAGGTTTCCAAATATATATTTTGAAAGGACAATGATATAAAGACGAGATATGAGGAATTTAAAATTTCTATAGAAAACTTATTTTTCTCATCTCTTGTTTAAATCAATCCATCAATCCATTCAAAATATATATTTAGAAACCTAGATATTATGTAATCATACATAATTATAATACGCATGCTCCGCCGGCCTCTTAAGACTGACTTCTTCGTTTCGTGTGACTAGTTACCTGGTGTCAGTTTTTATGCCACCCTTTAATTCTCTTTATATTTATCCAGATGGGAAATCAGCAAATGACCCCTCCCGCTCTGTCTGGAGCGGAAGGGAGTGTCAGACTTTTACTGACTAAAACTCATCCATGTTCTTTCTTGGCCCTTTGTTTTCCAGGACCATGGCATCTGTTTCGAACAGTCCCGCAGTCCGACCCTAGCGGTAACCTTCCGATGTGCTTATCGGCGTGCGTGGACATGAATGCAGATTTGTCACGGTCTGTCGTCACAAGACAAACGAACGGCGAGCTAGTACTCACCGTCTACAGGCTCGTGCCTACGGTGGCCGAGAGCCACCAAATTAAAACAGTGCAAGAATATTTCTCATTCCTCCAGGTGACACATAATGCTACCTATTACCTACCGAAGGTACTCAAACAAAACCTCATGAATATGTTGAAACAACAGACCTTAACTAACACCATAAAAGTTAATACCCAACATTACCGATTTACAGCAGCCCAAATAAAAATCAGCCGTCGTTCCTTCGAAAAACAAAGATACGTAAGCAAGAGAGATTCTCAATTTATGTTTGGACGTAAAACTCAAGCTTGTGGGTGACAGGTGTTGGGTATTAAAGAAATTGTAACCGGTGGGTACAGTCTGCCGCGTAGATTTTGAAGTAAGGACCTTTCGTACAGTTATCAAAGAAAAGATGTACGGTTTACTTTCAACAAGCCGTAAGTATGGCCAATCGGATTTCCTATCGTTGTCGACGACTAATTTCCATGCAAAATTACATCCCCAATTATTTAACCCCTCGTATATATTTCAATTTCGCGGTCCATATTGACACTTGTAAATACGTCTTTAGTGCAGATCACAGAATAACCACAGATATATTACCAACAGATAAGCGAAACATCGTCAAATAAAAGATTACTTCACATCGGAATCAAGACTCTCAGTAAAGAACTCGACACAAGGAGGAGGAATGAAGATCACATGGTAAAAAGACATGTACAAGAAAAGAAGCTAATTGTGTTAAAACTGGTTGGTGATGTTTGGTGTTTAAATTGCAATTCTTAAAGTGATTGCAAGGACACACCGCAGCGGCAAAGTCAAGTTAATCTAGACGATGATAGACCTTACGTAGTTCTATGAAAATTCTGTTATAGATGGTGACATTGCCGGCAACCTTATAATTTATTTTTGTCCTAGCTACTGCCGTTTGTGGTCGGTCGGGTTGTCCTTCAAAGTTGTACCTTTAAAGTATCTATGCAGTTTTTGGTGGATTGAGCTAAGTTGCGAATACTTTATGAAAACATTGCCTGATAGAGCCATCTTTTAACCAAACTACAGTAATTTGTCTTATATCAGTTGGGCTTTTATGAACGTTTTTAGGGTAAGTAAAAACAGGACCCTATTGCTAAGGCATTCGGTATATATTATTTTCTCCTTAAAAATTGTCCTGAAAGAGAATTCATAGACGTTCAGAAATTACGTCGATCGACGGAATATGTCGATTATTTGGTTTTTACACGACCCAATTACCGCATGACCTTCACACAACCTTAAAAAATCAAACCTTCTCATCATGATGCTGTTCAACCGTCCAACATAACCCTTCATACAAAATCTACAGGAAAAGGAGGGGTCGTGCTATTTTTAGCCCACAACGACATCACTAGGGTCGCATACCCATTTGAGCATAAAATCATATTTTACACACGTGGCAACACCGTTCATTTAATTCGTATTTCGAACTAAATCATTGGTTTCGCTGGCAACACGATATAGAATTGGTTTGAATTAATAGGGACAGATTAATTTTCGATAGTCGGTTGTTTTAATTGTTTAGTGGCCATTTTGTAATTTGCTTTCATAATTTGCGTGCGTAATGAAGAGTCTGTGATAATCAGTGAGATAATGTTATCACTTGTTGTCGAGACTTTATTGGTGTCTAAACTATTCGGTTTGATTAAAGATTAGGGGTTTTTTAAAAAAAATGAAAATAACTGATGATAATTATGATGTCTTTGTCATTTTTATATTGCATGTTGTGTCATCATCTAACTAGATTTTTCTCACTATGTTGATGCCGGGTACCAGTCTAACCTGAAATAGTTGAAGCTACAATAAAACATGATTTTTCACTTAAAAAAAGTCGAATAATTCTTGTGTAAAGTTAAAGTTTGAAGTACAGAATGCTTCGTTGACGGCTTCGTGATGAGGTGGTTTACACCCTGTATTGACCTATACAAGATAATATGCTTGGTGGTCTTGCTTAGTAAGACTGGTTACCGTAATATTATTTTGTAACAAGCATGATTGGTTCCATCAAAATATGTCGAGTTTATTGGTTTAAATTTTGTAAGTGGCTTTATTATCTGTGTCTTTGCCTGTTTTTCTATCCATAATGTAGTGCCGGATATCCGGTATGTCATGTCGGAATGTCGGTTTTACTTACTGTATGTGTTAGACGTGGTTTTTAATAAAATCCAGTCAAAGAAGAAATCTTGTTTATTTCACCTAACCTTAATAGAGTTCCCTAAAAATTATTCAATAGGCCTATCGCGATACTATAGACAGGCTTTCAAAAAAAATGTCACAGAATAAAAAAATATGTCTTAGACTGGCATACATGGCTAAATGACATATTCGCCAAGAACATGCATTATTCTTTTACCAACAGTTCATCATCATCATCATTTCAGCCGAAAGACGTCCACTGCTGGACATAGGCCTCCCCCAAGTGTCACCACATTGACTGGTCCCGTGCAACTCGCATCCAACGGATTCCATCAGGTCATCGGTCCACTTAGTGGGTGGTCTTCCAACGCATCGTCTTTAGGTTCGCAGACGCCACTCCAACTTTTCGGCCCTATCGGCCATCCGTTCTGCGAGCCCTGCTCACTGCCACTTAAGTTTGGCAATTCTTCGGGCTACGTCGGTGACCTTGGTTCTCTTGCGGATGTGCTCATTTTTGATTCGATTACGCAAGGAACCTACCAACAGTTACCAGATAGTTTATTGTAAGTAAATGAAGATCTAAAATACTTAGTTTAGTTGTTATGTTATATGTAACTAAAGACACGGTTGGGGCAGTGCCAGAGTGATTGACTGCTGCACTACGTGTCACGGGTTTGATTCTTTCACTGAACAAATATTTGCATGGCTTCTATAGTTGTTCCGGGTCTGGCTGTTTGTGTATGTCAGTAATTGTTTTTTTAAAGCGCGGCCACAATACTAGAGAAGTTCCTATAGTGTGGGAGCTCAGACTAAATAAAAAACCAAGAACAATGAAGTGAAGCCAGCGCCAAACTCGGTTCACTCTGTGCATACACGCTCACACGCACACATTTACACTAAACTACAATTCAATTTTTTTTTATAGCCTGAGCTGTCCCACTCCTGGGCAAAGGCCTCCCCCCATTCCTTCCACTTTCCTCGGTGTTGCGTCTCTTCTCGCCAATTAACGAGAAAGCCATTCAAGGCGTCCCGCCATCTTCTCTTCGGTCTGCCGCGAACCCGTCTAACAATTAAATTACGCTCAAAAAATGCACACAGTCATGTTTACGGAACCGGCCTCTTATTTGGTCTGAGTGTGGGAGGAAATGTTTTTTTTAAATTACATCTCTTTGAAAGATTACCGAAAGCCACAGTTCCTAAATAAAACGATCGGTTTTAATAATATAATCCACACATAAACAAACACAAACAAAACTTCAATACAGAAAGAAGAAATCTAAACTGATGTCTTAGCGATTGAATTAGCCGTAATAAGTCTAGTCTCGCAAGTCTGTCTCTCGCGAATACAGTCTCATCTATCAAGATTGTGTTTCAGTCGGTAAATCGGGTTGGCTGCAGTGCAACTTAGCCGGGAGCTTCAAGTTATCAGTGTTTTGACGTGTGACCGGAAAATAGATAAATTAACAGAGGGCCCTAGACGAACGCAACGTTAACTTGACGTAAATTTCAACGACTTGTAAGTTAAAAACGTTTTTGATAAGCGTCTAATGTATTTTGATACATTAGATGTCTATAAAAATAAATTATACTGCTACAGATGTGTTTAGAGAAGTTTGTGTACCTAAAATAACAAGTTCAAAATTCCGATGTATCGTATACATTAAGTTTGGAAGTCCAACTCACGTGAGTAAGAAGTAACACAGTTATACAGGGTGCAATTTTAGTCATAGGCAATATTTTAATCTAAGGCTCTACTCACGATACTGATTGCATTAGGGCTAATAATTTCGCAACTTCAAAACATTTTTAATGCAAGTATGTAAAACCTTAAAAATGTTAGTAAGTGTCTCAAAGTATCAACGCGGCGCTGCACGTAGCTATACGCGGCATTGCGCGTGACCTCTTTTGACCCCGCCCGACTCGTCATAAGGTAAGTTGCTTACAATTTGATCCAACTTTTCCTTCATACTTTGCCGGCTTAGGACGGTTAAAACTACGTTAACTAATACAAAATAAAACAAAAAATGTTAATGTAGGTTGTGCATGTGAAAAGATGAAAAATCCAACAGGTTTTGTGTGTTTCTTAAAATAAGACCCCGTGATGGAATTGAGTCGTTCGGGTAGCGGCGATGAAATTTCACGTGTTTGCACAAGACTGTTAGTACGATCGTAAATAGTGACCATTTGGAAGTACTGTTGATTTGTGTACCTAGCCTGCACATTGCGCGCTCGAGGCATCGTTATCACAACCACAGAATCGTCACAACAGTAATTGACTGACACACACTACACACTTTACAGTAAAGTCCACTAACACAATCCAAGTTACTTAACCGAGTACGATACGACAGGCGCGAGCGGCGATTACGTCACAGGAGTAATGGATCATCATACACGTCAATACACCTGCGCAGTCATAATGACGCTAGTCAGTTATAGTAACAAGTTAGTTCCGATTCGTAAAAAGATCGGGACTCGGGAGGACACCCCCGCGGGGGCTGTATTCGTATTTTTGCGTGAAGAAGCGGGACGGAGAGAGTTCGTTCGAGGTGGCCGGCATGCGTTTGAGCTATTGTTAAGGATATGCCACGCTCGCGCCGGCCGGCAGCAAACTAGTTATTGTTATTATTTGATGTTTGTTTACTTTTCGTTACGAGTTACGAGTCTCTCCGTCCCGCATTCATATTCACATGCCCAACCTACATTAACATTTTTTGTTTTATTTTGTATTAGTTAACGTAGTTTTAACCGTCCTAAGCCGGCAAAGTATAAAGGAAAAGTTGGATCAAATTGTAAGCAACTTACCTTAATATGACGAGTCGGGCGGGGTCAAAAGAGATCACGCGCAATGCCGCGTATAGCTACGTGCAGCGCCGCGTTGATACTTTGAGACACTTACTAACATTTTTAAGGTTTTACATACTTGCATTAAAAATGTTTTGAAGTTATTTTTCACTTTTTTGTTTTTTTTTGAAGTCGGTTTTATTTTTTGCAAAAAAAGTTTTTATTTTTCACTTTTTAGTGATTCACATGTGCTTGATACACATGGAAAGTGCATACCGTTACAATTGCAACAAGCCCAAACACGACTAGGATACATTGTCTCATTATGGAGTTCCATGACTCTTGGCTTCATCATCAGATCTGATGGTAGAATGGTTCTTATCAAACGCAAATGCTTCACTTGTTGTAGAAAATACCAAAATCACTGTACGTTATCCTATAAAATTTGAAAAGTTCCCTCGATTTCGCCAAGATTCCATCATCAGATCCCGACTTGGTGGCTATAGGACCATTTGGAAAGTATACCCTTTCCAACAAAAAAAGAATTTTTCAAATCGGTTGGCAAGCGACGGAGTTATGCGCGAATAAACATAAAAAAAAAAAAGAAACATCCGAATTGAGAACCTCCTCCTTTTTTAGAAGTCGGTTAAAAATCATTATGCACGTGTGTGAAACAGTATAAATGTTATTACCTAAAAAGCGCCAAACGTCTATTAATATCTTTGGCACATTTCATTGAACCCAATTTGAGATTCAAAGACATGAATGGGACTTGGCTTCATCTATGTAGTTTAAATAAAAAAAAACACATATACTTTGTCTGTTTGAACCAATTTTAGAAAATAACAATAATCATCCAACTTCTTATAAACAACGCGCAAACTTTAAAATTTAAACCTCCTCTAAATCACAATCCTCCATCCAGATTGGCTATTCAATAGCTAACTAAGTAATTAGAGTCCCACGACATTACTGGCACAGTCAACTTGTACCAGTATGCTGGCAGTTACACGCTTTAATGGAATAAGTTGGTAGTTAGCCCCACCTGCCGGTAGTTGTAGATATGTTGCCAGAGGTAATTATAGTTTAGGGCCAGCGAGGCATAGAGCGTGGAGAAGCGTGCTTCTATATTTAGAGTTGACTATAGATGGGTAAGCATGGATGTAAATGCGCTTTAGAATGATTTAGCCCGATTACACGGGGCTTAAATTAATATAACTAGCGAAATTGTAATGTTTGTGTTTTTGTACTTACGTTTTTTGACTACTGTAATCCAAAATTTTATCATACGTTCTTTTCGAATAACTGCCTTTATGCAGATGCTTAGTATGCATTTTCGCCTTTTAATTCATATTATTTATAGCATTTCTGTACATTTTAGTGTTTCCAAATCTTTGTTTACTTTTGTGATGTAGTGATTACCACTATTACAAACTCTGTTTGTGATGTCAGAGAATGACAATGACAAGCCTAGTTTTCTTTTTAATTTATTGCTGATAATAGGAATTGTAGGTTGTATACATTTGATATTAGACCTTCTTTGTAACCATTTTATTCTTCTATGTTCTAGAACATTATAAAAAAAACATAATTGCATGACGACAGGAAGCCGAGCTGGAATATTCAGTCTGCGTTTGGTCCTCGAGCCGGCAACAAGCTGGAAATTACTCTGAAATATTTGGCATGGTCACTAAGCCGGTGATATCCAGTCCTGGCGTCATTTTAAAGTCCTGAAGTCATGAAAAGCTACAACTACTACTGCTGCTACTACAGCTGGTGCTGCTACTCCTACTACTAAGAATCTGGACACGGACAGCGGGTGAGCCTTGACCCTCGAACCCTCGCAAGATTGGCGTCTGCGAGCGAGTCTGTCACTGCGGCGAGCGGTTTCTGCCAGCTGCGAGCTTTGGACCTGGACCTGGACCCTTATCACGTTACCTCGGCTTCCCTAGATTAATAAATTTCTACCCCCTTGCCATTTTTCTTTTAACCTTACACAATGCGACCGAATGCGGTACAAAATGTGGGTGTACTATTAAGTACACCTCTGTCTAACTGTTTGGGGATTACAGGCGTGATGTTATTTTATGATTTCGAATAAGTATTTTTTTTTTCAATGTTCCTGGTTCATAGTTGGTTTACACAGCCAGTCTGAAGTCTTTCAATACTTATACAAAGATTTAAGACGAAGTATATTTTACTTGGCATAGATAGTCGATCGCCTATTCGAGCGATGAATTCTTTTTGTACCTAATTATTTTAATATCTACTCAACAAAAATCTAAAACTTCATTTCAATAAAAAAATCACACATCCTTAACCACCAAAAATACTGGATGTAGAAACTTTTTATTTATTTATTTATTAAAACTTTATGCACAATTAAAACTGTACAAAGGCGGACTTAATGCCTTAGGCATTTCCTACCAGTCTACCTTAGGGTGATGCAGAGATAATACACAGTAGGTGCAATGTAAGGACATGCCTTTGCCGATCCCCATTAAGACAGTCGTCGGTCCAATAACAGGTCACGTTTAGCAAGCTAAGCATTCATATTCTAGTAAGTAAGTAATTTAGTCGTTGGACAGTAATAAAAGGAACTTTGCAATGAACAGTCGCGTAGTCGTTTCCATCATCCACCTATCCTTTATGGATATACTTCAGCAATAACCGAAAAAAAAAGACTAGAAATTATTTATAACTAAAATATATAAGAATAAAATAAATACATAAATACATATAGCAAAATATATAAAGTTAAGAGAGATAAGAAAAACGACTAAAACCTAGTTTTGAGACGAATCTGCCAACTCCTTGCGAATATGCTCTCGAACCTTCACTTTGAAACTGAAACGACTAGTCAACGTCCTGATACTCTGAGGGAGCGCATTCCAAAGGAAGACCGCTTGGACAGAAAAGGAAGATTTTATAAAGCCAGATCGGTGAGAAGGACAGCGTAGAAGACAATTATTGGAGGAACGAAGATTTTTCCTGTGCGCAGAGCATAAATATTGCATATGCATGTATATTACATCAACTCGACTCTGTAAGACACAGAACTTAAGAAGTCCGCTGCAGAACATGATGAGCAAAAGGCTGCCAGTATTTACGTTGTCCAATGGACCTTCAGACCGCTGGCCAGGCTTCATTGGGGCGGGGCTTGGGAACGTTTAGTTTGAAGTGTAAAGGTTTCAGCACTCTTTCTCAAAGAAAGAGCGCTGCTGCGACACTTAGACGTCTTCCTTAGATCTAAATTGATTTTGATAAAGTTTCAAACAAAGCTTAAGAAATAAGTTAAAATTAATCTTGAGATTGTCCTCTTCAAATAAAGTTTCAACGTTTGCCAGTACCACTCAAAGAACATTTTTGTTCTGAAAATCAACTTATAATTATTTCTATCAAATCTAAGTTTCAGTACTGAAAAACTACTTGAAACTAGGTCCACTACGGTTTAGTTAATGCATAAGCACTGTTGTTAACTTTGAAGTTTATGAAGCGGCACTTCTGATTTATTTAATTTCCACAGTAAAGTTATTTTCCTGCTAGAAAGACGGGTTAAAAGCTAAATAATATGAAGGTTGACTGAGTGGTTCCTGTTTTAAAAGAGTAGGGAATTATTCTCGTCTGGAAGGAACACCTATTTGTTTAGAAGTATCTATGTAGTATATCGACTATCTGTTGTCCACGACACAAGCCTCGTTGCTTAGTGTGGCACTAGATGGCGCTGTGTGTAATGTTCAGCGATATTTATTTATTTATTTATATAGACCAGATGTACGACGTGTCAATATTTGTTCAGTTGGATGTTGGTGTGATAATGTGAGGAGCTTGTGGCTTAAGGCGCTACCCCACGCGAAATTAGCAACTCTATTTGTGGTGTTCGTATGTGTGTTTGTATGTGTTGAAACTTCGTTTGAATCACTGTTAGAATACAGTTCTGATCAGCTTGCACTACGAAGTGGTTTTTACGTCAGTCACTGCGGGTCGAATAGTGCGAAATTAGTGGTTTTTATTCTTTATAAAATCAAATATCCGTCTTTAAGAAAAAAAAACTAGCGTTATGTTCATTATTAAGTTGCCTATCCATTAGTATAAGAAGGAAATCAAAATAATGTTAACTTTACGAGAAGAAGCATGTTATAAATATTTTTTTCTCATTTTTGTCGTTTCATTGTGAGGGGATGGATTTATTAAATACTAGCTTCTGCCCGCGACTTCGTACGCGGATCCTATTGCTTTTGCCAGCGACACCGGGTTCGTCAAAATCGAAGATCTGAAACGTCTAATTCTAAGAGCCCGGGGACGGGAAAATAATGGATCTTTCCCACCTGAGCAACACATACCGTTTGTTTCTTTTTGCCATTTAACAGCTTCACAAAAAGTAAAATTTTGAACCATACCTCCGATGGCGGAATATGTGGCGTATTCAATCATAGGAGTATACGTAAATGAACTCCGTTTCTTATCAACCCAAGGAAGGTCTTCATGCCCTACGGCTATATCTTGAGACACCCGATTCTTCAGATGTTATCGACATTCTGTTCAGAGAATGTCGAAGTTCGCGCTCTTCTTCTGTCTCTTCATGCCAAAAACACTCAAATAACATAAGCTCGAAGACATATTTATTCGATAAAATAAAATAATAAATGGGAGTTTTGGCCAGTAGAGTCAAATTCTCAATGATATACCATCGTCATCGAAAATCGAAAATCAGTCCTAAACTGTTACCTCCTTAACCGCGTGGAGGTACTCCCAGTTTTTGTTATTTTATAATTATACAGTGAAATTAGTGATAGCTTTGCAATAATTTTCACATCAGATCCATTTTTTATAAGTCAACAGGAAATGCCCATCAGACCGAAGAACTTTTGCTAAGACGTCATCATTCCTATGTGTTATGGTGTAGCTGGGCTCTTGTAGTTCCACAACAGGTGTTCCAGATCTTCGATTTTATAAATTAACAGAGAGTGCTCATCAAATTGAACAACTTTTGCTAAGACGTCATTCCTATACGTGTTATGGTGTAGCTGGGCTATTGGAGTTCCACGACAGGTGTCCCAGATCTTCGATTTTTATAAGTCAACAGAGAGTGCTCATCAGATTGAACAACTTTTGCTAAGACGTCATTCCTATATGTGTTATGGTGTAGCTGGGCTCTTGGAGTTCCACATCAGGTGTTCCAGATCTTCAAATTTATTCTCTCAGCAGAAAATGCTCATCACGTGGAACAATTTTTGCTATGGTGTCATATTTGTATCTCTTATAGTTTAGCTGGTCTATTGCTGTTCTACATCAGGTGTTCAGGTTTCCAAGATAAATTATAGCCTATATGTTGCCCAGACATAATACCTATACAACAAAAAAAAATCATTCAAATCCGTCCAGTACTTCCGAAGATTAGCGTGTACAAACAAACAGACAAACAGATAAACAGACAAACAGACAGACTTTTTTTTTTGGATTCGTGCTCTATTACTGTTTCTAAACCCCCTTCAGTTGTATTGTCAATGTACAGACACAGCTTTTTTACTCTTTTATTATATGTATAGATTATGAGACTTAAAAAAGAAACTACCATTTTGCAGTCAAGAATATGTAGAAATTGAATGTATTTGTTATTACTTGGTATTTCTTTTGGTTATAGAGTAGTTGGCTCCAAAAAAAGCACAACAAAAGGGCTTTTGCTCGGGGACGCGCCTTAATAATAAATGCCGTTCAACCATCAGGCAATCCTTGCATGCATAGTTTTGCGTTTGTAGACACATACGAGTATGACACCAAAATCATCATCTACCGAGACATTTCCCAACAATATTGGGGTCCCTCACAGCTGTTTGTATTTAGCCATAACGCTCCTCATTACTGACCTTCGATAATACGGACGTTTACGTGGTTGTGATTAATATCATTATGCTCAAATCGATCAACTTAAGAGACCTGTTACAAGAAAACTCGAAATTGCGGGTTTTACTCTTTGAAATTGTATGTTTTCCATTCGTTGCTTGAAATGACAATTACTTGTTACAAATTGTTACTTTTTTTACTTTACTAATAATAGAACAAATTTTAGATTACTTGTTTATTTATTTAGTAATTACCAATCACCCGATGCATGTTTTAAGCAAACTCTAACGGAAACCTGATTTATTGATTTGGAACCTCTACTTTGTAGATCCTATTGAATATAATAGAGACAGTCAACATTTTGTTTCATCGCACAAATATCTTATACTATAAAAATAATAGAACACTTTCTCGTTATATGCCTTTTAAGTAAATTTTACAATTAGTGTAACACCAAGATGGAAAAAGGCTCTTAAGGTAAAATGTGTCTTTAATCATGTAACGTAAGATAAAAAATCAGTTCCAAAAGCACCCGATGACGTTGAAATATAAGGGTCAGCGTACAAAGCAAAGCGCTCACTAAATCTAGAACACGTCCTACTATTTCACGTTCGGGCATCGACGGCTGTTTCACAAATATTTTATGAGCTATCCCTTATAAGCGGTGCGATAAATATAAATAATTATTATCATTGGGATTGTCAGCTTTTTGGATGTTTTGAATTCATTTGGGATTTGAGATAATTTCATTTTTATATATTGAATTATATTCAAGTAAAATTGTTTGAGTGCTTTCCGTGTTTTTGTCCTTTGCAAAAAAAAATGGGTAGCTACAGAGCTTTCAGTAGCCTTAAATTTCCATAAACTAATGTTTATGTAAATTCGAAAATCTCAATATTTTCATTTCACTTTTTCTTCAGTTGATTTTGTTTGTAAAGGAACAATAATTATACACCTTTTAAGATTGTTTCCGTAATGTATTCACCTTTTTTTAAAACTGCTGACACAAACCGCAACTTTTGACACTGCATTCCATGCACATCAAAATACTTCCAGAAAAGACAGACCAGAAAAAAAATAGGCTCATTACAGATTTTTGACTTACATACAAAGAACCTAGCACGAACACGGTTTGTACTCATACATGTAACGTAAATTCGGCTATTATTTTTATCGAAAATATACCCTACCCCTATATCATTTTATATTAGCCATGCGACAAACACAATAAGTATCACCCGTAGGTGTAAATAAAGTGTTAAAACCAATTAGATAAACATACAAAATGTTTTTTTTTTTTTTTTTAATTTAAATGTCCGTTCAAACGCTACGTTTACTCTGCGCAAAACACAGTTAAACAGTTTGACAGAAAATATTTACTCATTACAGTTTTGTAATAACCTCAATAGTAAACTACGAGCAGCTACAGTGGATCTGCAACTGACATCACGGAGTAGTATCTGATGAGAGCAACGCGACTTTACGCGACGTCATCGAGTTGGCACAATCTGATGAGATGTGACGAAACGGATATTGCATCACGATGCGCACCGCTGATGGGCACACGGCTTTATTTTCAAACGTGGAACTTTGGATTATAGATGTGGTGGGAAGATTATTATGTTGAAAACAGTAAAGCGTGAGCGATTTTTCAAAATCGAAAATGGAACGATAATTGAATTTTAGTTGTCATATTATTAATGACATTTACCGAAATAAATCCTAATAATATTGTTATTATTTTAGTAAAACCTGCATATATGCTGTTATTATGTAGTAATCTCATCATGATTTCAGCATCAGTACCTACTACGTTTCGTATAAATAGAACCTAATATTCTGATTGAATCAAAAAGCACCTATTGCCTATCATCATCATCATCATCATCATCATCATCATCATCTGCTTGCCTACAAAACTACTACTTTGGACTAAAAAATATCACTGATT
Source organism: Xestia ashworthii (assembly GCA_950022955.1). Taxonomy (NCBI): domain Eukaryota; kingdom Metazoa; phylum Arthropoda; class Insecta; order Lepidoptera; family Noctuidae; genus Xestia; species Xestia ashworthii. The sequence goes on from OX465557.1 coordinate 3,699,975, forward strand.
TACCTACAAATTAAATTAGAAGTCTATTTTAGAATTTCAAAAGTTTTCCTTAAGAGAAAAATTCCAAAGGAAGGAGCCAATTCCGTGCTTGACGTAATGAGACCAGCGCCTCTTCAATTGGCACTTAAAAACTAAGCTCTTAAAATGGACCTTGAGAGCTCTAACATCTCTAAGGTTGGGTATTTCATAGGTTTACTATGAAATAGGAAATAATTCTGATGAGTATCAAATGGAAGTAAAGAAAAGTTCTTTCCATAGCTGTGAAGCGGTTCCGATAGTCAAATAAAGTACCACATTTTTTTTGGTCATCATGTAAAAATTATCAAGTCTTTTTAGGAAAATCTCTAAAAACAATAAAGAAGTACTTATAACATTGGATCTCGCATAAAATGAATCATTACATGGATAAAACAAAAACAACTTGGTCTTTTCCTCGAAACTTTGTTATCTGAACCTTTACCAAAATTGCAATTTTGCGAGAAAAATCAAGATTTTAATTATAAAAGTAATTCGACGCTTTTCTGAACGGCCAGTGAATTCGAAACGACTGTTTTAAAAAAAAGTGTTCCAGCTCCCCCAGTCACGTTTTTAAAATCGAACACCAAAGAACTTGATTTATCGTCTAATATCGCTGAAACTAGGGCCAGTATTTGTGTATTGGTAACACTGGTGACCAAAGTTGTTATATAAATAAAAAGGAAGTTTTAATTTTTGCAAGGGTGTTTTCAAACAATGATTGGTTGAGCATTTGGTAATTTAATGGTGTTTCTGATTAAAAAATACCTAACCGATATCTTTTTTGCCTATTTGAAAGTCTTTGATGGTCATCATCATTTGCTTAGCTTCTTTCCCAAATATGTTGGGGTCGGCTTCCAGTCTTACCGGATGCAGCTGAATACTAGTATTTTAAATGGAGAGGCTGCCCATCTGACCTCCACAACCCAGTTAGTACCGGGTAATACGATATCCCTTGGCCTACAAATGACAGCCGGGACCAACGGCTTTACGTGCTTTCCGAGGCACTGAGGAAATTCGGTAAGTAATGGGTGGACACCCATTCACAGACTAACCTAGGCAAGCACGGCTTAACCTAAAGATCGACCCAAGTGGCTGTTATTATTTAACCACGAGCTTTGAAATGGTAACCGAGAAATATTAAATTAGAGTAATTACCGACCTTGGCATATAGGCTAATGAAACCAGCTACAGAATTCTCAACACCGTATGTTTAGTGTCTGCGTTTATATTCACTTTTTTGCATAAACCAATGTAACAAGTTGCTGGCTCATTGTCTATGAATACTGCGCTGCATGCATTTCCCTTAGTCATGTTTATTTTGTTTTATGGAGGTTGCCAGCTGTGTTTGTTTATTTTATCAGACTACCTACATAATTACATTATTATCTGCTTAATGACGGTTGAGAATTAATTTCGTGCCTAAATCGCATTCTGGCAGGGAACTTTGTGTTGTTTGTAGTCTGTTATTTTAAGTAGGTAAGTGTTAAGTTTATGAGATCCAAGTCTGTAAGACACGACATCAAGATGTGGTTCAGGAAAAAATTGTGAGGATGCAAAAAAAAAACTTCATGTACTTACTCAATATTTTCTAGACATTAATTAAGTACACTAAACTTTTATTTCACCTTTTTGTTACTCTTATTCGTGTGTAAATGTTTTAGCTGTAAGTTTTCCTAAAACTGCAAAATAATAGTACATTGTGATACAAGGGGCTAAAATGACCCATTATAGACGAGGTAGTTTTACTACCGAGCTTTAGCGAGGTAGTAAATAGGAACCGAGTTATAATGGGATTTTAGCGCCGTGTGTTACACCGTACTTTTCACTACGATTGCGAGAAAATAAAATAACCATATTTAATATGATAGTTTATTTTATTAAAAATGAAATGTACAATTTGTACTGTTGTTCTAATGAGACGTTTTGCAACATTATCTCAGTTCTCGAAGACGAATATAATAGTGTGTCGTCTGTGGGGTAAACGTAGGAGATAAAAAGGAATCCTACTTATAATTCAAATAAATAATTCAGAAAATATCTTAAAATTTCGCGCCAATGCCTTTTTTTATTTCTTTTGTAGCTGGAATGCACGCAGAAACGCTGAAACGCACACATCCTGCCAAAGAGTTCGGCGTTCGGCGCGTTTGGTTCCATTTTTAAAATAAAATGTTTTTTATTTTTATGGAACAGTAATAAGTCAATTCTTTATGAATTATGAAAGACTGCGTTTTCGAACACCGACGACGAAATTTAAAAAAAAAAGCTTATTTTCCCTAGGGCTATAAGGAGCAATTTTATGTCCCCTCTGGTACGCTATTATGACGGTCTTCTCGAGCAAGAGGAGTGAAAAATACCTTTCCACTTCTCATGCTCTAAAAGTACGCCATTATAGCCCTACGAAGCGGGATTAAAGTGATCGTTTATTCGCTAGGGAGTAAAAAGTAATTTAAAAATGGAACGATCTTTTACTTTGAATCATGGTCACAAAAGAGTAACTTATCAAAGTTTTTTTTTTTAATTTCGAATTGGCTTGCAAATGGAAAGCGGTTTATTGAAAAAAAAAAACAAATGAACTCTTCAACGCGAGAAAAATTTATGGTTGTTTGTGTGGATCGTAGATTTTGAAAAGTATGTGAAATGCCTCTGTTCCTAGCCGCTGCAGTAATGTAGGTACTAATTATCTGTGGAGTGTGGATCATCTTCATTGCGAAAATGTTGAGAGTTTGTGTTGTGTTTTAAATTGTTAATCTGTGACTGACCTGATATAAGAAAAAACTGACCGCTTAGTTCAGAATTTTTGTCGTGTGTAAATTTGTTCGGTTTTAAATGACTATTTTTCTCGCACTCGAAGTGAAAAGTACAGTTTGCACCTCGAGACTAAACGCCAATTTATTAAACCCTCGCTTTCATTGCCTCCCTCGTAAGCTCGGGAGTCAAACCACCTCGGGTATATAATGGCTTCGTTTAGTCCCTCGTTATAAAATATACTATGAATAAAATAACACTGACTATGACTAAAGGCAATGTTCAATGGTGAGACTAGGTTGGCCAAGGAAGCACTTCCTTCTGTCAATGGCCATTTCAAGAAACAGGCACTCCGGCAGACTAAACAACAACTCCGCACTGTTACAGCCGCCATAACTGCATACGGATTTTTGAAGTGAAAACTTCTTCAACAAAAACAAAATGGCCACTGTACAAAATAAATTATCAAACTCGCATATTCCCCAGAGATGTATCAACACGATGTACCCACAACTGTTCCAACAGTACTTCTCTGTTCAATTTCCATTAGACCTTCTGATCCGAATGCTATTCATCATAATATGAGTCTGTAGGAGTCTCTCCCCTGTCTCGCAAACAGACTGCGAGATGTAGGTACTTGTTACCTGGAGCTACATGACAGTTCGATAAATTACTTTTAAAGAGGGCAGCTGAAAGTGAGCTTCTGCTTTTGTTTTATTGTGGTTTCAAGTGTTAATTAAATAGCAGTGGCTGAGGAGCTCGTGACTAAACAATAACAGACGCTCGGGTCAATCTTCAGGTTGCTTTGTGGATGGGGGACCATCCATTACTTACGGAGTTTCCTCCGTGCTTCGTAAAGCACAATTAATCGTTGGTCCCTCTAGATCTTTGAAAATTGTTAAGTAGTCAGTGGCCCGAAAGTCTGAAAACAATCAACCATGAAGTCAACTGAACAGTCCTACCAATGAATATTGTACCCAGTACTAACTGAGTTTTGGAGGTCAGATTGGCAGTCGCATCCTGTAAAATACTGGTATTCAGCTGAATCCGGTTAGACTGGAAGCCGACACCAAAGGCTAGACTGAGATGATTTCCAGGGTGATTGATCTCTGAAGAAAAATAATAGACAATTATGACTCAAACAACTGCAGAAAAGTCTAACAAGCAATATTTCCTAGATGTCGTATTATCCAGTAACTTGACGATGGAGGTCAGATGTGCATTCGCTTCATGTAAAACACTGGTATTCAGCTGCATATTTCATTCTAAAAGTAATTTACCCTATTCATTATACAGCTCCAGTTTACACAAGTATATCATGCAGCATTTTACTAGACAAGTACCTAAAGGAAAAACTCTGAAAAATAAAAAAAAAGTTCAAAATACTTACAAGTTTTCGAAATAAAAATTCGTCGGTACTTTGCCATACATTTTGACGGCAGATTTAAAGAGAAGAAAATATATATTTGGGGGTTCAGAACTTCAGAATGTTTGGGAGTAATGTCATTTTATCGTGTTGATTTATATACAACTAATAGGGGCTATAGACCTCAGTATTTGGTATAAATTTTAACTTGCTAGGTCCACCCGCTCCTGAGAAAATCGGTGGTGACACACGGATAGACGGACAAGAGAGTGATCTGCTAAGGGTTCCTTTTTTACCTTTTGAGGTATGCAATCCTAAAAACACTGCTAGGTATAGCAGGACAAGGATGATTATTGTACACGTTATTGTGAACAAATTATACTTTTCGTCTTTTAAAACTAAACGCTTAAACCGAGCCTGATGAACGAACAAAATGTACAGTTGTACACACATGTAATCTAAAGGTACCCCATATTCCATTTCCATTAGTCCTTCTGAACCGAATGCTATTCATCATGCGACTGCAGACGTCTCTCCCATGTCTCGCAAACAGATTGCGAGATATAAGTACGTAGGATAGAGGTACCTACTTGTGTGAATCTGGAGTCTACAGTTGGGTAAATTACTTTTGAATGAAGGTAGCTTTTAGTAAGTTTTGGTATTATTATAAATAACATGACTTCACGGCTTTAATCCCCGAAGGGTAGGTAGAGGTGTATTTAATAGTACACACGTATTTCGGCAGTTACTTTTTGTTATTATTAGAAACTCGTGGCTAAATAATAGCTGCCACTAGGATTGATCTTCAGGATAAGCCGTGCTTGCCAAGGTTGGTCTGTGGACGAGTGACCGCCCTTGCATACAGTTTCATCTGTGCCTCGGAAAGCACGTTAAGCAGTGGGTCACGGCTGCCATTTGTAGATCTTTCACAGTCGTTACAGGTCAGTGGCCAAAAAAGTCTGACAACCAATTATTACCAAGGGGTATCGTATTACCAAGTACTAACTTAGTTGTAGAGGTCCGATAGGCAGTCGCTCTATGTAAAATACTGGTATTCAGCTGCACTCAGATAGACTAGAAGCCGACCCCAATATAGTTGGGAAAAGGCTAAGCAGGTGATGATAACGATGTTATTATTTCTTTAATATTGTTCTGCACAGTTAGGTTTAACCGTGCATAGGTGCGGTTAGTCAGAAGCAAGGGCTACAGACGTTTCCGTGCATAGGTGCACGGTTAATCCTGAGAAGCTAGGGCTGCAGACGTTTCATAAGTGCCTATTTTGAATTTCAATAATATTTAGACCCATATTTGCAGTATAAAGGGTGTAAAACACCTCTTCACGAAGCCGAAAGGCACTTGTTCTCCCCATCATTGCGATCATTTTTTGTTCTACACCATACCTGGGAACCTTCTAGTTACGGAGATATGGGGGGTCAAAGTTACAACTTTTTGACAAGTATTTTTTTTAAATACAAGTTTTTTTTGTAAGATTTTGACTTTTAACACCTTCACGACCCCCTTACTATTCAATCCATCCATAAGCACAATGCTTTAACTGCGTTACATTGAGTTCTACCACAAAACATGATTTATAACCTCAAAAAAAAAAGTTGTTTCCCAGCAATCATTTTTGCGTAAAGTTACTTAGTTTGATGTACAGAATGCTTGATTAACGGCTTTGTGATGAGGTGGTTTACACCCTGAATAATTAGTTAACAATACACTTTTTCCAAATTAAATATGGAACCTTTATTGTCCAACTTGAAGATTTCCATAATATTATTACGAATTTGGAAATCTTCATTCTTCTAAAAAAAAGCGGATATTTATTTCATATGAAAGTACATTCATTTAACTAAATCGAGATGCAATTTGACTAACGTCATATCAATATCAATAATAGATTAAAATAACTTTCCATAATTCTACATAGTATATATAAATACGGCTTGTTCATATTTGCTTCGCTACCGTATGCATACAAGCGTCAACACAGTGCACTATGTTAGTCAAGTAATTGTACATAGTTTTAATATTGATTCGTTGTGTAGTGCATGGAAACTATATGATAAGAAACGAATGAATAGACGTATTTAGAACATATAGATACAGGTGTAAAAAAGACTCTTCAACCAAGCATTCTATACGTCAAACTGAGTGACTCTGCGTAAACATTTTATTGGGGATCCACTTTTTTTTTTGGTGTGAAAAATCACATTTTATCGTAAAACTCAATGTGACGTATTCAAAACATTGTGCTGATGCATTGAGTAGTTAACGGTTCATGGCGGTATTTAAAAGTAAACATTCAAAAATAGTATTAAAAAAAAAAAGAACTTGATAAGAACTCTGATAGAAGACTCTGAAGACTTGATTTAGTTGAAACTTTGACCCGCAATATCTCTTAGAAGGTTCCCAGATATGGTGAAGTACAAAAAAACTTTTTTGCAAAAAATATAACCGACTTCACACAAAAAAGTGAAAAATAACTTTAGCTTCAGAAGTCAGTGACCTTTGTTTGATTGATTTAGTTTTTTTTTCACCGACTTCTGAAGCTAAAGTTATTTTTCACTTTTTTGTGTGAAGTCGGTTATATTTTTTGCAAAAAAGTTTTTATTTTTCACTTTTTAGTGGTTCACAGGTGCTTACCCTTTCACAGCGTATCGGTGCGATTTTTTGTTATGAACTGGTGTAAACAATAGACAGTCTTCAGCGATCCCAGTACATTTGCTATCATATTTTATTAAGGAGTTCAGTTGCCTATCTTCAGAAGTCACCAGATCTTTATCAAATCGAAATGGGATCACTCCGAGATTGTACTCTGCCTAAAACTACCCAAACCGCTTCTGGTGTGCCTATAAAGTTAAGGAGTTACCTCTATTTCTCCGGGATCCCATTGAATGGAACTTTACACGTCTAACTGTCGAAATCTGGGTGTATTGTATACTTCTGCGTACTCCTTCAGAGCATACAGGTGTGATGTTACGTCATGATGTTGCATAAACAATAAACAACCAAGCGATTGCAGCAATTACTGCAGCTTTGCTGTGTATTTTTGAAGAGTTCCATGTATATCTCCGAAGATCAGCGTAAGATCTGAACCAAATTGACATGGAACCACATGGAAAGCACCAGCTTTCAAATAAAAGAAGAATCATCAAAATCGGTTCACCCAGTCAAAAGTTCTGACGTAACAAACGTTGTCGAAATCTGGGTATATTGTACACATCTGCGTACCCCCTCAGAGCATACATGATGTTACGTCATGATATAGTATAAACAATGAACCTACAAGCGGATGCAGCAATCACTGCAGATTTGCCGTCTATTTTTGAAGAGTTCCATTGTATATCTCCGAAGATCAGCATCAGATCTTCAACAAATTAAAATGGGACCCAACGGGAAGCACCAGCTTTCAAATAAAAAAAGAATCATCGAAATCGGTTCACCCAGTCGAAAGTTCTGAGGTAACAAACACAAAAAAAAAAAAAATGCAGTCGAATTGAGAACCTCCTCTTTTTAGAAGTCGGTTGAAAAGTGATCGCAGTGACGAGGTGAATAAGTTCCTTTTGGCTTTGTTAAGAAGTGTTTTACACCCTTTCTGTAATAAAAGAGATGAGGGGATTTATGGAACACATGAGGGATGAGAATCTCTGAAGTATAATATGTATTGTGTTTATAAAACAATTTAAAAATAAGGCAGATGCCTAGCCTCTTCCCAACTCTAACCGGATACAGCTGAATACCAATATTAAACATGGAGCGACTGCCTATCTGACCTCCACATCCCAGTTAGTATTGGGTAATGATACCCTTTGGTAAGACTCGTTGTCAGACTTTTTGGGCCACTGACTACCCGTAGCCATACATTGTAAATAAAATATCTGTGAGTGAGTGCCATAATTTAGAAGCTTCAGATTCAAGACGTTAATTTAAAGAAACATGAGTAAGCATATAGCGACGATCCGAATGGCGCAGCGGTAATGAGGCTGCCTTACGTTCTTAGAGTCCTTTTTTTATTTTTAGGATGGGAAATCATGAAATAACTTCTCCCACTCTGGGCGGAGCGGAAGGGAGTGTAAGACTTTTACTGACTAAAACCCATCCATGTTCCTACCTCACCCTTTATGTTCCAGGGCCACGGTATCTCTTTCAAATAGTCCCGCAGCCCATAAAGGTTTACCATAGCATTTCAAGAAGCCTATACCCACACAATAAGAGCTCACTAAAGTGTTACCCACCTTCCAATCAAGCGCCAACACCCTGTACCTAACCTATTGTCTCGCACATAATGACGTATTAAAGCTCTTCTTTGAGAGTATAAGCCTATTCAAGTGTTCTCAAACTCATATCCGGATATCGAAGTGAATGTGCTAAGTCTATTGTGTGTCCCGACTTCAAAGAGTTCTTAGTTATCTCGAGTAGTTTATACAGCCCGCGTAGCATGGCCGCCGTGGAAACGGGCTTTGTCGACTGACAATCGACAAAATGACAGATAAATGACAGATTTTCGAAAGACTTCTATCGTCCTTAGCATGGCGATGTTTGACATGTGGAAAAGAAAGTTCTCTAGTCTTTAGCGACAAACGTCTCCAACGCCGAGCATGGCGATATTTTTTTGTCTACACTTGACACTTGTTGTAGGAATCGTTTCTTGTCATATAATGTCAAAAAGTCTACAACAAATCAGATCTAGACAAGCGGGTTTTTACAAAAACATATTATTTTTTTGTACGCGATTTCGTGAAAAACATGTCGGGGTCCTACCGTCGCCATCTCCTCAGTTTCTATGCTGAGGAAAAAGAAGGGAAGGTCAAAAGGAACGCTGTACGAGCTCTAACCGGGGCTTTCGATCTCTCGGAAAACGAGTTCCTCGAAAATTATAAAGTAGGTAACCAAACAGATGGTGCAATATCTGTGCCAGGAGCTGAGCGAAGCTCTGCCTGTTCTCGTTAAAGTAAGTTCAATCCAGGTTAAGTACGCCTTCCAACTAGGTACCTTGTAAAAATAATAGGCAATCTTTTATGTGGATCAAAGTTCTGCTGTCAGGATATTACCAAAGGGGCGCTGGCTAAGAGCAAAACATTTGTATTGGCCAAACTACAGTCAGCAATTTTTAACGCAATTTGTTGTTGCAGTAAACACAAGGTCAGTTAATTACCCTCTTAAAAACCGAAGTTGTAGTGGTCTGTTAGAGGCTTGTGTTGACTAGTGTGATAGATATCTAAGTTCTGTTGTTTCAGGCTGAAACCGCGATGGATCCTGTTCCCGAACACTAAGGCAAGAAGGCAGACTGTGGCAACTAGTTACCAGCGAAAGTTCAGCCTCTCAGACATATTAGGAGTCATGGACTCTACCCATGTACAACTGTTATATTGTGATAATGCGAAAATAAACATACAAACTACATCTTTCCAATGTTTCATTATTATTTTTGAAATCGAAAAACAATCACTATGTTTGTCAATTATATAGTTAGAGAGCCGACGATACTAAACATAGTCCGATATGACTCCCCGACTGATGATATACTTAGAAAATACCAACACGAATCTGAAAGATCATCAATTTCTGTGAAAGAAAAACGACTGCTGCGTTTTCCTAACAGTGCAGAAAGTGGTTGCTGCAGCGATTGAAAGTCGCCCACCGCGCGGTTTCGGTATTTTGTCAGCAATCACCTGGTTCCTTTCGATTTGTACTGATTGAATACATGTGTCACGGCCACGTGCGAACCATTTTACAACACTTGGGAGTCTTTATCACACAAAACACGAAAAAAAATATGTACTTTTTATATAACATCCGGGAGTCTTATCAGACTAGGTTCAGTGTCGTCGGCTCTCTAACTATTATGTGACTTAAAGTTGACACTTCATCTGAGTTCGACACAGATTAAAAACTATTTGAGTAATACGTTTCGTTGTTGCTTTGAGTTACGTTCAAAACGTGATAAAACCTGCGCATTTGACACTTTTTTTTGGTTAACTAAACGTAAATGTTATCGTAGGATTTTTAGAATATCTACATCACTAGCTGCTTCTCCGTTGCCATGGAAAGTCATTCTATGTCTTTGTCTTCTTACAAACTCGAGTCTATAGGTCGCCGCATGCTCGGGCATGTCCAAGACTCAAGACATGTCAAGTTGTATAGAAAAGAGCTCTGTCGAGTCTTGGTAGACTAGAGATAGAACGCCATGCTACGCGGGCAGGTGTTAATTCAGAGTGAACTTTAATCTATATTTCTATATTGTAATTTTATAAGCGGAAGATTTTGATTTTTTGTTTGTGTTTGTTACGATATACTCGTAACTCAAAAAATACCCGACTGGTTTTAAAAATTCTTTCTCCATTGGAAAGCTACATCTTTACCAAGTAAAATGGACTATAAATTTTGTTGATATCATGCAAATTAGGCAGGGTATCACAATTTTTGCGGATGAAGACGCAGGTGAAGTGATACTTTAATAATATTTAGATAGTACCTATTCGTATGCTTTGGTTTAATATCCATTATCTGTCAACGAATTTTCAAGTCTAGTGCGTTTTTGAGGAAGTTTTACTAAGAATGAAGAACAGGTTTTTTCAGGTCCACCAGAGAAGATGTTTAGGGGTATGAAGAACATGGTGTTATGTTTGTTATCTCCCATATGAAAGGGAGGGTCATCCAACCAGACTGGTGTTATACCTGGAAGGCTACTGCCGACAGTTGGTATTGGATTTTACTACATAGTCTAAAGTCGCGGATAACTTTAAAAGAGCGATTTATTAATTTAATGATAGTTCTTCATCTCATAAAGAGGAGGCCTGTCCCAGCAGTGGGTACATTAATAGGCCGATGATGATGATGAGTTCTTAATTTGTGTCTTAAATTGTGCTGTAGTACTTTTTGTAGTGCCGCTAATGGTGAATTAAAGCAATTTTGATCAAAAATTGCTTTAATTCAGATTTGCAGAAGCTTCCTACTATTAGCTAAAAAGTTCCATAAAATAGCTTAATGCAGTTTGTTACACCACAAACCACACTACTGTACGTTTACTCATGTACTCATCCGTCAGTTATTAGATAGATTAAACTAGGAAGCTTTGAAAGGCAGGGACTCTTTTATGTATTTTTAACGTCTAAAAAGCCAGTTCTCATCGTTTTTCTAACAACTGACTTAGATTGTAGCCATTATTTGAAACGCTCAACGTCATTTTTGTCTCGGCTGTTATTGAAGAAGAGAACGAACGCAGTCCAATACCGTTTAAAAAGCCAGTTCTCATCCTAATTCTAACAACTAACTTAGTCTAAGTCACTAGCCATATTTGAACCGCTCAATGTCATTTTTGTCCAGGCTTATATTGAAGAAGGGTTCGTTCTCTTCGCAGTCCAATATCGTTTAGATATTCTGTCAACGCAACACAACCCTCAAAATATGAATTATTCTAATATAGAAAAGGAAAGCTTAGCCGTAAGTCGACCCGAGTCAACGATGAATGTCAAAATGTTATTTAAAGAAAGATTTTTTTGCTGAACTATGTTATTTATTTGTATGTGGTTGCTTCGTTGGTTTAGTAGATGCAAGTGACTGTGTTCTCACTGCTGGGATTTAGGGATCTCCTGTGACAGGCGCCTCTAGCCTCCACGATGCCATAATTTTAAATTAATTATTTTGTTTTTGAGTTGTATGTGTTTTATTTTTGTTTTTGCTATGGACACTTTTAACGTGCACATCTTGTTACATTGTTCGCACATAATTATCATCTCAACATGAATGATGTAACCAAGATATTGTAACAATATTTTGATTTTAAAAAATGTCCATGAAGTTTCTTGCCCATTATAGATCTACGCTAGGGAATGGGCAACTACAGTACTTTCACACTTTTTAAGTCTTGTGACTGGGAAATGTTGCTACATTTAATGTTCATCTTTAATTCGACAATTCAAAAGTACCTGTAACTGGCCTACTTGAAATAAATGCTTTGATTTGATTGATTTGATTTGCCTGCATGGTGGAATACGGTGGTGTCAGTGTTGCCACCATGATACACCATGCGTCCCAGTGCTGGTTGGTTGATACCAAATGTTTTTCAATTGTTTATTTTAGGACATGATGGTATTCTCACTAGCACATTGTATTATATATTAATATATATTTTTATTGTAATATATATATTACAGTACATTTCCTATGAAATGTACTGTAATATATTTTTTTTGTTGGTTATGTTTCAAATCATGACTGTTTCCTTTCCAATGTATAAGCTGAGGATAAACACCTATGACATGTGTTTGCACATTGGAAACGAAACAGTCATGAATTTATATTAAGTTCAAATACTAAAATTAATGTTCCTGCAAAGACTTTTGTTGGAAACATGATTCCTTTGCCAGGCCACTATTAATTAAAATGTACAAAAAAAAACTCATTTGTGCTCAAAGACAAAAGGCATGACTTCAAGCCTCTTTGCGAATACAAGTATTCATACTATTTCTTTCTGTGAATAAATTATTTTGACAAATACCACTTTGCTTGTAATTTAATTGCTTTTTCGTGATTTGAATATTTATGTTTTGTCTTTTTGTTTTATTTAATTAGATTTGAGTTTTTAATGGTTGAGTAGATAAAAAAAAGGCAAGGAGTCAAGAATATCTAATAATGAGTACTTAGTGGTATCAAAATGCGTTTCTAAGATTTATACCCAAAATTCATGTTGCTAAAAATCGATACGACGCGCGATTTAAAAATCAACTAAAAAGATGGCAGTTTATTCTATGAATTATTTAAGCTTTACGTAAAACTGATAATTTTAAAGAATAAAAAATTCAAAATAAATTAGTATTCTATATTTGTAACATAACCACTCTTTTATCCTAAAATAACTCAGCTCTCAGATTGTAAAAATTCACAGAATTTCAGCAAGAGACGGACTTGTTCAATTATTCCAGTTGACAAAAACTACCTGAAATTTGTAGAACTTTAGAATTATCGTCAAGTCTGCAATGAGGATTGTAGTTTTCACTGACACTTCTGATCCTTACACCCGATAGACTAAAAAACTCATTTCATAGCTGTTTCAGAGCATAACTTCGTAAAACTTTAACTTGGGGCTTGAACTGTGCATCCTTAACGACTTTTTTGAACTATCATTTTTAATGTAGACTATAAAATCAAGCTTATTTTTATAACTCCTAATTTCCACATTAATAGTTAAAAAAAAACACTAGCCTATAATTAAAAACAAAACTCGTTAACCAAAAACTCCATCAAACAAAAAAATACCATCAATATTTAAAAATAGAACTTACCGATAAGAGCTAACACCAAAATCATTCATAATTAAACACTGGCCACTAAATATAAAAACAAAGACTCCATAGAACGCGAAGTTTGAAAATTATTCACTGTTGAAACTGACGAATAGAATGTGGGTCGACGCGGAGCAGTACGCGAGCGGAAAGGCTGAGGCGCGCAAGATAACTGGCTACGAAGCGTAGCAGCGTAGCTGTGCTACGGTGCTACGACGCAACAGGCAAAACGTTGATTGTCCGTTTAATGGACACTTCGGATAAATAATGCATGATTTATTAATTTATTATTAGGTATTAGAAAAGATTTTTATCAAGGGTTAATCAATCAAGCGAAAGCTTTTATGATTTGTTATAGGTTTTAGTACATTAGTGGTAAAAAATATATTAACATTATTTTCTTTAACTTAAAATATTACAGTTTTTTTCAATGACGTTAATAGTTTTACTAGTTACATAAGTTTGCCAAATACATTGATTGTAAAGTTACCTACAAATAATTTGCGTGCAAATCACTGAATTGGAGGTAAGACAACCTTACTTATCTTGGAAGTAAAAAAAGATTTGGCTGAGTGCAGGTTTGTGCGGTTTAGTCCTGTTAACTGTTTTGTGTATAGGGTCGGGGGCTCGAATTGAACTATTTCGTGCGTAGAGTCGGGGGCTTGAATTCATAAGCCACTTTCACTACTTTTCAATTTTGCACTTTTATACATTCACGAGTAGGTATGAATAAATATGAAGTAATCCGACTCAGAAATGAAGAAATCCCGCAAGAGAACCAAGGTCACCGACGTAGCCCGAAGAATTGCCAAACTTAAGTGGCAGTGGGCAGGGCACATTGCTCGCAGAACGGATGGCCAATGGGGCCGAAAAGTTCTGGAGTGGCGACCGCGAACCGGAAGACGATGCGTTGAAAGACCTCCCACTAGGTGGACTGATGACCTGGTGAAGGTTGCGGGAATCCGTTGGGTGCGAGTCGCACGGGACCGGTCAATGTGGCGACACTTGGGGGAGGCCTATGTCCAGTATTGAATGTCTTTCGGCTGAAAGGAATGAATGAATGAATCCGACTAAACCCGTTTTGCATTACACGACTAAAATACGAATAGTGGCAAGTAGCTCTTCAATTAAAGTCTTCCTAAATAAATAAATGACCGTATCATGGCACTGGAGCTTCGAGTCAAGTGGCAACCGCTTTCAAAGTATTACATAATATATTTTAGAATAGCTCCAATAAATTTGACATAAGATTTTAAGTAGCTTTAAATCGATCCAATGTCACATTGTATTTGTGCGACAGCTTAATCGTTCAAAATTATTTTTGTTAACATGTATTGAAAGCATTCATCATCATCATCATCAGGCTATAAATATTCCCAATGCTGGGACGCAGGCCTCCTATCTATGATTGAAAGCATTACGTATTTTAATTTGATTTCCTTGTTTTAAAGTTGTACATTATCACATGATATTTGAAAGTTACTGATTGGCAACGAATTATGAGTAGGTACCTACTTATCTTGCACTCATAAGTGTTAATAGGCTTGTTAACTGAAAAAATCTAATTAGTCCGTCACTTAGATTATAAAAAAATATTTGACCCGTATTTTTTCTTTTGTTACATAAACCAAAATTAACGAAGATACGACGCTTTTAAAATTCTCAATACGTCACTGTTTGGTATCATTTTTAGTGAGTACTGACGTCACGACGCCCCACTCCCGAGTTTTGATGCGTTTTATCTTTGTCAGAATTCGTTGGTTTATTAAAACCAAAAAATACGTGTCCATTATTTTCCAATATTCTAACTGACGGACTAAATAGATTTGCAATTTATTGATGGTGGAAACTAGCCTATTAAATACTTACAGGTCGTGGAGCACATGACCTCAGGTGGTTTCAAGTGGCCACCATTTTGTAGTATTTAAACAGTAATATTTTTTTAATTGTTTCGATTGCTGACTGCCTAGTTGGTCTGTTGGTAGCAAGAAATACTGCTGGGCATAAGGTCCTGAATTCGATTTCAGAGGCGAGCTGATTGTTTTACTAGGAATCTGAAACTTGTACCTAATGGTAATAGGCGCGCCATCTATGTCATGGGACATGAACAAAACCAGCGAAATGCGAGTGTCTTAGCAAAATAGAATTATACTTCGCCTAAACCAAAATGTAAAAATAGTAAATAACTGTTTTAGACTTTCACGGTTTTTCACTACACTTAAAGTACTTACGGGATTATATCCGTGATTTTCTTTTGTTTCTACGAGCACCCGATTTATAATATACGTGATATAATATCGGGTGGTCGTAGAAACAAAAGAAAATCACGGATATAATCCCGTAAGTACTTTAAGGGCTGGTTTCAATATGGCTTATCCGAGGAATAAGTTTCATAATTTGACAGTTTTTGTATGGACTCTCTGTCAAAACGTCAGATTTACTCTTCTGATAAAAGTTATCTAATGATTGAAAAATCAGCCCTTAGTGTAGTAAATAACTGTATGAAAAGTAAGTGTTGAAATGGATTTTGTCTAGATTATTGAAGTAATTTGCTACCTACGCAGCGCTCAACTCCCAGTAAAGAAACATGCGGGGCAGTCTTTAGGGACTGCCGATAGAAGTGAAAACTAAGTAATCTATTATCTGCTACGGGTTGTGCCTCGCGCACGCCTAAGTGGTGCTACGCCAGCGCCGTAGCGGATCGTCTACGAGTCCTACGAAGCGTAACGTTAGGTTAGGTTAGGTATCTCGCCCATCCCACAGCAGATGCACCGGGCGTCTGCCCGCCACAACGCCCTCTTCCAGCCCCCCTAAATTGGTCCAGGGGCAACGGATTCGGAGACATCCTTCGCCCCCATCACACTCGACTCGAGACGGCGGCGCGTGGTGTTCCATACGCGCCTCTCATAGATGTAACGGGGGGAGTTTTACACCTCACTCCATCCGGGACGAGGCCCGCATGTCAAGCGGAACTACTACAGCAGAAGTCGCATCTGATCCCGCTGCCCCCCGACGCAAGTGTGCGTTCACATCTCATTCACATCGAGGAAAAAAAAGGTTAACCTAACCATTTTTTTTAGGTCGCGCTAGTTCCATGATTTTTGTTCACCAAAAAGTGCTCAATGAGCCTAAAGAAGTCTTCACTTCAAAAATAATTGTACCGAATTACTAAATAATAAAATATGGCGTATACCTACAGTGCATATTGCAGTCCCAAGTGTTAATTAAATATTTCCGGCCATTGCGCACCACCGCGGGCGGCCTTATATCATATTTAATGGAACCACCATTTTGTAATAAATATGATATTGTATTTATTACAATGGTTTTCCTTTCACCGTTACAAAGCTGAATTTGGTGTTAAATGAATATGATACCCATCGTGCCAGTAGCTTTTAGTTATCAAGGGTTCATAGACATTTTAATTTGGGTGATAAGTGGAATAATGGACGATTTTACAGATAAACTAAGACGAAAGTCCCATTAACTTGAGCAAACTTGGAAATATATAGTCAAATGTTAAGTATTGTGCATTGTTGATTTAGAATGTATCAAAAAGAAATTCAAACAGCATTACTAAAACTTGGCAACGTTTTTTTTTTAATGCGTGCTATTTGAAAGACAGTTTAAAAACAATGCAGTTTTTGATATTGGAAATCGCGTTATAGAACTCAAATGGACTTGGGCAGGACTCTTAGCAAGACGCAGTGATGATAGGTGGAGCAAGGCTGTCACCGAATGGCGTCCAAGAACAGGCAAAAGGAACGTGGGTCGTCCGCAGTTGTCGTCGGAGGAAAAACCTGGATGAGGCTGGCTGGACCATGGAGATATGTGTCAGGTAAAGGGAAACAACATTCAAACAGCAAGTTCTAGTAACGACTGGTTTATTGTATCTGTTTGACATCGCACACTATTCGCCTTACCCACACGTACCTACATTAGCTATAATATCACATCTCCCTTTTTCACAAGAAAAGAGGCCTATACTCAGCAGTGGGTGAGCTCGGGTTATGGATGATGATGATGATTTTAAAAACGTTGCCCCACGCTAGGAACTTCCTCTGCATCAAGGGTGCGTTTACAAACACTTATACTCACTCAGATAACCAGACCTTGCGGGCATCGAACCCGAGACACGCATCGCAGCAGTCAATCACTCACCCACTGAAAAACTCAATTCCAATAAAGTGTAGCACCATTACGGACAGAAATTACCTAAAGCACTGAGATAAAAAAGGCACCCTAGTAATTTGTTTATCGTTTGTACCTTTATTAATTGAATAAATAAATGTCAGATATGAGGACAATTTCCGGTCAATTGATCTATTCCTATTGACAACAACTACATAGTAACTCGTAGAAAATGCCATATTTTTCCACGAAAAATGACTTCAAGCGCGACCGCTGATCATGAGGTCCTGGTTTCAATTCCCGGGTCAGGGTAAAGTGTTATTGGGTTTTTCCATCAGGAATTTCTCAGTATCATCTTACAGGGTTTGGATTTGTACCCGGCTGATGGAAATAGGCTCACCCGCTGTTACATGAGAGTGAAACATAACTGGTTTATTAGGCACACCTTTCCTAACTCTTCGGGGATAACAAGGCATGTTGTGATATGAAAAATAACTTTTTCACTTCTCATGATCTAAAAGTACGCTAATATAGCCCTACGAAGCGGGATTAAAGTGACCATTTGTTCCCTAGGGAATAAAAATTATTTAAAAATGGAACGATCTTTTACTCTGAAACATGGTAACAAAAAAGTAATTTGTCAAAGGTTTTATTTAAATTTCGAATTGGCTTGCAAATAGAAAGCGGTTTATTGAAAAAAAAAAAAAAACAACTGAACTCTTCTTCAACGCGAGAAAAATTATTGTTGTTTGTGTGCATCTCGTTGACTTTGAAAAGTATGTGCAATGCTAGCCGCTGCAGCAATGTAGGTACTAATTATTATCTGTGGAGTGTGGATCATCTTCATTGCGAAAATGTTGAAAGTTTGTGTTGTGTTTTAAATTGTTAATCTGAGACTGACTTGATTGAAGAAAAAACTGACCGCTCAGTTCAGAATTTTTGTCGAGCGTAAATTTGTTCGGTTTTAAATGACTATTTTTCTCGCACTCGAAGTGAAAAGTACAGTTTGCACCTCGAGACTAAACACCAATTTAATATACCCTCACTTTCATTGACTCCCTCGCAAGCTCGGGAGTCGAACCACCTCGGGTATATTCAAAAACTCAAACTCAAACTCAAAGCATTTATTTCAACTAGACCATTACGGCACTTTTGAATGTCAAAATACAAATAAAATCAAAGCTACAGTCACAGTCACAAGGCATAATAACTTGAGAAAGTACTGTAGTTGCCCATTCCCTAGCGTAGATCTCTATGGAGAAGAACGGGCAAGAAACTCCATGGACACTCTTTTAAATCAATATATTTTTACAAAATCTTGGTTACATCATTCATGTGTGATTAGACATATATGTGAGAACGATGTAGTAAGACGTGCACATTAAGAGCGTCCAGAGAAAAGATTAAATCAACAATATAAAAAAAAGAAATTCAAATTAACCGTGGCAGCTAAGAGATGACCAGTCCCAACTGATAGCGCTCGTTCACGAACATGACGCATGTATCGGCGCCATTCAACTCGACCATATTGAAGGGAGCTAAATGACCCGACACACACGCCACCATCAGCGAGACATTTGAGTGAGCATGACATTCTCTCAGCCGCCAAGGCATATTCAAGTCAAAAAAAAAAGATAACTAAATGTAAATGGTGGCTTTACAGTACATAGAACTCACACAAATGTGCTATGCAATTATATAATATTACGAGATGGAATCTATACAATGCAAGGATATTTTACATTCTTCTGCAGCTTCCACAATAACGTAACCTGGGAATCAATTAGTATGCCTATGGTTGTGGAGCAGGACCAGCATTGAGCCAAGCATTTTTATCATTAATGTAATCCCCCAAATTATAATATGCTTGCCTACATAGTGTGCGTTTTATACAAGATTTAAATTTCGTCTCATTCAGTTGTAGAATGTGAGGAGGTATTTTATTGTAACATTTTAAACAGTACCCCATGAAAGATGAATCCACTTTAGCAAGCCTGAAACCTGGCTGAACGAGTTGGTCCCTATTTCTAGTATTATAGTGGTGTCTGTCACCTCTTTTACTGAATAAATGCAGATTTTTCCTAACGTACATGATGTTTTCATAGATGTATTGGCAAGGTACTGTCAAGATATTAATTTCCTTAAACAGTTCTCTCAGAGAATCGCGTCTACGTAATTCGTATATGGCTCTGATGGCTCTTTTCTGCAGAATGAATATAGACTCGATGTCTGCCGCACGTCCCCATAGTAAAATACCGTATGACATAATAGTATGAAAATAACTAAAATAGACTAGCCTCGCGGTATCAATATCAGTAAATTGACGGATCTTTCTAACAGCATATGCAGCTGAGCTCAGCCGTCCTGCAAGAGATGTTAAATGAGGACCCCATTGTAGCTTTGAATCGAGCGTGATTCCCAAGAAAACTGTTTTATCGACAAATTCCAGTTTCTCTTGATTCAACATTATGTCACAATCACTACTTTTGACATTTGGTAGGGCAAATCGAATGCACTTAGTTTTTTTCCCATTGAGTACTAAATTGTTAGCGGTGAACCAGTTATGGACCTGCAGTAGGGCATTATTTACATCGTCAAAATTAGTGGCACGTCTGTTTATCCTAAATATTAACGAAGTATCGTCAGCAAACAACACCATTTGCGGGTGGTTGTTAAATAAATGGGGTAGGTCATTAATATAAACTAAAAAGAGGAAGGGACCCAGAATCGAACCTTGTGGTACACCCATTTTTACTTTTAAACCCATTGAATTGACACCATTTATTTGTACTTGCTGCTGTCTATCATTCAAATACGACTTTACTAAACTAAGCGCAAGTTTACCTAAACCGTAATGCTCAAGTTTCAAGATCAGGGTTTCGTGATTTACGCAATCAAATGCCTTCGAAAGGTCACAAAAGATTCCTATGGCATCTTGTGCCTCTTCCCACGCAGTAAATATGTGTTTTAATAAAGTGACACCGGCGTCAGTTGTACAACGTCCTTTGGTGAAACCATACTGTTGTTCGTGTAATATTTTATTGGTGTTAAAATGGCAAAGCATTTGATTGAGCATTATCTTTTCAAACACCTTGCTGAAAACCGGCAACACGGATACTGGCCTATAGTTATTGGTGTCTTTACTGTCCCCGGATTTAAAAAGCGGTATTACCTTGCTGAATTTCATTAGATCCGGGAAGACCCCTTGATCCACGCACAAATTAAATATTGAGGCCAAATACGGCGCTACAGTCTCCATAATTGAGGTACAAGCTTTAATAGACATACCCCATAGGTCCTCGGTTAATTTGATCTTGATTTGTTTAAAAGCTTTTAAGACTGTAGTGGGGTTTATATGCTGAAATTTAAATTCATTTGGACAGGCTGAAACGTTTGCTTTTAATAAATCAATAGAGAGCAACGGAGAGGAATTTAAGGTCTCAGTAGTTTTAAGTGGGATACTGGTAAAGAAATTTACAAATTCTTGAGCAACTTCATTGTTGGAGCTGACAAGGCCACCTGAAGTCTCTAGTGTGAAGTCATTACTATGTTTTATATTTCTGTTTGTTTCACTGTTGATAATTTTCCAAACCGTTTTTATTTTGTTATCGGCTGATTTAATTTTATTGCTAATGAATAAGGATTTGGCTACCTTGCAGGTGTTTTTAAAAATTTTCGAGTAATTAGCAACATATTTATTAAAAGATTCTGTATTGATGTAAGGCTTAAGGCCGTACAGCTCAAACAATCGTTCCCTACTTTTCCTAATACCCTGTGTTGCCCAGTCACTAAAAATAAACTTTGGGCCAATAGTTTTGGTTTTCTTTTTTAAAGTGTTATTGAACTCAGTGTGCACTACCGAAAAGAATTCTTCATACAATTCATTTACATTGTTTCTAATATGGCCTGGTATATTTAGCTTGCTAATTAAATTATTATTAAACTTTTCTAACTTGCTGGGTGTTATTTGTTTGGTCTGAATCTGAATTCTTTGTAATTGTTTATTGTACGCGAAAGCAACTGTCTGCCCGCTGTGATCTGAAGGAAGGTAATTTACGATAGATTTATCTAAGTAGTCGCAGCAACAAAAAACATTATCAATACATGTAGCAGTACTTGTGGTAATTCGGGTTGGTTCTGAAAAAACGTTTGACAAATTAAAAGATTTAAAGAGACTTAAAAATCTACAGCTGTTTGCATTATTCTCTAAGATATTAACATTAAAGTCCCCACAGATTATTATTTTTTTATTACCAGTTACAAGTTTTGCTAAAGCATCTTCCATTACTGACTCAAAGATAGAGTAGTTCAGGTAATTAGGGGGTCTGTAAACGCACACTATTACATGCTTATCTAGCTCAACACAAGATAATTCAATACTATGTTCAACCGATAGATCGACAATATCATTACGAGACTTAGATTTAATGCAATTTTTGACTAAGATTAATGAACCCCCACGCATCTTAGATTTACGGTTAAAGCAACTGCTCACATTGTAATTCTCATAATTTATTTGCATAACTTCGTATTCTTTCATCCAATGCTCAGTTAAACAGATAATATCAAACTTAGTTTTTTCTAAAAATAGTTCTATTTCTAATTGTTTGGAAGAAAGTCCCTGAATATTCTGGTGAAACAATTTTAAGGAATTCTGCTCAGCCCCTTTTTTACAATTAATTGATTGAGAGCTAGAAGATACCTCGAAGTTGTTGACGAGTTTAACTAAAGTTTCACTCGTACCTTCTATTGTCTTAGTGACTAGTTTAAATCTAAATTAATATGTGTATAACTAAAATTAGTATAATTACTAATTTCAGTAGACCTATTTACAGAAAACTGCGACATACCACATATGTCTGAGTTTATACTAAAAGCTAATAGCCGAGCTATTTGACGTCTAAAACTAATAGGCAAGTACGCATTACTCCTAGTTGACTTCAGTTTCTGAACGAAACTGTTAGTGTCGAAAAATGTCAACCTGTCACTATAGTGACTAGCTAATAAACACATGCGATTGTTCAGGTTATGGATGTAATGATTTTGCCTGGTTGACAATTTCTGAAAGTATGGAAAGGCACACAGAATTATTTTCTTACAATTTAGTTTCAACAGTTGAGTGACATTGTCAGTGATATCATCAATATTTATGTTCAAACTGTTACCAACAAATATTGTTATAATAGCATTAGGATCTAATTCCTTCCTAGTAATGGATGAAATTATCTGGTTGTAAGAAGCCTGAGGTGTACAATAATTCTGAGAAGAATGACTCAGATTGTTACTAATTAATTTTCCTAACCCTATTCCTAAACTATCTGAAAACATAATGGAGCAACCACATTTAGTACTACAACACAGGGGTGAACTACTTTCTGTGTTTCCTACCGGTGATGACCCTTGTACATTGTGTAGTGAATTTTGAATGGGTATACAGTCCGGAGCACTGCCCAACCGAACTGGGTCCTCCATTACCTCAGGCAAGAGAGTGACCGGGCTGGATTCCCTTTGTGATGTACATTGAGTGTTGTTGAAGGTCATCATGTCTACACAGTCTGCATTACTATTACAACTATTGACTAACTCATTTGCAGCGAGAATATGTTCTTTAATTTGTTTTTGAGAGTTCACATACTTAGCATAACATGACTGTAGTTGACGCTCTAGTAGTTGAATGTCAGACTGTAAGTTTTGAGTGTCTATTTCATAAAACTTCTTACTGTCCTCTAATTTAGTTTGATAATTTCTTAACTTGTTTATAAGAAAAACACGTTCCTTTCTTAGTTTAATGTTTTTGGAACTATGTTTTTGTTGCTTTTTAAATTTATTGCATTTCTTTATAATTCTATTTAGTTTTGCATATTTCTTTATTTTATTTTGGCTTACTTTATAAGTACTACTAGTGTATTTCAAAATAGAATCTTCAGTAAGATCTATTGTTGTTAAAGAATGTGGGTTGCAATTTGAATTTAACAATTGATTATAAAGGTAATCTGTTTCCCTAACCTGAGTACATTCTCTTTCTTTCTGAAACTTAATAATTTGATTGTTAGCATGGAGCAGTTCATCTTCTAAGTCCCTAACTTTACATAAAGCCGTCTCATAATAGTTACTGCAGTCGTTGAAACCATCTGTGACCACCCGCAGTTTGTCCCGTTCATCAACAACCTCCATGTATTGTTGGTGCAGGTCCACTAGCTCCCGTTTCAAGCTAGTGTTTTTGTGAACGACTTTCTCGATTTCAACCTCATGTTCCTCTCTATCCAGTAACAGCTGCTGACATTTGCTGTTTGATTCCTTAAGTTCATCAAGGGCCGTTCTCAACTTAGTTTGCAACTCCTGGGTAGTAGCCTTACGGGTCATCACAGGCATGGTTTCAGGGAATAGGACTGAAAGTAGAAGTACAAAGAATGGTGAGAACTAATTGAATGGACAAAATTAGGAAAGCTAGAAATTAAAGGAGAAAATGAGAAAAGAGTGGAATATGTGATTAATAAACTGGTAACTGAGGTAGGCTTATGAGTCTTACACAAAATACTTTAATAAGATGATTTAATTAAGTTAAAGTTACAATGATTTATGTCTTTTACTTTTTTCATAAAGTGGGTACCTAGGACTCTTGGCAAAAAATTATTGGACCATACTGACTAAAAATGCTAAAAATTGATAAAAAATAAGCAATGTTCTCTATTGTTCTGTGTTAAGTTGATTAAATAGATAGGTAGATAGTTACAAAATTAACTTATTACTTACAAACTACTACTACTCATTTAACAAGTGATAACTAACACTGAACCAAAGTTCAACTACAAAAATAGTGCCAGATTAATCAGAATAATGATTTGAAAGCTATTTATTTACTAATGTGAGATATATAAACATTAAAAGGAAACAATTATACTCCCCAGATTGATCCACTGGAACATCAGCTGTTCGTGATGTAGGTTACCGGTTGAGGTAGGCAACCAAACACTATGTTTTATAGCGTATTTTTTCGTGAAAACAATAATCCTGGGTATTTATGCACTTAGCAGTATTTTAATTACAATAATACATGTTTTTTACACTTAAAATTAATTAAATCTAATTTTAAATTACGGAGCGAAATTTTGACATGTCAAAATTTTGTATTATGGCTTCGTTTAGTCCCTCGTTATAAAATATACTATAAAGCCCGCGTCTCTGTTCATCAGTGTTACCAGTGAAATTCATGGCACACATTGACGAATAGTATGGTTACGTGGGGTGTAGATGTAATTATTATTTATAATTATTAGTTTTTGAATTTTTTGTACTTCACTTTTTGACACTTTATTTATTTTATTTTTTATTATTATCCGTATCTGACCGTGGCATCACTTTGGGCCTTATCAGAATATCAGCGCTGTGACGTCTTTGTTTTAATGTTACAGCTCCATGCTGAGATAGGGGCCTTTTGGCTTCGTACAGGACAAACGTTTCTTATTTTTCTCCTTATGCTTACTTTTAATATAATGTTATTTGACCATTTTGTTTTTGTGTGTTTTGTCAGGTTTTGTCCTGGCATTCTAATAAATGCTTTATCTTTCTTTTCTTTCTTTCTTTATTAACGGCCCATAGATAAAATATGTACTCAAAATTACATTACAACATAAAAAAGGAAGGAAATACTGCTGACTTTTGCCTTAGTCATCATCATCAATATATTTGCCAAAAAACGTCCACTAATGCGTCAGTCACGTCAACCTGTTCGGTCTACAACCAGGCAAGTTGTGGTGACCGAACTGGCCGCGATTCGCGGAGACAATCAAATTAAAGTTGCCCTTACGAAAAGTGACTTACCTGATGCCGGTGGGCTGAAGAGGATGACCAGTCCTTGGTCACGCCGGGTCTGCTGTATGTCTGTGTGTGTGTGTGTAAAGTGTTATGTATGTGGTGGGTGAATTGGCAGATCCGACTATGTTTCAACAGACGCTAGTCTTAGTAGCGCGTAACAGGTCGGAATGCAGCACAATAATAGTTCAAACGGCACAACCATCAACACTCTTCTCACAATTATAAATGGTCCCTTCAATTTTCACCTCGCACGCGGGGCTAAGCATAACCTCAAACCGGCGCTTTGACAATGAACAAATAAACCCGTTTTCTGGTACAAATGGGGGTGTTTTGTCCGATTAACACTGAATTATAACCAAAATCTTGCAAACAAAAAATATTCACTTGGATTTTCCAATTATCTCAATCAATCAATAAATTCGATGTAATCTCGTAAGGAATCAAAGACAAGAGGCAAACGTCACAAAACAAAGCTGTCAGATGCTCGAACGACAAGAAATGCGTTCGGAAACACGTATGGTACGAAACACAACCAGTGGCCCGGTTTAGCTTGATTCAATTTTTATTTCAAATACATTGATGTGATGGCGTCTGTTTATATGTTTACCACATTAAGAAATTGTAATCAATTTCCTTCACAATGAACCACCGCATTGCATTACATCAATGAACTTGAAAAATTTATAACCCCGAAAAATACCAGTGCTTTATTTTCGTAAGAGCGAGCGACATAACAGACTTGTTTATTCAATTACCGGTTCAACCTTCACGTCTCTTTCTAAAGGTCAGTGCAGCAGCCAAACTTGTCGGTTTAAAACTTCCCCTCATAAATAATAGAACAGTGCATCAAAGCACTAACCACGGTTCGTTGCTGGCTCCTTAATATTTGAGCGCGTGTCCACCACGAGCGCTTCGAGCGCCGCCGTCAAGTTGAATGACGACCGAGTCTGCTTGAATACCAAACGTCTTGGATTACTTGTTAATGTGAAAGTGTGGTCGGTCTTTGCAATGAGGATAAATTATTAATTGAATTAGTACCATGCTATGAACGTATCAGGCACGGAAAGAACACGACACGAACTACTACGCCCACTACACTGTATCAACAACATAATTATCACAATTATCCGTTTGCAATGGTTTTAAATTTTGCAAGCTTTTCATTTATTATTTAAATATTATGCAATGCAAGAATATTTTGTTTGTTTATTTAGGTGAAATCTTGGAGTAATTCAGCAACTCATCCCAAATGCCCACGGCCCATTTGGGACGAGTTGATAAAAATCAAAATAAATTATATTGTCTTTTTGCAACTCGTCCCACGTTTCTTTTTGTGTGGAATTTTAAACTTTATCAACGTTTGTTACAGTTATAAAGACAAGATCTAACAACAATCAAAACAAAACTACTAGGCTATCAGGGATCTGGGACTTTTGCGCGAACGAAATTTGCGCGACTTAATGGCCACAGAGGTTTACTTTGTGGAGTAAACATAACATCACGCCTTAAAATACTTGAAGGGGTTTTTTTGTCATCATGGGTGTCATTTTCATGGTTTTTGAGGTCGCTGATTACGAAATGAGGTCAAAAAGAAAACCCAAGATGGCGCCCTGGATTTTTTTTAGTTTTTCCGTCATGGGTGTCGTTTTCATGGTATTGGGGTCGCTGATTACGAAAATGCGGTCAACCACCATTATAACTGAAACCTCGAGAGGGCATACAATATAAGTTGTAGAATATGAATTATACTGTGCAGCTATTGATGGGAGAGTCCTGAATGCAAATTCTTTGTACGCCATCTCAGTTACGTCACCCATATTGCGATTTGACTTCATCCCAATTTAACGATTTAGAGTTAGCATTCTCCAAACCAGTAATAAAAGAACGTTTAGTGCATGGCATAAGTCCACTTCATTCTTGGATAAGGGCCTTAGAATTTTAATTAAACCTGAGATATAAAGTAGAGGTTAAAAAATGGAGGATCCCTCAAAGGTCGGAAGAGAGCCGATTAGTCGAGTGCCGTAAAAAAGTAATCCAGGCTAAAATCAGAGAAGAAATGGGACTCTTGGAAGATGTTGTCCGTCCAACTTCAGGGACCACTAACGACGGAAACACTGCACACACTGTTCTTTCTGATAGAAACCGAGGATTTTTTGCAAACATTTTGAACATTGAACAGTGGCTATTAGATGGATTATAAAGGGTGTAAAACACCTCTTAACGAAGCCGAAAGGCACTTGTTCTCCCCATCACTGCGATCATTTTTTTGTTCTATACCATACCTGGGAACCTTCTAGTTACGGAGATATGGGGGGTCAAAGTTACAACTTTTTGACAGGCTTTTTTTTAAATACACGTTTTTTTTGTAAGATTTTGACTTTTAACACCTCCACGACCCCCGTACTATTCAATCCATCCATCAGCACAATATTTTAAGTGCGTTACATTGAGTTGTACCACAAAACATGATTTATAACCTCAAAAAAAAAAGTTGTTTCCCAGCAATCTTTTTTGCGTAAAGTCACTTAGTTTGATGTACAGAATGCTTGGTTAACGGCTTTGTGATGAGGTGGTTTACACCCTGTATGTTATTTTAACAGTTTTGTCTAGTAATTGACCCTGAAACATTCGCAACTTTTTGCAAAGACTTGGCATACAAATATGTTGTGAAGTATGGATGGCATCGTAAGACTGTCACGCTTCACTAAATTTTAGTAAATGGGTCGAAAAATCAAATTTACCTATTGGCATGCTCTCTGAATAAGCGGCTGATTCACGAAACAAATTTTGGAGGTTTGACAGAGAACACCATACCAGAAAAAATCTCGTGAAGCAACTATCTTTGACCTTTTTCACAGAGCTTTAGTCTAATCAGATCATGGATCCGATGAGACCATTAAATGGCCATTAAAAGCATTATCTCTGATTACAACCTCTTAGAGCGAAAAAAAAGGCTAAAAAATCCCATTGCCACCGGCCGCATTGTCTTTATTGAGACCTGTTAATGAACTAAATCTAGCCATCGATGATTATTCTCCTGTTGAATTAATTGTAACTAACATTGAAAATGAATTTTGGTTCGGTTAGCCCACATAATATTTTACAAATTCATATACATTTTCCTTTCGAATAGCCGACTCCATATTAATTATTAAAAAGTATTTAAAACACCTTCCTTTTTCTCAGATAAAATAATATTCTTATTGGTTTTTTTTCGGATACCTACATGAAAGTGACACCCCTACGAAAAATTTTGAATCTCCAATAACTCCTGGAAACCAATGAGTTTGGTTTTTAAATTAATATAATAGAAAGTATCAGCAACTTTTTGATGTAGGAATGACAACCTACTAGAAAAAAATTAAAACGAAAAATGAGAAAAAAAATCAAATCTCTCGACCCATTCATACTATATATTTTTTTGGTAGAATAAATAAATTCTGGAATAAGTACTTCCATTAAATTATAATGACTTTTTTTTCGTTTTTCAAGAGTCAGATATTGCGAAACTTTGTAATTTTTTTTTAAAGTACATGTCTTAGCGAACCCGGAGATTTACTCTAATCATTGGAATTGTAGACTCTATCGATTAACTCAATAAAAACATGGTGACACAAAAACCGGGATCTTATCTCACTGTGAGTTGGCGCGTTACAAGAAGTCAATGGCCCAAAAAGTCTGACAACTAGTCTTACCAAGGGGTCTCGTTAATACGACCACAACCCAGTTAGTACTGGGTAATCCCAGGTCAGATAGGCAGTCTCTCCATGTAAAATACTGGTATTCAGCTACATCCGGTTAGACTGGAAGCCGACCCCAACATAGTCGAGAAAAGGCTAGGTAGATGATGATGACAGTGAATAGGACAGAAGCCTTTAACTACACAAAATAACTACGATAATGACACTTATCTTTTCACCGACATCAAAGTGAAAACTCCGCATATTCCCTTTGAGGCTGCGCATAATATCACTATTATATCTGACCCACATAGTTGGGAATTTTCTTCGAGTATCATTGTGTTTTCAAAAGCTGGCGAATTTTATATATGAATCTTTTGCAAGGATTTTTATTTGGGAATTGAGTGGGGACGATTTGCTTTGCTGATAGAATATGGTAACTCATACTATAAAACATATGGAAACGGGTAGTTATCGCGGGCGAGAAAGGAACATGGATGGGTTTTAGTCAGTAAAGGCTGTCTCTTCATCCTGCCCCGCCCAGAGTGGGAGGAGTCATTTCATGATTTCCCATACGTAAAAAAAATGAAAAAATAAAGGGTAGTTCAAGAATGAAGAGTTCCAAATAGTTGAGAGGCTGGATTTTAAAAGTTAAAATCGTCACAAATATTTGTGAAATTACTGTCAATATTTAAGTAAATTGCAGAGCGAAATTTTATCATTTCATTTACCTATATAAACATAGCATAAAGTCTTTCGCCCGAAAAGTTAGGCTGAGATGTATCTTTTTACCCACATTTCACTAGTTACTTTTACGTTCCATGAGATAGGGGGCAAGCCTATTGCTACTGAGAAATAAGGGGGCAAGCCTATTGCTACTGAGAAATAAGGGGGCAAGCCTATTGCTACTGAGAAATAAGGGGCAAGCCTATTGCTACTGAGAAATAAGGGGGCAAGTCTATTGCTACTGAGAAATAAGGGGGCAAGCCTATTGCTACTGAGAAATAAGGGGGCAAGCCTATTGCTACTGAGAAATAAGGGGGCAAGCCTATTGCTACTAAGAAATAAGGGGGCAAGCCTATTGCTACTGAGAAATAAGGGGGCAAGCCTATTGCTACTGAGAAATAAGGGGGCAAGCCTATTGCTACTGAGAAATAAGGGGGCAAGCCTATTGCTACTGAGAAATAAGGGGCAAGCCTATTGCTACTGAGAAATAAGGGGGCAAGCCTATTGCTACTGAGAAATAAGGGGGCAAGCCTATTGCTACTGAGAAATAAGGGGCAAGCCTATTGCTACTGAGAAATAAGGGGGCAAGCCTATTGCTACTGAGAAATAAGGGGGCAAGCCTATTGCTACTGAGAAATAAGGGGCAAGCCTATTGCTACTGAGAAATAAGGGGCAAGCCTATTGCTACTGAGAAATAAGGGGGCAAGCCTATTGCTACTGAGAAATAAGGGGGCAAGCCTATTGCTACTGAGAAATAAGGGGGCAAGCCTATTGCTACTGAGAAATAAGGGGCAAGCCTATTGCTACTGAGAAATAAGGGGCAAGCCTATTGCTACTGAGAAATAAGGGGGCAAGTCTATTGCTACTGAGAAATAAGGGGGCAAGCCTATTGCTACTGAGAAATAAGGGGGCAAGCCTATTGCTACTGAGAAATAAGGGGGCAAGCCTATTGCTACTGAGAAATAAGGGGGCAAGCCTATTGCTACTGAGAAATAAGGGGGCAAGCCTATTGCTACTGAGAAATAAGGGGGCAAGCCTATTGCTACTGAGAAATAAGGGGGCAAGCCTATTGCTACTGAGAAATAAGGGGCAAGCCTATTGCTACTGAGAAATAAGGGGGCAAGTCTATTGCTACTGAGAAATAAGGGGGCAAGCCTATTGCTACTGAGAAATAAGGGGGCAAGCCTATTGCTACTGAGAAATAAGGGGGCAAGCCTATTGCTACTGAGAAATAGGGGGGCAAGCCTATTGCTACTGAGAAATTCCTATCGAAACCAAGCCCTTATACTCGGCCAGCGAAGCAGCAAACTATGATAAATTAATGAATTAAATGAAAAACCAATATCCTTAAGACATACCCAGACCTCCAAAATTAAATATACACGCGCATTCTTTCCAGCAAAGCACCTTTAAATGCTTAAGACACAATAACAAACATTCATTCCTCTCCACTTCCATAGAACATGTCCATGGGGATTCCAACATGAAAACAAAACTCTGAAGATAAATGATTCTTTCCCTCACTCACCATGATTGCTAGACACTGAGTAAACTGTAAAAGCTAATAACGCGAAAGTGGTACCCCACCTGACGGGCACCAGAGCGGTTCCGCACGAATCTTGATGTATTGCGGGGTGTTCTATTTTGTCCCACAAATAAGACAAGGTTTGTCCCTCCAGTTGGACAAAAACCAAAATTATTGCAAATAATTTACAGAGTTACTAATCTGTTACTGTTAGAATTCCTCACCCACTGCTGGTCAAAGATGATCTCCCAATGACTTCCAAATCTTTCGATCTAGGGCTAATATGGACCATTGGTTGTTGGTGCTGTCCAGCAGTCCCAACATCTCCTGTGAGCTATTTAATGGTTATTTTGGCCCACAGCTCGCATACGGTAGACATGGCCAGCCCAAAGCCACTTCAGCTTTGTGGTTACTAATCTACAATCCTAACAATGAAATCAAAATAAATGAATGAATACAGAAGTAATTTGGATGAAAGGAAAGAAGGTCAAACATAAGATTGTGAGGATTTTGTGAAGAATTATTTGAAATAAAAGGGGTAAAGTATGATAACGTGACACTGAAGGATGGAGCAAAACACATTTTTTGATGACCACGTGTAAAATGGATAGAAATGTGATGGCTATTAACCTATAGTATAACGGTTATTTATTAAACCGGCCAAGAGCGTGTCGGGCCACGCTCACTGTAGGGTTCCGTAGCTTCCCAGACCATTAAAAATACCAACATTTTTCGTCAGCAAAAATAACTTTGTTTTTCATAGTATTTGTATGAAAAACAAAGTTATCATTTGCGTTTTTTTTAAAAAGTGCTATATAACTCAAAAACTATTCAACTCATCAAGTTGAAAATAATTTTCCTAGAAAGTTCATATAAAGGTCTACTTCTGTGATTTTTTTCATATTTTTTAAACTTATGGTTCAAAAGTTAGAGGGGGGGGGGACACATTGTTTTTGACTTTCGGAGCGATTATTTCCTAAAACATTAATATTATCAAAAAATGATTTTAGAAAACCCCTATTCATTTTTAAATACCTATCCAACAATATATCACACGTCAGGGTCAAAATTAAAAAAAAAATCGCTCCCCACTTTACGTCTGGGGGAGGTACCCTAATAAAAATGTTTTTTTAAATTTTTA
Source organism: Xestia ashworthii (assembly GCA_950022955.1). Lineage (NCBI taxonomy): Eukaryota > Metazoa > Arthropoda > Insecta > Lepidoptera > Noctuidae > Xestia > Xestia ashworthii. The sequence continues at coordinate 3,732,412 of OX465557.1, forward strand.
TTTTTGCACTTTGTCGGCATGATTGATATACATATTGGTACCAAATTTCAGCTTTCTGGTGCTAACGGTCACTGAGATTATCCGCGGACAGACAGACAGACAGACAGACAGACAGACAGACAGACAGACATGGCGAAACTATAAGGGTTCCGTTTTTTGCCATTTGGCTACGGAACCCTAATTATACAAAAAATAGCGTGAGGCCGTTTTGTCGTAGATCCGCGTTCAAAGAGTATAAGGGGATTGCGCGAAGGTTTATTGATATCCATACTGTTAAAACCGACTAGTGCGGAAAAGACTACTAAGTAATTTTAATGGACATACAAATTTCAAAAATTTCACTTTGTATCACTCGTGGGGCAACTTGGAGGAGCAGAGTGGAACAATCCCTCTTCGACCCTCGTCATGATAGAACTGCAATACGAAATAACATCGTATAGATAGACCATGTCTTGAATATCAACTACCGTATGATGGGAAGTAACTGGGCTCGTTAGCTGTACAGCAAAATGGATGGATAGTTTGATCAGTTTAAGTTAGACCAGATTTAAAATGACGTTATAAAGCAGTTTCAGTTAAATGTCACTCCATTGCGGGAAAGAGACGGAACTAGAGATTGTCTAGTGCCATCTCTTTTCCACTCTGGAATAAGATTAAAAACAATTGCTTTATGACGTCATGGTAGGCGACAAACCCTATTTCTCTTTTTACACAATGTCTACTTGTATGTAATAGGGATGACGACTGACATGATTGAGGAAAAAAATATTGTTCTGTTTAGTCAGTTAGATTATCGAAAAATAAAAGACACGTGTTTTTTTTGGTGTTTAAAACTGACGAAGATAAAACGCATCAAAAAGATCATGAGGCTTCTGACGTCATTTTCCGGTAAAAAATGTATCGATATGTGTCCATAGATCGGAATGGGTAGAGCTGTTTTGTGTACTTGCCACTGGTCAGAATAATATGGATATTCCCCGAGTCCCGGGATTTGGTTTTTAAGTAAGTAGTAAAAACATAAAAAAACTATTCTCGCCTTCGGGACTAATGAAAGATTACACTTCCTTTCTGACGGGTAAATATAAGAAGGACGGGATTAAGGACGGTATAATAAATAGATCAACTTGATTCATTAAACCACAAAAATGTTTTTTAACGTAACAACTTCTGATTCAAGAATCAACAATCATTTAAACATTTTTATTCAGAAGTTGTAGGTACAAAAACATATTACCATACAAATTATTTGTTCATCAGAAAATCAAATCTTTATAAAATAGAACATTTTGTGTTTACAATAAAATCTTAACTAAAATAATCAATACGCTTCAACAATAATTCACTTAAATAAACAAACAATATAATAATAAAATCCAGTCGGAATCCTGTGGAATATCCATCCATATTATAACATCAATGTTGCGGTCAATGACACCTAGCTCTACCTATTCCGATCACGATGTCACACAAGTTTTCAACGCACTGTATCGTCTTCAATTTTTTTGTTTACGTGAAAAAGAAAAAATATTGTGTCCAATATTTTTTGGAAATCTGACGGACTTATTCGGTTTTTTGTCGTATACCATTTTATCCCACCACATAAATAAATATGTTAGTTTGTAGGCACATATTATGGCTGAGAACGAAAACGTCTATAGCTACGCTGCGCAGACTTCTCTTGCAATAACCCAGTAACACTGTCCAAACTGTAAAACAAATCTAGGACCGCATACTCGACAGACGGTCTTGCGACCAAAAGACCAACCAGGCAGTCAGATAAAAATATGAAATATTTACTGCTCAGTTTAAATAAGTAAAATATGGGTTACTAGCACTTCAACCGCGACTTCATCGACTTCTTATGCATACACGCGAACTATTACGACCATAATCTTCTCTCACTTACTGAATGAACCTGGCACACACTGAGCGCCGAATACCGTATATTTTCTTTTCTTTTTTCTTCTATCTCGGCTTATCTATGTATTTATTTATTGTTACCAGTAATATTTATTTGACGACCCGAATGGCGTAGTGGTAGTGACGCTGCCTTACATTCTTAGGGCCCTGGGTTCGAATCCAGGTAGGAGAAAATGTTTGTGTGATGAGCAGGGACATTTGTTTCGGAGTCATGGATGTTTATATGTATAATAAGTATGTATTTACAAACAAAAAAGTATATAGGTATGTAGTATATCAACTATCTAGTGTCCACGACACAAGCTTTGATTAGTGTGGCACTAGGTGGCGCTGTGTGTTAATGTCCAGCAATCTTTAACAATCTTTTAACTTTCTAACACCATGAAATACCTATTACTTACATTTTCTTCATAAGTACGAACTCGTACATACACATTTCATTAATTTACCCTATAACTATTTATTGCATAACCATTTATTTATATAATTATAATGTTTGAAACTGTTTTCTGTCTGTGACTAGCCCCCTCAAGGTTCATTGGAAGACCAGCGTCAGAGAGCATCACCTGAAATGGACCTTTTTGGCGCAGCCGTGAAGCACACAGTACATACTATGTTTGTATTTTTGTCCTTTTTGTAACTTTTTTAACATTATTGTGTGTGTGCTTAATGTACTGACGTGTAATACACATTTTTTCTTTCTTTCTTTATATAAGTATAATTAAGTATCTATGTTGTTTGCTGATAATTTAGCTTTCTGTTGGTGAAAAAATGGTTTAAATCGGTCCAGTAGTGAGGTTTACTCAGTACAAACAAACAAAAAAATCTTTTCTCTAAACATACTCGTATATGTAATATAAGTATTCAATGAAAATTTACTACAATTATATTAATCACAACAAATTAATTATGAGCGCGCGATAAAGTGTCTTACGAACGTAGACAAAAGGTTGGAAGTGCAACTTTAGAGTTAGACAAACACGAGTGTTTAGAATTAAAATCAACATAACATTTTAGTTGCGCTGTAAAATGAAACAACCATACAAAAACACATTTAAAATTTATTTCTTTGTAAGTTGCACATTTAAACGAATAACCATAGTTTACGTTATTATCTCATTGTTTTATGAAAGAACGTGCTTGTCATTTGCTATTTTTGTAAACACATCTTTGAAGGACCTTCACTCTTCGTCTTTTCATTTGTGAAAACAAACGTGTACCTGATTTTCGTTTGTTTTATTTTTTGGTGTAGTGTAGTTTTTGGTAAGTTTTTGAATATTGTTCGAAACAGTCACAATTGACAATCGGTTTGTTAAGATAAGAACTGGGTGTGTGTTCAACGAGTTCGACTTTGTGAGTACCTCCATAGTCGAACGCTTTTTTTCTCTTTTCACTTTGAAGATTCAAAGCAGATTTTAAATGTACGTCATCATCTGCCTCGCCTTTTTCAAACTATGTTAGGGTCTCTTGTTGTTCTGTTGTTTATGTGGCACAGTGGCTGAGTGCTTGGCTCTTGCGCTGCACGGGTCGATTCCCACACGGAACAAATAATATTTGTATGGAACATCGACCTAGGTGCTCTCTAACCTCGTTTTAGCCACGAGTCCATTGTTATCATCGTTGCTGCAGTGGTACCTACTGACGTATGTTTATAATGTAGACTATAGATAGTAATAACGAAATAAATAATTTTATCGTAATCAGAATAATTTAGATAAGTTCATTAATCTGATTATTTTTTATGTACTAATAAACGATGGATTGAATTGTATGTAGGTTCATAAAGGCTAAATAACACGGCGGCAGATTAAATTGTTCGACCTGATGATGTCCAGCCAGGGTCATCACAGGGCTTCAGATGGAACTAGGTGAACTTTAGTAAAACACAGTAACACACAACTTTTTGTAATGGTATATTTGCAGAAAGAGTATGAGGATTTCGGGTCCTTATATACTAATAGAAAAATATTCAACGCCATCTATCGACGCATTAATAATTAATTTGCAAAACAGTGTGGACACACGCGCCTTGCTGCCTGAGGCTTGCCATGTTTTAAAAAAAAAAGTTATTTTTTGTATAAAACGCTTCTTTTGACCTCCTTCTACCACGATGGGTCTTTTCCTATACTGTGGCCACTTTTGGCTACACCTATTTTAGCGACGCGGTATTTTTTTAAAACAAAGCAATGTTATAAATATTTAGGCTTCCATTTAGGTCTCTATCTTTTTATCGTGTGGTTGGTGCCTAACCTGGTGTCAGAGTTTAATGCCGTCCAGTAAGCCAAGTCAGAACTTGGCTTCACATGCTGTCGAGAAATATCTCTCAGGCATGCTGGTTTCCTCACGATGTTTTCCTTCACCAAACCAAGTGATAATTATACAACACGCACGTGAATTTCAAAAAAATCAGAGGTGACACACCTCTTCTCTCTAGGTTCGAACTTAGAGATCTATGACATGTCAGCCCGATTGTTGCACTATTAGCCTATTACTGCTAGTGTAACTACAAGTAAAAACATGCTTTGGTGGGCCGATGTAAACCTCTGGCATAACCAACAGTCGAAGCATAACCACGGCCTTTTCGTATGTATCAAATTAAAGATTTATTATAATCGTAGCAGATTATTTTTACTAATCTATTAATTTTATATTGATGATAATGATAGTGTCACGTTCCATTGATATAGTAGGTCATTTATTTAGTTTCACATTAGTGGTGTTCATGTGAATACATAGGTGAGTTTGTGTTTTTTTTTTTAAACTTGGGATTACTTATTTCAATACTCAAATGTATCTTTGTTGGTTAGTTTAACTTTGATGTTACAGTGATTTTTCTTCTGTGGTAGAATTTAAATAGTACTTTTATCTAATTATCACCAAAAATTTTCCTCCTATAAAACAGATGTAACCCAGGACATGGTCTATCGTTGTTCCAAATAACATTCAAATCTGTTCAGACGTTAAGGCGTAAAGATAACAGACAGATAGAGTTACTTTTACATTTAAACTAATACTATAAAGAGGAAAGATTTGATTTCGTGTTTGTTTGTGTGTTACACTCGACCGATTTTGAAAATTCTTTCACCATTAGAAAGCCACGTCTTTACAGAGTAACGTAGGCTATATTTTATCCCCGTACTTCCACGGGAACGGGAACTAGGCGAGTGCAACCGCGTGTCGTCCGCTAGCTTACAATATTAGAAGGTATGGACTAGTAAGCCAACTAAAACGTATTGTGATGTTTATTTTTTAACTTTACTTATTATTGACCAGTCCCAAACTTTTAACATGATAGTATATTTTCTTTATTTTGAAATTACATCAACTTGCTAAATTATATATTTAGAGCTATCTGTTTTTTTATCAACCAGTTGTGCTTAAGTCTCCATTTAAATGCAACCATCATATAATATTGGTTAGGACCAATATTATAACATAATGTAACATAAACAGTGCACTAATTAAAGTGTATTGGCACTTATCAGATAACTTTTTAGTATCTTAATCGTAAATTAGGATACGGAATGTTGATAACGAAGAGGTATTTAATAGTTTAATGTTTGCAAGTCATCTCTATTAGGTACGAAGTTTTCCTTTTCAGGGACTTTTAAAACGGACATTTTATTTATAAATAATAATTATACTAGCCGGCCTAGTGATGACGAGGATCGAAATCGAAAAAATGTTTTTTAAAAGGAAAGCTATTGAAAAACCTTTTTTTATGTTGCACTTCAACCAACTTATCCGTGCATGCGGGAAATAACAGAACTAAAATAAATGTACCAAGTTTGACATTTTGATGAAAATGCATATATGAATCAAAGCAGTTTATAATTAAATATAAATATAAATATCGCTGGACATTAACATACAGCGCCACCTAGTGCCCCACTAAGCAAAGCTTGTGTCGTGGACACTAGATAGTTGATATACTACTATACTTTTTTGTTTGTAAATACATACTTATTATACATATAAACAACCACGACTCGGAAACAAATGTCCGTGCTCATCACACAAGGACCCTAAGAACGTAAGGCAGCGTCACTACCACTACGCCAATCGGGTCGTCTAATTGTTGAATCGTGCTTGTCATCTGTTGGTTTTAATAAATAAGCCCACATCGTCTACCAAAAAAAAACCTAATAACTTCAGAAAAAATAATAGGTAACATTTCAAAGCAACCTGTACAGTCAGTATGTACTTCTGTAGTTCCCTGTTATATGAATAGATGGCATTACTTATCACATATTTTTTTAACTTTTTATAACTTACTACAAGCACAAACCCGTTCATTCACGCATTTCAGTTTTATCTCAATAAGATGACATGATTAGTTATCAAATTGATAAAACCACATGCAATGAGTAGATGCGTGGCACGAATTGAAAACTTTAAATATATAAATTGAAAACAATTTTCGTCAAAAAGTCTAAGGAAATCAATAAGTAGAAGCCACTTATAAGTATGTTGCATTTTCAGTTGATAACCTTCTCAATTCAAGGACACAAAAGCCTTCTTTCTATTAGAAAAAGTGGCTAATGCATTTTGGTGGTTGTCACGTCATGTCTTCCTTGGAATTTGTAGTTCTAGACATATGGCTACTCTCTCCCTCAGATTCTAAAGTATTGAGAAAAGTGCGAGTGCGAGCTACCAAAAACCGACCAAGTGCGAGTCAAATCACACATAAAAAGGTTTCTTAGCATCAAGCAATATAATAACATTGTTCTTAAAGCTCATAGGTCAGTTTACACTCAACAGCAAAGCTACTCGTGAATTGGTTTTTCAAAGTAAATTAATGAATGAAAAACAAAGTTCTTGCAAAGGTCTCACGAATGTGGAGTTCGTGAGACCTTTGCAAAACAATGTGTGTTAAAACTTCTTTTTGCGTTCTTCAAACCAATAATTTTTCACAATTTTCTTCCTCTTAAAAATAGAGAGTCTAGGTTAGGACTCACAAAGATACCCTCCTAAACGTTTTTTCTGAAATATCAGCGAATTTCAGCGGAGACTAGCCCTTTTTTTATTAATAATAGCTCGTTCGATTTAAAGATGTCGCCCATTCATTTAGGTATGGAAATATACCGTCGACACGAAACGAAAAAGAAAGAACTACAATTGAGTTTGAAACAAGTTAGGAAATCCCTAACGAGCGACCTACGTGAGTAAGGCAGTGTAGGTATACTCCTCAACATAACAATACCTTTCAAAATACTTAGACAAAATTCTCCAAACTGTTGGGTAACTTCATCTTCGGCCATGTCAAGTGGATTGCTTTACAATCTTATCAATATTTAAGATAAAGGTTATCAATGTAGGTATGCGCCGTCTATCCGCTTATCACGATAATCTTTGAAAAGTACGTTTGAGTTAGATTGGTATACAAAAATCGATTGATAAATATTTGGTTGAAAAATGAAAGACGGAATTCATTTGTTATGTACGGAATTCATACAAGGCAGCTGAAGCAGGATATAATAGTATGAAATAATCACGTAACGATTCGTAAAATTTGAAAACTAAACCAACCTACATTCCCAGAAAAATGTAGTGCTACTGATAAATGCAATGGATATTCATTAAAGTGGCATTAAAATTATCATAATATAAAGTAGGTACTTATATGATTATTGAGGCGTCAATCGTCCTAATTCCAATAGCATTTTAAACGATAATAAATCGATAATACCTACACCTTTCGCTAAATACGACGCTTATACGCTAAATTCGCGAAATAATGTATTCTTCAGTATTTTCGAGAAATAAGTAGATTCCTACTTATTTATTGGCATTCATTAGCAAATAGTGCAAGTGTAAATACATCTACCTCTTAAGTCACATTCTTGACTGCTGTGGACGTGGTCCTGGGTTCTATTTCAGGGTCGGGCAAATTATTTTTGGGTTTTTCCATCAGTTATTTCTCAGTGGCAACTACGGAGTCTGTAATTTTGCCCACTTGATGGCCAACCGGTTCGCTCCCTAATACATGGCACTAACTGACGATAATGATGTTGGTGTGCTATTGAAGAAGCAAAGATTTGCATGTGTGCTTTCACGGTGTCTAACATGCAGTTGTCTGGTTTCTCAAACACCTGAATAATGTATAGCTTTGCCACTAGGCCTTCTATCTTTACCTCCTCAGTGACATCTATTACCTAGCTCCCAAAGTTAGATAAACTTCAAGTCACGTGGTTCTACATTCTGGGAGCACTAACAACTTGTGGAGGGGAAAGGAGCATCATCTATGCAAATTCGAAGCGCAGCACTCCTTCCCTTGGGACGTGACTGTGTTGCTGAGTCACAAACACACTTTTGAAATAATATTACGATGCTGATTCAGGTAGCTGGGCTTTAGAATTCTTTAAGTCGTATTTTTATTGAACAGGTGGACCTCTTTATTTTTTGTAAACGGTGAAAAATGCGTAACGCATACTGCACCGTTCGGGGAGACAGTTTGGTAATGTGGGGCTTGCACCGACTAAAAAACACTTCAGTGTGCCTACTGCCATCCTTGTGCATGGGCTGCGAGAACTGCTATGCATGACGTTCGCGACCCATCTAGCGCAGCCCGCTTCCAGGGACCAAATTGGTTGCGGGCCTGTTCGAAAGAGATACCGCGGCCCCGGAACATAAAGGGCGAGGAAGGAACATGGATGGGTTTTAGTCAGTAAAAGTCTGACACTCCCTCCCGCTCCGCCCAGAGTGGGAGAAGTCATTTGATGATTTCCAATCCTAAAAAAAAAAAAAGGGACCAAATTCCTATGGCAATGCCCGGACTCACCTGAGATATCGCCACAACTCATGAGGGCCGTGCAATGCGACGTCGATAAACTCCCCGAGAACAATTGAACCTGCCCTAGCTTCATTCGATCGGGGTTTTCACGATAATTAGCTCATCGCTTATACTCTCTTCCAAATATTCGAATGTATGTGGGGTCAGTATAACGTAGTTCTCTATCACACGTCATCTCAGTAGTTTACCCTATTTCTATGTCAACTTTCACACAGTCCATCCATCGTTTCTTTTTCTTCCCTTACTCTTAGGCCTGATTGCAACAGAACTCACTCAATGGGCTTAGTGTCATCTGTCGAGCATTTTCCCAACTGTGTTGGGTTTACTTCCAGTGTAACCGGATGCGTCTGAAAACCAGTATTTTACGTGGAGCGACTGCCTATCTGACCTTCCCAGTTAGTACTAGATAATACGGTTAGACTGATTGTCAGATTTTCGGGACATTGACTACAAAACGATTGGTTTTAAGTGTAACCGTAGGTATTTAAAATATCGCCTCTGCTAGCTTCAAAAGATGGATGTTTTATGGCTAACTTGGTTTTTTTAGTGGAAACGGGCCTTAGAACCATTCACATTCATACCACTAAAAACTTTTCTTATGTGATTTTTTCTTTTACCTCCGCATCACGTGCCCATACCAATTTCGATACAACTTTTCAGCAAGGTAAAGATACAGCCCTTCTCAATAACTACCAAGTGATAACGAGGACTTGGATATATATATGTTGTGCTTTGGGTGAATTTACAAGAATAGCTACCATTAGAATTTGCTATAATAAAAACAGTTGTACTATTTAAATTTTAAGTGTGCTACATTGTCACACATTATTAAAGGCCCGCCCCACTACATGAGACCAGCGGACCAAAAATGAACTTTATGGTCATTACCATAAAGTCAATTTTAAGAATTTTAAATTTTTAACGTGATTCATATTATGTTCTGCTAAGGTCCAATTTCACCATACCCTGTTAAATATTTAACGGACTGTTAGGTTACTTAACGAGCTGTTAAAGTTATCGAGTGTCCCACCACGTGTTAACGAATGTTAAATTCTCTTAACAATGCATCAAATCTAATTACTGCTTTAGAGGTCCGTTAGACAGCTAACAGACGGTCAAAATCCAGATGGACGCTGCTGCATACAATGGTGCTTTGTCTTTCCTCGTGGTGCGTTTTATGTTATCCCAGCACGTTTTTATTGTTCTGTGTTTCGCACATAGAAAGAGCTCTCGCAATTGAACTTTTCCGTGTGTTTCTTCCACCCTTCATTTTTACTAACGGTGGTTACTAAATCCGTTTTCTTGTTCTCTTCAACAGCCTTATATTTTGATACCTAATTTACTCAAATTTCTTTCTCATTGGCTAAAAATTCAGTCCGCGTGATTTTTTAGTTAATGACCAATTTAGTCCTGTATGGTGAAATTGGACCTAAAGCTTCCATTTTAGACCCCCTGTGAAACGTGGGTGTTTCTTGGAGTGATATCTTGTTATGGCTTTATTTCTGATCCCCTAAAATAATGTGGGTTTTGGTGGAAGAGGGGCATAGATACTGCAGCCAATGCTCATGACATTACTGATATTTACTTGACATAATTACTGGCAACCAACTTAAAAACAAGTTATGTTATCATAACCATGATGTGTTTATGTACGAGTATTATTAGTACTATTGTTAGATTTATAACGTTTTGTTTAGGTTTTTAGTTATTCTTAAATATGTAGTACTAGCTGACCCACGCAACTCCGTCTGCGTCACATAAGAGAGGGAAAATATCCCCGTTTTTGCAACATTTTTCATTCCTGCTCCGCTCCTAATGGTCATAGCGTGATGTTTTATAGCCTAAAGCCTTCCTCAATAAATGGACTATCCAACACAAAAAGAATTTTTCAATTTGAACCAGTAGTTCCTGAGATTAGCGCGTTCAACCAAACAAACAAACAAACATACTCTTCTGCTTTATAATATTAGTATAGATTCAGATCCATCCGGTTAGACTGGAAGCCGTTTCCATCATATATGGGAAAATGCTAGACAGATGATGATGATGATATGTTATAACTATAATATTACTTTATAGTACACAATGTCACTAATCTATACTTCTATACTATATCTACATCTACACTTCTACACTAATATTATAAAGAGGAAAACTTTGTTTGTTTGTTTGTTTGGTTGTAATGAATAGGCTTAAAAACTACTGGACCGTTTTTAAAAATTCTTTCACCTATCGAAAGCTACATTATCCACGAGTAACATAGGATATATTTTATCCCCGTACTCCCACGGGAACGGGAACTATGCGGGTGAAACCGCGGGACGTCCGCTAGTACTACTATAAATTAGAATACGCAATTACAAATGACTTGTGTTTAGTTAATTTATTTATTTATTTAAACTTCATGTACAATAGTGGTACATAGGCAGACTTAATGCCACAAGGCATTCTCTACCAGTCAACCATTGGGTCAAATAAGACAGCATTGTGATAGAGTACAATAAAAATAAAAAGAAACATACCATCTTGTAAGCCTAAAATAAAACACATAAATGGGTACCTTTAATCTAATCTGACAGCGTAATTTACAATGTGTGATTGGAAAATACAAGTCATTAGGACACGTTTTTTATGGGAAATTGCTACTAAAATATTACATACTCCGTGCAATACAATCTTGTATAATGTACATTACTGGCTGACACCCGCAACTTTGTCTGGGTCACATAAGAGAGAAAGGGTAAGAGTGGGTCGTAGGTTTCTTTCCGGCTGGCTAAACAAAAATTGTGATATCTCGGCAAATATGCATGATATCAATTTAATTTGTAGCGTATAGCACAAACGAATAATGTAGCTTTCAACCAGTGAAATAATTTTTAATATTGGACTATTAGTTCCGGAGATTACCCCGTACATTCAAACTTTCCGAAACAAATTTTACCTTTTTATAATATTAGTATAGTATTTGTGTGAAAGTAGCGTTGGCCCAGTGGTGGCGGTCCCGACTTATGAGCAGTAAGTCGTGGGTTCGAACCCAGGCAGGCGCATTACTATGTGCAATTTGTTCCATCGCCACTGCTTTCGAAACAGTGAAGGAAAACATCGTGAGGAAACCGGCATGTCCAAGAACCAAAATTTCGAAGACATGTGACATCTACGAATCCGCACTGGGATCGCGTGGTGGATCATAGCCCATTCCCTCTCATAGAGAGAGCCTGTCCCAGCAGTGGGAACATTAAAAAGGCTGATGATGATGATGATGATGATGATAGTATTAGTAGGTATAAATTGACCCTACAGAGTGAGGGTATGGATAAAATGTTATCACCCATACTCATCATCACCTACCTAGCCTTTTCCCAACTAAGTTGGGGTCAGCTTCCAGTCTAACCAGATGCAGCTGAATACTAGTATTTACACGCGACTGCCTTTCTGACCTCTACAACCCTCTTAGTTCTGGTTAATACGATACCCTTTAATAAGACTGGCTTTCAAACCATCGGGCGATTGGATGTCTGTAACGACTGTCAAAGGTGTACAAATGACAGCCGTGTCCAACGGCTTTACGTGCTTTCCGAGGCACGGTGGGAACTCAATATTAATGGGTGGTCATCCATCCAAGGACCAAAGTAGGCGAGCACGGCTTAATCTGAAAAACGACCCGAGTGGCTGTTATTAACCACGCACTCCTCTATCCATAACGATACGAGTTTTACAAATAATTATGCGAAAGTAACTCTGTCTTGCTTTAAAAATAGCTGAACGGATTTGAACATTGGGAAAACGGATAAATGATGACTTTGGGACCAAAGACAAGTATTCGATGTTCTTGAATATGGGGTACTTTTGGTTGATTTTTCTTAGATAATTGCATCTACGCGGGTGTAACAGCATCCAAAATTTGTTAAAAATACTTGAATATCTCTAGAACTAACCACAAACTTTTTTTGATTCACAGAAATGTATTTACTAGCACTACTAACCGTCATCGGGGCGGCAGTCGCCGGTCCCTTAGCCGTGCCTTCAACCCAGCTCCTATCTGCCCCCACGGAACAGGACCGGGCAGCAGCCTACGTGCTCCCCAGAGACACCATCCCAACATTCTATGACGTCATACTGCATCTGAACCCAGACAATGAGGAATACTTTACCGGCTCTACGGACATTAGAATTGTGCCTTTAGTGCCCACGAACCGAATAGTCTTACACGCTATGGCGATGACAATTGAGGCGAGCAACATCGAAGTCTTTAGTGACAGAAACCCGACTGTCAACATCTTTGAAAGCCATACAATTGCCGATAACGATACTCATTTGTTCACGATTACTTTGAACCAGCCGATGGTAGTTCTACAGCCGCATACTATAAGAATTAAACATTATGTTGGCCAGTATGCTGAGAATATGTTTGGTATTTACGTGTCTACATACAATGACGGTACAACGCAGTAAGTGCTTTTGTTTGTAGTTATTTTCATGAAGGGAATGTATTAGATTGGTAGCTGTACATAATTTTATTAACATTTTGGAGTTTATGTTATTTGTTCATCAAAATACATTTGTTAATCAAAACTTCAGTGGATTATTCGAGGTGAAAGGGACATCGATGCACAAACGATTACAACGTATTTAGTACTTCATTCTGAAGCTCCTCATATAGAAAATATTCTATTAAGCTTTGCCCGTGTTGGTATCGCCATTCTGTGGGAAACAGCAGATAAAAAATCTATATTCAGAACTTCAGATTGATTTAAGAGTGACATTTTAAGCCCTGGAAGAAGTTATAACTTATAGTATTATTTTGGCGGTTTCCACAAATCTGATTAGAAATACCGCGAAGAAGGATCATCTGTATTGCCTTCAAATACAGTGCAACAAGCCACCATTTTGAAAAAAAAAATAAAAGCTTTTGGCGTTTGAACGTCATTGACAGAATTGTGGAATTGAATGGACGGAATCAGGTTGCGATGTTAGTTCCGGTTTTGAAAATATCCTTGTACTAATTCACATGTAGCTGTTGTTTCGATCTGGGCGATTTTGGTCTGCGTTGACCAAAAACTATCTTTCTCAGGCAACTGTAGCAGAAGTTTTAGGTAACCTCAATAGAAATCCACACCACGAAAATATAATAAAAGTTTATGCCAGGTGAAGCCTCATACATAATTCATTATTCACCTTGCTGCAGTCTTTGTGCCCGCAAATAACACTGGGGCTTAAAATATATTTATTTCAGACTAGAATTAAGTTCATATCGTTCTACACCAGGAGAGCAAAAAAAAATCATCAATGTTTAAACATGAAAATGAGAATAATGAGAATGAAAGATTCGATTAGTAAGATGTGCCCTCACCATACTTAGATTCCCCAAACCATAGCATCCTGAAGGTTATTTTAGAGAGGCCAGGTTATTTTCTGATGCACTGGTCCCGTAGGCATAGCTGCGGGCCCGGTGCTGAGGAAATATATTTAAATTAGTTTGTTTTGGTTTTCTGTAGTAGTTAGGTTTAGGGTAAATTAAATTTAGATTAAATTAAATTAGATTAAAGTATTGAAATTATATTAAATCAGGTAAAAGTGTATTAATTAATTAATTTGGACAGTTAAACTGGGCTGTTGTGTGATGTTGGTTTGAATTGATTTTTATTCTTAATATCGTACTAATAAAGCTCTTAAGGGGCCGGCGGAGCATGCGTTTTTCATACAAACGTAATACCAAAATGATATGAAAATGAAACATATTCTTTAGGTAGTGTGTATATATTTCGATTGTATTATAGAATATCTATGTTCCCAAATAAATATTTTGAAAGGACAATGATATAAAGACGAGATATGAGGAATTTAAATTTTCTATAGAAAATTTATTTTTCTCATAACTCTTGTTTAAATCGGTGTACATTCAAAATATGTGTTTGGGAACCTATATAATCTGTAATCCAATCAAAATAAATACACACTTTCTTAAGAATATGTTTGATTTACAAATTATTTTGGTATTACGTTTGTATGAAAATCGCTTGCTCCGCAGGCGTCTTAAGTACTCGCTACTAACCCATGGACTCTTGTTTGAATTAATGTTTTTTTTATTGATTGATTGAAAAAGTCTAACATTGAGGAAAGTGAACTAGCTCATCTCATAATATGGAAGTATAGGTACACATTACATTGTGAGTGAGCGAGGCTAATCAAATACTTTTGTCAAGGAATCACAACGTGACTGTTAATCATACGATTTAATGGACTCAAAATCAATGCGAAAATTAAAGTTTTGCGGGTGGCCTTTTTTCTAGGGTAGTTCATGGAGAAAGTTCCATAAAACAGTTTTTTCTAGGGTAGTTCATGGAGAAAGTTCCATAAAACAGTTTTATCGCAACCTATAAGGCCTGTTTAATAAAGTTTCTCACCAAACTATTTTTTTCAGCAAACTCATAACATCGCAACTGCAGCCTACCTTCGCCCGCCGCGCGTTCCCCTGCTACGACGAACCCTCTCTCAAGGCTATCTTCAGAACCACCATATACGCTCCTCCAGCATACACGGTGGTCGAGAGTAATATGCCTAAGAGACTGGCCTCTGATTTGCTCAAGTAAGTGAGATTTTATAACAAATTTTGAGAAATTCTGGAGTTCAAGCATGTGCCCAGTAATCCGCCCTGGTCCCATGTGATACACTGGTATGGATTTCATAGAGAAGGCCTTTGATCCATAGTCAGAAGATTATGTAAAGAAAGAAAAAATGCTAGCTGTGGTTGTAACTTCTCATTTGCTTAGCCTTTTCCAAACCACGTTGTGCAGCCTAACCAGAAGTAGCGGAATACCAGTATTTTACATGGAGCGACTGCTTATCTGACCTCAACAACCCATTTAGTAAATGGTAATACAATACTCTTGGTAAGACTGGATGTCTTTCGGGCCACTACCTATAACGACTGTCAAATTAACAAATGACACTTGAACCAACGGCTTATCATGCTTTCCGAAGTACGGAAGAAACTCGGTATATGACCAACACGATAGGCAAACACGGCTTAAACTGAAGATCGACCCGAGCGGGTGTTATTACTTAGCCACGAGTACCTCCTAAGGTTTAGCCGTAACTATAATAATTTGGTAATTATTAAAACTGAAACCAGAGCAGTGGTGGCCCAACGGAAACTTTAATGTTATTTATTTCACGTTACTTTATTTATTTCCATCAATTTTTTATGTCAATGTAACTAAACTAGCACGAAGTTAAAACCAAAAAGGGTTTTCATCCATTACCACATCCAAACAAAACAATCCTGATCAAAAATAACCGATCAAAGAAATCTTATTTATTTTTTTCAGACCAGCATTAGACGGCCTAACTAAGCATGAATTCCGTGACACTCTAGTGATGTCCACCTACCTCCTGGCGTATCTAGTGTCCAACTTGGATCACGTCGACAATGAAATGGAGACTGAATTTAAGGGCATCTATGAAATACCCTTCAAGGTCTTCTCTAGACCTGGTACCCAGAACACGGCAATGTTTGCCCTGGAATTTGGCCAGAAGAATATGGTCGAGTTAGAGAAATATACTGAGTTTAAATATGAGTTCCCGAAATTGGATAAGGCTGCCGTTCCTGACTTCGCTGCTGGTGCTATGGAAAACTGGGGATTGGTTATCTACAGGTACGAGTATGTCCTTCAAAATGTTATTAAGATTTTCATCGGTAGGCAGCGCTGAAGGTTGAAATTCCAACAGTAAAATATTTAGGCATTGGTTTAGGTCCATTTGTACAAAGTGGCTATTCGCATTATTAGTAGTGCCATCAGGAAAATTATTAGATGCCTTTGTCTTTTAATTCTTCAAGAGATCTTCTGAAACAATGTAATCAATTTTATATTTCTTCAAACCTCCTTCAGCAAGAGCTCCTACCACCAGGATATTAAATACTGTTATTACTTATTTATTGTTCTTATAGTTTCATCACGTTATACGAAATTAATCAGATCAAATTTTCCAAACAATGTATTTTGAACTATAAAACGAAGTAGTTACAGTTTATATTCCTTTGAGTGATTCACAAGTTCCGTAAAAACGGCAATAAAATAAGTGTTAATGTACTTACGAAGCAGAAGAGAAATATTTTATTATAAGCCATAAATACTCGAATTTATGGCTTCTTATCGTATGTCGATAGTCATCATAAAACGTCATAAAGTGTGCCTGATGTTACAAGCAGCGTCGAGTTGAAAAACGACGTTTATCAGCATCAAAATAAATTCAAGGCCTTCATAATATGTATATAATTTTATCTTTATTTATCATCAGCTATATTGTAATATGCAACTTTATTAATACGAATATAGGTAATGCTTGCATTAAAATATCTAACAACAGCTTATGCCCGTGGCTTTGTCCGCGGGAATCGTACTTCCGGGATAAAAAGTATCCTATGTGTTAATAAATAAATATTGCTGGACATTAACACACAGCGCCATCTAGTGCCACACTAAGCAAGGCTTGTGTCGTGGACACCAGATAGTTGATATACTTTTTTGTTTGTAAATACATACTTATTATACATATTACAAACATCCATGACTCGGAAACAAATGTCCATGCTCATCACACAAACATTTGCTCCTACCGGGATTCGAACCCAGGACCCTAAGAACGTAAGGCAGCGTCACTACCACTACCTACGCCATTCGGGCCGTCAAAAATCATCATTAATCCATGTTGTAAACTATCTCTGTTTAAATTTTCATCTAAATGCGGTCTGTAGTTTTTGCATGAAAGAGTAACAAACATCCATCAAAAACATTCGCATTTATAATATTAGTGAAGGAAGTAGTGTGAGAAAAATTTTGGAAAGTGGTAGATCATTCTGAGAGCCGAAATTGATTTTCCAACAAGAATTACGGATGATGAAGAAGTCAAAGTTGTACGGATTGACTTAAGAAACCAAAATTCTTATCATAAACAATTCCCGTCAGTCGTATTCAAAGCGTTGACATTTAAAACGGTTCTAATACTCCTGAAGTACCTACTAACTCAAGACGGGACAGTAATAAACAGGCACTAAACTTATTTATTCCATAAATACAGAGTAGCGATCCAGTGAAGTGTTCCGTAAGCCTTTTATAGAACTAATTTGCAAGGCAGATTTGTATTGTATTGAATTATGATACTTCATAGTTGCTTACGGAGTTTTATTTTTGCACCAGGTTGAAAATTCGTATTATTATTTTTGTTTTACCCACGGGTAGATCGATCGATCGGTGTTGGTACACCGTCATCCTTGCATTTGCTGCTCTTTTATCAATTTACTTGGGGTTGGTACAGTCTGTCATTTTTTAAATCATACTCGTCTCAATGATCATTCTCAGTCATATCTTTGACATTGTCCATCCACAATATTTGTCTTTCCCAAATCATAAAGTCTCAACATCGACGGCCTAGACTTCTTTCAAAAATACTTGGGTCGTCTTACATTCTAATCGGACGCACCAAATAGCAGGATTTTACATGGAGCCTCATCATTCATTCTCCTGCCCTTATCCCAATCTATTTGGGGTCGGCGCAGCATGTCTTCTTCTTCCATACTGCTCTATTTTTCGTCATCTCATCAGTCACTTCTTTTCTTACCATATCCTTCTTAACACAGTCCATCCATCGTTTCTTTGGTCTTCCTCTACTCAAATACCCATCCACATTCATACCCAAAACTTTTTTCACGACATTTTCCTCATTCCTCCGCACCACATGCCCATACCACGACAACCGAGTACCACACAACTTTTCAGTCACCGGCGCCACTTTCAGACTTCCTCTAATATACTCATTCCTTACTTTATCCATTCGCGTAACACCACACATCCCCCTTAGCATTCTCATCTCCGCGACATGCAGATGCCTTTCATTCATCCCTTTTGTGGCCCAACATTCTGATCCATGCAACACAGCAGGTCTAATCATTGTTTTATAAATCTTCCCCTTAAGTTTTAGGGGAACGCGGGAGTCGCAGATCGTTCCCGTGACCTGCCGCCATTTCATCCATCCCGTGTTAATTCTGTGCTTTACACTACTATCTATTTCGCCATCGCTTTGCATGAGTGAACCAAGATACCGAAAGTCGGAGCAGACAGGAAGAGACGCGCCATCTAGCGCTATAGCTCCAGAGCTGGAGAGACCGCCAAAATCGCAAAACATGTATTCAGTTTTACTTCTGCTGATTTTCAAGCCAACGTTCTCCAGTTTCTGTTGCCATTTCTCCAGTCTGCTCTGGATCTCAGGTCCATTTTCACCGACAAGAACAATGTCATCGGCAAACAGCATGCACCAGGGTGCCTCTTCTTGGATGTCCGACGTCAAACCGTCCATGATCAACAAGAAGAGGTAAGGACTTAAAGCCGACCCTTGATGCAAACCTACAGCCACACTGAACTCATCGGTGTTGCCAGCAGCTGAGCGGACGTAGGTACAAGATTGACTGTACATAGCACGAATTAACTCTACATACTTCCCAGGTATACCTTTCTCTTTCAAGGCCCACCACAACACATCCCGAGGTACTCTATCATACGCTTTCTCCAGATCAATGAACACCATGTGCAAGTTTTTGTGTGCACGTCTGTACTTCTCGCACAATTGGCGGAGTGCAAAAGTGGCGTCCATTGTTCCTCGACCTGGCATAAACCCAAACTGATTTTGAGTGATCTTACTCTCCTCTCTTATCGTTTTCTCTATCACTTTCTCCCATACTTTCATACTATGTGACATGAGCTTTATCCCCCGATAGTTGTTACAGTCCTGAACGTCCCCTTTATTTTTGAAGATGGGCACAAGCGAGCTATTGCACCATTCTTGTGGGATCGTTCCTTCATACAACAACTTATTGAAGAATAAAGTCAGCCACATATATCCGTCTTCTTTTAAACACTTCCATACTTCTACTGGTATTTCATCGGGGCCCAAGGCCTTTCCATTTTTCATACTTTGAACTGCCTTCCTCACTTCATCCATGCTGATTTCCCTCACCAAACCCATGTTTACTTGTACCTCTTTAAGCACACCGCTCCATTCATTCTCTTCATTCATTAGCTTTTCAAAATAACCCTTCCATCTCTCTTTTATTTCATCATCTTTAGACAAAACTTTACCAGCGCCGTCTTTCATACACTTGATACGATTTATATCTCTCGTTCTCCTTTCGCTTGCTTTTGTAATTCTGTAGAGCTCCTTTTGGCCTCTAGGACTGTCCAGTTACATGGAGCCTATCAACCCATTTAATATTGAGTAGAACGATATTACCCCTGGTAAGACGAGTTGTTAGACTTTCGGGTCCCAACTCTTCTAGTATCCCCGCGAAAGCTCAAGAGAAATCATCACTCTTTTCACATTCCAGAGAAGTGGCTCTTCTGGTCACAGACGGCGTCACCACAACAGCCACCAAGCAGAATGTAGGCAGGATTATCTGCCACGAAAATGTCCACCAGTGGTTTGGAAACGAAGTGGGCCCTCTCTCCTGGACCTACACCTGGCTTAACGAGGGCTTCGCCAACTTCTTCGAGAACTTTGCTACAGATTTTGTAAGTTAGAATATTTTAACTTAAAAAGATAAAGCAATTAATGAGCTTTGGTTATGAGCAACAAGGCTGGTGACAGCAATTGACGAACGTGGCAACGCAGCAAGGGCAGGGGCAGTCTTCGTAAGCGTTGTATTAGACGTTTACATCCACTGAATCTGCTTTGTGTGTTTTCAAATGGGATATGCTTAAAGAACTTTCAACGCGTTCTGAAGAGGCATGTGTCCCTACAATAAAAACATTACTGGTTAATTATGAAGTACTAAGAAGATGAAGCTTTTAATCATGAATTCCAATAAACGGTTCTATATTCCAGGTGCAACCAGACTGGCGTATGATGGACCAGTTCGTTCTGGCTCTTCAGAACGTGTTCCAATCTGACGCGGTCCTCAGTGTTAACGCCATGACCCATGCCGTCTACTCGCCTTCCGAGGTCCTCGGAACTTTCAATGCGGTGGCTTATCAGAAATGTAAGTTTAGAGTCCGTGAGCGCGGGCAATCAATGGAAAGACCGCTACTGAGTTTGAGAAATATATTAACGGTGAATACAATAAGCGCTGTACAAGATGACAGAGTATATATCACCTACAAGATGACAGAATATTTTTCTACCTATTAATTGGTTGCTATGACAACCTCCGTGAGCATACGGATTGCCGCCACACCACCCCCCCACGGAGAAAGAAAAACTAGTAGAAAAACAAAAAAAAAACTAAACATAACTACATAACTTAAAATATTTACATCAATCGAGATTCCTAAACCTAACACGCCTGCCTGACCGTGTTACGTAAGGCTTTTTGGCAGGTACCACTATTGCGGGCGTAGGTTCTTGAGGCTTAGCAACAACCTGAGCAGGAATCTGCTGCGGCGATGTGCGCTCAATAAAAGCTGGCTTGAGTCTGTCGACACTAACTGCAACCTTCCTGCCCTTAATATTTAAGGTGTAAGTTTTACCGTCTTCGGCTCTATCGACAACTTCAAACGGGCCTCTATATGGGGGCTGCAATGAGTGCCGAACAGCGTCCTCACGCAAAAACACATGAGTAGAAAAAGAAAGGTCCTTAAAAACAAAGGATGCTGTCTCTGAATGCCGAGATGCAGGCACAGGTCGAATACTCAACATTTTGTTTCTCAGTTGGACCACAAAATCAGCAGGGTCTTCGATCTTTCTGAGGGGAGAAGCTGCGATTAGCATTTCCCCTGGAAGACGCAGAGGTTCACCATACAACATTTCTGCAGCAGTAGATTTCTAATCCTCCTTGAATGAGGAACGCATGCCTAACAGTACTAGTGGTAGTGATCTGACCCACGAACTATCATGGCACATCAACGCTGCCTTTAGTTGCCGATGAACTCGTTCAATCATCCCGTTTGCGCAAGGATGGTAAGCTGTAGTCCTTATGCGTTTGGTAGCAAACATGGCCATTAGTCGGCGAAACAGATCAGACTCAAATTGAGTACCCTGATCTGTTGTAACGACGGATGGCACACCAAAACGAGCGACCCATTCTCTGGTAAAGGTGTCAGCAACTTCGTCAGCTGTAATGGTCCGCATAGGCCAAGCTTCAGGCCATCTGGTCACTCTGTCTATAGCCGTTAAGCAGTAACGAAATTCGTTTGAGACTGGCAGAGGTCCAATGATGTCCACATGAACATGCATGAAACGACCGGTCGGTTGTTGAAAAGTACCAAGAGGCGCGGTATTGTGTCTCGATACTTTGCTGCGCTGACACGCTTCGCAAGCACGAGACCACTCGCGACACTCCTTTTTAATTGAAGGCCACACGTATCTCTCAGTAACGAGACGAGTGGTGGCTCGTGCGCCAGGGTGGCTTAAACTATGAAGCTTATTAAAAGCAGCTCGGCGAAAGGAAGGAGTTAAATAAGGACGGGACTTGCCGGTGGAAATGTCACAAAAAATGTGAATATTGGTTCCGGGAATATTAACCTTAGCTAATTTAAGGTTGGTGCTACTCCTCAGAAAATCCGACAATTCTTGATCCGATTCCTGCGATCTAGCAAGAGCTTCGAAATTCTCCTCCAAGGCCAAAGCTTCAATCTCAACCCGCGACATTGCATCGGCAACAACATTATCTTCCCCTTTAATGTATTGGATGTCTGTTGTGAATTGGCTGATGAAAGACAACTGGTTCAGCTGTGCTGGGGGAAGTTTTTCACGACGCTGTACGAAAGCATACAGCAATGGTTTATGGTCAGTAAAGATAGTACAATGCTGAACTTCTAAGATGTAACGAAAATGCTGTACGCTTTCGTACACCGCTAAAAGTTCCCGGTAATACGCTGGCCACTGTGCCTGCTTAGGCGTCAGCTTTTTGCTGAAGAAGGCAATAGGAGACCATTCACCATTCACCTGCTGTGCAGTGAAGAACCGATATGCACACTAGAAGCGTCCGTGAAAAGACCTAAAGGTGCGTCGCTCACTGGGTGTTGCAACAGCGTCGCGTTTGATAGACTTAGCTTGCATGCTTCAAACTGCTGTAACAGCTCGGGTGTCCATGGAAATGGTTTCGGACCCTTGCTGTTGGTAGCAACCAAAGCAGCAATAAGTGGAGCTTGAAATTTAGCAGCATGCGGCATGAATCGACGATAATAATTAATCATGCCGAGAAAACGGCGCATGCCTTGCACTGTTTTAGGAGGGGGAAAATCTAAAAGGCTTTGTATCCGCTCTTGCGGTGGTAAAGTGCCTTCAGCAGTGATATGATACCCCTGCAGGAGGCGCAAGTTGGGCAAGTCGCTCCTGAAGAGCAGCATTCTCAGCCAACAGTTGCTGTAGCTGGGCCTGGGTGGTTGGTTGCTCCGCCATAATTATATACAAAAAAATAATTATTAAAATTACAACAAAAAATAAACAAAACGTAAACGAAACACCCATAAAAAATTCCTAAAACTACCTATTTTATGAAGAAAAGGTTTTATTCACTATTATAAAAGAAAAGTTAAGTCTGTAATTTCACCAAGGAGTTCGTGCACGATAAATTAGAATTTGACAAACTTGACAGCAGCGGTAATCTGTCGCCATTTCTTCAAATAGCTCACCAATAGATGGCGCTGCACATCAGCCAGGGTTTGGGAGTCGTATTCGGGAACAAAACAGGAAGTATGATGTAGGTAGGGGCTCGGCGTTCAATCATAATTAATCAGCGCTGGTTTTACCGGTAACGTCGCTCTTCCCTTGGATTGCAGCAGGGCGAAACAAATCCACCGTCGAAGGCAATCTAACGTTGCAAGATTTTTTCCATTCAACCTTTCGGTTCCCGTAGATTTCGCATCATCACGTCGGTGTCACCAATTTAGAGTCCGTGAGCGCGGGCAATCAATGGAAAGACCGCTACTGAGTTTGAGAAATATATTAACGGTGAATACAATAAGCGCTGTACAAGATGACAGAGTATATATCACCTACAAGATGACAGAATATTTTTCTACCTATTAATTGGTTGCTATGACAACCTCCGTGAGCATACGGATTGCCGCCACATAAGTTTTGTCATAGATAAATATTGCTAAAAAATACACACAGCACCATCTAGTGCCACACTAAGCAACGAAGTTTGTGTCGTGGACACCAGATAGTTGATATACTACATAGATACTTTTTTGTTTGTAAACACATACTTATTATCCATGACTCAGAAACAAATATGTCCATGCTCATCACACAAACATTTGCTCCTCCAGGGATTCGAACCCGGGACCCTAAGAACCTAAAGCAGCCTCACTACCGCTGCGCTATTCGGGTTATTAAAATGAGCTTGTGGCCAAATAAACCATACGTATGGAAATCTCCAGAAAATAACTGGTTAACTGGGGTAAGACAAACCCCCCCCCCCCCCCCTCTGCCTGATCATTCAATACATTTCCCTATTCTGCATAGTTTAAAACAGGCTGTTCAATTTGTACCGCAAGTAGGTGTAAAGTATAATTTTCCACAAAAATAGGATTTGCTAAATCATCAATTGGCCATTTGGCTAATATTGACAGACTGATAAGAACTAAGTATTCATTTAGATAATTTGAGCTAAACCCGCTTATCTACTTTGATGACATCACAATACAGGGTGTAAACCACCTCATCACGAAGCCTTCAACCAAGCATTCTGTACATAAGTAACTAAGTAACTTTACGCAAAAATTATTGTTGAGAGACGACTTTTTTTTGGGGTGAAAATCATGTTTTGTGGTAGAACTCAATGTAACGCGCTTAAAACATTGCGTTGATGAACGGATTGAATAGAACGGGGATCGGAGAGGTGTTTAAAGTTAAAATCGTGAAATTAAACTTGTTAATTTCACGATTTTTTCTGTGTGAGTTGGAACTTTGACCCCCAATACCTCCGTAACAAGAAGGTATGGTGTAAAACAAAAAAGTGATCGCAATGATGGGGAAAATCAATGCCTTTCGGCTTCGCTAAGAGGTGTATTACACCATTTATAATAAGTCCGACTTATTGGTCTAGTTATCTAGTAGTCAAAAGCGATGCTATAGAGCATAGCGTCCTGGACTTGGGTCCTTGGCTAAAGAATTTCCATTAGGAGTTTCTCGGCAGCTGCTTGTTGCCTGGATTTGTGCTCAGTTGATGTTATAATCATCAGCCTAGCCTTTCCCCAACTATGTTGGGGTCGGCTTCCAGTCGGACCGGATGTAGCTGAATGTCAGTATTTTACATGGAGAGACTGCCTATTTGACCTCCGCAACCCAGTCAGTACTGGGTAATACGATACCCCTTGGTAAGACCGGTTGTCAGACTTTTCGGCCACTGACTACCTACCTGTGACGACTATCAAAGATCTACAAATGACAGCCGGGACCAACAGCTTATATTGTTATAGTCCGGTTAAGCAGAAGACCACCTCTCTAGGTTCAACTGCGAGATGCCATTCCGGAAAAAAAGGACCAACAGATTGATGTGCTTTCCGAAGCACGGAAGAAACCCAGTATGTAAGGGTGGTCACCCATCCGCAGACCAACCTAGGCAAACACGGCTTAACCTAAAGATCCATCCGTGCGGCTGCTCAGTTGATTTTATATGGAACTTTTAACTGGTGAAATGAAAGTGAACTATAACACGCACGATTGCAAATACAAAAATTTGTATCCCGAACATTTCCGATTTTGACACAAAAATGCTACCTGAGAAGCGGGGCGTAAGACAGTAGATATAACGATTTGTTACTAAGTAGTAACAAGTATATTGGATCACGATTCTCTTAGTCAGGTTCCGTCTAGTCTCTTAGTCACGATTCTCTTAGTCAGCTCGTAAATATTTGAATGTATTTGCTTCCACTTGTATTTTACTATCAACATAATTATTTTGTTTTTCATGTGTTGTTTTAATGCACACTAGAAAGACTGGTATTTCCTTTCCTGTTTTTTCTACGTGCGAGATAAATCATGTGTCAAACTTCGAGTGACAAAGAATTCGTATTGGAATCGTTTGGGCCATGAAAAAGGTTATTTTCAAAGTGATTTCTGTAAAGCGGTTATCATCGTTTTAGTAAAATTAGTTTTTAATAATAAAGCTGGTTTAAGTTAACATAGGCAAATAATTCTATAGATTGATATAACACGCGTCCAAAGAACTACTATATTGGTCTAGTAGATAACCTCAATAATAATTCAAGTACGACTGATGAAGAATTGCTCCCCTTGGCCCTCGCTATACGCTCAAGCAACATAGCGTTCCTTCCCATAAATAAAACAAAATAAATGTCTTCATTAGAACATGCTTCAAGTCACAGTGTCGGTGTTATGACTTGCAGTGCGACAGACTCGTGCAAAGGAAACAAAAGACACGCAAGCTTGAAGGAAGTCGCAGGGTGTGTTAGTTTTTATCTTTCAATGTATCGACATCTCACTTTGTTTCCTTTCTATACTCCGAGTCGCTGTTATCCTACAGACATTCCTTCAACAGCGTTGCAACTAACAATCATATATCGCTAACTGCATGGCCTCAAAACGATATATTTTCGCAAACCTTCTCTCCTGTTATCAGAATTGAGAAACTGTTTGATACGGTCCTTATCACCACTATCACCAAGTTATCTGACCGAGTGACATGTGAAACGACTTTTGTAACAGTCGGTTATTTGGTATAATGGTATTTATCTAGTGTATTGAGTATTGTTGATATTGATATCGTAGGAGAATGTCGAAGGAAACGTGTCATAGAACTGAAACGGCAGAGAGTTAACTTATAGACTCTCTAGTATAGTCACCAATACATCAATTTACCTCAAACTGTCAAGTTTCTCAAACTGATTTGAAACCATGAAATGATGATGGTTAAGTACAAAATCAAATGAGAAAATTTGACAGTTCGTAGAAACTTAATGCGCTGCACTAGCGATTGTACACCATACTTAGCACTACCTCAATACTACCAAACAATGTGCATAAAAAAACTATTACACAGTTTAACTAAGTTGCTAGATGATATCGTATATGCCTGAGCATTCTCTAAAACACTGAGCCTTAACAGTAAGGAGTTCAGACGTTACGTGAACATGTTCATATAAATAATTAAATTAAATTAGGAATAGTTATTTATTTAAGTACCTTCACACAAAATACTTAACAGGACATTACATTAGGATAGAAAATCACAAATTTACTGCACATGTCATAAGAAATCTCTTAAACATTATAAATTATATGTAAGGGACATTGTGACACAAACTTTTACCACAGATTCAGTACGTCCCAGTTGAATCTAGTAGATTGTTTGAGATTTTCCTGTGCAATATCTAAGTCAAAATGTATGGAATAGCTGGTTTTTTTTCTATACCCAACTAAAACGTTTACCGTACCAAACGTTGAAAGTTTTAGTTCTTCGAGCAGTTCTGTATTAATGGCGACAAATTACGCGTTGATATCCTTTAAAACTTGTATTAAGCGTCCTGTTAACGTATCATACAAACATCGGCAATAAAACGGTCCTAAGAAATGAGGAAAAAAATTAGATCAAAGATTACGGTCTCTGTAACAGTAACCTGTTTTTCGGTCGACTGAACACTCCGATATAGGAGATAAGCCTCCGGCCGACTTGTGTGACATTAATCCCTTATGCAATAATAAAAAAAGTTGACAGAAACACCGTAGCACAAAAGTTTTACGATGGATTCAGCCGGTCGATTCTGTAAAATTCACAACAACTCGCATCTCACATCGCTATTCACTGTCATTTTGCTTATGGTTCAAAATGACACGGGAGGTGACGGGGGAATTACCTTACAGACTGCCACTTCTTACTTTATCTGTCAAAATCTCCCCGTCAATTTAGTTCAACTCGCTAACACGCTCGCAAAGGCTGGCGCCAGTGTAAATTCCAAGTATCAACCGAGTTTTACAATGCCAATCAAGAAACTCACAGCGGATTCAGATTCGAAATTTAGAATGATGTCTTACAGAATCACACCCAGTAGGTACGTTAAACTTTTTCTTCGTGATGTATTGAAGATAGTTGTTGCATACAGAACATACAGAGTAAAAATGTATGGAATAGAAGATGTTAGATCATGTCATGATTTTATTTAAGTACATAAAATCATCATCATCATTCTCTTGCCGTCTTTTCCCAACTATGTTGGGGTCAGCTTCTAGTCTAACCGGATGCAGATGAATACCAGTATTTTACATGGAGCGACTGCCATTTACCTTTTTTATTTCTATCGGTCTGTAGCTTCGTTGGTTAAGAGATAGCAAGCAACCACGGAGTATACATTTGTGCCCGGTTGATGGCAATACGATCGCCCCCATACTAGGAACTTAAAATATAACTGGAAAAATGTGGGTGTCCTATTTAGTTACACGTGTCCCTAACATTTCGGGTATTAAAGCCATAATATTTTGTTAGCTGGAAGAACACAATTTTATTTTTTACACGTCATAGAACGGTTATGATCACATCAATATTTAATGAAGGAATATTTGTTTACCGACGCCATTTTGGATGCGCAAAGCGTTATTGCGAAGCTTGCGGCAATCATGTCGTCGAAATAATCTTATTGGCATGTTTAATATTGGATGTGTCAACATTTCCATGACGTTGGCGAAATGAGATGCCAATGTAGGTAACTCAATCATGTTTGAGATGACTACTTGTACGTTAGATACATGGATTAATATTAATTATGACCTATTTGGTCGAAAAGATTTTTTTCAATTTGGCGGCAAATTGAAAATTGTGTGTCACATCAGCATGAATTTAACGCGTAATTTTCGTACAATACTTTTTTATGACATTCGATGTCATTTTAGTCAACAAGAAAGTTATGATGGACTTCGATTGGCCTTTTTAGTCGAATGCAATTAGACAATAAGGTGGAACGAAGTTTACAGTGGGCGGAATTTCATAGGACTTTTTTTATTGAGTTCCTAGAGGAACGGAGAAGAAAGTTAAAAAAAAAAACAGACCAAAATAGCGTTTAATGGATGCTCGTAGGTCACACTATTACTCTACAATATGAATTCGTCGAATTTCAAGTAATTCATCTACGAAAAAAAAACATTAAACGAAATACAAAAAAAAAGTAGCGAGCGGCGAAATTTTTTTTGAACTTTCTTTTTCAATCCTTTAAGAACTCAAAAAAAAAAGTCCCATGAAAAGCCGACCACTATAAACTTCGTTCCACCTCTTGAGTATTTTTTGTCTAATTGCACTCGGCTACTTACGATGAAGCCCCGTCTTGCGCCACTGTATTAGTAGTAGGTCATATTCTGTAGTCAATCTTTTATTTCTAACTAGCACTTCACTTGCGACTCGTCAGACAAAAAAAAACCTTAAACAGTCACGCCAGAGTCGTAAACAATCATTATCTCTGACGCTCAAGAAAATTTACTTCCAAATAAAACAAAATGTCCTTGAAATAAGAAGTCACTTGATACGCTATCTCTTTCATACTTGTATATAATTTGTATGTTTTGTCCTGCAGCTGGTTCCGTGATCCGTATGATGCAACACTTCCTCACCCCTGAAGTGTTCCGTAAGGGTTTGGTCACCTACATTAAAAATAAGTAAGTTTTATTAAAGTCACGTTATCATAAAAATTTTCTTCTTACAATGAGAGAAATAGACTTTCACCAAAGCAAGATTTAAACATTATAATTATTTAACTTTTAACACTCTCAAAAAGTGGCCACATGGGCCCACACTTCGCAATGGGCACACATGGTCGACTATGGCCCATTTCCAGCACCCAAAGAGTTGGCCTGTGTACCAGCAGTACCATTACTGTTACTGTTACTGCTAGCCTGCATCATCTCTCTGCTGGGCAAAGGCTTCTCCATGATTTCCCGTTGTTTCGATCTAGGGCTAATGTGGGCCACCATTGGTTTTGTCCGGCTCGTCCTACCTTCTTCTGCGAGGTCTGCCACGATGCCTTCTGGCTGTATCGGGCCTCCAGAAAGTGGTTATTTTGGCTCACAGCTCATTGGGCCTGCGGCAGACGTGGCCTGTCCAGTGGGACCATTAGTGGCTTATTATTAGAAATCGAACAATGTAATTTATTATGGCTATTCTTGCATTTTAACTGTATCTATTTAGAAAAATGCATGAAAAACTGCCAGAGGTCACCAAGTATCTGAACAATTTATTATTTTTGCAGCACCCGCGACGCAGCCTCTCCCCTAGATCTGTACGCATCCCTCGAGGAGGCTCTGAACGCGTCTGACCACAGCATCCCATTCCGCCTGCACACTGTGATGAACCGCTGGGCCAACCAGGGAGGTTTCCCAGTCCTCACTGTGACCAGGAGTGCCGCTGCTGGGCAGTCCATTGTTGTTGAACAGGTGAGGTTTAATTTGCATAGGTCGAGTAGACATTCTAAATTGACATTGCACGAAGACGTTATCCAAGCATTCTATACATCAAACTAAGTACCTAACCCCACGCAAAAATTATTGCTGGGAAACCAACGTGTTTTACGGTAAAACTCAGTGTAACGCAATCAAACCCGTGTGCTGGTCAAAGCATCGAATAGAAAACGGGTCATGGAGGTATTTCAAGTAAAGGTAAACATACACAGTGAGAATAAGTGCCTATCGGTTTTTTTACGGGTCTATTTACACCCTTTATAAAAAGCCTATTTAATAAATCTTTAATAAAAATCATCAAGATTGTGAAGTGAATAAAGTTTACTTGTCATAATTGTCAAGTTATTTTGTATCCAATTCGTTTATTAGGCGTATTATGGCTTTTGAAGCTTTATCTTTAGTAAGCTTCTATAATTATCTCCATCTACATGTATTCCAGATGGTTTTTTTTAACAGTTTCCATCTGTAAACTTACATCTTGATAATAAATAAGTAGGTAATTCTAGAACAGACTACTAGCTATGCAGTACTCATACTTATTCGTAATAAAGCATAAGAAGCAATGTTCTCTGGAGAGCCGAGAGAGGATTTGTGCCGAGCTGATTATTCAGGCTTTGTTTTATCCAAGCTTATTACGAATAACGAGTAAGGTGCAGTAGGTACTTTTCTCACAAATAAAATATTGCAAATCAAGGAGGTGTTTTTTTCTGTTTTGTTTTTTGTGCATGCTAACATAATTCAAACATAGAAAATATGTTTTTTCTTATTTTAATTTGCACCTTATGTACTACAGTGCACAAGTATCTTTGAAAAAAAAAATTGTTCGATTGTGTTGGAAAAACAAGATGGCGTCGCTGGTTCTGATTTTGGACACGTGCCAAAAGATCCGTGTATATATTTGTGTTTGTATGGTGCATCCTACCATATCTTTGATATTCTAGAAATCTAGACATTACAGCTTTGTAACAAGTTTGGTAGTATCTAACGATGCGGGGATCAAAACGATGACCTACAACTATTTAATTATGCTTCAAAGGTTGTAACTTCAAATTTTCGATCGTCGGTGGTAAAATTCTGACATTGATGAAGATTGTATCAGATATTATTTTTGGTAGAGTGGTTTTTGTAACAGATGCTGGTGGAATACATAACCTTCTTCTTTTTTAGAAGTCGGTTGAAAAAAGAGAATTTCAATTAATGATACTAGTCATTACAATACTATACTCCATACTACGAGAAGCTATAATTTTTGTTAACAAAGTATTTCTACCAAGAAACGTAGTGACAATTCAATCAAAAAGAAATACTCCCAAATTCAATCAACTCTAATTATCATACGTGTCAGTCGAAACTAACGAGCAATTTCACTTGGTCAGGTTATAATTTTTGCGATATAAAGCGTTGTCGTCTAACATGTTTTGGTACTGGAACGCATCTGACATCTTGGAACGTAAACATTTGGGCCGCCATTTTGAAGTAAGATCACGCTAACGCTCATTTTTGAATTTGATCCAAAGGTTGCGAACCTGAATGTGTGTTTACAAAATGAATAGCTTCTCGTGGTGGAGACTATAGAGATACAATATAAATAATCATAGTCACTAGTATTGTAATGTCATTGCATAATTTATAATTATTTTATTCCACTAGACTAGCATTTTGACAAAGATTACTTCCGTTCTAAGAAAAACATGTAAGTTAGTTAGTATCAAGAAATAATTTGATTTGGAACTCTTTTGGTTTTCAAAAATGGATGACAAAATTTCAAATAAAGGGGAGCATGCGACTAGAAACTTTCTTGCACCCTCCTCGAGTAACATATTACAAGGGAATTATGAATAAAGAAAGAAGAGAAAATACCTTTTCCAAAAATCCAATTTTCGTTCACAGGTTCGATACCTAACTGACAACTCCCTGCAATCGAGCGACCGCTGGCACGTCCCCATCAACTGGGTTCTGTCCACAAACCCTGACTTCTCAGACACCAGCCCTCAAGATTGGATTCCTCCGACGTTCCCTGCAAGAGCCGTCGACATCCCAGGGTTGTCGGCCGCTGAATGGTACATCATCAATAAGCAGCAAACTGGTAAGTTTACGTTATAAAGAGAGTATTAGTAATACGTGAGTACTACAGAAATACTCAATCAATCAATCAAAGCATTTATTTCAAGTAGGCCAGTTACAGGCACTTTTGAATTGTCGAAACAAACTAGCTAGTTGGTCTAGTGTCTGCAAGCGCGATTGATAAAAGTGGGGTCTTGCGTTTTATTCCCTGGTCTGACCAGGTGTTATGAAGTTTTCCTTTAGTAATTTACCAGTAATAGCCGGGAGTTTGGATGTTCGAGCCTAGCTGATGGCAATAGGGTCAAACCTATTGCAAAATGGACCGAAGATCTTGTGATAGCCGCATGAATTCACAGGATACGATAAGTGCCGGTCATCAAGGTGTCACTTGAAGGGGGCTTATTTCAAACAATAGATCTGATGATGGCTAAACAGATTTCCTCTTCTTCCTCAGGTTACTACAGAGTGAACTACGACACCCGAAACTGGGCTGCCTTAGCCGGCGCCCTCAACCAGAGCCACGAGGTCATCCACTTGCTCAACCGCGCACAGATTTTAGACGATGCCTTCAACCTGGCCAGGAATGGACGTTTGGTAAGAAAGAAGTTTAATGTAAACTACATAGTAGCTAAGAACTTTTGAAGAAAATCTAAGTTAAAACATATAAAACAATTAGGCAGTCAAAAGGCACTTTGAATCGAAACTTACCTTTAACGAAATAAAGTTTATTCAGGTAGCTCATTCGCAAACGCATTTATGTATTCGGTAGTTCTTTCGTATGGAGACGAATGGACAAAAACCTCCATACTAATTCTATCCTATTTTGTAGATATAACTCCTTCTAAAAAGATAATTACTGTCAGTATTATGATATTAAATAAGGCTGCATTATTTGAAATAACTACTTACTTTGCTTAACGTATTTTCTGACATGAGTGTACTCATAAATATGTTTAACCTTTTGACCGCCACAGCATAAACGCTCGCGCGTGCCCTCCACGCCAAGCCACAATTTCATCTACTATTTTGTCACATTTTTGTGTCGTTTGGCGTACAGGGCACGCGCTTGTTTGTCACGTATGTGACAATAGCGTCCAAAAGGTTAAATATGCATTCATTAAACATCTTCCAAAAAAATTGAAAAAATCTGGACCCAATTAATGAACAAAGCAAATACGAACAAAAGTTTTAAAAGAAATGAATTCTCTTTTTAACATTACGCCGACTGCACACAAAAGGTATTTCAATTTGTAGCGATAATTGGAGTGGAATAAAACAGGATTGTGGCTTGCAATATTAACTGCTGGTCTGAACAGAATAGTAACGAGATTCAGCTTGGCTGAGCCCTCTGCAACTTGTACTATACAAATTGTACGAGCCTGAGAGCATTGACCAAGTTTTCATGAGAAACTATGCCTTCAATGTTGGCTTTGTACTAGTATAAAAGTTTGCCTTGAGGGTTTTAAATATCTTAGGTCTCGTAGGTAATTAAATGACTGAGAAATATACGTGTAGGTAATTTGTGAACCATCTTTAAGATTCTCATTTAGATTGTCTTTTGTCTTTTTTATGCCTCCTTGGAAGGACTGCGTGTGAGTACTAATAATAACTACAAATTTAATGATACTTTTTAACGGTTTGACTTTTGCATACGTTGCTTTGTAGTAGCATCGTGGGATTGCCATCAACGACATGACAAAAAATCAAGGACTTTTATGTTATCATCTTCATTATTCCTTCAAATCTAATCTTAAGTAAGCAGATAATTCAAAAACCGATCGTTTCCATCTCAAATATACATAATAATTATTGATTCCGACTAAACGGGCCAAATAAATCGTCGCATATTCCCAATAGATGCTTCTATGCAAATTCAAGATGCACCAGGATATATCCATATTCGTTTGCGTAGCTTTGGGGATTGCAAATAAAATGTTCGATGAACGAAGACATTTTGTTAATACGAATGTATATCTGAAATGTATCTCGATATGCGTTGTGGGAATATCGGATGTGATTGAAATGAAAAGAGAAAATGGAGATTTTATGATGATGCTGGCTTTTAAAAATGAATGATAAAATTCTTGGTTGATTATAAGTTTATGAAGATTTGTTCCTACTGATTACGATTTGATTTATGATAAATTTTGTGATCTACCTTTTTTCGAGTCAATCATCGTTACGTTTGTCTAGATAATTATGTTCATTTTTCCCAGTAGGCACCCACATTCATTGTGTCTGCAATAACATTCTTTACATCTTCAATTAAGCAGTCTTAGGGCCTTTGGACACACTAACAAATTAATAATCGTCGGTATATCCATCTTTATGATTCAAGGTCAACACACTCTTAGGGACCATCCATAAATTACGTTTCACGTTAAAGGTTGATATCCAAGTAAACAAGAAATTTAATATTTCTAACACTATCTGTACAGAAACACTAAGAGGAGGTAGCCTCACAAATGTGCAGACCATCACCTCATCTCATTTTCATTAGCTGATGCTGATCGGCAATGATACCGTTACGATACTTATAGTGTGCATTGTGTTTGAATGGTGAATACATAAACTCAAACTTTTGTACCCATATGGCATACAAATTTGAGTTTAAGAAATGTCAGAATGCCATTTGCGACGATCCATACATACTCCTTTCGTCTTATGAACGTGGCCATACACCGAGTCCACGATCCGTGCAGTGATTCAATATAATCATACTTTATTTTCATGAACAGAGCTATGAGCATGCCTTCAACCTGTCAATCTACTTGGAGAAGGAGAAGGACTACATTCCATGGGGAGCCGTCAACCCAGCGTTTACTTATCTCGACACCGTCCTCAGTGGCTCCCCCGCGCATCAACTGTTCCAGGTATGAGGCAGTTACTTTTTGTACTATACAGGGTGTAAACAGACTCTTTACGAAGCCGTCAACCAAGTAACTCTCCGCGTTCTTGCTGGAAAATGACTTTTTTAGGGGTGAAAAATCTAATTTTTCGGTAGGACTTAATGTAACGCTCTCCCGAGGAGCATGCGTAGTTCATACAAACTTAATACCAAAATAATTTGTAAATCTAACATAATCTTAAGATAGTGTGTATTTATTTCGATTGGATTACATCTATGTTCCTAAATATATATTTTGAAAGGATAATGATATAAAGACGAGATATGAGGAAATTGAGATAATACTAATCCAATCGAAGTAAATACAAACAAAAAAATAAAATAAATTGAAGACATGTGACATCTACCAAACCGCACTGGGCCCGCGTGGTGGATCATAGCCCATACGCAAAATACGCGCTTTGACGTGGAGTTGCGGACTCCAGCCCGTTGTACAAAACAGAACAATACAATACCTTATGAATATGTTTGATAGTAGTCTGACACTCCCTTCCACTCCGCTCAGAGTGCTCAAAAAAAAAGACGCTCAGTCCGACATCAAAACATATTCCTTTCCCTATATCTTCCAGAATTGGTTTGCCTGAACACACCTCTTAGCAAAATCATTTCCATTTACAAAACCACTCTTTTTCCAGGAATACGTTCTTCACCTATCTGCTCCTCTATACGCAGAGCTTGGCTTCGACGCAGCAGCTGACGAGCAACATGTCACTCCTTACCACAGAAACATCATCCTGGATCTGAACTGCCGTCACGGCAATCCGGACTGCATCCTAAAGGCTCAGGAGATGCTCGAAAGTTTTAGAAATAACCAGGGTAAGTGTGTGCGGAAACAAGAACTAGTATCTTCATATTATCAAAAAAAAATCTAGAAAGTTCTCTTTGAAACTTTAAAATGTTTCAAGTCTTACTAAAGTAAACATTGCTTACGGGCCAATAGCATTAATTGCCTAGTAGTGTGACCGTCGGACTACCAAATAATGGGTCTTGAGTTCGAACCCAAGACCTCTGTTTTTCGGAAGCATGTGCGAATAGGGGTGCACACTATGGAACTAATGGCGATAGCATAGTTGGTTCCAAGCATCGTCATTGGTTGAAAATCGAGGAATGTGATTTCATATTTTAAAATACCTTGACCTCATTGGTCAGATTGAGACCAGCTATGGTGGCGCCATCTACATTTAGCTTTTAGCGGTCTTCCCCATTGCATAATTACCACTTGCTTCGGTGAAATAAAACATCACGAGGAATCCAAACCAGCATGACTGAGAGATATTTCTCAAAGGCGTACCCGAAATCGAAGTGAGTGGCCCATGGGTATAAAAACTCTGACACTAGGTTAGGCACTAACCACAAGTTAAAGAAGAGTAGGAGGGATCATTCTATCTGATATTGATAAGACGATGATGAAAAAGTGTAAAGCTTATAATAGGCTAGTTTCCACCATCAATAAATTGCAAAACTAATTAGTCCGTCAGTTAGAGTATTGGAAAATAATGGACACGTATTTTTTGTTTTTGTAAATCACTGAGTACTGACAAAGATAAAACGCATCAAAACTCAGGAGTGGGGGCTCGTGACGTCACAACGCACTAAAACTATAGCACGGCGTGACGTATTGCGAATTTTAAAAGCGTCGTATCTTCGTCAATTTTGGTTTATGTAACAAAAGAAAAAATACGGGTCAAATATTTTTTTATAATCTAACTGACGGACTAATTAGATTTTTTTAGGACACAAGCCTATTGCCAAAGTTACTGAAAAGTTTTTTTACATGTCAATCCTGTTGGCAGTGGTTGTAGCAATACCAAAAGTTTTGAAAGCGATTGCCTCTTGTACAGGCATAAGCGGTTATAACACAACACCGCTCGTTCGTGCGGATGTTTGGGTCTCAAATCTCGTGTTAGAATCGCCATAATAATCCTAAGCGACCTTACAACCGGCAGTTGTATTTACAAAAAAAAAAGTATATGTGTAGTATATCAACTATTCTGGTGTCCACGGCACAAGCCTCGATGCTTAGTGTGGCACTAAGATAGCGGGGTGTGTAATGTCCAGCAATATTTATGTATATAATAATATCTTCTTGGTTCTTGGATTGTTGAAAATGAGAATAATTTATCGGCTTCAATCTATTAGCGGATCGTTTTGGAACGAAACTCTAAACATTTTCCATTTTCTACTTAGACCAGCGCCTGAACCCTGACATCCAAACCTTGATCTACTGCTCCGGTCTCCGAGGCGGTAGCGCGGAGAACTTCAACTTCCTCTGGGACTTGTACCTGGCCAGCCAGGACTCCAGCGAGCAGTCTATCTTACTGAACGCTCTTGGATGCACTTCCAACGAAGAGAGGCGTGCGTTGTAAGTCTTCCTTTACAGGCAGCACATTTGCCATTTTTTTGTTTAAATAAAGCTGTTTTCATTAAAACCTTCGTAGGGTATATAGGGTTTAAATAGACCCACCACGAAGCCGTCAACCAAGCATTCTGTATGTTACCGGCCAAACCCGATTTCAGGACAAACTAGTTTA
Source organism: Xestia ashworthii (assembly GCA_950022955.1). Classification (NCBI taxonomy): domain Eukaryota; kingdom Metazoa; phylum Arthropoda; class Insecta; order Lepidoptera; family Noctuidae; genus Xestia; species Xestia ashworthii. The sequence continues at coordinate 3,770,024 of OX465557.1, forward strand.
GCCTAGGCTAAACTGAAATTTGAGCTTGTTCTTGCATCCTAGTCGAGGGAGACCTGGTCGACCACTTCTGAATGGTTAATAAAAAAATAACCACGAAGGGTATGGCGCGGTCTATTCGCTCGCTTCGCTTGTTCATACGACCCCGCCATACCCTTCTAAACTTATCTATCCGTGTCGGGGTGCCCCAAGTCGGTCTAGTTTGGCCTAGGCAAAACTAGTTTATCCTGAAATCGGGTTTGGCCGGTAACATGCACATCAAATTAAGTAACTCTACGAAAAAAAGATTGCTGGGAAATGCATTTCATAGTAAACGGGTTATGGAGGTATTTAAAGTAAAGTTATTAAGTTAAAAATAAGTATTTGAAAAAAACTTTTAAAAAGTTGGAACTTTGACCTCGAATATATCCTAGTACTAGTACCTAGGTTCCTCGGTATGATCAAGAACAAAAAAAACTGAATACAATGAAGGGGAAAACCATTGCCTTTCGGCTTCGTCTTGGATCTATTTATACCCTTCATAATATGATAATGTGTTTTATTGGCAGCATACGACGTATTTGTGCAAATTTTCGCGTCAATAAGAATACTCAGGTTATGTTTTGCATTGATAAAGTTGTGTAAATAATATGCTAAGTGTACTGCCATCATAACTTATAATTTTAGATCACGAGAATAAGCGTAAGCGAAACCTGCTTATGCTTATAACGTTGGGAACGTTATAAGCATAAGCAGGTTCTGTAAACTCTGTGCGGGTTGGTGGATGTCAAATGTTCGAATTTTCAGTCCTAGGACATGCCGACCATGTACATGTTATGTTTGGCCTAATTCATACACCGATACAAAATAGCGCAAAAAATTATCAATTGAAATAAATCTAGAAGAGCCGAGATCACAAACAGAAATAAAAACTGAAAACTGTATCAACAACTCTATCTCGCAGATACTACTAGATAACGACCAATACTAGATAAGAACACACACATAAAATACACACACACACAACTCACATTCAAGATACAATTCGGAAAGTTTACTATCGGTAGCATAAAGTTATATTGAGTAATCTGATAGAGAAGTTAAGATTAAAATGTTTCGTAAAAAACCGGTCCAATAGAGGTGAATGCTTGGAAATTATTGACGAAACTTTCAATCAATCAGTTCAGCTAGTCTTAGTTAATCGTAATTATCACTTGCATTGGTGTAGGAAAACATCGTGAGGAAACCAAACCAGCGTGACTGAGAGCATTTCGATGGCATGTGAAGATAAGTCAGAGGCCCATGGGTGGTATCAAAACTCTGATACTAAGTTAAGCACTAACCACAGAAAAAGGAACGAAAGATAGTCAACTTGCATAGTTGAATTTAATTCATAAGAATTTAATAAAGACTCTTCTTAACAACAGTCTTCAGATCAACTAAAGCATAAAGCTGATGATGATCAGCTTCATTATCTTCAATCTAACATTATCTCTACAACGTGTAACAAAAAGGGTATAGTCTTATAAGGGTGTGCTACAGACCATCAAACTGAACAACTTTCTCCATGGGACCACCATCGTAATCCACCATCGTAATAAAATAATCAGCGTTCTCATACACTTGGTCGAGTAGATATTGAAATTTAGTATGGAGCCGTTGAATATTTTTTCGTGATTTCGATGGTGGTTCCATGGAGAAAGTTGTTCAGTTTGATGGTCTGTGGAACACCCTTTCATATAACTATACCCTTTCTGTTACACGTTGTATAATAATGTTTAGCCGGATGCAGCTTAATACTAGTATTTTACGTGGAGCTACCTCTGCAACTCGGTTCTGGGTAACACGATACCCCTTAGTGAGACTCCATCCAGCTGATCATCATCATTCTCTTGCCCTTATCATTATTTATTTGAGGTCGACGCAGCAGGTCTTCTTCTTTCATACTTGTCTATCACTCGTCATCTCATCAGATACCTTCTTGCCATAAATCAACCTTTATACAGTCCACCCATCCTATCTTTGGCTACCAGCTGAAGTTATGGTTTAATAATAGCATTTTTTCTATCCACCAGCTACCTGAACCAGGTCATCGACGACAATTCTCCAGTGAGGGAGCAGGACAGACATACTATCTTGGTCTCAGTCACAAACGCAGGCCCCAACAGCACGGAGGCAGCCCTGGACTTCGTCGTTGAAAACATGGATAAAATTCAACCCAGGTAAAAATAAGTTACAATAATTTTAAAGTTAAGTTAGTGGTGGTATTGTATTGTTGTTGTATTGTGTCGTATTATTGTGTTTTGCAGAAACACGTTTGTCACTGTCTTTTCACTACACAATGTAAAAAAAAGTTAGACAGGAGAAGCCGATTCTTTTTTGTATTGAGCCTTCTGTCACTAATCGCGCACATTTAAATAATAAGAAAACCTGGATAAAGACAAATTACAAACTCAAAAAATAAATATTTAGGATTGTTTTGTTGGCGGAAGCTCTTCTGTCACAGTTTTTTATCAGTAATTAGCAACCTAAAAACAACCTTTTAATAATCAGACTAAATCTTAAAATTACAGAGGGTAAAATTATTACACACACCATAATTCTAGAGACGTTAGAGGTATTTTAAATAGCGGCGTATGACGAATTTCACCAATTTAACAATTTATTTAAAGAATTTTATGAATCAAGAAAAAATCGCACATTATTTTTTCTTTTTCTTTTCCATATTATGTAGATGACTTACCATCGATACTATATTATATTAGTATGGAACCTTCTGAGCCCAAGAAATCATATAAGTTTCACACTAATACGAGTATAATAAATGCGAAAGTAGCTAAGTCTGGTCTGTCGAATGTCTGTAGTACCTACCTAAGTACTAGTGTTATAATTTTAGACACCCACGCGGGCGAGTAAAATCAATTTTAGGTTACAAAACGTAAGAAAAAGTATTTATAAAGAAGATAATGTTGTTAATTAATTTCAACCGATTTCTTGCCCGCAGAGTGCAAGGTTTGACCGGCACAACCAACATCTTGAACGCTTTGGCCAGGAGACTCACCACCGAGGCACATTCCAGAAAGGTATGTACCTAGATATTTTTCCAAGAGAGAAATTGAATCAAAATCACGCAAAAGAATCCTGAAAAGAATGGTTGGTATGTTAAATGGAGACGAGCCAGTTGCTATCGCCCTAACACAAATCTAGATTCCAGGCTCCTACTGAGAAATTCTTGATGGAAGATAATACCAACAACACTTTGCTTTACCCCACACCTAAAAACCCATTCTTGAGATTCTTATACAACTAGTCTGACATGCGTCAGCAAGACAGAAGCGAAAGCAGTTAGAAGCAGTCTGCAAGCCATTGCGTTGGAAGGCCTACCACTAAGTGAACCGATGTCCTGGTGAAGGTTGCGGGAATCTGCTGGATGTGAGTTGCATGGGACCGATCAATGTGGAGACACTTGGGGGAGGCCTATGTCCAGCAGTGGACGTCTTTCGGTTGAAATGATATTGAGTTTGACACAAAAGTGTGAGAGAAAATTATTACAGTGACAACTAAAGTCATCCGTGGTCACCCAACAAAACCATTTGACCATTAATTCAATGTTTTCTTCCCCATTCCTCAGATCGACCAACTGTACGAAACTCACCAAAGCATATTGACGGCTGGTGAGTTGGCTTCAATCGGCTTCATCAGAGAGAACATCGCAGCCTCCATTACATGGAGCAAACAAAATTCTGAGGCTGTGCAATCCTGGCTTACACTCAACTATGGAGCGAGTGGCGCACCTGCCCTTGTTTCAGGCTTTATTCTACTAATTTCTGTTGTAGTGACCATTTTCAATTATTAATAAGTTTTATTTTTATCTTCTACGTTTTATTTAGCTTCTTTATATTGAAAAGTTCTTCGTTTTAACTTATTAGCAGATTTATAATTAATAATTTATTTTAAAAAGCTATTGTTTTTGTCTTTAGACAATGTCCGCTTGTGACTATGAGTTTTCTGGTATATATGCTATATCATAAGCACTAGTCACGTTTTTATCACTTTTTGAAAAAGCTATTTTGAATTTGGGAGTATAGTTATAATTTAAGTACAATAAGTATAAAAACCTTTTTAAATATTTTTATAAGACAAATATTGAAGAACAAAAAGTGTAAAATTAACTTCGCCATTTGATATTTACTCAAGCTGAAACGGATGAAATCAAGGTATTTATATATATATATAACTAAATAAGATACTTTAAGATATTTTTATATTTTCTTAAATATATTTTTATACTATTGACGTCGATGATTGTTAAAATAAAAATATTTTCGTAAAATTATGTTTTTTCATTATTATTCCCAGTATTTGCCGTAGTGTTAGGCCTAGTATATATGTAGTTATAGTCACTTTAAATACGCACAGAACACATACCAACATAATCAATCTAAAACAGTCCCTCAGTTGGCCCATCTCTCTTTGAAAGAGAGTAGGCTACAATCAACTATGCGAGTCCAGTCCCGATTAGACAATGCACCTTAACCTCAATAAAATAAAGATCAATATCTGAAAGGCCCTGCAATTTTGTAGGCTTTGAAGAAAATAAATCTACTAACTCGTATGTATTACTCACTGACATATATTATGCATCATTCAACAGTTCCTCCTCAAATAAAATGCATCATAGGTACTCGTAAGTCCTCCTATCCAAACACTTGAAAACTTTAAACATCTCTGAATCATCTTGGAGCTCTGTAATCTAAAAGTGTATTGCTCAACAAAGATAATTCAAAATGGATGGTCACTATGATACGCTGTTTTGTACACTTGAGGTGCAAATTATGGTAACAGTCATGTTTTTTTTTTTTTGGATGTTTCTAATCTAAAACACAGGTTGGATTACAAATCTAAAAGAACAAAAACCTTATTATTATTAACATTTTAATAAGTAAGTAACAAATTTATAGAATAGAATAGAATACTCTTTATTATGTACACCATAAAAATAAAAGGTACAAAAATTTTTAAACATTTTACAAGGGGTGACACAATGGGCGGTCTTATCGCTAAAAGCGATCTTATAAAGACAAGCTTTGGATGAATTTAAAGGGGAAGGAGAGACATACTGCAGGTAGCCTGTGGTGGGTGGGTATTTACATATAAACAATAAATAAATACATACATAAACACGTATATAAATATATAACTGTTTTTTTTATTATCATGAAACAAGTGCGAAAGAACTAAATTAACATCCCTAATAAAATTTTTGAGAGATACAGTTTTTTTATCATGCCTTTAAAAATTGGCAGAGATTGAGCACGCCTTATAGACACTGGCAAGGCATATGAATGAGGACAAAGCAATTTGAATAGAAACTTGTAAAGCTCGTGACAGATGAAGTTCTGTAGTTTTTACCGAACCCTACAAAAGGGGTGAGTGGATGTACGCATTTAAATAATTAACGTTTACGTAGATTACTTTCAGATAAACGATATGCGGTTTTTTTTTTTGATTCGTATCGTATCACAAATTGTTACGATCGTGGACTCATAAAATAAACAAATTAATACTGTAACTAAAAAAAACATTCACGATAATGATTAATATAAATGTAGGAAAATAAATAAAAAACTTGTAGAAAATGCTGAATATAAAAATAATCATTCTACATTCAAGCCGGTTAATAATCTTGCAACGCACTGTAAATATTTTATCTCGGGGTTTTCAGTGCCCATAGAACGACAGAATCAATTTTACACAATACGAGTTTAAGAAAAATCTGATCAGTTATTTTTAGGTCATCGACGTAAACGCTTTTGCGTAAATTCGATGAAAAATCACCATCTAAAGTGTAGTCAAAATGGGGCTATTTAGTTTCGTGTTTTTAATTACAATAGTGTTAGTTTTAAGTAAACCAATTGATATTAATAATATTAAAAAGGATGAAGTGATTGAACTAAATACAGAAACAAAAATCTTGGAAGTGAATAAAAATTTTACAGCAGAATTTAGAAATGATGCAGCTTTTGTGAATCAAATTCGTCCTGGAATGGCCATTACTTCAACCGCTGTAGAAATTGATATTAATGGAAACTCATTTACTGGATACGCAAGAATTGTCGTGTCTATAACCGATACTGAAACCAGAGATGAAGCGGTCATGTTCTACTTTGCTGATTTGGAAATACAATCTGTGAGGTTCTCCATACTTAGTGGGTCCGTCCAGCATGAACCTGCTAACATCGATATTGATGAAGACGATGGTACTTTAGAGATAGAACCTGGAATAGCTGCTACATCTTACACGTTTCATATTGTATATGGGGGAAGTTTCGGTGCGGCTGGAAAAGGATTGTACATGGGTCATTATGGGGACGGACTGTGAGTACCCATTTAATTTGAATCCTTAAAATTGTTTCGACCGAATGTTCATAGATTTCTGGAAGTTTCTACTACGTACTATGATGAAGCTTAAATTTTTGTTTTGGTCATTACTACTGTTGGTCCCGGCTGTCATTTGTAAACCTTTGATAGTCGTCACGAGTAGAGCCCGGAATTTGGGCTACCAGATTTTGTATCCGATACTTATTACCTAGTAACAAACTCGGGATTGTTGAGGTCAGTAGGGAAAGGCAATAGCTTCATGTAATACTTGGTATTCAGTTGCATTCGATGAGACTGGAAGCCGTCCCCAAGGTAGTTGGCAAAAATCTAGGCAGATGATGTAGTTAATGATGATGGCGATCGAATAAACAGCGTTCACTGATTTAACAAAATAATACTAACTGGAGTTGGGACAGCAATATTTGTTTTAATATTTATGGCAATGCCACTAACACTTATATAACGTATAGAAAATTTAATGCTTTTGCAGTTTTCAAAATAACATTATCCATACAGTGAAAGTATTACGAATTGCAAAGTTTACGCTGTTTTTAATTCTGATTTGTGTCAATGTTCCAGTGTTCTTTTAAGTGGACCAACAGTAATTTGCTAACATATTTTTATCCTCAAAACTCTTAAAATTTTGGTCAAAACGAACATCATGTTGGCAGTTAGTACTACATACCCAGATTAAGCCTAAACTTTTTGTGGGTATTGTAAAAAACCTTGACGTGATAAAAATATTTGACGTTCGTTTTTTTTTTGAAGTTGTACAACTACCTGATGTCCGTGGTTTTGTCCATGTAAAATTATATACCCAAACCTTCTTCAAGAACCACTCTATCCATTGTTGAAAACAACATGAAAATCGGATCAGAAGTTTTTGAGTTCATCGCGAACTACATTAAACTATGTTGCGGATCCACAATCGGATGTTTTGGGCTTTATTAGGGAGAGACGACCTAATAAACTTACCTACATCATAATGAATTATCTTAAAATGGTGACTGCTTCAATATTGATACTTTAGCAGCACTTTGTAGCACGTTGGCTTTTGAGTCTGTCTGTTCCCAAGTACCTATGCCATGGCAGGTTCGGGAGTATTCAAAAAATCTTACTTATAAAAATAGGTGCTTATCAATCTCTCGACTCGGCTGGACATTGTTTTTGAACCCTCATGAGAAAGTAGTTCCTACTTTCAGTACTAAACCAACGTCAATCTCGGTTGGACTTTGTTTTTGAACTCTCTTAGGGAAGTAGTTCTAGGTTTCGGTACAACGACCATCGGGCAATGGATCTGACGAGCCGACATTCTACGGGCAGTAGTTATTTTAACCAACAGTTCAGCGGTCAAGCGATCATTCGGGCAAATGTTTTTCAAACAAGAAAACTTCGGTGAAATTTGACGAACTCCTTCGAGCTTTGCCATGGTCTGCTTTGCTTTGCCTTTCCCCAATATCTCTTCGTACGAAGATAAAATAAACAAACCATGTATCGTTTTTCTTTAGAAAAAATGTTGAAGATCAGATTGAAGACGATTCATTCACGACTTAAACAGGCTTATTTTTGGTTTTTAAAGTTAAGAACTTTAATAAATGTAGGTGGGTCAATGAACACAATTGCCACCATAACTAGCACCAATTCCTATAGTTGATTTGCTATTAAATATCATTGACCGATTGCATTTTATCGCAATACTGTGGGCCCGAACCGGGATGTCGGCGTTGTTTGAAGTACCAGCATATAAACATACATACATACATACAGAGTATAAAGGCTTTTAGCCCTTGTAAAGGAAAATGTGTTACATATTATTCAAAAGGCAATAGTGTAAGTCAAGGTAGTTGAATCAGGTCGAAGAGCGGTTTTAGTTCTACTTCAATACATATGGGGAGAATTTCATGGCAGGGCTATGGAATTAGTAGAATGTTAAGTGTAATGCTATTTTAATTGAAATAATTAATCAAGTACAGTGCAGTAATAAAAACAGTGGTTTGTGTATTTTTTAGCAATAGGTCTAAGCTAATTGTAAATCTTATAAATAAACCAGAAAATAAGAGCAACTAGTGAAATAATTGTCTCATCTCTCATGATCTTAGTCACATCGTTAACCTAGTTGATCATAGTGTTCGGTAGCCTTACTAGATTATTTGGATCTTGTTCACGTACTTAGTAATTGAGTTAGTTTTCGCATTAATTTTCCAGAAGTACGATCATTGTGACGTCAGTCAAAAACAAATAATTAATTTACTAACAAATACATTTTACCTCACTTTCATTTTAATACAAATCCTTTTAAAGTCAACTTTGATTTTGACATAGTTTTGTTATAATGATAGTCTCTTATGTAATACGAGTACTGTAACATATACTGCAGTATGTCAACTTATTGACAGTTTGTACAATCTCAATATCGAACGATAAGTTCATATTTCCAACGAAACTGAAATTCCGTCTTAAATTTTATCTTTTTAAACCTAGTTGAGACACTATCGCCACCATCTCATATCTCTGGAGACGTTTCACGATTAAAATTTTACATGTCTTTCTCATCGTTCCATTTCTTCTAAGTCTGTACTGCGATACGACGCATTGGGACGGGAGTGTGGGGAGTGAAGTGATCGGCCATTAAAACCTCATTAAAAATGGCCCGGACTAGGTTCAAATGGAAGTGTATCTTCTTTTCGTTCACAATCATTTTAAACGTGTTCACAAAATCGTTACCGATAAACAAGGAACTATACTCCTTAAGTAACAAAGACACTATTTTTAAAAATTCGGAAGCTCCCGTTGTAATAGAACCTGAAGGGTTTCCCAAAACGAATAGTGAAACAACAGATGGAAATGTGACTTTTTTGGAAGTGCCAGTGAATTCAACTCGTGATTTTATGTTCAGACAAAATGTTAGACCGGGTCAGACAGTACGAAGTTATGCGGTAGAAATAACTCTCAACGGAGATTCATTTAGTGGTCGTGTTGTTATGGATGTTGTTTTAACCGCGGCGACGAGGGAAGAAGATATAATCTTTCACATTGATGGTCTAAATATCAATTCTGTGAAAGTAGGAGTGTTATCGTCTGTAAACGTCTTTGACGCCGACTATGATATTGATGATCAAGAACTACTGATCTTTCCACCAGTTGTCGCTTCAACGTATTATATTGTTATAGAATATAGTGCAAGTTTTGCGACGGGTAGTCTTGGTCTTCACTTGGGACGATACGATGAACAGTAATAACTTTTTTAAACTATTTGTAACAATACTGATAACAAGCCTTTCATGACTTCACAACACGCCTGTTTTCTCAAAAAGGTTAAACAGAAAGCGTTTTTTTTTTTTAAACACCTAAAAGCTGCGGTTTTTTTTAATCTACTATATTATTCGTTCCTGAGATAAAATTATCTGACTATTGGAAAATTTCCTTTAAACGTATTGTTGTAAACCTACTCTAGCAATCATGGAAAAGATAAAAACTACATAATATATATAACCGATCCTCTTATCAATTTCCGTTCAATTCGCCTCACCATCAATCTTCTCTTAATTTTGTTGGGGTCAGCTTCAATTGTATTCAACCAAATGCAGCTGAGTGCAATTTGACATGTTAAAACCGCAGCAGCAGCATAGCTGTCTCATTATGAAATAGATGGACATCCATCTATGGTTCGACCTCGACAAATTGTACCTTAACCTTTGATCGTCCGGAGGTTATTACTTTTCCAGAAGCCTTTCAACGTAATCTGTTTTTATTTTTAGGACATACGTGGCTATGAATCTGCATCCAACGTACGCAAGACGTGTGTTCCCTTGCATGGACGAGCCTACCGAACTGGCTAGTGTAACCTTCACATTCAACAACTTGGAATATGCAAATGTAGTGTTGAATTCTCAGTTGGAGGAGAACAGCGCGTAAGTATTCCTAATTCAATGAATCTTCAGAATTTCTTCATCAGAATTCAAAACCAGGAACATTCAGGTTTTATTTTCATGTCATTTTTCGTCTTCACGAATCGATGACTCAGATTTTGTCCGACCAGGGGGTCTAAAACGGCCGTTTTAGCAGAACATAATATGAATCACGTTAAAAATAATAAATTATAAAAATGGACTTTATAGTCATCACAGAAAGTCAATTTTAAGAATTTTAAATTTTGTCGTGATTCATATTATTATGTTCTGCTATAGCGGCCACTTTGAGCCCGCTGTACGTACCAACCTGGCCAGCTCTGTGCAGTTAGTTGTGCACGATAGGCTGGACAAAAGGAAACTGCCCCTTGGTCACGAACTGCAGTGGCTATTACAAATTTTTTTAAGATGACTGCGGGCTCAAGTTGGCCGCTGTGGATCCAATCTGGCAAGATGGGGTATACTTGATCCATGTTAAATACAATGTGAATGTGGAGCCCCAATACAGTATATGCCACACCTTTGTATCAATATTTTATTAACTTTATTGACTCATTTAATTATTCCAGGACTCAATTCCGTCCATTGAACGGGCCGCCACATTTATGGGGACTGATAGCTCACAACTTTCCCTCTATTAACATGCCGGTGACAAATGTTTGGTTTTTCGGAAGATCAGTTACCGGTAGTCAGGAGGGCCAAGCTTCAGTAGCTATTAACTCCTTTTACACCAATTTGAATGAATGGACTAACAAAGAATACACAGAAATTGTTAACGATCAACGTGGTACAATGAATATCGTGGTGGTGCCAGATGTGGCCACGGATTGGCACGCTCTTTCTTCGGTTGCCATTTGGTGAGTCTTGAATGAACTAGCTTTTGAATGTAGATATTGAAGTAAATAAATGTTTGCCATTACAATTTGAATGGCGGTGCAATCACAGGCGTCACCGCGAGAGCAATGTTTCGTTAGGGCCGGAATAATATAGTTTGCATACATTTTGTCACATGTACACGCTTGCCTATTTTGTGACCTTGAACTTTGTAGATATAGGTAGAACCAGCCTTAATTGTAGGACCAATAGTTTTAATCTATTTGCGAAATTGCCATTCATATTATTCTTCTCCAAATACTCGTCTGATTATGAGCGTTGATGTTTTCAGGGAGCCCTACGTATTTATGGAACCGATCAGCTCAGTGAAGCAGAGGGTCATAGGCTTACCGAAGTTAGCAGAAGCAATGGCCAGACAATGGTTTGGATACGTGATCTTCCCCCAGAACTGGCGGTATGAATGGGTCGTATCAGGTTTAGCTACGTATGCCGGCTGGGAAATGTTCAGGATGGTATGTACTGAAAATCATTTGAGAGAATAGGGTAGATGACAAAAAAGAACTAATTAGTCTGTCATTAAGATTATCAAAAAATATTTGACCCGTATTTTTTCTTTTGTTACGTAAACCAAAATTGACGAAGTTACGACGCTTTTAAAATTCTCAATACGTCACGCCTTGGTATATTTTTTTAGTGAGTTCTGACGTCACGAGCCCCCACGCCCGAGTTTTGATGAGTTCTAGCTATGTCAATATTCATTGACAAAAAATACGTGTCCATTGTTTGCTATTTTTGATATTCGCGGTTAGCGCGGTTTATCCCGTCCTGGTAGCGCGTAAGACGCGCTTCAGAGGATATACTCGTAGTACATGTTTTCTTATCAGTCAAACATTCTTCGGTGTCAACAAAGCGCAAAGGAATGTATCAATCTAAAGGCTGTAAAACACCTCTTGACGGAGCCGGAAAGCACTTGTTCTGCTTGTCACTCCGATCATTTTTTTGTTCTTCACGACACCTGGGAACCTTCTACTTACGGAGATATTGGGGATCAAAGTTACAATTTTTTGACAAGGTTTTTTTTTTAAATAAGTACAAGTTTTTATTGTAAGATTTTTACTTTTAACACTTTCACGAACCCCGTGCTATTAAATCCATCCATCAGCCGAATGTTTGAGTGCGTTAGATTGAGTTTTACCACTAGACGTGGTTTTTCACCCCAAGAAAAAAAAAATGATTTCTAACAATAATTTTTGCGTTATGTTAAGTACTTAGTTTCATGTACAGAATGCTTGGTTGCCGGCTTCGTAATGAGGTGGTTTACACCGTGTATAATAATATAATAATGATCTGTACTATGATTTACTATAAATTAAATGTTTTTTTATATCTTTTTGTTTTAATTAATATATATATATATTTTTTTGTAATTTAAACACTCAAAGTGTTTATTTTAAAACAACTTTAAATAATTATGTTTTTAACTAGATGGCCTGCCTTGAATGACTTCTTGATGCATTCAGAAGTCTCTGTTTTTAAGTGCAGATATACAATCTTGGTCATGTCCTTGGTCTTATTATAGACTATGTAATTTTCATAACATAAATGGTCTATTGAGATAAGGTCTACACAGATTTAGTGGACTTGTCGAGTCATTCAAACATTTGAAAGCCAACTATGCTTTAAATTTGATTGAATAGGATATTGCTATTTACCTATATGTCACCGTAAAATTGTCAAATACGTTATATTACAATATAACGTGTATCTCTCTAGCGATATTGTAAAGTCTCGAATTATTGTCAACTGAACATGCGGAAGTATCTCTGCCCCCATAATCGGGACTTGGGGCACCCCCCCCCCCCCCGTTAGGTTAGTTAGGTTCCTTTAAACCCTGCACCCGGAAATAGGGGCCCCGCGAAGCGGGGCTCCGTCGAATACGCTTTTTAGGGGAATATAAAGTGTTTTAAGGTTAGGTTATAATAATTGGTATTTCTCAGGAATGATACAATATCTTTTCATGAGAGTTGTACCACTGGGCAAGGGGGACTCCTCCTTCCCTCCACACCACGTGAGTTGACTACCATCGCATGCATTTCACGAAAAATAATGTGTTTTATTGTAAGCAGTATGTTCGTTTGACAATATTTCGAGAGTTTACAATATAACGTATTTGACAATTTTACGGTGACATATACAAAGAGCCCAACGAAACCAACGAAGAATGCATAGGAACATAGAAACTAATACCTGCTTATAATTATTACCAATCAATCCAGGATTATAAATATTTTGCTAATTACAATTTTTAGAAAGATTTGTAATTTTTGAAATTTACTATGTCATTCTAAACGACTGAATGACAAACAAATTCAAAAATGATAAAAAAATATATAAATATAACACAATTATACTTTTTACAGTTCCAAGGGGACGGTATGGGCACAGACACCACCTTGCTTGATGTCAATACCTTATTCACGACCGAAGTGATTCAGGAGAGTTTACTCCGAGATTCCTACACATCCACAGGAGTATTAGAACCAGGAGAGGATCTGTTTGATGAAGATGTCATAAGAGACCATATAGGCGTGAACGGAATTATGAAATACAAGGCTCCGGCGCTTATGAGGATGATGAGGGTTGTGCTTGGTGATCCAGACCATGATTACATTCAAATGGCAGCGAGTGCACTTGTGAATGGGTTGTAAGTCTTAAAACAACTTATTTTTAATTTTGGCTTTGTGGAAGGTTCATGATAATGGCTTCTGTAAATAAGTAACTGTACAAAATGTTTAGTAATTCGTCATATTATGTACCTTCTGACTCACGCATGTTGAACTAGGGTCCGATCGAAAGTTTCAAAATTAAGTAAATAAGTATTAAATTGTTTTTACTTAAAATATTATACTTTTTTCTCTATCAAATAAGCTAGTGAAACTCTGAAGATAATAAAATATACTGTGTAGTGATATCGAAATCCAAATCAAACATCCTTTTTATCAACTAAAAATTATGTTATTTATGGAAATCAAGTCAAATTTTTAAGAACAGCGTTTGACAAAAAATAATATTCCACAAAGAATGTGCAAAAGAATACCACCGTATCCCAGTAGTTTCCATTGTCTAGTTCCATTATGGGGCTACTGGGATTTTTTTCTGCCAGTAGTTCCATGGAACTATAGTGAGGCTCATATTTGCTTATTTACTTCGATCAATAATAGTACTTATTTACCAATAATAAATTGAACAAATGAAAGAAAAATAAAATTCAAATTCATTCCCATTTGAACTTTATTCATATACCATCAATAACGTTCGTCAGTTTGAAAGAATACAATTCCTTGACTACACTTTCATTTCAAGAACCTCATAGTAAAGTTTACGTGCTATCCGGAAAATAAATCATCTTATACATCAACATAAAGATCGTCTGTCAGAGACACTTAAGGTCCATTATCAGTTGACATAATGGATTGTGTGTGTCAGATTTGACATAATATTAACCATATGATAGCTTTATCGATCACCGAAAATGTGAATGTTCAATACGTGAAAAACTAACATAATAATATAATTGTGTTTTCTTTTTTTATATTTGACCTTGGTAGAAGTAGGCAGGCTTAAAACGAGATTACGCCACATAAAGAAGAATGATCAAAAACGCATTTGTAATAATCCAGCATCGTTCAGATACCAACTTTGTCCGACCCATTAATTATTATGTTAATTTAATCGAGACCGGGATTTTTCTACATTGTTTTCGTCTTCTTATTTCCAATTACAAAAACGAGTATTCCAATCAGACATTACCATAACATAATCATTGTACGGCAGGCCACTGCTCGCCATGGTCCTTTCTAATGACTCAATACTTTATCATCCAGCAGTCTGATTCAGCTACCTCCCCTCTGTAAATACGAGTACCTCCCTTCCACCCTGTTTGTGGGCTTCTTACTGCAAGCTTGTTAATTGTCAGCTTTTCAAACTTTGTGCAGTAAAATGTTACGCAAAGTCATTTAGTTTTAATTCTGCAAAAAAAAACAAAACTAAGTTAATTGTAAAATACAGCAGAAAAAAACAAAAATCGCAAAAAGATGCACAAACATGCAGAATGTACCTACAATAATAATAATAATGCAAAATGTAACCCTGTACACCACAATCTATACTAGACATGGGTTTCGCCCCTCTACGGGGTATCCTCAGGAGATGTAGACTCGACATCCTCTCGGGCGTCCACATCTTCTAATACTGGCATGAGTTTCGATGAACTTTGCCCGTCCAATAGCTTAAATTCTATCTTCTTTCTCAGGGCGCTAGAATGGGTGACCACGCTGAACTTCATAGATGCTGTGAACAGCGAATGGTTTGGAACGAGCCATACTAGTGTGGTAGATGACGACTTCGATGAGTACTTGAACCCTTGGATTCAAAATAATGGTTACCCTATGATACGAGTTACACGTGTACGAGGCTCTGGAGTGTTACTTACTCAGGTGAATTGATGTTAATTTTTGAAACAAAGTGTCCGAGTCGTAATAGCTAATCAAATACTACTAAACAGTAAAGCTGGTTTCAGACTACGCTAACTATTCTGTATATAGTATGGCAAAGCAGGACCTAATGCTATACTACATAGCATGGCGTTTACATTAGGCGAAATTATCACAAGTACCTATTTATAGTAAATCTATTTATTTTATTTGCTTACATTTAAAACACTGGTTATTAGGCATGCATTAAAATTTCATGACATGTATTAAGACAAGCACCCTGTAAGGGCACGAGTCATTTGGAAGGGATTTTAATTTTTCAGGTGGCTTTTAAATATATTAGCTAGTCTTGAGTATGGGCTTTTCCCGATAACTTTTGATGGGTAGTATTAATCTATTTCTGCTCCGGCGGGTATAGTTTTCATTTAGCTCAATATTATATTTGAAGAGGTACCTATTTTTTCTAACGAATATACAACTTTGCAATATGTATATTGCTGGTAGTGTTAGAATTTGTTGTTTAATAAAGTGTGGCCTGCAACTCTCTCGTTGATCTATGTTCATTAGTATTCTGATACATTTCTTTTACTGAATGTAGAGGTCCAGAAAGTCAATACTTTCTCCCCACACAATGATATCGTAATTTAGCCAGGAGTAGGCGTACGCGTAATAGGCAGATATGGTGGTGTTGTAGTCTGTGTTACGTTTCAATATACGAGTACTTAGCGCATAGATAAATAGGGACAATTTTGCTCTTGTACTTTCTATATGTTTCTTCTAATTTAGGTTTGAATCTAATGTTAGGCCTAAAAGTGTAAATTCATTTACTTCTTCTAATTTGATTTGTTGTGCTAATACATTTAGATTTATTGGGGTTCTTTGGTAAGTTCTGAATTGGCATATTTTAGTTTAAGATAGGTTTATTTCTAAATTATGTTCGTTTAACCATTGCTCAGTGTCTGTGAAAGTTTTTAAAATAGCTCGATGGTCAACATTCGCTGGCGTTTCGAATAATAAGGAAACATCATCAGCGAACAAATCCGACTTCAATAAAAAAAAACAAAAAAGTAAAAAATAACTTTAACTTCTGAAGTCGGTGACGTTTGTATGATTGATTTAATTTTTTTGTCACCGACTTCAGAAGCTAAAGTTAATTTTCACTATTTTGTTTTTTTTTTGAAGTCGGTTTTATTTTTTGCAAAAAAGTTTTTATTTTTCACTTTTTAGTGGTTCACATGTGCTTGGTACACATGGAAAGTGCATACCGTTACAATTACAACAAGCCCAAACACGACTAGGATACATTGTCTCATTATGGAGTTCCTTGACTCTTGGCTTCATCATCAGATCTGATGGTAGAATGGTTCTTATCAAACGCAAATGCTTCACTTGTTGTAGAAAATGCCAAAATTTCTGTACGTTATCCTATAAAGTTTTAAGAGTTCCCTCGATTTCGCCAAGATTCCATCATCAGATCCCGACTTGGTGACTATGGGACCATTTAGAAAGTATACCCTTTCCATCAAAAAAAAAGAATTTTTCAAATCGGTTGGCAAGCGACGGAGTTATGCGCGAACAAACATAAAAAAAAAAATAGAAACATCCGAATTGAGAACCTCCTCCTTTTTTAGAAGTCGGTTAAAAATACACGTCGAACTTATTTTATTTGACAAGTCATTGACGTATACTATAAAAAGGGTACATCCTAAGACGCTTCCTTGGGAAATTTAATTATTAACGGTCACCATTTGTCTGATCGTATGCTGTACATTTCTTGTTTAATAATAGATAAGAAGTATATAGCAAGCTCAGTTGATCGCGATCTTGGAAGAGTCTTGCGGTACGGCCGGGGGTGAGGGAGGAGGAAGAAGGCGGCGCGTGATATAGCATAGCATGAACTCAGCATATCGCCCCAGTTTAAAGTATATCATAAGCCAATAACATATAGTATAGTACAGTGTGAACGTGTCCATAACAAATGTATGGTGCGCGATATTGTTGTGCTATGACCTATATACTATTATATTATAGCGATTTGATTGATTATGAAATTAAAAATTAAGAATGTTACGTTGTCGTTGTTCTGTAGATTCAGAAGTGGTGATGCCACAAATGTAGGAATGGAGCATATTACAGTGACATAGTATAAACTGATGTGTATTTAAAATTGGTATCTTATTGTTGTAATCTTTTGCAGGAACGTTTCGGTTTCTCCAACAAGCCATTCGTTGCAATGAAAATACCAATCACTTACACTACTAGCATTGAACAAAACTTTGATATAGAAAGAATATATCCAGTGGAAATGTTTGACCAATCTCACAATTTGGTCTTTGCTCTGGGCGACGAAGACTGGGTCCTTTTCAATATCCAGGGCCAAGGTAAGAATTAACATTTTATTCATTTATTTAGTACATGGAAGACTTACAGCTTATAAATACAGAAAAAAAGGAACCCATAGTCACCAGAAAGCCTCAAGTGTAGACACAAGTGGGGAACAGACTGTTATTAGTTATGTGTTAGAAGGGGATACGTTAAGGTATCGCCATTATCGCCAGCACAATTCTAAATGTCTTGCGAGTTTGAATAATTCCTGCATCAACACACGACTTAAACAGCCCCGAATTTCGCAAAATAAGCAGTCTGTCAATAGTAGTAATGAAAGGAACATCTTACAGATTGTTTAGCTACGAAAAAGAAACTGTACTTTTCGTTCTGTAGACTTTTTTGCTGTTGCTTCATCTCGTTTTTGCACTAAAACAGAGCATTTTTTTTTCGGAAGGGAAATCATCAAATGACTCCTCCCACTCTGGGCGGAGCAGGAGAGAGTGTCAGACTTTTACTGACTAAAAACGATCCATGTTCCTTCCACGCCCTTTATGTTCCGGGGCTGGCTTTGATAAGTTTCAATACAGTCACGAATTTCCCTTCATCCACATCATTTTAGACTTTACTACCGTGAATGAGCCTTCGCCTGGCTGAGTAAATTTTCTTTGGATTCTTTTCAATTAAGAGAGTCTCCTTATTATCTCAATAACTCACAAATATTGTTTCTTTCAACTCATCAGGTTACTATCGCGTCAACTACGAGCTTGAGCTATGGGATATTATCATTGAAGCTCTTGAAGATCCGGAGACGAGGGAGCAAATTCACCCCCTGAATCGTGCAACTGTAAGTACCGTAACTTGTTCTACTGTTAGTGCCATTACTTCTATCTTAAAACTGTTCTGAAAATGTACTGAGAATATGGTTTAAATTAAGAAGAACCGTACGATAGTTCTCACTATTTTACACGAGTATCTTGCCTACTACCTAATAACTACCATACTTTCAAAAATAATCTGTAGCTTTTCTGTTAAACGAACAATAAACATCAGCGAGACCTCTGTGCTGCGTATTTGTATTCCTCTAATGATCACCGCATAACTAATCATCATTTTTTTCTCAGCTTATAGACGATGCTCTGAACATAGCCAGAGCAGGAAGGTTAGACTATGACTATGCATTCAGATTAGTTCTAACCATGGAACATGAAACCGAATACGCACCGTGGAAAGCATTTGTGAGAAACATGGACTTCTTGAGGAAACGCTTGGTAGCTTATGTTGATGACGACGAAGATTTAGATCCAGACATTTATTTGGTAAGTAGAAAGGACTTACAACTGAAATACAATGGCTATATTTGTGGAATAGGTTGAGAATACAACAAAAGAATTCATTTTAAAAATAATCTGATGTCTTTCTTCAGAGAATGGTTCGAAGAACAATACATGCTTTTGAAGATCAAATAGGATTCTATCCTGATGTTGGTACAGTTGAGCCAGTGATGCAAACGTTGACTCGAGGCCTGGTGATGGAACACGCTTGCAGAGCCCGCTACCAGCCTTGCATAGCTGCTGCCGTAGACTGGTTCTACGATCCCAACAATGCTGGAGTAGTGTAAGTATTTTGAAAAGCAGTTGACTGATGCATAACCAACATTATAGCAACACCAATTATTCCTGCATTGCATGTAGATTTACCCAGTGTGTCACATTCTCTTAAATACACGTAGTTATAATATGATTCTACCTTCAATAGTAGGTACTGATATTTATTTTTGATTGAACGTAAAAAATGGGAGCTTTTCATAAATTATGTAGTAATGGCACCGATAACAGCCGGCTGCACAGCCGGTCATCATGCAGTGTATTATAGGCATACAAGAAATAACAAGAATACTGATAGTTGAATCAGATTGCAACGTTTGCAACTACGAAATTTTAAGGAGACAGCTCACACAGTCGTTTAACTGGAGGCACAACCACTAAGATTTTGCTGAAACTGGAAAATCACTAAACGGAATGAGCAAGCGTTTTATTAATATATATATTTTAAACAAAGACTATAAATACAAATATCAAAAGATTAAAAAGTACCAAGTCAAACGACACTTACAAATCACTTTTTATGATTCCAGTAATCCAAACATCCCTCACGAGATCAGACCAGCTGTATACTGCACGATGGTAAAAGAAGGCGATGAAGAAGTCATAGAAGCTTTGGAAGCAAGACTGGAGATCGAACCGACTCATTACGAGAGGATCGTCATCTTAGAGGCCTTAGCTTGTTCACAAGACGAAGCTTATATAAATGGGTAAGTACTTACCTATTTATAGTTAAGTCCCATGGGCATAAGCTACAACACAACATCGCCCTAGGCCGTGAATCCTTTGTGTATGATTGCTAATTACCCAGCTTTTTGTTCCCATAGTAGTATTTTTTATTTTCTAAGAGCCGAATAGCTTAATGCGCACCGCTTTACGAATTTGGTGTACCGCAGGGAACGATCTAGTATCCTATTGTATTCATTAATTTTCCAATATTTAAATGGCTCCTTTTTTTTAGGTTACTGGATCGAACAATAGCAGCTGATAGTCCGTACCTTGTTGAGGAACGTGTGAAAATTTTCAACGCAATAGCAGAAAGCAGTTATCAGAATGCAGACATAGCGCGCGCCTACTTGAGAATGAGAACTTCAGAAATCAGAGATACGTATGTAACTTTTCTTTTCTATGGATCTTTAGAATAGAATAGTCATTTATTTGCTCAGAATGAAGGTAATTACATTAAGATGGTTACAATAATGTTAGAGAATCCTTGTACATTCTACCATTTTGGCATGCAAACATTGATTGATGCAGTTCATCATCAAACATACAAAACAGATTAACAGTTTATGACTATGTCAGTAGTGATGCCTCAGTGGTATTAGCGTAAATTACAAATTATACGTAGTGGGATTGATTTCAAGCTTTTTCACTAAGTATAAATTACTTCACTTCCCTTGCTCTCAAAACGGTTAACAAAAATGTCGGCATGTCTTCTAAACAAAAATTCGAATCATCTATTTAATACAGATAAAAAAGCAGCGGTGGCCCAGTGGTGGCGGCCCCGACTTACGAACAGTAAGTCGTGGGTTCGAACCCAGACAGGCGCATTACTTTGTGTAATTTATTTCATCACCACTGCTCTCAAAACGGTGAAGAAAACATCGTGAGGAAACCGGCATGTCCTAGAACCAAAAATTCGAAGACATGTGACATCTACCAACTCGCACTGGGCCTGCGTGAGCGTATTTTTTCGTATGGGCTATAATCCACATTATAGCCCATACGAAAAAATACGCTCTTTGACGTGGAGTTGCGGACACCAGCCCGTTGGACAATACAATACAATACAAAACTTATACAATCACCCGCAGTCTCCAGTCAACCCGCGATCATGGCGCTTGCAACAGCGTCGAAATATCGGGAGCTGAAAATAGTAAATAATCACGGAAGATATCCCGTATGTGACAATATAAGTTTAGTTTTAAACCGTGAAAGCTTAAAACAGTGTTTACAATACAAGACAGATAAAAAGTAGATTTTAAATATCATAACATATTGACTATGATGTGATTTCTCAACTTATATTTACTTAAACACATACTTTTTCAGGTACGGTGGTCCCGAAAAACTGGAAGAGGTGTTTTTCGTCCTCGCTGATAATATGGCTGATCCCGATCAAATTGAACAAGTGAGTATCGAAGCTTACATAACATCACGCCTGTCATCCCCGAAAGGTTAGGCAGAGGTGTAACTTATAATACCTCCACATTATATATAGGGGCGAGCCTATTGCCATCAACCGGGCGCAAATCCAGACACCCATAGTAATAATAATCGAAGATCAGTTTTTTTTTAACTCAAATTGTAACTTTGGCAAAGTATTATTCCCGAAGCAGTCACACATCTGATAAACTACAAGTGCAATAAAAAACAGGAACATTTATATGTTTAGGAACGTGCTATACAATGTTTATAGATTCGGGCTCTAAGCTAAATTATTTCCACAGTTCCACATCTGGGCGAATGGTCAGAACAACAATTTAGATGACTCCCAAGATGCGGCCTTCCGAGCCCTCGCACAAATGGAAGAGAACCTAATCTGGGATGAAAGGGACAAGGAGTATGTATACGAATGGATTGACGAGAACGATGCTCCCAGGATAGTGCTGTCAGTTATGGCATTCTGTGTATCTTTTATAGTAGCGTTTTTGATTCAGTAAAGATATTAGAATTTGAAGATCAAGAGTCTGTTTCTGTATTATGTAAAATTTTATTACATTTTGTTTTAATATGGGAAAGTTTTCAAAGGAGTATGTAATTAAATGAAAACATTGGCAGACGTTTTGATTTTTAAGATTGGAACTGAATATTTTAAAAGAACGTATGCACGACGACTAATCAAGCTGTGCAAGAACAGTTTATGCGGATCTCTCGTTGTACGGGAAATCTATATAAAGTGAGGCCATCTTATATTGAAATACTTGTGTATAGTGTGTCATCGTCTGTACTAATTAGTTCAAAAACAGGTTTTTGATCTTCAAAGATAAAATGTAAGATTGTAGAAAATAAGTAATATTAGTAATCGTCAATTTATATTTGAAGGCATATTAATTTACGTTCTTCAATTTTACCTGTCGCTAGTATACATTATTTTAATCAACTTTAATAAATTATGGATAGGTATTATTAATTATTAGATGTTAGAACAATAAATTAACAAAAAAAAACTCTACAATACAAGCTAAATAATTTAAAATTATATTTTCTAGGAAATAATTAGTTACAATAAATATTTGTATGATAGAGTTTGTCTAAATATTTTAGTTTTTGCTTTAATATTTTTTTGGATGATAAGGTGATCGCATAAAAACTCGATAGTATCTCATTTGATATTATTCGCAGTTTTAAAATGGCTAATTGTGAATATGGAATAAGTTTCAACTATTTTATATTAATAGCTTTATTTAATTTTGTATTCAAAAAAGCCTCTATAAAAGATCACATCTTGCTACATGTTTTGTAATAAGAATGAATGATAAATGTTATAATCAAATATACTAAGATTTTAAATTAATAGTTAAAGGTACCAAAATTGCACAAAGTGATTAAGTTTAAGAGTAGAAGTAGACGAAATGTAATCATTTAGAAAATAATTTAATTTTATTAGATTTTACTAATAGACCCCGGGATTATTTTGAACCATTTCTTTAACATACTTTGTATGACATCTTGGTTCATAGGGATAAGTACAGTGTTTTGTTCAACCCTGCTGGAGGCAAACACGTTACTTTATTTCCATATATTTCCTTCTTACATCGGTGTTTATTCGTCTAATTTTATAATTAGTAGTTACTTTTTAGTATTTTTTTTCTTTTTTAGAAAGTATGAAGTAGTATGATTTATAAATGTATATTATTTTAATAATGATAAGGGTAGAGTAGTTATGTTTTTTTACTGCATTTTCACTCATATTTTAATCTTGTAGTTTATATGTAAATAGAAGTTAATTATTTTTAGAAAAAGAATCTAAATCTGAGGCAAACGCGTCCTCTTGCCTCAAATTTAGTATAAGATATAAAAAAAATATATTAAAAAACTTCAATATTTTTTTTTGTTGTTTTATTAAAAATTAAACAACACAAAATAATTTAATTAGTAAACAAGTTAATAAATTAATTAAAATTAGGGTGTATTTAAAATTAATTTATAATTCTAATAATGTAATGTGTACATATTACAAAATTATATAAAACTTTAATAAATTGTTTAGAAATGAAACAGTTATTTTTATTTTCCAACAACCATACTAATGAATTTAACTTCTAATTTGGTTTTTCTTGCCATTTTCTGTATGAAAATGTATCGAAAAGGCCAGTAGTTATTGTTCAACAATTGAAAGTCACAGACAAAATCAACACGATAGTGATGACTACTTTACAATGTAAGAATGTAGTAGTATTGTTCAGTGCGTAGTTGAGCTCCTTGAGTTATGAGGCGAGCTACAGGATAACTGACAAATGCCTGCACTAACTGGACATGTCCACTCAATTCTGTTTAGTGCTTTCTTCAAAATGCCATCCAACTTTAGGTTTATAAACGTTGAAACTGATCAATTTTGAGATTTTTGTGGAAAGTCAATGACGGACAAATCAGGGTCTGCGGTCTCAATATTCGTAACGACACTGTCACAAACTACCGATCACTAAATAATATCGAAAGGATTCGGCTGTTGTAACGATGCTTGCTAATCACTAAATCTCCAAAAACCATGCACAGCATAGAGACTATCAAATATCGCTACATGCGACTGAATTGGTTGTCAAGCGATCGCTATCTATGTTGAGATTGCAGGCACCAAAGGATTTGTTTTGATTTAGGTAACGATGACGTTTCACTCGCTAATATCACACATGATAATCTTCCTAGCCTTATTACAAATTATATAGTTATCTGTTTCCAGTCCAACTGGATTCAGCTTGAATATCAGAACTTTATATAGAGTGGCAGCCTATCTGGCCTTCCCAGTTACTGGGTAATAATATGAAAACCCTCAAACTCAAACTCAAACTCAAAGCATTTATTTCAATTAGACCATTACGGCACTTTTGAATGTCAAAAATACAAAGAAAAATCAAAGCTACAGTCACAGACACAAGGCATAATAACTTGAGAAAGTACTGTAGTTGCCCATTCCCTAGCGTAGATCTCTATGGAGAAGAACGGGCAAGAAACTCCATGGACACTCTTTTAAATCAAAATATTGTTACAAAATCCTGGTTACATCATTCATGTTGTGATTAAACATATATGTGAGAACGATGTACAAAGACGTGCACATTAAGAGCGTCCAGAGAAAAGCTTAAATCAAAATCATAAAAATAAAGTAATTAAAATTAACCGTGGCAGCTAAGAGATGACCAGTCTCAACTGACAGCGCCCGTTCACGAACATGACGCATGTATCAGCACCATTCAGCTCAACCATATTGAAGGGAACTAAATGACCCGACACACCCGCCACCATCACCGAGACATTTGAGTGAGCATGACATTCTCTCAGCCGCCAAGGCTTATTCAAGTCAAAAAAAATAAAATAACTAGATGTAAATGGTGGCTTTACAGTGCATAGTACTCACACATGCGCTATGAAGTTATATAATACTAATATATGGATCTTTTTTACAATCTTCTGCAGCTTCCACAATAACTAAACTGGGAATCAATTGGTTTGCCCCTATGGTTGTGGAGCAGGACCAGCATTGAGCCAAGCATTTTTATCATCAATGTAATCCCCCAACTTATAATATGCTTGCCTACATAGTTTGCGTTTTATACAAGATTTAAACTTTGTCTCATTCAGTTGAAGAATGTGGGGAGGGATTTTATTGTAACATTTTAAACAGTACCCCATGAAAGTTGAATCTACTTTAGCAAGCCTGAAACCTGGCTGAACTAGTTGATCCCTATTTCTAGTACTATAGTGATGTCTGTCACCTCTTTTACTGAATAAATGCAGGTTTTTCCTAACGTACATGATGTTTTCATAGATATATTGACAAGGTACTGTCATGATATTAATTTTCTTGAACAGCTCTCTCCTCGAAAGGAAAATTCCATTATGAAACAAAATATTTCAGTTGAACGGTTGTGCGCAGTTAACCTTTCAGCTCCAATGTTATTAATACTGATAGCGGGATAGCCACCAAGTTTATTGTTTTGAGGTCCCGATAACAAACCAACCAACCAATAACTTCAGTTTATCCATGATCATGGTGCTTGCAACAGCGCCGAAATGTTAGTGTTGTTTGACATCTTGGTTCATATGAGTATTATAAGTTGGTACATAAGTAGGGACAGTGTTTTGTTATACCTTGCTGGAGGCAGACACGTTACATACATAATTAATTATGTTCTTTTTATATGTTTATTATTTTCCGAAACTATGAG
This sequence comes from Xestia ashworthii, assembly GCA_950022955.1. Classification (NCBI taxonomy): domain Eukaryota; kingdom Metazoa; phylum Arthropoda; class Insecta; order Lepidoptera; family Noctuidae; genus Xestia; species Xestia ashworthii. The sequence goes on from OX465557.1 coordinate 3,795,937, forward strand.
AACTATGCTGAACTGAACTAAGCTGTTGAAACTTGGTAAATAGATGTATTTTGTGAAGAAACTAATTAAGATTTGCACACAAAAATAGAAAAAAAAATACTTAGAACTGAAACTCAGAACATTTTTTAATCAAATTCATCATACGAAACACAGACAACACCTTTTCGAAAAAAAATACGTGTAAAAGTGTTTGTAAAAACTAATTTCTAACATAAACAGTCATCATTTATCATTTAATCCCATATTAAATTGCTTTTAATCAAAAATATTGACAACGCCATACCTACTACCGAAAAAGGAAAGTGTTATCTCGGCTTGATTTTAAGTAGTTTTTCCAGCTGAGATAAAAAGCTTATTAGTAAGCCTAAGCCTATAAATTAACAAGGAAAATCAAATCAACAAAACTGGGGATTACCATACATTATCTCAGTCTGTTTTGACACTTCTTGATGACAGATAAGAGATAAAAAACATTGTTATAAACTGATACGACCAAGTTACTCGTAAAAAAAAGTTATTTCAGGTTATTGACTCATATTAGATACAAAACAATTTACACTTTCGTCAATTTCACAGCCGTCATTATTCGTGCAATAAAGCCTACTCTAATATTATAGTGGAATTTTGCGAGTATGGATATAAGTTTGTTACTGTTTCAAGCAAAAACTATTGGACGGATTAAAATTAAATTTTGCACACATATAGTTTATGATCTAGATTAATACATAGGATACATTTATCTCGATATAAGGAAGATCCCGTGGGACAGTTATCAAACTTCAAACGAGCGAAGCCGCTGGCAGAAGGTTGTAAATAATGATATACAGAGTAGAAGGAAAACCGACGCTAAATCAGTTAAGTAAGGTACATCATTAAGAGCCTTATCATACTAGTGAGTTGCGAGCGAGTGGAAAGCGGAGCGAGTGCGCAGCGAGCTCACCGCGAGTTCACAACAGGTGCGATCTGCGTTTTGTACTATCATTTCTTTTGTTTTTCTTCGCGACTTGTTGGCCGCGCACACGTTGTGAACTCGCGGTGAGCTCGCTGCAAACCCGCCCGCTTTCCATTCGCTCGCAACTCGCTAGTGCGATAAGGGCCTAAAGATCCTCTTTAATAAACGATGATTTTTTTTTATGTGGGGGGCTCAGGATGACTTACTGATTACGTGGTAAACGTTTCCGTTTTCATGTCGGTGTATTCCATGTTTGAAAATGTCACTCTCCGGCCAATGAACGTATTCTTACGCAAAAATTACGTCCGGCAGAAAAAGGACAAACCGACAAACACACTGATTAAATGAATAAGTAATACAATAATCACGGTATCACGTCACATAAATAATTATCGCATGATTATTATTTACAACTTTCCTTATCCTAATGAACAATCAATAACTGCATTAATATTATCTGTCAAAACGATTACTTAAAAACTAACGCATCTTCCTTAACGCCACATTAATTTTACAATCACACAGTGAAATATAACATGCAGAGTGTAGTATCGGACATTTAAATTCAATAAAAATGGTTCAGACGACTTGCAAGTGGAAGTACGTCTTCTTTTCATCCGTGATATTATTTAACGTTTTTGCAAACTCGTCACCAACACCCGACACGAATAAAGATTCGGTAGTGCCAAAACTTATTGAAGAAAATGAAGAAATAATTGTTGTTGAAGAAGCAGTGAATGCAACTCGTGATGGTTCAGGAAGGCTACATGTAAGACCTGGTCAAACAGTACTGAGTTATGAAATTGAAATAACAGTAAAAGAGGATTCCTTCGATGGACGTGCTGTTCTTGAAATGAGAATATCCCCCAATACGAGGGAAGATAAAATAGTCCTACACGCCACAAATCTATTTATCAAATCTGTGAAAGTTGGACTGTTTACAATGACAAACGCCATAGCGGCTGACTACTATGTTGATGATGGACTACTGTATATCGCTCCACCGATCCCCGCTTTGGCTCTAATTGTTGTCATAGAGTACAGTGGTAAACTATCAAATGATGGCCGTGGACTTCACCTGGGAAAATACGAACAAAAGAAGTAATAACTTAAGCTATTTTTTTTTGGGCTAACCTGTTAGTCGTAAGTCTTTCTGTAGATTAAAAATATCCTAGTTGGGTAAAACGAAAATAACTAGATCCAACAAAGCTATCGCTTGAGAATTAACTCGTTAACGCTGCTTTTGTCATGTCATCTGCAAAACAGTGCTTAATTTGTTGGCCATTTTGATTTAAAATATACGTTTTAAGCTTAATTCCCTTTTTACGTTTTAGCAATTATTTGTCAATGAATCTGCATCCATCGCACGCAAGTCGCGTGTTCCCCTGCGTGGACGAGCTTACCGAGATGCCAATAATAAGCTTCAAATTCAACAATTTGGAATACTCAAGCTTGGTTTCGAATTCTTTGTTGGAGGAAAACAGCGCGTAAGTACTTTAAAGTAAAGTTCAGGTTAATGAAAAGGAGATGTTTTGAAGTTCAGCTAATAGGTATCACAATCCCAGAGACGGTCAAATGCCCCGTACCTATTCAGAATTGAACAAAGAGTTCCGTTGCACCAACAAAAATAGGTAATAACAACAACACTCGTAACACTCAACAGCCACAGCAAAAGCCTGATTCTTCCCCATAGCAAACCATTAAGTAGGCGTGAATTGGGTTTCAAATATGATACATTACTGACTTATTATTTCAGGAATCAATTCCATCTATTGGCAGGGCCACCATGTCTTCAAGGAATGATAGCTCACAACTTTTCACGTGTTATTGCAGCTAGTACATTTGACGTCTTGGTATACGGAAGACCAGAGAGCCTTAATGGTCCGTCTGTAAGCTATACAATGATATTTATATACTTCTTCTACACCTTCTTGAATGTATGGACTAACAAGCCATACACAGGAATTGTTCAGAGTCAAGATAAAAGATTACATATATTCGGGCTCCCAGATGTGACAACAGATTGGAATGCTCTTTCTATTATTGGTGTTTGGTGAGTAGTGTATTCGTTATTATTTTTTACTTTTATTTAATAGTAATTATAAACAAGAAATGCATCTATCAAAAAAATAAATAAACATTATAGCTCTAGCATACTTAACTTGTCATCTGTAAGTTTGCACTACCTTTTACTTTAAATAATATTGTAAACAAAGAATAGCAACAATTGCAGATATTATCTTAACCAAATCACTTTTGTACCTGATCAGGGAACCTTACTTGTTCATGGATCCAAGCTACGAAATAAAGATGCAGAGTGTAATGTTCCCGAAGATAGCAGAAGCAATGGCTAAACAATGGTTTGGGTATATGATATACCCACAAAACAGGCGCTACGAATGGGTGGTGTCAGGCCTCGCCTCGTATGCAGGTTGGGAAATGATGAGAAAAGTAGGTTTTCAAATGATGTTAGATTAAAAGCACATTTATGTAACTTAGGTTAAAAAAACGTCTTTCACTGCATTGCTTTTTTCCCAGACGAGTAACTTCGGCACATCTCAGCTAGATATCAATACATTATTCGTCACTGAAGTCATACAAGAGAGCTTACTCCGTGATGCGTACTCGAGTTCGAAAGCATTAGAGCCTGCACATGATCTGTTCGAAAAAGATGTTATTAGAGACCACATCGGTGTGAATGGAATCCTGAAAAACAAGGCTCCAGCTTTAATGAGGATGATGCGGACCGTGCTTGGTGATGCAGAGACTGATTTCATTCAGTTAGCAGCGCAAGCACTTCTTCAAGCTGTGTAAGTTACAAAAATGATAATAATTCTGAAAGGTCGTTGAGAAAAAAAAAATAGGAACAAATCATATATTTTTGCTACTGAAATTATTCTAGAAACTGTAATGATAACGTCGCTTATTTATAAAGTCATGTCTTTTTTCCAGGCCGTTTGATTGGGTGAGCTCGTTCACATTCATAGATGCTGTGAACAGCGAATGGTTTGGATCGAGCAATCACAATAAAGTTGGTGACTTTGAAGAGTTCTTAAAACCGTGGATTCAAACTAATGGATACCCATTACTACATGTTATACGAGTAAACAACAATTCTGTGGTGGTTATCCAGGTAACTTGGTGTTTTGAATATTTTTATGTTAAGACATTTACTATACTTGTGATAAATGCGGGTGCGGCAGCATGAGTGTAACGAGTTAAACTTGGAAAATATGTAATTTTAGGTATGTAATTTTACAATGTCACTGAGACCAGAGATATTTTTTTTCTATGACGTTTTTTTTGGTGCCTTCTCTGTATTTTAAACCTTACTACGTTTTCTTTATTGTACATTAAATGACCTTTCGTAGGAGAGTTTCGGTTTTTCCAACAAGCGACAAGTGTTGTACAAAGTGCCAATCACGTACACCACCAGCAATGAACGTAACTTTAGTGATGACAACATACACCCCGTCACGATGTTGAACGGCGTTGCAATGTTTTTGAATGTTCCTCTCAGTAGCGAAGACTGGATCCTTTTTAATATTCAGGGACAAGGTAAACTTAACAAAACATTATTTTGTGAGCATTCAAACGTACCGAAAAAACTCTATTCTAATGAGAAGAATAGCGTTCATAGTTAAAAAAAAAAAACTGTAATTCTCCTTGTAATGCCTTGTGAGGGCCTTCCACTTTTACTTTCTTACTCTTTGCTATCTTTAGGATACTATCGCGTCGATTACGAGGTTGCTCTTTGGGAAAAAATCATTAAAGTTCTTGGAAACCCAGAGACCAGACACCAAATTGGTCCGCTCAATCGTGCTACGGTAAGTAACAAAAATCTCTTGTTTTCTGTATTTAGGCTAAGTAACATGAGAATTAGTTACGATGTGCGAGATAATGTAATTTATTTATTTATTTATCGTGTGGTTAGTTGCCTAACCTGGTGTCAAGAGTTCTTAAGCCGCCCATGGGCCTCTGACTTGGCTTAACATGCCGTCGAGAAATATCTCTCAGGAATGCTGGTTTCCTCACGATGTTTTCCTTCACCGAAGCAACTGATAATTATACAATACGCACATGAATCCGAAAAATCAGAGGTGCGTGCCTCGGATAAAATGTAATAATACCCGACTTACGAACAGCAAATCGTGGGTTCGAATCCAGACAGGCGCATTACTTTGTGTAATTTATTTCATCACCACTGCTCTCAAACGGTGAAGGAAAACATCGTGAGGAAACTGGCATGTCCTAGAACCAAATCATTCGAAAAGATGTGACATCTACTGGCCGTTACCATTCTCAAGCAAATATTTTCTTAATATTTATTTTAAAATCAACACAAATGTAGCCAAACACTTACAAACCCATTAATTTCGTATTTTATTGCTGACATGTTACCCTAATTAGCGACGAGGCGTCCTTTCTACATTTGGCATTGAAAAACAAAACGTATAAACTTTCAAACTCATCAATCCCTTATTTTAATGGGTATACGCACAGGGGATGAAGGCCGGCTGACAGGCTTCTCAAAGAATTCCTTAGAAACGTTAAAATATCCTATTACTACGACCGACTGATAATAGAAAAGCACACGTGTTATCAACATAAACTCTGGTCATGGGTAAAACCCGAACGATCACTTAAAACAATTGAAAGATTCACAAAAAAGCAGCGAAGTCGAGACAGTCGGCCTTAGACCGCGGTAGCCCTACCACGGTCTAAGGCCGACTGTCTTCTTAGGGTTGAGGCAATAAGCTATTTCAGCTAAGTTAGGACTTGGTTAGTACCAAGAGGCTGGGACGAGTCCAGTGCCAGTGAGTTGTCGGGTTGTTGAGTGTGATAATGGTTGATTAAGTTAGATACATACGGGTTGAGAGCCCAGTTGAGATTAATTCAGTATGTGTGTTTGTTGGTGAACGACTGGGTGAGTCCTTATTACAATAATTATCCTAGGCAGATGGTTTTACTAATGTTCTTAAAACTAAACAGACAGACATGTGTTATTGAGGATTTTGTTCCGCCAGTTCCGAAGTGGTGAGGGTATGGGCGTTTTGGGGGCTGTCTATAGGATTTCAATAGAGTTGATATCCAACTCTATTGCAAAATGGTTCGTGAGTTTTGATTTATCAACTCTATTATATGGTAATTCTGGAATTATGTACTCAATAGCTCTAACCATCAATTCAGCCAACTTGCCTTTTGAGTTTGATTCTCAAATATTATTCTATTATGGACAACCATATAGTGATTCGAGAATAATTGTTCTTATCTCTGACAAATGATTCGGTCAGGCTGACACAAGCACGTGTCTTGCAGATGCACTAGGTGTACGAAACGAGCACATGATCCATGGGGTGGGATTGGAATGGTGTGATAGCAGATCTATTTTATAACCAGTCTTAGGATTGTTAGGGACCATGACTACTGGTGAGCATGATGATTGACGTTCGGCCGCTGAAAAGCCGCCTTGTCACGTTCTCCAGTTCGAAAGAACTAGTAGGGACAGTGCTCACTAGGAGCATGATGTTGACGTTTGCCGCTGAAGAGCCGCCTGCGTCACTTATGGAAATGTTACTCTGAGTGCACCAGGTGTAGATGTAAAGAATCGTGTGAGTCACGGCTAATGAACATATTAGCATCTCCCAGTTATGTTTTATAATTTTGAAACCACTTTCAATATATTTCAATAACTATGAATTCCATAATCTGATTTCCTATATCTTTCAATCTTTTCCTTGATCTAATATTGATTCGAGGCATTGGACTGCTGTATGTTAAGGAATTCATTTAGCATAGTCGGTGGGAGGCCAACCAATCTGGGACGAAGCCTACAGGGTCGTTCGTAAGGAGGAGCGTGACCTCTACCCCATCGGGGTAGCCGATCTTAATACTAATAATAAGCACGATTTAAGAAAAACAAAAATTTTATCAGCCTAGGGTAATTTGGGCACAGTCATACAATCCACACTGGGCCCGCGTGGTGGATTATAGCCCATTCCCTCTCATAGTGAGGAGGCCTGTGTCCCAGTAGTGGGAACATTAATAGGCTAATGATGATGATGATAACCCGACCACAAGCTCGTGGACACATGTTCGTGAAAATGTATTGTAATGTATGTTCTTTATTATCGCGTGGGTGGCGCTGCTTCCCTTGTCACTTTTTAATCCGTTTTTCTTGTGTATTTATTAAAAATTGTAAAATATTTCGTTTATTTCTACAATCACGCAAAATTCCTTCAGTATTCACTTTATAGCTTTTAAAATATCATGATAGTAAAATATCTCTCATAAATAGTTTTCGATTCTGATGTCTTAATATTTATCAACCAACTGCTAAACTATAAGGTTGTTTGGCTACTTCAATGGCTTTGGGAAATCTTAAACTTTTATAAGATTATCAACAGACATGTTTTGAATAATTACAGTTTATTAATTATCTGATTTTGTTCACAGCTTGTAGATGATGCCCTCAACATAGCTAGAGCAGGAAAACTAGACTATGATATCGCATTCAGATTAGTTCTAACCATGGAACATGAAACTGAATACGCACCGTGGAAAGCATTTGTTAGAAACATGGACTTCTTGATGAAACGCTTGGTAGCGTATACGCGTATCAAAAAAGATTTAGATTCCAACATTTATTCGGTAATTATAAAATCTATTTAAAAAACAGACTATTTAAATTAAACGAAACTTTGATTCTGGGATTAAAACACGTTTGAGATGCTATGTCATCAGAAAAATATTAATACATGTTTATTTGCTACAGAAAATAATTAAAAAAGCCATACGAGCTTTTGAAGACCAAATAGAATTCTACTCTGAAATACCTTGGTTGGAGTCTTTGATGCAAACGTTGACTCGAGGTCTGGTGATGGATCACGCTTGCAGAGCCAATTACCAGCCTTGTATAGAAGCTGCAAAGAAGTGGTTCTACGACCCGCATAACGAGACAGTAGTGTAAGTGTCTCGTATATAATAAAAAAAAATACAGCATGTATCAGAAAGGTCTGGTCATCTACGCTATCTATACTTACATAATAAAAAGGAAAGATTTGTATTTTTGTATGTAACGAGTAAACTTAAAAACTACTAGACCGATTTGAAAAATTCAACGTTAGGAAGCTACACTATCGGCGGGTTTACGATAATCCAAACAAAATTAAATATTTCATTTGGTTCCAGTAATCCAGCAATCCTTCATGATATCAGACCAGCTGTATACTGTACGATGGTAAGAGAAGGCGACGAGAAGATCATAGATGCATTAAATGTAAGATTGGGGGTCACGCCGACTATTGGTGAAAGACTTATTATTTTGGAGTCGTTAGCTTGTTCGCAAGACGAAGTTTTTATTAGGGGGTGAGTATTTATACATTATTATGATTTCTTAGCTGTCATAAAAAAGCTTTCTCGTCCCACAATTTTAGGATGATTAATTTGATCACTGAACTGAAATACGAATTTGGTATACCGCTAGGAACGATTTTAGGTAAACTTGTATTTCGATGAACATTCTTAAAACTTTCTTTTTATCCTTTCTGGAGTTGAATTTTAAGACTATATTTTTTATAGGTTACTTGAACAAACTATTGCGTCAAATAGCTCATACGTTGCCGAGGAACGAATGAAGATCTTCGCTGCAGTTGCAGGAAGCAGTTACGCGAATGCAAATTTAACTCTCCAATTTTTGAGATTAAGGACTTCAGAAATCAGGAAAATGTACGTGTCAAATCTTTTCAGTAAAATATAAAAAAAGTTTTTTTTTCTACTCAGCTGTGACGTGGTAACAAATTGTTTTTGTGTCCAGTAAACAATTTGGAAAAAAATCGACGTTCGTGGCGCGACAGGACAATAAGAAAAGCTAATGAATGTTATTATAGAGCTCAACGGTTGATATTTGTGAAATTACTAATTTTTTCAAATTAACTCAATAGTTGCTGCCTTTTTATGCGTCCATTCTCTGTCACTGTAGCTTATTAATTTCAAAAAGTAAACAATAATTCATATTTCAGGTACGGTGGTCCGGAGAAACTTGAAGAGGTCATTTTTGTCCTAGCTGATAACATGGTTGATAAAGACTTAAGTTTCCTAGTAAGTATTGAAGCAAAATAAGATTATTATTACTGCCCAGAAAATTGGTACCATTGCCTCGTTGGATGACAATGCTGATTCTTTGACCAAGAAATAGGCCAGCCCCCTGGCCACAAGAAGAGTCGACAAACCATTTGGTGATGTCCCAAAATACTAGGTGGGCACTGGGACCCTATTGGCCCCAGTGTTTCAACCCCGATCGGCTCAAACACGTAATTATGAATCGAGTTTCTGCTGTTGATACATGTAAATATCATTTACATGTGATGTAATTAATTAATGTATTTTAGACTTGATGTTGGATTATACAACCTTATACGAGTAGAAGATGTCAAGAGGCAAAAAGAAATGTAATCTTTCATAGTCGATGACCGACACAGTACTTATTTTTCACTGATAATCAATAGGAATACAATATTAATTTTTCTAACTCTTCAGATTTTGCACCTGACTAATTTTTCTATTGATTTTTCCAACATTTTTAAAATGAGTGTGATAGAAAAAAATAGGAGAAGGTCAAATTCGGGACAAGATTCTTGTAACTTCTATGACTGATAGTCTGGACCTTGTTTAATACAGGACCCTGTCTATTCTACCCTTGTAGTAGTAAATGCAACCGTAATTTTGACGAATTCTTGTTTTTATAAAAAAATACATCGGAGTAGCCACAAATTAGAAAAAAAATGGAGCATGGGCAAATTGAAAAATGCAGCATTTCACTAACTATAATTATGAAATTTTATTCTGAAATAAAGAAATTATTATTACTACTTCTATGCTTGTCTGATAGCGTCACAAATAAAATCGGGTTATTTCTCAAAACCAACACTTTCAAAGCATTTGCTATTAAGGGTGCAGTTATTACCCCATCTTAACGGAAATTTATTTCTTTCTACAGTTTTCAAACTGGGTGAATGCCATGGATAACAATTTACAAGACTCTCAACTGGCGGCTGAACGAGCTCTCGAACAAGTTTACGAAAATCTTCTCTGGGATGATTTACATCTCTGGTGGGTTTATTTATTGTTAGTTGGCCATGCATCATAGTGTTGTGAGATGTGGCATGGTATGAGCTTAGTTTTGCAAAACGAGGCCAACCCACACGGGTTTTGGGTGTATATGGGACTGAAAACACTGCATAGTAATTCACCACATTAGAATCTTGTATTATTAATGATGGACGTATTTAACAGAGGTTATAAGAATGCAATGTGGGTTGGGTCATTTTCGCAGAACTTAAGTTGTAGAAGTAAAAGAATATGCAAATCAATAATCTGAAAAATATTACAAAAGTCTCGTCAGGGAGTATGTTCCTCTTCCCACGTAATACACTACGAAATGGAGGGCAGGCGGGTTTTTGAGGTGGTATTGTATTTTTTTTTTGTGTTATAATAACATATTTAAGTACATAAAATTAAATTAATTAAAGGCCTACAGCAAGTTGTGTTCTATTATAATTTGTTATAAAAAAATCGTTTTATTTGGTCGTTTACCCTCTACAAAAAATTGTGGACGTGGCGGAATGTGTGAAGTGTGACGGGCTGCTGATATTGAGTCTATATTTATTCTGCAGAAAAGAGCCATCAGAGCCATATACAATCTTCGTAGGCGCGATTCTTTAAGGGAACTATTTAAGGATATTGGCATCATGACGGTTCATTGCCAATACATTTACGAAAACATAATGTACGTCAGAAAAAATCTGCATCTTTTCGGTAAAAGAGGTGACAGACACAATTACAGCACTAGAAATAGGGACCAACCAGTTCAGCCAGGCTTTAGACTCGCTAAAGTAGACTCATCTTTCATGGGGTACTGTTTGAGATGCTATAATAAAATTCCACAAAGTATTCTTGAACTGAATGAGACGAAATTTAAAACATGCATTAAACGCACACTGTGTAAGCAAGCATATTACAAGTTGAGGGATTATATCGCTGATAAAAATGCTTGGCTCAATGCTGGTCCTGCTCCACAAGGACAGGGGCGCAAAAATTGATAGCATTAAATGGTATTGTTGGAGCTGCTGAAGGCACAACTATCTTTGCATAGTATAGATTCAATCTATTTAGTATTATATAAACCCATAGCCCATATTGTGTGAGTACTAGAAAGCTGTCATTCACTGGAAACCTACTTTAGTTTTTGACTTGAATGTGCCCTGGTGGTTGAGAGTATGTCATGCTCACTCAAATGTCTCGCTGATGATGGCGCGTGTGTCGGTCCATTTAGTTCCCTTCAAAATGGTTGAGCTGAATGGTGCTGATCCATGCGTCATGTTCGTGAACGGGTGCTGTCAGTTGCGACTGGTCATCGCTTTGTTGCTATGGCTTATTTGAATGAATTATTTTGTTTTTACCATGGACACTTTTAGCGTGCACATCTTGCTACATTGTTCTCACATAATTTACCATCTCAATATGAATGATGTAACCAAGATTTTGTAACAATAATTTGATTTAAAAGAGTGTCCATGGAGTTTCTTGCCCGTTCTTCTCCATAGATATCTACGTTAGGGAATGGGCAACTACAGTACTTTCACAGTTTTTATGTCTTGTGACTGGGACTGTAGCTACATTTAATTTTCATCTTTGTTTCGACAATTCAAAAGTGCCTGTTATTGGCCTACTTGAAATAAATGCTTTGATTTTGATTTTGATTTTGTGGTAGTATATTTTGGTTAATTATTTTTCAACATACTTTTTCGAAAACTGGTTCTGGTTCATATCGCACAACGATGAGGTTCAACAAGCAAAGTAATTCACATGCGTGGTTTTTTTCATTTATCACAACGTGTGCGGAAATAAAGAATCTATAGATACACATTCTAAGTCCAACGTGTTTTAATTCCTGTAGTCGCCGCGGAAGTAAAAGCAAATTTAATCATAGTTACCTAATAATTAATGACAATTAAAACTTTTCGCTTTCGTACTTTGTGCTTGAAGTGTTAAAATAAATTAATACACCAATACTTTTCGATCTATTATTTTACTTCTTCTGAAGTGTCAGTTTTTTCAGTCATTTTTGATTTCAATGTGTTTGGGATGATCTATGCTTACTTATCAATCAATCAATATTTAAATAAATAAAGTTTCACACTATGATGTCGGTCTGTCAGTCCGTGATTTTCATCGAAACTACTTACAGATAGTATTTTGATGCAATAGTCATGATTTAATATATTGTCGAGAAACGTTTCAATGTAATGGCTAGATAATGCCGCGCTATTTTGAAATGAAATATAAATCATTTCTCGTAAATCGGTCAAACCGTGAAAATTGTATGAAATCTTTCAAGTAGTACAGACACGGATGAGATATATATCTATGCGGATGAGTCAATTATAGGGAAGAAACAAAGAACAGAAAAACCGACTTCAAAAAGAAAAAGTGAAAAATAACTTTAGCTTCTGAAGTCGGTGACGTTTGTATGATTGATTTAATTTTTTTGTCACCGACTTCAGAAGCTAAAGTTATTTTTCACTTTTTTAGGGTTCCGTAGCCAAATGGCAAAAAACGGAACCCTTATAGTTTCGCCATGTCTGTCTGTCTGTCTGTCCGCGGATAATCTCAGTGACCGTTAGCACCAGAAAGCTGAAATTTGGTACCAATATGTATATCAATCATGCCGACAAAGTGCAAAAATAAAAATTTAAAAAAACATTTTTATTAGGGTACCTCCCCCAGACGTAAAGTGGGGAGCGATTTTTTTTTTAATTTTGACCCTGACGTGTGATATATTGTTGGATAGGTATTTAAAAATGAATAGGGGTTTTCTAAAATCATTTTTTGATAATATTAATATTTTAGGAAATAATCGCTCCGAAAGTCAAAAACAATGTGTCCCCCCCCCCTCTAACTTTTGAACCATAAGTTTAAAAAATATGAAAAAAATCACAGAAGTAGACCTTTATATGAACTTTCTAGGAAAATTATTTTCAACTTGATGAGTTGAATAGTTTTTGAGTTATATAGCACTTTTTCAAAAAAACGCAAATGATAACTTTGTTTTTCATACAAATACTATGAAAAACAAAGTTATTTTTGCTGACGAAAAATGTTGGTATTTTTAATGGTCTGGGAAGCTACGGAACCCTACAGTGAGCGTGGCCCGACACGCTCTTGGCCGGTTTTTTTCTTTTTGAAGTCGGTTTTATTTTTTGCAAAAAAGTTTTTATTTTTCACTTTTTAGTGGTTCACATGGAAAGTGCATACCGTTACAGTTACAACAAGCCCAAACACGACTAGGATACATTGTCTCATTATGGAGTTCCGTGACTCTTGGCTTCATCATCAGATCTGATGGTAGAATGGTTCTTATCAAACGCAAATGCTTCACTTGTTGTAGAAAATACCAAAATTGCTGTACGTTATCCTATAAAATTTGAAGAGTTCCCTCGATTTCGCCATCAGAGATTCCATCATCAGATCCCGACTTGGCAACTATGGGACCAACTTGGAAGTATACCCTTTCAAACAAAAAAAATATTTTTTCAAATCGGTTTAGGCGTCTTCGAGTAATCGGTGAACATACATAAAAAAAAAAAAAAATACATACAGTCGAATAGAGAACCTCCTCCTTTTTGGAAGTCGGTTAAAAACGCCTGAAAGAGTTACTGGTCCATGAAGGAACTACTTATAGGTGAGTTGCTTAAGGCACTGAAACGCAAACATATGGACATGTGTATTCAAAATAATAGCTAACGTGGCTCAAAAGACTGCCCAACTCAAATGTGACTGGGCAGGTCATGTCTACCGGGCAAAATGTGGGCCAAAATTGCAGGAAACTGGTGCCCTGAACCAGTGAGGCGGGGTCGCGGCAGGTCACTAATGAGATGGGGGACGAACTGGACAAGTTCCGTCCGAACTTGAAGGAAGACGCGCGGGTTCACGAGAAGTGGAAAGAGTGGAGTAGGCTTAGATAAAAAAGTCTCATTAACTATAATTGAAAGTTAAAAAAACCAATGCAACCAAATTTGTAATATTTACATGTTGCAAAATTGTATAAATAATAATAATAATCATTTATTTCAGATTCATCCTAAGATTACATCCATATTTGTTAGTAAAATTGCGAGCTTACATACTAGTGTTAGTAATAAAGAATGTTTTTTTTTTTTAACCTTAAATAAAAATAAAGTGGCAGGTCCGGGTGGACTTCCCGATGATGGCGGCAAATCACTAAAGAACTGCGTGCAGCCGTATCCAGCGCGCCAGTATCGGAGAGTCCCACCGGTCCGCCAGCGCGCGCAGGATGGTGTTGGGACTGTCGCGCGTGCGGCGCATGATAGATGCGCACCGTTTACGCATGATGGCCGCAAAGCCGTCTGTGTCAGCCGCCGCGAACATCGCGGAGGCGCTGCAGTGGCGCGGCAGCCCCATCAGCACCCGGAACGCGTTATTGTATTGAACGCGCAGATCGCTGTATGTCCGCTGCGTATAGTTAACCCACAGGCTGCAGGTGTAAAAGGACTGACAGTACGCTTTAAAAAGTGCAACTTTGACAGTCCCCGTGCACCGTGAAAACCTGCGGGCCAACATGTTGCATCGGACAGACAGTGCTCTGCGCTCCCTTTCAATGTCCACACTATCCTTAAGGTCTTCGGTGACCCAGTGGCCCAAATACTTAAATTGCTCGACTTTGTTTAGAGCTGTACCACTTAGAGTGAAATTCGGAACAAATGTGTATCGCTTGTTGTCCGGCCTGAAAATCATTATTTCACTCTTTTTCGCGTTGTATTTGAGCCCATGAGCCACCGCGTAGGATTCACAAATTTTTAAGAGCCTTCGTAAGGCACCAATCGACGGGCTCAGCAGCACCATATCGTCTGCGTAGCTGATGTTATTCATGCAGACTCCATCTATATGACACCCTATGCCGGTGCTGCTGAGCTCATCGATCAGTCGGTTGACGTACAGGCTGAAAAGCATGGGGGAGGTCAACCCCCCCTGCCTCACCCCGCATTCCAGCCCATACTCCCCCGAAAGAGAGCCTGCCCATCTTACAACATTCTTTTGATTGTTATACCAATGCATAAACAATTTCACAATTTCTCTAGGTAGACAAGTTTCATTCCTTAATTTACTCCATAGAATATCGTACGATACAAGATCGAATGCTCTGGATAAATCGAGGTAACATGCATAGACTGGGGTCTTTCTACTCGTGTAATATTGTACAGTCTGCTTGAGGCACAGGATAGCACTCTCGGTGGAAAGCCCGGGCCTGAAACCGAACTGAGCGTCGTTCAACGAGACGTGTTTATCCAGGTGCTGACCAAGCAGACTGTCCAGTACTTTGGCGACCACTGTAGCTAGTGAGATCGGTCTATAGTTGTTTACATCCGATGTATCACCAGTTTTATTTTTGATGATTGGTACAACTATAGTACGCATTAGATTATCGGGCAGATGGGAGTGGCCTAAACACAGGGTAAAAAACATAGCAAGCACTCTGGGTAGGTGTACACCTGCGTGCTGCAGGTGCTCGATGCTAAGGCTGTCGTGACCCGGGGATTTACCCCTCACCATGCCTTTGATCACCGCACGCACTTCCTTTGTAGTAAAATAAACACTACGCTCACCACCTTCCTCAGCATCGGGCACCTGCCCCGCTGGCCCCAGAGGCGAGTCCACCCTGAAATGGTGGGAGAACATGGTGGCGATCTCACTTGGCTCGTGCACTCCCGCCACGCTGACGGGGATAAAACTGAAAATAAATGGCTCAGGAAAGAAACAGTTAATTTTTCCAAAAACCTTAATAAAGAATTAATTGCTTCCACTTCTGTTTTTTTTAATTGGAAAGGAGACAACTTGCTAACAAAATTGTGTCCTTTCTGGTAATTGCAAGTTATTATTGCATTTTCTGAAATATTTCGAAGAAAGGGCCACGCCTAGGGTGTAGTGGCTCTTTAGTAATTTCATCCCACACAGGTGGATCCCGCGGGATGAATCGACCTATTGAATTTTTGAATTGGTCAACTGATCCCGCTGACCAATTTTATAATTTGTATAGTCAAGAAGAAAAGTTTCTTGATATTAATCAACAATTGAAAGTCATAGACAAAATCAACACGCAACTGTAATGATATCTGCTATAGAATGTACATTTAGTCGTAATATTCGTCGAGTCGTTGAGTTCCTTGTGTCATGAGTTGAGCTACACGATAACTGACTCAACTCAAATCTGTGTGTTTCTTTCTTCAAATGACCATGTCAGACACTAATCTGCATAGTTCTTGTATGTGAGTTGACTAAATTAAAGTAGACTATGACTGTGAGTTTGCTTTGGCTTTTTTTCAAAGTAGATACAAAACACCGGCCTCAATACGCGTTAAACTGTTTGTTCCAACAAAACCTATTCGCAAAACAAACTTATTATTTAATCCAATATTGAACTGCTTTCTACCAAAACAATGATAACCCGATACCTACTACCGACAAAGAAAGTGTTATCTAGCTTTGTTTTTAAGTAATTTTTCAACTGAGATAAAACGTATAATAACAAGTCAAAGCCTATTTACAGGGAAAATCAATCGGAACGTTTACTATCTCTATCCGCTTTGATATATTTTGGAGGGAGGTAGGTATAGTCAGTGATAAAAACCGACCAAGGGCGAGTCGAACTCGCGCGTGGAGGTTTCCGTACCAACGTAGTAGGAGAGCTCCCTTTTATTTTAAATTTATTTTTTATTAAGTATTTGTTGTTATCGTGGTAATAAAAATACACATTCTGTGAAAATTTCAACCGCCTACTTATTACGGGTCATGACAGACGGATGGACAGACGGACGGACGGACTGCGAGGGCTTAGCAATGAGGTCGCTTTGGATCCGGAACCCAAAAAATATTACACGTACAAGCAAAAACGACCAAGTTTAAGGTTTATGAACATCGTGCGTGGTTAGAAGATAATTGTTGTACTGAATGTTATCTGACAGGCGCGCATAAGTGTTGATATGACACTTGTCTCTTTGGTTTAAATTTTGATTCTGAAAGCGGCTAGTCAGATCGTTGCAGCAGAAAGAGGTAGTAATGAAACATACATTGATACTGGCAAATGTGATTTAAAAAGTCCAGCAATAGATTTGGTTTAATACAACGATGACGTTTCACTCGTTAACATTTAATACCAACCTTTCGTGCCCTATTCCAACTAGTCTGGGATTTGTTTCCAGTCTCACAGGTTGCAGCGTGAATACCAGTACTTTAAGTATATGGAGTGGCTTCCAACCCAGTTTATGTATAATACAATACTCCCGCTAGCAAAATTCAAATACGAAATAGCAATAATCTCGCTCTGTAGGTACTGTTGGTGAAATGTGGATATTGGGTTTGTACTATGTGGCCGTAGAAAGGAGAATAAAGGAAATGCTAGAATTGGAAAATACAGGTCTGTTACCCAAAAGCAAGTCCTTATTCGAACACACGTTATTGCCATTGCATAAAACAAATAACTGACCGCCAAACTACGTGCGCGGGGGACATTGCATTTTGCCTCGCGAGCATTATTGTCATGTGACATTGTGATGGCATTCAGGAAAGCCTTTGCTTTTTCTACGAAGAAATACAAACGTTACAAGTATATGTTAGATAACTCTAAACTTTGCCTTTACATAGATAGAATATAGAAATAAAGCTCATGTTTGAAAATGTCAATCTCCAGC
Source organism: Xestia ashworthii (assembly GCA_950022955.1). Classification (NCBI taxonomy): domain Eukaryota; kingdom Metazoa; phylum Arthropoda; class Insecta; order Lepidoptera; family Noctuidae; genus Xestia; species Xestia ashworthii. The sequence goes on from OX465557.1 coordinate 3,813,655, forward strand.
CAATGAAAGTATCCTAACGCAAAAATCACGTCAGTCAGAGAAACGAGTTAAACCAATAAACAGACTAATCAATATAATTACTGATATAATGATCACGGTATCATGTCACATAGGTAATTATTTATCGCATGATTATTTACAACTTTCCTTATCCTAGTGATCAATCAATAATTACTTTACTATTATCAGACAAAACGATTGCTTAAAAACTTTTGCAATTTCCTTAACGCCACATTATTTTACAACCGCACAGCGAAATGTTACATGCAGTGTAGTATCGGACACAATCTTCAATAAAAATGGTTCAGACAACTTTAAAGTGGAAGCACGTCTTCTTTTCATCCGTGATATTATTTGACGTCCTTGCAAATTCGTCACAAACACCCGACACCATTAAAGATTTGGTAGTGCCAAAACTTATTGGAGAAAATGATAAAGTAATTGTTGTTGAAGAAGCAGTGAATGCAACTCGTGATGATTCAGGAAGGCAACATGTAAGACCTGGTCAAACAGTACTGAATTATAAAATTGAAATAACAGTAAACGAGGATTCCTTCTATGGACGCGCTGTTCTTGAAATGAGGCTATCACCCGACACGAGGGAAGATAAAATAGTCCTACACGTCACAAATCTATTTATCAAATCTGTGAAAGTTGGAGTGTTTTCAACAATAAACGTCATAGCGGCCGACTTCGATGTTGATGATGGACTTCTGTATATCGCCTCACCCATCGCCGCTGTGGCTCTTATTGTTATCATAGAGTACAGTGGTCAACTAGCTAACGATGGTCGTGGACTTCACCTGGGAAAATACAACCAAAAGTAATAAATAACTTTTCCTTACTTTTTTTTACTTTTTTCTTATGCTTTTTCTTTCTTTCTTTTCTTTTATACTTTATATTTCTAATTTAAGGATTACTTTTCAATCGTAAGTTTTTCGGCAGATTAAATATAATTCATGGTTGGACAAAACGGAAATGATTAGATCCAACTGTTGTATTTATTCTGCAGATAAAAACTATCGATTGAGAATTAACCCGTAAACGCTACTTTTGTCATGTCATCTGCACAAGTGCTTAATATGTTGGTCTTTTAATTTAAAATATTCGTTTTAAACTTAAGTTACGTTACTTACGTCCCTTCTTACGTTTTAGCAACTATCTGTCAATGAATCTGCATCCATCGCACGCAAGTCGCGTGTTCCCCTGCGTGGACGAGCTTACCGAGATGCCAATAATAACCTTCAAATTCAACAATTTGGAATACTCAAGCTTAGTGTCAAATTCTTTGTTGGAGGAAAACAGCACGTAAGTACTTCAAAATAAAGTTCAGGTTAAAGAAGAGGAGATGTTTTGAAGTTCAGCATTTGACCAGACGGTCAAATACTCCGTAAGTATTCAGAATTGAACAAAGGGTTCCGTTGCGCCAAAAAATATAATAACTATATTATTAACACTCAACAGGAAAAGCCTGATTCATCCACATTACAAACCATTAAACCATTAAGTAGGCGTGAATTAGGTTTCCAATACGATACATTACCGACTTATTATTTCAGGAATCAATTCCGTCCATTGGCAGGGCCACCAAGTCTTCGAGGAATGATAGCCCACAACTTTACACATGTTAATATAATTACATATGATATCTTGATATACGGAAGACCAGAGAGCCTTAATAGTCCGTCTGTACCCCATACAATGATAGCTATTTACTTACTCTACACCTTCTTGAATGTATGGACTAACAAGGAATACACAGGAATTGTTCAGAATCAAGATAAAAGATTACATATATTCGGGCTTCCAGATGTGTCAACAGATTGGAATGCTCTTTCTATTATTGGTATTTGGTGAGTATTTTTTGCATTATTTTTTACTTCTATTTAATAGTGATTAAAAAAACAAGTAACTACTTCGTCTATCAAAAAAATGATAATTTTATCATAGCTCTAGCATACTAAGCTTGTCCTCTGTAAGTTTGCACTACCTTTTATTTTAAATAATATTTGTAAACAAAGAATAGCAACGATTGCACATATTATTTTAACCAAATCACTTTTGTACCTGATCAGGGAACCTTACTTGTTTATGGATCCAAGCCACGAAATAAAGATGCAGAGTGTAATATTTCCGAAGATTGCAGAAGCAATAGCTAAACAATGGTTTGGGTATGTGATATACCCGCAAAACAGGCGCTACGAATGGGTGGTGTCAGGCCTCGCCTCGTATGCAGGTTGGGAAATGATGAGAAAAGTAGGTTCAAATGATGTTAGATTAAAAGCACATTTAGATAACTTTGGTTAAAAAACGTTTTTTACTGCTTTGTTTTTTCCCTAGATGAGTAACATCGGCACATCTCAGCTAGATATCAATACATTATTCGTTACTGAAGTCATACAAGAGAGCTTACTCCGTGATGCGTACTCGAATTCAAAAGCATTAGAGCCAGCATACGATCTGTTCGAAAAAGATGTTATTAGAGACCACATCGGTGTGAATGGAATCCTGAAGTACAAGGCTCCAGCTTTAATGAGGATGATGAGGATCGTGCTTGGTGATGCAGAGACTGATTTCATTCAGCTAGCAGCGCAAAGGCTTCTTCACGCTGTGTAAGTTTAAAAAAGTGATTTAAATGATAAAGAATAATTTAGGAACAAATAGTATACCTATTTTGTTTGTAACTGAAATTATTCTAAAAACTGTAATAAACACAATAATTTCGCAAAAAAATAAAACTATGTTTCTATGCAAAATGCAGCAAAGCTCTGCAACCCGCAAAAAGATGCACTTGCAGAATCTACGATAATACCTAATCATGAACCATGCAACCCCGGCCTACACCAATACTCAATATGGCTTTCGCCCCTCTACAGGGCATCCCTCAGGAGATGTAGACTCGACGACCTCTTGGATGCGAAACCACATAAATAGTCAACCTTTTCTGTTGCATAAAAAACTGACATAAAGTTTGATGAACTCTACCCGTCCAAATGCTTCAATTCTATCTTCTTTCCCAGAGCGCTAGAATGGGTGACCACGATGAGCTTCGTAGATGCTGTGAACAGCGAATGGATTGGATCGAGCCATACTAGTGTGGTAGATGACGACTTCGACGAGTACTTGGACCCGTGGATTCGAAATAATGGTTACCCTATGATACATGTTACACGTGTACGAGGCTTTGGAGTGTTGCTTACTCAGGTAATTTCATGTAATTTGTGAAACAATATTTACTGTCGTAATTGCAAATACTAGCAGTATTCACGAATGCAATTGATGGTGATCGTTATATCTGAATAGTATTCAAGGGAGTGTCAATATATCATAGAAATAATGAAACTGACAGCTCTTGCAGTGTAGGTGGGCTAATCACGATCAGTGTCATTGGTTATTGATGTTTGTCCTAAATAAAACGACCAGCACACGTAGCAAGCAATATAGCAATGAAAGAAGTAAAAACAAAATTACAAAGTGTTATAGAGAGACTTACTTTTGTTCGAGTTAAGAATGTTACGTTGTTGTCGTTGAGCAGATTATGACATAGTCTAAACTGATACGTGTTTAAAATTGGTCTCATAGTGTTGTAATCTTTTGCAGGAACGTTTCGGTTTTTCCAACAAGCCATTCGTTGCAATGAAAGTACCAATCACTTACACTACCAGCACTGAAAAAAACTTTGATTCAGAAAGAATACATCCCGTGAAAATGTTTGACCAATCTCACATTTTGAATCTTGCCCTCGGCGACGAAGACTGGGTTTTATTCAATATCCAGGGGCAAGGTAAGATTTAGCATTTTAATCTTGATACAACTGCGGTACCATTCATATATGTGTTATAGAGGGGGATACTTCAAGGTTGCCAGATCGCCAGCATAAATCTAAATGTCCTGCGGTTTTGAATAATTCTCGCGTCAACATACGACAAGGTTTCTCTAACAATTAAGAGAATCTCCTCGCAAGAAACACAGTATCATTAATTCAAAATGTAATTACAGTTAATAAATTATGATAACTTTTTATCAGGGTACTATCGAGTCAACTACGAATTAGACCTATGGAAAATAATCACTAAAGCTCTTGAAGTACCAGAGACGAGGGAGCAAATTCATCCCCTCAATCGTGCAACTGTAAGTACCCTTATTCTCTGAGTTTGTATTAATACTGTTACTTTTTTATACAACAAAAAAATAATGACTGTTCCGAAAATGTACTTACTGAGAAAATGGTTTCTCACTTTTTTACACAAGTAGCTTTCTTTTGTTTAAAATAATGTCCTTTTGCGCCTACTGCCTACCACACATTTAAAAACAATTTGTGGCTTTACAGTTAAAGAAACAAATTGAACAATAAATATGTATCTGCGGGATCCCTGTGCTACTACGAATACGCATTTGTATTCCTCTAATTACCATCATATTTTATTTTCAGCTCATAGACGATGCTCTAAACATAGCCAGAGCAGGAAGGTTAGAGTATGACCGTGCATTCAGATTAGTTCTAACCATGGAACATGAAACTGAATACGCGCCGTGGAAAGCATTTGTTAGAAACATGGACTTCTTGAGGAAACGCTTGGTAGCCTATACTCGTGTCGACAAAGATTTAGATTCCAACATTTATTCGGTAATTATAATAAAAAAAAAAAAACATTTTAAAAACAGACTATACAGGATGATTGTGTCTGGACCCGTCATAGCAAATACGCGTATAGAGTAAGTCATTTGCTAACAATTGAACCCTACTTGAGACTCTTTAGTTTAGTTTTTTTTTTAAAGCCTGGTATCTTCATTTTTAACCCTATATTGAGGGAAATTCCGTGGTATTTTAATCACCAATGTTTATGGCTACCAACAAATAATAAAAAAATACTAGAAAGAAAGAAGGAAAGAAAGAAAAAATGTTGATTTGACGTCAGTACATTAAGCACACATACAATAATATTAAAAAAGAAAAAGTAACAAAAAAATAGAAAGTACATAGTATGTACTGTGTGCCTTACAGCTGCGCCAAAAAGATCCATTTCAGCATTCATGCCAGACAGGTGATGCTGTCTGACGCTAGTCTTCCAATGAACCTTGAGGGGGTATGTGACAGACAGAAAACAGTTTCAAACATAATAAAATATATAAATAAATGGTTATACAATAAATAGATAGCGAGTAAGTTAATGATATGTGTATGTACGAGTAAAATCGTACCTATAAAGGAAATGTGAGCAATACGTATTACGTACATGTAACGTATTTACTAAAATAATGTAAAAACTACAGTTTTGAAAAATCTTAATACAGTATAACATTGATATCTCCCAAACTATAAAACTTTGGCTAGGGAAAGTAGAATTCAATAATTAGTAAATGACCTCGTCTATATGCGAATTTGCTATGGCGGGTCCAGACACAAACACCCTGTATTAATAGAAAAAACTTTCTTTTCAATGGAAGACACCATGGAAAACACGTTTGAGATGAGAGTGTTAATTTAATTGTTTTTTTACTACAGAAAATTATTAAAAAAGTCATACGGGCTTTTGAACTCCAAATAGGATTCTACACTGATATACCGTGGACGGAGTCTTTGATGCAAACGTTGACTCGAAGTTTGGTGATGGATCACGCTTGCAGAGCCAATTACCAGCCTTGTATAGAAGCTGCAAAGAAGTGGTTCTACGACCCGCAAAACGAGACTGTAGTGTGAGTGTCTCTTATATCAAAAAACAGTGAACACAGCATGTATCAGAAAGGTCCGCTCATATTTAAGGATAAGTGTAGACCATATAACTGAACATTTTCTTTTTCACTCTCACTTTCTGAGACCACAATAATAATTCATTTCGCGATAACGACGTTGTTCTTACTGAGAAAATTGCTTTCTGATTCATTTTGTTTAGAAGTAATTATTTCTAATGGGAACAAAATTTTTGAGCTGTTATTTAAATATTCGAGATGTTATTATGATCAGTTGAAAAACATATTGAGCAATTATTTAATTTAATGGCGGTTGATTAGTTATTGTGACAGTAAAACATGGACAGTAATAAAAAAAAAATTAGTCGGTTATTTTATCATACAATGTCAATTCTAAAAATAATTGAGCAGTCCAATAACTGAATGAGCGGTAAGTCAACTGAACATACGGAAGTATCTCTGCCCCCATAATCGGGACTTGGGGCACTCCCGTTAGGTTAGTTAGGTTCCTATAAACCTTGCAGTCGAAAATAGGGGCCCGCGAAGTGGGGCTCCGCCGACTACGCCTTATTATACAATACGTTTATTTTAGCTGCTACTAAGCAAATTCTATGTCATTGAGATTCCTTACCGACAAATTCCGATTTATTACTGCCGACACGAAACCGCTCGTTCAATAATTTTTACCGCCCATTTAATTATATTCACTGATCCATTTCATTATTTTTATTACTCATTTTTGTTTACTTTACTGCTTAGTTTTAACTGCTGAACTAGTTATTAAACGTGCCATTTATAGTTTTTAACTTACCAAAACCGCTATTTACAACTGCCTCTTTAAATCAGTGCCATTTCTAATGCACTATACATTTAAAAAAATAACTAGAATTCGGTGAACAGAGGATAACGCGGACCCGTTGAAAAAAGATCGGTCAATAAGCCAAGTACTACATAACTGATATTAAACTGATTATCTATGGTGCTTAATATACCATAGAGACAGAGTCAAACGCCTATTAGAAAACCAAATGTGTTAATTTTTTTCAATTTTCGAGACAAAATTAAATATTCCATTTGGTTCCAGTAATCCAGCCATACTTCATGATATCAGACCAGCTGTATACTGTACGATGGTAAGAGAAGGCGACGAGAAGATCTTACACGCGTTAAATGTAAGATTGGGGGTCACGCCGACTATTGGTGAAAGACTTATTATTTTAGAATCGTTAGCTTGTTCGCAAGACGAAGCCTTTATTAAGAGGTGAGTATTTATGCATTACTATGATTTCTAAGCTGTCATAAAATAACTTTATGTCCCACCATTCTAGATTAATTTGATCGTTGAACTATGAGTTTGGAGTACCGCTAGGAACGATTTTAGGCACACTTGTATTTCGATGAACTTTCTTAACACTTACGTCCTTGAGTTTGATTTTGTGACTAGACTTTATTTGTTACAGGTTACTTGAACAAACTATTGCATCAAATAGCCCATACGTTGCCGAAGAACGAGTGAAGATCTTCGCTGCAGTTGCAGGAAGCAGTTACGCAAATGCAAATTTAGCTTTCCAATTTTTGAGATTAAGGACTTCAGAAATCAGGAAAATGTACGTGTTAAATCTATTCAATAACATAATTCGAGAAGTTGTTTTTTTTTCAACTCAGCTGTGACGTGGTGGCTGCGAGACTGTTAGAAAGAGCTACCGCGGTCCCGAAACGTAAAAGGCGGGGAAGGAACATAGATGGGTTTTAGTCAGTAAAAGTCTGACACTCCCTCCCGCTCAGCCCAGAGTGGGAAAATAAATAAATAAATATCGCTGGACATTACACACAGCGCCATCTAGTGCCACACTAAGCAAGGCTTGTGTCGTGGTCACCAGACAGTTGATATACTACATAATATACTTTTCGTTTGTACATACATACTTATTATACAAATAAACATCCATGACTCGGAAACAAATGTACATGCTCATCATACAAACATTTGCTCCTACCGGGATTCGTACCCGGGACCCTAAGAATGTAAGGCAGCCTCACTATCGCAGCCCCATTCGGGTCGTCAATGTGGGAAAAGTTATTTGATAATTTCCCATGAGTAAAAAAAAGCTATGACGTGGTATCAAATTGTTTTTATGTCTAGTAAAGAATTTGGAAATATATCGACGTCCGTGACGCGATAGGTCAATAAGAAAAGCAAATAAAGGTTAAAATAGAGAACTCAACGGACGGTATTTGTTAAATTATAAATTTCTTCAAATTAACTCAAATATTACTGACTTTTTCTACGACCATTTATGGCCAGAGTATATTAAAGCTCTGACACTTTAACTTATTCATTTTAAAAAGTAAATAATAATTTATATTTCAGGTACGGTGGTCCTGAGAAACTTGAAGAGCTGATTTTCATCCTAGCCGATAATATGGCTGATAAAGACCAAAGTTTCCTAGTAAGTGTTGAAGCAAAATAATACATGTATCAGAAAAAGAAAATAATCAAAGGGATAAGTGCCCAGAAAGTAGGCAGCATGGGACTTTTCTGTTGATTTTTCCAACATACTCGTATCTAAAATAAGTGTGTTATAGTTCACCTGGTAGAGTAGCATACTTATGAACAAAAAATGGAGCATGGTCAAAATGAGAAATGCAACATTTGTGCTTGTTGCATTTGTTATTGTCACCACTAAAATCGTTTTTTTTTCTAGAAACAAGCATTTCCAAAGCATTTGCTATTAGGGGCGCAGTTATAACCCTATCTAAACGGAAATTTATTTCTTTCTACAGTTTTCAACCTGGGTGTATGCTATGAATAACAATTTACAAGACTCTCAATTGGCGGCTGAACGAGCTCTCGAACAAGTTAATGAGAATCTTCTCTGGGCTGATTTACATATTTGGTGGGTTTATTTATTGTTAGTTGACTATGCATCATAGTCTTGTGAGATGTGGCATGTATGAGCTTAGTTTTGCAAAACGATGCCAACCCACACGGGTTTTGGGTGTATATGGGACTAAAACACTGCATAGTAATTCACCACATTAGAATCTTGGATTATTAATGATGGACGTATTTAACAGAGCTTATAAGAATGTGGGTTAGGTCATTTTCGCAGAACTTAAGTTCGTATTAGAAGTAGAAGAATTTGCACGTCAAAAATATGTACAATATTTAAATAGTCTTGTCTGGAGAGGTTTTTCCTCTTCCCAGCTAATATCACTATGAAATGAAGAAGCCCTTCTCCATTTCGGTCGGGGTTATTGGGGTTGCATTGTATAACTTTTTTTAGTACTATAACAACTTATTTTCAATTATTGTTTATTAAATTTAAATTAATTATAGGCATAAAGCAAGTTGTCTCATTAAAATCAGTTTAAAAAAAATAGTTTTATTTTGTCGTTTTTCATACAGATTAAAAATGTGGTACGAAGTTTATATTGGAAAATTATTTTTTAATACATTTTCTCAAAAACTGGTTCTTATTCAACTTATTTTGAGTCCAAATTGTTTCAATGCCTGTAGTTGGCGCGAAAGTAAAAGCAAATTAAATTATGATTTCCTAATATCTAAAGACAAAAACAATTTTCGTTCTATTATTTTATTTTTTAACCCCCGACGCAAAAACGACGGGGATTTGTAAGTTTGACGTGTCTGTGTGTGCGTCTGTCTGTGACATCGTAGCTCCCTAACCTTGTTTTTATTTGAAAGGTTAGTCGGGAGTGTTCTTAGCTACGTTTGATGAAAATCGGTCCAAGATGACACAAAATTACGGATTACATAGGTTTTAACAACTCTCTCGACATGGGTATCAAATGAAAGGGCTTGACTTAACATTTTACACTTTGACAAATTTCAAATCCAAGATAACCGCCTTCACAAAATGGTGAATCACATTTTTTTTCACAACTCCTTCGATATGATGTGATGTTTATTTTGTAAGTAGGTTTCACAAACAATTTGTCAAGCCTGATTGGGCTTGACTAGTAGAATGATCAAAACTATATTGAAAGGGAATGAGGAACACTAATTAACGAAACGAGATGAGGAAAGTGGATGACTGGTACTTATGGCCTGACAAATTATCGAGTCGAGGGTTTTTTAAACTTTTCAATATTTAATTTCACTTGTTCGAAAGTAAAATTAAATGAGCAAAAGCCCAATTTTGTTACTACAGTTCTAAGCTCCATACCAAATTCGCGTGCGGCTCGGGTGTGGATCCCGCCTCGACTGCAATAAAAGTTACCACACTTATATCAAAATATACTGGTTTTAGGTTTTGTACTCCATAATGTAATTTATTAAATTTTTAATGTTTTGATTAGCTTGCACTTGCTTAATAATAGCAATAATAATTAACGGTATAAAATCTACCGATGGACGGACGGAGTCTTTGCTCTTCAAATGTCTACCTTCGTAAAACATCTTGGCAACGGCTTTGGGGTCGCTAATGAAGATGAAGTCAAAACTAAAATCCAAAATGGCGCCGATAAAAATTTTTGGATTTTTCATCATGAGTGTCGTTTCCGTGGTTTTTGGCGTCGCTGATAATGAAAATGAGGTCAAAATTAACTTTTTTTTTTTGCTAGCCTACGTCATGTCCCACTGCTGGGCAAAGGCCTCCCCTTTCTCCTTCCATACCTCTCTGTCTTGTGCGATCTCCGGCCATGTTGGCCCTGCAAACGTGATCAGATCGTCACGCCACCTACGTCGAGGTCTACCTCGCCGGCGCTGTCCTTCCTCGGGCGTCTAGTGTGTGACGATCTTTGCCCATCTCTCCGGGTGCATTCGTGCCACGTGGCCCGCCCAATCCCATTTCAGCCTGGCTGTTTTTTCCCCAACATCTGCTACTTGAGATATGGAGCGCAGGGTGGTGTTTCTAACGCGATCTGTTCTCCTTACACCTATTATGCTGCGCTCCATTGCTCGCTGGCAAATCTTGAGTTTGGACTTCTGTTGCTCACTAAGTGACCAACTTTGTGCACCGTAGGTTAGGACGGGCAGGATGCACATGTCGACGAGTTTTCTTTTTAGTGTTAGTGGTAGGCTTCCTTTCATAATGTTCCTTAAGGGCCCAGAAGGTCTTCCAAGCATTTTGGACTCGTCTTTCGACTTCTTTGTCTTGTCTGTTTTTGAACGACACTATCTGGCCCAAATAGGTATACTCGTCGACATATTGCAATGTATGCCCATCTACCGTGACCCCACGTTTCGTGCTGTTGGTCATAATTTGGGTCTTGGATCTGTTCATTGAAAGTCCAACCTCAAGACTTGCTGTGCTCAGATCTTGGAGCATTTCTTCTAGTTCTGAAGCTGATGTGGAGAATAGCACGATGTCATCGGCAAAGCGGAGGTTTGTTAGGTGTTGGCCGCTAACATTTATGCCTCGCGACTGCCAAGAGTCGGGCAGCTTGTTAAAAACCTCTCGCAGTGCGCTTGTGAATAGCTTGGGTGAAAATTAACATGGGTTTTTTTTTTCTCCGGCTTCCCTTGACACTATTTTCACCCTTCGCCACTGTTAGGTAGAGGTGTATCTAATCGTACACCCACATTTCGTACATTAATTAGCTTATTTCCATCAACCGGGCACAACTAATACAATAACACTTTGCCCGTCCCGGTAAACGAACCCAGGAGCTCATGCTCAGTAGCGCTTGCGACATCGTGACCAACGATGCAGTCTCACACATGACCCATCAATATTTTCACGCGAACGAAGTCGCGGGCAACAGCTAGTAATACTCGTATTATAAAAAAAAAAGAAAAAATACATAGTAAGTACGTGCTGTGTGCGTCACGGCTCCGCCAAAAAGGTGATTTCCCTTTTCTATCTTTACCTGTTTTGACACACTTGGAAGTGATAGGTATCGGCAATTCGGCAGAGATAAAAAAATATTTAGATAAACAAAAACGATTAATTTCAAGGTTTATATGCATTTAAACTAATTTTGCTATTTTTGCGGAAAGTCAATGTCCAAGAATGGATTTGTTTTGACGTAACGATGATAATTCACTCGTAAAAATTTTACATCATCATTCTCCTAGCACTTTTTCATCCATGTACGGATCGTTTTCCAGTCTAACTGGATGCAGCTTGAATACCATACCAAATTTTAGATGGAGCGACTACCTATCTCTACAACCCAGTACATGGGTAATATGAATCCCACTTGGCAACACTGGTTTTCAGACTTTCGTGCCACTAATACACCTGTAACGTCTGACACAGATCTACAAAACTGAGACGAACGGCTTTACGTGCTTTTTATGCACGGAGGAGTCTTAATATGAAATAAAGTGACCTACATAAACATCTTTGAACTAATATATAACTCTTCGGAGAAATTCAGACGTAAAATGAGAGTATATTTTAACTCTAAACTTTTGCCTTTACGTACATAAAAATAAATATATTAATTTAACTAATATTTGAAAACACTCTCTCATGAACGTTTTTTAAGCAAAATTACATCAGTCAGAAAAAGGCAAGTACCTACACTAGGTATTACAATAATACGTTCGATCGATAGGGAGCTGGATCAAGGGCTTGTTTCAGTAAGCGGTCCTCCTGGACACGGCTCATATTGTTAGGAGGTTCTTCTCCCTGGAGCCCTTGCCGGTAGCTTGGACCTTGTTTCCGATACCAGTATCTAAGAAAAACGAATAAAAGAGTTATATAATAATCAAGATTAATATGACGTCATATCACATCATAATTTATAGCATGATTTTGACAACTATCTCATTATCTTAATCTCATCTGTCTAGCCTTTTCCCAACTATGTTGGGGTCGGCTTCCACTCTAACCGGATGCAGCTGAATACCAGTATTTGACATGGAGAGACTGTCTACTTGACCTCCACAGCCCAGTTAGTCTGGGTAATATTATAGTACCTCTTGGTAACACTGGTTCTACAAATCAGAACCGAGACGAACGGATTAACATGCTTTTTTAACCGACTTCAAAAAGGAGGAGGTTCTCAATCCGTCGGAACCTTTTTTTTTATGTATGTTCCACGATTATTCGAAGATGGCTGGACCGATTTGAATTACTATTTTTTTGTTTGAAAGGGTATACTTCCCAGGTGGTTCCATATTCATCAACTCAGGATTTGATGATGGGATCCTGGCGAAATAGAGAGAACTCTTCAAATTTTATAGGCACACTTGATGCGATTTGGTTCATTTTTTAAAGAGTTCTTTTAAAGTGGTCCCATTCCAATATGGTGAAGATCTGATGAAGAACTTCGGAGATAGGCAACGGAACTCCTCAATAAATCATAGCAAATGGACTAGTATTGCTAAAGTCTCATGTCTGTCCAGTTTACACCAGTTCATAACATTACATCACGCCGGTACGCTGGTAAGCACAAGAGAACCACAAAAAAGTGAAAAATGACTTTAGCTTCAGAAGCCGGTGACAAAAAAGTAAGTAAATCAATCTAACCAAGGTCACCGACTTCTGAAGCTAAAGTTATTTTTCACTTTTTTGTGTGTTTTTAAGTTGGTTTTATTTTTGCAAAAAAGTTTTTTGGTGGACGGAGAAGTCTCGATATTATGAAATAAAGTTGACTGATTGTCAAACTTTCGGGTCATTGACAACCTGTAACGACTGTCAAAAATATAAAAATTACAGCCGGGACCAACGGTTTAACGTGCTTTACACTTCACACGGTAGCAAACTCAGTATGTAATGCATGGTCAGCAATCCTAGGCTCAACCAAGAAAGGCGCAGCAAACCGAAGATCGACCCAAGCTGCGGCTGATATTATTAAGCCACGAGCTCCCTATCTCTATTTTTTGAATCAATCGTTTCGGTAGATTTATAGAAAATCTACCGAAACGATACCTTTAAAACTTACGCATCTTCCGTAAAGTCACTTTTCTTTTACAACAGTATAGCGGAACAACTCATAGAGAGCGTAGTAATAGGACGTTAAAATTCAATAAAATGGTTCAGACTACTTTCAAATGGAAATACGTCTTCTTTTCATCCGTGATATTATTTAACATATTGGCAAACTCGTCACCGACAGACGTCAAAGATTCGGTATTACCAAAACTTATTAAAGAAAGTGATAAAGTAACTGTTGCTGAAGAAACAGTGATTGCAACTCGTGATGGTTCAGGAAGGCAACATGTAAGACTTGGTCAAACAGTATATATACGGAATTATAAAATTGAAATAACAGTAAACAAGGATTCCTATGATGGACGTGTTGTTCTCGAAATATTTTGGTTTTGGTCCGCCACGAGAGAAGAAGAGATAATTCTACAAGCCAAAAACCTATTTATCAAATCTGTGAAAGTTGGAGTGATAAGTACAAACGTCACAGCGGCCAACTTCTATGTTGAAGATGAACTTCTGTATATCGACCCACCCAACACAGCTTCACCTCAAATAATTGCTGTCATAGAGTACAGTGGTCAACTAACGAACGATGGACATGGACTTCACTTGGGAAAATACAATCAAAAGTAATAACATATACATCAATTAAAAAGAAAAGTACTTTTACCTATTTAGGGCAGACTGTTTAATCGTTAGAATTTTTACGCTTCGTTTATCTGCAGACTAAATAAAAAACAAAAATAACTTTGTCCATCAGTGGTATTTATTCCACATCTTCTTGTTCGCGTCGCCAGCTTAGATCGACAGTAATTTATTATTTATGGGTTTTTTTCATTAAAAGATCGTGTATTCTAAATAATTGTTTTAAATTTCAGCAATTATGTGGCAATGAATCTGTATCCATCACACACAAGTCGCGTGTTCCCTTGCATTGACACTTTTACCATGTCACCGACAATAAGCTTCAAGTTCAACAACCTGGAATACTCAAGTTTGGTATCCAATTCTTTGTTGGAGGAAAACAGCACGTAAGTAATGGTAGGATGAGCAAATATCATAAAGATTTTCATAAACCATATCATAAAGCAGTACTACTATAGTACTTTGTTGATTTTGAAAAGGCACTCGAGCTCTGTTAATAAAACTAGGATGCTCTGAGAAATTCGTTAGGATGATACGACTTCTGCAAGGCGATATGTCCCGTTGCGTCGCGGTAAAAGGCGAGCAATCAGACTTTTTAATGTCACCTGTGGCGTAAAGCAGGAATGCGTCTCGAATCTTGCTCTAACACTCTTTGATGTATGCCTTGCCGTCTTCATTCGAAAAACCCTGAACCGTATTTCAGAAGGTATTCGAATTCGTTTCCAAACCGATGGTAATTTATTCAAACTTGCCAGACTGAAACCCCGAAGAAAAGTCTCTTATAACACGATTACAGAAATGATGTACGCTGATGACCTGTGCTTTGTGGTGGACACTTGCAACAGTTGCGCTGATAGCGCTGATAGCTAGCCTCAATGGCGTTTGTTGTAGTTCGATCTTTCAATAAACGTCAAAAAAACCGAAGTTATGGCTATCAACGAAGACGAACAGCTGTTAGTTCCTGACATTCTAATCGGCAGTGGCAAGTAAGTATTTGGGCAGCATAATTACCAGTAAAGGAGCAGCAGCAGCTTTTGGCAAATTACAGCTCAAAGTTTTCAACTCGCATGATTTGAAGCTCAAAACCAAGATAAACTTTAAATGTCACTTACGGGATACGAGTATCTTCCGTGATTATTAATTATATTGAGCTCCCGATATTTCGACGCTGTTGCAAGCGCCATGATCGGGAGCTCAATATAAATAATAATGACAGAAGATATCCCGTAAGTGACATTTTAAGTTTAGTTGTGAACCGTGATAACTTAAGACAGTACAAGACCAAGATATCTGTGTACATGGCAACAGTCCTTCCAAATCTCTTGTTCTCAAACACTGTTTTAAGCTATCACAGTCCACAACTAAACTTAATATCAGGACCTCAATACAATGATCAATCACGGAAGATATCCCGTAAGTGACGTTTTCAGTTTTCTCTTGTTCTCGTCGGAAACGTGGTGCCTCTATGATAGACATTTAGAGACCTTAGACAAATTCCATCTCAATTCTCTCCGAAACATATTGAACATCAGAGGGTTGGACCGTGTTAGAAACACGAACGTTAACACGTCATGAAAGAGCAGCACGCCAAAGCTCAGTAGAATAACACTAGAAAGCCATCGAATGCCGTCGCTGTGGCCGAATCGGCTAGATGACATCATAATCATCACTACTGAGCACGGTGCTTATTGCTAGGAGGTATCTATCTCAAAGAGGCCTGACCACCGGTAGCTCTGATCCTATTCCCGTTGCCGGTGGGCTACTGTTAATCATTAATTTAAAAGTTTTATTTACAGTATATTAAGTAAAAAATCGGTTGGGGCTGTGTCGGTGCACACCGCCGTTGGTTTTAACGTGAAACATCTATAATTGTGCCTACTCTCCCATCTCTATGTTGCCGGTATTTTTTTTGTTACGAACTGTGGTCAAGCCCGATTCCTTATCTAATAACAACTCATACCATTTGTGGCAAATACAGCATTGCAAGCAACAGCATTCAGCATTCTTGGGCATAAAATCATTGACATTTTTAACAGTACAATTCAAACGGCTTAAGATAATAAAGCACCTTCAGCGGAGCTCCAAGCATGCGGCGTCTAGCGGTGCCAAGTAGAATAAAGTGATGGAATTCTTAAACCACTGAGAAGCGGTGTGTGTAATGCGGCTTTCAGCTCCATGGGGTACACGGTACTTACGCGTTTTAGCCAACACTCATCAATTCGTTACGTTGTGGTTGTTTTTTTTGACATGGTACCCCGTGTATGGTACTGATTTTGAAGACTTTTCAATCAAAAATGTAAAAGATAATTTTGTATTAAAATGAATTGGATTTCAAATTACTTATTATTTCAGGAATCAATTCCGGCCATTGTACGGGCCGCCATGTTTTTGGGGAATGATAGCTCACAACTTTGTCCTTATCAACAAACCGGAATTTAATATTTTACTATTTGGAAGGCCCGGTATATCTAATCAGGACTCGATAGCTTCAATAGCTATTCACTTCTTTTACCACAATCTGATTGAATTTACTAACAAACACTACACAGCACTTTTTAATCAAGAAGGTGGAATGAACATCTTCGGGCTTCCAGACGTGTCCACAGATTGGAATACTCTTTCTGTTATTGGTATTTGGTGAGTCTTTGCTATTAGTGTTATTACGTATGAAGATATACACGGCGAGACAATTAGTACATTCCCAGTATGGCCTCGATTTGTATTGTGATACAATAAGAGATCCGATGAAGATCATGATGTGAAAAGCTATTTAAAACCAGATTAATCTGGTTTTAAATAGCTTTTCACATCATTTTATTTGATTTTAATTTGAGTTTTCTTTTTCTTAATATGAATGTCTTCGCCAATTGTTATAAGACCATTTTTTTTTTCTAAGGCCTAGCACATCACACCTTCTGGAAATTTGCACAACTTTTTAACTCACATATTGTTAGCAAAAATATTGTTAACAATGACAAATTTTTAAAAACCCTTAAAAAAAATTGTTATTCAATTTTCTCATACCTATGATTGAAATCAGGGAGCCCTACTTGTTCATGGAACCAAACCACTCAGTGAAGCAGAGGAGTATAGCGCTTCCGAAGATAGCAGAAGCAATGGCCAGGCAATGGTTTGGGGTTGAGACCTACCCGTTTGGTTACTGGCGTTACCAATGGATTTTGTCTGGTTTTGCGTCGTATGCAAGCTGGAAAGTGATGGAAAGGGTAGGATCTCAAATAAAATAGTTGGATTATAAGATTATTTTATTTCACTTTGGTTGAAAGGGGTTTTCACTTAACTTCTTTTTTTCAGTTCCAGGATGAAAGTCAGTTAGATGTTAATACTTTATTCGTTACTGATGTCATACAAGAGGGCTTACTCCGTGATTCGTACTCGAGTTCTAAACCATTGGAGCCAGAATATGAACTAGTGGAAGAAGCTGTTCTAGAGACTACATTGGTGTGAATGGAATCCTGAAGCACAAGGCTCCAGCTTTAATGAAGATGATGAGGAATATGCTTGATGATGCGAGAAATGATTGCATTCAGTGGGTAGCGATAGCAATTTTTGTAGATATGTAAGTAAGATTTAAAAAACGTTGCATCCTGGTGGAATACCATTTCATTCGTTTTCCAACAGGGTTTGAGACTCTTGATGTTAACTTAGATACAACACATATTTTTTATGATAAAATTAGCCTAGATACTCAGCTATTATGAATCAGTCAATATTTTCCCCCAGGATATCTTGGATTTACACGTCACTCTTCATAGAAGGTATAGAATTATGCGACGTATGGCTTGGACCAACCAATAGCGTTATGGATGGCGACTTCGTCGACTTTTTGGAACCATGGATTCATACGAATGGATACCCATTACTACATGTTATACGAATCAACAGTAATTCTGTGGTTGTTGTACAGGTAAATTGATGGATTTTTTACTAAAACATTAATGTATTTTTGATAGACGGAACTACATGTAATCATAATCTATTTGCAATGACCGGGCACCGTCAGCACAAGAGTAATTTGGCAATGGTGATTGTATTTTCGCAATGTCACCGAGACTTGAGATCATACTTTTCTATGACGTTTCTTTAGATGCCCTCTCTTTAGTTAGTCTATGTAATCAATCAATCACTTTATTAGCAGGCAACTAAGGCTCATAAATAAATACATAAAATTACATTTTGACAAAATTTATAAACAACACATAACCTATGAATAGCACTTACTCGCACGTACTTATCTCAAATTTCTATGTCTAGCTTTAATGCTATCACCTCCAAAACATGACAGTTTATATGTCTATACAGGGTGTAATCAACTTTATCACGAAGCCGTCAACCAAGCATTCTAAACAATCATCAACCTAAGTAATTTTACGCAAAAATTATTGCTGGGAAACGGCTTTTTTTGGGGTGATGTTTGATGGTAGAACTCAATGTAACGCTCTTAAAACATTGTGCTTATGGATGTATTGAATAGTTCGGGGGAAGTAGAAGTGTTTAAAATAAAAATCTTGCTGTAATAATTTGTACTTTAAAAAAAACTTAGAACAATGCCCCCTAATAATATATCTCCGTAACTCGAAGGTTCCCAGGTATATTTGCTGGGAAACGACTTTTTTTCGGGGTGTTTAACGACGGTTTGCCCACGCGCTATAATTATTGTAAAAATTATGCTTATTGCATACATTGAAATAGTACAGATCATGCAGATATTTAAAAGTTAGAACAATAAAACTTGTGTTTTTCCGAAATCTCCGTAACCAAGAGGATTCTTGGTATGGTCCAGTACAAGAAAGAATCCTTTCGGCTATGTATCTTTAATGTAAATTAATCTCTTTTCGTAGGAGAATTTCGGTTTCTCCAACAAGCAACCACAGGTGTACCAAGTGCCAATCACGTACACCACCAGCAATGAATGTAACTTTGGTGAAGATAACATATACCCCGTCACGATGTTAGACAGCGCTGTGATGATGTTGAATGTTCCTCTCAGTAGCGAAGATTGGATTCTTTTCAATATTCAGGGACAAGGTAAGCTTCATCGTCTGCCTAGCATTTTCCCAAGTATATTGTGGTCAGCTTCCATTCTAACCGGATGCAGCTGAATACCAGTATTTTACGTGGAGCGACCCTCCACAACCCAGTTAGTACTGGGTAATACGATAACCCTTGGTAAGACTGGGTGTCAGACTTTCGGGCCACTGACTACCCGTAACAACTGTCAAATATCCACAATTGACAGCCGGGACCAACTGCTTAACGTGCTTTCCGAGGCACGGAAGAAACCCGGTTACTCATCTACAGACTATCATAGGCAAGCCCGGCTTAACCTAAAGATCAACCCGAGCGGCTCTTATTATTTAGCCACGAGTTTCTCAAGCCAAGATAAACTTATCATAACAATATTTGACTCACCTAAGCATTCATACGTTGCGAACCAATTTTGGTTCGCAACGTATGCATTTATCTAATAAGAAGTTATGCAGCTTTCATAGTTTTGACGATTTCTTATATTTTTTTTACGATATTAGTATTTCTGTAAATGGCCTGTGTTACTGATACGTAAAAGTTAAACAAGATTTAAGACCCAAAAAACTGTGCACATTCAGTTGAGCTTGCACAGTTCTTGGCAATCTTAATTCTTTTTTCTTGGTACGTACAATACAGTTTTCTGAATTATTTTGCTGCAATTTAGTTACACTTTTCGCCATCAGCGCTTACTTGGAAAATTCACCCTAATCTTAAGTAATTATGAGCCTATACAGAACCAGAAACCACGTGAAAATGACCTTGTCCTTTTGTTTACAATATGTTGTAGTAACTGCTACTCTTTGCATCATTTATCATCAGGTTACTATCGCGTAAATTACGAGGTTGACCTTTGGGAAAGAATCATAAGAGCTCTTGACAACCCAAAGACCAGCAAACAAATTCATCCGCTCAACCGAGCTACGGTATAGTATCAAAAATCTATTTTTCTTAGTCTTAGTCGAAAAGCTACGATGTAAGAGTAAATGTACCTAATACCTGACCGCAAAATTTAAAGTTCATGACACTTGAAAAAGTATTTGCTACACAAACACTCTTTGATATGCTATAAAGCTTTCTAAAACATCAATATAGATACTAAAGAACCGCTCATGAGTAGGTTTTGATACTTATAATGTTGTATGATGTCTTAATATTTATTTATCGATCATTTTGAAATTTTAATGAGATTATAAACCTTGTTAAGACAATTTGTATTAACGATCATAATAAAATAACGAGCTTTTTTTTGTTCATAGCTTGTAGATGACGCCCTCAACATAGCCAGAGCAGGAAAACTAGACTATGAAATCGCACTCAGATTAGTTCTAACCATGGAACATGAAACTGAATACGCCTCGTGGAAAGCCTTTATAAGGAACATGGACTTCTTGAGGAAACGTTTGGTAGCTTATACTCGTATCGACGAAGATTTAGATTCCGACATTTACTTGGTAAGTAGGAAGTTTTTTCCAAATGAGAAGAATGAATAAATCCGTCGTAAAAGAACAGATATTATTTTAAATAGAAAAAGCTGTTTTCAGAATGGCAACGCGTCTGCGATGCCTTTGGAATTGCGAAATTCCACAGTTGGCTGATGTAGGACTAAAATATGTAATAAAATGCAATTAATATAAAGCGCATCATTTTATTTCTGCAGAGAATTATTAAAAGAACAATACGAACGTTTGAAGATCAGATAGGATTTTACCCCGATGTGGGTACAACTGAACCAGCGATGCAATCGCTGACACGAGGCCTGGTGATGGATCACGCTTGCAGAGCCAACTACCAGCCTTGCATAGCTGCTGTCAAGAACTGGTTCTACGATCCCAACGATAGTGGAGCAGTGTGAGTCTCGTTTAATAAAACAAGTAAATATAACATAATCCAGGGTGTAAACCAACTCATTACAAAGCCGTTAACCAAGCATTCTGTACATCAAACTAAGTAACTTTACGCAAAAATTATTGCTGGGAAACAACTTTTTTTTTTTGAGATTAAAAATCATGTTTTGTGGTAGAACTCAATGTAACGCACTTAAAACATGTTGCTGATGAATGGATTGAATAGTACGGGGGTCGTGGAGGTGTTAAAAGTCAAAATCTTACAAAAACAACTTGGATTTAAAAATAAACTTGTCAAAAAGTTGTAACTTTGACCCCCCATATCTCCGTAACTAGAAGGTTCCCAGGTATGGTGTAGAACAAAAAAATTATCGCAATAATAGGGAGAACAAGTGCCTTTCGGCTTCTTGAAGAGGTGTTTTACACCCTTTATACAGAGTCAAAAGCTTGTTAAAAAAACACACCACTAAACAAGACAGAACTTTTAATATTTCTTATGTTTCCAGAAATCCCAACATTCCACATGACATCAGGCCAGCTGTTTATTGTACGATGGTAAGGGAAGGCGACGAAAAAATCATAGAAGCGTTGAAAGCAAGACGGGAAATCGAACCAACGCTTTATGAGAAACTCGTCATTTTAGAATCTTTAGCTTGTTCGCAAGACGAAGTCTTTATAAATGGGTGAGTACTCATGTACTCGTTTAATATCTAGATTTTTGGTCCCACTACGGTGAAATAATTTATTGATCTTCTAAGACTAGTTGTGTAAGCTGAGCTGAGCAATGAGTTTGAGTACCGCTAGAAACGACCTTAGGCACAGATGTTTTTAAAAACTTTTGTCCAATTTTTTTGCCCATTTTCATAAGAAACTTATTTTTTACAGGTTACTTGAGCAAACTATTGCCCCAGATAGTCCCTACGGTGTTGAAGAACGAGTGAAGATCTTTGCAGCAGTTGCAGGAAGCAGTTACGCAAATGCAAACTTAGCTCTCCAATTTTTGAGTGTTCAAACTTCAGAAATCAGGAAAATGTACGTGTTTTTTAATGTACTCACGAAATATGAGAAATGAGCTACCAATATTGTTTTTTTCTTGAGAGATTATAGTTTTGACATTATGTAAATTATTTTGTTACGGATAAGAAGCGATGCACGCAACCTTTGGACATTTGGGTCAAGTAAGCAAGCAAAATTGTCAAGTGTACGATAGTTGAAAATGATGAAACTACTTAATACTTCACTGCAAATCTTCAGATACTGCATTAGACTAGTAATGCGAGTAATAACTAATAATGTAAATTATAACCAGGGTATGCTTAAGCACTGATATTGTATATAACTCAATTTTAAATCTTACTTATAATTTCTTTAGGTACGGTGGTGCTGAGAAACTAGAAGAGGTGACTTTCATCATAGCTGATAATATGGCTGATGGAAACCTAAGTTTCCAAGTAAGTGTTGACTTACAATATGACGGTGAAATAAAGTAGAAAATGTCCCGCGGCAAAAGAGAAGTAATTTTGCATAGTCAATGACTGACAATCTAATTTATCACTGGTAATTAATTTTTCTAACATCTGGTTCGCACATTACTGTATTTCTGTTGACCGTCCCAACAAAACTAAAATGAGTGTGATTAAAACAATTTTTGTAAGGTCGCATTAAAATAGATGGTCAAATTTTAACACAGCGTTCAGTACGCCTCACTAAATAATTCCAAACAAAAAACACTAAGATAACAAATTCATGGATGTGTTTATTATAATAATAATTCAATTGTTTATTCAAGTATAGTAACTCATGCATTGCTCTTTATGCATTGGATAATCAACATTTTTAGTGTATTTATTTTCGATAACTGATTTATTTTTCTTGTAAGTATCTGATGCGCTTTTCTTATTATTTTTTACCATTGTCCTTATTTTGGTGGTCTAAAATTTGTTAATCTATTTTAATGGGATCTTATATGCATACGAGACGATCAAATTCGGGACACGACTTCATTTAACTTCTATGTCAGATGGTCCGCGCCATGACCATGTTTAAAATACAGCTTTTCTACATTTGTTTGAAACTGTGACACACATAATCGCGTATTTTCTTGAAACCTACACTTTCAAAGCTCAATGGGTTGCGCAAGGAGCGCAGTTATTACCCCACCTAATTGGAAATTTCGTTGTCTACAGTTTTCAAACTGGGTGAATGCCATGAATAACAATTTACAAGACTCTCAACTGGCGGCTGATCGAGCTCTCGAACAAGTTAATGAGAATCTTCTCTGGGATGCCAGTTTCAAGAAATATGTTTATTCATGGATAGTTGACCATGCATCATAGTATTGTGAGATAAGGAAACATGGCATTAGTTTTGTTAAAATTTGTCACATTTTCCGAAGTTATTGTTATGAATTTGATTTATTTAATGATGATTGATTTTAAATCTGCTACATGCATGTTTTTTGTGTGGAATTAATTTTACTGGATACTTCCTATACGTCATTTTGATGTTTGTTATTTTTTTGTCGTATCTAAATCAATAAGAGAATGTGGGTTGGCTCGTTTTGGAACAACTAAAACTTTATGCAAATAAAAAAAATGTTGTTAAAAAACTGTTTTTAGGGTTCCGTAGCCAAATGACAAAAACGGAACCCTTATAGATTCGTCATGTTTGTCTGTCTGTCTGTCCGTCCGTATGTCACAGCCACTTTTTTCCGAAACTATCAGAACTATGCTGTTGAAACTTGGTAAGTAGGTGTATTCTGTGAACCGAATTAAGATTTTCACACAAAAATAGAAAAAAAAAAACAATTAATTTTGGGGGTTGTAAATACTTAGAACTGAAAGTCAAAATTTTTTTTTTCGTCAAACCCATACATGTGGGATATCATTTTTGAAGACCTATCTATAGAGATAGGTCTTCAAAAATGATAGTGAGGTTTCTAACATCATTTTTTTCTGAATACTGAAACTGAATAGTTTGCGCAAGAGACACTTCAAAAATGCTAAAATGTGTGTCCCCCCCTGTAACTTCTAAAATAAGAGAATGTTAAAACTAAAAAAAATATGTGATGTACATTACCATGTAAACTTCCACCGAAAATTGGTTTGAACGAGATCTAGTTAGTAGTTTTTTTTTTTTAATACGTCTTAGATCGTAAACAGCAATTTAACTTTCATTCAATCTGCTACGGAACCCTTCATGGGCGAGTCCGACTCGCACTTGGCCCGTTTTTAATACCTTATTATTGTCTTGTAAATTAATTGCTGGGAGTTTGTTTTGACACTTCTTCTTTCCAGATTATACACTAAGAAGTGGTGAAGGGCGGGCTTTTGGGGTTGTTTTACATAACTTTTCCATCCTTATTAATACACCATTATTGTCAAAAATTTGAATATTATTCAGATGCTTTATTGTTATTTTTTTAAATAAAACACATTCAAGGTTTATATTACCTTTTTTTTTCTAGTAGAAAATTGTGGTGAACATTTAATAAATAAAACAACCTGTTTAAAGTTACAAAACATACATTTATTTAAACAAGTTTTATTAATATTCTTATTTTATTAGGATGATTTAATATTTTTAGAATAAGGCCAGACTAAGGCACATCATAATTATTCTTATTAATTTTCTTAAATTAATATGTACATTAATTAAAAATTATATAAAAGCTTATGTAAATTGGTTAATAATTAAAACGTTTTGACTAGAACTAAACCGTTAAATCGTAATTAGATTTTCATTGCAAAAACTTTACAAAAAAAAACAATGTTTTTTTTAACCTATTTCGTGATTCATTTCTTCAGCATTTAGTAACTACTGAACACCATGTAAAAGGAAGGAATGTGATTTTTGCAAATTAATTTCCACTTATTTTGCTCGTTTTTATCAAAAGTCTATAATTAAAATTATTTTGTAGAAATTACTTTGAAAGTTCCAAAATCCAAAGGCGGGAACAGTCTTAGAAAACATAGTTTAAAAAAATAACAATCTTACCAAAAATAGTCTATGAAATAAATAACTAAAAGAAATTAAATTGAAAACATGAAGCAAGTCTATTAAAACATAAGACTTTAAAAACTGATGACTTGACTACAATGTTTACCTTCAATAAATATCTTCTCATTCACATTGCAATAGGTAATTAATTTTATCTTGTGAAAATGTTTATAATAGTTGCAATTAATAGAATCAAAATCGAATATTCTACTGATGCTCCTCCCGAAGTCAGCTTTTCAGTAACAGCTTCAGTTGTCTGTAAAAAATAAAATAATATAAGGTATTAAATATTTATTTTGCTTTGACTAACTTTCACGCCTATCTTGAAGGAGAATTTATTTTTCTAACATAAATCTATCATTCTCTTCCTTGAGCCATATTACGTAGAGTCGGCGCAACACGTTTTTAGGGTTCCGTAGCCAAATGGCAAAAAACGGAATCCATGATTCGTCATGTCTGTCTGTCTGTCTGTCCGTCCGTATGTCACAGAAACTTTTTTCCGAAACTGAGATAAGAACTATGCTGTTGAAACTTGGTAAGTAGATGTATTATGTGAGCCGGTTTAAGATTTTCACACTAAAATAGAAAAAAAAAACAGTAAATTTTGGGGGTATCTAAACTGAATAGTTTGTGCGAGAGACACTTCCAACGTGATAAAACGTGTGTGTGTCCCCTGTAACTTCTAAAATAAGAGAATGATAAAACTAAAAAAAAATGTATGATGTACCATGTAAACTTCCACCGAAAATTGGTTTGAACGAGATCTAGTAAGTAGTTTTTTTTTAATACGCCATAAATCGTGAAATCGTAACTTACGTGTTTCATTTTGTCATTTATTTTATAATTTCACGTTTTACCTCCAACAACTTTCAACCGGATAACATTTTTTTCGTTAGCATTACTCAAAAAAAACATTTATTTTACTTTCTGTCGTCATCGTATACTTATGCTTATATTAGCTGGGTGTTGATAATCAGTCAGTATCATAGGTAATATATTATTGCAATATTGTTCATTGACCCCATTGACATTTATTAAAGTTTTTAACTTTGAAATCCAAAAATATAAAAGTCTTGAATCGTGATCTATCGTGATCTTCATAGTTTTTAAAAATGAAACACGATTCACGGTTCATTTGTTTTGGTTCGTACGAAGAGATATTAGGGAAAGGCATAAGGGCAATGACCGATATTGCGATTTTAACTGGCACTTACTGTAGGACATTAAGGATTATTCTTACCTTTTCAGTAGAAGACATCACAATAGGCATTGGTCTCGGTTCTCCTATCGGTATCATGCCGTTAAATCTGGTTTTCGCGCGTCTGCAATAGAGAGAAGGCAAAGAGTAAATAATTTAAACAGATGTGTCTTAAATTAATCAAACAGTTTCTTTCTACTTTGTCCTGTATATTTTTTTTACTTCTTTCCCGTTGACTTTCTTCACTGTGTGACGTCATTACTGAAGGGTAGGAATTGAGGCGCTTGTGGCAAAATAATAACACCCGCTCGGGTCAATCTTTAGGTTAAGCTGTGCTTACCTAGGTTGGTCTGAGGATGGGTAAACATCTTTACATGCCGAGTTTCCTCCATGCCTCGGAAAACACGTTATACGGTTGGTCTCGGCTGTCTTCTTTGGCAGTGGTAACAGGTAGTCAGTAACCCAAAAAATCTGACAACCAGTCTTATCAAGAGGTATCGTATTCAGTAGGTACTAAATTGTGGAGATCAGATAAGCAGTCGCTTCATGTAAAATACTGGTATTCAGTTGCATCCGGTTAGAGTGGAACCCGACCCAACATAGGAGCATTATAGGGTTGCCAATTATACTGTTTAAAACAGTATTAAACTGTCTTTAACTAAATTATACTTTTTACTGTTGAACAAAAATATACTCGTAGATACAAAATACTGTTTTCAGCATCAAAATGCAAACACATTATTAAGTGTTATACTTAGAAGCTCATACAAATTTCGCCACCTCAGTATTTACTGAAAGAGTTTTTTCAGTAATTAATGCTAAGTGGCGGGAGGATAGAAATAGAGCATCTATAAATTTAATAAAAAATGAGCCCCTGATTTATTTTAATTTCTGTTATAATTGTGGTGAGGCGCATGAAGTTTTTAAAAATGAATAAGTTGTGCGAGAAGCTCTAAAAAATACTTATTTAAAAAAATAAATAAATAAAATACTGTTCATTTTTCTAAAATCCTGTTTAGTATTCTTCATAGACCTGAATAATTATACTTTATTTCTTGTAAAAAAAAAGTTGCCAACCCTGGAGCATTAGGAAAAGCCCACACAGATGATGACTAGAATTCTCACTTGTAGCTCGAAATTTGGCCTGTCCGAAGCTGACAAAAGGCTCGCCCCTATTACACGGGACCTACGAACTGACTAAACACGAGTCTCTAGCTCTTCATGCACAGAGCAACTAATAAACTTGAGTCTTACACTTTCTGGTCGGCGATCCACTTGTCGTCCTGTTCGATGGGGTACAGTTTCATCGTGTACGTGTTGCTGAACGGCTCGTTGGCTAACACGTAGAAGTACGACATGCGACAGTCCGGGAACAGGCTGGAAACGACAAAAATGGGCAATTCTAAGGTTCCCCGAAAAGATAACGGTCTGATTATCTAAAACAGCGGTTTAAGGGACATGTTTCTCTACAAAAATGTGTTTTAAACAGCTGTTTTTAGATAATCAGACTGTCATGTTTTTGGTGAGCATGGACCTAAGAGTTACAAAGGAATAAAACACCCGTTCAAATGAGAATAAGGGCCGGCAGCCCAACAACCCTTAACAACGTCGACAACCAAGCATACTTTATGCAAAAATTTTAAACTTGTCAAAAAATAATAATAATAAATAATAAATATCGCTGGACATTAACACACAGCGCCACCTAGTGCCACATTAAGCAAGGCTTGTGTCGTGGACACTAGATAGTTGATATACTACATATATACTTTTTTGTTTGTAAATACATACTTATTATACATATAAACATCCATGACTCGGAAACAAATGTCCGTGCTCATCACACAAACATTTGCTCCTACCGGGATTCGAACCCAGGACCCTAAGAACGTAAGGCAGTGTCACTACCACTACGCCAATCGGGTAAAAGAGTAAGAAAATCGCGAGTGCGCGCAAGTTGACATCTTCCGATTTTAACTTTTTGCTTTGTCGTCAACTTGCACACAATAAAGCAATATCAATAAAAAATATTTTGTTACATTTAATTTAAAGTCAAGTCGTATTAAATATCTTTCAGGTACCTACATTTAATGTGGGTACATATTCTAAACATTTTAGAAGGAGTGTTGTAGCTGACATCTGACGTATTTAGCGTCAGATTTTCAAGGTCGAGTGAGTTGACGACAAAATTTATATGTACAGTCGTAAGGTGCCAACTCGCGCGCACTTGCGAGTTTTACAGTCGCCAGTTGACGAATAAGACCAAGACATAATTATATGTCTGTCAGTCTGCACTTACGTATAAGAGCAGCTGTGGCCCAGTGGTCGCGGCCCCGACTTACGAACAGTAACTCATGGGTTCGAACCCAGACAGGCGCATTACTTTGTGTAATTTACTTCATCACCACTGCTCTTAAAACGGTGAAGGATAACATCGTGAGGAAACCGGCATGTACTTGAACCAAAAATTCCAAGACATGTGACATCTACCAATCCGCACTGGGCCCGCGTGGTACATTATAGCCCATTCCCTCTCATAGAGAGGAGGCCTGTGCCCCAGCAGTGGGAACATTATAGGCTGATGATGAAGATGATGGTGACTCACGTATGTTTCCCTCTCCTATCCTCCACATACATCCGTCGCACATGGTCCTGGCACGGCTGGTGCTGCAGCTCGCACGCTAGCTGCAGCACGTTGCTGCGGAACAGTCGCGTGAGGTGGGACGTGTCCTTGTTCTTTATGACCTGTGCGTACACCGGGGATATCTTCTTGACCATGAAGATCTGAAATTGAAGAAGGAACCTAATGAATAGGTTAGACGACAAAAAAAATATAATTAGTCCATCATTAGATTATCATAAAATATTTGACCCGTATTTTTTCTTTTGTTACGTAAACCAAAATTCGTTTCGTGCGTAAACATAAAGGTCATCTTCTGAAAATTTCTTGAAAGTTTACTTCTTTTTCGAGGCCGGTTTCTCAAAATTAATGTATGTCACTTGTCGTGCAGATTACAGAACCGACTTTGTTGTTTTATTAACTTTCCTAACTGGTACCACAATAACCTCTTTTAGTAAGTGAATGACCAGAAAACAACGATTGTTAATGAGAAGGTAGTATTTAATAAAACTGGGTAGTACAGATTTTCCGATAATAGAGACAGATCTTACATGATCTGATCGACCAGAATCCGGCGTATTACGTCAAACAGCTAACATCACGTAGCGGTAACAAGAAAATCTGCAATAAGGAAGATGTACATCGGAAAACCTGTACTACCCAGTTTTATTAAAATACTACCTTCTCATGAACAATCGTTATTTTCTGGTCATTCACTTACTAAAAGAGGTAATTGTGGTATCATTTGAGAAAGCCAATGAGACAACAATGTTGGTTCTGTAATTTTAACGACAAGTGTCATAAAATAATTTTGAGAAACCGGCCTCGAAAAACAAGAAAACTTTCAAGAAATTTTCAGAAGATGACCTTTATGGCGCCTATTTTCCAAAGGTAGATGTACTGTTTTGATAAATTGGTTTTCGGAGGATACATACGTTCATGAGCTATCAGAAAAGTATCAGTTTAATATCCAGAATGGCGTAGATTTCTCACAATCGACACTTTATGGTGTATAGGTGGAACATTTCAAGGAAAACTTCGATTACAACTTTTTCAACTTTTTAAATCGAAATATCGCAGAAACGGTGGCTTGTAGGAAAAAAGTATGACATGTTTTTTATAGATAATTTTATGATCTACAATTTTTGTCTGAGGTAATTTTATGATAAAACTTACCGTTTTGCTGAAAATCGTGAAAAACTCATTTTTTTGACCTTTAACCTTGAATAAAAAATTTTCCATACACGGGAATGATGAGGAACTTCTAGACATTGTTTATAATTATGTTTTGAACAATTTCACTGAAATTCAGCTTGTTGGGACTTTACGTAACTTCACTCTCATTTTTTGGTCTAAATTGACCGGACTAATAACATGTTTAACTCAAAAACGATGCTGACATTCATACAGATTTAAAACATGTCTTACCTCCCATTCCGAATACAAATGTCTAGTCATATTACAACTAGCTCCTTCAGTGATCAGCATTTCGAACCCATTCAAGGCCGCCTCCCATACAACAGGACTGCGTTCGTCGGCAAGATACTCTAGAACATCCATAGCGAGCTGTTCGTCTAGGTCACCGGCTACGTATAGAGCAAATACATCGTTCACTATCTGGAACACATCAAAGTGTATAATTAGATTCAGATTTGTGTCAAGATCTACACCACGTTTTGAAAGAAAGCGAATCTTGAATATAGCTGTTACACGTGTTTGCAAAAATCTAAATAAAATTATGTGTCATTTTTGTTCAAGGTGTAAAAAGACAACTGATCTTGAATTGAAATTTACTGATCTATAGCTATACATTTTGACTGTATTGCAGTTTTGAATGAAATAGCAGATCGTTTTTTTTAAGAACTGACGAAAAATTTCAACGGTAGTGTGTTTAGAACCATATTGTGCTGAATTTAAAGATGAGTTTGATGGTTAATGTTCACTGTGTTCACTGTGTTCGCTTTTATTTTAATATGAAGAATAGGCACTTACTTGAGCTCTATTCAATTCGTCTATGCTTGTCATATTCTCGTTCAAAGACTTTGCTATGAGTCTCCAAGTAACAGCATCGTAGTTGACTCGATAGTACCCTGGAAATCATAATGAGTCATTTCAAAATAGCATAAGCATATTTGGCCTGTATTATTCCCACAGCTGGAGCACAGGCCTCGTGTCTGTGAGAGGGAAAGTCACGTTATCCTACATGCGGGCTCAGAGCTTGATGGATGATGCTGGGTTTTTTTTAAATTTTGGTTCTGGAAGGTTCTTTTTTTTGGGACAAGAGCGCCACACTATTATCAAACCACTATAACTCCTGAAACCCAGAATCAACAGTGGTGACCACCAAAAAAAAACCGAGACAATGAAGTAACCACCACAACTCCTAATGGTGTGGTCAACCAGAAAAGTGCCAAGACAATGAAGCTGGACAAAGTCCCAGAGAATGAATTTAATTGTCTTGGATCTCGCAAGGAAATTAATCAGAAAAGTATGGCGGACGAGTAGGAAAGGAAGGTTCTGGCTACAAAAAATGTCTCTATCTTCAGGGATATACAATTTGCTAAGCTACATTATTAGCACAGTGGTGGCCCATAGTAATAGCCCCGACTTCTGATATCATTGTTAAAACATGAGGGAACAGGAAACATGATTGTGACATCAAAGTTTTTTTTTTTATTTCACATAGGCCTAGATGGGCATTTATACAACGTCGAAAAAGGTGCATGCGTTGGACTTTTCCATGAAGAAGAACCGGCAAGATACTCCACAGTTACTCTTTTCAAATCATTTGGTATTACAATTATTATGTTACAGCATTAGATCTTTATTATGGGGGGACATCCGTCAAGACGCACTGGGCATCTGTTAACATCATGATTTAACTCTCTCACACAAAGGAGGCCTGAGGCCCATCAGTTGAAGGCTAAATTAATATGCTTCAAAACATTCCGAGTACTATCGGCATTATAAAAATTATTCATAACGCATAATTATTTTATCGTCTACAAAATGCATTGTATCGTAAATACATCGGCAGAGTTTTACGAGCGTGGGTATGACACAAATAGATTCATTGCTAAGCCAAGGACTTGTCAAGTTCAGCCGTTTTATTATTAGTTGTAGTACGAGTAGCTAAGCCGTTTGCTTTTAGTGTGGTTTGTTGTGAATGGTTCTTTTTGAAGTTTGAAGAAGTTGAGAAGTTTTTTTTTATTACTGTGGCAGACTGAAGCAATTTTCGGATTACTCAATAATTACTCTAATTTGTTTATCTTTATAGTAACCAAATATGCTGTGTCTGTATTCGTTTCCAGAAGGCCTAGACACAGTGTTTCTTCCAACTGCAATAACGTTATCGGAAAAGTAGGAACGCTTTGGACTAGCTACCAACAAGCTTAATTATTTCAATTCCGTTATAAACGTTGTACAATTACGAAACTTTCTAGGAGTGATTGCCACTTGTTTTGGGTATCGGTTGAGAACTATAGCAGGGCCAAAAATAGATCGCATTTGACATCAGTCTGTCAGTTCTAAGTAAAGGTTACCTTTTTTGCCATTATTACAATAAATATAATAGTAATTGAAAAATGTTAAGCAATTATGCAGTTCTAACTTCGAAAACATAATTAAGTAATATTTTATGCCAGCCGTTACAAGGTTAGGTACGTTGTTATGTTTTGATGAAGTGTCAAATGTGATTTATTAACTTGGCCCTACTGTAGTAGAAGTAAAACGAACAGTGGGGGGCTGACTGTCTATTGACAAACTAATTATAACAAATTTCAATGAAGGCCAACTAACCTGAACCTTTCCTGTTCAATATAATCCATCCATTATTTAGGTTCTCCCCGAAGGTGTACGTCTGTGCTCCAATAGTGAACCGCGGCTGGTAGCAGTTGTAACAGTTCTGGTTCTTTTGGACCATGTAGGATATGGGGATCAGGAAGTCAGTCTGTACGCGGTTTTCTTGGGTGAAGCTGAACTGCCTCTGGAAGATTTTGATGGCATTATTAGAAAACTTTTTGTAAAAATGTTCGGATTAACTAAATATTTGTTTTAATCTCTAAATGGAGAATGCCATAGAGTGTCACTCAGTGTGTCAATAAAGCTCACTGGGTTTTGGATTTTAAACACTTGTTGCCAAGTAGTAGGTTGAAAATACAGTGCTCGATAGAAAAATCACCCGTTCAAACAAGTTATTTTGTAGAAATGTTAAAAGGAAAAGCTATTACAGAGCATTAACAAACTAGTGTTTTGATAAAATTGGAAATTGGCACATCTTTGGCAACAACAAGCCAAAATTTGAGTGTATCTTCAATTTAGTATTATTAAATTAATCTGAGATACAAAACTATGACCATAAAAACTTGTGACTGGTAAATGTACCCGATTTGTACGTATTTTTAATGTCCCGTACACAGCCTCAAGAAATGCGACTTCATTCATTTTTTTTCACTGGAATGAAAGAAGTCGTTTTGTCGCTGGAAGACACATCTTGGTACAACGACTGCGCTGTACCAAGATACCTGTACCACCGGGCTCAAAAAACTACTTGTTATCATCAACAAACCTGTTTCAACTGAACAGCATTAGGCACCCGATCCCTCAACACTTGGACGTTGATGACGGGATACCCTCGTCTTCTGAACCAGGAGCCAAGGATGCGAGATGCCGTGGATCCGTTGAAGAACTGGTGGAGGCACTCGATTGTGCTCTGGTCTAGCGTCGTCGTGAAGTCGTGTAAAGATATGTATTTACCTCTCCTGTAATTTTCAAGATCGGTATTTTGTGATGAGTTTTCATTTAGCCATGACAAAAGTGTGCTTTACTATAACAGTGAAGTTTTTGCCTGAGGTGATATGCGGCAGTTTATTTATGTCTGATGACTTATTTGCACCGTGACATCCATCGATCGTGAAACGTTTGGCGATTGGGGGAACACCATCTTAACCAGCCGTACAAAATAGGTTGATCAAATTCTTAGAAGATTTATATAGAAGTAATAAGTGAAATATAAAGACTACAATATACGACAGCCAAAATTCACCTTAGACCTTGTCAACTTACCTGGACTTAATATAATGCACCAACGCCTGATGGAACTTCTCAGAACCAACCCAGTTCTCCAGCATCCACAATATAGCTCCAGTCTTCATGGTCACCAACTGCTTATACCTTGGCGGGATCTCTATAGCCAGTGAGGTGTTGAAGGTGTCCAAAGCGGGAGTGGTTCGATGCCAGTCCACCGCCATCGCTTTGTGTTTCATTTGAAGAACATATTCGCTTATTTGGCGTTTGTGTGGTGTTTCGATACCGTAGTTGTACTGTGAAAGTTGACAAAGGAATATGATTTTAATGTAGTATCATTCAGCAACTAGTAACTGGGCAAGGTCAAAGAATGCCGAAAATAAATATCATCAGTCATGAAGACTAAAGGCTGTCATCTACAAGGCTACTAATTAGTAACTAGTACCACCACCGGTGAGTAGCCGGAATGTCACAGAACTAACAATCAATGGCAGTCCAAACGCATACCAACCACTCGATGAATACAAACTATAGTCAGTAGGTGAACGTGTCGTGTCAGGTCCACCATACATTCAAGCTATTCATAGGTGATTAAAAGTAGTAACTTAATTTTGGGTTGGATGGTGGACTTCAGATAATTTGCATGAGGTATTATTACTGTAAATATACAAGTTAAATCTGCTTGATCTGCTTGATCATTGTTGTTTGTGTAGAAGGATCTTTGTTTTCAGTGTGGTACGATTTATGGGCTTGTTTGTTATTTTAAAAATTGGAAGAAAACAGAGAGATAGACGACGGAATTGGCTGCTACGCTGCGTGTCGCGGGTTTTTTCCCTTTCAGATGTAATAATAACAATTACGTTTCGTTATCTTTATTTGTTTTGATAAAACCACAATCGCGGTATTTTGATTTGTATAATTAATATCATTGCTACCTAGGATTTCCGATCCGCTTTCTAATCTGACAATAAAACCTGATTACAAATTATCATGATATTTAACACGAACAGCCCAAGCTGCAGCTCTATAAACCTACATTTTTATGGGAGAGCATTATTATGGGTTTTGCGTTTTCATCGAAATATTTATAATATTAAATCAGACATCCTACTAACATTATAAACACAAAAGTTTGTGAGGATGGATGTTTGTTTGTTTTGTTTTGCTTCTCTTTCACACAGATAGTTTATAACCGGGATAACACATAGGTTACTTTTTATCCCGATAGTATGCTCCTGTGGGACAGTTATTATCGAACTCGCAGACCAAAGCTACGGGTTTCGTCCGAGTGGAGTAAACTTGTAAGCTAGTCAGACATAAATAAAATGAGAAACCTTGACACTATCGGAAGCCGCCTTTATATCTACGAAGAAGACGGCGAGGTGAATGGTTGTTAGCTATAGACTGGAATAACATAAAGTCATGGTATAAGTCTGTGTATTTAAAAAAAAAAACTTGTGAAAAAGTTGAAACTTTGATCTCCCAAAATCTCCGTAACTAGAAGGTTCCCAAGTATGGTCCAGAACAAAAAATGATCGCAATAACGAGGAGAACAAGTGCCTTTCCGATTCATTAAGAGTCTTTTTACACTCTTTATAGTCAGTAATTCTGTTTCGGTTCCATATGTAATTACTAGCAACAAACACTGGTCATAGACTTTCATTCGGGGGAGGCCTATGTCCAGCAGTAGACTTCTTTCGACTGAAATGATTATGATGGTGATAGTCAGTAACTATCTGCGGTATCTGGTACTTACTTGGGTCAACAAATAATAAGCCAGGTAGGTGGCCATGCCTTCCTTGAACCACTCTTCCTTCCACCTCGTTCTCACGACCTCCCCAGGGTTGCCGAGCCATATCCTGCTGAGTTGCTGTGCCAGTTCGAAGGTCATGTACTCTATCTGCTTGATGCTCGTGAATTGGTCGATGTTTACTAAACGATAGGCTCTGTAAATTGTAGGGATGATTAATTAGAAATTGAGCTATTGCACACTTTTAGTTGGTAAGAGTATACAACGTATAACAGAAAGGGTATAATCATATGAAAGGGTGTGCTACAGACTATCAAACTGAACTACTTTCTCTATGGGACCACCCTTGAAATCGCGATAAAATAATCAATGGCCCCATACAAAATTCCTATCAACCTGTCGCAAATCCAGACGGCGTGGCTGCTACTGATTAATTCCTGATGGAAAAACCCAATGACACTTTTCCCGACCTGGGCATTGAACCCATACCTAGGATTTCATGCTAAGACGTCGTGCTTACGACCACTAGACCAACAAGGCAGTATGTAACACGACTTTATTATAATAAGTATGTATTTAGTAACAAAAAAGTATGTATGTAGTATATCAACTATCTGGTGTCCACTACACAAGCCTTACTTAGTGTGGCACTAGATGGCGCTGTGTGTTAATGTCCAACAATATTTATTTATTTACTTTATTTATCTTGATGCACTAATTGGGTTGGATATGTTTAACAAAAACGCAGCAATTGTTGTAATTAAGAAAGGTAACTACATTGACTGATTGGATTCGATTTCACTCTTCACGTGGGTGTCACTATACAGAGTGTAAACAACCTCATCACGAAGCCGTCACCCAAGCATTCTGTACATCCAACTAAGTAACTTTACGCAAAAATTATTGATGGGAAATTACTTTTTTTTTTTGTTTCAGTTCTAAGTATGGGGAACCCCCAAAATTTATTGTTTTTTTTCTATTTTTGTGTGAATCTTAATGCGGTTCACAGAATACATCTACTTACCAAGTTTCAATAGCATAGTTCTTATAGTTTCGGAAAAAAGTGGCTGTGACGTACGGACGGACAGACAGACAGATATGACGAATCTAAAAGGGTTCCGTTTTTGCCATTTGTCTACGGAACCCTAAAAACGATCGCAATGACGGGGAAATCAAGTGCCTCTCAGCTTCGATAACAGGTGTTTTACACCCTTTAAATAAAGCAATTACTTCAGTATGATGGTCGAGACCCTATCTGATCCAAAAGGAGGCGAATTGTTTGCCTTTTTAGCTTGGACATAGATTTTTTTTAGCTTGGACATAGAGCATTTTTAGCTTGGCCATAGAGATTTTTTAGCTTGGACATAGAGGTTTTTTTAACTCGGACTAAGAGCTTTTTTTGGTTGGACATAGAGCTTTTTCAGCTTGGTCATTGAACTTTTTTAGCTTAGACATAAGACTTTTTTAGCTTGAACATAGATGTTTATTATCCTGAACATAGAGCTTTTTTAAATTGAACATATTGTAGCTTTTTTAGCTTGGACATTTAGCGTTTCGTAGGGATGCCAACAGTGAATGAGTGTGGTCTTTTCTTACAAAATATTTTTGCATTAGTTCAGCAATGAGATACGATGGTAGAAGTGTTGCTACTATTTTTGTCTGAGTCAACACGTCTTGCCATATGCTATGATGAGAAGTATGACTCATAAGCATAACAAGCTAAAAAAACACCTGTGTATTTTTAAATTGGCAACAACAGGTTCATGTCGGTGGTGCCTGTCTTAATGTCATTTGCAGATCGTAAAATAAATGGTCGCAAGCTAACATGCAAGCCGTGTCGACGGCGCGTTCGTGTTTCATGCACGCCTCAAAGAGATGTCAGCATTAAGAAGGGGTCCCGCAAGGGCCGATGCCTGCCGGGGCTGCGGGACTAGAAAAGGCGAAGAAGGAACATGGATGGGTTTTAGTCAGTGAAAGTCTGACACAGTGAGTGTCAGACTCTCCGTTCCGATCATAGCGGGGTCATTTGATGATTTCACATCCGAAAAAAAAAACCGTCCTGGGTTCGATTCTCGGGTCAGACACAGTGTTATTGGTTTTTCTCATCTGGTGTTTCTCAGTGGCAGTCCAGAAGCTGGATTTGTGCCCATAGGCTCGCCTCTCTATGGGACTTGAACGTAATTGGCAAAATGTAGGGTGTCCTCAGCATTACAGCACAACCAAGATTTTCAACCATGACAACGGTTTTGTGGGGCTTAGTTTTTAAGTATACTTACCTTTTTGATAAATAAATAATAATAATGTTTTTACAATTCTTAAAAATATAAAATTTTTCATAACCAGTAACCACTTTACAAAGCGATCCAGAATTACCAATGACGCAAATTCCAATATGTTCTCATAAATTTTAAAGAAATAATAACAGAGGAACAGCACAGATGATACATTGTTATTACAGCTGATTTAATCCACTCTTACTCATAAGCTAACCTTGAAGAATATACTCAACTCCTAACTTTAGAATATGGGTCAAGTTTTGCGACTGTTTCGACAAAAACCAGCATCAGTTGACCTCGCAGAGTATGCACGCTTATTCAACCCGAGGTCAGCTTAAACTGGGTATGTCATCACTAGTATGAGCTGACCTTTGATTATGAGCAAAGACTTCATTTTGAGAGGTCAGCGTATACTGGCGTGTTATCTATAGCAAGAAATAATCGTCGTGGGTACAGGAAGTGAGATATTCTGAAACGTCAATGTCATAAGGTTTTCCCGAATGATGTTTGTCGGTCTATTTTACAAATATTGAGACCGTTTCGTGGTCAGTTGACTATGTTGTTCAAGCAATGCGATGGGCTAGAAAAACCCGTATATATATAGTACTCTGTGGCTAGAAACAGGCTCGACAAAATAAATGACAAGCGCTGTCGAAGTATTTCGTGTCTTTAAAATGATTCTACAGAATTGACAGAGCTTCTTGACAGCGTATGCCAAACTAATCCAATTTTAGGGGTATGAAGAACAGGGTTGTAAAGTTCTTCATACCCCACAGAAAAGGAAGGATCCTCTGATTAGATGAGTGTTGTGTCTTGTAGGCTACGGCCCTGTTTTATAAACGTTACGAATTGTAAATTGTAATTGTATTTTACAAGTTACAAATCCACAAATTTCTGTTTGATAAAAATGACAACTTGCAAATTTACCATGGTGGAAAACTGACAAAATTGATAAATTTTACTTATAAACATTTTATCTTTACAGGTGACAATTATTGTCAGGTTTATTAAACAACACTTGTCATACAACTTTACAAATGAATGTCCCTTATTTACAATATTGTCGGATTGTAACTTTTATTAAATAGGGCCCTGACAGTTATTGTAGGGTTTTTCTACATAGTCTTAAGTCACGGATATCTTAACGTTAGTTCTTTATTTGATGGCGCTATAGTACTCTTTGTACTATGTTGCTGTAGTGCTTTTTGTGTTATCGCTACACAATTTTTGACTTTTCTATGATAGTTACTGTTGATTGAATATCACTTTGATATCGATAAGAAGTTTTGGAACTCAACGACAGATGCAAACAGATGACCTTCACGCGAGTATCTTAAAACAAATCACATCGCACGCTTAGGTTTTATGAACGAGTCTACAATATTAGCACCATTTAAGATTCCTTACATCTGAATAACTTACCCGTTAGTCAGTAGATTCCAGCTTCCGATTTCATAACCACTGATTATGGCCGGCACAGCAATCAAGTTGATCGGACCTTGTACTAAAGGCCTATTATCCTTTGCATATTCATGTATCAGATTAATAATCGTTATCCCATAGTTATGAATGAATTTGAAGTCGTGCAGTTCGTCGATAGGAGCCCATATGAGTAGGGTGTCATTTGCATGTTGGGCTTTCTTAGTTTGGCTCGCGAATCGTGAGTAGTGGAACCCGACTTGATGGAGGCCGACTTGTGGAGATGGCACGTATTCTACTATTATGTAGTCACCTTTGTTACTGGAAAGAAAAAAAAAACAATAATTATTACCCTTATTCGAACAATATGGGTGAAAATGAGATTGATAATCTCCAACAACATTCGACTGAACAAACATATGAAAGTTCATGGAAAAGGTTGAAATAGGTTTTTTTTCGACTTCTACGTGGGTGAAATGACCGCTGTTTTTTTATACGTTAATCTCTCTAATCTTATCCATTTCAAGTCATTGGTTTTCTTCAAGCATGACACGATACAAGGACGTACCTAATACATAGAGGTGGCGTAAAATTAAGCCCCTTCTCGGAAGATGTTATCATTGTTGCAAATGGCGTCGTACCTCAATCATATTTGACATTTGTGACGTGGACTATTTGCAAAATACAGACAGAAAAGCAATGGAGCACTATACTCCGCAAAAGCGTGGAATAATTGCGAAGGAAACATTTCCTGGTCGCGTAATCTCCCATCTTGACGATTTAGCTTGGCCAGCAAGATCGCCCGGTTTAATCATCCGAGACTGCTTTCTTTCAACAAGCCTCAAGACAATCAAAGACCTTTGGAGAATATCTAATAGATAGATATTCTTCTTAAGGTCATATATATGTCGCAGCGAAATGGTTTAATTAACCGTTCAATAACTGCCTAGCCTCTTCACTAAACAGCGGCCGTTTAAGTACAACGTTTAAGTTCAGGACTTTAATATAAAGGGTTTTGAGGTTAGGTTAGTTAGGTTTCTTTAAATTAAAGAAGGCAAGGCAATTGAACGGCTAATTAAACCATTTGACTGCAACATATGTATACGTAACGTATAGGATTGCGAACAGTGGTCACCGGACATCTTGCGGAAAGTCATGGAAAATGTGATAAAACGGGCACAATGTGTATGAACACTGGTGTCAGCCACTTGGTGGATATCATCTCAGAACAAAAATTAAAGGTACTCTTTAAGATTTTTTCATATTTTTTTTATTTAGAAGTTAGCCAAAAACTACAACAAAATTGAATGATTCATTTTGCGTCACCTTGTAATACAGACGCGGGGTTTAAGCCCCTCGTCTGTTTAAGAAAATTTAGCTATAGAAACACCTATATTACACATTCAGTTGGTGTGAACAATGCGGTGATGTAATTAAAATAGCATTATCATTTAATACCTAACCTAAGTCTCTTAAAAGAATAAGCCACCTCATCCTTGCCGCAAGCTGTCATAAGAAGTGACTACTAACTAAGCCATGAATTCTCAGTAAGATCATAGTACTCAATGGTGACAAAACCAGTAGAAGTTGAACTCTTAGGGTCAATTCACACCGAAACGCGACGCTGCGCGCACATTTGAATAGAGCAATTCAAACTACAACTTTATTTACTACCCGAAAAGAAACACATTTCTATGCGATGCGGTGCCGCGCCAGTGCAGTGCGAAATCACTTTTAATCCCATCGAGCCGCGTTGCGTCGCGTCTCGGTGTGAACCTATCGAAACTTTGGGTCTACTATTACTAGACCAGCTCTGGCCGGGCAACCTTACAGATGTGTGGCCGACTGTACAACACAGCAAAACCAACAAATCTACCATAATGGATCTCTTTTTTATTTCAGTCTACAAAAGATTACTTAACTTTGGAGACCGATGTTATAATTATATTATTGCGAACTGTATTTAAAAAAAAACGATATTGACATTTGTAAAATATTCCTCAACAAGTATATCGTATAGAGTTGTGCACGTATTTAAATCTAATTTTAATAGACAACGCTAAACTACTAAAAAGACGTTTTACTTAGTTTACATTCATCGAAGACATATAAATATACTTACGATTGTTCTTTGACTAGGATGTATCCTACTTAGCCAAATTAAGAATACTCATTCATTCATAAAAAAATGACGTATTCATTTATTCTTGCATACAAATGCGCTATGATTAGTTTGAAACAATGGCATCGTCGTCGCCTGCCTGATCGGTTTTAACGTGGGTCATACGCGATTGTGTAACAAATTGCTCCATTATCGTCTAAAGACTGTCTGGTGTTCTTGTTAAGGAACTAGGTGAACTCTTCGTAGGTACTGCTACCCTGGTAGTTTTTTGATTGGACGAAGTGCAATAAATGACTGGATATAATTTATTGTTCTAAATCCAATATTCGATTTGGTATAGAAACAAGTGATTCTGAATTTATTATTGCATTACAAGCAGGTGAATGCTGAAAGAACAAAATGCGAAAGAGCTGAAGACAACCATTAAAATGACGGGTAAAAGACCGCCGTTGTACTGTACATAGGAAAGTGATCTCTCTTTGGGTGTTGGTGCCCTGATATTTTCCATTTTCATGATTGGCTATAGTGCAAAACAAAATTGAAAACCAATTATTCCATAAAGACAGTCTGGTGTTCTTGTTAAGGAACTAGGTGAACTCTTTGTGGGTGCCGCTGAGTTTGTCGTTCAGATAAAGTGCAATAAATGGCTGTATATTCTTCTATTATCTTCTATTGACTGTTTGGTATTGCTGTTGAAGGAAAGCATCAATGATCTGTACATTATTGAACAGATTCATGCGATCCGTACGGTGCGGACCAGTGACTTTTCATACAAAGAATACTACGATCCGTTTGATGCGATGCGTCCGATGCGAATCTTTAGTCGATTCTCACCGGGTGCATTCGTCTATAATGTGACGAATCCAAGATTCGATTTGGTACAAAAACATGGCCATTACAGGCCATGGCGAATGCTCCCTTCAAAAAAGGATCGCCGATAAACCATTACATAAGAAGGTGATCTCTTTGTGGGTGTTGGTAGGGCACCAACAACCCATACTTTCTTGATTGGATATGGTGCAATACACGATTGAAATAGTTATTTGATACACAAGATTAGAGTGCAAAGTTTATTTTTAACCGCGTGCTCAATTATGATGATCTTTGCACTCGAGTGCAAAACGTAACTTTTCATCTCACCTCAGCGAGGAAATGACTAAACGCAAACAAAAAAAAATTGCGATTATTAACAAATTCAGTTATTCTGTTGGCGTCAAATAAACTTCCTCGTCGCTAGATAATAAATGGTAATTTTAGGTTTATCACTTGTTTTCAAGTTCCTTGTTTTTAACCTAAGGTTTTAACAATATGAGTGAAAAGAAAATGGCGCGCGCAAAGCAAGTTAAAAAAAAGTACGCCAAGAAGGTTCCGATTCTGAGTTATTTACAAATTAAAAAAAGTTGTATGACAAATTGGGCACCATGGAGGTAGAAGTAAATAGGTTTAATGATATTTTCACTTCTCATGCTCTAAAAGTACGCCATTATAGCCCTACGAAGCGGGATTAAAGTGACCGTTTATTCCCTAGGGAGTAAAAAGTAATTTAAAAATGGAACGATCTTTTACTCTGAAACATGGTCACAAAACAGTACTTACCTAACTTTTTTTTTTAATGGATCAAAGGTATTATTTAAATTTCGAATTGGCTTGCAAACAGAAAGCGGTTTATTGAAAAAAAAAAACAAATGAACTCTTCAACGCGAGAAAAATTATTGTTGTTTGTGTGCATCGTTGATTTTGAAAAGTACTATAATAATATGTGCAATACCTCTGTTGCTAGCCGCTGCAGTAATGTAGGTACCTCTACTAATTATCTGTGGAGTGTGGATGATCTTCATTGCGACAATGTTGAGAGTTTGTGTTGTGTTTTAAATTGTTAATCTGTGACTGACCTGATAGAAGAAAAAACTGCCCGCTCAGTTCAGAATTTTTGTCGAGTGTAAATTTGTTCGGTTTTAAATTACTATTTTTCTCGCACTCGAAGTGAAAAGTACAGTTTGCACCTCGAGACTAAACGCCAATTTAATATACCCTCGCTTTCGTTGCCTCCCTCGCAAGCTCGGGAGTCAAACCACCTCGGGTATATATTGGCTTCGTTTAGTCCCTCGTTATAAAATATACTATTTGAATTCACAAACTTAGTGCACACGATGTTCTAAATTCAAATTTACTTTATCCTATAGACGATAAAAAGGGCTTTTGCACTCAGATATGAAGAGCAAAAATACGCTTTCCGAGATGGGGGATTAAAAATAAATTGCTGCTTTATCGCCTGACGACTGTCAGGTGTTCTTGTTAAGAAATTAGGTATATCTACGTGGTTGCTGCTAACCTAGTACCTGCACTTTCTTGAGTAATAGTTAGTCATCATTCAAGTCAGATATTTTTTTAAAATACATTAGGCAATAATTATGAACACATGGATATACTCATCAATTTCTTAAAATTTGGACGTGGTACTTATGCTTGGGCCACGAAAATATCGCTAAGGGCGTTATTCGCTACAAGCGTCAAAAATAGATGTGTATTAATTTATACAATATCAACGTTATCCTTGTGTATATGTTTTCACCGAATACCTCGAGTATCAAATTTGAAACCGAACTTTCAGACCGAATGTATAGTTGTATTTAGTTTTCCTATTAATATTAGGCTGATGTATGATGATTATTGCATAGTGTTCTTTAGATCGAAATAAAAAAAAAAAGTCAAATGTCAACATCGTTTATATTATCTATGACATTTTGCTTTCGCGCCTTATTGAACAAGTGAACATACTTTTTGAAAAAGTTTGGTGGTTGATACCTTTGACGAATTTTCTTTTTTCCGAATAATAAAAATACTTTTGAGGTGAGTAAATATCATATTTTCACTAAATTATAATTTTTGTTACGATTGCTTTCTTTGCTTGAAGAGAAATGTGCTATTTTTGTGGGTATCAATTTTGGTACTTCAGGCATTCCGGGCTGTATGAAACCTAGCGACTATTTTTTAGCTAATCATAACTTTTGGATATAATCCTGTCTTTATTGTTATTTTTCTGCTTGGTTTTGTTTTGGAATAACTTTTTATCAATTACTTTATAGATATAATTTATCGAAAATGAAGCCGGATGACATCGAAGCCATTTTGAGGCAGCTAGAAAATGGTGAAAGGCCATTGCCCAAATCCAGTATCGCTCTAAAATAAAACATTATAGCAACAAAAATATAGTCATAAATTATGAAATCTTTTTTTAACTTTTCTTACTTATCTTGATCGAAATCGTATGT
Source organism: Xestia ashworthii (assembly GCA_950022955.1). Taxonomy (NCBI): domain Eukaryota; kingdom Metazoa; phylum Arthropoda; class Insecta; order Lepidoptera; family Noctuidae; genus Xestia; species Xestia ashworthii. The sequence goes on from OX465557.1 coordinate 3,858,406, forward strand.
GGGGTTAATATGTTGTGTCTTAATAGTTACTAATTTGATTTTATTGCATTATTTTCAAAATGGCTTTCTTAAAGTGCAAGCAGTGTTGACACCTTGAGAAACTTCCCCGTAATCGGTTTTAACTGATATGTAGAGGCAGACGTTGTTTTAAAAATATTTCAAATATCTATTAGATATACCCGCGTGGTTCATATTTTTATTTGTAATTAATATAATAAAAAAAATATTTCTTTCCTAATCAACAATCTTTCATTAGTTTACAAATCAGTAATGGTCAGGGTGATTTAGATTAACTGTTGGTAACACTACCACGGGCAAATAAAAGGTGAACTGTCACCAAAAGTGTCACTGTCAAGTCAAACAGCATTGTGTCGTAGGGATGGGCAAGTGAAAAAAATATATCGATATTTATCGTATCGATATTCTTAATCAGTATCGATAATTATCGAGCGAAAAATATCGAATATCGTCAGGTTTCGTATGATTATTCATACATATTCCCAAAGCATTCAAACTTCGTAGAAAAGAATAAAAGAAAACGGTATTTTTTTTGATGCTTGAGCCTAAATAATAAAATACAATTTAATCAAAAAAGTAGTCATCAGATATCGACACGAAACCAAAAATTAATAACGTTAAAAAAAAATCGGATTTGATACGAATTCGATACTCTAAAATAAATATCGAATATGGATATATCGCGATTTAAAAATATCGACCATATGTAGTGATAATTGGATGGAAAAACATCGATATTTCGATATTTTTTTGCACATGCTTATTGTGTATAAGTTGTTGAGTTTGTTGTGATATCAAATAACTTATTATTACGTCGAGTACGTGTCCAGTAGAGTCTTCGGATTCCTGTACGAACAAGATATCTTTCTGAATACTATTGTACTGTTTCTGTGCTACTGGTGTGGATTGTGTAGAACGTTTTTGAGTTTGCTTACGTTGTTGGACTAATGCCTATAGAAGTGTGAGAAGACAGACTCAGCATGATCAAGATAGGCAACCGCAGTTTGTTAGTGAAGAAGCCATTGCAACACAAGAGAACATGGATGTTGCTACATCAAGTCATGGAGTGGAAAGTGCATCAGAAACTTCTGTGCCTTCAAGGGATCATTCCAGAAGGTTTATTTGGAAGCAGTAAAGTGTACTATGCATACATTTTAGTTAATAGGGCTATAAGTAACTCAGTAGCTGATATTGCTGGTTACTATTGCAATTGTTTGGTGGGTAATCGAACCGTGGGATGCTGCGCACACGTAATTATGTATAATCTCAACATGAAAGATGTAACCAAGTTTTTGTAACAACATTTTTGATTGAAAAAAGTGTCCATGGAGTTTCTTGCCCGTTCTTCTCCATAGTGATCTACGCTAGGGAATGGGCAACTACAGTACTTTCTCAAGTTATTATGCCTTGTGTCTGTTACTGTAGCTTTTATTTTTCTTTGTATTTTTGACATTTAAAAGTGCCGTAATGGTCTAGTTGAAATAAATGATTTGAGTTTGAGTTTAGCTAATATTAGTTACTTAGGATTATTCACTGGTTTGATGGAACTATTTTCTGTTGTCTTATGAGAAATCAAATCATATTGTTGTAAGGACTGTTTCTTTGGTAGAAGGTTAGCTACAAAACTAACCTCAAAACTTGAACAGAAAATCAAAGAACAATAAAAGCCCCACAAAATAAATAGTTCATTTTTATTTCCTTAGAAAATATGACATCTCCCCTCTTTTATGTCCAATTTATACTATCATACAACTTATTTTCATGCGCAACGGCGGTCCATAGAAGGATGGGCAATCTCTTTTCAGAAGACGAGTCGAGCGATAATGAAGATGACATCGACTACTATTCGAGTCAAAGAGATATTCAGATGGAGCTAGAAGATGAAGATGATGTAGGTAATTCGCCCGCTGACCCTGAGTTGGAAGCAAATTCGCCGTTAGTCAACGAATCTTCTGACATTCAGCATTTAGGGATCGTTGAACAAAGTCCAGCTCCTTTGGTAAATAATTACACCTGCAACCCTCGAAATATAGTATGGAGAGTAAGAAATATGGACATTGTTCAAGACGCTTTTAAATTCGAAGGAAACACTGAGTGCTCACAAGAAATTCTGAATTTGGAAACGCCGTTTCAGTTTTTTTCTTACTTCTTCGATGAAGAAATATTGAAACTTCTTGTGGACGAATCAAATAAATATGCTTTCCAAAAGAATCCCAACTTTACAGATCCTATTACTGTCTCGGAGTTACGAAAGTTTCTTGGAATTCTTATTTTTACAAGTGTTTACCATTATCCTAGTGTCAGGTCATATTGGTCAAACATTGCTAAATTCGAACCCATTGCACAAACCATGAATCGCAACAGATTTGATAAAATCAGACAATTTTTTCATATGAATGACGACACTAAGCATTTGCCCTCCGATCATCCCCAACACGACCGACTGCATAAAGTTAGACCAGTGATAGATCATTTGAATAAAAAATTTATTACTGTACCATTTGACCACCGCCTATCACTGGACGAGCAAATGTGTGCAACAAAAATAAAACATTTTATGAAACAGTATTTACCCAATAAACCCCACAAGTGGGGATTCAAATTATATGTTTTATGCTCTCTTTCTGGGTACGCGTACAGTTTTGAAGTTTACTCAGGAGCTAAGGACATTGAACGTCTACCTGGAGAACCAGACCTTGGAGTAGTATCAAATACTGTTATTCGATTGTTACGACCAGTACCAAGGCACATAAACCATATCATTTATTTTGATAATTTTTACACGAATATTCCTCTGCTACATTACTTGACCAAAGAAGGTATTTATTGTCTTGGCACTGTACAGAGAAACAGGCTTGGTAAGTCTTGCAAGTTGCCAGAAAAAAAAGAAATCCTGAAGTCTAACGTACCCAGAGGCACATATCATGAAAACGTTGCCTCTTTTGAAGGCATAGAATTTTCGGCCACGAGCTGGAAAGACAATAAGCAGGTTTTACTGCTTTCCACTTATGTTGGTGCTGAACCAGCAGAAACTATAACCCGTTACGAAAAAAAACTAAAAACGAATATCCAAATATCATGTCCTCGGGTTATAAAGGAATATAATGCTCACATGGGAGGCGTTGATCTCATGGACAGCTTCATTGGCCGTTATCGCATTCGCATAAAGTCAAGAAAGTGGACAACAAGGCTGTTTTATCATCTCTTGGACATGACTGTGATAAATGCTTGGGTGCTGTACAAAAAGGTTAGTATAGTGAACAGGAAATCGCAGAAGGATATAATGAAGTTAGCCGACTTCAGAACCGAGCTTGCAGACACTTTATGTCGGTATCAAACTCGGTCAGATAATAAAAGGGGAAGACCAAGTACCAGTCGACGAGAAGAGATCTCTGATCCTTCTAAAAAACCACGGGCAGGTGTACAAGTCCTACCCTCCACTGACATACGTTACGATCGAGTCGGCCATGAGAAAATGTTTTTAGATTCTAGGAATAAATGTAAATATAACAATTGTAGAAAACTTACTTCATGGATTTGTGTAAAATGTAAAGTTTCTTTATGTGACAATAAAAATAACAAATGTTTCTCATTATTTCATACCTCAGAACATTAATTGTTATTCCGACTTATTTATGGCCCTAATGCCTAAAGTATCAAAATTGATACCAGTTTTTTTTTCGAAATATATATATTAAATATATAATGTGATTTTTTTAATTATTTTTCCATTTATCTAGCTCCTGCAGAGAATACACTGATATTTTTTAAAATTTAATTTGAAAAATCAGGCTTCTAAGGGTTAAGCTGACTTTTGAAGTGCAGAGCGAATAAAGCTATAAGCGTTCGTTTCGTGGCCCTCGGGTAAGGGTTACTACAGATAAGCTCAGGATAGGCTATTTTGGCACAGGGTTGGCAGCATAATTAAGTTGCTAATCTGTCCAGCTGCGCAACTGTCCAGCTAAGAATCTGTCCAGTTGCTACGGAGGCTATAATTTGCCATCCATCTGCACCAAATCAGACCGATCCGAACAAGTCACGCCTAAAACCTCGTTGGTTGGTCAATATATTATTATTTACTCGACGGATAAGTACGTCAAAGTTGATTTTCTCAATCAAACGTGTACGCAACGCAACATACATTACCGGTCACGACGCACGTCTCGACCACAATAATTGACACAATTCTCAGCGGCTCGACTTGGACCGTTCGCCATATAGGGTAGAACATCTCAGTAGGTATACCCACGGTAACACTGTGAGCGGACTATGATAATTTAATTATTGACTTTTAGATTATTGATTTTGGATGATTAATCTTAGATTATTTGGTCTAAAAGTAGGTAATATTTTTTTAATGAGATGGGATGAAGCGTAGACTAATAAAGTCAGAAAATACGAAATGATGGATGGGAAAAGAGAGGGGAGACCTGGGAAAAGATGGATGGATTGTGTGAGAAATATTAGTATGCACAAAAAAGAACTGAATAGATAGAACGGTTTTATCAACTCCGTCAGCCATCATGGAGTCGAGATAAAGGAATCTAAGAAGAAAAAGTGATTATGGTTTTTTTAACCAACTTCTAAAAAAGAAGGAGGTTCTCAATTCGGATATCTCCATTCTTTTTTATTTTTTTTTTATGTTTGTTCGCGCATAACTCCGTCGCTTGCCGACTGATTTGAAAAACATATTTTTTTTTTGTTGGAAAGGCTATACTTTCCAAATGGTCCCATAGTCACCAAGTCGGGATCAGGTGATGGAATCTTGGCAAAATCGAGGGAACTCTTCAAACTTTATAGGATAACGTACAGCGATATTGGTATTTTCTACAACAAGTAGATGATGGTTCTCATCAATCGCAAAGCATTTGCGATTGATGAGAACCATTCTACCATCAGATCCGAAGATGAAGCCAAGAGTCAGGCACCGGAACTCCATAATGAGACAATGTATCCTAGTCGTGTTTAGGCTTGTTGTAATTGGTTGAAAGGGTATACTTCCCAGGTGGTCCCATAATCATCAAGTCAGTATCTGATGATGGGATCCTGGAGAAATAGAGAGAGCTCTTCAAATTTTATGGGCATACTTGATGCGATTTGTTTAGTTTTTGGAGGAGTACTTTCTTAAAGTGGTTCCATTTCAATTTGGTGAAGATCTGATGAAGAACTTCGGAGATAGGCAACGGAACTCCTCAATAAATGATAGTAAATCGACTGGGATTTTTTTGGGAAAAATAAAACCGACTTAAAACACGCAAAAAAGTGAGAAATAACTTTAGCTTCAGAAGTCGATGACAAAAAAACTAAGTAAATCAAACAAACATAGGTCACTGACTTCTGAAGCTAAAGATATTTTTCACGTTTATTGTGTTTTTTTTTAAGTCGGTTTTCATTGGGTGACTTGTTTGTTGTTGCTGTGTTCTCTCACTTGGTGTCAGTGTAGACACAAATACTGGACTTTTACGATGCTTTTTTTATACCGGCGCCGGTGTACTCATAGAATAAAGGCGATAATGAAATATGAATCCCAATAACTCGTCACTGGCATAAATGTCAATTATAACAAATTATTAAACTTATATTTTTTTAACTATGTTAATTGCGTCCGATTACAACATTTTATCAGAAACTAAAATCGCTTGCAGTGAGACCTGACTTTATAGATTTAAAGCTCAATCACCCGGCAAAAAGAGGAAAGTTGAAAATATTTTCTATTTCCGATTAGCCACCACCCAAGTTGGTAGTGAAGGGAAAGCATGTTATCTTTTGGAAAACTGGATGATTATTCTTCTAGTAAAAACGGACATTGATGTGGTGAGCAATAAGTCAGTATGTTTGTTCTGGTTCGTTCAGGAAGATCTGACTGATTATGCTAACTGCAATGAGAAAAATGATTTAAATTGTCTAATATGTACTTGTTAAGTGACACGACCTTCCGGTTCGCTACTTGTTTGCGTTTGAACACTCCTTGTGAGGCTCTACATCGCTGTCAATGTGATGAATTAGTCGACTGCCTCGGACACCATGGCCTTTCTTGCATAAGAGTGCAGGTCGGATAGCGCGGCACGCCAACATTAATGATCTTATCCGTCGTGCTCTTCCAGCGCCGGGGTGCCAGCTATATTAGAACCTACTGGCATGGCACGCGTCGATGGCAAGAGACCTGTCCCCGTATTCACAAACGCTCGGAATGAATTTCGATTCGACAAGTCGTACCTATGTCTATCCTTTTTTGGCATAACGAAAACGAGCGAGAAGGATATACGAGTTCCTGATTTAAAATTGAATCGTGGTGAATATGGGGTCAGATGGTACTCGTATGAACATAATGCCATGGAAGTTTATTTTATTTTATACTTTTCGGGGAACTTACAGCCAGCCAGCCAGCCAGTTGGGTAGGCCTTTGGTGTGGGACGCATTGCGTCGACACCTTTGCGCAATTCCATCTTCCTAACACAATGTGCTGCGCTGGAGCGGCTGCTGCAGGTGCTGAAAACCTCAAACGGCGCAAATACAATATTTTATTGGTAATTTTGTGTTTCAGCCGTTTGTGGTTGAAACACTAGGGTCATGGGATCCGAGTGCCCACCTAGTATTTCTGGAAATCGCCAAACGGTTGGTCGACTCTTCACGTGACCAGAGGGTGGGCTTATTTTTTGGCCAAAAAATCCAGCCATCTGGGCACTTTTTCTGTTGGCAGCGATGTGGAAGAAATTTTTCGATGCCCTGTAACCCTTTTTGATACTTGTACATATTTTTAGTTCTATTAAAGAGTTAGTGTGTATTGAAAATATTTAAATACTTATAAATGGAAGATTCACCAAACTGACAATTTATGGTAAAATAAAAAATAATAAATTTTAAAATTATGTACTTTCACTATTTGAATCAATTAAATTTTCTAGCTTAAATTCCCTAAAATTTTCGGGGTGATATAATAAAAAAAAAATGCGATAGTGAAATTAAAATAGCATTATGATTTAATAACTGTCTCTTACAAGAATTAGCCACCTCATCCTTGCCGCAAGCTGTCATAAGAAGTGACTACTAACTAAGCCATGAATTCTCAGTAACATCATAGTACTCAATGGTGACAGAACCAATAAAATAACCATTATTCCTGCCCATATCCCAATTTTCTTTTACCTTCTACGTCTTCTTCCATACATCTCTAAATAGGCATGACGATAGTATCAAAAAATTACAAATCTATTTAGTCCGTCAGTTAGATTATCGGAAAATAATGGACACGTATTTTTTGTTTTTGTAAATCAATGAATACTGACAAAGATAAAACGCATCAGAACTCGGGAGTGGGGGCTCGTGACGTCATAACTCACTAAAAATTATACCTAGGCGTGACATATTGAGAATTTTAAAAGCGTCGTATCTTCGTCAATTTTGGTTTATTTATCAAAAGAAAAACTACGTGTCAAATAATTTTTGATAATCTGACTGACGGACTTATTATTATTTTTTTGTCGTCTCCCCTATTGTCATCATTTTAGTAGTCGTTCCTAACGATATCGTCTTAAGAACAACCCATCATTGGTTACTTCCTATATCTTTAGAACAAAATGTCTGCAGTTCAGTTGTTAGGTGAGAGTCAAATGTTGACTTACTTACACATTTGTACTCATATCATGGAGTCATCAATATTTGAAGCAACACATGTTGCCATATAGGTATAACTTGTCCCTTCATTGTATACAAGGTAGGTGTATGATGACCTAAATAAATGGTGCAGCGGTATTACAACCATCTGGACTTAAGGTCATGGGGTCGCTCCCCAAATCCGGAAATATATAATATTTTGTACCCTTAATGATGTTAGTTGTCGGGACCATATGACACAAATATGGCCTGCTAAATTCAGTTTTTATAAGAAAATAATGACTTAAGCATTTCTATAGTAGGTCTCGAGAGTTTAGTGCCTTTAGAAAATCACAATCTCGAGTGATCAATGAGGTGGTCAATTATGTATGTAATTCATAGTAATCAGGCTTCAAGTTGCAAAGAAAAGAATTTACAAAAGTGTGGCTTGCTTGCTTGCTTGTGTATACGTGGGTAGGTTTAGGTTAGGCTAGGTTTGTTCCAATAAACCTTTTCGACTTAAAATAAAAGAGAACCCTGGGACAGAATTTGATGCACTTTGGCACAGAGAAACATGGCTGCCATATGTAACAAACAATATTGGTATAAGCTGTGGCGAACGTAGGTGTGCCGCAAAACATTTTTGCCTACGAGTACTATCCTTTTTAGCCAAAAAACAAATATTGTTGGTGATGTTAATTTTCACCGTTTTAGCTTACCTATCTCTCTTCTGTTCTTCAGCGATGACAAGACTGGTATTAGTGTATTGTACTTCGGTTATTTTCTTTAGGATGAACACTCTGAACTTGAACCCAGCTTCAAACCTCGGGTTCTCGAAACACGGGAAGAAGTACTTCGCTCTGTTTGGAGACAGTCGCGTTGTAAACAGGTATCTGTAATAGAAAGAGGAAAAGATTAAGAATATATTAAATCTAAATAAGAATTCGCTCTCATGGAGAGGAGGCCTGTGTCCCAGCTGGGGGAACATTATTAGGTGGGGGGGAGGGGAGGGTTTGATGATGAAGTAAGAATTTGTACTACTGGATTGAAAACGAATATTTTACATCCTAAATCAAGTCATGGCTTATCCGTGTGTAAAATTTTATCAAATCCGTTTGGTCATTAATACGAAGCGGATAATAATAAATAATAATTCGAAATAATTTAATTTATACATAATATTATTAAGTGTGGATAAAAGACTCGGTTGACTTGATTTGTCTAAGTATGTGAAAATAATAACAATTGGAAACAAGAAGCCCCCTTCAATTTTAATTTATTTGTATTATTTGTTGTGTAAAAACATAAATAATTATACATTCTGTGAAAATTTTAATCGTCTACCTATTATAGATCATGAGATATAGCCCGCTGACAGACAGACGGACGAAGAGAGTCATCTATAATCATATTATAAAGCGGAAGAGTTTGTTGGTTTGTTTGAACGCGCTAATCTCAGGAACTACTGATTGATATAAAAAAAATATTTTTTGTGTTGGATAGTCCATTTATTAAGGAAGGTTATAGGCTATATAACATCACGCTTAAACTAATAGAAGCGGAGCATAAATGAAAATTGTTGCAAAAACGAGGAATATTTATTCCTTTGGTGGGCTTTTTCTCTTTGTGACGCAGACGATGTTGCGTGGATCAGCTAGTAATAATATATAAATTTACCTAGAACTCCTAGAGTTCCGAGTTCAAAATCCTTGACGAATCCAACGTTGTTGGATTTTCCTGTATATGTACATTACCTGGAAAAACACAACCCCTTGACCTATTCTTACAAAGAGGGTAGACTCATGTTTATACGTTTGCTACCTTCGTACATACTTAGCCCCTTGACCCATTTCCATTCTTCACAAGTGTTTGACTCATTATTGTTGTAGACTGCACTCGTATATAGTGCTGTCAAGCGCTACTGGAGTATGAAGACCTGGTATCGATTTCCAGAAAGCCCAGTTAAAATTACTTTTTCTCAGAAACAAAGACGAGGAAAAAGTCAAAACTTAATTCACTAATATTTGGTTTTTCAATCATACATATCTTCTTTACATTTCGTGACATAATCTACCCAGCCAGTCAAGTCAGAAAAATATACATTGGATTTTTTCAATCGCGCATAAATAAAATTGTTTGGCGAAATCTGCCTAAGCCTTCGGGCAAAACATGCTTGATGTTATGTAATAGCTTTAGATACGGGTGGTCTACAGATTGATTATAATTTAATTTTTTTTAGTGGGTGTTGCACGAGGACTTACGGACTTAAACAGATTAAAATAGGAAATTACGCAGTTAGCAACACCCACTTTCGCGCTGAGGTAACCTTCATTATCAAACCACGATTACCTTTTATGGTGGATTGGTATGCTAACTGTATTAATTAGCAGTAAAAGACAGTTCTGAATCATGAAGTCTTCTACGGTCAAGGAAATCAATTATTTATTTGGCAAATTGACACCGTATATCAATTTTCCGTATATTATACCTACCTTATCCTGCCATTTTCCAAAAATGTCTTTTGAGATTTGAATTTGATCTGGACAAAAGAAACATAATAACGAATTTCCCTGAAGTCACAAAGCAGACTCCATCGAAATCATGTCATTTTTAGGGTTCCGTTACCTCAAAAGGTAAAAAAGGAACCCTTAGAAGATCATTTCTTGTCCGTCTGTCCGTCTGTCTGTCCTTCTGTCCGTATGTCACCCCCGATTTTCTTAAGAATTGCAGTTGTATACCAGATACTGAAGTCTTTAGTCCATAGTAGGTGTCAACACGGTTAAAAAAGTATATAAATAAATTTAAATTTACGTGAAAACTTGTAAGTACACCAATTTTTTTATGAGATTACTATTGCATCCATTTTCTTCTCTCCATTTGCAAAAAGAAGTAGTTTTCCCACATTAAAAAGATGTCATCTCCTTTTTTGTCACACTTTATCTTAAAACCTGGTACCTAACAAACAAACCATTCAAGAAACTAACTTGAGCACAAGATATGAACCAAGGCCGCCGGTCGTCCGGAAGTGTCTGTTTGAGTTCGTTGTAGTGCGTATTAAAATATGGGACAAAAACTAAAAGTCTAGATATGCAAATTTCGTTAGCAACATCCTCTAACACTTCTCGTTTACTCTTTAACCTCGTAATGCCATATCACCATGAGCTAGTAACTAAAACTCACATTGATAAAATGCATTATTCCTTCAAGATTCGTTTGACACTAATTCAATGTCCCTGTTCAGTATACCAATAAGGAAAAATTACCATTCAACTAAACTTAAACGTGTGATTCTCCAACTTTCCTTAACGACCGATACACAACATTGACCGTTGACATTAATGTCTAAAAATATTCATGAATCTACTGGCGCTTCAAACTAACACCTTGCTTTTTCAATCTTTCTTTTTTGTGTGGTTGGGCCTAACCTGGTCTCAGGATTTTTATACCGGCCATGGACTTGGCCTTAAATACCATCGAGAAAAATCTATCAGGCATGCTGCTTTGGTTTCCCAATGATGATCCCGATGTTTTCCTTCAAGTGATAATTATGCAATACGCACATCATCATCATCTGCCTAGTATTTTCGTGCAATACGCACACAACCTATGACTTACAGCAGTAGTAGCTTTTGAGTTAAACCCAGACGTTTTAATGAATGTCAGTTAAATCAACAATGTCAGCTACACAGTGTGTGTCCCATTTGGTATGACTAACGAACCGAGACGTTGCGCAGACGATTTATTTAACTAATTAGCGACAAAAGTATACATAATACAATTTATTATGTTCGGTTTTAAGTCGGACATCATGGAATCATTGATTAATTTATACTGGTTCATTGATTTTGTACGATGCAGTGTCTGTCTGTAGTGTTAATGGAGAAACGGGAAATTGTCATGTAGGTGTTCGTTCTTTGTAAATTATTTTAATGAGGTGACAACTCATAATTTTATAGATGTTAGTTAAATATCTGAGGAACTCTATAACTGAGTCTACTATAATTTTTATAAAAGTTAGAAATTATAATTCTGTAGGTATAGGTACGCGCACATTCAGGTACTATAATCAGCCAATTTTTTTGAGTAGATTTGGAACTTTATCGCTAAAGAATTAGGTTCAAAGTTGATTTGGAAAATTTAGCAGTTTCGGATAGGTCGATGTGCCTCCGTCTGTAAATCAGTAAAGTAAAGCAAGATTTGAATCTTTTTCTACTACAAACTTGAAAGTGAAAGTTTATTTGCAGAAACGCCCAAAGCCTTAATAAATGCTAATATTTACTTTCCTCACTAATTCCTGTACACCAACACTCATTTTTCAAATCAAAGAACAATGGCATGGAACATCATTCAAAAATGAGAACTATTGTAGTTAAAACCGATTTCATAAACTCAAAAAAAAAGTAAATTATCTATATCTTCAGAAGTCGGTGAAGGAATGTTTGTTTGATTTAGTAATTTTGTCCCCGACTTCTGAAGCTAAAGTTGTATTTCACTTTTTTTGCCTTTTTGAAGTCGGTTAAAATTACTGAAGAATTATACTAACAGACAATAAAAGCATTTATTATTTATGGTATTTGACCATAAATAAAACACTACATGCTCTAGACTGCACGTGGGATAGAAGGTCGGACGTATATGGTGATCGGCCTTACACCCATGTTGAGTTTGAATAAAAACTAGTCACTTGCTAATAAATACTGGACAAGTATTCACGTAGGCGGTGTAGTATTTAGGGTGATCATGCAGTTAGAGCCGTGGATGTGGATTTAATATTATGAAATCTTTCAAAAGTAGGCAAAATAAGGAAGTAGAAAGACGAGTCCAAAATGCTTGAAAGACCTTCTGGGCCCTAAAAGAACACTTAAAAGAAGAAGCTAAGTCTTCCAATGACACTGAAAAGAAAACTCATCGACATGTGCCTCCTGCCCGTCCTAACCTACGACGCGCAAAGTAGGTCACTTACTGAACAACAAAAGTCCAAACTCAAGATTTGCCAGCGGGCAATGGAACGCAGTATAATCGGTGTGAAGCGTACAGATCGCGTAAGAAAGACTACCCTGCGTTCATAACTCAGGTTGCAGATGTCGGAGAAAAAACAGCCAAGCTGAAGTGGGAGTTGGCTGGTCACGTATCGAGAGTGCACCCGGAGAGATGGGCAAAGATCGTCACTCACTGGACGCCTGACGGAGGGAAGCGCCGTCGAGGTAGAACGCAGCGAAGGTGGTGGTGTAAAAAGAGAAGTCCAAGTTGGAAGGTCCAAGTTGGATAAGAATTGCCGAGAATCAAGGTGAATGGTGTGCAATTGACTTCCTACGTCCAGCAGACGACTACTAAGTCAACGTCCTTGAAGAAAGGAAGAGGTTACAATTAGACCTTATAGCTAGACCACCTACGGTTATTTATTATTATAGTGTTCATAATGTCTTTGACAGTCGTTGCAAGTTTTCAAAAGCCGAAAGTCGGAAATCCCGTCTTAACAAGGGGTATCGTATTACATAGTTACTTGGTTGTAGAGGTAAGATAGGCAGTCGCTTTATGTAAAATACTGGTGCTGTATCCGGTTAGACTCCAAGCCAACCCCAACTTATTTTAGGAAAAGGCTAAGCAGTTAATGAGTGTTCATACATGTAAGCTTTGTGCATCGGAGTAATTCGGACACATTCGATGCTGGAGCACGGAAAGCATCACACTAAAGCATTCAACAACTATCCCAGAAAACCATCAAACCATCAGTTTTCAAAATCTCCTACATGACACATCATCACCATACTATAGCGAGCTATCATGATCCTGTTTACCGTGATTGATAAGTTAAATTGAACCTTATAACTAAGCTCAAGAAGCCCTTGATCTCTTTATCAAGAATAAATGACTATAGGTACCTACGTGTGTATTCACTATTTTATTGTATGTATTTTAGTCAATTAAAGCATGAAAACAATGTTCAATGGTGACACAGTTCTAGCGATGACATAATTTGATAATTACCTGCGTGTAGTTGAATTTAATTGAATGAACTGATTCAACGCATCCAAGGTTGCGCTAAAATAAAATTAGCAATCAAATGGCTGAAATTACGTCAGTAAGAATGCGCTCTTTTAGACAAAATACTTGGAAAGCTGTGTTGTGGAAATGTTTTGAGTGAAGAATGCGGGAGTTTTACGGGGCCACGGCCGGCGGAGCATGCGTCTTTCATACAAACGTAATACCAAAATAATTTGTAAATCAAACATATTTTTAAGGTATTGTGTATTTATTTCGATTGGATTACAGAATATCCATGTTCCCAAATATATACACACATCAAATAAATGTATGTATTTTTAAAGGACATTCATATAAACACGAGATATAAGGAATTTAAAATTTCTATGGAGAACTTATTTTTCTACTAACTCTTGTTTAAATCAGTGTCCATTTAAAATGTATATTTAGGAACCAAGATATTCTGTAATACAATCGAAATAAATACACACTACCTTAAGAATATGTTTGATTTACAAATTATAATAATACTTAATAATAATAATACTTTATTGATACAAATCCTTACACACGCTTAATATCTAGCAAAGTTTATAAATAGTAAAGGCGTACAAAAGATGAAACCCTGGTTCTCCTAAACTAGGAAAACCTGTGACTTAGGGGTCAGTGTTCTACCGCCACTTGGACACTATGCACACTAATTATTTTGGTATTACGTTTGTGTGAACAACGCAAGCTCCGCAGGCCTCATAATATCCGTTTGTCTATGTATTTCTAGTCTGACAACCACAAACATTCACTAACACCTGACCCGCGTGATAGATTTTTTCCAAGTCTATCTCAAAGAAGATACTGTAGCCCAGTAATGGGAACTAGGAATTAGAGAAATGTAAGGTTAAGGAAATAGGCATTAGACATTAATAAGATAGACGTAAGGATAAGGTTTTACATCGGCAGTATGTACTGTCGATGTAAAACCTTATTTAAAATGCATATGACTTTGGCATTGTGTCAGTAAAAACACATAACAGAAAAGTAACCAGGAATAAAATTATTTTCCATTGAAAATACGCATGGAATCCACACTTTACGAACTAAAAAAAGCATGAAAATTCCCCACTAGTGTTTACTGTTTATGCTTGCGAAAACTGGCGTAACAAACTTCCCGGCAACGCCTGCTTATTAATAGCTAACACTTTTAAGAAATACATAGACAACAACAAACAAAGGGGTAAACAAACAAATACAAAACATACGTAAACATTGTAAAAAACAGTTTACTATTGAAGTCTATTCTGTGACTAATTCGCGAATTACTCATAGTCGTATCAGAAGAACTAAGAATACTATTTTCATTCGCCATTGACCTGGCCTAGAGTTTCAAGAACATGCATGAACAAATACTTCAATAATAAACAATGTGTCATGAGGAGAGCGCTGTTTATAATAATTTGGCACAGTTATAACACCTGCCTAGCCTTTTCTCAACATTTTTGGAGTCGGATTCCAGTTTTACTGGCTAATACGACCTTGGTAAGACTGTTTGTCAGACTTTCGGACCACTGACTACTTGTAACGACTGTCAAAGATGTACAAATGACAGCCGAGACCAATGCAACGGCTCTAAGTGTTTGCTGAGGCACGGAGAAAAGTCGGTATATAATGGGTGTTCAACTATCCACGAACCAACCTAGGCCAGCACGGCTTAACCTAAAGACCGACCCGCGCTGCTGTTATTGTTTAAATACGACCTCCTCCACTTAAGTATAAGACAAACTGTTTTTATTTTCAATGTCGGCAAATGCTCAAACAATCATTATACCAGCTCTCTTCGTTTCTTCGGAGATTTCTTTCCCAAAATAGAACAGCGATGCAAAAGCTTACAGTTATTATGAATTAGAACACGTTTTACGATGACCGGAATCACCTAATTCACCCAGAGTGACTTTGAAGGTAACTTTACGTGTCGTTCAAAAAATATAATAAACCCATTCCATTGCAACGTGTTCTTTTTAGCCTTGAAAAAGCCAGGAAATACTCTAAATTCAGGCACAAAGTATACGTATAATGTACTACTAGGTAGTATCAGTCAGTCTGCCAAAAAAGATCGTACCGAATTCATTAGCATTTTTTGTTTGGTTAGCAACAGTGCAAATTGTGGCATTACACAATTTGTTTTGCATCATCGTGTTAGCGCATCACTAAATGATTGGGCGATTCTAACAAGCCATTCCACCAGACAATAGATTAAAAGTTCACAGCACTATTTAAGGAGTAGGATTAACAGAGTTAAGCGCTTTAACAAGCCAGAATAATGATTTGAAACTGCAAATCCCCATTAAGATAATATGTCGGGATTTCTGACAATTACTAGTCAAAACAAAAAAAAAAACGAGTTTTCACTCATGGAAAACTGGATGCTCATTTTTGTCACAATTTGTGTTGATGTTGACTAAACTTTTCCAATAGGCAAGCCAAATCCGATATGAATTTTATTATAGCATTGTTTTATTTTGGGTCGCAAGAATTCCTGATCGGAAAACTTATACCTCACCTACTCTACCTTTTTTGACTACCTATGTTAAGTTTCAGTAATTCATATTTCAGTGCGAGATAAAGAGGCAAAATATTATCTAGCACATATAGTAAACTTGTTGTATAACCCTACGAAGTTCCCACTGCTGGGACACAAGCCATTTCTATGAGAGAGGGAATGGGCCGTAATACCCCACGCGTGCAAAGTGCAGGTTAGAGAAAGCAGTTAAATTGTTTGTCAATTTTGTCAGTACCCCACAATCTATAGAGTTTGCACAAACTCCCACTATGAAGCAATAAAATTGCTGGTATTAGGACTAATAGATTTAGGTTAATCATAATAGTTTAAAAGCCACGAGTTTAACTCATGATTTTTCAAGACCATTGTCTCTATTTATACTCATTTGATTACTTAAACCCATCATCAAACGCATATAATGCATCATCTGGTTAGCCTTTCCCTAACTATATTTGGAATGGCTACCAGTCTAACCGGATACAGCTGAATACCAATATTTTACATGTAACGACTGTATATCTGAGCTCCAAAGGCATCTCCTGCAAAACTTTATAATCACACTTGTAATTGCTGTCAAAGACTGTAAAAATTTTAATTTGAAGTTTTCGATAGCTTATGTCAATCCAATACATTTTTGACTGTTCTTCTTCGTTTACGCTGATAAAATGTCATCTTGCCTAGGCCGTAAAGACAGGAACAATATTATAGTAATCAGAACATTCAGAATGAATCATCTGCTTCTGTGTAGGACGCCTAAGCAGTTTTCCCCTTATTTGTAGATTGAAGGTATGGCCGTTATCGTTGTAATATACGTATTATCATGTGTTTCTCGTTTATGTTGTGTTTAGTTAAGATTGAATTGTTACTAAGGTCCATGTTCACCGAAAAGATAACAGTCTGATTATCTAAAAACATCTGTCACTGTGACATGTTCCCAAACAAAAATATGTCTTAAACAGCTGTTTTTAGATAATCAGACCGTCACCATTTTGGTGAACATGGACCTTAGAAATGGAATCGTTTTGACTGAATAGTTTGTAATTAAGGCGACTACATGAGCTAAATTATTAACGATATTTGTGGTGGTTCAAACTTCGTTTGTAATGCTGTTAGAATAAAGTTCTAATCAGCTTGCACTACAAAGTGGTTGTAACATCAGTCACTGCGGGCCGAATAGTGCGAAATGAGTGGTTTCGATCAATTTATAAAAAATCTATGGGTTGGACTAAAAAAATAAATCACTAAATATGATGCTAATATTATGCTGCTTTTAGAATTATTGGCCAAAAAATCAGAATGATCGCATGTATTTTAGTATGGTTTTTACTAAGATAAGTTCGTGATTTTTTTCTATCGAGTAAAATTAATTGTATTATTTTTTCAAAACACTATAATACTGGCATTTATCCTGAAGAATATCATATTTCTTTTTGATTTTGTTTATTGCAGTGAATCATATACTTTCAGGCATTATAAAACTCGCGTTTAGCACCTGTAGTCGCTTTAACAATTTTCAAAATAAATACATAACTATTTTTATCAAATTTGAGGTCTACTTACTTGTAATCCTTAGTTTGTTCGTCGTAATATTTCACCAAAAACACACCTTTACTGTTTTCTTTCACATATTTCCTGAACGAAATTTTGATTAAATAAAACTGTCCATTATTTACCGCAGAATACATCCTCAATGGCTCCTTCAAATAAATATGTAATAAGCTCCTTAGAGTGATGAATTCAAACGGTCTAGCTGTATTTATTATGTTCCGGGATCCATCGTAAACTTTGATTGAACCTATTTCCATGTCATTTGCTTCTAGAGTTATCACATTCACATTAGGTGCGTTCGCTATTACAGTTATTGTTAAATCACAGTCATAATAAGACAGATCCGCGTTCACGTAAGGATAAATATTAATCTCGTACTGTATAGGATACACTGTATAATTTAAACATTCTTCGTCCACGACAATATTTCCTTTTGTCAACGAAAAACAACAGAAAAGGAAAAACGCGCGAAAAAAATTTTCTCCCGCCATTTTAGTTTTTTTGGCAATGGCATCAATTAGTTTCAGCCCAACCTTGCGTTGAAATTAGTTAATTTATTTTTAATTTAGTCTCAATTTCATAGTTCGTTTTTCGAATTTCCCGCCAAAGAGAGCGTTCTAAATACGTCTGAACGCGACGCGCGCGTAAATGCTTGTAGTGTTGTTCCTATCCATAGATCGAAACTTGGCGCCAGTGTTGCCAAACCAGCATGACTTGAGCCTCCGCGCTCCCTCAGTTTCTTGTATCAGCCACAGCTTTGAGGGGAGTTTAATATAATGTCACAGATCATGATATATTGGATTGCAATATAGTTTTGTTTGTGCATGTGGCTCACCTTCAAGTGTTAATTTGGTACGGTTTCTTTGAAATATCAGTATTTAGGAGTATGATAACATTGTTTACTTTGCAAAATGAGTATGAATATTTAATGTGCAAAAAAGTCATGTGCATTATCTTATATACTCAGGTAGTATTGTTATCTATGTGCATTATACAAATTACTGTGTTACCATATTTTTATTACTTACTCAGATTTTGAGGTAAATGGGATGAGGTATTATTACATTTTCTTTTTAGATTAAATACCTATTAGCTTTTTAAAAAACACAGTAAATTAAATTTAAATACTATATATATCTCAATGAGAGGAGGACATGTCCCAGCAGTGGGAACATTAGGTATAGACTGATGATGATGATGATTGATGAATCGATGATAGATGATTCCCTAGTAGCATCCTTGGAATTTACTGATCGTATAGGGAACTCGGTACTCGGTCTTAAACTCAAATTTTCGAAGTAAACTACACGGCTGCCAGGCTTAAATGGAACTGGGCTGGTCACATCTGTTGCATGCCGGAGGAGCTAGAGATTGCGGGACGAGCTCGACTCTTTCCACTAAGATTGGCTTATAACTGCACTGGAAAGGGGTAAGGGGAAGGAGGGAAGGGAGGGGGACAGATGGCTCATAATAATACCCATTCTTTTAAAAAAATCAACACCTCATCAGAATCATTTCAGCTGAAAGACGTTCACTGCTGGACATAGGCCTCCCCCAAGTGTCGCCACATTGACAGATGACCTGGTGAAGGCTGCGGAAATCCGCTGGATGCGAATCGCACGGGACCGGTTAATGTGGCGACACCTAATCAAAGTATATTTTTTTCGCATCAGTCGAAGATCATGGCATGCCTAGGAAGTAACCCATCCAATCATCAGAAAACATTCAAAATGTGGACATTTTATTATCCCTTGCGGCAATCCACCATCAATCTGTAATTTTTAGTTCATCACATCCGCCAACACAAACCATACGAAAGAATGTCAACATAAATCAACAATCCAATTTACAAAACGACACACTAAGAAATAAATCAAAAATCCCGTATCCCGATGCCCTCTGCCCACGTGCCAATTCACGCAACACCTAACAATGGTCTAACGGTAACACGAGACAATTGATCTGGAAGACTGGAAGCGACATGTGGGCGGCGCACTTAGCAACTATTCTATGTAACATAGAGATTTGCGGCCCACGGTTACTTCGATGCATGTGTTACGACCAGCGGCTAATACGTGTGTGGTAGAAAAAAGTTTATGTTGTTGCTAGCTTGGAGATCTTATCCTTGGTTTGAAGTCATGAGGGAACTACACTTATTGCTAGAAGGAAGAGGTATGTTTTGCTACAATTGAAATACAAAAGTTATTATAGTAACATTACTTTATTAAAGACTAGCCGATGCCCGCGGCTTTGCCAGCGTAAACGTATACAGCGTGTTAGGTTAAACGAGGGACATATTGAGGGAAGGTATTCAGTATTCGATTCTCAATCCAAATAAGTAAAAAACCTATAACCTTAATTTTTGACATTATTGTCTAATTAAATACATTACTCATGGACACTGAGCGCGCAAGTAGGTGTCACGCGGCAAAACACGTGCCGGTCCTGAGCTCCGTGCGCAAACTCCCCCCCCCTTTCCTTTGTAATGTCCCCGATGCACCGACAGGGCACATCCCCGCGCAAAAATGAAAAAAAAAATGAAATGATTACACCTAGAAAGGTCATTGACCCGCACACATGTTCTGCGATAAGCGCATGGCGCACACGTTGCGAAACTTAGGCGAAGTTTTTGGTATGGATCTATCTGTTATGTACTAGTGTTTTCTTTTTGTTCATATGTTGATTAGTATCATGTAAGCATGGACTATTGCGGGTTTGAATAAGTCCCTCGTTTAAACTAACATACTGTATACTAAAACCTTCCTCTTGAATCACTCTATCTATTCATATCTATACATATATACATAGGGACAGACAGACGCGGCGGGAGACTTTGTTTTCAACCGACTTCCAAAAAGAGGAGGTTATCAATTCGTCTGTATGTTTTTTTTTTTTGTGTTTGTTACCTCATAACTTTCGACTGAGTGAACCGATTTTGATTTGAAAGCTGGTGCTTCCCGTGTGGTTATATTTTAATTTGCTGAAGATCTGATCCGGATCTTCGGAGATATACAATGGAACTCTTCAAATATACACGGCAAATCTGCAGTAACTTCTGCAATCGCTTGAATGTTTATTGTTTATACAACATCATGACGTAACATTACGCCTGTATGCTCTGAGGGGGTACGCAGATGTGTACAATATTCCCAGATTTCGACAGTTAGGTGTATTAAGTTCCATTTATTGGGGATAAGCCTCATCTTAGCCTAACCTTGACATGTATTGCTTTTTTTTTTTATTGGCAAGGGTACTTCTAGGGTAGTTTGATGAGAATTTGGTTAGGTTCTGATTATGGGATCCATGACAAAGGAACGGAACTCTTCAATTCTTAGAAGCAAATTAACGATACTCAGCCAAATCTTTTAAAGGCTATCCGGATATTTGAGTCACGTACCATAACGTCGTTATTAACCGACTTCAAAAAGGAGGAGGTTCTCAATTCAATGTTCCCCGATTACTCGAAGATGACTGGACCGAATTTGTTTTTTAATTGTTTGAAAGGGTATACTTCCCAGAAGGTCCCATAATTCATCAAGTCAGGATCCTGATAATGGGATCCTGGAGAAATAGAGAGAACTCTTCAAATTTTATAGGCACACTGGAAGCGATTTGGGTAGTTTTGAAAGAGTACTTTCTGGGAGTGATCCCATTTAAATTTGCTAAAGATCTGATGAAGAACTTCGGAGAAAGGCAACGGAACTCCTCATTAAATGTAGCAAATGTGTGTCTCTTACTGGGATTGCTGAAATCTCATGTCTGTCTATTGTTTACACCAGTTCATAACAAAAAATCACGCTGGTACGCTGTGAAAGGGTATGCACATATTGTGAACCACTAAAAAGTGAAAAATAAAAACTTTTTTGCAAAAAATAAAACCGACTTCACACAAAAAAGTGAAAAATAACTTTAGCTTCTGAAGTCGGTGACAAAAAAATTAAATCAATCAAACAAAGGTCACCGACTTCAGAAGCTAAAGTTATTTTTCACTTTTTTGTGTGAAGTCGGTTTTATTTTTTGCAAAAAAGTTTTTATAATTAGTGATATCTTACTGATTCAATATGACTGGCCTATCTACAGAGTGTAGTTTTATAAAACAAAGAATTCTTTGCCACATTTAAGACTTCTTTCTTGTAGGTAATGTGGGTTGTGTACATACCTAATAAATAGTTATAGTTTAAGAATTTATTTCAATAAGGCCATCAAAGAACAACATTTGAGTGTCAAATAAGGATATAGAAGAGAATCTATGGTCTCAAGTATCTCTCTATCTACTTATACCAAACGTGCGAGATTTCTGAAATCTGATCGAAAACAACTTGAACATTGTCAAAAAACTAGAGCTTGATGAAATAATAATAAGCTGCGTAAAATAACTCCGAAGAGTAGCTAAATAATAAACAGCCGTTCGGGTCAATATTGAGGTTAAGCCGTGTTTGCCCAAGTCGATCCGTGGATGGATGACCACTCATAATACCTATACAGTTTCTTCCGTGCCTCGGAATGCCGAATGAACAGGTACTCAGTAGCCCGAAAGTCTAACAACCAAGAGGTACCATATTTTCCCAGTATAACTGTCAGGGTTACAGATAGGCAGTAGCTCCGTTTAAAATAATGGTATTCAGCTGCATCTGGCTGGGAAAAGGCTAAGCAAATGATGAGCTGCGTAATGAAACATTGATTTAGGACTCTAAAGATAAAGTATTATCATTATTTCAAGATCTAGTTATAAATATCCTACTTTATAATCCCCGCTTAACTCGCCCATTACTTTTCTACACTAATATTATCAAGACGAGAAATTTGTATTTGTGTGCGTGTATGTTTGTAATGAATAAACTCAAAAACTCCACTGCCGATTTCAAAAATTCTTTCACCATTGGAAAGCTACATTCACCCTCGCATAGGCTACATTTTATCCCCGTACTCCCACGGGACGGGAACTACGCGGGTGAAACCGCATGACGGCCGCTAGTCTACTTATATTTAGTCACAGAAGTTACGTAAGGAGGCCACGATTTAAGATTTATTACTTAACATTCCCTGACCGCTTCCAAATCTATTGAGGATTAAATACAAGCTAATTTTGGTTAGAAGAAAGAAACTAAAGCAGTTAATGTGACCCGATACGATCGTGTTGACGTGTATTTTCTTATAAAACACGGAATAGATGATTCTGAAATTTGAAGGGTAATAGCGAGCTTCCGTTGCTCTCAGAGTAGTGGTACTGGCCCAGTGGTGCCGTGGTTACGTACAGGAAGTCGTGGGTTTGAACCCAGACAGGCGCATTACTTTGTATAAATTATTTCATCACCACTGCTTTCAAAACGGTGAAAGAAAACATCGTGAGGAAATCAGCATGTCCTAGGAGCAAATTCGAAGACATGTGACCTCAACCAATTCGCACTGGGCCCGCGTGGTGAATTATAGCCCATTCTCTCTCATAGAGAGGAGGCCTTTGTCCCAGCAGTGGGAACATTAATAGGCTGATGATGATGATGATAGCGAGCTACGTGAGCCAAAAATGCCCTGATGTGTTTGTAAGGTGAGTTATGTTTTTACTCGACTGCGGCGAAGAAACCTCAGACACCCCAAATGATTTTTAATTCAATTGACCTAATTCCGAGAGAACAAATATCATTTTTTTTTAAATGTAAGGGTTTATGTGCTGTTTTAGTTTTACTGGTAATTAGATTTACTGGCAAGAACTATTATTATCCCGCGTATGAGGCAATTTAAATTGGACGACAAGCATTTGTGTTTGTTTGTTTACCTATTTTGGCGGGTTTGGGCACGTGATGGCTTGATCTATTATTAAATAAACAGGGCAACGTTTATAATTAAGTTTTTTTTTAAACATGACCAATATTAAAAAGTGGTTCAATTGATTCTGCCCGTAATTCTGATCAAACTATTTTCAGGTTTTGCGCATTTAACGTTACACGTTGTATAATGCGATATTATAGGGGTTTCTTGGGTTCCACCGTAGACGCGGGCCTGTGGACAGTGAGCTATGGGCCGTGTCGACGGCGCGGCGCGTTCATGTTCCACACGCACCTCAAAGAGATGTCAGCATTATGGAGGGGCCCGCAAGGGCCGAAGCCTGCCGGGGCTGCGGGACTGTTCGAAAGAGATACCGCAGCCTCGGAACGTACCTATAGGGCGAGGAAGAAACATGGATGGTTTTTAGTCAGTTAAAGTTCATCATTTGAAGATATCCCATCCGAAAAAAAAAGAAAAAAAGGGGTTCCTTTGTTTTATTGTTAAAATTGATAATTATCAAACTATTGAGATTATAATTTGACTAGCGGAAGTCACTCGGTTTCACCCAGATAGTTCTTGTTTCCGTGGGAGAATGGGAATAAAATATAGCCTATGTTACTTGCTGATAATGTAGCTATCCATTACTGAAAGAATTTTTCAAATTGGTCGTGGAGTTTTTAAGTTTGTTCGTTACATATAAAAATACAAATATTTCCTTTTCAAAATATTAGTATTTATAGAGAAATGATGAAACTGAAGATAAAAATAATATGAAAAAAAAACAAAACTCTCTGGTATTTTTTTATTTTTTTAAAACATCGCCATTATCATGAGGTTGTGAAAAACAATAAAAAGCGTTGATAAAAGGCAGGTATTTATTTTACCATTAGAAGGTTTGTATGTACATAATAATATAATTATTTAGCTAAGTACTTATTTTCATAATTAAATGTACGTTTTAGTGGAGAAGAATCTCTTCTTTGGGCTTAAAACTAATTTTAATGAGTAAGTACACTAGCAAAATACTGAAAAAATCATTAATATTTTAAATACAACAATTCGCACAGTTCATATTCGAAAAACAGTACCCTTGTTTTGTGATAGTAGTTGGGTAAAATAAGATACTATAAAATATCAAGTAGGTAAAACATTTTAACATTCAAATCCGAACGGGGAACTTCCTATCTTAACTCGCTAGTAGCTAGATTATAAAAATAATACTGATTTAAAAATAAAACATCCAAACAGTAAAAATCAGAACTTAGTAAAAAGCAGTACAGCAAATCCTAGCAAAATCATGATAACAGATGGTAAGGTTACAGCAGAATGTGAATCTGAGGTCTTGATAGAGTTGAGGATTTCAGCCCTGTGGCTGCTAGCCCAGGATCTGGAGGCTCTGGCTTGTACCAGTGACTTTCTGGCAGCTGTCTTCGAAGCTTCGGTACACTCAGTGCAGGATGACAGGAACGATTCGAACTAGAAAAATCGTAAAAACATTATTTAAAATATGAGATACGATGCCATCTAGATCTAGATTTCGACCACATGCAACGACTGCATTCGATGGCTTTCTAGTTTGTTTGTAGAGAGCTTTGGTGTGCAGCTCTTTCATATGATATGCTGCTGCGACCTTCTTCGTTTATTATTTTATAATAAACTTATTGTTAAGACGTGAATCCTAAGAAAAAAAAGTTCGGTGTTATGTATAAAAGTTGAGGTTTTATCATAGGTTTATAAGAATGGAAACCGAATATCGGACAGCCAAAATGGTTATAAAACATTGCTAAGGTCCATGTTCACCGAAAAGATAACAGCCTGATTAGCTAAAACAGCTGTTTAAAGCACATTTTTGTATGGTAATATGTCACAGTGACAGCTGTTTTTAGCTAATCAGGCTGTTATCTTTTCGGTGAACATGGACCATAGTAGATATGTCACCGTAAAATTGTCAAACATGTTAGATTAATAACTAGAGAGATTGTAAACTCTCGAAAGATTGCCAAACGAACATACTGCTTACAATAAAACGCATTGTTTTTTGGAAGATTGTAATCTATCGAAGTGAAACCGTAATATTGTAAAATGCATGCGACGGAAGTTTCCGGCCCCCATAATCGGGACTTGGGGCACCCCCACGTTAGGTATACGTTAGAACAATACATACGTATTTGACAATTTCACGATGACAGATACACCATTAAGGTCCATGTTCACCGAAAAGATAACCGTCTGATTATCTAAAAACAGCTGTCACTATGACATGTACCCATACAAAAATGCGTTTTAAACAGCTGTTTTAGGTAATCAGACAGTCATCTTTTTGGTGAACATGGACCTTAAACGACAAATCATGGTACTATGAAACTGATTTTTTTTTTGTAAATTAAAGAACGAAAGAAAAAATTATTAAAAAAAATGAAGTTTCGTTTACCTATGAAATAAGATAAAAAAGGGCAAAAAAAATCAAAAACCATAATGTCAAATGGCTTTGTAGATACATCTTGATCCAGATAAGCATGGTTCAATGCCATAATGATTGTGATAATGTCATATTTTAGTACTAAAATATGCTATCTAGTGCAATAATTGTTGTATAACCAAACATAGTATTATGTCAGTCAATTAGCAAGGCCGAACCAATTATCTTGTGCTAAAACAACGAAATGAAGTCTAATTGCAGTCATAACATTTAATAACTTTAGTCATATTTACTACAAAACTAATTCCATATTATAATTATAATGATATTGCATGAGTGAATAGTTTGATATGAGCCAAATTGCCATCATCATTCTCTTGCATTTATTTTTATTAACGTGAGCTCGATGCAACATTTCTTCTTCTTCCATTATTATTTCGAGTTACGAGTATATCGTCTTTCACACATTCCTTCGTTTTTATTTTTATTTTATCCTATACTCTTATTGCAAATTCAAAACTTTCCTCCCAACATTTTTCATCTTTGCATGCCATAATGTATGTACACGCATCCATCACATACTCAATACAGTTTCTACTATCAACACAAGTTTATTCAATTTCTACAAAGGTAAGAAAGAATATTTGATGGCAAATATTAGCCATCGGTAACAATAGCGAATCATTTTGTAAAGAAACAGAGAAAATCCGTGAGCCATTTTTAGCTCAGCAGCTGATCTTATATTTTTAAAGCAGACAAATTATAAAATCGCGATATTCCATCTCAGTGTTTCCTCCTTGGCTGGTTGCCAAACTCATTGGAATATGAAGACTTTCACTCACACCCATCCATCCGAGCGATATCGTATTTAGGTCAGAACATTCATTTATAATGGGAAATCCATTACAGTGAATGTTGTGACTGATATTCAAAGTACGGATTTTCGTTTATACTAATGTGGGAACGAATGGGAAGTATTTACTAAAGATATATATCAAATCCTTAATGCAAATGCATTAAGTGTTAAGGAAGAATTGACGTCGGTAGAAAAAGATCACGAAAAGGAATGGCAAGGGAATGGTGAGCTCTCTTTTTTTTATTAGAATGAATCTAAAACCAAAATAAACGTCTGGTTATTTCTCATCTTCCTAGCCTTTCCCCAACTATGTTGGGGTCGGCTTCCAGTCAAACTAAATTCAGCTGAATGGGGGGTTGGCGCAGTGTATCTTTTTCTTGCGTACTTTCTATTACTCAGCATCTCATGATTCATCTCCAATATTTTAAATTGGTGATCGTTTTTTTTTCTAAAACAGTAATAAGACATTTGTATCTTTCAAAACATAACAACTTTGATTACATACGGGACCGAAACGTGGTCGCTCACAATGGGCCTTATCAAAAGGCTTAAGGCGATTACACGAGCTAAACGCGAGTTTTATAATTACTAAAAGTATATGATTCACTGCTATAAACAAGACCAGAAAGATATATGATATTCTTCAGGATATATGCTAGTATGATACTGTTTTGAAAACATAATACAATTAATTTGGCTCGATAAAAAGAAATCACGAACTTACCTCTAAAAATATCTTTCAAACAATAAAAAACATACTAATATGCATGCGATCATTCTGATTTTTTGGCAAATAATTCTACAAGCAATATTTAGCATGACACTGTTTTAGTTTTTTAATCCAATCAAAGTTTTTTTTGTAAATCGATCGAAACCACTCATTTCGCGCTATTTGGCCCGCAGTGGCTGACGTAACAACCACTTTGTAGTGCAAGCTGATTAGAACTTTATTCTAACAGCATTTCAAATGAAGTTTGAACCTCCACAAATAGAGTTGCTAATTTAGCTCGTCTAAGCACCTTAAAGTCACCCAAAGGGCAATGGAGAGGGCTACGCTCGGAGTTTCCTTGCGTGATCGAATCAGAAATGAAGACATCCGCAAGAGAACCAAGGTCACCGACGTAGCCCGAAGAATTGCCAAACTTAAGTGGCAGTGGGCAGGGCACATTGCTCGCAGAACGGATGGCCGTTGGGGCCGAAAAGTTCTGGAGTGGCGACCGCGAACCGGAAGACGATGCGTTGGAAGACCTCCCACTAGGTGGACCGATGACCTGGTGAAGGTTGCGGGAATCCGGTGGATGCGAGTCGCCGGTGGGACCGGTCAATGTGGCGACACTTGGGGGAGGCCTATGTCCAGCAGTGGACGTCTTTCGGCTGAGATGATGATGATGATGATCTTTCAAAAGATTGCGAAAAGTCAAAACTTTTAGATATTTTCTTGTTTCAACCTGTTTATATTAATTTTTTCATTGTATCTACTTTTATTTTGTTATAGACCTACAAGTTTATACTTTTGGAAAAAATTCTCCAACCGCATTCCAGATTGTTCAACACCAACAAAGCATCCAGGACAATTCCGTGGAAACAAACGATCATTAGCCTCAGCCAGTACCAATTGAATGAAATTGACACATCCCCCTGTCAACACGGCCACGTCAGGTAATGAGTGTGTTTAGTCCTCGAATGTAGTGTTTGATAAACAGTCATTTGGGTCACCACCGGGCCCTCAATTAGGGACGGACAGACTAAAAGGTTATTCTTGTGTTTACTTTTGAAAGCGATTCGGCGATTAGGGGCTTGCGGAAATTTTTTGCAGAGGAAGATCGGATTTGCTACGTAATTTTATGAATAGAACAACAAAATCTATCGTCGTGTTATATAGATTTCGCTTAATGTTTCTGATAATGAATCTAATTTTGTAAAAATCTGTTAATTTAGTTATGAGTGAAAAGGTAACAGACATAGTTAGTTGTTTAGCATTTACAATAATAGTACTGTCGTCGTATCGGTTAGTGATACCGACCGCCTAGCGATCTTGCCCAGCATTGCCGGTGAATTTGTGCAACTCTTTGCTATCATTTTGCTCGTAAGATTCAGCATCACGAAATATTAAATCAACTACTTGGTTTGATGTTCTAAGTCAAGTGACATCACATTTTCCTTATGAAAATTTAAGTCGTAACTTGGGTATGCGTGCAGTGACTAGTTATTTATAAGGGTCATCCCCTAAGACATAGGACTGAATAATAATGTCGTCATCAGCTTACCGGGTAAAGTCAGATCAAGAACATGTTCTTACCTACTATGACCACACTTTTTTAACTTGAATAGTTATAGTTACCTCATTGAATGTTGGTGGATGGAGAGGGTGAGAAAGACAAGGAAACGATGGATGGATTTTGTAACGTAATAATATGAAAGACAAGGGATACAAAAAAAATTAAAGCGATAGGATATAAAACAATTATAGCGTGACAGTTGACAGAGGAGAATGGTAGAAAAAATCGTGTTGCGTTAACTCGAAGTAATATGAGACAAGAGAAAGAAGACGAAGACGGAAAAACCATCTTCATTATAAAGTTATAAGTTGTAGTTACCTCATTGAAATCACTCTCAGAGTGAAGTGCAGACGCAACGGAGCTTAAAATCGTGTCCATCGATGGGTATCTGCAAAATTCAAAAATTGTTATTTAAATCGGTTCTACGAAGATAAAGAATAAAGGGAAATAAGGGCTGCCAATTAGTAAAATCATAACAAAAGAGTTAAAAAAACAAACAAGATTTTAACTCTTTCAACAAAGGTGAAACTGGAACATCGGTTATTCTGACGGACATCAATCAAAACAAACCGTACTTATGCAAGCATTGCGCAACTTTTGAAAAGTTGCATAGCTGAAGCTGAACACGTTTATTTCTTTCTTGAGTAGTTCAGACTTAAAAACATTGCGATACCATTTTCAGTAGATGATATTTGATATAATACACCATTGTTTTTGGGTTGTGGAGCCGAAAGCCATACACTCGATCATCGAACTCGGAACGATTGGGACAATTATTTGGTCTGAACGACCTAAAAATAACCGTGTAATGTACTCATTAGAAATTCCTTTCCTAATAATTTTACAGCCGGAACCACGTCAGTACTAACTACACCAGCTCTTAAGCTAAAGGGCTCTTGGGCTATATCTTTGAAAGGCGCTGCAAAAGTAAATTGTTTAACTTTGAAGGTGCGGTTAACCCTAAATACAATTTCATTGAAAAATGGATAGTCATAATACTTTTACTTTAGAGAAGAATTTGAGAGCAGCGGTGGCCTAGTGGTGGCGAATGAACCCAGACAGGCGCATTACTTTGTGTAATTTATTTCATCGCCACTGCTCTCAAAACGGTGAAGGAAAACATCGTGAGGAAACCGGCATGTCCTAGACCCAAAACATCGAAGATATGTGACATCTACCAAATCGCACTGGGCCCGCGTGGTGGACTATTTTATATTATATAATGACACATGCTCACATAGAACTCCATAGCGTATAATTAGATTTCAGAGCATCTATAGCAATGTGTTGATTGCCGTATGTTCTCAGTATGCTCGTCAAAGGTGTCGTCAGGTCCTGCGTTTTGATTGGAGAGTCGGCAAGTGACACAGATTCCATGTATCTGAAACAGACATATAAAATTTAAATTGTATTGCTTTTGATGGCATAAAAGTATATGAAAACAAACACACGACACAAACGATTTTTTTTTATTTCAAGTAAAAAGAAGAAATGGGTAAGCAATCTAAACTTCTAAACTAATATTGTGAAAAGGAAAGATTTGATTTTTTGTTTGTCTATTACGATTTAACTCGAGCACTCCTCAACCGATTTTAAAAATCCTTTCACCATTTCAAAGCTACATCTTTACCGAGTAACAAAGGCTATAAATTATCTTGATAAAATCATGCAAGTTAGTAGAGCTAAGTATCACAATTTTTGCGGACGAAGTCTCGGGCGAAGTGTTATTTTCTAAAAATCATAATATTCATACCTCTTCAAACTCTGGTTATTCAATGTACAACCCAAGGCATCTTCTATGACCCAGACTTCGTTCGCCACATTGGTGCTTAGCATACGGTTCCATAAGAAGTCGAAGTCTTCCTCATTTCCGTGACGCAGTCCCGCGCAGTAAGCCACAGGCCGCAAGCTTGGTGGCACCCTGGTTAAGACGTCATGGACAAAGCATGCATTAAAAACAGATTTTACCTTTTAAAGATTTTTATCCATTAAAGGGAAAAGGATAGATGATTCCTTGCCCAATTTAGACCTTAAGAATACTGTCAATCATGGTTGACATTAGATAATCATTATGATTTTCCTGCCCTTATCCTAATTTATTTGGCGTTTTAAGTCTTCTTTTCTCTATTATCTACTCGTCATTTCCTTAACTAGCGTGGCTTCCGTACTTTCGATCGTGGGTTGAATTCCTGCATGTAGCATTGAGACCCTGCTGTATTATCAGTCTATAATTACAACTACAGCTCAGACACAGGCCATCTCTCTATGTAGCAAAACACCGGCCCAGAATGGGTTGGATGTCACAATCTTACATTTTTTTATTCTAGAACATGTCACTCAATGTAAAGTGCCTGAATGGGTTCAACCCACAACTGACTACTTCTGCTCCCTCAAATGTTATTACTAATGTTGAAAGACATGAGTCTGAGTGATTTCTCTCAATTTGTACTCACTCAGTGCCATTATGTCTTAAAGCCCTGAACAAAGCAACGGTGTTCTCAACACATCCGCTATGTTCAAGCCTGCACGCGAACTCCAAAATCTGCATGCGGTTTCTGACATCTTCGAAACTGTCCGTGGCCCTTACTTCATAACCGAAGCTTGAAATTCCATGGTCCACGTGATGGAGGATAAAGTCCTAAAATGATAGAAATGGTAGAGACCAGAAACTATTGTTTGTTTGCCCGTCAATTTGAGAATAAAAAGATGTTGCTTAAATTGTAATGTGATGGTAAATACAAAAAGTAACAAATACAATCATATAATTTTGTTTTGTAAAACAATTTGAGACGGATAAGAAATAAAGGTGAAACAGTTATAAACATCCATCCTTGCAAACTTTTGCATTATCAATAAGACACATCACACACACACTCATCATCATCATCATCATTTCAGCCGAAAGACGTCCACTGCTGGACATAGGCCTCCCCCAAGAGTCGCCACATTTACCGGTCCCATGCGACTCGCATCCAACGGATTCCCGCAACCTTCACCTTTCAGTTCGCGGTCGCCACTCCAAAACTTTTCGGCCCCATTGGCCATCTGTTCTGCGAGCAATGCGCCCTGCCCACTGCCACTTAAGTTTGGCAATTCTTCGGGCTACGTCGGTGACCTTGGTTACCATCACACACTAGACACACACTATTTATCTTCAAAAAACTCTCACCTGAACAGAAGGCAGAGCTTCAGAATCGCCCAAATACAAGTGCCATATTCTGCTGAAGCCCTTTAGTGCTGCGAACCAAACGGAGTAATCAGTCTCTTCATGCAGGGCGTCTAATGCGCTGTAGAGGGTAGCGAACGGTACTTCATCCGAGTACACTAATGCGAAGAGATCGTTTATAATCTGCAAAAAGAGGAGTTTATTTAATTGATAAATGATAAATGATATTTATTCAGCAAGTAGGATTTCTCAAACACCTTTACACGTATTTTTTTTTAAAACTAGATGGGGCTGGTGTTTCGTACCTGACTACTGTGAGAAGAAACAGCCGAAACAAACTCATAGGTCATTGTCTTTTTGAAGTCCAGACAATCTTGCTTAATTCACATGAGGACTATGCAGATTAGTGTCTGAGATGGTCTTTGATAAAATGTCCAAAAAGCACGCATAAATGTGGCCTTTCCAGTAACTCAAGTTTTTGTAAGATACGACCGAAAAATAGATCTCATTGTTTAACTACAGGTATTAGAAAAGACCAGTCATAGTTTATTTTTTACAAAAAACGTTTGTTTGGTACATTAATCAAATCTATGAATTTGGATGAGACAGTAGAATTTCGATAAAACACTTGTTAATTTCAATACACTATCGAACTTCTCAATAACCCAATCAATATATAGTATAATAATTTATCAACTGCGCCGTCATCATAACCTTTCTCATTCATGCCCCATTCTGTTTGGGGTCGGCGTAACATCTTCAGCGTAAACAACAAAAGAATGTTTAAAAAAAGGAGCATTAGTTATACAAATACCTTGGCACGATTCAAAGGATGGATGACTTTACTGTCGTTTCCTTTCAAAGCAGAAATAATCATAGTCCATAGGTGGTCATCATAGTTCACTCTGTATAAACCTGTCAAAATATAATTAAGAATACTGGTGAAAATTCGGCATAATGTAAAAAAACTATCTTGTATTACAAAAAAAAATCACTCCTGTACAACAATATAGGTTGTGAGAAAAAGCAAATGTTCGGTTAGATTCAGCTCTAGCTCCACGGCATTATTTCATTGACTATTATTAAAACGAGTTTTAAGTCTTCACTGACTTACAATTTCATATTATTGCAAGTTAGTGAAGTTTAACTCCATAAATACACTCCCTTTTGGACTCCTACCTGTTTCCTGAATGTTGAAAATGGCCCAGCTATGGGCTTGACTAATGTTAGCAATTTTGAATTGAAACAGTTGTTCGTCCATAATAAACACTGGCTTAGTGTTCTCGAAGTCTGGGGATGCTTGCGTGGTGTACGTTATCGGTATCTTATACGTTTCATTTGTTGAGAGAGAGCCGTTTAGGTAATAGCGTTTCTGAAACAAATAAGTATATTAATAGGAAATCTTCGTTTTGACACGGCTGTCCTCTAATGCCAGGGTAATATTCTCATCAAGAACAACTTATCTACGTGTAAAAACATGTTTTTGTTGACAATTTTTCAAGAATCATAGACGTATGCGATAAGACCACTCATTATATCCAGTAATAAAAGTAAACAAGATAGAAGTATATTATGTTATTCTCCATCTTTGTCTAAGGAAAGTTTTTATGTGGGCCCCAGAAGTTATCATAGACTGAGGCAAAAACAAACAACGGCTTTCAGATTACAATTTCTTTGGAAAGTACCTATTACCCATCCGCCTACATTAGATACTCTACCAACAATCGACTAGTACTCACTTGTGTTAAAGTAACAATATCAGTCTCATAATCAATGTACACTGACAGTACAGGGTGGCCAGCCTGGGTGATCCAGGAGCTCATGACGTCATCGATGCTAGATTGGGGATAAGAAGAGAGGGAGTTGTAAGCACGGACTCCTTCGTTTAGACCTTGGTACAGCTTCTCTGGGTACCCGGAGCTGAATGAGCTGTAAAGAAGAAGAGCATATTAGAAGAAAAACAAATGAGTGATCGCAAACGCTCAGCATGGCTCCGTTAGGCATTCATTCTTTGAAACTCCATTCCGTATTGTATTGTATTATATTGTACAACGGGCTGGTGTCCGCAACTCCACGCCAAAGCGCGTATGTTGCGTATGGACTCCATTCCGTAACGCACACTAGTAAGCCGTGAGCCGTTTAAGTCATTGCTGTACGTGAGCCGTCTCAGCATTGCCGAAACCGCAAAGACTCGTGCTTACGTAGGACTTGCACCTAGTTTACGACAATCCGATGCGGTGAGGTGATGGCCAAAGATTTGCAAAAAATAATACCTCAGATTAGTTCTTCAAATTAACCACTGAAAAGCAAGCACATTTTAAATTAAACAAAAGTTGGAAGCAGGCAGGGCTCAGTCCATTTTCAAAAATTATTTATATTCAAATGAATCCCGCCTGTTTCCAACTTTTGTTTAATTTAAAATATGCTTGTTTTTCAGTTGGGTTTTTTAATGAAATGATGATATTTTCTATGATAGTAAAAATAAACATTTAGGCGAGATAACACTATTCTGGGATACGCAGATAAAGTGTGATGATATGTTCTTCACCTGTTGTTGGAAATCGTATTGTCCACAAAAAATACACAACTTACTTATTTCTCAAGTAATAATTCAGTCCATATTTGAAAGCGTCATCCCCAATTAAATGATGCATCATCCTGATTACGGAACCAGCTTTCTGATAGGTAATGGTTCCAAAATGACCGCTGATTTCGGCGGGAGAATTGACGTTGTTGTTCGTGATTGCTGGAGCTGATGGAGAGTTGTCGGCATCGTAGGCACTGTATACTGAACCGTAGACCAGCTGGTTAGCTGAACCCACATCAGGATCCACCTTTTGGAAGTATTTGTGGACATTAATGAGTTGTCTAAAAGACTAATGAAGCAGGAACATAGATGGATGGATACTCCACGAACAATAGACTAGTACTCACTTGTGTTAAAGTAACAATAGGTACACACAGTACATGGATTTTTTCGTTTAGTATTGAAGTTTCGAAAGCTCATCATACATGATATTGAGTCATTATTTACAAATAGTGTTTACTAAGGAATCGATCAAACCAAATCACAAGACTTAAAGATAATAAAATTGGGTGATAAGAAAGTAATTTAGAAACGAAAAGCGTGCTCCAATTACTATTGATGATTGATAACTAATGGCCTACGCAGACCGGAACGACATGGCAAGGGATTTAATTTTTTGCCAATGGACATTCAAACGTATTTTTATAGAAATAAGACCATGGCATGTCTTTCAATGCAAATCCCTTCATTTTTAAGCATAGAAATTCATGTCGTATTTCGATATCAATAAGTTTAAATGTGCATTGGTAAAAAAAAAACCCTTGCCATGTCATCATGGTTTGCGTTGGCCATCGTTATACACTTAAATACATACAAAAGCCGTGATGTAATCCTGGAAGTAGTTGGCAAAACCTTCGTTCAACCAGGTGTTGCTCCACCAATGGCAGGTCACGAGGTTACCGAACCACATATGTGTGGTCTCATGGGCCACAATCTGTGCTACCCTGTACTTGAAGTAAGGACTTGACACCTCGGGAACGTATAGCAGTAAGGCCTCCCTGCAAGAATTTTTTAAATATAATTGGTAACCGTCATTGGCATTTCTCTTATTGCAATTTATTTTGGGTAATCTTGTTTTCTTCTTTCATACTTCATCACATCAGTAGTCAAATTAAGAATACCATATATTTTTTCATACAATATTCAGAAGCAAGAATGTTCCTGCTAAATTGATTGGATGGATTACAGAACGTATAGGTTTAAGTGCACATGAGACACCTTTTTTTTCCACCATGCAGACTTGAATGTATGTTATTACTGGCATCATCATTGGCCCAGCTTTTTCATAACTTTGTTGTGTTCGGCTTCCAGTCTAACTAGATACAGCTGAATACCAGTATTTTACATGAAGCGACTCCCTATCTGACCTTCACATCCCAGGTTAGTGCTGGATAATAAGATACCTCTTGGTAAGATTGGTTGGCAGCCTATTGGGCCACGACTACCTGTAACCTGACTGTCAAAGATCTACAAATGACAGCTGGGACTAACGGCTTAACGTGTTTTCCGAGGCACGGAAGAAACTTAGTATGTAATGGGTGGTGCAAATACATGTTTGATAGTCTAGTGCTTAATTTAGTTATTTTACAATGTCTTTAGAATGTCTAAGATGGCACAGACTGGTAACTTTAATAGCCATGAACCAGCAGACCTATTTAACACTATTTGCATTCATACCTGTATTTAATAAGACCCCAGTTCTCCATAGCTCCGGCTTTAAAATCAGGTAACGCAACATGATCGAGCCTCAAG
Organism: Xestia ashworthii; assembly: GCA_950022955.1. Classification (NCBI taxonomy): domain Eukaryota; kingdom Metazoa; phylum Arthropoda; class Insecta; order Lepidoptera; family Noctuidae; genus Xestia; species Xestia ashworthii. Next base: position 3,894,926 of record OX465557.1, read on the forward strand.
TGGCTATTGGTCGAATAGTAGTTGATGCCAAAGTAATTGCCCAAAGCATCGACCACTTTTTTGCCAAATTCGAAGGCATATGCACTCTGATTCTTCGCGTCTGGGCGAGTGTAGACCCCAAATTCTTGGGTTCCGTTGACACTGGAGGCAGCTGCTTCAAATTCTGACACCAGGAATGCAACCAAATAAGTTGCCATCCTCGGTGTCGGGTAAAAGATCTCTCGAATATAACCATTGCTCCTAGAAAAATAAAAAAATATAATGTCATTCCTCTTTAAGATCCAAATACTGTATGTTTTCGAGAGACTATTTGGTTTGCTTTTCATTTGTTTGTTATTTATGACACACTAATCAGTTAAAAATAAATCCGTGTACGTTAATGGCAAGATTAATGCCATAATACTCGTATTAATCACTTTCGATTATAATCGAGAGTGATTAAAATCGCAAATGTCATTTTACGTACACCCCAACATACAATTAATTTAACTGTGTCACACTTAATTATAAACTTAAGAATATTTTTAGGTTTGGATACTAAAACAACAAAACAACTTCTACAGCCTAGGGACCCTATGTAATGGGATAAAACGTAGTCAGAGCGGTGGGACAGACTTACAAAGTTTCTCTCCGTTCCAAGTCAGTATTGGCTAACGAAGTTTGAAAGTTAGCAGGGCGGTCGATCCCAATGACGAACGTCGCTTTTAATTCTGGCTCGTCGAAGCAAGGGAATACCTTCCTTGCGTGAGTTGGTTCCATTTGAGTAGCACCCAGCCATCTGGAATGTACAATGAGATTATTAGCAGCTGAATTAGCACTAGACAAACTCTTGTCTAGTGCTAACTTTTCACTTTCAGAATAGCTTCGTTTTTTATAACGCCTTGAGCTTTTTGGCAGCTCGTATTTTTGAAGTTTTCATCATCATCTGCCAAGCCTTTTCCCAACTATGTTGGGGTCGGCTTCCAGTCTAAACGGATGCAGCTGAACACCAGTATTTTACATGGAGCGACTGCCTATCTGACCTCCACAACCCAGTTAATACGGCGAAATACGACACCACTTGGTAAGACTGGTGTCAGACTTTTTTGGGCCACTGACTACCTGTAACGACTGTCAAAGATGGACAAATGACAGCCGGGACCAACAGCTTAACGTGCTTTCCGAGGCACTGAGGAAACTCGGTATGTAAGGGTGGTCACCTATACACAGACCAACGGCAAGCACGGCTTTTTTTTTTAGGATGCGAAATCATCAAATAACTTCTCCCACTCTGGGCGGAGCGGGAGGGAGTGTCAGACTTTTACTGACTAAAACCCATCCATGTTCCTTCCTCGCCCTTTATGTTCCGGGGCCGCGGTATCTTTTTCGAACAGGCCCGCAACCCCGGCAGCAAGCACGGCTTGACCTAAAGATCGACCCAAGCAGCTGTTATTATTTAGCCACGAGCTCCTCCATAATAAATTATTATTATTAATTATAAGACTGCCACATCATCAACTATTTATTTTTTATTTTTTTTAGAATCGTTTCAAATTTTGAAGAGTTTTTTTTTTCAGAAAAGGAAACAAAAAAATGTAGATTTCGGGAAAAAACCAAAATATTTGCCTCTATATGGGTCTCTGACATGGCTTTACATGTCGTCGAGAAATATCTCTCAAGCATGCTGGTTTGGTTTTCTCACGATGTTTTCTTACACCGCAGTAAGCGATGACAATATGCACATGAATCTGAAAAATCAGAGGTCCATACGCAAAATATGCACTTTGACGTGGAGTTGCGGACAGCTGCCCGTTAAACAATACAAAATCAGAGGTGCGTCTCTTGGGTTCAAACTCAAGAAAAATGACTTGGTAGTCCAAATGAATTGCATAATAATATGAAATAAGCAATGTGAAAGTCAATTAACAAGCATCAATTATGATTCCACAATTTTCTAATCTAATACATTGCGAAAGTAAATATGTTTAGTGTAATTCCTTTATCTTCAGACTTTTAATACCGGCTTATATTTATCAGCGCAGAAACGGCCTATCTTTGCAGTAGATGTGTTAATCTGATAAGAGATCTCGGCGTTATCAAACACGTTTGCATTGGTATAGATGAGGTAATACTACCTACTAATAAGATGTTTTCTTACTTCTGTTTTTGATGCAATGAAAGACAACGACTATGGAATGGATGAACGGTGTGGGTATAGTCTGTAGTCGTATTTATATTTTTTTAATATGCTTTTATTTATTTATTTAAACTTCATGTACAAGAGTGGTACATCTAACTAAGAAAATATTTTTTTCTTTCTCATCAACTTTTCGTGGGAACTAATAGGCTTGTTTCCACCATCAATAAATTGCAAATCTATTTAGTCCGTCAGTTACAGTATTAGAAAATAATGGACACGTATTTTTTGTTTTTGTAAATCAACGAATATTGACCAAGATAAAACGCATCAAAACTCGGGAGTGGGCGCTCGTGACGTCAGTACCTACTCACTAAGAATCATACCGAACAGTGCAGACGTATTGGGAATTTTAAAAGCGTCCTATCTTCGTCAATTTTGTTTTATGTGACAAAAGAAAAAACACGGGTCAAATATTTTTTGATAATCTAAGTGACGGACTAATTAGATTTTTTCAGTTAACAAGCCTATTGAACATTATCTTCTATGTCTATGTATCTTTTAAAAGGTCAAATTAATTTGTGGATATTTTTAGCGTTGGTGTTTAGTTTAAATCTGCATCCGTCTCAGAACAATGGGTTTTTCTTATAATTATGTCGAATTGCTGTATTGCTTGATTTCTTTATTGTGTAAAGCGTAACACATCAATATTCAAATGATTATCTCCAACTGTATACACGTAACAAAAACAAATTTTACTTGTTTTGTAGATGCGTCTAAGAAAACAATACTAAAATGTTTATTCAATTATGTAGTAGAAATTTGTTTTCAAATAAAATAAATGTATGCATCTGAATCACTTAAATCGTGTCATTAGTTACGGAGACATCAAAACAAAATATTGCTGGTAAAATACATCACCTTCTCCTTTTTTAGAAGTTGGTTAAAAAAGGGAATGAGTACAGGGATGACGTTCCCTTTGCCACGGGTCCTATCTTTGTGAGATGGTGTGGGCCGTCCACCACGCGGCCCAAGTGGAAAAAGACATGCTGCAAATGAATGTGTATCTCTGATGGTAGGTACCACACACGAGTGTCCCATGACAAAGCAAATTCAGTAGGGATGATGACTTACTAAAAAAAAAGATCTATTTAGTCCGTCAGCTAGATTATGGAAAAATATTTTAAACATGTTTTTTTTATCAAATAAAAAAAAATCACGAAGATAAAACGCATCACAGATAATGAGTGGGGTCTTGTGACGTCACTTTCCGAAAAAATATACCCAAATGAACGTCACACGAGTTTTCGAAGCACTGTAGCGTTTTCAATTATGGTTACGTGAAAAAAAAATGTGTTCAATATTTTTTGGAAATCTATCTGACGGACTAACTTCTCGTCATCTGTATCATCATCACAATAATAGGGTTATTGTGGTATTTTTTAGGGTTCCGTTGCCAAATAGCAAAAAACGGAACCCTTATAGATTCATAAAACATATAAAAACGGGTATTTATCGCGAATTTACCTTTAATTTAAGCCCGACGTTATAGATTCGTCATGTCTATCTGTCTGTCTGTCCGTCGGTATGTCACGGCCACTTTTTTCCGAAACTATAAGAACTATGCTGTTGAAACTTGGTATGTAGGTGTGTTCTGTGAACCGCATTAAGATTTTCATACAAAAATAGAAAAAAAAAATCATCAAACCCATGCGTGTGGGGTATCTATGGATAGGTCTTTAAAAATGATATTGAGGTTTCAAAAATCATTTATTTTCTAAACTGAATAATTTGCGCGAGAGACACTTCCAAAGTTGTAAAATATGTGTCCCCCCCCCCCCTGTAACTTCTAAAATAAGAGCATGATAAAACTAAAAAAAAATATGTGATGTACATTACCATGTAAACTTCCACCGAAAATTAGCTTGAACGAGATCTAGTAAGTAGTTTTTTTTAATACGTCATAAATCGTAAACGCAACTTAATAATAATCGTTCGTAATCGTAACTTTTATATTATATGTTACTTGCTGCTACGGAACCCTTCATGGGCAAGTCCGACTCGCACTTGTTTTGTAAGGCCCGCGTGACTTCGTCAACTTCAGAATTGAATGTATAAAACCTTGTAAAACAAAAAAAAAAAACAATTTCGTTACAATTAGATGCAACAAGTAATGTTTAAAACACTAAGATATTGGCCATCGTCTTCAATCGAAAAAAAAACCGATAAAGTTATAAAAAAAATGTGCATAAAGAATGGTATATTTATTTATTGAGGATAAACAGAGACTTTTCCTCTTTACTGTTTCATATCAATAGTCTATATCAAACAAATTCATTGTCCTCATAAGTTCAAGTGTTTTAGGTACAATAGAACGACCTACACGCGCCAACTGTGCCAAGTACGTACTTCTCAGTAGATTATAAAGTATTTATGTACGAGTACTTTAAATTACAAGATTACTAAGCATTTACTTATATAATTCACTTCTGAACAGCCGCTAAGTCTGTAATTCCCCGGAAAAATATTATAAATACCAAATAATTATAATAATAATAAATAAAGATTTTGATTACAGTAATAAGAACTGTGGTTGTTATGTTTACTGCTTAATATAAAAGGATATATTTTAGTCACCTGGGAACAAGTGCACACATTTGGAACCGACATGAAAGAAATATAGCCTCATGTTGGAGAAAATGCATAACAAATTCTATAGATTCCTCTACCTTAAGGAAAATGGAGTATATCCCTTTTATCCCCTTATGTACCCGAGTCTATTCGTACTGGGCATGGTTGGGTACACCAGGCTCGCAATAAGAAGGGACGTGGCGCTGGTCAAGTACGTGGCGAGCGTTCTGCTAGGGCTGCTGCACCATCCCGAGGTGCTGGCTGCGCTGCGGTTGCGCGCGCCGCATGGGTGCGTGGGAGCGCGCCGCCGCGCGCCGCCCCGCGTTGTTAGACGTGCCAGCCGCTAGGACTAACCTACTCAAGTTACCTATGTCGCGAACTGCACGCATTATTAATATTATAACGGTATCGGAAGATATATTTGGGCAACACCTGCCGAGATTTATCCAGAGGGCTCAACTCATAATTGAAAAAGATGTGCAACTGTGAACATTGTCATGTTGTATTAATTTTGGTGTTTTTATTTTTACTGAGTAATTTTACTTTTCTATTATATGTGTTCAAAAATGTGTTCTATAATGTTTAACTTATAGCATGGTATTGTAATAGTCTGTGAGGTGGTGTTATAATTGGTGGTAAATAAATAAATAATTAATAAATAATAATACATTTTATTTTAGGCTTCTCTATAATAATATAGAATTGTCAAAAAAAATATGATTCTGTTTAGTCCGTTAGTTAGATTATAGAAAAATATTACATAAGTATTTTTTGTTTCATCAAAATTAGTAATTTAAAAAAGAAAACGAAGATAAACGAATCTAAGATCATGAGTAGGGGCTTGTGACGTCACTTTCTGGTAAAAAATGGACCGAAATGTGACGTCGCACGAGTTTTCGACGCATCATCTTCAATTTTTGTTTACGTGAAAAAAGAAAAAAATAGTGTGTATCATTTCTTGGAAATCTATTTGACGGTTTAATTCGATTTTTTAATGTCGTCAACCATAATGTTCATTTATGTTATGTCACATACTACGCAAGTAGGTACTTCATGGCTCTACCAGCTCCATATGAGATTAAGATCTCATCATCGCGTGTTCGTGTTTCATAACATACACGATCATTACCGAAGTGCACACCTTTTCCTGCTATCCATATCCATACTCCATACCATAATATAAATGCGAAAGTAACTCTGTTTGTCTGTCTGTCTGCTACCTTTTCACGACAAAACGGCTGATCGGATCGTAATGAAAATTGGCAAGGAGATGTATTTCAACCTAGGGAAGGACATAGGCTATATATTATCACGCTAATTACTTACGGGGGTGAGCAATATGCATTTCGTCTATATTTGTCAACTGTTTGACAACTGACAACCGTCTTAACATGCATTGTAATAGAATAACTATTTTTAACCAATTGTCATTAGAACAAATAGACCATCGGTGACGGCTACCGCCTGTCGAACAATGAGTCGCAAGTTCAAGCCTCAGTAAAGACATGCAAAATACATTTTGATTTTGTTTAATGCTGTAAGATTTCCGATACTAACTTTGGTTCGCACGTTCAAAACCCACACGGTTTTCGCTTTTTGTAACAAAGTTTTTTTTTTTTTTAAAGCTTTAAGATTTCCAAATCATTGTTTAAACAAATACTTTTTTTAACACTTAAACGACAGTTTGGGAATCACTTATTTCAAATAATAAATCTGTAAATATGGCACTTAAGCTGTTAAAGAATCACACCTTTTTCTACTATTTCATAAAGGAGATTGCCCATCCTTCTATGGACCGCCGTTGCGCATGAAAATAAGTTGTATGATAGTATAAATTGGACATAAAAGAGGGGAGATGTCATATTTTCTAAGGAAATAAAAATTAACTATTTATTTTGTGGGGTTTTTATTGTTCTTTGATTTTCTGTTCAAGTTTTGAGGTTAGTTTTGTAGCTAACCTTCTACCAAAGAAACAGTCCTTACAACAATATGATTTGATTTCTCATAAGACAACAGAAAATAGTTCCATCAAACCAGTGAATAATCCTAAGTAACTAATATTAGCTAAACTCAAACTCAAATCATTTATTTCAACTAGACCATTACGGCACTTTTGAATGTCTAAAATACAAAGAAAAATCAAAGCTACAGTAACAGACATAAGGCATAATAACTTGAGAAAGTACTGTAGTTGCCCATTCCCTAGCGTAGATCACTATGGAGAAAAACGGGCAAGAAACTCCATGGACACTCTTTTCAATCAAAAATGTTGTTACAAAATCATGGTTACATCTTTCATGTTGAGATTATACATAATTATGTGAGAACGATGTAGAAAAACATCCGTCTTATCAGTAAGTATAGGGAATAGAAAATAATAATGCTTGAATATAGGAATAAAATATTTTTATTGGTTCATAATTATGATCATCATATTCATAAAATATGTTGTCTAAAAACGGAGCCGTCGGCTCAAAATGATCGATATCGAGCCCAACCAAGATACCACAAAATGGTAATTAGGTACGTGTGCGCAGCATCCCACGGTTCGATTACCCACCAAACAATTGCAATAGTAACCAGCAATATCAGCTACTGACTTACTTATAGCCCTATTAACTAAAATGTATGCATAGTACACTTTACTGCTTCCAAATAAACCTTCTGGAATGATCCCTTGAAGGCACAGAAGTTTCTGATGCACTTTCCACTCCATGACTTGATGTAGTAACATCCATGTTCTCTTGTGTTGCAATGGCTTCTTCACTAACAAACTGCGGTTGCGTATCTTGATCATGCTGAGTCTGTCTTCTCACACTTCTATAGGCATTAGTCCAACAACGTAAGCAAACTCAAAAAAACGTTCTACACAATCCACACCAGTAGCACAGAAACAGTACAATAGTATTCAGAAAGATATCTTGTTCGTACAGGAATCCGAAGACTCTACTGGACACGTACTCGACGTAATAATAAGTTATTTGATATCACAACAAACTCAACAACTTATACACAATAGGCATGTGCAAAAAAATATCGAAATATCGATGTTTTTCCATCCAATTATCACTACATATGGTCGATATTTTTAAATCGAGATATATCCATATTCGATATTTATTTTAGAGTATCGAATTCGTATCAAATGCGATTTTTTTTTAACGTTATTAATTTTTGGTTTCGTGTCGATATCTGATGACTACTTTTTTGATTAAATTGTATTTTATTGTTGAATGAGGATTTACTCCGAAGTCATAAATTCTTTTGATACGCTTATACTTTTATAAAGAAAGATGTCATGTCACTTCGATCAACAACTGTGGTAACTAGGGCCGATTATATTTTACGTGTTTTACAAAAAACCCAATCTTTTATTCACATCTCAACAGGTTATGGGCCCAGGTACGTAAAAAAAAAACGACCTTTATGTGCTACGGTGATTAAAAGTATGGGTAGGCAGCGATAAATATTTTTTTTCGTAAATCGAAATAAATTATTGTGAAAAAGTTGAAGAAACTTACGTCATGGCTGCAACTATAAAAATTAATCCACTCACTGGAGAAAATTATGATACGTGGAAGATTCAGATGCGTGCGATTCTGAAGAAAAATGATTTGTGGGAATATGTATCCGGGATACTGCCACGACCGCCTCGCTCCGATCCAAAATATTCGGAATGGATCAAAATGGATGGAAAAGCTGAATCGGACATTTTATTAGCTATCAGTCCAAGCGAATTAAGTTGTTTGGATGGTTTAGAAAGCTCAAAAGCTATATGGGACAAGTTGTTGTCGATGTATCAGTGGAGTGGACCTGCGAGAAAAGCTTCGTTATTAAAAAAGCTGGTGTTAACACGTATGCAGGAAGAAGATGACCTGAAGAAGCACATCTCAGATTTCTTCGATGCCGTAAAGAAATTGAAGGAAATCGGTTTGGTGGTTATAGACGAACTACTGGCCATTTTACTGCTGTACAGTTTGCCGGACTCCTTTGCCATGTTCCGAACGGCAATGGAATCGCGAGACGATCTACCTACAACGGAAGTGTTAAAGGTGAAGATTCTCGAAGACCACGAAGGTCGCAAATCGAAAGTGGTGGACCAGGGAGCTATGCTTGTCACACGCGCCAAAACAAATGCCGATCAGACAAAATCAAATGACGATCAAGGCCCTAAAAGGATTAAATGTTATTGTTGTGGTCGTCATGGGCATTTTTCAAGAGATTGCAGAGTCAAGAATATTTATAAAGGAAAACGAAATCCACAAAACCTGGATAGATCAGATCGTAATCGTAATCACGCAGAAACGTCAAAGGTGTTGACGTCGATGACAACCACTGAAGAAGTGATGTTGAGCGCACAAGAGAACAATATATGGTGCATTGATAGTGGTTGCACGGGACATATGTGCAACGAAAAGAATATGATTAAAGAGTTCAAGAAAATTAATTCTGAGCTGAACTTGGCTAATAATGGGAAAACCAGTATTAGTGGAACCGGGAAGGTAAATATTTCAGTAGATACAGGCAGTGAAATTCAAAACATATGCATTGAAAAGGTGTTCTATGTATCAGACCTGCGAACTAACCTCCTTTCAGTGGCGAAACTGACCGATGATGGTTACGATGTTCATTTTAGAAAGAAGGATGCTGTTGTCATGAAAGACAATAAAGTATTTATGCGTGCCGATCGTATAGGAAATCTATACCACGTACGTTTGAATGAAAATGATGTCAATAATGTTGAAGTCAAGAAACCCATAGATATATGGCATGAACGTCTGGGGCACTTGAACGAACGTGACTTAAAGGCCATGGCGAAAAGCGGGCTTGTTCACGGAATGAAGCTGGATGGTGGAAACATGTCGGAGTGCGCGATATGTAGTAGCGAGAAGCAGACCTGCAAACCATTTCCAAAGGGTAATGCAGATCGTACCAGCGAATTATTGGAAATAGTACATACGGATGTATGTGGCCCCATGAGACATGAATCATTTTCAGGTAAGAGATATTTCGTTACGTTCATAGACGATAAATCTCGATGGTGCGAAGTTTATTTTGTACGTAATAAGAATGACGTGCTAAATGTTTTCAAGGATTACAAAGCTGAGGTGGAAAACTACACAGGGAAGAAGATTAAGTCATTGCAATCAGATAACGGCCGAGAATACATAAACAAAGAGTTTGATATTTTTTTGAAGAAAAATGGTATTTCTCGAAGGTTGTCGGTTACATACACACCGCAACAAAACGGGGTAGCGGAAAGGAAAAATAGAACGCTAACCGAAATGGCGAGGTGTATGATGAGGCAAGCCGGAAGCCCTCCTCAATTTTGGGCAGAAGCTGTTAACACAGCGAATTACATTCGGAATAGATGTCCGACTGCGGCTTTGAAGGGTGAGATACCTTTCACTATATGGAAAGGAAAGAAGCCTACTGTCTTATACATGCAAGTTTTTGGATCCAAGGTTTATTATAAAAACAAAGGCGTGAATAAAGTCAAAGGGAAGTTTGACTCAGTTTCTGAAGAAGGAATTTTCTTGGGATATGACATGCAATCCAAAGCATATCGGATTCAAAATCCACAGACAAGAAAAGTTGTCGTGACTCGAGATGTAAATTTTATGAATGAGAAGGCATTTGGGCGTGAAGAATATAAAGATATACTTGATGAAGAAGAGAGTATTGATGAAAAGAATGTGACAGTTCAGTTACATACGCCTGAAGTCAATCATAAAAATAGAGTAGAGCACAGAGCTCCTCTGAGTGATTCTAGTAGAACATCACTTGAAAGAGTCGAAAGTGAACAAGAACCTGATGAACATGTAAATATTCAGCGGAATGATTCAGTCCCTTTGGTTAAAAGAGGACGGGGAAGACCAAGATTGGTTAGAACAGGTTTGGTGGGAAGACCACGAAAAGTATACACGTCAGCCAATGATAGGGCTGACAGTGGAACTGACTCAGAGTATGAAGATACTCATGAACAGTTGATAGCGGGAATAGCAACTGCTGACCCAATGACATGGAGTGAAGTTGAAAAAACTAACGATGTTAACGCATGGCGAAGTGCCTTAGAAGATGAGTATTTGGCACAGATTAAAAATGGCACATGGGAGATTGTACCGCGGCCATCTAAACGAAAAGTGATTGGGAGCAGATTTGTTTTTCGTACAAAAACTACGGGGAAGAAAGTACGACTCGTAGCAAAAGGGTGTTCTCAACGGCCAGGGGAGGATTTCCACGAAACCTCGTCGCCAGTCGTGAGATCATCATCAGTAAGGATAATAGCTGCAATATCGGCGGAGTTGGGATTAGAGATTCATCAAATGGACGTTGTGACCGCTTATCTAAATGGATCACTAGATGAGGAGGTATTCATGGGAGTACCAGATCAGCTAAGCGATGTTTTAGAGAAAATACTTGCAAATCAAAAAGTCGGCTCTAAGAAGAGCGTCGTAAGAGACAAGAAAGTACTTCAGACAGCTAAACGCTGGAGCAAAGCATTGCATGATTGTGAGAATAGTGTATGTTTGTTGAAGAAGTCTTTGTATGGTCTACGTCAGTCAGGACTGCAGTGGCATAAGGAATTGGTGAGTAAGTTGACGAATATTGGTTTTACAGCTTTGCCACAAGATCCGTGTATGTTTATTGCACGAAAAGGTGAGCAAATGATGTTGATTGCTATTTATGTTGACGATATTATTCTGGCTACGAATGATATTGCGTGGTTGTGTAATGTAAAAAAACAGTTATCTAGCGCATTTGAGATGAAAGATATGGGAAAAATTAATGTATGTTTGGGCATTGAATTCACTCGTGATGCAGAAGATAGAGTGTACATGAACCAAAGTGTGTATTTAGATAAAGTTTTAGAACGCTTTGGGATGTCCGAGTGTAAGCCTGCAAGGACCCCTATCGATGTAAATGTAAAGTTACAGAAACCTGAGTGCGTTAATGAGGATGTTATGAGTACGCATCCGTACCAAAGCTTGATAGGTGCCTTAATGTATCTGGCTGTATCGACAAGACCAGATATAGCGTATGCTGTAAATTATTTGAGTCAGTTTAATAATAATTACGCAGTTGAACATTGGAAGGCGGCAAAACGCGTATTGAGATATTTAAAAGGCACATCAAATTTTGGCTTAGTATATGAGAGGACAGGCAAACCGTTGTATGGTGTGGTTGATGCTGATTGGGGATCAAACGCAATCGACCGCAAGTCTTATTCTGGTTTTGCATTTATTTTAGCAGGTGCTCCTATAAACTGGGAGGCACGAAAGCAACGGTCTATAGCGTTGTCCAGTACAGAAGCAGAATATATGGCACTTTCGGAAGCTACCAAAGAAGCTATTTATCTGCGTGATATGTTGAATAATGTTGGTGTTATGTGTGAATGTGTGACATTATTCGACGACAGTCAGAGTGCAATTAAGCTTGCTCAAAGCAGGTGCTATCACGCACGGATAAAACATATCGATGTGAGACATCACTTCATTCGAGATATGTTGGAACGAAGCGTGATTGATCTGAAATATATGAGTACAGACAAAATGCCAGCTGATGTTTTGACCAAGGGTTTGAGTGGACCGAAACATCAAGAATGCTTGCATGGCTTAGGCATGACGGCATGCTCGTGAAGATGAGTGAAAGAAGCTTATGACTTCGAGGGGAGGTGTTGAATGAGGATTTACTCCGAAGTCATAAATTCTTTTGATACGCTTATACTTTTATAAAGAAAGATGTCATGTCACTTCGATCAACAACTGTGGTAACTAGGGCCGATTATATTTTACGTGTTTTACAAAAAACCCAATCTTTTATTCACATCTCAACATTTATTATTTAGGCTCAAGCATCAATAAAAATACCGTTTTCTTTTATTCTTTTCTACGAAGTTTGAATGCTTTGGGAATATGTATGAATAATCATACGAAACCTGACGATATTCGATATTTTTCGCTCGATAATTATCGATACTGATTAAGAATATCGATACGATAAATATCGATATATTTTTTTCACTTGCCCATCCCTACGACACAATGCTGTTTGACTTGACAGTGACACTTTTGATGACAGTTCACCTTTTATTTGCCCGTGGTAGTGTTACCAACAGTTAATCTAAATCACCCTGACCATTACTGATTTGTAAACTAATGAAAGATTGTTGATTAGGAAAGAAATATTTTTTTGATTATATTAATTACAAATAAAAATATGAATCACGCGGGAATATCTAATAGATATTTGAAATATTTTTAAAACAACGTCTGCCTCTACATATCAGTTAAAACCGATTACGGGGAAGTTTCTCAAGGTGTCAACACTGCTTGCACTTTAAGAAAGCCATTTTGAAAATAATGCAATAAAATCGAATTAGTAACTATTAAGACACAACATATTAACCCCACATACGATTTCGATCAAGATAAGTAAGAAAAGTTAAAAAAAGATTTCATAATTTTTGACTATATTTTTGTTGCTATAATGTTTTATTTTAGAGCGATACTGGGTTTGGGCAATGGCCTTTCCGTCTATGTCTGTGTGTTTTTCCCTTTTGTTATAGCATCATGTGTAAATTATAAAACCAATGTGGTTCGATTCAATGCACAAATTAATATTGTGTATAACTTAGAGAAGGTTTTCATTTTTGTTTCTTTGTAATCGGTGCTCTCCATCAAAAGATATATTAATATGACTAAAGTTTTTAAGGAGAACATCATGATCTAAGGAAAAAAAAAAAGCATACATGCAGTGACATCTATTGAATCAAAATGGTACTAATGAATAAAATCACAAAATAGAGAAGAAGAGAATAGTCAACATGGCCCTGCTTTAAAAATCTGCATAGCCGGTAGAGTATCTGTTCGACCGCTTTCCAAGCATAATATATGTTCTAGCAGTTTAACTTCGTGCTCTATAGTTAATGGCGTTGTTCATTTGACTCCTTTTTCTGAATCACGGTGTTATGATTTTCCGTGACAGAATGATACTGACATTCGCCCGTTGTTTCAGATGTCTCAAGTTTGGTTTTTTGGAAGAGGTTTTCAATCCAACGCCTGTTTTTCTTTATGTATAGGTACCTATATTATGGCTGAGCAATACTTAAATGATGTGATGAAAGTTGTAAGAATCCGCTGGATGTGAGTCGCACGAGACCGGTCAATGTGGCGACACATGTCCAGCATTAGACGTCTTTCGGCTGAAATAATGATGAATGATGATAATTCAATTGGAGTAGGGTAGGTCATCTAGCAGGATGCGGTGATTACAGGTGGAGTAAAGCTGTTCAAGTGGCGTTCTAGAAATCGAAACAGAAGTTTTGGTCGTCCAGAGGTGAGATAAGCAGACGATATTGTTGCCTTTACGGGGATATCCTGGATGAGACTGGCACACGAGCGTGGAGCACGTGATTGAAGGTCTTGCGATGGAGACGTAAGACAGTCACAAGAGGTCCGAAACAGTTTACAGCAGCTATATCGTGTGTCGGCTCATTTCATGCACCTTGATATAAACTTGAGACCTAGCTGGAGTATGAGTATCATCGAAGGTCTAACGATGGACACGAAAGGCAGTCACAAGAAGTCCGCAACACTTCAAATATGCTCTATCGTGTTTAAGGTTCGTTTTGTACACCTTGATGAGAACTTTTAAACCTAGCTGGAGTATGACTGTCGTCGATGGTCTAACGATGGAGACTGAAGGCAGTTGCAAGAGATCCTCAACAGTTTACAGCAGCTATATCGTCATTGGGCTCAATTAACGCACCTTGATGAGAACTTTAGTAATAGCTGGAGTATTACTGTCATCGAAGGTCTCATCGGCTCCGCTCGGCTAGGAGATGAAAACATTTGCAAAAAGTTTTCAAGAGTTTACAGCATCTACATCTACGTGTTGTGTTGACCTGCTTGGAGTATGACTTATATCAAAGGTCTGACTTTGGAGAAGGAAGGCAGATGCGAGAGGTCCGCAACAGTTTGAAGCAGCTTTAACGTGTCGCGGCTCATGCCATGCCACTTGATGAAGACTTTCGACCTAGCTGGAGTATGAAATCGTCGAGTGCCCAAGGATAGAAACGTAAGGCAGTCGAAGGAAGAGCCCATAATTGAAAAAACAAAAGTAGAATATTTTGGCGATTAATGAAAACCTATTCGAGAAAAAGTAAATTGTTACTTACTTGAATCTGTACTAATACTCGTATTATAAAGCTGCAGAGTTTGTTTGTTTGGTTGGTTGAACGCGCTAATTTTAGGAACTTTTGGTTCGTCTTACGCAGACGAAGTTGCGCGGGTCAGCTAGTATTTTATAATTTGTAAAAATACTAGTAGTTATACCCAACTAACAAACAAAAGAACAATGATAATAATATTAATCTCTATGTTTTTTTTCTTGAACTACGAAACATTCTAAATTACTAAAAAAGAAAAAAAAAACATGGTGCAACAAATTTAATGTAAAAGTACTCACTTTTTGACTCCATTCTCGAAATAGTGATTTCTGTAGAATCCATTCAAGTCCTTTCTAATCGGCCCTTTGTATCGAATCTGCAAAACATACTCCAAGCCGGTTTCCAAATTGCTTACTAAATTGATGTAAGCAAACGTGTAGTTTTTGTTAAATTCTAAACCATTTGTGGCATTTAGTGCGATAATAGACCCTGTATTATAGACTGCAAGGACGACATTATCCGAAGTGATGTTCAGATCTTCGGAATGGAGTTTAATCTGATTGGTGGCAACAGTAGTCGTAAATTGGATGCTGACTGTACCATCGAAAGTAAACTGGTTTGCGTCACCAGTTTCAAAGTACGGTGTTATCAGTAATTGATATTCTGACGGTACTATCGGTGTGTTCAGTCGATAGTTGGGGTCAGTAGCAAAGGCTTTTGAGAGCAAGCCTGTTAATGCTAAAACCAGCAGATTTCGATACATGTCTGTGAAAAAAAAAAACAATATAAGTATACGCAGAAATAGCAGTGGAATTTCTGATCCGCGCTTGCTAACAACTTTGTCTAACCGAGTAAAGTGGTTGCAACCTCGACTTAGTGGTCTTAGAGTTAGAGTTCTATTTCCTCACTATGTTAAGCGAGCAGTCACAATTAAACAAATAGCCGGTTTGCGTCTGTATCTACGACCTTAAACTCGTCAGTGACTGCGGTTTTCACTGGACCGGAATTGAAATGTTATTATAGTGAGTTTTAGCCCGTAGTGGCCAATCTTCGCGGAGACTAACTACCGGCGCAGTAAACATTACAGTGCACAATTTATGTGCGCAGACACTATAGTGCGTCGTCTCTTTCCTCATTTTGATTATAGTCGAATTAGAAAGTCTGACACGAACGGAGAGAGATCAGGCGCACAGACTCTAGCACAAGCGAGCGGAGTAAACGTAACGTATTTCAAAACTAAAAATACTCATAACAATGATTTAACAAGTAGGTTTTGTCAAACACTTTTACACGTCTTTTTTAACTCAATGGGGCCAGTGTTTTGTACCTGACTGCTCTGAGAAAAAACAGCCTAAACAAACTCAGAGGTCATAGTCTCTTTTGAAGTCCAGGGGACTATGCAGATTAGTGTCTGATATGGTATTTTAAAGAAAGAACCACACAGATTTGAGTGGACCTGTCCAGTCAGTGCAAGCATTTGTCAGTTATCGTGTAGCTCGACTTATAACTCATGGAGCTCAACGAAACGCTGGCACATTGGCAGTGCTGTACCTCGAGGTTATGTTTAAGTCCCGTGTAATAATAGGTGGCAAGCGTATTGCCATCAACGGGGCACAAATCTAGACGCCGTGGCAACTACTGAGTAATTACTGATAGAAAAACCCATTATACTTTGCCCGACCCGGAAATCGAATCCAGGATCTCAAGGTCACTCGGACAACAAGGCAGTCTCGCACATAGAAATCAAAATTTCCCCGCGAACGAAGCCGCGGGCAACTGCTAGTTTAACTATAATAAGAAGAGTAAAAGAATGAATTAAAATGAACTAACCTGCCGTGTTCACTAGTATCAACTCCTGTGCAAACTGACTTGAACATAACTATAGCATCAGATAATTTGTCAGTCGTTACTCTGCTACTGATAAGGTTCATCTTAAGTGTGTGTTATCATTCGTGATAGTACAGCACTCGTCTTTTTTACTAGTCATGTTTTATGGGTTTACTACTCAGAAAGTAGTACCAATAAAATGTGTGTAGTTTCCTTGTCTCATTGCGAATGCCTTCTTCAGTGGTAAATATAGGTTGTACATAAAGGTGCGGCTGTAATAGAGTTGAAATGTCATCTCTCGGTGCTGATTTATTAGTATAGTTAAATTTATAATTTCTCGTGGTGCTAAGCTAAGCTATAAATTTTGTAAACACACATTCGGGTTCGCAACCTTTTGATCAAATTCAAAAATGACAGCATCAGCGTGATCTTACTTCAAAATGGCGGTCCAAATGTTTATGTTCCAAGATGTCAGATGCGTTCCAGTACCACAAAACATTAGAAGACAGCTCTTTATTGTTGAGTTGCACAAAACCATCATTAGTTTAACGGAGACTTTAAATTCATACCATCCCTTATATTTTGTTCCAAAAAGAAAGTGACAGCATCAATTTTATTTAAAGTCTCCGTTAAACTAATGGTGGTTTCGTGCAACTCACTCACCGTATATCGCCAAAATATAAACCGACCAAGTGAAATTGTTCTATAATTTCGTATTAAAGGTAGAAATTCTTTGTTTACAAAAAATATAGCTCTTCGTGGCGCGGGCTATAGCTGTCTTTCATTTTAAATGCCTCCATAACACCTGTACCATTCACCGTATCCTTCAGCACAATGTTTTGAGTGCTATCGTGAGGCCGCGTTTTTGTCGTGACGACAGATAATCGTGTAGAATCGTGTAGTTCGTGTATCGTGTCGTGTAGTTTTTTCCATGTGTTGTCCTGTCGGGTTAATAAATGCTTTTTCTTTCTTTCTTTCTAGTTTTAAGAGTCGTGGCTTGCCTATTTAAATGGAGGTGTTCCCATATAAAACGACGCTCCGTAATCGGCGATAGAACAAAAAATCTAATAAGTCCGTCAGATACACAACATATTTTTTCTTTTTTCACATACGCATTGGACACATACTTTTTCTTTTTCGTAAACAAAAATGAAGTGCGTCGAAAACTCGTGTGACGGCACATGTAGGTACATTTTTTACCCGAAAGTGATGTCACAAGCTTATGGTCTTTGATGCGTTTTATCTTCGTATTTTTTTATTATTTTGATAAAACAAAAAACACGTAACAAAAAATTTCTCATCACGACATAGTGGGAACGCGGCCTAAATCATAATTTTTCACATCAAAAAAGTGTCGGTACCCAGCTATCATTTTTGCGCAGTCTACTTAGTTAGATGTACAGCATGCTGAATTCATGGCTATGTGAAGTGTCCATTTACACTCTATACAACGTGTAACAGAAAGGTTATACCTAGTCATATGGAAGGGTAGTGTTTCTGACCAACAAACTGAAAAACTTTCTCCATGGGACCACCATCGTAATCGCAAATAAATAATCAACTGACACTCAACCCAAATTTAATAAATTATGAGACAGCTGATTTTTTTTTCAATACACTTCGTCGAAAACTGGTTCTTATTGCACTACGATTAGGTTTAAAGCACAGTATATTTCACACACGTGCGTTTTTTGTCATTTTTTCCATACATAACTATACCTATACTTAGTCCAAATTGGTTCAATTTCTATAGTCAGAGGTGAATGTTTTTTTTTACGTCGGCAAAGCAATATGCGTCTTTAGGGCGTAAACATTTTTTGAACATTCAAATTGTGTTTATAAATTCATTATTATAGATAAACATGATTATCTAAAACTATTATTTTCTTATACAAAAAAATTAACATTTATTTGTGTTCTAAATTATAAAATATAAAAAAAAAACACTTTTTTTATAGTGGGCTGTTTAGCGTTTTCATACCTTTGCTTCTCCTTCAACCTGGCGAAAGCGCGGCAAAAAAAGAAACCTAAAATCATAGTTTCGTAATACTTCATGACAAACGTATTTTTATTCTATTATTTCATTTCTTCAGAAGTATAGGTATCGAAAAACGTCATTTGACACACGTGGACATTTTTTATTGCAATTTTCGGCTGGATAACAAACCTTGATTATAATGACAAACTTTCACCACTTGTATCAAAATGTACTATTACGAGTACGATGGTGGTTCCATCGTGAAAGTTGTTCAGTTTGATGGTCAGTAGTACACATAGGTAATTATGACTATATCCTTTCTGTTACTGAATATCGAACAAACATGAGCCATGACAACGAAAAATTACCTACGATGTTCACTATATCTATACTGTAACTCTCTCTCTCTCAATTGAAACGATAAAACCATCTTGACATAAGATAAGACTGATATCTATGTACAAATCGTTTAATATACTGATAATATATAACGATACATTTATCAGGAGTACCTAGATATTGAAAAATACCCAAAATAGGTGAAGGTTTAAACTTATATCGCAATGTTAGTTACAGCTGAACCAATTGTGTTTTTTCTACACCTACAGGGTGTAAACAACCTCATCACGAAGCCGTCGAACAAGCACTGTACATCAAACTAAGTAACTTTATGCAAAAAATATTGCTGGTAAACAACTTTCTATTGGGATGAAAAATCATGTTTTGTGTTAGAACTCAACATAACGCACTCAAAACATTGTGCTGATGGATGGATTGAATAGGACGGTGGTCGTGGATGTGTTTATAGTAAAAATCTTACTACAAAAACTTGTATTTAAAAAAAAACACTTGTCAAAAAGTTGTAACTTTGACCCCCAATATCTCCGTAACTAGAAGGTTCTCAGGGTGTAGAACAAAAAAAAATGACGGGGCGCATAAGTGCCTTTTTTGGGTCTCCCTTGTTTGACCGAAAGGAATTTGACAAATTTTCACTTCCTAAAAAATTTTTCGCATAATTTCATTTGCCAAATTATTATTTAGCAAAAAATCTATTCTCAAAAAAATTTTACGCAAACCTAATGTTACCAACTAGTACTTTTAACATTTTTTATTTAGTCAAATATTTCAGTTGGAAAAAGAGTTTTTATGCAAAATCAAATAATCCAAATAATTTGTATCGTCAGTTTTCCATTTTTTTTTCTATATAATGTAGTCGTTCCTGGTCACAGGTTTAACCTAACCTAACCATTATTTTAAAATAAGTAATTATCCTAATCTAAATAGCTCAGTTCCGGGTAACCCACTAAAAACAATCTCTTTTTTCTATTTATGCAAGTCGTTTCTGGCACTCGCCGGCCGCTGCCGCGGCACCGCTCGCTCCGCTCGCTCGGCTCGTGCGTAGGAGGTCACAGTTTTAACCTAACCTAACCTAACCATTTTCTTGTAAGACGAAATTAACCTAATCTAGAAGGAGGACACAGTTTTAACCTAACCTAATCTACCCATTTTGTTTCAAGACGAAATTAACCTAATCTAAATAGTTGAGTTCCGGGTAACCTACTAAAAACAATATCTTTTTTTCTATTAATAAAAGTCGTTTTGCCCAATGTTTTTTGTCTTAACCAATCATTTCACCAAACGTTTATTGTCTGAAGATTGTTTGCTGTAATAAATCATTTGATTAAAGACCAAATGCCATACTGACATTATACTTGGTAATACTTTGCCAAGTAAAAATTTGGCCAAATAAAAATATGCGTACTAAAATCATTCGAAATATTGCAATGGTATAAAAAAAGGTTGCTAAACTTTGTTTGGGTAGTGAAATTTTGGCAAAATCTTTTCGGCAAAACGGCAGGTACCCGCCTTTTTTACACTCTTTATAAATCTAAACTTTTTTCTTTTTTAGCGCGTGGCTAAATAATAATAGCTGTCAATTGTAGATCTCTGACAGTTATAACAGTCTGACAGCCAGTCTTACCAAAGGGTATCGTATTACTCAGTACTAATTGGGTTGTGGACGTCAGATAGGCAGTCGCTTTATTGTTAGTGCGTTTGTTACAACAGCAGACAAAATAAAGATACTATAAAATTGTCTACATGTTGATTCTACAAATAATAAACAAGGATTTTGAAGCAAACCAAACGGAAACAAATTAGCAAATATTTCCTTTAATAATTTTAACACAATTATGTACAAAATTCTTCTTATTCTCTAATAACATTAGTATTAAATAGTTTTGACTTCGAACAGGATTGGCATTAGCATTTTGGTTGCATAATAGACATTTTAGAACGGAAAAAAGTGTGAAAGTATATTACTGGCTGCATTAAAAATGGGACCGTATCACTATTGAAAAAAGGCACGCGACCGAGTAGCGAGGCGATGCTTGACTTCCGTATCGATATTCAATTATTATTCATAAAATTTCCTTCTCTAAACAGGGCTAAAACGGTATTTTTTTCAATACAGCCAGTAAATTGCGAGAGAATTTTGCCATTCAGTCTGATCTAACCGTATGTCAATCCAATTATTTTTTATAGTTCCATTATCGTTATTGCTTTTGTATGTCTCTTTGTAAAGACCCTCGGGTCATTTGATTCTAACTACATTTTAATTCACAAAGCAAATTATTTTATTAGCATGGCAAGCGCTGTCCATAGCAAAATCATGGTGGTTGGCATATAGATTGCTGCTGAATTAGGATCTGAAGTAGTTGCTTCTGGGGTTGTAGACGGTTCTGTAGTAGAGTCTGTAGATGTAGGAGGGTCTGTAGGGGCGTCTGTAGGGGGGTCTGTAGGAGGGTCTGTAGGGGCGTCTGTAGGGGGGTCTGTAGGGGGGTCTGTAGGAGGGTCTGTAGGGGGGTCTGTAGGGGCGTCCGTAGGAAGGGTTGTAGGAGAGTCTGTAGGAGGAGTTTGAGGAGGGTCAGTGGGTGGGGTTTGAGGAGGGTCAGTCTCTCCAGTACCACCGGTGGCGGCCGTAATAATTAGGTCAGCATTATTGGTACCCCAGTCCCTGGAGCTTTCGGCACTCGCTATGGCAGTGAGACCTCCACTGAGAGCAGGAATAGTGGCCTGATTAGCCTGAATCCATGTTCTCATCTAGAAATAGGAAGCATGACTTGTTAGAATTTATTATAAACTAGATGATGCCCGCGGCTTTGCTCGCGAACAAATTATATACTAATATCTTCCTCGTAAACCACTGTATGTATTGGTGAACACAGCATAAAAATCGGTGCAGTTTTTGAGTTTATCGCGAACAGACAGACAGACGCGGCGGAGGACTTATAATTTGTGTAGTTATAACCTATAAATAGGTTGCATTGGCGCAGTGTACATAAATTGATTACTGAATAATATTTCAATAAACCTCAAGTGCTTTGTTATCTAAAGTAAAAATATCTATAACTTTTGTTTTGTTTTAATCTAAATACTCGTACCTTATTCCACATTTTTTTCGTTTTCTTATTATTTTTATTCATACATATTGTATACAACGTGTAACCGAAAGGGTATAGTCATATGAGAGGGTGTGCTACAGACCATCAAATAGAACAACTTCCTCCATGAGACCACCATCGTAATCGCGAAAAAATATTCAACGGCCCCATACATAATTCCAATACCTACTCGACCTAATGCATGAGACAGCTGATTAGCTGGTTTCTAGCACACCCTTTCATATGTCTATACCTTTTCGGTTAAACGTTGTATTTGTATACTGCCATAGGAGGCCTGCGGAGCATGTGAATTTCATACAAACGTAATACCAAAATAATTTGTAAACCAAACGTATTCTTAAGGCGATTACACGAGCTAAACGCGAGTTTTATAATTACTAAAAGTATATGATTCACTGCTATAAACAAGACCAGAAAAATATATGATATTCTTCAGGATATTTGCTAGCATGATACTGTTTTGAAAACATGATACAATTAATTTGGCTCGATAAAAAGAAATCACGAACTTACCTCTAAAAAATATCTTTCAAACAATAGAAAACATACTAATATGCATGCGATCATTCTGATTTTTTGGCAAATAATTCTACAAGCAATATATTAGCATGATACTGTTTTAGTTTTTAAATCCAATCAATAGTTTTTTTGTAAATCGATCGAAACCACTCATTTCGCGCTATTTGGCCCGCAGTGGCTGACGTAACAACCACTTTGTAGTGCAAGCTGATTAGAACTTTATTCTAACAGCATTTCAAACGAAGTTTGAACCACCACAAATAGAGTTGCTAATTTAGCTCGTCTAAGCGCCTTAAGGTAATGTGTATTTATTTTGATTGGATTACAGGATATATAGGTTCCTATACACATATTTTGAATGTACACTGATTTAAACAAGAGTTATGAGTAAAATATTTTTATAGAAATTTTGAATTCCTCATATCTCGTCTTTATATCATTGTCCTTTCAAAATATTTATTTGGGAGCACAGATATTCTATAATACAATTGAAATATATACACACTACCTTAAGAATATGTTTGATTTTCATTTTATTTTGGTATTACGTTTGTATGAAAAACGCATGCTCCGCCGGCCCCTTAACTGCCTCTTTGGTCTAGTGGTGAAAATCGCGTTGCTAAGCATGAGGACCTGGGTTCAATTCTAGGGTTGGGTGAAGTGGTATTGGGTTTTACCATCAGGAATTTCTCAGTAGCAGCCAAAGCGTCTGGATTTGTGCCAAGTTAATGGCAATTAAACTCACCCCCTTTTACATGGCACTTTAAAACATAACTGGGAAATGTGGGTGTATATGTCACCGTAAAATTGACAAATACGTTATATTACAATATAACGTGTATCTCTCTAGCGATATTGTAGTCTCGAATTATTGTCAACTGAACATACGGAAGTATCTCTGCCCCCATAATCGGGACTTGGGGCACCCCCTCGTTAGGTTAGTTAGGTTCCTTTAAACCCTCACCCGGAAATAGGGGCCCCACGAAGCGGGACTCCGTCGACTACGCTTTTTAGGGGAATATGAAGTGTTTTAAGGTTAGGTTATATTAATCGATATTTCTCAGGAATGATACAGTATCTTTTCATGAGAGTGGTACCACTGGGCAAGGGGGACCCCTCCTTCTCTCCACACCGCGTGAGTTGACTACCATCGCATGCATTTCACGAAAAATAATGCGTTTTATTGTAAGCAGTATGTTCATTTGACAGTAATTCGAGACTTCACAATATTGCTAGAGATATCATAATATAACGTACTTGACAATTTTACGGTGACATATACACCTCTGGCTGAACTTCCATCATCATGATATGTTATGTTATTTGCATACTTACATCCTCTAAGCCTTCGGCGTCCAAATAACCGGCAATGTTGGAGATAACGTTGCTGAACCACGCTGGCAGGTAAACACTGCAAAAATTACAATAAATATTTGTATTGTATTGTATTGTACAACGGGCTGATGTCCGCAACTCCACGTCAAAGCGCATATTTTGCGTATTATGGTAGATGTCACATGTCTTCGATTTTTGGTTCTAAGTACATGCCGGTTTCCTCACGATATTTTCCTTCACCGTTTTTGAGAGCAGTGGGTATGAAATAAAATACACAAAGACAAAGTAATGCGCCTGCCTGGGTTCGAACCCTCAAATTACTGTTCGTAAGTCGAGGCCGCCACCACTGGGCCACCACTGCCCTTGCATTCTCTAACTAGATTAAAATTTATTATCTGACTAACTTTTTACATGGGGCTTACAAAATAATGGGCAAAATTTAGGCAAACTATTGGGAACACCTTTGTTTAAACCCACGGAGATAATAGATATGATGTTGTAAAGGGTGTAAAATACCTCTTCACGAAGCCGAAAGGCACTTGTTCTGCCCATCATTGCGATAATTTTTTTTGTTCTACATCATACCTGGGAACTTCTAGTTCCGGAGATATGGGGAGTCAAAGTTACAACTTTTTGACAAGTTATTTTTTAAATACAAGTTTTTTTTGTAAGATTTTAACTTTTAACACCTCCACGACCCCCGTTCTATTCAATCCATCCATCAGAACAATGTTTTAAGTGCGTTACATTGAGTTCTACCACAAAACATGATTTATAACCTCAAAAAAAAAAGTTGTTTCCCAGCAATATTTTTTGCGTAAACTTACTTAGTTTGATGTACAGAATGCTTGGTTAACGGCTTTGTGATGAGGTGGTTTACACCCTGTATATACGATACTGGTTGGTAAGACTGTTCGTCAGACTTACGGGCTTCTGAGAACGGTCGAACAAGCTATTTGGTTAACATTTTACAATGTAATTTCTGGGTTAAACTGTAAACCAAATAGCTTGTTCGACCGTACCTGTAACGACTTTCAAAGATCTATAAAATGATCGCAAGGATCAACGGCTTAACGTACTTCCCGAGACTTGGAGTGAACTCGGTATATTCTTTCCTAATCGTAACTCGTGTCAGAGTTCTTATTCCGCCCCTTAGCCTCTGATTTGACTTTGCATGGCGTCGAGAAATATCTCTCAGGCATGCTGGTTTCCTCTGGAGTTCTTGCACCGAAGCAAGTAATAATTATGCAATACGTACTTGAATCCGAAAATTCAGAGGACCGAGTCTTGGGTTTGAACTCAAGACCTTGTCTTGGCAGTGCAACGGGCACACCACTGAACTACAGTTGCTAACTCGGTATGTAATAGATGGTGACAATACTTTTGTGGTGATTGTAAAATTTTAAATATCTGACTTCATTAAACCGTAAAGGAAAACATCATGAGGAAACCTGCATGTCGTAAATCCAAAGAATTCGAAAACATGTGTCATCCATCAATCCGGAGGAGCTCGTGACTAAATAATAAAAGCCGCTCGGGTCGATCGTTAGGTTAAGCTGTGCTTGCCTAGGTTGGTCTGTGGATGGCTGACCACCCTTACATACCGAGTTTCCTCCGTGCCTCGGAAAGCACGTTAAGCTGTTGGTCCCGGCTGTCATTTATCCATCTTTGGCAGTCGTTATAGATAGTCAGTGACCCAAAAAGTCTGACAACCAGTCTTACTAAGTGGTATCGTATTACCTAGTATTGACGGGGTTGGAGGTCAGATAGGCAGTCGCTCCGTGTAAATTACTGGTATTCAGCTGCATCCGGTTAGACTGGAAGTCGACCCCAACATAGTTGGGAAAAGGCTAGGCAGATGATGTGTCATCTATCAATCCGCACTGGGCCCGCGTAATGGCATATCTATAGCCCATTCCCTCTCATAGAGAGGAAGCCTGTGTCCCAGCAGTGGGAATAATTTAAATGGAGTCCACCCTATAATACTGATAGTAACAAGTAGGTTTCGTTTCTGCGGTCAGATGAAGATCTGGTAATAAAAAAAAGTAAAGTGCAAATAAAGGAGCCTTACGCTTTTTCTATGTCAGTTATGCGGTCTTTTAGGAAGGTCAGGGCGAATCTGGCGTTGGAACGATCTCCCATATAGAACCAACTGAAAGCGTTCACTCGATCTTGAGCCTTGACGACATCGTCATCCAATATGTTGTTCAAGTACCTGGTGAATATAAAATAACGTTATTGCATGAAACAATAAAGACCAAAATGGCAGTCCATTTTGGTCTTTTTGTCACCACCTTTCCACTATTATTATAACTCTTGAGGCTGAATCCCAAAGAGACCTTACCATAAGAGGATAAAGAATAAATTATTTTGACGGACTCAGTAGCAGCGACACAACAGCAATAACTAAAATAAAGATCATTGTGTTTGTAATGGAAAGAAGACAGAGGTAAAATAACTGCCTCGTTGGCCTAGTGGTTGCTAGCGTGACTGCCGAGCACGAAGTCCTGGCTTCGATTCCCGGACCGGGGAAAGTGCTATTGGGTTTTTTCTTCAATGGTTTCTTGGTATCAGCCACGGTCTAGTCTATATGGGTCGATGTATCTGTAAAAGGGCTGTTCTTTTCCTAAGGGTGCTTACATAAAGAAACAGGTTTCCGTTACAGACAAATCGGTACGGGTCGGTACCGCCATACGGGTTTAAGCATTTACTGGTGTAGGGTGTGTGTTAATAATATTGAAAATGGATAAATTGGATAACGAAGTTTTGATAGCTTTGGTGTTTGATAAACAATGTTTACGGGACAAAACTCATAAGTTCCACAGCAACAGAAATGTTACAGACATGTGTTGGAAAGAGATCAGTTTGGAAATTCCTTTTCATCGTCCTTTATATCTTTTAAGAATAAATGATAAATGTTCCATATTTAGTTCTTTTTCTGTTAATATCAGATACACTAACTGTTCTTCTCTTTCTATATTTGACGTAAGTACTTTCTAAAAGTAAAAAATCTTCGTCCGACGAACTGGAGGCCATGATTGTCACTAAGGACAGATTCACCTGTTTCTTTATGCGAGTCAACACTGTACCGATCGGTAACGACCCGTACAGATTTGTCTGTACCGGAAACCTGTTTCTCTATGTAAGCACCCTTAGTTTGTAGGTGCGTGCCGATTGGATCTAATCCCTTCACTATCCCCTAGATCCCTCAATTTATTTAATAATAATTAAATTCGCCTCTTCCGTTGATATATTTGGTACATCAATGGCCACTTTTCATTTTTCCAGCATGCATTGAATCTTTTAAAACCAAAAATTCTTCACTAAAATACTTCCTCTCTTAGATCATCATCATGTATATAAAAACTAGCTGACCCACGCAAGTTCGTCTGCGTCGAAAAGAAAAAAAAGTAAAGGAAATAAAAATCTTCGTTTTTGCAACATTTTTCTTTCCTGCTCCGTTCCAAATGGTCGTAGCGTGATGTTATATAGCCTAAAGCCTTCCTCGATAAATGGACTATCCAACACAAAAAGAATTTCTCAATTCTAACCAGTTGTAGTTCCTGAGATTCCAAACAAACAAACTCTTCAGCTTTATAATATTAGAATACTTAGATAATTTAGAAGGCACTCACAGCTGTCTAGCTTGGTCGTTTGTTGTGCATCCCAAAGCTCTGAGCATAGCTGCTTCATCAGCCTGGTTGTTGGAATTCTGACGACGAGTATTCAGGAAGTTCCATTCTGGGAAGCCACCGGCACGAAGACCCTCGCAGAAGACGTGACGTCTCAAGTTGGGGTTAATGCTGAAAAAAAGATTATTGATAAAATTTTCTACTTAATAACATTTTGCTGGTAGACAAAGCTCAGCCAAAAATTCTCTGTCTTACAGCTTGAAAAATTAATTATCATCGAAACACACGTGTGTTTTTGAGATATTCCTCAGAGCGCGCCTATTTTTAAGCGCAACTATCCTTCAAAACTCAACTAAATTATTCCTCAAAACGCAACTAAATTATTCGTCAAAACACAACCATTTCGGTCTTTGAACCTAACACAGGTAAGTATACAAAGGAGGCCAGTTATGAACTAAACTGAACGATTTTTTTTTATTGACCTCTCAACCCAACCTTTGACCGGTTGTTACATTCCAGCAGTCGGTTACATTCGACCAGTCGATCGCGAAAGATTTCTAGTTAATTACAGAAACTCCCGAATCGTATATTTTTTTTTAATTATGTGCCGTCCTATAAAAATTACTGTCCATGCAGCCAGAAAAAAAAACTGTAGTCATGAGTTTGTAGGTACTTTACACTTATTTTCAAAGGGTAGTAAACTACCCTTCTAATTCCAAACTACTACGAATTTATAAACACCACTTATGTGTATTCTTTCGTTGTAGTAGGTTGTCAGTCAATATTGTATGGTACATCGCAGATACTAAGTTTTTGCACCTCTGCTTTATGTCCATGTTCACCAAAAAGATGACGGTCTGATTATCTAAAACAGCTGTTTGAAACACATTTTTCTAGGGAACATGTCACAGTGACAGGTGTTTTTAGATAATCAGCCGTTATCTTCTCGGTGAACATGGACCTTAGTTTAATTAGATAATCAATGTTTGTTTGAGGATGATAAACCAAAAAACAAAGCTTAGAATAATTACCGTAACGAGATTGATGTTACGTCAAGATTTATAAATGTATGGAACAAAATGATGTTCATTATGGGCCTGGTCAATTTCCTCTTTGTTTTCTTAAGCCGTTACTCTACATGATTAGACTGTTATCATCATTACAGTGTTAATGGTAGTTAGACACGCGATAAGTAGGTGGTCATATGTGCTTTGGTAGTGTATGTTTTACTGTCTTCTTCTATGCAAACATCTTTAGTTTTCTTTTTTATAACTGCAGTAAATTATTTATTACCTTTTTTACCCCTGAATACTGAAAAGTCACTCAAAATTAAGGCTGCTTAACATTTGAGCATCTCCTAGACAATAAATTTTGTTTGGCCAAAGGTAATTTTGAGTATCTGTT
Source organism: Xestia ashworthii (assembly GCA_950022955.1). Taxonomy (NCBI): domain Eukaryota; kingdom Metazoa; phylum Arthropoda; class Insecta; order Lepidoptera; family Noctuidae; genus Xestia; species Xestia ashworthii. The sequence goes on from OX465557.1 coordinate 3,924,003, forward strand.
TAATTTGTTAAATAAAGGGTATAAAAACCTCTTAACGAAGCCGAAAGGCACTTGGCCTCCCTATAATTGTGATCATTTTTTTGTTTTACACCATACCTAGGAGAAGGGTAGGCTAGAAGGAGAAAGTTCCAACTTATTGACATGTTGTTTTTAAATAGGTACATGTTTTTATTGCACGATTTTTAAACACCTCCACGATTCCACTGTTTACTTCATCCATCAGCACAATGTTTTGAGTGCATTATTGAGTTCTACCACAAAACATGAATTCACCCCAAAAAAAAAGTCGTTTCCCAGCAATAATTTACTATGTTTGATGTACAGAATGCTTGTTTGACGGCTTCGTGATGAGGTTGTTTAATACCCTGTATATGTGCTACTTAAATTTTGAGTGATATATCAGTATTTGGCGATCAGTCTGTTTAAATTGATTATTGAGCAGGGTACTAAACTGCCAAAAGTTTGATGATGATTCTTACCTTACAGTCTGGCTATTGGCGAAGTAATTTTGGAACTTAGCAACAGCATTGTCAACGCATCCCCTATGTCCGATGTTGCAAGCGAAGGAGAGGATGTAGAATCTGTTCAGGGTTCTAGTGAGGTGCTCGCCTTGGACCACGTCGTAACCGAGGTCAGCGATGACTGCCTCTAGGTAGCCGTAAAGAATTGTCTGGAACAAGTAAAATTAAATTTAAAATTTAAAAAACTCCCGTCACAATAATTCATTAGGTCCTAGGTACCAGTCATCACTCCGCTTTCCTCATCTCATTTCGTTCGTGTTCCTTATTCCTTTTCAATATAGTGTACATTATTCTACTAGTCAAGCCCATTTGATACCCATTTTGAAGGAGTAGTGTAAACAAAATGTAATTCACCATTTTATGGTTGCCGCCATCTTGGATTTGAAATGTATCATAGTGTATTGTATTATTCTAGACAAGTCCTTTCATTTGTAACCCATATTGAGGGATTTGTGAAAAAATATGTAATCCACCATTTTGTGGCGGCGGCACTCGTTGACCGATTTTCATGAAACATAGCACACTCCCGATTAATTCACCTTTCAAACAAACAAAACAAAATCAAAATCTGTTCATCCGTTCGGCAGCTATGATGCCAAAGACAGACACGTCAAACTTATAACGAGTCGAGTCGAGGTCGAGTCGAGGGTTAAAAAAGTATAATGTTGAAATTCAGGTTTTAAATTTGACTTTACCAAGAAGAAAGGGGAACTTTTCAGTGCGCATTTGATATTGATCATCAATCTCTTTGTCAATAAATTATGATCATTAATTATGGCTCATAAGGTATAAACCCACATTAGGCAATATATTTTAGCTACAATAATATGATATCTTGTTGTTATATGCTGTAATAATTTGTAATCTCATGTATATATTTGCATATGGGTTATTGCTGTAATAAATAAATCCATTATATTTTTCTATTATACTTTTTTTACTCGTACTTGGAGAATGGTAATCGATACGTACCTAGCACACATTCTTGAGTTTCCAAGTGAGCATGAAAATACAACGGGAAATCAACAATATGTAGTATCATTAAATTTTTCCATCAATATCATTTTTGGGTGGCCACGAAAATCCCAAAAGTACAGTAGCACGCATATACCGAGTTTTAATAGAATGCGAGATCAACTTTTACTGGTTTTAATATCTGTGACGTCTGCTCTACCGTACTATTTTCTTAGTATTTTTAGTCTTTAGTATACTTACATCAAAGGCAGCCAGTTGGTCAGGAAGATGCACGAATCTGTTCCTCAACCAGTTGAAGCCAGAAATGGCTGGGTACCAGGAGTAGTAGCTTGTGTCTTTCTTCAAGAATTCAAGCACGCGGAATCCCAAATCATACGACAGCTGGCTGGCACGCATAAGCGCGAATACATCGTCAACAATCTGCAATCAAAATAATAATCTGTTTAGTTATGATAAAATTCACATTCGAAAAATAAAGAAGATGATTGACCAGTTTCGGGAGTCTGTAACGAGCTTTCGACTTTATTACTATTGATAAAAGTCCTCTATTCACTTATTCGATTCAACAGGTTCGTTTTTGACCAACAAAGCCGAACCAGAACAATCACTACACATTATATTCGGTTTTCAATCGGTTAATTCCGATCGGAAAACTCCGTTCGGCATCTATCAACGCTAAATCACGTTGGGATTAACTCGGCATAATTACGAGCATAGCCGAGTAGGTTTTTTCTCGAACGTATATCTACATACATTATATTCGTTTTTACTGCCCCTGAGTGAACCACATAATGAATATTTTTTTGACTTTGATTCTTGAAACTGTAACCAACTTTCAGAATCCCGAAATTTCAAGCAACTTCAGCAAATGTTGAGTTAATAATATCGTTGCATACCTGAGCCCTGTTCAAACGATGGATTGCGTTAAAGTTTGTGTTAAGAGCTTCCGCGATCAGTCGCCAGTTGTTTTCGTCGTAGTTCACACGGTAGATATCTATAAAAATAAACATGAATTAGTATCTGGCCAGATAACTGGCTACCAAGGGTTAACCAGGCTGTGGAGGTCACCGTTTATATTGAACCGATCTCAACATTGTTGGGAAAAGTTATTTATCTTAAGCATGTCGATGGCAAAATTTTACTAAATGTGTTTGGCTCAAATTTCAGCTAAGCGAACTCCGTTCGCTGATGCAGTCATAAATTTGTCCAGTGTGCAGGTGATAAGGCATGCGGTGCAAGATGGGAGGTGGGCCATTGTCTCTGGAGGCACGCTGTATACACGTTTGAGATCTGAGCTGTCCATGAACCCAAGAGTTATTATCACTCTACTATACCCAGATTTGAGTCAAATGAATGAGTCTCACATAACACAAGGCAAACATCTTGACATTAATAATGTGGATCATTGTCAGTTTATAGTAAGTTTAATATCGTCGCGTCGATGAAACATTTATTAGATTGAAAGAACTGCCGTCGAAACTGAAGTTTATGAAAGGTTCTGTCGGTGCAATGTCCGTACTGAAAGACTTTGATGAGGAAACGGAAATAAATGAATAATCCTGTCGACGAATAGCTCGTAGTTGTGACGTCACGAGCCCCCCACTCCCGAGTTTTGATGCGTTTTATCTTTGTCAATATTCATTGATTTACAAAAACAAAACATACGTTTTCATTATTTTTCAATAATCTAACTGACGGATTAAATAGATTTGTAATGTTTTCATACTGTCGTCATGCCTGTTATCTATACAACATTAGACAAAACAGCAAAAAAAACACGTTTTGTATAATTTAATTATTTTTTGTTTAAGTATATACAACTAAATATTCTGTAAATATTTCAAGCGTCTGCCTGATACATAGAGCAACACAGGCCACCGGCGGACCGGCCTGATATCGTTATTAATATCGAACAAAAAACGGCACAAACATCACGTTTGTTGTATGGGCCCCTCCTTAAATATCAATTTTATTTGGTTTTGAGTATTTGTTGCTATAGCGGCAACAGAAATACATCATCTGTGAAAATTTCAATTGCCTAGCTACTTATAACGGTTCATAGGGAGGGGCCCGCAAGGGCCGAAGCCTGTCGGGGCTGCGGGATTGGGCGAGGAAGGAACCTGGATGGGTTTTACTCAGTAAGAGTCTGACAATCCCTCCCGCTCCGCCTAGAGTGGGGGAAGTCATTTGATGATTTCCCATAAGAAAAAAAAGAAAGCTATAATATTTCATGAGATACAGCCGGGTGACAGACGGACGGACAGACGGACAGTGAAGTCTTAGTAATAGGGTTCCGTCTTTACCCTTTGGGAACGGAACTCTAAAAGCACATAAACTCACTCTTCTGTTGAACATTGAAAATGACCCATCCAGATCCCGCTGCGATGTCAATGGAGTCAGTCTTTTGTGTCATCACTTTGGTAGGCCAGGTGTTTCCCCAGTTAGGGTTGCTTGCAGTCGTGTAGGTCAGGGGTAGAGGCCAAGCTTGTTCGGTCGGTGCGGCTCCGCTCACGAAGAACCGGTTCTGTTGGTAGAAGAATATGAAGTTATCACGCGTGTATTAAAGAAGGGTGTTTTATAAAGTATGTGAAAAGACCATGATTGACTATCGGGTTTTATAATAATAACAATAACACAATTTTATTATTTGACCTATGTTTACAAATAAAGCATTCTGATTCTGATTTTGAGACCAGTGACCGACCAATGATCAAATTCAAATTCATTTATTTCGTGAACACAGGGTACATACAGAAGATGTTATAATAAATAAGATCCGAGCTGTGTCCCGCCAAAAGGCATACAAAATATCAGAGGATCAGGATCATCATACAAAAAATCTTCTATTTTTAAAAACATTACATTTAACAATTCAAAAGTTCAATCACAAAAATAATTATAGATCAAGTCAAAATCAGATAAGATGTCAAATTAAATAAAGTAAAAGGAACAAAATCGACCGACCATTTTGAATTTAGCAAATTACGAACTTTTAGCAAAATGACAATGGGATGGAATGGAATCGTCTTGGAGTGGCGAATTTATACGAATAGCAGACTTGGGCCTCTGGTCAATTAGAATAAAAGTAAGAAACTAATAATTTAATTCCAGTCGTCCGGAACAGACTGGGCTTTTTGCAAATATTTTCATTACCAATAAGAAAACTTTGTACAAAGGCCTGAAGAAAATGATTACCTGTTCAAGGTCAATGCGACCAGTTTGTGGATTGACGGTCACTTTGAGGACTGGGTATCCTTGCTCTTCGACCCAGTACTGCATGAAAGAGGTAACCTCGAAGTTGGTGTGACCAACTAAGTTCTCTGCCACTGCTTTGCTAAAGCTACGGTAGAGGTCTGCTGGGAACGCGTGGTCGTTTGAACTGAAATTTATAATTATTTTTAATAACCGTACACTTACGTCATACAAAATAAAAAAAACCGAAAACATGTGGCTTCTACCAATCCGTACTGGGCCCGCGTGGTGGATTATAGCCCATTTCCTCTCATAGAGAGGAGGCCTGTGTCCCAGCAGTGGGAACATTAATAGGCTGATGATGATGATGACGATACACATAGATATATATACAAACATTTCTATAAGGAGCCTTCTAATACAGGCATTGTTTGCTTAAATGGGGATTATAATATTTAATTGACACAATAACCTATTTTATATTTGCTCTGAGTTTATCCAGGAATTTCATTATTTATAATTCTTCAAGTAAATATTGCCTTTTGTTCAATTTACTCTTAGATCGGAAAAGTGACGATTATCTGCTTAACTTAAAACAATTGAACATTCTTTTGTAGGAAAAAAAATGTGCAAAATCAATTTACTCTTAAAACAAAAAACTCTACAGTTAGTAACAAAACAGTTCTTTCATACAAACTTGTCTTGCAATACTTACAAAACTTGTCAAAAAGTACGAAATATTACTTATTTTTTAATAACTGACGAAATTTAAAAGGAACGTTTTTATCATGGTAACAAATTACATTGAGATGTCTATATAATTATGTTATAAAGTGAAAGACACTGTAATGAAACTTAATTATATGTAATTAATTAAGAAAATAAATTACTTTTCTTTCAAGAAGTCGTGCAAAGCATCCTCAAAAGCCTTTTCACCAACTGTGTGCCTCAACATAAGAAGTAGCGAAGCTCCCTTGGAGTAGCTAATACCACTGAAGTGAGATGTGACTTGGGCGGGAGTGTTGACTTCATGCTGAAGAGCTCTGGTGGTAGCTGCAGAGTCAGCAGACAGTGCACTATGCACGTACATAATATTGAACTGATCTTCCAACTCTAAATCTCGGTACACCTAGGAAAAGCAATAAACGTTAGCGTCACAGGATGGTCAGTAAAAAAACTAACATCGTTAATGTACGGATCCAATAGAAAACAAAAATATTTAAATATGTGGCAAGTATGATTCCTGGGCGAGATGGGCAGACGACATAGTTGCCGTCGGGGGAATAACCTGGATGAGGCTAGCGCAAGACCGTGGAAATTGGCACAAGAAGAGAGAGGCCTGTACCCAGCAGTGGGTGAGTTCGGGCTGCGGATGATGATGATGATTCCTGGCTAAAACTGACGATTTCATAAAATTCGTAGTGTGTCATTTTCATTCAAATACTTTCATATACGTGTCATGACTGTCTTGTAATCTACGTTATAAGTATGCTTACTCCATCCATGGCGAAATATTCGAAGTAGCTAGCGAAACCTTCGTTGATCCAGACGTTGTCCCACCATCTACAGGTGACCAGATTACCGAACCACTTGTGAGCGAGCTCATGGGCAGTTATTGTCCCAATAGATAACTTATCCACTTCATTGGTTTCCCCCTCTTCGTACAAGAGGCGAAGCTCCCTAAAATCAAACAAAATTTTAACTTTAAACCTTTAACCAAGCCAAAGTAAATAGAAATAAAAAACGTGTGCGTCTCGGGACGCTCGACAGAAGTGATCAATTAACTATTCTAAGTTGAACTATTTAATATTGAAATTGTTAAAGAGAGCTATCACATTTTTTCTTGTATTTCAGTGGTTTTAGAGTCAAACTCTGAAATACAAGAAAAATGTGATATTTATTTAAAACACTCCCGAGAGAAATAGTCAATCTCGGACACATATTTTTTTTAATTTTGTGGCCATATCTTAACCATTAAATAAATAAATAAATAAATATCGCTGGACATTAACACACAGCGCCACCTAGCGCCACACTAAGCAAAGCTTGTGTCGTGGACACTAGATAGTTGATATACTACATGTATACTTTTTGATTGTAAATACATACTTATTATACATATAAACATCCATGACTCGGAAACAAATGTCCATGCTCATCACACAAACATTGCTCCTACCGGGATTCGAACCCAGGACCCTAAGAACGTAAGGCAGCGTCACTACCACTACGCCATTCGGGTCGACATCACACATCTAAACTGAGAGATTTGATGTGTGATTATGGTTTAGAAAATGAAAAATTGTGATAGCACTCTTAAAAATTAACAAAATAGTGGCGTGGTTAGTACAGATTTTGGCCACGCGCCGAAAGATCCTTGTACAGTCAAAAGATCTTTAGAACACTGTAGTATACACAACAAATCTGACACAGATATTTTACTATAAAAAGTTTTTAAGTGAGTTCAAACGTTTTTGAATAAAATCGGATTGAGTTTTAAGACATTTGTGTCAAAATAAAAGTAAACTAAATAAAAGCACTAAGAAGTATTTAAGTATTCAAGTATGCATTATATTAAAGCTTGTTACAATGCCATCTAGTAGTAATCGCGTCACACCTAAACTAAAACTAACTGAAAATATTGCATTAAATCCAACTGGGACCAAAGAATTACCTGTAAGTCACTAATCCCCAGTTCTCGGTAGCTCCTGAAGCCCAGTAAGGTGACGCGATCTGATCGTTCTTGATTCCTGGTGCCATTTCGTAGTAGTCGATTCTGAAGTATTTACTAAGCCAGTCTGTTAGAGGAGGGCCGACTGCTTGAGCGTAATCTCCTTGACCCGCAGCGTTTGGTCTTGCCAGGATTCTGTAGGACCTTTGTGGATCGCTGTTTTGGGCAATCACGGTGAAGCCTTCGTGGACGTGGAAAGTAACCAAGTAGGCTGACATTTTTGGGGTAACCTCGAAGACCTCCCTTTCGCGACCACCGACACTAAAAAAATAATAGCCACGTTCATGTTTGATTATAATTGATTTATTATAGTTTGTTGTCGGATCATTTATTAATCTTGTGTGTTATAACGATGCATAATTGATTTCTGTAAAAATGAGACCCATACTTTAGTAACCGTAAATTATTCTTATCCGTTATCTACGACATTGTTTACCACTTTGGTTATCTTTTAATTAGAAAGTTTATCTGAAGTCCCAGCCGCGGTTCTTTTTTTTCCAACTCATTAATCTTTTGATTAATATAATATCAACTCAAAACCAATGTTGGGAATAGTAGCAGTTATGATTTTGATAATAAAATATATTATCAAGTGGTGATGAAAATAAAATTGTTGATTTGCTAAGGTTAGGCCTACTGTCCATAATTATGCTGTCAATGCAGCAAGTCTGATTCTGTTTTTTTTTATAAAATTCTACAAGCAACATATTGGCATCATAGTGTTTTATTTTTTTTAGTCCAATCAATAGATTTTTCGTACATCGATCGAAACCACTGATTTAGCACTATTCGGCCCGCAGTGACCGAACGTAACAACCACTTTGAAGTGCAAGCTGATTAGAACTTTATTCTAACAGTATTTCAAACGAAGTTTGAACCACCACAAATAGAGTTGCTAATTTAGCTCCTGTAGTCCCCTTAAGCACAGTTTTGTTTCTACGTTAGATGAGGCGAATGTAAAATAATGAGGTATGAGGTGCAGCTTACATGGAAATAAGTTTTAACAAATGAGTACATAATAACTCACGTCATAGATGACGATTCCCAGGGCATGTTAGAGTAACTTCGAGAAAATCCTATTGGTTTGTTGATGATGATTCTGAAGGTGGATTTGAAGCCAGGCTCATCGAAACTGGGGAATGCCTGTCTTGAGTTAGTGGGCTGTAGGTGAGTAGCCAAATACCAGCTGTAAAAACAAAAATATTAAATACATAAAAAAAGTGTAAAAATGATTCTTATTGAAGCCGAAAGGCACTTGTTCTCCCCGTCATTTCGATATTTTTTTTTATTCTAGACCATACCTGGGAAACTTTTGGTTACGGAGATATTGGGGGTAAGATTTTTACTTTACGACATCACGTTCGTTCAACTGATCCATCAACACAATGTTTGAAGTTCGTTACTTTGAGTCCTACTGAAAACTCTGATTTTTCACCCCAAAACAACATAGTCATTTCCCAGCAAATGTTTTGAAGTATAGTTACTTAGTTTGATGTGCAAAATGCTTGGTAAACTTATAGAAACTCAGTTTATCACTAATGTTAGTTCAACAACATTTTGGATGTACTAAAAAATGTCACGAATTCTTAATATTTTCGTACCTATTTACAGTTGATTTTGTGTTTGTTTTTCGTACTGTTAGCCAATGAACAAAAAATCTTACCGCAATGTCCCGTCAGCATCTCTGTAGTTTCCTCTGAATACACCTCTTAATAAAGGTGTTTCATTGTTGTTACCGATATATTGCACGGTCAGTACATAACTGGCTCCAATTTGCAAGGTTTGTCCTTCGGGCAAATTCACCCTCAGGAATTGGTGCTCAAGAATTTGTGTGAATTTAGTTGTATGTAGTTGCACAGTCGCGCCACCAAGTGCGGTCACCAAAGTAATATCTTCAATACTTTTAACGCGTTCGTGTATGACGAACGAATTCAAGCCAGCTGTCAATACCTGCGAAATAAATTATAAAAAAATTGAATTTGTTTCTTTTTTTTTATTTGATCAATGTCCACAGTTATTTAATTTTTTTACTGCAACTTAATACTTAAAAAGAAGCATTTATTAGCACAGAGTATTACTCATACCGCGAACAAAAAAATAAACATAGACGGGGGGAAATAAGCGTCAAATGCACGCAATTATTTTCAAATTAAAACTTTACACAAATCAGGATATTTTTATCCGACCATGGCAGAGAGTTATGATTTCAAAAGTAAATATTTCAACTGTTTCCACGAAATTCAAATCATCACATATCGTCAGAAGCGTCTTGGTTGTCAGCTGGTTAAAGGTTATGTGATGTCACTTTAAATTCAATATGTCACCCTCCAATTTATGTAAAGAATTAAATTGAAGACAATGATTTATTTATGCATGTTTGTGTTTGACAATTTTACGGTGGTAAAATTGTCAAACACGTTATATTGTAATCTCTCTAGCGATATTGTAAACTCTCGAAATATTGTCAAAATGAACATACTGCTTAGAATAAAACGCATTGTTTTTCGTGAAATGCATGCGACGGTAGTCAACACACGCGGTGTGGAGGGAAGGAGGGGTCGCCTTTGCCCAGTGGTACCACTCTCATGAAAAGATAATGTACCATTCCTGAGAAATACCGATTTATATAGCCTAACCTTAAAACACTTTATATTCCCTAAAAAGCCTACCCCTATTTCCGAGTGCAGGGTTTAAATGAACCTAACTAACCTAACGGGGGGTCCGCCAAGCGAAAAGGGGTGCCCCAAGTCCCGATTATGAGGGCAGAGATACTTCCGTATGTTCAGTTGACAATATTTCGAGAGTTTACAATATCGCTAGAGAGAAACACGTTATATTGTAATATAACGTGTTTGACAATTTTACGGTGACGTTTAAATCATTGATTGAAGAGGAAAAAAAAATGTCATTTACTGTGCTGGGTATGAAATGTTCCTAACGGAAAATTCTTAGATTTATATGATTTTCGTTTTGATAGTAAACTAATTGTTGAGTTTCCACTCTTTCAGGGTGCGAAATTATGATTATTACGTAGTTTTAAAATTTTACTACAGTTTACTATTACTAACACTACTATTCTAAACTAAATTGGCCAGTAAGATTGATTAATTACCGTAAAAGTAATTTTGACTTCACCGTCAAAAGTAAAAGCTTCATTGGTACCCTCAGCTTGAAAGTAAGGTGTAATTTCTATATCATAGTGTGTGGGATCCAGATCTTCAGGAAGTCGGTGAGCAGTATCAGGATTCTCCGTGTTAGTGGTCTGCACTTCTTCGACTTCCAATGGCAAGGGAATGTCGGCCGTAATGACGGCGACAAGCGCCAGAAGAATAGCGCTGATATATCGCATGGTACTGAAAGTTTATAAATTGGTTAAGAGAAATTAAGGTTCAAACTTGTATGGACAAATCAAGAACTGGTTTGAACTCTGACAAATACTATAGAACAATATCTGTCAAAGTCCGATATCTGGTATCGTGAACACACGGCGACACACCGAGCTATACATTTCCAGTAAAAAATGGCCTCACTTTGAATAAAAAATTCAGACAACATGGCTGTACTGAGAAATTCCTGGTGGAAGAACCCGGTGACACTTTCCCCGATTCGGGAATTGAACCCAGGGCCTCAAGTTCAGTAGTCGTGCTTGCGACCACTAGACCAACGAGGCAGTCAAGTTCATATTTTACTTTTTGTTTAATTATAGATGCAAGCTTAGTTATGCAATATCTAACTTCTAATGCCTCGATAAAACTGTATGACGCAAAACAATACTACAAGATGAAAAAAATCTAGTAAAAATACAAAAATATGTTCAAACGTTAATAATTTAAATGTATGATTATAAATGTTGTGTCACCTCCGTTTCGATTATCTTACGTGGCACTTCATTTAATTATAATTTATATAAAATAATTTAACAATTTGTTTGGTACTTGTTTGTATTCATTTTAATTGCTATCAGAACTAGAACTAGGCATCACAATAATTTTCACAAAATTCTAGCCAAAGCGTACCTGCTGGACAGTTTCACCACACGAAATGAATTCCAAGTCGCCAACTTTGGGTAGTCTAATCAGCGATATTAAATTATTTTTATTGTAAATTTTATCAGGATTACTGAACCAATATCAGTCGCAACGTCCGATAAACGATTATTATCAAAAAATCGATAAATTATTATATAGCTAAACAACTGAAAACTGGTCCCTACTGGTATTAAAAAAAAAACTTTTTTACAAAAAATAAAACCGACTTCAGAAAAGACAAAAAAGTGAAAAATAACTTTAGCTTCAGAAGTCGGTGACCTTTGTTTGATTGATTTAGTTTTACCCTTGATGTACATCCTTTCCAAAAAAATAATAAAAAAACAATACATGTCACGGTAATAGGGCTTATCCCCAATAATTGGAACTTAGCACACCTAACAGTCGAAATCTGGGTGTATTATACACTTCTGAGTACCCCCTCAAAGCATACTAGCGTGATGTTACGTCATGATATTGTATAAACAATAAACAACCAAGCGTTTGCAGCAATCACTGCAGCTTTGCCGTGTATTTTTGAAGAGCTCCATTTATATCTCCGAAGATCAGCATCAGATCTTCAGCAAATTAAAGTGGGGCCACACGGGAAGCACCAGCTTACAAATAAAAGAAGAACCATCAAAATCGGTTCACCCAGTCGAAAGTTCTGCGGTAACAAACGCTGTCGAAACCTGGGTGTGTTGTACACATCTGCGTACCCCCTCAGAGCATACAGGCGTGATGTTACGTCATGATATAGTATAAACAATAAACCTACAAGCGATTTCAACAATCACTGAAGATTTGCTGTCTATTTTTGAAGAGTTCCATTGTATATCTCCGAAGATCAGCATTGGATATTCAGCAAATTAAAATGGGACCACACGGGAAGCACCAGCTTTCAAACAAAAAAAGAACCATCAAAATCGGTTCACCCAGTCGAAAGTTCTGAGGTAACAAACAAAAAAAAAGCAGACGAATTGAAAACCTCCTCTTTTTGGAAGTCGGTAGAAAAATCAAAAAAAGACCTCCTAGGCACGTTACTAAATGACAACAGCGACCAACTGCTTTACGTGTTTTTAGAGTCAAAACACAACAAAAACAATTGAGACAACCCACAACCGTACGGTGCAGCGGTGTGACGAAGAAATACTAGGAGGGCTGACCCTTTGAATTAGGAAAATAGCAAAGAAGAAGTAAACTTATGTAACAGAAAACCGTAGCACGTAATTGAAGTGAAAACTTCTACGCGTTGAGCGCTTTTTGAGTGAACACAACGATTCACTCAAAAAGTATGCTTTTCGTAGCACTAGTAGCCAATCCGCTACGGCGTAGGCATAGTAGATTAGCTACGATTTTGCACTTCTATCGGCAGTCTCCAAAGACTGCCCCGCATATTTTTATTTAATGGGGATGCACACTGTGGAACTAATGGCGCTAGTATAGCTGGTTCCAAGCATCGTCATTGGTTGAAAATCCAGGAATGTCATTTCATATTTGAAAATACCTTGACCTCATTGGTCAGATAGATACCAGATATGGTGGCGCCATCTACAATTAGCTTTTAACGGTCTTCTCCATTGGTGACGAAACGTGGTGATAATTATGGTTTGGTGGCGCGACTGCTAAGCGTGAGGTTCCCAGTTTGGGCAAAGTGTTATTGGATTTTCCGGGTCGAGTGAAGTGTCATTGTATGTTGACATCAGGAATTACTTAATTACATCCACGGAGTCTAGGATTTGTGCCTGCTTGATGGCAATAGGCTCGCCCTCTGTTACATAGAATTTAAATAAAACTAACGAAATGGTAAACTATGGTACACTTGTGCTAATACACTACAGATACAGATAAAGATATATGTATTACGTAACTGTGTACATTAAGTTCTGACAAAAAAGGCATGATTAAGGCCTTTTCTCAACTATGTTAGGGTCAGCTTCCAGTCTAACCAGATGCACCTGAATGTTAATACCCAGTTAGTTTTATTAATTTAATCGAAGAGCAAAATAAAATTAGATCAACACAAGAATCGTGCGATGTGAGGGCTCATTTTGAAGTTGTAATGTTATAGTACATAAAGTAAAAAACAAAAACATTTGGAAAGTACCGGATCCTAGTACTATTTTGTTGATGAACTAATGACGATCTAATCTTAATTGTTGTCATAACTAGGCTTGTCCCTGTCGGTGACGCAAGCCATAACACGGGACTTTTATTTTGTTTACATGTTTAAAGATTTGCAATCAGATATTACTAATCGAAATCCTTTCCTTAATCGACAAGTTAAAACCTTAAATTATATTTGTGCAGCAGACTGGCTTTTTAAAGTACTTGCGCAACAGTCAAAACAATCTGTATCTGATGGAAATAAATGATTTTAGATCCAGAGGGATGAATGAAGGAATTAGTTCCGTAGTCGAACACAGGCAAATTGCTCGACGACACCACTTTCCGCCTCACTGTTGCTCTACGCTTAGGCGCCCCATGTTGTTCTCCTTATTGCTGTCACTGTGGTGAAGTTGTCAACAGCCTCGGACACCACGGCCTGTCATGCAGCCGAAGTGCGGGCCGTTTTGCAAGGCACGCGAACTTGAATGACATCATCCGTCGATCTCTTGGCACCGTCGGCGTTCCAGCTTTATTAGAACCCAAATAGTTTGGCACGCGACGATGGCAAGAGACCGGACGGCATGTCTTTGTTCCCATGGAAGATGGGTAGGCCTCTAGTGTGGGACGCAACTTGTGTCGATACTCTTGCGCCTTCCCATCTTCCTAGCTCATCGTGCTGTGCAGGGGCTGCCGCTGCGGTTGCTGAAAACCTCAAGCGGCGTAAATATAGTAACCATAATGGTAACTATATTTTCGAGCCGTTAGGGGTTGAAACTCTAGGACCGTGGGGTCCGAGTGCTCACAGCCTTTTTAATGAAAATTTCTAAACGCTTAATTGACACTTCCCGTGACCCTAGGGCTGGCTTTTACCTTGGCCAAAAGCTTAGCATTGCCATACAGCGCGGTAACGCCGCCAGTCTCTTGGGGACTTTACACAGCGTTGAGGAGGAGTTTTTTGACGCCATTTTTTAAGTTTATATAGTTTAAGTTAGTGAAGTTTATTTTAATTTATAATTGTATGTAACGTTATTCTTTGAAATATAAACAAAATTATTTTAGTGAAGTACCTGAGAGGAAGTCTGAAAGTGGCACTTGCGACTGAAAAGTTGTGTGGTACTCGGTTGGCTTGGTGGCTTAATATTGTAGATAATTTTATTCTCCTTCCCATTTCCCAATTTATATGGAGTCGGCGCAGCGCGTCTTCTTCTTCCATACTCCTCTATTACTTGTCATCTCTTTTTAGGGTTCCGTAGCCAAATGGCAAAAAACGGAACCCTTACGGATTCGTCAAGTCTGTCTGTCTGTCTGTCCGTCCGTATGTCACAGCAACTTTATTCCGAAACTATACAAGCTATGCTGTTGAAACTTGGTAAGTAGATGTATTCTGTAAACCGCATTAAGATTTTCACACAGAAATAGAAAAAAACAATAAATTTTGGGGGTTCCCCATACTTAGAACTGAACCTCAAAAATTTTTTTTTCATCAAACCCATAGGGTAGGGAGGGGGAATGGCGCTCACTGGGTAATGGCGCTCACCTCAGTAATTCTGTCAAAATGGAACGTAGCAACACGTCACGTCGCGTGAAGCGCGGGGTCAGGGGGCGTCTAACAGACAGCGATGCAAACGGTCAATCAGCTCGCGTCATGTGACCGTAAAGTGCGATTCTTCGTTTGCGGCCGCGCTTATCTAATTTTTGGTTATGTGTTTTTAGTCGGTAAGTCCAAAACTTTAATGCTTATTTAATTATTAATTTTACTTTTCTGACAGTCAAACATTCTATTTTGTAATAATGCAATCAATTTTCAACAACTGTGTATGTTTCTTTTTTAAATTTCAAAATAATTACAAAACGACCGTTTGGGGTTTTACCGCTCATCTGAGCGCCATTACCCCTTAGAGACTTATTTTTTTATTGTTGTAGATATGCCAAGAAATCGTCAAAGGGCCACCGCTAAAGCGGCTTGGAAAGAAGAAGTCCTTCAATCTGCTAAAACTGCATAAAAAGTTGTTAAAGAAAAGAAGAACAAACATATGAAACAAAAATCTTACAAGAGAAAAAATTTACAAGAAATTTCTTCAGAGAGTGAAGATGAAGAGCACCTTTGCGACGATGCCAGTGATGACGAAAGGAATGTAGATGATGAAAATTGTAATAAATATATTATTTGTGAAGAATTTGAAAAGAATAACGAGTTGTGGTATAGCTGCACCATCTGCGGACTGTGGGCTCATGCTATATGTTTAGGATGGGTTTCACCAGATGGATATACAGTCGTGGTCAACTAATTAGGGACACTCTGGTTAAACCGAATTGTGAATTTATTTTTTATTTTCCAACGAGTCTAAACCATATTCCATATCTCTTACATGTAAGTATAATTAGTCATTTATGTGCCCGATTATACAAACAATAACAACTTATTAAACATTAAACCTCTTTACAGTATAGCTGATAGATTATCGTAGTGCTATTTGTTCAAATAATGCTGGCTGGCCATTTAATTAGGGACACTGAGATATTGCGTTCTATTTTCAAAATTTGAATCTCAATACTTTTTTACTTCTTCTCTTATTGTTTCGTGGTAGTTTTGGCGGCAATCCCGATATTTATTTTAAGTTTTGAAAAATATTTTGAAGAAAAATGGGTAAAAATAAAAGTTGCGATCCAACACTACGAAAAATTATCATGAAGTTTGTTGTCGAGCATGGTTGGCCATACCGAAGGATAGCAGAACATTTAAATTGTTCAAAAACTATGGTATACAATGCAGTGCAACATGTCAGACGCAATAACACAGATTTAAATGTGCCCAGAACAAAAAGATCGAGAAAAACAACTCCGCAAGAAGATAGAATGATAGCCAGGTTAGCTAAGAAAGATCCGTTTCTAGGCTCTATTTTAATTAAACACGAAGTGTTTGGGACAGACGAAAGAGCTGGTGTCTCAGCGAGGACCGTTCGACGACGTCTGGTAGAAGCAGGGTTGTTCGGAAGAGTGGCTCGCAAAGTACCGTTGTTGAAGAAAGAACATAGAAATGCTCGTTTGGCGTTTGCACGTAAATATGGACATTGGACCTACGCCCAATGGCAACATGTATTATTCTCTGACGAGACCAAGGTTAATTTGATTTCTTCAGATGGAAGGCAATACGTACGGCGTCCAGTAAAAGCGGAAATGAATCCAAGATTCACAAAAAAGCAGGTGAAACATGGCGGTGGAAACATTAAAATGTGGGGTTCATTTTCTGGACGTGGAGTGGGACCTGTGAGGAAAGTTCAGGGTAACTTAGACCAACATCAATACAAGGCAATATTGGAGGAAACGATGCTTCCCTATGCTGAGGAGCATCTCCCTATTATATGGACGTTTCAGCATGATAACGACCCGAAACATACCGCCCGTTCAGTCAAGTCGTTTCTTACCAGTCAGTCAGTATCGGTGCTAGATTGGCCAGCAAATAGCCCGGACCTTAACCCAATCGAGCACCTTTGGCACGAAATCAAGAAAAAAGTAGCCACTTATCGTACCACAACTTTAGATGAACTTAATGAAGCTTTTTGTGAGGCATGGGCAAACATTCCTGTCGAAACATGCCAGAAACTGATAATGTCTATGCCACATCGGTGTCAAGCGGTAATTACTAACAAAGGTTTTGCTACTGGGTACTGATTTTACACGAAATAAAATGGAGCTGTTAAAGATATTATAATACTGCAGATTATTAGTTTTGTTTAACTCTATTTTTCATTATAGTTTACTGTCCTTAATTAAATGTCCAGCTACAGAATTATACCTTAAAATTGAATACATGTTCAACCTTTGATATTAAATACTTTTTTCTATTTATTTATTCTTTTATTTACAGCCATTTAAAGCATAATAATCGGACCAAATTATGCAAATAATAGTTACTGAGAAATCAATAGGGTTTTATATTTGTATGTACATAACCGGTTATTGTTCTTCACTATCTTGCATGTCCCTAATTAGTTGACCACGACTGTATCTGTGATTTATGTGTCCATAAATAAAATATTACAATTTCTAATTTCTCTTACCTCTAATAATAAAAAATATTTTATACTATATTACAATAATTGAAGTTCATTTGACATCGAAGACTATACTATATTGTTAAATTGAAAAAGGCCAATCTTACGTACAAATGGGAATAATTGATGCTAGTTTGTGATTGTAGACTTTACTTTATTGTATAAGGTTGATCTCATTTATATATCTTTAATTAAAATGTATCTTACTTGTTACATTCTAAAAATATGTTTACCCCGTACCCTGAGCGCCATTACCCAAAGTCAGGGGCAATGCCGCCCAAACATGTTTTTTTTATAATGTTTTCCTACTACTAGTACGACAAAGATATATGCTTTTGTTATTGAATTGTTGATTACTCGATAGTTAAAGACTTTGTCATTTTTCTTAATTTTGATTTATAATAAATATTTTAAAAAATACAACATGTTTTTCTTAAGTGAACGCCATTCCCCCTCCTTACCCTACGTGTGTATCTATGGTGGTATATCTATATATTATGTTACTTGCTGCTACGGAACCCTTCATGGGCGAGTCCGACTCGCACTTGGCCGTTTTTTTTCTTTACGGATGGGAAATCATCAAATAATTTTTCCCACTCTAGGCTGAGCGGGAGGGAGTATCAGACTTTTACTGACTAAAACCCCTCCATGTTCCTTCCTCGCCCTTTATGACTGTGACCTCTTTCGAACAGGGGATTGCTACATAAAATCAGCAGTCATAATGTCAACATTGAAAATCTCAGAACCCATAATCTTAACGATACAAAATCACAACACTTTGCAATATAACATTTAATTAATAAAACTAAGCAACTGAAACGATGACAAATGTTTCAAAATACATAAACAAGTTACAATAACTTTTAAAATTTTAAAACCCCCGGCTCTTGAGTTCATAATTTTTTTTTTGGAACGAAGTTCCTCAGCTCTGCTTACGGTAGTGCGATTTAGTAATGCCATATGCTGTGTGTGTGTGTAGTTAATATAATATTCCTCATTCTCTTTCAATATAGTGTACATTATTCTACTAGTCCAGCCCTTTCATTTGATACCCATATTGAGGATTTGTTTTTTTTTTTCACAACTTGTGAAAAAAAAACACCATTTTGTGGCTGCGGCCATCTTAGATTTTAAATTTAATATAGCGAATAGTATTTTACTAGTCAAAGTAAAAAAAAAACTGCTCAATAACACCATTGTAGGGAATATGCAAGAAATACAAAACTCTTTTTATTCATTAAAAATGCTTTGTATTGGCGCTTATAAACATTAAGGTACACTTGTTTAAGTTTCTAAAACATCACTTATTTTACAATTTATTGTATTATGTACATGTTTTTGGTGAAACGGAACGCACTCTCTAAACACGTCGTCCTAGATAACGGCGGTAGTGACATCAAAATTCATATGTCAAAAAATAACTTTTATTTGAAATGTAGATAAAGTTTCACTACGATTTTATTATAATATCGTTATCGCAATTTTTGCTTGAATAAAGCACATACAATTAGTAAAATTACTTTATTAAGGCCAAAAAAATAGATGTAAACAAGGTAGATTTTGATAAATGACGTCAAAGTATGGTCGCGACAATCACGGACGTTTGAACTGTCATAGAAAATTGCAGGAGTTTAGTATTATTTTTAAGCGACAAGCAGTAGTTGAAATTAACTTTTAATACTTTTCTTGGGTTGATAGTTATAGTGTAATTAATTTATTTAAGTGAAGAAAAAAATACATGCATATTCCCTATTGGTACGTAAGTTCAATTTCAGAGTACCCCGTAGACCCCCTCACAAACCTATAACCTCCACCTCTTCGCCGTACAGTGTTTGGTGCTAATTCACCTAAACCCCGCATGTGCAAACTCTAAACGGGGTCCATATTCTATCACTTACAGTTCTTTACCCGAAATTGTTCTTCCTTATGATTAATTTGTAAACCGAATGATCACTCTTCCTAAAAAATTTTATCCTATAGTTTCCATTCATACTATTTGTATTGCTACCGGCGGCTTCATAACACTAATGTTTCAAAAAAATAATAATTATAATGTTTCGAAAATTGTAATTAATAATATCATTAATATAAATATATTTAAACTCCTACTGTTTTTTATCATAACGCTTTTATCCCTAAACATAATTACCATGATATTTTCACTCATACTCAGAAAGAAACATTTACCAAGTCTAATAAAAAATATATGTGGGTAGAAGATGATATTTACATTTTTTTTTAGTTTTTGACTAAAGGTCGTTTCACTGATTTTTGTCTTAAATGAATGAAATTCAGGTCAGAGCGTCATCTTGGGGGCACTATGAAAAAATACTTAGAAAAATTTCGCGATCAATTTCGACTCGCGCGTAGTTGTTGGTCACAGTTCTAACCTAACCTAACCTATGGATCCCTTCCACATCGTTTTTACGACAAACGGTTAGTCGGAGACAAAACACACCAAGACACTTTTAGCCTTATATTTAGGTGTTTTATGTTATGTGAAAATAAAGTTACGCAAGATTAATGTACGTAATACTGATTATTATGAATAAAAAGAAATCTAAACAAAAAAGATATGACTTTGAATTATAGTGTAAAAGATGGTTATGTTGAGAAAATATAGGAAAACAAATGAGGCTATTTCAAACCTTGCAACTAATGTCAAACTATGACGCATCAAACTGTATTCCTTTTTATTATAAAAGGAACCAAAAGTGCACATCGTTTCAAACAATATTAAATCCAGGTTTGTGTACGTGTGCTCTCTTTAAAGTACTATGGAATATTGCGTTTATCTCAAAAGTTACATTGACGGAGTTAATGCACTTTGATCTGTTACTCCTCAAATAAAAGTTTAATAGATGTTTATTGCTACTGACATTATGAAGTTGAATGCTTCGGAATTATGAACATTAGAGACAGAGTAGTTAGGAATTGTTATTGTTATGACGAAAAATGTTAGGAAGAATATTTTCGGATTTCCAATTATCGGAGTTGAAAATTTAGGTGAACTTTGGCGCACCCATCTAAACGAGTGTTGACGTTCACGCAGACTCAAGTTTGACGTTTGTCAGACGTAATTAGTATTTAATATAATAATCTATAGTTTTAGATGTAGTATGTAAATATTGTACAGATGCAATTATAATATGCCTTTTAATAAATAAATGTTTTGCTAGAAAAAAAAAAATAGAATTTAAATACATTCAGTTTTAAAATTAAATTTAGAATTACTAAGAGCATTTTGCATGTGGTGTTTGCCTGTAATTGGTTGTGCAGTTAGACTTAAGACACAATTACTTGTATGTTTCGAGCTGTAGAATATCTCTGCATCGCTGTTATGATAGCATTCCAGCAAGTCTGGCACTTTCTTTAGGTGTATAATCTGTTACAACTGTTGGCGAAACTTAATTAAATATATAAATAAAAAAAGACTAAGTAGTCGTTGACCAGGCCAATTACAAATAAAAAAGTAATTAACAATAAAAAAACATAATTTATTTTTAAATTCAACTATAAATATGTACATTAACAACATAGCTTAAATCTAAATCAATCAAAAGTACAGTAAAGCGAGAGTCATGAACACTAGCATGGGTAACGAAATGGCTGCCAAAGTCGCGCTTCCTCTGGCTGCCTGAATGATACGATCGGAATTTGCAGTACCCCAAGCCATGTTGCTGCGGGCTGAATTGATAGCATTGATGACAGAAGAGAACTGTGGTATGTTTGGCTGTGATGTGCGTATCCAAAGCTCGTACTGTAAAAAAAAAAAATAAGGGTCAGTTAGTTTTGGAAAAATCACATAAAAACATTTCGTACTTCACTCCTCGTGTTTTAAATTGAAAGGGTGCAATACACCTCTTAACGAAGCCGAAAGGCACTTGTTCTCCCCATCATTGCGATCATTTCTTTGCTCTAGACCTTGGGGGGGGGGGGAGATATGGGGGGTCAAAGTTACAACTTTTTGACAAGTTTTTTTTATAAATACAAGTTTTTATTGGAAGATTTTTACTTTAAAGACCTCCACGACCCTCTTACTATTTAATCCATCTACCAGCACAATGTGTTGAGTGCGTTACATTGAGTTCTACCACAAATAAAGATTTTTCACCCCGAAAAAAAAAGATGTTTCCCGGCAATAATTATTGCATACAGTTCCTTAGTTTTATGTACAGAATGGTTGGTTGACGGCTTCGTGATGAGGTGGTTTACACCCTGCATAAGTCGGAGAATGAGCGATAGTAACACCCAACAGTGAGTATTTTAACCTTTAGTATCTTGCTGAGCAAAAGCACTCACACTTTTCCCTGTGCGTGGCAACTTCCGACCAGTGTCCCCGAAATTCCTCTGGGTCAGCTCACGCT
This sequence comes from Xestia ashworthii, assembly GCA_950022955.1. Taxonomy (NCBI): domain Eukaryota; kingdom Metazoa; phylum Arthropoda; class Insecta; order Lepidoptera; family Noctuidae; genus Xestia; species Xestia ashworthii. Next base: position 3,945,978 of record OX465557.1, read on the forward strand.
AGCTTTTCTAGACCTTACTTGTGGTATTGCATATTCGATCTCTGAGGTTAATACCCAATACGATACGCCCCATCTATCCCAACTAGCTTAGGGCTTTTGTGACTCGGTCAGGGATTGCATTGTGTAAATAATTTTGTCACACAATAAAACTTTGTGAGGAATCAAGCTTGTCCTAGGATAAAATTCTGAGACATAAGAATTAAGAATCCACTTTCCCTCACGGAAAGGAAGTCTATGTTCCACATCTTTGACTATGTCATATCTATGTTATGGTTTGAGTATTGTTAACTTGCTGTAAAGCTTTTTCTGGAATGCTGCTTAAAAATAAATGGTGGAAACCAACAATACCATTGAGAACACATACATTGAGTCACACTCCTAAGCTTACGGACCTATGATTAATTAGTAGCTATATTATTAGTCTGTGGTAATATCCTGATTATCCTTCGCGATAAGGATTCTAAACCGGAATAATAATAATGTGGTCATAAAATAGCTATTGGGCTTAACGTACTATAAAATGTTATCTATTAAATACCAGCTATAGATCATGATATTTAATCTGTTAAGAATCTTATCGGAAGTTAGTTCACCTAATCTTTGATTATTTTTTTATAATCGGTAGTCCATAAAATGCTTACGTCGATATTTCATAAATTAATTTTCAGGACTACGTTTTTAAGCGATAAGCGAAACTGTTGTTCATGCATATAGTCATGCTTTGCAAAAAGAATCATTAGGTATTTAAATAAAAAAATCTTCATATTTTGAATTGCTACCAGAAGAAATGTTATTTAATTATCATAATTATCAAGTATACAGAAATAAGGTCTCTTCTACGTTAGCATAAAAACAAAAAAAAACATAACATCCCATCACAATATTTCGCCTGTCGGTAATCTCCAAAGCATAAAGACGATGTGTTCTTATATCATTTTCAACCACATTTTACGTTTTTTAACCTATACTGTTTTAGTGCTGGGCTAAGGCCTCCCCCAGTTCCATACATGATCGCTTTCCTAGTTAAAGTCCCATGTAAGGAGGTGAGCTAATAATCATCAACCCGACCAAAATCCTTGTTACAGCATGTGATATAACCTAAGTCCGAAGACATAAATGACTTCAACCAACACGCACGGGGCCTGCGTGTTGGGTTGCTTAAAGGGACAAAGAGGAGGCCTTTGTTCCAGCAGTGGACACTATACAGGGTGAAAACCACCTCGTCATGAAGCCGTAACCCAAGCATTCTGTAAGTAATCAAACTAAGTAACTTTATACAAAAACTATTGCTGGGATACGACTTTTTTTTGGGGTGAAAAATCATGTTTTCTGGTTGAACTCAATGTAACGCACTCAAAACATTGTGCTGATGGATAGATTAACCCGTCAATGGAACGTTGTCGATATAGTGATCGTCGATGTAGTTACTGTCGATATTATGTAGGTAACCCATTGAATGGGTTAGCACGGGGTTCGTGGAGGTATTTAACGTAAAAATCTTACAAACTAAAAACTTGTATTAAAAAAAAACTTGTCAAAAAGTTGCAACTTTGACCCCCAACAACTCCGTAACTAAAAGGTTCCCAGGTACGGTGAAATACAAAAAAAATATCGCAATGATGAGGAAAACAAGTGTCTTTCGGCTTCGTGAAGAGGTGTTTTGCACCCTATATGGACTGATTTTATTCATGCTTGCACTTACGTCAACCAATCCTGGCTCGTCCAAGTATGCAGCAATGTTAGAGAGCGCACTGTGCACCGGCCGAGGAGGAGCGTCTTCGACGTACCTGAATAAGGATTATAATTACATTACAAATTAATGGGATCCAAAACCAAACAAAATATTATCATGCCTGAAACCTAAGTGAGCAGAAGTGGACTCATGTACCACCTACCAGGAGACGTCATTATTTTGAATAGGGGACCAATATTTGTCGTTAATCTTGTAAGTACAAAATGTAGACCCAAAAATTGAGACTTTATGGGGAAGAACCCAATAACCACCAAATTAATGTAGGTGGTTATTGGTTCCTGCAGTAATTAGATTTAAAGGATCTTCAAGACTTTTTTTTTTTGTGGGACAAGCCCGCCACACACGCCCAAACCACTGTAACTCCTGAAAGCCAGAATCAACAGTGGCGACCACCAGAAAAGCGCCGAGACAATGAAGCTCGACGAAGTCCCAGAGAATGAATTTAACTGTCTTGGATCCCGCAACGAAATTAATCAGAAAGTATAGCGGAGGAGTAGGAAAAAAACTATAATTTCCACTTCCCTCCATATCAGCAGGAGACAGAACGAAACAAGGCCAATAGGCACAAAGGGACGTTTACAACTGGGATAGGCCCAGTTGTCTAGCACCACGGATAAATATTAACGTTAATGGGTCCTAAGTTGAGAGCTGTTATATTTGATTCCAATAATAGGTATGGCAAAAACGCTTGAACGCACGGAAATTTGCTCTAGTTTCTACAAGGTCCGTATAGTAAATAACTCCGGATGTAACCTGTACACTATCCAACATAATATTGCGTTCATTTTGCCAAAGACTACACTCCCACAATATGTGATGTGCAGATTGTTCATATTCGCAGTCAGATGTTGAACATTGACAAAAAGGCGAGTCAACAAGTTTGAAGGAAAATAATTTACTCTTGAAGTTGCCATGACCCGTGAGAAATTGGGCAACACAGTGATCAACCTCCAGCCATGTCCTGTCCAGCCGCTCACGAACGGATGGAAAGAACTGGTGGAGGTGTCTGCCCTTGATGACCTTCAAGACTACAAACATCACCATCATCCCGCTTGTCATCATCATCGGCCTATTAATGTTCCCACTGCTGGGACAGGCCTCCTCAGCAGACAGGCCCGCTTGTCATAGCCGAAGAAAAAAGCAAAGGTGTACTTAATAGGACACCGACGTAATATAAATTGAGGTCGTGCCTTTGCCATGAACCGGGCATAAATCTGAAAACCGTGACTGTTGCTGAGAAATTCCTCATGGAAAAACCCGATACCACATTGCCTGACCTGGAAATCGAACCCAGGATCTCATGCTCAGCATTCGTGCTTGCAACCACTAACGAGGCATTCTTAGCAAACATGCTACAGTATTACCCGTTTTCACTAACCGCGCTATCGAGTTTTCGACGCTCAGCTTTGAGCTGTAAGTTGATATTCCAACAGTACGCTTTTATTTGGCAGATTCCCAATGTTTCAAAATTACTTTTAAGGGTGAAGTCAAATGAGTAGTTTTTTGAGACGCTTGATTGCTGTTCATACATATTTTGCGTCGTAAAATGCGCCCAAATATGTATTAAACCGAATTTATGAAAACTCAAATAATTACGGTCGTTTGGAATTAAATTTAAAATTCCAAACGACCGTAATTAAATGTCGTAATTCTGCATAAATTCTAGAACACACAAAGACTTACTCTCTTCTGATTGCTGCGATGTTGTTTTTAACAAACTCCACGACGGTTTTAACGTTCTCCTTATTGCCGAGCAGAGCATAGTTGAAGGAGTTGAGCTTGTCGTGGGATCTAACTTCTTTCTTTAGAGTCAGCTCTAAGTATCTGGAACAGAACAAATAGAACATTATGTTAATTAGTACTCACTCCTTGGATCGTAAATAGTATTCAGCTGCATCCTGTTAGTTTATGTAAGGATAGAGCTGACAGTAACGAGTAGATAAGAATTTTTAATGCTAACCAATGAGCATTTATTGTCATATTACGAGAAGGAGCTCATGGCTAAATAATTACAGCCACTTGTGGCGAGTAGATCACCCCAAGTGGTGAAGCCACGCTAGCCTAGATCGATCCGTTGATGGGTGGGCAGGCCTTTTTTTCCCACTGACATATTTAACGTTACAAAAGTGCAGAACCGCAGTCTAATTTGAATGCAACTTCTAATTTTGATTTTTCTACCTAGGTCCTATCCAGTTTGGGAAAGACATAGCCATGGGCCACCAAGATACAGGCTGTGCCTAGTTTGGGGCCCACGGTTTCTTCTAGTTTTGAACTCCTATAATTATGCTCATTGTTTTGGTTTTCTTGCTTGTATATGAGTAATTTGTAACTTGTGTGTGTGAATAAATTGATTACCTACTTATTTATTTATTTATTTATGAAATCATACGTCATAATAGGGATGTTCAAATGCAACCTCAGTAGATGTAATTCTTAGTGCCTTCATATGCTTAGTTTAAGATTTGATATTGTCCTGTTTTTGTGTTTGTTTTTATGTTGTGTGTCTCTATCGGGGGGCACGGCAGTGCCCCCGCCAAGTCGAGCGCGAAGCAAACACTGCCGTACCATCCTTTACTGGTACCATTTCGCCGCATTTTCAGGCCCCTAATTGAAAACCTCTGGATAAGACCAGAACCCTGAAATTTTCGTCATCCAGTAAGCTATAATCACATACTTAAAATCCAAAATTTCAAGTCTGTAGGTAATTTAGTTCCGAAGTTAAGCGAAAGTAAAGTTTCGCATTTATGACACTCACTCACTCACTCACTCATGATCATCAAAATAGATCTAGTACTTCCCATAAACTCAGAGAGCTGAAATTTGGTACAGAGTTAGGGTTTAATGGCCACATAAAGGGAAAACTATAAAAACTAGGATAATCGAAGATCTGGAGCACCTGGTGACCCTGATTAGAAAACACAAGAGCCCAACCAAATTATTAGAGAGATCGACATACCGCCTTTACAAAAAATATTCAACTTGGTGGGCCGCTTCATTTGATGTCAAAAATCGAAGATCTGAAGTATCTGATGAAGAACCCTCAGCTGGTCTCAGCTGTATTAGAGACTAGCTTCTGCCCGCGACTTCGTTCGCGTGAATTTCCCGCTTGAAACATTTCTTATTGCTGCTCCGCTCCTATTCACAGCGTGATGTCATAAAGCCTATAGCCTTCCTCAATAAATGGACTATCCAACGCAAAAATAACTTTTCAATTCGAGCTGGAAGTTCCTGAGATTAGCGCGTTCAACCAAACAAACACAAACACAAACTCTTGTACTTTATAATATTAATATTAATATATTAGTATTAGTATATATGTCACCGTAAATTGTCGAACACGTTATATTACAATATAACGTGTTTCTCTCTAGCGATATTGTAAACTCTCGAATGATTGTCAACTAAACATACGGAAGTATCTCTGCCCCCATAATTGGGACTTGGGGCACCCCCCCGTTAGGTTAGTTAGGTTCCTTTTAACCCTGCACTCGGAAATAGGGGCCCCGCGAAGCGAGGCTCCGTCGACTACGCTTTTTAGCGGAATATAAAGTGTTTTAAGGTTAGGTTATAATAATCGGTATTTCTCAGAAATGGTACAGTATCTTTTCATGATAGTGGTACCACTGGGCAAGGGGGACCCCTCCTTCCCTCAACACCGCGTAAGTTGACTACCATCGCATGCATATCACTAAAAAATAATGCGTTTTGTTGTAAGCAGTATGTTCATTTGACAATATTTCGAGATTTTACAATATCGCTAGAGATATTACAATATAACGTATTTGACAATTTTACGGTAACATACATATATAATTAGTATATTAGTATAGATATATGGTAATGCCCTCTTCTACTATGGGTACATAAAAAAAATCGACTGTCATTGCAAAAATCACACATCTTCTAATTTAATCTAGCCTATAGCGTCCCACTGCTGGGCGAATGCCTCCCCTTCTGCTTTTAATACGCGTCATCGTTCTCTTGCCCTTATCCCAATTTATTTGGGGTCGGCGCAGCATGTCTTCTTCTTCCATACTCCTCTATTTTTCGTCATCTCATCAGTCACTTCTTAACCGACTTCTAATTTTCTTACCATATCCTTCTTAACACAGTCCATCCATCGTTTCTTTGGTCTTCCTCTACTCAAATACCCATCCACATTCATACTCTAAACTTTTTTCACGACATTTTCCTCATTCCTCCGCATCACATGCCCATACCACGACAACCGTTTACCACACAACTTTTCAGTCACCGGCGCCACTTTCAGACTTCCTCTAATATACTCATTCCTTACTTTATCCATTCGCGTAACACCACACATCCCCCTTATCATTCTCAGCGACATGCAGATGCCTTTCATTCATCCCTTTTGTGGCCCAACATTCTGATCCATACAACACAGCAGGTCTAACCATTGTTTTATAAATCTTCCCCTTATGTTTTAGGGGAATGCGGGAGTCGCAGATCGTTCCCGTGACCTGCCGCCATTTCATCCATCCCGTGTTAATTCTGTGCTTTACACTACGATCTATTTCGTCATCGCTTTGCATGAGTGAACCAAGATACCGGAAGTCGGAGCAGACAGGAAGAGTCGCGCCATCTAGCGCTATGGCTCCAGAGCTGGAGAGACCGCCAAAATCGCAGAACATGTATTCAGTTTTACTTCTGCTGATTTTCAAGCCAACATTCTCCAATTTCTGTTGCATTTCTCCAGTCTGCTCTGGATCTCAGGTCCATTTTCACCGACAAGAACAATGTCATCGGCAAACAGCATGCACCAGGGTGCCTCTTCTTGGATGTCCGACGTCAAATCGTCCATGATCAACAAGAAGATATAAGGACTTAAAGCCGACCCTTGATGCAAACCTACAGCCACACTGAACTCATCGGTGTTGCCAGCAGCTGAGCGGACGTAGGTACAAGATTGACTGCACATAGCACGAATTAACTCTACATACTCCCCAGGTATACCTTTCTCTTTCAAGGCCCACCACAACACATCCCGATTTTAATAGGTACGCATATAAATAAAATTAAAGGAAAACTCTGGATAAGACTAGACTGGCTTATAAACTTATACTTACAAGTTTACAAGAAGAAATAGTCGAACGATTAACTTTATTCTACTCGAACATTACATAAATTAAATAAACAAATTACACTCAAATATTAATTTCGCATAGAGAGGAGGCCTATGTCCTAGCAGTGGGAATATTAATAGGCTGATGATGATAATGATGATTAATTTCGCTTAAAATTTTGACAAAATATAATGCATTGGACTAAGAGTGGCGGTGATACCCGCATACGTCGCTAGATGGCGCTGACTGTATTTTAAAATGCGCTTACGGTTGTTTTTCCGATAACCTCATATGGCGAAGTGGCAACCGGCCGCGTTACAGTCGTTTACGACATTCTTCTACTGCACTTGAAAATGTTTGCTAGGGATTAGGCGGGATTATTTGCATTTCGTTGATTTCGCTTATTATTTCGTGAGGTTTGTTAAGGTTAGCAGGTTGTTATTATAACAATTCGAAGATTTGAATAAGTTGGGAATTTTATGAAGAAACAGTACTTCGAAAATTCGCTAGTAATTTGATTCACGAATTATGCCCCCGGGCATACGTGTACAGAGAACAATTCCCAATCTGTGTGGCGTATGCCCTAACAATTCACAAGAGCCAAGGTCTAAGTCTAAAAAATGCCCTCATGGACATTGGCACCTCCATATTCTCTTGTGGCCAAGCCTAGGTGGCGCTTTCACGAGTAACCAATATCTTCATGTGGTGCACCTCATAAATGTTGACTTCAAGAGTATAAAAGCTCAAGCTTCAGCGATCACCGAATATAACTGGCTTAGGCGTAAATACCGCGCCGATCTTTCAGAAATTATAGAGTCTAAACCGTCTAAAAGAATAAATAATGAACGCGAATGGGCAATACGAAAAACTGTTGCTACTGTACAAGAATCTGAACCGGAAAAAATGAAAAGAAAGATTTGTAATAATAAAAAAACTACTCCTAAAAAGAAAAAAACTGTGTCAAAAAAGAAAATCTAATAATTAAATCAATATGCCCACGTTTCTACAAAAAGAAGTGAAATCCCACCAAAAACATTCTGTAAAAAACTAGCCAAGTCTCGATGGAGCTGCTTGTTTATCTCTAAAAAGTAATGAAATCTAGTCAAAGTCGTGCCAAGTCTAAGGTTCCTTACTGCGATTTCTTTATTATTATAGTTAATGTTGTGTGACTTGGCCGTTGAACATTAATTTAGTTTTCGCGTAATGTTATATCTATTGTAACTACAAAATTGACTTGTAGGTACCCACTAACGTATAAAGAATGTTCAACGGCCAAGTCACACAAAATTAACTATAAATAATAAAGAAATTGCAGTAAGGAACCTTAGACTTGGCATGACTTTGACTAGATTTCATTACTTTTTAGAGATAAACAAGCAGCTCCATCGAGACTTGGCTAGTTTTTTACAGAATGTTTTTGGTGGGATCTTCTTTACCCGTGTGTTTTTTGTAAATGAAGACTTATATTTGGCTGTCCGTTTCTCTTACTTTAATATTCTGTTTAGTTTAGTTGTAAGTCTTTCATAGTCTATACAAATTAATACAATTGAAGTGGCTGTGTTTTAATTTAAAAAAAGCTTTTTACTGAATGCATATAAAAATATACAATATACAATGTGTTGTGTTTGTAAAAAAATTAAAAATGTGTTTTGTCACAAGTAGAGAAAACACATTTTTAAAATTTTTGCCTGTTTGTTTGTTCCGGCTTATCTCCAAAACGGTTAGATTTATTTCGACAGAACACTTACAGGCAGGTAGCAAATTTTATATAAGTAGTCTAACATTTGCCACGTTTATTTTAGAAAAATAATTAGGGTTCCGTGCAAAAAAAATAAAGCTATTGAAATTGTTAACAAAATCCGATTCTAAAAATAGAATTAAATTTTTTCGCGAAGGTTTGAAGGTCGCGGGCTAGTTCTAATATATAAATAAATGTTACCTGGTCAACAAAGCAGGGTCCTTCGCAGCTCCCATTCCTCGTAACATTTCTAGCTGGTCATTGGCGTAGTTCGAATCTTCGAATCGTTTGAGTAAGTAGTCAAAGTCGGATACATCTCCTTCCCTCATGGCTGTTACATAGACGTTGCGACGTACACGTGCATTAATCCTGTAACAATAAGAGTTTTTGAAGTCTTGATCATCATAAACATAATTGCCTGTCAAACTTATCAAGTAGACCGGACAGTGGACTGAATGAGGATACCGGACTGTGATAGATATTTTAGTTCTTGCATAATTTTGTGACGCCAAAACCGTTATAGCAATAGGCAACGCTTTGTTTAAAAAACGATTGCAAACTTTCTACGCCCTCTGTTGTAGATGATCCTCATGTTTATAGATTCAAATGGCAACATCACAATGTGATTCATCATTGAAGAATATCGCAAAGTCAAAAAAGTGCCACATCACGTTTAGTCAGACCACTTTTAGTGTGCGGTTATTAGTGGCGTTGCAAAACAAGAAAATTTGCATCGGTATGTCAAACTTGACATTTATTTTAGGTTTGTGTTTTCCCGCCTGCACAAATAAGATGGTAAAAGTATAAGGTTCATGATTTGATTAAAACACTCACGGAACGTTATTATCTTTCAGGGCAACCCAGCGGTCCCAGGAATCCTGGTTACACTGCTTATGGCCGAGAGTGCACGCAAAGTGCAAGATGGACTGTCTGGCCATACTTGTGGTTGGGGTTTCATTAGCAGTAGGCTCAAAACCTAGGGTGGTGATGGCGTGTTCCATCAGACCTAAGATGATTTCCTGCAACACGAAAAGTTGACAATAAATAATTTACAATTGGTATACAGTGTGGAAGAGAGTTTTCTACAAAATTCTATACGGTCAAAATTATTAGGATGCAGTGGTTTTTTTTCACCTTTTTTTGGTACCAGTGAAAAATTTTGAAATGGGGAGGTGAAATACTGCCAGTAGACGTAAGTGCGTCGGTTTCTGTTTCATTCTGGATATTATAAGCCCTATAAGCAGGTACTCTCTCGTGTATAGTCGACCTCATGTGTATATTATAATGCGGATTTACTGTGTCCGACTAAAGATTTCATTACATTTCATATTATACATGGTGGAACATGCACGTCATAAAATGATATTATTTATTCTTTTAATTTTCTATAAATCATTGTTAGAAGTGGTAATCAATAGGCTTGTTAACTGAAAAAATCTAATTAGTCCGTCACTTAGATTATCAAAAAATATTTGACCCGTATTTTTTCTTTTGTTACATAAACCAAAATTGACGAAGATACGACGCTTTTAAAATTCTCAATACGTCACTGTTTGGTATAGTTTTTAGTGAGTTCTGACGTCACGAGCCCCCACTCCCGAGTTTTGATGCGTTTTATCTTTGTCAATATTCGTTGATTTACAAAAACAAAAAATACGTGTCCATTATTTTCCAATACTCTAACTGACGGACTAAATAGATTTGCAATTTATTGATGGTGGAAACTAGCCTATTATCAAGTCTTTTTAAATAGTATTTTTACTTTGCTTACAGACAAAACGTGTCTATGAAAATAAAATGTCACTTACATCAAATTCTTCGTGCTCCGGCAAATGCCTCAACCTGTTTCTGAACCAAGTGAAGCCACTGATAGCGGGGTCCCACACATGGAAGTTGATTTCTTTCTCCAGGAACCTTAAGATATCGAACCCGAAGGCGAGTTCCATTCTTTCAGACCTCATCAGAGCAAACACGTCGTCTACTATCTGAAATAACAATCAAAACATTATAAAATTAAGCTGATTAAAAAAAAAACATTCTTACTTAATCTTAGCAGAGGGGAAGGGAGAATAGAAATTAATAAAGTTCTGCATAGATGGCACTCTAATCGTGGCTAAAATATAATAGGTTTACGCGTGCTTGCCTAGGTTGGTCTGTGGATGGGTGACCACCTATTACATACGTGAGTTTCCTCCGTGCTTCAGAAAGCACGTTAAACAATTAGTACCGGCTGCCTTTTTTAGATCTTTGACAATGGTTACAGGTCCAAAGAAGTCTGACAACCAGCCTTACCCAGGGGTATCGTATTACCCATTACTAATTGGGTTGTGGAGGTTAGATAGGCGGTCGCTCCATGTTAAATACTTGTATTCGGCTGCAACCGGTTAGACTGGAAGCCGACCCCAACATAGATGGGAAAAGTCTAGGCAGATGATGAGATGGCGCTCCGCTAAGTGTTTGTTATGCTCATAAAGTTACTTGTTGAAAAATTTGCCGCGAGATGGCGCTAATTGTCTTGTTTGTCTTGTCCAGTCTTGTCGCCAATTAATGGTATATGTATATGCACTCTCTTCCGAAGCTTTCAGCAAATAACCCTATCATAAGATATTTTTAAGTTCATCAGAGCAAAAAGAATAGAAATTAATATTCATCTGCTCAAGTCGCTTCAGTAATGAATTATTTTTTCACTTTTTATTCATGTTTCCCGTAAGTACTTTTGGTTGAAATATTGATTGAACAAAAAGAAAAGCGTATGCTATTAGTCTTACTTGTGCTCTGTTCAAGTGGTGAATTTTGTCTGGTTCATTGCGCAGAGCTTCCTTAATCAACGTCCAAGTTTTGTGATCGTAATCTACCCGGTAGTGGCCTGAAATGAATTCAAAACTTCTTTTAACAATAATTATGCGCTTTAAGTATTTGTTATTTTATCACTTGCTTCGATGAAGGAAAACATCGTGAGGAAACAAGCATCAACGTAATTATTTCAGCCGAAAGACGTTCACTGCTGGACACAGGCCTCCTCCAAGTGTCGTCACATTGACCGGTCCCGTGCGACTCACATCTAGTAAACCCCCGCAACCTTCACCAGGTCATCGATCCATCTAGCTAATGGGAGGCCTTCCAACGCAACGTCTTCCGGAAACCAGCTTGCCTGAGAGATATTTCTTGTAAAGGCAAGTCAGTGGCCCATAGGCGGCATAAAAACTCTGACAAAAGTTTAGACATTAACCACACAATTAGAAGGAAAGAGACACATACCTTGTTGTAGGGTATTGAAAAAGACACATACCTTGTTGTAGGGTATTGAAAGAGACACATACCTTGTTGTAGGGTATTGAAAGAGACACATACCTTGTTGTAGGGTATTGAAAGAGACACATACCTTGTTGTAGGGTATTGAAAATCACCCACTCCTCGCCAGCATTTTTAGTAAGAGTCATACTTGCTCCAGTCATTATGGCAAGAGGTTTCAAATTGTCTGTGTTAGAGTTACTCTTCGTGTAATAACTGATGGGTATGGGGTACAACTCGCCAGCGGGTTTATTGTTCGGGTTCAGGTAGAAACGTTCCTATATAAAATATTAATTAGTTTAAAGGAAACTTGAGATGTCATATTTAAGGTACAAACGCCTAAACACCAAGCTACCCCAAAAATGTAAAATTTTCTACTTTGAACTAAATGGTATAGCGATAAAGTTGAAATTCTATTTTGACAGATTGTAGTAGCTTAATGTGCTAGGCGTCTGTACATTGAGCTGGTTATTGGGGTTTTACGAGTAGTCTTCGGCGTTGAGAACTGGAATTTTAGGATTATGTAGTTACAGAATTATAATCATCAAAATCATCAATACAACCTTCCAAGTTCATAAAGGTTCATAAAGAACAACTTTTCAAGGTCAAAGACATTCCTCGACCTTTGTAAACTTGGAGGGTTATATTGATTGATGATTGATTTTGATGTTTATAATTGTTACTACATACGTCTTACAGTCGCGAATCATGTTTTAATCAACATACAACCTAGCACTGCCCTGAAATTTGTTAAAAAATGTTACACTACTCTTGCATATAATTACATGTCTACTATGATGATATTAATCAATTGGTGATATACACCGTGTTCCTGAGGTTATACATTAACTTCGGCATGTTATTCAGACCATTAAATTGACCATTCTTTACTGTTTTTTTTTAACCATTTTTTTTTTACTTTTTTTTATTTTTTACCATTTTTTTTCACTTTTAGTGGCAAAAACATATCGTGTTCATCTTAGATTACAAACTCATTTTATCACAACACAACAGAAAATGCCTCTAACTTAAAAAAAAAAAAACAAAAATCAGTTTCAGTCTTCTAAATTCAATTTGATAGTTTTGGTTGCACAAAGTGGCAACATCTCACAAATGAAGACTCTTTCTCACAGCACAACATAATTAAATTAAAAACTATGCCATTTAAACTACTACTTCCATTGTTACGATATGTTTAACAAGAGCTATAGAAGTATTATTCAAAATTAATGTATATCCTCAGGAACACGGTGTATTTGAACTTTTAATTTGTAACTATTACGTTATACAACAAAAAGTCACTCCATCCGTCTGTCTGTCTTGTGTCTCTAATCTCGAACAAAAAATAAAACCGACTTCAAAAAAAAACAAAAAATGACCTTTGCTTCATTGATTTAATTTTTTGTCACCGACTTCAGAAGCTAAAGTTATTTTTAAATTTTTTGTTTTTTTTTGCAGTCGGTTTTATTTTTTGCAAAAATGTTTTTTTTTTTTACTTTTCAGTGTTCACATGTGCTTGGTATACATGAAAAGTGCATATCGTTACAATTACAACAAGCCCAAACACGACTAGGATGCATTGTCTCATTATGGAGTTCCGTGACTCTTGGCTTCATCATCAGATCTGATAGTAGCATGGTTCTTATCAAACGCAAATGCTTCACTTGTTGTAGAAAATACCAAAATCGCTGTACGTTATCCTATAAAATTTGAAGAGTTCCCTCGATTTCACCAAGATTCCATCATCAGATCCCAACTTGGTGACCATTTGGAAAGTATACCCTTCCCAACAAAAAATTTTTTTTTCAAAGCGGATGGCAAACGACGGAGTTATGCGCGAACAAACATAAAAAAATAGAAACATCCGAATTGAGAAACTCCTCCTTTTTTAGAAGTCGGTTAAAAAAATTGTCATAGCCATATTCAGCTCAGTACAAACCTGTTTAAGTGATATTTCTCTAGTGTCATGATTAATATCAACAATTAGAATAGGATATCCTGGATTGTTGACCCAAACTTTGTAATATGCCTCAAAACTGAAGTTTGGGTAGGCAGTCAAACTTTGGTCTTCTCTAATGGCTTGGGTCATGGCTTCCAAAAGGTCATCTTGATTAGTAGGCTCAAAAGGACTGAAAAACATTAGAATTAGTAAATAATGTTGTTTGCGATAAGTCTGCGATGTTGGCGATAATTCTACGAAGTTAAAATAGAACAGGGCGGGTCACATTTCCAGGATGGGTCAAGGCAGACGGACCATAAAGGGGTTCCTAAAGACGCGGAGGCCCAAAAAATGCTGGCGCAGCGGTTTGGACTCATTTCTGGCTGATTGGCCAGGGATGGCAAAATACCGAGAGAGTTGAAATCATAGAAATAAAAAATATATATAGGTGGAGTGGCAAGGGGGCGTGTCGATGTCCGCGCGACTGGCACAAGAGACCCAGTCATAAGCAAATGGCTATACTATTTTTGCAATAAATACATTGCTCCTCAACCACTACGTTGCCGCTAAGTGACTGGACAAGCAATGTAAAAGTCACCAAACGATAGTTCAATAAGCGGATGCATCGCGTAGTGCGGCCGCTGCTTCTTGCGACGAGCTAGTGATGTGCTTGTGTACCGTTGTTTTGTGTGAGTAAGTTGTATGGCACATACACGATGTGTTTGATGGCATAAGGTTTATAATTGATTGTGTACTACGTTCTGTTTTAAGAAATGCGGGTGTGAGCACGACTCCGTATCTATTGCTTTTACTGAACTGCATGTGTTGATGTGTGGTAGGGGCAAAGTGGAGACACAGGGTTCCGATACATTTTCGTCTAACGGGCATTATCTACTTATTTATAATATCAATGGTTGAAATGAAACGGAGAAGGCCTTTGCCCAGCACTGGGACAGAATAGGCTAAAAAAAACATCTTGTGCTTGTATAGTTAATTGCCACTTCACTCCTACTAAAATAATTAATACAACTTGTTTACATTCATTTGTTATGACTCGTATTTGTGACTTTTTAAGCAGTTATAAGTAAAATAATAATTATAGTATGACTGATTGCTACCTGTTCTTAAGATATCTTCTGTGTCTACCGAAGCTGTTGGTAAACATTTGTTGATAAATAAATAATAAACATTAGGTACAGGATTTGGGTAGGATACTCGTTTCCATTGCGGCTAAATGAATGCCTAAATGTCGCACTGTCGGAATTTCGACTTTCGACGCTGAGTTGAGCTTTGAAAATTGTACCGAGCGATTTAAATAGGTGAGTAGCTTACTTGGCACCTAGTACCTATAATCCAAAACTGGCATCAAAAGCGAGAGACAAACTGGGTCCACGTACGCAACGTGTGCGATACAACGTGGGAGAATTGGTGCGCACACTTGTCCCGTGTATGCAACGTAAATTGGCGTCAGACGTGTTTGTAATTTCTCAGAAGGTGCACTAGTGCATCTGTAAGTCATGTTTTCTGATTCTGATAGCGAGTTTGAGGATGATTTATTTGCTATTTCTTCCCATTTTGAATTGCGTAATGTAGCATTACGATATTCAATGTTTTTAATGTTATAGATTACATCGTTTTTCCTTATTAGATCGATCAGCTGTTCATCTCCCATTTTGACTACATTGATAACAAAACACGTACGCCAAGGGTTTACTTGTTCATGACGTTCTACGCGTAAGTTCTAGAAACACACTGGTCACACGCGTGGGATAGCGTTCGGACATCCCCTCCACCTTCCCATGCCGCCCGCAGGTTGACGTTGCGTGGAAAGCGTGTGATTGCGTTGCATACGATAAGTGTGTTTCTATTGCATAGTTTTTCATATAAATCAAGAGTCCAGATATCATAATGCGTTGCATACGTTGCGTACCTACTAAAAGGCAATAGTTATTATGCATATATTTATTTATAACTAAGATAATTACTGCACGTAACACGTCACAGATATGAATATTAAATTGGTACACGTGGTTCTAACTTGACGTCCCGCGGGCGACTGCTGACCAGGAACTACCCCTGCGCGCGGGCGGTTTTTGTATCCAAGAATGGCGCGGACCAATCACAGATCGCTGTCGCATCGTACGACGCGACGGGCGATCTCTTTCAGTCGGCCGTCCTGATGCTGCTGGGCGCCCCGAACAGCTCCTTCTCCTCGATGAGTACCGACGAACACGGGACCTCTTAAGAATCATTATTTTAGGGCCACCTCTTAAGGTAGAACAACATTAACTTCTTAAAGTCAAATTATACCGCCTCTTAAGGCTCACCTCCATCTTAACAGAAAGTGTGCAATTGTCGAATAGCTGTAGGGTCCGCCTATTAAAGCCTACCAATCGTTAACGCGGTCCACTCATAACCAATTGAGTCTACGCTTTTATTCATATAAATAAATCAGTATTCAAGACCATTGAAGCCAATAACGGTCCGCCTCTTAAGGCCTACAAACAGTCCACCCATCACCTGGGTCTACGTTCAATAGGTCAAGCATCGACCTGACTCTCACGACTTCTTAGTCTGATGGTCTGCTTCTTAAAGCCTTCAACTGCTCTGACGGTCCACCCATCTCACTTGGATCTACGTTCAGCAGTTCGGTCCACCTTCTCAGTATGTAAGGTACCCCGACAGTCATGGTCCGCTTCACAAGCCTTCATGAGTCACCCTCTTAAAGGTGGCATGCATGCGATAAAGGGTTCAATATACGAGCATCTCATGCTCACAACATGGTGTTAAACACTAGCACTTTCTCAAAAGTACGGAGATCTCCATTATTCATCTGTTAAATAAGACAATAATTTAGGCCATAAAACGATGTATTTTCAAACTGCAGTATTAACATAATGGTACCATGGTTTTCATATACATACTAGAATATAATAATATTAGAACAATCAGTCTCAACTCTCATAGTTTCTTAATACAATGAGATCATTTGAAATACAATTTCTTAATAAGATTTCAATTTGTTAATTTGGATAAACTTAAACCTATTTATTCAGTTCTAAATCTGAATAAGTTTCATTTTAATAATAATAATTAAAGGAACACATCAGTACAGTAATAATTCAGTTCTTAATCTGAATCAGTATCAGTCATACAACGGAACAGTTTCAGTTTATCCCGGGCCAACACGTTCTCATAAGAACGACTAGTTTTATTTCTAGCCTTAACAACATATCTATCATGTGGGAGCACTTTAGTCACAACATATGGACCATCATACCGTGGTACTAACTTGCCACTCCTTAGGCCCTTTCTGAATACCTTTCGTTGCACTAGAACCAACTGACCAACCTTAAAAGGGGCCTCAGTACGTCTCTTGCGATCAAATTTCAGTTTCGACTGCTGGGCAGCAGTTTGCAATCTAGTGGTAGCAGTTTCTCGTAAGTTGTCAAAACAGTCTGACCTAACAGGTGTAACTAAGTCACCGACTAAACGAGGCCGGAAGCCGTACAACAGCTCTAATGGCGACTTCCCTGTCGTATTATTAATATTCGAGTTCAACCCTAATTGAACTTTGGGTAAGTACATCTCCCAATTATTTTGATCATCACCGACATAAGTCACGAGTGCATCAAGTATTGTGCGATTATACCTCTCGATTTGGCCGTTAGCCCTAGGGCTCGCTACGGCGTTCATTACATGTTTTATTTGACGCTCAGTACAATACTTCTTGAACCCGTGACAATCGAAGGCTTTTCCACGGTCACTAATGATTCTGTTTGGCAAACCGAAGGTTTTTATAAACAGATCTAGAGTCTTAAGAACATTAGCACAACTAGTATCTCGCACCGCCTCGATCCATATGAATTTAGTGAAAGAGTCTATGATAGCAAAAATATACATCTTCCCAGAGGGGCTTTTGCAAAAGGGTCCGAGGTGGTCGACATGCACAGTATGAAAAGGCACTGGTACCTTTTCTATTGGATGCAATAAACCGACAAGTCGACCCGTAGGCTTCTTAGCGTATTGACACGAAATACAGCTTCGTACATATTTTTGAATAAAGCGACGCATGTTACCAAACCAATACTTACTCTTAATTGCATCGTAAGTTTTATTAAAGTTAACATGACCATTATTGTCATGGAAGCTTTGCACAAGAGACCAACGGCATTGTTTTGGAACTACAACCTTGAGATTATTATTGTTAATTTTTCTAAACAAAACTCCCTTTTCAACTACGTAGTCCACGGCCAGACCTTTGGAGTTACCGTTTACTAATTCGTCAGTTAATTGACTCATAGTCGCGCGTATAGAGTCGTCATCGTGTTGCAAACTTTCAATAAGATCCGTTTCTACGCAACGTAATACACTTCCAACGGGATTCCGACTTAATGCGTCTACGTGACACATCGACTTCCCGGCGCGATATTCAACATCAAAATTAAAACCTTGCACCTCCAACCACCACCTCGCGATGCGTGGATTTAAATCTCGCTTCGACCAAGTCCAGCGTAAGGCGTTACAGTCTGTGACTATAACGAACTTAATACCACTTACATAAACCTTAAACTTCTGCAAACTCATTACTACCGCCATGGTCTCGAGCTCGAAGCTATGGTATTTTTGTTCGGCGGGTGTAGTCTGCCGACTAGCGTAAGCGACGGGTTTCCACGCGCCGTCCGGCTGCTTTTGGAGAAGAATACCACCTAGACCAACCTTAGACGCGTCGGTGTGTATCTGAGTCTCGTGCTCCGTAATTAAAGACGGTGCGAGTCCGCACGCGTTACCTAACGCTAACTTATCATAATAAAATTGTATATAGTCCATATCAGGCGATCGGATAACATTAACTAATTCTCGTAACATGTTTAGTTTACTTTTATGGGATGGGAAAGCTGTTAGTAATTTAGACTTAAAATCAACCCACGAGAGATTAATTTCTTGTAATTGATCGTACCAGCGACGAGCGTAGCCCTTGAGTTTCGAGGAACAATTAAAAACTAAAGTTTTCTCATCCCATCCGTACATTCTTGATATTCCCTCAACCTTACGTAGCCAAATCTCCATAGTAATTAGCGAGGTCTTTGGGTCAAAGTCCGGTATCGGGTCACTTCGACCCACATAGCGTAAACTGGTGTTATTAAAAGTATGATCTATGTACGCGTCCAGAGATGGAGTTGCAGCAGCGG
Source organism: Xestia ashworthii (assembly GCA_950022955.1). Lineage (NCBI taxonomy): Eukaryota > Metazoa > Arthropoda > Insecta > Lepidoptera > Noctuidae > Xestia > Xestia ashworthii. The sequence continues at coordinate 3,964,975 of OX465557.1, forward strand.
CCACAGCGGCGCCAGGCAATATCATACCCGCTGAATTCTCGGAATCAACGTTTGGCGCATGCGCGCGCTGCATGACGCTCACGGCGCCTTGCGCAGACGACACGGCGGTCGAGTGGCTCACTGTAGATGATTTCGGCGTAGCTGGGAACCCTAATGGATTCATATTAGACAGTACGACCTGGCTGGAGGGCGGGAACGCTTCCGAAGTACTTGAATCACGCGGCAACGGGCGGCCCGTGCTCAAGGTCACCAACGGCGCGGCGACGCTCGGTGGCGGCGGCGCTCTGTTTTTCTGGCTCCCGGTCGGTACCGAAGTACCCGCCGGCGCCGATGTCGCTTCGTTTGGGTAGGGCAGCGGTGGTGTTATAATCCCGTCGTCGTTATCACTCGTTGGTAACGGTGCTGCTGACGCACTTCCCTCCAACGGCGCCGATGCCGGTGCGAGGATGCACCTTTCGAGTAGCGACACACGTTTCAACAAGCGACGATTTTCTAATTCGGCCAAAAGCCGACGTCGCAATCTGGCCTCACGTTTTTCTTTCTTCTTTTTATGCGAATCCATGGTAAATACCTACACAGCACTTCACACAACACTTAATTTCGTCCCACTACTGAGATAAAAGGCAATAGTTATTATGCATATATTTATTTATAACTAAGATAATTACTGCACGTAACACGTCACAGATATGAATATTAAATTGGTACACGTGGTTCTAACTTGACGTCCCGCGGGCGACTGCTGACCAGGAACTACCCCTGCGCGCGGGCGGTTTTTGTATCCAAGAATGGCGCGGACCAATCACAGATCGCTGTCGCATCGTACGACGCGACGGGCGATCTCTTTCACTACGTGGGCCCAGTTTGTCTCTCGCTTATTTCGTGTATTCAGAAGTAAGTTTTATACCATAGAAGTTCATTATGTAATGAACGAGGACGAGTCGAAAGGACTACGTAAAGATCCCAGTAGCCGTGGGAAACTGACGTGAAATTATGTATAATGTTGTAGTGACTCGGTATGACACGGTAGTGACTCCTCAAATCTGTGTGGTCACTTTCTTTAAAAGACCATCTCAGACAATAATCTGCATCGTCCTCATGTGAATCGAACCATATTATGTCTGGACTTCAAAAGAGAACCTCTGAGTTTCAGCTGTTTCTTCTCAGAGTAGTCAGGTACGAAACAACGGCCCCATCTAGTTTTAAAAATAGACGTATAAAAGTGTTTTTAAAAATCTACTTACTAAATAAACACCATTTATGATATGATTACAAATTCAGCATACTCACTTATTCAGAAGAAAGTATTTGCAAGACTTTTGGAAGGTTTCCAATCCCATGATGTTCGCGGTCATCCTGACGAAAGAAGCGGCCTTCGAGTAGCTGATTGTTCCAAAATGGCCGGTGACCTGAAGCGGAGTGTTGACCTCGTGGTTCATAGGAACCGTGCTGGGATTTGAGTCGAAAGCCAAGGAGGTTTGTAGGTAGCGGGTGTTGAAGTGGTCGGCGAACTCATACTGAGGGAACATCTGGAAACCAAGAATGATATCATGTAAGTTTTTTTTTTTTTGTAAAAACGCCTTGGATGATTAAAATTTCATAACCATTTCTCTAACACTCAGAGGCACCTAAAAATACCTAAATATTATTGTTGTGTTGTTGGAGTTTAACTGTCAGCTTTACGAATCTATCAGTAGGTAGCTATCTCTTTAAAAGATACTTATTGAAAAATCCTGATGTTAGAGTTTTATTGACGCCATGTTAAGCCAAGTCAAAAGCCCCCATGCCTTTGACTTGGCTTAACATGCCGTCAAGAAATATCTCTTAGGCATGCTGGTTTCCTCACGATGTTTTCCTTCATCTAAGTAAGTGATATTATAAAATACGCACATGAATCCGAATATTCTCCGAAATGTCTTGAAAGAATAAAATCCCACAACGCACTTTAATTTTATCTTCCAGTCAGACATCGCCTTGTATTAGTGAAAACCATAATATTAATATTATAAACGTCTTTACAAAACTCACAGCATTAGTCGCAATGTAACCGAAGTAGCTGGCATAGCCTTCGTTGATCCAGGTGTTGCTCCACCAGTAGCAGGTGATAAAGTTACCGAACCACTTGTGAGCGAGCTCATGAGACACCAGGGTTGCTGCGTAGTGTTCGATTGACATGATTGTCTCAGCTTCATCTAGGATCAGATACAGCTCCCTGAAAAAGAAACCATAAGTAGAAGGTTGAAAAATTTGAATAACTAGAATCGTTGGTTGTTATTTGCATTCAGCTACTATGCATGGAGTTTCTTGCTTAAAACTTTGTCGTGATAAGGCGCTAAGTATTTTGCCTTCTCTACAATTGTTCGCATTTCATTCACAATTATAGCGTCAGCTTTGAGAAATGTCAAACACACAGCGCTCATTCGTAGCAAAACTTTCAGCATACAATCTCATAGATCAGATTCATCTATATGGATTAGTTAAAAAAAAAAACCAATGTCACTATCAACAGTGTGACTATCTTTTTCTGAAACTAATGTACCAATGCCCTTTTTAATTTAATCAAAATCGTCATGTCATAATGACTGTTTCTATATTATCTTAGGCTGCACAATTTTGTTGTCGATTTCCTCCGATAGTAATCGGAAAAACAGTGTGAATTGAAAACGTTACCACATTGTCCACAAAGCGTTCGTTGAGCCTAATTAATTCTAATTGAGCTTCTATATGCATGTTGATAACACGCAATATTTTTGGACCTAATACTGTTAACTGAACATAAAGTTTTACAACTAACCTGTAGCTAACCATACCCCAATTCTCAGTACCAGCTGACGCCCAGTCAGGAGACGAAATGTGATCATTCATCAAATTAGGATGCAAAGTTGCATAGGGGATTCCAAAGTAGTTGTCAAAGAATTCTGTCATCTTGACTGCAAGCTCCAAAGCATGGTCTGCAAGACCAACCGTGTTGGATCTACCGATGATCCTAATTGGAGGGTTGAAGGTCGTGTCTTCAGCAAGGACTGTGAATGTCTCACTGACGAGGAAAGTAACGAGGTACGATGACATTATGGGTGTGGCCGCAAAGTCGGTGCGGATGCGATTGTTTTCCAAACTAAAAAACAAAAATAAAGGAAATTAATGTGTAATTAAGTTTCGAAATTATATTATATAGAGTGCCATGAAATAATCTAACAGAAGATCATTTCAAGATAATAAGCAATATCTATTAATGTTTAAAATTATCTAGACTAAAAGCATTCATAAAACATTATGACACAAACGTATATCCGCATATACAGCTACGCGGACACAAATAAAGATACAGATCAGTACACATGTCACCAGTTACATTTAAGTCCTTCGTAATACTCGTAGAAGTCAAGCTTATTGCCGACAACTGGGTACAAATTTCCTAACCTGGATATCGATACCAGCCCGCTTAGCATGACCACCGGAGAAACAAGAGAGACTCGATAAATCTTTTGTTCATCTGTCATTGAATCGACAAAATGACAGATGAAAAAAAGGTTTGTCGACTCTCTGTCGTGTCTACGGTGGTCAGGCTACGCGGGCAGGAAGGACCTCATGCGCTCAAGCGCTTGTGACCACAAGGCACCGGACTAATCTTATTTCACAACTAGCTGACGTCACGCAGTTTATCCCATGTAGTTCCGGTTCCCGTGGGAGTACGGGGATAAAATGTAGCCTATGTTACTCAGTAAAGACGTTGCTTTCTAACGGTGTATTTTTTTTTTCAGTTGGTCATTGAGTTTTAGAGTTAAATCACAAACAAAAAATGAAATCTTCCTTCTCTATAATATTTAGTTTAGAAGAGCATAATCAATAATATAATCAACAAAAAATACATACGGCTCGTTCAAAACATCAGTCTTCGTGTTAGAGAATGTACCAGTGTAAGTAGCAGGTCTGCTTATGTGTAGCTTGAAAACGGCCTTGAAGAGTGGCTCGTCCCAGCAGGGGAACGCTTGCCTAGCATTGTAAGGCTGGAAATGGGTGGTGGCGTAAATCCTGAAAACAATTTCAGAGCTTTAGTATCAAGATCTAGAAAAGGGTTCACAAGGTTTACTTGCGTGTTATTACATAACCTAACATGACGCCTGTAATCCCAGAAGAGTTAGGCAGAGGTCTAAAAATAAAAAAATATCGCTAGACATTACACACAGTGCCATCTAGTGCCACACTAAGCAACGAGGCTTGTGTCGTAGACACCAGATAATTTATGGATGGATGGATACTTTTTGTTTGTAAATACATAGTTATTATTATTAATACTTACATATTAACATCCTTACCTAATTTTGTACCTAATAGTTACACCCACATGTTGCCAGTTATATTTTTAAGCCCCATGTAATAGGCGAGCCTATTGCCATCAACGAGCAATAAATAAATAAATATCGCTGGACGTTACACACAGCGCCATCTAAACTAAGCAAGGCTTGTGTCGTGGACACCAAGTAGTTGATATACTACATATATACTTTTTGTTTGTAAATAATACCATATGAACATCCATGCTCATCACTCATTCATTTGCTTCTACCGGGATTCGAACCCAGTAGCCTAAGAACGTAAGGCAGCCTCACTACCGCTATGCCATTCGGGTCATCACCATCTTTCTGCCCCATTTTCATGTTACTTGGGGTCGGTGCAACACGATGTTTTCTTCCATTTTCCTCTGTGAACTCTTCGTACTCGTCTTTCTTATCATTCCGCACACAACCATCCATCGTTTCTTTGGTCTTCGTCTCCCTCTCCATCCATCAACATTCATTACTCTTTTAGTCACATGTGCGATTCGACCCTCCTCATCACAAATATAGATGTACCTATGCATGAATCATCATCTGCCTAGCCTTTTCTAAACTATGTTGAAGTCAGCTTCCAATCTTCCAGGATGCAGTGGGATACCAGTATTTTACATGCAGCGATTACCTATCTGATCTCCACAACCCATTTAGTACTGGGTAATACGAATTACGATACCCCTTGGTAAGACTGGTTGTCAGACTTTCTGGCCACTGACTACCTAACGGCTGTCAAAGATCTACAAATTACAGCCGGGGTCAACGGCTTAACGTGCTTTCCGAGGCACGGATGAAACTCGGTATGTAACGGGTAGCTTATGCATGAATGTGAATAAATAAACAAACCAAATTCATCAAATCTGGAAATCTAGTCCAAATACACAGATTCTAAAAATATTAAACATACCTTTCCTTGCCTTCCTCATCGGTGTACCAACCTCGCCAAATACCCCTCTTCATAGGACCTTCATTCATGGTACTCCAGTAATCAATATTCAAAGTATAATTGACGTTAGCTGTCAAAGGTTCAGCGAGATTGACTTTCAAGAAATGGTACAGTTCTTCGGTTTCATAATTCTTCTCTGCATCTAGAGCAACTGAATCGCCTGCCGCGTCTACCACAGTAACTGACTTTATTTCGTCGATGTTTGAGTGAAGGACTATTTGTTTTACGTTTGCTTCTTTAGCCTATAAGTATAAAACATCATCAGAAAATACAATAATACTCTTAATCTAAGCATGTTGTAAAATATTTCGTGGAGTATCAACATTTTGTGCGTAATTGACGAAAGAAACCCACAATTACCTTGCAACTACATTTATTTCATTTACAATATTTTAAGACCTCTGACGAATCCACATTCTTATAGGCTTCTATGCAATTATGGCTTTCGCTTTGCCCGTCAGTTAATTCAAAAGAATGTGTTTGTTTGCAACGTTAAGATATTTTTGTGTCGTACCAACAACATCATTGAACAACAACAAAAAAACAATTTACGTAATCATAACATTATCAGCCTTCGACTTCCTACTTCTAAGACGCCTGGATCACATATCGGTGAGAAGGTAAAGGTTATACAATCTGGATTTTTTTAAATGCCACCTGGAGTGAAAGTACTCTAAATACTGAAGAAGAGAAAATTTTACACAAAGGAAACATTCCTTTATTTACAAAACTTTTTACAATACATTACATTTAGAGTTTTACGAAATTCGCTTACGATACAATTGATAAGGGCAATCATATATATAAATCAAATCTCTACAGCAATTATAAAAAATTAAATGAAGGGAAAACCATTAAATGTCACTTTTCTTCCAGGTGGCATTGCAAAATTCTAACCTGTATAAAGATTGAACACGTACCTGAATCACAATGCTGGCCTTGCCATCATAACTGAAGGGTTTTAAGGTATTCTCATCAAAGTAAAGATCGAGATTAATGTCGTAGTCCAAAGGGACCACGTTCTCGGGCAATCTGTAAACTGTCTCATCAACCCCTTCCTTCGAATAATAATCAATGGCATAGTCTTGGAACTCATTGTATAAGGATATAGGGTTGTCGCCAGTTGCCAACGCCAAGAGCGCTAGGCTCAAGGCTAAGAATGAAAATTTGGACATTTCTGCAAAGAAAAAACAGGCTCACATAAATCAAAATGCTAAAGAATTTGCTGCTAAATGAGAAGCAAGAAATAAATATAACAAAAAACAATACAATATTCGAACTAACCTGATATCATGAATGTCCTTAATACAATGCCGATTGTGATGAAGTAATTGGCCAGCCAAAAGCGATGAAGTCAATAAAACATTTAGTGATATCATCATTCACTGATATGGGATTTAATCCGGATATCGGTACAATATGGCGTTAATTCAGGTTGATAAGATGGTAAACGTTTTGGCTGTAAAGTAAGCACTGTAATAATTCTTCTTGATAGCATTTAGTATTCCCAGGTTTATTATGTGCAATGAATTTGCCCTCAACAATGAAATAACTAGCTTGTGCCTCCGGCTTTGCCCGCATAGACTTCGGTAATACTACTGGGATAATATAATATATCCTATGCGTTAATCCAGGTTATACACTAATTAGGTGTCAAAGTGTCGTTTAGTAATTTTTCATTCCTCCGTTCTCACAAAGATACGCATTTTTATTCACAAATTGTCTCATAATTTTAGTTCATTAATTGTCTCCTATGATCATACCACAAGGATCAAAAGTATCTTGTTAGTCCAGATTATAAACTATCTGTGTGCTCAATTCCATCCAAATCAGTTCAGCAGTTTTTGCGCAAAATAGTAATAGACATCAATCCATTCATCCTGATAAACTTTCGCATTTATAATACACATATAGGGTGTAAACCACCTCATCACGAAGCCGTTAACCAAGCATTTTGTACATCAAACCCGAACATGGACCTTAGTCCATGTTCACCGAAGAGATAACATTATCTAAAAACAGTTGTCGCTGTGACATGTTCCCATACAAAAATGTGTTTTAAAGAGCCGTTTTATAGATAATCAGACCGTCATCTTTTTGGTGAACATGGACTTAACGCAAAAATTATGGCTGGGCAACAACTTTTTTGTTTTGGGGTGAAAAATCATGTTTTGTGGCAGAACTCAATGTAACGCACCTCAAAGATTGTGCTGATAGATGGATTGAATAGTACGAGGTCGTGGAGGTGTTCAAAGTCAAAATCTTATAAAAACTTTAAAAAAGTTATAACTTTGACCCCCATATATCCGTAACTAGAAGGTTCCCAGTTATGATGTAGAACAAGAAAATGATCGCAATGACGGGGAAAACAAGTGCCTTTCGTCTTCGTGAAGAGGTATTTTACACTCTTTATACTGACGCTAGCTTCAGCCACCGCGGCTCCGCCCGTGTAAAGTTTTATAACTGTCCCATGGGATACGATAAAAAGTATCCTATGTGTTAATTCAGGTTATAAACTATGCATCCAAATCCGTTATGTAGTTTTTGCGTGATAGAGTTACAAACATCCACACATCCATACTCGCATCTTCCGTATTTATAACATTATTGGGATTAAGTTTATGATCGGTACAACGTGGATTTAGCAATAGCAACCCCACGTTGGCGGGTCAGATTTTCGGAAAACACTTGATATAATATCTTTATCACGTTTAAGTATTCTTTTCTTATTACAAGGCGCGTTGTGCACAATGCCTGCCATATGATTTATTTTATCTCCGTTCACTCTGAATCCTTTGACGCGTGTATATCTACTACTTTCCATAAGTCCTGTTTTATTTAAGTATAGTTTTATTTAATATAAGGCTATATATAATAATATTGTGTTTTACCTAAAAGAACATAGTTATCAGTGTCACTAGATGTTTTATCTAGCTTCATATTAGCAACATGTAAATACGTTATCACAAAGAAATTACTTTAATATCTGTAATTATATTAATGTCATCATTTGTAATCATCGAATCATTCTTCTAATTCAATCATTCTTGAGATTTACATTTTTGTATTCCGAGTAGGTACACGTACCAAGGACATTGTGACTTGTATTTTTTGAGAAGGGCGTCATGAAAAATCACGAAACCTACTGTAGCAGCATGGATAAATAAAAACCGGCCAAGTCCGTGTTGGGCCACGTGCAGTGTAGGATTCCGTAGAAGCCCGTTTTCACAATGTACACCGTGTTCCTGAGGTTATACATTAACTTCGGCATGTTATTCAGACCATTAAATTGACCAATTTTTACTATTATTATTTTTTTACCATTTTTTTTACGTTTTTTTTATTTTTTACCATTTTTTTCACTTTTAGTGGCAATAAGTAAAAAAAATTCAAAAATCAGTTTCAGTCTTCTAAATTCAGTTTGATAGTTTCGGTTGCAAAAAGTGGCAACATCTCACAAATAAAGACTCTTTCTCACAGCACAACATAATTAAATTGGTTATACTTAAATTACCAATAACTTAAAAACTATGCCATCACTATGCACTACTACTTCCTTTGTACGATATGTTTAACAAGAGCTATAGAAGTATTATTCAAAATTAATGTAAATCCTCAGGAACACGTTGTATAATGATTCTATTGTTCTTATACTTATGATAATTTGGTACGGTTTTTTTTGTTTTTTTTTATTTTGGATTTTGTTTTTCAATGCAATTCTTTACCGATAAACAAGCAACAATCAATCTTAGTCTAAGGATTTTGAACTTCTAAACTTATAAAGTTATCTTAACCGCTATAAATTGTCTTTAAAATTCATAAAATCCACTATGACCACGAATTTTCCAGACTTTTCAAGCGAGCAGCTTATCTCTTAGAGAGGGGGGGGGTGCTACCGTAACAAAAATGTTGCACTTTAAAGTTTAATATTTCGTAAATGGAGCATCAAAACGTAACAAATATGCAAAATTACAGCTCGGTCTCTAAGCAAAACATCGGACGGACAGACGGAAAGACGGACATGACGAAACTGTAAAGGTTCAGGACTACAGAACCCTAAAAAACATACAAAAGTTCTATAGCGCCATCTATGATACAGATAAAGAACTAAAACCAAATTCCTGCACTGCGTTATTGGTGCTCGGTTTTTTTTTCTAAAATGAAACCTAACTGGATCCATCAATCTCTTCGGAGAGATTGATGGATCCAGTTAGGTTTCATTTTTAGGAAAACGATAGATCGGTCTATCGCCTCCAAAACCCTCTGCACACAAAATATCATGAAAATCCTTGGAGCCGTTTTTCAGATTCAGATTATATGAGCTTTGCTCGGTATATTTTTTCTAAAAATGAAAAGCTAGCTAGATCGATTTATCGCCCCCAAAATCCCCTGTGTACTAAATTTCATGAAAATCGTTGAAGCCGTTCCCGAGATTCAGATTATATTTTCATTATTTCGTTCTGTTCCTCATCATACTCCTAATTCACTTTCGCATATTTTTCCAACCAGCGCAGACTTCCGCCCCAATGATAAGAACCTCAGGTGATGAAAGTTGCGTCAAACTAACATCATAATTTCATTCACGTGGGCGTAAGGTAAACATTTTTTTCACTGTTAATTACTTTTCTGTTATACAATAGTTCTTGTAACAAAACGGCCAAGCCACATATTTTGACTAAGGTATGGAGTTTGTGAAGTTAGACCATGTAAACTTAGTGCGCTTGGATTTAGAAGCTTGGCTCTATATGTAGAACGCACTGTCAAAAAATAAAAAAGATCTCATGAGATCTGATAACTTTTTGAAAGTGCGAGTCATATGGTCTCGTCTTGGCATCATTTTACATGAAAATGTGAATGAATAAATGAATATAATGTATGTGAATAATTCATTTTTTTTTTTGTATTAAGTTGCTTGAGACAATTTGGTTTTTCTTTTTGTGTTTTTTTTGTTTAATTATTTATTAACAAGGAGTAACTATATCAATTTTCAGACCTCTAGCTCATCAATTTTTAGACCCCAAGCGCCAACATCGTGGAAGTCTCAAACAAACTTCCATCCCCATATTTTAAGGGGTTAGGGGATAAAAGTTAGAAGTTACCCTAGTAGCATTTTTTGTCGGTATTTAGTTGGGCCACATACCTCTGGTAAGTTGGCAAATGCATACAATTGGCGGGCAGTTTGCGGGTTGGGCCAAAAACTGATGGCCTACGTGGATTTGCCTACGAAGGCCCAACTTGCGATGGGGCCAACGTGGATTTGCCTACGAAGACCCAAGGTAGTGTTGAACTAACAACCTTGTGTGAACACTTATAGGGTTGATATAAAACCAAATTGCTTTCTGCTCTAAGGCGCGGGTCATATACAAGTGGCGTATGGGGGTGGCGCGTGTGCGGGTGCGCGGGGGGCGAGGTAGCGGCGCCACTTACTCGCCCTTCCGCCATTCTATGGCGTATGACGGTGACCAACACGAGTGGCGTATGGCGGACTCGTGTTGATGTCACGCCTTAGCTGGTAATATATTTACTAAAATTCACTCGAACCCAACCAAATCGTGGTAACACAACGATAGCGACTTCTAATTGGACTACAACGCCATCTATCGAGGTTGGGGTACAACTTTTGAACCTTTACGATATTCGGTTTCGGCATGAACATACCGCCCAGCAGCCCGGCTAGCATGGGCAGGGGATAAAAATTTTATCCACCGGTTATTTCCACTTTTGTTTGAATTTTGTCCCTTGTCAGTGGAAATAACCGGTGGATAAAATTTTTATCCCCTGCCCATGCTAGCCGGGCAGGGACATTTAGTGACGGAATGTCCTTCTTAAATTATCCTTAATTTTTAATTTTGCACTTTGTTTACAGTATAAACCATAAATCTCAAATATAAACAAAAATATAAAAAATACGTTTCGTAAATCTAAGAGTTACTAAGAGTTAAGAGAGTTTACTAGTAAGCTCATACTGGGTAATTATACCTGTACTACCAGTATATACGTATCATCCCTAACAGGCCCATTGAAAGGTTTAAGTTGGACCGATGTAAGTTGTTATCATAACTTAAATCCCTACAAAAAACTCCCAACAGTAGGAATAGAAGCAGCAGGCCCGTCGTTAGTTGGCCCAATGTTGTTTTAGTAATTTAAATCCCTACAAAAATCTCCCAACAGTAGGAATAGATGCAGCAGGCCCGTCGTTAGTTGGCCCAATGTTGTTACAATAACTGAAATCCCTGCAAAAATCACCCAACAGTTGTAATAGTAACAGAAGGCCCTTTGTTGGCTATTCGTTGGGCAAATAGTGAATGTTTATGACAATGGGCCTATTTTAAGTTTAGGTTGGCGGAACAACTAACCGTCTGCCAATACATTCCCAACTGTCGGCATAAGGAAGCCAACGGCAATTGCTACTAGGGTTTATGTATTTTTTGTTCTTTATGTACCATCAATAGCTTAGGTACATACCAAATTTCAGCTTTCTGGGACATTAGGAAATACCCTAAGTATTTTAATGATCATGAGTCAGTGACGAAATCAGGGTTTTTTAGATATCAATAAAATTTAAAGTATAAGAGGTATGCAATTAAAACTTTTATGTGTTTAATAAGTCTACTATTGACAACAAATCTCGAGAATTTGGTTTATCGGGTATAATGCATACATAAGTTATAAAGGTTCAAAAAACCGAAGCGCTTCGAGAAAAGGTAGCTAGTGCCCTTGCGCTTCGCTTGGCTCGTCTTGGCGGGGGCACTCCCGTACCCCCAGATTGAGAAAACGTTTTATTATGTGATGTGTTGTTAATTTATTTGTTATTGCAAGCCTTCGGAATATTAACAATTATTTATGTACTTATTTACAGCAATCGATGATACAGTTTCCTAGTTTAAGGTAACTAAGAATAATGAATAAAAATAACATTTATTTACATAAATATTTTATTATATATTTTTTATTACAATCATTAAACATTAAAAATTGTTGAAAACTATTTCCTAGATTGTTTGTCAAAACAGAACTTTCTTAAAAAATAAGGTTAAATTATTTAATTTCTACTTAAAATTAAATAAATTAACGGAACAATTGTAGGAGCATCGCTGCTATGAGGAGGACTGAAGAAGCAAGGATAGTGGAAGAAGCTCCCCTTGTTATAACGAAATTGAAGATTTCGAGAGCAGCATCGTTACCCCAGTTCAAATTGTTCATAGCTGATTGAACTACTGCAACACCAGCGTTGAACGAAGAAACTGGTAACTGAGCCTGGCTAGAATACACCCACTCTTGGAACTGAAAATAGAAATAAAAATTATAGCAGAAGAACATATAATTAAAAACCATGAAGTTGCAAAGGGTATGGTATTTTCATTGATACTTATTGTGAGAAGAATGTAAGAAGAAGATGCTACGCTGACCCCAAGTAAGTTGGGATAAAGGCAAGAGAATGATATTACTAAGGGCGTTTGCAGAGTAGAGACAAGACTATCTTAATACAGACTATTTTTCTACTAGTGCTAGCGAGACAGACTATTATTTTGTTCCCTTTAGCAATTGTCTGCCTAAAGACAGTTTTGTCTGTAGTTGTATAAATTCAAAATCTTTAGTTTTATATAACCTCATATCCCATATTGTGTGAGTGCTATGTACCAGAATGCTATCATTCGCTGGAAACCTACGTTTTTATTTTTTGGCTTGAATCTGCCCTGGCGGTTAAGAGTATGTCATGCTCACTCAAATGTCCCGCTGATGGTGGCGCATGTGTCGGGTCATTTAGTTCCCTTCAAAATAGTTGAGTTGAGTGGTGCTGATATGCGTCATGTTTGTGAACGGGCGTTTACGGTTGGGACTGGTCAGCTCTTGGTTGCCACGGCTTTTTTTAAATTATTTATTTTATTTTTGAATGGTTTTTGTTTGTGATTACTATGATGCCTTTTATCGTGCACATCTTGCTAAATTGTTCTCACATAATGCACCATCTCAACATGAATGATGTAACCAAGATTTTGTAACAACATTATGACTTAAAAGAGTGTCCATGGAGTTTCTTGCCCGTTCTTCTCCATAGAGATCTACGCTAGGGAATGAGCAACTAGAGTACTTTCACAGTTTTTATGTCTTGTGACTGGGACTGTAGCTACATTTAACTTTCATCTTTGTTTCGACAATTCAAAAGCGCCTGTAACTGGCCTACTTGAAATAAATGCTTTGATTTTGATTTTGACTCTGCGAAAGCCCTAATAGAATATTTTTTCAGTTGTAAATTCACTAAATAAAGCACAACTAATTTGCAATACTTACTTCCTGGATAATTGCGAAGTTGTTCAAATGTGCAGCAAAAGCGTTAATGCAAAGATTGAGTCGGGCTTCACCTCCATATCTGTCAAAGAAATTTTAAATGTAAATCACATAACGCCATTGTAATGTATGATAATATGGCGGTAGGTTGTGCTCAATGAGTAGAATTCAGTCTGCTATTAAACTTGAACTGGTCACCAGGCGTATCTATTATTTCCCGTGTCCAGACTCCTCAGTGTTCCCGAATCCCAGAATACGTCAGCCATCATTTATATTCATTAAAACAATTAACTTTTTTGAAAATAGTAAGCATAAACTAGAGCTTAGAACGTTTTCATAGCTAGAACACAGGGACCTCTCTAAGGGAGTCAAACAAAGAGATTTGAAAAACTTGTCTTTGGAGTCAAATGACTAAACAAAATGAATTGCGCGAGCCCAACGCAGGTTAGTGGACGTCGTCATGTATTCGAATTTTTGGTTATAAGAGATAACGTTTTAAGGTCCAGAAATCATCAATTTATACAACCCTCCAAGTTCATAAAGGTCTTTGATCTTTCATTCGTTAAAATTCGTTCTTCGACCTTATGAACTTGTAGGGTTGTGTTGATGATTTTAATTCTGTAACTACATAAATCTTACAGTTGCGAACAATATTTTAATCAATATACAACCTAGTACTGGCCTGCAAATTGCCAAAAAAGTAAGAAAATTTGAAATTCGCGGGCTACACTGACGCTTTCATCTTAAGGTGAAGCTAAACCCAAGTTTTATAGTGCCTAAAAGTATATGATTTACTGCAATAAACTAAACGAGAAAAATATATGATATTCTTTGGGATATAAATGCTAGTATGATAGTGTTTTGAAAACATAAAATTAATTTTACTCGAAAGAAAAAAAACACGAACATTTTCCCTGTAAAAATCTTTTAACGAATAAAAAACATGCTAAAATGTATGTGATCGTTCTGATTATTTGGCAAATAATTCTACAAGCAACATAATTTGCATCATTATTTTTTTTTTGAAAAATCAATAGAGTTTTTGTAAATCAATCGAAACCACTCATTTCGCACTATTCGGCCCGCAGTGACTGACGTTCCAACCACTTTGTATAAAGCTGATTAGAACGTTATTCTAACCACGGAACAGTAAAACAGTGGAAATAGTAAGTAGGCGTGGCACTGTCGCCGCTAGTAAGTCATGCGTGACGCACTTGCTGTTCAAGCGCTCTCATTCTCTAACTAGACTGCGTCAACATAATATTAACGAAAAATAATATTAAAATGTCTTATTGTGCCATACTGGACTGTAAAAACCATAGTCGGACTAAAAATCTAACTCATGGAGGGGGGTATCATACCACCGGTTAGTTTTATTTTCGGATTTATTTAAATAAAATTAAAACATAAAATTTCGTCAAACATTCAAACATTGCATAACATATACAAACAAAAATAGTCTTAAATTAGATGACCAAAAAGTTGATTTTCATTTCCCGGTTATTAGCCTTTCTGGAATATTCGTTTGTCTACCTATACTTTTGACGCTATCCATATAGTGCGTGACTTTATCGATAAATCAATCGAAATGTATTACGAGTACATTGCTTTTCTAAATTAAAAATATTTATATATGTATTTACTTTAATAGTTTTTATGAGTAATTCGTGATGTAGATAATTTTAAATAAATTTAGCTAAAGCTTAAGAAAACATAGGGCGTTTGAATTTTCAGCTTTTTTTTCAATCACCCTGTATAAAATGAACAAATACAAACAAAAAGGTGCTTGATTTACATTGCCCAACGATATATCAATTTCATTATTTTAATACTATCACACTATCGCATATAATATTTGTTTTTGCATTATATTATTATTAACCGACTTCCAAAAAGGAGGAGGTTCTCTATTCGACTGTATGTATTTTTTTTTTTTTTTTTTTTTATGTATGTTCACCGATTACTCGAAGACGCCTAAACCGATTTGAAAAATTCTTTTTTTGTTTGAAAGGGTATACTTCCAAGTTGGTCCCATAGTCGGGATCTGATGATAGAATCTTGGGGAAATCGAGGGAACTCTTCAAATTTTATAGGATAACGTACAGCAATTTTGGTAATTTCTACAACAAGTGAAGCATTTGCGTTTGATAAGAACCATTCTACCATCAGATCTGATGATGAAGCCAAGAGTCACGGAACTCCATAATGAGACAATGTATCATAGTCGTGTTTGGGCTTGTTGTAATTGTAACGGTATGCACTTTCCATGTGAACCACTAAAAAGTGAAAAATAAAAACTTTTTTGCAAAAAATAAAACCGACTCCAAAAAGAAAAAGTGAAAAATAACTTCAGCTTCTGAAGTCGGTGACAAAAAAATTAAATCAATCATACAAACGTCACCGACTTCAGAAGCTGAAGTTATTTTTCACTTTTTCTTTTTGAAGTCGGTTTTTTTTAGATAAGTTTTCATACTATCGATATTATTTCGATCGAATTAGGTTACATCACTATTTGAGTAGCAACCTGCATTCGTGTCAGTGATACGCCATTCAAATACCACCCTTATTTTTATGCACTTACAGTTCATACTGAACACACAACACACAATGCCATCTAGCGACCAGTAGCGGTACTTGGTAGTCCAAGATACAATTTATTGCTTGTTTTTATCAATTTGATTTATAGGCTGTTGATGTTAAAGTTGCATTTCGTATAACATTTTTTTTTGCCTTTCGTTTACGCCCTGATTTTATTTTTAGCCAATCGTATTTTTGGGTTTGTAGTAAGAGTAAATCGCAAATGTATGAGTTTGGCGACACCGGTTCTGGTACAATGTTTATTCTCAAGCTACATCCACTGTTTTTACTGTTCCGTGATTCTAACAGTATTTCTAACGAAGTTTAAACCACCACAAATAAAGTTGCTAACTAAACTCATGTAGTCGCCTTATGAACAGAGGTGATAAAGTAACAATCTTCCTTTGGGGTTCGCTGTAGTTGGGTAAAAAGAGTAATGTAAAAGTACATTCGATGGCAACAACACCATCAAAATGCAATAGTCAAATCCGAAAATTAAAATACTTTGGCAATACTTACGTGGTTGAAATTCTCTGGTAGTTCAGTTTGAAGAAGTTAAGAACGACTTGCACGTTCGACTGGTTGCCTTGCAGGGCAAAGGAGAATGCATTGGTACGGTCGTGGATGCGTATTCTGTCATTTTCCATACTCTGCGTCAAGTAGCTGTAAAACAAGTTTATAAATTAATAGTTGAAGTTTTGTGTTAACTTGACATAGGAATCAAAAATGATTGTCATAACTTGATACAATTTGTTGACCTTTTAGTATAAACGGCTACTCGTATAAAACCACCTTAAAATACCTTTTACTAAAGTAGATAATTGAAAAAGTGGCAATGAAGATAAATTATGCGAGATCCGCGATGAAAACATATTTTAAACTAAAAAACTTACTGCTGGATAGAAGCCAGATCAGTGGTGCAACCGAGAGCGCGGAGCATGACCACCATGTCAGCGGTGTTCTCCGAGGTGTTGTACCGTTGGAACAAGAAATTGTAGTCGGTGGCGTTTCCTTCGCGAAGTCCGACGCAGTAAACGTGGCGGCGGAGATTTGGGGAGATCCTGAGAAACAATTATCGTTGTCTTGATTATTAAAGTCTTTGTCGTGTCGATGATTCCCAAATTCAGCTACTTTGACAGCGTTAGTAGTGGCTCCGAACTGAAGCCACAGGCGCTCCAAAGTTCAAGTGGAGGATGACGGGCAGAACAAGCATGATAATCTGATTTGGATACATTCAAATGAACTTATGACTGGCATTTTTCTTTAATTTTCATCGTAACACTCATGTTACAATAGCAATTTCAACAAAAACACATGTCTCTTGATGTAAAAGCATGGCGGATATAACAAATGAAATAATTTGCTTGTCACAAACACTTACAGAATGGAAGTGTTTTGCACGTGCGCCCTCCATTTCTGCAGACTGTCAGAAATGCAACCTTGGTGACCGAGGTTGCAGGCCACGTTCAAGATCTGTGCCCTGTTGAGTTTGGTGGAGGTAGAATCGGTGGGCCTTTCATCGTAGCCGAGGTGGTCGATGACGTTCCTCATGAGTGCAAGCAAGTAATCCTGCAAAATAAAATACAAACATTAGAAAAAGCTAAGGGTATTTAGTGGGACTGTCGCCCTTCGCCTGTGAAGCCCAATCGAAGGGGTCGTACACCATTGTTTAACTATTGCATCTACTTCGCTAACAGATAGAAGGTATAATTATATTATTTTGATGTTCAAAAAGTGTTGAAATAGTATTATGTATAGTAATTTGAATAATTGTCTGAAGCCTTTTGATCAAGATTTACTTGTACTGTGCTGAAGATGCTGTTGTGCTTGAGGTTTTTAAAAGCATGAGGAACTTTTTGGTACTAGAGTAGAGTGCTCCATTTTTCACTGCAAACTGAAAATTCTCTAACAAGACAGATTACTGACTGACTGTTTTTCTTGTTATATATGTAGATATATGCTGAGTTTTGTAAATACGAGTATACAGAGTGGAATACACCGACGCACAAACGGTCATCATTTGTATTCTGAACTACACTGAAATATTACATAGGTAATAAAAAAATGCTATTTCCTACAAAAGTGCAATCAATACACACGGTAAAAATGTATGGAACTACTTTTTTTTTAATTACCGATGAAACTCCACCTTTAAATGACCAAGCCAAACTTAATCCAACTGTGAAGATCTCTTCAGTAATTTCAGAGATAAGCGTAAACAGACGGACAAAGATTTTAGAATCCTTTTTTTGAGTTTGTTTCCTTATAACATTAAATTTACCGCCCTTTTTAAATTTATTGTAATTTTATTCAATATGCAGACACTCAGGTTTTACTGTTTTATATGTACAGATACGTACAACAAAAGCAGCGCGAGCCCTGGGAATGTGCTCCAGGCGACGAAGGATCCAGTCGAGCTGGGTCAGAGCGCCGTTCCACACGTAGTAGTCAGTCTCACTCCTCAGGAAGTCAAGCACGTCGAAGCCGAGGGTCTTGTTGATATGGTGTGAACGCACGAAGTACAACACATCGTTGACGATCTAGTTAAAGATAGGAAAAATGTTTCAAAATTCGTACATGGTGAACAAGAAATTGAAAAGCATCTCATGTATGGACAGCAAAATGACACCTTACGTTAATTTGCCGTGTTATTTGCCATAACAACAATGTAAGAGAGACAGTTGTAATAAAAACACGGACAGTTCATGTTAGTAGTCAATTTAACAATTATAAAAACAACTAACTCGCAACTACGTTTAGACAATTTTGTGAGTATTTATCGTAGTTAATTTTTTGCACCACTCTCTTAAGAGGCCTGCGGAGCATGCGAATTTCATACAAACGTAATACCAAAACAATTTATAAATCAAATATATTCTTAAGGTAGTGTGTATTTATTTTGATTGTATTACAGAATATATAGGTTCCCAAACACATATTTTGAATGTACACTGATTTAAACAAGAGTTATGAGAAAAATAAATTTTCTTTAGAAATTTTTAATTCCTCTTAACTCGTCTTCATATCATTATCCTTTCAAAATATTTATTTGGGAACATAGATATTTTATAATACAACCGAAATATAAACACACTACCTTAGGAATATGTTTGTTTTTCATATTATTTTGGTATTACGTGTGTATGAAAAACGCACGCTCCGCCGGCCCCTTAACAAAACAGTAATTACGCTCAAACAAAAAAAAAATGCTAGTTTAGTGAAATGATGAATATTTGCCTAAGTACTAAATTAATAGATAGCACATTAGAACGCACAGTTTGAGAAATCCTGCGGTTATTATTTTTAATAGAAAGATGACCTCGAAATGCTGTTGGGTCAGACTGACTGACTCCTGGACTACACCTTGCTCTGCAGGTATCTGATAGGTTGTATGTCCGCTTGGGAGATGCTTTTGTTTAGCACTCTAGGCAAAGAGACAGTGGACTTCGAAGCAGAATTGATTGATCAATTGACAGCAGAAAGAGATGAATGTTTTACAGATTGAAAAGATAAATACCTGAGCCCTGTTCAGCTTGTGAATGTTTTCCCTGCTGTTGCTCCTCAGATAGGTTGAAATAAGTCGATAGTTGTTAGCATCATAGAAGACACGGTATAAACCTAGAATACAATATTAAATTCATTAATTCTTGAAGACCCGAATGGATATTTAATTATTTTATTTATTAGTTTCATTAATGTTTGCATGCCTAATATAAGGTAGATTGTACAAAGCTCACCCATATTACTGTAATATCTTAATTTAAGTAAGTACCTGCAATCTATGCAAATAAATTCATTAGGTACTTTATTTTACAAATATTTTTATGTAGGAAACTTTGATTATATACATGTCTAGATAGAGAGTTCGAGCGTCTAAACGCCAACAAAAATATCAGCCAACTGTTGGCTCATAAGCTAGTCCCGCCCACTCAGTGGCGACACTGTCATTGTACGGTAAACACGTTTTCAGTTGCTATATGAAATGACGATTTGCGCTACAAAAGTGTGCAGGAACTACAAAGGACGATTGAAAACAACTAAAAATGTTACCTATCATCGGTAGGTAAAGTTTAATAACCATATTAAAGAGAAACAATTAAATTAACAAAATAAAATTTTATCATAAGATGTACCGTCATTTTGACGGCATGTTTACAGGGTTGCCTGTTTATTGAAAGTAAATTTCCCATTTGATCATTAGCTCTAATTTAAAAATTGTTTAATCATGATTCAAAAAGTATATTTCCCGATTTCAAATCACCATTTCCTGTGGTGCTGTAAAATCACCACATAATAACGTATCTATTTACTTATATATATTTCTTTAAATCTAAGGTTGTGGACATTGTTTATTTTAGTTAATAATCTGTAGTTAAGTTAAATTATAATTTCGGGGCTCCTTGGGTGCTGATAACGAAAGTAGTATGTGTTCTACGTATTATAAATAAAGTATTAAACACTACACACACCTATTAAAATTATAAAACTGTGGCGGCTTTAGGTGTGGTACTCCTAATATGTAAAAAACACAATTGAAAGAATATAAATTAAAAAAAAATACCCGAAGATAATAATCTCAAAATCAAAACAATATTTTATTACCTTCTTTTATGGGAAATTTTCAAGGGCTGGTAATACTCAGTAGGCTTGTTACACAGTAAAAGACGCTTACTTGTGTGCGTGACACGCACACAACCGCTTCAAATCTGGCCTGTTCTTTTTGCTGCGATTGCAGCGCAACACTCTATCTAGA
Source organism: Xestia ashworthii (assembly GCA_950022955.1). NCBI lineage: Eukaryota > Metazoa > Arthropoda > Insecta > Lepidoptera > Noctuidae > Xestia > Xestia ashworthii. Next base: position 3,985,871 of record OX465557.1, read on the forward strand.
CATGTATATAATCAAAGGTAGGAAATTACCTTCATTTAATTAAGACCGTAACATTAGTTTACTGAAATAAAGAAACAACTAATGAGTGTTAAGCCGGAAACACACTTACGTGGTGTAGCGTGTCGCGCCATAACCAACCCTACCACCGCTCTGGCCAATCGGTGGTGAGCAGGCAGCGCTACGCCAGAACGCGCCACGACACGACACGACCTACAAATATGTCTCTAACCATACTAAGTGTGCAATTCTGGCGCGCCACGCCACGCCACGCCACGTGTGTCCGGCATTAACGTCCGATGCATGCAATTTTTTTTCCAATATACTTTTTTTCCCTTTATTCATTTTTTAACAAAGTTTTTTACATTTTGAAATATTAATTTAATAAAATATATAAAGCTTATTGTTATTATTAATCTTGTGAACCTGTATTCTTTTGGTAAGCCAAACAAACATTCTTCGTTCTTTCGATAGGTCGCAAGTAATCATAGTAAAGGTCTTACCAGACTGAGCAATGTTGAAAATAACAAAGTTTTCTCCAGGACTGCTGGGAATGGTGTCAGCTGGTCCAGTGAGGATCCGGCTAGGTTTGGTGTTGTTGAAGTTCAGCTGGCCGTTTTGTGTCCAAGTTAGAGGAATCTGCCAAAGTTGCGCACCTGGCGTGCCAGAGATCTGGTAACGACTCTGTAACCAGAATATGAATTAAATGAATGATCTAACCAATAGGCATGACGCAGTATCAAAAAATGCAAATCTATTTAGTCCGTCAGTTATAGTATTGGAAAATAATGGACTCGTCATTTTTGTTTTTGATGAATATTAACAAAGATAAAACGCATCAGGGGCTCGTGAAGTCAGAACTCGCTAATAATTATACCAATTCGTGATGTATTGGAGAATTTTAAAAGCGTCGTGTCTTCGTCAATTTTAGTTTATGAAACAAAAGAAAAAACAGGTGAAATATTTGTTGAAAATTTAACTGACGGACTTATTATTAATTTTTGTCATCTGGATATTTATTGTACATGTACCTATTTTTCCGTTTCGCGAAAATCATGACTATTACAATTTCGTCCAAAAACTAAGATCACTAGTTTATTATTCCAATTTCTCTTAAACTAGTCGGTAGTTAAACTAGACGGCATGCGGCAGCCGTTTAGAAAACATGTCCTCCATGAAAAATTTCGGAGCCATAGACTCCGAGCATGCGACAAAACACCGCGATGCGGCCTGCGGAGTGACGCAAGTCGCAATGCCCGAGGCCTTGAACGGGGCCAACATTGAAAATATATATGTAGGTACAGGGTGGCTGGGTCTGGACCCGCCATGGTAAATTCGCATATAGTCGATTTCCCTAGCTAAAGTTTTTATAGTTTGGAAGAACTAACAATTTTTATATTTCATTGAGGTTTTCTCAAACTTGGGGAGGACTGGTCTAAAATTCAGTTGTAAGATTTGACCAATACAAATGAACACGGTTACACGGTAAACTAACAAGGTTTATAATAAACTAGTGATCCGGCTAATGTAGCATTATATAAGGTGTTAAAAAATTAACTGCAAGAAACTTGAGGAGTCGTTTGGAATCACAAATAAAATATAATCACGAAAAAAATTTGGGTAAGTAACGATCCGTTTCAAAGATATGCAATATTTTAATTGCCCACAAAATTATTGAATATGCGCACTTGACTGTACTGTGACTGCACCGTGTAGGCGCCGCGCGCGTGGTCGTTCACCCCTGCGACAGCGCAAACGTAGACAGCTGATTCTAACTTTTCCCAGGTGACCAGTCAGATCACCAAACATTAATTCACAAACTTTTACTTGACAAGCAACGATTAGAAAACACATTATTTGTCATTTCATCAGTATACAACAACAAGATTAACAAATGATTCACTTCGCAAAATAATTATCACATAAACTTTTATTTAATAACGTATTATTTGACAAACAATTCATTATTTTTTCGTTTTATCTCATAAAATAACGTTTGAAACAAAGACGTTACACAAATTGATTGTGCCATTTAAAAAAAAAAAAAAAAGAATTTGGTTTCCTATAAGCACAAATTTTGTGACAGAAATGAATTGCTGCAAAACCGACTCCACGTAGTCTTTTCTGCCCTACCCCTAGAGTGTAATTTAAGCCCGCGTAGGCGCGGAGGGGCGAGGCGGGCCGCGAGCTGAGGAGCAGGTGGCTTTAAAACTCGCCGCCGCGGCTGAGGCTGGCCGGCTTCAGCCGGCCAGCAAGCCGAAGCTGCGGTGGTGAGTGTTAAAATCCTCTGCGACGATAAGCTCGCGTGTGACCGCCGGAGCCCCGCAGCGCCGGAGCCGTGACAGAAACCATGCCTGCTGCATGTTGCATGCTGCATGCTTGCTGCTTGTTGGTTGCCTGCATGCTATATGCATGCTGCATGCTTGCTGCATGCTCGCTGCATGCTTGCTGCATGCTCGCTGCATGCTTGCTGCATGCTCGCTGCATGATTGCTGCATGCTTGCTGCATGCTTGCTGCATGCTTGCTGCATGCTTGCTGGCCTTGCTGCTCGTTTGCTGCATGCTTGCTGCTCGCTTGCTGCATGCTTTCTAAATGCCTGCTGCTTGCTTGCTGCTTTCTTGCTGCTTGCTTGCTGCATGCATGGAGTATGCCTGTTTGCATGTTATGAAAAAACTATGCATTTCCTTATTTTTTTCTTAAAAAAGAGTAACAAAAAAAAACTAGCTTGTTGTTGAAACGTGATTTGTCCAAACGTATCTAAATAAAAATGAAAAATTTATAAATGAATAAATATCATCTGATGCATTTGATAAAAGAAGTATTTGCCAAATAAATGTTTGTAAAACAAATATTTTTAAAATAAAACATTTGCGGAATAAGTTGTTTGCGAAATAAATAGTATACGAAACGTTGGTTGTAAAATGAAAATTTGTCAATGGACTTTTGGTAAAACATTAGTGAACCCTTTTCCCATCACATTTTGCAGACTTAGGACTGGCATTTTTTTTTTAATGTAAAAACCGAAAATATTTGAAAAAAGTATTTTTTTTGGAATATATTTGTTTTTTGATACCGAGTACGTACACGAAATTCTTGCAGTTAATTTTTTAACACCTTATATATTTATGTCACCGTAAAATTGTCAAACACGTTAGATTGTAAAATAACTAGAGAGATTGTAAACTCTCGAAATATTGTCAAACGAACATACTGCTTACAATAAAACGCGTTATTTTTCGTGAAATGCATGCGATGGTAGTCAACTCACGCGGTGTGTAGGGAAGGAGGGGTCCCCCTTGCCCAGTGGTACCACTCTCATGAAAAGAAACTGTACAGTTTCTGAGAAATATCGATTAATATTACATAACCTTAAAACACTTTATATTCCCCTAAAAAGCGTAGTCGACGGAGCCCCGTTTCGCGGGGCCCCTATTTCCGAGTGCATGGTTTACACGAACCTAACTAACCTAACGTGGGGGTGCCCCAAGTCCCGATTGTGGGGGCAGAGATACTTTCGTATGTTCAGTTGACAATATTTCGAGAATTTAGAACCTCACTAGAGAGATTACAATCTAACGTGTTTGGCAATTTTACGGTGACATTTATACGTTAAATCTTCCTCTTGAATCACTATTAAATGTTAAAAAAACATTAAAATCCGTAGCATAGTTTAAAAGATCTAAGCGTACAGAAAACGGAAGTGTCTTTATTTTGTACTATACTAGCTGATGCCCGCAGCTCCACCCGCGTACAAATTATATACTAAGCTTTCCTCGAGAACCACTCTATCCAATGGTAACAGCATAAAAATCGGTGACGCGGCGGAGGACTTTGTTTTAATAATGTAGTGTTAAAGGTGCTTATAATAATTAAACTAACTTGAGTGACAACTATAGCACCGGATTCGGTGTTTCTTGTGACGTTCAGGACGGGGGCGCCTGGGTTTTGGACCCAGCTGTCGAACAACGCTTCAATGTTGACGTTATCGAAATCACGACGGAACTCCCAATCCTCATTAACCGCCCGCGTGAACGCTGCGTACATGTCTTGAGGAGTACCAAGGCCGTAAGCACTGTAGACAACATACAAAGTATTATTTATGTGAGCCCAGTATTTTATCTGGTAGAGAATGCGTCCTGTTATTATGTACGAGTCCCTACCACTATGGTACAAGAAGTTTCAATAGATGAATAAAATAAGACAATCCTAATTTAGACATTTATAAATGATCACCATCATTTTGGTTCAATATTAATAAATATAAATAAATTCGTTGTTAAAAGGAAAAGTAATTAATGTTTAAACATATTAGAGCTAAATATTAAAGTCTACCGACAAACAGTATTTAATATTCGCTTTCTGTACCTACAGTTTCTTTGAAATAAGTAATAGTACATTTTGATACAAGTGGAGAAAGTATGTTATTGTAGGCGGCATTAACAGTGTTAGTGTTTTTGAGCCGAGAACTGCAATCAAATGTCCACGTGTATCAAACGACGTTTTTCAATACACTTTTGAAGAAATAAAATAAAAAGTGTAAAATATGTGTGTCATGAATTATTACGAGAATAAGATTTAAATTGTATTTTTTTTCCGCGCATTGCTTTCGCCAGGTCAACGGAGAGGCAGTTATACAGCCTTATATAAAAAATAGTTGTTTTATAATTTTTTGAATTTAGAACACAATTAAATGTTAATTTGTTTGTAATTTTAATATTAGTTCAAATAAAGTAAATATTAGTTTTAAATAATCATGTTTATTTATGATATTGAATATATAAACATTTTGAAATTTGAATATTCAAAAAATGTCTACAAAGAAAGACTTAGATCGCTTTTCCGACATTAAAAAAAAACAAGAATGTGTTTTTTAATTTATGCATTGAACCAATTTGGACTAAGTATATGTATAGTTATCTGTGGCAATATTGCTTTCCGCACACGTGTGGAAATATAGCAAAAACGCACGTGTGTGAAATACACAATGCATTTTGATATAACATCACCAGAACCAGAACCAGAAGAAGAACCAGTTTTCAAGAAGTTCAGTTCAGTATTCAGTTTATTCAGTGTATTCAGTGTATTCAGTTTTGAAAATACTACGAGTATTTTGGTCTGGTTAGATCATGCGCATATTTTATTTGTCCCCTCGTGTATAAAATGCTGTAAGTTTTAAACCCTTTCACTTACTTGTCTCTCAAGTAATATCTAAGAGCATTCCTGAAGGTCCTGAAGCCAACGAAGTGCTCCAACATCTTAAGGACGGAAGCTCCCTTGGCGTAACTGGTGGTACTGAAGTGGGCACTGATGGAGGGGTTGCTGGCGACTCCGGTCCAGTTCATGGGCTGAGCACCCGAGCCAGCGTCATGATTGAGCGCACTGTGTACGTAGTCGACCACAAATTGGTCATCTAATTCTAGGCTGGGGTCTGCCTGTTGGTAAATTAAGTGTGTAAGTGTGACGTTAAGTAATTAATAAAAAAATATCATTATAACAAACAGACCAGCAGTTCAAGTACGTAGGATTCGATAGGACTCGATTAGATAAATTTGACAGTTATTCTCGATAAAATGAGTTTTTGACTCCTCATTTTATCGAGAATAAGTGTCAAATTTATCTAATCGAGTCCTATCGAATCTTACGTACTTGTACTGCTGGTCTTGTACCATCTTCTATACAGGGCGTATGGCACTATCTCTTTTCCGAGGTGGGTGATGGTACAATCCCTGAGACTAATTTTAAAACGTACCCAGTGAGCACCGAAGTATTCAAAGAAGCTAGCAAAGGACTCATTAAGCCAAAGGTTGCTCCACCAGAAGCAAGTGACGAGGTTACCGAACCATTTATGTCCAAGTTCGTGGGCCATGATGGTAGCGATGAAGATCTTGCTTTGCAAATTGGTGTTAGCTGAGTCATACATCAAGTACGCTTCCCTAAAATAAAATAACGTTAATATTATATGATGTTTTAGAGGAAATAGTACAAAAAAAATGTTGAATCAAGATTGCGAGAGTTTCGCAACGTAAGACGACTTTGAAGGTAAATGCGCGATTATCAGCAATGCATGAGAACAGTTTTGAATCTCAACTTGAAGTGTTTGGAATAATTCTAAGGAACTCCATACTGCCAATGCACGCTTATAAAACCCCTAACCGCATTGTCAGAGATCGTTATCAGCTATTAAATCATAGTGTGGTAATTCTAGTGTGTTAAATCAGTACACAAATGTCAAACATACCTGTAGTTTACCATTCCCCAGTTTTCCATAGCACCAGAAGGGAAATCAGGAAGAGCGATGTGATCGTTCTTCATCAGGTTACCCTGTCCCATCTCATGGTACTGGATACCGAAGTAATCGTCCAATTGGTTAGTGATCTCAAGACCGATTTCAGCAGCATACTGGTGTTGGGATTCAACACCTTCGCGGGAGATGATCCTGAACGGTTTGCTAAGAGTGCTCGTGGTCTCGGTAGAAACGAAGTCACTCACGTGGAAAGCGACCAGGTAAGCGGAGATGATCGGAGTAGGGTAAAAAGTTTCGGTAACACGGTTGCCTGACCTGTTGAAGTTTACAAAATCAGCTTCTAAATTGCCACAAATTGTAGCAGAATTATATTGGAAACGTTTTTACGTGATTGCATGCAGGTGGTGCATTTAATATTTTACATTTAGATATCAACATTCCACAAAATTTGCAACCGGAAAAAAGTACGGGTAGTACAGAATTAGTACACTCACGTTGTGGAGCTTCTGATGGCCATGTTGGAGTAAGATTCACGAAGGTTGACATCACGAATGATGGTAATGGTGAAACGGGACTTGAATTGGGGCTCATCGAAGCACGGGAAGGCTTTCCTGGCATGGAACGGCTGGAACTGAGTGGTGGCGTATTGCCTGCAAAAGAATACAAAAATAAAGTAAGTCTGTGGGTGTAATTAAGGCCTAAAGAGCTACTAAATCAGTTTATTCAACTCAAAATACTGAAAACGTAAATAAATAAATGATTTTGATTAATTTTATCAAAGCAGAATTTAATTTCATTTCCTACTAAAAACTATTTTCAAACATCTAGTCAGCAATATCGCGACAACAAGAAATGCGTTATAATGGGTATTTTATCCGTATTAGCTTTTTCGAAAATTGTATGATTTGTAAACCATGATTATTTTTTACTTGCATCGACCACTAGTAGTTGGACAAAGACCTCGTCCGTCCGTAATTTTTCTAAACCATTTGATTTAAAATGTAAGTTAACATGGATTTAGCGTGTATGAGTCAGGATTTTTCTTTTTAGTGATTAGTTGTTCTGTTTCTAAGTCTTTCAAATCTCACCTCAGTTGATTGTTATAGTAGTAGTAACCCCTGTAGAAGCCTCGGTCGAGTGGGTTAGTGTTAATCCTTCCATTGTATCGGATGTTGATGCTGTAAGTTCCCCTAGAGATAGGTGATTCAAAGTTGATGTGTATGAGTTCCAAGTAATAGTCGAGGGTAATCTGCGCGTTGGGCACAAGATTCACGTGTTGATTGGCGCTGTTGAGAACAGTAACACTCTCGATTGAAACCACATTTTGGTGGAACACAAACTCTCGGAGGTTGTCTTCAGTCACCTAGAAAGAAAATAAAATGGATTAGTATTACATGATAAAGCATTTTTAGACGTTTGTGTCCAGTGGGGTTTCCCATCGCCCCAGAAGGTACGAAGCACAGCCGCAGGCACATCAAGCTACCCGAAACTGTCAATTTTTTCCAATCAACCTTGCACCTAATGCTTTAGCTATTATGTTTAAAATCTATTACAGAAATTTGTCAGATTTAAATAAAAATAAAAATATTGTTATGTGTTTTTTCTTGTATCGTTTTATTTTAAGAAACGCTGGTTTGCTACTATTTTTTTTTATGTTTTGTTTATAGTTTTATTTTAGAATAATTAAAAATGTAAATCAATATATGAATAATAATAATATCTTAATAATACAATATAATGAATACTATAGAATGCAGGTGTTACAAGAATGGTATTACTTTCAGATATACATTTATTCTCAGTTTTTTGCCTGCTGGCGTACAAAAATATACAGTATAGTTAAGTTACAGATAATTGAGTAGCTTGATGTGCTGACGTCTGTACATCGGCAAAGAGTTCTAATCTTCTACTGGCACATTTTGAAGGAAGATAAGTGCTGGGTAAATAGAGTGGGTTTAGTGAGTTGACCTGCAGCTTTTATGACTTTATTCAACATCGTCATCATCATCTCAGCCGAAAGACGTAGGCCTCCCCCAAGTGTCGCCACATTGACCGGTCCCTTGCGACTCGCATCCACCGGATTCCCGCAACCTTCACCAGGTCATCGGTCCACCTAGTGGGAGGTCTTCCAACGCATCGTCTTCCGGTTCGCGGTCACCACTCAAGAACTTTTCGGCCCCAACGGCCATCCGTTCTGCGAGCAATGTGCCCTGCCCACTGCCACTTAAGTTTAGCAATTCTTCGGGCTACGTCGGTGACCTTGGTTCTCTTGCGATGTCTTCGTTTCTGATTCGATCACGCAAGGAAACTCCGAGCGTAGCCCTCTCCATTGCCCTTTGGGTGACTTTAAGCCTTTTGATAAGGCCCATTGTGAGCGACCACGTGTGACTTTATTAAAGTGAAATATTTCTTTGTATTTACTTATACTGATACTGTTAGCTTGTGTCATCCCACTGCTGGGCAAAGGCCTCTCCCCATGACTTCCAGTATTTTTATATCCGGGGCTAATGTGGACCACTGGTCGTTGGTTTTATCCATCTCGTCCATTTGTATTTATTGACTCAATTTTAACTTCTCCGAGTTTCCTATAGTTATATTTGTTTTTAGCTTTTATCTTAATCCAAATACCTATACGCCTTTCCTTTGGTTGTTCCCTATCGAAGACAATATTGATTATTGGTTATATACGAGTAATTGCAGGTGAGACCTGGTTGAAGGTCGCGTAGACCAGGGAAGAATAGAACAAAAGAAAGGAGACCGTTACTCAGCAGTCAGTGAAACAAGGTTGCTAACCATGATGATGAATCATCAAATGACTCCTCCCGCCGTGGGCGGAGCGGGAGGGACTGTCAGATTTTTCCTGGCTAAAACCCATCCATGTACCTTCCTCGCCCTTTATGTTCCGGGGCCGCGGTATCTCTTTTGAACAGTCTCGCAGCCTCGGCAGGCATTGGCCCTTGCCCTAGAGATGTCAGCAAAAAAGAAGGGGTCCCTTCCTTTTTGCTGACATTTCTTTGAGGCGCACGTAGTCAGAATTTCATGCCACCCATGGGGCTTTGACAAGGAAACTAGGAAACATCTGAGAAATATCTCTCAGACGTAACGAAGGAAACGTCAAGTGATAATTATTGATTACGCACATGATGAATTCGAACAATCAGAGGTGCACAAGCACGTATCCAGACTTTTGGTTCGGGGGGAAAAAAACAAACATTGAAACAACCACGTGAACTGTGCAAAAATCTCTCTAATCACTGTACTATAATTTACGTACTTCGCAGTGGTTATGATTCCGTTTATTATAAGTCAGAGTGCGTGTCTTTGGTTCGAACCCAAGACCTTTCAAACAACGAATTTCAGTTAAAATAAATTATAAAATACCTATGCACCACAGATTTAGATAAAACATCATGAAAAGTTATGAAAAATGGCTTCATCACGAATAATTGTATCTGTGTTAGTTTCGATATATATGATAATGTTATCGGTAGGTAATTACGATGGCACACGTTTATCATCGGATAACGGTAATCGATATATTGTAAAAAATATTTTTTATCATTTTTATAAATGTTTCCTTTGCAGCTATGTATAATATTGAAATTATTAAACCTACGCAAAGGAATTATTGCATTAAGTTGCAATTAATGCAAGATGACTGAAGCCGTGACGACGTTGGTACCCCATGCGGAGCAAAGACAGGATTTTGTTTTTAACCGTTTCGAATAGGAAGATTTTTTATTATTTTTTACTTTCTCCCCCCCTTGGAAAAGAAAGTTTTCATAAGTGAACTTTCAATCAAAACAACTCTCCCCTTTCTTCTGTTTCTTCTCCTCTTATCTTTTCTTCTTCTTGCATTATGGGTATTGGGATAAGACTTTCCCTTTCAATATTAAAATGGTAGAAAAAATACTCAAAAATGTGCAAGAACTAAAGCTACATTTATTTGAGCACAAAACAAATTTAGCTTTTAAGTATTTTGTGTGTACATAAATAAATGAATAAATAAATAACAAGATAATTGTTTTTCACCTAATTTTTTGCCTATACCCAGCATAGTAGCAGTTACGTGACTAGTCATATCCATTAAAAAACTATTTTCAATCACACAAGTTTTTTTTTAATTCTGTTACCGTGTAAACCTCATGGAAAATACCACAACATATTGCTCGAACTTTTTTATTATTTTAATTCTTTTTGAAAATCGTTGCATTTACGCGAAACGCTTTAAAAGTAGTTTCCAGCGGCCTAGGCCCTCTGAGAATCATCACAAGTGCAAGAATTAAACTAACTAATAATGTAGTAAATTTAACATTGTCTAAATGTTAAACGCAGGTTTAACATTTAAGACAATGTTAAATAATGTTAGACAAAAGAAGTTGAAAGTGTTTCCTGTTTACTCCAGAGACAAAGACTGGAGTCTACAACAAACCCCTTATTACAGATATGATTCCTTATTTCACACTAAAAGGCACTTTTGAAATTTCCAGAAGAGATCTTTATGGAGAAAAAGGGGTTAAAAATTCCATGGAAAATCTTTGAAATATTATTATTTTAAAGTATACTTACAACAACGATCATATCAACAACACCAGTGAAAGTGGCATCTGGGATGTCCACATCAAGTGTAACGTTGACATCGGTTGGTTGCACTACGTCCCGAAGACGGTATCTTGATAGCTCTTCCTCGGATTCGGTGTTAAGGTACTCCAGGTTGGACCTGAATTCCTCAAGGGGCATCGAGGCGGTAGCATAACCGAGGAGAAAGCAGAGGACGGTCGGAAGCAACATGTTGGTACCTACGGAGAGCAAATTTGGCATATGAAAGATGTTTAAGAATCTGATGAAGATAAAAGTATATTTAAATAAAGTTTGGCGGTGAAACGTTTACAATTATTGTAACTGGGTAACAACTGATTGAAGTTTTAGTATTTTCGGTGTATATGCATAAGAGTTGCTCTTGTTTGTGACACCTATTAATATTAAGATGGATTATAGTGTTAAAATAACCTTTGTGTTCAAAGTTCAAGGACATAATCCTTGCAGTTTTCAATACGTAGCAGCGTAGTTTCATACAAGCTTTAAAGCTTGGCCTTATGGCCTTCTACATATATGTTAGAAATTCTGAACAGTCCGATTGTCATAGAGGCTTACCGTATTTTTAGCCACTAACCTCACTATTGTATACACCCAATAATTTAAAATGTCATTACACCAAAACCGTCAACGATAAAAAACTAAAATCCGAATTTGATACTAAAAATGTAGGGGAAAAAATCAATATCGCGTCAATGCACCGCCATTTTTGTGCGTATCACATTTAATCAGAAAGGCTGGGGCTTAGTAGGCAGATACTTATCAATTTACTGTATAAAAATTCGACTTACCCATTGCTGCCCCGGACGGTACCAAACGAACGACTAGAGAGTCATAGTTAAAATATTATATATTTATCAATAATTATTTACTTATCTTTATGTACCTACCATTAATATTTTCGATGAACAGCGTTAATCAAAAGGCATGTCTGAAATCCACAGCTATCGTGTTATCTTCAGATAAGATACCTTTTTGTTTTTTCGCTTATATCTCTGATATGTAATTATTCACTGCTGGTTACTCATTTGAGGTATTCAGATGTATTTTTTATGTCCGTGAGCAGTATACGATTGGGATCTCCCTATTAGTTTCAGGCTGGTAAATCATCATGATCTTCCTGCACTTGCACTATGTGCTTGACTCCCCTTTGCTTATAATTTAACGATGATAAATTCTCATCACATTTTTTTCGATCAAACCTCATTATTTATTATTTCAATTAGTCTTTATCGTCGATAACTGTAGGTATTCTCTTATTAATCTTTTAAAATTCCTAAAAACAAAAGATAGAGAGTATGACAGTCGCAGTTGCAGTCGCTTTAAAGCTCTGATAAAATAACTTGATTTTGTTTGTCGCGAAGTACGAAGTATGAGCGATGATAAACTTCTTAAATCAAGTAATAGAGTTACTAAGAGCCGTAGGATGTAAAAGCCGTGAAAGACCCATCATTTAATCGTATACACAAAATCTTTACATATGTATAAAACAAAGTCATTCCCTGCTTAGACCTTTTTAAACTAGGCCACAGATTTTAATGCAGTTTTATTTCAACTGGACTGTTTTTTTCTACTGGAGTCGCGCCACAACGTTAATTTCAAGGCGTTTGTGGTGCGTATCCCAACGTGTATGCTACATTTGGTGATGGAAGAAAGTTTTTGGCCGCAGGATGTGGTGTTCCGTCATTTCCGCGGACAGATTCCACAAGAACGCACAAAAGATCGTGCAAGTGAAGTGCATCGTGTACTAACATAGTTTTTAAGTTACTATACTAACAAAAAATGTTATGTATATTTAGGTTAAGGTATTTATGTATGGGTCTTTGTTTCCTGAAATAAATGGTTTATTATTATTATTTATTTATCAGGAACAATTAAATTGTGTTTGATACTCGTACATTACAACAGTTTTCAGCAATAGCAGTACAGTTATTCAAGAGGAAGGTTTAATTAATATACTACATTGCACTCGTGCGAAGCCGAGGCAGGTCTATTTATATTATACACCGTGTTTCCGGACGATATCCATAAACTTCGACTGGTCATTGTACTCATCATTATGAACAACTTTTACTATGGGACCAAACCCTGAATCGCGAAAAATAAATCAGCAGTTCCCCTACAATATGTTCGCATTAACTTGACAAAATGTATGGAACAGCTGATTTTTTTTCGCGATTCAGGGTTTGGTCCCATAGTAAAAGTTGTTCATAATGAAGTTTATGGATATCGTCCAGAACCACGGTGTATAATAAATAAGCTGTCGTACGTCTGAACTAGTTTTCGCAAGTAAAAATACCAACACCAGTTCGGATTTAGACCTTCAAGGTTTCCGTTACCATAAGGATTCCAGGTATAGTCTGCTACAAATAAAACTATGGACAGAACAAGAAACTATCGGCTTTGTTAATCGCCATAATGTAAACATCAATATGTTTACTGGAACAGTGATTAATTTGGGACTCGCGGTATTGTTTTGAAGTTATTTACTATGAAAAATCATGATGTTGCTCTTGACTGAAATTTTTCAAATTACGGTTTCAGCGTTTTTAGGGTTCCGTAGCCAAATGGCAAAAACGGAACCCTTATAGATTCGTCATGTCTGTCTTTCTGTCGGTCTGTCTGTCTGTCCGTCCGTATGTCACAGTCACTTTTTTCCGAAACTATAAGAACTACGCTGTTGAAACTTGGTAAATAGATGTATTCTGTGAACCGCATTAAGATTTTCACACAAAAATAGAAAAAAAAAACAATAAATTTTGGGGGTTCCCCATACTTAGAACTGAAACTCAATTTTTTTTTTCATCAAACCCATACGTGTGGGATATCTATGGATGGGTCTTCAAAAATGATATTGAAGTTTCTAATATTTTTTTTCTAAACTGAATATTTTGTGCTAGAGACACTTCCCAAGTGGTAAAATGTGTGCCCCCCCCCCCTGTAACTCCTAAAATAAGAGAATGATAAACCTAAAAATAAATACATGATCTACATTGCCATGTAAACTTCCACCGAATATTGGTTAGAACGAGATCTAGTTAGTAGTTTTTTTTTAATACGTCATAAATCGTAAATAGCAATTTACCTTTCATTCAATCTGCTACGGATCCCTTCATGGGCGAGTCCGACTCGCACTTGGTCTCTTTTTTATATATTTATTTATTAAATGTATCATAAACATCACAGACATCGGTGAAGGAAAACATCGAGAGGAAATCTGGATTAATACTCGTATAAGTCTGAAATCGCCAACCCGTTTTGAGCAAGCGTGGTGATCAATGCTCGTGCCTTCTCTGTTGAGAAAAGGCCTTTGCGCAACAGTGGAGCAGTTATAGGCTAGTGTTATTATTTAGTATTTATTTTATTAAAGGAAAGTTTAAAAAAATCTTAACTTAAGAACCATATGCTCCACAAAACCGTTTTCACGGTTTGTCACTGATCCGGCCCTGTCTACTCGGCTATCAAGTTTTGCTGCTCATGGACCGACCCTTGTGAAAAATTCAATACGCCTAACCTTGGGCTTAAAGGTGAATTAGCCGGGAGTGTTCTTAGCTATATTTGATGAAAATAGGTCCAAGATAGCCGCCGCCACACACTGGCGGATTGCATATTTTTTCACAACTCCCTCAAATGAAACGGCTTGACTATTTGAATACTATTCACTATGATATATTTCAAATCCAAGATGGCTCATCATCATCATCATCTACCTAGCCTTTTCCCAACTATGTTGGTGTCGGCTTCCAGTCTAATCCAAGATGACTGCCACCACAAAATGGTGAATTATATTATTTTTCACAACTCCTTCACCTTCTCCTTCCTTCGGGCTTGACTAGTAGCATAATGTACTGCACTATATTAAAAGGGAATGAGAAATACTACCGAAATGAAATCAGGAAAGTGTAGTGATAACTGGTGCCTAGCATCTCTAACGAATTATTTATTTACTACATTCTTATTACCTTTATTTTTGCAATAAAACCGTTTAACTTAAAAAGAAAATGTTTATGTGTCGGAGGTTTTTTTAAAAAGTCTGACAACCAGTCTTACCAAGTGGTATCGTATTATCCAGTATGAACTGGCTCATGGAGGTCAGATAGGTAGTCGCTCCATGTAAAGTACTGGTATTCAGCTGCATCCGGTTAGACTGGAAGCCGACGCAAAGACTCATGACTGAAAGTTCATGTAGGTAACTGTATTTTTTACGTTAAAAGTTTAAGTAAGTTTAGTATATTATAGTTTATAATTGTATGTAAAAGTTACCTGAAAATAAATAGATATTGCCTTTCGGCTTCTTTGAGTTATTTACATTTCTTCATATTTTATTTGGGATTTATAAACATGCAATGTTATAAATATATTTTCAACACACTTGCTCATAAAGTGGCTCTAATTTCACGGCAATTAGGCACATAATGACACCTGTAATCAAACCGTGACTTTTTCATTGCTATTATTCACAAGTGAGTTATAGGGTTTTTTTTTATTTTATTGGTTGAATTGCTTTGTTCTTAAAAAAGTTTCGATACAAAAAAGATCGTGTTCAATAGACCAAATAAATTAATGTACCTATTGCTTGCTCATTTCATACAACTTCGTATCTACATAGATAATTTCAACTTATAAGTTTTTAATAAACAAAACTTTCACTCAAATGCCACTTTTGTTTTCTTTTTTTTTACTTTTTTTTTAATAATAAAACTTTGAATTCCCCATTTCGTACGTTGCTAAAACGCTATCCGCGAAAAGCCAAAAAAAAGAAACCTCATTCTTTTAGTCTATGGCCGATCGCCATTGTTAGATGTGCGCGCATAGGAAAACTGATTAATTATTCCCGCCATTGCGAAAAAAAATTCACAACTCGTTTTCACTGTTGAAATTATAGTTATTTTTAGTATTATTTTATTCTCAAGTGTGTTGAAAAACGTCGTATGATACACGTGTGTGTTGATGATTACCGTCCTCGGCTCTCTTAAGAACCTCGCCTAACGGTTCGGTTCTCAATGGCGCCTCGGCGGTAATCACCAACATTACACACTTGTACCATAATGTACTAAAAACTGTAACTGTGCATGTTTTTTTCTCCTGTGCAAACTGTTAAATCTATACTTAATATTATAAAGCAGAAGAGTTTGTTTGTTTGTTTGTTTGTTTGTTTGGTTGAACGCGCTAATCTCAGGAACTACTGGTTCAAATTGAAAAATTCTTTTTGTGTTGGATAGTCCATTTATTGAGGAAGGCTTTAGGCTATAAAACATCACGCTATGACCATTAGGAGCGGAGCAGGAATGAAAAATGTTGCAAAAACGGGGATTTTTTCCCTCTCTTATGAGACGCAGACGGAGTTGCGTGGGTCAGCTAGTAAGAATAATAATCGTCTTCATTTCACAATCAATTTGATATCCTTAATTGTTTATTATCAAATAGGTATAATTGCTTAGTAATAGACACTAGCTAACGTTAACTACACTCGAGAGCAATGAATCCGGGTCACTTAAAGAATGTTAAAAATCTCGGAAACTAAAAATGATAGGTTAATGCAATAAATTGTATTTAATAGACAATGTAATACTCCTTAAATGAAAGTAAAAAAATTATGAGTCACCATACATTTTATTAACACAAAATTACATAAAGAAAAAAACTGCTGATCTCTCCTTAAAACAAAAATAGGAAAAATGACATTTTTGAACTTTATTACGATTTTCTTGAATTTTAATACTTCGTATTGCCTCCTCGTGCTTCCATTACTGCGTTTACGCGGTTTGGCATGCTGTACACCAAGTTCCTTATACGATTTTGGGGAATATTCTCCCATTCCTCTGTGAGAGCAATTTTGAGCTCACGAAGCGTGATTGAGGGAGGATTTCGTTGTTTTACGCATCTGCCTAGCTCGTCCCAAGCATGCTCGATCTGGTTGATATCCGGGCTGCGCGCTGGCCACTCCATACGAGTAATGTTCATCTCTTGAAGGTAGTCATTCACAATCCTACCTGTATGAGGTCGGGCATTGTCATGCATAAATAAAGCATCCTCACCTAAATTGACCATAAATGGACCAACGCAACGTGATCATTGAGGATTTCTTCCACATATCTTACGCTAGTTAAAGAGCCGTTTTCTATGATCACCAGCTCTGTGCGACTTTCAGAAGAAATTCCGGCCCACTAAAGTACAGACCCACCACCGTAGGCTACTTTTTCTTCGATGCATGCTTGCTTGAATCTTTCCCCTGGTCTTCGATACACTCTGTGTCTTCCATCGTGCTTGTAGAGCATAAATTTTGATTCGTCGGAGAACATAACTTTTGACCAATCTTCAATACTCCAATTTACGTGGCTCTGGGCATATCTTAGTCTTGAAATACGATGCCCACGCTCCAGTTTAGGGCCGTTTGCAGGTCTAAGGGGTTTTAAATTAGATTCAGCAAGCCGACGTCTTACTGTCCAGTGTCCATGCACTTGGGTTACTTCCTCCGAGGCGTCGAAACTGATTTGTGAGTTCAGTTCCTGTGAGAAAGCGATTTCGAAGCATGGTGTTCACCAAGTATCGGTCTTCTCGTGCTGTGGTACACCTGGTTCTGCCCGTTCCTGGTCTGCGTGGGTTAGAACCAGTTTCTTCGTAACGTCGGAGATCTCTTTGTACTGTTGACAGCGACACACCGACAGTCCTGGCTGTATCGCGCTGACTCCGGCCGGTTTCCAGCATTGTAAGTATTCTGGTGCATTCTTCAGGCGTAAGCGACATAATTTCAGCTTGAATAATGAATATAGAGCACTATCAATATGGTTTATGTACCCACATAAATGACAGATTACAAACAAAAGCAAAACCAAATGCTGTAATTTCGTAGTTCCATCTTCGAAAGTGGCCCTTTTTTAAATTTGATTTTTTTATGATATAACTTTACAATAACTAAGAAGTTTTAATACCTTCATTTAAGGAGTATTACATTGTCTATTAAATACAATTTATTGCATTAACCTAGCATTTTTAGTTTCTTAGATTTTTAGGATTCTTTAAGTGACCCGGATTCATTGCTCTCGAGTGTACTTCTAGGTATAAATATATATTATACGCTAGGGAATGGGCAACTACAGTACTTTCACAGTTTTTATGTCTTGTGACTGGGACTGTAGCTACATTAAATGTTCATTTTGTTTCGACAATTCAAAAGTGCCTGTAACTGGCCTACTTGAAATAAATGCTTTGATTTTGATTTTATTTTGTTAATCGTCTTTATTTTGATACCCTTATCAGAATGATTAAGGCTGGCGCAAAGGAGTTCAATTTAAGTCATTAGCTGGTATACATTGGTAGATTAACTTTAGGAGCTCGTGGCTATAATATCAGCCGCTCGGGTCGATCTTTAGGTTAAGCCATGCTTGCCTAGGTTGGTCTGTGGATGGGTGACCACCCCATACCGAGTTTCCTCAGTGCCTCGGAAAGCACGTTAAGCTGTTGGTCCCGGCTGTCATTTGTCCATCGTTGACAGTCGTTACAGGTAGTCAATGGCCCAAAAAGTCTGACACCAGTCTTACCAAGTGGTATCATATTTCCTAATATTAACTGGGTTGTGGAGGTCAGATAGGCAGTCGCTCCATGTAAAATACTCTGGTATTCAGCTGCATCCGGTTAGACTGGAAGCCGACCCCAACATAGTTGACATTGGTAGATTAACTTAACCTCTATTCTTTTTTACTAACACATCAATTGAATTTAATTATGTTCTTTGTTTTTTTTCTAGCAAATACTTAATAATTGTCCTTTTTTAAACTTTCACGATCAGAACACATCATAAAACATATAAAAACGGGTATTTATCGCGAATTTACCTTAAAGCCCGACGTTTCGACCGGATTGCACCAGCCGTGGTCGCGCCGTCCCCGCGACCGTCGTCATTCGCGATAAATACCCGTTTTTATATGTTTTATGAAATACTTAATAGGTCTCTGGCTAGTTTATCCAATGTCAAAATTCAAGCATCTCAAATATATAGCTTTATTAAAACGTATAAAAAAATATTATATTTATTTAACAAACATTCTTACAGCAATATATTACATAAGTAATACTATTAAAAATAGCTTAAATAAAATTACGCCACATTTACGATAAGTGTCACTATTAAGGTGACGATGCTAAGGGAGGCAATGCTAGCCGAATCTGGTGTGGGGGTTGTTGCCTCAGGGGTTGTAGGTGCAACTGTGGAAGTGCTGGTGGGGGCTTCTGTCGAAGTTGAAGTAGTTTCTGGTGTTGTTGTAGGAGGAGTTGTAGAAGTAGTTGTCGTAGGCGTCGTGGTAGTAGGCTCCGGTGTCGTGGGTGTCGTCGGGGCGGGCGTTGTAACATCATCCTCGAATATATTCTCGTATCCCACGTTGAAATATTCATTGAATTCCTGCACCCTTTCTGTATAAAACTGGATGTTGCTTCTCGATGTCGCGAGACCAGAGGTAGCGCTGGCGAAGGCTGTCGGACCCAGGATGACTTGGTTTGCATTAACCCAATTTTGCACCTAAAACAGTTGAGTTCAGTTAGTATTTTTTCGAAACATTGTAAGGAACTTAATAACTACGTTAGAGCAGACTGTAAAGTTTGAACCAAACTTTATAAAATTTGGCTAACGTTAACTGTAATAAAAATAGGGTGGATGCCTATTGAAAATCTAAGAATCTACATGTTTAATAGCAAAAAAATTACCGCTGTGATGTCCGCTTCAGTCAAGAGACGGCTTGCGATCGAAGATAGTATAGTGTTGGTGACGCCGGTTCTGAAATAAAAAGTAATCCTAATAAATAAACATAAAATGAAACGATTCATAAATAAAGTACCCAAGATAATAAATCACATTTGACACTTCATTAAAATACAATACCGCAACCTTGTAACGGCTGGCATAAAATATCATTGATTTTTTCGACACAATTGCTTAAAATGTTTCAATTACGCTTACATATTTATTGTAATAATGGCAAAAAGGTAACCTTTACTTAGAACTAACAGATGCCAAATGTAATCTATTAGATTGGCCCATAATATAAGCACTTGTTCATAAAACAAAGTGCAAATCATCATATTCCTGGCGTATCCCCAACTGTGTTGGGGTTGACTTCCAGTCCAACTGGGTACATCTTAGTAGTTACATGGACCTCCACAACCCAGTTAGTTCTGGGTAATGCGATACCCTTTCGCAAGACTGGTTGCCAGACTTTCGGGCCACTGACTACTTGTTACGGCTGTGAAGGCCCTACTAATGACAGCCGGAACCAACGACTTATCGTTTTTCTAAAGCACAGAGAAAACTTGGTACGTTACGGGTCCCCATCCGCAGACCTTATGGACAAATGTGGCTTAACCTGAAGATCGAACCGTGGTATTATTATTATTTGTCTGTTCACTGTTTTTCGTTCACTGGCTACAGGTATGAAATGATAAATATGGTCCCATCGCTTAAAAGCCATATTTATTTATTATTTTGACCGTGATGCAAAAGTTTATTCTAGCTCTGCTTGAGCTGAGTTTCAGTAAAATAACAGTAAGCGTTACCAGATAATCAATTCATTATTGGAAAAAGGTGAGAATATGTAAGCAGAAGTAAATTCAAAAGTTACATTGTTTGCCTAATCTAACCACATACTACAAAATACCAATAAATTGTGAAATGAAAATGCAGTGTTGTTACGTTTTTTATTTTAACTGTTTTTTCTTTTTATTTTCTAAAAAGAAAAAACAGTTAAAATAAAAACCGTAACAACACTGCATTTTACTTACGCATTAGCTCGGTTGAAATTGGCCGGAGCCTGTAGCCATTGGAAGACCTTCATGGTGTTCTCTTCGTTGCTAGTTACGGCTGACGATATAGCAGTGCTGTAATCTTGAGCTCTGATGACAAAGTTGTCGACAGTTCCTGGAGCAATATTCGCGAGGAATCTGTTCAAGACTGGCTGGTTCTGAGTACAACCTGCCGCCGTAAGCATCACCACTTGCTCGTTAGCCAAATCTGTGTTCAGGTATCTGTTCCAGAAGAAATCGTAATCTTCAGCTGATCCGTAGCGCAGACCGTTGCAGTATACCCAAGGACGCATGTTCGGTGGAATGCTATTACAAAAGAAACAGAAAACATTTAGTATCAACACAATTATAACGTAATATACGAGTACAATATGAGTTTATAATTTTAAGTTAGTACTTCTTCGTGACTTCTCCGTTTAATTGTGTAAAAAACCAGTTGCGCTTACCGTTCACCATTTTGCCTCCATTGCTGGAAGCTTCTTGTGGCCATATTGATGCAACCTTGGTGTCCAACATTGCAGAGGAAAGTCGAGATATGCATACGGAAGAGATCATCCATGAAATTTGGTGTTTTTTCTGTCTCGTTGAAGCCCAGGCGCTCTACAACCGCGGTGCTCAAACTAAGGATTTGATTCTAAAAATAGTTTTTGGTTAAAATAATCACTGTTGAGTTAACACAGATAAATGTTCATAATTTCGTTAACTATCAATGGAAATACATGACATTTAAACATAATAATTTAAGAATAAGAATATATGAAATGTGTCGCTTCTGACGTCAAAATAGTTCAAATGAGTTTACCCTCAGTCTGGTATGGGCAAGACTGCCGTGAGCCAATCTTCTGAGAGCAAAGTTGAATCCAGTGATGGCAGCAAGCCAAGGAGCGTACTGGTCTTCGAATTGCAGGAAGGAGAGGATGTTTAACGCTCTTCTGTAGGTTATATGGCCAGATCTGGCTAGCAGGAATACGTCATCGACGATCTAGAAACAAAATAAGAATATCCATAAACTGTCTCAATTTCAAAAAGCATATCGAACCTGACAGTCGCCGTCACGTAGTATGTGGCTGGTGATAAGTACAAACTAAGAAAAATGTTCGGATGTAACATCACGCCTATGATCTCCAATGGGTTTGGCAGAAGAGTACCTGTAGTACACCCACATTCCTCACGTCCTGCGGTATGGCACTCTTACGCTGACTCACTTACAGTTAGTTTTGTATGTTTAACTCTCAATTATTAGGGACGAGCTCGGGCTACTATAAAAGGTGTAAAAAACCTCTTAATGAAGCCGAAAGGCACTTGTTTTTCCCGTTATTGCCATCATTTTTTTTGTTCTACACCCTATCTGGGAACCTTCTAGTTACGGAGATATTGGGGGTCAAAGTATCAACTTTTTTTAAAGTTTTTTTTTTTAAATACAAGTTTTTGTTGTAAGATTTTTACTATAAACACGTCTAAGACAGCCGTACTATTCAATCCATCTATCAGCACAATGTTTTAAGTGCGTTCCATTTGGGTTCTACCACATGACATGATTTTTCACCACAAAAAAAAGTCGTTTCCCAGCAATATTTTTTGCATAAAGTTACTTAGTTTGATGTACAGAATGCTTGGTTGACGGCTTTGTAATGAGGTTGTGTACACCCTGTATAATAATTCAATCTAAAATGATATTAACATTAATTGTTAAATTTGTAAATAACGTACCTGTGCACGATTATATTCGTGTATGAGTTCCCTGTCATTTCCTCTAAGGGCCCGAGTGATAAGATCCCATGTGGTTGGATCGTAGTTCACCCTGTAGAAACCTAAAAAAGTTTATCAATATCAAAACGGACACATACTTCTTCAGATTGATTTCATCTCTCAATTAATTAAAATATTCGACTATGTTAATCAATATTAGTTACACTAAAATAATTTACCAGTCTGTTGCTTGTTGAAAATAACCCATTCATTTCCAGTGGTTCCTCTGTTGATCTGAACCTGACCAAGGCGCATGATCTGACTGGGCTTCAGGTTAATAAAGTCAGGAGCACCACCCCTAGTCCATGTAATGGGAATGTCCCATAATATCGAAGGGTCCACAACCACACCAGCGTCACGAAAGAAGCGGGACTAAAAAGTGAAATTTATTTTGTAACCAATACTATTCCTGAAGCTCCCATCCACATTAACTAAAATTATACAACTTATGCCATTTTTACAAGCAGGCCTGTCGGCTTGTTTGTTTTTTATAGTTTAAATTGTAAATTTCGGTCGTTTGTAAATTTTCGAGTACTTATTTTAAACCTACTTGTGTAAGAGTCATGATTCCTGTTTCATGATTTATGATGACATTCAACAGAGGGTGTCCAGGTTTCGAGCTCCAGGTCGTGAAGTAGTCGCTGACGGTGACACCAGGATAAAGTTGTGCAAAATCGGTTCCGACGGTAGCACCTTGCAAAGCAGTGAATAAAGTTGAAGGCTCAGCGACTCCAAAGGCACTGGAAACATAAGAAATATTAACTTTTGTCACAATTATCTATTGAGGAAGACTGAATATCACAGGGCGCGGTAACCCCTCGGCGGCCGCTGATAAAGACAATAACAGCACTTTGCATACAAACTAAACGTGTCACAATTTACTTTTCTTTCTCTTTTTTGTTCCCTACATGAAGCCATCAACCAGCAAATAAAATTCTGGAACGCAACTTTTATTTGTGCGAAAAACCAGTTTACGGTTTTACGGTAACGTTCTCTAAATATTGTACTGAGGAATGCATTGAGTAGTACAGGGGTTATGAAAGTATTTAAAATAGTATGTTTATGAAAATTAAAGTTCATGAAAAAATCCCATAAAAATATCTCAAAAACTAAATATCAAAGTTTAACTAATTGAAAGATTTTTTTACTATCAACAAACCCTTTTTTTAGCATTTCTCTCTTCTTAGTAGAGAAATCATAGGCCGTCCCGACACGATATGGAAGCAAATATCTCATCAAACATTGACTTAAAAAATGTCTACGTACATAATTATATTTTTTAATTTCAAACCTCAGTTCCATGTATGGAGGGCCAATCCTACTTTTATTTTGGCATAATTTCACATCATATTTGTGTAATCTACACTAATATTATAAAGAGGAAAACTTTGTTTGTTTGTTTGTTTGGTTGTAATGAATAGGCTTAAAAACTACTGGACCGTTTTTTAAAATTCTTTCACCATTCGAAAGCTACATTATCCACGAGTAACATAGGATATATTTTATCCCCGTACTCCCACGGGAACGGGAACTATGCGGGTGAAACCGCGGGACGTCCGCTAGTGGTTTATAAAAAGCAGCTAAGTTACAACTGTATCAGCATACAGTTGAAACATAGCTGCTTTTCCAATAGTCTCGGAGTAAAGAGGCTGTGACATATACGAACAGACAAACAGACAGACAGGCAGGACGAATCTATAAAGCTTCCATTTAAATTAAATAACAATACTTACTTCGTACTCAAATAGTTTCTAAGGCCCGCCACAAAAGTATCGTTGCCGAGCAAGTGCTGGGTCATTCTGAGGATGGCAGCTCCTTTCGCGTACGTGATGGTTGAAAAGTGAGCGCTGACACTGCTTGGACCTATCACGGCGGGGTCAGTGAGAGGGTGAGCATTGGTGGCGGCGTCAGAGAGCAAGGATACTTGTACCTGCTCGGTGATGAAGCGATTTTCGAAACCCATCTCTGGTTCAATCTAGTGATTAGAAACGATTTAAAGATATTAGAACAAAAAAGAAAATATGCAGTTCTAATTATAAGTCATCATCGGCCTATTAATGTTCCCACTGCTGGGACAGGCCTCCTCTCTATGAGAGGGAATGGGCTATATAATCCACCACGCGGGCCCAGTGCAGATTGGTAGATGTCACATGTCTTCGAATTTATGGTTCTAGGACATGCCGGTTTCCTCACGATGTTTTCCTTCACCGTTTTGAGAGCAGCGGTGATGTAATAAATTACACAAAGTAATGCGCCTGCCTGGATTCGAACCCACGACTTACTGAACGTAAGTCGGGGCCGCCACCACTGGGCCGCCGCTGCTCAGTCGGGGCCGCCACCACTGGGCCACCGCTGGCACCACTGGGCCACCGCTGGTAATAAGTATTATTATTCAAAGAAAATTTTGAGGAGCTTCCATCATCAGCTTTTGATCTGTTAACTGCTTCCAGCAACAAAACAGTCTAGAAAAGGTTAACTAAAGAACAGCCTGGAAAATCTTTCATCTTCGTTGGTTCATCAATTAAATAATTAACATTTTTAACACTTACTTTTTCAGTCAAGAAGTACTGGTAGAATCTAGCGAATCCCTCGTTAAGCCAAAGGTTATCCCACCAGGCACAAGTGACAAGGTTACCGAACCACATATGAGCAATTTCGTGAGAAATAATATTGGCTATACGCTGCTTGTAGAAATTATTGGTGTTTTCAGGGTCAAAGAGAATGAGAGCTTCCCTGCAAAAAATAATAAAACGGGACTGTTAGCATAGGAATCTGCTAGGTTAGACCAATAAAACTAAATCGAGATTTCGTTTTACTTAATGAAGTTTTAAATGGCAAAAATATACATTTTATGATTTTGATCTTATCTACTCAGTAGTACGAGAACCACGGGTAAGAAAGGGATAGCTTTTTCAAGTGGTACTACTGGTAGTAATACTGGTGGTACCACGGGTAATTAACGATAAAATCTTTATTTCTAACGTTACCTGTAGGTTAACAGACCCCAGTTTTCCATAGCACCAGCTGAGAAATCTGGAATAGCTGCCTGCTTCATCTCCATTTCATATGTATTTTGGCCATCAACCAACTGGTAGTAATTGTAATTAGTATAGTCCTCCATAGCCTGCAAAAGTGGTCCGCCAACCGCCAAGGAATAACTTCCGTTATTACCAATGTTATTACGAGCGTAAATATAGAAGGGCCGATTACGATTGTTGTTACTAGCAGCTATTCTGTAGTCGGACACGATGAAAGCCAGCAAGTACGTAGAAGTACGAGGTGTGATGTGGAAGTCTTCTCTTACTTTTCCGTTGACAGCGCTGAAAAAAAGACTTGTTTTACTTCGAATCAGATACAAGTCTTTATTTGTCAAGGCAAGTAAAGATGTAGCACAGGGTGCACACACACACATACAGGGTGTAAACAGACTCATCACGAAGACTTCAAACAAACGTTCTGTAAACTATTGTCTTTTTTAAACTTTCACGATCAGAACACACTGTAAAACATATGAGAACGGGTATTTATCGCGAATTTACCTTTAATTTAACTAAATTACAATAAAATTCTTGCTGGGAAACGACTTCTTTTTTGGGTGAAAAGTCATGGTTTCAGGTAGAACACAATGAACGCACTCAAAACATTGTGCTGATGGATAGATTGAACAGTACGGGTCGTGGAGGTGTTTACAGTAAAAATCTTACATTAAAATTGTGTTTTTAAAAAAACTTGTTAAAAAGTTGGAACATTGACCCCCAATATCTCCGTAACTAGTAGGTGGAACAAAAACATGATCGCCATGACGGGGAGAACAATAGTGCCTTTCAGCTTCGTTAAAAGTCTTTTTACACCCTTTATTAAACGTATTTTTTTTTCTGTTTCGTTGGTTTAGTAGCAGGAGCTGATGCTGAGAACAACATCCTGATTTCTACTCCCAAGCAAGTGTTAAAGGGCTGTTCTATTAGGAATTTCTCAGCAAGGTTAGATTATTAGGTTAGACGATGCCAGTGT
Organism: Xestia ashworthii; assembly: GCA_950022955.1. Classification (NCBI taxonomy): domain Eukaryota; kingdom Metazoa; phylum Arthropoda; class Insecta; order Lepidoptera; family Noctuidae; genus Xestia; species Xestia ashworthii. Next base: position 4,012,261 of record OX465557.1, read on the forward strand.
TGGCTGCCAGGCCAGCGCTGGATTGTCATTGGCCTCGTATAAACAGGTTTTCAAGACAAGCCAGCACTGGCTGCCAGCATCATCTTCCTGCCCTTTTCCCATTTTACTTGGGGTCGGCGCAACACGTTTCAGCACTGGCTGCCAGCACTGACGGGAAAAGAGCGCCATTTCATTTTTCAAACCAGTGACTTCCGCCCGCGTGCCCAGCAAACCCCCCCCCCCCCCCCCCCCCAGCGTGAGGACGCGTGTAGACGCATCGCGCCAGTCGCTGGCGCTTATCCGTATATCAAAACGTGTGCACACCACAGGAATAATCCAGGAATGAAATAAATCCATTGGCCTCATCTAAACAACACGGGCCAGGCCAGCGCTGGCTCGTCTGAGGACTGGTGAAAGCGTTACTGGGTTCGTCTAAATCTGGCTAGTCTAAATGTTATGTTAGGTTTACTTGCTATTGCTTACGGATGGGTATATCTGAGAGGCATGTTGGATATGGTCGGGCTGAAACCTTCAACGTCTCTGGTTATAGATATTTCGAAGGTTGCTTTGAATCTGGGCTCATCGAAGCACGGGAAAGCTTGACGCGCATGGTGAGGCTGGAACTGGGTAGTTGCCATCCACCTAAAAAAAAACATAATTAACCTTTTCAAAATCGTAACAAGTCTGTTTAAATCTGAAAAGCATATCTTATGTATGATGTATTTGGTTACTGGTTTAAAACTTTGATGCGTATGTGTATTATTGCATTTACTTTTGTTAGATGTCATAGTAACTATCTTAGTGGGGTCCTGGTGTCCTAAAATACAGGCCTCGGCTTAGTTTAGGCGCCAGTCTCCCACAAATAGAACATTATTTTCCTTTATATAATTATATCAAAACAAAAGTACTGTACTTATGTTCTTTATTTGTGGAAGAGAAATAAACAATTTTTATTTATTTATTATTTATTTTTATTTTTATTCGAAATCTTTACCATTTTTCATCCTCAATTATTCACTGACTTGAAATGGCCAATAAGATTCACCTTGGCTATTATACGAGTAGCTTATATTTCTTTTCCTTTCGGTAAATACACAAATATAATCAAGTTTTATTCATCTATATTCTTTCAATGTTGAAGAATTTAGCCTAGGTATAACAATCGAAAACGAGTTATTTTAATAAACATATATGTATTACGAACTAGAATAGCATGAAAAGCAACTACATCGATGCCACAATTCTATTTTTACATCTTCAAAATAAGTAACAATGCTTTAAGTTCCTCAAATTTAAAACGGCTGATCACTTACCTTCTAGCTCCTGATGCATCAATATACCAACTCCTGTAAAAACCTCTCATGTTGGTTTGCAAGTTGCCTCTGAATGACATGGTGAGAGTGTACGTTTGACCCACTGCCATGTTTTGGTTAGTATTAATAGCAACAGTACTGAATCGTGGATCGCAAGTGAAGGCCTGATTAGCTGTCACCGTAACCGCGTTAGTGGTCGACGCTGTCGTAATTACCACAGTGCTAGCATCGATAGTTATATCATTGCAGTGAAGCGTTATTTGGTTGGTCGCTTGTGCTGGTATAATATTGATGGACACAGTTCCATCAAACGTAAATTGATTTTCGCCTTCTCCCAAGTGTGGTGTCAGGTGAACAGCGTAGTGAGTCGGGTTGATGGTAGTGGGCAGACGGTATCCATCAGTATTTTCTGTCATTAAGTTCCTGTATTCGATCAAATCTTTGTCCGTGTCGTCGATGGGACCAAAAGATAAGATGCCCTGTAGCAGGGCTACCCCCAGGAAGAGGGTTAACCAGCGACCAGTCTAGAAAAAAAACGATTATTTAATTAAAAAAATAATCGGCTTTGCTTTACCCACAATTTTGACATCAGACTGTGTCAGAAAAAAGTAAAAGATTTTTTTTTTAAACCTAAGTGGGTTTCAGAAAGTTTATAAGTCTATCTAAAAGAGGTAAAGTTTTTAAGTTTGGATTCCGCAAATTATTCCACTTATGAGAAGTTACATTATACCCAAGTTTCGTAGGCGAAGGCTGTATTTAAAACGTTCCTGTGAGAATCTCCGACTACTAATACGTGAGCGAAGACGCGGACAAAAACCTGTACCTTTTAAAAATGATCACAGTTGCGTCCGATATTCTTTTCAGAACTCACTTTCAAAAGGCCAGAGCTTTATTCGGATGTCCTAATAGAAACACGTTCGTCATGCGAATACGCGAACGTCACGATCGCTTGTTCGCCGAACAAATATTTGCGAAGATCACTTTCTACAAAAGCGGAATAAGAGCGTGTTTTCAATGCATTTAACATTTGAAACGGATGTAAGGAGATAAAAATGATCGTTTGTACTGTTATAATGTTTACGGAGGCGCTGGTAGTAAACAAGAAACACTCGTTTAGGAAAAAGTACTGCAAAAACATGATGGTCGTACAACAGATTCTTGTACAACTTTACATAACGAATTAAGTCAATTCTCTTCAACATCTTTTTGTTAGCATGTTAGTTTAGTAATTTGTATTGTAATTGAGTCACATGAGGAAAAAATTGAAGCCAAAAACTATTTATAAGATAAGATTGGTTAAGTCATCTGCACTTCAAGCTGTGTCCTAATAGAAGCGATTATTTGCTACTCATTTGTTCAGATAACCGAAAGTCACCTTCTATCGGTACGACGAGGCGTTCGTGTTCGCCGTATCGCATATCACATGAGGATCACTTGTATTAGGACAAGGCCTGAAGCTGCCAGGCCACGTAGCCGCGTACCGATCAGTTACGGTACGTACAGCATGTATTAGGAGATATCATATTAATGGATGTGGTACAGTCCATAACATCACAACATCTTCCTCTTAAGGACCAACAAAAATAATCAACCCCGTATTGGAAGCGAATTATATGGGACAGCTGATCTTTTCTGGGATTAAAATGGCCCCAATGAGAAAGTGGTTCAGTTTGAGAGTTTATACCACACCCTTACATGGCTACAGTTCACTGATACACATAACTGATAAAATTTACCAATACAGGGCTACTTTATGTGCGCACTTTTAATCACTGCGATAACAATGGCAGCTTATTGTGGCTGAGGTCCCCCTCAGTACCTACTCTTCTATTCTGATTATTTATTCCATGATGCCAAAATAATTGAAAATCAGATTCTAAACCTACAAAACAACAAAGTATGTGCGCCTATAAGTCTATTTTGTTACACAGAATGTCACACCATAGAGTTAAATAAAATTACACCGTAATAAATTCAATATTTCTACTCACAATCATTGTTCAAAACAAGTTTATAACTTTTGTCGCTTTTCAAAATAAACGAAAACGATTACGTAACTTATTAAATCTAACTAAAGTAATTCTACATAAATATTTAAATATTCTTAGTTCCACAAAATATTACACAAAAATGATATCAACATTTTTTCATTTTTTTTTTCTTACTTAAAATTATGATAATTTAAGAATAAAACATACCATTGTCGTGCTGGTTCGAAACAGGAATAACAGGGCTGCCAACTAATTTATCTATATCTAAATAGCCGGTATATCTTATCCAAAATTACAATTTACTTAATCATCTAGATAATAAATATTTAGATAGCGAGCGTCACCTAACTGTAATATATGTTTTCAAAAAGCTGTAACCAATTTTATACGTAGGTATTATGCATTTCAATTGTTAACCGTATCTATAATCCATTGTATGTTTTGTCGAATGTGTTTTTCTTTAAATGTCGTTTTTACGAGTATGTGTACATATATAAACATTAAAATAAATTTTCAAAAAAATAATGACCTCGTAGGTAACTGGGCCCATTATGAAGCCCTTGTAAAAGACCTTGTAAAGTGCGTTGCAAGCCGTGCAATAGGGATCCGTTCATCCTTTATCGACATCGTCAGTCGAACGGAGCCAAGTTCTAGAAGAATGCTTAGGTCATCAACATCATCTGCTTAGCCTCTACTCTCCCCAACTATGTTGGGGTCAGCTTCCAGTCTAACCGGATGCTGCTGAATACCAGTATTTTACATGGAGCGACTGCCTATTTGACCTCCAGAATCCAGTTAGTACCTACTGGGTAATATACGCTGATACCCTTTGGTAAGACTGGAAGGCTTAGGTATACCTATACTTAGGCTTTCTTGTAGAATTTGACTTCTTCAACTTCTTAATCGATTTTAGAAATGTTTAACTGAGCTTTTGCCCGCGGCCTCGCTTGCGTTAATTTAAAAGGGCTTGGAACATTTTTGTCTGAAGCATGTCTGGTTTTTTTTCCGCCATTTTGTTTTTTTTTTTTTCAAAGTAGCGGACACGCCTTGGACCTATATTAATCGATAGCTGCCATCAATACAAACAAGTTTTGTAAGAGACAAAACGTTCAACGTTATCGATTGATACACGTTGTATACGTGTCTGATCAATACAAAGCTGTGCTGAAGTTGCTAGGTATCAGTGATTGGATTTGAACTGTGATAGCTCATATTTCGGAAACGTGACACTTTAGAAAGTTTTGTTTCGCACAAAACTTGTTTGTATTGATGCCAACTAAGGGTGCTTACATAAAGAAACAGGTTTCCGGTACAGATAAATCTGTACCTACGGGTCGGGTCGGGTATGTGTTTGTGGTTCGAGTACCAACCCAACATCTACAGACCTGCTTGAAAGAGGACTTTTGGCCGCAGGGTGTCGTATATCGTCGCTTCCGAGGACGGTTACGCGACACCACGCAGCGAAACACGACGCCGACAACGCTGCGTGTATAGTTTTAGTACAAGGTTTAAAATATGTATTAGTTTATAATTGTTGTTTAATGTTATTTTATGTATTTTATCTATGGGCAATACATACATACAAACATACATAGACTGATAAACACATTACCCTCCTTTGCGGCGCGCAGTCGTGTAAAAACTAGCCGATGTCCGCGGCTTCGCCCGCGTAAAATGATATACTAAAACCTTCCTCTTGAAACACTCTATCTATTAAAAAAACCCGCATCAGAATCCGTAGCGTAGCTTTAAAGATCTAAGCATACATAGGGACAGACAGACGCGGCGGGAGACTTTGTTTTATACGAGTCTATTATGTAGTGAGTAGTGATAGTGAAGTGATGTAGTGAAGATGAAATAATATTGTGATCAACCAGAACACCGACGCACTGTTCGCCGATAATACTCTTTCTCATTGATCCCTTGAATTAAATAAATGGCTGTAAGAAAGGTACGACTATAACAATAATACTAATTATTTCAGTCAGATACTTGAATTTGGCAGTTGGCTACACTGGGCCGAAACTGCGGGTTTCATGCTTAGAGAATAGGCCCCCTAGTAGCATTTTTTGTTGGCATTTAGTTGGGCCACATACCTCTGGTTGGTTGGCAAATGCATACAATTGGCGGGCAGTTTGCGGGTTGGGCCCAAAACTGATGGCCTACGTGGATTTGCCTACGAAGGCCCAACTTGCGATGGGGCCAACGTGGATTTGCCTACGAAGACCCCAACTACTACCAATGTTTACTACCGAGCTGGTAGTGTTGAACTAACAACCTTGTGTGAACACTATTAGGGTTGAAATAAAACCAAATTGCTTTCTGATCTAAGGCGCGGGTCATATACAAGTGGCTTATGGCGGTGGCGCGGCGGTGGCGCGTGAGTGGAGGGTGAGGTAATGGCGCCAGTTACTCGCCCTCCCGCGCACCCGCGCCACCGCCAACCATACGCCATACGCCACTCGTGCTCGTCCCACGTCTATTAGGCTGGTTATATATTTACTAAAATTCACTCGAACCCAACCAAATCGTGGTAACACAACGATAGCGACTTCTAATTGGACTACAACGCCATCTATCGAGGTTGGGGTACAACTTTTGAACCTTTACGATATTATCATTACGGTTTTGGCATGAACATACCGCCCACCAAGGACATTTAGTGACGGAATGTCCTTCTTAAATTATCCTTAATTTTCAATTTTGCGCTTTATTTACAGTATAAACCATAAATCTCAAATATAAACAAAAATATAAAAATATGTTTCGGAAATCTAAGAGTTACTAAGAGTTAAGAGAGTACTAGTAAGCTCATACTGGGTAATTATTTCTGTACCAGTATAACGTATCATCCATAACAGGTCCATTGAAAGGTTTAAGTTGGACCGATGTAAGTTGTTATCATAACTTAAATCCCCACAAAAAACTCCCAACAGTAGGAATAGAAGCAGCAGGCCCGTCATTAGTTAGCCCAATGTTGTTTTAGTAATTTAAATCCCTACAAAAATCTCCTAACAGTAGGAATAGATGCAGCAGCGCCGTCGTTAGTTGGCCCAATGTTGTTATAATAACTGAAATCCCTGCAAAAATCACTCAACAGTAGGAATAGTAACAGAAGGCCCTTTGTTGGCTATTCGTTGGGCAAATAGTGCATGTTTATGACAATGGGCCTATTTTAAGTTTAGGTTGGCGGAACAACTAACCGTCTGCCAATACATTCCCAACTGTTGGCATAAGGATGCCAACGGCAAATGCTAGCCGCTAGAGTGCGTTTAAATACTTTAGAGTTAATTACATAGTAGCAAAGCTATTCTTTTTGTAATTATGTAATCGATTAATTCCATCGGTAATGTTATGAAAACTATCGTTCTCATTTTTCTCCTCTTCCAGATTGAGAATTGAGCTGATTTTTCATATTTTGAAATAGAACAATATGACCTATGTTTTAGACCATATCTCAACTTATTACATTTTGGCCCACCGTTTTCTCTAAAACTCGTATTTAAAAAAAAAATAACTTTGACCCCCAATATCCCTGTAACTAGAAGGCGCAATCCGCATCCAGCGGATTCCCGCAACCTTCATCAGGTTATCGGTCCACCTAGTGGGAGGTATTACAACGCAACGTTTTCCGGTTCGCGGTCGCCATTCCAGACAATAGGTATAACCATGGTTTTATTAATCTTGTCCTTTAATTTAAGAGGAATGCGGGAGACACATATTGTTCACGCGACTTTCTGCCATTTCGTCCACCCAGTGTTAATAATTCAGCTGCGTGCTTAACACTCCGATCTATTTCTCCATCGCTTTCACTTGAAATGGAACTAAAGGTACCTGAAAATAGTTGATATCCTTTTTTCTCCTTCCCCTATAATTAAAAAGGTAAAAATCTTTAACTTCAAATGAAGTTAGCATTTATTCAAATGGGGACCAAAACGCGTTCTTCTGTCGTGCATTTTATGTTGATTGATCGTGTAGACATCATTCCTATCATTTTTTTTTTATTTTTTTTATGTCAACCTGATCTGTCCTACTGCTGGGCAAAGGCCTCCCCCATGGCTTTCCAACCAAGACGACTCAAGGCATTCCGATTGGGGACAAAATGCTATCGAACCTTCGCTTCGCAGACGACATAGTTCTTTTTGCTTCGGAAGCGAATCGACTAGAACAAATGCTCCAAGACTTGAGCACTGCAAGCCTTGAGGTTGGACTGACGATGAATTAGTCAAAGACTAAAGCCATGAGCAATGCCGCCAAATATAGGGTCATTGTTGATGGGCAGGAAATACACTATGTCGACGAATATATCTACCTGGGCCAGCTAGTTTCCTTCAACAACAGACAGGACAAAGAGATAGACCATCGAGTCGAAAATGCCTGGAGGAGCTACTGGTCCATGAAAGCATTTATGAAGGGTGACCTTCCCATTTCACTAAAGCGCAAGCTCGTCGACATGTGTATCCTGCCTATCCTAACCTATGGCACTCAGACTTGGTCTTTGACTAAAGCCCAGAAGTCCAAACTCAACGTTTGCCAAAGAGCGATGGAACGTAGCATTCTAAATATTAGACTCTCCGATCGAATGCGCAACACCTTATACGGTCAAAGACTTTATTTCCAACCTATCATGTTGAAAATAAATAATTTTCAAGCCTTTTCCCGTTGACTTGGGTAGAAATCAAAGATCGCGAATTACCAGTCGAACAAACTATTTGATTTACATTTTACAATGCAATTTGTGGGTTAAACTGTAAACCAAATAGCTTGTTCGACCGTACATACGAGACATCACACTACATTATACAAAGTGCTTTTGCCCTGTCCATGAATATAACGGACCTGGCCTTTATAGTGACCTTGATTATATTGAAGATTAGATAAATAGGTACTTTTTTGTTCTGCACTAGCCACAAATAACCCTCCTTATTTTTTTTAAATAAGCTAGAAAACACGACATCATCATACATTTCTGATAATAAAATGTGTCACAGATAGAAATAAAAAAGATTGATGGTTATTCACTTGATTTTTTTCTCGAAAACAGGCTGGCCTAAAGTCATGAAAATAAGTCACTTCATTATGAAATCAACACTGCAAATTGGTCTGCCTGTATCCTGTTTATTGATTTTATACAGGGTGTAAACCACCTCATCACGAAGCCGTCAACCAAGCATTCTGTAGATCAAGTAAGCAACTTTACGCAAAAATTTTGCTAGGAAACAACTTTTTTTTTTTGGGGCAAAAATCACGTTTTGTGGTATAACTCAATGTAACGCACTTAAAACATTGTGCTGATGGATGGATTGAACAGTATGTGGTTCGTGGAGGTATTAAAAGTAAAAATCTTACAATAAAACTTGTATTTAAAAAAAAACTTGTCATGAAGTTGTAACTTTGACCCCCAATATCTCCGTAACAAGAAGGTTCCCAGGTATGGTGTAGAACAAAAAAATGATCGCAATGACGGGGAAAACACCTGCCTTTCGGTTTCGTTAAGAGGTGTTTTACACCCTTTATAGTACCTAATACCCACGCAAAGGTGAACCTGACCAGATCTAGGTTCAGTACATTACGGGTATTCAGCTGCGTCAGGTTAGACTGAGAGCCGACCCCAAAATATTTAGGTATAGGCTAGACAGATGATTCACATGGGTGCCACAGGGAAGCATCATATACCTACAGGGTGTAAACCACCTCATCACAAAGCCGTTAACCAAGCATTCTGTACGTCAAACTAAGTAACTTAACGCAAAAAATGTTGCTGGGAAACAACTTTTTTTTTGAGGTTATAAATCATGTTTGTGGTAGAACTCAATGTAACGCACTTAAAACATTGTGCTGATTGATGGATTGAATAGTACGGGTGTCGCGGAGATGTTTTAAGTCAAAATCTTACAAAAAAAACTTGTATTTAAAAAAAAACTTGTCAAAAAGTTGTAACTTTGACCCCCCATATCTCCGTAACTAGAAGGTTCCCAGGTATGGTGTAGAACAAAAAAATTATCGCAATGATGGGAAGAACAAGTGCCTTTCGGCTTCGTGAAGAGGTGTTTTACACCCTTTATAATAGGGTTTTGGTCCTTGTAATAAGTTCCTGTAGGATAGTTTCCAACTGTCAAAAACCAGTCATCAACATCACCCTTGCCTGTTCACAATTACATTGAGGTTGGTTTCCAGTCTAACTGGACGAGCTGAATACCATCATTTTACAAGGAACGAATGCCAACCTGACCTCCACAACCCAGTTAGGTAATACGATACCCCCTAATAAAACTGGTTGACAGACTTTCGGGCCACTGACTACCTGTTAAAGAGGACAGCCGGGATAAACAGCTTCACGTGCTTTCCGTGGCTTGGAGGGCACTCATATCTTGCAAGCTGGATTAGAACAACTTCCTATCATCCTACGGAGTTATACACATGGGTTCAGCCCTACAAGTACGTAGGAATCGATAGGACTCGATAAGATAAATTAGACAGTTATTCTCGATAAAATGAGTTTTTATGGAGTCGAAAACTCATTTTATCGAGAATGACTGTCGATTCTTATCGATTTCTACGTACTGCAGTTTCGATTGCATTTCTAGAATAAGCACATTCAATTTCGAACAAGATTTGACCAGGATTTTCTAACTCACGTTCAATTTAATTAAAGCTTTTTGTTAAAAAGTTCTTCCAGATGAAGCTTCGTTCGAATGCGGAATGCGGCCGTAAAATTACTATGCCTTTCTTTATTTTGCCCGCAATAGGTGTTTTTATTTACTTATTTTCCTACACACACCATTACGTATATCAATTATTGATAAACAAATTATCAATTTAAACTATTTTTATCAGCAACTATAGATCTGTAATATATAATTTTTATAAAACTCCGTTTGAAATAAAATAAACGAGCGTAACTCGGTCACCCAGATATTTTTTAATCTTTGACCAAAAAATTTGGCCTCTTCTGGCAACGGGAAGAGTCGACCTACCGCTTGGCGATGGCCCGAAAGACTAGGTCGCAGATGGTGGTCGCAGCCGGACACCTAGTCCGCACTCTATGGCCCTAGTGTTTTATAACCGCAAACGGCTCAAACGCATATAGCTACTAATGAAGTTGTTGTTTTTGCGCTGTTTTCAGCGCCCGGTCCAAAGCTCACTATGCTAGGAAGATAGGATGGCGCAATTATCTTTCTTTCATTGATGTCATTTTGCATCAATGTGTCACTGAGAAGTGGGATCATAGTTTTTTATGTCCACTTGATTATACCTTCTTAAACTTACTAACTTCAATACCAGTAAACTGTACCCCAGGTAAAACAATGTAAATGTTAGTAATCACCAATAAAATATTATGTTCCCTGCATTTTTATATTCAGATTAAAAGCCTAAATCAATATCTTATCATAGGCTTGTGAAGTAATCAGTAATAAATATTATCATTAACATCGGTCGCTGTAATCAAAAAAAGCATTATCTTTGGATCTCATTTTCCTACTACAACAATCATCATGATAAAAAAAAATACACAAAAATATTATAAAAATATATTTTTTTTAATAATTTACAAAAGCCTATTTACAATTCAGTGGAAAAATTATAAGGCTATAACGATTACTTATCTGAGCTAAATAAATATTTATAAAAAATATGGTAAAACTTCACAAATACGTACATTCTAACTGCAACATTTCTTTAAACACGTGCATTATATTGGCACTTTAAGTCGGACAATAACGAAATGTCACTCACTTATTGACTATGTTTAGGATCTTACAGCTAATCCCTTGGTCCCTAAGGCTTAATGGCTGGTGCTTATAGAATAATGTGAGCGAAACCAGCCATCGTCAACATGAAGATGGACACAAATATGTTGACTGCTGAGGAAGGAGGGAGCTCTGGAGTTGTTGGCTGCACCAAGGCAGGCTGTGCGGTGGTGGTCCGTGCTGTCGTGGGGGGCGTAGAAGGGGTGGTGAACTCCTGGTCACCGTTCACGAAGTAATTGCTCAAGTCTTCAGCGATGGTGTGCGCCAAGTTGATGCTCTCAAGTGTGCTCACGGATCCCCCGTAGACAGAGTTGTAAGAGTTACCCAGAATGGACTGAGTGCTGTTTGCCCATGTTTGGAACTGTAGAAAAGACGAAAATATTTAAAAATTACCATAGTTATAGCCCGTCAAGAGAGTGCTAAAGGATATAAATATTATAAACGCAATACAGAAACATCACGCAAGACATCCATTATTTACATTACTAGTACGCAGAGATGATAATGTAGAATACCAGTTTTTTTTACTATAATATAAATTGCTGAAGGAACCGTTCAAAAATTTTGCGTGAACTGGGTATCGAGACCTAGACGCATGTGATCCCTAGATGAAACAAGATACCAAAAAAAAAATCTTACAGCAAGAACTTCGGCTTCATTCCTGAGACGAGCTGACACGTAGGACAATGGTGTTACTGGGCTTCCGAACCTAGAAACGAACAAATATTCCATTAAACATAACATAACGCCTTAATCCTCAAAGGTTTAGGCAAAGGTGAACCTAGGATTTGGCCAATAGATCTTCTGAGAATTAACGATTCTCAGTAGATCTGTTTTGAAATCAGGATCCAATGAGAAAATTAATTCTCACTAGATCCATCATGGATCTGGCCAATGGATCTTCTGAGAATGATCGCACATTTCGCTAGTTATGTTTTGAGTCCCATGTAATGGACTGACCCTGTTGCCAACAATATATCATTATTTAAAAGGGTAAAGCTGTATGTGAAACGTAATTTTGAAAAATAGAAGCACTGACAAAAATCTACACTATTCCCTCCCGCGTAACTAAGACATTTTTTTTGCATTTTTTTCCCATCGTCGGTTTGACAATATGATCGGAGATAATTTACTTGCCATAATTTTTTGGTACCTATTTTTAATAAATGAGTGTACTTACGCAAGGGTAACAGCGGCCAAGTTCTGCTGAATGTAAGCAAAGACCTTCTGTGTGTTTTCTTCATTGCCTGAAACGGCAGTGTTGAAGGCTGTGGTGTAGTCTTGGCGACGGATTACATTGTTTGGATTAACAATTGCATCCAAGAACCTGAAAACGAAGAACCGAGTTAAGGAGACGAAAATAAAATATATGTAAGGACATTTAACAATCAGTAAAAAAACCAGGCGGGGTAGTTCTTGCATTGAACATTGCAAGTTAAAAAATAACATTAAAAAACGTATTTTTATTCCATGTTTAATGATGATCTTTGTTTGTTACGGTACTACTCGTATCAAACCGCGTCAGCGATTGTTACGTATTTATTGATCCATCAGTGACTAATTTCACAATTTTCACAGTTGAAACGGAATGATGATTCAAAGCACGTCATTTTGTCATTTTCCGGCTTTTGGGGTTGACATGTCAACATGTTTTCTTCTTTCATTCTCCCCTGTCAACAGTCACGCTTTCATTCACTCCATCATCATCATCATCATCATCTCAGCCGAAAGACGCCCACTGCTGGACATAGGCCTCCCCCAAGTGTCGCCACATTGACCGGTCCCTTGCGACTCGCATCCACCGGATTCCCGCAACCTTCACCAGGTCATCGGTCCACCTAGTGGGAGGTCTTCCAACGCATCGTCTTCCGGTTCGCGGTCGCCACTCCAAAACTTTTCGGCCCCAACGGCCATCCGTCCTGCGAGCAATGTGCCCTGCCCACTGCCACTTAAGTTTAGCAATTCTTCGGGCTACGTCGGTGACCTTGGTTCTCTTGCGGATGTCTTCATTTCTGATTCGATCACGCAAGGAAACTCCGAGCATAGCCCTCTCCATTGCCCTTTGGGTGACTTTAAGCCTTTTGATAAGGCCCATTGTGAGCGACCACGTTTCGGTCCCGTATGTAATCACTGGCAACACACACTGGTCATAGACTTTCGTCTTGAGACACTGCGGTAAGTTGGACGAGAAGATACCGCGCAGTTTCCCGAACGCTGCCCAGCCGAGTCGGATTCACTCCATATTTCACATTATTCTTCACACAATACGTCACAGTAAGCCGTTTTTAGGTACTTTGTATTTTTTGATCATATTCATCACTACCTACTGCCAGCGGCTACGCCCGCGTAAATTTTGAAAACTGTCCCATGGCATCTTACTACCGGGATAAAAAGTATCCCATGTGTTAATTCAGGTTATTAACTATATGTGTGCAAAATTTCATCCAAATCCGTTAAGCAGTTTTTGCGTGAAAGGGTAACAAATATCCATACTCTCAAACTGTCGCATTTATAATATAAGTAGGATTTCTTACAATTCGTGAAGAATACGACTACCTACAGAAGTTTAGATTAAAGAAGAAAATAATAAAGATACGTATTAAATCACTGTAAAATAACAACTTCTGGACTCACGTGGTAAGAGAGGCATCATCCGTGGTGCAGCCAAGAGTTTGGAGAAGCAGGATTTTTTCTGTGTACACGTTGTGAGTTTGGAACCTTTGCCATAAGTAGTCGAAGTCTGCAGGATTACCTCTACGCAGAGCGTTGCAGTAAACCCAGTTGCGGTTGTCAACTGGCACACTAAAAAGAGAATTAATTATGTGATTTTTTTAAATAAACGTTTCAAAAGGACCAAGGATAGTCATCAGTTTTTACTGTAAATGGACTTTTGACATTTTCAATACTTAGCACTTATAATTTTGTTTCATAATATAATTGATTAATAATTTTGATTTTGATTTAATTTAGGTTATGGTACCATCATCATCTGCCTAGCCTTCTATCTTAGCTAGCCATAAATAATTAACTGTTTGCCTAGTAGTGGGACATTAAAGGCAAAAAAAAAGCGGCCAAATTCGAGTCGTACTCGCCCATGAAGGGTTTCGTAGCAGCAAGTAACATAATATAAAAGTTGAGTTGATTAAATGAAAGGTAAATTACGGTTTACGATTTATGACGTATTAAAAAAGACCATTTACTAGATCTCGTACAAGACAATTTTCGGTGGAAGTTTACATAGTAATGTACAGTCACGAGCACCAATATGTAAACACTTCAGAATTTTTAAAAGTGTTTTGCTCCTACTATTCTGATTATTTCATGTTGTTACGTAGATAGTATTCTGGAACTCATATTTTTATGAAAAAGATCCTATCTCCTAGTTACAATCGTTATTTCTCGCGAAATTAGCTTTTATATTAAGGAAAGTGTATACATATTGGTGCTCGTACATCATATATTTTTTTTAGTTTTATCATTCTCTTATTTTAGAAGTTACAGGGGGGGGCGGGACATATTTTACCACTTTGGCATGTGTCTCTTGAGCAAACTATTCAGTTTAGACAAAAATGATATTAGAAACCTCAATATCAATTTTGAAGACTTATCCATAGATACCCCACAAGTATGGGTCTAATGAAAAATAAAATATTTGAGTTTCTATATGTATGGCACCCCCAAAATTTATAGTTTTTTGTTTCTATTTTAGTGTGAAAATCTTAATGCGATTCACAGAATACATCTTCTTACCAAGTCTCAACAGCATAGTTCTTATAGTTTCGGAAAAAAGTGGCTGTGACAAACGGACGGACAGACAGACAGACAGACATGACGAATCTATAAGGGTTCCGTTTTTTTCCCCTGTGGCTACGGAACCGGAAAGGCAGGGAGGAAACTCCGTATGTAAGCGGCTGTTATTATTTAGCCACGAGCTCCTCCCTGCCCAAACTCATCTAAAGGGTGTAAAACACCTCTTCACGAAGCTGAAAGGCACTTATTCTCCCCATCATTGCGATCATTTTTTTGCTCTACACCATACCTGGGAACCTTCTAGTTATGGAGATATGGGGGGTCAAAGTTACAACTTTTTGACAAGTTTTTTTTAAATACAAGTTTTTTTTAGTATGATTTTGACTTTTAACACCTCCACGACCCCCATTATACTATTCAATTCATCCATCAGCACAATGTTTTAAGTGCATTACATTGAGTTCTACCACAAAACATGATTTATAACCTCAAAAAAAAAAGTTGTCTCCCAGCAATAATTTTTGCGTAAAGATAATTAGTTTAATGTACAGAATACTTGGTTAACGGCTTTGTGATGAGGTTGTTTACACCCTGTATGTATAGTTAGTACTCACGCGGCTCCACCGTTTTTCATGGCATCAAACTGTGTATAGGCAGCAGTCAGGCACTGCACGTTGCCAAGGTTACACATCACCGGGGCCAGCTGATAACGCAGGTAAGATTCCATGAAATGTTCATTAGGGATTGGAGAATAAGTCAGAAGCCCCATCGCATGAGACGCCCATGTGACAATCCGGGTCTGTTGGAAAAAACAAAATTTAAAAATGTGTAATTATGTAAGTAGTACAAAATTGCAGATTTTTTTTTCTATTTATTTCCATTCAGTTTCAAACTTTTCGGACCTTCACCTAATTGCCTTGGACTTTTGAAACTCTGCTTACATTGAAAAAGTTACCTTAAGTAGACTTTGAGTAGTTTCATTATCAAACACCTACTCAAATCAGAAACTGTGTGTTTTGGCAATAGAGACAATGTAGTTAAGAAAGTTAAGTACAAAATGTTAATTAATGACATTAGCTTCCGAAAAGTTTATATCAATTATGTTGAAAGTTTATTAAAGAAAATAAAAAATAAGAAGCTTATCTATCTTGTTCACAATACTTACGTTAAGTAGAGCCAACTCAGCAGGGTTACCATGAAGTCTGTTCCTGATCCAGTTGAAACCAGTTATGGCAGCAACCCAAGGTACGTATTCAGTCTCAAACTGTAGGAATGAGAGGATGTACATAGCACGCTCGTAGGTCATGATTCCGGAGCGAGCGAATTGGAAAACATCGTTGACAATCTGAAAAACACATAGAAAAATCATAGAAATAAAGTTTTCGTTTATAAACGTTTTTCATCTTATATATCCATGTGAGCCACACAGGATTTTTATCGTGATAAAAATCAACGCCAAAAAAAACATAAATTCTCAAATAGTAATAAACAGCAAATGCTATCAAACACGCCTCAACATCATCTATTCACAACTATGTTGGGGTCGGCTTCCAGTTTAACCGTATGCAGCTAAATACCAGCATTATACAAGGAGCGACTGCCTATCTGATCTCCACAACCCAATTAGCTGCACTGTGTAATACAGTATTGATAAGAAGGGTTGTCAGAATTTCGGGCCACTAACTCAATTAAAGGACTGACATTTGTAGATATTTCTGAGGCACGGAGGAAAAAAGGAAACTCGGTATGCAATCATGACACTATGAAATTTAATCATGTTAAAATTGTTTACCTGGGCTCTATTGAATTCGTGAATCACGGCTCTCTGGACGGGATTTCTTAGAGCTTGAGCGATTAATTCCCAGGTGTAGTCATCGTATTGCACTCTATAGAAACCTGTAATCATATTAAAACATAATTCAAAATGCCTTGGCTAACATCAATTTATTTGAGGCTGTCAATAAACTCCCAATTTTAAGACTCCACTTTTACTTTCTCTACTTTACAGAAATCCAAAATTACTTACCAGTTTGTTGAATGTTGAAGAGAGTCCAGTAATTACCGGGTGCGTTGCGATCAATGACAGTAAACGGCTCAGTGAGGATATGAGAAGGTTTCGTGTTAGCAAAATTGGCGTTATTTTCAGTAGTAAAGGTAATAGGGATGACGTATCTCGTGGTTTGGTTTGAAAAACCGGTATTGATGTTGAAACGGCGCTGCAAGAATTAATTGAATTAGTAATGCAAAAATTGTCAATATAAAGCACTCGTCAGAACGTTAAAACCATCCAAAACAGTGTTCGAATTCATAAGTTCCCGTTGACTTTTTCATCATCAGCGAAGACTCGGACAAACAAACGGCTCGTTTTAGTTGTTAGCTTCAAGGACAGGTACCAAAAGGAAACCAAAGTGATTACTCTCATTAAGTAACAAATTGTTAAAAAAAAAATACCTGGTAGATTTGCATTCGTCCAGTGCTGTGTTCTATATTGACTTGGAGTACAGGATGACCAGGCTGTTCAGTCCAGCTCTGATAATATTCCACGAAATTAAAGTCGGGTCCATATTCACTTAATGCATTATTCGCACGACCTGCTAGATTCAATTCATTGAATAGGTCGGTCGGTTTGACAGTACTGAATTGCCTGTGAAAATTATTACCAATTATTATTTCTGTTGAAGTACGAATGTTTTGATTCGTTAAAACAAAGTTTTTGCCATTTCAGTCAGAAATAATTAAATCTAAACCTTACTTGTGTCTCAGATAGTTTCTGAGTCCTTCCCTGTGAACATTGGTGCCAAGAAGATGCTCAGTCATTCTGATGACAGCAGCTCCCTTATTGTAGGTGATGGTCGAGAACATGGCGCTAACACTAGCCGGGCTGCCGACCCCAGGGTTAGTCAGAGGTTGAGGGTTGTTGGAGGAGTCACTAAGCAATGATGTATGCACTTGTTCAGTAATGAAACGCCTATCAAGTCCCATATCTTCGACCTGAATCTGAACAAAAAGAATAACATTCATAAATTTTAAGGACAAATTGTTTACCATTACATAAATACCATATGAGAAGTATTTTTCCTCGAATCAACGGACTGAATACATTAATTGGTTAGAGGTATAAAAACATCACTCACTCCATCACCTTCGAGGGCTGTGAAGGCAGTCAAGTAGTACTGGTAGTATCTAGCAAAACCTTCATTCAGCCAGAGCACGTCCCACCAGTCATTGGTGACAAGGTTTCCGAACCACATATGTGCGATCTCGTGGGATAGAATGTAAGCGATGAGCTGCTTGAAGTAACCGTTGGTGTCACCTTCCTTGTACAACAAATAAGCTTCCCTGTAAAAATAAATAATAACTGCTGCATACAATCAATTAAGTATACCCCCCACAGAAATATTCAATATCTATGATACCCTCATTATTTTGTTTGCGTACTCAACCCACCTATAAGTTAGCAGTCCCCAGTTCTCCATTGCGCCGGCCCCAAAATCGGGAATAGCAGCTTGAGTCATCTTAAGGTTTGGACTTTGACTGTAGAAATCGTAATCTGTATGCCCGTTCATCCAATTCAAAAGAGCCTGTCCGGCTCTTTGGGCGTACTCTGCTTGACCGTCGTTGATCGCACCTGGCCTCGCTATAACTTCATGTCTAAGGACACCGGTGAGAGGTGTCCGATCGGTTTCATATTCAGCTACGATTAGGGCGAGAAGATAGGTGGACATTACTGGGGTCCTTGTATAAACATCATTATGGTAACCTCTGCAAAATAAGCAAGACGTAGCAGTTAGTAACAATAAACAGGTAAAGACGTTAAAATACTCGTATAATCAATACAACACTTTTTGTTAACTTACTCTAGGTTTGTGTTGGCTCCGCTGCTTTGAGGCAACGTGCAAAACCAACTCCTATACGCGGTGGGACGGGTAATAGTCACATCGAAGGTAGCCTTGAAGCTAGGTTCATCATAACAAGGGAACGCGTGGCGGGCAGCAGTAGCTTGGAACTGTGTAGTGGCCATCCATCTGCAAATCAAATCCTTATAAACTCATAATCGACTCTTATGAGTGTTGCTATAAAAATTGTTTGTCAGTACAGTACTTACCTAATTGCTCCGTCTCCACCTTCATTCCTATACCAGCTGTGGTAAATACCGTACATATCATCGCGCATATTTGCATCAAATGTGATATTTAATACGTAATTAACAGGGTTCAATTCGTTGTACTGTAGGACACCCTCTGTGAGGTTGACCCTTAGGAAGTGATATTGTTCCTGTCGGTCGAAAGTGGTAGGAACTTCTGTGTTTCCTTGTCTCAACTCAACGGTTTTAAGATTCACGTGGGTACTGTGGAGGACGATCTGGTTAACGTTACTTTGTGTTGCACTCAGAGTGATTAGGACTATGCCACTGTAAGTAAACAAGTCCATGTTGATGATCCAGTTTACATTGTAGTGTGAGGGCCGGGTCGTTGTGGGTAGTCGGTACGGCGAGGGCGACGTGGTCGAGGACAGCTCGATATTAGTGAAGGCGTCGACATTCTCAAACACCTCGCCTTCGAAGCGTTCGTCAGCGAAGATGGTGTTTCTGGTCACTTGTCCTGGTGTAACATCTGGTATGGCAGTTGCACAGACGCAAGCCAGGGATAAAACTACAAGTTTTATCGCCATCATCTGAAATAGTTTGTTAATGCTAGAAAAAATTGTATCGAAACTTTTTCATAATATGTTATATTTTAATGTGAAAGTGAGTTTGTTTGTTTTTCTCGCCATCGTACTTTATATCCCTGACCACCACGAGAGCGAAGCCGCAGGCAAAAGCTTCTCTAACATCTATAGTCTATACTATTATTATATAGTTGAAGAGTTTGTTTGTTTGGTTGGACGCGCTAATCTCCGGTAGGTACTGCTGATTGGAATTGAAAAAATATTTTTGTGTTAGATAGTCCATTTATAGAGGAAGGTTAAAAGCAATAAAACCTCACGCTACGACCAATACTCGTATGAGCAGAGCATAAATGCAAAATGTTGCAAATACCGGTTTTTTTTTTCTTTTGTGAGCTTTTTACCTCTTAAGTGCTTAGCTATTTTATAACATAAGTAGTATCTGATAGCTTCATACGAGAGACAGTGGATATCTTAACCCTATACAGTTTCTATTACGATAACATTGAAGTTTAAAGATAAAAATATATTCATTCTTGATCATTCGTGAAAACTTCTAGGTATATTTCATATCTTATTTTCATAAACTGATAAAGTTTAATAATCATTATAAAAACATCATTATCGAAATAACTTTATCTTCACGAAGTAAATTGAACGTTCAATTTTGGTGCTTAGGCTTGCCTAAAAGTATTTTGATAAGTTGCAGGTATTGATATAATTATAATAAAGGTGCATGCATATGTTTTAAGTATCAGCGATGTATACGAAAACAAGTCGATATTTAATATGGATTAATTGCAAAAGATAACAAATTAGAGCTGAATATGTACGTCACTATCTATTCGTAAATTAAACTGAAGCTATAAATTAAGAGCTTTGCCAAATTCATTTCGTTATACACCGCCACGTGACAATATGGCGTCAACAACAAGAAATCGGTGAAAATGTGGGTGAGATTACTTTCCTTACTAAAATTCTTACAGCATTATGAACTTTCTTGGCAATAGCTTATTCTTATAATGCTCAAAAAATAGAAACCCTTGAACGGGAGCAACTTACTGATAACATTGGAACTAGTAGCATTGGAAATACAAAAAAAAACCGTTGTTTGGTTTGGAATAGGTCCAAAGAATCTAACAATACTATGTAATTTAAAACTAGCTATACTACAAGGGATCTAAGTAAAATGTTTTAAAATGTTTTTATCAAATATTTGTAAAGAAAATATTCGTAACTGCTTTCAGGCGCGAAAAAGCGCAAAATACGCATAAATACAAGTCATCCGAAGACTCATACATAACACCTACGCATACAATGATTATGATAAGATCCTCTGTTTACTATTGTCACCAGGTTTTATTGACCTTTAGCTTTCCTAACCAGAGAGTTCAGGAAAGGAACAAAAATCTAGTTTGCTGTCAAGGAATATTGTGGAAAAATTACATCACATGACCCAGAGACAATTCACAGGCTTGAACCATAAATTATTATCATTTTCTTGTTCTTAAATTATTATCATCTTTGACCTTTCCATTATAGTATCTATTATCATAGTTATTCAAATACAGGATACAAGTAAATATAACCCATAATTACTTATTTAGGTACTGTTGACGTAATTTTAGTTTAAAGTTTTTACTTTGCCATAATAAACCCAAAAAATAACTTACCTTGAATACCAGCGACCACTAAAGCGGGACCTACACCCGCAACTGGATTATTGTAATCAACTTATTGAAATATACACATCAATGCGTAATCACCAACGATATAGTATCAACAATTATCAACAGTATCATAATGCTATGATATTTTTCGACAAATTATCTCCGTATCTTATAAGCGAGTCGATATGGCAGTGACAACTCGGTATTTTAATGAAACTATTACACAAATTTTTAAGTACCTATTATAATTCTATCTATTTTTCAACCGACTTCTAAAAAGTGGAGGTTCTCAATTCGTCTGTATTTTTTTTTTTTGTGTTTGTCATAAATGTCACATTGAAGTATTTTATTTCCCTACTCCTTTGCTGTTTTTTTTCTGGAATAGGGGCTCGAATTTTTTGTAAGAAATCTAGACAGAGAGAAAAAAGGGTCCGTGGCTTAGGCCCCCAGTGGTCGAGGCACCCGTGGCCGACGCCCCAGATTCGATGTATTTAATGGCGGCTGAGTAGGCAAGTCAAAATATTCAAACCCTAGCGAGAATCAAGACTGTTGAAATATTTCTTCGGGACTCCTCAAGCTTCATCGGTTTGTCTTTTTTCCGGTGGCCCCAGCTACATTCCTAGCTGTGACCGCTAATCTATGTACAGTATTGTGTAGCGGGATTGTCCTATAAACAACAATCCATCATCTACCTGCCCTCTTCCTGTGTTACTTGAGGACTACGAAACACGTTTTTTTCTTTCATTCTCCTCTCTCAACCGTCTCGCGATCATTTACTCCTCTTTAATATCATTTCTTATTCAATCCATTCATCGTTTTTATGGTCTTCCTCTGCCTCTCCATCCATCAACATTTAGTGTCATCACAATATTCATCATTGTTTCTTTGATCTCCATAAATCAACATTAATAGGCTCTTTAGTCAACAGGTGGAACCCGCAGCTCCACTAGACGTTAAAAAAAAACAATCAGACAAGCAATAAAATATTGTTTTTTGTGGTCTTAAAACCAGTAGGTTATTATATGAAGAGCTAACAACAGTGTCCAATTAAACTTCGTAAATAGGGTAAACGACAAAAAATATATAATGTCAGTTAGATTATCAACAAATATTTGACCCGTATTTTTTCTTTTGTTTCATAAACCAAAATTGACGAAGATACGACGCTTTTAAAATTCACTATTACTCACGCCTTGGTATATTTTTTAGCGAGTTCTGACGTCACAGCCCCCCCTCCCCCCCTACTTCCAATTTTGACGTGACAACGTCCAATAAATCAATGAACGCCGGCTGCACGCACGAAAGAGTGTCCCGTTACGCTCATTGTAACGTTACGATCGGAGCATATGTATGCAATCATTTCATCAATGTTTTGTTATCTCGTTGTCACGTTAAACTATCGACTGTTTATTTTCCAATAATCTAACTGGCGGACTTAATAGATTTGCAATGTTTTGATACTGTCGTCATGCCTATTATGTCACAAGTTGAGCTACACGATTTCTGATATATTAAAAAAAAACTAAAATCTGTGGCGTTCTTGTGTCAAAAGACCACTTTACTTATCTGCAAGGTACCTCATATTACCGAACTTGACAAAGACTCAAGAGTTTGTTTTGATGTTTACGACCTCAAAGTAAAAAGAAAACACCGATCTTGACTAGTTATTACAAAATAATGTGTGTCTATTGTGAATCGCATTAAGGAATTCAAATGGAGTTTAGCAGGACATCACCTGGCACGGTGCGGTGATGTTCGGTGAGGTAAAGCTGTGTGGCGTCTGAGGATTGGAAAGAGAAGATGATGTTGATAGTCCAACGGCGAGATGGGCAGACGACATTGCGACATTGTTGCCATCGCTGGAATATCCTGGATGAGGCTGGCACAAGAACGTGGAGCTTCATACAAGCAAAGAGAGGCTTAGGCCCAGCAGTGAGTAGTGATTATAGTGACGTCCAAAATCATGGAGATCATAGTAGAGTAATTGAAAATATCTCATTTGAAGGCGCAATAAAATCCACCGTAGACGCGGGCCTGTGGACGGTTGGCTATGGGCTAGCTAGCCGTCCGTCCGTCTAACGACGACAGGCCGTGTCGACGGCGCGTTCGTGTTCCACGCGCGCATCAAAGAGATGTCAGCATAAGAGAGGGGCCCGCAAGGGCCGAAGCCTGCCGGGGTTGCGGGACTGTTCGAAAGAGATACCGCGGCCCCGGAACGTAAAGGGCGAGGAATCTACACGTGTAACCTCTGGACAAACTGTACGCAGAGAGTCATCAATGCTCTTCGACTTCAGTATAACGATGCATTCAGGATACTGCTGGGGCTGCCACGCTTCTGTAGTGCGTCGGGAATGTTTGCTGATGCGCACACTGATGGCTTCGTAGCTATCAGACGTAAGCGTGCTGCGTCGCTACTGCAGAGGGTCCGGGGCGGTACTCCCTTGATTGTCCTAAAATTTTCTGTCCGAAAATCATTATCCATAACACGTTTACTATAAACTTCAGTAACCATAATGTTCAAAACACCGAAATTATGTTTTACATTACTAACTTTACTTCTAATACTATTTTGTCATAATATCGAATACTATAATAATTGAATCTCCTAATTTTACATGACATAAAGTCGTATGTCCTAAGTATTGTATCACATAACGTGTATGATTCCGAATGGTCATTTATTAACCTCTGCACCATTGATGGTGCAGGTCAATGGTGCAAACGGTACGACGGGAACTTTTAGGGATTTTTTAGGGACTAACAGTCGCTAAAAAATCCCTAAAAGTTAGGTTTTAGTGACAGAAACGAATTGCTGTAAATCCGACTCCACGCAGTCTTGTCTGCCCTACCCCAAGAGTGTTATTTAAAATCGCGTAGGCGCGGAGGGGCGAGGCGGGCCGCGAGTTGAGGAGCAGGTGGTTGTAACACTGCGGTGGCGGAGCGGTGGTGAGCGTTAAACCCATCTGCGACGATAAGCTCGCGTGAGGCCGCCGGAGCCCCGCAGCGCCGGAGCCGTGACAGAAACCATGCCTGCTGCATGATGCTTGCTCGTTTGCATGCTACATGCACGCTTGCATGCATGCTTGCTTGCTGCATGCTTGCTTGTTGCATGCTTACTTGCTGCATGCTTGCTTGCTTGCTGTGTGCTTGCCGCATGCTTGCTGCATGATTGCTGTATGCTTGCTTGCATTACATGCTTGCTACATGCGTGCTGCATGCTTGCTGCATGCTTGCTTGCATTGCATGCTTGCTTGTTACATGCTTGCTTGCTGTATGCTTGCCGCATGCTTGCTACAGGCGTGCCGCATGCTTGCTGCATGCTTGCTTGCATTGCAGGTCAACGCCTACATACGATTAAACATTTACTTAGGACTTATGACTTTTATTGAAAACGATTTTATGTCTTTTGTATATTACTGATTGTAATACTTATGACAAACGGATTTAGAGCTTATTATATTTAGGGATTTCAACTTTATGGCATATGATATTATGTGATTTAAAGTTCGGGTAAATTATCATTCGGACGAATGATGATTATGACAAAAAATATTATGTCATTTTAGATTATGGATTAAGAAGTTAGATAATACGATAGAGAACCGTCCGGGGCACCTCAAACAGTCTCCTGAATGTCTTTGCGGGGAAATTTGATTGGTTCCCTATCCATTTGCATAAAATTTTAAGACCTAATATAACTTAGCATAATTTTGTTTGGCATAATTATATTTTCGCATAATATAATTACGCATAACAGCTTACGCATAATTTTTTAAGCATAATTTCTCTAGCCATAATAATGATTAAGCATAATATTCTAAAGCATAAATTTATTAAGCATAATGTTCTAAAGCATAACTTTATCAAGCATAAATAAATAAATAAATAAATATCGCTGGACATTAACACACAGCGCCATCTAGTGCCACACTAAGCAAAGCTTGTGTCGTGGACACTAGATAGTTGATATACTACATACATACTTTTTTGTTTGTAAATACATACTTATTATACATATAAACATCCATGACTCGGAAACAAATGTCCGTGCTCATCACACAAACATTTGCTCCTACCGGGATTCGAACCCAGGACCCTAAGAACGTAAGGCAGTGTCACTACCACTACGCCAATCGGGTCGTCGCAGACGGCTTTCGCTCACCACCGCAGCTTCGGCTTGTTGGCCGGCTTCGCCGGCCAGCCTCAGCCGCCTGCTCCTCAGCCCGCGGGCCGCCTCACCCCTACGCGCCTACGCGATTTTAAATTACACTCTAGGGGTAGGACAAACAAGACTACGTGGAGTCGGTTTTGCAGCAATTCGGTTCGGTCACTAAATTTTGTTGCACAGCATATTAAATTTTTAACCAACAATATTATTTAATTGTTACAGAAACTATAGCAAATTGGTTTGTTCAGAATTAACTGATTGACATTTTTTTATACAAAAACTGTATAAACATCTAATATATTCTTCAGATAAAAGTTATCTCGCGATTGAAAAATCGTTTAAGTTACATAATGTTAAATATTATAAATATGTATGTTAATGTTAAATAAATCATTTGCATGAAAATTGTTTTTGTTATTTATATTAATTGTATGCCTAAATATTATTACGCTAATAGTCATTAGGCCTACTAACGTTATGCTAATAGTCATTAGGCCTACCAACGTTATGCGAATCAAATTTATGCCAAAACAAATTAGTCTTTAAGATGATTATGCCAACATTAAATGTAGGCCTATGCCTAAAAGAATTATGCCGAAGTATTATTATGCCAAAACAAATTGTGCCAAAATCGTTATGCCGAAGTATATTAGGACAAAGAACATTATGCGAAAAGAAGGGATCCCAATTTGATTGCCCCTTTATGCCCCTACATGTTCTACTAACATAGTTTTTAAGGTCATGTTTACTAACAATTTAAATGGATGTGAAATTTATCTGAAATAAAATGATTGTTATTATCTCCTTTATTTATTTAGCATCTTATTTTATACATTTTTAAATATTTCTCCAAAAACATATAAAAACTTTTAAAAATATAAAAAATAGTGAACCGCCGGTGTCGGGAGCAAGGTCCAAGTCACCGGTGGTTATGGTTGCATAGACAGGAACCTCCTCACAATGCGAGCCGTATCGAGGAGTACTGCCTTCAATCAGGCCCTTGATCCAACCGCCGAAAAAGAGCTTCGACAGATGTTCGTCGAGGCTCTTTGCTATCAGGCCATTGGCCGTCACGACAATCGGCACAATGATAACCGAGTTCATATTCCACATGTCGCGAAACTCGTGTGCTAAGTCGAAAAATTACCTATTATTATTAATGTACAGAATGCTTGATTGACTTGTATTTAAAAAAAAATGTCATGAAGTTGGAACTTTGACCCCCAATATCTCCGTAACTAGAAGGTTCCCAGGTTAGCAGTAGAAAAAAAAATATCGCAATGACGGGGAGAACAAGCGCCTTTCGGCTTCGTTAAGAGGTTTTTACACCCTTTATTGCAGTATTGTGAACCTTATAAGCAAGTTGTTGTGGGTGTGTTTATTGCGTTGTTGCTGTTGTTGGTTGTTGCTACGAGTCCTCTACTCTTTCTGTTTTCCTTCTATAAAACTTTTTTTCTTTTTTCTACTTATTATACAAATTTTTTTAGCAGAAAAGAAAGAATAGAGTCAATTTGAAACAACTTTTTCTTAAGTTAAACAAAACTTAAAATTTATTTATTTTATTTATTTATTATTATTACATGTTTCCTTTGCCATTACAGATGATAAATCTAATGCGACAAAGTAACTTAAATATATGCTTAAAAATATTTTGCTTAATTATACCTCACAAGTTATACAGTACGTGGCCTTTGTGAACTCAGTCAGTGTACAGGTGAATATGTCTATGGTATCCACCGTGTTGAGAGTGTGCAAAGCGCGAGTCAGCGGTGCGCGCCCCAGCAGGTTAGTGCGCGCCCTTGGCACCACCAGCAGCTGCGGCCTGCGCCGCCGCTCCACGTACCTATCCTATTTATCCGGTAAATTAAACCCTATTTCTGATAGTACCCTGAATTTTGTATACTTACTAAAAATTAATGAAAACCTCAAACTTTCATTAATATTCTTCTGTCCTTATCTCAATTTATTTAGAGTCCGCGCAGCATGTCTTCTTCTTCCATACTTCTCTTCTTATCTCCTCAGCAGTCACCTCCTTTGTAGCCATATCAACTTTTACCGACTCCAACTATCGCTTCTTTGTAGCCATATCAACTTATACCGACTCCAACTATCGCTTCTTTGTAGCCATATCAACTTATACCGACTCCAACTATCGCTTCTTTGTAGCCATATCAACTTATACCGACTCCAATTATCGCTTCTTTGTAGCCATATCAACTTTTACCGACTCCAACTATCGCTTCTTTGTAGCCATATCAACTTATACCGACTCCAACTGTCGCTTCTTTGTAGCCATATCAACTTATACCGACTCCAACTATCGCTTCTTTGTAGCCATATCAACTTTTACCGACTCCAACTATCGCTTCTTTGGTCATCCTCTTCTCTTATAGCCATCTCATCATTTTTCTTACTCCATTTTCCTCATCCACATAACATGTCCATATCACGATAATCGATCATAACTAAAACTTTATTCTAACAAAAATTAACGCGTCCGGCGAAGTAACAAATCTTCTACAAAATAGAACCAGTCGGTCCGATAAGTAACATAACTCGTCAATATGTTGAGTCTAAACCAGAAACTGCCAGCGCCATCTTGTATTGAAACAATAAAACTATTTTCCACATTATCTACTGATAACAAATCAATGATATTTAGCCTCGCGTTAACAGGAAAAAACTCAGTACCTGACATTGACATTTTTATTTATCAGAATTTATGATCTAACATAACATCACGCCTATAAACCCCAAAGGGTAGGCAGATGGGTACCTAATAGTACACCCACATTTCGCCAGTTACGTTCTTAAGCCCCATGTATTAGGGGGTGAGCCTATTGGTATCAACCGGGCTCAAATCGAGACTCGTCAGGCTGAAACTCAGAATTTCCTAATGAAAAAACTCCGTGTCACTTTGTTCGACTCGGGAATCGAACGCAGGACCTCAAGCTCAGCAGTCGTGGTTGCAACCACTTTACCAACAAGGCAGTCAATGAGGTAACGACGAATTCAGCTGCATCTGGTTAGACTGGAAGCCGAACTCAACATATTTGATGAGTCTGAAAACTATCAAACACTTCGACTTTTCATTGATTAGGTCGACTGATCCCGCGGGATTCACCTGTGTGGGATCAGTTTACTAAAGAGTCTGTCAGCGGTTATTAAGTTGCGCAAGTTAGCTTGTATTGTATTGTATTGTATTGTACAACGGGCTGGTGTCCGCATCTCCACGTCAAGTCGCGTATTTTGCGTATGGGCTATAATCCACCACGCGGGCCAAGTGCGGCTTGGTAGATGTCACATGTCTTCGAATTTTTGCCGGACATGCCGGTTTCCTCACGATGTTTTCCTTCACCGTTTTGAGAGCAGTGGTGATGAAATAAATTACACAAAGTAATGCGCCTGTCTGGGTTCGAACCCACGACTTACTTTCGTAAGTCGGGGCCGCCACCACCGGGCCACCGCTGCTCTTAAAAGTAAGTTAGCTTTTCAGGCACTGAGCAAAAGTAAAGTATGGTAGCTTTTCAGCAAACATATTATAATTACTGAACATAAATTAATTTGTGTTTGGAAGCTTTTCTGACGCATTTTTATTTTGATACCTATTCAGACATTGAGCATAATTCGAGCTTGAGAGCTTTTAGAGAAGTGAAAACTTCTTTAGGCGCGTTGAGCACTTTATGAGTGAACAAAAATCATGGAACTCGCGTGACCATCACCTAACGCTTCGTAGCACTCGAAACCGATCCGCTACGGCGTAGTAGCGTAGCGAATCGGCTACGAGTTTTCACTTCTATCGACGGTCCCCAAAGACCCGTACCTACGTTCTTTTTATAATTTGTGTGTGGTAGCTTTCCTGACTCTAACTATCGTCGGTGACGTTTGTTAGATTTTTTGACACCGAGCAGAAGTAGAAATTGGTGGAGCTTTTCTGACACTGAGCATGACATACGTTGAGTATAAGTTACGTATGGCACTTTTTCAATACTAACGGACAATTTTTTATTTGTCGTCCACCCTATTTTAACTGTTATAAATGCGATAGTTTGTGAGGATAGATGGATGGATGGATGTTTGTTACTTTTTCACGTAAAAGCTGCAGAACACAATTACGGTGAAATTTGGCTCACAGATAGATTGTAACCTCGATTAACACATAAAATACTTTTTATCCCGATAGTACGATTCCTTGAAACAGTTGCCTTTTTAAACTTTCACGATCAGAACAGAAAACCCCCTCCTTGGGACAGTTACAGAACTCCACGAAGACGAAGACGTGGACATTAACTAGCTTTATTTATGCATACAACATACAAAGTTGAGCTGTCAAAGAATCCGGTGACCAAATCAAACATGTCTAATCAAACATGTATTGTCATCTTATAATTTTATTTGGCCGATTAATATTTTTTTCGTCTAGATAAGAATGATTTAGCAACTGATGTTATACTTAAAGATAATTAAATATTAGTTCAGCGTCATTTAATAATTTATTTGTTTTAATAAGCTTTAATATCGTCGGTAGATTAATTAATAATTTCTCGACCAAATTGTTTCCAAATAATGGTTTTAGACTCATTTGGTGTTATTATTACTGGTCTGGGTTTAATGGATTTGTTTGACAATGAAAGAGTAAGTGAGTTAGAGGCAGAGAGTGGTTCTCTGTGAAAGTGTACCTACCCTTAATGCTTTTGACGACTGTTTCTGCCGTCAGTGGGAGTTGCTGTGGGCCCTGCTTGATGAAACACTAGTTTAAAAAGTTTGTTATTATTTATTAAATCCAGAAAATCCCGTAATCTGGACACTATCACACTATCACTCGCATCGATCAGTGCGCAGTGACTGGCGACCGAACCTCGCATCGAACACATCAAAGGCGGATACAATGTTATCCCACACTTACTAAAATTATTCCTAAAAACTTATAGATAGGGGCCGGTGTAATTTATACAGGTGTATAAAATATTAGGTAACCAGAGATGATCTTTAGTTCTTTTGGCATTTTATAACATTGAATAAGAGACTTTGTTGGTGAACTTTTCGCGTGACATGCAATAAACGTTTGAGTTTGAGTTTGGCCATTGTTTTTAATGTTCTTAATTGCAGAATCATAAATAATAATAAAATATATAAGCGTCAAATTATTGATTAATTATTATCTAGAAAAAGCTCATTTATCCATCGCAATATATTGACCTCTAAAAATCTGCCACAACAAAAAAAATAGATGTTTTAGATACCACCCCTTTCAACTATAATTATCTTCGCTTATCACGCCTGCAATCCCCAAGAGGTTAAATAGAGGTGTACCAAATATAGTTCACTCACATCTTGCCAGTTACGTTGAAGTTCGATGCTGCTACAGAGAAATCTCTGTTGAAAAAACGTAAAAACTCTTTGCCCTTTGAACTCTGCACCGGCGACGCTGCACGGTGTGGTGTGAAAGTGTAAAAGTTTTGGGCCAACAAACTGTGCACAAAGCATGTGTTGCAAGCGAAAAAGAATGCTAAAATCACAAGAAAAATAAATTAGTTGAATTTAAAACGACGATGCGTTGGAAGACCTACCACTAGGTGGACCGATGACCTGGTGAAGGTTGCGGGAATCCATTGGATGCGAGTCGCAAGGGACCGGTCAAGTGGACGTCTTTCGGCTGAAATGATGATGATGATGGATTTAAATCAAAACACCAGATAGTCAGTGACCTGAAAATCATACCAAGTGGATTCATATCACCCAGCACCAACTGAGTTGTGGAGGTCATATAGGCAGCCGCTCCATGTAAAATACTGGTATTCAGCTATATCCGGTTAGACTGGACGCTGACCCCATAGGTTAGGTAGGTGATGATGATGTAAAATAAAACACCAGTTTTGTAAACCACATATTTTATAAACTTTAATTTACGAAAGTTATTATAAGACATAGAGCTAAAATAGTACAAAGTTTAGGTTTTATTTACACACAATTAACTTTTTGGGATAAGTTAATACAATAGCTTTCATTTAAATATCAGATCAGTTATTAAATAAAATTTTAAAAAGCTGTGCCGTAATAGGAACGAAATTAAAAAAAAACACGTCAGTTTTTTTTATAGTGCCCAATAAACACTTAAATTGAAATGTGAAAAATGTGTTGGAAGCTATTAGGGAGCTTATGAAGATTTCACTGACGGAATGTCACTCGATTTGGGCTATTTTATTTGCAAAGATGTTAAATTGTGACGTAAGGGTCTTCAAAACAAAATTACTGTAGGTATTTCATTTAAGATTATTATTATTATTTCATTTCCGTGCCTCGGTAAGCACGTTAATTATGCTGTTGGTCCCGGCTGTCATTTGTTCATCTTTGACAGTCGTCAGATAGGTAGTCGCTCCATGTAAAATACTGTAAACCGGTTAGACTGTAAGCCGACCCCAACATGGTTGGGAAAAGGCTAGGCAGATGATGATTTCATTTGAGATTACAAAAACAAAAACAGTGTAGGAATGCTAATATTCATTTCGCGCATAAAATAAATTGTGATAACAGTATGATAAAACTGTACCTATATTAAACAGT
This sequence comes from Xestia ashworthii, assembly GCA_950022955.1. Lineage (NCBI taxonomy): Eukaryota > Metazoa > Arthropoda > Insecta > Lepidoptera > Noctuidae > Xestia > Xestia ashworthii. The sequence goes on from OX465557.1 coordinate 4,044,112, forward strand.
ATCTACCCCAAAATCTAATCTTTGATAACATGGTAGTAAAATGTTATGAAAATGCTGTCCTTGACGGTAGCACTTATTTAGAAATCGATGGGGCGTTTTTACATAAAGATAAACCGGATCCGTATAACATTAATTTTCATCCTACTTTAATAAAATGTGAAAGTTTGTGATGATGTATGGATGTTTGTAACACTTTTACGTCAAAACTACAGAACGGATTTGGATGAAATTTGGCACACAGTTTATAACTTCGAGTAAAACATAGAATACTTTTCATACCGGTATGGTAGCACAATCCCGTGGGACGGTGAGACCATTGCCGAACTCAATGCGGGCGAAGCCTCGGCCAAAAGTTAGTATACGAGTAAAATCGCATAAGGGGAATATGTACATTAATGTCATTAAGTTTTGGCAGGTGTACTTGGTACTTTTCCTTAAAACAAACATAAGTTGAGTTATCAGCAGACAAAACAACAAAATGCAGCTTTAAGATTAAAAATATTGCAATCAGTAACAGAACTAAGCTGATTGGAGATCGCAATCAGTTTTAATGCGAATTAATAAGTTACACATGAGGAAAAGTCCAGAAAAAAATTACGAACCAGATCAGAAAAAGGAGCCCATACAAAGGTCTTGGAAAAGAGTAAATGCGCTAGAACACCAACATAAATTTCTGAACTTAGGTGGTTGTATATCCATACAAAATGGTTTAAAAGGGGTTTAAAGAAAGATAGAACCAATTTTAGGCCTCTCAGTACATTATATTATTTGAATGATATTTGAGGTTGTCGGCTCCAACCTGCTGGGATCAGCTTTGAGTTTTAATATTTTGAAAATCCGACAACATTAATTTCGTACTTTGTCCTAAGGTATTTTAAAACATATGAAAAAAGGTGGCGCAGTGGCCTCAAAAGACATGGGCCCGCATCCTTTGCCCAGAAGTGAGACATTCACGGTCCACAAAACCAAAAAAAGGATGGTTTTCTTTGAAATTCTTGGTATTTTAATTGCAAGTGAGTTAGCTGAAAAGATCTGTGATGGCGACCGCGAAACGTACAACGGTGCGTTAGAAGGCCTCCCAATAGTTGGACCGATGACCCGGTGAAAGTTGAGGGAATCCGCTGGATGAGAGTCGCACGGAACCGGTCGATGTCGCCACATCGACCGGTTCCGTGCGACTCTCTTAATGTCTTCATCTGTTGTCAGAAGGCCTAATTTTTATCCCCCAAGCCAAGAGACGCCTCTCTTGGCTTGGGGGAGGCTTTTGTCCAGCAGTCATTTGGTTAAAAGATCATGCTTATTGGACACTAGTCAGCTACTGCACCTTGTTGTATTTAAGTCCATCTCTTTGCAAAATATAAAAATTAGGCCTTCTGACAATAGATGTAGACATTCGTTCCAAAAACTGAAGGACAGCATAATGTATGTTTAATCACTGCACCAAATCGACATTACATATTACATTATACCTCATTTTAACAATGTAGCTGATTCGAGGCGATGCCTTTACGAAGGTTACAACTCCTTGTGTACTAATGTACGTTATTGATCCAAGTTCACTGTAGATCTGCCACTTTTCATTCTTATTAATAAGATTGAAAAGGGGTTGACCGTCAGTGAACTCGGTAGGAACTATGGAGTTTCATAGATCCTGAAAGTTAAGTTGATCTGTTGCAGTGCTTTTACAAGTCCATTGAGACTTAATCATGACGTCACAATTGCATTTCGCAATCGGCTGCTTTACATTTGACGGCATACTATATTTCAAAACTAATAATTCTACAGTCGGCTGTCTCTAAAAGCCAAATAAACATAGAAAAAAACTATTGCATCTTTTATTCTTTTATACACGTAAATATAAATGTCCCGTTGTAAAAGCGCGTTCAGCGGACCTGTAAAACGGACCGCTGTGCACTAATTAATGACTTTATTCGAATCTTTAGGTTTTAGTACAATTTTCACTGAAAAGCGTTAGTTTGTCAGTTTTGCATGAGATTATGATGCTACTGGGTCAGAATCCAACAACTCATGGAAACTACTATTAACCTCTTTAGTACAAATCTAAAAACTGAACACAATGCTAATACAAAGGTACTTACATAGATTTGACTATACTTAACCAAATTGTATGGAACAATTATTCACACATGGCACTTGACAGCTGTTTTGCTGAGGTCAGAGAGAGATGACGCTATTTGACTTGAATGCGTTAGAAAGAGAAACCATCTGAAATTAGTGCCATTGAAAAAAATGTTCCTTCAGAAAACTCTAATGTCCGATTCTTATACCAAACTCATTGATGGTACGATATTATGGAAGTGACTTTTAAACGCCTGAAAGGTTTCCATAGACAACTTACGGAAACTACGCTTCAATGGACCCCCTAACCTGACCATTAAGAATCGGACATTTTCTTTACATTACTTCTGTCATGATATTGACTATTTCAATCTAGAATATTCTTAATTCTACTTTAACTAGCTGATGAGGAGTGATCTGCCGCCCTCAGCCAGTCGACGATGGTGTGATAGTTTCGATCCCTCCATTGCACGTTGGAGGATATAGTCTCCAGTACTTGCTGAACCGGCCTACCCAGGTCACTGCAGGATTCTGCGACGAATCTCTTCAGCTGTGGGCAGAATTATTATTAAAGTCAATAAGAGACTTCAAGGTTTACATAGTCCTATCATAGTCTTTTGTAGTTTTGAGACCAACAACCCAGCACAAAACGAGAATAGGTGCAGAAAAAGAAAAAAAAGAAAATACACAAAAACATTCAAATATTTCTCAATTTTGTTTTTACACACAGTAAAAAACGAAATTGATGAAAGAATATTAAAAGTTATCGGCGCTCTGTTTTCGGTCATTGTGCCATTTGAACAAAAGAACTAGCCCTGTGGGTGCGCCAAAAAGAACAAATTAAGAACAACTAGTGCCCGACGCTGTTTCAGATCAATGTGAGAACAGATCATGTCTGTCTGTGGCAATTATAAACCAAGAGAAACCTTATTCTGACGAGAATAAAGATCAGGGTGGTTATTAAAGAAGTGCTAGTGGCATCAACGCAATAACAACCTTATAGGAACTAGAATTAAAATCAAATAACTTTGCCAGTGACAAGAACTACGGCGCAGATACACTTGGTCGTTCGCCTGTCTTCGGGTGCTCGAAAGATTTGACTCGAATTCGGGCACCCAATGTATATATTATACAAACAAGATTTTCCGAATACGGGCTTACTCGATCCTGTTCTATGAAACTTGCACGTTTGCCCGAATTCAAGAGGCAATGGAATTCGGACGCCATTATGCTACTAATCTTATTAGGATTTGTATGACACATCGATCACACTACGATTAATTTGATTCCACTCTGCATATTAATATGTTTTTGTAATTTGATTTGCAATTCTTGATAACACACATGAATCATCAGGTTCCGGAACAGTAAAAGTTATCTAAGTCAAATAAATTCTCATCAAAATAGTTTCATGATGATTTGTTCGGGGATACTTTATATCCTGGTTCACTTATATCACTTATATAAATATTGATCAATCTGAATTAAACAAGGACTTAACATAGCTACGCCTGTTATCTCCAAAGTGTGAGGCAGACGTGTAGCTTATGGTAAAACTACATTTCGCCAGTTATGTTAAAGTCCCAAGTAAAACGGGGGTGGCCTATTGACATCAACCGAGCACAGATCCAGGCTCCATCACTGCTACTAAGAAATTCCTTATTGGAAAACCTAATAACACTTTGCCTGTCCCAGTAATCGAACCCAGGACCTTTTTCCACTGAGGCATTCAAACCAAAAACTGATATTAATATGGAAATATTAGTATAACGTACCTCGTCATATTCATGCTCTTGATTCAGTCGTCTGGTCACGAGTTTAACAATCAAGTTGATAGTAGATAGTGACCCAACACTGAAAATAAATTACCAAGATGAAAAAACCAATCTATGATCCTAAAACGATTCAGTTAAATAGTTGGGAATAGCGCAAGTTTTGGTTTGTAACAATATCTTTGGTTTGTTATAATTAGTCATATCTATTTCTTAGTACTGATGACATTAAAATTAAAGAATGCAGCTGCACCAATCAGCGGTTTTATCCACAAGCAATTCGGAAAAGCTCAACTCAGATTGTTGATCTGATCTTTTTCTTTTTATCGATGTCCAACATGTAGCCAGCTCCATCGTTGATTTTTCAGTAATACTGGCAAATTGCAAACCGTAACAAGTATAGCACCCTATACGACATTCATAAACTTCGACCGGTCGTTGTACTCATGGGACCAAACCCAGAATCACGAATTAGCGATTTAGGATATCGTACGGAAACACGGTGTATATTGCATACCGTGTTTCCGTACGATATATGTGTACATGAGAATGTTGTGTCAATATGTTCAACCCCAATACTCACAAAGATCGAAGCCTTTGCCAATTGGCTCTGATGTAATTGAAGGCGATTGGCTGCCCTATTGCTGTGCCGGCAACTGCAGAGAACACGCGCACGATGTCCTGCTTCCTGATGCCACTGTCGTTGCGTAGTGACATTTCTAAATACCTGAGGAGTTAGGAGACACAATTCATAAAAAGTGACTACTCCCAGGTTAGTATGATCTAGGTTCTTTACAAGGTAGTCAGGGAGCAGTTGGATGAGAATTTCCGAGAATCGAGTTTAACTTCTTGCTATTGGAGTCGCCATCGCTATCGTCGATGATGATAATAATGAAGTTACTGTTTAAAAAACTCTCTGGGATCTTATCAGTAGCAGTTTGGAGTCCCGGGCCTAACATAACATCATCGCTCTTGAGATCCCCGGAAGGTTAGGCAGCGGTATACTAATAGCACATTCAAATTTCGCCAGATAAGTTTAAGTTCCTGGTAGTATAGTCCAGGGAGCGAGCCTATTGCCGCTAAACTTGTATATGTACATTCGGATTACAGGTTGTTACTGAGAAATTCCTGATGAAAAATCCAACAACACACTTTTCTCAACCTATGAATCGAACCTGGAATCAAGAAAGGCAGTCAGCAAGTATCAATAGACCTACCTATGTAGCAACGAAGGAGACCTGGTACATCCGAGTACAGAAAGCAGCCTGTGTCGTTCAGAAGGCGCTGTTGCCACTCTGAACCTCTCCCATGCGAAGGTCCACTCCCTGACGCCCCCAGCACGCACTCCCACGCAGTAGACAATGCCGCGTAGGTCTACGTGAATCCTGGAACGAAGGAACTCTTAGTAAAACTGGCTAGTAAGATATGTGGCGCCGGCTACACATATATTATCTCATGCCACATGCCAACTATGCTTGCCTGACGTCACGTAAACCCTGTATCGCACAGAGGTACGCTCGCGGTTTTAACATAAGCTTATTTTTCTACGGTAGAGTAAAAACTCTGCACCTTATACCTCATGTCACCAAGTTTCGCAGAGATATTATGATTAGGGTTGCACTCTAAAAGAAGCTTGAAGTGTGGGTCAATATCAGCTCTGCCTAATATTAGCATTATCCAAGGTTGTCCATCATGAGTTTGGTCTATAAGTTGCATTATTGTTACATCATCTTGAAGTGTCAAATTAAGCGTATACGAAGGAGATTACTGTCTTTTTGGTATGTCGCAAAATGTAATTAGTCAGAGTTTTCAACTTTTTACCTAGGTCATTGTTTTTGTAAGCAACAAATTGGAGAACACGAATTTACGCTCCTCCTTTCAAAGCTCATACGTACTCATTGCTCGCATCAGGGTTCGGCGCCAGCATCCAGTTGGTATACATCCTGACAGCATTCTCCAGGCAGTCAGGGTGTTCGAAGTGACAGGCTGAAGCCAGTAGGTCTACTCGGTACTGCGACGTGATGACGCTTTCGTTCGGTTGCACCTTCCATCCGATTTCCTTGACTGCATCGTTTAGAAGACGCAGTACGTAGTGCTGGAAGAAGAAGAAATCCATAAAGCCTTGTGGCGGAGGTCTTTCGTTCTACCCAAGGAGACAGAACAAAAGACCTTGGCGTTAGGTAAAAAGTTATTGTTTTTTTTTCAATTAGTTTGAGTTAGAACCGCCTGAAAGTAGGCTCGCATAAACATAGTAGGTACATAAGCGTCGTACGGCCTATTCATGTAAACGGGCGCGATTTTTAACAGAGTGGAGTGGGCTTAGATATTGTAAAACGTTCTTGACGTTTAGTGTTATTGCCAATTATATTCATGGGTTTTGGACAAAAAGTGTAGTTGAAGTGAAACTTCTTTAGGAGCACTTTTTGAGTGAACAAAAATCATGGAACTCGCGTGACCGTCACGTACGCTTTTCATAGCACTCGTAGGCGTATGTGTTTTTACGTTTTATTTGACATGTGGTTTTATAACTATCAAAAGACTAATCTGGACCAACCAAGGATCAAGAACAAGACAAGGCAAGGCATTGAGTCCGCCTTTGTACATTATGTGCATAAAGTTTTAATAAATAAATAAATAAATAAATAAACAAGAAAAGATGCGTATGCAAAAAAGTTTTCCCGTACGAAGTGATAAGAAACGATGGATGGACTGTATGAAGGACGGTAGTGCAATAAAAAAAGTATATTTATATATTTTTTAATACAAGCTTTTATTCAAAAGCTCCAAAAAAAAAATAACTTTTTTCTTTATTTTTTTTTATCAACTTATATAACGTCATTAGTTCATCACACAGTTATAGTAATAATTATCTTATTAGCTTGTTGCGAGATTTATTTTCTACTGAGTAAATACGAGTACTTAGGTACTTTAAAAAAAAACCGACAAAAGAGACTAGTTTTTAATTTAGCAAGCCACCTTCCAGCTTCATCATCAAACCCTGGTTACCATTTAGGACCAAAGTACTCTTCAAGACGAATCAAACGAGTCCAAACTCGATGCGGTTACGCTTTATTATGGACTTCCTATGGCCACCTTCCAGCTTCAACATCAGACCCTGGATACCATCTGAAGACAAGTACTCGTCAACACGAATCATACGAGCCTAAACTCGATGGGGTTATGTCGTTTTATAACGGAGTTCCTATGGCCACCATCCCGCTCCATCATCAGACCCTGGATACCATCCAGAGACAAAGTACTCGTCAAAACAAATCAAACGAGTCCAAACACGATGGGATTATGTCATTTTACTACGGACTTCCTATGGCCACCTTCCAGCTTCATCATCAGACCCTGGATACCATCCAAAGACAAAGTACTCGTCAAGACAAATCATAAGAGCCCAAACTTGTTGGGTTTATATCGTTTTATAGAAGAATTCCTATGATCACCTTCCCGCTCCATCATCAGATCAGCTCAATGCCATCATAATATTGCTTTGTCACGCAATACATTATGCGTACTAATGCTCAATCAGTTGAAGATATCTCCATCAAAAAAGAGTTGCAAGATTGTGGACCCGAACAAACATACATAGGTACATACATACACTGCAAGTTAAATAAAAGCTTGTAAATGAATAATAAATAAATATTGCTGGACACACAGCGCCATCTAGTGCCACACTAAGCAAGGCTTGTGTTGTGGACACCAGATAGTTGATATACTACTTACATACTTTTTTGTTTGTAAATACATACTTATTATAGGTACTTATAAACATTCATGACTCGGAAACTAATGTCCATGCTCAACACACAAATTTCCGGGCCCCAAATAAACAGGAGTAAGGGCGAGAATGATGATGTGATGGTACCTAGTGATGAATCATTCAGCTTAGATTTTCCCGGATCCAATAATCTCTCTTGTAAAACATCCTAGTCTTACTTACTCATAACCTTTGTTCGACCGATTACTATCTAAGAATGACTCATTATATTTTTGTTATAATCACAATCGGATTACAATATTATCACTTTATTTACGATGATACTGGTCGCACTAGTCATCCATGAAATATTCAAACAAAATTCATTTTACTTTAATTTGGTTTAGTGGTGGAACAAGTAGCGACATCTATCGAGCGAGACCGAACGAAGGTATTTTTACATTATAAAAGTATAAACAAAGTATAGGTTTTATCATATTTTCAACCCAACTCTGTCAACTAACGATACGAAGATATTGAAACATTTTTCAGGATAATTTAGTAACATCCCGCAATCTCTGGTCATACAACATCATCGAAATATCGGGAGCTCACAATAGTTGAACATCACAAGATATCACGCAAGTGACAACGTTAGTTTGGTTATAAACCGTGAAAGCTTAAAACAGTGTTTATACATCAGGCTGTGTAAATCTCATGACCTTGACCTTGAGCTAAACTAGCGTAATATGGAGCATCAATAGAATCTTTCTTTAGCGAGTGGTTGGTGCCTAGAGGAGCGGTGGCCCAGTGGTGGCAGCCCCGACTTACGTTTAGTGAGTCGTGGGTTCGAACCCAGGCAGGCGCATTAATTTGTGTAATTTATTTCATCACCGCTGCTCTCAAAACGGGTAAGGAAAACATCGTGAGGAAACTGGCATGACCATAAATTCGATGACATGTGACATCTACCAATCCACACTGAGCCCGCGTGGTGGATTATAGCCCATTCCCTCTCATAGAGAGGAGGCCTGTCCCAGCAGTGGGAACATTAATAGGCTGATGGTGATGATGATGATGAGTGCCTAACCCGGTTTCACAGTTTTTATGCCACCCGTGGGCCTCCGACTTGGCTTTACTTACATACCGTCAAGAAATAACTCTCACGCATGCTGGTTTCCTCACGATGTTTTCCTTCAAACCAAACCACTAGTCTATGACTGCTTCTATGTATCATCAATAGAAAAAAAAAACCAGCTCATACTAACTTTATTACCAGTAACATACGGTCTATTGTACTTTTCAACTTGAAAGCTTCTCAGATAGTTGATTTGTTTGTGATTACACAAATATGTGCAATAATAATGAATAAAAACGAGCACGTGATTCTTTGCACACGATATTACTATCAAAGCAATTAAATAAGTATTCATCAAAAATTATCTATAGGTATACCTAATTAAAATACCTGGACTGTGTAATAATTTATAATCATTAAGATCAGAATATTAAACTACGTTTGATTATGTTCTAGAGTTTACAAAATGATTAGGCTTCCGATAATGTTTTTTTTTCAGTCAATGACACCGACATCGTGGCTCAATAATAACAGCTGCTCGGGTCGATTTTAAGGCTAAGCCGTGCTTGGCTAGGTGGTTCTGGGGATGGGTGACCTAAGATACCGAGTTTCCTCAGTGCCTCGGAAAGTGCCAACACAACGTCCTCTGGTTCGCGGTCACCACTCCAGAACTTTTCGGCCCCATCGGCCATCCGTTCTGCGAGCAATGCGCCCTGCCCACTGCCACTTAAGTTTGGCAATTCTTCGGGCTACGTCGGTAACCTTGGTGCCTGTTTCGGGGCCACGTGGTATCTCTTTCCAACAGTCCCGCATTTGATGATCCTTTTTTTTTTGTATGGAAATACTCAAATGACTTCTCCCACTCTGGGCGGAGCGGGAGGGAGTGTCAGACCTTTACTGACTAAAACCCATCCATGTTCCTTCCTCGCCCTTTATGTTCCGGGGCCGCGGTATCACTTTCGAACAAGCCCGCAACCCCGGCAGGGCCCTGTTGATGTCCCTGTTGATGGTATCATCTTCTTCCTGCGGCTTCCTACCCTTGTACCGTACTATTTGGGGTCAGCGCAATACGTTTTCCTCTTCCATTGCCCCCTGTCAGACGTCACGCCATCATTTCGCCTTCTTCAATTTTCTCAACATTTTAGGTACAAATTACGATTGTCTTGGTTTTCAAATTCAGAAAGAGTTGTGAATTCTGAGCAATTAATAAATTCGTGTCCATTACAAATATTTTTCGAGATTCTCGATGACAAACCAATTATTGATAATCATCGGAATTTGCCAAACGCATAGTAATACTAACACTTAATAATAAAAACACGATAACGATTAAAAACGCATTAACAGGCAATTCTTTTATTCTACTTTTATGAGCTAGATTAGATATTTACGGCTTAGGCTTGCAACAAAAATGCCGTGTTGTTATGTAAAGTAGGGTATTTCCCTTTTAAACAGCTATAAGCCAATGGTCCTACTTCAGGGCAATGACCATACTTAGAAAGAGATCTCAGAGGTAATGAATGATAACATCACAAGAAATATTTTCATCATTCCACATTATGTTAACTTGATGAATCTCACGGATCTTCTTCTATACTTCTGTTTTATCTGTAATCTCATCAGACACCTCCTTTCTTGCCATATAATCCTTTACACACAGTCCATCCATAATTTCTTTGATCCCCATCCACATTCATACTCAAAACTTTCTTCACATTTTCCTCATTATATTTTCCCTTTACCACGACAACCGATTACCACACAACTTTTCAGTCACCACTTTCAGACAACCTCTTATGTACTCATTTCTTTATACATTCACAACCGATTACCACACAACTTTTCAGTCACCGACACCACTTTCAGACTTCCTCTTATGAACTCATTTCTTTATACATTCGTGTAACACCACACCCTAGATAATAAATGCATGTATTATGTGCAGTAGTTTGTTACCTCATGATGTAAATGATAACAATGATACGGCAAGAAAAGAAGTGTCTGATGAGATGACCGAAAATAGAGAAGTTTGGAAAAAGAACCGACCCCGAACGAATTGGGATATGGGCAAGAGAAAATTGATGAATGTAAATGAATTCGGTGACTGTTAATTCGATTTTAGCAGATAATTTATTTGTCTTGATCTACAGATTACCAGTTACCAGGGTATTCAAAAAAAGAACAAAATCAAAATAATAACCAACACTATACGAGTTGAATACGGCAATTACTAATTACGTACTACTAGCGCCATCTCGTGAAAGTTAGTGGACTAAAGCATACAATTATGTATCGCTTGAACTTTATTATTGAAATAAAGCAAGTTTAACCTCGTTAACTGATAAAACAGTTCATGAAAATACAATCCTGGACTTCTAAAAGAAAACTACTAGTACAAACTAAGACTCAGAATTACTTTCTACTGAAACAAAATAAAGAGAAAAGCCGAGAAAAGGGGTAAAATTGAGATGACGTCATGCAAAGATGAATAACGAAGAAGTCCTTATGTCTTAATTTACTTGAAAAGAAATTTGTGTGTTGTTTGAAATGGACCTGTGTGTGTTTTTGTGTAAGTACCAATATTTTTAGTGTTCATAATCTAAAACCAATCATTACCTACTAACATCTATTTACCTACTACCATAATCAGCAGACTATCTTCCATCAGCATTGTAAGTCTAACTGTGCTATCTTTATCAACAACTGATATGACCTAATGTCATTAACATAATCTTTATTGAACACATTATAACTATCCAGTTTACTTGTAACGGAAACACATTAATCGAACACTAATTTGATAGTGGTATCTTGGGATTTGTTAATTGACGTCAGTGGATATTGGTGTCAAGTGCAGTTGCACTGACGTAAGATAATTTAAAATGGTGGTCGGCCACCATTTAAAAAGTCTTACAAGCCCAGCTTTTACGAGTCAGTAAAAGCTTAGCTCAGTGGCTTGGGTCAGTAAGTCTTGGTGGTCTTACGTCGTTACAACAGTATTATGTAGCAAGCTTCTATTGATATGTAGAAGCCTAGAACCTAGACAAGAAAATGGATGCAGGGAAAATAAGCCATGATAGATCAGCCTTCCACGAGCTCGAGCTAAATAACAACTGCCGCTCGAGCCGATCTTTAGATTAAGCCATGCTTGCCTAAGTTGGTCTGTGGATGGGTGACCAACCTTACAAACCGAGTTTCCTCCGTGCCTCGGAAAGCACGTTAAACTGTTGGTCCCGTATGTCCATCTTTGCCAGTCTTTACAGGTAGTCAGTGGCCCAAAAAGTCTGACAACCAGTCTTACCAAGTGGTATCGTATTACACAGTATTAACTGGGTTGTAGAGGTCAGATGGCAGTTGCTCCATGTAAAATACTGGTATTCAGCTGCATCCAGTTTGACTGGAATCTGACCCCAACATAGTTGGGAAAAGGCTAGGCAGATGATGATGAATCCGCCTTCCACGTTTAATGAGGCTTGTTTTTAGTTTACACTTATTTCCACTGATGTACTAATATTTATTACGGTAGCTATAGATAACCGAAAAGTACGTACAAAGTACTTAACTGGGAGTGGTGGTGTATCTCGTTTTATCACATTACGTTATACTACCGATCCATTTAGTATGGTACCAAAAAACGTGTAAAGTTACTTAGCATTACATGAGTCATGACTAACAATCCGATTTATACACATAACAGTGAGCTAAGTCCATTTAAATACTACTAACGCCACCTGTTGACGTTATTTTAATGTGTTATAAGATTGTAGTGAATTTAACAACTGGTAACTCCATCTATTATTTCATTTGCAATATTAGAATACAATCACTAGTTTCACTTTGAAGTAATCCTACGATTATGGCACTGCCAAAGTTGAAATGACAGGAGGTGGCATGTATGATTAATATTATGAGTTTTGCCCACTGCAGGGCGTTGAACTTATAGCGCAAAAAATGCCTTAGTTAATATCAATATTCACTGTTGTAATTTGTAAATTTTACTTACCCCATATTCCAAATAATGTGCTCCCTTCGACAGCATTGTGTCAATGTAGCCCAAAGCCGACAAACCAGCTTTCCAAGGCACATAGCTTCTCTCGTGAGAGAGATAACTAGTGACATCTAAAGCTGTTCTGTAGTCAAGCCGACCAGTAAGGGCCAGATTCATAGCATCATCCACCATTTGAGCTCTGTTGATGATATGGATCTCTTGGAAACGAGATGGGTCCTTGAGGATCTTGATAAGGAGCTTCCAGTTTTTTAGGTCGTAGTTGACGCGATAGAAACCTGAAAATGAGGTTTATCAGTTTTTGGAAATTCCATAATGATATCATAAGCATGCAAGGTCCTTTATAATGTCTTTAATCAAATAAATTTCGTTAGGAAATGACGTTGACTTCTTACTACCCAATAAATTATTTATTGTTCTCTAGCTTTTTGATTAAAATGGGTTTGTCAGCTACTATGTTCTAATTAAAATAATTTTTATCAACCTGTCTGTTGCACATTAGCAATAAACCACTCATCAGGCTTCATAGTGATGTTGCTGATAGTCAAAGACTTCTCTCCCTTCAGCCATAGCTTCGGTTGGGTGGTCTCGAAGTCTTTCTCCGAAGCCGTCGTGTACGACACAGGGATCCACCATATTGGTGACTTTTGAGCTTCAAATGTATCGTTGATTAAAACGAAGCGTTCCTGCAAAACAAAAATAGTCAGCTGAAGTTTCCTGTGAAATTAGTGACGTTAGAAATTCTGCCCCGAGGCAGGGACCATAGTGAGTACCGGTACTTATTATTTTATTACTTATGCCAATTTTGGTTAGTAAGAATCTTATCTTACTTTCAGTCGTAAATAACACACTTAATTACAATGCATAGAATTATATGCCATATTATGTAAATCATTATTCATGTCATTTAGTAAATCACAAGTCATGGCCGACATGACGTACATTTGATAACTAACAAGAACATAGTCATAGTCTACTTATTTGATAGTCTCAGATATCAATCACGATACTTATCCATAGGAATTTTCTTAATAGGTAAGATGTTTGACACAGTAGCATGACAAACAAAATATATATCGTTTTTAAACTTTTTATGTTCGAAACTAAAGAATCGAAATATAAATAAGAGTCTTTAGAGTCTTTACAAAGAAAATAGTTAAGTAAGTTAGTTAGTTATAATAGTAGGCAGTCGCTCCATGTAAAATACTGGCATCACCTGCATACGGTTAGACTGGAAGCCGACCGCAACATAGTTGGGAAAATGCTAGGCAGAAAGCGTGCGTGATCTTTCAGACAGAAAGTCATGGTAGAAAAAAAACAGATATTAATCCAAGTCTAACACGAAAATAATTATACATCGTAACTAATAATGTAGCAGATAACTGTTAGTAGAGTATAGAGTAGTCTTAGATTTTCAAAGTTCCATTTCTTTTAAAAGCACTATAACAAATCATTCCAAGAACAAACACGTGAGCCCATTATCAAACAAAAATAAAACGTTTTAGATTGTACCTACAACAATGATTTTGTATATAACTATATCACACATTACGTATTTAATAAGAAATAATAAATCAAATCATTAGCGCCTAATGATCCATATAAAAAGATAGCTCTACTTGATGATTAGATTATTCAGTCTGTAAAATATCAGCATTTAGTACTATCGCGATCATTAAACCTCTTTATGAATTTCGATTAAAAAGATATTAATATCAGAGACGAGGTCAATGTTATCGTTTTATTGCCCAAGTCGCGTGGCACTCATATCAATACAATTAAATGAAATTAACAGATGTTCATAGTAGCGACATCTATCGAACGTTATGATATTAAAATTGTAAAATATCTTATAAAGCTCTTCACGAGATGGCGTTAAAGCAGTTTTTTTTCGTTGCGGATATTCTGGATAATTTACTACGAAAAAGAAGACTTTATTGAAGTACGTTTAAGTAAAATAAGGAATCATAACTAAAACAAAATGAGCTTTAAATTCTGACAGCCAGTGCAGTAACATGTTTATCAAATTGAAATACTAGGGACATTAATTTACCGTGTTAAAGCCGTTTCATGCAGCAGAAAACTAATGACAACTGCGACCAGGATATACGGTCAATTTCAGTTGGTGGTCAATTAATTAACTTTGTCACTTACTTAATTAATTAATTAATTCTGCTAATTAATTAATCAATTAATGGGAACCATATAGCAACGCAATTGACACATTATATAGGTAAGCTGTTGTATGGACAGTGTTCGCTTCTAAATGAAAGCTAAAAATATGAAAATAGAAGCGAATTTCAATAGCTGCCAGTGTCATCATTGTCAATCTACTCGTAGAATGCAGTAGATGCCTTCAGTTTAATTGGTGAAAGTCGCCCTCAATGGCTATAGCCAACAAACCTGATTGAAATACACCGTCCCATTCTCATAATTCCTCGTCACAGTGAGGACTGGGAAGCCAGTCTGCAAAGTCCAGGAGTCCATGACGACTGCAACATCAGCGTCAAAGTCCCCAGTCTTCCTTGCTGCATTGGTCAGTGCACTCCAAAGGTCCCTTTGTTCGGCATTGCCGTACATTTTGGAGTTCAAGTAGTTCGTTACACCGGCGTTGAAGACATCACTTGTTAGTACGTGGTTTAACATACGGAGGAGAGCTGATCCTGTTTGAAGAATAAAGAAAATTTTAGGGGTTTTTGTTCTCTTTTGGGGTAAATCAGGGATTGTTAAGGTGCCACTGATCTGACAACCAGTCTTATCAAGGGGTATCCGTATTACCCAGTGCTAACTGGGTTTGGGGAGATCAGATAGGCAGTAACTCTATGTAAAATTCTGATATTCAGTAGCATCCGGTTAGACTGCATAGTTAGGAAAAGGTTTGGTAGATTATAAACCGTCTGTCAACGTCTCAAAAGCGCCAAGAGCCTTGTAGGTAGCACTTTAAGTAGAAACTTTACCAAAGTTGAAATTATCTGTGGCCGACAAAATAATAATGGCCTCTGTCGTTTTTGACATACATCTGAATTTCATTCACCTTAGGCTGACCAGTTATGAGGCCAAAAGTAAACGTAGAATTTGTAACATTTGGTTTACCTTTCCCATAAGAGATCTTGTCAAATATAGCGTCAGCTTCCTCAGAGGCGCTGACTTCGACGGACAGCTGATGTGAGGAATTGAGAGCATCCAGCTGGAACACGTTGTGGACTATGTCCAGAACGCACAGCTCGGTTATGTTCCAGGATTTCTCCACCTTGAATACAAATTATTTATGAAAATTAAAATAATTAAAATATACAAATGATTAGATTAGATTCAGATGTATTAAATTTCTATATTCTAAATTAAATAAATAAATAAATATCGCTGGACATTACACACAGCGCCATCTAGTGTCACATCAAGCAACGAGGCTTGTGATGTCGACACCAGATAGTTGATATATTACATGGATAATTTTGTTTGTAAATAACGCTTGCTTTGGTAAGAACACAGCGTCACAAGAAAAAACATAAACTAAAAAAAAACCTACTGAGTAAAACCAAGAAGTGTTCAATTATCCTTAATTGAACACTTCTTGGTTTTTACTTCACCTTCTTAAAACAAGAAGAGTGTCTAGAAGATTATACCTACTATCAAGATTATCATTATAGATACTCACAGCATTAACAGCAACATACTCCACGTACGTAGCGAAGCCCTCATTGAGCCACAGATCCCTCCACCAGATAGGAGTGACCAGGTTGCCGAACCACTGGTGAGCGATCTCGTGGGCCACCACAGTTGCCACGTGGACCTTGTCTGTGCTTGCTGAGACGCCTTCTTCATACAGCATTGATATTTCTCTGGAACATTAAGTTATAGATGAAAAAATGAATGATAATGATGGTGTTGGTGATTCGCCAACATATTTACCCATTTTTCTATAGGCGTTTTTGACGTGACTTTTTTTACTGCACATTCAATTTTTAACTGTTGAAAAAAAAATAACAAAAGCGCACCGTCTGATACTCAATTCTAAACGTTAAGCCAAGCAGTTCTAATCCATCCATGATATAAAAATCGCCTCATAGAGTCACAGACGTGAGTTATTATTTAACGGACACTGCACTGCTTATATTCAACCCTAGGTTGAGTCATTTGCAATACTGTATCTCGCAACATTTGGATTTCATCCCACGCATAGAATATCCATTTGTTGCTCCATTTCACAATTTTCAACACAAAACCGTCCCCAAATTAATCCATTCATTTAAACAAGAATAAAAGGAAACAAATTCGCCAACACTCAAAACCAGTATTGTGCCAAAATCCTCAGTCTCCAACACAATATGTGCAAAGCGGTGCAAATAAATGCCGTAAAGAACCTTTAAACTCGTAGTTCGAAAAGCATCGTTAAACTCATCGCCGAAAATTGTAAATTGAACATCACCAGCAATGCCCCTTACGACATTTAAACGTACGCCCTTTGACCCTTCCCCCAAATCAAAGGGAGGATAGATGGTCGGTCCCCAACCGATAATGAAGTGTTGCGATTCATTCATCCATCAAAAGACTCACCCCTGTACCAGATTTAACGGTGCTGATGTTATTTACCGGTTCGGGTTTAGTTTCATTATTGTTATTGGGGAGCTTGTCGTTTGTCTATCGATTTAGTTTTGGCGGGGAAAAACATCGAAGCAACGGTTCACATTGAAGTTACTTTTTACTAAGCAGCGTTTGCGAGTGTTTTTGGGTAACAACGGATACCAAAATGATATTTTATTTTTCAGCGTCATGTAATGATGCCCAACTTTAAAAAACCGTCAATATTGACCACAGATTTTACACAATGACCATTAACAATGGCCAAGAAAACTAAGATGCAACCAATGACAAAAAGTGTCCGCAAAACTAATGTTATTTGTTCTTAACATGTTGCATGTCAATATTGTGAACTACAAAAAGTTACTTCAATGTGGATCCACATTAACTTTACAGATTCTTGATTATATCAATCCAATTCATTGTTACATATTTCACCAATAGGATACAAAAATGTCAAACGAAATTAACTGAAGTTCTTAGCAATTGATACCAATTAGTTGCCAATTAACGATGGCGAAATAGATCGTAGTGTAATGCACAGAATAGATGAAATGGCAGCAGGTCACGGGAACGATCTGCGACTCCCGCATTCCCCTAAAACTTAAGGGGAAGATTTATAAAACAATGGTTAGACCTGCTGTGTTGCATGGATCAGAATGTTGGGCCACAAAAGGGATGAATGAAAGGCATTTGCATGTCGCAAAGATTAGAATGCTATGGATAAAGTAAAGAATGAGTAAGTGGCGCCGGTGACTGAAAAGTTGTGTGGTAATCGGTTGTCGTGGTTTAGGCATGTGATGCGGAGGAATGAGCAAAATGTCGTGAAAAACGTTTGAGTATGAATGTGGATGGGTATTTCAGTAGAGGAAGACCAAATAAACGATGGATGGACTGTGTTAAGAAGGATATGGTAAGAAAAGAAGTCTCTGATTAGATGACGAAAAAAAATAAAACCGACTTCAAAAAAAAACCAAAAACGTGAAAAATAACTTTAGCTTCTGAAGTCGGTGACGTTTGTTTGATTGATTTAATTTTTTTGTCACCGACTTCAGAAGCTAAAGTTATTTTTCACGTTTTTGGTTTTTTTTTGAAGTCGGATTTATTTTTTGCAAAAAAGTTTTTATTTTTCACTTTTTAGTGGTTCACATATGTGCTTGGTACACATGGGAAGTGCATACCGTTACAATTACAACAAGCCCAAACACGACTAGGATACATTGTCTCATTATGGAGTTCCGTGACTCTTGGCTTCATCATCAGATCTGATGGTAGAATGGTTCTTATCAAATGCAAATGCTTCACTTGTTGTAGAAAATACCAAAATTGCTGTACGTTATCCTATATAACATACCTAACTATCGAAATATAGGTATACTGTACACATCTGCGCACCCCCTCAGAGCATACAGGCATGATGTTATGTTATGATGTTGTGCAAACAATAAACATCCAAGCGATTGCAGCAATCACGACAGATTTGCTGTCTAAGTATTATTGAAGAGTTCCGTTTCATATCTCCGAAGTTCGTGATCAGATCATGACAATATTTCTATGGTACCAACTTGGAAGTATACCCTTTCAAACAAAAAAAGAATCGGTTCAGGCATCTTCGAGTAATCGGTGAACATACATAAAAAAAAAAAAAAAACATACAGTCGAATACAGAACCTCCTCCTTTTTGGAAGTCGGTTAAATAGAGGAGTATGGAAGAAGAAGACATACTGCGCCGACCACAAATAAATTGGGATAAGAAGAGCAAGAGAATGATGATAGTTGCCGATTAACATAAAATCATAAATTGATCATAAAATGTTTTCAGGAGACAAATTGTTTTCCTCTTTATATAAAAATAAAACGTTCTAGTTCAATTAGAGACAGAGACGTTCAAACAATTTCCTTACCTAAAAGTTAGCAATCCCCAATTCTCCATAGCTCCATTCTTGAAATCCGGCAAAGCGATCATATCAATCTTCGGCAGCGGAAACTTTATCTTATAATACTCCTCCAAATACTTCAATATCTTCGGACCAATCTCGAGAGCGAAGGCAGCTGACTTGACCGCCTCACTTCGAGCCCAGACGGAGAATTTGTCATTCGTCATGTTCTTGAAGTCGGTCACCGTGAATGCTACCAAGTATGTTGACATCGGCAGGGATTCTGCGTAATGATCCCATGTGTAATCTGGTACAGTTTCACTGTAAAGTAAATGGATTTTGTAATTAAGTTATTGCTTGTATAAAGATGAATGTTGCTATTCAAAGTGACCCATTTATCTGAGTCTCATCTTATAGTTATTTTCACAAGTGAATTTGCATGCACCTGCACGTGTCATATAGACAGCACGGTTGTGCGATTTGCTGCTGCCCTGTGTGTCGCGAGTGCGATCCCCACACGTAACGAATATTTGTATGACAAACGTATAGTTGTTCCGGGTTTAGCTATTCGTGTGAGTTTAAATGTTTGTAAGAACCACACCCAAGTACAGGAGAAGTTTTTAATGGTCATATAGCTATTATGATAATATGTTTAAAAAAACTTGACAGTCCATCAGCGCAAACGATGGTGGATACGTCTAAAATGTATTAAACTGACGAAAATTTCTGAAAAGCTTATGTAGCCGTTCACCGTTTTGTGAGCAATAGTGATAAAACAAAGTAATTTAAAAACAGTAACACGTAAGTCCAGCTTACCAATTTACTACTACTGCATAAAGTACTCAAGTCAACTCTAAATACTTACTGCTTACTCTTATTGACAATGTTCATGTTAGACAGAGACGACATGTTGTTTGGTCGTGCGATGCTGATGGTGAACCTTGCTTTCAGGGCAGGCTCGTCCCAGCAGGGGAACGCACGGCGGGCGTCCATAGCTTGGAACTGGGTGACTGCTATCCATCTGGAATTCAAAAAGGATATTCATAAGAACATCTTTCTGCGTTTTTGTAAGTCAAAAGTATACAGGGTGTAAACAAGCTCATCACGAAGCCGTGAACCAAGCATTCTGTAGGTATATTAAACTAACTTTACACGAAAATTATTGCTGGGAAACGACTTGTTTTTTTGTGGTGAAAAACCTTTTTTTGTGGTAGATCTCAAATGAATGTTACGCACTCAAAACATTGTGCTGATGGATGGATTGAATAGCACGGGGGTCGTGGAGGTGTTTACAGTAAAAAGCTTACATTAAGGGGCCGGCGGAGCGTGCGTCGTTCATACAAACGTAATACCAAAATAATTCGTAAACCAAACATATTCTTAAGGAAGTGTGTATTTTTGTCGATTGGATTACATACTATCTAGGTTCCCAAATAATATTATGCCTGGACATTGATTTAAACAAGAGTTATGAGAAAAATAAGTTTTCTATAGAAATTTTAAATTCTTCATATCTCATCTAGATATCATTGTCCTTCCAAAATATATATTTGGGAACCTAGATATTATGTAATCCAATCGAAATAAATACACACTTTCTTAAGAATATGTTTGGTTTACGAATTATTTTGGTACTACGTTTGTATGAACGACGCACGCTCCGCCGGCCCCTTAAAAACTTATCATTAAAAAAACTTGTCAAAAAGTTGGAACTTTCACCCCCAATATCTCCCTAACTAGAAGGTTTCCAGGTATGGTGTGGAACAAAAATGATCGTAAGAACGGGGAGAACAAGTGCCTTTCGGCTTCGTTTAGAGGCTTTTTACACCCTTTAGAGCTTGACTCAAGAAATTAACATGTTGTTACTAAGAAACTTATATTTGTGAGTATAAAAATACCCGTGATAGTGCACGAAACGTAAGCCGTAGGTAAAGAAGAAGCGTTATTCTCTCCCTATTTAATATTTTTATGATTTTGTTTAATTAGAGAGCAGCGAGACATTTGAGAGCAGCGGTGACCCAGTGGTGGCGGCCCCGACTTAAGAACAGTAAGTCGTGGGTTCGAACCCAGACAGGCGCATTACTGTGTGTAATTTATTTCAACGCCACTGTTCTCAAAACAGTGAAGGAAAACATCGCGAGGAAACATGTCCTAGAACCAAAAAATCGAAGACATGTGATATCTACATGTATCGCGTGGTTGATTATTCGTAGAGAGGAGGCCTGTGTCCCAGCAGTGGGAACATTAATAGGCTGATGATGATGATGATGATTTAATTTATTTTTCAATACTGTTCCTCGAAAACTGGTTCTTTTCGCATTATGATTAGGTTCAAAATGCAGTGTATTTCACACATGTGCGTGTTTTGACATTTTTTCCACAGGTGTGCGGGAATGAAAATTGCCACAGATAATAACTGTCCATACGACCGGGTCTAAGTTCTTCAAGACACGTCGTACAGATCAGAGAAAGTGGTTCTTCTGTCAAACTCTCAAGCTCATGAAGGAGCGCCGTGAGATGATCCTGCAGTCTTCAGACGAGGCGTTCAAATACCGGCAGCTCAATAGACGGCTCTCTAAATCCTTGAAGAGCGACCTCCGCCGCTTTAATACCGAGCGTATTAAAGACGCGATCGAGCGGAACAAAGGCTCCAAAGTATTTTCAAGACATCTGGCTATTAGTCAGAGCCAGCTCACGAAACTGTAGACTGACGATGGCAGGATCTTATCCGCCAAACCGGAGCTACTGAGGGAGATCGAGAGTTTCTATGGACAGTTGTACACGTCAACCAATAAACCCATTGTCGATCTAACAAACGACCCAAGAGCTAGACTGACCCGACACTATTCCGAACACATCCCGGACGACAGCCTGTACGAGATTAGGGTGGCTCTGAAACTGCTAATAAGCAACAAGGTACCGGGTGATGACGGAATTACGGCCGAATTCCTGAAAGCGGGTGGAAAACCGGTACTTAAGGCCCTTCAGTAGCTGTTTAATTCCGTCATACACGAGGAGAAAACGCCAAAGGCATGGTGCAGGGGTGTGGTGGTACTATTCTTTAAGAACGGCGACAATGCCCGGTTTAAGAATTACAGGCCCATCTCGCTTCTAAGCCATGTCTACAAGTTGTTTTCAAGAGTCATCACGAATCGTCTCGCGCCCAAACAAGCAGATTTCCGAAAAGGCTTTAACACCGTGGACCACATACATACGTTGCGGCAGGTTAAACAGACGACCGAAGAGTATACCTTGCCTCTCTGTTTAGCGTTTGTGGACTACGAGAAAGCTTTCGATTCGATCGAGACCTGGGCTGTATTGCAGTCTCTCCAACGGTGCCAAATCGACTACCAGTACATCGAGGTGTAGAAGTGTTTGTACAAAAATGGTGTAAGACAGGGAGACGTCATATCGCCGAAACTGTTCACCGCTGTACTGGAGGATGTCTTCAAGGTTCTGGACTGGAGAGGGCTAGGCATCAACGTCAATGGCGAATACATCAGTCACCTTCAGTTTGCCGACGATCTAGTGGTAATGGCTGAGACTATAACTACTCGTATTTTTTACATTTGACTGTATAACGGCTCCATACTCTTGCTTCTCCTTCAACCTGGCGAAAGCAAAGCGCGGAAAAAAAATGTAAAAATAAGTTAAAAATAAAATTAAGTAAAATCAGATTTAATAACTCATAACACCAATATTTTTCATTCTTTTATTTTATTTCTTCAGAAGTGTTTTGAAAAACGTCGTTTGTTGCACGTGGACATTAGTTATTGCAGTTCTCAGCTCAAAAACACCGTCGCCTACGGCTCGTGTGTTAATTCCACCTCGAACTACAATAACAAACTTTCTCCACTTGTATCAAAATGTACTATTGCATTTAACTTAACAAAAGATTTTTTCTTTTATTCAGTTTTGCTGTTCACACCATCTTTACCAGTTTTTTTATAAGTAAAATCCAAACTGGTAAACTAGTAAGTAAAAACTTGTATTTGGCTGTCAGTTTCACATCTAATTAGTATTATGTGTACATATTGTTGAACTTTAGGTTTATAAATAAATAACATTACCCTTAATAGTCTTCATCAGTCTTAATCAGTCCTCATCGTGAGACGACTTCCTTTTCCATGGATTTACTGATCCAGAATATTATCATCTGTCTATTGTTACCTGCCTCGAGTGAGCGGAAGGAAACATGTCAAATAATATGAAATTCAATTCAACCTATCTTATGATTTATTTCTTTAAATTGAAATATGCTTCAACTCTTCCATGGTATGGAATATTTTAATTTTCCGGTATGAATGTATTATGGGAGAACAGAATCCTATTATACTATACCAAAATAATTGTTTTTGATACTTGCCATAATATTTTATTTGTAAGTTTGTATGTAGGGGTAACGTTCGGACGTACTAATCTGATTCCAAAAAATATTTCACTAACGGTATCGACAATCTACCTTATCCCTGAGTGTTCACTGATGGTACAAACTTTAATACATCCAAACGCTGTCTTGAAAAGTTATATCGATAAGACCGCCCATTGACTCATCGTATGTCATATTTCCACATTTTAAGTAATTATACGGAGTAACATATGTAGTAAAGAATAGTCTATCTCCATCTAAACTTAGTTTAGGCAGTTCAGCCATTACGTAGTCTAATTTAGTAGACATACGAAAAATACCTCCAAAGACGCTTCCTTACAAATAATTCCGCAATCCCATGGCCATGCCATACAAAATTCGCTAACAATAAGCGAGGAAAGCAATTAAACCTCCATTGTACCAGAGGAACATCTTAAAGTATATTTTTATAGTTGATAATCTATCGTTCGTATTCAATACGACGCGTGCATTCATGTGACCGGCTGAGATGTCGCGGACGTGCTCTTTGCTTAATAGACGACTGTTTTGTATTATAGGATGGTATATTTTGTTTAGAGGAATATTTTTAGAGTATTTTGTGGGAGGTTACTTGAAAGAGTTCTATTCTAAGGACGAGTTTCACAAATGAACTTCCTTCCTCTCACGTTCCGCCACCTCCTTCGCTAGCATGACTGCTTCGCAGAAGGAGGCGACAGCTTTCCATTCCGTCTTGCTCCGGACCATGGATTGAACCAGGGCTGGACGCAAGAGGTCGCCGCCGCCGATCGCCGCTACGAGGACACGTCGTTGCTCCGCACACGCGGGGCAGACCTCCACCGTGTCCTCCACCGTCTCGTCCAGTCGATTCTAGCAGTGGAAACTCCCGGGCGTATATTCTCGCCCGATTCGATGCAGGAACCTCCCAAAACATCCGTGTCCGGTGAGGACCTGCGTCAGGCGGAAGGTGAGGACGCCGTGGCGCCTCTCAAGCCACTCCTCAAAGAGGGGAATTATCGCCATGTGTGATATCTCCGTAACTAGATGGTTCCCAGGTATGTTGTCAAACAAAAAAATGAACGCAATGACGCATGACGGGAAAAACAAGTTTGTTAAGAGGTCTTTTACACGCTTAATATTATAATCTTAAAATTCTTTAAAATCTAGCTGGTTATGATAAAAATTCTTATCAACCATGACAAGTACATGTCATTATGGTAATTATTATTATGCATTTATCTTACCTAACTTGTTTTTCAAAGTGGTTCTAGGATTGAACTTGACATGAGAACCTATAATTTTATAAGTAGACATGACACTCATAAAATAACTATATCCTGTGCTATATGCATAACAAGGTGAAGAAAACTGACTTATAAAACTGAATTAAGAATAATAGAACCGATTCATTCGACATTAATACAAAATAACATTATATCACGGTTGTATTTCACCGAAGGGTAACTATAGGTTGCGGGCCTGTTCGAAAGAGATACCGCGGCCCCGGAACATAAAGGGCGAGGAAGGAACATGGATGGGTTTTAGTCAGTAAAAGTCTGACACTCTCTCCCGCTCCGCCCAGAGTTGGAGGTCATTTGATGATTTCCTATCCTAAAAAAAAAAAAAAAAAGTTTAACTACAGACATACCTCTGTTTTGTCTTAGCTACAATAAACAAATCTTATGAAAAAGTTATTGAAAGGCGAATGAGAAGAGAGCGAAAATGCGGTATTATGCTGGTCGGGGAACAACGGATGCTGATTTTGCTATCCACCAGATGTGCGAGAAATATCATCCATACTCCATAGACATGAATCCATGGGTAAAATTAAGAAAATATATATTTTTTTATATTATGTGAAACGAGTATTTTTAATTTTAAAATCGACGTAAGTACCTTTTTACATTACGTTTACACCGCGCACTCGAGTGTCTCAGACTGTTTATATTTCACTAGCTGGTGACAAAAATAAATTGATGAAAATTATAAACTTAAACCTTCGTCCAGAACCACTCTATCTATTGGTGAAAACAGCATGAAAATCAGTACAGTAGTTTTTGAGTTTATCGCGAACAGAGAGACAGACGCGGCGGGGAACATTGTTTTATAATATGTATGTATTGATACTGTACTTAAGGGGCCGGCGGAGCATGCGTATTTCATACAAACGTAATACCAAAATAATTTGTAAATCAAACATATTCTTAAGGTAGTGTGTATTTATTTCGATTGGATTACTGAATATCTATGTTCCCAAATATCTTTTTTGAGAGGACAATGATACAAAGACGAGATATGAGGAATTTAAAATTTCCATAGAAAACTTATTTATCTTATAACTCTTGTTAAAATCAGTGTCCAATCAAAATATATATTTGGGAACCTAGATATTCTGTAATTCAATCGAAATAAATACACACTACCTTAGGAATATGTTTAATCTACATATGATTTTGGTATTACGTTTGTATGAAATATGCATGCTCCGCAGGCGTCTTAAAACCTCGGTAATATTTTAAAACCCGATTTTCAAGGTTCCGGCACTAAAAGCTTTCTATAAAATTGCCCTACAAAGCGTAAGTACCCATAAAAATTGTAACACATATATTATACACGTAAAACTTGGTACTCGTATCATGATTCAATCAACTGGAAGGGACATAAATATGTATAAGGTAACAAGTACCAACGAAATAAAAATCCATCACTGTTGCCGGGCATTTTGCCAATTCAATAAATACCTTTAGCACCTAACCTTGTAGTTCAATTTCTATTACCATTAATTTACAATCTTCACTCGTTCCCTATGTTGCAAAGAACAGAACGAAAACATACTATGAACATCAATATATTAATTTAACCACATTACTATGTGAATATGTTATGTGATTCATTGAATAAGATCCATGTTCACCGAAAAGATAACGGTCTGATTATCTAAAAACACCTGTCACTGTGACATGTTCCCATACAAATGTGTTTTAAACAGCTGTTTTTAGATAATCAGACCGTCATCCTTTTAGTGAACAAAGATCTTAGTATTATGTAATTGACTGCCTCGTTGGTCTAGTGACACAACATAAAACTGCTTCACATGTTCGTAACGTCACTAATCCAGGTCCAATTGAAAACCAGCGTCGGGCACTAGTTTTCCCGGCATTTTGCTGAACTGGGCCTATTTGGCGCAGCTAAAGCACACAGCGTCACACTGTTTATTTTTTCTTTTATATTTTTTTTTATATTTGTTTAGTTTTAATTTTTTTATTATTGTTTTTGGTTTCCATTTTTTGTTTTTTTATTTTTTATACTGTGTGCACTTGTGGCGTGTGCCAAATAAATGTATTTTCTTTCTTTCTCTAGTGATCGCAAGTGCTACTGCTGAACACGAGGTCCTGGGGTCGATTCCCAGGTCGGACAAAGTGTTATTGGGTTTTTCATCAGGAATTTCTTTGTAGCAGCCACGGAGTCAGGATTTGTCCAGTTAATGGCAGTGGGTTCGTTTCCTATCACATCATCATCTGTCTAGCCTTTTCCCGACTATGTTGGGGTCGGCTTCCAGTCTAACCGGATGCAGCTGAATACCAGTATTTTACATGGAGCGACTGCCTATCTGACCTCCACAACCCAGTTAATACTGAGTAATACGATACCCCTTGGTAAGACTGGTTGTCAGGGCCACTGACTACCTGTAACGACTGCCAAAGATGAACAAATGACAGCCGGGACCAACAGCTTAACATGCTTTCCAAGGCACGGAGGAAACTTAGGTAAGGTATGTAAGGGTGGTCACCCATCCACAGACCAACCTAGGTAAGCACGGCTTAACCTAAAGATCTGCTGTTATTATTTAGCCACGAGCTCCTCGTTCGTTTCGTATAACTTAAACATTACTGGCGAAATGTGGGTGTACTAGTAAATACGCTTCTGCCTAACACTTCGGGGTTATTTACCTACAGATTTCTATACAACGTGTAATGTTAAATGCGCAAAACCTCAGACACCCCAAATGATTTTTAATTCAATTGACCTAAAACTGAGAGAAAAAAAAAACATTTAAAAAATTTTGAAGGTTTTTAAGGCTGTTTTAGTTTGACTGGCAATTAGATTTACTGGCAAGAACTATTAGTATCCCGCGTATGAGGCAATTTAAATTGGACGACAACCATTTGTGTTTGTTTGTTTACCTATTTTGGCGGGTTTGCGCACGTGATGGCTTGATCTATTAATAAATAGACAGGGCAACATTTGTAATGAAGATTTTTTTTGAAAAATGCGACCTATATTAAAAAGTGGTTCAATTGATTCTGCCCGTGATTCTGATCAAACTATTTTCAGGTTTTGCGAATTTAACGTTACACGTTGTATTTATAGAATAGGGAAACAAGGTGTTGATCACATCAATAACCAGTTAATGATGTTTCAACTGCTGGTACACAGGTCACATAGAGAGGGAGTGCGTCAAACCAAAACCACGCTTACTCAGTGAAGAGTGAAGGTTGGTCTATGGCACACGTGTTCGAATTTTGGAAGCCCCTTTCCTCACGATGTTTCCCTCCTATGTGCTCTTTAGGAGCAGTGGCTATGAAGTAACACCAGATGAAACACACATGACTGGGTTCGAAACCTTAATCTACAAAAACGTATTTTGATAACACTTACTTTTTTACGCCTTTCTCCTCATAGGAACTTCTGTAGAATCCGTGTAGATTATCGTTCAACAATCCAGTGTATCTGATGGACATAATGTACTGATTTCCCTTTAACATCGATGACCCTAAAGTTAAAATGTGGAAATTCCTCGGTACGTCTTCCAGCTGTCTGATAATGTATAACAAATGATCATCGTCCTTCTCATGGATTTTAATTTCGTGTATCGTAAGTTCTACACCATGGAAAATAAGTTCTTTCGTTTCTTTAAGCACTGCTAGATGTATGGTAACTTCTCCATCAAAAGTGAAGTTCCCCTCATAAATGTATGGCGTTATTTTCAGAAAGTACTTCTCTGGTTTCACTTGAGTTGGCAACCAGAGGTTCGTCACATTGGGCACTGAGGAATGAGTCGTAGTTTCTAATGGTATAACTGATCTGCTGCTTTCTGTCGTCAACGGTAACACTAAGAGTTTTGATTGGTCACAATGGCAGAGTTCATATTTCGTGACGTTGGCTAATTGGTCAATTTTTGGGCAGGCTGCGTAGTTGTAAACTAGGAGGGAGGCTGTGACGAGAGCCAATGCGAAGATCACGAGGATGATGATAGCGAGATACTTGGAGAGGTAGACACCTTTCTTCGTCTTCGTGGAGTAGTCAGCTTGGGTGCCGTCCATTATGTTTAGAGGCTCATGGGCTTGGGTCATGTCACCGTTTACTCGACCTGTAACAAATTAAACTGTTATTTGGTGTAACAAAACGAATTAACGATTAGGAGAATGAACATTACTCAATTTGCATAGTCTAAAAGAAACACATCATGTATGAGACAAAGTATCAGAGTACTTATAATTAAAAGTTTAAAAACTATGATTTTTGTTTCCAGTGATAATTAACACAAGACTACAGAAAAAGCCTACAGGCCAACAAAGCCACCGATGCAATGAAAACGTCATGTGAAATTTCTAACGAGAAACTCCATTTTTTATCTCACAGAGGTTCTAATTCAGACCCATCCACAACGCCAGTAATTGCACAAACGAACGCCACGCAAAACAGACGAAAAAATACTGCAAACAAAAAGTATTCCAAAACTACAAATTGGATGGTTCATATGGAGCCACAACCCGCAGAGCAGGCACACGCAACTCCGAACGAATGTTTGCGGAGAGCACGGCTAAAAGCAATTTCGACGAAAACAAACTCATCAAAATGTCGGTTTGTTTGTTTCTGAACTAAACCGCTTATTACCGAGTGTAGTTGTTTCCCTAGATTCAAAGGCAGATCATTAGGGAGAGCCGTAAACAATTTAACAACATCTTTCTTAGTGTAAAGTTGTTGATTAGCAGTACAAAAATGGTGTCGCGCTTTTAAAATATTTGGCATTTTTTACACACCTTGTACCTTAGCAGAAAAGAGTCTTTACAGAATAGGAGCACGCATTAACAGAATAGAACGCATCAATTTGTGAAGCTTTTAAACAGATTTATGGTCATTAACACTATCATTTACACTGAAAACGTCCGATATTTACCATGGTTCCTATTTGTTATGAGTTCCCGACATTTCGGTGCTGTTGCAAGCAGTGGCGTAGCGTGCCTTGGCGGGGCCCCGTATAACAATTTGTTTGGGGGCCCTTATGGGTAAAAATTTCTGACAACGGAAAAAAATGTTTGCATAAAATTAAAAGAAATATTTATTCATCATAATTCAAATTATATATACACTCTCCTTGCCTATTTTTCGGCAAATGAAACGAAAAAAGAAATAGCTTTTTTTGACTTTTGTAATTTCTGAAAAAAAAAAAAATTGGGATGTTTTTATTAATTTTTGCTTACGCACGTCGGGGGCCCCGTATAATTGATACGGCAGATACGGCGGTAGCTACGCCCCTGGTTGCAAGCACCATGAGTACTTCATACTTTCACAAAGTATAATAAACATGGTATATATCCCGTTTGGTAGAAATAATGAAGCTTTGAGTCGGTTGGGTACAATTTAACACAGATGAGGAAATAAAAAGGTATCATAAAGAAATTTTGTCGGAGATTCAATCAGTATACATATACATATATATTGTATCTATGACCGCCGAGTTTAGGAACAAAGCTATCGGCGCGTCTCAGACAGCTCAGTTGGCCCTGCAGGCAATCTCTGCCGGGTCGTATTGAATTGCCATTACGGGTGAGAGAGTTCAACAATGTTTGCGCACTATTATACTTCCTGCATCGGTGATTTGTCTGCCGCCATGACCAAAAACGGTAACGACTCTTAACGTTTTTTTTTTCAGATGGGATATCATCAAATAACTTCTCCCACTCTGGGCGGAGCGGGGAGGGGAGTGTCAGACTTTTACTGACTCAAACCCATCGGTACCTCTTTCGAACAGTCCCGCAGCCACGACAACGACTCTTACCCTTTTTTTGTTTTACGGATGGGAAATCTTCAAATGACTTCTCCCACTCTTGGCGGAGCGGGAGGGAGTGTCAGACTTTTACTGACTAAAACCCATTCATGTTCCTTCCTCGCCCTTTATGTTCCTGGGCCGCGGTATCTCTTTCGAACAGCAGCCCAGCCAGGCTTCGGCCCTTGCGGGCCCTTATACAAATTTTCCTCTTCATAATATTAGTGTAGATGTGGATAATGGCAGCATTGAAGCCATCTCATGATACGCGGCTGACATTCACGTCTTCTCCTCTGAGATCCAAATTATCATTGCAATGTCAATTGGCTCGCCAAGATGACAGACACCCATCCATTGTTGTGGATCGTAACCAATTTGCAACAACACTAGTATACTAGTATTGTATACTATGTTTGTAGCGTGATAGTGTAGAATGAGTATGAATGAGAGACAAGCCTTGTTGTCAATGTGTGTTTAACGATAACTTTCGAAGCCGCGCCAAACCGCCATTATTGCTATGACAGATCACATCAACATGATTGATTTCTATGTTACTCTATGAAAGAAAAGAAAATTTAAATCAAATAAATTTGTGCCACAAGTATAAACAATAGAAAGTAGGTATGAAAGCCATTGATATAAGAAAGAAAATGAAAACACTTCCTTCGATTACAACATCGCCATTTGACGCTGCGTTCGTTCGTGCGGTGTGGTGGTTCGTATCTGAATATTCAATTGCATTATAGCTTACCATCAGGTGAGAGAGTGCATGTCTTATAAAGGGTTTAAAAAACCTCTTAACGAAGCTGCAGGCACTTGTTCTCCCCGTCATTGCTACATTTTTTTTTGTTATATAGGTACCTGTTAACCTTCTAGTTACAGAGATATTGGAGGTCAAAGTTCCAACTTTTTGACAAGTATTTTTATATAAGTTTTTGATTTTTACTATAAACACCTCCCCGTGCTATTTAATCCATCCATCATCATCTGCACAATGTTTTGAGAGCGTTACATTGAGTTCTACCATAAAACATGATTTTTCACCACAAATAAAAGTAATATCCCAACAATAATTTTTGGGTAAAGTTACTTTGTTTGATATACAGAATGCCTGGTTGACGGCTTAGGCTTAGTGATGAGTCTGTTTACACCCTGTATTATATGTATCTGTCACCGTAAAATTGTCAAACACGTTAGATTGTAATATAACTAGAGAGATTGTAAACTCTCGAAATATTGTCAAACGAACATACTGCTTACAATATAACGCATTATTTTTCGGTAGATTGTAATCTATCGATGTGAAACCAACTCACGCGGTGTGCAGGACGGGGAGGGAAGGAGGGGGGTCCGCATTGCCCTAAGGCACCACTCTCATGAAAAGATAATGTACCATTCCTGAGAAATACCGATTAATATACCCTAACCCCAAAACAATTTATATTCCCCTAAAAAGCTTTACTTACGGCAATTTTCAATTACTTACTGTTCGATTTCGGTAGGGTGCTATCTCCTCGCTTAGTTGCCAATTATTCGTAAGTAAGTTTTAGCAAACGGGCCTTAATGTACCTTCGGTTATTTTCACCTCATAACTAAGCTAGCCACGTTGCTAATATAGTATCAACTGGGTACGAATTGGACGACCTAAATTAAAGTCTTTACTAAGTTTGTTCAGTGTGGACCCCTATTTCTGTCTGCAGGGTTTAAAGGAAGCCTGCCGTGGTTGCGGGACTGTTCGAAAGAGATACCGTGGCCTTGGAACATAAAGGTCGAGGAATTAACATGGATGGGTTTTAGTCAGTAAAAGTCTGACACTCCCTTCCGCTCCGCCCAGAGCGGGAGAAGTTCTTTGATGATTTCCCATCCGAAAAAAAAGGGTTTAAAGGAACCTAACTAACCTAACGTGAGGGTGCCCCAAGTCCCGATTATGGCGGCAGAGTTACTTCCGTCGCATGCATTTCACAATATTACGGTTTCACTTCAATAGATTACAATCTACCGAAAAATAATGCGTTACATTGTAAGCAGTATGTTCAGTTGACAATATTTCGAGAGTTTACCATCTCGTTAGAGAGATTACAATCTAACGGTTTGACAATTTTACGGTGACATATTATCCACTTACAAAAAGTTATTTTTTTTATTTATTTGAATAAGTACAGCCACATCAAATACATTTTACAAAGAAATTCACAATTTATGATAAAGCGGTCTGATGCACGTGACAATAAAGGCGTACATAACATTCACAATTCTTCGGCTCGATGATAAAGCTATGATTAAAGTTATTCACGTATCTAGGCTGCAAACCGCCGCCAGAACAAAAATATTTGCAGTTAAACAACTTCGTGAAATATATTTTAACTTTGCTACCGAGCAAGTTCGAAAGTCTTCCAAAAGTTTGAAGTTGATAAAAGTCACCACACCACTTTTTAAACGACACAAGTTGCTTGCGGAAATCAACTTGCCCAATTAAACTTTTTTGGGGAACTCAGCGCATGTGAACATCGAATATTATTGAACCACTTTTTTAATACAGTCTGGGGAAGACTGTATGGGAAGACAGAAATAAACGATGGATTAACTGTGTGAAGGATGTTATGACTAGAAAGTAGATGAATACTGAGATGCGACTAAGGACGTAAGCAGAAGTCACGCTGACCCCAAAAAAATGAGATAAGGGCAAGATAATGTTGATGAACCTTTTTTTGTTTTTGTTTGCGGATGGGATATCATCAAATAACTTTTCCCACTCTGGGCGGAGCGGGAGGGAGTGTCAGACTTTTACTGACTAAAACCCATCCATGTTCCTTTCTCGACCTTTATGTTTCGGGGCCACGTGGTATCTCTTTCGAACAGTCCCGCATTTGATGACCCTTTTTTTTTTTCGGATGGGAAATACTCAAATGACTTCTCCCACTCTGGGCGGAGCGGGAGGGAGTGTCAGACTCTTACTGACTAAAACCCATCCATGTTCCTTCCTCGCCCTTTATGTTCCGGGGCCGCGGTATCTCTTTCGAACATTCCCGCAACCCCGGCAGGCTTCCTTTAAACCCTGCAGACAGAAATAGGGGTCCACACTGAACAAACTTAGTAAAGACTTTAATTTAGGTCGTCCAATTCGTACCCAGTTGATACTATATTAGCAACGTGGCTAGCTTAGTTATGAGGTGAAGATAACCGAAGGTACATTAAGGCCCGTTTTCTAAAACTTACTTACGAATAACTGGCAATCAAGCGAGGAGATAGCACCCTACCGAAATCGAACAGTAAGTAATTGAAAATTGCCGTAAGTAAAGCTTTATTGCAAAGTTTCATTCTTTGGTCCAAGAATTAATTAACTTTGACATTTTCCAGCAGCGATGTAGAGAATTACTGTGACACTAAATGTATTAATTTATTCCTGTACATTATGTTTTTATTTAATTTAGTACCTAAAGTGTTTTCTATAAAAAACAATAGTTTGGATGGAGTATGGATTCCATGACGGCCTACTTCTTACAACAGATAGAAGGTGGTGCTGTGTCCCAGCAGTGGGAGCGTTACAGGCTGATAATGCTAGTGCCAAACTCGCCGCAAATGGGCCGAATCAATTCAGATTGACAATTATTCAATTTTTTTTTTTTAGACTAATGTTTTTGGATCTTCTGCCCCATACTTGTATACCGACCAACACCACTCCTTAATGCATTAACTAACAGGTGAGGCAGCCTTTATAAACACTAATTTATAAGCTGATGACATAAGTTTAATATGTCCAATGTCCTTACGTGCTACACGTAGTTTATTATTCAAAAGGCAACGGTTTGTTGGACATTACATAAAATAGAGTGATCAATTGAGGTGGGCCTGAATTGGTAAATGCACAACTAGGTGATATTTTACATTTACAGTCCATTACGCAAGGTTGCTTTTTCAACGCGATGTTTTTACCGTGCATTGGATTCCCGACTTTAGTATTTTCTTGAGGAGCTGACCTTGAGAGTCGGCTATTCGTTAAAAGCCGTACCGGTCTTCTAAGAGATTTTCAAGTTGAAGCCAAGCTGGCCAATGTTTATCCGTGTGACCATTTATTAAATACCGAGTCTTGGAAAGCACGTTAAGCCCTTAGTCCTGGCAGTCAGCAGTAAGGCGTTAAAGACCATGTAGGCACGTTTTCTATAACTTACTTACGTATAACTGTCAGTTAATATGCCACGTCTTGCAGTTTTCTGTATTTCTATAAACAAAGATAGTTTGAAATATCGTAACCGCGCTGTCCTACCTGTCAATTGATTCAGAGAAAATCAAAGAAATATTTTCTGTGACATTTTGTTTCTAACCGTCTATTTCAATCAGATAGCAACCTACCGAAACCGAATAGTAAGTTAATGAAAATGCCCGTTGGAAAAACCCGACGACAACTGTCGGTCAGTAGCTCGAAGGTCGAAGGATACTCCCTTTCCTATAGAGAATGAAGAACTTTACACCCTGTTCTTCATAGCCAAACACTCATTCTGGCATTAAGAAAACTGCCTGTAAATTTTTCACAATGTTCAACTGTAAAGACTCTCGAAACTCCTCTCTAAGATAAGTCCTCAGATGGTAAGACTATTAAGTAAAAAGCTCTAGCGCAACCAATGACAACACGCCATGTTCTTCTAGATTAAGATAGAACACGTCGAGTCAACACGACTGTTCAATGAAGAGCTCTTCAAGATCCGATAGAAGTAATACAGACTGTTTCAATTCTTAAGAAAATGGCCCTGTAGTGAGTTGGACTCGCGCACCGAGGGCTCTGTATAAACTTGTAGGTATTTTGTTAATAAACTACATGTTCACAGATTTTTTCCTTTCCTATAAGTCTTGATTCCCTTGTGAAATCGCAAAATAAGCGACCTAAACGGTTATATCTTTTGATCGCGTCGACTTACGTTCTTGAGAAAAAGGGTCTTGACAGACGGATAACTGACCCTTTTGGCAACTGAAGTACGGAACCGTAGAGATGTCAGCAAACTGAAGGGGCCCGCAAGGGACGAAGCCAGCCGGGGCTGCGGGAACGTTCGATAGAGATACTGTCACATGGCTCCGGAGGCCCCCGGAACATAAAGGGCGAGAAAGGAACATGGATGGGTTTTAGTCAGTAAAACTCCCGCTCCTCCCAGAATGGGACAAGTTATTTGAAGAATTCCCAAAAAAAAAAAAAGTTACGTACTTAACTGTAAAATAAATATAGCGTATCACTACATAATATTATAAAACAAGTCTCCCGCCGCCACCTCTGTCTGTCCCTATGTATGCTTAGATCTTTAAAACTACGCAACGGATTTTATTGCGGGTTTTTTTGATTGATTGACTGAGTGATTCAAGAGGAAGGTTTTAATATATAATTTTACGCGGGCGAAGCCGCGGTATCGGCTAGTCCGGAATATGAATACAGTCGTATTATAAGCGGAATAGCCTGAAGTTCCTACCTCCCTTATAAAATCGCGGAATGATTGACAGAGAAGCAGAAACATACACAAAATAATGCACTCTTTTAAAGTCAGTTTCTTTCTTCTTAATCGTGTAGTTAGTGTGTAACCTGGTGTCAGAGTTTTTATGCCGCCCATAGGCCATGCCGGTCCCACGGTCACACCACTGGACTTTGACTGCTTAAAGTCGGTTTAACACCACAATACATTACTGTTTGATTACTGAATAGATAATCTTTGTTGAACAAGCTTGTATTATACATTTAAATCTATGCAGTTTACAAAACGGATTTCGTATAAATCCTGCTATTTACAACCTTAAATCCACAGAATAAATAATAGGATCAAGGTTTCTCACCCCTCTGTCTCTTAAACTTTGACACTTCATAAATCATTTCAACGGTTACTAAATAACCAAAAGCCGGTCTTTCTGGTTTTCATTCACTAATATGAATAAACATAAAAATTATACATGACTTTTGAATATATAAATCGTCACACAGGTGTTATAAAACTCATGCTCTGACGCAAACGCATATTCAACGTTTCGTGTCCGTGATATGAATCCTCTCGTGAGAAGCCGATCTAGGATTAAGTCATGTCATATACCTACATTTTAGAAGACCCGAATAGCGTAGCGGTAGTGATGCTGCCTTACGTTCTTAGGGTCCTGGGTTCGAATCCCGGAAGCAGCAAATGTTTGTGTGATGATCATGGACATTTGTTTCCGAGTCATGTATATGTATAATAAGTATGTATTTACAAACAAAAAGTATATATGTAGTATATCAACTATCTGGTGTCCACGACACAAGCCTTGCTTAGTGTGGCACTAGATGGCGCTGTGTGTAATGTCCATATTTATTTTATTTATATTTATTTTGATACAAATGGAGAAAGTTTGCGACCCGTAGGTGAGGGTGTTTTTTTTAGCCGAGAACTGCAGTAACAAATGACCACGTGTATCAAACGACGTTTTACAATACACTTTTGAAGAAATAAAATAAAAGAATGTAAAATATTTGTGTAATGAATTATTACGAGACTATGATTTAAATTTTTATCCGTGCTTTGCTTTCGCCAGGTTGAAGGAGACGCAAAGGTATGAAGCCGTTATACAGCCTGATATAAAAATTGATTTTTTTTTATATACATTTGAATTTAGACCACAAATAAATGTTAATTTGTTTATAAAAGTAAATATTAGTTTTAAATAATCATGTTTATCTATGATATTGAATTTATAAACACTATTTGAATATTCAAAAAATGTTTACGCCGTAAAGACGTACCTACATCGCTTTGCAGAAATTAAAAAAAAAAAACATTCACCTCTGACTATAGGCATTGAACCAATTTGCACTAAGTAGAGGTAAATTATACTTCACTTCTTGTAGGCAATTTTACTTTCCGCACATGTGAGAAAAAAATATCAAAAACGCACATGTGTGAAATACACTGCATTTTGAACCTAATCGTTGTGCGAAAAGAACCAGTTTTGAACAAGTGTATTGAAAAAAGAAATTGTCACCAGTACCAAAGGTGTGTGCAAAATTTCTGCTAAATTGGTTGGGAGAAACTGGTTTGAAATTCAGTTGCAAGATTTGACCACCTATCTAACTAGGCAAGTTAAATAAAAAGCATTTTAAAAAAAGAATATTGAATCACTGGCACCATACGAATAAATGCTGGCACAAAGAAACTCAAAGCTATAGTATTATATAACAAAAAAGGTTTTCAAAACATCAATGAGATGATAATAAAGGGGGACTAGTAAGACTTAGCGATCGTAAAATGAAGAAGCGGCTCAATCGAGCGCCCTCATTCCAGGCGACACACAATCAACATTGTTCGGGCTCTGATTGAAATCTGTACAAGTAATCAGTATGAACTTGTTGTGGGGTGCAAGTGGAAAGAAGAACAAGTCTTTGAAGTATTAAATGTTTTAAATAAATCAAACGAACGCCAACAAAACCTGGAATGACTCTCTCTGTCATTCTATACAATGTTGCAGCGACAATTGATTGCGAAACATGTAAAAATATATTACGGCATTTTTTTTAAACACATTGAGACTAACATTTTGTCAATTTTACATTGCGGAAATTAGTGTTTTAGTCGACTGTATTCATAATTCAGCAATGAATATGACTCAAATTGTCGAAACAATTATAATATGAACTCTCGCACCAAAGAAGACCTACAAAGATACTAAAGACTCATTTGGTTTTGCATATTATACAATCCTTTTACGAATTCCAAAGTAACTGTCAAAGTCAACTCTGTATTTATTTCAATTTGTCCATCTTTCACTGCGCGCTTCCCTGAAACTACACTACATTTTTTTCTTTGACCTATCAATTTGAAAATCGCTCTCCGCGTATACCTTGCACCACAGCCAAGATAACCCTACCGGCGTCGTCACAGTGCAACTTAATACCGTTGTGATTAAACTAACAGATCCCAGGATTGCGCCAACGGGTTAAAGTTTAACTGAAACTTTTAACTCAACGAGTTTGAACTGACGTTATATTTGTATTCATTAAAGTTAGTTGAATAATCTTGGAGTTGGGGATTTATGAAGAGTTGTTTTGATAGGAATGTTTATATTTGGCTATCCGATTGAATATTGAATTTGAACATAAGGATCCGGATTATTTTCTGCGTATATTATAGGTAATTTTCATTTTGATTTTGAGGACAGCTTCGTTACAATTTGGTTTTGATATAGGTAAGGTGAAAGCGGATAGCCCGTGAAATCCCACATTTCTCAAATTTTTTGAATTTCAATTTGCAAGTCAGTGTTAAGTTGTGATGAAAATATGATTTGCGTCCGCACCACTTATTTGGTCACAGAATTATAATCATTCAAATCATCAATATAACTCCCTTAAATTCAAATTAATCCCATTCATTTACTATTTCATGAAAAAAACGTTCAATGGGGTTCTTTTTTATCGGTTAATTATAAACTGCAGTAACTACACAGTCAAATTATACGGAGCAGCTGTTTTATTTAACAGAAACGGTTCAGAATTCGTGGTAAGTAACCGTTTTGGACCGGAAAAAGAAACTTGGGTCGTCTAGCGGCGAGATGGGCAGACAACATGGTTGCCATGGGCAATAACCTAAATGAAGCTAGCACAAAACCGTGGAGATTGGCTCAAGAAAAAAGAGGCTTATACCTAGCAGAGAGTGAGTTCGAGCTGTGGATGATGATGATGAAGCTGATGTTTTAGCGTCGGTTTCCCTTTCACTCTTTATGCCGATTTGTCAGTATATCCATCTATTGCGACATATTGATGCTAATAGGGAAAGGAAAAACTATGTGGAATATAACGCTACCTGCATACGTACAGATACGTGCATACATAAACGTTTACCATTATACATTATAATATCTAAGTTATAATACACGAACCAGCTGCGTGCACCCATCTAACATTCTGTTGAATACACTTGAAAGTTTCAAACCGTGAACACACAGAGTAACGTATAACAGAGGAGAGCTCAGTTGTTTCCAAACTACGAGTATGTACCCATGAATTTTATCGCAGTTCAGCATTCTTCCTATTCATGATTTAAAACTCGTAATATTTAAATTATTGTAGTTTCCTGTGAATTCACACCTAGTTTTAATATAATATTTTATATCACTACATCACTATCAATAATAATTATTATTACATAACTATCACTACATATTATAAAACAAAGTTCTCCGCCGCGTCTGTCTGTCTGTCTGTCTGTTCGCGATAAACTCAAACACTACTACACCGATTTGCAAACTGTTTTACCAATGGATAGTGTGGTTCTCGAGGAAGGTTTTAGTGTATAATTTGTACACGGGTGAAGCCACAGGCAGTCACCAAACACAGGTGTGGTTTGGTCAGCATGCAGGTATGAAAGTTTTATAACGGTCCCACGTAGAAAATTATCTAGTTTAAAGGGCTATTCTGCACCCTTAGATATGGCCACAGCTTTCTAGTACATGCTGTATCTAAGGATCAAATACACTTGGTTGCTTGCTGTCAAGTTTTTTTAATTTTTGTTTTCAGTCTTTACATACATTTAAATTTTGTTATTTTATTTTGGTCTTTAATTAATACTTTATTATTTTAAGTGTGTTATTGTTAGTCTGTTATTTGATCTCTTTTTAGTTTTAAGTCATAGTTGCTTTATTTTGTTATGAATGTTGTGTACACCTATAATTGGTACGTACATTAGAACCATACCAAATGGACCTTTAATTATAAATGTTTTATGTATGTACTGTTGGTGCACCTATTTTAAATAAATAAATAAGTTGCAAATGTAATCTAAGGCCTTATTCGATGACGAAGCGCCTTGCGGAAACTATTTTGATTTAAAACAGTGTCCATGGAGTTTCTTTCCCATTCTTCTCCATAGAGAGAACTTTGGGATGTAGAACTACAGTCCTTCTGAAGTTATAATGCCTTGTGACTGTGACTATAGCTTCGCTTTTTTTGTTGTTTTTTAAGTGAAATTTCTTCAGGCGCGTTGAAGACTTTTTGGGTGAACAAAAATTATGGAACTCGCGTCATCGTCACCGAACGCTTTCATAGAACGGTTAGTCAAAATAGACTTAAACAATTAAGATAAAGTTTATTTTGGATAACTTAGTTTTCACTTCTATCGCAAGTCCCCAAAACTGCCCCGCATAAAGAATATTTCACAGTTGCTTTGCCATGTCGCCTGTTATTCTATGAGCAACTTCTGTTATTCGTTTTCATTAATTTCTTTCCCGCAGGCACTGTTGCAACACGTTTACACGTTTTCTGCTTCAACATGTAGGAAGTGGTCTAATTGTAATTATATCTAATCTACATTCGGGTTTCCAACCGTAAATTCGGGCACCCAACATATTTACAACTACATTGTAATTGCGCCATAACACTCCTTGCAATGGTCATTCGTCTGATGAAGTCTTTGAATAAAATAAATATTTGTTTATTGCACAAGGGCACGTTAGTACTGAGGGGTTCTATCAACGATAACTGTGGTGGAAAATTCTAAAATTCATGGAACTGACATAAAATGGTGATGGAAAAGTCTAAAATTTATACTGAACTGACATAAGCTACAAATCTTAGGAAACTGTGGTCATATGCATTCTGTTACTATACCTGTTCTGAGAGTAATCGTGTTGTCAAACCGCGGTCGGTTGACGGCCCGACAACGTCCGGTGTCAGGAAAACCGGTGGTCCGAACTCCTGACACCGGATGTTGCCAGATGATAACGTAGGTACTTAAATATGTGTCTACGTTCGCTGTCCGGAGTCAGGTGTCTGGAGTCCGGACAAGTCGGCTTGATAGCACCTTAACTGTCAGATCAAGTGTGACACCGGACTTTGACACATGATAATTTGTATTGAAAAATGTGTCAAAGTCCAGTCTCCACAGCCAGTCCGGAGTCCGGCCCGGTAAAAGGTCGGGTCATTATTTCGTCAGAAACCCGAGTATCTGACGACTGTTTTAATCCTATGTAAGGCAGAAGGCTTTCAAATTAACAATCGACACCTCACAAAGCACCCCAGTGACCTAATAAGATTCCTTGTCTTTGTCTTCTACCACGTCCCTTTCGCATCAATCTTGTTGCTAATCCTGACTCACTGCACGAGGTATCTGTAGTTACGCAAACACACTATGTACACATGGTGAAATAGTTTGGTATGTAGGCAAGAAACAGCATCACTTTTTCACAAAACAAAATCTACTCCCGCTTTATCAACGATATTTGGGTATTCGGATGTAGTTCTCAACATTTTTTGCCGAAAAAGGCATTTATTTAGAAAATAATAAGATCAGTGGAGGTTTTAATGTCATTCCAGGGTGGGAAAGAAACGGTGCTATACAGGATTTCTAACGCCATCTCTTTTCCACACTGGAACCAGATTAAAATAATATAACATTACGACGTCACGGGAGGTTACCAGATCAACTCCATCCCCAGCTAACATTGACTTAAATCACTACAATCAACTATTAAGTAAGTTATTATAGCTAGCCTGTATTGTCTCACTGCTGGACAAAAGCCTTCCTCCTACAACCAACTACTCAACAAATATAAATATATAGATTTCTATACAGATTTTGATTCAACAAGCTTTCAACAAGAACCACTCTAATGCGCACCCCACGCTTTTCTGTCTTGCAAATGAGCAATTAGAATCAATTCTATTTCCTTTGCCCTAAAGTTTGACGTTCAAAAGTGCCTTCTAATGGCCCAATTGAATGAATGGTTTGTCTGTGAGTTTGACTTTATTTCATTCCGGAGAATTTTGAAGAAATTCGTAACACATTTAATGCTTCTCCATCCATAACAACCTGTCGTTGTCCCTTGTTACTTGGAGTTGGCGCAACACCTTGTTTTTCTTCCATTTTTTCTTGTCAACCGTCATGCAATCATTACACCTTTTTCTTTCATATCATTCCACACATAATCCATCCATCGTTTCCGTGGTATTTCTCTCACTCTCCATCCCCCAAAATTTAACTCTCTTTTAGTCACATGCTATTTGTCCCTCCTCATTACATATACAATAGGCTTGTTAACTGAAAAAATCTAATTTTTCCGTCACTTAGATTATCAAAAAATATGTGTCCCGTATTTTTCTTTTGTCGCATAAACCAAAATTGACGAAGATACGACGCTTTTAAAATCCCCAATACGTCACTGTTTGGTATCATTCTTAGTGAGTTCTGACGTCACGAGCCCCCACTCCCAGTTTTGATACGTTTTATCTTTGTCAATATTCGTTGATTTACAAAAACAAAAAATACGTGACCATTATTTTCCAATACTCTAACTGATGGACTAAATAGATTTGCAATTTATTGATGGTGGAAACTAGCCTATACTAGCTGATGCCCGCGGCTTCGTCCGCTTGACAAATTATATACTAAAACCTTCCTCTTGAATCACTCTTTCTATCAAAAAAATCGCGCATCAAAATCCACTCCGTAATTTTAAGATCTAAGCACACATAACAGACAGACGCGGCGGGGGACTTTGTTTTATAATAGTGATACTTGCTTCTTATGTTCGAAAAAATTGTCTATTCAACAATCTAAAAAGCAATGTTGTTTATGTTCGCATTTACCCGGTTGAATAACTCAGCACACGTACTCCGCTAAAAGCATACAAAACTTGTCTCGCATACCTATTTAGTTCACTCACAGTACTAGGTAATCTCCAGAAGCACGTACGAGGTTCCTCCTCTGAAAACTTAATGAACATGTGCCTGTAGCCGCCTTTGTACAATCTAAAGCTTGAATACAGCTTGAATTTACTGAAGAAAGCGAGCTTCTGTGTCAAAGGAGGCTGGCCTAGAAAGCTTGGCAGTGTTTGCTTTGGTCAAAAGGAACGGTGTATCACGTGAAAGCCTTTTGGGATTTTTCTTGGTATTTATATAGTGTCTGTAGGTTTTGGATGGTTACCAAATACAGGAAGTGGTCAGAATGTATTTGATTCGGGTTAGTCCACTAGTTTCAAACTCTACCGAAATGAAAGGTGTAAACAGACCCTGCCTGCCGGCTGCGAGACTGTTCGAAATCGATACCGTGACCCCGGAACATAAAAGGCGAGGAAGGAACATGGATAGGTTTTATTCAGTAAAAGTCTGACACTCCTTCCCGCTCCGCATACAAAAAAAAAAGTTTAAACAGACAGACTTCTGTACGCAAAAATTACCTATAGCTGGAAGACGACTTTTTTTTTGTGTGAAAAATCACGTTTTAAAACTTAATATAACGCACTCATAAACATTGTGCTAATGTATGCGTTGAATAGTAAATAGGTTATGGAAGTATATTCAAAAAAACTTGTGAAAAAGTTGGAACTTTGACCTCCAATATTTGCGTAACTACACCCATCAACTCGATGTCTACACCAACTCCGGCATGACCTTTTTTTTTTTTTTAGGCTGGGAAATCATCAAATGACTTCTCCCACTCT
The DNA here is from genome assembly GCA_950022955.1 of Xestia ashworthii. NCBI lineage: Eukaryota > Metazoa > Arthropoda > Insecta > Lepidoptera > Noctuidae > Xestia > Xestia ashworthii. The sequence goes on from OX465557.1 coordinate 4,088,062, forward strand.
GGGCGGAGCGGGAGGGAGTGTCAGACTCTTACTGATTAAAACCCATCCATGTTCCTTCCTCGCCCTTTACGTTCCGGGGCCGCGGTATCTCTTTCGAACAGTCCCGCAACCCCGGCAGGCTTCGGCCCTTGCGGGCCCCTCTCTTCTGCTGACATCTCTTTGAGGCGCGCGTGGAACACGAACGCGCCGTCGACACGGCCTGTCGTCACTAGACGGACGGACGGCTAGCTAGCCCATAGCTAACCGTCCACAGGCCCGAACTCCGGCATGACCTGGATTTCAATAAATGTACGTCTATCAAGATCCCAACACACTCAAAATAAAGTAATTATAAAAATATTGCCTTCTTATATAGTCAAACAAAAAGCAGCTTAATTAAATACTTGAATAGCAACAAAGTTCTAAACCTACTGAACGTAGTCGTGCCTTTTGCCTGAAAGGGACCTTTCATTCCCGGTATCTAAGCTTTTTATTTTAATTAATTCTTCCTTTTTATGGCACGCGCTGGGAATTATTTCCGTTCCCAGGATATTACGGAAGACAGCGAATACATACATCGACAGTTTTTTAATTAAATTCTTAGATTGGTTTTTTCTTGCAAATTGACTTACTTATAATGAGAATAAAAAGAATGGTGGCACAGTGGAAATGGAAGATGGAAAAAATATCTTTTCTGTAAAATATTTCTTTTGGGAATTTTCATTTTTAAGGCGCGTCCCCAAGCAAAAGCCGTTTTTTGTGCTTTTTTTGGAGCCAACTACTCTATAACCAAAAGGAATACCTAGTAATAACAAATACATTCAATTTCTACATATTCTTGACTGCAAAATGGTAGTTTTTTTTTAAGCTTTATAATATTTAATAAATCCATCCCCTCACAATGAAACGACAAAAATGAGAAAAAAATATTTATAACATGCTTCTTCTCGTAAAGTTAACATTATTTTGATTTCCTTCTTATACTAATGGATAGGCAACTTAATAATGAACATAATGCTAGTTTTCTTTTTTCTTAAAGACGGAAATTTGATTTTATAAAGAATAAAAACCACTAATTTCGCACTATTCGACCCGCAGTGACTGACGTAAAAACCACTTCGTAGTGCAAGCTGAACAGAACTGTATTCTAACAGTGTCACCACAAATAGAGTTGCTAATTTCGCTCGGGGAAGCGCCTTAAGAGAATACTTGAACTATGGCTAATTTATCAATGAATAATCTTCGAAAAACGCAAACAAACGACGGGCATAATATTCCTTTAGACTGTGTCTTCATAGCAAAAATACCATTTTAGAGATAGGAACAGTGTGTGCAGTTCCTAGTTCCTCATCCATACTTATAAAGAGGAAAAATTTGTATTTTTGTATGTAACGAATAAACTTAAAAATTACTGGACCGATTTGAAAAAATCTTTCAGCAATGGATAGCTCTATTATCAGCGAGTAACATAGGCTATATTTGATTCCCGTACTCCCACAAGAACGAGAATTACGCGAGCGAAACCGCGTAGCTGTCCACTAGTCCTCCATAAAAAAGGGACAATTCTCCAACGAGACGCGTATTGTGCCTAGTGCGTACTAACCGATAGTCGTTGTCGAGAAGGTTGTGCTAATCGCACGAGTAACTCTGATAAACGTTAAAGGACAGTGTAGGCATATTTATACTGTGGTAAATAAATAAATAAATAGATCGCTGGACTTTAACACACAGCGCCACCTAATGCCACACTAAGCAAGGCGTGTATTGTGTGTGAATTTTTTGTGGTGTAGAACGCATATAGCGGGCGGCCTAAATTTTGCTACACCATTATCGTTGTCATAATACATAAGCATAACAATGATCAAAGGAAAATTACAAGAAAAATCCTGCTTAATATCTATACTAATATTATAAAGCAGAAGAGTTTGTTTGGTTGAACGCGCTAATCTCAGAAACTGCCCGCTCGAATTAAAAAATTACTTTTGCGTTGGATAGTCCATTTATCGAAAAAGGCTATAGGCTATATAACATCACGCTATAACCAATAGGAGCGGAGCAGCAATAAGAAATGTTGCAAGCGGGAAAAAAGCTTCCGTTGAGCAGTCGATGCGTTGCGATATCAAAACGGCACGCGAACGAAGTCGCGGGCAGAAGCTAGTTACATATAAATGCGAAAGACTGTGAAGATGGATTAATGTTTGTTACACTTTCACGCAAATACTACTGACCGGATTGGGATGAAATTTGGCACACAGATAATAATAATAAATAATAACCTGGCAACCCAGAATAATAACCTGGCAACCCAGAGTCAACAAGTCGTTGTCATTCAAGAATATTATATTTTTTTTGCATTTTAACAATTTACAGATATAATTTTAACAAACCAAATACCAGCTCCGTTTTTATAAATACAATAGTTTTAAATTCATATATAAACAACAAAATGAAGTCCATAAATTACATCAAGATCCGTAAAAAAAAATCTGTGACCCGAAATGACATATGTCAATGACTGAATTGGACTGAATAAACGAAATAATAAAATATAATGAAGAGTTGAAGTTGAAGTTTGAACAACGACAATGTTGACCAGAGCTGCAGCTCGTCGCGCACGTCTACCGCCTCCGGACCCGTCGCTCAGCTCCGCCTCGCCGCCGCCGGAACCCAGCCCCATCGTGAGTGCTGTGACACCGGCCGTGGCAGTTGCGTCGAGTTCGAGCGACGAGTATTTCTCTCCGCCCACGACGCCACCACCTGCTCGTCGACGGGGAGGACGCCGGCCGCCGGACGGCTTAGGACCTCGAGGCCCACCGGCTTCTGATAGGGTCCCAGCTCCCGGCGGAAGTGTGCAGCGCATGCGATGGACGTCATCGAACAATGAAAACGTCATGCGCGCATACTATGGGGCTACAGAGGGGGGAAACAACCTGACCGCGTACCGTGTTAGGATGCTCTCTCTGTTTCAGGTGCTTGAACCAGCTGTCAACGTGTCGGCACAACGACTGTCGGATCAGGTGCGAGTCATCCAGCGTAATCGTATGTTGGATGACACCGTACTTGATCGCTTGCGAACTGAAATGCAGAGTAGCCATGTCACTGCCATGCCGCCGTCGCAGGCTGTGGTTTCACCACAGTCTACCACGATACCAAATCGCGATGGCGATGTGAGTAGTGACATGGTTACTAATGTAAGTACCCAGTGCAATGAGGATATGAGGAGTGCTTTGGAGGGTGCGATTGGAGAATATCGGTTCATGAGACCCGAACTTAGACCACGCTTACCTCGTTTGCCCATGCATAACAAAAATAGGATGCTGGTGGCTGTTCTGGATTCGCAGTTGTCAAATTATTTTGATAACTGCGAAGACCTCACCGATGTTCATTCGATCCTGTATTGTGCGGCCGTAGCGGCATGTCGTGTAGCTCATGTCAAATTTTCTGATGACAGAGCTACACGACCAAAACCAGCCATACCGGCATGGCAATACAGGATTGAACAACGTATTGGTGGGGCCAGAGCACTCATAGGCAAATTGATCTGCTTCAGGGAGGGCAATACTCGCCCTAGAGTGATGCGTTTTGTGAGGCGGGCGTTCTCGGGGACTGATATCAGTCCTCGAGACTACATATCCCGTGTCACAGAGCGCATCGACTTCCTGAAGCAGAAAGTGTATGCATGGGCAAGCCGTATTCGTAGGTATAAGCGGCGGGTGGACCGATACACTCAGAATCGCACATTCCAAAGAGATGAAAGGTGGGTTTATAGGGCTTGGGAGCGACCGGACCAAGGTGTGGCTGACACGCGCCTGCCGGATGATGATGCAATGTGTTCGTTCTGGCACAGCATCTGGTCGGTGCCTGTCAGCCATGCTGAGGGTGAATGGACTCGTGTGATTGAGCGAGTGTGCGATCCAGTACTAGAAATGGGGGCAATTACTATCAGCCCCCAAGACGTAGCTTGTGCAGTCCGTCCGTTGCCTAATTGGAAATCTCCAGGGCCGGATGGGCTGCACAACTTCTGGATTAAATGGTTTACAAGGTCGCATGCTCGCTTGGCGACCCTATTCCAGTCAGCCTTAGAGTCGGGGTCGCTGCCAGAGTTCCTGACAACAGGTGTAACCCACCTGCTTCATAAATCGGGTAGTACTACGGAACCCAAAAATTATAGACCGATCACGTGTCTCCCGACAGTCTATAAAGTTCTTACATCCATTTTGAGAACTAAAATTAACAAACATATTGATGACAATTCTATAATGTCTGCTTCCCAAAATGGATGTAGGAATGGGTCCCGTGGTACTAAGGAGCTACTCCTCATTGATATGGCCATTAGTCAACAGGTTCGTCGTTCCCGAAAGGATCTGTCGACATGTTGGATAGACTATAAGAAGGCCTATGACTCGGTGCCACATACATGGCTCATGAGGGTGCTAGAGTTGTATAAAGTTGATGCAACTCTGCGCACTTTCCTGATGTCATGTATGGGGCAATGGAGGACGGTCCTTCGCTATCCAGGATGTCGGCAAATTCAGAGGAATAGCGAGCCGATAAGGATAGAGCGAGGTATATTTCAGGGCGATAGTTTGAGTCCACTTTGGTTCTGCTTAGCCTTGAATCCTCTTAGCACGCTGCTGGAGGATTCAGGGCTAGGCTATCGGTTGCGGAAAGATGGTCGGGTTATATCTCACCTCCTTTACATGGATGACTTGAAACTCTTTGCCCCCAACGATTTGCAACTGATGGAGCTACTGAAGGTAACTGAAACCTTCAGTAGCGCCATCAGGATGGAATTCGGTGTGGACAAATGTGCGGTCATGCATGTAAAGCAAGGGGAGATTGTGGAATCTGTGGGAACCAAGCTCTCAGATTCCATAAATCTTAGATCCCTCTCAGCAACCGAAACTTATAAGTATTTGGGTATGTCGGAAGCGTTGGGCATCAATGTTGCTGACATGAAGCAATCGTTGAAGGAGCGCTTCTTTGGCCGCCTGAAAAAAGTATTTAATAGTCTTTTATCAGGCGGAAATAAGGTGCGTGCCTTCAACGGTTGGGTCATGCCGGTTTTGATGTACTCTTTCGGCATACTCAAATGGACTCAAACAGAACTAGACGCCCTGGATACGAAGGTCCGTAAATTGTTGACAGCATATCGAATGCATCACCCGCGTTCTTCGGTAATGAGACTGTATGTCCCGCGGAAGTGTGGGGGTCGTGGCTTTTTAAACGCTAAGACCCTCCACAATCGTGAGATATGCAGTCTCAGGGAATATTTCCTAGAAGCTGACGTGGGGATGCATCGAGATGTGGTCGCGATGGACAAGGGCCTCACCCCGCTCTCCTTGGCTAAAGAGAACTGGCGCAAACCTGTAGTACTTACTACTGATGACCGCAGGAAAGAATGGCAGAGCAAGGAGCTTCACGGGCGCTTTTACCGGGCTCTTCATGGGCCCGATGTAGATTTTCTAGCGTCCGTGTCCTGGCTACGACCCGGGGCCCTCTTCGGAGAAACCGAAGGTTTTGTCTGTGCAATTATGGATGAAGTTATGATGACGAATAACTACCGGAGATTTATTGTAAAGGACGGTACGGTTGACATATGTCGGGCATGCCACCGTCCAGGTGAATCAATCCGTCACATTATCTCCGGGTGTTCTCGTCTAGCTAACGGAGAGTACTTGCATAGACACAACCTTGTAGCCAGGATTATCCATCAGCAACTTGCTCTAAAATACTATCTTGTGAAATCGGAAGTGCCCTACTATAGGTATGTGCCCGACCCAGTTCTCGATAACGGCAGTATCACACTGTACTGGGATCAATCCATCATCACTGACAGGACTGTTATAGCCAATAGGCCTGATATAGTGGTGATGGATCGATCAGAGCGGCGCGCAATGATTGTAGACATAACGGTCCCGCATGATGAGAACCTCGTGAAAGTCGAGAAAGATAAACAAATCAAGTATCTTGACTTGGCTCGCGAGGTTGTCGACATGTGGGAAGTGAACTCAATGATCATTGTGCCGATAGTCGTGTCAGCGCATGGCTTAATTTCCAAGAGCCTCGACCAACACCTGAGGAGGCTCTCGTTAGGCAGCTGGATCAAGGGCTTGATTCAGAAAGCGGTACTCCTGGACACGGCCCGTATTCTTAGGAGGTTCCTCTCTCTGGAGCCCTGACCGCCGGTAGCTTGGACCCTGTTCCCGATACCGGTGGGCTACAATTTTTTATATTTTTAAATGTTTTTTTATAAATTTTTATGTTAATATTTAAAAATGTAAAAAGTTTGTTAAGAATTTAAATAAAGGGAATAATAATAATATATTTATTCAAACTTAGAATTCGCACGAAAAATACAAGTTAAATCTTAAAAGTAATGTTGGTAAAACAGGGTTCGATGCCTGTACTAGGTTAAACCTGTATCACAGGCGGCATGTTTCTAATAAATACCATTTGGACAATGAATTTCTTAACAATATAACACACTAAGCAAGATTACTTTATGCATTACGGTAGTCATACTTGCACGAAAGGAGGTCAATATTATTAAAGTATTAATTAAATATTGCTAATGAGCACGTATGTCCGCTCCGACTGCGCGAATCAGCAGATAATTTAGTTTATAATCTAAATTATCTCATAGGATACTTTTTATCCCGATGATAGGATCCCGTGAGACATTACCGACCTCAACGCGGGTGAAGCCACGGTCATAATTTATGTATTCTCATAACACAGTTTACGTCTTTATCATCTCCCTAAGACCAAGGTTAACACAATCATCATCATCTACCTAGCCTTTTCCCAACTATGTTGGGGTCGGCTTCCAGTCAAACCGCATGCAGCTGAATACCAGTATTTGACATGGAGCGGCTGCCTATCTGACCTCCACAACCCAGTTAGTACTAGATAATACGATACCCCTTGGTAAGACTGGTTGTCAGACTTTTTCCGCCACTGACTACCTGTAACGACTGTCAAAGATCTACAAATGATAGCCGGGACCAACTGTTTAACGTGCTTTTCGAGGCACGGAGGAAACTCGGTATGTAATGGGTGGTCACCCATCCACAGACCAACCGAGGCAAGCAGGACTTAATCCAAACATTGACCCGAGCGGCTGTTATTATTTTGCCACGAGCTCCTCAATGTTAACACAATCGTCAACAATATATCCCATGACATTGAACCGTGACTAAATCAAAGATAATGTAATCTATTTAAACATCAAGTTAGTCATCTTTCAATAACATGTATGAGAAAAGAAAATATTGAAACAGTACTGACAAGCCCAGTATTTGATCATTCAAGTGACACAGTATAAGTTATGTGTTAGGACTAGTTCTGATCGGTGTGAAACTTAGATAAATATTTAACTTAGGACTCATAAACACAATTTATGTAATGTACCGCCTTCAACTTGGCCATGATTTTCTGCACAAGTCGTTTCAAAGGATGGTTATGAGAATTCATGATGTTTTTAACCGACTTCTAAAAAAGGAGGAGGTTCTCAATTCGGATGTTTTATCGGTTTAAAATGACTCTGAAATATGGATAGTTTTTTAATAACTTCCATACTTACTTAGATACTACATCATCATCATCATTTCAGCCGAAAGACGTCCACTACTGGACATTCCAGATAGCATTTTTTGGTAGCCGTTCGAAACAAGTCGACACTAAAAAGTCGACCTACACAACATTTTTGGTCGCTGTTACGACTATGTTTCGGTCGCTGCGACTAAAGTGGGGCACTTCTCGACACGGTAACATTTTGGTTTTTAAGTCACAACGCTGTAAGTATGGTAACATTGCGTCATAGCTACAAATCCGTACATATTGTGTTGACTCATAGACGTCAAAGAGTTACTGAAACACGTTCCGGTCGAACTGTGTAGACACTTTTAAGACACTTATTAACCGAAACGCACACAGTCGCATTGTTACGAAACAATAACGGAACTTTGTCAATTTGTTAGGTACTGAAACAAATATTTTGCGACCAAAAAATGCTATCGTGCGACCTGCATCTAGTGGGTCCCCGCAACTTTCCCCAGGTTATCGGTCCACCTAGCAGGAGGCCTTCCAACGCAACGTCTTTCCGTCTTTCTTCTTAGATACTTATAATAAAGTAACTCTGTCTGCCTGCCTGACTACTAACATCATTAACATCTTCTTGTCCTAGTCCCATGGTACTTGAGAACGGCGCAACATATTTTTTTCTTCCATTCACCTCTGTCAACCCTCAGCTATCATTTACACTTTTTTCTTTCATATCCTTTTCCTCCTACACGGAATTTAGTTTTTTTTTTTTTTTCATTAAGGTTCAGTTTTTGAAAATATTAGCATTTAACTTTTTTTTTTCAATAATATTCAGTTTTTGAAAATAGGTAATTAGCATTAATATTTTTGGATTTTATTACATTATGATTTGTTTTTGCGGTAGATTCTCTCAGGGGGGAATAGTGGAATAACTCAAAATTAAAAGGGGACTTTCTGGATTATTCTTACATTAGGGTCCAGTTTTCCCCCCTAAGGGGGATTAGTGGAATAAGCCGGCTGAACGCTTAAAATGAAATTTGTTTACGTGACCTGGCCTAAGACACAGGTTAATTTTATCCCGATGCAGATGGTACATTCAGTACTAACTGAGTTGTAGAGGTCAGATAGGCAGTGGCTCCATGTAAAATACTGGTATTCAACTGCATCCGGTATACTGGAAGACGACCCCAATGAAGTTGGAAAAATGCTAGGCAGATGATGATGATGAGACGTTCCCGTGGGGCAATTTCCTCCTTCCAAGCGGGTGATTTCGTAGGCATAAAACAGTTAAACAATTTTATCAACTTCAACACTAATCAAGAAGTAATGATGACGCAAATACAGTATTTATACTTAGTTATATTATTTTTGCTTCAATGGACCGTCTGATGACAAATTGCCATACTTGGGTACTACGTTTTAAATACATGTTTGTAGGCTATAATTTATTGTTATTACGAGGCAGAATGACGCTACTGTCTGATGAAACTTCTTTGTATATCGTGTGGTAAGTGTCTGACCTACGCTCGTGGGCCTCCGACTTGACTATACATTCCGTCAAGAAATATCTCTCAGGTATGCTAGTTTTCTCAAAACTGTAAATAACTATGATTGTTATAAAAGATAGTAAGTACATCTCTTATACATTTTAATAAAAGCACTGTAGGATTCTGGAGGAAGCACAACGTAATTTGATGAATTTGACAATTAATAAACGTCCTTGCTTTTGTGGATATTAAACATTTTACATTCTATCTTTTTCTTTGACTCTTTTCTTGCTTCCAAAATACACAAAATTGACTTTGGCAAGCCTTAAAGAAGTTAAAGAAAACTTTAAACACTCATTCTCACGATACATTCCCCAATACCACATCTTTAACACACACCCAGACCCCAGTTCACCTTCACCGAGAACTAGTAAATTATGGACGGACCTAGATTTACTTATTTCATTTTTGCCTAGCTTTTAACGGCTAGGCTTTATTAGCGCACTATCTAGGAATATAACATGTGGCCTCCTTTTTATTGCACGTTGTTAAGCTAGGTCGTTATGGCACCCTTCAGTTTGTGTACTCTAGATAGTTATGGGATAAAACAGTTATTATGCTTTGATAGTATAGTAATGGCGAACATATTTTTTATTTTGTCTTAGGAGATGATTTTTTGGATAAAAGCACTCATAGCACATACTGTATTCAGCTAATAATAAGTGTAGGTACTTGGCAAGACCGCCTTCGAGACTGCTACTGCATTTCCATGAACCGTTTCGTTTGAAAAAATAACTTTTTTAAACTTTTTAACTTCAATCACGACTGTTAAGTATGGCTAGGCAATTTGTTTGACCCTCAATTTAAAGAGTACCATACGAGTCCGCAAGAAAACCAAGGTTACCGTCGTAGCCCGAAGAATTGCTAAACCTAAGTGGCAGTGGGCAGGGCACATTGCTCGCAGAACGGATGGCCGATGGGGCCGAAAAGTTCTGGAGTGGCGACCGTGAACAGCAAGACATTGCGTTGGAAGACCTCCCACTGGATCGATGACCTGGTAAAGGTTGCAGAAATCGGCTGGATGCGAGTCGCACGGGAGCGCTCAAAGTGGTAACACTTGGGAAGGCCTATGTCCAGCAGTAGACGTCTTCCGATTGAAATGATGATGATGATAATGATAGACGAGTGAAGACTAAGACACAAATTCAATTCCCAGCATCTTTCCTAACAAAACCGGACGTAACATCCGAGCTTATGTAAAATAGCAATCTAGTCAATTGCCGTCCACTATCCAGAGACCCAGACGAACTCATTGAATCGCAAATGACTAGCGACTAGCTCGCGAGCATGGACGGCCAACCTGTGGAGTAAACTTCAGAGGGCACTGGGTTTTGAAATGAAAAATGTATGAATTGTGACAGCTTTGAGAGTCGACAGATGAGCTTTTAATGACTGACTAATGGATTGTTTTTTGTCGCTGCCAATATATTCTTAGATATTTACACCTGAGAGTACATAAGGGCAACCCAACGTTGAGGGTCGATTCTGGTGTGAAATACAGTCAGAACTTGGCACAAAAAAGAGGAGGTAAAGGACGGATAGATATCATAATGTTAACGAGAATCTGGACAGACATACCACAGTCTATGAGAGCTCCGTGTATCAGTACACCAAAGATTAAGAAAGATTTTTTTTAAGTAACTCTTTTCAAATAGGCAATCATGTTTACCTCTTGGATAAATCACTCGTTTTCGACAAGGATGATATAACTCAACTCTTAAATTTAGATTTTTCGTTTACAAAAGCAAGTATTAAATTAAGTAACGCAATACTTATTAAGGCTGATGCTCCAGGCTAGCCCGCGAAATTTAATTTTCTTGTGTTTTTTGCAATTTCCAGGCCAGTGCTAGGTTTTGTGTTGATGGAAATATTGTTCGTTATTTTCACCGTCAACATACAACCCAGCACTGGCCTGCAAATTGCAAAAAACGTAAGAAAATTTGAATTTCACGGGCTACCTTGACGCTTTCACCTTAAAAGAAACCTTTAATGTTTTCAAAAAAGGATTCTATGGATAAAATAACCTTAAAAACGCCTGTCTGTACATTTCTTCTTTTCTTATTTTTCAAGTTGTGTCATTGTTGCCGCAAACTGACAAGCCACCGGGCACACGACTTGTATTACTACCAGATTCATATGGCGATAAATTAAGACCCAGCTACGCGAATATCTAGTACATACCTACATTTAATTATGCTCCGACCTTTTCCAATGACTCACTCGCTACACTGGCTTCTTTATAAACACACGCACAATTATCGTAAGAAAAACATCCGACCAATAAAAGAAAACGTATTCAATTGATTGATTTATTTTAAACATATCTACGAAACTTCCTTTTCGACGATAATAAAAATGTTTAGGTACTAAGAAAATAGAGTTATTTGAACTAAAAGCAAAATATTTGACCTTGTAGATCCATTGTTGATCTTATGTGTGTGGATTTATTATCAAAACTTCGAGTAACTGAACAGCAAGCAAGCAGTGAACTCTCAGTAAACATAGGTATTTCAAATGCTTTTTGTATGGAAAATAGATATATTATTTTTTCCAAAATCAATGGGTGTGATTCCAATGACGCAGTTTTAATTTTCATCAAATTCAGGCTCGAGACTCCCTTGAGTATTTTTCACTTTATTTACCTTATAGTTTAGGATTTGGCCATCCACGCCCACTTGAAAACTTCACCCTGTTTATGTACGTAAATAGTAATACATGTAGTTTTTATAAAAGATAGTTTTATTTTGGATCACAAGAATAAGTTGAAACGAATACATATTTATGTCACCGTAAAATTCTCAAATACGTTATATTACAATATAACGTGTATCTCTCTAGCGATATTGTAAAGTCTCGAATCATTGTCAACTGAACATACGGAAGTATCTCTTGCCCCCATAAACGGGACTTGGGGCATCCCCCCGTTAGGTTAGTTAGGTTCCTTTAAACCCTGCACTCGGAAATAGGGGCCCCGCGAAGCGGGGCTCCGTCGACTACGCTTTTTAGGGGAATATGAAGTGTTTTAAGGTTAGGTTATATTAATCGATATTTCTCAGGAATGGTACAGTATCTTTTCATGAGAGTGGTACCACTGGGCAAGGAAGACCCCTCCTTCTCTCCACACCGCGTGAGTTGACTACCATCAGTACCATCGCATGCATTTCACGAAAAATAATGCGTTTTATTGTAAGCAGTGTAACGATGTCGTTTCATTTACAGTCTCGTGGACGTAAAACCTTCACGACGACTAAAAAACCTCCATAGTACTTACTTGTACTCAAAGAAAGAAATGTAACAGTCCTTTCGAGATCAAATTTAAAATTGGCTTGTCGCATTGACTGCACAGCCATTTTTATCATCAGTCCTACCAAAATTATGTAACGATATACATCTTCCTAAGTTTCTTCCTACTACCAGAGTATTGAGTGATTGCTCTAACTAGCACAGCTGGTTTCTATTTAATGAAGTTCTAAAAAAAAAACCCGACGCACGGGGTAAGTTTTGATTATAAAATACTATCTTGTAACTGCGGCTCCTCGCCGCCTATTAAAATTTCGTCATACTAGGACTGTTTTTTTAACCATGTATTTTTTATTTATTGTTTCAGTTTTTATTTTTAATCATACGATTCAGTGTGACGTGATGGGTGCAGATGATGAAATAATAAACGTTTCAGTGACTTGGTGGTTTATTATTGTAGAAATCGTATGATTAAAAATAAAAACTGAAACAATAAATAAAAAATACATGGTTAAAAAAACAGTCCTAGTATGACGAAATTTTAATAGGCGGCGAGGAGCCGCAGTTACAAGATAGTATTTTATAATCAAAACTTACCCCGTGCGTCGGGTTTTTTTTTAGAACTTCATTAAATAGAAACCAGCTGTGCTAGTTAGAGCAATCACTCAATACTCTGGTAGTAGGAAGAAACTTAGGAAGATGTATATCGTTACATAATTTTGGTAGGACTGATGATAAAAATGGCTGTGCAGTCAATGCGACAAGCCAATTTTAAATTTGAATTTCGAAAGGACTGTTACATTTCTTTCTTTGAGTACAAGTAAGTACTATGGAGGTTTTTTAGTCGTCGTGAAGGTTTTACGTCCACGAGACTGTAAATGAAACGACATCGTTACAATACCGGGGTGGCCGGCGCAAAAAAAAAAATCTTTAAGGATTTTTTTTTTTTTTTTTTTTTTTGCAAAAGGAGAATTGGTATGAAGAGGTGAAAGTTAAAGAAAAAGTTAGTTGAAAGTTAGAAAAGAGAAAAAAAAAATTAGTTAAGTTGAAGTTAAGTTGTTATTAAGTCAGAGTTAAATTAAAGTTTAAAATAAATACGGGAATGATAACGATGTCATTTTCACAATTACATTAAATTTGGTAGGTAAGTAGTTACAAAACAAGTCATTTTTATATAAAAATAATAATATAGGTAATAACATATTTGTTAATTAATGGAAGTGCATGATAGAATTTGAATGTAAGAATGTTAATTACAGTGACAAATTTACACTAGGTTGGTTCCGGTTCCATTCAAATACTAACATTCATAATACTAACATTCATCGTATCTAACAAAGTCTTAATCAATAAGTCTGAATTAAGGCAACAGTTAAAAAGAGAAATCTTATATAATAGAAGATGTTTCTCAAGGAACTAGCCCAGATTAGTGCAGGCTTATTGAATTATTGCCAGTCACCACCCGCTGGCGTTTGGTGATCGTGGTCAGTGTTTTTGTGTGTGATGATCATAGAACATGGGATATCCATCTCAACAAAATTCAATTTGCGATTAATTCTGCTGTAAATGAAACAACCCAGTTAACGCCATCGTATCTAGTTTTTGGTCGTGAACTTGTCACGTGCGGTTCTTTCTACAACACCGACATAACAGAAGATTCCATACTAGCCCCTAAAGACAAATATTCTGAAAACATTGGTTTACTTAGCCCAATATTTTCAGAAGTTCAAGCTCGTCTCTACAAATGTCACCAAACGAATGCTCAGTATTATAACAAACATCACCAACAGTTAGAATTCGACCAAGGTGATATTATCTGGAAACGTAATTACCCCATTAGCTCAGCGGATAAATATTTTTCAGCAAAACTAGCACCCAAATTTATTAAATGTAAAATTACAAATAAAGTTACACCTCTCGTTTATGATTTATCTGACATGTCCGATAAACCATTAGGTCGTTGGCATGTGAAAGATATTAAACCTATTCCCAAGTTAAGATAACTAACAATCATTTTACCCCTAATTTACGATATTCCTTCTTATATTAACTACTTATTAATTTATTTTAATTTGTTGTATTTTTAAGCGTGACACATGTCACTTAGTCTTATGATTTATATAGGTACTGTTTTTATATACATCTCCATCCATTCGGCTAACCATCAACTCCTTTATCAATGCTTAATTTTGTACATATGAGATTATTACAATTTTAATTTTTTTTTACATTTCCTTGTCGTATTTGCGGCTTTAGTAATAGTTGCATATTACCTTATGGAGCAGTACACGACTCCTAAAATAAGCCATCGTGTCGAGCGGTTTTCATAACTCGTAAAATAAGCCTTTGTGAACCTTACTTTTAAGTTAGATAGTAATTTTATATCCTTGAACCTGAATTTTAAGTGAGTTATTTAAAAGGTGCGGGTTACGACACCTAATTAAAAAAATAAGCCATCGTAAACCTAAAATATTATGTACTCATAACAAGTACCTACTTATTATAATCTCCAAGCAGATTAAGATTTTTCCTGACCAATATTAGGGTTGGTAAACTTGTAAATTTTTAGAATATTTAACACACACACTTACACATGACATTCATCACACACAAAAACACTGACCACGATCACCAAACGCCAGCGGGTGGTGACTGGCAATAATTCAATAAGCCTGCACTAATCTGGGTTAGTTCCTTGAGAAACATCTTCTATTATATAAGATTTCTCTTTTTAACTGTTGCCTTAATTCAGACTTATTGATTAAGACTTTGTTAGATACGATGAATGTTAGTATTATGAATGTTAGTATTTGAATGGAACCGGAACCAACCTAGTGTAAATTTGTCACTGTAATTAACATTCTTACATTCAAATTCTATCATGCACTTCCATTAATTAACAAATATGTTATTACTTATATTATTATTTTTATATAAGTGACTTGTTTTGTAACTACTTACCTACCAAATTTAATGTAATTGTGAAAATGACATCGTTATCATTCCCGTATTTTTTTTAAACTTTAATTTAACTCTGACTTAATAACAACTTAACTTACTAAATTTTTTTTTCTCTTTTCTAACTTTCAACTAACTTTTTCTTTAACTTTCACCTCTTCATACCAATTCTCCTTCTTTTGCAAAAAAAAAAAAAAAAAAAAAAATCCTTAAAGATTTTTTTTTTTTTTTGCGCCGGCCACCCCGGTATTGTAACGATGTCGTTTCATTTACAGTCTCGTGGACGTAAAACCTCCACGACGACTAAAAAACCTCCATAGTGCTTACGTACTCAAAGAAAGAAATGTAACAGTCCTTTCAAAATTCGAATTTAAAATTGGCTTGTCGCATTGACTGCACAGCCATTTTTATCATCAGTCCTACCAAAATTATGTAACGATATACATCTTCCTAAGTTTCTTCCTACTACCAGAGTATTGAGTGTTTGCTCTAACTAGCACAGCTGGTTTCTATTTAATGAAGTTCTAAAACCCGACGCACGGGGTAAGTTTTTGATTATAAAATACTATCTTGTAACTGCGGCTCCTCGCCGCCTATTAAAAATTTCGTCATACTAGGACTGTTTTTTTAACCATGTATTTTTTATTTATTGTTTCAGTTTTTATTTTTAATCATACGATTTCTACAATAATAAACCACGCAAGTCACATAAGAAACGTTTATTATTTCATCATCTGCACCCATCACGTCACAGCAGTATGTTCATTTGACAATAATTCGAGACTTTACAATATCGCTAGTGATATTACAATATAACGTATTTGACAATTTTACGGTGACATATATATCTATACATCCTATTCACAATGCCATACATGATGAATACAAATAAGAAACCAATACATTGATATCTCAAACAAATTAACTACCTATGTACGAATATAATAGAACATTGATTACGGTCACATCTACTCATAAATATTTATATCCTCAAAAAAACAACAACATCTTTGCCAAAAAATAGACAACCCTTTTTGACCCCAAGCGGCTAATCCATCACTACGAATTTATTGGCATAGACATTTCTTTCATAAATGAAATAACATCAATCGTGCTCGTACTTGAAAAGCCCAATGCCCTGAGGCTTATAAAAGCCGGAAGGCAATTGTTTTTGTAAAAAAACTACATAAGTAGTGGTGCTTTAGCCCGAATTCGGGTGCTCGATAGACTACTCGAATTCGGGCACCCGATTCCTTATCTAAGCTGAAGAGTTTGTTTGTTTGTTTGTTTTGTAGTAACTACTGATTGAAATTGAAAAAAAAAATTGTATAACTTCACGCTACAACTAATAGGAGCGGAGCATAAATGAAAATTGTTGCAAAAACGGGGAATATTTATTCCTTTTGTGTTTGTTACCTCAGAACTATCGACTGCGTGAACCGATTTTGATGATTCTTTTTTTATTTGAAAGTTGGCTTCCTGTGTGGTCCCATTTAAATCTGATGCTGATCTTCGGAGATATTAATGGAACTCTTCAAAATTAGACGGCAAATCTGCAGTGATTGCTGCAATCGCTTGGATGTTTATTCTTAATACAACATCATGACAGAACATCACGCCTGTATGCTCTGAGGGGGTACGCAGATGTGTACAATACTCCCAGATTTCGACAGTTTTATATTATATCGCTGGACGTAGTTAGGTGTGTTAAGTTCCATGTTTTGGGGATAAGCCTATTACCGTAACATGTACTGTTTTTTTTTTTTATTGGAACTTCAAGGGTAGTTTGATGAGTGTTTGGTTAGGTTCTGATTATGGAATCCATGACAAAGTAACGGAACTCTTCAATTCCTAGGAGCAAATTTACGATACTCGGCCAAATCTTTTATAGGCTACCCGGATATTTGAGTCACCTACCCTAACGTCGTTATTAACCGACTTCGAAAAGGAGGAGGTTCTCAATTCAATGTTCCCCGATTACTCGAAGATGGCTGGACCGATTTTGTTTTTTTTTTTTTATTGTTTGAAAGGGTATACTTCCCAGGTGGTCCCATAATCATCAAGTCGGGATACTGATGATGGGATCCTGGAAAAATAGAGGGAACTTTTCAAATTTTATAGGCACACTAGAAGCGATTTGGGTCGTTTTTGGAAGAGTACTTTCTCGGAGTGCTCCCGTTTCAATTTGGTATAGATCTGATGAAGAACTTCAGAGATGGGCAACGGAACTCCTTCATAAATGGTAGCAAATGTACTGGGATTGCTGAAATCTCATGTTTGTGTATTGTTTACACCAGTTCATAACAAAATAAAAATAAAACTTGAGAGGTGTCAAGGGACACCCGGATGGAACGAAGTTCTTTCGATTAACTAGTGAAGGAATTGTAATAAAATTTTATTTTTTTTATTATTAACAAATATTATGTTCACTCAACAAAAATAATCGACGCGACACCACACTGTTCAATGCGAAATAGAAATGAAACAAACGCATTGCAACCTTCATTTATTTTTAAAAAGTGTCATGACACCTTTTTCGTAAGATTTTTTTCCGTCTAGCCCCCTTTCACAACGCGCGATAAGGAACTTCGTTCCAAAAACTCTTTTGCAAAAAATAAAACCGACTTCACAAAAAAAAAATTACTTCAGCTTCAGAAGTCGGTTATAAAAAAAATCAATCAGACAAAGGTCATAATCTCTTTTATGTGACGCAGATGAAGTTGCGTGGGTCAGCTAGTTACTTAAATAAAGGGTGTAAAAAATATTTCTTAACAAAGCCAAAAAGCACTTGTTCTCCCCGTCGTCATTGCGATTAATCTTTTGCTATATACTCGTACCATACCTGGGAACCTTGTAGTTACGGAAATTTTGGGGGTCAAAGTTACAACTTTTCGACAATTTTTTTTTTTAATACAAGTTTTTATTGGAAGATCTTTACTTTAACCTTTTGACCGCCACAGCATAAACGCTCGCGCGTGCCCTCCACGCCAAGCCACAATTTCATCTACTATTTTGTCACATATTTGTGTCGTTTGGCGTACAGGGCACGCGCTTGCTTGTCACGTATATGTGACAATGGCGTCCAAAAGGTTAAACACGTCTACGGCGTCCATACTATCTATTCAAGGTATCCACCAGCACAATGTTTAAGTATGTTACATTGAGTTCTACCACTAAACATAATTTTTTACCCCAAAAAAAAAGTCGTTTCCGTGTTTCTTGCGTAAAATTACATAATTTCATGTACAGAATTTCCTGGTTGATGGCTTTGTGATGAAGTGCTTTACACCTTGTATATTGGTCATCGTACTAGAATAGGCGGTCACGACAACGAATAGTTTGAATGAAGTCAAGTACCTGCCTGTCTGCGTGCACTGATAGAAATTAAAGGAAAACTAAAAAGAATTTGAGAAACAGAAACGAAAGCTGGACTAACTTGTGTGTAGACGGGATTACATGACTCCGTTCCTTTCAAATTGGTCGTTTGTCCGAATAGGGAATATGCATGAATTTTTTTCTTCACTTAAATCAATTAATTACACTATTATCAACCCAAGAGAAGTATTAAAAGTTAATTTCAACTACCGCTTGTCGCTTAAAAACAATACTAAACTCCTGCAATTTTCTATGACAGTTCAAACGTCCGTGATTGTCGCGACCATACTTTGACGTCATTTACCAAAATCTACCTTGTTTACATTTATTTTTTTGGCCATAATAAAGTAATTTTACTAATTGTATGTGCTTTATTCAACCAAAAATTGCGATAACGATATTATAATAAAATCGTAGTGCAACTTTACCTACATTTCAAATAAAAGTTATTTTTTGACTTATGAATTTTGATGTCACTACCGCCATTATCGAGGACGACGTGTTTTGAGAGTGCGTTCCGTTTCACCAAAAACATGCTACATAAAACAATAAATTGTAAAATAAGTGATGTTTTAGAAACTTAAACAAGTGTACCATAATGTTTGTATGCTCTAATACAAGGCATTTTTAATAAATAAAAAGACTTTTGTATTTCTTGCATATTCCCTATTCCATAGGCAATCGAATTCGGGCTAACGACCAAGAATAAATGCGCCATAAGGTTTATTTTACCTCGTGATGCGTTTGTAATTTTCCCATTTCCGATTTATCATAAAAGGTAAAATTCGTAAGAATCAAATAAAGTACGAAAATAGTACCTACGAGTACTTTTATTCCATCCCCAGCGTGATATTCAAAACAGAACTATTGATCCATAGAGATGCATATAACAAAGAGAAATATTTCACTCCTGATCCCAAGGGTAACGTGGGTCGCGATCGGCGAAATCAAATGTATTGTTCCATTTGTTATTAAAAAGAGCGATGGACGAAATGTGAACGCTGTTAAGAATAAAATATGCAAGACATATTTGTATGATATTTCAATTATAATTTAAAAAGGGGTTTGAACTTTTCGGCCGGATGTTTATCCGCCATTTTGTTTCTTTTCTTCAAAGTAGCGGCCACGCATAAGAATAGCTGGTATCAATAAATGAGACTAAAACCAAAAATCAGCTGTTGAGTACATTAGGCGAACATAAAATATGTACTGAACAGCTGATTTTTTTTCGCGATTTCAGCTTTGGTCCCATAGTAAAAGTCGTTTGTTATCATGAGCACAATCAAGTGTTTAAGTATCGTACACTAATTGCCAGTCACCCTACATAAGTCTGAAATCGCCAACCCGTCTTGAGCAAGCATGGTGATCAATGCTCGGAGGCCTTTTCCTCATTTTCACAGGAACAGGCCGGTATTATTATTATTATAAGAATGCGTGGTAAGCGATTTCGCGTAGGTGTCCCTTCCGCGTAAATATTTTGTTTCTTCCTTCTAAATACGACCGGTATTTTGAGCCAATTAACCAACGTTACACGTGGGATAGGAACATAATACTCTCACCTTGACACAAGATTCGTCTTAGATGAGTGCTCCAGCTTCATCGATATTCTGTTGTGCTTGTTTCCAAGAGATACAAACAAAATAAGACCTTGTGATCCTCCAAGGATTACGCGGACGCCTACCAAAGTGGTGTGAATATAGATCAATGATTATCTAAGCAAGGTCTTTGCAAGTAATCGGTGAGCTTTATCCTTGTTTATATGCCGGAGTGTTTATGGAAAATTTTCAGTTCATTTGGGCTTTCTTGAATGATTTAAAGGAGAAGAAGATGTACTGATTGCAAATCTTGTAACAATCAATTAAATATATTGAAATTGATTGTTCTAAGCAAGATTGAATCAGCATACAATTAATCGTTGTCATTTTAAAGGCAGAAGTTCCGTGGTACGTTTTACCTGTCGCACAGGCAGTTTCAAATAAAAAACAAAAGTGAGGTTTTCTTCAGCTTATTGAATTATCCGCGTAAAGTTTTTGGTCTCTCATCTAAACTGATATTATAAAGTTTGAACGTTTGGGTGTAGGGGGATAATCTTTAAAGGGGGCAAGGGCCGAAGCCTGCCGGGGCTGCGGGACTGTTCGAAAGAGATACCGCGGCCCCGGAACATAAAGGGCGAGGAAGGAACATGGATGGGTTTTAGTCAGTAAAAGTCTGACACTAAAGAGTGGGAGAAGTTATTTGATGATTTCCAATCCGAAAAAAAAAGAAAAAAAGGGGATAATCTTTGGAATTACTAATCCGATTCCAAAAATTCATACATTAATGGGAAACTACATTATCCCCGAATGTAAAGGCTACATTTGAAACGTTTCCGTGTGTTAATTTCCATACATAACGGAACAGAAACCTAGGGCTAAATCTAGAGTTTAAACTGTTAGAAAACCATGATCGGGATGACGGCGAAGAAAAGTGTTTTTCGGTTTCGTTAAGGCGACTACAGGAACTAAACGCGAGTTTTATAATGCCGAGATTCACTGGAATAAACAAAACCAGAAAAACATAATGATATTCTTCAGGATATATGCTAGTATGATAATTTTGAAAACATAATGCAATTAATTTTAATCGTTAAAAAAATCACGTACTGATCTCTAAAAGTTTCTTTTAACGAGTATAAACCGCACTAAAATACATGTAATCATTCTGGTTTTTTGCCAAATAATTCTACAAGCAACATAATTAGCATCATAGTGTTTTATTTTTTTAGTCCAATCAACAGATTTTTTGTAAATTGATCGAAACCACTCATTTCACACTATTTGGCCCGCAGTAACTGACGTAACAACTACTTTGTAGTGCAAGCTGATTAGAACTTTATTATAACAAAGTATTTCAGACGAAGTTTGAACCACCACAAATAGAGTTACCAATTTAGCTCCTGTCTGCCTTAAGGGTATTTTTACATCCATTAGATACACACAGAGTCTTTTGACTGAAGGGCACGTCCCTATACAATCAAGCATTCTCCTCAGAGCGCCTTCTAATAAAGTTTATAAGAACTGTTTAAGCCTCGATCCCTCTGTCAATAAAGTTTGGCAGTTTGTGGTGAAGCTTATTTCAAAAGTTTTGCTTGGGGATTTTAAATGGACGCTTTGTTTTCATTTGGCGTACATCTTTTGTTTTCTTTTGTTATGTTTATCGTGTAACGATTTTATTGACTATCAATCTTTGGCCATTTTTTTGCCAAATATATGTAGCAGTTGGTTGTTCTCTAGTGTATTATAAAATGACAAAGAGGGAAAGGGTTACAACTGGTCTAAAAGGATTGTGGAAAAGCCACCTGCCAGCCCAGTCATAAACAAACTAAAACTCATGAACATTTTTGAAAGTATAAAAGGCATCATGTCACTGCTAAACCAATAATTAGTATGGAATAAGTATGGAATCAATTATTTTGTAAAATTGAGATCCATGTACAACCCTCGTTTTGTTCAAAAACGTCATGCATAAACAATGCAATGCACTCTATTCAATAATAATTCAAAATTTATTCAATCCTTCAATAAAATCCAAAACCCATTAAAAACTTTAAAAATAAAATGTATAATACTTCAATATGTCTGCCGTATTAACGGGCCATACACGTTGTCAGAAAAACCGTACGTTTCAATTCAACCCTCTGTGTGCAACGTCCCTTATTGTTACCCATCGAGATGTACCCTTTGTTACAATCACGTTTGATAACAATAGGGATTGCAGGGGTAGCAGGGGGATTCACCCCTACGAACTGTGTATAGCTTCATTCAAGGTTTATCTTATCGATGCCTAATATATGGGCAATGTTTTATCGTATCTGCTTATTAGAGTAAGTAGAAAATTGGTGTGACGCACTTATTATTTGTTTCTTTTTTTTATGGCAGTGTTGTTGGTGTCAGACAGCTAGGTTTTCAAAAAAATTGAAAGCTTATGTCATTGGCATCTTTTTATACAAAGTTACTTTGAATGGACGTAAAGTAATGGTAAGTATTACAATTGACAGCCGGGACCAACCAGGCTGATATTCCAGGGTAGCCCGCGAAATTCTAGGAACAAGTCCAAGTTGAAGAATGATTTATTCAAGGTCAAAGACATTTCTAGATCTATAAGAACATGGAGGGTGTATAGATGATTTTGACGATTATAATTCTGTAACTACACACGTCTCACTGCCGCGAATCATGTTTTAATCAACATAGAAACTAGCACTGGCCTGCAAATTGCAAAAAAACGAAAGAAAATTTAAAATCCTTAACGTGCTTTACGAGGCACGGATGAAACTCTGTATGTAATTGGTGGTCCGTGTCATGCTCCGCAGCAGAACCACTTTGGGTATTTTATGTAAAAATAACGGGATAAAATGTAGGTAATGTCTATATTTTTGTAGCTTAATATCAAAAATTGTATGTATATTGTTAGTTTCATGGAAAATCTAAGAAAGCCGGCCGGCTATATTCCGATATAACATTTACATGTTACTAAAAATTAGTAAGTAAGTATTTATCTAAAATTATAGATGTTATCTTGATATACAATATATTTACATTTGTTTATATTATGACCTATGCATAATCAGAGTGAAATAACCGTTATTTTAAAGTGGTCCTGCTGGAGAGTATGCTCTGTAGCATGACCACATTAAATTGGTATTTTCCAAGAAACTAACAATATACAATTTTTGATAAGACATTATCTACATTTTATCCTGTAATTTTTACATAATATACCAAAGTGGTTCTTCTGGGGAGCATGACACTGGTGGTTCACGGACCAATCTAGGCATACGCGGATTAACCTGAAGAACAAGCATTCAGCCACACGTTCATCAGTTAGCAGCGAAGGTGGTGTGATGATCTGGAAGCGTGGCCAGAAATTGAACAAAACAGTGAGGTTTACAGGGAGAAAAGGGACGCTGTTGTCCAGCAGTCGAACACAATGTAGACTATGAAAACTGACGACTAAGTTTTCTATCTCCATAGTTTAATAAGGGATCCTTAATGAAATTATGCTGTATCTATCTGTTATGGCAAATGGGTCATTATCATAATGTCACCAATATTAAGCAGTCTATACAAAACAAATCGATCAACTATTTCTTCATAAATATAAGTAGGTAGAGAAAGTACATGCCCCCAAAAGTTTAGGGTTAACCCTGACCGTTATCAAATACGTAAGTAATGGTTTGAAAAGGGTTCCCATCCTACCAACAGATTTTTCGTAACAAGAAAATACCATTATAAATATTTTCCTTAGTAAAAATCAATACCAGAAGCTGTGGATTTATATGTAGTTAATACTTGTAAGATTCTTTTGCGCGTTTTCACAAATATTTAGATGAATACCTAAATAAGCGTGAACTGCTGGATTTTTAAGTTTCAGTTCTACACCATTTGCACCGGCCTGGGCCTGCGATGTACGACCCATTCGCTCTTTTAGTTCTTAGTACCTACCAGCAGAGAGGGTATTATATAAGCTAGATCCCGCGGCTTCGTTCGTGAAACCAGAATAAAAGTAGTCTACCAGAAAAAAAAGTTTGAGACCCTCGGTATAGATTATGCTAGACTCAGTGAGGGCAGCCAGTAATGTTGTAAAACTACGTAACTACCGACTGATATATAATAAAGTAAATCTATTCAAAGTTATCGTACAATGTTGTAAACAAACGCAGGTGCGCGCACTGTGGGAAAATTACTTTACATCAAACTGAGACTGGAAAGTTGTATTGTGTTTCGACGAGTCAACTATAAACTGTCAAACTTACTTGATAGTTATAAAACAACTGTGCCTGTATCATGCAATGTTGCAGGACTGTTTTTATTGACAAGTATACAATGTAAGTTTTTAGGGCCGGCTTTTATAAATTAAGGGTACAAAAAATAAAACCGAGTCCAAAAAACACATACAAGTGAAAAATAACTGTAGTTTCAGAAGTCAGTGACCTTTGTTTGATTGATTCATTTAGTTTTTTGCCACCGATTTCTGGAGCTAGAGTTATTTTTGTGAAAGTGTTTTTTGGAGTCGGTTTTTTTTTTGCAATAAAAGTTTTTATTTTTCACTTTTTAGTGGTTCACTTGTGCTTGCCCCTTCACAGCGTAACGGCGTGATGTTATGTTATGAACTGGTATAAACAATAGACAGACATGAGATTTCAGCAATCCCAGTCCATTTGCTATCATTTATTGAGGAGTTCCGTTGTCTATCCCCGAAGTTCGTCATCAGATCTTAACCAAAGTGGTCCCATTTCAACCTCTTGAAATGGGACCACTTTAATAATACACAATATACTCTTCCAAAAACTGAAATCAAATTTGAAGAGTTCTCTCTATTTCTCCAGGATCCCATGTTGATGATTATGGGACCACCTGAGAAGTATACCCTTTCAAACAAAAAAAGAATAATTCAAACCGCTCCACACATCTTCGAGTAATCGGGGAACATAGGTACATAAAAAAAGGTTCCGACGAATTGACAACCTCCTCCTTTTTGAAATCGGTTCAAAATAAAGGAACTACTGGTTGGAATTGGAAAAAGTTGTAATGGATAGTCCATTTATCGAGGAAGCTTATGTAAAGTGTGTGGAATGCTATACATTAACATCACGCTACGGCCAATAGGAGCGGAGTATAAATGATAAATGTTGCAAAAACGGGGAAGATTTATTCCTTTTGAGAATTTGATCACTCTAACGAATATGTGACATTAAACAGACGAATTGAGAAGCTCCTCCTTTTTGAAGTCGGTTAAAAAATACTCATAAGGTATCTGTTACATCTAAAAGTGTTTTTCTGTTGAAACTGTTTTAATAACAGTGTTAAAATCATATTATTACGGTAACAGTTTGAGTCCCTGAAAAATACAATAACATTTTGCCCGACCCGGGAATCTAACTCAGGACCTTATGCTCAGCAGTCACGCATGCGACTATACTAGATCAACAGGACGGTCGTTCAGTTGTAATGTAAAAGCTTTAATAATACTCTTTACATTTCTTTGTAGTTTTCCTTCAAAGATGTTGGTGTTTATACATAGTCTTTAATACAGGATGTTAACAACCTCATCACGAAGCAGTCAACCAAGCATTCTGTACATCAAACTAAGTAACTTTACGCAAAAATGATTGCTGGGAAACTACTTTTTTTGGAGTGAAAAATCATGTTTTGTGGTAGAAATCAATGTAACGCACTTAAAACGTGCTGATGGATGGATTGAATAGTACGGGGGTCGTAGAGGTATTTACAGTAAAAATCTTATGTAATTATAGAAGTTCCTAGGTATGGTGTAGAACAAAAAAATATCGCAATGAATGGGGAGAACAAGTGCCTTTCGGCTTCGTTAAGAGGTTTTCTATACCCTTTATATAAATAAAACCTCGTGTTTAATGTTTACGAGAATAATAATAGTCTTTACAAAGGCATACACGCTAAACAAAAGCAGAAGGTACGTTTTCCTTGTGCGAAATTGTAACCTTTGAATTAATATTATGTACCTACTCGTACCTACCTAGATAGAAAAATAAAGTCACTAAGCGATCTTCGGGGACCATCATTTTAGGTTTAAATAGATGTTCTAAAAAACGCACGAGGGAAGAATTATGACACAATGCTGGAGAAAATGTAATTGTACTCGTATATTTCTTGTCTCGTACGAGTATTTTCGTTTGAATAAAACTTACTTTATAGTTGTATCCCAGGGAACCTTCTTTCATTTACCCAGCCCAGCATATACACGGACAATTTAAGGTCATTCTGGGACCGAAAGCCATAAACTTGATCATCGAACTCGAAACAATTTTTTATTAATATTTTTTTTTTGTTCTATTGTTTTTAAATTAAAAAAAAAACAATCCCAATAGTTACGAGATCGATGATCGAATCGGCTTTTGGTTCGAAAAAAAACCTAAAAATAATGGTGTATGGTCGTATTTTAATCTGGAACATGGCTCATTCTGCGTTCTCAATCAAAATCTGTTTAGCCCTTTACAAGGGACTATGTTCTTCCGGCGGCTTTGCCCACGTGTATGTCTAATGTCCTTAGTCACTGTCTGCTTATGTGCCAAATATTATCCGTATACCTACATTAAAATTTAAACACACAGAATCACTTTTTTATAAATAAATGAAGAATAGCAGTAAGGAATGAAACTTAGATATGTATAGCAGGTTTGATTGTTGCCATTACCTACTATTATCT
The DNA here is from genome assembly GCA_950022955.1 of Xestia ashworthii. NCBI lineage: Eukaryota > Metazoa > Arthropoda > Insecta > Lepidoptera > Noctuidae > Xestia > Xestia ashworthii. The sequence continues at coordinate 4,114,929 of OX465557.1, forward strand.
TTAATCTTTATTAAGATACTCTTGCAATACATGGTTAGTAATTAGAGACGTTTGAAGTCTGTAAAATTAACGCGTTTTTTCTCATAATTCTAAACTCCCGTTGTTTTGTATGTCCAATAAAAACCACATAAATCAGTGTCAATGTAACAACGAAATGTACACAAAAATACACAGTGTCTATAAACATGCAACAGATGAAGAAATCTACAAAAAGAATGGAAAGTTTAGACACAAGCTAATAATATGCCAAGATACTTGGAAAACATAACATTTTTAGGGCAAAAAGAAATCCTTTACTATAAAATGTTAAACAAAACGCTAAAGAAGACAAACAACATAAAATCTGACAGACAATAAGAAATCTGTAACATAAAAAGTCAATAAAAAAATAAAATTGACTTATAAATTCACACAAATCGATCAAGTATTTTCTTAAAAACCTTCGACAAACAAACGGACACACGATCATTCATTCACATTAACACTCCATCCCAGGATCCTCAAAATCGTAAAGAAAATCTCACTCACCATTTTCGAATTTTGTTGACAACCACACTACAAACGACCTCCTTGCAACAGAACAATTGTTGAATAAAAAATTAATAATCCTTTACCTAGCTGTGACGTGTAGTCCATTGTGTTGGGTTTAATTGGCCGTCAGTCTATCCATGGCGACGTTTCGAAAGGCGGGAAGGAGGACGAAGGTGACACACACGTCGTGACGCGCCGGTGGTCGCACCGAGACTGCGGTCCCGCCCAACCATCTCGCGGGATGAGGCTTCGGGCAGATATTTGCCCTTACGTGTAGGGTCACCGTTGTGTTGGAGAATGGAGGATTCAGTAGGGGTGATTTGTCTGTTAGAGTGCGATTGGTTTTGATTTTTATTTGTCTAATATAATGTATTCAGGGTCTCTGTTTAACCTTTCTGGGATAATAGGCTCGATGTCATGTATTTGTCTTCCTTGTGTCGTAAAAATGGGCTTGGGTTCAATTCATAGGTCTATGTAATTTTGTTGTAAGCCATTTTGTGTGACTTATTCGAATAACTAAGCTCGATTGCTAGTAAGAGACTTAGTTTTGACCTCTAATCATTTATGGCTACAAGCCATCAAATTCTATAGTAATGTTACAAAGCTGAAGAGTTTGTTTGTTTGGTTGAACGGGCTAATCTCCGGACCTACTGATTGGAATTGAAAAAAATTGTTTGAAACATCACGCTACAACCAATAGGAGCGGAATACCTACACATGAAAAATGTTGCAAAAACGGTGTAGATTTATTCCTTTTGAGAGTTTTATCACTCTTACGAGTATACAATACTATAAAATACAATATTATAGTAGGAATAATGCGCGTACGTGCCACTTGTCCTCTTAAAAGTGACTACTAAAGTAAGTTATAAAACGTATTCATAGTTAGTAAGTATAACATCTTGAGGAAAACAATCACATATTACGAGTAATAGTATTCTCAAAGAGTCATATTCTTAGCAATAAATTGAGTGCAATGACTAACAATGCCTGCTTGGCTCAGGGCAGTCACCTCTCAATTTCTCGCGACTATTTAATTCCGTCATCATCATCTGCCTAGCCTTTTCCCAGCTAAGTTCCGGTAAGATTGGAAACCTACCCCAACTTAGCTGGGAAGCGACTGCCTATCTGACCTCCACAACCCAGTTAGTACTGGGTAATTTTTCAAATTCATATTCAAATAATTTATTTCAGAATTACATTCATATATTGTTAGTAGTGGTACAACTTAGCCTAATATTAGTATTAAAATAAATTTACAATAATAAACAACTAGTGTGCCAGTGAACTGTTCGTTCAATGGTGCACCAGTTTATTTGGATAAGTGTGTCTGAACACTTACCCACCTTCGTAAGAGGTGAGAGTCCCACCGGTCAGCAAACACATTCAGAATGCCATTGGAGGAGGAGCGCACGCGCGCCATCATGGAAGCGCATCGCTTTCGCATGATCGCGGCGAACCCGTCGACGCACGCTTCCGCGAACATCCCTGACGCGCTACATCGCCACGGCAACCCCAAAAGCACCCTGAATGCGTTATTGTACTGAACGCGCAGGTCGCTGTATGCCCGCTGGGTATACTTAGTCCACAGGCTGCACGTGTAAAACGACTGGCAAAAGGCCTTAAAAAGCGTTATCTTTACTGATTCAGTACAGCGTGCAAACCTGCGGGCCAACATGTTGCAACGGACAGCCAGCGACCTGCGCTCCCTATCAATGTCTACATTGTCTTTTAAGTCATCAGTGACCCAGTGGCCCAAATACTTAAACAGTGAAACCCGACCTAAGGGAGACCCAGAGAGTGAGAGTTCAGGCAGCTGTTCGTAGCTCAATGTGCCCGATTTAAAAACCATCCATTCACTCTTATCGGTATTGTATTTGAGCCCGTGAGTCACTGCATAACTTTCACAAATTTTTAAAAGCTTTCTCATTGCCCCGATAGATGGGCTCAACAGCACCATATCATCAGCATAGCTGATGTTGTTCACGCAAACACCGTCTACGTGACAACCGATTTTAGTGCTACTTAACTGAGCCCACCTATCAGTTTGTTTATATACAGGTTAAAGAGACGGGGTGAGCTCAGCCCCCCTGCCTCACCCCACAATCCAACCCATACATATCAGAATATGAGCCCGCCCACTTAACTGTATTCTTTTGACTACTGTACCAATATCTAAATAGTGATATCACATCAGCTGGGACAGTAGTGTCGTGAGTAAGCTTATGCCAGAGCAGGTCATAATTGACCAGGTCGAAAGCCCTCGATAAATCCAGGAAGCATGCCATTACAGGAGTCTTTCTGTCTGTATAGTATTGGACAGTCTGCTTAAGGCATAAAATTGCACTTTCCCTTGATAAGTTCGGTCTAAAACCAAACTGACCATCCTCGAGAACAATATGTTTAGCTAGAATTTTATCAAGCAGACTATCCAACACCTTAGCACAGACAGTGGCAAGCGATATCGGCCTATAGTTGGAGATATCGGAGGCGTCACCAGTCTTATTCTTTATTACTGGCACAACGATCGTATTGCTAAGTTCTACAGGTAAGTAACTATGACTTAGACATAGGTTAAAAATCATAGCAAGTACTCGCGGTAAGTGTACCCCAGCGTATTTAAGATGTTCGACGCTGAGGCCGTCGTGACCGGGGGATTTTCCCCTCACCATGTTCTGTATACTTCTCGAGACTTCTTTAGCGGAGAACCTGACAGGAGGAGCCCCGGCCACGGCCACCCCCGCGCCGCTATTTGGTTCGCTATAACCACACAGCCGCGAGTTTACTTTAAAATGTTTTTGAAAAGCATTAGCTATATCCGTGGGGTCGCTGACACCCGCGATGCTCACCGGTACCCCCGATAATACGATACCCCTTGGTAAGACTGGTTGTCAGACCTTTTGGGCCACTGACTACCTGTAACGACTGTCAAAGATCTACAAATGATAGTCGGGACCAATTGCATAGCGTCCCCTCCAAGGCACGGAGAAACTCGGTATGTAATGAGTGGTATAAATTAATAAGTAAAGCAAACATCCTGAGGAAACATAATTTTTTTAATTAACATACTAGGGCAGCTCAGTGACTGACAAGTTGTGTGGTAATCAATTGTCGTGGTATGGACATGTGATGCGGAGGACTGAGAAAACTCAGTGAAGAAAGTTTTGAGTATAAATGTGGATGGGTATTTCAGTAGAGGAAGATCAAAGAAACGATGGATGGGTATAAGACTAGAGGAAGAGCAAAGAAAAAAGTTGTGTGGTAATCAGTTGTCGTGGTATGGACATGTGATGCGGAGGACTGAGAAAACTGAGTGAAGAAAGTTTTGAGTATAAATGTGGATAGGTATAAGACTAGAGGAAGAGCAAAGAAAAAAGTTGTGTGGTAATCAGTTGTCGTGGTATGGACATATGATGCGGAGGACAGAAAACTGAGTGAAGAAAGTTTTGAGTATAAATGTGGATAGGTATAAGAGTAGAGGAAGAGCAAAGAAAAATGTTGAGTGATAATCAGTTGTCGTGGTATGGACATGTGATGCGGAGGACTGAGAAAACTGAGTGAAGAAAGTTTTGAGTATAAATGTGGATAGATATAAGACTAGAGGAGGAGCAAAGAAATGGTGGATGGACCGTGTTAAAAATGATATTATGGCAAGAAAGGAGGTGTTTGTTGATATGACCAGTAAAGAGTAGTATGAGAAGTATGGAAGACATGCTGCGGCGACCCGAAATGAATTTGGATAGGGGCAAAAAAACTATGTTTTTGAAAATGTGCATCGAGTTAATAGGGACTAAGTAACTGTAGACTTACTGACTGTGGTGTAACTTAGAAATGTAGTGTTTGTACTATTAACTTAGTGATTGTTTGTTCATTCTTTGGTCATTTGGGTACATACCAAACTCTTCAGAGATGTGACGCTCTCAACAGATGTGACGTTAAAATTACTAAAATCCAACTGCTTAAAAAACCCCACACAATCAAGAATGTCCGGAAAGCTCCACAAATGCATGGTACTCCTACTCATAATGTAATCAGCCGTCAGTTTTGCGTTCCCGCAAATTGGTGCTGTTTCCCGCGAGTCCGTCTCTCATTAGCATGGGGAGCTTTCGAATTGCTCGTTAACATTCCCATTAGAGTGGTCGTAAACGGCTTTTAGTCAAATCGACTGTTTTGCTCTAAATGTTCGAGTACTTTCAACACTTTTGACTGTGTAATAATTGTGTCTTTACACACTTTTTGGATGTAATTGTTTGGGATTTGGAATAGGGCTGTGTTTTTTTTTATTTAAATTGGTGTTTGGAGTTTGAAATCCTCTTATTTGTTGGTATGGAGTTGAAGTTAACAGCTTTAGTTAAACGTTTTAATAAAACAATCATGTTGTCTGTTTGTTTACCATAAGGAGGGAAATAACAGTTTTTAATGTTTTTAATCCACTGTTTTGCATTCTAATGTTCGTATAATTTCGACACTTTTGGCTGTAATAGTTTTTTTGAGTAACGTTTTGGTTTTTTTAAGGATCTCTTTTAATTGGCCTGTTAGCCGTTTTGAATAAATAACAGTGCGGCCTGTTATTTTGAGGAAAAAATACAAAATCAGAATAAGAGTACCTAGACAACCAGCTATTGCTTTATAAAGGCATTAGTTTTCCATCATCATAACGCTTATTTCTTTTTGGCTAGGCTTTAAGATTACGGACCGCTGAAACTCATTTGGAAATACTTGCTAGTTTTACCTCTAACTTCACCGACATCCGTAGCAGTTCAAAATAGAACAGATCAACGCTGCTTCATCACCATCATCATCATAGTATCGGCTGGGAATCCCCATAGCTGGATAAAGGCCTCCTTTGCTTTCTGCCTTGGCAATGGTACGTACCCGGTACCATTGCCAAGCGCAACGGATGATTGAATGCAGTTTTCAGCAACATACAGTGATTCAAGAGGAACGTTTTCATAGGTTATAAAAAACCTCTTGACGAAGATGAAAGGCCGCGTTGTTCTCCCCGTTATTGCAATGTTTTTTTGTTCTACAGTGTAGAACAAAAACTACCACAACTAATTATGTTCCCAGGTGTAGAAAGAATCTACACCATACATGGCAACCTGATAACGGAGATATTTGGAGTCAAAATTACAACTTTTTGAGTTTTTTTTTTCAAACAAGTTTTATTGTAAGTACTATGCAATCAATCCATCAGCACAATGTTTTGAGCACGTTACATTAAGTTTAACCAGAAAAAATATTTTTCAACACAAAAAAAAGTTCATTATCAGCAATAATTTTTGCGTAAATTTACCTACTTAGTTTGTTGTACAGAATGCTTGGTTGAGGGCTTCGTGATGAGGTTGTTTACACACTGTATTTTCATAAACAATTTCCTCGCCTTTATCCTTTGCCTAAAACCACAAACGATCCGAAAGATTTGACACAATACTGCTTCAATCAGTTTAACCTTTGTGTTAATTAGTATTACCTATGTATGAGTTAACTTAGGCAACGATTATCGCAAACACTTCACATGATTGTATGCTCTATAAGCAACACTAACAAAAACATTAATTATACCAACATAGTAAACGTATTACTATGTATATTGTATGGCCGCGTAATCGTCTCGCGCGTGTGACGACGCTGACAGGTCTAACTGCTAGACAGGTGCAATTAATTAACACCTATTATTGAGGCAAGATAATGGAACCCTAGACGCCTGTTAACTAACGTGCGGACCTGAGAGTATTTACAAAATTAGTAAAATAGCAAATAGTAATTAGTAAATAGCAGTGATAGCCTAGTGGTGTGATGGTCGGTAAAGGTCTCGAGTTCGAACCCAAGGCACGCACCCCTAATTATTCGGCCAAGGTGCTTTTTCAAGCTTATAGCTCGGTTTCCACCGGTGAGCTTTTTCTTGCTGCTGGCTGTCTGGTAACTGTCAGATAGGTACCAGACAGCCAGCTGAAAGCGTGGAAAGTTTGAAAGCTTCTACGGGTAAAGGAGCTTAGCGAAGTGTCCACTCATACTGGATCAAGGTAGAATGCACTTGTATTGATTAATTGAAGCGGAAATGTTGGTGCGATATGGTTCAGTATTTTTGTATTTTATTGTAACAAACTAGAATAATTCAGTAATTGGTGTAGCAAATATCAGCCGGTGTTGTTTTTTCTACAAAATAAACATATCATAATGCCTTGTAATCCCCGAAAGGCTAGCAGAGGTGTAGGTTGGTACTTACCTAACAAGTACACCTACATTTTTCCAGGTATGTTTAGGGGTTGAGCTTATTGCCATCAACCAGACACGTATCCAAACTCCGTGGCTGCTAACTGAGAAATTCCTAAAGGAAAAAAAAAAAAATACCGATAGCAATTATTCACCGGACCCGGGAATCGAACCAAGGATCTCATGCTCATCAGTCACTCTTGCGACTACTAGATCAACGAGGCAAGAACGAAGGAGTTTGTTTGTTCTAAGGTTGTTATACATAGAAATGAAAATAGAAAAATAATATGGGTAGGTAAATAAATAAAAATCCTGCTGAGCTTTAGCAGAAGGTCTTTCTTACAAACTTTATGATTACTTAGTACCATTGCTCTCCTTCAAAAGTCATTGATTTTCGCATGTCTCAGACAACTTTGTCACCTACTTTAAATGTTATTTGCTAAGCTCAGGTCCAGTCTACGGCTAATTATATCACTGTGTGTTAATAATTACCTATTATAAAGAACACAAATATTATTCATAAATTACGTGTCTTCACATTTTTGTTAGATACATTTCTTAACCAACATTTTAATTGGTATTAAATCGTTTTAATCCTGCACCTAGGCTAGTGTCAGATTTGTTTGTTAAATAAGTATCAGAAACTTTAATTTTAAGAGGAATAATTAATCTAGTATCTACATTTTAATTTTTTTCATGTTATTTTCAAAGACACTCATAATAATTTATTATGAATGATAAATATAATTATATTATTTAGAGCGAATTAGAAAGTTGATAACTACGCCATCTATTGGCAAGTATAAGAACAGTTGGAACTGTTGTTAACATAAGTAGTTATTTTCCCTGCCACAAGATGGCAGTGATTAAAGTTTTAAACATCATTGCGACTATTGCATTGTGGAGTAGGCAGAATGATTGTAATACCATACATGTCTTTATCGGTTCACTAATGTTTCACCAAAAGTCCATTGAAAAATTTTCATTTTAACAACCAACGTTTCGCATGCTCTTTATTTCGCAAACAACTTATCCGCAAAAATGCTTTATTTTAAAATATTCGTTTTACAAACATTCATTTGGCAATACTTCTTTTATCAAATGCATCAGATGGTATTTATTCATTTATAAATTTTTATTTCTTATTTAGATACATTTGGATAAATCACTTTCATCATCATCATCATCTCAGCCGTAAGACGCCACTGCTGGACATAGGCCTCCCCCAAGTGTCGCCACATTGACCGGTCCCTTGCGACTCGCATCCACCGGATTCCCGCAACCTTCACCAGGTCATCGGTCCACCTAGTGGGAGGTCTTCCAACGCATCGTCTTCCGGTTCGCGGTCGCCACTCCAGAACTTTTCAGCCCCAACGGCCATCTGTTCTGCGAGCAATGTGCCCTGCCCACTGCCACTTAAGTTTAGCAATTCTTCTGATCTTTGTTCTCTTGCGGATGTCTTCATTTCTGATTTGATCACGCAAGGAAACTCCGAGCATACCTAGCCATCTCCATTGCCCTTTGGGTGACTTTAAGCCTTTTGATAAGGCCCATTGGGAGCGACCACGTTTCGGTCCCGTATGTAATCACTGGCAACACACACTGGTCATAGACTTTCGTCTTGAGACACTGCGGTAAGTTGGACGAGAAGATACCGCGCAGTTTCCCGAACGGAACGAACCCAGCCGAGTCGGATTCGACGATTGATCGAAATCACGTTACAACAATAGTACATTGTTATCCAAGGGGTGAAAGTAACTTATTTCGTCCCGAGACGGGGTTTAGGGTTAGCTCGAGGGACTAAATAAGTCTTTAACCCGAGGTAAACACTGTGCTTTTCATTACGAATACAAGGAAAATTCTGCGGCCGGCTATTCAGCCTTCATTTTCACTATCGTCACTGAAAAAATAGTAAATACTGTGCCCAAATCTTTGTTATTTTAAAGAAATATTTGTAACTAAATTATAACTAAGTTATTTAAAAAAAAAGTATTCTTTAATTAATACTGAATTTTATGTTATTTCAATTTTACATCGCGCTGCTGTAATTTACAGGCTGTATAGAAGTCGGAACATGGTTCAATAGAAATGTGAAAATAGAACTAGATTTTTTTTTTATAATGTGACAGCTGTCAGTTGAAAGCGATTCTCCCTAGGGCTGAAAAGTATTACTTTCAACCCGCTCCTCAGGCAACTTCAGACCTACTTTCCGAGTATGAGTAATGAAAAATAATTTATCGGCTAGTATTTTTTTTATTACTCTTTTTTAAGAAAAAGTTAAGAAATGCATAGTTTTTTCACAACATGCTAACAAGCATACTCCATGCATGCAGCAAGCAATCTGCAAGATTGCAGCAAGCAAGCCGCAAGCATGCAGCAAGCATGCAGCAAGCAAGCGGCATGCATGCAGCAAGCATGCCATTCCGTCTCGCTTTGGACCATGGATTGAACCAGGGACGGACGCGAGAGGTCGCCGCTGGAGCACACGCGGGGAAAACCTCCACCGTGTGCTCCAGCGTACTCTCCGGTCGATCCTCGCGGTGGAGAGTCCGGCCACCCTTAAGCAAAGCAATGCCTGAGGAAGCCACAGTCACAGCTATATGACGGCACGGTTGGCGCAGTGGCTGAGCGAATGGCTGCTGCGCTGCGGGTATCGGGCTGATGCCCGCATCAAACCAATTTTTGTATGGCCTAGAGGTAGTTGTTTGGGGTCTGGCTATTTGTGAGTTTAAATGTTTGTAAATTCACCCACGGTACTGGAGAAATTTCTAATGTGAGGCAAAACTTTAGCGGTTCCTGCGGAGTTGGGCCAGCTGATGATTTCAGCACAAATGCAAAATATGTGATGGCGCAGTTGGCACAGAGGCGGAGCAATTGACTGCGGAGCTGCGTGTCGCGGGTTCGATTCCCACACGGATAAATCTACAAAGTCGCGGATTTTATTTGGTTTTATTTTTAAACTTTCTGAGATTTTATTTCGTACGGGATAATTGGTCATTTTCAATTCATTAAATGATTACCTGTCTTTGGAATGGTTAAAAAAATCTTAAAGTATATAATAATCTATTTTGTAATGATTTTAAAATCGTAAAGAATTAAAATAAAATAAAATACCTTATAAAAAGTGAATACCGGTTGGGGATCGAACACGCGAACCGAGTTTATTATTTTTGGGAATAATAATAAAAAAAAAAAAAAACCACAAATAGAGAATACTGACTGGAATTCCAATTTGCCAACCGCTGACCCGTTGGGGTACTTATTCCTGTGACAAATAATCTAAAATAGTCTGTCTATTCTAAAGCATGTTATGACAGTTGTCAGTTGTCAAACAGTTGAAGAATGTTGTTGAATCAATGAACATAATGCACTACGGCTCATCCCCTTAAATTATTAGCGCGATAATATATAGCCTATGTGTTATTCCACACTATAATCTATCTCTGTGCTAAATTTCATCCAAATCCGTTCAGCCGTTGTGGCGTGATTGAGTAACAAACGTCCATCCAAACTTTCGCATTTATAAGTAACAGTAGTAAGATTATTTACAAGCTGATGATGCCCACGGCTTCGCCTTCGTACAAGTTATATACTAAAACCTTCCTCAAGAACCAATCTATCCATTGGTGAATAACAGCATAAAAATCGGTGCAGTGGTTTTTGAGTTTATTGCGAACAGACAGACAAACGCGGCGGAGGACTTTGTTTTATAATATGAGGTGATAGTGACATTCATGCATTCAAGATTCACTATCAGATTTTACATCATACAGATTGAGTAAGCGGTAAGGCCCCTAGTTTATAGCAACAGCTGATTACCGTATGAAAGGATTCCATCTCGCCCTTTCGAGTTCATTCTAATCGGTTAAAGTGACACAGTGAGGCGGTTAAACTAATTATAAAACACAACAGGCGTTGGCATCGCTGACCCGACCCATATTCAGGCCACGACACCACTATTTCTAGATCTACCCTCCCTCCCCCACTTTTTCGTTACAGGGCGTGTTTAGATACTTTTAGTTGAATAGTAGAGGTCTCGTAACATTGGTTTGGTGGCGTGACGTCTGTTGTACTCTGGTTTATTCCTGACTCGACCACAGACTACGATCCATGTTTTGATTTTGTATTTATTTTTGTACGATTGTTACACAATTGATGAGCTAGAACAACGGGCCGGTGGCCTTGAGGGTTGGAGTTTGATGGCAGAGTAAAGGAATGGAAAGTAGCCAGATCAGTTTTAATACGAAAATCTCCTCTGGACACGAGTTGCCATGGTTAACCTGGAAGTCTTTGAACATACTCTGGACTCCAGGTAGGCCAGCCAGGAAAACCAGGTGGAGATTCGTAGATGGCTCTGCCCTGGAGCGTAATTGTGGTGTTGCCCCACAAACGATGAGACACTTGATATGATGTAATACCTGTCCTGTTGTTTGCACATCACAGGAGCTGTTGGACGATACTGAAAGTGCCGTTGCCTTTGGGAAGACTCAATTTAAATTTTCATCGACACGCTAAGCAGAAGAATAAGCTCTTGTACTATTATAACTTGTACCTACACACAAAATATTTAACAGGACATTACATTAAGGCACACAAAAAAACTGCTTATTTCATAAGAAATCTCTTCCAGCAGACCTGCGAAAGGTAACTTAGATAAGAAATGTAGACACAGTGTGTAGAAAAGACAAAACAGGAAAATTTAAACTAAAACCTTCGTCGAGTAGGTAAGTCTTGTGAGAGATAAACCCCATTTTAGGCTACGTCTCATGCAATATTGTAGGCTACAAATTAGGATACGTCCGCACCACGAAGGTCATAAACTAAGTCATTGGCCACAAACCATATTTAAAGCTACACCGTAGGTCACCTCCTATACCACATTATAAGTTACATGGCTACATCTGATGCCCTATATTATTTCGTTGTGATATGCTTTCCATCTATCATTCAACGGCCCGAATGGCGTAGTGGTAGTGAGGCTGCCTTACGTTCTTAGGGTCCTGGGTTCGAATCCCGGTAGGAGCAAATGTTTGTGTGATGAGCATGGACATTTGTTTCCGAGTCATGGATGTTTATATGTATAATAAGTATGTATTTACAAACAAAAAAGGTATATATGTAGTTTATCAACTATCTGGTGTCCACGACACAAGCCTTGCTTAGTGTGGCACTAGATGGCGCTGTGTGTTAATGTCCAGCGATATTTATTTATTATTTTATTTATTATTCAAGATGCCGTGGGTTATTGTCTAACCGAGGAGCTAGTTGCTAGATAAAATAACAGCCGCTAAGCCTGAAGTCGCACTTGCCTAGGTTGGTCTGTAAATGGGTGACGGTGATCATAACATACCAAGTTTGTCATAACATATCACGTTACGTCATTTGTAGATCTTTGACAGCTGTTACAACCAGTCTATACCAAGGGGTATCGTATAACCCAGTACTAACTCTGTTGTGGAAGTCAGATAGGCACTTGCTCCATGTGAAATACTGGTGTTCAGTTGCATCCGGTAAGACTGGAACCCACTACGACATAGTTTAGAAAAGGCTAGGCAAATAAAATCATTCAGGAGACCGAATTGCAGAATCTATCGGGTAATATCAGTGACTAATTGATAAATTGTTATCTATTGTTTCTGTAATTGCAGTCGTGAATGCAAGAGACCATTCACCTGTTATCTATGAACGTGATTTAGTAAGTGTTTTAGTTTTACTTAGATAAGATTGTTATTACTCAAGTCTATCGGACATGATGCTTCTTCATATTATTAAGTAATGAATGTTTGGTTATTGTAACTAGTCTAATAGGAATATGATAGGTTGTGACCACTAGGTCGCAACTGCGACTTCTGAGCATAGTTTGATTCCCAGGTCGCGCAGTTTTATTAAGTTTATGCAAAAGGGATTTCTCAGAAGCAACCATACGGTGCCTGGATTTCTGCCCGGTATATGAGTTGAGTTTCCCCAATATCATTTTGCGCGACTCGGGATTCAACCCCATTTTCTCCATTGCTCAGCAGACGCGGCTGCGACAACTAGAACAAAGAGATAGTCTAGAAAGAACTGTCAATTCACAAGTGAGCCAACTGTCATCATCATTTTCATCATTTCAGCCGAAAGACGTCCACTGCTGGACATAGGCCTCCCCCAAGTGTCGCCACATTGACCGGTCCCACTCCAGAACTTTCCGGCCCCAGCGGCCATCCGTTCTGCGAGCAATGTGCCCTGCCCACTGCCACTTAAGTTTAGCAATTCTTCCAAGCCAACTGTACCAGTAATTGATTTTACAGTTACTGCTTCTTCTATGGGCAGTATGGTGAAAGCGTCAGGGTAGCCCGCGAAATTCAAATTTTCTAACGTTTTTTGCAATTTGCAGGCCTGTGGTAGTTTGTATGATATGTAATGATTATTATTCTGTAATTACATCATTACAGAATAATAATCATTAAAATAACTTACTCGCGACTAACGATAACTAAATAACGATATTTTTAACTTTATACAACCTGGCCTGCAAAAGGCAAAAACCGTAAGAAAATTTGAATTTCGCGGGCTACCTTGACGCATCCCCCTTAATCAATTTAGGGTTACATGTAAAAAAATAGTTCAAATCCATTTAGTCCGTCAGTTCAGTCAAAGATTCATCACACAAATCACAATCCGTCATTCTTAAACAGTTGTATGAACACCACATTACGTCAAATTGGCGTACTGTGTCAATTTGACCAACTTCACACAAAATCTTCAAACCTTTCAACCTCGAGTCTTCGAGGTGCCATTCTTCGGTATTGAGTGGAACGAACCACACTCAACTCGGGTTGAAAGGTCGCGACCGATGACCGCTGGACATCCACCTACCTGCTCCAAAGATATCAGTGATACTCTTTAAATACATTATATTAATAGACGACTGAGGAGCTCATGGCTAAGTAAAAACAGCCACTCGGATCGATGTTCAGGTTAAGCCGCGCTTACCTAGGTTGTTGCATGGATTGGTGACCACCCTTTACAAATAGGTACTTAGGTTCCTCGTAAAGCATGTTAAGACGTTGGTCTCGGCCTTCATTTGTAGATCTTTGACAGTCGTTACAGGTAGTCAGTGGCTCGTCATTTCGTTAGTCATGCCATTGGATATCCTATTACCCTACTAACTGGGTTGTGGAGGTCAGATAGGCAGTCGCTCCATGTAGAATACTGGTATTCAGATGCATCCGGTTAGACTGCAAGCTGATCCTAACATAGTTGAGACAAGAATATTAAAAGACGACTGAAAAAGTTTGCGGTTATTTTTAGACATTTATTCTTGTTTTGCATTTTTATACATACTAGCAACCACTTCACGTAAGTATAAAATGATCACAATAAATTGATCACAGCCTGTTACCCCACAACTTCAGTTCCCCCTCAAGGTTCATTGGAAGACCAGCGTCAGACAGCATCACCTGTCTGGCATGAATGCTGAAATCGCTGAAATGGACCTTATTGGCGCAGCTGTGAGACACACAGTATTACATCCTATGTATTTTCTCCTCTTTTGTAACTTTTTAAATATTATTGTGTGTGTGCTTAATGCACTGACACATTTTTTCATAATTTCTTTCTTTTCTATACAACTTTATGCCAAAGACCTGAACAAGCATTGATCACCACACTTGCAAATAAAAGAAATCCCATAATCAACAACATTTACCTATTTCTCATAATCTACCTAATTGTAGTACTAGTGGTTACAGAATATAGTCTATTTTCCTACAATAATTTCCTTTACCATTATCTCATCTATGGGCATCATCACAGCTAAGGGCTAAAGTAACCACACAATGGGTGGCTGCTGTTTTGGACAGCAAACGGTAACGCGGCAGGCCCAGAAGGAGATACCGGGACGAACTCGACTCTTTTCACAAGTATTGGCGCATAACAGCACTGGATAGGGATAAGTGAAGGAGGGAAGGGAGGTCTTTGGCCTGCTAGTGGAACACAAATGGCTGAAAATAATCATCTCATCGCTATACCTTGAGAGTAGCTGAAGCCCAGCGGTGGCGGTCTCGACTTACGAACAGTAAGTCGTGAGTTCGAAGTTTCGATCACGACAAGCGCGTTACTTTGTGTTATTTATTTCATCACCACTACTCTCAAAACTGTAAAGGAAAACATCGTGAGTAAACCGGCATGTCCTAGAGCTAACAATTCGAAGACATGTGACATCTACTAATCCGCTCTGGGGATGGGGGTGGATCATAGCCCATTCCCTCTCATAGAGAGATGCTGTGTCCCAGCAGTGGGAACATTATAGGCTGATGATGGTGATTATTACTATACCTTGAATAAGTGACCCTCGATATCAAGTCTGAACCTAAAACCTCGTTGGACTTGAACCTCTTGCAAAGTCTTGCATCAGTTTGTTGCCGTGACACATCACAAAAAATCATGAATATTTTTAGAGATACCCAAACATGTTTTCCAAAATAATCAAAGCCCGTATCACCGACAGTGATAACCAGATCAATTAGTAAATTTCCACAAGACTTACCATTCACCATTTATTTAACACTTCAAGCACAAAGTACAGAGGCGGATTTAATGCCACAAGCATTTTATAAAAATTAAGCTCGTCCGGCAGTTGTCGTGCTTTTGTTCTCAATTACGACAAAACCAAAAGCAACTATGTACTACGATAGCAGTCTATGGTTGTATTTACCCAGACACTTTTTTGCCGTACTCTGAATCTAACAGCGCGCTTTTGCACGCGCTAGAAATGCGTTCGATTCTCAATTCTCAGTTCACAGTCCAAGAGTTGAAAATTCAGTACGTCTTAAAAAAGTCGCGTATAAAACGTGACAGTGTATACGCGAGTCATTTCAGGGGTATCCCCGCCCTCAACGATCATTTACCTTGACTTTCAGATTGCAAAACGCGATTAGGCTTCATTAGCATATCGATAAACAATCTATGTTATGCTTTTTTGTTTGGACCATAATTTACTGCTATAATAACTTCTAAGTTTCGTGGCTGAACAGAAATTGAATCAGCTTTTTTTGCACGTTTCATAGTAGGACTATATTAGACTACCTGGAGCCCTACGCACACATTTGAAGAATGCGCCAATATAAATGTATCAGCTTATCAGCCAAACCCGATTTCACGTCAAACCAGTTTGTCCTAGGCCAAACCGGTTCACGGGTTTATCTGGATACAATAATGCAAAAAATGCGATTACACCGCGACCAACTTTGATGTAACGCTTTTCAGCTGCTACCTTCGATCAATAATCTTCACTCGCTCGGTTTGCGCGTTTTTGGTCACAGTTCTGACCTAAACGGTGTACATTATGATTGTCATTTTTGTGATAAATTATGTAAGTATGTAATTTATTTACAGATGATTAAATACGTTTTTAAGCACATTTAACTTAAAATATGGACTAAATTGAAAGTTGTTTAATACCTCTGCTCCCGACACTAGCGAACCACATTTTTAGGGTTCAGTAGCCAAATGGCAAAAACGGAACCCTTATGGATTCGTCATGTCTGTCCGTCCGTATGTCACAACCACTTTTTTTCCGAAACTATAATAACTATGCTGTTGAAACTTGGTAAGTAGATGTATTCTGCAAACCGCATTAAGATTTTCACACAAAAATTGAAAAAAGACAATACATTTTGGGTGTTCCCCATACAGAAACTAAAAATGTTTTTTTCATCAAACCCATACGTGTGGGGCATTTAAGGATAGGTCTTCAAAAATGATATAGAAGTTTCTAATGTCATTTTTTTCTAAATTGAATAGTTTGCGCGAGTGACACTTCCAAAGTGGTCAAATGTGTGGGTGTCCCCCTGTAACTTCTAAAATAAGAGAATGATAAAACTAAAAAAAAATATATGATGTACATTACCATGTAAACTTTCACCGAAAATTGGTTTGACCGAGATCTAGTACCTAAGTAGTTTTTTTTAATACGTCATCTTTTATATCATGTTACTCGCTGCTACGGAACCCTTTATGTGCGAGTCCGACTCGCACTTGGCCGCTTTTTATATTTGCCAATGTTTTCAAATTGGGTATTTAATATTTTTTTAAGAAACAGATAGGAACAAATAATATAATAATAATAATAATAATTGTTACTTTAAATAAAAGCTCCGAACTAAAAATGGAAATTCTGCATCCGTTTAATACCTACCCTCAATTTTGGCAATAACCCTGTACTGTACTGTAAAAGATTAGTAAAGGAATCCTAATTCTGTAAGAACGTATAAGGGCCACGAGGTTGTTTGAAGATGTTGTTTGCACCTGTTATAATATTATTGTTATTGTCCCTTAGCTATTTACATATAAAGTGACCTATTGTTTCAAGTCATAGGACCATATGGCTATAGACATACTTTAGAAACGTATCTTGAGAAATTTCACGATACCTGATATAGTAATAGGCGACAGGACTAATAAAAAGAACAAAAAAAAAAGGGCCAAGTGCGAGTCGGACTCGCCCATGAAGGGTTCCGTAGCAGATTGAATAAAAGGTAAATTGCTGTTCACGATTTATGACGTTTAAAAAAAACTACTGACTAGATCTCGTTGAAACCAATTTTCGGTGGAAGTTTACATGGTAATGTACATCATATATTTTTTTTAGCTTTGTCATTCTCTTATTTTAGAAGTTACAGGGGGGGGGACACATTTTACCACTTTGGAAGTGTCTCTCGCGCAAACTATTGGGCTTAGAAATATTAGAAACCTCAATATCATTTTTGAAGACCTATCCATAGATACCTCACACGTAGGGGTTTGATGAAAAAAAAGTTTTTGAGTTTCAGTTCTAAGTATGGGGAACCCCCAAAATTTATTCCTTTTTTCTATTTTTGTGTGAAAATTTTAATGCGGTTCACAGAATACATCTACTTACCAAGTTTCAACACCATAGTTCATATAGTTTCGGAAAAAAGTGGCTGTGACATACGGACGGACAGACAGACAGACATGATGAATCTATAAGGGTTCCGTTGTTGCCATTTGGCTACGGAACCCTAAAAAGGACAAATAGAAATCGAATTAGTCCGTCAGATAGATTTCCAAAAAATATTGGACGCATATTTTTTGTTTTTTCACGTAAACAAAAATTGGAGACGGTACAGTGCGTCGAAAACTCGTGTGACGTCACATGTGGGTACGTGTTTCACCATCAAGTGACGTCACAAGCACTCATCTTTGATGCGTTTTTATCTTCGTATTTTTTATTAATTTGGTAAAACAAGAAATATTTTTTGGTAATCTAACTGACGGATTTAACAGAATATTTTTTTTTGTCAGGAGCACACTTGACTGCCTCACTGGTCTAATGGTTGTAAGCGCGACTGTTGAGCAGGAGGTCCTGGGTTTGGTAGCAGCGGCGGCCTAATGGTGGCGGCCCCGACTTACGAACAGTAAGTCGTGGGTTCGAACCCAGGCGAGTGCATTACTTTGTGTAATTTATTTCATCACCGCTGTTCTCAAAAACGGTGAAGGAAAACATCGTGAGGAAACCGGCATGTCCTAAATCAAAAATTCGAAGACATGTGACATCTACCAACCCGTACCCGCGTGGTGGATTATAATAGCCTATTCGCAAAATATGCGCTTTTATGTGGAGTTGCGGGCACCAGCCTGTTGTACAATACAATACAATTGGTAAAGTGTATTTGGGTTTCTTTATCAAATATTTCTCAGTACCTGTCATTAAGACAGGATTTGTTCCCGGTTGACAGCAACAATAAACTTGCCCCATTACACGGAACTTAAACATAGCTGACGAAATTTGATTGTATTATTGATACTCCTCTCCCCTTAGGGATTACAGCCGTGAAGTTATGTTATATTCTGACTTAACGCATAACATAACGCCCATACCTCAGAAAATTAATTCTAGTAACGGATTTCTCCAAGTTTTGTCAGTATTATCTTTTCTGAAGAATTTCAGTTTAACATTTCGATTTCAGGCCTCTTCAATCCTTTCTTTTCTTTATCAGACCATATTAAAAATAAGTGTTCAATCCAATCCGATTTTAATAATTCTTTATTTGTTTGAAAAAAGATACGTTCAGGATAATAAAATATGTAAACGAAGTTTAAAAAAATGCTTGCATATTATTTTGTACAACTTTTTGTCTTTTTTGTACAAAAACTGCTGTTTCCATCCAAGTTCAAAATGATTTTCCTAGAAAGTCCTTATAAAGTTCTACTTTTCAGATTTTTTTCATATTTTCTAAACTTATGGTTCAAAAGTTAGAGGGGGGGGGGACATTGTTTTTTACTTTTGGAGCGATTATTTCCGAAATTATTGAATTCATCAAAAAATTATTTTAGTAAACCCCTATTCAATTAAATACCTTTCCAACAATATATCACACGTTTGGGTTGAAATTAAAAAAAATCACTTCCCACTTTACGTATAGGGGGGCTACCCTAATAAAACATTTTTTTCCAATTTTTACTTTACCCCTTTGTCGGCGTGATTGATACACAATATTGGTACCAAATTTCAGCTTTCTAGTGCTAACGGTCTCAGAGATTAAGCGAGGACGGACAGACGGACGGACAGACAGACATGGCGAAACTATAAGGGTTCCTAGTTGGCTACGGAACCCTACAAAGGTAAAGTACCCATACCATACCATTACCATACAAGAAAATGACAACTTCACAGGACTATGTAAACAGAGATTGACGAAAACTCTAGAAAAAATTAAACGCCAGTCTCCCTCTGGAAGGCAAAAACAATAAAATAATACTGCTTAACAGAACACATAGTACTTGAACTTGACCGTAGGACCTAGATAAACACATCTACCAGAGATAACGATGCTGAACGTCAGAAATGGATATCAGTGACATAAGCTATCGAAAAGCTATTTGACATAAACTATCGATACGTCAAGTCTTTGTAGACACAAATCGTTTTGAAAACGATTGTCAGTTGTCTAAGCCTTGGTATTTTATGTCATTCTTCTCAGCCAGACAATTTTATAGCGAGCGTAATAACATTTTCTCGTTCTTTTTTTTTTGTTAAATTCATTTGTTTCGCCAGTAACAGCTAGAAATAGGTCATCAACGGATGATAATGAGTTTCATGAGATCACCGGACGCACATTCTCCTATTTTATATTAGTTAAATTGACGGCACGCGGTTGCCACTTGGTCGGTGGGACTGACGGACGTAGGGATGGGACATGCTTTACGATAACGGATAAATGTTTTTAGAAACCTACGATTAATAAATTACTGTGTCCATTGTGGTGAAACGTTTTTAAGAGTTATGGTTATTTATATGGTTTACCTACCAGGTTAGTGATACGATAACCTTTTATATTAAGTACCTACCTTAATAATATCATAAGGATTATTTTGTACACAAAAACTACGTAAAAACACATTTTATTTGACATGGTATTTCTTTACTAACTAATACAAGAATAGGGTAGATGACAAGATATATTCTAATTAAACATATAATGTCACATATGGGATATCTTCCGTGATTATTTATTATTTTGAGCTCCCGACATTTTGACACTGTTGCAATATAAGTTTAGTTTTAAACCGTGAAAGCTTAAAACAGTGATATTCTAATTAGTCCATTAGATTATCAAAAAAACATTTGATCTGTATTTTTTCGTTTGTTACGTTAACCTAAATTGACGAAGGTACGACGCTTTGAATGTTCTCAATTCGTTACGCCGTGGTAAATTTTTTAAGATTTTTCTAACGTCACGAGCCCCCTCTCCCGAGTTTTGATACCTTTTATCTTCGTCAATATTCATTGATTTACAAGAACTAAATATTATGTATTCATTATTTTCACATTCCCTAACTGACGGACTAAATAAATTGCAATTTTGTCTATTATCCTCAAAACTTTTACCCATTCTCATTAGTATCTAGTGTAACTACAAATTCGAGTTAAAGAAAAAGTTATTGTTATCTAGTATAATCTGCTATCTGAGTTTAGTGCTACTTACATATGTATTCACTTTTACAAGAAGAATATCCCTCCAAAACAAGAGCAAGGTTTATTCAGAAACCATCTAGTACCATCAGAGTCATATTCCAGAAACTACAAAAAAAAATATCCGACGAAATCGTGTATTTCCCAGCCCTACAAAGGTAGGTATACAATCAACCGCTGCAGTAGTCGCGACACGATCGGGCGTACCGCTCGTCGGCCGGCAGCGCGCCAAATTACGTGATGTACCGAACTATATACGAACACACAACAATATAACAAAAAAAATACAACCCCAAGTGAACTAAAAGTGACAAACATACTAGTTCAGTGATATACCGACACCGGTAAGTCCCATCACTAGACGAGAACATTTTAATTGCTAGATTAAATAATTATTTCTGCAAACGAAGTTATTTTATCAATAACACTAAACAGACACGATGACCTTTCGAAACTTTAGTGTTGATTATTTAATAGAACATTCGAATCGATACAACCAAAAATAAACTTTTAACTAAAATGAAGACCGCCTTATTAGTTAGTGTTTAACGCTATGCGTCCGTATCAATGGGAATTAGAATTTTTGATAACTCGGGGAGTACTATTTGGATGGAGTCCAAATGTAAAAATACAATGCCTAACGTCTCGCTGCAAGTCTGCCTGGGAATTGGACCTGACTGCCTCAGGCGAGCTAATTCTTCCATCCGGGAGCGAACAGCCGTGACAAGCGCTCTGACTATCACCGACCGCTATCGTACTAAAAGATGACACTTTAGAAGTTAGAACGCACTAAAATAGTTCTCTTAGTCACTTGTTTGGTTTGTCGCCTGTGTTTTTGTTTAGTCTATGACTTTTGCAACAAGTATTTAGACTAGAAGGGAAATTAAATATCGGTAACGGCGGCTCTTGCGAAAAGTTTGTTTATTTTTTCAGTTGACGTTTAAAACAAATAACTGACGATTCAAATGGAACTTTTGGAAATAACTGACGACTCAAATGGACCTTTTGGAAATAACTGACGACTCAAATGGAACTTTTGGAAATCCATTTATAAAATACAAGCGGATGTCACGCGGTTTCACCCGCGTAGTTCCCGTTCCCGTGGAAGTAGATACGGGAATACAACATTGCCTATGTTACTCCCTGATAATGTATGTATGTAGCTATCCATTGCTGAAAGAATTTTTCAAATCGGTCCAGTACTTTGTAAGTTTTTTCGTTACGTACAAAAATACAAACATACAATTTTTTCCTCTAAATTTTAGTATAGAAGTATAGAATTACAATTCATTAGTTTAATAACCGTTTTACTACTTTCCAGCCAGCATTACAAACCGAAGTTTAGCTTACTTAGTCCTCATTTGGATGGCTCTGTAAAAGGCCTTTAACCTGCATAAAGCCAGTAACAAACAAATTTAGCGTTATACAAATCGCAAAACTCAATATCAAAACTACATAATATCGAAAACAGCTACACACAGACTCAATCAGCCCAAGATCACGGCAC
Source organism: Xestia ashworthii (assembly GCA_950022955.1). Lineage (NCBI taxonomy): Eukaryota > Metazoa > Arthropoda > Insecta > Lepidoptera > Noctuidae > Xestia > Xestia ashworthii. The sequence goes on from OX465557.1 coordinate 4,137,161, forward strand.
CAGATCATTCCACGTAATGTATGGCCCAATGGCTGCCAAACCAAAGATACTAGGACTCACGGTTGGAGTCGCATCGGGACGCGTGCGATTGTTTTGGCAAACAGCTGGCTCGATTAGAAGTCTATCTATATCTGAGATTATAGAAGTCGTGGTAGCACTGAGGTTGGAGTTAAAGAAACTAGAATATAACAGAAATAATATAGTTTCTTATTGAAATGGGTGTAAAAAACAAAGCTAGAAAAAAGATATTATAAACATCAGTCTTAGCAACAGATCTCTAGGGTGTAAAATAATAAAAGAAGAATTTAATGCGTTCAAGAAACTGTGCTAATTAACACAAAACGGAAGTTATATGTAGAACCAAAAAATACCTACACATAGATTTAGTAGAATAAGTAAAACTCCACTGAATATAATATATATATATTTCATTTATCTCAAATCCTGGAGAGTGAGGTTATAAAAGTCTTCTAAAAGTCGTCTGGTCATCTAGCATGTAATAGTACATTTTGATACAAGTGGAGAAAGTTTGTTATTGTAATCGAGGTGGAATATACACACGAGCCGTAGGCAAGGGTGTTTTTGAGCCGAGAACTAAAGTATAGGTATAGTTATCTCTGGCAATTTTCATTCTCGCACAGATGTTGGAAAACTGTCAAAAAACGCACCGTGTGAAATACATTGCATGTTGAACCTAATCATAGTCCGACAATAACCAGTTTTGGAGAAAGTGTATTGAAAATACGGCCCTTTTTTACAGTGTTTTGTAAGCAATGCATTAACCAGATATACTTAACATAGGTATATTTATGTTTTTGCTACTATTATAAATGCGAAAGTTTGTGACGATGGACGGATGTCTGTTACTCTTCACGCAAAAGTACTCAAAGTGGTTTTTAGCAGTCACGAAGTCGGAATTTGTGCTCGGTTGATGGTAATGGGCTCGCCATTATTACATGGGATTGCACGTAACTGGCAACGTGGTTCACCTCTGCCTATTCATTCTGGGATTACAAATGTGGTGTTATGTAAATTATATTTAAATGTTTTAAAAATATACAGAAACAATGTACCATTATCCTCATACAGCTACAAACTGGTGATAAAAAACTTGATAACATATTAGGTATATTTAAATATTTTATCAAACATCAACTTTGACCTCCAATATTTGTCCAAAATATCACTGTCTATATTGTCTAGCTTTCTATCATTATGTTACTATTTTATCTTAGCATAGTAAATAGTGCGGCAAGGAGCTCCTGGCTAAATAATAACTGCCGTACGGGTCGATCTTCAAGGTTAAGCAGCACTTGCCAATGTTGGTCTGTGTCTGGGCCCAATTCTGTAAAATAACCAACTTGTCAATAGTGTGTCGGTAGTGTGTCAGTAGTGTCTCAATAGGCTAATCATTGACATTTAGTATTCTACATTTTTTTATGGTCATTGCCTTACGACTGTAGTGCCATTGAAACGCCATAGAAAGACTATTGTAATAATTGGTATTCTGCTCCACTATAATCTGTCAATGTCACCATGATGGCCAAAGTTACGGTAGTCTGTAAATATTTTAAGTGTATTTGACAGTTGTGTCTATCGAACTGCCACACTATCGACACACTACTAAGACACTAAGAAGTTTTTGCAGAATACCAAATTGCAACAGTGGCAACATAATGTCTGTAGTGTGTCGATATAGTGTCAATGGCGTGTTGCTTAACGTTAAGTTACAGAATTGGCACCCGAGATGGGTGACCATCATGACATACCGAGTTTCCACCGTGTATCAGAAAGCATGTTAAGCCGTTGATCCCGGCTGTCATTTGTAGATCCATTACAGTCGTTAGTAGTCTGTGGCCCGAAAGTCTGTCAAAAAATCTTATACCAAGGGGTATCCCCAGAAGTACTTACTGGGTTGTGGAGGTCAGATAGGAAATCGCGACATGTAAAATACTGGTATTCAGCTGCCACCAGTTAGACTGGAAGCCAACCCCAACATAGTTGGGAAAAGACTAAGCTAGACTACTAAAAAATAATAAAGAAAGAAAGAAAAACTGTTTATTTGACGTCAGTACATTAAGCACACACACAATAGTATTAAAAAGATACAAAAAAGGACAAAAAGCTGAATGGTCATAGTAGGTAAAATATTTCCAATAAATATGATATTGCACATTGTTGCAATTTGCCAAACCACTACCTCGAAAAAATATTTTAAAATAAGCGACAGGCTGAAAAATTTCAACCTTAGCAAATTTTTGTAAGACCTACTAACCTGGTTACATTACAAATGAGAACCGCTAGTTTTTAGAATTTGACATAATGTCACAGGTTTTTTACTTGCCAGTCCTTTGCTCTTTAATTTGAGTAATTTATTAAATGACCCCAGTACCAAAAATGGTAAAAGAAAACATAGAACACTTCAGAACGTACTAGATACAACAACATACTACAAAATGTACTATGTTGTTGTAATGATAAATAAACTACAAAATGTACTAATAATTTGATTTAAAAGAGTGTCCATGGAGTTTCTTGCCCGTTCTTCTCCATAGAGATCTACGCTAGGGAATGGGCAACTACAGTACTTTCTCAAGTTATTATGCCTTGTGACTGTGACTGTAGCTACATTTAATTTTCACCTTTGTTTCGACAATTCAAAAGTGCCTGTAATTGGCCTACTTGAAATAAATGCTTTGATTGATTGATTGATTGAAAGAAAAAAAATTGATAATCTAACTGACGGATTAATTAGATTTTTTCAGGACAAGAAGCCTATACTACTGACACGGCCGATAAAAATTCAAATTCAAATATTTATAAAAAAAATAATGAAAAAAAAACTGCATTTTGTCTTTATCATCAATGACGTCATTTCGTGCAGGTTTCTGATTACGTGTTACTCATAATCGTGTGTTGTTAATGTTTAATAATTTGTTTAATAATTAATGTTTATAGTCAGTGTATTTTATTGGCAAAGTTATAATAATTTGTCATGTCTTTTCTTTTCATCTTTTAACGAAATTGCACGTAGGGACAGACTGCCTACTTGCCTACCTCATAAGATCCATTATAAAACTATCTTTAACTATTCATTCATCGCAAGGAAACTGACCCAGCATGTCTGAGAGATATTTCTCAAGTCAGAGGCCAATGGGCGGAATAAAAACTGTGACACCAGGTTATGCACTAACCACACGGAAAATAAACAAACATACTGCACTGCTGCACTGAGTCGCCACTGCTCCTCAGCTTTGCTCCTGCATGCCTTTTATTTTTTTTCTGTTAGACGCAGGTCTTAATGCAGCACACGGGCGCCCATAACCGGTTAATGAACAGCGTAGTGTCTTCGAATTAAATTTCAAGAACAAGCCGACCTTAATGCCCGTTTTACCGCCAACCCCTTACATTTAAGTATTACCTAGCAATATTTAAGTGGCACCTAACTGTAAAATAGCTTTCACCAAGCGTTAAGTGTCACCTTGCGCAATAAGTGGCCCCTTAAACTTATGGGGCCGAGGAAGGGTCTCCTATTGTTTAAGTGGCAGGTCAGTTTTGTATTGTCTTAAGAAATTTTCAAAAAATTGTACCAAATTGACGGTATTTTGAGTTTTTAGATAATTTAGATGCTATAGATGAGATTGAAAATGTGTACAATATATTTCGAAGACTACGCATCTTTAGAAAATAACCAAATTTCTTTGAAAGTTATGACGACGTAGATTTCGTTTGGAGGTTAAGTTATCAAAAGAGAGTGTGATGTTTTTGTTGGAGAAAATAAAAGGTTTTTAAAATTCTCCTGTACGTTAGCCCCCTCACAACCTGCATTTTACCCATGCTACAGCTTTTACTTCGTTGGTTGTTCCATCTGTTTTTTTTTTAAGAATTTTATCTTAATATTGCTCTAACAAACACAACAACTTTGCTTTACATCCGCAATAAAAGTTTGTCCGCGTTTTCTTTTTTCAGCCATTATCTTTTGAATCTCAGAACTAAACACCACGAAAATACAACACATTACCTTTAAAACAAACGTATCACTTCAAACGCGTTGTAATTTTTTTGAGCAACGGCAATGTTCTATACAGCCTTAATCCGCAATCTTGCCCTGTTTCTACCATTATTCACAAGAATTTATGTAATATTTATGAAATAAATATGAAAAGGATGTTTTAAATAGTTTTAATGATTAATTTTCCCAAATTTCCGTTGAAATGATGTTAATCGATATTAGTCGATAAGTCTCTTCACACGCGCATCACTTTTAGAAGAAAAAAACTGTCACTTTGTTAGGAAGCCCATAGTAAGGGGACACTTACGTCGGTCAAAATCGATTTAGGTACGAGACAATTTAAGGGAAGACTTAGTTTAAGGGTAGCTAAGGTGCCGGGGTTGCGGGACTGTTCGAAAGAGATACCGCGGCCCCGGAACGTAAAGGGCGAGGAAGGAACATGGATGGGTTTTAGTCAGTAAGAGTCTGACACTCCCTCCCGCTCCGCCCAGAGTGGGAGAAGTCATTAGATGATTTCCCATCCTAAAAAAAAAAAAAAAACAAAACAGTAGCTAAGGTCCATGTTCACCAAAAAAAATTCGGTCTGAGTATCTAAAAACAGCTGTTTAAAACACATTTTTGTTTGGGAACATGTCACAGTGACAACTGTTTTTAGATAATCAAACCGTTATGTTTTCTTGTGATCATGGACCTTAATCATACCACATTCATCGAGAGTCAGTTGACATTGCATAAACATTTATTTTTTAATGTTTTATGAAGCTAGTGCTTAAACCTTTTCAATACATTATCAATGAGACTAATAACTGACTTCAATATATACCTTTAACGTGTCATCAACAGAGCTAATGATATGACTTCGATACTTTGAAAGCCAATCATTAATCTCAATGAAAGACGCTTGACAAATTGCTTGAAATATATCATTCTTTATGATCATCGACATAGTCTTCTAAGTCATAGTAAACAAAACAATTCAATTTGTTTTGATAGGAATATTTTATTTCACGTGTGTCCGACGCGCCCTGTCCATATGCTAAAAACATCACGCCTGTAATCTCCGGAGGATTAAGCAGAGGTATAGCCACATTTTGCATTTATTATGGAGCGAGTCTGTTGCCATCAACCGGGCTTAATCCAGACACCGTGGCTGCAAAAAATAAAATTAAAAAAAAACCTTATAACACTTGGCCCGACATGGGAATCGAAACCCAGGACCTCCTGCTCAGTAGACTTGCGACTACTAGTATCTTTTCAAGTAAACACTTTTTTGTTTTCCAAGAAACAATCGTCTTCCTAACCTCTGAGTTCTACAAGAAACAGTTTTACAAACGATAGGTTTAATTTGCTCCGTGCCTCGCGTCTCGCCACTTCATTCTTAATTGATTGAGTTATGTCACCTATTCAGCTAACTAATTTCAATCACCCTGCTAGCTCATTGCATGCACAACCTCAGTACTCTATTAACATAATGTTTTCTATCGTACCTAGCTAACTTTTGTAGCTACAGAGAAAATAAAATGGTCATAATAATCGAAAAACCAAGACTCGCGTTTTGTAATCAGAATAACTTAAACAAACAATAACCTTTTCGTTTATTCTAGCTCTCGTTTGGCACAAAGTTTTTTTCTGTTTTCTGTTAAAGCTGTGAACACACGAGTTTTTCTTCTAAACCGTGGGTGAGTTTACAGAAATAAATTTCTCATGTACAAACACCCAGCTATCTGTGGGCTACACAAATAATTACTATCCCACCTGTGTGACCCAAATTAACGACCTTATTCACTGGAGAAACTTGCTACTGAATTATTATCTCAAACGGAAGAGATTATTTAAATCTATTCTTGTAAAACCACATTTATAGTCATAAAAATAAAACCTACATCCGATTGAACGGTGCGTACGATCGTAGCTAATCGTAAGACTACGTAACATAACGTAGAAGACGTAGGTACTATTTCTGTTCAAACATTTGCCCACAATCTCACACGTGGATGCTCAGGATTCCATACCACACACACACACGGTCCTTTCACACGGCAACCATCCGTTATTTTTTGCCGGATCATTAAGTTCTTGATGATTTGCATCGGTACGGTTATGGTTTTAAAACGCAGTAGAAATTGCCATGCGGTGTCTGTAAACGGTCGTTGTTTGTTTGTGTTTACGTGATGGAAAGTTTTACTTGTAAAACAAGAGGAAGGAAAAACTTCTTTCTTCTTTCTTTTCTTCTTCTTCTTTTTTATCGTTACACTAGGCAGTGACAGCCTAGAGGTATGACCTGCTGCTGCCAAGTCATAATGTCTCCAGTTCGAACCAAGACACGTTTGGGTTTGACGCAACTCTGATTTTTCAGATTCATGTGCGTATTGCATAATTATCACTCGGTTCGGAAATATCGTGAGGTACGTTACGGCATATAAAGCCAAGTCTTATCGCCCATGGTCGATATAAAAACTCTGTCACCAGTTTATGCACTAACCACAGGATAAAGAAAAAGATCGATTTATTTATCAACACCGTTGAAAGCCTAGATCAGTAAGAATAGTTTTATAAGCATTCCGTATTTCTACATTAACGTCCACCAGATTGATGTAAGTATTCCGTGGCTGTGACCTTACTGGTGAGATTCTTCAAAAAAGCCAATTGTACTCGCAACTTGACCGTCGTGGAAACGGGTTTTGTCGACGAAGTATCGACAAAATGACAGATAAGCTAAAGAAATCTGTCAATTTGTCGATTCCTTCTTCGAAGTCCGTTTCTACGGTGGTCATGCCACGCGGGATGAAGTATGATCCGTAGCAGGTAACGTTTTGTAGTTTCTCCCGACTCCTTTGGGAAAAAGGTGTGAGTGTATTTATTCGGTAGCTAATGTCAATCCAATACTTTTGACTTTTCATCATCATAATTGCTGATGAATGTATCCTCCTTCAGTGCCTTATCAGCCGCTGCAATCAATTTCCACCGTTAATTACCCACCAATGAGATAATTACATTTTTATGACCTTTATTAAAAAAGATATCGCCAGTTCGAGTCGTGATCCTAAAATATTGAAGTCTAATTCAAACTTATAACGTAGTGTATAGGGATGAAAAGTGGTCGACCGTTCGCTGGACAACATTTTTGCCCCGGTGAAGGCTATATAGTCTTTTATGCCTACTCCTTAACGATGAAGAGAGAAGAGTAACTACCTTGTAATATATCAGTAATAAAGAGGCTTAATACTCGTAATAAGGTAGTTACATCGCTGCTACGGTCAAATGTGTAAATGAATGGATAAATTTAACAAAATTGATCCTACGCAATTGACGCATGTTTAAAGTCAAGGCTTTATAGGGCAACTAATAACCCGATGGGTGGGTGAATGACACTCAAAAGATCATGGGTAAGACCTGCTTGTAACTCGCGCATGCCTGGGACTGGGAGGCATAGCACAAAAGAGGTGAGGCCTAATTCAGCAGTAAAAGCTAGCTTGGCGAAAAATGTCTTTACTCGGAATTCACCCTTGACTTGTTGCTAACTTAGTTAAAAACGTCGCATAATTTCAGTGCCAAGCCAAGGGTGGATTTGAAATGTTAATTTACACACGGCCTTGAAATTAAAATATTTATATATAGAAAACAAGAGACTTTAGAAGCGAAGCCGAAATAATTCAAGTACTTGTGTAGTAGAATATTTAGACCGAACATGATTTCAAGTGGTGCTTTGGCATCTAATGCTTGCTCGATCACGCATGTGTGTAGTCAACAAATTGAATCGATTAGGGCCACTAACTAATGCACAAAGCAAGTCGAATGTGACCTAAACTGGCCTCTTAAGGTCTAATTTGGTAGACAAATTATACCTGAAACTAATCAGCTTGCCTGAGAAATATTTCTCGACAGCATGTAAAGCTAATGTCAAGCCACACGAAAAATAAATAAATAATCATATCTGCATGACTACAATACACACAACGTGGCATCAAAACTCGTATCAACAGACTGTAAAAACTACAGAAGTTATTCAGAACATTGAACACATCCAAAGTTTTCACATTTTACAAAGGCTGCGCTCTAAGCGGTCGGTAAAAGTGGTACGAACCAGACACTGATAGATCCTCTCAGAATCCGGAGTCCGGAGGCAGTCCGCAGTCTGTCCGGACATTAACTCCTTTCTAGTCAAAGACAAAGTCAATGTCTATGGTCTGAAAGACAAACACAGACCGATTCTAGACATTAGAAACAAAAACGTGATATCTGAAACAAAAGAGACACATTTCTGCGAAGTACATTGGTCTCGGCGAGCTATAATAATAAAAGATGTCGCAAGGCCACTGCATTATGTCTGGACCGTCGGATCGTCGGAGTGTCGGACTGTCGGCATCCAAGTGCGTGGGCGCAGTCTAGCGCGTAACGAGCATCAACTAGATGCACGCTGAAACTTTATACCTACGAGTGATAAACGTTAAGGACCGCCACAGATGTATTGTAGGTTATAGGCCCCCGTCTTTATACATAATCATATTCTAGCTCGAAGACACTACTGCAGAGCATAGAACCTGTAGGGTTTGTTTATAAGTTCTTTAGTAGGCAAATCAATCATAGCCAAGTAGGCCATTTACAGGCACTTTTGAACTGTCGAAACAAAGATAAAAATAAAATGTAGCCACAGTCCTAATCACAAGACAAAAACTGTGAAAGTACTGTAGCTGCCCATTCCCTAGCGTAGATCTATGGAGAAAAACGTAAAAGAAAATGAACTATTATTGTCAGTATTGAGTGACTTTACTTATCAAACACATGATTATAATGTAGGGATTCAATAGTGAGACTATGCGATAAATGCACTTGTAAGAACTGTGGACAGTTAACAATTGAATCTTAAAGAATAAACCATTTAATCGGAGAAGACAGCGTGAATGCTCAATAGGAGTACCGATGTAGGTCTAATGACTGCTGATTATAAGCAGACCGAGATCAACACCCTGAAGGACACCAATCTTGATTCTAATAATCTAAGATGTGTGTGAGAAAATTATCACTATCGCTATAATTATTGTTTGTCTTAATAATAATTGTCCTTGTCTTAGACCAATTAATTTGATAGATCATCTGGGAACGAATGGAAAAATTGCGAAATAACATCATAATTCTCGACAAGTGATAGGAGTCAATTAGGGATCAGCACTTCACTTATGAAGACCTCGTTTTATGAGTGGTAACTACTCGCAAAGTAAATTAGGTATCTCGAAAGAAAAAAAGCAATAGTAAACTTCCATGCACTAGATCGACAAGCCATCAGTCACGAGTTAGTGGGTACTATTCGTTGGTCGGGCGTTCAGTTGGATTTTTGGCTGATTACAATTGCCCCCTATTACATAAGAGACTTAATGTACGTGCGTGTGATCCTGGAGTTTGGAAAGTTTTTGGTTGGTCCTAAGCCTTTCTCTGGTTTTCATCGGACTATGAGGGTGAGCGAAGAGAGACTGCACCTGCGCCAGTGCACGCAGTTGTGCACTAAGTATAATATCGCCCGGGCTGTTACCTAACCTTTTTTTTACGGATGATGGGAAATCATCAAATAACTTCTCCCACTCTGGGCGTAGCGGGAGGGAGTGTCAGACTTTTACTGACTAAAACCCATCCATGTTCCTTCCTCGCCCTTTTCTTTCGAACAGTCCCGCAGCCCCGGCAGGCTTCGGCCGTTAAATTTGCTGACATCTCTTTGAGGCACGCGTGGGACACGAACGCGCCGTCAACACGGCCTGTCGTCATAAGACGGACGGACGGCGAGCTAGCCCATAGCTCACTGTCCACAGTCTGCGCCTACGGTGACCGGGGGCCACCACGTGACCCCCGACGCCTGGTGCGTCTCCCACGGCGGCTGGAGCGAGAGGTTATCTCCCTCTCGCGTTCCGCCACCTTCTTTGATAGCATGACTGCTTCGCAAAAGGAGGTGACGGCTTCCCATTCCGTCTCGCTCCAGACCATGGATTGAACCACGGCCGGACGCGCTGTTGTCTAACCTTAGATCATGAGATTGGCCGCCGTGACCGAAAACGGACAGGAAGACTATCGTTACTGACAAAATGTACGTGTGTGACATATTCACGGATAAACAGGCTTGATGTTGTAGCTTGTTTCTGTCAATCAGAACAAGATAAATATGGCCGGTGGAAACTGGTATCTGCTAGGAAATCATAACAACCTCGTTGCCTTGGTTACAAATACGATTTTATGCTCATATGCCACTTTGCATGGCTTCTACAAGACTGTTTTTACCAGTTTGCAGAGTGATTACAATCTATGAACACAAGGATTTATATAACGTGTGAATTGGTTATCGCGGGCATGTGATGCGAAAGAAAAGAAAAGGATGTGTGGAAAATGCTGAGTATGAAAAGTTGAATGTAGATGGTTATAAGAGGAAAGGAAAACCAAAGAATTGATGGATGGACTGTATAAGGGATAATATTGCTAAAAAGGAGGTGATTGCTGATATGACAAGTAATGGATAAGTATGGAGGAGAAGACATGCTGCGCCGACCACAACGCACACCTGCCCGCGTATTATGACCACCGTAGACACGACAGAGAGTCGACAAACCTTTTGTTCATCTGTCATTTTGTCGATTCAATGACAGATGAACGAAAGATTTGTCGAGTCTCTCTTGTTTCTCCGGTGGTCATGCTAAGCGGGCTGCTGGGATTAGAATGATGATGATAATAGAAACAGAACATAGAAAATGTAGGATGATTAGTATATTTCCTGACGATTTTAGCCCAAGATATGATCTATCTGTGAATAATAATCGAGGTGTCTGCTAATGTTTTGCTGGCTGTCTGTTGTAGTCTTCCATTGCTGATAAATAAATAAAAAATAAAAATATTACTTAGAGTAAGATGGCACAGCTCATTTTAAAAGAAATTTCTGCCAGCAGATCTGTGAAATGAAGAATTGAAATGCTTATCCATATTTTGTAATTTTGAAGTTCAAAGAGTGCTGAATCTCAGTCTAATTTGACACACTGATTGGTCAAGTTCATTGCAATTCAATAAAAAATGAAGCAGCAATTTACCATGTAAGTTTAGCTCTAATAGTTCAAAGATTAATGGCACTTAAACGACGGCTATTTGTCCCACTTACCTCGACCTTCAGGTTAAATCTAGAATATTCTATAGCTCAATTCTACATCGATGGTATTTTAATTTATGGCTCTCAATTTATCATCAAATTTTAGGAGCTCGTGATTTAATAATAACAGCCGCCCGGGTCGATCTTCTCTTTATGCCGCGTTTGCCTAGGATGAGCTGTGGATGGGTGATCACCCTGGTGATAATCCCGAGTGTCCATCGTGCCTAGCAGAGCACGTTGAGGCGTTGGTTCCGGCTGTCAATTGTAGATCTTTCAGGACATTACAAGTAAACAGTGGTCCGAAAGTCTGAAAAACAGTCTACAGTTTACAGACAGTCAGTCACCAAGGGGTATCGTTGTACCCAGTACGCACAGGGTTGCGGGGGTCAGATAGGCTGGTCGGTCCATGGAAAACACTGGTATTAGGTTAGACTGGAAGCCGACCCCAACATAGGAAAAGGCTAGGTAGATGATGAATTTATTATGAAGTATTACCAGTGATGATTTACGTAATTATGTGTGATTAAGGCGATTACACGAGCTAAACGCGAGTTTTATAATTACTTAAAGTATATGATTCACTGCTATAAACAAGACCAGAAAAATATATGATATTCTTCAGGATATATGCTAGCATGATACTGTTTTGAAAACATAATACAATTAATTTGGCTCGATAAAAAGAAATCACGAACTTACCTCTAAAAATATCTTTCAAACAATAAAAAATATACTAATATGCATGCGATCATTCTGATTTTTTGGCAAATAATTCTACAAGCAATATATTAGCATGATATTGTTTTAGTTTTTTAATCCAATCAATAGTTTTTTTTGTAAATCGATCGAAACCACTCATTTCGCGCTATTTGGCCCGCAGTGGCTGACGGAACAACCACTTTGTAGTGCAAGCTGATTAGAACTTTATTCTAACAGCATTTCAAACGAAGTTTGAACCACCACAAATAGAGTTGCTAATTTAGCTCGTCTAAGCGCCTTAACTAAGATTGTAGTATTTGTTTTGTAAGGAAACCTTTGAGTGTTTTATCTCTAACTACTTAAGGCTTACTGTAGCAGGAAATTCAGAAGGTATTATGTCCACCCACGTAAAGTTAATGTGACATCAATAAACTTTGAGTACGTACAAAATTAATTTAATTAGGCTAAGCTGGGTTTGTTTACAAACAGAACGTATAACGTATAGCAAGCGAGACTGCAGAGCATGGGGTCTTCGGTTTTTCCATAAGAAGTTAATTTAGTTTTTTTTTTTTTGTTTATCGGGGTCTAGATTTGTGCCCGGTTGATGGCAAAAGGCTCGCCCTCTATTACATGCACCTTTGTTGCTTAACACATTAAGTACAACAGCACCGCACACTGCCTATCACAATCCTAATCCATTAATACTCGTAATTTATTCATATAGCGCGAAATAACAGAATGTTGTTGAATACATTGTTAAAACAAAAATCGACTGATAAACGAAATACGATTAAATCGAATCGCTCAAGCACAATCATAAGTGGTTGAAATGAAGGTAAAATGGTTTAAAACTGTGCATTTGAACAAAAACGTTTGCCTCCAAAAGCCTACCTTGAAATGTCCAACCCTAACGTGCCAATCAAGCAACTATCATCAATATTTAATACACAACGACTGTCGTCGTGGCCTCCACAGCAAAAATAGAATTAGACGTAGAAGTATTAGTAATTGTAATATTACAAAAATTCCAATTCGCCTAATTTTGTGGAGGTCAGATAGGCAGTCGCTCCATTTCATCGTCCAACCGGACGCAGCTGAATACCAGTGTTTTAGCCTAGCTGACCTTCACAACCCAGTTAGTACTGGGTCATAAGTTACCTCTTGGTAAGACTGGCAGTCCTTCCACACGACATACATGTATGTAACTGCTTGTGGTTAGACTGGAAGCCAATTAGCCGACCCAAGCATAATTGGGAAAAAATAGTCTGATAATGTTGTAGTAGTGATTTAGCAACCCCAAAAAAATTGTCCAGCAATATTTTTGAGGTATTCCACGAAGCACACCCAAGCGAAGCACACCCAGACGAATCACACCTAAAGTATTCCACTAAGCACACCCGTAGGTGGGCTTCAAATAAAATTTAAAAAAAAATAATTTCCTATTCCACGAAGCACACCTACGAATATCACTCGCATAGTGCGGGGACTAAGAAATAAAAATATCGATAGAAGAAAATATTTAATAGGTAATTAAAAGAGTAACTTAAATTTCTAACATCATTCAGATTCATTATAATATTGTGACACAATATTCGTCTTTTTTATAATATAACTATTTAAAATCACAGATTTTTTCATAATTATATTTCCTAAAAAAAAAAATTTTTTTCTAAAAAAATAGCATACATAGAAAACATGTTGCCTTATGTACGGTTTTGCCACATTTACCGCTGCAAAACTTGGATGAGGCCTGGCTCTACATCATGAGCGAATGTCCTCAAGGAGAAAGTATTTCTAGATTTAACGATTACATTATGACTCAGTGGCTCGGACATAAGTTATGGCACGCCAAATCGGTCGTGACGTTAAAAATAAAACTAATAATTATACAGTCTCATTACTCTGAAATAAATAAAATTTTCGATAAAAACAGAGCCATAAATCTGGCAAAACGTTTAGATTGCTTCCAAAAAAATTGCTATAATTATGCCGAAATTAGAGTAAAAATGGGTTATTCAAATCATGATAAACATGCAGAAATAAAAAATAATATAATAGAAAATACAATAAAAGATTATAAGAATGGCTTAAGTTCAGTTGGACATTGTCTAGAGAAATTACGATTCTGATTAATAATAATTCATTTGATTGATAAGTTTAAATACTAAATTGTCCATTTCTTCAAGATTATTTAAGAATCTTAAAGATTGTGATTTGTGGTTTTAAACAGTCTGTGATTTTATTAAGAACACAAAAAAGGAAAATAATAGAAAAATAGAAAAAAGTTTTTTTTTGAAAGATAATATTATGAAACAATCTGTGATTTTAAATAGTAAGATTACAAAAATGACAAATATTGTGTCACATTATTATAATGAAACTGAATGATGTTAGAAAGGAGATAATTTTTTTTGGCCCGCCTGGTCGTTGCATTTATTATTCATAATAACACCAAAAAAAAGTAACCATTTTACTATGGTATTAAACGAAATATTACGTAGAAATGAAAACGAAACCTTAAAATCATATTAAATAAGCTATGTTATGATATCTTTTTGCGAGTCAAATCATTCCTGTTGTGGTCAATGTCATTTGACAGCAAATACTTACGTGAATAGGGGCGTTTCTTTTTTGTTTACTGAAAAAGTAAGGTACCCGTTGGTAATCATATCTGCTATAATTATTATAGAATGAGAAAGAATATAAAAATAAATATTATTAAACTGTGAGCATTTTAATGCTATTTTTAAAGGTTTACACAAAATCGCATAGATGGTTTAAACAATCAACGTGGCACTTTTTAGTAATGGACAGACAACTTCATTATTGTGACATTTACTTTTTCTGTTTATTTTGGTTTTTGTAAGTGTTTTTGCAGATTTTTTGCATTTATTCCGGTTAGACAATGCTTAGCTAATTTAACCCCTGGAATCTAGAGGTTATAAGGAAGAAATCAATGTAAGTTTCATTATTAAATGCTACAATTTATGTGAGTGGCCTATTCCCCGAACAAAAAAAATTGTCTCAAAATCAAAAATCAAAATCAAAATCAAAGCATTTATTTCAAGTAGGCCAATAACAGGCACTTTTGAATTGTCGAAACAAAGATGAAAATTAAATGTAGCTACAGTCCCAGTCACAAGACATAAAAACTGTGAAAGTACTGTAGTTGCCCATTCCCTAGCGTAGATCTCTATGGAGAAGAACGGGCAAGAAACTCCATGGACACTCTTTTAAATCAAAATATTGTTACAAAATCTTGGTTACATCATTCATGTTGAGATGGTATATTATGTGAGAACAATGTAGCAAGATGTGCACGTTAAAAGTGTCCATAGCAAAACAAAAATAAAATACAACTCAAAAACAAAATAATTCAAATAAACCATGGCGACTAAGAGATGACCAGTCACAACTGACAGCGCCCGTTCACGCACATGACGCATGGATCAGCACCATTCAGCTCAACCATTTTGAAGGGAACTAAATGGTCCGACACACGCGCCACCATCAGCGAGACATTTGAGTGAGCATGACATACTCTCAACCGCCAGGGCACATTCAAGTCAAGAACTGCCGTAGGTTTCCAGTGAATGATAGCTTACTAGTACATAGTACTCACACAATATGGGCTATGCGATTATATAATACTAACATTGAATCTATACAATGCAAAGTTAGTTAAGTACAATCTTCAGCAGCTCCAACTATACCATATAATGCTATCAATTTTTGCGCCCCTGTCCATGTGGAGCAGGACCAGCATTAAGCCAAGCATTTTTATCAGCGATATAATCGCTCAACTTGTAATATGGTTTTTTTACATAGTGTGCGTTTAATGCATGTTTTAAATTTCGTCTCATTCAGTTCAAGAATACTTTGTGGAATTTTATTATAGCATCTCAAACAGCACCCCATGAAAGATGAGTCTACTTTAGCGAGTCTAAAGCCTGGCTGAACTAATTCGTCCCTATTTCTAGTACTGTAATTATGTCTGTCACCTCTTTTACCAAAAAGATGCAAATTTTTTCTAACGTACATTATGTTTTCGTAAATGTATTGACAATGTACCGTCATAATGCCAATATCCTTAAACAGTTCCCTTAGAGAATCGCGCCTACGAAGATTATATAAGGTGTTAAAAAATTAACTGCAAGAAATTTGAGGAGTTGTTTGGAATCACAAATAAAAAATAATCACGAAAAAAAATTATATAAGTAAGGATCCGTTTCAAAGATATGCAATATTTTCACTGCGCACAAAATGATTGAATATGCGCACTTGACTGTATTGTGTCTGCACCGTGCAGGCGCCGCGCGCGTGGTCGCTCACCCCTGCGACAGCGCAAACGTAAGACAGCTGATTCTAACTTTTCCCGTCACATTTTGCAGACTTTGGACTGGCAATTTTTTTTTAATGTAAAAACTAAAAATGCTTGAAAAAAGTTTATTTTTTGATACTAAGTACGTACACGAAATTCTTGCAGTTAATTTTTTAACACCTTATATATAGCTCTGATGGCTCTTTTCTGCAGAATAAATATAGACTCAATATCTGCAGCCCGTCCCCATAGCAAAATACCGTAAGACATTATACTATGGAAGTAACTAAAATAGACCAGTCTAGCGGTATCTACATCAGTGAATTGACGGATTTTTCTAATGGCATATGCTGCTGAACTTAAGCGCCCCGCAAGAGATGTTAAATGAGAACCCCATTGTAGCCTTGAATCAAGCGTAAGCCCCAGGAAAACCGTTTTATCTACGAATTCAAGTTTCTCATTATTCAATAATATATTATCACAATCACTACCTTTAACATTCGGTAAAGCAAATCTTATGCATTTGGTTTTTTTTTCATTTAATACCAAATTGTTTGCTGTGAACCAATTTTGGACCTGAAGTAGGGCATCATTCACGTCATCTAAATTTTGTGCCCGTCTGTTTATCTTAAAAATTAAGGAAGTGTCATCAGCAAATAACACCATATTTTGAGGTTGGTTTTTCAATAAATAGGGTAGATCATTTATATATACTAGAAAGAGGAAAGGACCCAATATAGAGCCTTGTGGAACCCCCATTTTTATTTTTAAACCCTGTGAATTAACACCATTTATCTGAACATGTTGTTGTCTATCATTCAAATATGATTTTACCAAACTAAGTGCAAGTTTACCCAGTCCGTAATGCTCAAGTTTCAAAAGTAATGTGTCGTGATTTACGCAATCAAACGCTTTGGAGAGGTCACAAAAAATTCCTATGGCATCTTGGGACTCTTCCCACGCAGTAAATATGTGCTTTAATAAAGTTACACCGGCGTCAGTTGTACAACGTCCCTTGGTGAAACCATACTGTTGATCATGTAAGATTCTGTTGGTGTTAAAATGATAGAGCATTTGATCAAGCATTACTTTTTCAAAAACCTTGCTAAAAACTGGCAACACGGATACAGGTCTATAATTGTTAGTATCTTTACTGTCCCCGGATTTGAAAAGAGGTATGACTTTACTGTATTTCATTAAATCAGGGAAAACTCCTTGGTCTACACATAGATTAAAAATTAAAGCTAAGTATGGGGCTATTGTCTCAAGTATGGATGTACAAACTTTGATAGACATTCCCCATAGATCTTCGGTCAGTTTGATTTTTATTTGCCGGAAAGCTTTAATAACTACCATAGGGTTAATGTGTTTAAATTTAAATTCAGCCAGGCAGCCAGACACATTCGCCTTTAATAAACCCATTGAGACTTCAGGAGAAGAATTTAGAGCCTCCGTAGTTTTTAATGGTATTTCTGTAAAGAAATTTACAAATTCTTGAGCTACTTCCTGATTAGAGCTTTTAGGACCACTTGCTGTATCTAATGTGTAGCTAGTTTTACGTATTTTCTTCCTGTTAGTCTCGTTATTTATGACTTTCCAAACTGTCTTTATTTTATTTTCTGCTGTTTTGATCTTGTTGCTAATGTGCAGGGCTTTAGCAACCTTGCATGTATTTCTAAAAATTTTTGAATACTTAGCAACATACTTGTTAAAAGTTTCAGTGTTAATAAAAGGCTTAAGGCCATAAAGCTCAAATAGTCTTTCCCTACTTTTTCTGATGCCTCTAGTTGCCCAATCGCTAAATATGAATTTAGGGCAAATAGTTTTTGTCTTCTTTTCAAAAGTTTTGTTGAATTCCGTGTGAACTATTGAAAAGAAACGATTATAAAATTGATTTATATTAATATCGTCATGGCTCATAACACTTAACTTGTTCTGTAGGGAAATATTAAACCTATTTAATTTGCTAGAAGTTATAGGTCTAAATTTAATCTGTACTTTTTGCAATGGTGTATTACACCTATAAGTTACAGTTTGTCCGCTATGGTCAGACGGCAAACAATTTACTATGGCTTTATCTAAGTAATCACAATCGCAGAAAACATTATCTATACAAGTAGCAGAAGATGTTGTGATTCTAGTAGGTTCAACAAAAACGTTAGTCAGGTCAAATGACTTAAAAAGATTTAATAACCGACCACTATTTGAATGTTCTTCTAAAATATTGATATTGAAATCACCACAAATTATTGTAGATTTATTACTGGCTGCAAGTTTTGCCAGGACATCTTCCATTATTGATTCAAATATGGAAAAGTTTTGATAGTTTGGGGGTCTGTACACACACACAATTACATGCTTATCTAGCTCAACACAGGACAGTTCGACGCAATGTTCAACCGAGAGACCTACTATGTCATTACGTTGCTTATATTTAAAACTATTTTTAATTAATATTAGGGAACCTCCACGAAGCATAGTTTTACGATTAAAGCAGCTACCCACCATATAGTTCTCATAATTAATAAGCATAATGTCTCCATTAAGTTTGTCTTTTAAATAATAAATAAATATTTTCTTCTATCGACATTTTTATTTCTTAGTCCCCGCACTATGCGAGTGATATTCGTAGGTGTGCTTCGTGGAATAGGAAATTCATTATTTTAATTTTTAATTTGAAGCCCACCTACGGGTGTGCTAAGTGGAATACTTTAGGTGTGCTTCGTCTGGGTGTGCTTCGTTTGGGTGTGCTTCGTGGAATACCTCATATTTTTTGGGTAAGGTTACTGTTTGATGTACAGAATGCTGGGTTGACGCTTTCGTGAAAAGTTTACATCAATATATATATAAAAATCAATGCCACTTTTCGTTGTAATTTTATACCTCAAGAACGGGCTAACGTATCGAAACCAAATGTTTAGGCTTTGTTCGGACTATTTAGTAGAGGGTTTATGTGAAGTTTGCACAAAATCGGTCGAGCGGTCCTTCACGCAGACGAAGTTGCGCGGGTCAGCAAGTCTTGTATAATAAACAGGTCGACCAGAGTTCAAAAACCGAATGTCAATTTATTTTTTTCTTCGTTGTCACGAGCTGCCAGCTACATGTCATGATCCATTCTCAACCAGCTCATTCCAATACAAGAGCAGCGTCTAAATACAAAAGAAACTCCTTGAATATCAACACAAACCAGCACAGATTCAGGCCTCGTCTAAATGTATGATTACAGTATCCTGCATCCGTCAAATCAAGATCCTGGCCACATAACCCGCCTATTTGAAGTTGATCCCTATCTGTGGTCCACAAGTATGAAAGCAGACGTCTGTTAAGTCTGGTCGTGTTGCCAGGCAGATTAGAGGCGAGGTAATAGACGGGAAGTGATACGTTGCTAGGTCAAAGGGGCCACTGTGCACTGATGGTCATCGTATAATGGTTGTTATTACGCAAATTGACCATGTTCTTTTATTAGTTAGTGGATTGGTTACTATGAAGAACGAGATCTCAGACCAAATAAAAAAACCAAGACAGCGCTGGGAACATTAAAGTGAGGCAAAACTATACGCTTCACTCTGTGCATACACGCCCACACGCACACTTTTACATCAAACTACAATTAAACTAAGTCTCAATAAATGCACACATGTTTACGAAACCAGCCTCACTTCTCTGTTCGCAGAATTCCGTCTTAACATTTTTATTTGGTCTGACAACGAGATGTACTGAAAATAATGTTAAAGTAAGTTTTTATAGAATTTCTAAGTGCAGGCACGGAGTCTCGATTTGTGCCCGTTTGACGGCAATAGGCTCGCCCCCAATTCATCATCATCATTTTAACCGTAAGACTTTCACTACTGGACATAGGCCTTACCCAGGTGACGCCACATTGAACGGTCCCGTGCGACTCGCATCCAGCAGATTCCCGCAATCTTCACCAGGACCCAATTACAGACGACTTAGATATAACTAACTTAGGCATTTGGAAATGCGGGTAGTAGGTACTATTCTGTTACAGCACCATGCTGAGACAGGAGCCTTTTGGTCTTGTACAGGACAAATTCTGTTTGTATTCTGTTTGTATTTTGTTTTTTTTTTTTGTGATCTTGTTTTTTTTTTCACTATGTTTACTTTTTACTAGTGTTTTAATCACAATTTAACCTTTTTTTTATGATTTTTCCTGTCAGGCTAATAAGTGCTTTTTCTTTCTTTTCTTTCTCTGCCTAACCCTCCAAGGATTACAGACTTGATGTTTACGTTATGCAATACAAATACTACTGAAAAGTACCTCAAAATAGTATCTGACTAATTGCCCTCGACTCATATTAAATCTTCTAACGGATTGTAATGCACTCATACCTACAGAAATAACACAAGACGTAAATAATGTCCTAGGTTAATAACAGATCAAAGAGCCAATGAGTAACTAATCAATACCTAATATTATAAAGCTGAAGAATTTTTTTGTTTGGTTGAACGCGCTAATCTCAGAAACTATAGATTGGAATTGAAAAAATATTTTTGTTTTGGATAGTCCATTTATCTAGGAAGGTTTAAAGGCTTATAACATCACGCTGCGACCAATAAGGGCGGAGTATAAATAAAAATGTTGCAAAAACGGGGAAAATGTATTCCTTTGGCGATCTTTTTCTCTTATGTGACGTAGACGAAGTTGCGTGGGTCAGCTAATACACCTCTGCCTGACTCTCATGGGTTACAGGCGAGCTGTTATGATAATTTTAACAAAAAATCAACTAAACTGTCCAAATTACATACAAAATAATACCTACGATTTGAAAAACCCAGCTGCGTTTAAACCCAAATACAAAAATGCCTGCTTTTCATGTTTCGCAATTCAACGGTTTTTCTTCTTTTCCAGATAACCAGTCACCATGGGGGGGATGTTCCGGAGCGAGGAGATGGTGCTGTGCCAGCTGTTCGTGCAGCCCGAGGCAGCATACGTCTCCATGTACGAGCTAGGTGAAGCCGGGATTGCACAGTTTAGAGATGTAAGTCTGTAACAGCTTAAGGCGCAGACACATGACTTTCAGTGATTTTAAATTGATCATCACGTCTTAACTTCTAGTCTAATTTCTTTAAAAAAAATATAAGTTATACTAGACCATTTCTTTCATAATTTGATATGTGAACTTGTTAAAAAATATTTTTGTAACTTAGTGTAATTAATTTGTAAAGTAATGTCTAACGCGGCAAAAAAACGATCATCACGCAAAAACTATCGGGCGTCTTTGCATGAAACTTAGATCATCTCAAAGACAATTTAATGCCCTTTATATTAGAATACGGCTGTTATCCGTATTGTGTTTGATAAATCAAGGTGGGTTATTTTTTCGAATAATCTTGGTGCGCATTGAAGCGGGGCTCCTCGGGGCGACGACGGGCGGCAGTGTATCGCTGAGCACTCTCACGTACGGGTATACGCTATTGCTAAACTTCTCCCACTCGCTCAAGGTCATTGGCGTGAGGTAGCCCCTTACCATAACCACAAAGAAAAGAAAAAAATAAAGAAAGCTCACTAAGTCCTAAGGGCTTGGAAAAAGTGACAATTTATCAGAAACCATGATTCATGATGACGAACCTCTCATTTTTCGGATTCATTTGCGAATTGCACAATTATCACTTGCTTCGGCGACGGAAAACATCGTGAGGAAGGCATCATGCCTGAGAGATATTGCACGGCTCCAATCCAAGTCGAGGCCCATGGGCCGCATTAAAACTCTGACACCAGGTTAGGCACTAAACACACAAAAAAGCGGTTACTTTGAAAGTAATAAATAAGGTACTTTTTCACCACGTCACTGCTATGTTATTCTTGTTCTGGACGATCCCTTTAAGGTCAACTAGTTCCCACAACAATGACAAGAATACGTGCTTTTCAGCTTTGTTAAGGGTGTTTTTACACCGATTATAGCTACCGAAATACTGTAAAAAATCATTGAACAGACGACAGGAGATCAAGCTACCTCAAACGTCAGCTAAAACAATGTTTACACTACCAGTAACATAAAGTTTACTTTACGCTAAAGTTACAAATCGATAACAATAACTTACAAATCGATTCGTATTATACACTACTACAATCTACGTTAGGAAAACTTCCGTCACATTTGACCTTTCTCATATTTTGAAGTTGTAGCACAAACAAAGCTTTATGATTCTGTAGTAGTTGGGTAAACTGCCGTGTACAGGTATGAGACATAAATAAGAACTTTCCGTCATGAACTAATATTATAAAAAGGAAAGATTTGTTTTTTTTTTTGTATATAACAAATAAACTTAAAAGCGACTAGACCGATTTGAAAAATTCTTTCAGTTATGGATAGCTACATTACCAACGAGTAACATAAGCTATATTTTATCACCGTATATTTTATCACGCCGGTGAAACCGCATGACATCCGCTAGATTATAATATTTTGTATATTTTTTAATGCTTGCATGCATTCTAACGGAATCCTGACATCCAAAAGTTGTTTATCATTAATCAATCTCACTTATCTTAATATTTTGAAGTCAGCGTCCGACTCTTGATTGTTTAAACACAAATTGCTTGTTGAAAAATTGGCGTTTAATTTAAATAAATAAAATACTTATAATAGTTTGCCCGCGTTTTCCTGGCATACGTCCAAGGTTCATTCTGCAATTTGACAACTTTCGTTTTCCAGTGCACCTGCTTGTCTGGTGAAGTTTAATCAATCTAACAAGAAAGATTTCCTAATTCTTGAAAGTTCAAAACTGAACATTTTTGACTTCTTACAATCATCAGACCTCAAAACTGTAAAGCAAGGTTATAAGGAGTTTTGTTACGATGACAGCTTAGGTCCCGGCTGTCACTGGTTTTGGAAGATATTTCGGGTAGTCAGAAGCTCGATAGTCTTGCCAAGAGACATAGTGTTTCCCTGCAGCTGGGTTTTGGAGGTCAGATAGGCAGTCGCACCAAGTACTGGTTTAATCGCTCGAGTACCTTGCCCGCCTCGGTATGCGGACACATTCGACTGGCCTGACCGAGCTGGGAACTGGCCCCACTCAAGGCACGCTGAGAAGAGCTCCCTCAGTGGCAGATCCTTCTGGGTGATGATTACCACCCCATCCCATCGGGCCCTGGAGCAGTACTTTATATTCTAAGCTGCATCACGCCGACCGCGCTAATCTCCACCTGTGTCTCCTCTAGGATGGTTACTCCGTCTTCTTTCTCCGACTCTGCAGCTGTGGGTAGATCCATTGTAGGGTTGACGAGATCACTCGCTCCAGAAACTCGGAACTTTTGTTAGCAGGGTATGATGATGGCTGCCTTTACTTCGTGAGCAGTCCATCTCAACCAAAACTTCTCTCAAAAAATGAAAACTACTCATTAGAAGACTGTAAGTTTCACTTGTACGATTCCGATCACTTAAATAATACGCTGTGTCTACCAAATACACCGTAAAATGTGAGATCGATTCTCTGCCGGCCGCACGGCAATTACCTTACATTTTTTATCATTTCTTCCTCACCCGGCCTTCACCCTATTAACTCAACACTGTTTGTGTATCTAAAAGTTATTTAAGACGTTTACAGCAACACTCGATTAGCGATCAACTGAAACCAAAATAATATTTGGGATTCAATATTTGTTTAGTTTCCTCTTCCGATTTCGAGATCATTCAGGTAGAAATTCCTTGGGTTTTTTTTTAACCAGTTATGCAGTTGTTCTATTCGTGTGGCTATATTATGACCGTTTAGCTTCTATTTGCTATATCATCTTTCTCCATACGTCTCCATTACTGGTCATCTCATCAGACTACTCCTTTCTTGCCGTATCACCCTTCACACAGAACATCCATCGTTTCTTTGGTCTTCCTCTACTCTTATACCCATCCACATTTAAACTCAAATCTTTCATCACCAGATTTTCCTCATTACAGACATTTTTCATTTCCTGTTATTTTTCAGTTACCGACTGGCGAAAATTTTCTATCGCTCCCAACTAAATGTGTACTTACGCCGTGTATTTCGATTTTGGGCTAACATGGCTATATCGCTTCAATAGGAGTCTCTGTAATACATAGTATTTCACAACATAAAATCGATATCAACCTAACAGTCGTCGCACATGGAATGTATCCCTGACCCACTGTGTACGATTCACAAGTGTGCCCCTAAGTTGGCCCATCGTAAACGTCACAAGTACAATCGAACGCACGTTGAGGTGGCTTAGCGTAGTATAGTTCCTTGCTTATTGTGGCACTAGGTGGTGCTGTGTGTACCTAATGTCCAGCAATATTTATTTTATTATTATTTTTTTTTTGCTCGGGAACATCTTTCGTAAAGCTGCGTAGGGCACAATTTTAGATATCAGCGGGGTTGCAGAGGACTCAGAGGTCACTTGCAGCTAACATCCAAGCCGCCATAAAGTGAACAATACGAAGCTACAATTTATAAGAGGCCATCTTATTCTGGATCTGTTACGATTTGACCTCCTGAACGCAGTAATGTCACTGCATTTATGAGACACGGTCGATATCACCCTTAAGGGACTATTATATCTAATAAAGGCCGGGGTTTAGTCTGTCATCAACCCATCAAGGTAATTCTCGTAATAATGCGTGTAGTTACACTTTGAGTGGGCTGCAGCAAATTATGGGCCACCCCTAGTCTGGGTGTTGTAATCGGCTAATTAGGGATTTTCTGCTGTAGTCTTTTACTGACGGTAATAGAATATTCAGGAGGCACACCGAATAAAGTTGGTGGTCGAATAGTTTTCACCTTAATGCATTTAGTTATAAATATGGCTCGCTGCTAAGCATAAGATTAAGTGTTTTGAGACAAATTTAGCATTCGAGTGTTTATTGAGTGTTTACGAGTGATTATTTTATTTTATTATTTTTGCTGGTATTACACACAGCACCATCTAGGGTGGTTCTTCTTTATTTTAAATCTGTTTTTAATACTCGACTGTACATCAAAACGTTGCGTTGGAATGCCTCCCAGTAAAGCAATGACCATTGGACCAATGACCTGGTGAAGGTGGTGGTAACCCGCTGGATGCGACTCGCACGGGACCGGTCAATGTGGCGACACTTGGGGGAGGCATATGTCCAGCAGTGGACGTCTTTCGGCTGAAATGATGATGGATGTTGATTATTTATTTATTCATTTTATGAAAATGATAACTCTGTTCATAAACTCAACTTGTTTATTCCAAACTAATATACAATTCACAGTTAATATCCAGTGTGTGTAGTCGACACGTCTTAATGCTACGATAGCCAAGCACCAACTGCCTACCGACTGCCGATGCCGGTCTGTCCCCACTCTTACCCCTTTTTTTTTTTTTTTTTTTTTTTTTTTTTTTTTTTTTTATGATGGGAAATCATCAAATGACTTCTCCCACTCTGGGCGGAGCAGGAGGGAGTGTCAGACTCTTACTGACTAAAACCCATCCATGTTCCTTCCTCGCCCTTTACGTTCCGGGGCCGCGGTATCTCTTTCGAACAGTCCCGCAACCCCGGCAGGCTTCGGCCCTTGCGGGCCCCTCTCTTCTGCTGACATCTCTTTGAGGCGCGCGTGGAACACGAACGCGCCGTCGACACGGCCTGTCGTCACTAGACGGACGGACGGCTAGCTAGCCCATAGCTAACCGTCCACAGGCCCGCATCTACGGTGGCCGGTAGCCACCACGTGGCCCCCGACGCCCGGTGCGTCTCCCGCGGCGGCCGGGAAGAGAGGCTCTCTCCCTCTCTCGTTCCGCCACCTCCTTCGCTAGCATGACTGCTTCGCAGAAGGAGGTGACGGCTTCCCATTCCGTCTCGCTCCGGACCATGGATTGAACCAGGGCCGGACGCGAGAGGTCGCCGCCGCCGATCGCCGCTACGAGGACACGGCGGTGCTCCGCCCACGCAGGGCAGACTTCCACCGTGTGCTCCACCGTGTCCTCCGGTCGATCCTCGCAGTGGAGGCACCCGGGCGTTTCCTCCCGCCCGATTCGGTGCAGGTACCTCCCGAAACATCCGTGTCCGGTGAGGACCTGCGTCAGGCGGAAGGTGAGGACGCCGTGGCGCCTCTCCAGCCACTCCTCAAAGAGGGGACTTACCGCCACTATCGTGGCGTGCCCTGCACGGGGTTGCGACAGTCGCTCTCTCCATGTCGCCATGAGATCGCGCCGGAGGTCTGTCCGCTGAGCGGCAATTTGCCGCGGCAGCGGAGTTTCCCCCCGGCGTAGTGCCTCCGCGCGCCAGTCGTGCAGGCGCGCGAGGACTATCGCCTCCAGATCCCATGGCGGCAATCCGGCAAGCAGGCCCGCCGCCTCGCGGGAGATCGTGCGGTACCCACGGACCATTTTTACGGCCACCACTTTCTGGGGCGCGTTCAGGTAATGGGCGGCTCGCCGCCTCAAGGAACGCGCCCACACTGGGGCCCCGTAAAGGGCCATGGACCGCACGACCCCCGCATAGAGCCTGCGGCAGGAGGCGTTTGGCCCCCCAAGGTTGGGCAGGAGCCGCCTGAAGGCAGCCCCGGTCCGTTCCAGCCTGGGGGCCAAACGTCGGAAATGTTCCACGAAGTTCCATCGGCTGTCGAGTACGAGTCCCAGGTACTTCAACGTCAGCTCGACGCCGATGGATACCCCTCCCACCGTCAGTGTGGATCCCGATGGTGGCGCATTCCGAGGCCCATAAAAGCACATGGCCTCGGACTTGTGCAATGCCACCTCGAGACCCAGTTGCCGGATCCTCTCAACGACTATCGCAACCCCGCGTGTCATAACTTCGGCCGCCGCCTCGTGCGACCTCCCCTGTGCCAGCACCAGGGTGTCGTCTGCGTAGCAAACGACGCTGACACCACTAGGGAGGTCGGCGCGCAGCACCCAGTCGTAACCGATGTTCCACAGGGGCGGTCCCAGAACCGATCCCTGTGGGACACCGCACGACATCTCTCGCCGGTTCCAATCTCCGCAGCGACTGGGGTAGATGACGGCCCTGTCCGTCAGGTAGTCCCCGATCACACGACGGAGGTAGGTCGGCACCCGGTGATACCGGAGTGCTTCCCTGATGCAGCTCCAGGGCAGGGAGTTGAAGGCGTTGGCGATGTCGAGAGACACCGCCAAGACCACCCCGCCCCGGGATATCGCATCCCCCGTCGTGAGGGCTCTCACGCGCATGATGGCGTCCACAGTGGAGCGCCCCCTGCGGAAACCAAACTGGTTCTCCGCAAGATTCGGCCCCATCCCCTCAAGGTGCTCGGCGAGGCGGTTTGCAATTACTCTCTCAAAGAGCTTGCCCACCTCGTCGAGCAGCACAATGGGCCGAAATGCGGACGGAGAGTCCGCAGGGCGCCCCGGCTTCTGGATGAGGACCAGTTTCCCCGTCTTCCAACGAAGCGGGAACTGGCCCCTCTCCAAGCATGCGCTTAAGAGCCCTTTCAGTCGGGGCCCGAGAGCCTCCGCATCCGAGGCCAGGACCCAGGCTTTGCCAGGCAAGCCATCAGGTCCCGGGGCGGTATTTTTGGCCTTGAGCCTACCTACCGCCACTCTCAGGTCTACCCCAGTCACTTCCGGAGTGTCGTCGTCGTCATAGGGGTCCTCTTCCGGCACCGCAGGTGGCGGAGCCATAGGCGGGGGCGGATGTTCCCCCCGCGAGGGGAACAGAGCGCTCACCACGTCCTCCACGAGCTCTGGCCGGAGACTCTGTGTCAGCGGGGGGGCCCAGGTGCGGAGTTTATTCCGCACCATCTTGTAAGGGCGCCCCCACGGATCTCTGTCGAGAGTCTCCAACATCTCTAAGCGGGCCAGTTCTCTGGCCCGCAGGACAGCCTCCCGGAGGGCGGTTTTCGCCGCTCTGTATCCCTCGTACAGCTCCGCCTCAATGGCTGCCGCACCCCTACCATAATGATACTCGGGTTCGTGATTGGCTACAAAAGTGACAGCTAGTGTTGCCATATTTCTAAGTGAAATTATGTTACAATGCAAAATCACTACATTCATATACTACTGATATTTTTTACAAAATATTCCAGCACTTAAAATACCATATTGGGTAGTGTATCAATGTATAACAGCATAAACCTCATCTCACTAAGGAAACGAGTCGAAGAGAAATCTCTTAACGCACTACATACTAATTTGGAACAATCCCGACCTTCCTACCTTGCAAAAATACAATAATTCAATCAATCAACAATCGCCCAATTTGATCTAACTACGTTACTGTGTACCTTTACGTTTATTCCATCATTGTTCATATTCAATTTCAAACGACGACTGACGACTTCTAACAAATGAATGAAATGATTATTGTCTATTTGCTAGATTCATACGCCAGCTTTTATCTAAAGCAGCGTATGCGCAGGTTCAAGCCATCATTGACTGTACAACTACTCATCTTCTGTCTAGACTTTTCCCAACTATGTTGGGGTAGGCTTTCAGTCTAACCGGATGCAGCTGTTATACCAGTATTTTACATGGAGCGACTGCTTATCTGACCTCCAAAACCCAGATGCAGGGAAACACTATGTCTCTTGGCAAGACTCGAGCTTCTTCATTTCGGGTGACTACCCGAAATGACTTTCAAAACAAGTGACAGCCAGGACCAAAGCTGTCACCGTAGCCAAAATAATTATACGAGTAGCCTTGCTAAACAGTTTTGAGGTCTAATGATCGGAAGAAGTCAAAAATGTTCAGTTTCCTGCGGTACCCCTTGGTAAGATTGTCTGTCAGACTTTTTTGGCCACTGACTACCTGTTACGACTGTCAAAGATCTACTTATGACAACTACTATGGGACCAATTATTACTGTATATTGGAAAATCCCTACATTTTGATAGTGCTGTTAATTTTTATGAGTGCGACATTCCCGTCTACTGACTGCCTTTAGTCGAATGTTCGTAAGCGTGACTGCTAAAAATAAGGTCGTAGGTTCGATATCAACGATGCCCGCGGACTGTTCGAAAGAGAAACCTTGGCCCCGGAACATAGGTAAAGGGTGAGGAAGGTACATGGATGGTTTTAGTAAGTCAAAATGTGACACTCCCTTCCGCTGCGCCTAGAGCGGGAGGGGTCATTTGATGTTTTCCATCCGAGAAAAAAAAAAAAAAGGTTCGATTTCAAGGCCTGTAAAAGATTTATTGAGTGTTTCCTTCTCAGAAAATTTTATTGTTAATTTCTCAGGATAAGTCGATTATTTATAGCAATAGGCTTACTCCCTATCACTCGGTTCTTAAAATAACTGGCAATATGTAAGTGTGCCATTAGTAGTGGTAGGTACACCTCTAAATAATTAACCCTTTGGGGATAACAGATTTGTGGTTATGTTCTACATTCCCGTCAAGTATGTTTTTCATCCAAAAAACACTTTATAAAACTGAACAAGATATTGTACAATCCTTCTGTGTTTACCTGCTTACATCTCATTCAATATTATTAAATGTATTACTTTCGCGTTGCATTAGCCATTATTATCAATATCTGTGTTTACTTTAAACAAATCAAATACGATAACCGGACTTCAAAGTTGTATTGAGTAGTATGTCCTACATTGTAAATAAACAAATAATATTATCAAGTGTGTTTTACAGATTTCATCGGAATTTTTTGAAGAGTTCCAATCATTACTTCGGTCTAGGGGTTAAAGTCTGACGCCCGATTTGAAATGACACTTTAAAAAAAGTCTTAACATCAAGGCTGTAATTCTCGACAGGTTAAGCAGAGACGTACCTTAGAGTACTCCACATTATCACCAGTTAAGTTTAAGTCACATGTAATGGAGGCGACTACATCGCTATCAACCGGGCACAAATTCAGGTTTCATGATCTAAATTACACTTTGCCTGACCCGGAAATCAAACCAGGGTACTCATACTCAGCAGTTGTGCTTGCAACCAATAGACCAACGAAGCAGTTTTATAATAATCGTTGGATAAAACTGCAACAGTTTTACATTTCAAAATATCTGAAGGGCAAAATGAGTATTATAACGTCAAGAATAAAAACACCACCCCATTTTTCCGACAACATAATTCTGTCCATTATCGACAAGCCTGTCCAGCATGACGGTTCAATTTCCAAGACATGTATGAGTTCGAACCAAACACTGCGTTATTCATAGTCGAGACCTAGATCGATCGAACCAGAATAGCTGCAACTTTGTCTATGATTGACGTAAACGATTAAGGGATTGTTCCAATCAGTTCTACAAGATACTTCCTCCATTATACCTGATATTAAAATAGTTCTGGCTTCTCTCATTCACTCATTCATTCACATATTCGTTCACTCTGACGTATTTATCTATATTTAGGAACAAATAATCAAAGAGATACCTACGTTATGCAAGACTAGCGTATGAATACGAAATGCGATGAAGTGCCGTTTCAGAGGTCAGGAGTTCAAATTGTAAACTGATGAACTATTGACATGAACTCTCGTGTTTGTTATTTCATGTATTTTGAGTAGGTACCTAAATAAGTTTACCCAGTAATTACTAGGCTGTGCAGGTTAGATACGCAGTCGTTCCATGTAAAATACTGCATCCGGTTAGACTGGAAGCGGACCCCAACCACCCCCAACATAGTTTTGAAAAAGAGTAGGTTAGATAATTGTAATATAAGTTTCAAGTTTTCAGTCGTGAAGGGTGATCAGAAACTCGAAAGTCCGACAACCAGTAGAACCAAGTTGTATCGTGTTACCAAGCCAAGGATTGTAGAGGTCAGGTAACAATGCATTTAGAAAAAATGCTAGTATTGAGCTTGGAGAAGTTGGGAACACAACGCACTAAAGGCAGATGAGATATTAACCCCAAATTGTATTTATTGGTAGAGATAAAAACCAATGCAAAGTTTTGTCGAAGGTAGAACTTGACCTGTCGGAAATCATTGTCATTAACCTTTCATTAACAGCATTTTTGAACCCACTGTAATAAAACTCCTTAACTATTTACTATCGAAGACTAGAAAGACAATAAGCACTGTCCTTATGAACGGCTATCTGGTTCAATGTATACATTCCAAATAGTTTACTTAAAGAAAAACATAATACCAATACCTCCAAACCACGTTGGAATTTAATATTGGCAAAGATACAAGAATCCCACCCATTAACCAATAACGATCGGTAAGCCATAAGGAATTTGGCAAAATTGCCTCTTTCATTTATTTACATATAAAAAATTAAAGTCACTCAGGGACACCTCAGGCCACTTTTCCAAATTATTTTCCGCCATCCGCTTCCAAGTTTCACCTCGCGGTTTAGACGTCACGAAAACGAATTAATATTCGTTATTTTAGGTCACCATGTACCTAAAAGTTAGAGAAAGACAGAAGATACTTCCGTCGCAGCAAACCTGGATAATATTTGGGCCGACATGTCCACCCCCCCTGATTTCGCGTGCCTCGTCGACCATTATGCACGATTCAAGGGAGTGTCTGTGTTTTTCGTGACCTGTGCCGCATGCCGAGTGACAGATTGTTTAGAAGTCCTAAATAGTTCATAGTGGTTTAATATGCTGAAATGATTTGATGAGTTCACGTGACATCGGCATATGAATCGGATTGACACGATACTGTAGAAAACCAAAGAGCTGAGTCTAACAGGAAGGAAATCATGAAAATGGTTGCATCAGATGATGACGGGGAAATTGATAGTGTGTGGCTCGAATCAGAGCCATCCAACACACCCTTGCCAAAGAGGCATCAGTAAACAGAAGGAACAAAACTTGCTTTACAACAAGTTCTTTTAATAATCTACCACTATTTTGTATTTTTTTGTAGTCTATTTTTCCCCACTGCTAGGCACTGCAAGGGTTCCCCTATTCCTTTTTCCAACTCTCTCAGTGTTTTGTCTTCTCTGACCAATCAGTCAACTGTCACGCCAACGTTTCTCATCAGTTCGTTCTTTTTTGTATTTCCATCTATAACAGTTGTTACAGGTAGTCAGTGGCCCAAAAGTCTGACAACCAGTCTTACCAGGTGGTATCGTATTACCCAGTATTAACTGGGTTGTGGAGGTCAGATAGGCAGTTGCTCCATGTAAAATACTGGTATTCAGCTACATCACATAGTTGGCAAAAAGCTTGGCAGAGATGATGAGTTTGCGTTGAAGAAACCTCAAAATTCTGTAGTAGGTAACAGCCAGAATCAGTTACATACTCATGTAACTGATTCTGGCTGTTACCTACTACAGAATAAAACTTGGTAAACTAAAGAGTTTCGAATGACTCCATTCCAAACTCTTTAGTTTTACTCTACAGCTCTTTGTTTCTTTTTCCGTAATTGAACTTCTGCCTCCATTCCCTAACTAAACGAACGAACTATCGATTGCACCTGGCGCGGTTTGTATTTAATTCAGACATTCTTACTGATTTATAAATGGCTTTCATGAAGGCTAGCTCATTAACGATTGATCGTTGCGTTCAGGTGAAGGTCCCGATGTTATTGTAGGTAATTCATTTTCATTAGGTAACCTTCTTTATTAAGCGTCTTATCCTTGACATCACCTGGGTAAGGCCTAAGGATAAAGGTGCTTTTAAAAATCCGTATGAACTTCTTTGACTTAAGTCAGTCAAACAGTTAGAGGAAAATCGATTTAAGATGATAAAAGAAACGTTTTCTGGCCCGTTTCCAAGTGCTTGCGGTTGACGTCTAGATTGACCTGAAAGGTTTTATAAATAAATAAATAAATAAATAAATATCGCTGGACATTAACACACAGCGCCATCTAGTGCCACACTAAGCAAGGCTTGTGTCGTGGACACCAGATAGTTGATATACTACATATATTACTTTTTTGTTTGTAAATACATACTTATTATACATATAAACATCCATGACTCGGAAACAAATGTCCATGCTCATCACACAAACATTTGCTCCTACCGGGATTTGAACCCAGGACCCTATGAACGTAAGGCAGCCTCACTACCACTACGCCATTCGAGTCGTCATTTATGATTTCAGTCTAGCTACAACATTCCACCAACGGTATAGTCACATTACTAAATTTAGTAGTGTATTAAACTATATTAATATAGTTTCTATCAACAAACAAGGAGTTAACTGAACACACTATTTGAGAACTACCACTTTCATCCTTATAACCTTGGCATAAGGGTAGGATTACACAGTCAGTGAACTCGGTACTACCTAAAATTTTAAGCATGCCATCTTACTGTTCTTTTACTGTCAGGTTACTGGTTTGTTGGTCTAGTCGTAGCAAGCGCGAGTGCTGAGCATGACGTCCTGGGTTCGATTCCCGGATGGGGCACAGAGTGATTGAGTTTTTCCAGCAGGAAATCTCAGTAGCAGCCACGGTGTCTGGATTTGTGTCCGGTTGATGGCATTAGGCTCGTCCCCTATTCTATTTCCCTCACCTGTACGTGTGCCTACCCTTACGAGGATAACTGGAGTGATGTTATGTTACTGATGAATTGATGTCACTGATAAATCACAGTGATCGTTATTGTCGTTGCCTTAAGGTTACTTTTGGCTTGCTGGTGTCACAGTTAAGGTAAACTGTACAACATTGACAGCGGCAAAACCCACAGTTTACAAGCTAGAGCTACCTAACTTACATGATTGTAACGCACCCTCATATTAAAGCAAACACCCTTTATCGATAAAAATAATGAAAATGTGATAGCTGTGGAAACATTCCAGGGTAGTTTTATGTTATTGGTTATCAAACGGAGCTGATGACCTCTGTTTTTTTAAATGAGTAAACTAGATAAGAAATCATTGTCATTCAGAGTATACCTGCACTCTAGTGAAGGTTTCAAGAATCCGCTGGATGCGAGCTGCACGGGGCCGGTCAATGTGACGACACTTGGGAGAGACGTACGTCCAGCAGTGGACGTCTTTCGGCTGAAATGCTGATGGTGATGATACTCGCAACACCAAGGAGTCTTGGTATCAAGATTTACACCTGAAAGAATAATATCCTTCGACCCTGACAGCAATGCCAGTTGCCACCTGAAAAAGGAAAGAAATCCTCTCATCATCATTATCATCCACCCTGGGTGGTGGGTATAGGCTTCTCTTTTGCTTGTGCCACGCTCTTGTGCCAGCTTCATCCAGGATATTCCCGATATTCCCGCAATGCAAAAATGTCGTGTCTCGCCACCGGATAACCAACACTTTTCTTTCCAGTCCTTATACGCCACTCAGTCACAGCTTTACTCCACCTAACTAACTTCCTCAGAACTCACTAGCAATATCGGTCATTGCCCTTACCCTAGTATATCTTCATACGAACCAAAACAAATGAACCACGTATAGTTTATCATTAGAAAAAATGTTGAAGATCACGATAGATGACCATTCAAGACTTCAAAGTTTAGAATTTTAATAAATGTAGGTGGGTCAATGTCCGCTATTGGGCCCGTATAACCTTAAATTGTAACTATAACTGGAGCTAAAGGGTTTTCTATGAAAGTTCTACAACCATCACTATTTCATAACAGGATTATCTCCTGTGTCATTGTAGTGTAATGGATTTGGTCAGTCATCAAGTACACAAATAGGGAAAAATATTACCAGTCATTAATCAATAAAAATAACTCATTAGTTAATTCATTGAGTAAACAAACTTATCAAAACTTTGTAGGCCTAATTCATAACATATTAGGAGCTCTTATCGCACTGTGGTTTGGAACATCCTCATGGATAAGGAAACAATAAATCAATTTTGTTTATACAGGGTCAAGTTAAAACAACTAGAGAAACTTCACCGGCCTTACGGTTATCTAAAGGGTGTAAAAACCTCTTAACGAAGCCGAAAGGCACTTGTTTTCTCCGTCATTGCGATCTTTTTTTTTGTTCTACACCATACCTGGGAACCTTCTAGTGAAGGAGATATTAGGGGTCAAAGTTCCAACATTTTCACAAGTTTTTTTTTAAATACGAGTTTTTATTGTAAGGTTTTTACTTCAAACACTTCCACGACCCCCGTAATGATCAATCCATCCATCAGCAAAATGTTTTATGTGCGTTCATCATTGAGTTCTACCACAAAACATGATTTTTTACCTCAAAAAAAAAGTTTGTTTCCCAGCAATCATTTTTACGTAAAGTTACTTAGTTTGATTGCTTGGCTGATGGCTTCGTGATGAGGTTCTTTACACCCTGTACTATGAATGGTCTATCTCGTACTAAGGTATATGTCCTCTTTACCGATTTGTGGTGGTTCAAATTTTGTTTGAAATACTGTCACAATAAGGTTTTAAACAGTTTGCACTACAAAATGGTTGTTACGTCAGTCACTGCGGGCCGAATAGAACGAAATGAGTGGTTTCAATCAATTTACAAAAAATAAAACACTATGATGCTAATATGTTGCTTGTTGAATAATTTGCCAAAAAATCAGAATGATCGCATGTATTTTAGTATGGGTTTTTACTCGTTAAAAGATTTTTTTATAGATAAGTTAGTGATTTTTTATCTAGTAAAGTTAATAAGTATCCTGAAGAATATCATACATTTTTCTGGTTTTGTTTATTGCAGTGTGTACTTTCAGGCATTATAAAACTCGCGTTTAGGTCCTGTGGTCGCCTTAAATACCCGGTCGCAACTTAAACAGTACAGTTATAGGTGGAGGTGCAAAAGGGCTTAGGTCTCTCTTTCCGTTTTCTTAGTGTTTACAAGGTATTAATCCTACCTGTCCTTCTTTGAGATACCTGCACATAAGTGGGTACCTACTGTAAGTCTCAGCGCCTGGACAGAACGAAGCGCAGCGGAGAGGATTTTATTAACGCATTTGAAAAAAAACTTTAAAATTATTACAATAAAGTGCATAAATGCTTGAACCTGACAAAAAATGCTCGCGCGTCCTCGAAGATACGCTCGAGCATACGCGATCCGTAAAGAAAATACCCGATACCGCGCGGGGTTTATTCCTCTCTGTCTGCGCTGACCCTAAGATCGTGAGCATTTTGTACCTGTTGGTATACCCCGGGAATATACCGAACAGTGGTACAGTTCTTAACAGAATGCACTCAATGTTATCAGCCACTCGTTTACAGTCTTGTACGCAAGTGCTTGCTGCTCGTGAGTTCACGTCATACTACTCAAGTACTTGGTGAATGGGATCATGTGTCATGTACTTTCACGGGTTAGGAGTAAAAAATAACGATAGAAACAGGTGTTTTAAATTAGAGCTTAAACAAAGTTTTTGTACTAAATATCATTCCAATACCAATACCAATTCATTAAGGCGACTACATGAGCTAAACACGTGTTTTATAATGCCTAAAAGTACAGAAAAATATATGATATTCTTCAGGATATATGCTAGTATGATAGTGTTTTGAAAACAGTACAATTAATTTGACTCGATAAAAAAAAATCACGAACTTATCTCTAAAAATTTCCTTCAACCAAAAAAAAAACATACTAAAATGCATGCGATCATTCCTGTTTTTTGGCAAATAATTCTACAAGCAACATATTAGCATTAAAGTGTTTTAGTTTTTTAGTCTAATCAATAGACTTTTTGGAAATCGATCAAAACCACTCATTTCGCACTATTTGGCCCGCAGTGACTGACGTAACAACCACTTTGTTGTGCAAGCTAATTAGAACTTTATTCTAACAGCATTTCAAACGAAATTTGAACCACCACAAATAGAGTTGCTAATTTAGCTCATCTAGTCGCCTTAAGGGTCGTCGCAGCATGTCTTCTTCTTCCATACTTATAAATTACTTATCATCTCAGCAGTCAGCAGTCCGCTGCACCTCCTTACTTGCCATTAGTACCTTCTTTCATCCGTCGTTTCTTTGGTATTCTTCTACTCTTAAATGATGATGAAAGATGGCTTTAAGAGTAGAGGAATACCAAATTCTCATTCCAATTCATACTCAACGGCTTCCTCACTCCGTTTTCACAAAACCGGTTTTTCTATTGTTTTTTTTATTTTTGCAAAAATACCTTTTTCTACTCTGTTGTTCTAATCAGAAAACCATCAATTGATACTATGCCACAGTTTTGGAATAAACATTTAGCTTGACGTCTCGTATAAATGACATAACATCAAAATGTTATAATATTATATTGCTCTATCATTTTATTGACATAAACATGATAACGACAAAGCGTTTACAAAACTGCCTAAAACTTACATAAAAAACATATACTCACACCTTCAACTTGGACAAACGTTTTATTTGTTATTTTTTCCTACAAAACTGTATTATCGTATCAATAGGTCAAACATAACACACAGGTCATCTCTTGAGATAATACGCAATACGTAAGATACTGATAACAACTGTTTTATCAGAGTAATTACTAGTATTGTGTAATACCACTACTTACATAAACACAACATAACTGCATGACTTGACAATCTTCATCAACATCTGCCCAGCCTTTTCCCAACTATGTTAGGGTCGGTAAATGCAGCAGAATACGAGTCTTTTACATGGAGCGACTGCCTATCTGACCTCCAAAACCCAGTTAATATAGTGAAACACGATACCCTTTGGTAAGACTGGTTGTCAGACTCTCGGGCCTACTTGACTACTTGTAACGATGACCGGGACCAGCGGCTTAACGTGCTTTCCGAGGCACAGAAAACTCGGAATGTAAAGACTGGTCACCCATCTACAAACCAACCTTAATAAGTGCGGCTTAACCCCATTAATTGACATATGCAGCTGTTTTTATTTAAGCACGAGCTTCCTCTTCCTACATAAGCACAACTTAACTAATTACAGAACTTGTCATCATGATTTGTCTAGCTTTTTTCGAATTATGTTAGGGTTGGCTTCCAGCCTAACCGGATCCAGAAACAATACCATCATCCTCATATTATTATGGACCCATTACTCACAACCACGTACTGGATAATATGCCATCTTAACCACAATTAACATAACAGAGAACATTACCAACCATACTAATGAATAAAATGCGAAAGTACACGCGGTGTCTGTCCGTCAACGTGTGTGTTTTTCTGGTTTTTTGTTACCTTTTCACGCTTTGACGACTGGATGTAGTAGTAGTTGGCAAAAAGATAGATTCATCATCATTATCATCATCATTCCAGCCGAAAGACGTCCACTGCTGGACATAGGTAGGGTTGCCAACCGTATATATATAGTCATCATCATCTGCCTAGCCTTTTCCGAACTATGTTGGGGTCGGCTTCCAGTCTAACCGGATGCAGCTGAATACCAGTATTTTACATGGAGCGACTGCCTATCTGACCTCCACAATGAATACTGGGAAATACGATACCACTTGATAAGACTGGTGTCAGACTTTTTGGGCCACAGACTACTTGTAACGACTGTGAAAGATGGACAAATGACAGCCGGGACCAACAGCTTAACGTGCTTTCCGAGGCACGGAGGAAACTCGGTATGTAAGGGTGGTCACCCATGCACAGACCAACCTAGGCAACCATGACTCCACAACCCAGTTAATATAATGAAACACGATACCCTTTGGCAAGACTGGTTGTCAGACTCTCGGGCCACAGACTACTTGTACCGATGACCGGGGCCAACCTGAGTGGCTGTTATTATTAAGCCACGAGCTCCTACTATAATTATAGTATTGTACTATATTTCGGGTCTGCGTACTATATACTGTTGAAGAAATATACAGGGTGACTGGGTCTGGACCCGCCATAGCAAATTCGCATATAGAGGAGGTCATTTTCTAATCACTGAACCTTACTTTCCGAAAACAAAGTTTTATAGTTTAGGAGATAGGTCAATTTTTACACTTTATTGAGATTTTTCCAAATTTGACCTGCAAGCATTTATAACTATTTTTTTTTTTTGTGTTTTTTGTTTCTCTTTGTTGGTAGTCACATTGATGATTCAAATACCTCGGAATTTCCCTCAAACTAGGGTAAAAAAATAAGTGTGTGTGTGTGTGTGTACAGACCCCCAAACTATCAAAACTTTTCCATATTTGAATCAATAATGGAAGATGTCCTGGCAAAACTTGCAGCCAGTAATAAAGCTACAATAATTTGTGGTGATTTTAATATCAATATTTTAGAAGAAAATTCAAATAGCAGTCGGTTATTAAATCTTTTTAAGTCATTTGACTTGACTAACGTTTTTATTGAACCCACTAGAATCACAACTTCTTCTGCTACTTGTATAGATAATGTTTTCTGCGATTGTGATTACTTAGATAAAGCCATAATAAATTGTTTGCCGTCGGACCATAGCGGACAAACTGTAACTTTTAGTTGTAAAACTCCAATACAAAGAGTTCAGATTAAATTTAGACCTATAACTTCTTGCAAATTAAATAGGTATAATATTTCCCTACAGAACAAGTTAAGTGTAATGAGCCAAGAGGATATTAATATAAATCAATTGTATGATCGTTTCTTTTCATTAGTTCACACGGAATTCAACAAAACTTTTGAAAAGAAGACAAAGAGTATTTGCCCTAAATTTATATTTAGTGATTGGGCAACTAGAGGTATCAGAAAAAGTAGGGAAAGGCTATTTGAGCTTTATAGCCTTAAGCCTTTTATAAACACTGAAACTTTTAGCAAGTATGTTGCTACGTATTCAAAGATTTTTAGAAATACTTGCAAGGTTGCTAAAGCCCTGCACATAAGCAACAAGATCAAAACAGCAGAAAATAAAATAAATACCGTTTGGAAAGTCATAAATAACGAGACTAACAGAAAGAAAATACGTAATAATAGCTTTTCATTAGATACAGCATGTGGTCCTAAAACCTCTGATCAGGAAGTAGCTCAAGAATTTGTTAATTTTTTTACCGAAATACCAATAAAAACTACGGAGGCTCTTAAGTCCTCACCTGAAGCCTCAATTGGCTTATTAAAGGCGAATGTGTCTGGCTGCCTGGCTGAATTTCAATTTAAACATATTAACCCTATGACAGTTATTAAAGCTTTCCGGCAAATTAAAATCAAACTGACCGAAGATTTATGGGGAATGTCTATCAAAGTTTGTACATCTATTCTTGAGACCATAGCCCCGTACTTAGCTTTAATTTTTAATTTATGTGTAGACCAAGGAGTTTTCCCGGATTTAATGAAATACAGTAAAGTCATACCTCTTTTCAAATCCGGGGACAGTAAAGATTCCAATAATTATAGACCTGTATCCGTGTTACCAGTTTTTAGCAAGGTTTTTGAAAAAGTAATGCTTAATCAAATGCTCTATCATTTTAACACCAACAGAATCTTACATGATCAACAGTATGGTTTCACCAAAGGACGTTGTACAACTGACGCCGGTGTAACCCTATTAAAGCACATATTTGCTGCGTGGGAAGAGTCCCAAGACGCAATAGGAATTTTCTGTGATCTCTCCAAAGCTTTTGATTGCGTAAATCACGACACATTACTTTTGAAACTGGAGCATTACGGACTGGGTAAACTTGCACTTAGCCTGCTAAAATCTTATTTGAGCGATAGAAAACAACATGTTCAAATAAATGGTGTTAATTCACAGGGTTTGAATGTAAAAATGGGGGTTCCGCAAGGCTCAATATTGGGTCCTTTCCTTTTTCTAGTATATATAAATGATCTACCCTATTTGTTGAAACGCCAACCTCAAAATATGGTGTTGTTTGCTGATGACACTTCTCTAATTTTTAAGATAAATAGACGGGCCCAAAATCTAGATGACGTGAATGATGCCCTACTTCAGGTCCAAAATTGGTTCACAGCAAACAATTTGGTATTAAATGAAAAAAAAACTAAATGCATAAGATTTTCATTACCGAATGTTAAAAGTAGTGATTGTGAGATAATATTGAATAAAGAGAAACTCGAATTCGTAGATAAAACGGTTTTCCTGGGGCTTACGCTTGATTCAAGGCTACAATGGGGTTCTCATTTAACATCGCTTGCGGGGCGCTTAAGTTCAGCAGCATATGCCATTAGAAAAATCCGTCAATTCACTGATGTAGATACCGCTAGACTGGTCTATTTTAGTTACTTCCATAGTATAATGTCTTACGGTATTTTGCTATGGGGACGGGCTGCTGATATTGAGTCTATATTTATTCTGCAGAAAAGAGCCATCAGAGCCATATACAATCTTCGTAGGCGCGATTCTCTAAGGGAACTTTTTAAGGATATTGGCATCATGACGGTTCATTGCCAATACATCTACGAAAACATAATGTACGTTAGAAAAAATCTGCATCTTTTCGGTAAAAGAGGCGACAGACACAATTACAGTACTAGAAATAGGGACCAACTAGTTCAGCCAGGCTTTAGACTCGCTAAAGTAGACTCATCTTTCATGGGGTACTGTTTGAGATGCTATAATAAAATTCCACAAAGTATTCTTGAACTGAATGAGACGAAATTTAAAACATGCATTAAACGCACACTATGTAAGCAAGCATATTACAAGTTGAGCGATTATATCGCTGATAAAAATGCTTGGCTCAATGCTGGTCCTGCTCCACAAGGACAGGGGCTCAAAAATTGATAGCATTAAATGGTATTGTTGGAGCGGCTGAAGATTGTACAACTATCTTTGCATTGTATAGATTCAATCTACTTAGTATTATATAAACGCATAGCCCATATTGTGTGAGTACTATGTACTAGAAAGCTATCATTCACTGGAAACCTACTTTAGTTTTTGACTTGAATGTGTCCTGGCGGTTGAGAGTGTGTCATGCTCACTCAAATGTCTCGCTGATTATGGCGCGTGTGTCGGACCATTTAGTTCCCTTCAAAATGGTTGAGCTGAATGGTGCTGATCCATGCGTCATGTGCGTGAACGGGCGCTGTCAGTTGTGACTGGTCATCTCTTAGTCGCCATGGTTTATTTGAATTAATTATTTGGTTTTTGAGTTGTATTTTGTTTTGGTTTTGCTATGGACACTTTTAACGTGCACATCTTGCTACATTGTTCTCACATAATATACCACCTCAACATGAATGATGTAACCAAGATTTTGTAACAATATTTTGATTTAAAAGAGTGTCCATGGAGTTTCTTGCCCGTTCTTCTCCATAGAGATCTACGCTAGGGAATGGGCAACTACAGTACTTTCACAGTTTTTATGTCTTGTGACTGGGACTGTAGCTACATTTAATTTTCATCTTTGTTTCGACAATTCAAAAGTGCCTGTTATTGGCCTACTTGAAATAAATATTTTGATTTTGATTTTGATTTTGATTTTAGACATTACGCTTTTTAAAGAAAATAATGCCAAATCAAAATCATTACGATCAAATTCAACCTCAAATGTTGGCAACCCTTGACATAGACCTCCACCAAGTGTCGCTACAATGACCGGTCCCGTGCGACTCGCATCCAGCGGTCAAATAGATTACAACGTGGGTAAATATAATAATATAAGGTGTTAACGGAGCCTCTACGAAGTCAACCAAGCATTCTGTACATCATGTAACTTTGTGCAAAAAAACTGGCTGGGAAAAGATTTTTTTAGGGTGGATAGTTGGGTTTTACGGTAGGACTCTATGTAAAGCACTCATTTATTGTGCTGGTCGTGGGGATATTTAGAGTAAAATTAAAAACTAGCATTAAAAAAAAACTTGTGAAAATGTTGGAACTTTGATTTCCAATATCTCATTAGAAGGTTCCTAGGTATGGCCTAAAAAACCTATTGTAATAACAGGGAAAATCAGTGCCTTTCTTCGGCTTTGTTAAGGGTACCCATTATAGGATATTTATCATCATTTTTTCGGAGGTCAGATAGGCAGTCGCTCCATGTAAAATACTGATATTCACCTGCTTCCGGTCAGACTGGAAGCCGACAAGGCTAGACAGATGATGATGATAGAATATTTTTCATCGCGATGCTGTGGGATCATTTAATGTACATAACTACATACACACGGCCGCAGCCGCGGGCAAAACTTAGACAATCGAATTAAAAAATCAAACCACATATCTCTATGTGATTCCCGAGCTATAAATGTACTAATAAGATTCGTAGAGAGACGCATTGTTTGCATACATACCTACATACATTTGCAATTATTTATTGTAATCACTATAAAACACTTCATCTTCATTTCTATTTCCCCCACACTCCTGGTTTCCGATTGAGCTGAAATACATGTTTAGTTTGATGATGACAAGCATGTTTTTTTTTATTTAGCCTATTCTGTCCCACTGCTGGGCAAAAGCCTCCCCCATTTCTCTCCATCTCTCCCAGTGTTTTGCATCCTCTGGCCAATAAGTCAGGAATGGAATCGTCACGCCGGCGTTTCTTGGGCCAGCTTCGGTGACGACAACCGTCTTCAGGCATCCACTGTGTGACGATTCTTGTCCATCTGTCCTGACCCATTCTGGAAATGTGACCCGCCCTGTCCCATTTTAACCTAATAAAATATCGGCCACATAATCCATGCTTAGTTAAATCAAATCAAATCAAAGCATTTATTTCGAGTAGGCCAGTTACAGGCACTTTTGAATTTTCGAAACAAAGATGAACATTACATGTAGCTACAGTCCCAGTCACATGACGTAAAAACTGTGAGATTACTGTAGTTACTAATTGCCTAGCGTAGATCTCTATGGAGAAGAACGGGCAAGAAACTCTATGAACACTCTTTTAAATCAAATTGTTGTTACAAAAGTGTTACAAAGTTAAGTGATATATACCTAAGGGTATCAAAGGAAACGGGTTGCTGAGAAGAATACGAAGAAGCGTGTTTTAGGTTTTTTTTTTTTGTTTTTCATTCAAGCATTCTCTTCCGTCAGTAATTCCGCAAGACCGTAAACTATCCGTAAACCCGTAA
Source organism: Xestia ashworthii (assembly GCA_950022955.1). Lineage (NCBI taxonomy): Eukaryota > Metazoa > Arthropoda > Insecta > Lepidoptera > Noctuidae > Xestia > Xestia ashworthii. The sequence continues at coordinate 4,181,017 of OX465557.1, forward strand.
TCCCACTTAAGGCCCAATCCCACATACTCCTGACCCGTCCAATTGTGTCCACTTATACAAAGAATTATTGTTTTTAATTGAAACGACAATGGCTACGTTATCTTACATCGCACTTTATCAAGTGTTTAAAAGAGACACCTAGTTGACTATATTGAAGCTATGTGAGTAGAATTTATTTAATATATTTGACAGTAGTGTCCTTAAAAGGCCATGCAGAGAACGTGGAAAATTCCTCTAGATTTCCTTTTAAGGGCGATGATCAGCTCGTGGAATAACAGCTGAATGGTTCGATCTTCAAAGTTAAACCGCACTTGCCGGTCTGGGGATAGGTGACCATCCTTACATGCCGAGTTTCCTCTGTGCCTCGAAAAGCACGTTATGCCGTTGGTCCCGACTGTCATCGACAGGTAGTCAGTAGCCCGAAAACACATCATTCATTCAGAAGAATGTTTAATGCCCCTTGCCTAATTCACTTTTTCTTTTCTATGATCTATGGCTTGTTTTTAACAGTTGTCTGGAAAGCAAATATACTGCAAATTACATTACATCTGTAATACTAACACTGTTTTATGGCGACTACAGAATCTAAACGCGAGTTTTATAATGCCTGAAAGTATATGATTCACTGCAACAAACAAAACAAAAAATAAATGATATAATATATTACTTATCATAAAAAATAATCACGGACTTATCTAAAAAAAAATCTTTAAACGAGTAAAAGCCATACTAAAATACATGCGATCATTCTTATTTTTTGGCAAATAATTCCACAAGCAACATATTAGCATCATAATGTTTTATTTTTTAGTCCATTCAATAGATTTTTTGTAAATCGATCCAAACCACTCATTTCGCACTATTCGGTACGCAGTGACTGACGTACAACCACTTTGTAGTGCAAGCTGATTACTTTAGAACTTTATTGTAACAGTATTTCAAATGAAGTTTGAACCACCACAAATAGAGTTGCTAATTTAGCTCATGCTCCATTTATAATAATAATAAATGGATTTATTATTATTATTAATTTAGCTCCTGTAGTCCCCTTAAGCTTTCATGGTTTAAAACTAAACTAAAATAAAAAAATAACAATCACAAGTTTAGCTGTAATATTAATCTAGACGAAACACTTCACCTCTTTCATTTCCAGACATTCTACAATGCGATGTAATCGTCTTACTTTCTTGAGTCTTCAATTATGTACATAAAAATCTATATTAAAAGCGATATTATAATTAATTAAAACAAGAATAACACAGCAGAGAAAGTATAATGCGAGCATCTTCAGCAACGTTCACGTTTATCACAATCAGTGATAAGAAAACAAAATGGCGTCCAATATAATAATGTCGTTTATTATGACAACAAGAGTCGACTTAGGAAACAATACAATAGTTACATGTGTTATAATTAAACTGGGTTTAACTTTAAACATTACCTTTGTTAGATGTAGCCTTCACGGTGGCATGTTGCAATTTGATAATATTAACAATCAATAAATTCATAGGTGGTTGAATGAAGGGCCCGATTCAGAAGGCAGTATTTCTCGACACGGCTCGCAATGTAAGGAGGATACTGTTTCTGGAGCTTAACTTGGAACCTGGTCCTTACACTTGCGGACTACTAGGTTTTTATATTTATTTCAAAAGTTTTATGTTTTTATAAGAAATAATTAAATAAAAAGTGGATGAAAAAATAATTAATATTTAAAAAAACATATTGTTTCACTTTTTTACACCTTCATCGATACGTTTCTTGTTTTACACTCATCGCCAACCAATTCACAAATATGAACACATTTTTTATATACAAAATAATGATCAAATAATGATCGTAATTTGACATGGGCCAAAAACATTAACGGGAAGAATCATTGAAGCACTACGCCGGGGGGAAACTCCGCTGCCGCGGCAAATCGCCGCTCAGCGGAGAGACCTCCGGCGCGATCTCATGGCGACATGGAGAGAGCGACTGTCACAACCCCGTGCAGGACACGCCACGATAGTGGCGATAAGTCCCCTCTTTGAGGAGTGGCTTGAGAGGCGCCACGGCGTCCTCTCCTTCCGCCTGACGCAGGTCCTCACCGGACACGGATGTTTCGGGAGAATCTGCATCGAATCGGGCGGGACGAAACGCCTGGGTGATTCCACTGCGAGGATCGACCGGAGGACACGGTGGAGCACACAGTGGAGGTCTGCCCTGCGTGGGCGGAGCACCGTCGTGTCCTCGTAGCGGCGATCGGCGGCGTAGACCTCTCGCGTCCGGCTCTGGTTCAATCCATGGTCCGGAGCGAGACGGAATGGGAAGCCGTCACCTCCTTCTGCGAAGCAGTCATGCTAGCGAAAGAGGTGGCGGAACGCGAGAGGGAGAGAACCTCTCGCCCCGGCCGCCGCGGAAGACGCACCGGGCGTCGAGGGCAACGTGGTGGCTACCAGCCACAGTAGACGCGGGCCTGTGGACGGTTAGCTATAGGCTAGCTCGCCGTCCGCGCGTCCGTCAGTCTTATGACGACAGGCCGTGTCGACGGCGCATTCGTGTTCCACGCGCGCCTTAAAGAGATGTCAGCAAAGTGAAAGAGTGAGCAAAGTCATTTGATGATTTCCTATCCGAAAAAAAAAGGCAATGGCGCATCTCCTTTCTTGCACCGTATCGCAGCCATCACATGTAACCTTATAACTGCGTCAGTGAGCGGAGTTTGTGTTGCTAAACTATCGATATATTAGTTCGAAGTTCTAGAAACAATCCCTAATGCCATGGAACCACGGGTAATTCAATTTACCGGTAATGGGTCGACCCAACGCTGCACTGGGACCACGGGTAACCACTCATTTGAACTGTTTGCCGTCAATACGGTGAGAAGAGGTTTTTTTTTCGTTGCCTTTTTTGTCCCACTGCCGGGCAAACGTCCCTCCATAGCCTTCCATTCTTCTTTCTGTGCGGTTTTCTCCGGTCAATCATCTGTCTCAAACGCCCGTTTTCTATAACTTACTGACATATAACTGTCAGTTAATATGCCACGTCTCGTAGCTATTAGTGTTTCTATAAACAAAGTTATCTTGAAGTATCCTATCCGCGTTACCGACGTTTTGTTTCTATCACTCCGTAAGCTGAACGTCAATCAGACAGATAGCAAACTACCAATACCAGTGCGTAAGTTACTAAAATGGCCGTAAGTCGTCTCGCTTGCTAAGAAGATTTAAGAGAATAAATATGTTTTACAATACTATAGCAGACCGACATACTCGTATTACTAAAGTAGTTCCAGATTCAAACACACAACTAGTGCTCAGAAAGCTTACCTATTGTGCAAGACTCAATGAATGGACGAGCAACAACGGTCACGTGAAATGGGAAGTGGTCCATTGTGCGATGAATAGCTGATGATAGTTCGTTCGCAATCACATGAGGCCTAAATTCGTAGTCGACTCATGATAATAAGGATATCGAATGAAAAAAATAAAGATGGCGAATGTACTTGCTCTAAAAAGATCTTGTAAAGGATAATAGCCACAAGAGAAGTCAGACCAGGGAAGGAAATAGTCATCGAATCTTATGTACAACTTATACGCTAATCCATACTAATAATGAGAAAGAAACTGTCCGGATTTGAACGAATTTTGGCACACAGATCGACCAGAATCTGAGTTAAGAAACACTTTTCATCCCTGTAGTATGTTTGCGTGGGATAATTTATTACCTCCACATGGGTTTACCTTTGTACTAGCTGCATAACATCCTTTGCTCACAAGACACCGATATAAAGAAGAAAGCCATAAAACAGGAGGAGCCAACCATAACGCTTACATCCACGTTATTCGAGAAGGCGCGGCCGCCAATAAAATGCAGATAAATTGTAATTGATGGCCGATATTCGGTTATATTGCGATATTCGTGAACCTTGGCGTTAGCGCGGTTATTGTTAACTCGTAACTGTTTTATAGCTGGCATGTTAACTGTGATCCTTAACCTCTTAGCCACGTGTTTTAACAACGACTGCTACGGAAAGTGTAATAAGTTGGAGCTTTGGAAGGTAGGCCTTTGGTGTGGGTCGTGGGACACACTCTGTCTCGACACCTTTGCACCATCTCATACTGCAAGCACGGCGGGCTGTGCAGGCGCTGCTAATGAAAGAAAGAAAGAAAGAAAGAAAAAATGTTTATTCGTCGCAAATCCATGACGTGCATACAATATTAATAAGGTACTTAAACATAGAACGCATTAATACAAACACAAACATTTAACTAAAACTGAAAAATACACAGCAACATTAACATAAGTACTTAAGACTAAACGGACAAAAAATAAAAAGTTGCACGCCGTGAGTGCGACAAATAGGTTTACCACTCAGCATGATGCTGTGCTATGGGGAACCCACAGAACAGCGCTGGTTTTCAGTGGTCACCTGTGAAAAACGTACGGAAGCCAATACAGCGATTAAATGAGTATGTAACTAAAACAAAACAGATCGGACTTAGAGTACTCGTATGCAATAATTGTCATAAAAACAAAAACAAAAACATTTCAAATAAAAAATAAAGGTACAATAATAAATGGTGGTAATGCGGCTCCTGAGATCCTCAAGCGGCGCAAATACTATAACTTATTGGTAACTACAGTTTTGAGCCGACTGTGTAGAAATGGGGCACGAGTGCGCGTCTCATTTTTAAGGAAGCTCTCACCGACTGGTCGACACTTCGCGTGACCGGATTCTTTCTTTCGCCAAAAAACTAGCATTGCTATGAAACGTGGTAATACACAATAGAGCTTTCTTTTTCTATCTCACTAAACGCGAAATGAAAAAACAAAAGGCCATTTGTCACAGAGTGAGACAGGTTTGGTTAAAAACGCAATAATTATCCAGACTACAAGGATCTGTTACATTTGCACCAAAAATCATATCAGCCAAAACACCATTCCATTTTTTACAACAGACTACAGATGTAAAGTAGTGAATTAAAGCATTTCATGTTAATGAAAGAAAAATATACAAATTCTAAGCTTGATATTTCCTGGTAGCAAGGTCTATAATTTCCCCCTACTAATAAATTGGCCTATCGTGAATATAATGAAGCTATCAATCAAATGCTTGTTAATATCTAGATAGTCGTTAAATCTAATTGAATTGTGCTTAGTATGGCAACATTAAGAGGGTAGTAATCACAGAAAATGATAGTAAAGCCTCGTTATCTACATGTAAATGGCCCTGCATAGGACGAGGTTGCAATTTTTCTTTCGTTCTTTCGCGTAAGTCGTAAGTAATAGCGCTTTTTGTGTGTTGGTAGTTAGCAACATAGAGCTGGTGAAACTTTGGAAGAAATATTGTGCCTGGTTTGAATTTAATTGTTTTACTGCCATAACTTTAAATAATCAATTTCTTATTTCGTTGAAGTCAACCAGCAAATCTTCGACGATTCTCACTGAATTGTTGTTTCTAAGACATACCGATTGCCAGTTCCTTACGTTCCTTCATCTATACTATAATAACATTTTAGAGAGGTATTTGTTTGTAAATTTGCATGTAGTCTTCTTCAGTTCAAAAAAAAAATCTAACACAGGCTGGCAAGCTACATTATTCGTGAGTGCTATACGCAAAAAAAATGTTTTTTCATGTATAGTAGCCGAGCTATCACAATTTTTTTGAACGAAGTCCCAGGCGAAGTGCTGCCTAGAAGTGCTAGTCCATTAGATAATTTATTTCCCTAAAAATGTATTGCCTAACGATACCTAAATTAATTAACCTATTTTCTTTGACCCACAGTTAAACCCCCACGTGAACGACTTCCAGCGTCGTTACGTCAGCGAGGTCCGACGCTGCAGTGAAATGGAACGCAAGCTGCGATGGGTGGCGGGCGAGCTGCCTGAGCCTCCTCCTCCGCCCAAACCCGACCGCTGCAGTCTTAGCCCCAGGGAGATCAACATGTTAGAGGTAGGTCCAACCCGTGCAACAGACTGAGTGGAGGGAAAGCCCTCCCTAGGGCACGCCACGATAGTGGCGATAAGTCCCCTCTTTGAGGAGTGGCTGGAGAGGCGCCACGGCGTCATCACCTTCTGCCAGACGCAGGGTCAGGGGCCACGTGGTGGCTACCGGCCACGTGGTGGCTACCGGCCACCGTAGACGCGGGTCTGTAGAAGGTTAGCTATGGGCTAGCTAGCCGTCCGTCCGTCTAATGACGACAGGCCGTGTCGACGGCGCGTTCGTGTTCCACACGCGCCTCAAAGAGATGTCAGTAAAGTGAGAGCCCGCAAGGGCCGAAGCCTGCCGGGGTTGCGGGACTGTTCGAAAGAGATACCGTGGCCCCGGAACATAAAGGGCGAGGAAGGAACATGGATGGGTTTTAGTTAGTAAATGTCTGACACTCCCTCCCGCTCCGCCCAGAGCGGAAGAAGTTATTTGATGATTTCCCAACCTAAAAAAAAAAAGATAAAAAAAGGCCTCCCTGACTCATCTGCCTAATCAAAACTAGGTTTCAGGGCTTCTATTTTCAAAGCCGCTTTCAAAAAGATAAGGCGATTACATGAGCTACACGCGAGTTTTATAATCACTAAAGGTATATGATTCACAGCTTTAAACAAGACCAGAAAAATATATGATATTCTTCAGGATACCTATATGCTAGCATGATAGTGTTTTGAAAACATAATACAATTAATTTGACTCGATAAAAAAAAAAAACACTTTCTGCTGGAAGATATTTCTTATGAAATAAGCAGTACCTTTGTGCTCTTCTTTCTTAATGTAATTTCCTATTAAGTATTTTGTGTGTACATAAATAAATAAATAAATAAATATGGGCGAGATATGAAGAATTTAACATTTCTATAGAAAAAATGTTTTTCTCATAACTCTTGTTTAAATCGGTGTACATTCAAAATATGTGTTTGGGAACCTATATATTTTGTAATTCAATCAAAATAAATACACACTACCTTAAGAATATGTTTGATTTACAAATTATTTTGGTATTAGGTACGTTTGTATGAAATTCGCATGCTCCGCAGGCCTCTTAATAACATCATCATAATTGTACACAGATACATCTTCTTTATTGGATGAAGCAAACTCAACGAGTATAAATTATAACTATGTTTTCACAATTCTAAAATAGGCCGAGTACACGAAAGAAATGGAAGGTAGTATTTCAACTTCCGTAGATCAATTAATATTTCGTCAAGTTCAGTAGTGAAGTTCATAGAAGCATCATTATAATATGTTTTGGAACAATATGTTTTTATTATTTATTTATTTTGATTCCAAAATGGTAAGTAACACAGGCCTTTTCTCTAGTGAGAGGGAATGGGGAATGGCTCCACCACGCGGCCCCAGTGGAGTTTTTTAGATGTCACGTGTCTTCGATTTTTTTTGCTTCTAGGACGTGCCGGTTTCCTCACAATGTTTTTCTTCACCGTTTTGAGATCAGTGGTGATAAAATAAATTACACAAAGTAATGCGGCTGCCCGGGTTTGAAACCGTGACTTACTGTTCTTAAATATAATATTTAAATAAATAAAAATAAATTAATTAAACTTTATTTCAGACTACATCCATCATAAAATATTGTAATGTGTGATGGCATTTTAGAATTTCCCTTTTAAATATGATTCATGCTAAAACTATGTGTTTTTGTTGAGGACTTCCCCGGTCTAACGACGTGGGTCATCTAAAAATAACTGACATAAATAAACAACTAGATGATTTGACAATATTATGAAGAAGATAGGAGATAAAATAAATAGGTATAAATAGAACCCGACTGGAAATAATAAAGCGTCCGGTGATATTTTTGTGTAAGTGACAACTTTAATGGAGAGTCAACAATGTATGAGAATGACAGCAACTCACGAAAAGCTTGCTTGACTCACGCTGGACCGTGTCTGGTCCGTACCGAGTGTCGACCGTGCAATTTTGACCGTTCTGTTGATAGGGTCTAGTGGGCATAGTAGTCCGTGTCATGTTCGTTCCGTGCCTCATACGTACAAAGCAAGGTTATGGTATGTTACGGTTTAGTGGGCATACATACTCCTTTATTTGATGTTTAATATTATTTGGCAATGGGTGTTATTTACCTGAGAATAAATGAATTTATTTATTTATGCACAAAAAAAGATGTCACCTTGCATAAAAGATCGTCAAGTAGCCTTAGGAACTAACATAGACGACGCAACTCTCCACAATATCGTACTTTTTGGAGAATCCGATGAGCCTTCGCAACTCGTATTGCAAGTCAAATATTTATCGAAAATATCCGCCTTTAATAAATTAAGACGACGACAGACATACGAAGAAGGATTGTTGATAGCTTCTCAGAGAAGAATACTAAATAACTAGTGAAAAAAAACATGCCAGTGTCATTAAGAGCAAGATTCATAGTGATGTACGACGTAAGAACAACACTATTAATCCAGCTTACGCACACCAACATCTGTTTAATAATTATTACCAGACCAGACACTATAATACTACTACTATAAATACGATGTTCAGATGTATGTTTGTTACTCAATAGTGCCGTTACGGCTGAACCGATTCTCATGAAATTTAGTACAGAGGTGGAATGTTGAAATTTTTCGTCGTGTGTAAGAAATTAATGGGTTTGTGGGAGGAATGAATGTAGTGGTTTGTGTGAAATAAAGTCATTGGTTCGGTTCCCGCGAAGTATGAATTGATACTCGTATTTGTGTGGGCTTCCGTTCTTAGCCAGCACACCTGAAATTATGAGATTTTATGTTTTTGTGCACCAATGCATGATAGATCTCACTGCTGGGCGAAAGCCTCTCCCCATGAATTGCAGCTGTTTCTCATCATTCATCATCATTGCAGCCGAAAGACGTTCACTGCCGGACAGGTCCCGTGCGACTCGCAACCAGCGGATTCCCGCAACCTTCAATAGATCCAGCTGAGTCCAGCTCTTTCTATCCAGGGCTAATTTGGGCCACTAGTCGTTGGTTTTGTCCAGTTCGTCCTGCCATCTTCTTCGAGGTCTGCCACGACGCCTTCTGACTTATATCAAGGCTCCAGAAAGTGGCTACTTAGCCAACAGCTCATTACTACAATAATGTTTATATGTTATGTTTTCATTCTCTCTCGGTCTAATTAAATTCTGCGAAAATTCGCCATTTCCTGCTTTCAGAATTTATTGGCCGACCAATTTACTAAACATAACAAAATGTTTAGTCTCAGTAATAAATAACTCTATTAATTCACACTGCCTCGCCATGTTGTTCTAATAGTTGCAATAAATACTGCTGAGCATATAAAGGGTGTAAAACACCTCTTAACGAATCCGAAAACCACTTGTTCTCCCCGTCATTGCGATCATTTTTTTGTTCTACACCATACCTGGGAACCTTCTAGTGACGGAGATATGGGGGCCCAAAGTCACAAGTTACAACTTTTTGACAAGTAAGTATTTTTTTAAATACAAGTTTTTTTGTAAGATTTTGACTTTAAACACCTCCACGTCCCCCGTACTATTCAATCCATCCATCAGCACAATGTTTTAAGTAAGTTACATTGAGTTCTACCACAAAACATGATTTATAACCTCAAAAAAAAAAGTTGTTTCCCAGCAATAATTTTTGCGTAAAGTTACTTAGTTTGATGTACAGAATGCTTGGTTAACGGCTTCGTGATGAGGTGATTTACACCCTGTATAAGGTCTGATGACCAAGTTGGGTTAACAAAATATTGCATTTTTCGATCAGGAATTTCATATTACCAGCTACCAAGTCTAGACTTGAGCCCAATTCATCTTCTGCCTAGCCTTTTCCCAACTAGTTGGTGGCGGCTTCCAGTCTAAACAGGTGCAGCTGAATACCAGTATTTTACATGAAGCGACTGCCTATCTGACCTCCACAACCCAGTTAATACTGGGTAATATGATACCACTTGGTAATACTGGTTATCAGACTTTTTGGGTTACTGACTACCTGTAACGACTGCCAAAGATGGACAAATGACAGCCGGGACCAACAGCTTAACGTGCTTTCCGAGGCTCGGAGGAAACTCGGTGTGTTAGGGTGGTCACCCATCCACAGACCAACCTAGGCAAGCACGGCTTAACCTAAAGATCGGCCCGAGCGGCTGTTATTATTTAGCCACGAGCTCAATTAATGGCAATAAACATAACATCACGCATGTTATCTCCGAAAGGTTAGGCAGACGTAGTGTACCCACATTTCAGTTGTGTTTAATTCGTAATAGGGGTCAAGCCTATTCCCATCAACCGGGCAAACATCGAGAGATTTAGTTTCCATGGCTACTACAAACCTATTGATACTTTGCTCGACCTGGATATCAAACCCAGGACCTCTTGGTCAGCAGTCACGCTTGGGACCACAGACCAACGAGGTAAGTAATAGCTACAGCAAAAGTCTAACCAGCCCATAATGTTTCCTTTGTTGGAACGGCTGTCCTCTATGATGGCAATGGATTCGCCCACTCCATAGGACATAACTATAACTGGTGACATGTGAACCCAAAGGGTGTAAAAAACCTCATAAGGAAGCCGAAAAGCACTTTTTCTCCTCGTCATTGCGATATTTTTTTTGTTGTTTTTTTTTTCCATACCCGGGAACTACGGACTAGAAGGCTAGTTACGGAGGTATTGGGGGTCAAAGTTCCAACTTTTTGACTAACATTTTTTAAATACAAGTTTTCTTGTAAGATTTTTACTATAAACACCTCCACGACCCCCGTGCTGCACCCCATCCATCAGCACAATGTGTTGACTGCGTAACATTGAGTTATACCACAAAACGTAATTTTTCACCCCAAAAAAAACTCGTTTCCCAGCAGCAATAGGCATGATAACAGTATCAAAAAATTACAAACCAATTTAGTCCGTCAGTTAGAGGTTAGAGTATTGAAAAATAATGGACACGTATTTTTTGTTTTTGTAAATCAATGAATATTGACATAGATAAAACGCACCAAAACTCGGAAGTGGGGGCTCGTGATGTCAGACTCAGAACTAGCTAGAAATTATACCTAGGCGTGACGTATTGGGAATTTTAAAAGCGTCGTATCTTCGTCAATTTTGATTTAGGTAACAAAAGAAAAAATACGGGTCAAATATTTTGCAATAATCTACCTGACGGACTAATTAGATTGTTTTGTCGTCTACCCTATTTTTGCTTATAGTGACTTAGTTTGATGTACAGAATGCTTGGTTGACGGCTTCGTGATGAGGTGGTTTACACCCTGTAGATACTATAGCTCTAACTCTTCAGGGCAGCAGTGCGTTGTTGCATAATCCCCACACATATGTGAAACAATGATTAGCGACAAGGTTACACCAATTAGATCCCTCAGCCGCGTGCGCAGGATATATTTGTAACTGTATAGTAGTGGGGATCACAGGACCGCGTTATTGCAATTTATGAGTTGACATGACATCATCGTCATGCTATCGTTGTGTGAGGATGCCTTAATAGGCGGAGGATGAATGGCAGGATCTGAATGTGTGGTTATGACTTTATAGTGTGTGTAAAGGTATGAAAAAGGTTAAGAGATATGGTGTTAGTAAATAAATCACGCCAATGATCATGAAGACTTATGCAGGTGTATATTCACATTTCGCCCGTAATGTTTGCTATCAACCGGGCGCATTCAAAGTCTTCTAAAGAGATACCGTGGCCCGGACCAAAAAGGGCGAGGAAGGAACATATATGGGTTTTAGTCAGTAAAAGTCTGACACTCCCTCATACTCCGCCCAGAGTGGGAGGACTCATTTGATGATTTCACATCCAAAAAAAAAGCTAAACACTGAGAAATTCCTGATGAGAGAACGCATCAGATCCGGGACCTGGGAATTAAACCAAAACCTCATCCTCAGCAGAGTCATATAGGTATAACATAACATCACGCCTAAGATCCCGAAGGGTTAGGCAAAAGTGTACCTTATACTATAAGGTTAGGTACCACATTTCGCCAGTTATGTTTAAGTCACATGTAATAGAGGGCTAGACACCAATCCAGACTCCTCAGCTATTACTGAGAAATTCTTGATGGAAAAACCCAATAACATTCTGCCCAACCCGGGAATAGAATTCAGGACTCACGGTAAGCAGTCGGGCTTGCGACCAAACTAGATCACGAGTCGTATTCGGTATAATTATAAAACAATAATAAATCTTAAATATCAAACGATTCCTATACCGATCAATGCGTTGAAATAACTTAAAGTGGTCATTAATATCTAGATTTTACTACAGGCTACGAGTTCCATGAAATTCATTTGTGCGACCATTACTATTTTAATGGCCTCTACAAATGTGCCAACAGTTATCAGCATCATATTCCACGGAACCATTTGTTTTACAACTTATTCTGAACCCAGCCTGTGGAGACATTTAGATTTCCATTTAATATTCTAACCGTACCTTGCGGAAAATTTTAGAAGAAAAATTAACTGCATCGAGTTGGTATTAAAATAGGCTAGTTTCCACCATCAATAAATTGCAAAACTAATTAGTCCGTCAGTTAGAGTATTCGAAAATAATGGACACGTATTTTTTGTTTTTGTAAATCACTGAGTACTGACAAAGATAAAACGCATCAAAACTCGGAAGTGGGGGCTCGTGACGTCACAACGCACTAAAAACTATAGCACGGCGTGACGTATTGCGAATTTTAAAAGCGTCGTATCTTCGTCAATTTTGGTTTATGAAACAAAAGAAAAAATACGGGTCAAATATTTTTTTTTCACTCCTCTTGCTCGAAAAGACCGTCATAATAGCGTACCAGAGGGGCCGTAAAATTGCTCATTATAGCCCTAGGGAAAATAAGCTTTTTTTTTTTAAATTTCGTAGTCGGTGTTCGAAAGCGCAAAGTCTTTACTCATAATTCATGAAGAATTGACTTATTACTGTTCCATAAAAAAAAAAAACATTTTATTTTAAAAATGGAACCAAACGCGCCGAACGCCGAACTCTTTGGCAGGGATGTGTGCGTTGCATTCCAGCTACAGAAGAAATAAAAAAAGGCATTGGCGCGAAATTTTAAGATTTTTTCTGTATTATTTATTTGAATTTCTTTTTATCTCCTACGTTTACCTCACAGACGACACAATGTTATATTCGTCTTCACAGAGAACTGAGATTATGTTGCCGGGAAAAAACATCTCATTAGAACAACAGTACAAATTGTACATTTCATTTTTAATAAAATAAACTATCATATTAAATATGGTTATTTTATTTTCTCGCAATCGTAGTGAAAAGTACGGTGTAACACACGGCGCTAAAATCCCATTATAACTCGGTTTCTATTTACTACCTCGCTAAAGCTCGGTAGTAAAACTTACCTCGTCTATAATGGGTCATTTTAGCCCCTTGTATCACAATGTACTATTATAATCTATTTGACGGACTAATTAGATTTTTTCAGGACACAAGCCTATTAACCAGTGAATGATAGGCGTTCAGCGTCTTTGTTTTCTGTACAAAGCATAGGATATTGGGATCCCATGAATAGCAAATTAGGGGCTTCTGGTCGCTTGTGCCTTATGATATCTTCGGTGTCGATGGTTTCTACTGAAATTATCCACCATTTGAGAACTGTCGGGAAGGTTCATTTTTTACATTATGGTGCTCTTTCACCACCCACGAGCATTTACCTGTAATGTAAGAGTGTAAGATTCGATTTTGTACGGAAACAAGTGAATCTGAACAGACATTACAGGCGAATGCTCTTGTTGAAGAAGCACCATATGCGCATCTTAATAATTACAGTTCAGCATTTAGCCAAACCCATTAACCAAAACCGTTTAATGTTGCAGGAAAGGATCGACTTCATTGAAGGCGAAATCCAAGAGATAACAAAAAACGCGAGAAACCTGAAAAGCGACTACCTCGCACTAATAGAGCTGAAGACATTGATAGAGAAAATGCAGACCTTCTTCCAAGACCACAGCGCCCAGAGGAAAATATCTGCGTCAGTGCAAATATACAACAACGACGCGGTGCTAGGCCATCTTGGGTTCATCGCGGGAGTGGTCACCACGGCCAGGATACCAGCATTTGAGCAGATGCTGTGGAGAATATCCCATGGGAATATCTTCTTTAAACAGGCGCAGATTGATGAGCCTTTAAAGGATCCTGTTACGGTAAGGTGTCTTTATTTCTTCTTGGATAAGAATGTACCACACAAGCATGTCACAGCATAGTTAGTTACTAAAATGACAGCCCAGGGTGCGCCGGAAATATCTATCTTAAGTGTTGCCACACGTGTGGTTAAGTTGCCTTTACAAATATAAAATGGGGGCCGTCACGATGTGGATCCTCTAGACTCTGTGATTTTTTGGTTTTTATCTTTCATTGATCATCATTTGTTTCTATTTCTTAATTCTCATGAACACTATGCTCACGAGTTATGAAGCGATGAGTACTTACCTTTGCATCTTTCTTAGATACAAACATTAAAAGCTAAGACTCAATTTCTTCTTATTTAAACTCTATTTGGAAATGTTTTTTAAGTTCATCATTTTCTTTCTTTATATGATTTAAAGCTATGGTATGTTTTATTGATTTTTCCGTGCCACGGAAAGCACGTTAAGTTGTCGGTCTGTCATTTATAGATCTTTGACTGTCGTTACAAGTTACAGGTAGTCAGTGGCCCAAAAAGTCTGACAAGCAGTCTTAGGCACCAAGGGCTATACCGTATTACCCAGTACTAACTGGGTTGTGGAGGTCAGATAGGCAGTCGCTCCATGTAAAATACTGGTATTCAGCTGCATACCGGTAGACTGGAAACCAACCCCAACATAGTTGGGAAAAGGGCAGGCAAAAAAGCAGATGATGATATGATTTAAAGTTCAAAGTTTCCTTCCAAACAGTTTCGATCATCAAAATATTCTTTTCAAACATGATAACTCCTAAAAACTAGGTAATATTGATTCTTTTCGGATTTGACGTGCTATGAAAAGGTCGGGAGTTCAAACCAGGTTCACGGCTAAACCTCGAACTTTGTGGCAAGCCTACGCATTTAAACGTATATTTAGCTTAGCGGCTATGACATCCATAACCCTTTCCGTATAATAATGATACCTATGTGTAGGTTGATAGGTCACAAATTGCCTGGTCTGTAGTTACGTCATATTGGTTCCAAAGACGTCACGGGTGCAGATGATACAATAGACTGGTATTAGCAGACTTTTATAACATAATACAAATCGTGACGTAGGCGCTTGTGGGTAGTAGATAGTATTTTATTAAGTTGACCTTGAATTTAAATTTTCAGTACAACTGATGGAATTTCACAGTAGGTCGCATCTACTTAGTAGGTAAAGGAAACAATAGGACCTTTCCTGTACATAAAGCGACTATCTGTTTGCCCTATTAATCTTGAAATCGCCTGCTGGCACTACCGTCGTCGGTTTCAAGCATTACCGTCATCGACTACACCACTTTCCAATTAAATACAATACCTCCATCATGATTCTGGCCTCATGGTAGTTTGTGAGACTTAATTATAATTGCTTGTAATGTCTTTGCTTTGTTTTTTGAGAAAAACAGATGTGGGCCCAGTTTATCAATTTTTGAAAGGGGCAACTGCTTCCAGTTTCGAAGTAGACGAGTAGCTCCCTAACCCCCAGTGCCATCAAGTTACTTGAGCTTCTGACCATCTTATATAGATAACACCAGTAACTGCTTAAAGGCCTGACAGAGACATGCACTTTAAGCAGTTGATCTCGTTGTGTTATAGACGGTCATCTATCCACAAACCGACAAGGCAAGCTTTGAAAAACCTTGAATCGACCCATGGATCTTGGCGATTTTATTTAGCCACTAGCTTTTGCTTGTGGCTTCGTTCTTGTCTTTGAAATGTACTCACGGAAACGTTTGAATAGCTTATAACATTCAGGGATAATGTAGCTGCCAGTTAGTGAAAGAATTTTCAGAATCAGATCAGTAGTTGCGAGGATTACCCCATACAAACTTAAAAACAAATCTCTCAAATATTTGTTATACGAAGCATTATTATAAAAGCACAATATTTATATAACCTGATCAGCCAATCGTAAAGTGACACCCCATAGACTAAATAATATCACAGAATCGGAGGCAAAACTGACAAAATTTATAGAGATACCGTTAACAAAATATACTGCCTGCCAATATCGTTCGAATAAAATAGCAAATTATCTATTTCTGTCTATAGCAGTTCGCTCCGATACCTCGGGAAATATTATGGCAGGAATGGCAAGTAAATCTGGCGTTTTATCTTTTGTTAAAGATAGCGTTCTTATGTCTGTTTTACTAAGCGACACCGAAATTTAGGTATCACCTAGTGTTATTTGGGCATCTATACAAATTAAATTGAAGTGTCCATATTTTGTTATTTCAAAATAACAGCTTTTTACTGAATGCATATGAAATTAAGTACTTGCGGTATTTATAACAAAACTTGTTTTTGTTTTTCTGTCCGTTTGTTCCGGCAAATATCCGAAACGGCTAGACCGATTTTGACTGGACTTAACTGGCATGTAAGTGGTGTTATATGGAGTAATATTTTATTTTAGAAAAAGGATTATGATTTCGTGTTAACAATTGAAACTTGAATTTTTTACCAAAATCCGATTCCAATTGGAAAATTTAATTTTTATAATAATTTCACGCGGATGTAAGTCGCGGGCACTCGCGGGCTACAGCTTATCTAATAAATAATGGACATTGTTGCCGTGGAATCTTAGAATCATACTTATATCTTTGGCAGTTGACACTTGTGTAAGCTTGAGTAGGTAACCCTGGGGCCCAACGTGAGTAGCTGTAGGTACAATTATCATTATATAACTCTAGCCTCGCTAGTCTAGTAGTCATAACAGTGACTAATGAGTTTGAGCTTCTTATCGGTCCAGTAATTACGGAGCTTCTTCGGTACAAACAAACAAAAAAATCATTCCTCTTTATAAAGATCAACATTAGAATGTTCTTTCTTATAATTACATAATAACCCATGTGCTTGTTATCGAGCAAAATATGCGCCTTGACGTAGAGTTGCGGACACCAGCCCGTTATACAATACAATACCCCTAGGCGAAGGCGAAGGCGAAGCCCGGGCATTAGCTAGTATTAGTATATTATTAAAAGCTCATATCAATCAGAGTGAAGATCTCACACGTATAGCGTACATAAACCTAAAAACCTTCGGTCATTAAGTCATTGACCTATCTAAATCAAAATTATTCGTTTAATAATATGTACAAAGGCTTCGTAAAATGTTCACTGGCCTCACGTGAACTAAACACGCAAGCTATGTTAAAAGAATAATTTACAGAGTAGGTAGGTACATATGATATAGTTTCGGCTATGGAAATGTATCATAACGGAAAGGTATGGAAAGTAATCACTAGGGCTTAATCACTGTTTTTAAAAAGATATTTGTGAAATTTTAATGTCGCGTACATGGTTTTGGAAAGGTTAATGTTGATGGGCTGCGGGACTGTTCGAAAGAGATACCGTGGCCCCGGAACATAAAGGGCGAGGAAGGAACATGGATGGGTTTTAGTCAGTAAAAGTCTGACACTCCCTCCCGTCATTTGATGATTTCCCATCCGAAAAAAAAATGAAGAAGGTTAATGTTGATGGAATCATACTAAACCTAATAATCTCCCTGTCCTTGTTCCATTATACTTGGGGTTGGCGGAACACGTTTTCTTATTCCACTCTCGCCTGTCAAACGTCACGTAAGTTCTTTGACTGGTTGCAATACGGGTAGACAGAAACAAAACTTTATCAACTAGTATTACAACAAAGAGATTTAAACAACGAATATTTTCTTATACAAACTTTGATACTTTTCGATTTTGACACAGGCCTACCTGACAAGCGAGCGTATTGACACTAGTCAGAACGATTTGTTACTATTTAGATTTGGATTGCGGTTTTCTTCGTCTTTTCCCGTCTATCATGAATGATTTTTTTTTAATTGAATGTCTTTGTATTTCAAGGAGTAACGTGTGCCTAGAACCTGAATTGTATAGGTCAACTAGGCAGTAGCTTAGTTTCATCTAATTATGTTTATTGGTATACTAGCTGACCCGCGCAACTTCGTCTGCGACATATAAGTGAAAGACAGGGTTACAGAGAGTGGGTCGTAAGCACCTCTAATACAATTGTCAAAGAGCACATCACATCACACACATCATTCCGCATAATGAAAAGCACGCCCGGTACATGATCATTATTTTGCTGCTGAGTTATTTAAAACGGTGTATCTCTGATATTCATTGAAATCAAATTACGTATCCAAGGGCAATTATGTTTAAAATTAAATACTTGTGATTAACAACGTATTTATTTTGATAAGGATAAATTACCATGTTTATAAAAACAGTTTAAAGGGCTTCTCTCGACGTCCTAACGTCTTCATCCTTAGTTAGACACTCGATGACAGTCTCATACTCCAGCTAGGTCTGAAGTTCTCATCAACGTGTATGAAATGAGCCGCGACACGATATAGCTGCTGTAAACTGTTGCGGACCTCTTACAACTATAAGCCATTTCAAATTTCGAACTCTACGTGCCTATAAGGCCGTGTCCTAAAGTGCACAAAACCTTCAAATGCGGTGTTAATATAGTACGGTGACTATCGGGACATTCCAATTATAAAGAGTATTAGCACCAAGTTTTTATGTGAGTCCAACCTTTTTTGAATAAAATAGGATTGAGTTTCCAAACATTTATCAAAATAACATGTAGTTTAAATCAAAAGCACTAAGGTCCATGTTCACCAAAAACATGACGGTCTGATTATCTAAAAACAGCTGTTTAAAACACATTTTTGTATGGGAGCATATGTCACAGGGACAGCGGTTTTTTAGAAAATCAGACCGTTATCTCTTCGGTGAACATGGACCTAAGGAGTGTTGATATCAAATTCGAAACACATCACCGCCAAAATAACTTTCTACCCCTTTTTTCATCAATTCAATTTCAATTAAACACGTCTTCCATCAATTCTGTTAAAAATTTGAAATAGATTGGACCAGTAGTTCGTTGTATTATTTTATTTGTAATATGTATTAAACAGGGTG
Organism: Xestia ashworthii; assembly: GCA_950022955.1. Classification (NCBI taxonomy): domain Eukaryota; kingdom Metazoa; phylum Arthropoda; class Insecta; order Lepidoptera; family Noctuidae; genus Xestia; species Xestia ashworthii. Next base: position 4,200,054 of record OX465557.1, read on the forward strand.
GAAACGGTTAACGGGGCAGCAAAGGGAGCTACCTTAACCGTTGTGTATAAGAAACAGGATCGATTGGCATCAAAAAAAGGTTGTGTAAAATAGCAATTTTCTTGCTACCCGTACGTTTTTTTTAAATCTGTGAATGGGGATCAAAATTTCACGGAAAATTTCGGATGGTTTTCTAAGACCATTTTCATGTAGCTGCAGTGACTTTTTGGGTACTCTAACCTGGATTGGTCTGGAAGAACTTTTTGATCAGTGTCTGAAAGAAGATCGATTGGCATCAAAAAAATTGTTTTATGAAAAATGGCAATTTTCTTGCTAACTGTACTTTACTTTTTTATTAAATCTGTGAACAACATTTCTCGAAAAAATACGGGTTGTTTTCTAAGACCATTTTCGTGTAGCTGCAGCTCCCCTTACTTCCCCGTTTACCGTTTCCATCCTGTATTACCAACTATTTATACCGAGGAAAGCCGATTTTCTTGAGTTCCGCTATTTTGGGCGGATTCACTTCAAAAATCAAATTTCAAAAAAATTGAGAAATTATATTTACCTGTATTAGATTTGAAGTATTTACAACAACTTTTAAAGGTTTACACTTCATTGGATTTTATTCTGTAGGTGTATGAAGTTAGTTAATTTTAAACACAAAACCCTCTTTTTTACGTCTCTGGATGAGATTTTAAAAAAATGCTGAAACAGGTATTTCTTTATTTTTAATAATAAGTATTTACTCTGAGTTTTATGATTCTAGAACAATCTAAATTTTTTTTTTCGTACAAACTTTATCCCCCCTTTTCACCCCCTTTTTCCAAAATTATCCATAATTTCTATAGCCTAAATGTTATTTTGAGTTTATTTAAATAGAATAGTGAAGTTTTCATCAAAATCTGTCCAGCAGTTTTTACGTGATGCGCGTTCAAACAAACAAACAAACAAACAAACAAACAAACAAACAAACAAAAATTTTAAAAATGGTTTTATGATGTTTAGTTACTTATTTTAAGTCACCCTGATCGGTTTTTTTTTTGAAATCTTCAATGTACAGATTTTTTGGTCTCAACGATTTTATTATATGTATAGATGCTACCGGCCAAACTAGATTTCAGGACAAACTAGTTTTGCCTAGGCTAAACTATACCAACTTGGGGGGGAGCACCCTGACATTGATAGATTAAAAACCATTCATAAGTAGGAACCTCGCGAAGCGGAGCTCCGTCGACCGGGACTCCCGCGAGTGATTCTAATTTCAGTTTAGTCAAAACTAGGCAAAACCTGTTTGTCCTGAAATCGGGTTTGTTCGATAACATACATATTATATGTATAAATTTTTCATCGAATAGTGTTTCGATCTGACATAGGGAACCCAAATTAAATTCCAATCCCAATAAAGTAGAGAAAAGACTATGCAGATAATAACTTTGCTATGGTGTTTTTTTTTGACAAAGCATTTATTTCAAGTAGGCCAGTTACAGGGACTTTTGAAACTTGTCGACACTTTTTTCATTTTTCTGATTATAGGGTAAATTTCGTGTGCAGAAGCAAATCGCGTCCTATTCCAAACTCTTTCAAATTGAACACTGTCATAAACAGACCTTAGAACTAGAACAATAAAGTCTTAACCCATCCTGCCTTCAATAAAACACCACAGTATTTAAAAGGGGAGCCCACAAGTGGCCGGTCGTTAACCCCCGGCTTATATTGATTTTTCTAGACGTTGTTACCCATTACAAAGCTTTTTATAAGTTCTGGGTAAGCGCTAGAATATAGAACGCGTCAAAACGTCGTTAGGAAATAAATCTCTGTCGTTCACGAAATGGGGCATTGACCTTGTCAGAAAAGTTTGGGAAACTAACTGATTTATAGTTTTAGCTTTGTTTGGGTTTATTTCGTGGATATTTACAGTGTAGTAGGTACTACTGAGCTCACGAGAACGAACACTCTTCAATCCTATGCTCTGAGTAACTAGGTTGAAAAGTGGTCGACCGTGGAGTACTATCGTAAATGAAAACCTACCTACGTACCATATTATCGGTGGCAACAATTTTTAAGTATTCTTGAACATGGATACTTAGCTATTACCAGCCTTTTATATCTAGACCTGCTGTCTACCCTTTTCAAGCACCCGCTTGCTCGCTCTTTCATAAAAAGATAGTAAGGGACGGAAATATCAAGCATGCTTTTCGAAACAAAAACAAAAGCTCAGTGTGAATTATTCAGCCTTTTCCCAAAGGAGAGTGACTTTGAAGGTTCTATCCCTAAATAGGGTGAACATGATAGTGGAAACTCACGCAATTCGAAGGGCTGAAGTTTGGTTAAACTAGAACATGATAAAACATGTGTACGTTACATCAAGGTCACCATAACATAACTGTCCCGATTATAATCCCCATACATTCCCCATATTAAAAGGCCTACTTCCGTTCACCCTTGTTTCGACATTTAGGTCAGTACATACCTACTGACAAGCCCTTCTGCATTTATGTTTAATCGGTAACTGTACTATCAGTTATAACAAAGACTTTTAACACATCATTTTGAAAAGGAATAAGGAGCTCGTAGCTAAAAAATAACAGCTGCTCGGGCCGATCTTGCCTAGGTTGGTCTGTGAAGGGTGACCACCCTTACATATCGAGTTTCCTCCGTACCTCGGAAAGCACGTTAAGCTGTTGGTCCCGGCTGTCATTTATCCATCTTTGGCAGTCGTTACAGGTAGTCAGTGGCCCAAAAAGTCTGACAACCAGTCTTACCAAGTGGTGTCGTATTACCCAGAATTAACTGGGTGTGGAGGTCAGATAGGCAGTCGCTCCATGTAAAATACTGATATTCAGCTGCATCCGGTAAAACTGGAAGCCGACCCCAACATAGTTGGAAAAAGGATTGGCAGATGATGATGGTAGCAGTAGGTAACTGTTCTACTAGTTATATCAAAAACAAACCCTCCGCTTTGAAAAGGTATTCGCACTACTGAACTAGAATTCTGTAAATTCATACTTAATCTTACTTTATTATTTTCGTTTATTCATTTACTATATTTATTATAATTATAATTTAATTAAAAAATCACACACAATAAAAACCCACTTGTGGATCACGTAAAATTCCATTTTTTTTTTTTTTGGAAAGTATGGCAGATATCATTAAAGACTAAATAATATAAGAAACGATAAATCCCAAAAATAAACAATGATGTGTATGATGATGGACTTAGCCGTGGAAATCTGCCTAAATTATGTTGATTGATGTTATATAAACGTCCAACATAATCGTCATCATGAATATTTCTTAAACATAATATGAATTCTACGCCGTTAATACTTCCGCTACTAATAAAGCCGTTTCACAGACATTCAAGATTTTTCTAGAAACTAAATTATCTTAATAACATTCGCTTATACCGGAAGCTATGATTGTAAATGTGAATAATGTTTCTACACTGACAGGAATATTAAGAAACACCTTTTATCTTAAGGTGAAAGCTACTTTTCCTCCAGCCCGCGTAGCATGACCACCGTAGACACGACAGAGAGTCGACAAATCTTTTGTTCATCTGTCATTTTGTGGATTCAATGACAGATGAACAAAAGATTTGTCGAATCTCTTTCGTTTCTTAGGTGGTCATGGAACTTTGTACCCCAATATCTCCGTAACTAGACGGTTGCCAGTTATGGTGTAGATCAAAAAAAATATCGCAATGACGTGGAAATCAAGTGCCTTTCGGCTTTGTTAAGAGGTTTTTTAGACCGTTTATAGACGACAAGGACTGTCGGGCATTAGGCCACCAGACATAACTCCCAAACCATAATACTGCTGGACATAGTTCTTTTCTAAGTCACCAACACTACTGAATGGAAAAATTTCTATCAGCGACGAATGATGCAACTGAATGTTAGGTACCATTAAACATTCCGGAGTTGCCATAATCCAATTCACGAACCCGGGTTGGTAAATTTCACATGAATTCGAATTATTGTTTCTAGGACTTGCCAGTTTTCTTACTATTATTCCTGCACCGTTGAGAGTAGGACTGTCATAGTATAAATCTGCCTCTGCAATACATTTATCTGAGGTTCCATCTTTAGCATCTATCTAACAATTCCTCTACTCCTTTTCCAGGGTCACGAGCTCCTGAAGACAGTGTTCGTGGTGTTCTTCCACGGTGAGCAGATCAAGATTCGTGTAAAGAAGGTCTGCCATGGGTTCAAAGCCACGCTGTACCCGTGTCCTCCAACATACAAAGATCAACTGGATATGTTAGCAGGAGTCGGCACTAGAATCAAGGATCTGGAAATGGTGCGTATTGTTTGGAAGTAAAATGATGTAAAATAATTGATGGGCTTTGAATTGGGTATAGTGCCTCTAGTATAGTGGAGTATATTATAGCGTGACGGTTGACAGTAGAATGGTAGAAAACAACGTGTTTCGCTGATCCCAAGTAACAAGAGACAAAAGCAGGTAGATGATGAAGGTAATACCTGGTTTAAAGCAGAAAAGTCGAAGAGTTCCATACTGTTTACATCTTAAAATTATGAATCTCAAAACATGTCTGAAAGTAGAAAAACAAGATCTCCTCAAACAATTATAATCTTTGTTATCATCAAATAAAAGATGAGGGTATATCATTTCTATACCAGATCTTCAATACACACATCACATGTTCTTTTTTTCGTGTTTTTTTTATACTTAAACGTAGTTCAATCTAGAATCTATTAAGCCGTTACTCCTGCCCAATGGCCAAAATGGAAAGATTACTAACCAATTTGCCAAACGACATGAGAGAAACCGATGGTACTCATGAAGGAACGAGCATTTATCAGCAGTAAACAACATGGTTAGTGAACTCCGTTGCCTCCGTTTTGTCAACAAAGAAAAATGTACCATCAGCTATTCTTCTAAAATTTCAGGTCCTAGAACAAACAGAGAACCACCGTCGCCTGGTCCTCACCAACATAGCGAGAGACATCAGCACTTGGATGGTGGCTGTACGCAAGGAGAAGGCCATCTACCACACCCTCAATATGTTCAGTATGGACATCGTGAAGAAGTGCCTCATCGCTGAGTGCTGGGTGCCGAGGAGAGACCTCACTGCCGTGCAGAAAGCTTTGGAGAACGGAGTGGTGAGGGTTGATGCTCAATTGTTTTTAGTAATGTGGAGAGGATGTTGACTTCTTTTCCATTTCCACTATTTGCCATTTATTTATTTAAACTTCATGTACAATAGTGGTACATAGGCGGACTTAATGCATCATCTAAACTTCTAAGATAAGATTTGTTTGCCAATTATTTTTGTAGAGCTCCGATGGTGTACTGAACTTCTTTTCCTGTCCCCTTTTCTGTTATTTGGAGTTTATTTGACTGTATGTACATAGATCTCACTTGTTTGTTTCTAAGCTACATTTGTTTTCTATGTAACTGGAGTTATTTAAACTGTATAGTACCTTCTCTATTTTATGTATTGGAACTGGGCCTGACTGATATGGTAGTTCTCGTTACTTAGCTGCTATTACTAGTTAAATCAATGGTTCTAAAAATCACTTAATGGTTTGTCTTCCTACTTCATCCATAATCGTCGTCGTCATTGGCAGTTTAATTCCACCCACTGCTTAGTTGAGCTTACCTACTGCAGAATAACTAATGGTTATATTTGATTCAATCTGTCTTATGTTACAGAAAGCAAGTGGCAGCCCCATCCCTTCGATCTTGCACTACGTACCAACAAACGAAACGCCTCCCACATTCAACAGAACCAACAAGTTTACCAGAGGTTTTCAGAACCTGATTGATTCCTATGGAATCGCCAGCTACAGAGAAGTCAATCCAGGTACTTATTAAACTGACTTCTAAAATACAATTACGAGTAACTTCTTCAGTAAAAAACTTGTCTGCGTTGCAAAAGTCTATTGCAATACATGACACTTCATCCTTTGTTGCTCTATTGATAGAATTAGATAGGGACCTTATCGATGCGGATCGGCTTGGCCCGATCACATCTTATTTTGTCCCGAACGAAACGAGGTGAAAGTTCTTTTTTCTTTTGTATTTATTGGTCTTTAAAGGTATATTTTCTGACTTTCTTCAATTGAGCCTATATATTATGTGCCGATTGGTGTTGTCTACTAGTTACTGCCTTATTCAAATAATATCTGCTGAATTGCCGTCTAACTATTATTTAATTATTTCCAGCATTATACACCATCATAACATTCCCGTTCCTTTTCGCCGTGATGTTCGGGGACGTCGGCCATGGGATCATCATGGCAGCCTTCGCAGCTATCCTAGTCATATACGAGAAGAAATTCCTCAAAACCAAGTCAGACAACGAAATATGGAACATCTTCTTCGGCGGACGATACATTATACTCCTAATGGGAATATTTTCGATATACACTGGTCTAATATACAACGATTTGTTTTCGAAATCTCTGAATATCTTCGGGACTAGTTGGAGAAATGTGTATGAGGATGGGATTCTATTGAATCATACTGCGTTAGAATTGGATCCGAAGACGGCTTATACACAGACGCCTTATCCATTTGGATTGGACCCTGCTTGGCAGGTGAGAATTTGAATCCCTTTAATACGACGAAATAATTTTGCCCTTTTCCAAAACTCTACTGTTGTCATTCCCTTCTAGCTTTTGATGAAGAGAAATGAGTAGTTATATAAAGAATTCGATTAGTTTTCAATTTGAATCTAACTAACAATGAATTTTCTTATTTCCAGTTTGCCTCAAACAACATAATATTCCTAAACTCCTTCAAGATGAAACTGTCAATAATATTCGGGGTGATCCATATGGCGTTCGGTGTAACAATGAGTGTGGTAAACTTCAAGTAATTACTGTATTCATAGAAACTAGAATGTTTAGTGCGTTTCCAATAGAAACCAAAGACGCCATAATTAACGATGTTTTTCTTCCACAGCTTCTTCAAGAAGCGGGAGATGATATTCCTTCAGTATGTACCGCAGATTCTATTTCTGTTGCTGCTGTTTTGGTATCTCTGTTTACTGATGTTTATAAAGTGGATCAAGTATTCGGCTATTGCGGAAGGTAAATACTTGCAGACTTCTAAGGACTTTCTGTCACCAATTACTTTAGGAGAGAATTTATACAGTACCTATTTAATATAGAGCAATTGCTTTGAAATTGTGGTCCTCAACCATTTTTATGAGATTCATTGCAACCGGTGATTAATGCAGCCGGTGATGAATTGATAACTGATATTATTAGGGACATGCGTTTTTGTCCACAGTACACACTCAGTAGTCCTTACCACAGACGTCTACAACATTTGCTCACCACTTTTCCTCTTTTCAGATCCAGCACTAGGCACATCGTGCGCCCCCTCAGTGCTCATCATCTTCATCAATATGATGCTTATGAAGAAGTCTGAGGACAAGCTTCCCTGCCGTGCGATGATGTACGATGGTCAAGAGGGGGTCCAGAAGACGTTCCTAGCTCTTGGTTTTCTGTGTATACCTGTGATGCTGTTCGGGAAGCCACTTTATAAGATGTTCGTGGCTAGGAAGCAAAAGGTAAGATTCAGATTTTTAGATGTTGGTGGTTTACCAAATTTATTTATTTATTTATTAAAACTTTATGAACAATTCAGTTATATCCTATGGTGACGTCTTCCCGTTGACCCATAAAGCCTAGTATTAGCATGGCCGATAAACGGTGAACCAGTGAGAAAAAAAAAGTAAAAATCATAATTATTGTGTGTATAGCTGGTTACCGTAGTAATTGTAAACTTGGTTTACGCAACCTTTGCATACGACAAAAATTGCTTGTTTGAATTTAAGAATCATTAAGACGAAAGCCACAAGAATCGCCACATCGATTGATTCTTTCCTTTTCACCAAGTCGTATCCCGCGACCTTCACTAATCCTTCTTGGAGAGTTCCAGGATTGATATTCTCGGATTGACCTTCAACCTTTTCTTCGACTTCCAGAAATACCAACAAGGAGTTGAAAGCGGAGACGTAGAAGAGAAGGAGGAAGAAGATGAAGGCATGGCAGAGGAGCTGATCACGCAGTGCATCCACACCATCGAGTACGTGCTGGGCGCCGTGTCGCACACCGCCTCCTACTTGCGACTGTGGGCGCTGTCGCTCGCTCATGCACGTGAGTTTGTCTATATTTTGTCCTACTCTTTTATTTTTGGTCACGGATCTCATAGGTTAACAGTTTATCTGCAAGGTAAGCTCAAAAGATTTAACTGAACAAAGACAGCAAATCAGTCGATATAATCCACGGAGGAAACCTAATCTCCGCTACTTGGTAGGACCGGAATTATGTGTGTTGTGTGTGTACCATCTTATTGTTTATTCTATCTTTTTATTGTGGTATATCCTGTGTGAATCTAATAAATACTTTTTCTTTATTTTTTTCTTTCAAACAGCTCCCAACACTTTGATAAAATAAAGCATTTGTCCGGGGCCTTTTAAATCAACGAAATTACTGTGTATTGATAAAACACGTTTTTCTTATCGAGTTTTTTTCCTTCCCATCAGAGCTATCAGCAGTGCTGTGGCAGCGCGTGCTCATCCAGGGCATGGGTAGTCCGGGCGTGGACTCCATCAAGATGTACATCATCTTCGCGGTGTGGGCGTTCTTCACCCTCGCCATCCTGGTGCTCATGGAAGGACTGTCTGCTTTCTTGCATACGTTGCGGTTGCACTGGTACGTTAGAACTTCCCATCTCATCATTCTCTTGCCCTTATCCAATTTATTCGGGGTCGGCGCAGCATGTCTTCCTCTTCCATACTCCTCTATTTTCCATCATCTCATCAGACATTTCTTTTCTTACCATATTTTATCATTCTTAACACAATCCATCCATCGTTTCTTTGGTCTTCCTCTACTGACATACCCATCCACATTCATACTTACAACTTTCCTCACGACCTTTTCCTTATTCCTCCGCATCACATGCCCGTACCACGACAGCCGATTACCACACAAATTTTCAATCACCGGCACCACTTCAGACTTCGAAATCAAAATCAAAGCATTTATTTTAAGTAGGCCAGTTACAGGTTACGAGTACAGGCGCTTTTGAATTGTCGAAAAAAAGATGAAAATTAAATGTAGCTACAGTCCCAGTCACAAGACATAAAAACTGTGAAAGTACTGTAGTTGGGGGTTTCCTCTTATAAACTCATTTCTTACTTAATCCATACAAAAAAACTTTCCATCTTCACACTGTTATTACCCTATATGACCTACAGGGTCAAATGTGTGGAAGTTGTCCAATCACTTTTGCTGACGTCTGCAGCTGGTTTGGTCCCTTCTGCCATTGGTCGAATCTTGCACGTCTCCGTGCTGCTCCTCTTTTCTGCTTTGATGGAATCCGAGCCTCCAACGCTAAACCCTCCCCTCTCCATTTCAGGGTGGAATTCATGAGCAAGTTCTACGAAGGTCAAGGTTATGCCTTCGCGCCGTTCTGCTTTTCCGACATCCTGGAGAACGAAGACGATGAGTGCAAGGCAATGGCGGAAACTAACGGGGGTCCGCCCGAGTGACCACAAGACTAATTAGGATAAGTAGCCAAACATACCACCTGCGAAGGTGAACGGCTATGCTGGTGATGCTGAAGACAGTCCTTTAACAGTTAATTTACATCTGATTTCTGTCACTGTCAACATCACACTGACGTTGAAATAAGGTTGTTTTTGCGATATCACCAACGCTAACTGTCAAAATTATAGTGACCTTTACGAACAGTTCAAATTAGGTTCCTATTTGGTTGTTGCTGTCAGATGTAATATAAATGTGGAAGGACTGTAGGTGGATTGTCAGTCGCGTGGGTAGACCTTAACGAGTGCCTTGTTAAGTTGTATGGTCAGTATTGTATGGGAATCTTTTGATAGAAGTACAAGTTCTGGAATTGCATGGAAATATCTTGATAGAAGTACAAGTTGATAAAATCATTGTTTTACGCTGATTAGAGTTTGGGTGTTTGCATAAAGATATAAGATTTCTGTTACCGGTTTGTCAGGGCAAGAACAAAAAGGTTTAGGAACTTATTTATGCGCTTGTTTCTTTACGTGCGAGCGCATAAACTATGGAAATACTAGTTCAGGTACGCGCAACGATTCGGCCCTGTCTAGGAACCTGCATCTTTGAGCAAGCAGCCTCTGTCAGTTTAGATATCAATTTCTTCTTTGGGGGGATGAGACTACAATCTATTTAAAAGTAAACCTAAGTGCCTTAGACACAAAAGCCATTTTTAAACTAGTCGAACCAAAGAGCTATTTTAACTATGGTCACACTATTGTATGAGCTAAGTGAATAAAATGGTAGATGAAGATGATTCCTCACTCGACTCAAATGTTGTATCTTTCAACGCGACTGGCATTCACCATCTATTTTCAGCCTAAAATTAGTTCTCAGATATCATTTACGTACAAACGAAATTTAAAGATTACCTAGAGATTAGAATTCTGTAGTCTTCTGAATTTGTTGCTAGATTTTTTCAGAAATTGTAAGTAGTGTAGGTGAAAAATTTATAAATTAATGACAGAAAGTAATGAAAACACACTGTATATGACGGCAATATTACAGAATCATAATTTTGTCACCGTCAGGATGGCTGGACCAAACGAGATATGTACATGAGACCATGTGCACTGTTTACTACCTATTTGATACTATTTACTACCTTTAAAGAAATATTTGGTACCTTTGCGTTATGAGAGATATCAAAGAAATAAAGTGGTCAGCCATTCTGACGTCAGGTTGGCTGACCACTTTCAAGCTCTCATAGTTTTAGCGTTGTATTAACTGCATTGTTAATGTACATATTTACTACCTATTTGGTACCTTAACATATATTTGTTACACAGCTTTAAGAAGCTCCTATAAATAGTTATTAATAAAAGCCGTTAAAACGCCTGTACATAAATTATTGACGTCTTTTCTTCTCAGAATGATTGCTAACAATATTTTTGCAGGCGCTTAGTGGCTTGTGAGCAACTTGTTTCTGGATATACATAGTTAAGTTTTATCCATTTGTAATATTTTATAATTATTTACATATCGCATTTATTCTTAGGAATATAAGTATGTACTTGGGAATTATTGAATACGGTTTTTATTCATTGTTTGATTTTGTATTTCCCGACGGCATGGAAAGCCAAGTCAGAGGCCTATGGGTGCCTATGGTGCTATGAACCAGTTAGCCACTAACCACACGATAAAGTAAGTAGGGTTTTATTAAATTTATTTTTTATACAAATTCGATATTCATTCATTGACATCTAAGATTTTTTAAAGTTTAACCTACCTACAATATTCACAACTTTGATGACCAATTATTGTGTAATTGTGTATCATAGTATCATCCAGTCTCACGAGAACTTAAGATTCCTAAGAATAAATGCGATATGTAAATAATTATATAAAAACTTTTTTACAAAAAATAAATCTGACTTCAGAGGAAACAAAAAAGTGAAAAATACTTTAGCTTCTGAAGTCGGTGACCTTTGTTTGATTGATTCAGTTTTTTTTGTCACCGACTTCTGAAGCTAAAGTTATTTTTCACTTTTTAGTGGATCACATGTGATTACCCCTTCACAGCGTACCGGCGTGATTTTCTGTTATGAACTGGTGTAAACAATAGACTGATAGGAGATTTCAACAATCCCAGTAGCTTTCATTTATTGAGGAGTTCCGTTGCCTATCTTCGAAGTTCTTTATCATATCTTCACCAAATTGAAATGGAATCACTTCGAGAAAGTACACTTCCTTAAACTACCCAAATCGCTTCTGGTGTGCCTATAAAATGTGAAGAGTTCTCTCCATTTCTCCAGGATTCCATCATCAGATCCTGATTTGATGATTATGGGACAACCTGGGAAGTATACCCTTTCAAACAATAAAAAAAAAACAAAATCGGTCCAGCCATCTTGGAGTAATCGGGGAACATTGAATTGAGAACCACCTTATTTTTGAAGTCGGTTAATATCGACGTTATGGTAGGTGACTCAAATATCCGGATAGCCTATAAAAGATTCGGCCGAGTATCGTTAATTTGCTCTTAAGAATTTAAGAGTTCCGTTCCTTTGTCATGAATGATGGATCTCATAATCAGAAGTAATTAGAACCTAACCAAATTCTCATCAATGTACCCTTAAAGTACATCCTTTCCAATAATAAAAAAAAAACAATACATGTCCAGGTAGGTCAATCGTCGAATCCGACTCGGCTGGGCAGCGTTCGAGAAGCTGCGCGGTATCTTCTCGTCGTCTTTCGTCAAGACGAAAGTCTATGACCAGTGTGTGTTGCCAGTGAATACATACGGGATTGAGACGTGGTCGTTTACAATGGGCCTTATCAAAAGGCTTAAAGTCACCCAAAGAGCAATGGAGAGGGCTATGCTTGGAGTTTCCTTGCGTGATCGAATCAGAAATTAAGACATCCGCAAGAGAACCAAGGTCACCGACGTAGCCCGAAGAATTGCCAAACTTAAGTGGCAGTGGGCAGGTCACATTGCTCGCAAAACGGATGGCTGATGGAGCCGAAAAGTTCTGGAGTGGCGACCGCAAACCGGAAAACGATACGTTGGAAGACATCCCACTAGGTGGACCTATGACCTGGTGAAGGTTGCGGGAATCCGTTGGACGCATCCAACGGATTCGAAGTCGCAAGAGACCAGTCAATGTGGCGACACTTGGGGGAGCCCTATGTCCAGCAGTGGACGTCTTTCGGCTGAAATGATGATGTCAAGGTAATAGGGCTAATCCCCATAGTGGAAATTAACACATCTAACTGTCGAAATGTGGGTATATTGTACACTTCTGCGTACTCCCTCAGAGCATACAGGCGTGATGTTACGTCATGATGTAGTATAAACAATGAACCTACAAGCGATTGCAGCAATCACTGCAGATTTGCTGTCTATTTTTGAAGAATTCCATTGCAGGATCTCCGAAGATCACCATCAGATCTTCTCAATTCTGAGGTAAACAACAAAAAAAAATATATATAGTCGAATTCTTGGAATTCTCTTTTTGGAAGTCGGTGGAAAATATTACAAATGGATAAAACTTAACTATGGATATCCAGAAACAAGTTGTTCATAAGCCACTAAGCGCCTGCAAAAATATTGTTAGCAATCATTCTGAGAAGAAAAGACGTCAATAATTTATGTACAGGCGTTTTAATGGCTTTTATTAATAACTATTTATAGGAGCTTCTTAAAGCTGTGTAACAAATATATGTTAAGGTACCAAATAGGTAGTAAATATTTACATTAACAACGCAGTTAATACAACGCTAAAACTATGAGAACTTGAAAGTGGTCAGCCAACCTGACGTCAGAATGGCTGACCACTTTATTTCTTTGATATCTCTCTTAACGCAAAGGTACCAAATATTTCTTTAAAGGTAGTAAATAGTATCAAATAGGTAGTAAACAGTGCACATGGTCTCATGTACATATCTCGTTTGATCCAGCCATCCTGACGGTGACATAATTTTGAAGTTCATTTTGACGTGACAACACGAAATATAAGGAATGGTAATGATAGAATCTGAAACGGGATAACGTAATCCAAAATCTTCGTGTATCTGATATTGTCTTTAAATACAGTTGTGATTGTACAAATGAATTGTAATCACTGGCATGTCCGGAATCACGTAGTTTCGGAGTCTTTTAGTACAAATTCGGAACAAAAGACATCGCTATTGAGTCATGTGACGTGTGGAACACGAGTTGTGATAGTATTCACATTATTTTATAAATCACAATACAATTTTCTTTTAATATTTAACTTTAGATTTAAGCGAAATGATATATTTTTTGTTTGTTTTAAGTAATTTTATTTTATTGGACCGATTTACATGCACTCTCTCTGTGGCAAACGCAGTTAAAGACGAACTATTGTCCGCGTCCGTGTAACTTTGATTAAATTGAGCTTCAAGAAAAAAATGTTTGAAGCTCTTGTCATTCTAATTCGGATACCGTGTAAGATATGACACGCAACTGCTAAGCGACTATTCGCACTAGTTTGAACACATCAAATCACCCGGGATTCGCATCAGTTTGTCCCGAGCTCAATCCGTCGCATACCAAGAATTATAGAAAAACAGTTCAACTATAGAAAAAAGTGGTTCAAGGCAAAGGAGCATCGTTCGTTGAAGAATGTTAGTCTAAAATAGATGTCACAGCTGGACCACGGTGTGAGCGCGTGTAAACAACAATTATATCTTTATTTTTAGCCAAAGATACGTTTTCTTTTTTAAATTTAATCGCATGTTTGTTGAGCAATCGTTTCTCGTGTAAATATTATTATAGTGCCTTCAAAACTAGCGAACTATTAAGTATTCACTCGTTTAAATATTATAAGGAATGTTCCATCTGTGTAAGTTTTAGGTCCATGTTCACCGAAAAGATAACAGTCTGATTATCCAAAAACAGCTGTCACTGTGACATGTTCCCATACAAAAATGTGTTTTAAACAGCTGTTTTAGATAATCAGACTGTTGTCTTCTCGGTGAACATGGACCTTAGTAAAACAATCGCATGGATAGTGATATATTAATATTTTTAGTCGAGATGTGTAAACTAGTACAACTGCCTGATTGATCCAATTAGGTCCATGTTCACCAAAAAGTTGACAGTCTGATTACCTAAAACAGCTGTTTAAAACGCATTTTTGTGTGGGAACATGTCACAGTGACAGCTGTTTTTAGATAATCAGATGGTTATCTTTTCGGTGAACATGGACCTTAATCGATATCAAGAAATCGAGTTTTGGCAGTTAGCTAGTTGGTTCATCTCTAAATTAGTCACTATGTTGAAGATTCAGACTTAAATCTGAACTAATCTTGATTATATTATACAATTATTAACATTAAACAATCTGACTTTCACTCAAAGTCAAACTGTTTAATGTGACACCACATTATTTATTTTAATAATCATAATATTACCTATAGTTGAATATTATATTTTTCTTGTTAGTTATTTTTTATTATTTTGTTACTAACTTAACGGACCAATTTGTGGCCTTAACATATTATGAGACATATCAAGAAATGAGTGAAATCAAACTCTACAGTATCAAACTTCGTATAAGAGCTTTATTAAAATCGTTTATATCTACACGTAATCCGGCACGGTACAGCTACATTTTACACTGAAATATTTACGCAGACAGACAAAAATTTATAAACTACACTATTTTTACGCCATTCCTCAATAAACAGATTTTGACCATTCTTGCTCTTTTATTACAAAACACATCCTAGATAAATTCCTTAGAACAATCTCGAATGAAAACAAAAACGAAAAAGCCATGAAAGATATACTCAATATCCTACTCAAATCTCATAAAATTAATTCTAGTCTAAGCAAGTTATAAACAAGATGATTAACGAAAGCGATCGATTGATATAATATATTACGACAAATACAATTTAAACCAATAAATTAAAAAGTGAATAGTTTATTGTAAGCAATATTGAAATTAAATTACATACATGGGATTAATAACATGAGTATTATGTTTTCGTAGTCGTCAATAAAATAAAATAAAAAAATAAAAATCGTTTCTTCGTTTCAATTAAAATGTAAGTTATATAATTATGTAATTTCTACGTCTTGTAAAACATTTTTTAATACTTTTACATTTTTTTAAAAACTAT
This sequence comes from Xestia ashworthii, assembly GCA_950022955.1. Lineage (NCBI taxonomy): Eukaryota > Metazoa > Arthropoda > Insecta > Lepidoptera > Noctuidae > Xestia > Xestia ashworthii. Next base: position 4,215,701 of record OX465557.1, read on the forward strand.
CCGTTTATAAGTGCATCTTATGTAGAAATATCAAAATCTTTTAAAATTATGTTTACTTTACTTTGTTGAACTAATACGGTCATATCATTTTACATTCACGCGCTGACGACGTCAAAGGTCTGTACAAATGTACTTACTAATAAGTCATAAACACAGTTTTGTATTGTAATCGTATTTTCTAGAAGCCATATCAATTCATCAAAGCTATGATCAATCCCGGAGTAGAAAACAAATGGAAGGCGCACCTGCACTCTTCGCCGAGGATTAGTTTGGAGCTAGCGACAAAACCACGTTCCATTTAAACACTGTTTTAAGCTTTCACGGTTTAAAACTTATATTGTCACTTACGGGATATCTTCCATGATTATTCAGTATTTTAAGCTCCCGATATTTCGACGCTGTTGCAAGCGCCATGATCGCGGGCATATTGGGAGCTCAAAATAAAGAATAATCACGGAAGATATCCCGTAAGTGAGAATATAAGTCACGAACCATTTGTTTGGCAGAGCTCTCGTTAGCAGTGTTAACAGTCAACGATCAACTATTACTATAATCATGCTTATAGTTTAGTTTTACAGGACCGTTACCTACGTTCTTGAGCTAGTTACTGCCTCGTCGGCGAAGGGACAAGTAGCAAATTCTCCATTGTTTAGTCCATGAGGGTCCATTTGTAACTTACTCCGAATCGCAAAATCTCCTTACCCGTCACTACTTAAAACACAACGCAAGGATATCATTAAATATCCACAATGATCCAAATCACAAAAGCTTTAAAGTTCAATGATAATCAAATCACGACGCGAACACCGTATTATTTTAATTATAATTTACACTCATAAATTTTTCGAGTCCACTCCACAAGTCCAAATCCTGATCTCAATCGATATCTACGCACATCTGTCGTGACGCTTCTGAATTAGGCTGACGCTTTATCACTTACTGACAAAAATCGCACCCGTAATGTGGGTAGAAATAAATTTAGTTGCAACGAACAACAATATAATTAAGTAACTAACAAATTTCTTATCAGTCGTTACAGGTAGTAAGTGACCTAAAAATCTGACAAACAGTCCTACCAAGGGGTATCGTATTACCCAGTACTAACTGGGTTGTGGAGGTCAGATAGGCATTCGCTCCATGTCGTGCTCCAGGCAAATGAACGAACTAACAAAATTCGTATACTCAATAGACTCATGTCAAATTCTGAAGCTGATTTGGTCAAAATATTTTGATTGAAAACAGTTTCATAATAAATCTTCTTATTCTTTTTGGTGGAAATGGTAAACTCACTCCTTGCACTAGGTTATTTCGCGTAACTGAAGGGTCACCAAAATTACTAGTAAAAGTGCACTACACATTACTCATATTTTTGTTCAAAAAATATCGAAGTGCGTCATTTAAATTAGCGAACTCTATCGTTGAACTAAGTATGCTCGTCTAGAAATAATACTGCTCTCAGGTCATATTGGCCACTGTCCCAGAGAAATTTTGGACTATTTCAAATCTGGTAAACCTAGACGAGCAACTGAGTCGCTTACAAAAACAGAGACCCAAGGTACAACTACAAAACGGTAAGCGATCTTCGGATTATAAGGTAATGATTCAAAGTCGTCAGCCTAACAAAAGTAGCCTACATCACAGAGCAGATACGAGTACGTTTAGTCAGTGCGCAGCTTTTGTAGCAGGGCTCGGAGAGCCCAGGCGCGGCGCTAGGAGCATCCGTGCTTGGTCATCCAGCTGTTGTAGCGGGTCACGTCAGCGTCGGATACAGTCCGTCTAGGAACAAAGGGCATGGTTAATCTTCAACAGTTTTACTGTAAAGGTACTACTTCGAAGTTGATTGAACTCAATACTCAATACTCAATACTCAATACTTTATTTGCATTCCACAATGTGAACTTAGGTGGTAAATTGAAAAATGAGATCATTATGGACCCTGTCGGGCACAGCAAAAGACAAAGACATAGTAGGAGAGAGGAAGCTTTAAAAATACAAAAAAGAAAAATATATCTAAAATAAATCCAATAATACCATAATAAGAATTCTTTATATACATAGAAATTTTATACATTATTAAATTATATTTTATCGTTTAAATATTCATTTATACTATAATAGCATTTTTCAGTTAAAAATTGTTTTAGTTTTTTTATAAATATGTTTAATTTCTCTTCTTTTTTTATTATTTCAGGTAGTTTGTTATATATTTTTATTGACATTACATAGGGGCTTGTTGAGTGTATTTTCAGTCGGGATTGCGGAATGTTTAATCTTGATTTGTGTCGGAGTGTGAAACGTGATTGTATATCTTCGCGCTTTGTGTAAAACTCTTGATATTTACGAACAAATTTGCAGGTTTCTAATATGTATATACTCGGGAGTGTTAAGATATTATAATTTTTAAAGTGAGGTTTGCAACTGTCAGTTTGCTCAATATTTGCCAGGATTCTAACTAATTTTTTTTGAAGGACAAAGAGTGAGGGTGCATCTGTGCTATTTCCCCAGAGGGTAACACCGTAGCTTAGCCATGCATAAGCATATGCATAGTAGGTGGTGAGCGCTGTTTGGAGATTTGTGGTTTTCTTTATTTCACGTAGAGCATATGAAAATCTAGAAATTTTAGATCTAAGTTTTTGTATGTGGGATTTCCAATTTATATGAGTATCCAAATTGAGACCAAGCAGCGTAAATTCTTTAACAATTTCTATTTTTGAGTTATTAAAAGTAAAATCTATGTTTAATGGTGTTTTTTGGTGGGGATGAAAGGTAATAAGTTTAGTTTTGGAATAATTTATTTCTAGGTTGTGTGCGTTCATCCAAGTGATTATTTTAGTGAGTATTGAATTTAGTTCTTCGTTTATATTGAAATTGTTTTTACATGAGACTAATAGAGAAATATCATCCGCAAATAATATACACGGTCCTTCTATGATTTTAGGTAAGTCGTTGATATATATTAGAAACAAGAGACATCCTATTACGCTTCCTTGGGGTATTGAAGCTCTAATTGATTTTTTGTTAGATCGAATTTTTTCTGTTTCTTTTGACGTGTGATTAAAATATTCAATTTCTACTGTTTGCTCTCTGTGCTTTAAGTAAGATACAAGCCAATCATGAGCTTTTCCACGAATGCCTATTCCGTATAGTTTCTCAAGCAATACATTAAATTGGACTTTGTCGTAGGCTTTGGTCATATCTAGTAACAAACCTACGGCATATTTATTTTTATTAATTATATTAAGTGCTTCTTGAACAAATTTGTACACTGCTAAAGTTGTTGAGCGGTTTTTGCGAAAACCATTTTGGCATTCGTCAAATATTTTATATTTCTCGCAATATTTGTATATTCGGTCACACATGGCTTTTTCAAAGATCTTTGAGGCTGCAGGTAAGATAGCTATTGGGCGGTAATTGTTTGGATCTGATTTTGAGTTTTTTTTGTGGATCGGTTTAATTAGTGATTTCTTTAATAGATCGGGGAAGGCACCTTGTTCAAAGGATTGGTTCAGAAGGATGTGGAACGGCAGCGTCAGTTCGTCTGCGCATTCCCTTAACAAGATTGGTGGGATTTCATCTATACCATGGCTGCTTTTGTTCTTTAACTGTTTTATTAAACGATTTACTTCCCAGGGGTCTATAGGGCTAAGAAACATGCTATTTTCTACGGGGTTTATCACGGACGTGCCGTCAGACTGCTGGCTGCCACGTAGTCTGACGCCGCTCTCACCTATTGAAGCAAAGAAGTTATTAAAAATGTCGGCTACGAACCCTCAGCGGCCAAGCTGCTCAATCGCAAAAACAGACATACGACTGCTTTCTATGTTACTCTATTAAAACAGTTACGGCTTTCATAATCATCATCATCATTTCAGCCGAAAGACATCCACTGCTGGACATAGGTCTCCCCCAAGTGTCGCCACATCGACCGGTCCCGTGCCACTCGCAACCAGCCGTTTCGAGCAACCTTCACCAGGTCATCGGTCCACCTAGTCGGAGGTCTTGCGGTTTCTGCCGCTTTCCAAAGAGCGACCTAAGCAACAGCTAAATTGTCACGAGAAGTTTTAAGGTCCTTTTTAACGAAAAACTTTTACAAAAGTGGTTTATCTGAAAAATAGTGTGGTGTGGCCCATCTCTTCTAAGAAATAACTTATTGAACCTACGCCCCTAAATTCCGCCGCCGATTTGTTATTATCGCAGCAAAAAACACTGATATGGCCTTCCAAAAGCAACTTCTTATCAATGGCTCCTTGAATATTCAAGGACAGAGAAATTATACCAAATGAAAAATGAAATTGAATGTCTTCGAATGAGAGTGACAAAGGCCACTGACATTCTGATAATGCTGTTTTCATCACAGCTTACTACTTTTTTTGTGCAATATGGTTGTATGATTAAACTGTCAATAAAAAATAAATATCTTCGCAAGCTTGGCTCACACTAAACCGTGTCGGGACCAAGGCGAGAGTTTTGTATGGACATACGCCTCCGAGCCGCTACCGAGCAACGGACAATGGATCTGCTACTGCTGACACTCGGCTTGGACCCGACACGTCTAGCGTACGTCATCCTTTATGCTTCTCGTGTTTTTTACCTGGTCTTCTCGATGGCAAGTTTCAAGTCTTCAGTGGATACCGGAGCCTCCAATTCGGATCGCTTCAACTGTCGTATTTCATCTGGAGTTTTGCCTGCTATTTTGAGACGCATCGTCATCATAGCTGCGTCTCTGAACAAAAAATAAGTAGCTGGTTTATCTAGTTTTACGGCTAAAAAGTCTATTATGCCTATTGTCAGCCGAAGAGGTTCCGCCTGCTGCAATGCACCTGTGAAAGGGAGTCGTCCATAAACACCAGGCGGGCCTAGTGCGCATTTTTGGATGTCACAATGGTTTCAATTTTTTGGTTCTAGGGCATCCCTCAGATGCCTCTGCATTGTTTTCCTTCACCGTTTTGAGAGTGATGGTGAATGTTTTGACAAAGCACAGCTACCTCGATGTTTTGTCATTTAACAACGCCAAATCTTTGCAAACGGGCAAAACAGGGGTGGTTCCAGCACCACGTAAGGAGATGGGTCTACTAATAAATAATAGTTATTTGTTAAACAAGAGTGCAAAGTTGTTTTTTAACCGCGTGCTCAATTTTGATGACCGAGCAAGCGAAAGATTCTAAAATTGAGTCACGAGCGCAGCGAGTGATTCAAAACTTAGAATCTTGAGCGTTAGCGAGGGAATCAAAAGAGTACGAGGTGAAAAATCTTTGCACTCGAGTGCAACACGTAACTTTTCATCCCACCTCAGCGAGGAAATGAATAAACGCAAAAAAAACTTGCGCATTATTAACAAATTCAGTTAATTCTGTTGGCGTCAAATAAACTTCCTCGTCGCTAGATAATGAGTGGTCATTTTAGGTTCTTCACTTGTTTTAAAGTTGGATTTCTTGTTTTTAACCTAAAGTGTTAACAATATGACGTGAAACGAAAATGGCGCCCGCAAAACATATTAAAAAAAAGTTCACCAAGAAGGTTCCGAGTCTGAGTTCTTAACAAATTAAAAAAAAATGTATGTTAAATTCGGCACCATAGAGGTAGAAGTAAATAGGTTTAATGATGTTTTGAATTCACATGCTTAGTGCACACGATGTTCTTAATTCAAATTTACTTTACCCTCAAGACGATAAAAACGGCTTTTGCACTCAGATATCGAAGAGCAAAAATACTCTTTCCGAGATGGGGGGATGAAAAAACCTTTTCCTTTGACAGGACAAATTAAGTTTATTTTCAAATAATGTTAAAATTATGCTTAGTCTTGTGTTTGAAACTGGTTTTTTGTATTTATGTCCCTGTGCGAGACCAATACATTGTTTTTCTTTCTTATAACTTACCTACAAAGATTACTGATGTCCGAGCCGCTGTAGCCTTCGAGCTGTGTTGCTATATCTTTTAGCTGGACGCTGTCAGCCAGCGACACGCCTCGTAAACACAGCTTGAGGAGGTTTATCCTTGTTGACTCTGAGAAATTAACGGTCAATTTATTCCTTACGATTATTTTTCATATTTTATAAGCCAGAAGACTTCTACCGTCAAACGTAGGGCTGCCAACAGACGAACTGCATGGCAGCAACCGCGCGCAGTATTTATGTCACCGTAAAATTGTCAAATTCGTTATATTATAATATCTCTAGCGATATTGTAAAATCTCGAAATATTGTCAAATGAACATGCGGAAGTATCTCTGCCCCCATAATCGGGACTTGGGGCACCCCCCCGTTAGGTTAGTTAGGTCCCTTTAAAGGGTATTTCTCACGAATGGTACAATATCTTTTCATGAGAGTTGTACCACTGGGCAAGGGGGACCCCTCCATCCCTCCACACCGCGGGAGTTGACTACCATCGCATGCATTTCACGAAAAATAATGCGTTTTGTTGTAAGCAGTATGTTCATTTGACAATATTTCGAGATTTTATAATATCGCTAGAGATGTTACAATATAACGTATTTGACAATTTTACGGTGACATTTATATTAAACTGCATGCAGTCGTACGTTCGACTTCGTTCAGTCATGATATCAACTTTCCGTGGTCGGCTGCTGTCGTGTGCAGCTGTATGCGGTTAGCGATGAATAACGTGCGTCGACAGTACACGACCGCAGCTGACCGTTTATATTGACACGGTTGCTGCACACGACTGCAGCCGACCACTTGAAGTTGATATCATGACTGAACGAAGTTAAACGTATAACTGCATGCTGTTTGATATATCGACGGCGCACGGTTGCTGCGATGCAGTCCGTCTGTAGTTTGTCTGTAGTGTACTTTTTTTTATGAACTTTTGTTAGCCAGATCTATAACCACCTATCCTTTCGACCTTGCTAACCTTTTGGCTTGGTACAGGACTAATTTCGTTTCTTCTTTTTTTTCTGCAATGTTTATTTTTTATTAGTTTTAGTGATAATTTAATCATTTTATTTATGTTTGTCTTGTTCTGTGTGGGCTTACAAATACTTTTTATTTCTTACTAAGCACGCAAAGATACGCACTATTAAAAGTAAGAAACTTTGCCTGACTGAGTAAACCCTAGCTTAATCTTATAAGGTAGAGCCTTCTACGGTTTAACTGTACTTTGTCATGTATGTACTATGTACCGCTGGTCACAACTGACAGCACAATTTTGATCTTGAGAACAGACTGTCCACTAGAGCTAGAATACCACAGCAACTGATCAACCTGCCTTAACAAATTATTATAATAATAAGGCCTAGTTTTACCATCAGGCAAACCGACGTAGATCCTCTTTTCGAATCGTCTTCTGAAAGCTTCATCGATGTCCCAAGGGTGGTTCGTCGCCGCTAGTACCATTATGATCTTTTCTCGATGGCTGAAAGAAAAACATGTCGTCATCATCATCATCAGCAGCCTTGACCCTCTACTGAGTATAGGCAACGGCAATCGTGTGTACGGTTGAACAAGCTATTTGGTTTACACTTTACAATGTAATTTGTGGGTTAAACTGTAAACCAATTAGCTTGTTCGACCGTACCTTCAATAATTTCCTGTAACTTTGAAAGATATAAAATGGAAATTGCGTTTTTTCCTACTCCTCCGCTATACTTTCTGATTAATTTCGTTGCGGGATCCAAGATACTTAAATTCATTCTCTGGGACTTCGTCGAGCTTCATTCGCTCGGCGCTTTTCTGGTCGTTGCCACCGTTGATTCTGGCTTTCAGGAGTTACAGTGGTTTGGGAATAGTGTGGCGGGATTGTCCCCTTAAAAAAAGGTGTTTTGTGGCGCATTTAGAGACAATTCTGAAAGAATGTCTGAATTTCAAATACAATCTAAAATAATTTATCCATAGTGCCATATAAGGGAGCTCGCCACTCCAAAAGGAACCAGCCTAACAATAAAGTAATGAGGATGTTGTGCAGTAAAATACGCACTACACACAGACAGTAATGGCTGTAATTAAGAAGCAGGATTGGACTATTTGTATACGTTTGTAGAAAAAGACTAATCTTATCAAGATAATAAGTCAATTAGAACCCAAGTAGCATAGGTCAATGATAGGAAGACGAAGTTGAAGGTAGTTTATCTTATTTGATTTAATTACTTTCCTTTATTTGCTTCTAAAAAGTTGTTCGAAGAAGAAAATCTATTACTTTCGCAGCTGACAATAGACGCAGTTACAACGAGACAAATGTCTGAAGACGGATTCATCTGATAAGCCAAAGTTGTTGCCAAAGTAAGTCGCGAAACCAGAAGCCCAGAATTCCACCTACCCTATTTGTTGTATCACCCAACGTTGGCTGTCTGCTTCATTCATGCTTAACATAATAATAAATAAGTCCCCCAACCCATAATAAGACTTACAAAGGAGCACCTAGTCCATCCATCTGTATGAGCAGCTCGGCCTTGAACCGGCGGGATGCTTCGTGTTCTGAGTCGGCGCCGCGGACTGCGCACAGAGAATCTACCTCGTCCAGGAATATCGTGCTCGGGGCGTAGAATGCTGCCTGTAATGTGATAGAAAGCATTATGGAGTAACTTAAAGAGTAGTTACATCAGTGGTGTCCTTGCGGAAATGATCCCTACAAACGAGTTGCGGCAGCACGCAGTCCAGTTCCCCCCCGCGTAGCGCCTACGCGCGCAGGCGCTCGAGGAATATTGCCTCCAGATCCCATGGCGGAAATCCGGCAAGGAGGCTCGCCGCCTCACCGGAGATCGTGCGGTACCCACGGACTAGCCTTACGGCTACCACCTTTTGGGGCTCGTTCAAGTAATGAGTGGCTCGCCGCCTCAAGGAACGCGCCCACACCGGAGCGCCGTAAAGGACCATAGATACGTAGAGCCTACGGCAGGAGGCGTTTGGACCCCGTCCGTTCCAGTTTGGGGGCTAAACGTCGGAAATGCTCCACGAAGTTCCAACGGCTATCGAGGACGAGTCCTAGATACTTTAACGTTGACTCAACGCCGAGGGATACCTCATATAATACCGTGCTTCAGACCTGCCTGGAGTATGAATGTCATCAACGGTCTCACAATGGAGACGAAAATCATTTGCAAGAGGGCCTGAACAGTTCTAGACATAACTTTTTTTTTATTTTTCGGATGGGATATCATCAATTAACTATTCTCGTGTTGGATAGCCCATTTATCCAGTAAGGCTATATAATATCTCGCTACACATAATAGGAACAGAGTATCAATGAAACATTGTATAAAAACAGGGAAAATTGATTCCTTTTGAGAGCTTCCGTTGCGTGCGTTTTATAAACGGTTAAAGTTGGACTGGTTGGGTTGTTTTGGTTGTTGTTTTTTTTTTGTTTTTTAATTGTTCCCCTTAATAAATACAAAAAAAGTCCGCGATAGCATATCATGTCTTTCTTTGAAGGTTGACTCACACTCTCTCTGACCCTCTGTCTCTCTTATGTGACGCAGACGAAGTTGCGCGGGTCAGCTAGTGATGTAATAAATTACACAAAGTAAGTAATGCACCGGCCACAAATCGTAGGTCGGAGCTGTGCGGTTGATGAACTCAAACTCAAAGCATTTATTTCAATTAGACCATTACAGAACTTTTGAATGTCAAAAAAACAGCAAAAAAAGCCAAGCGACAGTCACAGACACACGGCATAATAACTTGAGACAAAACTGTAGTTACACATTCCAAAGCGTAGATCTTTAAGGAGAAGAATGGGCAAGAAACATCATGGACACTTTTTTCAATCAAAATAATTGCTACAAAATCATGGTAATATCATTCATGTTGAGATTAGACATTATGTGAGGTGAGAACGATGTAGAAAGGCGTGCACATTCAATTTTTTTACAAAACATTGTATAGCTACTTACCATATCGAAGAGCAATCGTACAAGTTTCTCGGAGTCTCCTCTGTATTTAGAGGTAAGAGTAGCAGAGGACACGTTGAAGAATGTGGTGCGGCACTCAGTGGCGACAGCTCGCGCCAGCAACGTCTTGCCTGTGCCTGGTGGACCCGTCAGGAGCACGCCCTTCCACGGTCGACGGATGCCCTGATAAGAAGCATAAGTCTTATCTAGAGTAAATAGAGGTGATATTGGCCCGACTTATTTATGCTGTTGGTTGGTTGTTGTTGGCGATGTTTATATGAACAACTCTTATGCAGTAATCTGCAGTATACAGTGTAGGTACATGGTGTAGACAAATTGTAGACCCGGCTCCGGATTTTGTCTAACGTTAAAGTAGTGTATCTGTCAGCATTAGGTGTCTACCACTATTTGACCTTGGTGAAGGTTGCGGGAATCCGTTGGATGCGAGTCGCAAGGGACCGGTCAATGTGGCGACACTTGGGGGAGGCCTATGTCCAGCAGTGGACGTCTTTCGCCTGAGATGATGATGATGATGATGAGTGTGACTGATTCTTAAATCACAATAAGTTTTCTAGCAAACAATACTATAAATTTAAACTATGTGTTGCGTAACCGTAACAAAAAACCCTTCATTTTCCTACTGACCCACCAAAAAAACACATAATTTTAAACACCTCCAAAAATCCAGGCCGAATTTCTAGCCCAAATATTCAGCTGGACATAGCGTGCGATAGCCACGCTGTAGTGGTTCAAGGCCTGAACCACTAACTAAAAGCGTAGGGTACAGACTGTATTATTGATATTACGGGCGACACTGGACGCGCCAAGTCACGCAAAACGCGGGTATCGCAAGCCGCAGTATTTTAATAGGAATTGCTAATTACATAACTACTATAGAGTGAGTTTTTCTTGTAAATGCCAGAAAAAAGGGCTTTTGGCTGAAAGCATTATTTGAAATGTATCTGCAGTCGTACTTCAGTGTTAACAATTCAGTGGACTGGCCCCTGATCCTATGGAAACTATACTTACTAAGCGATGGTCTTCATGAGAAGAGAGAGGAATCTACTATGACTCGAAAAAAGGTTCCAACATAGAGCGGTCTCCATTAAAAAAAAACAACTCCTCAAGCTGCATGTCCAAAATTTGTTCCATACGCAAAAGACTTCACTAAATACAAACATCTATACATAATTATATGCCTTTTCCTCTTCACATTTTACAGCCAACCATAATTCGATTAGCCACAACGAACCTAAACAACGAACTTTACAAGAACGGGTAAACAAATGAGCATTGACCGTTGGTCCCTCACGCAAATCGTCAATTTAAACTAGGCTACGCCAAGATTGGGCCGGTGATTTACATCAGGTAACAAAAGTCCTCGAAATGTCCTAATTCTCCTCAACGACTTATCGTTTGCTGCAAAAGGCAGTTTCTAAAACGATTATTTTTACTATTGTACAATTCCGGTCATTGTTCATGGTAGCTAAACTTAGACAACAGAATTATGTACGTGTATTGTGATTTTTAAAAGTACTAGTAATAAAGTTTGTTTAAGACTCTGAACATTTGATGACCTATTATAAAAACGCTGCCTAATATAAAAAAAAAACTAACAAAAACGTTTTCTACGATGCAGATATAATTTGCTACTTACCTTAAAGTAATCGGGCATAACAAGCGGCAGAACCATCGCTTCCTGCAAAACGGACTTCGCATCATCAAGTCCTATGACATCCTTCCAGCGAACATCGGGGTTTCTCTGCAAAATATCTCTTTCCAAGGTCTCCACCAGATGTAACTCGTATCCTGTCGCGTCGAAAACCTTTTCATCCTTCTCAAATAGTGTGACATCAGTCCCTTCGTTGGGTATATCTTTTCTTCTAGGTCTTGGTTTTATAGGAATAAGGGGCCGAGTCCTTCCAGTTTTAGAGAGTCTGTCAACAGATCTGGTGACCGGGATTCTTCCACTACCAATTGATGGTTTCCTACCTATTGCTGGTAATATGGAGTTACGACTCCGTAACGTCCCCGCCCATTTCTCTGTGGTTGGATCTGGGTTCTTCTGTTGATCGGGAGGTTTGTCACTCATGTGGGCTATGTGTGATGGTTTGACGACTGAAACAAAGTAAAAATAACACAAAAATATCGATCAAAATCAATTCAACACATGCACATGATCATTCTCCATTTTTTTTTATTTACTGCCGGTTTTATGTTCTACGTTGGGGTAAATTGTGGTATCGACTTCAAAACAAAACACTATCCACTATAAAGGGTGTTAAAAACCTTGAACGAAGCCGAAAAGCACTTGTTCTCCCCGTCATTGCGATTCTTATTGTGTTCTAGACCAAACCTGCAAACCTTCTAGTTAGGCAGGTATTGAAGGTCAAAATTCCAACTTTTTCACAAGTTTTTTTAGTATTTAAGGTCATAACTTTACTTTAAATACGTTGTCTATTAAATGCGTCCATCAGCACAATGTTTTGAGTGCATTACATTGAGTGTTACCGTAAAATGTGATTTTTCACCCAAAAAAAGAAAGTCGTTGCTCAGCAATAATTTTTGCGTGCAGTTACTTAGTTTGATGTACAGAATGCTTGGTTAGCAGTTTCGTGAAGGGTCTGTATGTACTGTATATGTCACCGTAAAATTGTCAAATCCGTTATATTACAATATAACGTGTGTCTCTCTAGTGATATTGTAAAGTCTCGAATTATTGTCAACTGAACATACGGAAGTATCTCTTGCCCCCATAAACGGGACTTGGGGCACCCCCCCGTTAGGTTTGTTAGATTCCTTTAAACCCTGCACTCGGAAATAGGGGCCCCGCGAAGCGGGGCTCCGTCGACTACGCTTTTTAGGGGAATATGAAGTGTTTTAAGGTTAGGTTATCGATATTTCTCAGGAATGGTAAAGTATCTTTTCATGAGAGTGGTACCACTGGGCAAGGGGAACCCCTCCTTCTCTCCACACCGCGTGAGTTGACTACCATCGCATGCATTTCACGAAAAATAATGCGTTTTATTGTAAGCAGTATGTTCATTTGACAATAATTCGAGACTTTACAATATCGCTAGTGATATTACAATATAACGTATTTGACAATTTTACGGTGACATATACACCTTCTATGTAAAGCTGATCCATTTCTTCCCGCCAAAACCCATATGCATTAAAGAGCTAAAATACTAACCTTGTGTGGGTGGATGCCGGGTCCCCATAGCAGCGTGAGTAGCGCTTGTATTGTTCTTGGCTCGCTCCCTTCTCACATCACTTTGCTCTGATCTGAGTCCATCCCGAGGACCAGAGGGATCTGAATCACCCTTCTTGCCCCCGGACCCACTGGTCGATGTCATCCTTGCGAACCCAAACGGTTGGAGACTCTCAACCATCATTCGGTCCATCATCCTGGCCATGTGGTGGAAGCCGGATGACGGACTGTGGAAGAAAATATTCGGTTTAGGTAAAGAGCACAGCTGTCGACGATTTAAGGCCTTTTTGGACATAGGACACCGTGTTCCTGAGGATATACATTAATCTATACTTATAATAAATCTGTAGAGAGGTCAATTCTGTACATGAAATATATTTACAAAATAACTATCGGGGGGTGATTAGTGATCGATACTGATGCCAAAAATGCAATCAGTAAAATTTTTGTCTGTCTGTCTGTCTGTCTGTCTGTCTGTATGTTATTTATAGAAAAAAAAAACTACTCGATGGATTTTAACGAAACTTGGTACAATTATTCTACATACTCCTGAGCAGGTAATAGTATACTTTTCATCACGCTACCATTAATAGGAGCAGAGCAGTGAAAGGAAATGTTGGGAAAACGGGAGAAGTTACTTGGTTTTTTTAGCTTCCGTCGCGTGTGCAGCCTTAATGGTTAAAGCTACATAGAAATCATGTATAACGGAAATATTCCACATAAAATTATATAAAAAATATCCCACGACAGCATATGTCTATCTTTTATAGTTGACTCACAATAACACGTGTAACTCCCGATAGCTTAGCAGTTCGGAGAATAAATGTGAATGTAAGTTTGTTTGTTGCGCTTTCACGCGACAACTACTGAACGGATTTGGATGAAATTTTGCACACAGATAGTTTATAACCTGGATTAAAACATAGGATACTTTTACTTTTACTTTTTATCCCGGCAGTAAGATTCCATGGGACAATAATCAAACTTCACGCGGGCGAAGCCGCTGGCAGAAGCTAGTTTTGAATAATACTTCTATAGCTCTTGTTAAACATATCGTCTATAGGAAGTAGTAGTTTAAATGGCATAGTTTTCAAGTTATTGGTAATTTAAGTTTAACCAATTTAATTACGAGTATGTTGTGCTGTGAGAAAGTCTTTATTTGTGAGATGTTGCCACTTTTTGCAACCAAAACTATCAAACTGAATTTAGAAGACTGAAACTGATTTTTGTAATTTTTTTTATTTGAAGTTAGAGGCATTTTGTGTTGTGTTGTGATAAAATGAGTTTGTAATCTAAGATGAACACGATATGTTTTTACTTATTGCCACTAAAAGTGAAAAAAATGGTAAAAATAAAAAAAAGTAAAACAAAAAAATTGAAGAAAATTGTCAATTTAATGGTCTGAATAACATGCCGAAGTTAATGTTAACCTCAGGAACACGGTGTATAATACAGATAACCACTTCGTCAGAAGAGTTTAAAATCCGAGAAGGTTTCAACATTACTATTATAGCAATAGCACCCAGAATTGTGATAATAACATCTGTTTCAGTTACGAAAGGAACGATCCGGGCCACCTTTAACAAAATCATAAGCCATAAGGCAGTAAATTACACGTATGTATATAATTGGGTAAACCAGCAACTTAAATGATCCAACGAAGTTAATTCTATGCGGTTTGACTGCTATATAAAAATAGGTTCTATAGCATATTTATTTTGGACGTTAAAATGCCGAAAAAAACAGTCCTCCAAAACGTCCACCTATCACTACATTCCAGTATTTTAGCTGGGGATGATAGCGGAACAAACTCCCCAGCAACACTATCTGTCAGTAAGAACTCGATTCCAATTTTGATACTTATAGTCTCAAAATTACTGTGGACTGTGAAGGCGGTAGAACGAGGTGACCATTGAAATGGGTAATAGAGAAATATGTAAGAAGATATGCTGTGGCGACCCCAAATAAATTGGAGCAAGGACAAGCGAATTATGAGGATGATGAGCGACTTTCAGTTCATTTGATTCAGAGCTAATGGGGACCTTTGGTGCCCCGCCATTTTCACGTGGTCCTACCGCCAGCTGAACTTGATTTTACAATAATACCAATTCTAAAACAATCAACCACACTATAAAAAAACAAAGACATAAAATGAAGACGACGCAGGATAAAAATAAACATGACAGTGGGAATTGATTAAATGATTGTGACATTGAGCTGATCTTCAATTGGCGTTAAGGCATGAGCATGCGCATGAGCTGCGTGCTGGTGTGAATACTCGTACAATGCCGTTTGCGAGTATATCACACCTTTTTGTCCAACAGTTTTAGGGCCTACCTCAAAATAGGAACTGGAATCCTTATTCTGTTCAACACTAATATGACCAAACAGCCTGTAATCCTGTAAGGGTTAGGCAGAAGTGCACTTAATTGTACACCCATATGTCGCCAGTCATCTTTTTAAGTCCCTTGTAATATGGGGTAGGCCTAAAGCCACTAACTGGGTACAACCTAAACTACGTAGCTGCTACTAAGAAATTCTTGATGGAAAACCCCAATCACACTTTGTCCGACTTAGGAATCAAACCCAGAACCTCATGCTCAGTAGTCACACTTACGACTAGGTACTAGACCAACGAGGCACTACCACTAGTCTTTATATCCCAATAATCGTAGTGCGAAAAGAACCAGTTTTCGAGGAAGTGTATTGAAAAATAAGTTTCGTATTTCTAATAATTATTAGGTATGAAAGTATGTATGGATATAAAATGCTGGGGAGTTTATTCCGCCACTTCATCTTGCTAAGAAGTGAAGTCGTCTCATTTAATTCTTCTTCTTCTTTACTGGTCGATAAAACTCAAATTGTGTTAGTTCAGTGTGTAGCCAACTCTAACATTTTTGTTTCGACTAAATCCTTGTCAGGATTTAGTCGAAACAGACAGGTTAAGAGATTTCCAGATTAGCCACTGCAGTTCGTATCCTGGTCGGTAATTGTTGGAAAATGCTGATATCAGTATATTTTGAATAAAATACTCTTTGAAACTGCAGTATTCTTTATTATGTAGTTAGAGTCTAACCAGGTTTCAGAGTGTTTATAATGCTGCCCATGCTCCTTTGACTTGGCTATACATGCTGTCGAGAAATATCTTTCAAACATGCTGGTTTCCTCATGATATTTTCCTTTACCGAAGCAAGTAATATTATACAATACTGCCGTTAAAGTAAAGCTTGTTTTTAATGCGATCCCTGCTTTAAAATACAATGTTCGAAGCCTTTATAAAACAATCACGACCCGATTTTATAACAATTTATCAAGGCACGTTGTTCACGTTGACTAGTTAACGCGTAAGTCATAAATTACCGTTGCTACGGCTAATATTTACTGCTTAATATATTTCAAGTAACGTTTCTTATACCTGACTTGTAATGTTATCAATTTTGCTAGGACACGTCACAATATCCTCCTAACCAAAATTCCGTCGCGGCAGCAAATATCATTAAAGCTACATAATATTGATGGAAGTGACAGTGTAGCTTGCGAAATATAGACCTCTAAATTCAAAATTTCTTACTTTTTTTACATTTGACGACCCGAATGGCGTAGTGGTAGTGACGCTGCCTTACGTTCTTAGGGTCCTGGGTTCGAATCCCGGTAGGAGCAAATGTTTGTGTGATGAGCATGGACATTTGTTTCCGTGTCATGGATGTTTATATGTATAATAAGTATGTATTTACAAATAAAAAGTATATACGTAGTATATCAACTAACTAGTGTCCACGACACAAGCTTTGCTTTGTGTGGCACTAGGTGGCGCTGTGTGTTAATGTCCAGAGATATTTATTTATTTATTTTATTTGCAGGTGTATTTTGGAATCAGACTGTATGTTGAAAAAATATTATTCGCAACCTAATAAGACGTAAGTATTTAGAGAATTATATTACGAATTATTTTAATTTCGCAAGGGGGAAGCCCCTTAAGTACTATAAGGTATTCATCATCAGAGGCAGATTCTGCCTAGCCTTTTCCCAACCATGTTGGGGTCTGCTTCCAGTCTAACCGGATGCAAATGAATACCAGTATTTTACATGGAGCGACTGCCTATAATATAAGCGCAAATTCAGATGCGGAGTGTACCTTTATTTTCTTCTTTCCTTTATGTAAAGTTCCGAAGCATGGGTAGCGTACTTACAACTGGAAAATTCAAACCATAAAACCGCCATAGCACTTTGTGTGACCTGGGAATCGAACACATGACGCCTAGGACATGCATTTAAGACCACGAAACCACTTATATGCCCAGTAAAAAGATAAGTTGGACGTCTTATTCGATTAACCATCATAAACTGATCCAAGGGTGCCAAGCGGACACACTCTATACACTCTTCTCATACAGTAATCTGAATATTAACTACATACGGAACCAAGTGTTAAAAGCTTCATAGCGGATGACTTGTTGTATATAGATTTAAATTCTTGAGTAATTACGACACTTTATGCTAGCTATATTCTCCAACCTACTTTTTTTCGAGTCTAATAAACGAGATGAAGTCATACTCTGACGTCAATACAGCTGATCCACTTTCTCAAAGTACGTGGTTTAATCAAGAATGAACTAACGTACAGTAATGAATCAAACCGTAATAATGTAAGAGACATAACGTACCTATAGGGATCTTGGAAAAACTGACGCAGACCCCCGACATTTGGAACTAAGAAGTCACCGAATCCGAAATCCATTTTTCTTCTCAAAGGTCTAAGGGCATATTTTGCTAAGTACATATGTATGAATGTTCAAAGCAACATTCGAGGTCACTCTGAGGTCACGAAAACATAATTTTCACGATGAATTAGTTGAAAAGTGTGTTATTACTTGTGTTAAACCGGCTTGTAGGAAAATCGTGTGCTATTTGACAGGTTTGTTATTGGGCAGTTACCATGACAACCGTTTGCGGAAACCATAGTTGACCGCAAGATTCGATGCGTATAACACACAAACTTGACTTTGCCGCCCTCGAAAATTGTGTTTGATGAAAACTGACCCCTATGTCGTGTAGATAAAGAATTCAAAGGCATACAAATGAAAATCTGAATGACAAATTTTGTATTTGTTTGAGGTCCTTGACTGGTCTACTTTTGGTGAACCTCGTTTAATCTTTGTGTTAGTAATGACCACAAACGTGTAGGCACTATAATTACCACAATATAATGGGTGGTGGTGGCCCGTGGTGGCTATATTGAACTTTGTGCTTAATGTGGTAAAGGTTACCTTTGTTTATAGAAACATCGAGAAAAATCGGAAGGACGGGGTTCCGATTGGAGCACGGGCTGTAGAAAGCAACTGAATGTGAATGGCACGGTTGGCGCAGTCGCTGAGCGATTGACTGCTGCTCTCACGGGTTCGATCTCTTTGGAATACATATTTGTTTGCCTACAGATAGTTGTTCTGGGTCTGGCTAATTGTGTATGTGAGTTTAAAGGTTTGTTAACGCACCCACGACACAGTACCTAGAGTGACGCAACGATTAAAAAAAATAGAAAACACAAAGTTATGTGTTTGGTTGCATTTATGTTTTGAAGAAAGATTTGGCCCATGACCTGCGTGAAACGTTTGGCAGGAGGATTTTCTTTGTATCAAAATTGGAGTGTAGCTACGTATACGGCCTTTTTACGGCAAAAATACTATCTCCTGATAGATTGTAGTGATTTTCTCTCAATTTCCGCGATCATGATGCTCACACAGAACGATTTTTGTATTTGTTTGTTATTTGGTCTATTAACAGTGGTTTTAAATCTAAAATAGTAGATAATCACAATCAGAAAACAGGAGCGGGTTATCACGTTAAGAGTACATCTCGCATTCAAATATTGTTTAAGTATGTAGTTTCGTGAGGAGTGCATGTTCAGGTCAAAATCGAATCCATGTAGATACAGTACAGGTTTAAGAAAAAACCTCTCGGTTCAGCTCAAATTTTGCCAGCCGAACATAGTTCAGCGATGGTGGACGCCGAACTAAATTTGCTCATCAGCACGATTATGACATGTGTAGTGAATGCTTCGGGGTTAAAAAGTACTACTACCAAAGCGTATACTGCTGCAAATATAGTAGTAGTGTAGTGTAGTGCCTTTCAGTAAGACCAATTTCAACTTTATTCACGGATGAGGAAAAATCTCGTAAAAACTTAATGTCCTGAATTCGCGATCATGCAGTGGCGAAGCGTGGTCATTAAGTGTGTTCCGCTAATGCAGTTCATTTTTGCAAAGGCTAATAGTATTAGAATCATAACTGACTTATTATTAACGCAAACTTGTAAAAATACACACTATTCAATTCAACTACCAGCACAATGTTTTGATTGCGTTACATTGAGTGATACCTTAAAACGTGATTTTTCACCCCAAAAAACATCCGAATTGAGAACCTCCTCCTTTTTTAGAAGTCGCTTAAAAAAGAGTCATTTCCCAGCAATAATTTTTGCGTATAGAAGGTATACCCATT
Organism: Xestia ashworthii; assembly: GCA_950022955.1. NCBI lineage: Eukaryota > Metazoa > Arthropoda > Insecta > Lepidoptera > Noctuidae > Xestia > Xestia ashworthii. The sequence continues at coordinate 4,235,253 of OX465557.1, forward strand.
AGTATAGGTATCCACATGTTGCCAGTTATGTTTTCAAGTCCCATGTAACAGGCGAGCCTATTACCATCAACCGGGCACAAATCCAACACTACGTGGCTGCTACTGTGAAATTCCTGATGGAGAAACTTTGCCCGACCTGGGAATCGAACTCAGAACCTCATCCTCAGCTGTCGCGCTGGCGATCACTAGACAAACGAGGCAGTCAGGTGAGAACGTACTATTTTAATCACAGCCGAATATATTTAAATGGCTTCGGGTTGTTTTCGCAACCGTTCTCCTAAGACCCATTCGCCATTGTACTGGGCCTCACTTCTGCTATTACAATAGTGACAGAATAGTCGATCATTGATTTCATAATGGTCAAGTTCTGTCAAGTTGTGACAAGTTTGGTAATCTACTAATATAATGGCGCCATTATGACTTCCCAATGGTCAACCACTGACAAAACACGAATGTTCGCATTTAGTAGTATATTTCTAAAACCATTTGTACTAAGGGTTTTATAATAATGGCAATACGACCATGTCATTAAAACACAATTTTTAACCGACTTCCAAAAAGAGGAGGTTATCAATTCGTCTGTATGTTTGTTTTTTTTTTTTTTTTTTTTTTGTGTTTGTTACCTCATAACTTTCGACTGAGTTAACCGATTTTGATGATTCTTTTTTTATTTGAAAGCTGGTGCTTCCCATGTGGTCCCATTTTAATTTGCTGAAGATCTGATGCTGGTCTTCGGAGATATACAATGGAACTCCTCAAAAATGTACGGCAAATCTGCAGTGATTGCTGTTATCGCTTGTAGGTTTATTGTTTATACAACATCATGACGTAATATCACGCCTGTATGCTCTGAGGGGGTACGCAGATGTGTACAGTACACCCAGATTTCGACAGTGTTTGTTACCTCAGTACTTTCGACTGGGTGAACCGAGTTTGATGATTCTTTTTTAATTTGAAAGCTGGTGCTTCCCGTGTGGTTATATTTTAATTTGCTGAAGATCTGATCCGGATCTTCGGAGATATACAATGGAACTCTTCAAAAATACACGGCAAATCTGCAGTAACTGCTGCAATCGCTTGAATGTTTATTGTTTAAACAACATCATGACGTAACATCACGCCTGTATGCTCTGAGGGGGTACGCAGATGTGTACAATATTCCCAGATTTCGACAGTTAGGTGTATTAAGTTCCATTTATTGGGGATAAGCCTATTACCTTGACATGTATTGTTTTTTTTTATTTTATTGGCAAGGGTACTTCAAGGGTAGTTTGATGAGAATTTGGTTAGGTTCTGATTATGGGATCCATGACAAAGGAACGGAGCTCTTCAATTCTTAGAAGCAAATTAACGATACTCGGCCAAATCTTTTAAAGGCTATCCGGATATTTGGGTCACGTACCATAACGTCGTTATTAACCGACTTCAAAAAGGAGAAGGTTCTCAATTCAATGTTCCCCGATTACTCGAAGATGAATGGACCGAATTTGTTTTTTAATTGTTTGAAAGGGTATACTTCCCAGAAGGTCCCATAATCATCAAGTCAGGATCCTGATAATGGGATCCTGGAGAAATAGAGAGAACTTTTCAAATTTTATAGGCACACCAGAAGCGATTTGGGTAGTTTTAGAAAGACTACTTTCCCGGAGTGATCCCAATTCAATTTGGTAAAGATTAGATGAAAAACTTCGGAGAAAGGCAACGGAACTCCTCATTAAATGTAGCAAATGTGTGTCTCTTACTGGGATTGCTGAAATCTCATGTCTGTCTATTGTTTACACCAGTTCATAACAAAAAATCACGCTGGTACGCTGTGAAAGGGTATGCACATGTGAACCACTAAAAAGTGAAAAATAAAAACTTTTTTGCAAAAAATAAAACCGACTTCACACAAAAAAGTGAAAAATAACTTTAGCTTCAGAAGTCGGTGACAAAAAAACTAAATCGATGAAATAAAGGTCACCGACTTCTGAAGCTAAAGTTATTTTTCACTTTTTTGTGTGAAGTCGGTTTTATTTTTTGCAAAAAAGTTTTTATTACAAGACCATTGATCGACCATTGTGAATTAGCAGATTACGAACTTTAAGCAAAATGACAATGGGATGGGAATGGAATCGTGTTGGAGTGGCGAATTTATATCCGAACTGGGCCCCCGTCGACAGGATGATTCATTTATTTTCGTATCCCGGCAGAGTCTTTCACCTACGGACATTTCACTGACAGAACCTTTCATATGCGACACTTTCGACGACAGCCCTCTCCAGCTACAAAATGTTTTACCAACACGACGATAAGCCTATAACTCTTTTAACTAAAACCGGCCAAGAGCGTGTCGGGCCACGCTCACTGTAGGGTTCCGTAGCTTCCCAGACCATTAAAAATACCAACATTTTTCGTCAGCAAAAATAACTTTGTTTTTCATAGTATTTGTATGAAAAACAAAGTTATCATTTGCGTTTTTTTGAAAAAGTGCTATATAACTCAAAAACTATTCAACTCATCAAGTTGAAAATAATTTTCCTAGAAAGTTCATATAAAGGTCTACTTCTGTGATTTTTTTCATATTTTTTAAACTTATGGTTCAAAAGTTAGAGGGGGGGGGGACACATTGTTTTTGACTTTCGGAGCGATTATTTCCTAAAATATTAATATTATCAAAAAATGATTTTAGAAAACCCCTATTCATTTTTAAATACCTATCCAACAATATATCACACGTCAGGGTCAAAATTAAAAAAAAAATCGCTCCCCACTTTACGTCTGGGGGAGGTACCCTAATAAAAATGTTTTTTTAAATTTTTATTTTTGCACTTTGTCGGCATGATTGATATACATATTGGTACCAAATTTCAGCTTTCTGGTGCTAACGGTCACTGAGATTATCCGCGGACAGACAGACAGACAGACATGGCGAAACTATAAGGGTTCCGTTTTTTGCCATTTGGCTACGGAACCCTAATAAACCTAGTCCCAAAACTAGTACTGATCCCACACGAAAAGCCTATCCAACATTTCAAGCGCCACTTCAAAGCCTATTTTACCCGCCTACAATGTTGCAACGTTGCAAGGTAACTGACCTCACTGTTTACCCCGGGGTAAACTTGACAGCTTCGTACTAAATGTGTGCCAAAGTTCATTGACTAGACAGTGGCGAGGTCAACCACCGGCCGAAGTCATTAGGAATGCAATCGATGTGAAGACGTATCGGGGTGACTGATTGAGGACATCGGATATGAATAATAAAGCATCGTGCTTCGATACGAAGAAGGGGTAGGCAGAGGTACATAAGATACACACGTGTTGCTGTTTCGTAGAGGAGACCTCTAATTGAGAGGTCTCCTCTCAATTAGACGAAACACCAACACGTGTCTCTCTCTCTCTCTCTCTATTATATAGGGTGGAATTTTTCAAAGCCACCTGGAAGGAAAGTACTCTAAATACTGGAGATAGCAAATTTTACTCAAAGGAAACATTTCTTTATTTTTAAAAAGAAACAAATCTTCATTTACAAAAAATCAAAAAAGGACCTCACCCGGCCTGTGTTTGCGTACAATCCTCAAGCCTCAATAGTTACTTCTGCTGAGATTGGCCGCCTTGGCTGAAAAACGTTCAGAAGAACTATTCTCTAACTGTTCTGTTGCCATTAACCATTGTTGAGAACTGAAATTAAAACTTTTTCCAAACCTCCATTCATCCTAATTTTACCGTAGTACCTACCTATCTTCTGTCATCGCTCTGAGTCTTTAATCATTACTTATTTGAGGCAGCTGGTTACAGGTCGTCAGAAGCCCGAAAACCCTGGTAACCAGTCTAATCAACTCATTTACCTACTACGTAACACTATAACAAGTGTATTGTAACTGAGCTGTGAGTCCCAGCTATCATTTGTAGATCATTGACAGTCGTTACAGGTAATCAATGGCCAAAAGTGTCTGACAAGCAGTTTTACCATGGGGTATCGTTTTACCCAGTACTAACTGGGTTGTGGAGGTCAAATAGGCAGTCGCTCCATGTAAATTACTGGTATTCAGCTGCATCCGGTTAGACTGGAAGCCGACCCCAACATAGTTAGGAAAAGGATAGGCAGAAGTTGATGATTGTAACTGAATTGTGGAGGAGGTCAGACGATCTGTAGCTCCAAGATTAAGCTGCATCCGCTTTGGTAGGAAGCTGTCCTCAACACAATTGGGAAAGCCTAGGCGTATGATGACATGCTCATGATTCTTCATCACAGTACACAATCATCTTCGTAACTGAATACCAAAATAAATCTTTGAATGAATAAACAAGCAAATCCTGAATTTGATTATAACAGAGACGTATCACTTAAGGAGTGTCAAGAGCAATTGGATAATAAACTCCATCATTTGAACACAAAATGGCGCCTACGCAAGCAATTACTGAGCAGATTGAGCATCACAAGTTGTAGCATCCTTCCTAACATCGCCACACCAATACAACCTTTAAACCTCGAAGATACAATCTATATTAGCATGATATCTTCTGAGTTGTAGTGTGAACTTTTGATACAGGTTGTATGTGTGGGTTTTCGCGAAGAGTGTGCAAAATGACGAATGGACGGGACCGTTAAACTTTAATGTTAAATGAAGTACGTTTTAATTAAGGTGATGGTCGTTTACACTGAAAAAGTTTGCGTGAAAACGATAGTATAAGTGGTCTTGTATATCTTAATTAAATATTTTACAACTGAAGGTGTGGGAGTAATAAAGTACATGCGAGTAATTTTGAGTGATAGGTACGTTACGACTGTGAGTCAGAAGGATAGCCTTAGAGTATACTCTAAAGGATATTTTTAGGAACATCATCATAATTATTTTCCACTTTAGAAAACTACGTACTTTTCTTTGTTTTTTAGACAGCATTTTTTTTTCTTAGCCACTCATGTGCTGTTGGCCAAAGGCAAATTAACTTATCTAATTGATTCAGTTGTGATAAGTACGTAGCTTGTGAAATTAATTCTGTTTTTGCTTTTATCTAGACAATCTTGTTGACCTTGAATAAAAAAGCGAAATAAAATCTTTTAAAATGTTTCATAGCACTGCACAGTTTTACGCTTTGACTACAGGCTTTTAAAATTTTGCAACTACGAAACCACATAAACAGACAATCAATGCATACAAGAAACAAAAGACAACACCATTCTTCATTACACAAAGTACCAACAACAGGCGATTGCAGGACCATTTAATTACTCTACACTTATCACGTAGGTTTCCAGGGGTGAAGTTATCGGTCTAGACATCAGCTCTTACATTAGTCTGCATACGTAACTAGATGGACATTACTCATGCAATTTGACAGGTTGACCAATCAGTTTGGAGTGGAGTTCCACCACAAACGAAGCTATGGCTACAAAAAATTATCGTATTTGACTGAGACCAGTACCATCAATTCTTATGGCAATACTTCTTTAATTGATCCAAGATAGTTAAATTGTTTCTCTGTGACTTCGTTGAGCTTCATTGTCTCGGCGCTATTCTGGTGGTCGCCACTGTTGATTCCAACAATAAGGCGGTCAAACCCAAAAAAAACTCTGATATTACTTCAATTTGGGAAGACATAAAGTCCCATCTCTCAGTAAAGTAAAATCGCCTTTTAAAGCAGTATTTTCTAATCTTATGTAAGTAACAGGGGGGCTTATTATCACTTAGCCCCTTGGTTATGGCTAGACCTATGCCTGTATACGATCGCCACACTTTGTAAATATAAAGTAGTTAATATCAGTGTTCGACAGGATTAAGCTTATGCCTTCTCAAAAACCTATCCAAGTTGATGAGCATAAGCATCTACTGGGACTCGGCCATAAACCACCACGCGAGCCCAGTGTGGGTTCTCTAGGATTTAGAATCAAGATATGAAACATCAGTCTGTCACTGATGTTTCATATCGTGATTTTATTGATTCTAGGACACGACGATCGTGAATTCGTGACCATCCTAGTTGAGATAAACGAATATGTAGGAAACACTATGAGAGCTCCAATATTATCAAGCAAAGAATCACGAACTCCAAAAACCTCTACGTGTTAATCCTTCTGTCAACTTTTTGCTTTGGGCCTTGACCCTTTCAGTGATTCTCTATTTTCCCCTGTTTTTATAATGGGAAATCATCAAATGACTTCTCCCACTCTGGGCGGAGCGGGAGGGAGTGTCAGACTTTTACTGACTAACCCATCCATGTTCCTTCCTCGCCCTTTATGTTCCGGGGCCGCGGTATCTCTGTCGAATAGGCCCGCAACCCCGGTGGACAGGCACCCTTTTTTTTTTTTTTTTTTTTTTTTTTTTTTTTTAGGATGGGAAATCATCAAATGACTTCTCCCACTCTGGGCGGAGCGGGAGGGAGTGTCAGACTCTTACTGACTAAAACCCATCCATGTTCCTTCCTCGCCCTTTACGTTCCGGGGCCGCGGTATCTCTTTCGAACAGTCCCGCAACCCCGGCAGGTGGACAGGCACCCTAAGTTTCTCTTTAATTTCAGTAGCCTCCACCCGTCACATCAGACCTCGACCCTCATTTATCATGTAGGTACAATCTTGTGGAATGAATAACAGAACAACTGCCTAAAAACGAGGTTCACCTTGAGACTAAAATATTTTGTATAGTGCTTTCTTATTTGGTGTAGTAATGGGAACAGAATGAGTTATAGCTGAAGATAATCTTATAATGTTTCTAGTTTTCTACAAACAGAACTTAACTTATATTGTGCTGTGTTGCAACAGCGTCGAAATATCGGGTTCTCAAAATAAGAAATAATCACGGATTATATCCCGTAAGTGACAATATAAGTTTAGTTTTAAACCGTGAAAGCTTAAAACAGTTTTTGAAACAGAACTTAGTTATAGTATTACGTCATCATCATTCTACTGCTCTTATCACAGTTTAATTGGCGTCGGTGCAGCATGTCTTCTTCATCCACATTTCTCTATCTCAGCTATAGTCATCCACATTTCTCTGTCTCTGCTATAGTCATCCCCTTCTAGCCATAAGGCTAAGACCAAAAAAACAATGGCCGGACTGAGTGAGAGATGATATTATCATGATTAAAAATGGCTAAGACCAAAAAAACAATGGACGGACTGAGTGAGAGATGATATTATCATGATTAAAAATGCCTAAGACTAATGATAATATCATCTCTCACTCAGTCCGTCCATTGTTTTTTTGGTCTTAGCCATTTTTTGGTCTTCTCCTACAGTTATAGCCATCCACATCCATGCCGTAATATCTAACGTTTCTAAAACACAATAAAAAACTTATACGAGTATATTAATGGCACAACGTTTCTATGTCAAACAAAGACTTTTAACTTTTTCTTTCAACTTAAAGTAGCTCGGCGGTGATAGCTGAGGTCTCCCGATTATGATAGTTTCATAATGATTATTTTTAAATTGCTAGTTAAGCTGTAACTAATATTATAACAAAATCTATTTACAGATTTATGTTTTATTTATAGTTTTCTTACTTTTGCCTGACTGACCTAGGAGTAATGAAATGGTCCACCCAAAGCGTACTAACGAAAACTCTGGCTAAGTATTTACCTACTTAACACCCATCCTTTTAGAAATACAGCCAGAAAGACAGTAATTTTATGCCACCGTTTTTGATTATTTACTTTGAATCGTAAAACAAAAACTGAAAAGCGTGTCGACCAGTGTCGACCCTTCATACTTTTCAAATTATATTTTTTTTCTGGCAACCCTGTATCGCACGAACCATAATAATAAGAAAGCGGCCAGTAATAGTTGGTTTCTTTATCGCGGGTAAGATCAGCCAAGAAGGAGGTCAACGGGGTACTCGCTAGTAATTATACTTAAAAAACTATTTCCGAATGTGTATGCGCACTCGCATACACATTCGCGTGTATGGCGTAATAATAATGGGTAATGCTAGGAAGGGGTGCTGTAATAACTGTACGGATTAGAACAAAGGAACCATATTTGATGATGTCTGTACAATTATCTGATGAGCAATACTACCACTGACACCAAAAAAAAAGGCGTGAAGAAAATCGTACAGTTAGATTTGTCTACGGACCGAGAGTGGAAAAAACTTTTTTGCAAAAAATAAAACCGACTTCACACAAAAAAGTGAAAAATAACTTTAGCTTCTGAAGTCGGTGACCTTTGTTTGATTGATTTAATTTTTTTGTCACCGACTTCAGAAGCTAAAGTTATTTTTCACTTTTTTGTGTGAAGTCGGTTTTATTTTTTGCAAAAAAGTTTTTATTTTTCACTTTTTAGTGGTTCACAATATGTGCATACCCTTTCACAGCGTACCAGCGTGATTTTTTGTTATGAACTGGTGTAAACAATAGACAGACATGAGATTTCAGTAATCCCAGTAAGAGACACACATTTGCTACATTTAATGAGGAGTTCCGTTGCCTTTCTCCGAAGTTCTTCATCATCTATTACCAAATTTAAATGGGATCACTCCGAGAAACTACTCTTTCAAAAACTACCCAAATCGCTTCTGGTGTGCCTATAAAATTTGAAGAGTTCTCTCTATTTCTCCAGGATCCCATTATCAGGATCCTGACTTGATGATTATGGGGCCTTCTGGGAAGTATACCCTTTCAAACAATTAAAAAACAAATTCGGTCCAGTCATCTTCGAGTAATCGGGGAACATTGAATTGAGAACCTCCTCCTTTTTGAAGTCGGTTAATAACGACGTTATGGTACCTACGTGACTCAAATATCCGGATAGCCTTTAAAACATTTGGCCGAGAATCGGTAATTTGCTTCTAAGAATTGAAGAGTTCCGTTCCTTTGTCATGGATCCCATAATCAGAACCTAACCAAATTCTCATCAAACTACCCTTGAAGTGCCCTTGCCAATAAAAAAAAAAAAAAACTTATCCCCAATAAATGGAACTTAATACACCTAACTGTCGAAATCTGGGAATATTGTACACATCTGCGTACCCCCTCAGAGCATACAGGCGTGATGTTACGTCATGATGTTGTATAAACAATAAACATTCAAGCGATTGCAGCAGTTACTGCAGATTTGCCGTGTATATTTGAAGAGTTCCATTGTATATCTCCGAAGATCCGGATCAGATCTTCAGCAAATTAAAATATAACCACACGGGAAGCACCAGCTTTCAAATTAAAAAAGAATCATCAAAATCGGTTCACCCAGTCGAAAGTACTGAGGTAACAAACACTGTCGAAATCTGGGTGTATTGTACACATCTGCGTACCCCCTCAGAGCATACAGGCGTGATATTACGTCATGATGTTGTATAAACAATAAACCTACAAGCGATAATAGCAATCACTGCAGATTTGCCGTACATTTTTGAAGAGTTCCATTGTATATCTCCGAAGACCAGCATCAGATCTTCAGCTAATTAAAATGGGACCACATGGGAAGCACCAGCTTTCAAATAAAAAAAGAATCATCAAAATCGGTTCACGCAGTCGAAAGTTATGAGGTAACAAACACAAAAAAAAAAAAAAAAAAAAAAAAACACAGACGAATTGATAACCTCCTCTTTTTGGAAGTCGGTTGAAAATACAAGAAAATGGTGAAGGAAATCATCGTGTGGACACGGTATGTTCAATAGCCGAACCGGAATTCACCAACTCGTTGTGAACCCGCATAGTAGATTAGATGGCCTGTGTAAAATAACTGTAATGGTACTCTGACAGTGGTTTCTTTGTTGCTCCATCTCATCATCTGCCCAGCCTTTCATATTCATATTCATTTTATTTTGCGTACCATAAGTTTTAAAAGATGTTACAATGGGCTTACAGCTAAGAACAATTATGGACCCTGTTAAGGCACAGCAATAAACAAGATTAACATAAAAAGTTTAGTAGTTAATTAAAGATATTATTATTTACAAACCTTTTCCCAACCATGTTGTGTTCGGCTTCCAGTCTAACCAGATGCAGCTGAATACCAGTATTTTACATGGAGGGACCTGCCTATCTGACCTCCACAACTCAGTTAGTACTGGGTAATACGATACCACTTGGTAAGGACTGGTTGTCAGACTTTTTGGGCCACAAACAACCTGTAACGACTGTCAAAGATCTACAAATGACAGTCGGGACCAACAGCTTAATTTGCTTTCCGAGGCACGGAGGAAACGCGGTACATTCCGACTTTCTTCCGTGCCTGGGTGACCACCCTTACATTAGGGTGCTCACCCACCCACAAACCAACCTAGGTAAGCACGGCCTAACCTAAAGAACGACCCGAGCGGCTGTTATTATTTCGTCACGAGCTCCACTTTGTCGCTCCTTCTACCAATAATAACCGCATGTAGCAATCATTTTCAAGATCCTCAAAAATGTTGAAGAATCATGTAGGTGCAAACGTATCAACCATAATTAGTGCCAGTAAACATTAACGAGTAAATAATGACGTAGGTACATTATTTCCTAATATAAGAGTACAAGGTGAAAGAGCGACCGACGCAGAAATGTTTTCCACGTATCTAGTACATCATTCTGAACCCCACATAGAAATTTTTCATCAGTTATTTGAAAAAAGAACTCTTGTTTTCTACAAAACTGCAATACCTACACAGTTAAAATGTATGGAACAGTTCTTTATTTTTAAATCCCCACCTCCCATCTCCCACTAGGTGAACCGGTCAATGTGGCGACACTTGGGGGAGGCCTATGTCCAGCAGTCAGAATCAGACGTCTTGCGGCTGAAATGATGATGTTGAAAACTTGCGTTGTAATCTGTATTTTTAACTAGGAACACCTCTGTGTAATTCATTAAGGAAATAAGTGTGATGTTTTATGTTTGTTATAGTAAAACCTCGTATAGTTTTTAATAGTTTTTAAGTGTCGTGGCTTGTGTATTTAAATGGAGGTGTTCACATATAGGACGACGCGATTACTCTCGTCCACGATTTTTGCAACCTAAAACCAAAGATAAAATAATCTTCACGACATAGTGGGAACGAGGCCTTTTTTTTAGGATGGGAAATCATCAAATAACTTCTCCCACTCTGGGCGGAGCGGGAGGGAGTGTCAGACTTTTACTGACTAAAACCCATCCATGTTCCTTCCTCGCCCTTTATGTTCCGGGGCCACGGTATCTCTTTCGAACAGGCCCGCAACCCCGGCAGGCTTATTTTAATTGTTCACCCTGCCGCAGGGCCTAAAAATATCGGCCCTACACACAATATGTTTGGCAGTGTCCCTGCAGGCAGGGCCCTGCATGCAGTGCTTTAAGTAGGCCCCTTTAATCTCTCGTACGAGTATGCAGTTGAAGCCTCGTTAACAAAATATCAGTGACTGCCTTGACTGTCAGTCATATCACACGATTAATCAAATCAATCAAATCAAATCAAATCAAAGCATTTATTTCAAGTAGGCCAATAACAGGCACTTTTGAATTGTCGAAACAAAGATGAAAATTAAATGTAGCTACAGTCCCAGTCACAAGACATAAAAACTGTGAAAGTACTGTAGTTGCCCATTCCCTAGCGTAGATCTCTATGGAGAAGAACGGGCAAGAAACTCCATGGACACTCTTTTAAATCAAAATATTGTTACAAAATCTTGGTTACATAATTCATGTTGAGATGTTATATTATGTGAGAACAATGTAGCAAGATGTGCACGTTAAAAGTGTCCATAGCCAAACAAAAACAAAATACAACTCAAAAACAAAATAATTAATTCAAATAAACCATGGCGACTAAGAGATGACCAGTCACAACTGACAGCGCCCGTTCACGCACATGACGCATGGATCAGCACCATTCAGCTCAACCATTTTGAAGGGAACTAAATGGTCCGACACACGCGCCATGATCAGCGAGACATTTGAGTGAGCATGACATACTCTCAACCGCCGGGGCACATTCAAGTCAAAAACTAAAGTAGGTTTCCAGTGAATGATAGCTTTCTAGTACATAGTACTCACACAATATGGGCTATGCGTTTATATAATACTAAATAGATTGAATCTATACAATGCAAAGATAGTTGTACAATCTTCAGCAGCTCCAACAATACCATTTAATGCTATCAATTTTTGAGCCCCTGTCCTTGTGGAGCAGGACCAGCATTGAGCCAAGCATTTTTATCAGCGATATAATCGCTCAACTTGTAATATGCTTGCTTACATAGTGTGCGTTTAATGCATGTTTTAAATTTAGTCTCATTCAGTTCAAGAATACTTTGTGGAATTTTATTATAGCATCTCAAACAGTACCCCATGAAAGATGAGTCTACTTTAGCGAGTCTAAAGCCTGGCTGAACTAGTTGGTCCCTATTTCTAGTACTGTAATTGTGTCTGTCGCCTCTTTTACCGAAAAGATGCAGATTTTTTCTAACGTACATTATGTTTTCGTAGATGTATTGGCAATGAACCGTCATGATGCCAATATCCTTAAAAAGTTCCCTTAGAGAATCGCGCCTACTAAGATTGTATATGGCTCGGATGGCTCTTTTCTGCAGAATAAATATAGACTCAATATCAGCAGCCCGTCCCCATAGCAAAATACCGTAAGACATTATACTATGGAAGTAACTAAAATAGACCAGTCTAGCGGTATCTACATCAGTGAATTGACGGATTTTTCTAATGGCATATGCTGCTGAACTTAAGCGCCCCGCAAGAGATGTTATATGAGATGATAAAACAAAATTTAAATATAAAATACAAAGACCAGAAAATACCGGAAACCGCTAGTGCCAGATTTCTAGGACTTTACTTGGATAGTCACCTTAATTGGAAATGTCATGTGGAAACTGTGTGTAAAAAACTAAACCAGTATTCCTACGCACTTTACAATCTTGCGAAAATTTCAAATGAGTCTGTAGTTCTGATAGCATACAAAGCGTACGTCTCATCAACGGTACGTTTTGGAATAATGTATTGGGGAAATTCCACTGAAAAAAACACTGCGTTCAAAGCTCAAAAGAAGTGTGTCCGTGCTGTATTTAAGCTGAAAAAGACTGATAGTTGTAGGCCATTATTTAAACTATATAAACTCCTCACTTTGCCCTGTATGTACATCTACGAGACAGCAGTATTCGTAAAATCAAACTTGCATTTATTTCAAACACTCAGATCGAAACGACGCAATAGAGAGATATGTGCTATTCCACACAAGACTGCACTCTACTCAAAAAGCTTTTTAGGAATGGCACCTAAGTTATATAATAAGTTGCCCATTAGTATAAAAGATCTTGACAGCATACACCATTTCAAAAAGGCTCTTCTTAATTTACTTTGCGAGAAAGCTTACTACACAGTCAATGAGTTCCTAGAAGACAAACTGTAATTTAATGACATTTTATTTATTTCAATTTATTTGTAAGTAACTTAATTGATTTGTTTCATCTATTTAATTTAATTGTTCTGTCTATCTGGTAAAATTTATTGTTATTTTATTTAATTAATTTATATTTTTTGTTGCGTTTTGTATTGTTTTAATTGAGTTTAATTATTAATTTTGATTGTTTCTATTATTTTTACCCATTATTCCTAAGAAAATATAATTAGAATATTTGTACGCCGTTGACGGCAAGACATAGCGCTCATTTTATAAAATTTGACATCTATACTTTTGTTACTTACCTATGTTCTACAAATAAAAATATTTGAATTTGAATTTGAATTTGAATTTGAGAACCCCATTGTAGCCTTGAATCAAGCGTAAGCCCCAGGAAAACCGTTTTATCTACGAATTCGAGTTTCTCTTTATTCAATATTATCTCACAATCACTACTTTTAACATTCGGTAATGAAAATCTTATGCATTTAGTTTTTTTTTCATTCAATACCAAATTGTTTGCTGTGAACCAATTTTGGACCTGAAGTAGGGCATCATTCACGTCATCTAGATTTTGGGCCCGTCTATTTATCTTAAAAATTAGAGAAGTGTCATCAGCAAACAACACCATATTTTGAGGTTGGTGTTTCAACAAATAGGGTACATCATTTATATATACTAAAAAAAAGGAAAGGACCCAATATTGAGCCTTGCGGAACCCCCATTTTTACATTCAAACCCTGTGAATTAACACCATTTATTTGAACATGTTGTTTTCTATCGCTCAAATAAGATTTTAGCAGGCTAAGTGCAAGTTTACCCAGTCCGTAATGCTCCAGTTTCAAAAGTAATGTGTCATGATTTACGCAATCAAAAGCTTTGGAGAGATCACAGAAAATTCCTATTGCGTCTTGGGACTCTTCCCACGCAGCAAATATGTGCTTTAATAGGGTTACACCGGCGTCAGTTGTACAACGTCCCTTGGTGAAACCATACTGTTGATCATGTAAGATTCTGTTGGTGTTAAAATGATAAAGCATTTGATTAAGCATTACTTTTTCAAAAACCTTGCTAAAAACTGGTAACACGGATACAGGTCTATAATTATTGGAATCTTTACTGTCCCCATCCATGTTCCTTCCTCGCCCTTTACGTTCCGGGGCCGCGGTATCTCTTTCGAACAGTCCCGCAACCCCGGCAGGCTTCGGCCCTTGCGGGCCCCTCTCTTATGCTGACATCTCTTTGAGGCGCGCGTGGAACACGAACGCGCCGAATCTTTACTGTCCCCGGATTTGAAAAGAGGTATGACTTTACTGTATTTCATTAAATCCGGGAAAACTCCTTGGTCTACACATAAATTAAAAATTAAAGCTAAATACGGGGCTATGGTCTCAAGTATAGATGTACAAACTTTGATAGACATTCCCCATAAATCTTCGGTCAGTTTGATTTTAATTTGCCGGAAAGCTTTAATAACTGTCATAGGGTTAATGTGTTTAAATTTAAATTCAGCCAGGCAGCCAGACACATTCGCCTTTAATAAGCCAATTGAGGCTTCAGGTGAGGAATTAAGCTCAGTTGAACGGCTTTAACCAGACGGTAATGCTATTATGTACAAGGTTTCCCTTGATACGTTATCCTTGAGTTAATGCGTGGGAATACAATGCAACTGACACGTATTAAACATGGGTATTGATTTTATTAGTAAGAAGAAAAGTTTATCAGCTATAGGTAATTTCTACTTGAAAAATTTCTTTTCTCTGCAAAAATTGCCCGCGTCTTCGTCAGAAAAATTGTGTTAACTCGGCCAATTTGCATGATTTCAATATAATTTATAGCCTATTTTACTCGGCGGTAAACATGTACCTTCTAATGGTGAGATTTTTTTTAAATGGGTTGAGTAGTTCTTGAGTTAAATCGTAACAAACACACAAACCAAAAATGAAATCTTTCCTCTTTATTATATTGGTATATAAATGTTCGAAGGCGGCAGTAGTATTGGCTATGATTTGCGAGTTGTATTTCAGGGATTCGAACCCAGACTGTACCATTTCTTTTCGTTCTGTTGTTTTAAACCTTTCACTTCTAATTTCTCATGTATCTTGGATACGTCATTAAACATTTTAACTCACATACACAAACAACCAGACCCGGAACAAGTACCTGTAGGCCATACAGTGCGGGAATCGAACCCGTGACACGCAGCGCAGCAGCCAACTACTGCGCAAACCAAAAACTGGCGTCAAAAAAAAAGTTATTTACAACTGCTCTCAAGACTATGAAGGAAAACATCGTAAGGAAACCGGCAAGCCTAAAATCCAAAATTCAAAGACATGTGACCAATCCGTCCCAGGTGAGGAATTAATGGAAAGTCGCTCGCACAGAGCGAAGGCTTATGTCCTAGCAGTTGAAAATGTATAAGCTAGTTATGCTAGAACAGGAAATAACCACTTTTCACTTAGTTCGACAGACTCATTGGTGTAATAAAGGCCTCACCGGCCCAATAGACTCTAACTGACCGAGGAGCTCGTAGCTAAATAATAACAGCCTCTTGAGTCGATCTTCACTTGCTTTTTCTTTCTTTCTTTCTTTCTTTCTTGCCCAGGTTGGTCCGTGGATGGGTGTCCACACGTTACAAACCGAGTTTTCTCGGTGCTTTCCGGCTGTCATTTGTTGATCTTTGACAGTCGCTACAAGCAGTCAGTGGTGACCGCGAACCGGAAGCCGTTGCCTTGGAAAGCCTTCCCCACTAGGTGAACCGATGACCTGGTGAAAGATGTGGGGATCCGCTGGATACAAGTGAGTCGCACGGGACCGGTCAATGTGGCGACACTTGGGGGAGGCCTATGTCCAACAGTGGCGTCTTACGGCTGAAATGATGATGATGGTGACAGGCAGTCAGTGGTCCGAAATTCTGACAACCAGTCTTACCAAGGGATATCAAATCAGATAGGCTAGGCATTATGATGATGTCCTTTCTAGTCACCGTTAAAACAAACTTGAGCTGTGACTTGCGTGTGTTAAGCTCCAATTAGTCATACGTTGTATCCGTATGGTACAGTTATAGATAGACCATTGTTTACAATGTCAAACACGCTATTGTCCGAGACCATTTTTCATGCACAGGCCATCATGTGGTTAAAACATACCGTTGTTTAATTGATACTGTTTATTTAGCCAGGTCTATAGGAATTGTGAGTCATACTGAATACTTTCTAATACTAGAAAAACGTAATGGACGATACATCATGACTGTGTATCAATAATAGGGTACATGCCACCATAAAACAATAATTCCAAGACACCAATCTCTAAAAAAAACGTTATATTAGGCCTGGAAACCCGATTTATTTTCAATTAATTGCAAAGTTAAATTTTTTGTTGCTTTGAAATCAACAAATAGATGAGTCATTGAGTCGACTAAACAGTGACGTCACAGCGTGCTATTGCCATACAAGATCTATGAAAAAAACACGTTTTGACAGCTCTTAAAAAGTATGTCAATTGATTGGTGAGGCATGTACCCTTTATTGACATTTTAAAGGACGCCTACGCTTGAGCTGTCATTTCGTCACCATCTTTTTATGTCATCATTATGAATCATTTAAGTCTGTTGACACAAAGGGTAAACGGCAAAAAATCTAATTAGTTCTTCAGATAGATTTCATGAATATATTGGAAACATATTTTCTTTTTTTCACGTAAACAAAAAATGAAGACGATACAGTGCGTCGAAAACTCGTTTGACGTCACGTTTAAGTACATTTCTTACTGGAAACTGACGTCACAAGCCTCATTTTTATTTATTTGAAAAACCAAAAAACACGCATCCAATATTTTTCGACAATCTAACTACACAGAATCATATTTGTTTAAGTACACCACCGTAAAGCACACCAGCGTATTCACTGTAAAGGAAAATAAAAATCATACACACAAAATATAGCCTGAGTACGTCTCAAGGTAAAATCTGGTCCTAGGTTTCAATTCAATATTCCAAATCTAGCATAGGATTCTTCAAAACAAAACAAAACTGCTCCA
Organism: Xestia ashworthii; assembly: GCA_950022955.1. NCBI lineage: Eukaryota > Metazoa > Arthropoda > Insecta > Lepidoptera > Noctuidae > Xestia > Xestia ashworthii. Next base: position 4,252,571 of record OX465557.1, read on the forward strand.
TTGTCAACGCAACAGTGAAGTGTTGGTTAATATTAGTAAAAATTGAATTGAAGAAAAAGTAATCTTCCTAACTACTTACCAACCAAGATCCCAAGCCGAATGAAAAGCAGGGTGAGCAGACATAGCGCCCAGCGGTACTCCGAACCCGAACTCAAACTTGACATCATCAGGTCTTCGTGACCACGCAGGTCTTGCTGTGGACTCTCGAGGTTCCGAACCAGCCTTCGTGTCATTCGTCATTGTGTTTTGGAAAAACAGTTTGAGGCCGTAGAGGTCTGATAGACCCACAAAAAGCTGGTGAAAGAGTTAGGCTAGTGTTTTGTTTCGTTTATTTCAGCTGTTTCAGATTTCGAAATTTAGGTTACGATTTTTGTAAAATTTAATTTTATCGAAGAAAATCCACACGATTTTAGTAATAACTAGTACAAAAACATTGAACGCACACCTAAATACTTTTCATTCACCGCTTCAAAAACGCAACATGAAATCGCTACGAGAATCCGTAGACGTGCTACGCGGCTACGCGCCTACGACGGCCTACGACCACTGCGCGAGGTGACCACAAGTCGACTGCCGCCCGGCCGATGACCGCCGATTGAGAACGATGTAGGTACCTACATTTTCCATTAAGTTTTCATGAATGCTCCAAATCCTTTGTAGTGATGTGGAATATTACTCTGACCTGGTCCTGATTAAGGATTTCTAGAATTTATTTATAAGTTTCATTAGTTGGTCCTATTTTCGATGATAGGTAACTTATAAAATGTTGGGTAATTTAGTAGTAGCTGGTAAGGCTGAGGCTGGTAATATAATTTGTCCTCAATCGGCCCTCGTAACTGAAAACACGGTAACTTCATTAACTGTTTTCAATTACGACGACGGTATTATTTAATCTACACTATTACAAAGGAAATTACGATGAAAAGTGACGAAAACTTAACTATTTACTTTGCTACTGTTTCAAAATTTAGTAAATATTACTTAAAATGTGTCTGTTTATATTTTTTTAAACCTACTACCTCGGGACAGTCATTTTATTTGTACCTGCCAGCATGGTTTGCAATTAGCGTGTCAAACTACACACACAATTCAAGGAAACCAAATGCAGGGGTTAAAGTGACGTCACTCCTATACCTATAATATTAACGTTGATTTTCGCAACTTTTTGTGTGAAATAGTTCTAATGAAAAATGCTGATTCTCTAAATGTTTAATTGGGTACGTATCATAATCCTGAAAGTTCATAATACCTATGATTGAAATACCGACGTCCAAAACATCGAAATTCAAAATGCCGAAAGTTTTAAATGCCGATGGTCGTTATATCTAAACACAAAATACCGATGTTCAAATAACCGAAAGGACGAAATCCCTAATGGACGAAATACCGAATGGACGAAATCCCGAATGAACGAAATACCGATGGTTGAAATACCGATGAATGAAATCCCGAATGGACGAAATTCCGAATGGACGAAATCCCGAATGGACGAAAACTTTTATTAAATAACGTATTATTTGACAAACAATTTATTATTTTTCGTTTTATGTCATAAAACAACGTTTGAAACAAAGACCTTGCACATATTGATTGTGCCATTCCAAAAAAAAAAAAAATGATTTTGGTTTCCTATAAGCACAAATTTTGTGACAGAAATGAATCGCTGCAGAACCGACTCCACGTAGTCTTTTCTGCCCTACCCCTATAGTGTTTTTAAGCCCTCGTAGGCGCGGAGGGGCGAGGCGGGCCGCGAGCTGAGGAGCAGGTGGCTTTGCGACGATAAGCTCGCGTGTGACCGCTGGAGCCCCGCAGCGCCGGAGCCGTGACAGAAACCATGCCTGCTGCATGCTGCATGCTTGCATACTGCATGCTTGCTGGTTGCATGCCTGCTGTATGCGTGCTGCTGGCTAGGCAACTGTTAAGTGTTTTGAGGTTAGGTTTACAAAAAATCGTTTTTCTCGGAAACGGTGACAATTTCGGGATTTTGAACTAAGGGATTTTAAACTTCGGGATTTTGAACTTCACACAACTTAATACGTTATTAAATAAAAGTTTTCGTCCATTCGGGATTTCGTCCATTCGGAATTTCGTCCATTCGGGATTTCATCCATCGGTATTTCGTTCATTCGGGATTTCGTCAATTCGGGATTTCATCCATCGATATTTCATCCATCGATATTTCGTTCATTCGGGATTTCTTCCATTCGGTATTTCGTCCATTAGGGATTTCGTCCTTTCGGGCATTTGAACATCGGTATTTTGTGTTTAGATATAACGACTAAGACTACGACTATAACGATTTAAACTGTCGCAAGCATGCAGCAGGCATGGTTTCTGTCACGACTCCAGCGCTGCGGGGCTCCGGCGGTCACACGCGAGCTTATCGTCGCAGAGGGTTTTAACACTCACCACCACAAGCCACCTGCTCCTCAGCTCGCGGCCCGCCTCGCCCCTCCGCGCCTACGCGGGCTTAAATTACACTCTAGGGGTAGGACAGAAAAGACTACGTGGAGTCGGTTCTGCAGCGATTCATTTCTGTCACAAAATTTGTGCTTATATATGTCACCGTAAAATTGTCAAACACGTTATATTACAATATAACGTGTTACTCTCTAGCGATATTGTAAACTCTCGAATTATTGTCAACTGAACATACGGAAGTATCTCTGCACCCCCCCGTTAGGTTAGTTAGGGTCCCTTTAAACCCTGCACTCTGAAATCGGAGCCCCGCGAAGCGGGGTTCTGTCGACTACGCTTTTTAGGGGCATATAATACGGCTATTAAATAAAAGTTTTCGTCCATTCGGGATTTCATCCATCGGTATTTCGTTCATTCGGGATTTCGTCGATTCGGGATTTCATTCATCGGTATTTCATCCATCGATATTTCGTCCATTCGGGATTTCGTCCATTCGGTATTTCGTCTATTAGGGATTTCGTCCTTTCGGGCATTTGAACATCGGTATTTTGTGTTTCGATATAACGACTATCGGTATTTAAAACTTTCGGTATTTTGAATTTCGATGTTTTGGAGGTCGGTATTTCAATCATAGGTATTATGAACTTTCGGGATTATGATACGTACCCAAAAAAAAATATTTATACTAAGTAGGCTTTCGTTTGGCCGCAACTTGCCTGATGTGAAAAGATGATGCGACCTAGGGTGGAGAGAGAAGTATGTCCAGAAGCATACCACCATATTATACTCGTAGTTAGGTAGGTACATTACAGAAGTATCCATGTTAGAGAGCAACGGTGGCCCAGTGGTGGCGGTCCCGACTTACCAACAGTAAGTCGTGGATTCGAACCCAGGCAGGCGAATTACTTTGTGTAATTTATTTCATAACCACTGCTCTCAAAAACGGTGAAGGAAAACATCGTGAGGAAACCGGAATATTCTAGAACCAAAAATTCGAAGACATGTGACATCTACCAACCCGCACTGGGCCCGCGTGGTGGTTTATAGCCCATACGCAAAATACGCGCTTTGACGTGGAGTTGCGGACACCAGCCCGTTAAACAATACAATAATACATGTTATCTCAAGAAGTAGGGGCAGATCCCTAATGAACAATACAAACACCAAAAAAACACTTAATCAAAAACTTTATGAACAAGACAATCAAAACAGTTACATTCTCGTAAATTAATCTAAAATACACCTAAACAATTAAAAACAAACAGTAAAAACTAACACAATAATAAATGACGGGACGGACAAATTACTTCTACTAGAAGCTTCACCAGACTTTGGTAATATACTACTTTCATACTGCTTCAAGTAAGGCATGTACTTGAGTACCATGTTGTACATGGGACCTCTTTCCAGTGTTCTGTTTCTTGCGACCTCCGCGTCGTGAAGTTCGTCGAAATGAGGCTTGTCAATCGAAGTTGACTCCGAATCTCCAATGGGATCTCTCAAATCTCTTCGGACCTATGGAAATTGAGCATTTTTCATGGGTATGAGCAAACTGCCAAAAGATCAAGAATATGATAAGGCTATTCTCGCTGACATCACAAACATCGGTGAAGGAAAACATCGTGAGGAAATCTGGACCTAAAATTAATAGTATAAGTCTTAAATCGTCAAACCGTCTTGAGCAAGCGTGGTGATCGATCAATACTTGTGCCTTAGGGAGGGGAAGGGAGTGGGGTGATGGAAAGGACAGTAAATTATAGTTTTTATGGAAGAGAAACCCAAAACCCACATGAAATCGCATCGAACATATGAATCCTCTCCAGACGGTATGGGAACCCATCCAATTTCTAATACTGTCTGAAAAGTATCATACCTTCCCTACTGTTTGAGCCATATCTTGTTCTATTCGATCCAAAGCGTCTTGTAATTCACGAACTGTTTCAGCTGCGGACAATACAATAATTTACCAGTAAATATTAATTACCTTTTTAGATACATTTTAAATGTAAAAAACCGTTAAAAAATATCTCTGTAATAAAAACGAAACACAATATTTGAAGGGTTCGATTAGACGAGATCCAAGAATTATATTAAGTTCCTCGATTACGATAGATTTTATTATAGATCTATGTTTGAACTTTAACAAAAAATCCGCTATTCACACAAAATAATCTCCTCAGTCAAAATAACTTACGATCGGAAAGATATTCATCAATTTTATCGATCACCGTTACATTTCCAGATGCTAGTGTACTACTGGTAACTTCAGTAACAATATCACTATCATTCTGGCTCAATACTCCAGACTGAACCACAGCGTTGTCAAAAAATGTTTGTACTGGTTCTCCATACAGCATACTTGAGTTCTGATATAATCTTGTCACAACATCTCTTAAAACATCTTGATTGACCACAACTGCAACATTTTTATTTCAAGATCAGTGAGAATTCGACTACTTTCAATATTCATATCTTTATAAATTGTATACACACTATTGACTATCCCTGGAACATCAGTAGTATTTGTCATATCTATAGGACTCCAGGTAGCATTATCGTCGACAGGTTCTGCAAATTCGTACTCTGCATAGAACTCCTTGTGTCTCTTTGGCTTTTCCTCAATAGGTGTGCTATCTGCAAACATACGATCTCATGAAAATAATTGTAGCAGTATTCTATTATTCTTGTAAAAATCAACTTACTTTCTATCGTCTTCTCGTACAGATCGGTTAAATCTTCCATGTTGTATGATTTCGGTCTTCCAATCAAACTTACTCTCTTTTTTGGTGTTTTGGTTGTTTTTATTATATATACATTCATTGCCGTTTCTTGTTCTGGTGGCAGCACGACAATGGGTGCCATAGGTGTTGCTATCAATTCAGGTTGAACTGTATTTAGACTGATGGCATTAATATTGAGCTGTGGTTCTCCAGTATCAATAACCTCTACAATATCTCTTCTTTGCATAGAATTAAAATAAACTTTTGTTGTTAAAGCATCGTCGTTCATCGGCATCGTTGCTATAGTCAGCTTAGTAAGGTAAATCTCATCTAGACTCCCTAGATAGTTCAGAGTTTCATTGTTTTCTATTTCTAAGACCGTATCTAGTAGTATATGCTCTTCTAATGTCTTTGACGAGTCGACGACTGTTATCTCTTTCGGGTCGCGTTCTGAAATTGTGAGTTCTATAATATATAATTCTAGACAATTCAAGTATATAACATCGTTCACTATAATTCAAAATTATTATACGCGTGAGTATAAGTATACACTCTCATGTCTCATTAATTTCTTGATCACCGATTTATTTTCGGATGTTCATATTTTACTGAGTCAACTCAAACGTTGAATGTTTTGAGTACCTAAATATAAAACTTTCTTCGTCAGCAATTTGGCTTCTGCACTGGAATAAAATCGACCTTTACATGAACACGAGTGGATACTAACGATAATCACAAAGCGCTTGCAACGTCCTATCTGGTTGTGAGCGCGATGGACAGGCCACTGCCGGGGCCGAAGGGCTCCATAGAGGGCGAGACGCAGGAGGTCCATGTGGGGCGAAGTTGCAGACTAGTCGCTCCACGCTTCGTAGACGACCATGCGAGGGTATCTGACAACAATAAGGTAGGAAATTAATCTGTACAAAGAGTTCAAATTATTTTGGGAAGGTGAGAATATCTGATCATAGCCTCTCCATTAAAAAGGGTTGTTTTTCTAGTATTCTTATTCCTCGTCGTTGTTTAAAAATTTAGGAAGGTGTGGTATTGAAAACTCGCCTCTTGTCGCTAACAAAGTGACCCTGGATTTTATTAGAATAGGAATGACATGTATAGATACTAAAAATGAAAAACCAACTCGTGGATAAACTAGCAACCAAGACCTTTATATAAAAATCAGATGTGTCTCTTACCATGAACCTGCTTCGACCACAGCCAACCATATAACTTTGCGACCACAGTATTTGAGCAAAGTCGCTGTAGAAACTAGTGTTACGACTTGGTCTGCGAAAAAAAAGAACCGGTGGTACTACCTAAAACCTGAACAACAAAGAAGAAAGAGGGATATCCAGGTGGGCCCTTAAAAATACCATGTACTTAACATGGCAAGGTGATTATATCGCTGGGTAACGACAAATTTTCCTTTGTAACTTGTAAACTGAAGTTGTTCCAAATAAACTTTATTATTATTATACCTATTATTAATCTTTCGTCCATCTGTCTTGTTTTGTGATTTGTCGATTCTTTCTTCGAAGGAACCCGTTTCTGCGGTCGTCTTGCTAAGCGGGCAGTTATAAGCACTGCACGGGATTTTTATCCCCTAAACACAATCCGTTGAAGATTTTATCTATGAGACTCCATGTTGCAAACTTAAATATGAGCACCGTAACGACATCACGCCGCTGCGCCGGTACATATTGTTATTTATACCGGGATCTGCTAGCAAAACTGAGTCGAAGCGTTACTAACCCCTTGAGTTTGGTACGAGAAAAATACTCACGGTACATAAAAGGTGATATTGCCCTTATACGACATACTCTGCATGTACCAGATGTCGACCATGGACTCGATGCGGAGACCTGGCGCTTCTCCCACCACGGAGGCGACACACTGGCCAACTGACAGCGAATCTGGTGGAACAGTAGGTATAGTTCAAATTGTCTCTTAATTTTCTTACAAAACTATCTATAAATATACGTAGGAGGAAAGATCCATCTCGTGTTACTTTAACGCATTTTGGTATGTATGCATGGAATCATTTAGACTTATAGTCTGTTTTAAAACCAAAATCTGGTTTCTGGGTTTCTGGCAAAAAAATAGACTATATGTATAACATGAAGAAATCTTTAGTTTAAAGTATAAAAAGTAGTAGTAAGTTTAGTAAAAGTTTACAATAATACAGCAAGGCACTAAAAAACGAAGCTAAGAAAATTGAATTTACTTATTTAACAGTATGTTTAGTTGAATATACAACTTACAAAGATCTCGGCATGCGTCGTGCTCTTCAATTTGCCGCGGCGGCCGACACTGGTCTGCCCAGCGCTGGGCCTCACGAGCCAGCTCCTCAACCCAACGCTGTCGGAGAATAGGTGTCTCTTATCAGTTAATTCCAATCTTGGCTGCCAGACTATGCCTTTGTGTCTCTCAGGATGAGTAGATATGTCACCGTAAAATTGTCAAACACGTTATATTACAAAATAACGTGTTTCTCTCTAGCGATATTGTAAACTCTCGAAATATTGTCAACTGAACATACGGAAGTATCTCTGCCCCCATAATCGGGACTTCGGGCACCCCCCCGTTAGGTTAGTTAGGTTCCTTTAAACCCTGCACTCGGAAATAGGGGCCCCGCGAAGCGGGGCTCCGTCGGCTACGCTTTTTAGGGGAATATAAAGTGTTTTAAGGTTAGGTTATATTAATCGGTATTTCTCAGGAATGATCTTTTCATGAGAATTGTACCACTGGGCAAGGGGTACCCCTCCTTTCCTCCGCACCGCGTGAGTTGACTACCACCGCATGCATTTCACGAAAAATAATGCGTTTTGTTGTAGGTAGTATGTTCTTTTGACAATATTTCGAGATTTTACAATATCGCTAGAGATATTGCAATATAACGTATTTGTCAATTTTGCGGTGACAGTTAAAAAGCGAATCAAATGCCGCACGATGTCCTTCACTAAAAATCTTGGAGCCCAGCGGCATTTACATGGTAAAACAAAAGGTAGGTAACATTGCCTTGTTCTTGCCTTGCTCTCTTTGACCAGTATTACGGGGCCCCAATGTGTCGAAAAAATCACAAAATCTTCCCGCAACCTCAGTCATCTAGTTAAGAGAAAAAATAAAAATGCAAATGTGTCCAGAAAGCTCCAATTTTTTACGCTCGCTCGCTTTTCTATACAGACATAACTGAAACCGTTTGAGATTGAAAAAAATAAAATGCTTCATGACTAGCTACACAAACACGGCCTCCAGTACTTACGGTCCGATTACACGCAAAATTTTACAATTTTGAGCAAGCACAAGCTTCTTCGTATTTAATCGTTAATAAATTGCAATCTCCAGCAGTTACCTAGAGGTATGTAGGTAGTGTTGTATCAAGTTTCAAGAACCCACCAATTTCAGCATATCTCCTGCGCTAGGGAAGCCTCTTAATTTGCCGGAGGCTGCTTCGTTTCTTCGCCTGTTGAGTCGTGCTATCACTCGGGACTTGTCCTCTAAAGTGAGGGGAGCGCTTATGTAGCCCACGCATTGTTGACTGGGTCCTTCCTAGGGTGGTTTTTAAATATTTTAGCCAAGAAAACTCATCGTTGCAACAACGGTCTCAACAACGGTCGTTTGGACTGTTCGGCATTAAATAGTCTAAAGCTGAAGGTGGGATAATATTTATTTATTTATTTATTCTTCAACAAAAATTGGTGTCGAACAGTGGGTTTTAACAATAATTGTAACACAAAATCAAATACTTAATCATCACTAAGTCAGGAAAGAAAATAATTTTGTAATAATACATTCCACATTGGTCATAACATTATGAGTTATAAATAAAAATATAAGAATTATACCATTGTTTCCGAGTCATGGATGTTTATAGTTATGTATAATAAGTATGTATTTACAAACAAAAAAGTATACATGTAGTATATCAACTATCTGGTGTCCACGACACAAGCCTTGCTTAGTGTGGCACTAGATGGCGCTGTGTGTTAATGTCCAGCGATATTTATTTATTTATTTATACCAGCCCTTTACCGTCACTTTACTTGGCCTCTTCTCATGCATAGAAGGCATGGGTATTGATCACCTCGCATTGTAGTTAGGTATAGTTAGCTACTGTAAAGTGTTTCCTCTAGGTGCACCCGATTTCAGGTGTAAATTATGTGGGTCTGATAGTCATCTTATGGGCAGGTTATAATTAAAGGCATAGGTTTGAATTTTAAACTCGCGAGCGATTCACACAAGCTCAAGACTACCACGGAAACGACTAACAGACGTCACACTATTGCCGTTTTTAAACCCAAAGCAGATAATCCTTGGCTATTCATACCATAACCATGATATTGTTTGGTACTATCTGGCGGCAGAAGTAAAGCTTTGACTAACTCTTTCACACCGTATACTTACGAACTACTTCATGCCATCACGCAAAATCCTATAAAGCGCAAGCAGAGTTATCCGCGATATCAGTAAATAAACAACAGCTCGACATCAACCGTCTGACAGTAGCCAACCAAACACTACAGACGTTAGGTCAAGGGATCCTCCCCGTTCTACAGAGAACGGGGAACTACACTATGTTCCTCATACGGTTAGACCAAATAAATAGAAGATAACTCACAGGATACTGACAGAAAGTATGGGCGTTCGTATTGCCACACATTCTTGAACCGCAGTAGTTGACAGAGCTACCGGTAGCGAGTGCTATTGCACTGGCTATCACGACTGCTATGCATTGCATTGTAGCACTATAAACAGTTAATTTTGGGCATTTTATACTGAGCATGTCGCCTGTACAATTTTGACAAGTTATTGAAGTTGTGAAAGATTGGGTTTTGTGATCTATGGGTGAGATAGAAGAATGAATCAAAGAGTTTGTGTCATACAAACTCTTTTATAAAATAAATATCGCTGGACATTACACACAGCGCCATCTAGTGCCACACTAAGGAACGATGAGGCTTGTGTCGTGGACACCAGATAGTTGATATACTACAAAGATACTTTTTGTTTGTAAATACATACTTATTTAAACATCCATAACTCGGAAACATATGTCCATGCTCATCACACAAACATTTGCTCCTACCAGGATTCGAACCCGTGACCCTAAGGGCGTACGGCAGCCTCACTACCGCTGCGCCATTCGGTTCGTCTTTGATCGATAGAAGAATGGATAACGCTTTGATGAGCTTTGATGATGATCTTTTTTAGGGTTCCGTAGCCAAATGGCAAAAAACGGAACCCTTATAGTTTCGCCATGTCTGTCTGTCTGTCTGTCTGTCCGCGGATAATCTCAGTGACCGTTAGCACCAGAAAGCTGAAATTTGGTACTAATATGTATATCAATCATGCCGACAAAGTGCAAAAATAAAAATTTAAAAAAACATTTTTATTAGGGTACCTCCCCCAGACGTAAAGTGGGGAGCGATTTTTTTTTTAATTTTGACCCTGACGTGTGATATATTGTTGGATAGGTATTTAAAAATGAATAGGGGTTTTCTAAAATCATTTTTTGATAATATTAATATTTTAGGAAATAATCGCTCCGAAAGTCAAAAACAATGTGTCCCCCCCCCCTCTAACTTTTGAACCATAAGTTTAAAAAATATGAAAAAAATCACAGAAGTAGACCTTTATATGAACTTTCTAGGAAAATTATTTTCAACTTGATGAGTTGAATAGTTTTTGAGTTATATAGCACTTTTTCAAAAAAACGCAAATGATAACTTTGTTTTTCATAGTATTTGTATGAAAAACAAAGTTATCATTTGCGTTTTTGGCGTACCAACATTTTTGCTGACGAAAAATGTTGGTATTTTTAATGGTCTGGGAAGCTACGGAACCCTACAGTGAGCGTGGCCCGACACGCTCTTGTTTTTTTGTTGTGACATACAACTCATGAAGCTTCATCGTAACATTCGTAGCTAGTGTTCAGTGTCGCGACACATCTACGGAACGTACCTACCTACGGCACCGAATGTGCGATTGAATGCGTTCGCAGTGTTTTTCAAGTTCAGAGTTTAGCCAAGTAACGCGTCGTGTGAAGTCATAGGGAACGGCGCTGTACGTACCGCAGATGTGTGGCAAGCGCAACACTTACTGGCTATGTCAGAATCGGCTTTCAATCTATCCAAGTGCAGCTAAATACCAAAATATAACCAGAGTGACTGCTTATCTGACCTCTTCAACCAAGGTTACTTATTAGGGACAATTGAAACAGGTCATAATTGCATATAGTCACTTACGGGATATTACTTCCGTGATTATTCATCAACAAATTGCAACAGCGTCGAAATATCGGGAGCTCAAAATAATGAATAATCTCGGAAGATATCCCATAAGTGACAATAAGCTTAGAACAGTGTTATTCCGATCAGATTATTTTGTGAGAAAGTTTTATGTACTTGAAACAGGCCGAGCCTTTTGTTGGGTGCCACTCAGAGTGCTAGGTTCCTCCGTCTATGGGCTGTCTTAGTATTACGGAAAAGTACAAGATAAAAAGGTTCAGGGCTCTCGTAAAAGACACCGAGTGCCCTGACACCTCGGAACCTGGATATGTGTGAACAAATATGATTTACTTTGCCCCTTTTTTATTTTCCCACCCTTAGTTTAAAATCCGCTATAATGAATTGTTAACAACAAGACATAAGTAGCCATTGTATTACATTGTAACATAAGTAGTTACTTATCAGAACACCATTGACGTTTGACCTTTTCCAAAATTATTGAAATATAAAGACGGTTTGTCAAATTACATAGTAACGTCAGCTACATTGCAACATACTAAATTGACTTACTGTTCAGAACAACTTTGACCCCTCTATACACAGAAATTTGTCAAAAGAAAAATACACTGTATTTTAAATAACGTACTATGCTAAACAACCACTTTCTTGTATTTAAATGAATAAGCGATTTCAAACTTTAATGAAACTTAGTTAGAATAGGACTCCGTCCGTTTCACATTTAAAAATAAAATGAAATAAATTACAAACGCCGAATCAATACGCCTGTAACATTTTGAGCCACTGTCCAAACAATTATGTGCCCTTGTCAAATGACAGAATTTAAGGTTACAAAAAAAAAATAACACAAAACAATTTAAAAATATAATTTTAATGAAAATGCATTAAAACAAAACAAAATATACAACCAACATCCAAATCCAGGTATATGATCTGTAATATACAAATATAACATAACGCAACTTATATACATTTCACCCTACATTACAAAATATTAGTTAATTGTGATTAATTGTGTAATTGTGATAACAATTTGCATTCGTTGCATTTGCGTACGTACTTGGCAAAATAATTATGTACTTTGGAGGTGAATAATTAACCTTTTCATCCCCCCCCATCTCGGAAAGAGTATTTTTACTGTTCGATATCTGAGTGCAAAAGCCGTTTTTATCGTCTAGAGAGAGGGTAAAGTAAATTTGAATTTAGAACATCGTGTGTACTAAGCATGTGAATTCAAAACATCATTAAACCTATTTACTTCTACCTCTATGGTGTCGAATTTATCATACAATTTTTTTTTTAAGTTGGTAAGAGCTCAGACTCGGAACCTTCTTGGTGTACTTTTTTTAATATGTTTTGCGCGCCATTTTCTTTTCACGTCATATTGTTAACACGGTTAAAAACAAGGAATCCAACTTGAAAACAAGTGAAAAACCTAAAATGACCACTCATTATCTAGCGACGAGGAAGTTCATTTGACGCCAACAGAATTAACTGAATTAACTGAATTTGTTATAATGCACAATTTTTTTTTGCGTTTATTCATTTCCTCTCTGAGGTGGGATGAAAAGTTACGTGTTGCACTCGAGTGCAAAGATTTTTCACCTCGTGCTCTTTTGATTCCCTCGCTAACGCTCAAGATTCTAAGTTTTGAATCACTCTCTGCGCTCGTGACTCAATTTTAGAATCTTTCGCTTGCTCGGTCATCAAAATGGGCACGCGGTTAAAAAACAACTTTGCACTCTTGTATAACAAATAACTATTTGACAGCCATAGTCACATATACGTGACAAGCGTGTCCTATACGCCCAACGACACAAATTTGTGACAAAATGGTAGGTGAAATTGTGGCTTAGGGTGGAGGGTACGTACGTGCTTTAATGCTCTGGCGGTCAAAAGGTTAAATTATTTATTGCTGAATAAAATAATCACATTTTTTAAACGACAACTTACTACAGTATACTTTCAATAGTATCTGTCGCGGTCATTAATAGTACGTAGGAGTAAAAAAAACCTGTACTATAGCGTGAAGCTCAAGTTAAATCATACCATGGTAACCCAGAGTAGTTACCCGGCCGCACATCAGAGGGCGCCTGCGCGAACTCCACTACGACTAAATTGTAAGATTCAAGTTACTACACACCAGCAAGCAATAGGTTGGATGACGTGAAAAAAGCCTGTAAACCCGATTTATTTTCAATTAATTGCCAAATTGGATTTTTAGTTGCTTTGAAATCAATCAATAGTTGAGTCATTCAATTGACTGAACAGTGACGTCAGTGTGCTATTGCCATACAAAATTCTGAGAGAACCGCGTTTTGACAGCTCTTAAAGTATGTCAATTGATTGGAGTGTCATCTACCCTCTTTTTCTCGCGCTGTTCTAGTGGATTGTATTTTTTGTGATCTGTGTGATTATAGTGTAATTCTTATTCGCACGTTTTATGAATGTTTCTCAACATCGTATCAGCTACAAGGAATGCTTCGTAGTTCTTTATTTTCGCTTCGAGACTTTAAATTAAGATCGTCTTCATGTCTTCATCTTTCAATATAAATAATTTATTATATAATTTAAAAGCATGTACGCCAACGTCCAAATTAATTAATTTATATGCAATTAATTACAATCGTCGTATAAAAACAAAGAAATCATCGACAAAAATGTGTTTTTCAGTTTTATCTCAAAATGGCAACTATTTTCTTAGACTAGATGGAAATTAATACAAATTATACTATCACCGTAGCTGTACTAAAAGTGTAATAAATTAAGAAATAACTTCTTCTTACAATATGCCCCCAGATAATATAAAATACTAAGGAGAATTGTGGAACGTGCTGAGATCGTCCCTTTCACGAACCGTTTTAATTTGTAACTTACGTATTAGTGTTTTTTTTTTCATACAAGACTTGCCCTGACAATATGCATGACGACAGTATCAAAAAATTACAAATCTATTTAGTCCGTCAGTTAGAGTATTGGAAAATATTGGACATTTTTTTTTTGTTTTTGTAAATCAATGAATATTGACAAAGATAAAACGCATCAAAATTCGGGAGTGGGGGCTCATGACGTCAGTACGATCTAATAATTATAGCGCGGCGTGACGTATTGAATATTTTAAAAGCGTCGTATCTTCGTCAATTTTGATTTACGTAACAAAAGAAAAAATACTGGTAACGGGCTTTGACTGCTTAGGTTACATTTATCTATTTTACTCCCGAATACTGCCGATGTATTATTAGGGAAAATAATTTTAACTTGTATAATCTGTACCAATAATTTTAGTCTGTGAATCTTTGTATTTCTGACTGTATTTCTTTACTACCTCTTTTCTCCTTTTACACTCAGCACGCCACGTAAAAAAAGTATAGAATTTCGCTTACAACATTAAATATGGCCATACATTACAACTCTGCATAGTTATTCCATAACTCACAACTTCATTTCTTCATTCTTCATTTTTAAGAGGTATCCCTTTTAATTGCTTGAAAAAAAACCGTCTGACAACGTAATGACTATTGTGGAAGTTTAATGTGAGTGTGTCGACACAATTATTTATTATTGGCTTGCTTCGCTTGGTCTTCTTCAGTAGGTAGATAGTACATGGAATCTATGAAGTACTTCGTAATATCCGATACCAGACTCCTGTCCGATATTTCTTGAGCTACGCCGTATATCGCCATCTGTAACAACAGCATTTATGTTGAAAACATGCTTTTGTATTCAACTTTGATTCGATAGGTAGTACGGTCGAACAAGTTATTTGGTTTACAGTTTAACCCACAAGTTACTCGTACATTGTAAAATGTTAACCAAATAGCTTGTTCGACCGTACATATGTGTCGTCATCTGCCCAGAATTCTCAGTGGGAATCTGCTTCCAGTCTAACCGGATGTAGTACTATGGAGCTACTACCAATTTCATGGCCACCTCTATAGCCCTGCAGTTACTGGGTAACACGATACCCGTTGGTGAGACTGGTTTAAGGCTTCTAAATGCCAAAGATGTACAAATGACAGCCGGAATTAACGTCCTTTCCGAGGCACTGACGGAACTCGATTTGTAATGTATGGAGACTCATCGACATCCGGCCTCAGCAAGCGTTGTTTAACCTTAAAAATCGACCCGGGTGGCTGTTATAATGTAGCCACAAGCCTATCTATTGAAGAGTTTTTTTGATTGAACGCGTTAATCTCAAGAACTACTGACTTGAACTGAAAAAATATTTTAGTGTTGGATAGCCCATTTATCGATGAAGGCTAGGCTATAGGCTATATTACAAATGATATAACATCTATAATTGCTACAACCAATGGGTGTGGAGCCTTAATGAAAAATGTAGACCCACTCTCTCTAACTAACTCACTCACTCACTTTCTCGTTACTAATTTTAAGATCTTAATGTACCATATACTCCGAAATAAATAAATCTTATCTTATCTTATCTTTTATGTGACGCAGGCGAAGTTGCGCGGGTCAGCTAGTTAACAATAATGGTATGGCTTTACTCTAAGCACTATAGTTACCTTGCCGTCAGCCGGAGCGCTGCAGTCTTTGAGACAAGTCTTGGCGGCTTCACGCACGTCCGCCAGGAACCGATCAGCCGTACCCGCCTGTGTGTGCGCGTGTGTCACGCAAATGTGAACTCTAAGGACAAAGACATTCAATTATCAATAAATCTTTAGACTTACAGTGATATGTACCTTCGCTACTGTAAGGTTTATTTTGGGTTGGTACGCACTGGTACTAACAAAATCGGCCTTTGAATATTTTTCGCTATTAGTCAAAGTTTAATAAACCAGCGAACAATCGATGAGAAATTGTTTTTAAGACAAAACTGAAAAAAATAACACAAGTTAAATTAATAAATTACTTTTTTGTTCATCAAGTTTAATAGACAATAACACGACATACAATGAGTGGTCTTATCACTTGTAGCAATCTTAACCAAGCAACTTTACGAAGGACAGTAAAATTAAAAAATTAATTGAAATATTTTATCGTAATTAATTTATGCATACTTTACGCTCAGAGGCGGGCTTCATAATAATATCTTAACTCAGTGTTGTAATAAAAGACTGGCTTTTTGTGTGCCTCAGGCCCACCACATAAAAGAAATCTTTTTATGTTATGTCACAGTACGCAATATAGGCTTATATTTTTTCCATTCGATTCCTAGCTAAACCATTTTTTAACCCCCGACGCAAAAACGACGTGTGTGTGTGTGTGTGTCTGTCTGTGGCATCGTAGTTCCCGAACGGATGAACCGATATTGTTTTTTTTTTTGTTGAAAGGTTTATTAGTCGGGAGTGTTCTTAGCTTTGTTTGATAAAAATCGGTACAAGATGGCCACCGCCCCAAAATGGCGGATTGCATATTTATTCAAAAACTCACTCAATATGGGTGTCAAAGAAAGGGCTTGACAAGTAAAACACTATACGCTATAATAAACTTCAAATCAAAGATGGCTGCCACCACAAAATAGCGAATTACTTTTTTTCACAACTCTGTTCGGGCGCCTCCGACCTAACAACTCCCTCAATAAGGGTATCAAATGAAAAAAAAACCTTGAAATTATGACCCAATGTGTTCTTAAAGGACATTGCTCGTCGTCCATACATGGCTCGCCCAACAGGGAGGTGTATTCACTTTTTGGGTTTAAGATAATGTACATATTCGAATGAACCTAAATTAAAACAACGGACACTTTTGAGAATTCGGAAAAAATCAAAACACTTTCGGATTTTGAGGTTATATTTACGTCAATAAAAACATTCGATATGTAGCAATAACTTAGCATTTATTACTGAATGTAACAACTGGTATAGGGGTCTTTTGGCCTTGGTCAGGAACTTTCGTTTCTTTTTATTTTTAATTTATTATCTATATTTTGTTTACAATCGTTGAAATAATGTTACTTTTTATGTGTTTTGTCCTGCACGGGCTAATAAATGCTTTTTCTTTCTGATTGCTCGTTTCAAACAGCGCTTTCAACCAAGTTTTTTGATAAGCCGTATTATTCCGCGAAATCATAGCGGACTGTTTGTAACTAAAAACCATTATCGTATATCAAGTGTTGAGAATACTGACGCTTGTCTATGTCAAACTCTTATTAAGAGTGCTGTACAAAGCCTAGGCTGTATAAGCTATAATACCTTTGCCTATTAGAAACCCCAAATTGAACCAAAAAATAATAACATCTTATGTTCGAGGATTATGACGGAAGTAAATACTTTTTAAAATGTTTTCGAAATTAAAAAGTGTCCGTTCTATTGAAATATTTGTAATGTATATTATTAAAAGAATTATGAATTATAGTAAATGTTTCATGTGTGTTGATTCATAGGCTATTTTTGACAATGTCCTTTATAATTGAATGTAACTTGTTTTATATCATTTACATTACATGTAACTACAGTCTATTATTCCTTGCAGTTTGCACTTACCCTGACGGGAACTGCAGAGCGTTGAGGCTCCACCCCTTCTTGTGCAGCAACTCCGCCATCTTGAATATGTCGAACTGTTTGGAACCGAACGCGACCACCGACGTCGCCGGCTTGCCGAACACGAACAGACCTGTGATCTTGCGCACCCTGAAATGTACAATTTATATGTTAAATCATCATTATCTGCCTAGCCTTTGCCCAAACATTTTGGGATCAGCTTCCAATCGAATTTAATGCTGAATAGAGAAAATGACGAAAAAAAAACGAAATATAATATACTTATGCCCATGTTCACCAAGAAGATGACAGACTGATTATCTAAAACAGCTGTTTAAAACGCATTTTTGTACGGGAACATGTCACACTGACAGCTGTTTTTAGATAATCAGACGGTTATCTTTTCGGTGAACATGGACCTTAGTCGGATAGATTTCCAAAAAGTATTTGAAACATTTTTTCTTTTTTATGTAAAAAATTGAAGACGATACAGTGTGTTGAAAACTCGTGTGGCGTCACATTTGAGTACATTTTTTAAAGAAAAGTGACGTCACAATCCCCTAATGATCTTTGACGCGTTTAATCTTTGTCAATTTTTATTAATTTGATAAAACAAAAAATACGTATCCAATGGATAATCTAACTGATGGACTTAACAGAATCATATTTATTTTCTCAGGAATCATCCCTATACTAGTATTAACCCGGCGTCATTGTGGTACGAAATTGTTACACGGATGCTAAGGTGGGTCAATATGACCCGTGTATGTAATGCACATTTTCATGTTTTATTGAATATATTCTTAATTTTTGTCATTGTAATGCATATTTTCACTCTGATCTTAGGGAATAAAAGCTGGGTAATTTTGACCCAACCTCAATGATACCGGGTTAAACATGGAGCGACCTATCTGACCTCTACAACAACGAAAAATATCCATTGGAAAGACAGGTTGTCAGACTTTCAAACTTCTGACTACGTGTAAAGACTATTATAGAGGGTATTAGAAGAACAGGATGCATAGTTCTTCATCCCCGACCAGACGGCTGTAGTGTCTGGTGGGCTACTGCTCGATAATGTGCTTTTTTTACCAGCGCTGTGGCGTTTTTTAATGTTACAGCACCATGCTGAGATAGGGGCCTTTTGGCCTTGTTCAGGACCTTTCATTTCTTTTTATTTTTTAATTTTTTATCTATGTTTAGTTTTCAATATTCGCAAATAATGTTATTTTTTATGTGTTTTGTCCTGTACGGGCCAATAAATGCTTTTTCTTTCTTTCTTTCCGAGGGGTCTCCATGTGTAATGGATAATCAGCCTACCTCATTCACAGATCCTCATGACTTCTACTTTTTACTTTAAAATGTAACTTAAGCGATATCTTCCGTGATTCAAAGAAAGAGGGTACTTAAACAGATTTGTCTGCTTCTAACATTTTTTCCATCCACCCGCATTCTCCAGTCACCCGCGATCGTGGCGCTTACAACAGCTCAAAATTAACAATAATCCCGTAAGTATAAACCTCGAAAGCTTAAAACAGTGTAGTTCTTATTCTTTATTGTACACAAAATAGCAAATATACATATGAATATGTACTTAGAAGTTCTAGTTAGTTAGTTCTGACTAATAACATGCTTAGTAAAATATAGCTGTATACTAAATGACTCACTCATTCTCAATGTATCTGGCGGTCTTGATAACTTCGTCGGTCATCTGCACGTACCGCTTCTTGCCGACGAACATCATGGTGGCCCAGCACGCCGCTATGAGACCACCCGCGCGACTGCCTGCGAATAGTGAATAACGTTACTTTAAGGCGATTACACGAGTTAAACGCGAGTTTTATAATTACTAAAAGTATATGATTCACTGCTATAAACAAGACCAGAAAAACATATGATATTCTTCAGGATATATGCTAGCATGATACTGTTTTGAAAACATAATACAATTAATTTGGCTCGATAAAAAGAAATCACGAACTTACCTCTAACAATATCTTTCAAACAATAAAAAACATACTAATATGCATGCGATCATTCTTATTTTTTGGCAAATAATTCTACAAGCAATATATTAGCATGATACTGTTTTAGTTTTTTAATCCAATCAATAGTTTTTTTGTAAATCGATCGAAACTACTCATTTCGCGCTATTTGGCCCGCAGTGGCTGACGTAACAACGTTTTTGTAGTGCAAGCTGATTAGAACTTTATTCTAACAGCATTTCAAACGAAGTTTGAACCACCACAAATAGAGTTGCTAATTTAGCTCGTCTAAGCGCCTTATATTAGGTTTGCGCGCGATTGAGTGACGAAATTATCGTCACTGAAGGAGCAAAAAAATCCTGAACCGACACGGAAGGAGCAAAAAAATCCTGTGTCGAAACCCTTATTTCCAGTTTTTCTGTTCGCTGTTTTCAGTGTCTGTATTGACAATTTCCACCAGATCACCATCTGCCAAGACTTTTTCCAACTATGTTGGGGTCGGCTTCCAGTCTAACCGGATGCAGCTGAATACCAGTATTTTACATGGAGCGACTGTCGATCTGACCTCCACAACCCAGTTAGTACTGGGTAATACGATACCCCAACGTAAGACTGGTTGTCATACTATCGGGCCACTGACTACCTGAAACGACTGTGAAAGATCTACAAATGACAGCCGGGAACAACAGCTTAACGTGCTTTCCGAGGCTCGGAAGAAACTCGGTATGTAATGGGTGGTCACCCATCCACAAACCAACCTAAAGATCGACCCGAGCTACTGTTATTATTTAGCCACATCTCTGCCTCAAAATTGGAACATGACACCTACTAAATTGTCTACCAGATCATTTGACGGAAACTAATTAAGGTCGTGTGCACATTAATTATACCTCGACTTTAACTTACATAATTCTTCACATGATCTGTTTACTAAGTCATTCAAAGTTAATGTTCTCACTCAATGTCAACAGAGTTAGTTTACACAATGCACTCTTGTAATGAAGGGCATCTGATGGGACATTGACCTAGTGCAACAGTGACGCTATACATACTCATGTTTCTATGGTTATTCTGGTCACAGTAAGAAACCAAACTCCCTCTAAGAAATTGAGCCACATAAACATAGCATGACGGCAGTAATCTTCGTAGGGTTGGTTAGTCAGAGGTGTACCCAAATAGTACATCAACATTTCACCAGTAGACCCCTGTAGGTAATAGAGGGTGACCCTATTCCCATCAACCGACGACTGCTATTGAGAAATTCCTAAAGGAAAAATCTTTATAAATTGTTTTCAGTTCTGGAGCGTAAAATACGTTCAACATGGTAAGGTTTAACGTACTTTTAGTGTCAAAATTGTCAACGGTGTTATCATGGGTAAGCATAGATCGATAATAAGGAACAAGGGAGCGAGCGGGAAAGTCACCCTAAGGGCAATGGAGAGGGCTATGCTCGGTGTTTCCTTGACCAGAAATGAAGATATCCGCAAAAGAACCAAGGTCACCGACGTAGCCCGAAGAATTGCTAAACTTAAGTGGCATTGAGCAGGGCACATTGCTCACAGAATGGACGGTCGATGAGGCCGAAAAGGTATGGCGACCGCGAACCGATATACGTTGCGTTGAAATGCCTTCCACTAGCTGAACCGATGACCTGGTGAAGGTTGCGGGAATACGACGGATGCGAGTCGCAAGGGACCGGTTAATGTGGCAACACTTGGGGGAGGCTTATGTCCAGCTGTGGACGTCTTGCGGCTGAAATGATGATGATGATGATGAGCGGTAGGTAACTGATGATGAGGAAATACATACCATTGACAGTAGGAGATCCATACACGCCGCCGGGCCACTCTGTGGTGACGGTGTACTGATGATGCCTGTACTCTTTCTTCCTGTACAGTATCACTGACGTGCCTTTGGGTGCGAAACCGTACTGAAAGAGAAAGAAGGTTTTAGGAATATTGTATAACTGTCAACAGTTTTGTGTGCACGGAGTTCGGTAATAGGGGATGTTCCTCACAAAAAAAAAAATATGATGTCTAGTCCGGCAATTATTAGATTATCGAAAAATATTGGATAAGTAGGTTTTTTTTTTTATCAAATTAATAAAAAAAGGACGACGGTAAAACGCATCAAAGATCATGAGTGGGGGCTTGTGACGTCACTTTCTGGTAAAAAATGTACCGAACTGTGTGTGACGTCACACATATCGTCGTCTTCATTTTTGCTTACGCAAAAAAAACAAAAAATATGTTTCCAATATTTTTTGGAAATCTATCTCACGGACAAATTCGATTTTTGTTTTTCTCCTGTCGCCTATTGTCCCACGAGATCGTACCATCCGGGATAGTGACATGAGAATGATGATTCTTTTTAGGACGTGATTGTTCAGTAATCGGGCTTTAGTATTTTTGACGATTCGGTTCGATTAGCTAACGTAATATGTAATCAATCAACATAGCAATCGGGCTATCAACGATAAGACCGCTGTTTTTACCTACTTTAACATATTATAGATTGTTCCTCTAGGAATAGAAGTTGTTGCTAAGCAATTCTTATGGCGACGATAACTTCCATTCCCACTGCTGGGACATAGAATTTGGAACCGGTTGATGGCAAAACGACCGCGCCCCTTTTTACCTGGGACTTAAACATAACTGGCAAAATAAGGGCAAATCAAATCAAAATCGTTTATTACTTTAAACAAAATGTGAAAACTAGACACCTCTGTAATCCTGATAAGTGTTACCAAAGGGTATCGTATTACCCAGTACTAACTGGGTTGTGGAAGTCAGATAGGGAGTCGCTCCATGTAAAATACTAGTATTCAGCTGCATCCGGTTAGACCGGAAGCCGATCCCAACATAGTTGGGAAAAGGCTTGGCAGATGATGATGACTTACTTTATGCGTATCAGCAGAGATACTCGCCACTCCGGGCAGTCGGAAGTCAAACACCGGTATATGATGACCTGCATCAGGCATGAAAGCGGCCACGAAACCTCCGAGGCACGCGTCTACGTGGAGAGGCACGTCGTATTCTACGGCTACGTCGGATAGCGCAATGATATCGTCCATTGTGCCGTATGGGTAGTTGGGGGCTGAGCCTACGATCTGTAAAGAAAAAAAAAATGATTTCTAATTTCATTTGCTTTACAGGCACATCGATAGCGAAGTGTTGAACTTACAGCCAAAAGAAGAGAATAAAAGAGGATATAATTTCGTGCAATATCTATGTTACATGGGCCAAAGGCATTCAGAAGAAGATGGCTAAGTAATCAAAATTCATGAAGTAGACTAGAAGAAGCAAGTAGTAATCTTTCATTACACGTGTGCGAACAGTGTACTACAAACTGCAACACAAAAGTAACCAGTGATGTTATTTGAGTAGTCCATTTACAGAATTAGTCAATAGGTATAGCTCAGGCACTCTACATCCGTAGTGAACCAAACAAAGTTTTTCATCTCAGTACAATTCTTCTGCAATTTATTTGCAACTAGATTTTTAATTTGGGTCTATGGCCTATCTGAGTACCAAACGGTTAGGACCAACGGAAACCGTACTTTCACATCTATGCTAGTAATATTCTAAAGAGGTATGTTTGTATGTAGGGGTTATCTTCGGAACAAATGATCCAATTCTAAAAATTCTTTCACTGGCAGAAAGCTACATTATTCGTGAGTGCTATAGGCCATAAATTATTTTTATATCATGCATATTAGTCGAGCCATAACACTTTTTGCAGACGAAGTGCTAGTTTATAATATTAGCAAGGATCTCAAAGCACAATACTTACCAAACAGGTCCTCCTGCCAATCGCCTTCCTCACTTTCTCTACATCAACAGTCATCGTGTCCTGGTTCACCGGTATCGTCTTCACGGACAGCCCGAGGTACTGCGCTGCCTTGTCGAACGCCGAGTGCACGGTCGACGGTACTATTATTTGAGGGTTGGTTATGCCTTTACTGTAGGCGAGGTCTCGGAAGGCTTTGCAGGCCATTATGATCGATTCTGTGCCGCCTGTGGTTACCTAGGACAGGAGTGTTTAATTTGATATACAATCTTTATAATAATATAATAGTCTTCAGGACATGCCGAGAAAGATAAACAAATCAAGTATCTTGACTTGGCTCGCGTGGTTGTTGACATGTGGGACGTGGACTCAGCGATTATTCTGCCGATAGTCGTATCAGCCCATGGCTTAATAGCCAAGAGCCTCGACTAATAACCTGAGGAGGCTCTCGTTAGGCAGCTGGATCAAGGGTTTGATTGAAAAAGAGGTACTTCTGTACACGGTTCGTATTTTTAGGAGGTTTTTCTCTCTGGAGCCCTGACCGATACCGGTGGGCTAAAATTTTTTATATTTTGATGTGTTTTTTTTTTATAAATTTAAAAAGGCAAAGAATTTGTTATGAAATTAATAAAGAAAATGGTCTTCAGGACCACAGATATTCTTAAATTACGCAAGTATCACGACCCCTTGCCGTATGAAAACCAAGCATGCCATTTTTAGACTCGAAAGAAAAATAACAACACTACAACTACCTGCTATGACGTCATGAGAAATCTATAAAAGTTACTATGTAGTATATCAACTATCTGGTGTCCACGACATAAGCCTCGCCTAAATAAGCTGTGCAAAATATACTTACTTTTTGTTCTTTAAATGTCTAGAATTAAGTTATTGATTTGTAACTTTGTTGTTTTAAACAAATTAGCTTGCTGCAACAGTAGCCACGTTAAGCATTCGCGTGCCCGGCTTAAGTATGTAATGGAGTGATAACACTGTGTGTGTCAAGACGGATGCGCAGAGGATATGATAGAGAGTACGACGGACGACGATTAAGGATGAAAGACGTGTAATTTATTAAATAATTCAAGAAGTAAAGTTATCTCTTTGTTTATTTCAATCCCACACACTACATCTATATCTGTTTTCAGGAGCAGTTGCGGTCATGACGGCCAATCTCAGCAGAGAATAGCTAAGGACGTTGGTTATTATAGTGCACGAATGTCTGCGCAAACGCAGGTCATTCTTCAATCCTTTCCGGGACTTGGGACGGCAGTACGCATTGACCGTAGAGATCGGGCGCAGTACCAACGGCGTGGCATGCTTTCTGAATTACGGGGTTAACATACCGCCAATTTCGAAATTCCAGGCTGAAAAATACCTAATGGAAGACCTCAATAACATTTTGCTCGACCTACGAATCAAACGATCAGTGAAACAGTCTAGTTTCATACCAATTACTAAACATAGTCATACATGGAATATCATTCAAGAAGGTACTACGTCACTAGTTCACAACCAATTTACATTTTAAATTCTTTGAGTCAACAAGTGTTTATGGAAGTTGTTAGTGGAAAAATTATCTCTGCTATCGTCTTGGATAATTATAATTTGTTTACAAGGTCATGAACGATATTTGACTACATTCTTTACATACTTAGAGAGCTCAGATTTAAGTACCTAGGTACTTTATTTATATTTTACTGTATTTGACATTCAATTAGTGATTTTGTCCTTTATTTACAATCAATTACTTTTTGTACAATGTCGCCTTTTGTGCTGAAGGTCAGCTTTCTGATAAATTATATTTATTGTGTATTATTCATACTTATGTTTATTGTATTGTTATTTGTATATTTATTGGACTTTTCATATCGTACGACAAAGCTACAACTACAAAAGAAAAAGTACTATACGTTGATACACAATTCGAAGGTTTTAAACACTCAAAATAGGCTAGTTTCCACCATCAAAAAATTGCAAATCTATGTAGTCCGTCAGTTAGCATTGGAAAATAATGGTCACGTAATTTTTGTTTTTGTAAATCAATGAATATCGACAAAGACAAAACGCGTCAAAACTCAGGAGTTGGGGCTCGTGACGTCACAACGCACTAAACATTATACCGCGGCGCGCGGCGTGACGTATTGAGAATATTAAAAGCGTCGTATCTTAGTCAATTTTGATTTACGTAACAAAAGAAAAGATACGTGTCCAATATTTTTTGATAATCTAACTGACGGACTAATTAGATTTTTTTAGTCGTCTAAAAAAGGCTTCGGGGGACGGGACGTATAACAAGCCAGTTTTTTGTCCATATCAACCAATGATACTCGACATAGAAAAGATTTTATTTGACACTTCGACACAACTCACCGTTCCACAACAATCTTCATCCCCATGGAACAGGTTGATAGCAATCCTCACAACTTCTGCCTCCATCTTATTGATGCCAGGGAACACGTCTGCATGCAACGGGTTCGTGTAAGCGGTGAGGCTGTATGCATCACAGGCTACCTTGGTGATGTCCTGGCTTATGTGGTACACTGCCCCTGATACTGCACCTGCTTTCCAGTCGTAGGCACCTGGATAAATAAAAAGAATATTGTATTTTATCGGACTGGTGTCTGACAGGGGAGAATGGAAGAAAAAAACGTGTTGTGCCGACCCCGGTCAGTGGGTCGTCTTAGGAGCACTATGAAACTAAGTCTTAGAACGCAACTAATTTCGAGGTAGCTCTGGTCACAGTTTTAACCTAACCTATAAACCTAGTAAGTACTTATCTTTCGATATTGAGACAAACGGTTATTCGGAGACAAAAAACACCAAGACACTTTTAGCGTTTTATTTAGGTGTTTTATACGATAGGATCGAGGAAATAAACAATTTGCGAAAATAACACTTTTTTGGCTAAATCTTAAGTCCTAAGGCTATTCTCCAACCGCATATTTTGCTACTTAGGTATTCATTAAGAAATACTCAGTAGGTACCTAGTTTTCTGAGCGTCCCTACAATTATTGTAAAAAAAAGTGTTATTTGATCATATCTCATCGCGATACTCATTATTGAGTGAACAACTAAGAAGAAGAATAATAAATATTAACGGATTTCATGTTCTTCCGAAGTGTGTTCAGTACATGCTATCTCCAACATCTTTGTTTATCGCTTTAAGACATCGTACCTGCTTGCTGCGCTCAGCCGTGAGCGCGTTTTCGTTGGACTTTGGACATGGTTATGAGTTTTATAAGTAAAAACGTCTTTACACACACGTTTTTAGGGTTCCGTAGCCAAATGGCAAAAAACGGAACCCTTATAGTTTCGCCATGTCTGTCTGTCTGTCTGTCCGCGGATAATCTCAGTGACCGTTAGCACCAGAAAGCTGAAATTTGGTACCAATATGTATATCAATCATGCCGACAAAGTGCAAAAATAAAAATTTAAAAAAACATTTTTATTAGGGTACCTCCCCCAGACGTAAAGTGGGGAGCGATTTTTTTTTTAATTTTAACCCTGACGTGTGATATATTGTTGGATAGGTATTTAAAAATGAATAGGGGTTTTCTAAAATCATTTTTTGATAATATTAATATTTTAGGAAATAATCGCTCCGAAAGTCAAAAACAATGTGTCCCCCCCCCTCTAACTTTTGAACCATAAGTTTAAAAAATATGAAAAAAATCACAGAAGTAGACCTTTATATGAACTTTCTAGGAAAATTATTTTCAACTTGATGAGTTGAATAGTTTTTGAGTTATATAGCACTTTTTCAAAATAACGCAAATGATAACTTTGTTTTTCATACAAATACTATGAAAAACAAAGTTATTTTTGCTGACGAAAAATGTTGGTATTTTTAATGGTCTGGGAAGCTACGGAACCCTACAGTGAGCGTGGCCCGACACGCTCTTGGCCGGTTTTTTTTTACATTTTTACAGTCCGCTAAGTCACGTCCGTCACATTGGTTAAACAATCAAATTATGTACTTATGGTAGGTACATACAGTTCAATTATCAAATAATGCTGGATCATCATGTAATTTGTAATCTTTGAGTTATTTTAGCGTGGTCTTAGTTTGTTCTAAGCAAATGCTTATCAGGCCTTTGTTTGTTTATTTTTTCAGCAACGTAACAAGTACCTACTAAATACCCGACAGAAACTATTTACAGACTTAGATTACAAAATAATCAGTCCTCCTAACCGTCTTTCGACCATGATGGCGGTCAATCTCGGTGGAGACTAGCCAAATAGTAATTGACACGAGAGATATTATATGCACAGACATAGGTGAGCACCCTCTTTCCTTACTATCGTAGTCTTATGGGACTGCAATCCGATACAACCACAGAAAGAGAGCGGGCGCAGGACCAACGTTGTTACCTACTTTCGGGGTAAGGGACCCCCCACACTAAGCGTCTTTCGAGCGTCGTCGTCGTGCCAGCGTCCGCGCAACGTCCACCCGACGTCGACGTCAAACGTTTGAGTTTACGTCGGGTGGACGTTGCGCGGACGCTGGCACGACGACGACGCTCGAAAGACGCTAGTGTGGGGTGTCTCTAACACATTGCTAACTTCCGAACTCCAAAAACACTTCACCGAACCTGGAAATCAGACGTTGATCGGTCAACCAGTCTCGTTATATTGCATCAGAGAACAAAAACATACCTAAAGCTACATGATCCCTGACTTCCTCCATCACTTGTTCAGGGTTAAGTCCTATCTCCGGCAGTTTTCTCCTTAGTGTGACTCCAGCTAATCTTTTAGTGACGTCCTTTCTGAAGTCACTGTTGATTTCTGCCATTTTCTCTGCGATTTTACGTCTCACTAGGGGCACTGAGCGGAGCCATCTGTAGAATTCTTTGCGAAGACGTGTTGAGGGACCTGATAGAGAAAACGATAATAATAAATATTTGTTATTGTAGTAACTTATGTTTCCCTTAGTGCTGCTAATCAATCGAAATTACAGCACATGTGTATGATGTATATTGTTTTGTAATGACAAGATAATCAAGACAATGGGCTTCATAAATTAAGGTGTGTTATTGCCAAGTGACGTGGAGCGACGACTGGCTGGTAGTAGCTGGATGAGAGTTTCTGCGAATAAAGATGAATGTCGTACAATTGGAGAGGCCTATGTCCAGGCCAAGGCAAGGAAAAATTGTAATAACTGTACCAGTATTCTGTATAAACACATGAAAAATCAAATTTAAAATTAAAAAAAACCCCCAACGCACTGTAGGTACCTACTAAAAGTTGAATAGAAAATAATTCGTTAATTCGCCTTTTTGTGGTGGCGGCCATTATGATTTTTAATTTATCATAGTCTATAGTATTCTGCTAGTCAAGCCCTTTTATTTGATACCCATATTGAGGGAGTTGCTGAATAAATATGTAATCCGCCATATTGGGCGGCAGCCATCTTGGACCGATTTTTATCAAACATAACTAAGAACACTCCCGACTAATTAATTCATCTTTCAAATAAAAAAAACAAAATCCAAATCGGTTCATCCGTGCGGGTGCTACGATGCCACAGACAGACACACACACACACACGCACACACACACGCACACACCCACGCACGCGCACACACACACATACACGTCAAACTTATAACACCCCGTCGTTTTCGTGTCGGGTGGGGGTTAAAAACCATGCATACACTTCAGCGCACACACACACGCACACACCCACGCACGCGCACACACACACATACACGTCAAACTTATAACACCCCGTCGTTTTCGTGTCGGGTGGGGGTTAAAAACCATGCATACACTTCAGAATGAAGACATTTATGTTCATATTTATTTATCTGAAATAGTTTAGCAGATCATTTTATAAAATTACTTACTATCTTGTGCATTATACAAGCTATGTGCCCACACTATAGCTAGCACCGATGATGCGGTCATGGTGACTATCTGCCATGCCTCCTTCCCCTCAAAAAGCCTGTTGATGGCCTTCAGAGGCTGCGGTCGCTCACTCATGGCTGTGAAAGCGGTTAATATTTATAGAATCATAATTATGAGGTGAGCAAAAGCTTTTACAAGCCATATGTTAATCTATTGGTTTATGATGTTAGGCAGGTAAATCCTTCCTACTTAATTGCAAAAGTTTGTGATAAACATCCAGAAAGAGTAATATTCATATGGATGTATGGATGTCTGGATGTTTGTTTATTTTTCACACCAAACTACCAACCAGATATGGATAAAATTTGACACGCAGACAGTACAGACATTAACTGGATGATGTGATCCTGCCTGTGAAGCTGCAGGCAGAAGCTACTGACTTCTTGGTTAAGTTTTAGGTTTAACTCCTAAGGCAGGTAATGTTACCTGATTTATTCATTAGGACTTTGTCAGCAGCCGCCCAGTCTGGATTTGGGCCCTTATTACAAGGTACTTAAACAGAACTAGCAGAATATGAGTTCACTAGCTACCTCTGCCTATCCCTTCAGAGAAAACCAGTATGATATTATTATGAAACTTGTGAAATGATCAGTTATTTTGTTGCTATGTACATAGACAGCAACAAACTTACCTATTGTACTTTGCACCTTATCATTATAAATCAAATAGATTATTAATCCACTGTCTTTGTTCAGTTGTTCATGAGATTTTCTGTCTGCTTGTCATTTGAATTTATTGATCAAGTCATTAGCAAGGACCATTAGTAATGCATTTGATAATAAGATTAGGTACACCAACTGTTTAATGTAACTATAACTTGCAGTTTTATTAGGATATGGAATTAGCATAAACCTGTTTGTATATGAATAAATATTTTTAAATGAATATATGAATACTCGTATCATTGACCTAGCTACATTAAAAAGATAATTGATTGCCCCTGCATCATTCACAAGTTGTAGAAAATTCCTAGGACAGTGTACCTCTGTAAAATTCTTTGAGCTCCAGTGTTAAGTAAGTAAATAAAATGGTACACAGGGCTAAGTGCAGCTCATTTTTTTTGTAGACTGCATACCTGCATGCATAGGTCAGACAGAATGTGTATTTGGAGCTAATTAATTATTAATTGAGCACGTACACGTACGCTAAAGATACACTAAGTAAAGTTCTAATTGCAGGCTTGAATTGCGCAAGCAATTAAATAAATGCCGGTAATTAATCCATTCGTTGTAGAATAGCAATAAATGTTGTATTAAATGGTCGTGCAATAAATACGACTATTTTGATTTTGTTTACTTACCGAGAATACAGCTGGGCAGAAATTAATTAACACAGTATTTTCTAACACTTGTAAAAAACTACAGAATAGTCAATCAATCTTGTTAATACACGCTGATAACGATTATTCAAACACGGATTATTTCGTAAATGAGATAACAAAGACCAAGCTGCGGCAAACTATAATTACTAATTACAAAGACACTAATTAAAACAAAGGATAGTCTAATCACATTGACATAAAACACCACAGATGAGATATTATTAGCTAGAATCGAGTAGGTACCACACAAAAACTACACTGCACTACCTGCCATAGAGTATAATTATAATATGTTATCTGCACTAGGCATTTTCTTTCTTAAATATGTGTGTGGACTGCTTTTGCTGTTTTGTGTTGATAATAATTATAGTCGATTGAGCATAAAATTATAAATAACTTAATAGTAATTATTTGGACACCTCAATTATTCTTCTACACAGTTATTGAGATGATATTCTCATTGCATCGAATACAATCTCTGTGGTCTGCAAACATAGAGGTGATAAGAGGTGTCTTGCCTTTGACATTTCTGTCAGATCAATGTCAAGTCGGTGTATTATCTACGTAGACAGAGAACTATAACCATTGCTCCTGTAAAATATCGCTTTGTTTTTATGTTTATTAAAGCCTATAAATACGAGGTTCATGCTATATCTATTTCAATTTAATAAACATAAATATGGACAAGTACCTAAGACCGGAAAGGTTTGATGCCGACTCGACATCGAACTCCAGTTCAAAGGAATGGCAGCACTGGAAGATGACTTTTGAAAACTTCTTAACTGCACAGCGATATAGTCCAAGTGCTAAAGATTCACCGGATGCCGCAGCTCAGAAGGAAGCTATGTGGAACTCAACCAAGCTACAACTCCTTATAAACCATATCACTCCGAGGGTGTACGCAACTGTAAGTGAGTGCACAACTTATACCGCAATGTTGGCCGCGCTGGACAAACTCTACGTGAAAGCAAAGAATGTCATTCATGCTCGACATTTGCTCGCAACAAGACGCCAGCAAGCGGACGAATCGATCGATGCGTACCTCCAGGCCTTAAAGCAACTAGCCAAGGACTGCGAGTTCACTGCTGTCGACGCTGAAACGAATCAGAACGACAGCATCCGAGGTGCGTTCATAGCGGGCATTTCGTCAAACAAAATCCGTGAGCGTCTTCTTGAGAATCTGACACTTACATTAGAACAATCTTACAGTAAAGCCCAATCGATGGAGATGGCAGAGCGGAACAGTCATCATTTCACCATGGCAGAAGTCTATTCGGTTTCAAATGTTGATAATGCTGGGAACGGAGATTCTAACACTTCTGCTGCTACTGCCGCTGCTGTACCCAAACGAAAATGCTTTTTTTGTGGAGCATCAGCTATACACCCTCGCAAGGACTGTCCTGCTCGAGATGCTACATGCGTAAAGTGTAATAGAAAGGGCCACTATGGAAAAGTCTGTCGTAGCAGGACTCCGGCAGCTGCTTCAACAACGGCAACAGACGACTGCGGCCACTGCAGTTGTATAATATCTGCTGCGGCACCGACTTCACTGCGCAAGGCAATGGTGACAGCTTTCATTAAGGGTGTTCGAGCAGAAGCCTTGATTGACACCGGGAGCTCCTTGAGCTTCGTCAATGAGGACTTCGCCAATCTCTGTCAACTCAAGAAGAGACATTGTTCAAATTCAAAATTCAAAATTCAAATATGTTTATTTGTGACACATAGGTAAAAGTAGGTACATGGTGTTAAAAAGAAATAAGTAAAGTCTCACTATGTGCTGCCTTACAAGGCGTACAAATTATGTTTACACATTAATTAGTGTAGGTTTGAAGTATTTTTAGATAGCTTAACATCTACTAAAATAAAGTTACTACAGCTAATTCCCTAATATTAAATATTTAATAAAATAAACATTAAACAAAAACAAAATTTAAACATTACGAAGCTAATAACAATCTTATGAACTAAAACAAGTAATTAAATTAGTAAATCAAAGTGTTAAAAATATAAAATAAAAATAGAACAAAACAAACAAAATAAAAGTATTGCAAATATAAATTAAAACCGTTTTCATTTTTCTTCTAGGTATTCATTGATGGAGTAATATGCTTTTTGTGTTAAGAATTTATAGAGTGATTTTTTAAAGGAATTGAGATCTCTTGATGCTTTTATTGACTTCGGTAGTTTATTAAATATTTTTGGTGCCATTCCTAGGAAACTTTTTGAGTATAGGGCTGTTTGATGTGATTTTGATTTCAGTGCGCCTTGGCGGCGTTTAGAGGATACGGTTTCGAATTGGCTAGGGTTATTTTTGATAAATATGGCAACTTCATAGATATAAAGGGACGGGAGTGTTAATAATTTTAAACTAATAAAAACTGGTTTGCAACTGTCAGTGTTTTGAATCATGGATATTGCACGGACGCATTTTTTTTGGGCTTTAAAGGCAGCTTCTCTATCCGTAGAGTTACCCCAGAATATTACTCCATATCGCAGTGTCGTGGAGACGTATGCGTGGTATGCAGTAAGAACGGTGCTGCGATTCGCGACTTTATTTAAATTGTGTAGGGCATAGCAATATTGATTTAGTTTTTTTACTAAATGCTGAATGTGTATTTTCCAAGTCATGTGCTGATCTAACCAAAGTCCTAGAAATTTTGTGTTGTCAATTTTAG
The DNA here is from genome assembly GCA_950022955.1 of Xestia ashworthii. Classification (NCBI taxonomy): domain Eukaryota; kingdom Metazoa; phylum Arthropoda; class Insecta; order Lepidoptera; family Noctuidae; genus Xestia; species Xestia ashworthii. Next base: position 4,286,071 of record OX465557.1, read on the forward strand.
CAATGTTGTTGTGTTCATAATTAACATTTGGATTAATAGAATTGGTTCGCTGGTTGAAATGCATGATGTGTGTTTTTCCGAAATTAATTTTTAGATTGTTACTGGTTAACCATTCGATAATTGAATTTAAACTATTGTTTATATCACGTTCATATGTTTCTATGTTTCTTCCTACAAATATTGTGGTACAGTCGTCAGCAAATAGAGTCATGGGGTGTTCTATAGTTAAGGGTATATCATTTATGTAGCATAGGAATAATAACGGACCTAGTACACTGCCCTGGGGCACGCCATAGTTTATATATCTTTGTTTAGAAACATAGGTTTTTTCCGTTTGTGACCAAACTATTTCTATGGCTTCCTTATCTCACAAGTCACAGGTTAACGGCTCGACTCTCCAGAATGTTAGGATCGGAGACAACATCTATAACAACGTCAATCTCTTGATTGTGAAAAACTTATGTGCCGACGTTATAATTGGCCATGACGTCTTAGAATCACACTCGACTCTAGAATTCAAATTTGGTGGACCTAAAGATACGTTAAAAGTATGCAGTGTAGCTGCAGCCTCTGTCCCTGCTGTACCCCTATTTACTAATGTCACGGCAGACTGCAAACCAATCGCTGTGAAGTCAAGGAAACACAGCATAGAGAATAATGCTTTTATAAAAGCAGAAGTGGAGAAACTTTTAAAAGAAGGAATCATAGAAGAAAGTCTTTCGCCTTGGCGAGCGCAGGTTTTAATCACAAAAAATGCGAATCACAAGAAGCGCATGGTAATAGATTACTCGCAAACCATCAACAAATACACAGAACTGGATGCCTACCCGTTACCCAACATTGAAGAGATGATAACAAAGGTAGCTAAATACGCGATTTTTAGCGCTTTATACTTACAGAGCGCATACCACCAAGTGCCCATCCTGCCTGACGAAAAAACCTTCACAGCTTTCGAGGCATGTGGTAACCTTTACCAGTTTCGCAGAATTCCGTTTGGTGTAACCAACGGTGTGTCTAGTTTTCAAAGAACTGTCGACTGGCTCATCAGAACTGAAAACCTAAACGGTACTTTTGCCTACATTGATGATATTACTGTATGCGGAAAGACACAGGAAGAGCACGACAAAAATCTTAGACTATTTCTCAAAGCTGCGGAGAAGTACAACCTTACCCTAAACAAAGAAAAGAGCAAGTTCACACAGTCGACTATAAACATTCTTGGCTATACAATTGAAAATCATGTTATCAAGCCGGATAGTGAGCGACTAAAACCGCTTCTAAATATGCCTCCACCCAATGACGTAGCCTCTCTTCGAAGAACTCTCGGTATGTTCGCACACTATTCGAAGTGGATTCCTAGTTTTTCACAGAGAATCCATCCTATGGCGCATACCAAAAGTTTCCCCTTAAGCTCAGATGCAGTGAAATGTTTCGAGGACCTGAAATCTGTTATAGCAAAGTCATCAGTACACGCCATAAACGATAAGGTACCCTTTACTGTCGAGACTGACGCTTCCGAGCATTCCATTGCCGCTACATTATCGCAGGATTCGAGGCCCGTCGCCTTTTACTCAAGGACCCTCAATCAGAGCGAGCGAAATCACTCAGCGGTAGAGAAAGAAGCCTATGCCATAGTAGAAGCTCTGAAGAAATGGCGCCATTTTCTTATAGGCAGACCGTTCAAGCTCATCACAGACCAACGATCGGTTTCCTTCATGTTTGATGCAAAACATACAAGTAAAATTAAAAATGAGAAGATCCAGAGATGGCGACTGGAACTTGCACCATACAGATATGATATTGTGTACAGACCTGGAAAAGAGAACCATGTTGCTGATACCCTTTCCAGGGTTTGTGCCTCCATCGAATCTCGAAAAAGCAGACTCTTATTTCTACATGAAACTATGTGTCACCCTGGCGTTACTCGCATGTACCACTGGTTAAAGATAAAGAACCTACCCTATACTGTCGACGAAGTAAGGGCGATGACTGCAAACTGCCGTATATGTGCTGAGATCAAGCCAAGGTATTTCAAGAATCCTGACCCACTTCCTAAGCTGATAAAGGCTACCTCACCCATGGAACGCCTTAGCATTGACTTCAAGGGTCCTATTCCATCAAAAACGAATAACCGCTTCATCCTGACGGTAATAGACGAGTACTCAAGATTTCCTTTCGCATTTCCCTGTTCGGATATTAGTGCCAAGACAGTAATAAAACACCTGAATAGCATTTTTATGATATTTGGATTCCCGTCATACATACACTCAGATCGGGGGACATCGTTCTTGTCGTCAGAAGTGAGAGAGTTTCTACATTCGCGTGGCATCGCGACAAGCAGAACTACAGCCTACAATCCTCAAGGCAACGGCCAAGTAGAGAAATTGAATTCCACGCTATGGAGAACAGTACAGCTCTCTCTGCGTTCGCACAACATGCCTATAGAAAATTGGGAGCATGTACTTAATGTGGCTCTCCACTCGATTAGATCGCTCTTATGCACAGCTACTAACTGCACGCCACATGAGCGCATGTTCACACATCCGCGAAGATCGATGAATGGACACAGTATTCCAACATGGCTAACCAATTCGGGGCAAGTCCTCATGCGTCGTTTTGACCGTACTAATAAGTACCAGCCAGTGGTGGAAGAAGTGGAGCTGCTTCAAGCGAATCCAGATTACTCTTATGTGAGACTCAGAGATGGAAGAGAAACCACCGTCTCGAATCGACACCTTGCGCCTGTCGACGGGCAAGGAGAAATTATTTTGGATCGACCGGATGACCCGATACAGACTGAAATAAACGCGGACTCCGAAAGCCAAGATGATAGTAGTGAATCAGTCACATCTCCAGAACCAGAAGCTACAACTAGCTATGAGCCACGTCCTCCCAATGATGATCTTGAGCCAACGCCTCCACGTGAGGAACTTAGAAGATCTGCCCGGAGCAGAAGGCCGCCGCGACGTCTGGAAGACTATGAGCTGTAATACATAAATATAGTGTGGGAGAATGAGATGATATTCTCATTGCATCGAATACAATCTCTGTGGTCTGCAAACATAGAGGTGTCTTGCCTTTGACATTTCTGTCAGATCAATGTCAAGTCGGTGTATTATCTATAACCATTGCTCCTGTAAAATATCGCTTTGTTTTTATGTTTATTAAAGCCTATAAATACGAGGTTCATGCTATATCTATTTCAGTTATCTTTGTTTTTTTCGTCGGTATAGTTCAGAAAATAAAAAAAGAGGTTTTCTTTATGAGAATTAAAAAAAAAAATAGTTTCCATGGACTCGATAGATGGCGTTGATCTGACTACGTTACTAGGTGCCAAAGCCAATACGCTTGAAAAAATAATACGCTCGTTGACTGACACTTTCGTTCGTATGAGCTTCCGAACATAAAAATTAGGTCCAATTGAAATTATGTGACGTTCTATTCCTTGCAGTAACGCACCGAGATCAGCGCCATCTATTCAGCGACTAGGGAAGAGTTGTAAAGAAAATTCCTCATTACATTCGGCTTGGAAGTAAAAGTTTTGAATGACGCGATGACGTATCCACTTTTCACCTGAGATAAAATCTAAGTGATCAGTGATCTGTGTTGTTAATGGAAGTTTACTATCAGGTTGCTTTCATAGTTTGATTGAATAATTGTAGCATTCCTTGCAATTATTATTGTGTTATTATCAAAACATAAATCGACTAAAACTAAACGATTATCAACTGTGAGAGTGAGGTTAACAGTTTCACCTCACTATTAAATTTCAAAGGTGACATTGACAATACAAACGTCAAGACCGTCGCGTTCCAGTCTTCCAGTCGATGGTTATTGCACCGCGGTGCAATAGCCATCAATCGTACTATTTTTTGTTTGTTTTAAATTGTCTGCTTCTGTAATAAAAAAAAATAAACTGCATTTTACATGTATTCATTATTTCATCACTGAATAGAATACATGGGAACTTACATCTTTTAAACCACTATGTTAGTGACACTATGATTTAAGAAAACAAAAAAACTAAATTTAACTCTATGCTTAAAATATAACAAAGTCTAGATCTGAAACGCGATTCGATTAGGCTGAGAGAACAGCTGTTGATATTATGAGTCATCAACCTCCAGTTTCCTGTATTCCAAACACAGCCAAAATGTCGAAAGCTAAAAAAGTAATCGAAGAAGCGAAGGAAAATAATAATCCTGAAATAGATTTGGTGGATAAAGGACTCTCTAGCCTCGATGAAATACCCGGATTGTGTAAGTTAATTGCTTTAAACTTGTTTAGCCATTTAAGGGCGTAGTGTAACCTGTTTGCAGGGAACTCGTTTTGATGTATTGCTCTCGGTACTTGTTATTTATGCACCGTATGTTGATAAACATGTGATTTTCTCCTATTGCTGTTTATAAATCCCTCTAGAAGTCGTATATTCTGACATGAAGTCGATCAAGGTTGCTTGTCCATTACAAATATTAAGTACCATACAGTTTTGTTTTTATTAGTTTCAAGAACATTGCATGATGGACCGCCTACAGATTTAAAAATAGAACGGCATTAAACTCATTTATTTCAACATTTTTGATTAATTGAGTTTTCCAGCCAGTACATAAGATAAGTTTCTGGAGTTTATTTTAACCTATGACATCATTCAATTTTATTCATCATGATACTATATTTTATGAGGTGTGTTTCCTTCCCTGTAAACTATTTTAAGCATATTTTCAGAGAGTGAGAATTGATTCAATAATGCAAAAGTAACTGTAAGTAACTGCAAATGCTTAGCTAAAGCTAGAAAAAAAGCTTGACAAATAAACCTTTGTTACCATCGATAATCTTGCTCTCAAAGTGTGTACATGAGGGTCTTCCCATTACTTTAGCATACCATTAACAGATACTGGTTAAACTTATACTCTAAATCAATTTTTAATGGAATAAATTAAACTCGAAAACTTCTGGACCAATGTCAAAAAAAGTCCTTTAACATTAGAATGCTACATTATCTCTGAGTAATATAGGAATTGTCTCTTTCAGTCACCCTCGCCAACATCACCCGTCTCTCTCTAAGCCACAACAAGATACAAGTGGTTCCTGCTGCACTTGCGAACCTTGCTAACTTGGAGATCCTGAATCTTGCCAACAACCACATTACCGAGTTACCCGTCAGTCTATCCTCGTTGCCGAAGCTCCGCATACTCAATGTCTCTCTCAATCGCCTGTTTGGTTTGCCTAGAGGCTTTGGTTCATTCCCTATTTTGGAAATCTTGGACCTGACATACAACAATCTGAATGAGAAGAATCTTCCTGGAAATTTATTTACTATGGGTTTGTATTTTATATTGTGTATATCATTTGGATGCTTTTATTATATTATATTATATTAAAGCCTTTTATTATTTATGACTTAACATTAGTCCTTTTGGAAGAACACAAGACAAATGGATTAAGCGATGGTCAAAATTAGATTGTCAAAATAAATGTTACTGCTACAGTTACAGTTCACCTGCATGGTCCCACTGGTGGGCAAAAGCCTATCTCATGACTACCAGTTTGTTCGATCCAGGGCTAACGTGTACTACTGGTTGTTGGTTTTATCCAGAAACAAACTGTTTGCTAGAAATTGTCTTTTTTTTTAATAATACTCAAGCTACCTATAACATTTTCAGACAGTCTACGTGCTTTGTATCTTGGTGATAATGACTTCGAGTATCTGCCTGGTGAAATTGGTAACCTGAAAAACTTACAAATTGTAAGTATTGTACTTATTGTATATTTTCCATTCCTTGTATTGTTACTCATGTAGCACAAACAACGAATATTTATGAGGATAATAAAATAAACCCATTGTTTCATGAAAATCTTTTTCCATCCATGCCAGTAACGCACGGTAAAGCTTGGTGACAACAAATTAAAATTTTCTGGATTAACATGAAACTAACTCGAATGTCAAGCAAAAACGTGACTCACCAATTAATAACCTAGCTCTGTCAGTACTCATTCACGTTGACTCGCGGGCGCGGTCACGAAATATCAAACATATGGCGTAATATCCAAGTGTTCACGTACACAACGCACGTGCGGTCTAAGTAGCGGGCAAGATAGCGACTGGCGCGCGCGGCGGCCTCGCGGCAGTATCAAACGCGTGAGATGTTTGTGTGTGTTCACGTCGAACTAGCGGCGGAGCGCGCGATTTACTCGCGACGTCAGGTAAGTTCAACCAGTATGAACTTATCGCTAGAAACGGACTCGCGCAAACGCCTGGCGGCCAATGTGGACACGAACTCGACAGGTCTCCGCGCCCGCACCCGCGCCCGCGCGTTCCTATGTGAACAAGTACTTAAAACCAAATAAAAGCTATCTGGAGGATTAACGTGTCTGCAACCTTCAACATCAAGCAATAATTCAACTTTACCTCTACCACCGAGGTGGTAAAGTTTTTAATATTAATTACTAGCTCTTGCCCGCAGCTTCGCCCGCTTGAAGTTTGTTATCTGTCCCATGGGATCTTACTTCCGGCATAAAAAGTATCTAAACTAATCTATAACTATCTAAAAGTATCATCTATCTAGTAAATGTAAAACATAGGATACATTCAAGGTTATATACCTACTATATGTCCGCAAAATTTCATCCAAATCCGTTCAGTAGTTTTTGCGTGAAAGAGTAACAAACATTCATCCTTACATCCATACTCACCAACTTTCGCATAAGTAATGTTATATTAGTAGGATATGTTTTTGTCCAGCTATCGATGCGCGAGAACGATCTGATCGAGGTGCCTCGCGAGCTGGGCCAGCTGGCCCGCCTGAGGGAACTGCACCTGCAAGGAAACAGGCTCGTCGTACTCCCGCCTGAGATCGGTAAGTTACTGAGACGTGTTGAATATTGGTACGCAAAGTATCTCGCCGGAAACGTCAATAAAAATTAACAACGCTAAAATCTAAAAAACAGCATCTAAAAAACCGGCCAAGAGCGTGTCGGGCCACGCTCACTGTAGGGTTCCGTAGCTTCCCAGACCATTAAAAATACCAACATTTTTCGTCAGCAAAAATAACTTTGTTTTTCATAGTATTTGTATGAAAAACAAAGTTATCATTTGCGTTTTTTTGAAAAAGTGCTATATAACTCAAAAACTATTCAACTCATCAAGTTGAAAATAATTTTCCTAGAAAGTTCATATAAAGGTCTACTTCTGTGATTTTTTTCATATTTTTTAAACTTATGGTTCAAAAGTTAGAGGGGGGGGGGGACACATTGTTTTTGACTTTCGGAGCGATTATTTCCTAAAATATTAATATTATCAAAAAATGATTTTAGAAAACCCCTATTCATTTTTAAATACCTATCCAACAATATATCACACGTCAGGGTCAAAATTAAAAAAAAATCGCTCCCCACTTTACGTCTGGGGGAGGTACCCTAATAAAAATGTTTTTTTAAATTTTTATTTTTGCACTTTGTCGGCATGATTGATATACATATTGGTACCAAATTTCAGCTTTCTGGTGCTAACGGTCACTGAGATTATCCGCGGACAGACAGACAGACAGACAGACAGACAGACAGACAGACATGGCGAAACTATAAGGGTTCCGTTTTTTGCCATTTGGCTACGGAACCCTAAAAACAGCATTTAATAATCATAATCGTCGAAATATCCACCAGCTGATTGTTTTTATGTACTTATGTTCAATTAGCCACATGTACCTTTTTTCCTAATTGACTCTCTCTCACTCCTGGGCAAAGGACTCCCTCGACTCCTTCAATTTCTTCCTCTTTCCAGTTCTGACGAACCCATGTGACTTAACTGCTTTTAAATCTAATGATATTCATTAAATTCCCCAGGATCCTTGGACCTGGCCAGCAACAAATCCGTGTTGCGACTGGAAGGTAACTTCTGGGTGCCGCCCATTGAGGACCAGTTGAAGCTGGGGCCCTCACACGTACTGGACTATCTGCGCTCCGAAACTTATAAAGTGTAAGTGAAACATAATAGAAAAGTCCACTGCTATGATAGCAGGGGTGGCGTTTCAGGGGATTCTATTTCTGCCCCCCTTTTTAATGAAAAATGGGTAGAAATAGAATCCTTTAACAATTTGCTGTTTAATATTGCAGTGCTTCTATTTCAACTTTTGGCAAAGTGACTTTGAAGTAGTAGTTGGTTTAAATTTGACTTTCATTTTTGTGACACGTAGTGTCGAAAACGGACATTAGCAGAAATCTATTACTGTCAATTAGACCGATATTTGATGCTTCACTTTCTATTCATTTTACATTCGAACTGAAATATCTAACCACAAAATGCATCAAAAGTGAAAAATAAATTCTTTCGTAAACCCATTCATCTAGTAAACGGCTTAGAAGTGAAGTAATTTAAAATGGTTTCTCTCATTCACAGCCTGTACAGCCGCCACATGTCAGCGAAGCCCCCGCCGCCGCCGCAGACACTCGACAAAAGCAAGAAAGCCAGCAGAGCCGCCTAACATGACACTACTAAAACCTAACGTGCCATTATTAATAATAATATAGATTAGTAACAATATTATTAACATTTGAAAGAAAATTGTGACGCTTGGAATACTAGGCTTAGAATACAATATTCGCATTGCGCCTGTTTTTGTCGCCACACTGTCTTTCACGAAACCTACAGGCCTTTCATTATGGATTTTGCTCTGCTGTGAAAATCACTGATCTTCTGTCAAAATCGCTGTGGTCTTTTGTCAAAACCAAGGTGATCTGTCAAAATCACTGTAACCTTTTGTCAAAATCAAGGTGATCTTCTGTCAAAACCACTGTGGCCTTTTGACAAAACCAAGGTGATCTTCTGTCAAAATCACTGTGGCCTTTTGTCAAAGCCAAGGTGATCTGTCAAAATCACTGTGGCCTTTTGTCACAGCCAAGGTGATCTTCCGTCAAAGGATTACTAGTAACCTGAATTTATGTTATGTAGTAGACTTGTCTCGTTTGAACGCGAGATAATGTGAAAGCAACATTTTGTCGCGCGCGACTTAGTTTTCGGAGGGTGTTGATAAAATAAAAATCTAATTCTATTTTTATGTTTATGCTGCCAAAATAAAACAAAATAATGATACGACATTTAACATGCTGCAGAATGTTGAATTAAAATTAGTAAATAAGTGCACTTACACACATTTAAATAATATTTTTGTACACTAATTATGGTGCTAATTTATTAACTTATATGTTGTGGTTGTGTTAATGTATAAGTGATGAAATACACTATTCGTATTAAATTATATACTAACTAAATCGTCTTTTTTATTATACTGAAAAACTTAAAGATTCTACGAGACGACTCCAGACGGCATACAAATACTCCACAGGTACAGTCAAACGTATGCTTAGGGTAGTGTGTATTTCCTGCCGGGGTTGCGGGACCTGCCGGAGTTGCGGGACTGTTCGAAAGAGATACCGCGGCCCCGGAACGTAAAGGGCGAGGAAGGAACATGGATGGGTTTTAGTCAGTAAGAGTCTGACACTCCCTCCCGCTCCGCCCAGAGTGGGAGAAGTCATTTGATGATTTCCCATCCTAAAGAAAAAAAAAAAAAAAAAGGGTAGTGTGTATTTATTTTGATTACATTACAGAATATATAGGTTCCCAAACACATACTTTGAATGTACACTGATTTAAACAAAAGTTATGAGAAAAAAAATAATTTTTCTATAGAATTTTTTATTTCCTCATATCTCGTCTTTATATCATTTTCAACCGACTTCCAAAAAGAGGAGGTTATCAATTCGTCTGTATGTTTTTTTTTTTTTTTTTTTTTGTGTTTGTTACCTCATAACTTTCGACTGAGTGAACCGATTTTGATGATTCTTTTTTTATTTGAAAGCTGGTGCTTCCCATGTGGTCCCATTTTAATTTGCTGAAGATCTGATGCTGGTCTTCGGAGATATACAATGGAACTCTTCAAAAATGTACGGCAAATCTGCAGTGATTGCTGTTATCGCTTGTAGGTTTATTGTTTATACAACATCATGACGTAATATCACGCCTGTATGCTCTGAGGGGGTACGCAGATGGTACAATACACCCAGATTTCGACAGTGTTTGTTACCTCAGTACTTTCGACTGGGTGAACCGATTTTGATGATTCTTTTTTAATTTGAAAGCTGGTGCTTTCAGTGTGGTTATATTTTAATTTGCTGAAGATCTGATCCGGATCTTCGGAGATATACAATGGAACTCTTCAAATATACACGGCAAATCTGCAGTAACTGCTGCAATCGCTTGAATGTTTATTGTTTATACAACATCATGACGTAACATTACGCCTGTATGCTCTGAGGGGGTACACAGATGGGTACAATATTCCCAGATTTCGACAGTTATAGGTGTATTAAGTTCCATTTATTGGGGATAAGCCTATTACCTTGACATGTATTGTTTTTTTTTTATTTTATTGGCAAGGGTACTTCAAGGGTAGTTTGATGAGAATTTGGTTAGGTTCTGATTATGGGATCCATGACAAAGGATCGGAACTCTTCAATTATTAGAAGCAAATTAACGATACTCGGCCAAATCTTTTAAAGGCTATCCGGATAATTGAGTCACGTCCCATAACGTCGTTATTAACCGACTTCAAAAAGGAGGAGGTTCTCAATTCAATGTTCCCCGATTACTCGAAGATGACTGGACCGAATTTGTTTTTTAATTGTTTGAAAGGGTATACTTCCCAGAAGGTCCCATAATCATCAAGTCAGGATCCTGATAATGGGATCCTGGAGAAATAGAGAGAACTCTTCAAATTTATAGGCACACCAGAAGCGATTTGGGTAGTTTTTGAAAGAGTACTTTCTCGGAGTGATCCCATTTAAATTTGGTAAAGATTAGATGAAGAACTTCGGAGAAAGGCAACGGAACTCTTCATTAATTGTAGCAAATGTGTCTCTTACTGGGATTGCTGAAATCTCATGTCTGTCTATTGTTTACACCAGTTCATAACAAAAAATCACGCTGGTACGCTGTGAAAGGGTATGCACATATTGTGAACCACTAAAAAGTGAAAAATAAAAACTTTTTTGCAAAAAATAAAACCGACTTCACACAAAAAAGTGAAAAATAACTTTAGCTTCTGAAGTCGGTGACCTTTGTTTGATTGATTTAATTTTTGTGTCACCGACTTCAGAAGCTAAAGTTATTTTTCACTTTTTTGTGTGAAGTCGGTTTTATTTTTTGCAAAAAAGTTTTTTCCTTTCAAAATATGTGTTTGGGAACATAGATATTCTATAATTCAATCGAAATATATACACACTACCTTATGAATATGTTTGATTTTCATATTATTTTGGTATTACGTTTGTATGAAAAAGCATGCTCCGCCGGCCCCTTATGAACGACCTTCACCCATTTGACAACCAGGTGAAAATTAAATTTTATCGAATAAAATATGTTTGTGAAAGTGTACCGATAGGGTTGCCGCAAAAAAAATGGTCATGGCTATTATTATTTAAAACTAGCTGCTGCCCGCGACGTCGTCTGCGTGAAGGCTCTACAGCACCAAAAATACCTAAGATGTCAGTGTTGCTATAGCATTATAAGTAAACAACTTTTAAAATAGCATTAAAATATAAGTTTTTTTTTTGCAAGCGAAACAAATGAAGAGATTTATTAAATATGGGAATCCTGCTGAGTTCAGTCATAATATGTGACTGAAGGAAATAGAGAAAATAATGCAGGAATACATTCCAGGACACAATAGTACATTGTTATCCAAGGGGTGAAAGTAACTTATTTAGTCCCGAGACGGGGTTTGGCGCCCAAGCGTAGCGCGGGCGCTAATAGCTCGAGGGACTGAATAAGTCTTTAACCCGAGGTAAACACTGTGCTTTTCATTACGAATACAAGGAAAATAAAAACAAAAACACGAAACTACTCGAAAAAAAATGAAGATCGGATTACCGCTTTCCCGCCTATTTTGTTTTTTTTTCTGTGGCCGGCTATTCAGCCTTTATTTTCACTATCGTCACTGAAAAAATAGTAAATATTTTGCCCAAATTTTTGTTATTTTAAAGAAATATTTGTAACTAAATTAATAAGTACTGAATTTTATGTTATTTCCATTTTACATCGCGCTGTAATTTACAGGCTGTATAGAAGTCGGAACATGGTGCAATAGAAATGTGAAAATAGAACTAGATTTTTTTTTTATAATGTGACAGCTGTCAGTTGGAGTGATTCTCCCTAGGGCTGAAAAGTATTACTTTCAGCCCGCTCCTCAGGCAACTTCAGACCTACTTTCCGAGTATGAGTAATGAAAACATATTTTATTTGTAAAAATGTAATTTTCACCTGGTTGTCAAATGGGTGAAGGTCGTTCTAAGGGGATCCTGTACTATATTAAAATAAATAACAAACAATATTCATTTCTCAAAAGTTTATTAAATAATAATCTAAATCAATATGCAGTTGGATGGCAGGCAGAGATTAAGTTCACATTGATTGATGGTTAAGTTGTGTCAAAATAATTTAACATGAAATGACATGATTTTTTAAATAAACATAGCTGTGGTGATGCACGTTATCGAGCGAGACACGCTAAATATAACTTAAATGTTATAATTTTAAGTGCACTTATTATTTGGGTTACGGCTAAAGATGGGTGTGAAAATAAGCTAAAGATGGGTCTGAAAATAAGCTTAAGATTAGCCGGAACTTAGTATTAGCTGTAACCCCTTTGCTAAAAAAGTTTTCGATCTGATTGATTATTGATACATTTCAATATCATTAAAATTTGACCTTAAGATTTTTTTTATTAGGTGACGAAGCTGCTGCCGGTGCTCGCTACATGCAACTTGATTGCATCAAATCGTATTTTCAAGCCGACGGCGACGACGTGAACGTTCTTCATTTTTAGAAGTAAGTAAGTACTTACTTAGTATTTTTTATTCACACCCGTCTTTAGCTGTGTGGCATACCTATGCATCACATTATACTAAACATCCTTAAATATTAATTCAATGATGCCTACACTAAATTTGTTACCGAATACCTAATCAACATGTGTACCTAAGTACCAAGCAGTGGAGGAGCCCGAAGGTTGCTTTCATATCAAACCGAGCGGACCGAACTGGAAACCGGACTTGGGACAGTTATATTAGGCTGAGCGCAGACTTGAAACAAGACTGTCTTTAGACATACCTACTATGCCGCGCTAAAAAAGTCACCATCCCCTTGCTATTGTAGCGAATTTGCGCGCCATTATTAATTTTACGGTGCGGCAATAGTCTGTCTTAGACAGTCTTGTCTCAAGTCTGCGCTCAGCCTTACAAAGACGGCCCCCACACGGTCCATGAGACGATCTATAATGTGATCATTTATACCTACATATTTTGTATTAATACAGAAAACTGTCCATCTTGCTATGTTCCTACACACAACCGGTTTTTAATAATTTACAAAAATAACTTGATGTCAGTTTTTTTTATCAAGGTATTTGTTATTTTATTAAATACATTAACAAAAGTTTGAAGAACTTTTCGTGTGCACATAATAGCAGTCCTTTATTTTTCAGACTAGATTAAACAAAAAAATACATGAAATCATTAATAGCTGTAATAATATTTAATACTAAATTTTATATAGACAAGGTAATCTATTGTTATCGGTCTTCCATCTTAACTTTTACAAAAAAAGGTTAATGTTTCTGAAGCCCTTGTATTATAAACTATCAATAGCTTTCTTTAATTCAACAATGACAACTATTTAAACAAAGATATATTTTTTAGCAGAACCTATTATGAATTACGTTCAAAATTTTAAATTATAAAAATGGACTTTATAGACATTAGCATAAAGTCTATTTTAAGAATTTTAAAGTTTTAACGTGATTCATAATTATATTCTGCTAAATCGGCCATTTTAGACCACCTGTGTTACTGTACAATTTACTTTTCTAGACATTCTGTCAAAATACCCTCGGAACCTGGGCACAATTCATTCAAAATAGAGATCTTTTATTCCCAATACTTAAACACTAGCCTTATAAAAACTAAATGAAAACAAACACACAAAAAATATTATGATGTATCAACTACTCCAATTTCGTTAATAAGATTATCATTAAACTAAAGTACGCACGGCAAAACTGTTAAGTGTACAGGCAAGGGGTAAAGTGAATTGTAAGTACTTTATTTTTTGCAAGTAATTTAAAAAAGCAAAGAACGAAAAGTGCTTGCATAATAATATTTTTTTTATTATTAATAACACGGTAATGGAACCAGTCTTGGACAGTGTACCAATAATGGACATATTGAAAGATAGATGCTAAAAATAACCAAATTCTAAAATTTTTTTTACCACGGCAACATTTTTAATGAACTGTAAGGATATCCGAACAAGATTTTTTCATTTTGACATTTGACGGCCATATTGATCTGTCATTATTTATGGTCGTGTGAGTGCAAGTGAAACCAATTTAAAAAAATCCGTTTTTATTAGAAGACGATTCTTCTAATAAAAACGGATTTTTAATGCAGGTGGGTTACATTATTGACATTTTCGAAACTTTACATAATATTGAGAACGTTTGTTGATTTATTTAATGATTCATCATTAGTCTAAGGAGCATGATTGCACATAACCTCATCGTTAGTTCTCAAATTTGTTTATTTTTTTTAAACCGTTTATGACTGGAAACTTAAATGTATCTTTACCCAATCATGGACTGTACTGTCCATGATTGGGTAAAGACACGCTGTAACGGTAATTGTTTTTTTCTGGGTATCTAGAGGGAGACTAGTCTTTTTATCTTAATATTTTCTAATTATTACATTCATATCCAATGATGGACAGCACTGTCCAAGATTGGGTGTCCATGACTGGTGATTTATAAAGTAACTTCCACTCTTTACTGTTATTTTCTTATTACCACAGATAATATGGCACCCAAACGAGATTATTCCAAAGAACAAATGATTAGAGCGATCGATGAAGTACAAAGAGGAGAAAAGGTATCTGTAGCAGCTACCAAATATGGTGTCCCCAGAATAACTTTGAGAAACAAAGTTAAGGGGATAAGCCCGCTGGACTGTAACTTAGGGCCTTCCACAGTGCTGTGCCAAGAAGAAGAAAAAGTATTGGTCAAATGGGTTTTATTCATGGCTGAAAACCATTTCCCAGTCACAAAGGATCATTTATTAGACAGTGTACAAAAAATTATTTTGGAAAAAATTTTAGATTACTGCCCCTTCACAAATAATCGCCCCGGAAAAAAATGGTTTAGTTCGTTTTTGAATCGTCATCCAGAATTGGCGCAAAGAACGGCACAAAATTTGACAAAGGCCAGAGAAGACGTAACTGAAGAAGAGTTGAATCGATGGTTTCAAACAATAAAGACATATATAGAAGGTAAAGGGTTATCAGATGCACTAAAAGACCCTACAAGGATATACAACACCGATGAAAGTGCTTTCTACTTGCAGCCTAAAGCAGGCAGAGTACTAGTACGTAAAGGAGAAAAAAATGTTTATAGTTCCTCTGGCGATGAGAAAGAAAACTTAACAGTACTAATTACTGCCAATGCTGCAGGAGTTATGCCTCCGCCTATGGTTGTGTATCCCTATGAAAGAATACCGACACTTATTGTCAAGAGTGTTCCTCGTGGATGGGTCATAGGGCGGTCGGAAACAGGATGGATGTGTGCAAAGACATTCTATGAATTTGTCACCAATGTTTTTAACCCATGGCTTATACAAAAAGAGATACTAAAACCGGTCATTTTTTTTGGACGGGCATAAGTCCCACATGTCGTTGCACCTTGCTAACTTTTGCAGAGATAATGGGATAGAGTTAATTGCACTTTACCCTAATTCCACTCACTTAATCCAACCTATGGACGTGGCGGTCTTTCGACCACTCAAAATTTCCTGGAGAGTTCAGATCATGAAATGGAAGTCTGAAAACCCTGGCGCACGTTTGAAAAAGGAAGATTTCGCGCCAAATTTGCAAGAGGCTTTAAAATGTATTTGCCCTGAAACCATAAAAAACGGTTTTCGTAAAAGTGGCCTTTATCTATTTAGCTCGGAATATGTGGATATGACTAAAATTGCTTCCCGCAATCGCACCATTAGATCTCAACCACCCCAGACAGAAGATACGATAAAAAAAACGCAATTTATGCAAACTTTAGAAGCAGAGATACAGAAAGTGTTTTCATCAGAAAAAATGACTCTTTTCAACCAACTGTACTTCATGCCTAGAGGTGAAGTTGAAAATTTACTGCCTGACGAAGATCAATCTCTTTATATTATATGGGCTAAAACCAAAAACATTTTGACTGGAACGCTTCCCATTTCAACTGATAATGATAATATGACGTGCCAACAACTGCCATCCCAGCCAATTGAAACGGAGTATGATCTGACAACATCCGTTGTATCAAACGATTTACTACAAATTACAGCGGAATATGATGTGACAACATCCCTTGTATCAAAAGATTTACCACAAATTACAGCGGAATATGATCTGGCAACATCCGTTGTATCGAAAGATTTACCACAAATCACAGCGAAATATGATCTGACAACATCTGTTGTATCAAACGATTTACCACATATTACTGCAGAATATGATTTGACAACATCCGTTGTATCAAACGATTTACCACATATTACAGCGGAATATGATTTGACAACATCCGTTGTATCAAACGATTTACTACAAATTACAGCGGAATATGATGTGACAACATCCCTTGTATCAAAAGATTTACCACAAATTACAGCGGAATATGATCTGGCAACATCCGTTGTATCGAAAGATTTACCACAAATCACAGCGAAATATGATCTGACAACATCTGTTGTATCAAACGATTTACCACATATTACTGCAGAATATGATTTGACAACATCCGTTGTATCAAACGATTTACCACATATTACAGCGGAACATGATTTGACAACATCCGTTGTATCAAACGATTTACCACATATTACAGCGGAATATGATTTGACAACATCCGTTGTATCAAAAGATTTACCACAAATTACAGATGATTCAAACGTGGCTACGGCTACATCATCAAGAACACCAGATATATCAATACCACCGCTTAGAACTCACCAAAACCCCAGTGTGTCGCCTACTACAGATGGTTCCAACGCGGTATCAGCCACAACCACGTCCAGTACACCACTTAAAACAAATCTTACGTCCAAATTATCCGCATCTACAACTACGCCAATTGGTGATATTCCGTCACCTTTTAAACGAGCCTTGTACTGGCACGAACCAGAGATTAAACGCCGTGTCAAGGAACGACTGCCGTCAGCAATCACCAGTGATCCCTACATAGATTACGTACAAAAAAACCGGCCAAGAGCGTGTCGGGCCACGCTCACTGTAGGGTTCCGTAGCTTCCCAGACCATTAAAAATACCAACATTTTTCGTCAGCAAAAATAACTTTGTTTTTCATAGTATTTGTATGAAAAACAAAGTTATCATTTGCGTTTTTTTGAAAAAGTGCTATATAACTCAAAAACTATTCAACTCATCAAGTTGAAAATAATTTTCCTAGAAAGTTCATATAAAGGTCTACTTCTGTGATTTTTTTCATATTTTTTAAACTTATGGTTCAAAAGTTAGAGGGGGGGGGGGACACATTGTTTTTGACTTTCGGAGCGATTATTTCCTAAAATATTAATATTATCAAAAAATGATTTTAGAAAACCCCTATTCATTTTTAAATACCTATCCAACAATATATCACACGTCAGGGTCAAAATTAAAAAAAAAATCGCTCCCCACTTTACGTCTGGGGGAGGTACCCTAATAAAAATGTTTTTTTAAATTTTTATTTTTGCACTTTGTCGGCATGATTGATATACATATTGGTACCAAATTTCAGCTTTCTGGTGCTAACGGTCACTGAGATTATCCGCGGACAGACAGACAGACAGACATGGCGAAACTATAAGGGTTCCGTTTTTTGCCATTTGGCTACGGAACCCTAAAAAGAAAACGAAAAGAAACAAAAGATAGAAGAAAAAGAAAACGTGCAAAAGAAAGAAAAGAAAAACAGTTATTACGAGAAAAACTAGTGCAAGAAAAGAAAATAAATAAAGAAAGTAAGAAAGGCAAAGCAAAGACTAAAGCAGCAAAGTCAACAAAGAGGAAACAAAATATATCAAGTTCATCATCGGAGGAAATTAACACTGATGTTGAATATCAAGATAGTGAATATGATTTAGAAGAAGACCTGTCTGAATCTGGATCTGAAGAAGATAAGATATCTTTGAAAACAATAGCACTGTCACAGAAGCAAACGAAAAGCAAATACGTAATAATAAGGTATGAAGGAGAATATTTTCCTGGCATAATTAAGAAAGCTGAGGGTAAACAATATGAAATAAGCACAATGGTGTTATCTAAAAGTAATACATTTCGTTGGCCAGAAACCCCAGACCAAATATGGTACGATGAGAAAGCAATAATAGAATTTATTAAAGAGCCAGTACAAATAAACAAACGTGGATTTTATAAAGTAGAAGAAATGAACAAATATTTACCATTCGTCTTATAATTATGATGTTAAATATTTTATAAGTTTAAAGACTGATCATTTATTTAGGAATAATAAATAATATAATATGTTCCTATGTAAGATCTCAAAACACATGTGATTTGTAAGACTGCAGTTTTGTACTTGACTGATACGAACTATTTGTGCTGTTCCATTTACATAGGTACTAGGTAGGTTGCGCTTATATAGGCTTGATTTTTACTAAGTTTTGTATTTTGTAATATTGATTTTTTATTTACTGTTTTGTTTTTTCTAAAGAAGTTTAAATGATGCCAAAAAATTACCCTGTTTAAGTTTTTTTATGTAAGTACATATTTTTGATGTTGTTATTTGATTAAGGATGCGTAAAAATAGATGAGAAAATGTTCATCACTAGGTGTCCAAGACTAGATACTGTTTATGAATGGGTGTCCAAAGAATTTGACTGTTCATAATAGGTCCTCGAAAAGGGTTCTTGAATTTTTAAAATATCTCAAAAGTGAATAATGGTGGAACGTACTGTGCCAAATAAATCGATTATTAAAAGCATGCTTTATTTACAGATGTAACCTTTTCTTCCAATACCAAAAAAATAAAAGCAATAAATGCAAATAAACGCCGTTTTCATTCTTAAACCGTCCATGACTGGTTCCATTATATAGAACAATTATATATTTCACAAAAAAAAACTAAAAAAACATCAAATATAATAAAATATCCAACACATTTTTAGATTCGGAATAAGGAAAACATCTTGTTTTATAATAAAAGAATACACATATGACAAAATTGAGCATAAAATATTCTATTCTATTAAAATGAAATGTCGAGAATTCTTGAATGTCAGATCGGAAAAAGAAATATGAATAGAAAATAATTGATTCTTCTTGGTGGAAGAAATAGTTACTAATAACATAAATGAAATATTCTCACCTACCTCAATTTATTATACTGCTAGCGTGAGCGAAAGGGTCGCACCTGTGGAAAATCTTTGAAGAAAAATAAGCCTAAGTAAACAAAAAAGGCGCATGTAGTTAGGCCCCTATTGCCCTACACCCTTTCCTTAGATGCAACCCTTTTTCCCAAGGCAGTATAACACAATTGAATATCAATAAAACTAGTAAGGATCACACTTGTCGAGCTCAATCATCATCATAGTCAGTATCGTCATCACTAGATATCTCCATGTTTCTCGTGGAATTCGCCATTGGCATCGGTTTCCGTGTCCGCTCGAGAGAGAACGCGTACGCTTCGTAATCCAAAACCTCGTCATCGCTCAAATGGGAGTTACCTTCGACGAAACTTGCGAATCTGAAAAAACATGCCTAATTCTAAAATCACATTTGACACTTGAAACAGGCACAAGAAACGCTGGCGTGATGATTTGGTCTCTTTTCTAACTGATTGGTTGGATGAGGCACAACAACATAAGGAATATTTGACAGGTGATGGGGGAGAACTTCGCCCAGCAGAGGGACAGAACCCATTCTGTCTCTAACACAAAAAAAGCAATCGATAATAATCGCTAGGCTACTAAGAGACGATAGACTCATATTGTCGTATTCTGTTAATGCTCTGTATACAGCTGAGGAGCTGAGCATGTATAAATAAATCAGTAAACATGATGGCATTAGAAATTAATGGAAGGGTGAAAGAGTGTTTAACTACGAGTACATTTCCAGACAATCAGGCATCTTTTAGGAAAGCGTGAAACCAGAAAATACCGTTGTAACTCTTGTGAATGGTGGTCTGCCCGCTCCTCTCTGGGTGTACGTGAATTGTCTCCCTGTTGAAAGATATGAATACGGATGGATAAATGATGATGATGATGATGATGATGATGATGATGACCTAACAATGAATGGGCTAAATCCTCACCGCTTGGAGTCGTTCAACTTCAGCATAATCTTCCACTGTGCACAGTCGGGGCTTGAGCAGTAGTTCCTGAGGTTTTCCAGCGCCATCTTGGTTTCTCGAGCACCTTCCTCATAGTACTCTTCGCTGGTTAGCAGTCTTTGTTTTGGCGGGAACTTACGTCGCCTGTCAAATTGATGTTAGGTTATTGTTACAGTTAGTAAAATTGTTAGGTATGCAGGTAAGTAGCGACATCTCTGCAGAGACGATAAAACATATCTGAAACTACGTGTTTATGACGAGATTATTTACTTCTTTCATAATTTTAGGCGGGGAAATGTTGAAAAGCCCACAGCATAGGGTTCTTTACAATTTCGGGCTGTAGGTCACATGTCAATGTAACAAAAGCAGTGTAAAGCTAGCCTCTCATTCTATTGAAACTCCGTACTCGGCGGCCAGCTTAAGGTCTAAAATAAGCTCGTAGTAGACTGAATACGTGAATTCTTTGTTAATCAATTTTCCATCTTAAACGTTTACCCACGTCACATTATAACATACAAAAACTTACCAATATCCACGCATCCTATTGAGCAGTGACTCGGGGAAGTACTTAGTAACCAGACACATGACGATGACCAGGGCAGATGCCTCTTGATACTCGCTGCTAAAGAATATCATTAGCACGCCTCCAAGCTAAAATGATGACATAATTATGATGTGAAGACATTCAACACTAAAACTGCGAAAGAATTTACTGACTTACATACATAACTACATACTACCAAGGCAGGAATTATATTATGCAGTATAGAAGTATGGATGTTGTCAATGTTGAGTCAATTACAGACTGTAGTTTTTGGTTAAATCCACATGTAATCTACATTTCGTCTCATCTGTGTTTTTAACGCATACTCAAGTCCTTACCCAGAAAACACGAAACAGTTAATGAATAAATTTATTTTTATTTAAGGGTCCGGCGGAGGATGCGTATCACATACAAACGTAATACCAAAATTATTTGTAAATCAAACATATTCTTAAGGTAGTCTGTATTTATTTCGATTGAATTACAGAATATCTATGTTGCCAAATATGTTTTTTGAGAGAATAGTGATGCAAAGACGAGATATGAGGAATTTAAATTTTCTATAGAAAACTTATTTTTCTTATAACTCTTGTTAAAATCAGTGTCCAATCAAAATATATATTTGGGAACCTAGATATTCTGTAATTCAATCGAAATAAATACACACTACCTTAGGAATATGTTTAATTTACAAATTATTTTGGTATTACGTTTGTATGAAATACGCATGCTCCGCAGGCGTCTTAAGGTTGCTTCTTGCAGATACGTCAACACACTTGATATTTGAATATTTATAAAATTCTCACCTGCAAAGTCCACATAACCAAATTCTTGCTTCTCTCATTCTTGGGCGGCCCTATTCTGTAGCAGACGATGAAACTGGCGAAGCTAACTATCATTGTGTACCAGAACATATACGTTTGGTAAGTCAGCACTAGCGTGCGAATATTCTCCCATATTTGTTGGAATAAGTACACTCCAACAGTCCAACCACCAATAAGGATGCCATAAGTCATTGTTTTCTGAAAGAATTTAATTTAACATCTGTATTTTAAGCCTGAACTTGTGGAACTTTATTATTTTAGGAAAATATCAAAGCAGATTTATGTTTTAAACACTTTTGTAGAAAGTAAATCTTTGTTAGACAAAATTAACAAATGTGCTATGAGTAGAATTGGGAGGACTGAATTCTTCATGTAAACTCACCCTGGGCAATAGCTTGCTGATGTAATATACGCACACCATGAAGGAAGCGAACACACCAACAAATATGCCACACAGGTAGAAGAACAGTGGGTTGGCGCACAGTGCACGTGACGAGAATATCAGGAATATACCCGCAAACATCAATATGACGCGCCATAAGTCCACCCCTAGGGAAGTAAAATAATAAATAAAGTTTTGGTAAATGAATAAATTCTTTGAAGCTTTTAACATACGTCTGCAAAGTTTTTTGTGTACCTGCATACTACGCAGTTTTGCTGTGTGTACAATGTTACCTTTTTTATTGGGACATGCTCGGCACACTATTTCCAAACCACTGTATCTCTTGAAAGCCAGAATCAACAGTGGCGACTATCAGAAAAGGGCCGAGACAATTAAGCTCGACGAAATTCCAGAGATTGAATTCAACTATCTTGGATCCCGCAGTGTAATTATTCAGAAAGTATAGCAGAGTAGGAAAAAACCGTAATTTCCACTTCCCTCCATGTCAGCAGGAGACAGAATGAAACAAGGCCTATAGGCACAAAGGGACGTGTACAACTGTGACAGGCCCAGTTGCCAAGCACCATGGATAAATGTGAACATTAATAGGTCCTAAGTTGTGAGCTGTTATATTTGACTACAAAAATAGGTATGGCAAAAACGCTTGAATGCACGGAATTTTGTTCTAGTTTCCACAAGGTCCGTATAGTAAATAACTCCAGATGTAATGTGTACACTATCCAACATAATTATGCGATCATTTCGCTAAAGACTGCACTCCTATGAAATGTGATGTGCAGATTGTTCATATTCACAGTCAGATGTGGAACATTAACAAAAAGGCGAGTCAAGAAGAGAAACAAAAAGTATGTCTAGTTTTAAAAAACTATTAAAACGTCACGTCACCGAATAACATTTCATTTAATTTCATTTACCTATTTATTTAAGACTCATCAATTAAAATTATAAAATAATAAATAAAAAAAAAAAAACATAAATACATTCAATTACTTACTTTGCCATAGATGCCACATCTAGTTATTATCACTTTTTAGATCCTTGTGTATTATGATCGCTTACCCGCTTATTTTTCGTTTTTGCAAATGTATCTTATTTTTGTACCCAAGTGTTTTAAACGTCTATTACTATGTATACGCTTACACATTTTATTCTTGTATTTAAACATGTTTTCTCAGTAAGTGAATTATTGTAAATTCTTTATGAGAAAAATAAAGTTCTTAAACCACCACAAGAAGCTTGAAGGAAAATAATTTACTCTTAAAGTTACCATGACCTGTGAGAAATTGGGTAACACAATGTTACTTTTGCCCAACATCTGATCAGTAATGAAATAATTGCATAATCATGTATTGAATTCATGGTAGCAGGTTAGATGTTGATGTTCCTTACTCACAGTAATTATTGGCAAGCAACTACTTACTCAGAACCTGTAACTCAATAGAGTGCCTCTCTTTAGTGTTAATCGCCATGCATGTAGGAGTGAAAAGGCTGATGGAGACCGATTTCTGTGGTTTCCTCTGGAATGGGTTGACCACAGAGGACCAGCCATAGCTGTCCTCGGTGTACTCCTTGTACACCTCATCAGGACTCTCCCCAAAGTATTGGCTGAACTGGTCATTCTTTATTTTTGTGTTAAACTGAAATATGAAAGTAGATATAAGAATCAAATCTTCAGTACGTTCCGAGATACGATATAATCACTCACAGCGCTCACAGCAATATTTTGCGTTCCGATATAAATATCACCATTTTGACAGCTAAGAGCTGTCATTAGGCCATTTGACAGCGCTCACGGTGATATTTCTTTAGGGCATGGTCGGTGTTATCGCAAGATGGCGCGTGTCATGACGACTCAAGGAACATCGATATCGCGCCTATGATCGCGCTCACGGTATCTCGGAACGGGTTTATGGAAGCTCATAGCGTTTACAGTCTATCTCGGAACGCACTGCTTGTATTTAAATATGTGCCTTGGGTGTGCAGTGGTGGACAGCAATGCAATATAAAATATAATATGGTTAGAACCTTCTTCTTAAATGAATTTTGAATACTGAAGCCAAGTACCTACTAAGAATTAAACATGTATGATCAGCAAGAAATTATTCATCACAACATTTTAGGACTTAACTCAGAAAAGTAACTCAACAAAACAAATATTATAACCTTATTTTGCAGTATTTTTGAAGATATTAATTAGTAATACTTACTTTCACTGTTTGCCATAATGCAAACAAGTTCTTGGAAGTCCCAGTATAACAATAAATATCAGTACTCTTTTTAAAGGTGGTCACATCTCTGTCTATTGTTGTGGGACCCCCTAGCCAGTGAACTAAAAAAAATGGCAGATGCATCAACTTTTTTTGTAACAGTAAGTATTTTACATCTTTAGGCTTTGAAATTACGTATTAACAAGTGAAAATTATTTCAATTATACAATCTTCTAAATATAAATAACAGGTTTTAAAGTTATGTTCATCTGTACTAGAAAAATTGGTGTTGACCCAACTAGGATCCAAACAAATATAATAAGCAGATAGTAGTTATTCTAAATACAAAGAAAATGATTACAAGGCGCGACGGGATTTCATCTCGTAGGGCTTCATTGACAAGTATCAACAAACCAAACAAATGTTTCTTCTAAATATTACACAACGTGGGGCAATGGCCGTTGATTTAAAAAGTTTATCTTACTTATTTTAGGACCAAAATAAATTAAAAATGAGTTACTTCTTACCATCATACGGTAATGACTGTGAACGTGTAATTAACACAACAATAAACAAAAATAACAACAAGTAGCGTCCATATTCCCCCATGTTTGTCTCAATTTTCACATGTCAGTCTCATAAAACCATCAACTCATGATTATGGCGCTTGGCCTCTGGACCAGAACTTAGCATCCTCTTATTTTTAGCACAAGGAATTCCGCGTTTATCGACGAAAAATCGTTAGTTTAGTGAAATGATTTTATAGTTCACAATTTCCAACGACGCGACGTTTATTTGACAATGACAGATTTGTTCACAGATTAGATATTAGTTGGATTTGTTTTTGAACGTCCAGGAGGCCGTGACTTTTTGGAATAGTGAAGCGACTTTTGTTGTGTCGATAATGTTACTTAGTCGATTATGAACAATATTGTAGATTTCAGTTTCCACAGTAGTGTAATAAAGTATGGAGACAGCAAAGAGCGAATGACCGAACATCTGCCGGCCAAAATTTGCTTCTTGCCAAATCTACAGCATTTTCTTCTGTGATATTTTTTTTCACGGTACATGCAAGCTGAGTCGCGGGTATGTATTAGTCTAACTAATATAGTAATCTGTGGTCTTTAACCCCTTACCGCATTGCATACCATATTTGCACACCAAAGTTTTCGTTCTCAAATTCAAATTTTATTCAAGTTTGAATGCTGGCAACACTAAAGATCATAGACTAGATGTATACTTTGACGTTTAGTGACGCAGAAATGTTGGCAGTCTTCATAAAAAATGTTTAAAGTCAGTTTGAACTTGAACGGACACAGAAGCTGAATAGCTCTGTATTTGGACCCAAATTTCTCGAAATCCTGTGAATATTTTAGGCTTGCATAATTTTATTCGAATAAAACTATCTTATATGAGGCTCTAGATTGAAAAAACTACCCCAAATCCATAAAGACTGAAAATGTATACTGCAATATTGTTGTGTGCATATTTGGGATCTCATGAAGAGTTGACATAATTGTACAGTTCATTTATGGGACCATATGCAGATAGCGGTGAATTTGCTATTGTTCATATATGACACGATATGCAATAATACAAGGTGTAACGGAAATGGGATATCAGCCCATTAAGAAGTGAATGTATCAACCCTCAAGGAGGTGAAGAAAGTGGGTTGATGCCCCATTTCCGTTACATGTTGTATAAACTTTATAGATATTATGTTTTCTACACTTGAATTTCAGCAGCAATAGGTTACGTATTTGTTTGGTTGATTGGAATGTTCCAAGCTTTATTTCATCTATGCACTACAAGTAAAAGACCTGACCCTTTATATCTTATTTCTTTCCTCATCTACTGCACTTATTCTTTCATTCAGCACTTTTGCCTGACAGACTTACAACAGTTCCTTGGTACTGTACTTTTCCGTCCGCCCAACACATTTTGATTTGAAAACACACTTCTCTGCTAGAAAAACAGATAGAGACCACATCTTTCTACTTGCTACGATCCTGTCTGTTGCATGTCGTCCCATATTTGGTATAAACAATATTATTGAATGTAATGCATACCGTACCATTTAACCCCTTACCGCATAGCTACCCAAATGTGGGTACTTATTTTCAAACGTTCAGAAATAAAAAAATATGTTATTTTACCCTTAACGGCATATTAGGACAGATCAGGCAACTACTAAGCTTCAATAAACATAAATGTGCTGCCATCTAGTCTACCGCGTAACGAAACTATAACCTGTCAAAGTCAGTCGGTGGCAGTTGAAATTTGTCGTTGGTATTTGCATGTTTTTAAAATTCATTTTGTGATCGTGTGTCGAGTTTTCGTTCGAGCTTCATATCGTGGTGCTAAGAAGACCTATCACAGGACTGAAAACACGGAAAACATGTAAGTAAAAAGTTATAGTTTAGCGAAAATCATGCCAAACCCACAGACGTATAAAGAGTAGCAGACCAAACATAAGCTAAAATTTGTGAAGTCATTACACACACATATGAAAAATTGTCTAAACAGGGCCGGACTAAGGCCGGTATTAGTAAGTATTGTAGGACGTTAAAGTACCTACATATTTTCAAACTTTTATCATTTGTAATATACG
Source organism: Xestia ashworthii (assembly GCA_950022955.1). Taxonomy (NCBI): domain Eukaryota; kingdom Metazoa; phylum Arthropoda; class Insecta; order Lepidoptera; family Noctuidae; genus Xestia; species Xestia ashworthii. The sequence goes on from OX465557.1 coordinate 4,313,084, forward strand.
TTGGTAAGCATTCTCTGTGACCTTGTGTAACGGTCACAATTAAATCAATAGCGTTGCGACGCCACACTAATACAGGAGACTGACAGACGCAGTAGCACCATAACAGTAATTAGCAGTGTTCGGAATACCCAGTGCCATTTGCTGTTACGGACTGAAAAATTATATTATTAGTATGGGCGTCTTTCGGCTGAGATAATGATGATGATAGATACGCCTACGGGAATGCAAAGTTTCAATGCATTCATTAATACTTTAACCCCAGATAGGTAAGGAAACAAGTTTTATTGACTGCATTTCTTCTAAGGTTAAAAAAAAAACACTTTGTTTATATTATTTTTTATTTGGCAATGTGCGGAATGTATTTCCTCTAATCGCGCAATAACATTTTTCCAGAACGCTCTCATCAGTCATCGTCGCCTGATGCCCAAAAGTAGTCAAGTTACATGCATTAATTCATTCACAAAAATATTCGCACCTTTTGTTACATTTCTTCGACATGGCTTGCTTGGATATTAATATTTTTAGACAATTTTCAAATTTATGTAACAGAGAACTTGTAAACATCGGATATCATGCATGCATGTCCAAAATACCCCCACCGCTAAATTGTGGTACTTCTTTGAGAACAGAAACAATTGTACCGGCAGTAGTTCGTTTTATTGGCAAGGTTTTTTGGAGGTTAATAACATTTTCCTTATCCTGTAAACAAAAGACAAACAAAATTATTATGAAGACCAGTTTAATATAAAACAATTTGTTACTATAGTAGCATACTATTACATACATGCATAGCCAGAGGTAATTCGGTAAACAGTGTAGGAATTGATCCAGGACGTAGTGTTGTTGGAAAGACGCTGGCATCTATCAGTGTGCTTCAAAATGCTTCGAACAGAGTTCACCAGTAGGATTAGGTTGGAGCTGCATGTTATCAATCCAGGCTTTCTTTAAATTTTCATCTTTTGGAAACCTGGAACAAAAATATTACTATTATTTTTATTTACAGCACCAAAATATCAAAGAAATATGAGTAGCTTATAATATGTGTGTGACCTATGCCTATTTCATATCAACATTGAATTGTGATAAACTGATACATTGTAGGCGTTACATATTGTTATAAAAAATTAAGCCTGTTGGATTTTTCGACTTTGTAGTAATTAATAAGCCTACGCACCTACAATAAATGCATTAACTAAATATGTAAACAATCATAATAATATTTATTAGATTTAGCATTTCGCAATACTAAATCCGTCCCTGGTTAATTCCACAAGTACTTGAGCTGTCATTAATAGTAAATATAAGACAATTTTGTTTGTTTATTATTTTTGTACGGTTTATTCTAAGTAAGCGTGTGGGCAAATTGCATGGCAGTAATTGGGCTACGATAAAAACGATTAAACTTCATCGAAACGGTTGATTAATTTCGAAAAATCGACAAATTGTTTCAGTTTACAACAACGTAAATAAAAACTTACCGATGACAGCTTAATCCAGGTATTTTGTTAGGGCTATCACTGTCACACCGGTACGCACTGCACTTCACCATTTTATTTTACGTGTTTCAAGTCTTTAGTGGTACAAACAATTAATATTTTTTCACATAACGTGATTGACACCGTAGAGTGTTCTTATAGGTTATAAGCTTATCAATATGGCGGCTCAGAAAAACAGGCTTCATGTCAAAATTTGTCTATGTGTGTGGCAGTGTGGCTACACGTAAAAGAACGAGACGCCATTATTAAGTTTTTGCTTGATAGAACAAGGATAAAGAATGATGGATATATTATAGGTATAACTAGGAATTTATGTTTGGTCTGCTACTCTTTATACGTCTGTGGCCAAACCTTAGCATGCCAAATGTGGAATACTATGAAGTAACGTGAAAGTTAGTTTTCCATATTTGGCATTGTATGCATTAGTAGCTATTTTGTCATTCGGCCAGATTTGGGAATATATGCAGTGAAGCATTATTTGATAATTTTTCAGAAGAATGGATCGTTTCATCTTACGGAATGAAGAGGCGAGACGAGGCGAATCTACGCTGCGGCACGGGTAGTTAGCTTGTAAGTCGCTATAATTATTTACTAACTTTTGTGTAAAATGTGAAGTTCCTAAGTGCAACAGATCTCATTAAATTTATCTTATATTTTCATTAAATAATGACTTTTATTTTTTAAACCTTCTAATTTACGAACTGAGGATTGACTTAAAATTACCTTTATAACATGCGATGCCAAATATGGCAATTAGTTTCAGATGCCTTTACTGCAATGCATACTATGCCATTTATGTCCAATTGGTTTTAGTTGCTTTTACTGCATAATATGCCATATATGGGAAAAATAAGTTTTTTATCATATTTCGAAAAGTAATCGGATTTTGGAAAACTGCTTGAAGTAACTTAATAGTACATGTCAAGAACTATCAAATATATTTTGTCCAGAAAAAAATAAAAACTCATGCGGTAAGGGGTTAAGCACATTTCTTTTTTCGTTAATAATAATATTAAAAGGGGGGCTATTTTTTTTTTCACAATTTTTTATGGGTTTCTTATACTCAAAAATACAACATATATTTTTTCCACAAAGATGCAAAAGTCCATGCAGTAAGGGGATAATCGCGGTTTAAAATGAGTACCTGAATGAACCTTACTACTACTACTACTTTCTTTGAGTTGAATTTGCTGTTTATGCCAGACTCCGCAGATATAAAAAATGTGTTGCAAATAATTGGACGGTACTGTTTTTCCTTCGTAGTTGAACTGGTCGAACTCATCGTGGCTTCTGACAGTGACGAATGAGGCTGCATTCCGAATTAGGCTGTAATCGAGTGATATCGATGTCCCTGAAATCGTCATAGATGACGTCATGACATATGCCATTACCATGCCCCAAATATTATATCATCGTGAGCGCTGTCAAAAATGACAGTTGTGTTCACAGGTTGTTTTGTTTTGTGATGAACTAAGGTCCGGATTGACGTTTGAGGTGCCGTGTGGGTTTGTTCGTTTTTAGGTTATTTTCCTTTGAATCCAGTTATTCCCTTATATTTCTGTGTGGTGGTGGTTATTTTTAACTTTGAACAGGTGAGTGAACCTTGGTTCATTGTTGGTCGGTGCGGCCATGGATGGAGATGAGCGCTTGAAGCCCCCTGATAAGGGGGGTGGTTTGTACGAATGTGTGATGGAGACTGAAGGTTGTCAGGCTTCTGCAGTTACACAACCATCTTCCCGCAAAAGGACGGCTGACAATTTGAACACTGAACCATTGTCCAAACGTACCATTACTGATCCAGATAGTGGTCTTGGATCAGAATCGCATATTTATAAACACCCATCTCTCGGGATCAGTAGTCGTAAATATGGTGTCGAAGACTTTGGTCCATTTATCGTGCATGTGTCCCGCAGTATTGACTCCCCGAATTCCGGTGTGAGCCTAAAACCTATAAGATTGGGGTCGTTCCTGTTTGAAGGCGGTGTCCAACATGTCAAAAAAGATGGCATCAAACAAATTGGTCGTAATAGATTGTCGGTAGAGTTTGACTCTGCTAAGGCAGCTAACGAGTTTCTGGACCACGGACTTCTGAACAAACACAAACTAAAGGCTGAAATTCCATCTTACAATGTTTCCCGTTTAGGTTTAATTCGTGGTGTCCCAACAGACTGGACGATGGAGAACCTTGTAAATGCCACTGAATACAAAGAAGGGTATGGGAAGATCGTGAAAGCTCGCCGACTAAATCGTAAGATCAAAAAAGAGGATGGTTCCCCCGCTTGGTTACCTACACAGTCCGTCGTGTTGACATTTGAGGGTCAATCCCTCCCAAAAAAGATTTTCGCTTTTTACACTTCTTTGGTAGTTGAGGTTTACCAGCTACCTACCATTCAGTGTAGGAAGTGCCTTAGATTTGGCCATGTACAAAATGCTTGTCGATCAAACGTTCGCTGTTACAAATGTGGACAGCCACACCCGGGAGATAGCTGTAACATTCCCTCTGACCGTGTCAGGTGTCTTTTGTGTACAGGGAGACACTTTGCTACTGACCCGACATGCCCCGAATTTGACAGACAAAAACGGATTAAAAAAATCATGTCTGAGCACAGTATTTCGTACATGGAGGCTTCCGCGCAGGAACCTTCAGTAAGACGGGCTTACTCTGACATCGCAAAAACCATGTTTGCGCAAACTCCGCCTCAACCAGTACAGAACTCACCATCTTCTGTTTATTCAATTTCTGGATCTACTCCTCAAAGGACATCTTATCGCAAAACGGTTCAAACTCCTACCCGTGCGAGGACTCCCCTTCCGGAGGGTTATGATCGTTATGCTCATGATGAAATAGTTAGAGAACCATCATCATCTCTCCCCAATGGATGTGGATTGAATAGACCTCATATTTTACCCAATGAAAATTTGCCAGAACTGCTGGTTATGCTGATCACAAATATCTTCGCTAAATTTAGCGATGTGTTACCGTACGACGTTGCCCCTTTACTTGTCAGACTCGCTGAAATTGTAGCTAATGGCCCCTTCAGGTCTAACCCGAATTCTTCAGTGGAACAGTAGAAGTATTGTCCCTAAAAAACCTGATTTATTTAATTTGATTAATGCTCATTCTGTATCTGTTGCGGCCATCTCTGAGACATGGTTGAGGCCTGGGTCTCACTTTAGAGTCCCGGGGTTTGCCTGTCTACGGGATGATCGTGATGATGGCAGGGCAGGGTGTGCATTGTTAATTAAAAGATCTTTTCCGTTTTCTGTCATCCCTCTCCCTCCTCATTCCCAAGAAATCAACGCTGTTGCGGCTTGCATAGCCAATATTAATTTCATCTCAATTTATATTCCTGATCCTAAACTCTCTCTGATCCCTGACCTTTCTACAATTTTGTTTTCAGTCCCTCCCCCACTTATTATTTTAGGAGACTTCAATTCGCACCATAGTTCCTGGGGTTCATATTATACAGATTCTTTTTCCCCTTGGTTGGTGGACCTCTTTAATGATATTAATGTTTGTGTCATAAATGATGGCTCTCCTACTCGTCGTGTATATCCGGGTCAAAATCCTAAATCTGCAGTTGATATTTCTGCTTGCTCTCCGGAACTTTCATGTTTACTAAATTGGAACACGTTACCCCATTCTTTTGGCAGCGATCATTTCCCTATTATAATATCAAAACCTTCTTCAGTAGTCCCAATCCCTGCCCCTGAACCTCTTCTGAAACATAAATTACAAGAGGCTGATTGGAAAAAATTTTCTTCACATGTTGAATGTAATTTAAACCATTCTAACCAAAATCCTTCTTCTCAAAACTACTTACATTTTCGTAATACATTAATTGAAGCTGCCAACTTATTCATCCCCAGGAAAAAGCCTTATTCTTCTAAAATTTCCTCACCCCCTTGGTGGGAGTCTGAATGTACTTCTTCTGTAAAGGAAAGAGATAGCGCTGAGGACAAATTTAATGAATCTTTAAGCCTTGATGATTTTCAAATCTTACAAAGAGTCACTGCTCGTACCAAAAGGCTACTTTCCAAAAAGAAGAAGAGAGGATGGAGGGGGTTTTGTGAGAATTTATCCCCCAGAACTCCCCCATCACTTGTATGGAGAAATTTGAAACGGTTTAGAGGTTCATTGAAGCCTGACTCTCTTCACTCTTATGATTCTTCGGTTTGGCTGGAGGACTTCGCGGATAGCCTAGCCCCTCCTTCTGTTCCTTGTGATTTCCCTTTTTCTGTACCCTCTTCTAATTTAACTTCCTTTGATGAAAAGTTTACTTTAGACGAATTAAATACAGCACTTTCAGGATTGAGAGATACCTCTCCAGGTGAAGATGGTATCCCATACAGTTTTATTACCAAATTAAGCACTTCTAGTCATCAATATCTTTTGGACATCCTGAACGACATTTTTATTAAGGGAGAAATACCTGATGACTGGAAATGCCAAATCATTATCCCTATTTTAAAGCCAAATAAAGATCCAGAGAAGGCTAGCTCATATAGACCAATTGCTCTTTCATCAACCTTAGGTAAAATCCTTGAACATCTAGTTAAAAATCGCCTAGATTGGTATTTGGAAAATAATGAGTCTCTAGCAAAGAGTCAATTTGGTTTTCGTAAAGGCAAAAGCACTATGGATAGTTTGAATATACTAACAACTGATATCCGTCTTTCCTTTTCTAAAAAAGAACACCTTGTGGGATGCTTTTTAGATGTTTCGGCTGCGTATGACAGTGTCAATATTCCGGTGCTCAGAGCAAAAATGCTAGAGCTGAGTGTTCCAGTGAGAATCGTACACTATATTTGTAAACTTTTTATGGGCAGAACTATTAAAATACGAAACGGTGGCTTCCTCCTTCCGCCTAGAACTCTATGGCAAGGCATTCCGCAAGGGTCAGTATTGAGCCCCTTACTGTACAGCATTTATACTTATGATCTTGAGCAATCGGTACTTCCTTTTTGTAATATTCTCCAATATGCAGATGATATCGCCTTATATTCATCTTCTGATTGTATCGATACAGCAACATCTCGTATAAATGAAGCTTTAAGTTACCTAAATATTTGGTTAGATGAGCATGGCCTTTCACTATCCCCATCTAAAAGTACAGTTGTTGTTTTCTCCCGTTCAAGATTCACTCCATTTGCAAACGTCACATATGAAGGACACGCCATCTCTAACGAACCCTTTACAAAGTTTCTTGGAGTTTTGCTGGACTCCAAAATGACTGGTGTCCCTCACCTAAATTATGTAGCTGATAAATGTGAAAAAGGCATTAACGTCCTTCGTGCTCTTTCAGGAGTTTGGTGGGGTTCCCATCCATATAACCAAAAACTTATTTATAATGCTCTTATTCGCAGTCGTATTGATTATGGATCGTTCATTTTGGAACCCTGTAATAAAACAGCCCTAAAGAAATTAGACAACGTACAGACTAAATGCTTACGTATTATTCTTGGAGCAATGAAATCTTCACCAAAAAATGCTCTTCAAGTGGAATGCCTAGACCCCCCTCTATTCCTTCGCAGACAATATTTGTCTGATAGATTCATCTTTAGGGTTATGTCATGTTCATCTCATCCACTTATCCCTCGTCTGGAGAGTCTTTCTGAAGAGATATCAAAAAATCGATATTGGAATCGTAAGGAAACCCCCAAAATCATAAAGAGCTATTTAAAGATTAAAAATCTTTCTGCGCCTGTTTATAGTAGTAATATCAACCCTTTATACAAAACTGATTATTCTTCGCTAATGTTTACTCCTAGAATCATTTTGAATTTTGGAGTTGAAAAAGATGATCCTGCAGCTAACCAAAATTTTATCAGACTTCTGTCTGATTGGCAAGACTGGATAACAGTGTTCACTGATGCCTCCAAATTATCCCCCGACGGTAAAGTTGGTGCTGCGGTTTGGATTCCAAAATTCAACGTGACTTTATCCTTTAAATGTCCTTCTCAGACATCTGTGTTCACAGGTGAAGCTATTGCCTTATATGAAGCGCTTCTATTTGCTGATTCTCATAACTTCTCGAAAACAATTATTTTTACAGACTGCAGAAGTTGTTTGCAAAAAATTTGTAGTAATCAGTTCAAAATGAAAATCAAGCTCCCTCTTATCTTCAAGATTAAAGAGTTACTTTTTAATTGTAGACAAAAAGGTCTAGATATAGTCCTTGCTTGGATTCCTGGGCACTCTGGTATTGCAGGTAATGAGATGGTGGATTCTTGGGCTAAAGATTCTACAATAAGTGGATCTGAAAATCACACTGAAATATACCATACCGATTTGTTACCTCTAGCGAACTCGCATGTAAGAAATGATTGGCAAGATTTATGGGATTCCTCAAGACTTATTAAAGGACGTTACTATGGGGATATACAACCTCTTATACCACAGAAACCCTGGTTCTTCCGATTTCGAAAAGGTGGCAAACAAACCACATCTACCATATGTCGCCTTCGTTTGGGTCATGCATGCACGCCGGTCTTCCTTGCCAAAATCAGAGTACGCGATAGCTCTCTTTGTGAATGTGGTTTGGACGATGGGACGGTAGATCATATTTTTTTCAATTGTCCTAAATTGTCATTTTCTTTATACGACGCTCTCCCTCCAGATATACCCCGACCTATCAACTTTCAGTCTCTTCTCACTTATTCACATTCTTCCTTTATAGTTTATTTAATGAAATATATATCTTTTCATAATTTAAAATTTTAAAGTCTGAAGGATTCTTTATTATTATTATTACTATTATTTATTTTTTTATAGACATATAGCTAGATTATTTTCTCTTTTCCTACTAATATTTTCTATTTCCTACTAATATTCCTTTTGTCTGAGGCTATTGTGTAATATGTTATTGTCTTGTGATGTTTGTGTCTTCATTTAATGTTATTGGTTTTAGGTGCCCTGGACCAAATTCCTGTCATCTATCAAAATCTAAAAACACCGAACATTTTCCCTGCGTGTTACTCTCTTATAACGTCGTAATTGGCCAAATACATCTCACACACAAGAGATGTGAATGCCACGATAGGAAAAAAAAAAAAAAAAAACTAAGGTCCATTTTCACCAAAAAGATGACGGTCTGATTATCTAAAACAGCTGTTTAAAACACATTTTTGTAGGGGAACATGTTCCTTAAACAGCTGTTTTAGATAATCAGACCGTTATCTTTTCGGTGAACATGGACCTTAGGTAGTCACATCTAACCATTCTATCGTGGCATTCAACCATGAGTATTCAAGTGAATATAACCGACGAGCTTAACCAACATGACTTCCGTTTTCAAAAATAGGTCTTGTGAAAGGTTTTGGTTTGGGGTTATGTTCACTATGAACGCGTTCACGAGCGTTCCGAATTGATGACAGCTCTAAGCTGTCAAAATCGTGATATCTAAATCGGAACGCAAAATATGGATGTGAGCGCTGTGATCGATTATTTTGTATCTCGGAACGCAGCCTCTGTTGAGTACTGGCAGGCGCGTGCACGTGACGGCAATCGCTATCAGACCACAGAGTATATAATAAATCAGACTAGTCCATATATATAGATGCTCTGTGGACTAGTCTCACAGTCAGAGTAAAGTAACTAATAGAGGAAAAGAGTGACAACTCTGTGGTAAAACTTGCATGTATGGAATGTGCTGCCACCTGAAGTTTGGTGGGTGAACTAAAGCTCTGATATTCTTAGACACAGCAAGTGTGTGTGAGCTTTATAGGTACCCGTAGCTGTTGCCCGCGTTTTCGTCGGAAATTATCCCACGGGCACGTTGTAAACAATAGCACATAGGGATAATGTGCAGCATGACTAGTAGATGAGGATTTAATTTAAAAATATTCCATTCAGTCATCTCACACATATCTCAATTAAAACAAAAACGCATAGTCGTTCAAAATAAGGTCTTTTTATTATTATAAAACATAAATAACTATTTATTAGTTTTATGCTTATTATAATACGTTTGCGCTGCATTTTTTGTAACATCCTCACCTTCGTAGATGATTTTACCTTCTAGAATTTTATTAATAGACCTGCACCAGCTATAAATAATTATATGAATAGTTGTATCAACAAAACATTGCTTTACTTTTTCTATAAGTATTTTACAATCCATAAAATTAAAATCGGTGAATAGATCAATGAAGGTTTTTATTCTTTCTTTGATGTTCTTTTTGTGGCAATCACTATTTAAAAATGCAATAGTTGTTTCTTGTATTTCCTGAAAACAAGATACTAGGCAATCGGAGGGATAGCAAAGCCACTTCTTATTTTCGGAATATTCTCTGGCACGTATATATTTGTACATTTCCTTGTCCGAATTGCCTAGTAACTTGCTTTTACAATTTTTACAACCTTTGACGACTTTTTGTAGACACTTCGTCAAGGCCCACCCACAGACGTAAGTTCTTTGATCAGCCCCTGAATCAGAAATATTTCTTGTATTTTGCATTACATTCAGAGGCTGATCAATTACAATACTTTGGGATTGCAAAGGAGCATTACATTTTTCTTTATTTTTAAGGAAAAAAAAGAGGGATTGGAGACATTCATTGGAATCCTCTTCGCAATTGGAGCCTACGGAATGATTAGTGCTGAAATTATTTAATAATAAAGTTTTAAATGCTCCCTCAAATCCCACACAGTTGGGCGTAACATTTCGAGCACCCAAACTTCGAACACTACCAAAGAAATTTTCGAGCGGGTCTTGGTTAAAATTGCGTGTCAGCATTGCGTCAAAGGAATATTTATTAGATAGGATTTGCCAAATCGATTTAAAACCTTCGATTGTTCGAATGAAATTATTTATTGGTACAGACTTTTCGATTTTCTCTTCATCACTTTTTTTTACCATAAATTTGGCAGTTTTTAACATTTTTATTGCATCTTGCCATAATTTGTGATGAGGAGAATTTCGTGTTACAGCAGCTTTATATATTTTACCATGTGGTGGCGTAAAAGATAACGCGTTAAAAGAATCAAATAATTTATCAATTATTAATAAGAATGGTATTACATCAAGACATTCCGCGGGACAATCTCCTCTTCCAACAACAACATCGGTAGCAACTGCCATCCTGTTACTTAAAACTTGAGCTGCAATTTTCACCCTCATTTTCTTAATTTTGCTAGGATCTATGTGTTCATTTGTCAAGTTGTGATGGACACGCAACTCTCCATGCGACCTATCGGCTTCAAAAACCCGCTGAAAGTATTCCCACTTTACTATTTTTAATTCGTTTTCGTGCACATAATGCATTTCTTTATTAAGCAAATTATTTCTAACTCCTTTTAATAAATGGGGAACATCAAATAGGGGAATAATTTCTTAATTATTAACCTTAATTATGTCCTTTCGCCACTCTTTTCCTGCACGGAAATAAGCATTTTTGGCTTCAGATATTAAGGTATTTATAGTGCTTACATTAGCCGAGCTTTGGTCGCATACTGTAGCGATAATCTTCAGACCGGTAGCTTGTACGTTACGTATAACATCTACTAAAATTTCTTTGAGTTTTGATGTGTTTAGCGTTTGCGTAAAGTAGTAAGCTACTGGTTGTTTGTAATTTTTCTTTACACCTTTGACCATGAACACCAAAACATGAGTGACAAAATTTTGCGTCTTATAGTTCCCATAATTCTCGAAACCTACAAGATCATCTGTATATACATTGTAATAAATTTGGGGACATATGGACATTTCATCAAATATTAACGTACATAGACGATCTTGTTGTAACATTTTCGACACTGAAAACAATTTCATTTATGCCTGGAGTCAATTTTACTTGAGCAAGCAAAGACTTCAGGACCTTTTTAGAAGGTAATGTAAAATGTTTGCACATTAACTTGTAGGCTTTAGGGCTCTTCTTAAAAATTGAAAGCGATTAAATTTTTTCGTCGTGAGTAAATCTATGCCCCTTCTTCTTTTTCCGTCCTTCTATGCATTGCATTCGAGTAAATAATTTAGCTGACTCAGACATGTTACGAGATAACTTCTCAAAATCCCTGTTAGCAAGTTTGTGTTTAAGTTGCTTAATGCGCAACTTGTGAGTTTTAAGTTTTTGGCGTAATCTGCTCACTTCATTTTGAAGTTGTCTTGCTTTTCTGGCCCACAGCGTTTCAGCCTTCTTCTGCAGATACTCGGAAGTTTTACCTGAAAAATTAAATTTAAAATCAAAACTTAAGATGTTCAGATTTATTAGATAAAATTGGTCACACAAGCGACTAAAGATTTGCTAAATTCCATAAAATTTATCTGCTCAATAACGTAAAGACCTGTCAAAATTAAACCCATTGCTACTGTTAGCGTGTAAGACAAAAACTACGTAGCAGTTTACATCACTACATATTACAAATCAAAGTCCTCCGCCGCATCTGTATGTTCGCGATAAACTCAAAAACACCTGCACCAAGTTTCATGATGTTTTCACCAATGGATAGTGTGGTTCTTGAGGAAGGTTTTAGCATATAATTTGTATGCGGGCGAAGCCGCGGGCATCAGATTGTTTATAAAGCTGGCCATTATCTATACAACATTACACATAATGGCAAAAAAATCAGGTTTTTTATATGGGAGCCTGCCTTAAATATTTATTTTATTATTCAACTGTGTGAATATTTCAAGCGTCTATGTGTTGCCGTTATTAATATTGAGCAAAAAAACTGCAAAGAAACGTTTTTTGTATGGGAGCCCCCCTTAAGTATTTATTTTATTCTGTTTTTAGTATTTTTTGTTATAGTGGTAACCGAAATACATCCTCTATGAAAATTCCAACTGTCTAGCTATCACAGTTCATGAGATACAGCCTGGTGACACAGACAGTGGAGTCTTAGTAATAGCGTTTTGCCATTTGGGTATGGAACCCTTGTCTTTTTTTTTTATTTAGCCTCTACTGTCCCACTGCTGGGCAAAGGCCTCCCCCAATTCCTTCTATGTGCTCTTTTCCTGTGCCGCCTAATAATAGTGATAAATAAACAAAGTACCTGCATCAAAATTGGACATTGGTGTGCGAGCATGGCACTTTTCCCTTGAAGTCAAACAGGTAGATCCAGATGGCCCTGGGAATTCTGTACAATCAACAGCAGTTGAAGGTCCAGATCTGGATGGATCAGGCAGGGGTTTAGTTTGAACCGATGACCCGGGCAAGTTGGTGATATCAACCTTAGGTCCGGCATGTCCAAATTTTCTTGTAGGCTGACAGTAGCTATGGTCTGTCTCCGCAAAGGTACTGACTGTTTGCTGAACACCTGTAACATAGCATTACAATATTATCAGCAGTTGAATTACTTTTTTCCACATAACATAACGCCTTGATTTGCGAAGGGTTAGGCAGAGGTGTCCTTATAGTGGTGTACCCATAAGGAATATATGTTTAAGTCCCATGTTATCATCAGCTAGTCTAATAAAAGCAATATGTGCTCGCAAATAATGTGGTGTTTCAAATGCGAAAATAATAGAACACAAATTCCTGTTTATTCCACAGTTTTCAGAGTACTTTTATGTTACTATCCAAGGATTGCTAATCTGAATCAATTTGGTATTGTTCTGTATGTTGTTTTCTCATAAATGTTGAGCTAATTTAATTCTACTTACGATTCAAATTAACTGTTGGTATTGCGGAGCAAATAAGACGACCTCCAGTTGTCTTGAATTTGGGATCAAAATGATGATCACATATTCTTTTATTCTTGTATATCTTCGTACGGTCAGTTTCTCTAACCTTGCTGCCAACAGCAGCTATCCAAGCAGCAAGCAAATCAGGGTGCTTGTCAGGGTTTGGGAACCGGTGAATGGGTACACCGGCACCGTATGTAACTGAAAATGGAATTTTATTCAGGAATATCAGTTTAAGGCTAAATAAAATGAAATTATGGAATAACATGTACGGTATTAAACACTTACATAAAGCATCACAGCCAAAAATACAACGTCTCCTTCTGAGTTCACTCATGTTAACAAAACAAAAAACAATAAAAATGACCAACGAAAAACAAATTAAACAATATTATGAACTAAAAACAAAACTTAACAAAACAAATAACAATAACAAGTAACAAATCTAACAGAATTAGCTGAGATAAACTCGGGAAGCGCATCAACGTCGGGAAAGCCGGTGTTGAATTGTTGATTAACATGGGCGACTCGACTCTGACATTTGTTTGACACTTTGACAGACAAGACAAGATGGCTGTCAAGTTTTGTTAACGCACCAAACTTCAGATGTCGCTGATGTCTATGCAAATAGGTAACAGTGCTAAGTGTGCCCCCCCTGCTCACAGTGGAAATTACGGGTTTTTCCTACTCCTGCGCTAGAATTTCTGATTAATTTCGTTGCGGGATCCAAGACAGTTAAATTCATTCTCTGGGACTTCGTCGAGCTTCATTGTCTATTCTGGCGCTGGTTGCCACTGTTGATTCTGGCTTTCAAGAGTTACAGGGTAGCCCACGAAGTTCAAATTTTCGTCTTACAGCCGCGACAGATATGTTTATCAACATACAACTTAGCACTGCCCTGCAAAAAACGTAAGAAAATTTGAATTTCGCAGGCCACCCTGACGCTGAGGTAGAAAGAGTTAATAAGAAAAATGCAATAACTCTCATCATGTTTTTATTTGGTAAAGCATATACAATAATGGAGTGGTCATGTATTATCAAGAGTAACACACTAAGGCACTTGCACGCTCTTATAGGTAACACCTTGTACTTTAAAAAACACTTGTACATATAAAAATAAACCTGAACGTTTACTGCGATCAAAGTAAAAAATACAGGAATGTTTGCTTAAATACTGTTCAGAAAACACTTAATTAATACAAAATAATTATACTGTTATTAAAATAATACAAAAGCTACCATTCTCCAGTCTTAGGACAGGAATGTTTAAATAAATATAATTTACTCCATTTTAAAATACTGACCTAATATTTTTTTACTGAATTACGAATCACAGCTTGCTCACAAAATAATTATAAATTAATATTTCATGTTTAAATATATAATAGACTGATTTCGATGTGGAGTCCATTACATTAGTTTACACAGTGTTATCAAATACATTTTTTACGCTACAGAATAATTAGAGGAATTAATATAATTGTCTATATTAAATCAAAAATATATTATGTCACTTTCTCTTATTCACTTATTTCGGGATGTGATTTTACGAATGGAAATTGATAGTCGACTACATATTTGACAAGTCAACTATTGGAATAGGCGACTAAATCGACTAAAGGTTGTCAATCAATTAACCATGGAAGAAAATGTGGACCATACGAAGAAGAATGATCTAATTCAGTGGCTAAAAGTCTTTTATAATACCATTACCTACGTTTGGAGACCACAATGCAGCTTTTGCTGAATAGTGCGACGAAGTTTTCTAACAAAACATTACGAATATGAACGCAAAGTCAGATACAATGTAAATCTACTTCAAGACATATGCTATGTATTTGTAAGGCACGGAGTTATATGTTATCACGTTTTTAATACACAAAGTGTGTAAAAAGTTTCTTAACGAAGGCGAAAGGCCCTTCTTCTCCTCGTCATTGCGATCACTTTTGGCTCTATACCATACCTCAAAGTTCAAACTGTTTTTTTTTTAAATAAGTACATTTTTTGAAGTAAGATTTTTCCTTCACGACACCCGTACTATTCATTCCATCCACCAGCACAATGTTTTAAGTGCGTTACATTGAGTCCTACCAAAAATTCTGATTATTCACTCAAAAAAAAGGCTTTTCCCAGCAAAAAAAAAATGCGTGGGGTTACTTAGTTCGATGTACAGCATGCTTGGTTCACGGCTTCGTGATGAGGTTGTTTACATCAAGTATATTTTTTTATTTATTTTATAAATAATGAAATCTGTTCAAATGCTGTAAAACCTGTGGTAGTAAGTCTGACTTTGCTATAAAAGTATGGTCATTTATAAATTATCTTAGTGACCTTCAATTATATTGCACTAACATACATCTAGGAACCAGTGAAGGCACGTTGAAAGCACTAAGTTATTCCTCTATCCAATAAAATATATCTTATATGTGTATCTTTAAAATTCAAATTCCCATGTTTGTGGAATACTTTGCGATTTTGCGGCGACGTATCTAAATTTTCTATGTCCTCATTGGAATGTGATACCTGAAATGAGAAAAAAAAACAATTACATAAAGCCAGAGGCAGAATATTGTAAGAATAAATTCTTAATTGGTTTTTACGACTTAAAACAAATTAAAATTCCTAAAAGCTTCAATCGTGCGAGTCCTCTGACTCCTATCCTTTTGCTATCTTAGAGATGCTGTATAGATTCTGTATCTTTTAGATAGCAAGGAGAATAGCGTGCAGCGCAGATCTCTAGAACCTTGACAGCTGCGCCATGAATTAATTCATCTCTGATCTGACTCAATTTGAGGAGTTGACTGACGGACTTTCAGCCTTATATACACCAGTATGTTATTCAAAGCATCTCGTCAAAGGTCGGCGGCTATTAATTAAATAGCCGCTCGAGTCGATCTTTAGGTTAAGCCGTGCTTGCCTAGGTTGGTCTGTGGATGGGTGACCACCCCCTTTTTTTCTAGGATGGGAAATCATCAAATAACTTCTCCCACTCTGGGCGGAGCGGGAGGGAGTGTCAGACTTTTACTGACCTTTATGTTCCGGGGCCGCGGTATCTCTTTCGAACAGGCCCGCAACCCCGGATGGGTGACCACCCTTACATACCGAGTTTCCTCCGTGCCTCGAAAAGCGCGTTAAGCTGTTGGTCCCGGCTGACATTTGTCCTTCTTTGACAGTCGTTATAGGTGGTCCAAAAAGTCTGTCAACCAGTCTTACCAAGTAGTATCGTATTACCCAACACTAACTGGGTTGTGAAGGTCAGATAGGCAGTCGCTCCATGTAAAATATTGGTATTCAGCTGCATCCTGGAAGTCGACGCCAACATTGTTGGTAAAAGGCTTAAGCAGATGATGATAGTACTTACGTGTCTAACGTTTGCGTGCGTCGTGCGCGACGTACGTAGGTCCGCCATGTCGCGCCCACTCGCGCTCGAACTCGTGTTCCAGTATCTCTGCGCCGCGCTTGCGAGTCAGGCCGGTCTCTTCTAGACTTAGCTCGCACATCTGCATGTCATCTACGCCTGAAGATAGGAAAGTATTTTATCACTACATAATCATATTATAAAAATAAAGTCCTCCACCGCGTCTGTCTGTCTGTTCGCGATAAACTCAAAAACTACTGCACTGATTTTCATGCTATTTTCACCAGGGGACAATAATAATGTAGTGGTTCTTGAGGAAGGTATTGGTATATAATTTGTACGCGGGCGAAGCTCAGCATCAGCTAGTTTACTATATAACAATACAAAGTTGTAATTACTTTCAATAACAAAATAGACGGGAAATCTTTGCGTATCAATGGTAAATAGTAGGCACTTAATATGAAATCGAAGATGAAATCTTTGGTGGGTGTTGCTTAAACCTTCCAACAATTTTATCCACTTATCTGAGAGGTTTCTACTAGGGTACGCGTCACTGAGGCGACGCTAACTTGGAAATCTGTAAATAGACTTCGATCCCAAGTCGAGCGGAGTAAAGAATATTTCCAAGAAAATAAGAGTTATTAATAGCATGTCTATCTATCAGTGTCCCTCAGTGATGAGTCTCCAGTTCTTTCGGATTCATGTGCGTTTTGTAAAAATAACACTAGTTTCGGTGAAGGGAAACATAATGAGGAAACCAGCTTGCCTTAGAGATATTTCCGACGGTATGTAAAGCCAGGCTGACTTGGAAAAACTTTGGTAGATTGCACTTACCGGACTGCAGCAGCACGGGCGTCTTGTCGGGATGCAGCTCCATCTGCCTGGCGACGTACTGTCCGTCGAAGTGCGCGTACCACCAGCCGCGCCGCTCGGGGTCGGCGCCGGGCGCGGCCGCGCGCACGAACGGGATGCGGAAGTAGCGGTGCCGCGCGCCCAGGATCTCGCCCTTCTGCGGGATACGCGGGCTCTTGGCTGGGAACACGGAATTCAACAATAATAATCATTTCATAAATAGGCTAGTTTCCACCATCAATAAATTGCAAATCTACATATTTAGTCCGTCAGTTAGAGAATTGGAAAATAATGGAAACGTATTTTTCAACTGACTTCCAAAAAGAGGAGGTTCTCAATTCGATAACTTTCGACTGGGTGAACCGATTTTGAAGATTTTTTTTTATTTGAAAGCTGGTGCTTCCCATGTGGTCCCATTTTAATTTACTGAAGA
This sequence comes from Xestia ashworthii, assembly GCA_950022955.1. Classification (NCBI taxonomy): domain Eukaryota; kingdom Metazoa; phylum Arthropoda; class Insecta; order Lepidoptera; family Noctuidae; genus Xestia; species Xestia ashworthii. The sequence goes on from OX465557.1 coordinate 4,330,847, forward strand.
TCTGATGCTGATCTTCGGAGATATACAATGGAACCTTTCAAAGCTGCAGTAATTGCTACAATCGCTTGGTTGTTTATTGTTTATACAACATCATGACGTAACATCATGCCTGTATGCTCTGACGCAGAAGTGTACATTACACCCAAATTTCGTCAGTTAGATGTGTTATGTTCCATTTAATGGGATCCTGGAGAAATAGAGGGAACTCCTTAAATTTTATTAGCACACAGAAGCGAGAGTACTTTCTCGGAGTGATCCCATTTCAATTTGGTAAAGATCTGATGAAGAACTTCGGAAGATAGGCAACGGAACTCCTCAATAAATGATAGCAAATGTACTGGGATCGCTGAAATCTCATGTCTTTCTATTGTTTACACCAGGGTATGCACATGTGATGTGAACCACTAAAAAGTGAAAAATAAAATCTTTTTTGCAAAAAATATAACCAACTTCGCACAAAAAAGTGAAAAATAACTTTAGCTTCAGAAGTCGGTTTTGTAAATCGATGAATATTGACTAACATGCTTAGGGCTTGTGATGTCACAACGCACTAAACATTATAACACGGCGCGGCGGCGTGACGTATGAGAATTTTAAAAGCATCGTATCTTCGTCAATTTTGATCTACTTAACAAAAGAAAAAATACGGGTAAAATATTTTTTGAAAATCTAACTGACGGACTAATTAGATTTTTTCAGGACGTAAGCCTTTTGTGGTGTGAGGTAATCTAGATCTTCAGCACCCTCAATTAGACCTCAAATATGCTTGTACTTGTGATAGCACAATAAAATTTTCTGCGAACGTACCACTGTCGCTATGTGTTTCGGAGGGCGCTTGATGCTGACATTCTGCGTTATGCTGATTAAAATGGAGCTCAGTGATCATGTTTACGAACACAGCAATGTATCTTGACGGTGTGTTTCCTCGTCAGTATATTATCCTCTTTGATTAAATATTTTATCGAAGTGAACAATTCCCCTGCCGATGACGCCGCCACCGGCCATTTTTTAGCCTTATAACACCACCGATGGTTTTAAAATCGGCGTCCACGTTTAGCTTACATACAAATGATGAGCTGATCCGGTGTATAGCTTATACGGGCGCTATAAATTTTAACTGGGTACCCACTACTGACACTGATAAAACAATGCAAAAAATAAAGTAACATACCAGCATCCATAATGGACTGTGGCGCCCTCTCCTGGTCGGCCATGGTAGTCTTGCGCGCGTTCTTTGCCTTCCACGCGTGGTACACCTTCAGGCGACGGTGGAACTCGTGGCGGCAAGCCTATAACGATTAGATAGATGTAAAATGACAAGGTGACTTGGTTTGAAGTTGAAGTTTCAAGTACTTTTTTATTTAAATCTTAAATAAAAATCAGCACTCCATTTCAGTAGATAACCATTTGAAAAATTGATTTTCATGGCATTCTATTGGAATAATTTCAATGAGGGATATTGAAAGTCCAACTTATTCGTTTACTGAATGCTTATGAAAATATATACGACACTTATAACAAAATCACATTATTTTTCCATTTTTGTCAGTCTGTTTGTTCCAGCTCTGAAACAGCAGGACCGATTTTGACGGGATTTCTACAGGCAGATAGTTAATTTTATAATTATGATGATATTATAACAAAGGCTACTTATATTATCGAATAAGAATTAGGGTACCGTGCAAAAAAAAATATTGGATTTTGTTATCAACTTTAAAGGTTTTACACCTTTGAAGTTGATATCAAAATATATAATATAAACAGCTAGTAAATACATAAAACTGGTAGACAGAATTTCGTTCTTCAACAATCATTTTTATTGGATATATATTTTTTTAAATTGATGAACCATGCGTTAAAATAAAATATTCTATTTACTAACTAGCCGACCCGTAACTTGCTTCGTCTTGTAACGGATTTTCATACGAACTTTCAACCCCTATTTCACCCGTTTAGGGGTTGAGTTTTCTAAAATCCTTTCTTATCAAATGCCTACGGCATAATAGCTATCCATATACCAAATTTTAGCCCGATCCGTCTAGTGGTTTGAGCTGTGGCTTGGCTTGATTGTCATTCATGCAGGCCAAACGATTTTATAAGTACCAATAAAAGATTCATGGACGTACTTATTGGTTTTAAAAGAAAGAAATAACATAGCTAACCCCTCACCACTCCACTATAAAACAACCCCCCAACTCGAGTTATTAAAACCCTATTGAAAGTGACACAATACAATTTCCCGCTTTCAAACCTGTTTAGTTCACCTTATCACAACAGATGGCGCTGTACATTTACGTCACGTTTCTGAATCGCGGTGTTAAGATTCTCCGCCGTTGGGTTAGGTGCCTCGGTACCGCGAATTAGACATGTGCAAAACAGTGCACCACGAAGTGATGTTATATGTCATTACATTTCGTCCCGAGTAATATTACATTACACCATCACTTCAAACATCACGCGTGATGTTGTGATGTAGCGCCATTCGATAGCACACCATCGCGCGTTCTAATGTAATGCAATGTTCTAGTGTAATAGGACATGTTTGAAATAGTATAGTAACATAGCATTGTAACAGTGTGGTTTACTCACTATGATTTAAATATACAAATCATCCAAAGTTGATTTTCCTTCATACTTATACCCTAAATCAACAAGTAACGGGTTTCCAGGCTCGGTTCGAGCGAGTCTTCAAGTCATGTCGCGAGCTACTGCGCTGCTACCGCTCGCGTGATGTTTAGTGTAATGGTGTGATGCTTATTTTAGTCGAGTAATGTGTCATGTTACAGTACGCGCTCGGGTGATATTACGCGTGATGCATCACTCGCATTACTTACACATATCTACCGCGAATGTTCGATATCTCTGGTTTCCCTTCAAAACGCATAAATCTTTCGCCTTTTACTAAAGATTTCCGTGGAGGGGAACACTCAAATGAGTCTTATGTATTTTTGAAATACTCTGCTTCGGCAGAGTTTATTAATACCTATAATAAAATTCACTAATCAACATTCTGTTGTATGGGCAACAAATTGATGGTGATAAAAAAGCTAAATCATCATCATTCTTTTCTTTTCTTTCAAAATTCATTCTTTTGCCATATAATGGCCGATTTGGAGCATGTTTTTCACGGGGTTTGGAGTTGCCGAATTGTAATCAACAAAGTGAAGCAACTATTTTTGCTAGCTTAACAGTCACATTTAAATAAATTCATCTTGGGCTAGCCAGTTAGTGGGATGACTTAAAAAGTGATGGATGTTTTTAGAATTACTTCTCAAAACATTCATCAACACATTCAATACGTTTTATACGAGTATATTCGATTTTAAGCTAAGTTTATAATTTTTAGTTATGTATGATAAACGAGCGCTTCTCGCCATCTAAATGTAACATTTGGCGAGTAAAAAACTGCTAAAAATAACTTGTTTTTGTGAGAGATAAAATAAAAAAAACCGGCCAAGAGCGTGTCGGGCCACGCTCACTGTAGGGTTCCGTAGCTTCCCAGACCATTAAAAATACCAACATTTTTCGTCAGCAAAAATAACTTTGTTTTTCATAGTATTTGTATGAAAAACAAAGTTATCATTTGCGTTTTTTTGAAAAAGTGCTTTAGAACTCAAAAACTATTCAACTCATCAAGTTGAAAATAATTTTCCTAGAAAGTTCATATAAAGGTCTACTTCTGTGATTTTTTTCATATTTTTTAAACTTATGGTTCAAAAGTTAGAGGGGGGGGGGGACACATTGTTTTTGACTTTCGGAGCGATTATTTCCTAAAATATTAATATTATCAAAAAATGATTTTAGAAAACCCCTATTCATTTTTAAATACCTATCCAACAATATATCACACGTCAGGGTCAAAATTAAAAAAAAAATCGCTCCCCACTTTACGTCTGGGGGAGGTACCCTAATAAAAATGTTTTTTTAAATTTTTATTTTTGCACTTTGTCGGCATGATTGATATACATATTGGTACCAAATTTCAGCTTTCTGGTGCTAACGGTCACTGAGATTATCCGCGGACAGACAGACAGACAGACAGACAGACAGACAGACATGGCGAAACTATAAGGGTTCCGTTTTTTGCCATTTGGCTACGGAACCCTAAAAAGGGTCACCATACTCACCATAATACTTATATTTACAAATATGTATTTGCTCAAATTATGCTATAATCTGAAGAACACCTGCACAACCCAGTACTGATTATTTTGTTGCACTTACCTCCAAAAGTTCAATATCACAAGAAGTATTGATAGTATCACGTAGCTCCGAATACTTCCATTTGGACAGGTCATACTTTTGCTTGCCTTGCATAGCTTGCTGCATTCTAACCCGTTCAGACCTGGTGTTCACATAAAAAAACGTCAATGGACAGCGATTATTGAAGGAATTCATGTTATATTGTTATATACTACATGCTACTTAGTATTATCATGCTACGTGCGTGTGTTAATTATTATAGTGGTATATAAATTATTGCTCTTTATATTACAGTTGATATTTTGCATGCAATTATTTCGACTCTTTCACAATCAAGTTCAGGAAAGTATGTTAGGTTTATAGTAGAAGATATTATAGAGATGTTAATGGAGGGAGAGGGAGACGAAGGTTAGGGAAACGATGGATGGATTGTGTCAGGAATCAAATGAAAGAAAATGTAGTATAGTTGACAGGGGAGAATGGAAGAAAAAACCCTGTTCCGCCGACCCCAAGCAATATGGGACAGGGTAAGGAAGATGATGAGCCACATACTACTACAAATCATCATCTGTCAAGTCTTTTCCCATACTATATACTGAGTGTAACATAATAAACGTAAGACCTCTCGTGTGGTGTCTTAGACCTTGAAAGTAACCAACTTTTGTTCTATGACTTCTGGAAATTCATGTTGATCAGCTGATCGCGTCAGTTCCTATACAACGTTCAATTTTCATCTTGAGGATTACAAGAAATCGTGGAACAAAAGTTGTTCAGTTTCATGGTCCGAGATCCCACATGAGAATGTGGGATCTCGGACCATGAAACTTGCCTTTATTATGTTAAACTCCTTTAATATAACTAACATTTCACTTTAAACCTCATGATTTTAAAAGAGTCAACTAGTCACTAAATTGTTAAAAACACTTCAAAATAACAAATCAAGCTTTATTCCATAACCGTCTTCTATACTAACTCGAACAAACTTCTATCAATTCTTTGATAAAAATTATCCAGAACACGAGTATCATCGTTCATTTCGATCCTTAGTTTGTTGCCCATTTTTTCACAGTTTATGAAACACAGCTTAATTAGGATTATAAACTAATAGTACATTAAAATAGTAGTTGAATTAATATCACAAATAACTAAGATACAGTTAACAACACTAAGACTGCGTGCAGAAAGTTCAAGTAAAGCAGAATAGCCGTTGTTAGTAATTAGTTCGTTATCAGTGGAAGTGGTCCTCTTTCAATTATAAGTGTTTATACTCGGGTACTCTGTGGCCATGCTTATAACTGTCTATGTCTACTTCTGGCAAGCGTCTCGGACAGGAAACTAAATTATCCAACGTGGTTGCTTTAAGTGATCATCACATTGTTATGTATATGTCACCTTAAAATTGACAAACACGTTACATTGTATCTCTCTAGCGAGGTTGTAAACTCTCGAAATATTGACAACTGAACATACTGCTTACAATATAACGCATTATTTTTCGGTAGATTGTAATATATCGAAGTAAAACCGTAATCACTGCAATCAATCGGGATTTGGGGCACCCCCACGTTAGATTAGATAGGTTCCTTTAAGCCCTGCACTCAGAAATGGGGGCACCGCGCAGCGGGGCTCCGTCGACTACGCTTTTTACGGGAATATAGTGTTTAGAGGTTAGGTTAGGTTATATAAATCGGTATTTCTCAGGAATGGTACATTATCTTTTCATGAGAGTGGTACCATTGGGCAAGGGGGTCCCGTCCCTTCCTTCCCTCCCTCTCTTCCACACCGCGCGAGTTGACTTCCATCGCATGCATTTCACAATATTACGGTTTCACTTTGATAGATTACAATCTACTGAAAAATAATGCGTTTTATTGTAAGCAGTATGTCCGTTTGACAATATTTCGAGAGTTTAAAATCTCTCTACTTATTTTACAATCTAACGTGTTTGACAATTTTACGGTGACATTATACCCTTCAAACTAACTGAATTCCTGAATTTAATTATATTCATAAATGGGTTTTCCGATAAGGAATTAATCAGAAGCAGTTTGATTGGAGTCAGGCTTAGTGAACATTCGTTCCGCTGAATGACTGGTAGCGACTGGATTTGAGTTGCCGAGGATCGAGTGAAGTGACGTGCGATTGAAGAAACCTATGTCCAGCAGTGGACTGTCGTAGGCTGATAGTGATGATAGCAAAAGGCTCGGCCCCTTTTATACAGGACTTGACATAGGTCACATAGGACTTAACTGGCGGAACGAGGCTGTAATATACACCTCCGTATATGCCTTCGGAAAAAACAAGTGTGACATTTCCGTCTCTTTAAAAAAAAAAATCTGACAAATGACTATCAAGGGGACCTGACCTGACCCCGTATTCAAAAAGCTTCGATTCGGGAATTCGTATGTCTATCTCGCTCGTTTTCGTTATGCCAAAAAAGGATAGACTTAAATTACGACTTGTCGAATTGAAATTCATCCGAAACGTTTGTGAATACGGGGTCTGATCTGCTGATGCGATCTATACTAATCTATAGTTATATGACATTCAAATATAGAAAGACCTACATAATTGAAAGAGGGCCAAATTCGGAGCGTGCGAAAGAGAAATTCGTTAGTTCTGTCTCACTCAGTACCTGTTCAATTTATTCTCTCCATTCATTGACTCCATGGTAGGGAAACTGTGCGAACATATCACAATATTACTTATACGCTAGTTGAAGTCGGACATCCGGGAATGGTGACATGTTTTAGTAATATTTAAAGTAAAATAACACCTAATAGTAGGTGCTATGGTTCAATTTATGAATACATGAATAAAAATACTCATTGCAATGGTAAGGTTTTGCTTAGGTTGATCTGTATTGTAATTATAAACCTGGCCCCCGTTGCATAGATCTTAATTATAGGAACTAGCAAAATGTGGATAAGCTTAAATGACGAATATTATTATTTAAAATGTTGCAAAATATGACTAAAACATGTTTACCATACAAATTCGTAGTGTAAAGCTTATATACAAGAAGAAAGTTCGCAGACCTGTGCTGTCGATGTCATATAGTACAGTGAGGATACTGTTTAAAAATATTAAAACATTTTCATAAAGTCACGGCCGAAGTTACATTCAAGTCTAATAAAATAATATCAGAACTAAAGTTTTACATAAATTATACTAAATTTTATTGTATCCATTGAATCACCATCGCTCAATACAATGATATATTGATCTACAATGAACCAGGGAAAAATATTGATGCCCAAACATTGCATAGATCAAATCTTCTGCAAACACTTATTCGCGTTACTTAGTTAATACAAAATAAATTATATTTCAACTGACATAAAGTTTATTTTGCATTAGTCAAACATTGCACTGATCAAATCATCTTCGTCAATGAAAAATATTTCTTTAAACAATTGAAATAAAGTTCATTTTGCATTAACGAAATAACAAAGTAAAGTGTCAGCATAACAGATTATGACAAAATCTGTCAGATTCGTATAGAAACAATCTTTGAGTGTCATTTAAACCTGAGGCTCCGAAGAGGTGTTTCTTGCAGCGCGCAATGAAGCTACCCGCGAACGCTGCTAGAAATATTTCTTCAAAATTGCGCCTTATGTGGTGGTAATACGATCTACAGTAATATATATTGTACATACCTGCGCAACTGAGGCGGGGAACCTTCCACGTGTCCATTAGTTTCCTTAGCCAGTCGCACTGCCATTTCGTGGTCGCGTCTCTCTTGTTCTAACCTATTAATATAAAGGAGAAAATACTAGTTACTATCTCTTGTTTATGTCTTCGGAAAACAATACCTGTTGTATTGTTTTAAAAAAGAATAATGACTGTACTAGACAGGATTGTTGAATAACTGACATTGAACGGCAGAAATACCTTGTGTACTTACATCATCATCATTGAAGTATTAAGAGAACATAGGTAACATAAAACAGAAATTGTCAACTAAAATTGACAGATTTGGGTAATAGCTACACATAAGAGTTGATCGAGAATCGATTGAAAATCGAACTGAATAGAGTTCAAATAGGACTGATATACAGAATGTAAACAGATTCTTCACGAAACCGTCAACCAAGCATGCTGTACATCAAACTACGCAAAAATTACTGCTGTGAAACGTTTTTATTTCATTTTTTTTTGAGTGAAAATTCACGTTTTACAGTAAAACTCATTGTAACTCACTCAAAACATTGTGCTGATGGATGGATTGAACAGTACGGGGGCCGTGGACTAAAAATCTTACATTAAAAACACGTATTAAAAAAAAAACTTGTGGAAATGTTGAGCCCCAATATCTCCGTAACTAGAAAGGGAACAAAAACAATATCGCAAAGACTTCGTTAAGCCTTTTAACAGTAATACCTAGCCAAAGACATTTGTTGTCAAATGTCAAAGTTTACAAGAGACCGTCTCCCAAAACTCCCACCCTTTGCCACTTCCAAGCTATGAAGAAGAATTGGTGGAACAAACTTCCCAAAAGACTGATTAATCAAATAGTGTGGGTATACCTGTCTCTGTTCTCCAGGTCAGCTTTAGCGGCTTCTTCCATTTGCTTCTGTATCTTGAGAGCGGCGATACGATCCTGTTCTTCTAACCGTTGTCTTTCTAATTCTTCGGCTTTACGACGGGCCTCCATTTCTGCTTTACTGCAAAATTATAAGGTAAAGTTATTATCTAAATACAAACTAAAAACAAAACAGAGGTAAGGTTTTTTGATTTTTGTATGTTTGTTACGATTTAACTCAAGAACTTCTCAGCCGATTTTAAAAATTCTTACACCATTTATAAACCTAAATCTATACCAAGTAACAGGCTGAAAATTATTTAAATTTAATTATATAAATTACATAAATAAATTAAAAAAAATATATATATATCCTGCAAATTAGCTGAGTAATCACAATTTTCGTGGACGAAGTCGCGGGTCAAGTGATGGTTGTTTATAATTCTTTGTTATGTTATAACAATTCTGTTCATTTTTATTGATAGACGCCTCTGCCTACCTCACAGCTAAGATAGGCGTGAAGAATGATCACATTATAAATACTTATACAAAAATTGTTGTAAAATAGTCTCTGTGGTCGGACTTTCGTTTTTATCACAATAGCGTAAAGAAAACTAAAAAAAAAAAAAACATTCTGAACAAAAAGTTCAGAAATGATATTAAAAAAAAATGCAAGTATCCAATCAAACGATAGCAATAAAATAGGTCAGTAATATTGATGTTCTATTTCGCCACACTATCAACCGGCCCTGTGGCGCAATGGATAACGCGTCTGACTACGGATCAGAAGATTCCAGGTTCGAATCCTGGCAGGGTCGCGAACCACTTTTTGATCTTTTTTTTGTATTTTGCATTAAGGTATGATTTTCTGAAAGCAATTTAGTTAATTATTTATAGTATTACTTGACATATTATTCCGCATGATTATTTTTGGAATTTTCAACAAGCGAAAAATAATACTCGGTTTTTTTATTTCCGTTTTTAGCCGCTTTTCCAAAATGAGGATTTTGTTTTTGACGCGTAACGTATATATTTTATTTTTACAACAATACTTCATTCGAAACTATTTTTAATTAAAATATCAAGTTCTACAGTAGGCCGCACGTGGTTTGTACAGTTTGACCTTGCACTAACCTAGCATATAAGTTTCAAAATACTGCGAGGTCAGCTTATACTAGTACTGTAACTTATTGGTTACAAAAACCAGTGTAAGCTGACCTCGCACGTGTTTGTCCTATCTAACCGAAGTATATAACAAGCACGTAATACTCACAGTCTACGATGTTCCTCCTCTTGCTTTATCCTGTCTTGTTCACGTTTCTTAGCCTCTTCAGCAGCTCGCATTTCAGCTTCCATCTTACGCAACCTTTCTTGTTCATCTCTAAAAAGTAATGTTTGACATGAAACATGTAATGTTTGACATGAAACTTGTGATGTTATAACATTAATTTAATGAAGTGCAAAAAACAATTTGATGTGGAGCGATATTGCGGTTTATGGTGGAGCACGCTTGTCTAGATTTTGCATTCTTCCAACAGTTTAATTTTACAATGTATTTTTGTAACTTATCAACAATATCGGTATAATAATCTCAAATATTTTATATTCTTCTTTTTAGCGTGTCGATAGCATTATTAAACAATATGTTTGGACCAAAATTCGTGATTCAGCAATGCGAACTCCGCTCGCTGATGCAGTCATAAATAAGACCGTCAAGTGCATGCGGCGCAAGATGGGCCAGTCTGTAGAGACACGCCGCATACACTTCTGGTGTACACGACACAAGCCCCGTTGCTTAGTGTAGCACTAGATGGCGGTGTGTGTAATGTCCAGCAATATTTATTTATTACATTCGAGATCTGAGCCATCCATAACCCATCTGAGGAGATTGTCTTTGCTACGACCGACTTGGGTTCGTAGTCTATGTAGAGATTTCCAAGTCGGCCTCGGCAAAGCATTCCCAGGTGGAAGTCTTTCAGACAGCTCGATGAAGCCGTCAGGAAGCTTAAGTAGCTCCCGCCAGAGATCACATCTCATTAGCTGGACTAACTGGGCCAACGCAAGCATACATGAGTAGTAAGAAGCTAATAAATAAGTGTCTTCCAAACTTACCTATTCTTTTGGTCAGCCATAAGCTTTTGTAGTGCAGACATTTGTGTTTCGACGTCTTTGGTCAACTTTGTGTAAAGCTTCTCGATTTCGGCTCGTGTTATTTTTTCATTGGACTGCAAAGTAAAATACAAAATTAAATTCTAATCCAACTATTTAAAGGCACTTTTGAATTAACAAAACAACAACACCAACAATAACGAGAGGAGGCTGCAATCTCAGTCACAAGACATAATAATGATGAAAGTATGGTAGTTGCTTCCATAGAAACTTCATGGGCACTCTTTACAGTTTAGGTACGTTCAGTGTAGATTATTTAAAAATTTTTATAAAAAAAAAAAAAAAAAAAAAAAAAAAACTAAAATGCCTAACAATTGCGGTGCGTGTTGTGCAATGATAACAAACTTTTATTTGGAATGTTCAAGTGCTAAATGCAAGAAGCAATACCATTTGGCTTGTCTTGACATAGATACGGTGGTGTTTGAGGCATTTACTCAGGCATACAAGGAAAAATGGGTATGCCCGGCATGTGTATGCTCTAATCCTAAGAGAGGGAACAACGAAACTCCAGTTCGAGGGAATAATATGCCCGCCACCATCATCACCTCTCCGACGAATTACGTAAATACTCAGAGGGGAAGTAAGGCTTGCTGCATGGATACTGATACTGTTCTGCTGGAAGAACTGAGAGAATTTCGAGTCGATATGATGGCTCGTATGGATAGCCAAGCGAATACAATAGCACTCTTGTTGGATCAATTTTCTCAAACAAAAGCAGAATTAAATAACATCGTTAAAATAATGGGGGTACTAGAAGAAAAACTCGATGCTAAATTGATCCAGGATGGACGAACTACAGAGGAGATAGTCGAGAATTTATCCACTTTTGCAAAGGTCGTCAGTCAACAGAAAAAATCTAGCGAAGATATGCCTAAAAAGTCACCTACATTACATCAGATACGACGCACCAACACCAAACAGAAAAAAGTAAACAAAGGTGGGGCCACAAAATCTGTTGAGCTACCGGCAACGACAACGGCTATTGCCAATCTTGAGGCAAGTAACGTTGAGGTGGAAGATGACCAATCTGGTTGGACGACGGTACAGTATAAAAAAGTCAACAAGCAACCAAAGGATGTCAGAGTGGGAACGAATACCGAGTTGAAAGCTTTGCAAGCCACGGAACGGAAAAAACACTTGCATGTGTGGCGATTGCACCCAGAAACCGCTCTCGAATCAATCACTAATCACGTGAAATGTGTATGTGGGCCGGATGTACCGGTAAAGGTGGATAAAATAAAACATAAAACCGAGCGAGATTACTCGTCTTTTGTTATTGGAGTGCCGGAGCAGTGGTTTGATAAATTGAACCAAACGGAAATATGGCCCTTAAACGCAGAATTCAACGAGTGGATTTGGTTTCGGAACCATACCAAAAAGGCATCAAAATAGTACCATCGAAATGTTTTACCAAAATGTTAGAGGTCTTCGAACCAAATTGGACAATTTTAGGAATAACATGGATTCATTAAATTCGGACTTGTTTGCAATTACTGAATCGGGTTGCAATGACTCCATTCAGGATTCTGAAATTGTCCCACCGGGATACAGTATACTTCGTAGCGATCGAGCGGATGGACGAAAGCAGGGAGGCGCGTTTCTTGTGGCCACACACAGGTTCGAGCTGCGGCGAGTACTTGTGCCCGATGTATCGATAGATACCTGCGCCTTTGAAATGGTTTGTGCGACGGTACATATAAATGGTAGATTTTTATTTTTGTGTTCTGTTATTTATATCCCCCCGGGTAGCTCCGAAACTGATTACATGATTCTGTTTGCAATAATAGAAAAACTATGTGCTAGATATAAACAAATAATTGTATTAGGTGATTTTAATTTACATTCGTGTCCTACAAATGTGACTAATTATTTTGAATGTTTCTTGTCCTTTTGCGAATTCACTCAAAGTAATAATGTACCAAATTGCTTAGGTCGTCAATTAGATTTGGTGCTGAGTTCAGGGTTTCGAGGGAAAGTGTCAGTAGTGGCGGCGGACGAGCCATTGGTGCCGGTCGATGTGCATCACCCACCGCTCGAAGTGAGCGTGAGCCTAGAGCCCGCGCGCGCCCTCCACCTCGCCGACATTGGTCCCGCTACCTCGTCGCCCGCGGCCGGATCCGCGACCGATACCGACTCGCGCGCTAGTGCATGCGCACTCAGTAATAGACCGAAATGGAACTATTATAAGGCAAATTATCAATTGCTTTATTCTTTGTTAATTGCAACGGAATGGGAGATGATGTATGAGATGCGCGACTTAGAAGATATATTAAACTTTTTCTACAGTAAAATGAACAGCATTTTGGATGAATGTGTTCCAACGAAAAATCGTGGTGTAAGTTCACGGTACACTTACCCTAATTGGTACACGAGGGAAATAATACAAGATCTGAAAACCAAAGCTAGACTTCACAAGACGTTCAAGGAAACAAAGGATTTAAGTGTTTACAGTGAGTTTTCTAAGTACAGAGCACTAATTAAAAAAAATATTCACGCTGCACACAAACGACATCAAGCTAAAATACAATGTCAGTTTGCGAAAGATCCCAAGTCATTCTGGCAATATATACGATCTAAGACGAGCACAGCGAACAGACAAACTATTATTAAAGATGGTCAACACCTAACGGATAGTGAATGTGCCAAGCAATTTGCGTTATTTTTCGAGTCGGTATACGCTAGGGAGCCACCACAACTTGACCCACAAGCCGCCGCGGCGAAGTCAGCGGGGGCTATGAGTGGGTCGCACGTGCAACTAAGCTCGCTGAGTCTTAAGGACGTTAGGGAGGCACTCGAGCGCCTAAAACCAAAGCGTTCAGCAGGCCCGGATGGAATACCAGCCTTCATATTTAGGGATTGTAGTAGGGTATTAGCGGAACCTCTGCACTATATATTTAATAAATGTCTCCAATCGGCAACGTTCCCAACGCGATGGAAGATAACGCGGGTCATTCCTGTCCCCAAAGGCAAGGCAGGATCGGACATCGATGGATATAGACCGGTGGCCGTGTTGTCGACGCCGGCCAAGGTTTTTGAGTCAGCCATCCAGCGCAGCATGCAAGAGCAGGTCCGCGCTCAGCTATCGGATGCGCAGCACGGGTTCCGGCCGGGTCGCAGCACTGCCACCAATCTCCTTAACTTCATGTCACAGGTGGTGCCAGCGGTGGATGCTGGGGTGCAGGTGGACGCGGCTTATTTTGACTTCAAAAAAGCGTTCGACACCGTCGATAATGACATACTATTAAGTAAGTTGGCAGACATCGGTTGCACGCCACAACTATTGCAGTTCTTAGCCAACTATATGCGTGATAGACAGCAATACGTTGACTACAATGGCTGCGAATCCAAACCGTATTACACCTGGTCCGGGGTGAGTCAAGGCAGCAACATGGGGCCTCTGGAATTTATAATATTTATAAACAATTTACCGGAAGTCGTCAAAAATGGATCTTGTTTGTTATTCGCAGATGACCTCAAGTTGCTGTGTGAGGTCAGGACGGAGTCTGATTGCAGACGTTTGCAGGAGGACATTGATAGGATCGTGGAATGGAGTCATGAGAACAGGCTCTACTTCAATGCGTCCAAGTGTTCAGTGATAAGTTTCACCCGAGCGCGAGCACCTCTACTCTGTGAGTATGTAGTGGATGCAGTGCCAATGCAACGAGTCACGCAGGTACGAGATTTAGGGGTTGTTCTCACTCCTGAACTGATGTTTCGCGGTCATATTACCAAGATCTGCAAAAAGGCATTCAGAAACCTGGGGTTTGTTCTGAGGCAGACGCGAGACTTTACCAGCATCACGGCCATCAGAGTTCTGTATGACGCATTAGTCAGGAGTCATCTGGAACATAGCGCTGTCGTATGGGCTCCACATGAGGCCAAGTACTCAGTGATGCTGGAGCGAGTCCAGAACAAATTCACGCGCTACCTGTACAAAAAGCTGTACGGAGTGTACCCATTTTACCCTTTGATGTACCCCACACTATTTGTACTGGGTATGGTGGGGTACAATCAGCTTAGGGTGCGGCGGGAATTTGCACTAGTGTCGTACGTGGTGGGACTGCTCCGAGGCATAGAGCACAACCCGAGAGTGTTGCAGCGGTTGCACTTATGCGTACCGGACAATTATGTGTGGAGGCGACGGCCCCCGCCACTGCTGGTCGTACCTCCAGCTAGGACCAACTTGCTGGCGAAAACCCCTCTGACTCGAGCAATTCGCACCATCAATTGCATTCAAGTAGAAATTGATATTTTTACATGTCACAAGGGTGAATTCGCAAAAGTACTATTATTTACACTGTGTTACAAATCTTAATGTTTTTGGTGCTTTAATTTTAATTTTGGGTGTGTGACTAGACTATTGCATTAGGTTAAAGACCTGTAATGATAGTTTAAGGCAGTTAAATAAATAAATAAATAAAATAAATTTGTGGGTAAATTATCAGCAGCATGGCCCATTACTATGCGAGTTTTAAACCAACCCTTATGAGTGAACAATGAAAATTTAACTAAATTACATTTCTGTGTGACATATTGTATTTGCATAGTGCAGGACTAACACAATAAACAAGACCAGGGGTCTAAAATGGCCGCTTTAGCAGAACATAATATGAATCACGTTAAAAATTTCAAATTCTTAAAATGGACATTATGGTTATTATTATAAAGTCCATTTTTACAACTTTAAATTTTTAACGTGATTCATATTAGGTACGTTCTGCTAAAGCGGCCATTTTAGGCCCATAGGCCATTGATTTCTTTTTTCGATTTCAGGGTTGATCCCTTTTTAAAAGTTGCAAAATGATGAGCACAATGACCCTTTTAAAGGTATATGGTAAACAAAACCGAAGCTTGTATACTGCCTTTCCCTTGGTATGACGTAAACTTGACGTCAAATTCTTACCTTGATAGCAGCACAAGCATTCCTGATAGAATTCCTCAAGTTCTCGATATTCCTCTGCGCACTATCCTTCTCTTTCTTCAGCTGTGACGTCACAGACTCCATATCCTTGAGGTTATGTTGCAAAGCGTTGATCTTGGCGATGCCCTGGTACCTCGGCCTGTGCTTGCGACGGACCAAGTGACCGCGGATCGTCTTTTGTAGGAGGATCAGGCATTCGCGCCGGTACACTATCTTGTTCTTTACTGTTGACAGAAAATTGGTTTGGATGAGTTAAGAAGGGATATTGTAGAAGTATGAAAGCTTGAACTGTGTGAGTGTGTTAAAGACAATTTATCAAAGAATGATCTAGGGAAGCACGTGTAACGAGCGTAAAAAATAGGATATATGTGTCGTTTAGCAACTCGAATATGCGTGAGCATGCACATAAAAAGCATTATCTTGATAGGAACATAGTCAAAAATGTAATAAGTACACAGTCGTAATTATGGAACGTCGAGTTATTATAAGGTTCTACATCAAAGCGCCACGTCTTTGTCATCTACACTTTCTAAAGCTTATAAAGGGCATACGTAAAAACCTCATAACGAAGCCAAAAGGCATTTGTTCTCCCCGTAATTGCGATAATTTTTTTTGTTCAACACTATACCTAGGAACTTCTAGTTACGGAGATATTGCGGGTCAAAATTCCAACTTTTTTTTTAATACAAGTTTTTATTGCAAGATTTTTAAACACCTCCACGACCCCCGTACTATTCAATCCATCCATCAGCACAATGTTTTGAATGCGTGACATTGAGTTCTACCACAAAACATGATATTTCACAAAAAAAAAAGTAGTTTTCAAGCAATAATTTTTGCGTAAAGTTACTTAGGCCCGTATTAATAAACGTAACTCAGCCCAAGATACCGCACTTGATATGAATGTTGAGAGCCTGATCGTATTAATAAACGTGATTATACATGTTCTCAAGATACGGATTAGGTTTACGTCATCAACTGAGTGATGGACTGATTAATAAACGAAACTCGACCCTCAAGTACACAATGAGCGCGGGTCCCTGAGATGCAATATCGTGAGTGCAGATCGTCCATGACTTGAGGAGTGATTAGCGTGGCGCGAAACATGGAATTGAAAATATTTCGAGTGATATAATATTAATTATTACGATGAAATAGGTTACTATGACGACATTTTTCTATGCGATGCTTTTGTTACCTACCTAAAATAAAAAAAAAACGATCTAGATTTGTTCAAATTGCAGTGTTAACATAATCAAAAACTCATTCGTAAAATATAATAACAGAGGTCTCCTAATTTCTCCAGAAATAGCCGTACTTTTTACTTTTAGGTTTTTTGCAACAGCATCATTTTAGGTTAGTACGAGTATGTAATATCGTAAGTAATTAACTACATACATAATACAATTTTACAAATGCTTTTAGTTTTTACAAAAAGGTTTTTTATTCTTCCATTTTCAGTTTTTCCCAAACAAATATTTCTCATGAATTTATTTTACATTGTGAACAAATGTCATGTAATAAATGGAACTTAACATAAATGTCGAAATCTGGGTGTATTGTACACATCTGCGTAGCCCCTCAAAGCATACAGGCGTGATATTACGTCATGATGTTGTATAAATAATAAACATCCAAGCGATTACACCAATCACGACAGGTTTGCCGTCTATTTCTAAAGAGTATTATAGAAAACCGAGAAGTATTTTTGAAAACTTCGGTCAATGTGACGACATCGTTCATGAGATCAAGCCCTCAAGTACAGCTAGTTGAGGAGCTGTCTTGGTAACTGAGGTACTGTACTTATGCGTCTATTAATTAGCACCAATCTTGAGGTGCTGATGACGTCATAATGGCGTATCAAATGATAACGTACTTGAGTACGGTGTTGAGGGACGTTTATTAATACGGGCCTTAGTTTGTTGTACAGAATGATTGGTTGACGGCTTCGTGATGAGGTTGTTTACACCCTGTATAATAAAATACCAGTATTGTTACCGGTGTTCATACTTACATTTAATAATAGACAGTACAGCGAAGATAGACTTCCTCCACCGTGACTTGACGAGCCAGGACATGACCTTGTCTACGATAGACTTCAAGTTATCCGGGTCCGACTTCATCATGGTGTCGAACTCGGAGTACTTGCCCGGACGGAAGAACACCCGGGTCACGCCAAACTTGTAGTCTTTGTCCGAGAGGCCCAGACTGTGGACTATCGCCTAGAAGGTGAAGAATAGGTGCTTAGTGTTGTAGGTTTCAGGTGAAAACATCAGGGAAGCCCGCGAAATTAAAAAGGAACGACTTTTTCACCGTCAAAATCGTTCCTCAACCTTTATGAATTTGGAGGGTTATATTGATGATTTTGATGATTATAATTCTGTAACTACATACGTCTTACAGTCGCGAACAATATTTTAATCAATATACAACCTAGCACTGACCTGAAAATTGCAATAAACGTAAGAAAAGGGCTTGGAACATTTTTGTATGAAGCGCGAAGTCGGTTTTTGTTCCGCCATTTTGATTTTTTTTCAAAGTAGCGGCCAGACATAAGACCTATATTAATCGATAGCTGGTATCAATACAAACAAGTTATATACCATACCTACTCTAAAAAGCTTGTTTTATTCACGCAAAACAGTGAATAAAAAGGCCTTTTATTCACTATTTTGGTGTTTGAATTTGGAACACAAAAATATATCCGGTCTCTATTACAATGCTTACACAAACTCCTTGCGCTAAGAAATTCAAAACTGTTTGGTGCAAATAAATTCTCGAGATTTGATTGGTCGATATTTGCGACAAGGAGTTTGGCATTAGATTAAAAACTGTTTTGTGTTCTTTGCTGCCTTTCTCGTAGTCATGGTATAAAGTATAGTATGCAACTCCTGAATAAAGTACGAATTTATATCGAGGGCCATGAATCACTCGCGTCGTTCAGGATTCTAACAGTTGAATCATTAGAATCCTTCACTTGCTCGTGACTCATCTACGGCCCTCGCTTTAAATCCGTCCTTTATTCACTAGTTGCATAATATACTATTTTTGACACTGTCTTGCCTAAAACCCACCGTTACTGATATCGAAAATTGCTAGTATTTCTACAACAGTGTAGATTTATTACAAAACTTTAATTTAGGATGTTTTTACAATTACAATTGCCTTAGCTTCACAGCATTGCTAAAAGTATCACCAATTTCCATGTACTGACCTCACAGAACAGCTTAGCGGACAGCTTATGCAGCTTCTGCGGCAGGAACTGCTTGTACATGTCGTGCAGGTCGTTGAAGGGCGCGCGCGACGGGTAGCCGTGCTCCATCAGCTCCAGCACCGCGATAGTACCGGAACATTCCAGCTGCGTCAGTACTAGCGAACCTTCCACCTCGCGACCCACCATGCGGGAGTTCGGCTTTATGCAGCGGACGAAGTTTGTGCCCTGACAATGGGACAAAAGTGCTTGTACAGTCGAACAAGCTAATTGGTTTACAGTTTATCCCATAGAATACATTGTAAAGTGTAAACAAAATAGCTTGTTAGACCGTACTCATGTCTATGGTGCAGGATAAGCGTCAGTTACATCGAAACGAAACGCGATGCGATGGTACTGGTAGCGGCCAGTGATTTCGCCGCCGTGATACGTATCGCAATGAAATGTATATCTTTTCAAGTAGCAAGTAATAGTAGATTGTTAAACGAGGGTCGAAAAGAATCAATTCCCATACGAGGTATTTAGCCGCAAGAGTGCAACGAGGGCGGCTATAGTCCGAGTAGGAATTGATGTCTTTCACCCGAGTTAAGCATATTACTTTTCATTTCGAATATAAGGAAAGTAAAAAATAGCAGTTTTATTTTCTTATCTGCTCGCCACTTAATAAAGTCATTGTATGTATTTTTTTAATTTCTGGCAAAAGATTTTCGATAACTGTATTTGCCTCGTCTTAAACAGAATCTGGGGTCAACATATCAGAATTACTAGAACTCATTTTAATAAGATATTGGAAAAAAAGGCTAGGCAACAATGATCTGTTTGTTCCCTTCTCTTTGAAAGATGACGAACTTTTAAATGTAATGATTTTTTTAAATGAAACGAACTGTGACTAAAATAGCCGAATAAAAAAATAGCCGAATAAAACAGCCTGAAATAAGCCGACAAATATTGAGACAAAACTTATAATAACTTTTCAGCCTTTCACTGTTTGCATGAGCGCACTTCTATTTCACTTAAACGCGGTCAGAACATCTAAACCGCGTTCAAGAGCTGTCAATGTTGTGGAATATAAACACTACCAGCTGTTTAACAAGTTTCAAATGATCACGGTCAGTTTCATTGCTCTAAGACGTCCGTACAAATTCTTAGTTAAAACGGAAGTTAGAATATACTTACATTCTCCTTCAACTTATCCATCAACTGCGACAGTTGAG
Organism: Xestia ashworthii; assembly: GCA_950022955.1. Taxonomy (NCBI): domain Eukaryota; kingdom Metazoa; phylum Arthropoda; class Insecta; order Lepidoptera; family Noctuidae; genus Xestia; species Xestia ashworthii. The sequence continues at coordinate 4,351,090 of OX465557.1, forward strand.
CTTGGAACTTTGCGCCCACGGATATAAAGTTGAGTTTCCCTTTAGCGTTGTTGTTGTCAGTATTCTGGAACAGTTGCTGCACTAGCTTGCTATTCGACTCCTGGACGAGGAACTCGAGAGACGCGTGGAGAGCGTCGTTGTTCTTCTCTATGAATTGGTTCTGAGGAAAGAAAGGGTGTCGTTTAGATTTAAGTATTCTCAAGGCAATTTGACGGGTTGTGGAGGTTAGATAGGGAGTCGCTCCATGAAAAATATTGGTTTCAGCTGCGTCCGGTCAGACTGGTATTAAACCCCAACATAGTTCGGAAAAGGCTAGGTAGATGATCATGATTGACGAATGTGAGAGGCCCTTTTCCAACAATGGACTGAAATAGTTTGAGCTGATTGAAGTCATAATTTAAAAGGAGATATTTTATTGAGAGATTTATCAAACTTTTTGAAACTAGGAGACCATTCGAATAATGTCTGGAATCGCGTTCCTAACATGCATATCAATTATATTTTACGAGTATGAGTATTATTTGGCAACTAAGTTTCGAACGATGATCATGATTGACGAATGTGAGAGGCCCTTTTCCAACAATGGCTGCAATAGTTTGAGCTGATTGAAGTCTTAATTTAAAAGGAGATATTTTATTGAGAGATTTATCAAACTTTTTGAAACTAGGAGACCATTCGAATAATGTCTGGAATCGCGTTCCTAACATGCATATCAATTAGATTTTACGAGTTTGAGTATTATTTGGCAGCTAAGTTTCAAACGAAACCAATTTTGTGGCGTAACCAATAAGTCACGGAGAAGTTGTATAGTTTTTAAATAATTACCGTATTATAACAGACGGCGCCGGCGAAGTGTCGTAACAAGAAACCTTCATCGTCTCGTAGCGTGCGGTGAGCCTTCAGACGAGACGTGCGGGGGACTTGTAATCTGAAAACAGTATTCTACAATATAGCAAAGCAAGCATTATTTTGTTAATTTGTTGTGGAATGGCACAATTATTTTTTATGCTATTTTTAACCTAATAACCGCCATTGTCACATATACGTGACAAGCAAACGCACTGTACGCGAAACGACACAAATATATGACAAAATTGTAGGTGAAATTGTGGCTTGGTGTAGAGGGGGGTCTGCGTGCGTTTATACTCTGGCGGTCAAAATGTAAATTTCTAGGAAAAGTCTCGCTCTTTATTAGATATTATTATGATCATCGCGCGTTCGTATTTCCGAGAAAAGCGGAAGAGATCCGAAGCGTATCCTTTATCCGGAAAATCTGTAAGATATAACATGTGTATCTAAAACATTAGATCTTTGATAGCTGTATGCGTTACCTGTTGTTATTCACAGCCAGTTGTTTGTGTACGGAGTGTGTGAAGTGGCCGAACTCTGGTTTAGGAAGCTTCGACTCCTCATCCAGCAGATGGAAGATGCCGTGGTTCTTACTCTCGATTAAATCTGAAGAAACAGGATAGAATTTGTGTAATTAGTAGGGCCTCGGGTTAAAATAATCGAACTACCAGGCACTGGTTACTTTTTTTTTTAATAATATTCATCGATTTCTTGTACGCAATATACGCGCTAAGACGTGGAGTTACAGACACCACACCGTTTGTTGGGTTTTGTTTTGGCCTTCAGTATAATTCCCGCCAAACCGCCATCGCGCCAGCGACTCAATCTGGGCGACAATTAACGCGCGCCAGTTTCAAAAAGTTCCCGACGCGCCCGCGCAGGAGAGCGCGGCGCCAACGTCAGTCGCTTCACCGAACGATCTGAGCATGACAACTAAAACCTAATCGAGTTCCTGAACAATAATAATTTCCCTAACACGGCCTAAACCTTATAAAACCCTAAAACCATCAGTCCGTCCCGGGACGAGTCGGAGCAGCATCATCATCCAGGATCCTGGGCGCAGAACTGGCCGGCGGCGGGTAAGTGAGGCCACCCTATTCAAATATTCAATACACCGTTAACAATACAATAAATCGATTTCTTGTTTTGAAGACCGTGTTAAGTTTTAGATCTTTCTCCGGTTCTGTCGCATTGCCGTCCCGTCGGACGATTAGTGCAAGCAGAGAGAGTGTTTGCACTTTAATATCTCCTGCGTTCAGATTCCGTTGATCATGATATAATTAATTCGGCTGTCTTATTAAATGTCAGTAGGAAACCTATTTAATTACTGTAACTTAATACCACTGTGAGTATAGTGTGAGTTGGGAGAAAGTAATACAAATGACTTACCAATACAATCCTGGTTGTCAACGAATCTGATCTCGGGTACGTTCAGTCCCTCACGTTTGTACAGCTCCTGTTCGTTCTTCAGGATGCGCTCGTTGAAGAACTGCTGCAGCTTCTCGTTGCAGTAGTTGATGCAGAACTGCTCGAAGCTGTTCATTTGGAAGTATTCTGTGGAAGGAAACGATTTCTTTATTTTATGATTATTTAGACAGAAAAAATATGTTGTTTAGAATCGTGTTAGCTTTTTTAATATCGCTTATCGCTTTTTCTAAGCCCGAAACTAGAATAAATAGTAGGATGATTTATAACTTGCAGAACAACGAATCTGGTCTTCCTTCACATATCTTGCTTTGAATGCTGCAATGGCTGTTTGCTAAAACAGCGAAAGGCCTTTCTATAATTTAGTAATACCATAACATAAGTTCACCTGTTCTTTTTCTTAGCTGACTGAATTTTGAGCTGACTCGATTTAAATTGCCCATTGATACCAATGGGCATTTAAATCGAGTCAGCCTAAAATACGACAAGTTTGACACAGGTATTACACGATAATTATCAAGTGTCTCATCGTTTGTGGGGCAACACTACATTTACACTCCAGGGCAGAGTCGTCTACGAATCTCCATCTACTGGCATACCATGAAGTCTTAAAGCAGTATTGTTTAAAACTTATTCCAGAGGAGGAAAGAGATGGCGCTAGACGTCCTCTATAGTCCCATCCCTTTCCCACTCTGAACTAAGATTATAACAATTTTGTTTTAAGATGAGATGGTAACCTGAAACCTGAAGAGGTTTTCCTACCTTCGGCCAACCTTGCTTGTTGCAATATGTAAAAGCAATAAGTTTATATCTAACAGTACAGTATAATAATATGACTTGCTTTGGTGAAGGAAAACATCATTAGGAAACCAGCATGCCTGAGAGATAGAACATAGAATACTCTTTATTACGTACACCATAAAAATTATAAATAAAAAAAATAAACATTTTACAAGGGGTGACACAATGGGCGGTCTTATCGCTAAAAGCGATCTTTTAAAGACAACCTTTGGATGGACTTAAAGGGGAAGGAGAGACAATACTACAGGTAGCCTGTGGTGTAGTGTGTGTTTCTCGACGTCATGTCAGAGGCCCATAGGCGTCATAAAAACTCTGACACCAGGTTAGCCACTAACCACATGATATAGAAGAAAGATCAGACATTTGGCAAAGTATGTTTGTAACTTACCAAATCCAGCAATATCGAGCACACCGATGTAGTAAGCAGACGCCTGGAAGGGGATGCTGGAGTTGATGCGATGTACGATGTAGTCGAACAGTCGGCTGTACACCGCCTTAGCGAGCGCGTCGCGGGCGTTGTTCGCTTCGTACGTCTTTAGAGGTACCCTGCGGACAAATACAATGGTTTTATTAATAACTGGGTTGTCCCTGCGGCTTTGCTCGCAAAATTATGTTCGGAAATTATCCCATGGGAAGTTTAAATTACGCCTATGACACTCGGGGATAGTATAGCTTCCGATTGGTGAAAGATTTTTTGGAATCGCATCAATCGTTTCTTACATCCAAACTTACAAACTTAACTTTTTTTTTTATATTAGTACAGATTTTTGTTTTGCCTAGACGGCGAGATAGACAGGACATTAGTCCGAATTTTTCTTAATCACCGAAGTGAAGTCTTCACCTTTTTGTTGGGCGTCATTTAGTTAAAAACTTTCGTTTCTCATACTCACATGATAGCAGTCCCCTTGGTCCCTCCGCGTGAGCTCTGCATGAGTCGCGAGACTAGCGCCATCCTCAGCTCCCCCGGGTCGACGCCCAGCAGTCCTGCGACAGTAGCGAGCGCCAGCTCGGAGCTGGGCGCCACGCGGCACCCCCCGCGCGCCCCGCTCTCCTCCTCGAACTGTACGTTACCGAGGTGCAGGACGGCGCCTACTATACTGTACACTGATTTTTTCTCTTCTTCGGTGAGTCCGACGCGAGATAGAGCCTGGGGAAACAAGTTTTTTTAACATGTATATTATTGTATAACGTTGATTGAAAAGTGATAGCTTATTTTTAAGAAACATTTGCTTAAGTAATTTCAATAAAATTTAAAAACTAAATTTAAAATTCAAATTCTGTAGATAACTTCGAGATCAAAGAACCTTCTGGGCCCCAGAAAAGTAAAACCCCAGACAGTAAGATTCGGTTAAGAGTTCATATAAAATAAAATAAAAATAACTGACAAATAAGCCTCATGTAATTTATGACACTGTACGAAGACTGCAAACACCCTTTTTTGCCAACTAACTTTTGCCCGCGGCTTCCCACGGGAATAATCCCACGAAAACGTTTTTGATATGGCCTTTGACAGTCGGAAATAGTGTTACTTCCCGTTGCCGAAAAAAAAATCAGTACATACAAACACCTTAAATATGTATAAACATCACAAAAAAGGGCTTTACCTGATTCAACCTCCCAAAATCCTCCACATCATCAAGTATGGGGTCTCGTAGACCACCCTTGGCTTGTTGCTGCTTACTCTTGCAGTTGGCGGCGATTTTCTTTTCTGAGTTGGCAGTTGTGAAGTATTGCGTGCAACCGTTCTTTAGATACTGTTGACAAAATGTTGAAGTTTATGAAATTCAATATTATGTGAAAGATATAATGGATAGTGAGGATTATCTAAGACAAGATAGATTTTCATCTCAGCAGACAACTCCGAAATAAGCACGGAAGAGTAAGAAAAAGCTCATTAGACATAACCAATTAAGGTAATTTTTAAGGAATTAAAAATGTAGATGACACTGAAACCGGTTTCAGTGGTTTCAGTGTCATCTACATTTTCCCATATCGTTATGTCATACCAAACCGGGTATTGATATGGGAAAAGTTCAGTTCTATAGTGTTGTCTCTTTCTTTCGTATATGGGCTATATCAACAGCCGCGTATGTGTTATTATAGGTACATCAAAATTGTAACAAAACTCGTATTATACAACTTAGGTATTATTGCAAAACATCGATGATATAATATCATTGTTTTACAGATACAATGATTTATTGTTTATCAAATTTTGAGAGAGTTATAAGATCATTTCACATTAAAAATTATGTCATTGTTTGAAAATCAAAGACATTTTCAAAAATCTACATCACGAGTTTTTGATGCCATTTCAATTTGGCATTAATTCCGCTACGAATTTAGCAACTTCTATCTATAGCGTTGATCAGATCCTATAACATGCAGACCACAGGACGCTTAGAACTTGAGATTAAGCGTCTGTAGCGGCACTACAAAAACTTTTTTGCAAAAAATATAACCGACTTCACACAAAAAAGTGAAAAATAACTTTAGCTTCAGAAGTCGGTGACCTTTGTTTGATTGATTTAGTTTTTTTGTCACCGACTTCTGAAGCTAAAGTTATTTTTCACTTTTTTGTGTGAAGTCGGTTATATTTTTTGGAAAAAAGTTTTTATTTTTCACTTTTCAGTGGTTCACATGTGCTTACCCTTTCACAGCGTATCGGTGTGATTTTTTGTTATGAACTGGTGTAAACAATAGATAGACGTGAGTCTTCAGCGATCCCAGTACATTTGCTATCATTTATTAACGAGTTCAGTTGCCTATCTTCCGAAGTCACCAGATCTTTATCAAATCGAAATGGGATCACTCCGAGAAAGTACTCTGCCTAAAACTACCCAAACCACTTCTGGTGTGCCTATAAAGTTAAGGAGTTACCTCTATTTCTCCGGGATCCCATTGAATGAAACTTTACACGTCTAACTGTCGAAATCTGGGTGTATTGTATACTTCTATACTTCTGCGTACTCCCTCAGAGCATACAGGTGTGATGTTACGTCATGATGTTGTATAAACAATAAACAACCAAGCGATTGCAGCAATTACTGCAGCTTTGCCGTGTATTTTCGAAGAGTTCCATTTATATCTCCGAAGATCAGCGTAAGATCTTAACCAAATTGACATGGAACCACACGGAAAGCACCAGCTTTCAAATAAAAGAAGAATCATCAAAATCGGTTCACCCAGTCGAAAGTTCTGAGGTAACAAACATTGTCGAAATCTGGGTATATTGTACACATCCGCGTACCCCCTCAGAGCATACAGGCGTGATGTTACGTCATGATGTAGTATAAACAATGAACCTTCAAGCGGATGCAGCAATCACTGCAGATTTGCCGTCTATTTTTGAAGAGTTCCATTGTATATCTCCGAAGATCAGCATCAGATCTTCAACAAATTAAAATGGGACCCAACGGGAAGCACCAGCTATCAAATAAAAAAAGAATTATCAAAATCGGTTCACCCAGTCGAAAGTTCTGAGGTAACAAACACAAAAAAAAAAAAAAAAAAAAAAAAGAGACGAATTGAGAACCTCCTCTTTTAGAAGTCGGTTGAAAAAGTACTTCAGCTATATTGAACAAAAAGTACTACAGCGCCATCTATGAGAAAGATGATGAACTAACAAGCGAAATACGTCAGAATTCCTACATCGCGCAAGCAACATTCTCCGCGACTTAAGAACATAATTATACGCGAACCCGACAACAACCGTCGGGTACTAACCCACCAGACACAACACCCGTCTGGTCGGAGGATCTTCCCTTTTCTACGGGGGATGAAGAGCTGTACACCCTGTTCTTCATAACCCCAAACGTTTGTGAAAAATCAACACATTTACACTCCAGAGCTGAGTCATCTATAAATCTCCACTTGAGCAAGTTTTCCTTGCTTCGACCAACCTAGATCCGGGTCCAGGGTGCATCATACATTGCTGAAATTAAAATCCCGGTAGTACTTTGTAATTTTTCGTGGCTTTAATTAGATGTTTTTATTGAAAGATTATATTACCGTGTATATTGTTTAATTTGCAAGGTGACTGCAAGATGACTTTGAAAGATCATAAAATGGTCCGTTGCATTCATCTTAATTTAAAGAAACACTACTAAATCACAAAAAGCAATTATGAATTATTAAGGAAGATCATCTTTACTTGTACCATTTTTGTAAGTGCCAATTAAAAATGTAGAAAAAAAAGTAGGTTTTGGAAATTTTACTGTTGCTGTTAAACAACGACCACACAGCCTATAGACGCCTAATACACGATTTAACGCACGAAAACTATTCTGTCAACTCGCTGAGGTACGAGGTACGCGAGGGGGACGGGGTACTGCTTTCTGATTGGCCAATTCAAGGTCATTGCATTTCACTAGGGTAGGGACAGTTTTAAATCAAACAAGTGAGTATCGATATTTTTTAACTGTAGGCATAATACAATATGTTTTACATACTTTACTTGCATTAAATTACCTTCTTTATTCTAATTACGATTGAATCATGTAGGTAAAATATCTGAACTTATATGAACTTAGTAGGCGGCGACGGTTTTTCATAGGGATAAAACAATCTTCGGTAAAATGACGTGAACATATTAATAAATAAATAAATGTTGTAATTTTGAATTATTAAAAATATATTTTTTGCATACTTAAATAAATAGTTATTTATTTTTTGCTTTATCGACAACAGAGGTGGTCGTACGATTTGGAACATCACTAATTATGCTAACGTAACATCGAGGAAAAGAGATAGAGAAAAAAGTTCTTTCAAAAGAAAGGGACGCAATCATAAAAGACATCAAGTATGACCAGTATAAGATGAACTCCGATAAATATTGTCAGAAAATTAATCTAATTTAGATTATGGAACTTTTAAATTACCGATGAAATGTGATACCGTCTTTCAGGAAACTTGAAGTCCGGCTTTCTTTATCACACCAACGTATTATACACGGGGCCATATTATGTCTATTTTCTCGATTTTTTTAAGTTCATTCAGTATGTAGTAGTGCAGTATGTATTTCCGGGCAAGTTTTTTTTTTTTTTTGGAAAAGCGGTCAGTTAATGCGCTGCAAGGGCACTGGCTGTACTATTAAACTTTATCAAGAACTTACCAAATAATCATCAGGCTTGGTAATCTTCAGCGCCGTCCTCAACTCCTGGGGCGCCCCAGCACACAGCAAATAGAACACATGGTAGTTCCTCTCCTCCGCGCTCTGGGTGCAAATCCTGGACTTCTCCAGAAGGTAGTGGGAGATATGACCGCCCACCACTTGGTACTTGTTGTTGAAGTGAACTTCCATGAACTTGCCGAATCGAGAACTGTTGTTGTTGCGTGTCGTCTTCGCGTTGCCGAAGGCTTCGAGGATTGGATTGGCTGTGGAAGATGAATTGTTAATTAGTTTATTCATAATAAAACCGCTATTAGCCACAACTTAAACCCTTTCCCTTTCATAAATCCAGCTTGAATCTTGAGCAAAGTTTCGGGCTTCTAGACCGGATAGTTTATGTCTCAAATTGCCTTTCATCGAATGTTTTTTTTTACATTATTTAGATTATTATAAATATAAATAAAATAAATATCACTGGACATTAACACACAGCGTCATCTAGAGCCACACTAAGCAAGGCTTGTGTCGTGGACACTAGATAGTTGATATACTACATATATACTTTTTTGTTTGTAAATACATACTTATTATACATATAAACATCCATGACTCGGAAACAAATGTCCATGCTCATCACACAAACATTTGCTCCTACCGGGATTCTAACCCAGGACCCTAAGAACGTACGGCAGCCTCACCCACCTTTACGCTATTCGGGTCGTCGAAATTCAAATAAAGCAGCTTATTATCTTTAAAAGTACGGTAAGTATGTTACAATATAATTATTACTGGTTAAACATTGCAACAACGCATATTAAAATTTGATTGGTAGACGTTTTGGTAAATTAGTGACCCATTCTATTCCAGGGTTCGAGGATATACATATATCAAACGATTTTTTATGACATATATCAAACCATACAAAAATGGTTAAAAAATGTTATATTATTAAGTAATTTTTGGAATTGGTTACTGTATTTCTACTTCCTAAATGTAAATAGCGTTGGAGTACAGTTAAAACATAGTCTTCTCCATAAATGGCAACACTTCTGCCGGCATTAATGGCGTCAGTCGCGATTCTAAGTACGTAGTCTGATTTTAGATTCTAAGTACGTAGTCTGATTTTAAATAAATAAAACATTTCGGTTTTTTTATAATGTTTATACAGGGTGTCCCAGAACTCAACGTCAAGCCGAAACGAGGCGACAGGATTGATTGTAAACATGAGAAAAATCAGAAAAAAATCGATCCCATGCAGTTTGAAAATTATGGGCATTTAAGAAAAACCTAAAAATTTGGTCAAACTGTAACAAAAAATTGTAAATTTTTCGGTTATTGTGGTTCATTTTTATTATTTTTGTTCATTTAAACTTTGGAACCGTAACCCTAAATAAGATTTCTAAGAATCACATTCAAAAATAATGACACAATTGCCCCAAGTTTCCTAGATTAAGACTTTGTTAAACTATGAATTAAAAATTTTCAAATTTTGTAGACTTTGAAAGGCCCTCCTTTAAAAAATATGTACTAGAGTGCCTTGGCAAGTGCCCTGAAAAGTTGGCGCATTTAATCAGGATTCCAATGAATCTATGGATTCTGAAAATCCAATGAATTTATCAATCGAATCATGGAATAACATCTTTAGGGTATGAGGAATAGGGTCTAATGTTCCTCATCCCCGATTGTAAAGAGAGGATTCTCCGATGGACTCCGACCAGACGGTTAGTTGTCGCTGGCGTTCTTTAAATTTCTTATCTGTGTTAAATTCGCTACCGTGATTTAGCTTAAAGCGTTCCACTGATAGACACAGGCAAATAAAGTTGAGATTAGTAACAGAAAATAGTTAGGTACTGGTCAACGGACTTCACTAGCAACATCCATGATTCATACTTATATAAAACGAGTACGTACATATTTACATAAGACAGACAATTTCGCATACGAATTGCGTACTTGAATAAAAATAGAATTAATTATCAACCGTTTATTTAAAAATCAACTACTTATTAACAAAACAAGAAATATTAATTTAGACATCAAAATTATATCATTACTGGTTACTGGTACATTAATGTTTAATTAGGAAAGATGCCATTAAAAACAATAAAAAACAGTAATGCGATATGTAGGTACGGTGTTCTATGCTCAATGAACATGATAATATGAAGTTATGAATACTGCAACAGTTACACAAGGCCGAATCATCTTTTATTTACATAATGTTTACAAACGACCTTCTGCGGAATTTATCGAAATGAAAAGTAGATGATCAAATTATACAATTTTGTGCCAAAACCTGTCCACATAGATTCTTGATTTGATAAGTTAGGATGAACAGAAAAATGTCTGAGTCTCTAATCCATTTGTCACGAAAAAGAAGAGTTTGGCAAATGAAAGAAGACACTCGAATTATTTGCAAAATTTTCATATGGCAATGTTTATTTTATGTTGAGACTGACAATAAAAAAATTGTATTAGGCCCAAAACTATACATGTTACCCTACACTAATTTAAAATACTGTAGTGCTCGCGACCCGAAAATGAAAAGGAATCAATAAAGATATCACATAACCTTGCGAATAACAGGGAAAACATTAAAAAAAGTTAGGTCAGTTTCGGAGAAACCATCAAACTAACAAAATAGTCAAGATTTATATTTCTATCTTCTATCTAATATATAAAATTCTCGTGTCACAGTGTTAGTTACCATACTCCTCTGAAACGGCTTGACCGATTTTTATGAAATTTTATATGCATATTCAGTAGGTCTGAGAATCGGCTATACTATCTATTTTTCATACCCCTAAATGATAAGGGTTATCCACCCCTAACATTTTTTTTAACTAGAAATAATTTATATGGCAAAACAATGTTTGCCGGGTCAGCTAGTTTCTATAGCAAAAATTGATTATGTATTTATGTCAATGATACAAGTTTCGGTAGGTATTATAGTAAAATACGAATGTTGCAGAATAGTTGCATTATATTATGCGATGATGTTTATTTATAAACTTGAAACGTATGAATTAACACATCAGCTGGATGTCGGGACGAGTTTTAGAAACAAGTATGTAATGTATTCAGAGAAGTGTAGGCGATTAGTTTGCAAGCTGCAACTACTTCTGCAAATTATTGTTTTGTTTAACAGACAACATGGCGTTCGTACGTAGGTCGTTATGACGGCTATGCCTTCATGGCATTTATGGAAATTTCTAGAAAAAGTGTCTTGTGACTTCAGTCTTGTTGGTAAGCATGTTTGTAGAACATTCGTAGTCAGAAATGGAAAGAACTAGACGATAAATGAAAGGTAGACTCGTCAACATCTAAACTATAAATAAAAAAATAATAATAATACCAGCCTATTACTGTCCCACTGCTGGGCAAAGGCCTCTTCTCAGAGAAGGCACGAGCATTGATCACCACGCTTGCTCAAGACGGGTTGGCGATTTCAGACTATACAACGTGTAATGTTAAATGCGCAAATCAACAGACACTCCAAATGATTTTTACTTCAATTGACCTAATTCTGAGAAAAAAAATGTAAAGGTTTTATGTGCTGTTTTAGTTTTACTGGCAATTAGATTAACTGGCAACAACTAGTGTGAATTATATGACAACCATTTGTGTTTGTTTGTTTACCTATTTTGGGGGGTTTGCGCACGTTATGGCTTGAACTATTAATACATAGACTGGGCAACCTGTTTAATGATTTTTTTTTAACATGTGACCTATATTAAAAAGTGTTTCTATTGATTCTGCTCGTATTCTGATAAAACTATTTTCAGGTTCTGCGCATTTAACTATACACGTTGTATCAATTCTAGCTTTCCTCACAATGTTTTCCTTCACCGATGTCTGTGATGTCCGAGATAAACATCTAAACTAGGTAACACACAACTAGGGAAAATTCAAGAGTTGTGATCCTTGGACTTCTGAGTCGCTACGGTTAGTTAAGTAGCTTTGTTCAGCCACTTAACACACTTCAGCATGGGAGCCTTCTGAATGAAATCAGGCGTTTATTACTAGGAACCTTATGATAAACTTACCGTCCAAGATCTTCTGCTCAACCGGTCCAGCGCCCTTCGCCCATAAGTCACACAAGTACTTGAGAATGTACTTGGTGGACTCAGTCTTGCCAGCACCAGATTCTCCCGAGACTATGATGGATTGAGACTGTTTCAGAGACTTCATGTCTCGGAAGGCCTTGTCGGCTGGAAAGTAATAAAGCATGTGTTAGGAGGTATAGCTTTCATTTCGTCAGTTTATTTTTGATACTTATTATTTTGTTTGAAGATTTATACGATTGGCTGTTGTTGTGGTAACTGTTGATGAAGATAATAGATATGACACGTGAAAACTAAATTTGAGCCTCAATATGAATATGTTCACAGAACAGTCTCATAAATTCTCCTACCGCAAATGAAGTGCAAAAAGGCGAAACGATCGTATGTAAGGATCTTAGTGGCGTTCTGTGATTTTTGCCTAACCCCTACGGGCAAAACTCACGATGGGCATGTGATGCAGAGGAATGAGGAAAAGGTCGCGAAGAAAGTTTTGAGTATGAATGTGGATGGGTATTTGAGTAGAGAAAGACCAAAGAAACGATGGATGGACTGTGTTAAGAAGGATATGGTAAGAAAAGAAGTGTCTGGTGAGATGACGAAAAATAGAGGAGTATGGAAGAAGAAGACATGCTGCGCCGACCACAAATGAATTGGGGGGCAAGAGAATTATGACTTTTTGAATCATTCTTCGACTGGTTTATTTTGATTTTTCTGCATTTCTGTATGACCTTACAAAGGTCCTAGATAACATCTTAAGCTGAGCTGACTCAGTTCAACTGACGCAATATTAATAGTCGGTTAATCCCCCGAAAGAAATACAGCATTGTATGTTTATTTTCCCGACAAGGTTTGTCATTGAAGGAAAACAGGTGACTTTGAGTCTCTAGTGAGAAACAATTACTTAGGTACCGTTTTTAAGCCCAATACATAATTCAAGCTATATAGCCTCGAATTAAGTTCGTCGCGAAGGGAAATTAGACTGAATAATACATGTGACTACTTTCTTTAAATTAAACAATACAATTTCTTTCGAAAGTTGACTAATGGTTACAAGTAGGTGAGTCCCCACACAAACGTAAAGTAAACTGTTAGCTTACTGAATGTAGACTTACAATTTTCAAGAGGGGTAAAAAAGTGCATGGTACGGTATATCCCATAAATGGTTGCAAGCCTTCTTTCATCTATGGGGTACCGTTTCAATGGAATAACAGCAACTACATGAGCTTGTAAAAAACTCATTGGGCCGTAGTTTTACCCTGATCGGCCAACCGCAAACTATGATGGTATTGGTCAACAATGAAACCAAATTCAAATGAATTTATGTACAAGGTTCGCAAGGTTCGAATCCCAAGTCAGGTAGTGTAATTCTTCAGGAAGTTTTTTATCAAGAATTTCTAGTAGCAATCACATAGTCTTTCTATTTGTGCCCGTTTAATAACAGTAGACGTTTTATAAGCAATCTTAACTGGCGAAATGTAGATGTACCTACTAGGTATACAATTGCAAATCGATGAAAACTGGCGTGTTTCATATTATTTTCGAGTAGCTCAATAGAAACAATCGAAATTTAGCCCCCGTAGAAACGGGTTTTGTCGACGAAGAATCGACAAAATAACAGACATCTTTTGTTCATATGTCATTTTGTCGATTCTTTCTTCGGTCAACCTACGCGGGCAGTTAATCTCTTACCTATGGCAAAAACATGTGGCGGCAGCTCTCCCAAGGACTTGCCCTGGTACTTCTTAATGGTGGTCGAAGAGTACATGTCCTTGATGTCTTCATAAGGATTGACAGCCAACAGGATATTTGCTACGTATGTCTGTAAAAGATATAGGTACCCATTAATGTTTGTTTACTTTTGAATGATGAATAATTTGTATGATGTCACTGGTTTTCATGTCTGTGGTTTGTGTTGTTTGTTTACAAAAGGACTTTGAAAAGAAAATTATCGATGTCAACAAACAACCGTTCCCAAATTCTTGTTTGAGAACTTTTCTACGATTTACGTCATCTTAGGTGATGTCAAAAACAGTGGTGTGTTTGTAGTACGTAATGATTTATGTGTCGCGTGTTTAAATTAGGTTCATACTTTAAGATAACAATTTTGAAAAAAAAAAAATATTTTTTAACACACTTGCTCATAAAGTGGCTCTAATTTCACCGCAATTAGGCACATAATGACACCTGTAATCAAACTGTGACTTTTTCATTGCTATTATTCACAAGTGAGTTATAGGGTTTTTTTTTTTTTATTGGTTGAATTGCTTTGTTCTTAAAAAAGTTTCGATACAAAAAAGATCGTGTTCAATAGTACAAATAAATTAATGTACCTATTGCTTGCTCATTTCATACAACTTCGTATCTACATAGATAATTTCAACTTATAAGTTTTTAATAAATAAAACTTTCACTCAAATGCAACTTTTGTTTTCTTTTTTTTTACTTTTTTTTTAATAATAAAACTTTGAATTCCCCATTTCGTACGTTGCTAAAACGCTATCCGCGAAAAGCCAAAAAAAAGAAACCTCATTTCTTTTAGTCTATGGGCGATCGCCATTGTTAGATGCGCGCGCATAGGAAAACTGATGAATTATTCCCGCCATTGCGAAAAAAAAATCACAACTCGTTTTCACTGTTGAAATTATAGTTATTTTTAGTATTATTTTATTCTCAAGTGTGTTGAAAAACGTCGTATGATACACGTGTGTGTTGATGATACCGTCCTCGGCTCTCTTAAGAACCTCGCCTAACGGCTCGGTTCTCAATGGCGCCTCGGCGGTAATCACCAACATTACACACTTGTACCATAATGTACTATTATACGTTCTTATTTGAAAATCTATTAAGATGTACGGTCGAAAAGCTAATTGGTATAGGGTAAACTTGCTTAATTCGTACTTACGCCAAATTCGTACTCCACTTAAAACTCGGCTTTGGTAACAGCTATCAGCGCCTCTAGTACCAAAAAATATAAATAACAGTCGGCCATTTTACCACCTAACAGATAACACCTGTGAAGCTGCTCTCGACAAAAATATTGAAAAAGTAAGCTTTTTTCGACTATTGCTGTAATATTTTTACACATTTCGTAAGAGTTTTATTCAAATAAGGTCGTGTATAACCTATTTTACGATTTGATACGTATTAATGTGTATCTTTACGATTTCATCTGACGTGTTATCATATTCGTAACTGTTGTCAATTTTTTTGCCGGTAAATTTAAAATTTGTTTGGCTCTTGCTCCTATTTCGTACTTGAGATAAGTTCTTAAAACAGCTTAAAACGTACTGGTACGATTTAGCGATGATTGCCGAGAATTGGCGAAGATCATCCGTCGAATTTGTTAAGAATTCCTACTTGTTTTAGTAACACATTGTTGATTTTGATGCTGATTCTCAATACTGTATACCAATGAATAAAACTCAAAGTACGATTTGGGATGAATGGTCTTAAATCGTACTTTTTTCAGTTTTTTTTAAATTGTTTATTTTTGAGAAGTTTATAAGGTTTATGTTAAATTTGATTATAGAAACAATAAAGCATTAAGCAAACAAAAATTCCTAATAATTAAAACTAATTTATCTTTCCTAATTTTCTAAATATGATGGTTTTCCCTTAAGGGGTACGAATTATGCAAGTTTACCCTACAGTTTAACCCACAAATTACATTGTAAAGTGTAAACCAAATAGCTTGTTCGACTGTACCATCGAGTTCACTGACGGTCGACCACTTTTCACCTTTATGCCCTGAATAATAAAGTTGAAAGTGGTCGACTGTCAGGGTCAGTGAGCGCGGTAGTACATAATATTTCACGCGCTTTCGATATGGCGTTACAGACACCGGTCCGATATTAAATACAATAGCCTTTCCATAGCGTTTCGGTATTTTCAGTGCATTTGCTGGTTATGGTCAGCCTGCATCAATACTGTCAGGCAAAGGCCTTATTTCCCATGTTTGTCAGCAAAATATGCATGAAAATGCAAATAAAAAACATTAAGAAAGTGGATAATCTACGCCGTAGTAAATAACGGGCGATAGTAAAAGCCATTGGACAAGGAAAACCAAAGGAATCAATACTCGTACGTAATTTTCTACGGTATAAGCATAAGCTACCTAGGTATAAAATATTTTCAAGGTGAAAACTTCAGTTATTTATAATGAGTCATAGTAGGTAAATCTGTTATACTTATAACTGAAGAGAATTAAGTTATTATACAAAACTGTGTTTTAAACAGCTGTTTTTAGGTAATCAGACCGTCATCTCTTTGGTGAACATGGACCTTAGTGTAGCTACACTGTTGTCAACTATAGTTCAGCGATCAAAAAACCATTTTGATGTCGATAATGTCTGAAAACATATCTCTGCAATATGTCTGAACTTGTATGGCTCGTATGTTCAAGGGCTACAAAATTCAGCAACAATGCTTGACGAACTCATCTGCGTCGCAGCCAAGCACACGACAGAATATAGCTGTACTTAAATCCCGGTGTCTCACTTACGGCAACCTTCATGTCATTTAAGAAAGGGAAACCTATGCCGGACAATTTCTTATCATTATTTTGCTACATGACCGGATTGCAAAGTCTGGCTGTAATTACTGTCAATGACGAATGAAGATGGCTCTTACAAGTAGATAATTATAGCGTTGTCCTGTCTATACTAGGTATAAGTATGTTTAAATGCACTTACGTATATCTTATTCTTCTTGTATCGCGTTAGGATGTTGTTCAGTAGCGTGGCTTCGTTGAGAAACATCAGCTCGCCTGGAAGAAAAAGGTTTAGTTATACGAGGATTTCGGATGAAAATGGAAGACTGGTAAAGTTTTGAATATAACCCAGTCTAATTCTAGAACTGCAAGGGCTCTGCCTGATATATGAAGGAAATTGATAATCCACTGCTTGAAAAAAAAAGCGCACCGTCAAAAAGCCATGTTTACTTTATCCTACCAGTCTTAGAAAAAAATGACGTATGATTAGTTACAAAAAACGAAGAGTAATCAGCTTATCAAGGACCACAATTAGTTTTTTTTCGGCATGGGAGCATCACCTCGACAAAGTTTGCTTGTAATCTACTTAAAATAGAACACGACCTCGTGACCCGAGCAGTCAATGGCTGGATGTCGTGTCAGATGATATAAGAGCCAATGAATTAACCATTGACGAGGTAAACGATGAAATAAAAGGCAGTATTGTAGTACGGCGAACCTGGGCCAAGATTGCACTAATAAAGTAGGCACAATCTACGTAGCCTTTTCCCAATATGTTAGAGTCGGCTCGACTGGAATAACCAGACGTAGGTAAACCAGACGCAGTTGAATACATAGAGCGACTGCCTCTCTGATCTCCACAATACCCTAACAGGGTAACATTATATTGATGGATAATGTTACCAAGACTGATTGACAGACTTTCGAGCCTCTGACTGCCGGTAGGACTAAAGCGAGCCAGTAGATGAAATAAGGACCAACATTTATGACCTTTTTCACGATATCCAAATAGCCACTACTTCTGAATAAGTTCAAAAATGGAACAGGATTTGTATAAACTGATGTCGTACGTGATGAAAAAGGGTCTTTATCTTCTAGCATTTCAAAAAGCAGAATCTATTATTACTCTCTCAATTTATTCTTGCAAAGGTAATAAGATTCCTGTTTTTAAGTCCAAGTAAAGGAACGAGATTATTATAAGACCATGAGAAAAATAATTCTAAACTAGTTTGGAACAGGTTCTATTCTATTCCAGGAGCAATTACAGTGCAGGGATCGATTTCTATGCCTCATCGAAGTTAATCGCTTTAACTCAAGTCGTAAGATGATTACGTCAATTAATTCTTGTCAGTAAAAAGCGTAGGATGCGATCGTGGATGACGGATGTTGCATTCATTTGGAATATTGATCATACTCTCTTGGGGTTTGGGTAAAAAGATGTAGCATAGACGATATCTTTCTTTCTGACAGACTATATTTTTCTCAATCTTGCACAGACGGCAAAGAGCTCTCCGACTCTTTTAAAATAGCTTTTCAATACAACGAGTGGCTCTGGACTATCTTCTGCATCCACCAACAGTCAGCAGTCAACAGTCGTGTCGTAACTATTCATCATTTCAGCCTAAAGACATAGGCCTCCGCCGAGTGGCACCACATTGCCCGGTCCTGTGCGACTCGCATTCAGCAGATCCCCGCAACCTTCACCAGGTCATCGGTCCACTTATTGGGAGGCCTTCCAGCGTAACGTCTTCTGGTTCGTGGTCCCCACACTCGCCACTTTAGAACTATAACTATTCATCCAATAAAGATAGTTGTGTATTAAGTGTGTTTTGTTTACTAAATGTTTTATTTTCACTGTTGTTGCCTTCATCCACCAGTTTTGCAACGGTGTCTGTCTAGTGCCTGCATCCCATAAAAAAATTTACGCTTACGCTTAAATTTTTGAAATTTTTGTTTCAATTTTCGAAAAGAAGAGTTCGTTTCGAAAATTTACCAGTCAATTCAGTACAGAGTAATATAAAAGCCATTTACATATTCTGCTTAAGTGAATAAGCAGCTTCAATGCATGTTTGTTTTAATTTAATGGCTTACAAACCGTCATTGCAGTGATCATCATTATCCCCACTTGATGCCAATCGTATGCAGCTATTTTGTTCTTTATATGCAAGTGCATTAGACACGGAACAAATATTCTTTTCGCGATTGCAGCTGCATCATGTGTTTGCGGAGCTCTAGAAAATGTTGGGAATACCTTTTTTTCATTTTCATATTCTCATGGTAACCCAACAACCGATACATATATTTGTCAGAGATCTGATGAGGATTTTTTTCCAATAAGGCCATCTACCTTACATTCTTGTATATTGCTCTATGTCCTTAATTAGTGTTCGTTATCAGACAAAAAATATCAAGGGATTAAAAGTACAATAACACAGAGCATCCAACTCGTTATCACGTTTTAGTTTCAGCTATCTTTCGCAATGAGTCATCTAATTTGTGTCACTGTTCAGCGATTATGGTACGTCATAAAGTTATTAACTGAGTATCATCCTAGCCTTTGTTACGGCTTTTAGTGTGTCTACCTGAACATCAATTTTGTGTGGCTCCCTGATTTGAGTGGCAATCCTTGTCTAATTTTCCGGTAAATATTCCTGTAATTTTTCTGTCAAGTACGTACTTACTTATCTTATTTTATACTTATATCATCTCAATCAGTTAGTCTATTGACCTCCTCTTGGTCTTCTTTGCCTCTATGGACTAAAATGGACTTCAGAAGCAATAGCATGGAATCAAATGACCAGGTTTTCTTTCTTATCTTTCTACATTTTGACATTATTGCTTTAGGCTCAGTTTCTACCAAAGCAAAGAAGATCGGACCGGAGAGTTATGCAAGATTCAACCAATCACAGGCTGGTTGATTTCCAGACGAATTATTTGCTCCACTCGCTGGTCTTAACTTTGGTGGCAAGCGGGCCTCAATCCTTCTATACATCACCTTCGTTTTTATTTGTTTCCAGGGACACAATACCTTAAGGCGCTACCCCAGGCAAAAGCCGTTTTTTGTGCAGTTTTTTGGAGCCAACTCCTCTTTATCCAAAAGAAATACCAAGTAATAAAAATACATTAAATTTCTACATATTCTTAGACTGCAAAGTGGTAGTTTTATTTTTTATTTTAAGTCTCATAATGTGTAATAAATCCCCTCACAATGAAACCACAAAAATGAGAAAAAAATATTTATAACATGCTTCTTCTCGTAAAGTTAACATTATTTTGATTTGCTTCTTATACTAATGGATAGACAATTTAATAATGAACATAATGCTAGTTTTTTTTTTTCAAAAGACGGAAATTTGATTTTATAAAGAATAAAAATCACTAATTTCGCACTATTCGACCCGCAGTGACTGACGTAAAAACCACTTTGTAGTGCAAGCTGATTAGAACTTTATTCTAATAGTATTTCAAACGAAGTTTGAATCACCACAAATAGAGTTGCTAATTTTGCCTGGGGTAGCGCCTTAAGGGTCAGAAAAAAAATCAAAGCAATACTCACAGTTATCGTCCACATCTTTCCCAGGATCTCCAGCGGGGAATATGTCTTCGAAGTTGCAGACTCTCTTGGGGTACTTGTTGTCCACAGGGAAGACGTCTGCCTCCTCCCCCATGAGCTCGTGCAGTCGGGCGAGGATGAACCCCTCGTTGGGGTCCCGCACCCAGACCAGTTGCTTATCCATCGTCATTGTTTACTGTAAAGAACATAGGAAGAGGTTAATATTGAGATTGTTGATATTGCTGATGTAGTTGCTCCCTGTTGTAAAGTGGCATTTGTAGAGAAAAGGAACTAGCTGGAGATACATTCTTAGGAAGACCAATCAAATGACTGTCCATTTCCCGATAGGCGTGTTTACAGTCATTGCATGTCTATAGTGGTCTAACTCCGGTTAGAAAGACGAACCCTCATGTAAAAATGAAAATAGGCAAGTAAGTAATTACAATTGCAGCATGAGATGACATTGTTTTATTTGTGCTAAAAGGATAAGGAAGATTTAGATTTTTACCTATTTATGGCTATCATTATCCTCGTAACTATTATTGTAGTGCTTTTATTTATAATTTTGCTATCAACGCGAGTGCCGCGAGATAATTATGGCAGTGATGATACAGTCACTATTTTTCCCACTAAGCACTAGATACAATGGGTAATATAATTAATAGCTAAGTGTAATCTGTTACTCTTTGCATTTTTATAAACATCTTCTGTACTGAATCAAGTTAAACATTAAAGAGACTTCAGGAAAAATATGTATTTTTCCTTAAACATACCAAAATCAAACGCTGTTGCCGGTAGTAGAACATAATCTAATCGCCTATGACTCAGTTTCAAATCACAAGACAATGTTTATCTCATTCTTTTAGTACATATAGACTACACGCCTGTCAAGGATCCTTATTCCGCATATCATACAAAGAAAACCTTCATAAAATATTAATTAACCAGACATAAAGATTGAAAGAGCATCTGCAACTTGTGCATTCAAAACACGAGCACACTCCCATAAAACGCTAATTATAACATGCAGTAGGAAGCATTTAGACAGACATGATAACATCAATTACATAACCAAACATGATACTGTACATCATAATTGCTTTAATTCCTTGACCATAAACCATAACATGAACTAAGAATATCATTAACTCACTTTCGGACCAGCAACGCGTATATACTGTAACACTTTCATATACAGTATTACGTAATTGGGTTTATAGTAAAAAAAAATAACAATGGCGAGGCTGTTCCGGTGGATGGCGCCCGGAAGCAAAAAAATGTTCCATCTACCACAATATTTAAATAGAATGAGTAATTAAACGACCGAAAGTGACCTAACACGCACGGGTGGTACGTGTTAGCATAACTACAGTAAAAGAAAAAACTGGTGGTTTGGTAACAGTGAAAAAACCCACAGAATCCGAAAAACCAACTCAAAGAACAACAAAAGAAGACATAAAAGAGATCCCGGTGCCGATAGGCTGTAGGTAATTACCGATACTGATGCAAAGGCAGAAGATGTGAATCATTACAGAATTAAAGTTGATAGTAACAGACGTTGGTAAAGTTGACGATGTGTACGGTGTTAAAAACCCAGTGAACCCAAATGGCTTGCAGGCGATATAAGATTCGATATATTTAACCGTTATAAGAAGAAAAAGTCCAGAAGTTATGTTGACACTGATCCGGCGTGAAATAGGCTTTACAACGGTGAAAGGATTATACGAATCGGTCGAGTAACTTTTGAGATTAGTTCAACGGAAACAAATTACACAAGACTTTTTTATTATTTTGTTTACTTAGATGTTCAATTACATCTGAGGAAATGTAAACATTCGCTTTCACGGTGCACGGTGGAGTTGTTTTTATGATGATTGTCAGCCTTGCTATAATCACTGTTCTTACGAATTTATAAAATAGGCAATAACATACCAGTACGAGTAATTCATTCAATTCCATCAAGTTGGAACTTATGCCTGTTAAAGATTAACCACTGATAGCAAATCCAGACCAAAAGTGATCGCTTTTTGACGGTCAAAGATACCAGAAGTGGAGCAACCAACTGTGAAATGATATTCTTGAAATCTCATGCTTCTATTCATCACAATCTATTGGAACTAAAAGATTTAAAATGAAATTGTACTACTGTGACGAGTACCAAGCTGGATTATGTTTTATTATTCCGGAAGAACTACATAATTTCAACCTTATGTTGTTCACATAGAGGGGAATTTAATAGGTCAGTCACAGTTACTTTTGTACACGGTGAAAGTCAGATAAAATTAATCCAGCTTATCGGAAATGATGAAACAGATAAACGTTTGGTAGCGTCGTTTACCGTGACGTTTTGTGTCAAAACTGAAGGGGAATAACCAGAGAGTTTGTGTTGCAAGAGTATATAAGAACTCTTTTTAGTTGCAATGCGATCGTTTAACGGAAGATTGCACTTAAAGAAATTGCATGTTGCGTTTAATGATGAAGGTGACTTGGTGAGCTAATGGCTGTATGTTATTTATGTGTTAACTGTCGTAAGATGAGAGATGTACTTGGACCAAACTGTATGTACTTAAATCAGATATATTGTTTCTATAAGATGATTGTTGATGATACCAAATACACCAGATAGACACCAAGGAAGTAGAATTCTGTGATGGTCTTAGCCAATCTTGATTCAGATAATATTTAATCTGTGAAGTAAAACCTTAACAAACAAATGTTTTTAAAGGAACAGTTTAACGCAAGTCGTATGGATGAGAGAGAAATGAGGAACTTGACTGGTAAACAATGGGCTATGGTGATGATTGATAGGTAGGTAATACATATTTTTTCATAGAACTAGAACGCACGATCATACTTTATGTCACGCATGTCGCTTAGAGTAATCGATAGACACAATTTATCACAATCAGCACATAATATGTTATGGGCATCTATCTTTTGTTGAACATTGACATACAGCCCCAATACGAAATATTACAACGTATCAAGTGTTGATTGTATGTATGATTGTGGATGGTGGAAGACTAAAGGAAGACCAAAGAAACTGATGCATTCTGGAAAATGCCACATGACTAAAAGGAAGAGACGGCTAAAATACATCTAGAAGACATCCTGCATATGGGATAAGGGCAGGTGGACGATGAGGATGTGTAGTAAAGGTACAAATAAACAATTGTGCTTAGTAGAGTAAGCGAGTGCTTCTCAGTAACAGGAAAAAAACGTTAACATTAACGTTAATATTTATCCGTGGTGCTAGGCAACTGGGCCTATCCCAGTTGTAAACGTCCCTTTGTGCCTATTGGCCTTGTTTCGTTCTGTCTCCTGCTGATATGGAGGGAAGTGGAAATTACAGTTTTTTTCCTACTCCTCCGCTATACTTTCTGATTAATTTCGTTGCGGGATCCAAGACAGTTAAATTCATTCTCTGGGACTTCGTCGAGCTTCATTGTCTCGGCGCTTTTCTGGTGGTCGCCACTGTGGATTCTGGCTTTCAGGAGTTACAGTGGTTTGGGGGTGTGTGGCGGGCTTGTCCAAAAAAAAAAAACAGGAAAAAAAGTCAAAAAAGACCGTGCAAAAACAGGTAGGCACTGATAGCATTAATCTTCTTTGTGGGAGATATGTATCTGATCTTAATTTATCAGAACCATACACACAGCCAATAAAACCAAGAGAAAACCAGTTTTACCTTGACGTAACAAGAAAATACAAGATAAGAAATGCATAAATTCAGCGAGATTGGTATTATGAAAATTAATCTAAAAAAAATGCAGCCAACTACAATGACGCATTCAAAGAATTCAACAGTTTCTGGTAGTGACGTGTAATGAAGGACTGATTAAAAGTTTTTATCGTCAACAAAATATAAGCCGAAAAGGAACATCACCATACAAGTGATAGTCTGTCCTCTAAAACGAAATACTTCATAGAAAAGTGAAACTTATCTTTATTTGGTCTTCGTAAAACTGAGGCCGTTCCGATCGGAGCTCAGAAAATGATTCCAAACCATGAAAAGAAAAGCGCAAAACGTATGAATAAGCACAATGCGATAGCGTAAATAAACGGATGCAAATTATGCAGCTCAACGAGATAAAACGAACAAGAGAAGCGTACGAAAGCGTGATTTTGACTGTCACGGGAAAGAATCGAGGTCAAACCACAGTCTGGTGCGAGAAATTTGAATGACGATCCCATAGAACTTTTGGAACCTCCAACGACTTGACTACCTGCACAAAAATCGATGCAAATTAATCTTTGACGCGCATTACCGATACAATTGTTTTAATTAACGTCTTAGCATTAAACCTTTAAGATGTATTGATTATAGAGTATCTTAAACCTACGACATTGAGCTAAACAATGATACAGGTTGTTAAGGAGTTCATCAACCTACTAACCTTAATAAACATGAATGAAGAATTCCAGAGCAAGGAAAACACTCACTGAACCACACGAACAAAAAATAATAAATGACGTGGACACTGAAACACAGCAACTACGTGTACTTCAAAACCCTAACTACCACAAACATAATCAAAATCTTCTCTGACTTTGCAAAAGGTTTCGGTAATCTTATCGATTCGATATCAAACAATATCTGTTTTTGCGATACGTTGTAGCTTGTAAGCGACTGCAATCAATTCAATGATCATTGTATTATAATCGTCGGCAAGATGTTATACTTATAACAGAATTGTATTGTTCACGTCATCATGACCTTCATAGAAAGTTGAAAGAATTCCATTTTTGTTTGTATTGCTATCGTTCTTGAAAGGTGGCTGCATGTTTCCAAGGTCCCTTTTATAATTATTGTCTGTGAGTCATAGATAGACACACACATTTGTTTTAACACTTGTAATCAATAGAAGAGGCGTTCGGGTCGAACATGCTCTATAAGTTTGATTTCTTTACCGACGTCTGTTTATTTTCGACGTCACAAGTCAATTATTAATTTGTCATGGTTGTTATTCAGTAACGTCTTCGTAACTTCATTACTCATTTGTTACACGTTAAAGCTTTTCAAGCTTGTCCAGAAATTCTCATCTACGGAATTCATTTGAGTTTCACGGTTCGGTGACACGTATGTTTTTATCCATTAAATTTTTGCCTGCATTCAGTTCACACATTTCAATGCGACAATACAGTTACGCATTGTGTATACCATTGTCAATTGGGTATTGTACAAACAATAATGTCCGAAATCTCCCGGCGGGCGTTCTGTAGTACAAGACGTAAAATGATGTGAATCGTACATTGTTCTCCCAACAATGACCCGAATGCATTCTTTAGCACAACTGCGTTGCATGTTCACGTGAACTGATAATTATCTCGCTTTAGCCTTGATACTTAAAACCTATAAGAATTGAAGCTAAGTGAACTCGTAATAAGCTTTAATTGTTATCTCATACACAGTTATAATGCGCTGGAAATCTTTGAATGACATTTACTTGGAATCAGATCAGAAGGTCGTGGATATTAATTATAAAGCACTGATTAAAAACCGTAAAACTAACCTTTAGTAAAGGTTTCGCATCCATTAACCTAATTTTTGGCAGAATTTTCCAACAGGCACTTTTCTCTCCCCAAGGAGCTCTAATTACTCTATAACTACTTTTTTATTCTGTGCTATATTCATATTCTAATTCAAAAGATTTTATGTTATACCTGAATGGAGTTTCAGTTTATGTGATAGATGATAATATACCTTTCACTAAAATGTGTTTATACTCCACATAAAACCAGACAGAAACGAGCTCACCAAAACCTTGTACAAACAAACAAAGCATATCTTAGCGTCGAGATTTGCTAAAACGCTTATCATTACCATATCTGCCACGTCGGGTCGAACACCTTATTAAGCTGTATTGTCGATAATTATAGTAAAACCAACAGTACCATCAATCATGCCAATGACCTTTCGCATTTTTGGACCATTTGCAGAACAATAGTTCTCCAAACCAACCTTCGAAGATCTTCAAGTAACCCTTGCCGTTTTATTCGCTACCTTATTGTGTACCGTGATAGCTCAAAACGCCTTGAACTTTCAAGTTCATGGGTGTGATATTTCTGGTCGTAGTGACCTCGCAACCTGGTAAGTCTGTGCCATTTTCAGAAAATTGATCCGGTAGACCGCACCTTCCTACTTTCCTATGTCAACTGGTTTTAATGATGTCCAACAGACATCTATTCTGGGATATAACTAGGACAATGTACTTAAATTTAAGGGAGGGGTGGGTTTTATGTCTCTCTTTGTAAGGTTATAAATATAAGTCTGCAGAAAACAGCCAAGCACGTGAAGTTTGCGCAGTTTTGAGTCATTATGTCGCATCACATGTTAAGCAGTCGTATGTTTTTTTTTACTATCAAGAATAATGTTCTTAGGAACAGTTCAAATTCAATTTGAGAGTACAAAGCAGAATTGAAAACAGACACAGATAGGTAAAACATTTCGAATGAAGACAGTTTTGAGAACTTTCTTTGAAACAGAAATTCCCTAAGCAAATCCAATATTGAAAGTCAGATAAACATTTCGCAAGCCAGATTTCACAACCAATTTTTCAACCAATCTAGGTCGGAACCATCGAAACAAAGGATATTGATAATGTGGTATTCAAACACGATTATAGCAAACAGACATTTTGTTAAGAGCAGTGGAATTTGTGATCGAATCCGGACTACTTTGAAAGAAGACGTTTTTCATTTCCCCAGGTGTCGTTAAGAACAATGTAATAGAAGGAAATAGTGTAAAGTGAAAGATATCGTGATTTGGATATAATGTAATATATATGTGGATGTATATGGATAAGGATAATATTCGTTAAAAAGGCATTTCGAATCCATCTAACTCTCTTAGAGAGCTCTTGAGTTCTATGGCTAGAACATACAAACACAGTTTTTGCTAATACATTCTCTGCAACCGCACAAATCCATGATATGAAATTGTAAGTGTTTCATATCATGGATTTGTATTTTTTTTTACATTCGCATTGTTTTCAATTAAAGTCAATTTCAATGACGCGTATAGAAATTCATCATATACAGACACAGACACAGCAACAAGCATCATACACAGACAACAAGACACAGATGTTTCTGTAGCAAACATAACTATAATTTCCATGATAAATATATACCTACAAAATAGAAAAAAGCAAAGTCGAAAGTCTTTCTCAGATTTTACTGCTACTTCTAGTAATAATATTGGCAATGAGGTTGATCATAAAGAAGCTAAGGAAGAAAACTATAGCTAAAACAAATGAATTAAATGGTACCTCCCATTAGAGTGTTTTAGTATAAAACTCGTATGTAAGACTGGTTTCCGATGACATGACTAAGGTCCATGTTCACCAAAAAGATGACGGTCTGATTATCTAACATGTCACAGTGACAGCTGTTTTTAGATAATCAGGCTGTTATCTTTTCGGTGAACATGGACCTTAGTGGCTTAGTATGTTTAAGCTTGACTAAATCAATGGCTTGGAGATGGAGAGGCTTTAGAGGAGCATCGGATTCTTTGACAGTTGTAACAAAACCCAGACACAACCGATCTCAAACTTCACGGGCTTAGCTAGGGCCATACATTTATCTTTAGTCAAGTATAGCGTCTCTCGGTTTATGTATTTCTTTATCATACTCTGTCATAAATCATAATTGACTCTTCTGCTTCGTCATAATCATAATTCATATTATTTATGTGGAAATTGTCACGACTGGCTGCTGCCGTGACTCACAACGGTGCAGAGCTAAATTGCTATTAGCCGACCTCCGGGGTCGGCTTGCGATTTGCCCGCTACTTATCTCGTGACGAAAATTGATCTGAATTACTTCTGGTAAATTGGTGTCTGTAATGATTTGTTTTGCTTTTTCCAGCATCATTTAGAGCTGTTCTGTCTGAATGAATTGTCTGATCATGCATGGTTACGATCGAGTAGATATCTACAAATTGATTTAAATGTACGTTTTCTGCTGCATCGTCTGCTTAGCATTTCTCAACTAAATTTGGTTGACTGGTAGAAAATGCCTATGGCATTAAGTCCGCCTCTGTATTTTTGTGCTTGAAGTGTTAAATAAATAAATATGTTGGGGTCGGCCAGTCTAACCAGATGCAACTGAATACGGTATATCTCACCTATGTTTTCTACATTATGTGTTGAAATTTGCTAAAAGACGAGTATAATAGGCAGCCAGTATGTTTTGATTAGTGCAGCGCAGAATGCAGTCAACAATTTGTTAATGACACAAACACAATGCTGCATAAAAAACTAAGGTAAGTAGGTATTTAGTGTAATTTTAAAGACAACAGACACGAAATTGAATACAAATGAAAAACTTACAAACCAGACTACAATTAGTTACTCTTTTATCTTATCACTGGCAAGGATAAGAAACAATGAAATTCTCGAAGATATGAGTTTCCATATTAATCTTAGTAGACCTGAATGACATCATCCGTCGATCTCTTGTCACCGTCGGCGTTCCAGCTTTATTAGAACCCAATGGTTTGGCACGCGACGATGGCAAGAGACCAGACGGCATGTCTTTGTTTCCATGGAAGATGGGTAGGCCTCTAGTGTGGGACGCAACTTGTGTCGATACTCTTGCGCCTTCCCATCTTCCTAGCTCATCGTGCTGTGCAGGGGCTGCCGCTGCGGCTGCTGAGAACCTCAAGCGGCGTAAATATAGTAACCTTATTGGTAACTATATTTTCGAGCCGTTTGGGGTTGAAACTCTAGGACCGTGGGGTCCGAGTGCTCATAGCCTTTTTAAAGAAATTTCCAAACGCTTAATTGACACTTCCCGTGACCCTAGGGCTGGCTTTTACCTTGGCCAAAGGCTTAGCGTTGCCATACAGCGCGGTAACGCTGCCAGTCTCCTGGGGACTTTACCGGTTGACAGCGTTGAGGAGTTTTTTGACGCCATTTTTTAAGTTTGTAGTTTTAGTTAGTTTAGTTTATTTTAATTTATAATTGTATGTAGCATTTTTAAAAAATAAATATTATGATATTATTAAAAAAAAAAAAAAAAAAAAAAAAATACTTAAACACAAAAAAAAAAAAAAAGTAGACCGACACAAGACCAACATATTTCAAATGATATAGACAAGTGGAACAGTAAGTTACATAATAATAAACCAGATAAAATTACGTACGAGGAAATGAAGAAAACTTTCGACATTTTACGAGAATGTGGTGGAACAGCGAAAATCATGTCTGCTGAGATAAAATCGGGCACGCGTGGTTGGAGCGATGAACGCGCCGATAGTGAATAGTTCGTAAAGTTGTATCGTGTAGGTGTCAGTACACATAATTGAACACCTGACTTAAAATGTGCCACGCAAACCGGACTTTAAACAACACCCACAGAAGAAACAGATGCTGAGTGCAGACTGAAGATACAATCAAGATAGAGAAGCAGAAATAATCCACACCACTATTAATTTTTCATTCAATACAAAAGATACGGTCCTAACAGGAAAACTTGGTCAAGTTAAGAAAACATGATTTGATAAAACATGACGTAATGCAACGTCACTAAGCAAAGTTTCGTCTGAAAACATACGAGTATTAAAGGTGTCTGGTTTAAATCGTCTGACAAAAAGTAACGTATGCGTTATGCAAAACAATTAACACCCAGTCTACAGTGATGTATGGGAGTTGTTTCAAACAGGCAACTTTGGAAACGCAATTTACACGCAAACTATTGCTAATGCTATAACTACTATTACGAAATAAAATTTTATTTCCATCACGCAAGTATCGAGCCTCGACCATCACTTGACGTAACTTGTAGGTAAAAAAGTAACGTGCAAACATTAGTCATAGAGTTCCCTCAATGCCAAGGTTGGACCAACGCCGCCAGTTTTGGTAACGTCTAAAGAAACTGGTTCCATACAAAGTCGGTCACAGTCGGCTGTTGGACCTACTACCGGTACCGACAGCAAGCGGTAAATGTAACGTTCGGAGAATCTTACATTTATTGCAATCGCCGTTGAGCGGTTACTTAAAACGGTCAAACATAATATCGGAGATGAAATGCAGTTTGAACGGTGCCTTCGGCAGATCCGAAGCCCACACAAATGGCTACCCAGACACTGATATCAATTGAAATGCAAATTGCTGAGACCGTGTGGAGAATACTAATAACTGATATACTGAATATCAGCATCAGGCTATAGGCGAAAGTCTAACTACACGAGCAAAATGCAATTTGCCTAGATGAATAAAGGAAAGTAGGTTCTATAAATCACATTAAGCTGCGCAAAAGCTGATCGGTCTTATTCATACATGCTACATTTTCCCCTCATTAAGTAGAAATTCCAAAAGTTCCAACGTCATCCTGTTATGACGAGAATTTAAATATGAATAGCTTGGGCCATGCAGAGGTTGTTGGTAAGGGAGATTTGAACGATATAATAAATGGATTTGTAGCGCGTACAGCTGTGGAACAGGTTGCGAATAAAAATGAAATGCATAATTACGACAGTGCGGACGTTTTCGAGATACGTGAACTGATACATAAACAAACCAGTCCACCGGCGGCACGGAACGGATTTAGTATTTCCGCTTGCCATTTTTAATGCGAGATTATTCCTCTTGCGAAGTAGTAATTTATGTAATGCTTAAGGTGGGACTTAAAACAGGATTGAGGATGTTGAACACATTAAAAAACGTTTAAAGGCGAGAGACGATCTTGAAAGATGAATATAATACCATTCTAAGGTTTGTTGTAAATATTACTCTATGGTACAATGGGAATCATCGACACGAAGAAGAAGAAGAACTCTATGGTTTCTAACTCAGCTATAATTATTTCCACACTTCGTCTTCCCCTTTACATTTCAATAACGCCTTCAGTGTTGCAAATTGCAATGTCTACTGCTAAAATCAAGTCAATCATTTCAACAAATGGCTTTACAAGAGTCATAATTTAGGCATTAACTTGTCGCTCCTTTCATTACTGAGACCGTTACGGTGCATCAACTGTGATTGTTAATTCTAATGAACAATATGGTAGAAACACACACCCGTTCTTTGGGCAAGCAAGGTTGTAAGTAAATTCAATTTACTTACAACCTTGCTTGCCCAATTTAAGCAAATACTTATATTATCAATGCTTCACGATTATTAGTTACAGTCGGTTGCCAAGCCCGCAAGTCGTATTCATGATGCGGGCAAAATAGATACTGAGTTTAATGCCTTGATAATATGAGTCGAGTAGAGTGACGAGTTAGTAGCAAGTCGAAGTACTAGGCAAAGGCCTAGAGTTTGGGAAGTGCACTATATACGAGTTATAAATCTTTAGACGAGTATAAAACCCATTATTTATTCAATATAAACCCCGAAATTTTGTCCCACTGCAGGGCAAAGGACTCCATGCTCTCCTTGCACTATATTTCCTATGCTTCCACTTGTCCCTATCAAATGCTGCTACTGGCCTATCTTTTTGAAAAGTGTCAAGTTCGTCCCGCCACCATCTCCTTCTGGGCCTGCTGCGATACCGTTTGCTGCTGTTTGAAAACCAGTCTCGTAATAATTATATTGTAATAATAACACAGATTGCTCCAATTAAAATAATATCAACGGCAACGGTACTCTACGCGGTTTCCAAGTGATGTTGATGACTGATGAAGAAATAAATGTTGATGTTATTAGCTACACATACTGTTATAATGTGAAGGTTCTTTGATCTGACGTGATTCACAATCAAGAAATATGTTCTGGTCTTTGATTTGAAGGTTAATTAGGACCATAAATTAATTGTAATTAATAAAGCCTGTTACGCTAGTAAAGGAATGTAGGTACTTAAAGAGTGGTAAGTAATGACAAACGACTGACGAATATCGAGAATCGGTTCCAAAAAGTGTGACCAAAGATTCATCTTCATCAAATAATCAAGACGCAAGTGATTGCCATGAGAAATAACCGTTACTGACAACCGCAGTGGCAAGTAATAAATTGCAATATAAAATCTATAATGTCACCGTAAAATTGTCAAATACGTTATATTACAATATAACGTGTATCTCTCTAGCGATATTGTAAAGTCTCGAATTATTGTCAACTGAACATACGGAAGTATCTCTTGCCCCCATAAACGGGACTTGGGGCACCCCCCCGTTAGGTTAGTTAGGTTCCTTTAAACCCTGCACCCGGAAATAGGGGCCCCGCGAAGCGGGGCTCCGTTGACTACGCTTATTAGGGGAATATGAAGTGTTTTAAGGTTAGGTTATATTAATCGATATTTCTCAGGAATGGTACAGTACCATTTCATGAGAGTGGTACCACTGGGCAAGGAGGACCCCTCCTTCTCTCCACACCGCGTGAGTTGACTACCATCGCATGCATTTCACGAAAAATAATGCGTTTTATTGTAAGCAGTATGTTCATTTGACAATAATTCGAGACTTTACAATATCGCTAGTGATATTACAATATAACGTATTTGACAATTTTACGGTGACATATATACCTTGCAGTTAAAGAAAAACTTGGAATGTGTCTGAAGTCTGGATTGCTAGACATTACACGTCGTATCGCAAAAAACTATGATTTGAAAAAGATATATGGAAGCAATAGAACTATCTATTTCATCTATCTTCTTCAAGAACATTAACACAAGAAAATACCAAGCGAACGTTATTAATAATGCTTCAGTATAGCCTACATCGTATTCAGATCAACGTAGCCATTAGCACATGCTATTATAACTAACAACAAACGTATCAAAGGCAATTGCCAATTACGAATGTCACCACCAATGAGGTCAAGCTGTATCAATACAGTGCAGGTTAACGAATAAATCAGCTTGGGGCGCGCACAGGGCCATATCAATTGATACCCGACTCCCCTAGCTGGTATGACGTGGTCTAATGACGGAAAACTGAATGGCGCAGTTGAATATAAATAAACCAGGGGAAGTATCTGAGTGATACTGAAATAGGAAACATGTTTGACCTGGTTCTTAAAGAAAAGGTAGACAAAATATTAAATGAAATAGAGTTCGTTATAAACCAATCAAATCAAATGCTCTTCCATCTCGCTAGACAAAGAAGGAAATGTAAAACCAAAATTAATGTTCATGGTAGTATTAACCTTGTTAGCTTTTTAGAAATGCGGTAAAGCATAAAACGGAACGAGCAGCGGTGGCCCAGTGGTGGCGGCCCCGACTTACGAACAGTAAGTCGTGGGTTCGAACCCAGACAGGCGCATTACTTTGTGTAATTTATTTCATCACCGCTGCTCTCAAAACGGTGAAGGAAAACATCGTGAGGAAACCGGCATGTCCTAGAACAAAAAATTCGAAGACATGTGACATCTACCAATCCGCACTGGGCCCGCGTGGTAGATTATAGCCCATTCCCTCTCTTTGAGAGGAGGCCTTGTCCCAGCAG
Organism: Xestia ashworthii; assembly: GCA_950022955.1. NCBI lineage: Eukaryota > Metazoa > Arthropoda > Insecta > Lepidoptera > Noctuidae > Xestia > Xestia ashworthii. The sequence continues at coordinate 4,384,768 of OX465557.1, forward strand.
TGGGGGATCATTATATAGGCTGATGATAATGATGATGATGATGATAAAACGGAAAAGTAAAAGAAAGAACAGTTATCATGGATAAACCTACTAAAAATAGGAAGTAACGGAACTAAACGGAACATCAGATATAAAAACCAGAAGACATTATGTAACAGAAACATGATGGAACAACATTATAGTCAAAACATGATATAATTTAATAAATAACAAAAACAAAGGAAACTAGGTGAGTGGAGTGACTCGTACGTAAAGTCATATTATCCGCTTTACATTAACTGTATGTACGTGTGTTATGGAAGTAGTACAACACTGCAATTCTTAGTGACGTAACGCAAATTAATTACTCGAATCACGCCAAATCTCAGCTGTTCTGCACGCTACGGTGATTTCAAAAATAGGAAACTGTAACGTTGCTCTACAAGAAATTCTTTGCCGCTAAGATTTATGAAATACCTTTTAACAAAAACAAAATAAACTCGAGATAAATTGAATTCTGCACGCTAAACATGGACCATTTCCTAGAGATGAAAACTACTAAACTGCAGACGGAACCACTAGTGCAATAGCACGCAAATGCAGAGCTTCTTCGGTATAAAAGTAATGTTGGGTGCAATTAGTTGCAATGCAACTTTGCTACAGAGTTGCCATTGCGATCGTAAAACGGATATCATCCCGTTAGTGCCAGATAATCTGCTCGACCGGCCGGGGCCCGATACGGTAACGGTAAAAGAGCCTTCGGACAAGAAGGCAAGCTGAATCGCTGTAGCGTAACGTACAGAAGCCTTGCAAGAACGATCGATATCGTATAACGTGGGAATGCTGAATCGTTTGGAGATGTTGCAATAACCAAGCAAAATACGAAAACTGATCATTCTGCAGCTATTTTGCTTTCAATTAACACTTTCTAAACCGTAAGGTCGTTACTATCGAAGATTTTTACGCTGATGTTGCTAAATCATCGTTCCGAAGTGGCGATAGCCTCGACGGAGATCTTTACGAACTGTTTTCAAAGGCTTTCACTACTGATAAGTATCATAAAATTATATTCATACAGTGTGTATGTAATGGAAAGCAATGAGTAAACGGTTTTTTAATAGACTCCTTATTTAACTTAACTTTCGAACTATTGGTACATCTGCATCTGAATTATTATTAACGACGCATATTGTGATGAATTGATGATGAAGTGAATAGGAATTGCTGTACATATTTCATCAATGAGCTGGAAAAAACCTTTTATTTATTTAGCTGTAGAAGCTCTTTGTTTCAATTTATCATTTCGGACATGTACAAAGCGCGTTATAAGTGTGACTGCAGCCTCATTTGAGGCCATTGACGACGGCTGAGTCAAACCCACTCGACATTGAATTTTGGGAAGCAAAATTTTGGCTTTAACACTAGTCAAACAATACTTTCTCTTGTTTTAAGTTTAACATTATGCTTATTAGTCATTGTTGGTACAAAACAATGCCCACGTGCGTGATTGCCCCTCTCTGTTACTCTTGGGGACAAAATAGTGTTGTCCTCTTCGGATATCCGTATTTCCGCTGCTATCGGCGCGTGACCAGACCTTCCGTTGTGGGGTGCTGACATGACCGTGACGGACAGTCGCAGCCGTGCTATGATGGTGACGTCAACGTTCATAGAATTAACGATGTCAGTAATGTGGTAAACATGCAAAAATTGCCACAATTCTGTCATTACTTTAATGATGATGCATTAGGCATCGAGTTTGGAGTCCCAAGCATTTCAGCTATTTCTTCATTTGGCAATATGTTTGAATGTTTTGTTGCGATAATGGTTTTCAATACAAGGCAGACTCGCAGTTGCAAGAGAGCAGCATGCAAGAGAGCAGATTACTAGAGCAAATTTCCGTGCGTTCAAGCGTTTTTGCCATACCTATTATTGGAATCAAATATAACAGCTCTCAACTTAGGACCCATTAACGTTAATATTTATCCGTGGTGCTAGGCAACTGGGCCTATCCCAGTTGTAAACGTCCCTTTGTGCCTATTGGCCTTGTTTCGTTCTGTCTCCTGCTGATATGGAGGGAAGTGGAAATTGCAGTTTTTTTTCTCCTACTCCTCTGCTATACTTTGATTAATTTCGTTGCGGGATCCAAGACATTTAAATTCATTATCTGGGATTTCGTCGAGCTTCATTGTCTCGGCGCTTTTCTGGTGGTCGCCACTGTTGATTCTGGCTTTCAGGAGTTACAGTGGTCTGGGCGTGTGTGGCGGGCTTGTCAAAAAAAAAAAGAGAGCAGATTTTACTTAACATCCGCAGAGGAATATAAAAGAAAATTAAATATCGGTCAAACCGGAGATTGTCTATTGAAGATTACAGAATTATTATCGTGGTCCAGCCAGACATATCGTTACAATTCTGATGAATCACACTGGCGATTGTCAATTTAGAAACTCTAGTTAAGGCGCTTAGACGAGCTAAATTAGCAACTCTATTTGTGGTGGAACAAACTTCGTTTGAAATGCTGTTAGAATAAAGTTCTAATCAGCTTGCACTACAAAGTGGTTGTTACGTCAGCCACTGCGGGCCAAATAGCGCGAAATGAGTGGTTTCGATCGATTTACAAAAAAACTATTGATTGGATTAAAAAACTAAAACAGTATCATGCTAATATATTGCTTGTAGAATTATTTGCCAATGATCGCATGCATATTAGTATGTTTTCTATTGTTTGAAAGATATTTTTAGAGGTAAGTTCGTGATTTCTTTCTATCGAGCCAAATTAATTGCATTATGTTTTCAAAACAGTATCATGCTAGCATATATCCTGAAGAATATCGTATATTTTTCTGGTCTTGTTTATAGCAGTGAATCATATACTTTTAGTAATTATAAAACTCGCGTTTAGCTCGTGTAATCGCCTTAAACTATCACATCATGATTGATTATTGTGGCTTTCTCCTCTTTTGTATGACAACTATTACTTTGCAAGTTCCAATAAACATGTTTTGAAATGTACTAAACGAGCGGCTTAGAAACAAACGCAGTCTTGCAAAGTTCGGGGAAAACTAGCAACCATTTTACGAATTTTACGATAGATTATCTTCAAAGATACTACTATTATTATTCATCATTTGCTTTACATTTCGCCGTATCAAAGGATCCGACGTTTCCGTTTCCAATAAAAAACAGTAATAACCATTATGCTATTAGAAATCATCGATTACTGCCACGTTTTATCTCGCTTAATGATTGTCCTTGATAGCGCTTGCACGAGTCTAGAATTCACTTGCTACACTAATCTAGAAGCTATTACTGTGACCGTAAGAATGAGTACAGCCTGTCTTTGGTACATATAATGGCAGTGTTTCCTTGAGACTTGCAATATTGGTATTGTTCTATGCAGTCGGCGGATATAACGACACGCTTACGTAAGCCGTTCTCAATTCTCAAGAGGTGCTCCAAAACATAGTTTATCATTATTAGGGCGATGTTGGAAGCTCGTGCTAAGCCGTAGCAACGGCTGTGGTTGCAAAAGTTAGATCAATATTAGATGACGTCATCAAATAACAAGGTACTACAAACAGGGGAGCGATTTCCCCTCGACATTTTGCTAAAATGTGAAGCAGTAACTTTGGTAATAGACCTACAAAATATTATACAGGGTGGAATTTTTCAATGCCACTTGGAGGGAAAGTACTCGAAATACTGAAGAAAGCAAATTTTACACAAAGGAAACATTCCTTTATTTTTAAAAAGAAACAAATCTGCATTCACAGATTTTCAAAAATTCGCTTGCCACTCTCGGGAATCGAACCGACTCAAGTTCAAAAAAATAACATCTTGTACTTTTTTGACATCAATCAAATCTCTCTAACAAACATGATAAATTAAATGAAAGGAAAACCATGAAATCTAAAGAACATTTATAAATTCAAATGGGATAAATTCAACAAGATATAGCACTTTTATTCATGTTTTTCCTTTCATTTAATTTATCACGTTTGTTAGACAGATTTCATCCATATGATTGACCCTATCGATTGATGTCAAAAAGGTACAGAATGTTATTTTGTCGAACTTTAGACGATCCACCCCGGGTTCGATGCCCGAGTGAGACAAAATAATTTTCGAAAAACTATGAATGCAGATTTGTTTCTTTTTGAAAATAAAGGAATGTTTCCTTTGAGTAAAATTTGCTATCTACAGTATTTAGAGTACTTTCCCTCCAGGTGGCATTGCAAATTTCCACCCTGTAAGTATTTAGGTATTTTAGTTGGTTAATTGTATCCTAACTTGCGTAATTGTTAGAATTAGATTAGATTTCGAGTTTTAGTAAATAGGAATTCTAGTTATCGTCAAACAAAAATACATACATCAAAGTTATTTTTGGTGACTACCTTTTGCAAGAATTATAACATAACTCATAAGTCTACAAGGTCGGAATTACTAAACCGATAGCAGATATTGGCGTTTCTAATTAACTTTTGGATTAAGGTATTCATGTCGCCTGATAATACATGGCCTTGAACTGACGCTAGCTTTACATGGCACAGCTAAATTAACCCTTATCCTAAATTGATTTGAGTCGACGTAGCATTTCTTGTGAAGCTCAGCCGTAATTTCAACAGTATCCCATTTGTAGCCATATCTTCCTCCACGAAATCTTTAAATCGGTCTTTAACTCCTTCTTCTTCCAATTATGAATTTCAAGGCTCTGGCTGGGATCTTACTTGTAATCAAGTTTCGTTTATTGCCCTGGTGTGTACTTTGAAATAAACGATATCTGCCCTGTTGATGGTAATAGACTTCACCATCACTTCCTTGGACTTAATTAAACATTATTGACGCATGTGGGTGTATTTCGGGGATTACCGGCGTTATACTATGTTACGTAATCTGTGTCTAGAGCACCCACTCTGAAATCACCATATTTGTAAATATTTTGGCAGTTCCACCAATGTCTTTCATTTTAGAGGTCGAAGTAATATTTGCTTGTTTCTTAACCGAGTGATTATTCAAACTAACTCAAGTAATGAGTAAAATTTGCCTTTGTGTCTTTGTGTCTCTATTATATTTTCAAGGATTCACGCTAGTACTGGCTGCATTGTCTAATTGCCTTGGGAATATGAAGTATCAGTTTAGTAACTCGTGTGAATGTCATGAGCAGATTAAATTAATTCTTTTATCTTCATCGTCACGTCCAGTTCCTTGTAGCGTGTTATTTACCTGTGAATTTAAAGCTAAATGTGATGATAATAATGCTTCATTCAGTTCTGGCTAATCAGGTGAAATTGGTAAGCTTAGTTGACGCTAAAAATAGAATTGATTCTGTTGATGAGTGTGTTGTTACGTGCGTGGCTTCCCTTGGTTCGGAATAATTTATGATGGTCACAGTTCACTCGCCCCATTCCTATATTAATTTGGTGTACCTACTTCAATTTCCTTTTTATTATTTTCATCAATGTGAATTGTGTTTGGAGTTTCTCCAATGAGAACTCTAGCTAATGTAAATTTTACAACATTTTTAATTTTAAGAGCGGGACCAATCTACCAAAGAAAATGACATAAAAACAATAATTTAGTAAACTCATCCCGCGGGACCCAAATGACCGGGACCAATTTACTAAAGAGCCCTAGGGAAAGGTTATTCCGGTCATGATTAGCTTTTTTTCTTAAGATTGTCTTATCTCCATCATTCAGGCCAGACATTGCTATGTTATCATCATCAGCAACACTTTTAACTAAATAAGTAGGTGATTCTACAAGTTCTGATGTAAAACAACAGATAAATTGTAATCTAGGTTTGGGAGATCATAAGCCTTATTTTAAAAAGGTACACTGTCGTCAAGTTAGATGACAAAAATTGTACATATAAACAAAATTTCGGAATTCAGAAATCGTAGAGTAATCACGTCTACCTGTTAAAGTATTAACCATTTGTAGACTTGTACAAAAAATATAGAAAATAATATGTGTTCTAATGCGATGCGATATGCGCCACACTAACTGTATAGTAACTGTGTATGTAACTGTTATAGAGTCAAAAACTATATCTGAAGGAAAATTAAGTGTTAAGAAAGAAACATTTAAAGGTGGACGCACACTTATCCGCGCCGAAGGAATCGACCGCGCCGAAAGAGTTTTTTCTCATACGTATGACGTCATCTATTCGTCCGATTCGACGCGGATAAGTGTGCGAGGTTTAGTAGGATTTCATACAAGTAATTCTAAAATTCGATTCTTTCGGCGGCGTGGTCGATTCCTTCGGCGCGGATAGGTGTGCGTCCACCTTTAGAATGAACTTCTTGGTGACAAGTCGACCAAACACTTATGAGTGCATTGCAGTAGTACATAATACTTGTGTTATCTAATCTGACATTACGTTAGCGAAGGACGAACCACACCTTGTTTTAACAAATGAAAGGCGACATAAAAAAATACAAAATATTTATTACACTTTAATCACATAAATTAATAACATTAAACATATTACATTTGGCGTCTGCCGCCGAATGAGATGCCGGATTGCTGGCCCTTGTTGGTACCATATTGGAGAGAGATGACGTTCTGGCCGGCCTTCAACTGCTCCTCACTGAACTCACGGACGTTCTTGTCGGCTTCCTTAGGCCCGATGGAAGGCTTACCGAAGTTCCCGGCTTTACGTCCCAAAGACTGCAGGCACACGACGACGGAGTACAGATTCTGCTTCTCCCACAAATCAATGGTCTGGAAAGTCTCCTGAGGCGGCACTCCTAGCTTTTTCACGGCATCCAAGAACGCGTTGATGTTCTCCATGCACTTAAACGCCATGGTGGACTGGTTGATCTTCTTCACTGAACCCTCTTCCAGGGAATTGACGAGTTTGCATAGCAGAGTACCATCTTTCAGGACTGCATACAAATTCTCGGCTGTTCCAGAAGTGTCAGCTGGTTCGCCGGTTAGCAGCTTGATCCATTCGAGGGTCTCATGAGCGATGTCATCGTTGTATTTGCTGTGGATCCTGGCCTGAGCCTCAGCGTTGATGCCTGCTTTACCCGCACGATATTCGCCCATGTTAGATGCTCACTAGTGTACTGACACGTAACCACTGAACTCCTTATGATAAGCGTCCTTACAATATCAGGTTGACGATATGTTTGATAGCGATTATCACTGTTCTACGAACGTGTATTGGAGTTTATCACACCGGCGCTATTATCTTGCGACATAAATGATTTATAATTATGATGGCATTTTATACCTGCAGTTATTACACGTATGTTTTGGAATGTGCAGTATACTATGATAAGGACTTCCTCTCTTGAAAATAACTGTGTTAATCAATAGCGAAGCACGACATACGATTCAATTATATGCCAAATAGAGACAAAGACCACTCCCAAATATTTTTAGTATCTCGAAAAGAAAAAAGTATGGAAAAAAGTACCGGTTCTCATCAAGACCTTGTCTGGAAAGAAGTAATGGCTCCGTATTTCCTAAAACTTCTATTAGGTATCGTTTCGGTGACTTTTACTTATTTCGAAGAAAACTATGTTAATCAACGCGATTGGTTGGAACTTTGGAAGCCTCTGGAACCTTTCATTGGTCACACTTATCTTATTGATAAGTCGTACATTGGTGTTTGTAGTTGGATATCAAAAGATAGTCTTGTGATAGAGACAAACGAAATAAAATTATTCAGAAATATGTGGATTAGAATTGCTCTATCATTATAAGTCTCCGGAGTCGGTTGGTAATTGATATATTTAGTTGTATTTTAATAACTGGCTTCAACTGCACACCGACATAACGAATGAGTTCCACTCCAGTCTTGTAAGAGACTTCAGTTTGAATAGTACCTATGTCAATTTTCAGACCCGCTGCGGATACTGAACACTGTTAGATAAGTAGGTATTAGTATCTGGCAGAATCCGATGTCCGGAGTCCGCAGAAATGTCGCAGATTATGATTTGACCCAACCCTTTTTTTTTTTTTTTTTGCGTGGGTTATCATCAAATGACTTCTCCCACTCTGGGTGGAGCGGGAGGGAGTGTCAGACTTTTACTGACTAAAACCCATCCATGTTCCTTCCTCGCCCTTTACGTTCCGGGGCTGCGGTATCTCTTTCGAACAGTCCCGCAACCCCGGCAGGCTTCATAGGACCGGTCTTCATTAAAGCGGAGCGGGACACGATGCGGATTTTAACCAGTATGATTGGTCAATTCCCGCACATCGCTCAGCTCCGTTCGTCTCTGCTTTGCTGAAGTCTGAGCCTTAATGAGGCATAATCCGTATAAAGGTGCCTTTCCGAGACGGACTGCAGACCGCAAACGACACCACTTGTTTCAATGAATCTGTGTGTCGTCTATATGTGGTGTCGCTTGCAGTCTGCAGTCCGTCTCAGAAAGGCACCTTGCCTGTCCGAGACGGACGGACGCTGCATGTCCGATATCATAATTGTTGATGACGTGATTGTTAGCGATATTGATATTATTATCCACGAAAAAGGGAGAATAAGCTTACGATTTTAATTAAGTTAGGTACCTGCAGTATGTAGGTAATACCTAGGTACGGGTACCTACATGCTAATTGAGAAAAATTGGTTGAAAGCTAGGTTAGAAATTGGAAAAGTTCATAAACAACAGAAATGTCAATGCTAAGGATTTGAACACCTGCAATAAACGTAAAACTTCATTTGTAATTGTTATTAAGTTGAGAACAGTAAATACTGTATTAATTCTACTTACACTAGGGTATCAGTATTTTTCTTTCATGATATAGGGTAAATACGCCAAACATCGGCCACCCCCCAATCTTCGGCCGTCTGCACATTTTCGGTTTGCGTTCATTCGAACGGTAATTAAGTGGCAATTTTACCACTTGAATTGCAACCTTAGTTCATACTCTATAGGTAAAAAGCGTTACTATCCGTGTACGTCACTCGCTCTTCGCACACTCAGCATCAGTAGCGATGGCGCCGTTGAAGCGTCAAGTTCTTAGTTAAATACTCCTACCAAAATAAATCATATTAATAATATTTTTAATTTGAAACATCCTGTACCCGGCCGACATTTGGGAAAAATACGACCGACCATGGGCCGTGAACGGCCGACTTTAGGGTTTTTTCGACCTGGACGCATTTAAACCTTATTACTTTTTTCTTTTAGTAATTGATTTATCAATCTGTCTAAAACCGCATCACAAGCTATGCTTTTGTTGCAAACTGATGGAGACTGAGCAATGCAGTTTAGAAAATCCGTAAGGGGGCCGACATTTAGCGTATTTACCCTAACTTGAAAAGAAACATAAGAGGAGAAATAATTACCTAAATTAAAAAACCTTTTCCAAGTGATTTCAATAGAATAATGCTGCTCTGAGTACAAGCCCGAAATGAATGAAAACTACACAAGACCTTCTGTTGAGTTGATTTAACTCTTCAATCCACTCAACAGACCTCTTCAATCCTTCATTACTGTTTCCTCAATTTTGGCAAAAAAAATTGCAAAACAAGTCTTGTTTGAGGCCCAGATGTGCCAATTTTTTATTGTTTTTTATAGTGTCGGCCATGAAACAATAGCTGTGCGGTTGATTGTTTCGAACAAAGACCTGCTATCAACTCCGAAATGATAAAATCATTGATATAATCTAACAAACATAATACTGATAAAGATGTAGCTTGCTTCCTCTTGCTATCGAATTATTGAAGCTGATTTTGAATAATACACAAAATAAAATATTATTTATGGTAGGCATTATTAGGTTATCCTTAGAAATATTTTAGCTGACATCTGTGGTCAAGTTTTGTAAGTTTCAATATTGCATGTAGATTGTAGGCAGATTGTATAGTTCATGCCTCCATTTCTTTTTCTAACAAAGGGGTAAGGGAGCCAAATAATACACCGGCTGTATGGGCTATTGAAACTAGGTATTTAGTTTAACAAAATAGAATAGACATTTCAGATGAAAAACAGCTGAGTTAAGGGTGTTTCGGAGTTCATTGTTTAGATAATATGGATACAGACAGGCATTCAATTCCATTTGTTTAGGTGCAGCACAATGACCTGTTATTGCTTTCCGTTATTAAGGATTAAAGCAGTTTGAAGTAAAAATTAGTGTTTAAGATAAGCTTGATTGTTAGATCCAGAATGAGAAGACAGGTACAATTTCGCCAAAACACAATGTTAAGCTGATATGTTTTTTTTTGTACATACTGTCTGCTTGCTGTCTGCTTTACGTACCAGCAACAAGTGACGATGAAGATGCTTGCTCATCATCGCCTAGTGGCTAGGCAGTTACACTGGACAAGGCTAGGGCCCCTAGCCTTTTCCAGTCTTACGGGATGCAACTCAATATCAGTATTTTAGATGGAGGTTGTTGAGAATACAAATATAATTAGTAATCAGTTGCAAATATAAAGCGCACATTCTCTCTGCGACTTCAACATTAACAACGTGCATTATAAAAACATGCTGGTGACAATACTCTAATTCATGTTTTTATTTTATATTGTATTGAACTACAAATGGCAAATTATGTAATATATTTTTTTAATACTAAGACTAAATAAATGGAACAATTTTTAAATTGTTTTGTACTGCATATTCGATTCAAGGAATACTTATTAAAAGCTTTCTGATGTCAGGGATCACCACTTCTAAATAAAATTATGCAAATAATTTCCCCCATAATCTGCAACTTTTTATCTACTGTAAATATTCTATGGTCATGACGCTACCTGCGTGGGTGAATAATCAATGAGCTGGCCAAAATCGACCGAAATTAAAGTTTAAAAAACCACAAACACAAAATAATATTTTTTCCACCCACCTGCATTCTAACTAGATTCTCTCAAGATTCCTGACTAAACAGCACAAAAATAACTATCGAGCTATAAATTCGTGATAAGATTGCGACGGAATCAAACAATACATCGGCCAGGTAAAATATACGTATGTAAATGAAAAACTGTAAACTTTTTGTAAATTAAACTTACCGAAACTTTGCGAAGAAATAAATTCAACACTTTGCACAGTAATGTGACAATTAATAATTAATATCCATTGTATATTCCACAAAGCACTTCACATTCACAAGACGAACTTATTTTATTAGAACCGGCCGCGTCACGAGAATTTGTTAACAGCGCGAGACTGCGAAACAAAAAGTTAGCTATGCTGCTTTTTCCGTTCGGAAACCGCTCTACGGCGTTCCCCTCCACGTGACAAATGACGTTTGCAATAGACGCTGATTGGTTGACTCATTTTTAGTAGGGATGGGACGCGTAGTTTTAAATCAGAGGTGAATAATATCGATAGTTATTTTTCGTAGAGTACCTAAAATTACTGTATTGTTTCTAAAACTAATTGTTAAATTTAAAATAGTAATCCCTTATCATTTTTGAGCTACGTGAGCAATTTGAGTTCTGGAGCGCAGTGTGTTGTTCGTTATTTGGTCGGTAAGTTTAACGATAAGGGATTACTGAAATGGGACTGGGCAGGCCATGTCTGACGGATGCCGACAAAGCTGTGGGCTCGCATATCACAAAACTGGAGCCCTGACCTGTGACCCGAACAACGCAAACATTACGGAACGTATTTCCTGTAGATAAAATATTTCCACAAGTTGTACACACACATAATTATATTTCATTTTTTCCCCTTAGTATAATAAAACCATGTAGGTTTTTAACCGACTTCTAAAAAAGGAGGAGGTTCTCAATTCGGATGTTTCTATTTTTTTTTTTTTTTTTAATGTTTGTTCGGGCATAACTCCGTCGCTTGCCAACCGATTTGAAAAATTATTTTTTTGTTGGAAAGGGTATTCTTTCCAAATGGTCCCATAGCCACCAAGTTGGGATCTGATGATGAAATCTTGGCAAAATCGAGGGAACTCTTCAAACTTTATATAAAAACGTGTTGCGATTTTGGTATTTTCTACAACAAGTGAAGCATTTGCGTTCGATAAGAACCATTCTACCATCAGATCTGATGATGAAGCCAAGAGTCACGGAACTCCATAATGAGACAATGTATCCTAGTCGTGTTTGGGCTTGTTGTAATTGTAACGGTATGCACTTTCCATGTATATCAAGCACATGTGAACCACTAAAAAGTGAAAAATAAAAACTTTTTTGCAAAAAATAAAACCGACTTAAAAAAAAAAACAAAAAAGTGAAAAATAACTTTAGCTTCTGAAGTCGGTGACAAAAAAATTAAATCAATCTAACAAAGGTCAGATTTTTTTGAAGTCGGTTTTATTTTATCATGCAAATAGGACTAGGTCCTCCAAAATTTTTATGACACAAAAACGAACCATAAAGCACGTCACGTCACGAACGTCCTTAAAAGTTTAATTTTATTAGGCTATCATAACAGAACCGAGTCCATTGGTTTCTTTTGGGATTTTTCCTACTCAAAAGTATTAAAAAAATGATTGGACAATCTCTCGTCCGTCCGTTTTTTAATATGAGTGCTCCGTCCAGTTTATATAATACGTCCATTCATTGTTATAAATATAAAACTATTTGATGATTTTGTTTCAATTTGAAATAAATTACGGCTTTGTTTTATTGATAATGTGCAGACTGGGCACACTTGTGTACTGGGTTGGTGGAGAATAAAACCACTGGTTGCTTCTTTCTTCTTCTTCTTTATTAGGAGAGTGTTCCTTAGACTGGCTGGCCGACGACTGTGTCGAACCACCAAAATGGCACGTCTTTTATACAAAAATTATTAAGCGATTAACCAATCAGAATCTAATTAGAATTTACAAAAAATGAGGGAAAATGTAAACGTATATAAAACTATGTATTTATGAGATCTATATATCACGAACTATCATATTATAAAAATATAAAATCAATGATAACATTACATAATAAAACTTATATATCCTAACACTAAGTCTACTAAGTACGTGAAAATAAACTATCAAAACTAAGTGAATATACACTTTCTCACTGTAAATACGTGTCTATGTATCACTGTCACATTATGTACTGGCCTATTAGAATCTATGTAACACTTTACATTATGTACTGTCCTATTAGAATCTATTTAGCACTTTGCACTATTTCTCGTTGTCCCGCACAGATAATTATTTGCCATTTATGTTTGAATATGGATTTGAGCACGTGGCCACTGCGGTTAGTTTCTTTGAGTAAAATCGTATTGCGCCCTGTTTGGCATAAGGTTCGTCTGGTTGAAATCACATGTCCGCAACTTCTGCACAAGAAGTTAGTCATCATGTCAGGTCATGTCTTTGCTGGGCTCACTGTTGACTGTAACGTTCTAACCATTTCAATTTTTGAACCTGTGATGAAATTAACCTGTTAGTCTTGTTCGTGCGATTTGAAAACATTCCATTATTTGCACTGGGGGGCTTAGACAAAATAAAAATGTTAAAACGAAACTTTGCGGACAGAGAAGTGAAGTCGGTTTCGTAAACGTGTACTTGAGACATTGAGACGATATTTAATTGTAGTTTGATATATATCGTGTGAGCGTGTATGCACAGAGCGAGGCGGCCTCACTTTATTGTTTGCAGGGCTATGTCATGGTTTTTATTCGGTCTGAGCTAGGAGGTAGATAAAGTCGGATATTATCTTCGCTGATAAATCACAAAGAATTGATCCATTAGAAGTACAGCTTGCGAAATACAGCCTTATCTACTGCGTTGAATACGTGAAAATTGGACCTCCAGATTACGCCACGCACGCGCCAACGGCGGTGGTCACATACCCAAAATCATACTCAAACATAAATGGCATAAAATTATCAGTCAAATAAAACTAATTACATAAATATTAAAAAAAACATTATCTGTGTTTTGATTCAATGTAAACATCTCAAACACTTCTTAGATCAGCATGAGAGCTACTCTGCTGTGCTTTTGTATCAACCGTACTGCGATCGCCAACCCGCCTGCCAAGCGTGGCGATAATGGCAAAACCCCCCCAAAATGAACACCGCATTCAATATAGATCGGCAGCCCGTCTACCCTCGACTACGGTCGACCAGGGTTGCGTACCTTATACTCAGAATATCCTCAAGATATTCGCTGAAGGTCATACAGGTCTACGTCCCGACCTCGGCACACCCCGACGACGAAGTGGAGACCATGTATGAGGATATCTCTAAAGCCATGCATGGTTTCAAAACTCACTTCACCGTTGTCATGGGGGACTTCAACGCGAAACTGGGCAAACGAGACGGGGATGAGCTGCAGGTGGGGCAATTTGGAGTTGGACGTCGGAACCACCGGGGCCACCAACTGGCTAGTTTTATGGAGAAGGAGGGCCTCTATATGATGAACTCCTTCTTCAAAAAGCGTGAGCACAGAAAGTGGACCTGGCAGAGCCCAGATGGTGCAACAAAAAACGAGATTGACTTCATCATGTCAACCAGGAAGCAAATGTTCAATGATGTCTCTGTGATCAATTCGGTGAAAACCGGGAGCGATCACCGCATGGTAAGAGGCACATTGAACATCAATATCAAGCTAGAAAGGCTCTCGACTGATGAAGTCGACGCTCCGTTCAGCACAGATCCAAATCCAAAACCCCGAAAGCTTTCAGCTCGAACTCCAGAATCGTTTCGAGTGCCTAGGGAGCTCAGTGGACGAATACAACGATGGGTTCGTGGAAACTGTCCATACGACCGGGTCTAAGTTCTTCAAGACACGTCGTACAGATCAGAAAAAGAGGTTCTCCGATCAAACTCTCAAGCTCATGAAGGAGCGGCGTGAGATGATCCTGCAGTCTTCAGACGAGGCGTTGAAATATCGGCAGCTCAATAGACAGATCTCTAAATCCTTGAAGAGCGACCTCCGCCGCTATAATACCGAGCGCATTAAAGACGCAATCGAACGGAACAAAGGCTCCAAGGTATTTTCAAGAGATCTGGCTATTGGGCAGAGCCAGCTCACGAAACTGAAGACCGACGATGGCAGGATCTTATCCGCCAAACCGGAGCTACTGAGGGAGATCGAGAGCTTCTATGGACAGTTGTACACGTCAACCAGCAAACCCATTGTCGACCTAGCAAACGACCCAAGAGCTAGACTAACCCGACACTATACCGAAGACATCCCGGACGTCAGCCTGTACGAGATTAGGATGGCTTTGAAACAGCTCAAAAACAACAAGGCACCGGGGGATGACGGAATTACGGCTGAACTCCTGAAGGCGGGTGGAAAACCGGTACTTAAGGCCCTTCAGAAGCTGTTTAATTCCGTCATACTCGAGGGGAAAACGCCACAGGCATGGTGCAGGGGTGTGGTGGTGCTCTTCTTCAAGAAGGGTGACAATGCCCAGTTGAAGAATTACAGGCCCATCTCACTTCTAAGCCATGTCTACAAGTTGTTTTCAAGAGTCATCACGAATCGTCTCGCGCGCAGGTTTGACGATTTGCAGCTACCCGAACAAGCCGGTTTCCGAAAAGGCTTTAGCACCGTGGACCACATACATACGCTTCGGCAGGTTATACAGAAGACCGAAGAGTGCAACTTGCCTCTCTGTTTAGCGTTTGTGGACTACGAGAAAGCCTTTGATTCGATCGAGACCTGGGCTGTACTGCAGTCTCTCCAACGGTGCCAAATTGACTACCGGTACATCGAGGTGTTGAAGTGTTTGTACAAAAACGCCACCATGTCAGTCCGACTTCAGGACCAAGCCTCGGAACCTATCCTTCTACAGCGAGGTGTAAGACAGGGAGACGTAATATCTCCGAAACTGTTCACCGCTGCACTGGAGGATGTCTTCAAGGTTCTGGACTGGAGAGGGCTAGGCATCAACGTCAATGGCGAGTACATCACTCACCTTCGGTTTGCCGACGATATAGTGGTCATGGCTGAGACCATGGAGGACCTCAGTACAATGCTCGATGACCTCAGTAGAGCTTCCGAAAGAGTGGGTCCAAAAATGAACATGGACAAGACGAAGGTCATGTTGAATTCCCATGTCACACCCATTCCTATCAAGATCGGAGGCTCTACACTCGAAATTGTAGACGATTATGTATACCTAGGACAAACGGTCCAGTTAGGTAGGTCTAATCTCAGAAAGAGGTCAATCGTCGAATCCGACTCGGCTGGGCAGCGTTCGGGAAACTGCGCGGTATCTTCTCGTCCAACTTACCGCAGTGTCTCAAGACGAAAGTCTATGACCAGTGTGTGTTGCCAGTGATTACATACGGGACCGAAACGTGGTCGCTCACAATGGGCCTTATCAAAAGGCTTAAAGTCACCCAAAGGGCAATGGAGAGGGCTATGCTCGGAGTTTCCTTGCGTGATCGAATCAGAAATGAAGACATCCGCAAGAGAACCAAGGTCACCGACGTAGCCCCAAGAATTGCTAAACTTAAGTGGCAGTGGGCAGGGCACATTGCTCGCAGAACGGATGGCCGTTGGGGTCGAAAAGTTCTGGAGTGGCGACCGCGAACCGGAAGACGATGCGTTGGAAGACCACCCACTCGGTGGACCGATGACCTGGTGAAGGTTGCGGGAATCCGGTGGATGCGAGTCGCAAGGGACCGGTCAATGTGGCGACACTTGGGGGAGGCCTATGTCCAGTAGTGGACGTCTTTCGGCTGAGATGATGATGAGAGTTACTGTAGTGAAAAATAAATTTTCTACCGGCGATATCGATAATCAAGCCTACGTCACTATTCGTTGACATCTTCGATATTCGCTTCAAAGGATCATTAGTTCGTTCAACAATGACAGTTCTTTTTTTAACTTTTGTTTCATTGTTGCCCCACTAGAGGGAGTTATTGGTCTAGAAAACGAAAAGGAGGAAGGGTATCTATCATAGACAAAGAGTCTAGGACGGAGTGGTTTTTTGCTTGCATTAATTTGGCGGGAAGGGAAAAAATAGCGTAAAGTATTTTCGTCTGCGATTTTGAGACAATTTTCAATTCGGTTAGTTCATTCATTTTTGTAGGTATTTAGTCATTTTTTGTGATCGGTGAAACTTGAGTCAGACAGACCTGCAGTTGAAGACTGAAAAATCACATGGCTTTGTGATAGCATGAATCAAAGAAATTGTTTTAACCAAACAAGGAGCTTGGTATGTTTTATTCTATTTGTTAATGTCGTAGACACATCGTACAACACGCCATATTACTTAAAGGCGCGCGGGATTGCAAAACGTCACTGTTATGTAATGCGGCGTCTTCACCTTCAGCCGGATTACAATTCGGCTAAAATAAAGTGCGCCGCATTGAATGAGAGATGAGCACATACAAATACGCGCATCGTCGATACGCCGCTTTGAAAGCGAGCGAAGCGAGCTCGGTACTTAGGCCACCCGGTACACCTTTATGATAGAAATAGGAGCCTGGTAATTTTCAGAGTTTTCAGTATTTTATTTTATTCGGTTCGTTTTGCTGACGCCGCTTTGTCGAACGTATCGCCACCACAATCCGGCTGAACGTGAGGACGCCCCGCCGTATAATAACAGTCCGGCGCGCCTTTATGTAATACAGCGTGTTATACGAATTGACTGCGACATTAACTTAAGTTTTATATTTCTTAGGGGTTTTTTACATTGCAAGTGATAAGTATTGCACGCGATCAGCGTTCACGCCTCAACTCAAACAGGATTCCCTAAATGAAACTCCTTAGGTGCGAACTAGTGTAGCTGCACCACTTTAGAACGATTCAATAGAAAACGCAGAGGTGAATCGAGGGTCAGTTTCAGTCAGTTCATGTTTTAATAATAATAAATAAATATCGCTGGACATTACACACAGCGCCGTCTAGTGCCACACTAAGCAAGGCTTGTGTCGTGGTCACCAGACAGTTGATATACTACGTAATATACTTTTTGTTTGTAAATACATACTTATTATACATATAAACATCCATGACTCGGAAACAAATGTCCATGTTCATCACACAAACATTTGCTCCTACCGGGATTCGAACCCGGGACCATAAGAACGTAAGGCAGCCTCACTACCGCTGCGCCATTCGGGTCGTCGCTATGTTTGTTACCAACAAGTAGGATGATAGGATATGTTTACAACGATTATCGGTCAGCGATATACAAAACGGGGGTCTACCCTTTAGAGCAGAACTTTTTATATCATAATATTATTTTGTGGCATTGAAAAATGGCAATAATGCCAAATAAAATTATTCCAAATGAAATTATATCAAATAATCGTCGTTCTAAATAAACATTATTCTAAACGAAATTATGCGAAATTTGAACATTGCCAAAGGCAATTATGCGAAATAAAATTCTGCCATCTTAAAAGTACGCCATTGCAAATTCGGACATACAAACATTCAGCCAAACAATAATTACATTTAAAAAAATATGACTTTAATATATTCTTTTAAAGAAAATTATGCCAAGTGTGTTATGCTAAATGAATTTCGGAGCATCAAGATTCTGCCAGATAGATGGAACCCATAAAACGGGGCACTATTTTTTCACTGCGGCAAATAGAGGTATCGGTAGCGTAGTTGGTCACAGTGTCACAGTTCTAACCTAACCTATGTGGTCCGAGTGAACGGATACCTTCGACATCGTTTTTCCGGCAAACGGTTAGACACTTCCCTCCGCGCACTCGTTCGGGTTGGATCATGCAATTTATTTCGCTGTTGTTTTTAATTACGATTTTCGTGCCTACTTGCCTTGTTTCGTTCTGTCTCCTGCTGATATGGAGGGAAGTGGAAATTACAGTTTTTTTTTTACTCCTCCGCTATACTTTCTGATTAATTTCGTTGCAGGATCCAAGACAGTTAAATTCATTCTCTGGGACTTCGTCGAGCTTCATTGTCTCGGCGCTTTTCTGGTGATCGCCACTGTTGATTCTGGCTTTCAGGAGTTACAGTGGTTTGGGCGTGTGTGCCGGGCTTGTCCCAAACGGTTAGTCGGAGATAAAAAAAAAATAATAAAAAAATAAAAATGTGTTTATTATCTTAAATCTATACAGTTAAGTTGCCGGGGCTTCCCAGAAAGTAATCCGAAGATACTTGTGATGGGATAAACCTCGCTATTCCTCGAATTAATTAACAATTGTTTATCTGTGCTAATTAGGTATAAGTTACACATTTTTAAAAAGAAAAACCAATAAAAAGAAAAACCAATAAAAAGAAAAATGAATAAAAGAAAAATTGAGAAGCGTGTTTATGGCAGTGTGTTTAGTATAAATGCGTGTTTATAAGTGTGTTCATGAGTGTGTGGATGTGTTTTTTGTGTGTGTTTGTGTGTAAGAGTGGGTGGGTGTGTGAGTGGGCGTGTGTATGTGTGAATGAGTGTGGAAGTGTGTTGGAGAGTGTGTATGTGTGTGTGAGTTGGTGTGTGTGTGTGTGTGTGTGTGTGTGTGTTGGAGTGTAAGTATGTGTGTGTGCGTGTGTGTGTTAGTATTAGTCTGCATGACGCTCAACTCAGAGTCGCCAAAATGTCTTCAACGGCATCATAATTTAGTGTGAAGAGCCATTCAGTTAATTTCTTCTTACACTCGTACAACTGCATAGGGTAAATGTTAAGTATGCGATTTACTTTATTATAGACGCGTGGGGCTTGAGTTACATTCTGACGACTAGCAAAAATTGAACGTGCTGAGTATGTAGGGGCTACGATATCACACCGTCTTTTTTTAAGTTTGTCATGGCTAAAGGGTAGAATTTTGTGATATCTTAGTACCATGTGTAGTATATGGAGTTTTCTGACAGATAGCAGCTTAGAGATTGCGTACAGAGTTTCAGTAGGGAACCTGTAGGGTTTACAGTACATGACCTTAATCAAGGATCTCTGTGCCCTCTCTAAATCTATAAAATACGACTTAGCTGCTCCACCCCATACCGAGATACAAATTATGATTACAGATTGGGCCAGTGCGATATATATTTTATTCTGTAGTTCTGCATTCATTACATGTCTCAGGGATTTGAAAACCCATATGAGTTTCCTCACCCTCGCTATAGTTAGTTCGAGGTGTGGGTACCAGCTTAACCTTTGATCTACGACAATACCCAGGTATTTGACGGAGTTTACCTTATGAATTGCAGGGCAACTACAGGTAGGTAGGGTTGGGGTACGACAAGAATGTATTCTAATGTTAAAGTCAGGCGCAGGCTGAGAGTTTGCGTATTTAGTGAAGCAGACGTAGTTGGTTTTTTGGGTATTTAGCGTAAGTAGATTCTCACGTAGCCAATCACCAACCCTAGCCAGTCCACTCTCAGCCTCCAGCCTAACCTTGTCCCAGGTCTTAGCAGAGAAGATAATAGCGGTGTCATCCGTGTAGGACAGTATCCTCGCGCCGTTGATATTAAGGTTACAGAGCTCATTAATATAGATCAAAAAGAGCGGCGGCCCGAGGACACTGCCCTGCGGGACGCCATACGTCACGTTCTCTTCGTCACTAACATAGTTTCCAATTTTTACCCCCTGTTTCCTGTTTTGAAGGTAACTGCTGAGAAGAGAGAGAGCAGAACCTCTAAATCCTATGCTCTCCAGCCTGTGTATAAGTTTAGAGATAAAGACGGTATCAAAGGCCTTCTTGAGGTCAAGAAAGGCCACTAGGCATTTATTCCCCTTATCTACTTCCTTGGTTATCACAGTAGCAAGTGTCTCCGTAGCATCCTGGGCCGATATTCCCCTTCTAAAGCCAAATTGAGAGGAAGATAAGACGTTATACTTGGTCAGGTAGTTGACTATTCTAGAGTTTAAGAGCTTCTCAAGGATTTTAGAAATGGAGGTCAACACAGAAATTGGCCGATAGTTGTTAACGTCGTCCTTATCTCCACTCTTATACACAGGGGTAACAACAGAGCGCTTAAGGAGGTAGGGGAAGATACCTGTTTTAAAGCATAGGTTGGCCAGGTCACAGATCAGTGGGACTAAGATCTCCTTTGCCTGCTTTAGAAAAAGGGTAGGAATTCCGTCCCACCCTGGTGCACTCCCAGAGTCTAGGGACATCAGAATATTTTCAACTTCCTCCTGAGTGGTGTCTAGGAGAACAAAGGAGGACAGATTAGGGCTGTCTGTGTTACAAGATGTAGGGGGAACGTTACTATTTAGGATTTTCTGAGCTAGAGCTTGTCCAATGTTAATAAAATAATTATTAACATAGTTGACTGAATCTTGGGGACACGATTTTAACTCAAGTAGGACGCTATTTGAGCTCCTGGGTGGCTTATAATTAGTGATGTCATTAATGGTTGACCACAGAGCCCGAGGGTTTTTAGCAGATGCTTTGATTTTGTATTTATTAAATTTATTTTTTAGTTTTTTTATAAGGTTCCCACAGAAGGTCCGATATCGTCTATATGTAATTGATAGAATTTGGTTATGAGGGTTTAATTTGAGTTTAAGGTAGATTGAATTTCTTAGTCTAATACACCGAAGGGCACCTGCTGTTATCCAGGGTTTAATCGTTCTTCTGCTATTAGTGATAATTACAGTTTTAGAGTTCGACAGTAAAGCTGTCTTGACTAATTCTATAAGCGCAAAGGCGTAAGTGTCAGGGTCTTTGAAGATGTTAAAAAAGGAGGTATCAGTATTTTTTAGACTAATAAGGGCATTTTCGTAGTTAACTATTGTTTTGTGCTTTTTAGGTATACGAGTATTATAGCAATATTTATTCTCCAGGGATACCAAAATCATGCAGTGGTCTGTTACGGTTGTATTTAAAACCGCTGTAAAAGCTATATTTTTTTGTTTTTCAAGGCTCAGGAAGACGTGATCAAGGCATCCATCTCCCCTCGTGGGTAGGTCATGAGATGGTAAAAGTCCATGCGTAGATAGCATATTTAAGTAGCTTAGTCTATTGTTTCTTTCGTAACTTGTTTCAGTAGGGGAAATTATTAAGTCAATATTAATGTCCCCTAGGATTAGAATGTTTTTACATGGAGTAATATTTTCAAGATGATTGTTAAGTGATGTAATGAAGTTACCTGCATGTAGAAATGATGGGGAGCGGTAGATACCCAGTATAGTGTAATTTGAAATATTTAACTCGAGACCGGTGGCATTTATAAGGTTGAGTTCTTTAAATTTTACTGATAATTTATTTGAAATGTATACAGCTACCCCGTCACTTTGGTTAATTTGGTGTTTTGTTTGGAAAGATGTGTAATTCACTAATTGTGGTATGTTTTTTTTAGAGTTTAACCAACACTCTGTGAGAATCAAAATATCTACTTCATATTTTAGTTGTGATAGGGTGAGTTGCAAGTCATCAAAGTTTTTGTAAATACTTCTAATGTTTTGTGTTACAATAATTAAATTGTGTGGTGAATTACCCGTGTTTAATTTTAGTTCCTGTATGTTACACTTTATCGAGTCTAATGGTTTAATCTGATCCACCAAAAAAACACCAAAACACTTTTATAACCTATATCCTTTGGGGTTTTTTACGATACATTCGAGAAAATAAACGATTTTGGCTCACTTTTTCTCTTTTGTGAAAGAAAGAAAGAAAACCGGCCAAGAGCGTGTCGGGCCACGCTCACTGTAGGGTTCCGTAGCTTCCCAGACCATTAAAAATACCAACATTTTTCGTCAGCAAAAATAACTTTGTTTTTCATAGTATTTGTATGAAAAACAAAGTTATCATTTGCGTTTTTTTGAAAAAGTGCTATATAACTCAAAAACTATTCAACTCATCAAGTTGAAAATAATTTTCCTAGAAAGTTCATATAAAGGTCTACTTCTGTGATTTTTTTCATATTTTTTAAACTTATGGTTCAAAAGTTAGAGGGGGGGGGACACATTGTTTTTGACTTTCGGAGCGATTATTTCCTAAAATATTAATATTATCAAAAAATGATTTTAGAAAACCCCTATTCATTTTTAAATACCTATCCAACAATATATCACACGTCAGGGTCAAAATTAAAAAAAAAATCGCTCCCCACTGTACGTCTGGGGGAGGTACCCTAATAAAAATGTTTTTTTAAATTTTTATTTTTGCACTTTGTCGGCATGATTGATATACATATTGGTACCAAATTTCAGCTTTCTGGTGCTAACGGTCACTGAGATTATCCGCGGACAGACAGACAGACAGACATGGCGAAACTATAAGGGTTCCGTTTTTTGCCATTTGGCTACGGAACCCTAAAAAGCATTTATTTCCCCGACTCTAACCACATGCCGTAATAGTTTTGTCTCGCTATAATCACCCCTGCGTTTCTATTCACCCCTTTTTACGGTACTTATATTGGTTCCTACCATCATTGTCATCTTGCTTGAATAGGATTTTAGTAAATAATATGGGGTGGTACACCTACCAACCTGGTGTAAGTACCTACTCCTATTATTATGTCTTAATCAGAATCATAACTAAGTAGGTATACCGTGTATTCTAGGTTTCAATGCTATTATTATAAGTTCACAAAAACATCTAGGCGTGGTAGGTATTATTCGTCCAACTGCCTATGATACCTAGAAAAGAACTATTCCAGAGGAACAGCTTAATATTTTCCAACTTCTCTGTTCGTGTTATTTTAGCTCACTGAACTTTACCGCTGTGAGTTTTGAAAACTTTTTAGACGGAAACTATCAACCTATAGGTATGGAGCTGAGCTGACCCAGGTACCTATGTAAGCTACTGGTAATTAAAAAAATATACCGATCTGCCAAAGCACACATAAATAACATCATGGGCGAGGTAGCGGTGTTCCTAAATATTATACACTAGCTGATCCACGCAACTTCGTCTGCGTCACAATGAGAGAAAAAGCTCGCAAAGGGAATACATTTTCCCCGTTTTGCAACATTTTTCATTTATGCTCCGCTCCTGTTGGTCGTAGCGTGATGTTATATAGTGTAGCAGCCTTCCTCGATAAATGGACTATCCAACACAAGAAGAATTTTCAATTCGAACAAGCAGTTCCTGAGTTTAGCGCGTTCAAACAAACAAACTCTTCAGCTTTATAATATTAGTATAGATTTTGCCAGTTGTTATAGCTCCATTAAAATAGCTCGTCCTCTAGCGGCTAGGGGACAAGCCATTTTAACGGAGGCTAGGGTCTACCCTATTGCCATCAATGAATTGTCATCAATGAATATTTGAGAAGTTTCTGATAGAGAAACCTATTAATATCTAAAAGCATTGACCGATATGGGTTTCAAACCCATGACTTCATACTTAGCATTAACGACAAATCCAGTTTTAAGGCTTGCTCTTTCAGCGTAAGAGCGAAATCACATTTACTCGTATCGATCAGCGTTTTCGAGTATCTGTACAACATTAAATGAAAAATAAGTTATTTTTCCCTTTTTTTTTTCGTTTCCTGAAGTCGGTTTTATTTTTTGTAAAAAAAGTTTTAATTTTGAATTTTTTTGTGGTACGACATGTGCTTACCCCTTCACAGCGTACCGGCGTGATTTTCTGATATGAACTGGTGTAAACAATAGACAGACATGAGATTTCAGCAATCTCAGTACATTTGCTATCATTTATTGAGGAGTTCCGTTGCCTATCTCCAAAGTTCTTCATCAGATATTCACCAAATTGAAATGGAACACTTGAAAAAGTACGCTTCGTAAGATCCTGACTTGATGATTATGGGACAACCTAGGAAGCCTTTGATACAATAAAAAAAAACATAATCGGTCCAGCCATCTTCGAGTAATCGGGGAACATTGAATTGAGAACCTCCTCGACCTTTTTGAAGTCGGTTAATAACGACGTTATGGTAGGTGGCTCAAATATCCGGATAGCCTTTAATAAATAATAAATTAATTAATTAATAAATATTGCTGGACATTACACACAGCACCATCTAGTGCCACACTAAGCAAGGCTTGTGTCGTGGTCACCAGACAGTTGATACATGTATACTTTTTGTTTGTAAATCATACTTATTATACATAAACATCCATGACTCGGAAACAAATGTCCATGCTCATCACACAAACATTTGCTCCTACCGGGATTCGAACCCGGGACCCTAAGAACAAAAGGCAGCCTCACTACCGCTGCGCCATTCGGGTCGTCCTTAAGGCACTTAGACGAGCTAAATTAGCAACTCTATTTGTGGTGGTTCAAACATCGTTTGAAATGCTGTTAGAATAAAGTTCTAATCAGCTTGCACTACAAAGTGGTTGTAACGTCAGCCACTGCGGGCCAAATAGCGCGAAATGAGCGGTTTCGATCGATTTTCAAAAAAAACTATTGATTGGATTAGAAAACTAAAACAGTATCATGCTAATATATTGCTTGTAGAATTATTTGCCAAAAAATCAGAATGATCGCATGCATATTAGTATGTTTTTTATTGTTTGAAAGATATTTTTAGAGGTAAGTTCGTGATTTCTTTTTATCGAGCCAAATTAATTGTATTATGTTTTCAAAACAGTATCATGCTAGCATATATCCTGAATAGAATAGAATAGGAATAGAATAGGTCTTTATTTGCTTAGAATGTAGGTACATAAAAATAAGATGTTAAATTATAAATAGGATCCATGTACATTCTGCCATAACATAGCATGCAAATATAATACAAATTAATATAATTATAATTATTGAGATGTCACAAAGAAATGTCATTTAAAAAATCCTGCACTGAATAGTAACATTTGTCTAAAAGTAATTTTGTCAAACATTTTTTGAATTTTTGTAATGGCAAGTTTTTAATTTGGTCAGGTATTTTATTAAAGATTACAGGAGCCATACAAATCACATTTTTCTTCAATAAGCTAGTATTAAAAACTCCAGTGCATAATAGATTCTGGTATTGAGATCTCATAGCTGTATTTCGTTTTCTAGTTTCTGTCAGGGTTGCAAATAGACATCGATTGCTTTTTACAAATATTGCTAATTCGAGGATATAAAGGCACGGGAAAGTAAGTAATTTCTGAGACTTAAATATAGGTACGCAACTGTCTGTTATTTTGAGACCAAACAGAAGAAGAAGAAGAAGAAGAAGAAGAAGAAAGAAGAAGAAGAAGAAGAAGAAGAAGAAGAATAAAGAAGAAGAAGAAGAATATCATATATTTTTCTGGTCTTGTTTATAGCAGTGAATCATATACTTTTAGTAATTATAAAACTCGCGTTTAGCTCGTGTAATCGCCTTAAAAGATTCGGCCGAGTAGGTACCGTTAATTTGCTCCTAAGAATTTAAGAGTTCCGTTCCTTTGTCATGGATCCCATAATCAGAAGTAATCAGAACCCAACCAAATTCTCATCAAACTACCATTGAAGTACATCCTTTCTAGTAAAATAAAAAAAACAATACATGTCACGGTAATAGGCTTATCCCCAATAAATGGAACTTCACACATCTAACTGTCGAAATCCTGGTGGATTGTATATCTCTGCG
The DNA here is from genome assembly GCA_950022955.1 of Xestia ashworthii. Classification (NCBI taxonomy): domain Eukaryota; kingdom Metazoa; phylum Arthropoda; class Insecta; order Lepidoptera; family Noctuidae; genus Xestia; species Xestia ashworthii. The sequence continues at coordinate 4,411,006 of OX465557.1, forward strand.
TACCCCCTCAGAGCATACAGGCGTGATGTTACTTCAGGATGTTATAAACAATAAACAACCAAACGATTGCAGCAATCACTGCAAATTTGCCGTCTATTTTTGAAGAGTTCCATTTCTATCTCCGAAGATCAGCATCCGATCTCAACTAAATTGAAATGGGACCACACGGGCTGCTTTCAAATAAAAAAAGAATCATCAAAATCAGTTCACTCAGTGTTCTCAGGTAACAAACAAAAAAAATACAGAGAATTGAGAACCTCCTCTTTTTGGAAGTCGGTTGAAAAAGGGAAAAGAAGGGTGGCCCGCGAAATTCAAATTTTCTTTCGTTTTTTGCAATTTGCAGGGCAGTGCTAAGTTGTATGTTGATAAACGTATTCGCGGGCTACCTTGGCATCCCCCTTAAAATGTGATTTTCACTCCTCTTGCTCGAAAAGACCGTCATAATAGCGTACCAGAGGGGCCGTAAAATTGCTCATTATAGCCCTAGGGAAAATAAGCTTTTTTTTTTTTAAATTTCGTAGTCGGTGTTCGAAAGCGCAAAGTCTTTACTCATAATTCATGAAGAATTGACTTATTACTGTTCCATAAAAAAAAAAATATTTTAAAAAAGGAACCGAACGCGCCGAACGCCGAACTCTTTGGCAGGATGTGTGCGTTGCATTCCAGCTACAGAAGAAATAAAAAAAGGCATGGGCGCGAAATTTTAAGATTTTTTCTGTATTATTTATTTGAATTTCTTTTTATCTCCTACGTTTACCTCACAGACGACACAATATTATATTCGTCTTCACAGAGAACTGAGATTATGTTGCCGGGAAAAAACATCTCATTAGAACAACAGTACAAAATATTGTACATTTCATTTTAATAAAATAAACTATCATATTAAATATGGTTATTTTATTTTCTCGCAATCGTAGTGAAAAGTACGGTGTAACACACGGCGCTAAAATCCCATTATAACTCGGTTTCTATTTACTACCTCGCTAAAGCTCGGTAGTAAAACTTACCTCGTCTATAATGGGTCATTTTAGCCCCTTGTATCACAATGTACTATTACTTCGATTCACTTTGGTCGTATTGGTGGACAATGCAGTACCCACACAAATCATGGTTGCGCAAACACAAGCACACTGCACTTCATCTTCGATCAACCTACTAAAACGGTTGGTGCTGACTGCGGGCTGTCATCTGTAGATTTTTGATAGCTGTTTTCGGGTAGCCAGAAGGCTAAAAGTCTGACAAACAGGCTTTGTGTTAAGTTGTAACTGGTTGAGGAGGTCAAAATAAGTATAAACCGTAGCTCCATGTAAAGTACTGGTACTCGTATTCAGCTCCGTCCATTTCTACTGAAAGCCCACCCAAACACAGTAAAAGGCTTGGGCTGTTGATGATGATTATGTGTCGTGCAAAACTGTTGACTGTGTTGTTATGCGGTAGCCGGTGCGTTATTTCGTTTGATCTTGCTGTAAACGCTAACATTCTCACAGTAGGTACTGGAAGAAGGTTAAGTTATGTATACCTAGACCTAAACTTATCTCGGAGTAGGTACTCAAACGCGATATTAGTTTGTAGTGTTTAGTATTTATATGAGCTGTCGAAACAAACGTCGAAGCGCATTTAGAGGTTAGGTATTCGCAACACCGGAGGCATTGCGTTGCGATGTAAACAAAGATGAAGCGCGCGGGCGCCGGGGTCGTGTGCCGTGCGCATGCGCGCGGACGTCGCTTGCGGCGGGCGGCGCTTGCGCAGGGCGGGCGGCGGCCGGGCGTCAGTCCGCGCGCGTCCTCGCCATGGCTCGGTGGCTGAAGGCTCTGGCGGCCGTGCTGCTGCTCGCCGCCGCCGCGACCGCGCGTAAATCCCCCGCCCCGAGCAAACATGTCGAGCCCCAGATCGAAGAGGTCACCGCCAAACAGTTGGAGAGAGTGCTGGAAGACAAGGATTTCGTCGCGGTGTACTGGTGTAAGTGGCACTCGCCCGCCGCCTGCCGACCGGCGCGCGTCTCCGTTTAATTTTGCGAGCTTTCGAAAGCTGGCGGCCGGCCAGGGCGCGGGCGGCCCTCGTCGTGTCGAAACGTCTGCGACGGCGCCCGTCCAAATGGGTTATCGTCGAGTTAATGATCTTCGGACGGGCCGAGGGGAAGACCGCTTCGGCGGACCCGAGCTTTCGGCTGTGCATGATATTTTCGAAGCGAGCGGCTCGGCTTGCGATTCGCGAGTTATGCAACCGAGCCGCGGAGACAATAAAACTTGACCCGGCCGCCGACCGCTGCGGCCGTCTGCGCGGCCTAAAATGGTACCGAGTCTCGTTTTCCACCGTTCCACCGATGCTGGCTCCGCCAAGGTCGCAAGGCGCCTACGCTCATAGCTCGGCTAAAACTGTGTGCCGCCGCATTTGCCGCTGAAATAGACTTCCATTACGTGATATCGGCATTCCGACTATTTTCTTTTGTCGCCAACTGTCGATGTGATCTGTTTGTTGCTACGTCACAATCATTCCTCAACGACCATTTCGTAAAAGTGCAAGCTGTGCGTGTGTGCATATGGGTGTGTGAGTTGGAAGCAAATGTAGCCATAAGCTAATTCGTTAGATATTCATTATTATCTGTGGTCGTTGCCATGTCTACAGTGCATCTCTCACTCATCCGAAGGATGCAGTGCCTGGTCTAGACACAAAAAGTGTCATAAATCACTGTCGAAGCCGGCACCGATGCAAGATTGTCTCTTGGCTGAGAGACTAAATTGTCCCGAGCTAGCTGTAGGTGTCCTAAGTCGTTTTCTTGGTTTTATTGGGATCTCGTATAAGACGTTCTTTTGTTAGTGGAAGTTTAGACGGAAGTAACCACGTTGGGAAAAATGCTGCACGTACAAACAAAAACATAAACAAAACATACCTCATCCAATAACTACTTAGTTACATAATAGGCTTCCAAAATATAGCAACCTACCTAAATATTATTATTTTTCATGATTGACTGAGTTGTAAAAAAAATATTGAATAATAATCGAAATAATGACCCATTGATCTGAGTAAAAATATCAAGATGGCAATATACAAATATTGGTAACGACAGTACAGCTAAACACTCTGGCTAAAGCTTTCCAAACCACAATTAACAGAATAATTTGAACATCAGATAAAAAGCAAATAAATACATAGATGCGGCCCCTTGATAGTGTGAAGCTGTCATGAAAAGTTTTTTGTGTTATAAAAATAGGCCCTGGTCGCCTAGTAAGTGTTACAGAAAAGACATAATTACGAAAATGTGCTGGTACAACTGTTTCAATTGGAATACTTCCAAAATCAAGAATGCTAGCATTAATTCCTGGATTAATGAAAATTGCTTCAATTCGTGTACAAGAATACATTAATTTTAACAAATTAACAAGAGTTGATGTATTGATGGCCATATTGCTAAAAGTATAAAGCTAGCTGCTCTGTTATGGTGAGCTGAATGAAAATGCACTGCTTTTATATATGTGGACATACTAAGATGGTTGGAGAGTGAGATGAAGACCTAAGTGTCAGGAATGTAATTAAAGAAAACCGGCCAAGAGCGTGTCGGGCCACGCTCACTGTAGGGTTCCGTAGCTTCACAGACCATTAAAAATACCAACATTTTTCGTCAGCAAAAATAACTTTGTTTTTCATAGTATTTGTATGAAAAACAAAGTTATCATTTGCGTTTTTTTGAAAAAGTGCTATATAACTCAAAAACTATTCAACTCATCAAGTTGAAAATAATTTTCCTAGAAAGTTCATATAAAGGTCTACTTCTGTGATTTTTTTCATATTTTTTAAACTTATGGTTCAAAAGTTAGAGGGGGGGGGGACACATTGTTTTTGACTTTCGGAGCGATTATTTCCTAAAATATTAATATTATCAAAAAATGATTTTAGAAAACCCCTATTCATTTTTAAATACCTATCCAACAATATATCACACGTCAGGGTCAAAATTAAAAAAAAAATCGCTCCCCACTTTACGTCTGGGGGAGGTACCCTAGTAAAAATGTTTTTTAAAATTTTTATTTTTGCACTTTGTCGGCATGATTGATATACATATTGGTACCAAATTTCAGCTTTCTGGTGCTAACGGTCACTGAGATTATCCGCGGACAGACAGACAGACAGACAGACATGGCGAAACTATAAGGGTTCCGTTTTTTGCCATTTGGCTACGGAACCCTAAAAAGGAGTGTTTGAAAGGGTGACGGCTGATAAGAAAGAATGGCAGAACACGTGTTGCACGGCACCCCAAGTAACATTGGATACCTACAGATACAGGCAGGAAAATTATGATGTCACATAATAAGATCATTTTATAGTGTGTTAACACTGTTATTATGTTGAAAACGCTATTTCCCTTCCATGAAACAAAATTCTGTACCACGAATGATTCTTAAAAGCTCGAATCTTTTTGTCAGACACAAACACGTGGCGTGGTGTTGTGTCTATCTCTTCCTGAATATGATAGATGGCATAAAAAGACATTCGAATGCCCGAGGCATGTAAATATATGCAAACATTGTTATTTATTTTGATATTGCCTTGGGCTAATCATCCCGTGTATTGTTTAGACCTCTAAGAGGCGTTGTACAGGTTCTTCATGCATAGCGTATCAAAAATCTTGCACATTCAGTCGGAGAGTTTTTAAAATATACGAATACTTGTTAATGGAATTGAGGAATCCCACCCGAATGCAGGTCACCTTACTATGTTGATATTAATTATAATTACTCAACACCGTCAGTCACCACTACTAAAGAGAGTAATGTTCATTGTTCTGGTTCATTGACGTACTTCCTCATTGCACATTCCGAACCTATCAAATATTGTCTTGTTACTGCCATATGTCAAATGTTATCGTCACTCTGGCGTTGGAGGGCTGCCGTCATTGTTTTTAGAATGTACGGTTTCCCTGACAACTTGACGACTTCTGTACCTGTTGTTGTGTCCTTTCGTTACGCCAACACCAGACAGTGAGCTAAATTAAATGCTGTAAAAACAAAAGATTTTCACATCTTTTTTGTGTCCGTTTGCTGGGCCAAGCTCTCTTCTTTTATCTTGTGTTATCTTTAATCGTGTATGCCCTTGTGTTCTTTGTGTGAATTCAATTTTCTCGTTTATATCACTCCAAGCTTTCGACCAAACTAGATTGATGATTAATAAGTCAGCCCTATGATTGAGATGATAAACTGATTGTTCACCATTGACCAACAATTCGAAAATCAAACCTCGAAATTATCTAACCACGGTATTTTTAACGACAAGACAAAAACTCCACAATATTATCGAAAGGCATCTAAAAATTTAGAAATGTTTGTAACCATTCTAAATTCAGATGAAATTGCTAGCCGACAGTTGAAATAATTGGGCAAATCATGCAGAGGTAAATGTGCAAAAAATACAAATATGCAATAAGCACTTTCAGGTAGGGGGGACAAAGGTGAGTTCTACAACCGGATTTTTGAAAAAAATACCTGAACGTGTTTGGAAATGTGGGCTTAATTAAAGCGGATGAATAATTACAGTACGAAATTGCATCACATTTGCCGAAGGCATAATATCCTATCGGGCGCACTGCTTGTAACATCCTAAAAGTCGAAGTAAAGTATTGGTACATCACATAAATGCACAAATACTCGTAGCAATATTTTTTATAAAAACAGGCTGATATCAAATCGACGCTTCTTCTAAAATCATTACAATTTTTATATTTGTCACTAGTAAAGCTTTGAGATTCTTTGTAATTATTTTTTTCATTCTTAAATATACACACGACAATAATTGTCATTGTCATATAGCCTTATGCAATCGTACAGAAATCTCACCCTGAACGAAACAGACATACTGCCAATTAACGTTGTCACGTCATTGAGAATTTCTTACGCATTTGTTTCTCCTCACCATGTGAATGTGAATCAGAAGAAACAGAAATAACTGAAGGTGTAAGGAACGGGGTCGGTGTTCGCGTCACTCTGATGTTCTCTAATAAAAACTTATAAAAAGCTATATTTAAGTTAAAATCGTTTTGATACAGACAGGAATGAAACTGGAAGGCGTAAGAGTTTGCGTTGCAAATATTTAAAAGGGCCACGTGGTGTGATAGACACAGCAGAAAACCTAGTTGTTGTACATTAAGAATAATGCAAAAATGACAAGAGGTTCAAACTAGTTTCAAGTGGTTTACAAGTCTTCTGCACTGGGCAGAAGGCTCCTGAAGAACCTGTTCTTCAGAACTTATCACTTAAACTTTCAGAACCTGTTCTATAAGGAGGTTTTTAATGCAATAGCAATAAAAATACTGTTTCTTAAAACGTACGCTTGAAACAGTTTTGCTTGTGTATATCATTTGTCAATTCCTGAAACAAGTTTGTTTATGATAGAAATTAACTTCATGAAACTAGAATTTATTGAGGAAATTGAAAATTCTGTTAAATAAACTAAATATGATTTGCAAATTGTAACAAATTATATTGTGAACATCTGGATAAAGTACCCAAAAATGTTTATTTTCAAAAATTCGCTGTTTAAGATGACGCAAAGATGTGATGAGTGAGGAAAGAATCATCCATGTAGCTGTTTATCATAAATCGATAAATAGAACATAAGTACAATCTGGAGAAAAGATCTAATGCTCGTTTTACTAACACAAGGCGGTATCTCCATCATCTTCTTTTCTTGCTCTTATCTCAATTCATTTAGGGACGGCGCAGCATGTCTCCTTCTTCCGTACTTCTCTAGTTTTCGTAATCTCACCAGACAGAGACACTTCTTTTCCTGCCATATCAGTTATCGTCAGAGTCCATTCATCGTTTCTTTGGTCTACTCAAACTTCAAAAAGTTCTTATAATAATAGTGGAAACAATTTAAAAAAAACACTGGCAAATGTACACTGTGCGGGCCTTACCCATTGAAAACCTTCTCTAAAACAAGTGGAAAATGCGCATAATATATATCTATCGTAAGTTTAGGCCTAAATTTGTTCGTACGAGACCGACATCAGCGTAGCAGGAATTCGGGCCTTAGAATAATATACTGAATGGAATTTAAGACTTAACAATGAAGAAAAGTATTAAAACCAACCTCGATAGCAGCAAAATTCATCTGTGCTTCCCTGAGTGTCTCCTCTACCTATTGCCGTGTTACGAGTATATAAGTCACCGTAAAATTGTCAAACACGTTATATTACAATATAACGTGTTTCTCTCTAGCGATATTGTAATATCTCGAATTATTGTCAACTGAACATACGGAAGTATCTCTGCCCCCATAATCGGGACTTGGGGCACCCCCCTGTTAGGTTAGTTAGGTTCCTTTAAACCCTGCACTCGGAAATAGGGGCCTCGCAAAGCGGGGCTCCGTCGACTACGCTTTTTAGGTGAATTTAAAGTGTTATAAGGTTAGGTTATAATAATCGGTATTTCTCAGGAATGGTACAATATCTTTTCATGAGAGTTGTACCACTGGGCAAGGGGGGCCTCCTTCCCTCCACACCGCGTGAGTTGACTACCATCGCATGCATTTCACGAAAAATAATGCGTTTTGTTGTAAGCAGTACGTTCATTTGACAATATTTCGAGATTTTACAATATCGCTAGAGATATTACAATATAACGTATTTGACAATTTTACGGTGACATATATATGGTATCGAAATCTTAAAAAGTTCAGACAAAGTAAAAAAAATGTTAAATTAAAATGCAACTGGATACATCTGAAGGGAATTAAAAATAAATGTTTCGTGTACAATGACAAATCGTGTAAAAGATTGTGAAAAGATGTTCGGGAAAATAAACAAAAAGCTAAGTTTGAACTAGATAGTCTCAGAATTAAATAAAATAGATGTTACGTTAGAAATGTTGCAATGGAATGGAATTTTGATAATTTAGCGAAGAATTTGTGGAAGAAATGATATACCTGCAGCTAAAAATATAACTTCATGTGAAAAAAACCGTTTTGTCGTAAAAATATACTTTTAATGAGAAAACGATAGTTATTAAAAGGAATGAGGAAAGTTGTAGTGTAAATGTTGATTGTAGATAGATTTAAGTGTACAGGTACCAAATGAACGACGGACTATGTGTAAGAAAACAACTACTTAATAAAGAAATATGGAAAAAAAGACATGCTGCGCCGACCTTGTAATAATTTAGGATTAGGGCAAGAGAATGATGGACGAAAGATGTTAGACTAAAGTATTGCAAGCACATATATACCTAGAAATACATTCAATACAATGGTCATTTGACTCAATCTCGTTCACTAATTGAACAACTACTTTATAAAACATTGGATGAAAAAAAAACACAAACTGAAATTCAGATACTTACAGTAAATGCAGGACGATGATGAGTGTAATGTAAACATTCCGAAGAAAAATATATTTTTTCGTATATGCAAATCATTCACTTGACCCAGTTGCATTGGTCCGGATGTTTGTTTTTTACCAGATCATGAAGTTAATTTTGAACTCGTGAATGAAATCCATACAGCAACTACAATCAAAGCAAATTCGCCCAAAGCAAATTTCCTAGACTGTATCTGACTACATTTGTGTACTTTTGGGCTAATTCCAAAACATTTCACATGTGTGGATTTCGGTTAGGCGTTTGATTTGCTAGAGCTTTTTCTCAGTGCATCATTCGAAAGTTCTGGAAAATGACAGCGAGTACTTCTGAAGTTTTCATGCTTTGTTCTAAATTTTATTACCAACTAAATATACTACGGGTTCTTCATCACGTGTGAAGGCGTTGTAATTGTTTTGCATGTCCTGCATACTCATGCGGCGTTGCAACAGAGCTTCGACCGATTTATTATTAGGTACACCAGTATTATTGTACATACACCTATTATGACTCAATATTTTATTATTCATAATGTTGGGTTAGGTCACGGATGAACAGCTGTGTTTATTACATATTGGAATTTTAAATTTTCTTTCCGTTACAATATTTTCCTTTGTGATAATTGTTTCCTTTGTGTAATTAAGTTACCTCATCTCATTAGGTTCCTCTGTAGTCCATTCACCGGTTGTCTCGATGTGGACGCGATGCCATTTAGAGATAATTCTGTTAGTATTCGTTGTATCTAGCCAAGAACTCGGCGTTGTTGTCATCCCACCAACTAGTAATTTTCCGCGCCCGTATTTTGTTGTTTTTGGTGGACTAACGTAGGCTGACAGTATGACTATGTCGGGAATACGTTGTGCGAAATGACTGGCGCTATGCACAAAAAGTCGTTACGCTGGAGAAAATCCAGTGGGCGATCCAAGGCTTCCATCCTTTCAAGGCGGCTGGTCCGGACGGGATATTTCCTGCCCTACTCCAGTGGGGTGGGATCTCAGTCGCCCGCAGACTGGTCCCTATACTGAGAGCGTGTCTGGCCTTCAGATACGTTCCAAAGGGATGGAGAGAAGTGAAGGTCATATTCATACCAAAGCCGGGTAAGAGTGACTATACTGACGCCAAATCCTACCGAGCTATCAGCCTAACATCTTTCCTACTTAAAACCATGGAAAAAATGTGCGAGAGAGAGCTGAGGGACGGCGCTTTGCAAACTATCCCACTTCATACTAATCAACATGCATACAGCTCAGGTAAGTCCACAGAATCCGCCCTCCATCTAGTGGTCAGCCGGATAGAAGAGGCGATTCACCAGAAGGGAAGCTGCCTGGGCACCTTCATAGACATCGAGGGAGCCTTCGATAAAACAAACTTCTCCAGCATCAACACCGCGCTCTCTCGCCATGGAGTGGAACAGGTACTGATAGACTGGATTACAAACATGCTGAGCAAACGAGTGGTGAGACTTGAAGGGGAACAGCAAATGGCCATGATAGCCAGAGGCTGCCCCCAAGGAGGGGTTTTATCTCCGCTCCTCTGGAATCTGGTGATTAATGACCTCATCACTAGACTCAACGAGAACCACTTCTACACAATAGGGTATGCCGACGACCTCGCTATTCTCATCTCGGGGAAAGTGACGGGGACAATCTTCGACCTCACTCAGCGAGCTCTACGTATTGTTGAACGATGGTGCAGAGAGTTCGACCTTTCAGTGAACCCAACGAAGACTGAACTTGTCCTGTTTACCCACAAACGAACACTAGGCCCTTATCGCCTACCCAAACTCTTCGAGACGGAACTCCAGTTAGCCGATGAGGTCAAGTATCTGGGTGTCATCCTAGACAGTAAGTTAAACTGGAGTAGCCACCTAGACAACAAGACAAACAGGGCCTGCATAACCTTCTGGCAATGCAAGAGGATGATAGGTAAGAAATGGGGCCTATCCCCGAAAATTATACTCTGGTTATACTGCGCGGTGATCCGACCCATGATTGCCTATGGGGCTGTGGTCTGGTGGCCACGCACTAAACTAAGTACAGCAGCCATCAAGCTGCAGCGCCTGCAAAGGCTTGCCTGCATGGCAATCACTGGTTGCATGAGGACTACCCCGACTGCTGCTCTCGAAGCCATGTTGGGGCTTCCACCGCTCCATCTGTTCATACAGCAGGAGGCGACGATGACGGCAGTACGCCTCAAAACACTTCAGCTCTGGGGTAAGAAGACAACACAGCACAATGCGATACTGGAGGAATTCTATTGCGAGTTCCCCTTGGCGAAAGCACACAACGATCGGATACCGAAGCAATTCGTATTCGACAAGAAATACAAAATCCAGCTTCACGAGGACCACCGCTGCGAGGGATTAAACCCCGCGGAACTACGGATCTTCACAGATGGATCTAAAACAGGTACTGGCACTGGGGCGGGAGTCTTCTCGGAAGACCTCAACATCCACATAGCCACACCTCTGGGGGCGCACAACACGGTATTTCAGGCAGAATGCATGGGCATCTCCCTGGCGGCATCGGCCATCATAGCCAGGAAAGTTGTGGGCCACTCAATTCGTATACTGTCGGACAGCATGGCGGTGCTGCTGGCTCTAAACAACCATACAGTGAACTCCGGGTTAATACACGAGTGTCACCAACGCCTGAACCAGGTTGGTAATCTCAATAACATAACCATCCAATGGATCAAAGGACACAGCGATTCCCGCGGCAACGACGCGGCGGATGAACTCGCTAGAAGGGGATCGAGCATGGCAGCGGTAGGACCAGAACCTATCGCACCACTCCCTTTCGGTTACCTACGCACACTGGTAAGGAAACGAACTAGTGAAATACACCACAAGCTGTGGCTTGACCACGGCGAGTGTAGGCAAGCCAAGGAGGCACTTCCTGCCATCGACGGCCGCTTCACCAAACGCGCGCTTAGGCTAACCAAGCCACAGGTGCGTACAATTACAGCCGCCATCACCGGTCACGGCTCTTTTAACAAACACCTCTTTGTCATAGGAATCACAGACAGCCCCCTGTGCCGCGCATGCATGGAGGAAGACGAGACTGCAGCCCACGTGCTTCTACACTGCCCAGCGGTTGCATCATATAGGGCAAAGTACTTCGGTCGTCCAGGTACTCTCCGCGAGATTGTCGGCAACATCGGGGCGCTGCTGGCCTTCTTTGGGGAGCTGGGATGGATCGAGTGAAGTTCCCACCCGTACGCAAAATACGCGCCTCGCCGTGGAATTGCGGACATCAGCCCGTTATACAATACAATACAATACAAATACGTTGTGCTATCTCGTTGATGTATATGTCGGAAGTGGATACTCACATGACTAGTTAGTGATAAATTGCTTTTTTATTAAATTACCAAGCATTTAGTCGACTTGAAATGGTGAAAGGTTATCACTTAGCGACGTGGAATGTTTCTCATGATTTTTAATTTTGGGTTCCATAACTTTTGCATGGGTTGCTAGATATTAGTAGTTGTTTTCATTTGCATAAAAATACTTCTTAGGATTTTCCGATATTGGAACAGTGCCGAATACATGGCAATGACCTCGCCCCTTGAAATTGAAAGACCTAACGCAAACGAAAGCAACTCGTCATTTGAGGGGTATGGATGTCATGTATGTCGTAGAACGTGCTGAATATAGGTACTTTATCTGAAATATGTGGAAGGTAATACTCAAAATCGGTGAAGAATATGAAATAAGCACCTACAAGATGCATAATTTTAGTGATTATAACACTGAGTGTCCAAGTTTGGAACCCCGGGGCTTGCAATAATAATAATAATAACTTTATTAGGAAAAATACAAGTTTGACACATAATAAAGTACACAACAGTCACTAAAGTACAGAAAAATAAGCAAACAGAAGTAGTGTGCGAGAGATGACTTAAATACAGTCAATACAAAATTTGAGCCCTGACTCCTAAACTAGGATAGAATAGCTTTTGAATATGGTGAAACATTAAATATAATAATAAAGCACTGTAATTATTCTAATGGACATTCAGTACAACGTTCGATTGCCTACACAACGGACGGAAGAGCCAAAGCATAAAGCTGTTGTCAAAAGTTAATGTTCTAACATTAACTTTTGACAAACTAATCTTAGCAGTGTCCTATTATACTAACCAGATGCTCAGTTGCACCTCTATTAAGACAAAAATAAACCACACTCAAAATAAAACAAACACGCTTTTATGTAGTTCTAAACTCCTACAACCACGCGTATGGACTAATAATTTCAGTAGTCGATGAATAATTTGCTCCTATGAACGTACTAGTAAAACACGTTCATGCCCCTGAGGTAACATAAAACTGGCAAAAAGCTATTAAATTAAAAGCAACATCGGCCACGAATTGAACGTTATGTGGGCTCGAGCGTACACTAGTAAATCGTAAATATAAACTAGAAGCTGTCGCGACTTCTTCATACGCTATATTTATGAGTTTATTTTCTTGTGCTAAGGTGAATGATGTTTATTGCGTCACACACGTAAAAATCAACAATGGACGCAAACGGCTGTAAAGTAAAGAAACAATAGATACCTGTCAAACATAGAATTTGAATGCAGTCCAAATGGGTTTCAATAACATTGGGGAATAATCATGAGGTGAATAAGAAATTCATTTCTGAATTCTACATTGTTATTGAAAATATAGCAGAAGTGGAGGAATTCTTGCATACGCTAGAAAACGATTCAATTTCTTCACTTCATAGCATTGTAAAGTATCGAAGATATCAAATCTATTTTCAACTGAACGTACGTATAAACTTGTTATAAGCTTCAGATATTTTAGGAACAATCATAAATGTACCGGACAGCTGTTTCTTATCCATTCGTCTAGTTCGGGGCATGTCAGTCATCTATCGGCCGCAGAAACTAAATCACCAAGCTCGACATAACTGATTTCGGGAGCCAAATTTAAGACACGATTAGTAACATCAGTCATCACTTTATAATTCTCAGTCTAAGAATAATGTGCTTATTTTTGTAAAATATTTTGCTTATGCTATAAATTTTAACTGCCATGTGTTATTTGGGATAGTCTGTTACCGCGATTGAGTCATAAAAATGCATAGTAACTAAAATTTTATTGAATATCCTATATAATTATGTAGTTGTTAGTTGGTTCTGTAGTCACAGCAAATTTTTATTTTAAATCGTTGTGATGGCATATATACGAGATTTTGAATCTTTGTTTCAAAGGTTTGCCAAAGATGCATATTGCGTGCGACATTTTATGTTTACTGAATGAATGGTATTCAAAAAGTCTGGTCACTCTCTCAAAGCTTTCAAAATGATGATGCAATAAATTCTAAGTGGATAGAATTATTCCATTACATGAATAAATTAATACAATTTACGCCAAACTTGTTAGGCTCACCGAAATTAGTCTCTTGTTTCAGGAGATGTATGTAGATTCATCACACTCTTTAGACTCAAGAGTGTATTTGCGATTTCAATAAAATACTTGGCATCGGTGGAACGTGTTGGATAATATGTCTGTTTACGTCATATATAACTGCTTAATCTTAAGTGATTTCCTCCTATTAATTAAGACATTATTTTTTTTCTAAAAATGAAATCAGCTGCTAAAAAACGGAAACAACTCCTCATCCATCTCCTAGATTAAACTCCTACGAGAAAGAATATTTCGACAGTCTTCATAAATCATTTTCTTAAACAGATGCAAGAAGCTGTGTAACGTGTGACAAGGTACTAGAAGAACTGGAAAAGATAGATGATGACACGGACACATTCGGAGTGGACTTCGTTAAGATCAACGACAAGCGGCTGGCCAAGCAGTATGGCATCACGAAATTCCCCGCCCTCACGTACTTCCGTGAGAAGGAACCGATCATATACGAAGGTCAGACCGTCAACTGTTTCTTGTGTATCGTTTTAACTGACTTCTGCTGTCAGCATGATGACAAGCACCACAGGGAGTAGATGGAGGTTATGTAATACTATTCAACTGAATGAATGAAATGCTAAATTATGAAGGGAGCCATCGGCCGTCCAAAAAAAAAATAAACATCATAAATTATCACCAATGAAAATATAGATCTTAAATATACGCCTTCCGTGATATCGTAATCCAATTAAGCTGAAATATGATGACGTAAAAATTGGAATGCAGACAATCTGTAAACATATGTAAATGGTTTCATGAAATCGGAGATGAAATTGTATGACTGGGTGGTCCAAATGAATGTCGAGAGCAACAGCCTAAAATAAAAGCTGAATCCGGAGAATCAGCCCATTCATTTTCATAATAAATTCTGTTCTACAGTATATTCAGAATATATGTTACAGCTGTTATTGGTGACCCAAAATGCAAACCACATTTCAGTCAACATAACTTATACTGTTAAAATTAATTTTGAATCAGTCATGGGAGCATCGTTTTTCAATATCCAGGAAATCATATCACAGTAGACAGAAATCACACATCTAGGAATCCTATATTCTTGACCACTAAAAAATTACATGGAATATTTTAGAGTTAAACATTATTTTAACATTAAATGAGCTCTTAAAGCTCTCTGCGAACATTAGCTGACGTTTTATTGTACAACTAATTATAAACGGTGATTCAAGACAACTTCCCTTGATTGTAAAATTTGTAACTGGGTTCTTACACCGGATTACGGCTATTTATAAAAGGCGTGATTTAATCTTTCTGAATTCTTTAATTTGTTCTGTAACGACCTCACTTTAATCTACCCATGATTTTCATAGCAATTTGTCAAATGTTCCTATGCTCCTTTATTTTTATAACAGCTAATTGGTTTGGTTAATTGGAACAGAAGAAATTTGTCCTACAGGGAATAACTTGGACTAAAATAAGTATTGAAATAGGCAAAATTCGCTCATGGTTTTGGACACACACAAGCTTTGCTTACATTTGTGTATGTTCAATTCTACTAATTGTTACCGTCACATCTTGTAAAATTCTAGGAGATCTCATGGACGAAGAGAGCGTCCTGGATTTCTTGACGAGCTTAGAAGCAATGGACCTTCCTGACCGGATAGAAGAAGTCAACCAAAAGATCTTAGGCAAGATCATCGAGGACACAGACTATGTAGCCGTTCTCTTCTGTAAGTATTGGAGTGTTACTTTCTGTGTTCTTGTCATCGTATCTTAGCAATTGTGGTAAATTCGAGCCATTTTTCAACTAACCATCGTATAATCAAAGTGGTACTGTAAATTTCTTTCGACGTAGCCCTGTCGAGTAGATAATCTTCCTCTCAGTCGTGTACATCATATTTGTTAGTGAAGGTTAGAACATGCGTCTGTATATTGTGCAGTGTGTTTGATTGTGTTTTTGACGTAGGTCCTGATCACAAAAGTTGCGGCCCGTCAAACAGTAAGTAAGATTCTCAGCTGGCGGCATGCCTCCTTCTAATGTCAGCTTGGCTGTACTCTTCTCGCTTAGTAGTCTAGTATTTGTGTACTCTATGTCATATGTGCTTCTCGCTTATATTGGAACCGGTAACGATATTATTTTATATCATTATTGTTAATTGGTGTTCATAAAGGCCCCGTTGTGTAAATCAACAATCGATGATGAATACGGCTAATTAAAATTTTGGCTCAGATACAACATTTATTGAGACGATGTGACTCATATATCAAATTATATTCAGTCATAATTATAATCAAACGAGTATTCTTTCATCATTTTAATTTTAACAGTTACAGATACTCTCGCATTCAAACGCGCTTACTTTACGCACTTCAACTATTGACTTCTGCGCAATAATGTACCGCCTATCTGGAATCTTACTGTGTCTTTATTGACGATGTTTGTATGTATATCTGGTCTAAGGGAAAGCTAGAATCAAAAACGCGTTTGCATTATCGGGCCGTGAGGCGAGCTATTTTAGCTGTGCTATTTGCGTCTCGCCAGCAAGCTCGGATTGACGGACCGACATGTCACGACTACAGCGTCAGACGAACATTTTTCCCCTTAACGACAGTAAAAACTATTAAAAACTAATCTGCGTGCATCATAAAACAATACTTCAAAGTAATAATGGAGTACGTTAGAAAACCTGTCCAAAAACAAGATCATATAATGACCTTGACCTAAATAATTATGTTATGAAGAGTGCCGTATTCACGACAGGCCGTCAAAAATCGTTGTTTACATTGCCTTCCTATTTATAAACATTTCAAATGAAGCAAGTGTTCACATCATACACTTAACAAATAGACTCTTAACACTGCTGTGGCAAGATCTTGTACAAAACCCCTTGAGGACATTGATTTTATTAAAATGTGTTTTCTACACGGCGATTTCTGAGAAACCCACTACATGTGCACACTCGAGATAGCCCTGCTTATAATAATAGTAATAAAGATATAAGATTTTTTGGCAAAGCGGCACGACCACACATAAACCTAATAGGTTTTTGCACGACACAAGCTTTAATTGCACACTAAATTTTAACACACAGCCGAACTTATAGGCAATAATTAGGCACTTAACTGCACCGCTTCACGTCCGAGGCATGAACTAGGTACGGAGAGATTCGAGCGAGTCATAAAATAAAGCAGAATATAACGTGTTGCAGACAAGCCGGAATGTAAGAAATGTGCTAAGGCTCTGCAAGAGCTGGAGAATATTGACGACGAGGCTGACCAACTCGGGATCGGTTTCGTGAAGATCCACGACGAGGAACTAGCCGAGGAGTACAATCTTGGAGACCTGCCAAGACTGGTGTACTACAGGCATCAGATACCTATCATCTATGAAGGTTTGTGACTCACATTTTACGTTTGCTGACGCTCGCATCACAGAAACGGATGGTGTTAATGACGATGGTTACTGGTTTACGTCAAGCCTCAGCACTTTCTTTTGAGTATAATTGGAATTGTAATTTAGATTTAAACTAATGTTCGATAGTAAACTGCAAATAGCACGAGTAAATTACAGGTAATAGCCCATAGACTTCAATATTAGCAAGCCTGCTGCCTGTACTTTAGGAAACATTCAATTTCAGAAAGTCTATTTATTTTCAAGTCTGCTTTTAGCAAAAATATGTCTGGAAATAACTTCAAACGTTTCTATATATATTTACAGGTGAGCTGAGCAGAGAAGAGGATGTGTTGGAGTGGTTGATCACAAACAAGTCTACCGGCGACGAAGAGGATATCATTGAAGATGTTACAGCAAAGACTTTGAACACCTTAATCGGGAATGTAGACAACCTTGTCGTACTGTTCTGTAAGTATATGAATTTCACTAACGGACAGTAAGGAAACTGTACTATTGAATCATCTTACAATGTTCATAAATTATTTTCAGACGACCACGGCGACGATGAATCAATGACGGTCCTAGCCGAACTTGAGAAGATAGACGATGACTGTGACCGCCACGGCATTCAGTTTGTCAAGATCGATGACGTGAAGGCGGCGAAGGAATTCGGTATTGATGACGTACCATCCATCGTCTACTTTGAGAAGCAGATTCCTAACGTTTACGATGGTCAGTGTATTGAAGATTATTCTGGAATATTACAAGGTTTCGTTGCTTTGTGTCGGTAATGAGATTCAATTCCTTTTGCCAGGTGACCTTGAGAATGAAGAAGAAATCTTAGAGTGGCTTGTCGACCAACTAGAGAAGGACGAAATCGAAGATGTTACCGATGAAATGTTAGACCGTCTCATCAAAGACGGCAAGACTATCGCCGTGTTGTTTTGTAAGTATATTTCTTGGCAAAAATCCGACAATAAACTACCCTTGAGATTTGTTACTGAAGGTAATGTTTTAATGTTTGCTTACAGATGATAATAACGACCGTAAATCACAGAAGGTACTTAACGAACTGGAGAATATTGATGATGAGTGTGACACACTTGGTATTGCGTTTGTGAAGATTGATAACGATGATGAGGCTCAAGAATATGGTATTGAGAAAGTGCCCACGCTGCTTTACTTTGAGAAGGGCATACCAACTTACTATGAAGGCAACTTAGAAGAAGAGGAGAAGGTTTTAGACTGGCTCAGGCATCAGACTGAGAGCGACGAGATCGAGGACATCACCGATGAGATGCTCGACCTGATCATCGATAAAATGCAATACGTCGCCGTCCTGTTCTGTAAGTACTTTTTTTAACTTTATACGCACGGCCTTAACATTGGCTGTGTCACTTGAAACAATGCCAGCTTTTTAAATTGCCACACGTCTAAAAATAGGGAATTTCATAATTCAGTACAGAACACTATCAAGAACTGACATATAAATGAAATACAGTTCTTCGAATTTATTGCAGACGACAAGGACCAGAAGAAGAGTCAGAAGATTTTGGCTGAGCTGGAGAACATTGACGATGAGTGTGACCAGAATGACATTGCTTTCGTCAAGATTGATGATGATAAGGAGGCGAAGGAGTACGGTATTGAGAATATTCCAACGATGGTGTTCTTCGAGAGGGGAATTCCTCACGTATATGAAGGTGACTTGATGAAAGAAGAAGAACTCTTGGGCTGGTTACTCCACCAGAAACGTCACAGCGAGATCCCCGAAGTCACGGACGAAATGATGGACAAACTTATCATCAGTACCCCGTACTTGGCCGTAATCTTCTGTAAGTATACATACATTATAATTGAATTGAATTTATGTTTTAAACATAAATAATCAATAATTTGAATGCACACGTAAGTTCTGACGCAAAACTGTAAAGCAACAGAGCGGTGTGGGTGCATTCAAAAACAAGCTTTGGAAAACAAAATAGCTGTTTCATGATTTTCTGTTGTTGTTATGTATGCCTGTAATCTGATAGTCAACACTTTTTTTTTACTTTTTATACGGAACTTGTCCTAAGCACAATTTTTCCTAGTAATTAAATCAAAGTCGCGAAGATTTATAAGAGCTTGTCTTCTTATCGATGGTGGAACTTATTAATTGGGCCCAGTGTGTGGTCATGTAGCTGGTGGAGTAATACTCCCCCAAAATTTGTATGGAAAAAATGTCGACTAGATCAACCTTAAGTGCAAGCACAACAGCGTGTAGTAGAAATTGATTCATCACAGTAACATGCACTCTGTACCGCAAAACAAATCAATTATTATGTCGCTTTTTATCCGACTACGGCTGACTACGGCAACAAGTAGACGTTAACAATAATACTAACATTAAGAACTCAATCATTCCAAAGCCAGTAACGCCAAACGCATAACTATTATTCCAGATGACAAAGAAGACAAACAAGACATCAGAATCTTGAACGAACTAGAAAACATTGATGACGAACTTGAAAAGGAAGGTATAGTCATCGTACGCATGGACAATGAGAATGAAGCCAAAGAGTACGGTATCGACCATCTACCAACACTCGTGTACTTTGAAGAGAACATCCCCGCGATTTACGAAGGAGATCTGATGAATGAGGACGAAGTACTGGAGTGGCTGATTGAGCAGAAGAACAGCGCGACTATTGAAGAGGTCACTGATGAGATCTTGATTGAGCTTATTGAGGAGCATGAATATGTGGTGGTTTATTTCAGTGAGTATTATTATATTATAACCAGACTCTAGAATATTTTTTTGTATGTATACAATATACACTTGATAGAATTTAGATAGATTTTCTTTTTATGTATAACATTGGGGTATTTATTTGAATAAAAATATATATTTATAATTTAATAAAATAAACTTAAGTAACTAACATAACAATAAAGTAAAATTATGACGCCAAAAAACTCTTTAACGCTCTCAATTGGTAATCCTCAACGGACTGGTGGCGTTGCCACATTGTAACATACGAAAACGCTAAGCCTCTGGCCAGGGTAAAAGCCAGCCTAACTAAACGTTTTACGACTCTGAAAAAAATATATAGGTACAGAACTGTAAAAAATAGTAGCAATACAAATACTCCAATTAATAACAGCCCAAAAATAACGATAAAATGGCAAAATAGACTCAAAATCTAGGATTCGACAATAACAAAATACCACCACTCCTTCCAGGCGGCAATTGCGAAGAAGGTGAAGAATGCGACAACATCCTCGACGAACTCGAGAACATCGATGACGAGCTCGACGAGACCGGCATCATCTTCGTCACAACTGAAGACATCTCGCTTGCCAAGAAGTACGGCATCAAGACCTTCCCCACACTTGTGTTCTTTAGGAACAAGGATCCACTTATTTACAAGGGTGAGTTGACAAAACGGAATGATCTTTTCCATTCAATTAGACTGTTACGAAGCCTCTAGTGCTGCTGAGCTCTTTCTCCTTGCAAAGGACAAAGAGACGCGCTCAGTGATCACACACTCATTGATCACTACAGTAATTGAAAAGAGGCCCAAAGAGGAAGAAAAAAATTTGATTACAATCACATTTTGAAAGCAAGGAACAATAAAAAAATAGCAAACAAGGCTTAAATTAACAAGTTGAAGTCAGCAGAGCATGCTGATTACTGATTAGATTTCGTTTACAAAATCAATATACCTTCAACCTAAATAGGCCTTAATTGCCAGGGTTATCTAAAATTATTCTCATTAGAAATCAATTTTAAACAACATCTAAAGTAACTATTTCAATAACTGAACTCAAAACGTTTCGTGTTCTTAATTTTAGGAGACATCGAGGATGAAGATGAAGTCCTAGCTTGGTTGACTGATGAAGACACCCTGGAGATTCCCGGTAAGATCGAGGAGGTCAACTCCAGAATGTTAGAGAAGATTCTAGAAGAGAACGACCACGTTGTTGTGTTCTTCTGTAAGTATCTATAGCCTTTTTATTTACATACTTTTCTTGGACTTTACTATGTAATATAACTTATTCGATTTTATCAAAGCTTTCGATGCTGTAGATTTGGATTTCTTTGTGCATAACTTTGCTTTTAACAGTTTTAACACATTACCTTGAACAGAAGTTAGTCATATTTCTAAATTACCTGACCACCCGTGACTACCGCACACGTTATAATATAACCTTACCCGTACCGTATGTACCATAAGGTAGCGTAAGATTTTGTTCACATCCCTCAGGGAGGTCTATAATCGCCTATGCCAATGTATAATTTTCTATGTCACGTTGTTGTCTCCTTTTAACAAAAGTTAACGTTTTAAAAGCTTAATAAGGTAGTTTACTCTAGATAACTTAGTTATCAACTATCTGGTGTCCACGACACAAGCCTTGCTTAGTGTGGCACTAGATGACGCTGTGTGTTAATGTCTAGCGATATTTATTATTATTATTATTTATAATTCTAATATTATCAAGAAACTATTGATTCATAAAATCCCTTAAACTAATTTTACAGACAAGGAAGGTGACAAGAAGTCTCAGAAGATCCTCAGCGAGCTTGAGAACATTGACGACGAATGTGAGGAGAAAGATATCGATTTCGTCAAAACATCTGACGATGGTGTTGACAAGGAATATGACCTATCGGAATTACCAGCTTTAGCCTTCTACAGACATAAGTTCAGGACCATCTATGAAGGTGATCTGACCCACGAAGAAGCGATCCTCAAATGGGTTCTAGAACTCCATGACTCCCAGCCTGATGTCATTGAAAACGTAGATAGGAAGACCTTGAAAGACCTCATCAATGATGTTGAACATCTCGCCGTGTTTTTCTGTAAGTGTGGATTTTAAATTAAAACATTTTTATAATATGTCAGGAAAGCCATTTGGCTATTAAAATATTAAACACCGTAAATCATTTTAAAACATTATGTGGTCTGGCAGTTGCCCAAGTGAATACGAGTTTAAAGTCTTCTATTCGTGTAATGGCTTACAGAACCGTCGAAATACCACAGACTGCTACATATTTATTGACTGTGAATATAAAGATGTGGCCAATGTAGATTACCACGAAGGAAAGAAATCACACTCTAAAGTTCAAGCTACCGAAAGCAAAATTAATCATTAAGACTCCTCTAATCCTCTAATCGAGTTAATCAGTCGTTATGGGTAGTCAGACGCTCAAAAGTCTGACAACCTGTCTCACACCGAGGGTTTCGTATTATCCTACTAACTGGGAATGGGTTGTGGAGATGAGATAGGCAGTTGCTCCATGTAAAATACAGCATAGTATATGCGGCATCTGGTTAGACGCTTTAAGTAAATCTCATTTTCCTCTTGCAGATAGCGAAGACTGTGACACATGTGACGATATCCTAGAAGAGTTGGAAACAATTGATGACGACACAGACAAGCACGGAATTCAGTTCGTTAAGTCAAAGGACTCTAAACTCGCCTCAGATATCGGTATATTCAGTTTCCCTGCTCTGGTTTACTACGAAACAGGTGTTCCTATCATGTATGACGGTAAGTGGCAAGACCCGTTGCTTGTAAAAATGTCTCTTAATTTACCTGTGTACATATATCCTTGAAACAGTGTTCCAAGGGTCTTTTGGCGCTTAAATGACATTGACACGAGGGCGCTGTTGGTAAACATTTGCAAAATTGTCTTAGACATTGATTGAATAACCAACATGGTGGCGTTAGTTCCAATTATTGCCATGCGCCGAAAGATCCTTGTACCAATCTATGACTATTTATTACTGGTGTTGGCGACTATATTTGGTGGTGATGACGATGATGTGTATAAACTCTAACTTTTATCCTGTTCATAGGTGATTTAAAGAACGAAAATAAGGTTCTGCAGTGGCTTGTAGATCAAAAAAGTAAGAATCCACATCCATATAATAAACGTTTCTAATGTTATTTCTGTCTAAGGTCGAGAGATTTTGTTTAAAGTCAAAAATATTGTCTAAAATATTATGATTTCAAAAATAAAAAAATTACTATGCATGACATCATTCTTGATATATCTCTATGAAACAAGTGTTACTACTTTACGCCTAAAATGCTGGATGTTTGAGCTATGTCATTTTGCATGACAGTTACTAATGCCTGCAGGTGAAGATAGCCACCGACATAAAAAAGCTAATATTAAATCGAAGGCCAATGCAGATGGTGATAAAAAATCATCGGGGTTCACGAAAGGTGATAATGTTGATGCATTAAAGAGAAATGCCCCGAAAATTGAGAAATCTGCGCAATTGAAAACTGCTGGATCGCTGAAAGCTGACACGGTTGATAAGAAAAGTCGTCAAAGAGGCAAAGTGAGTTCCAAGGAGGTGGATGATGATGATGACGACGGTAAAGTTGACGATGATGATGAGGACGATGATGACGATGACGACGACGACGACGACGACGACGACGACGACGACGACGACGACGACGACGATGACGATGATGATGAAGACAATGCAAAATTAGCGGCCATTAAAAGCATCCTTAAATTTAAAAACCCAAGTGAAGACGCCACTTGGAAGAAAGTCGGTACACTCGAAATTCGTTACCCTGGCAATAAACCTGGCAAACATTCAGTCGAGGTTGATGACGATGACAATGACGATGAGGATGATGACGATGACAATGACGATGACGATGACGATGACGATGACGATGACGACGACGATGATGATGACGATGACGACGACGATGATGATGACGACGATGATGACGACGACGATGATGACGATGATGATGATGACGATGACGACGACGATGATGAAGAAGAAAAATGTGGGGCTCGTTCGAAAATAGGTAAAATCAGCCGTCGCAGGCCAGTCGATAACAACGATGATGATGATGATGATGACGACGACGACGACGATGATGATGATGAGGATGATGATGATGATAGCGGCGAAGATAGTATATTCAGTAGGATAAGACGAATGTTCTCAGGTAATTGAGTATGTAGGCCCCGCGGTCCCTGGCATCACATCTGCATGGTCTCCGTCGGCCCGCATGGGTCCCACTCTCTAGCTATCGCCTGCAGTCATTCGCGACCGCTTAATGACCAATAAATGTTTTCAACTCTTATACTTACTAACATTATCATTAGAAATAGCGCTTAACTGTTGGCGCAACGATTACAATGCACAGTATTAACGCAGTTAACCGTTACTTGTTGTTACCGTGTATACGGGTTGTAAAACGAGATTTTTACTGACTGCAGGCGATCGCTGTTTCTACATTGGATTGGGGGCGAAACCGGCCGTCCCAAAACTGACTTACGAACCCTACCAGTGCTGTCCCACTAAAGTTCAGAGTCCGACAAAAGTAGCGAAGGCCACGCCGACCAAGGTGCCGAAGAAACTCGACAAGCAGCCACAGAAACCGGAGAAGCCGCTCAAGGGCAAGAACAAGGCCCTTGCAAAACCAGACAAACCGTCCAAAGGGAAAAAAGGTTTAATCGAGTCTGACAATAATATTTGGTGGTGGTAAAGTTTAATTAATGTTAGAAGTATCTTGCTCTGATATCCTCGGATATGAGCGCAAGTAGCGGCGTGCACGCAAGGCATCAAGTGGACACGAACGTTATCGTTACTGGCCCTCAGATTCTGATCCACCCAGCTCTAATAGATCACCATGTCTAACTTTGCATCTATTTGTCATGGCTATTAACATTGCTAGCTTTTCAATAACCTCGTGTCCCTTGATCCCTGCAAGCACTTAACAGGGTTGAATGTTGTAACACGTTGCACATCGGACTGTACTCGCACGACTGTCGCACGTATACTGCTACCTGCCTATTGCCGACCGGTGCGAATACAGCCCACACTGATACATCCACAAAATGTGCTTTACTGTAAATTCAAGATCATGAGCGAACTAAATATTGGGATGTCTAGAGACATTGTAAGCAGGTGTACAAATCGTTATTTTCATTTTAAATTGATTCCAATATTTAGAAATTAAATGTAAATCGAGACGTAACAATAACAACGCGAGGCATTTCTCATTGTATTTTGCCGTGACATCTTGAAAGACTTATAATTTGTTGTAAGGATTTCATGTTCATATAGTTTTCTAGTCTTCATGGAATCTCATTATTTTGTAATGCTACATTTGATAAAATATTACTTTTTATTACTTATAGACATAAAAACTGTAGTTCTTAATATTTTGTATCAACATTAAACTAATGAATTAATTGATTATTAATTTTCATAAGCGCAGTGCCGGATATCAGTGCAATAAATCTACTCATTTATCATTTGTTCAGTAACGGATAGGGGTCGGGTCGCAGTGGGCGACGTCTGTCACTATTCACTAGTCGATCACTGCATCGTATAAGTAGTTAGGTGACTGTTTGTTAACTGTTTCATTGAAGACTAATATTGTGATTAGACTCGTCTAAAGCTTTCCGGTCGAACAGTGCCGTTGTGTGACAAATATGTCGATATGTAAGTTGTATTGTTTGGCCGAAAATTCGCATGAATGTTTAATTTATTTATTTTTTACGTTGAATTGTTGAGTCGGCGCTGAAACAACTTTTTTTTGTTAAATAAATACATTTTTCTATTAAATCTAAACTGTCATTACTCATTTTACACACGAATGATGTCAGCATGGTATTGCCGTAGTTGTATCCGCGCATGCCAATTATTGGACTTTACTGGTGAGTTTCCCAAATTATGAAATGGATGTGGTTTCTTTAAATAATTTTATTAGTTCATAGGGTTTTCAGCTTGAATATAATATGAAACTATTTTAGGGGATCTATTGGACGAATCCGAGGTGTTGGACTGGATGGTTAAGCAGAAGGAAGATGAGAGTATCGAGGAGATTGATAGAGAGCAACTGTTCAAATATATCGAAAGTAAAGAATTTCTGGCTGTTGTTTTCTGTAAGTATCATCAGTATCATCTCTGTAAGACAATAAACTTAACGTCAGCGTTAACAAACTTCCTAAAACTAGACAGACTTTAACCAAAAATCACATTTCAGATAAAGAAGAAGATCCCAATAGTCCAAAAGTACTCCGACACGTTGAACTAATTGACGATGAAGCAGCTGAATACGGAATCAAAATAGTAAAATGTTACGATCGGTTAATGGCGAAGAAATATGGGTTCCGCAATCCACCAGGCATCACATACTTTAGGAAAACCAAAGCTATTAACTATGACGGTGACATTGATGACGAAGAGGAAATATTAGACTGGTTGACGAACCCTGAAAACATGGAACTAACAGATCATATCGAAAAAGTCAATAAGAAAATGTTTCAGAAGATAAGGCAGACTTCGGATTACGTAGCGGTATTCTTTTGTGAGTGTTCTTTTTAGTTACAAATGCAGCGTGTTTCGGAAAAATGAGGTCATATTAGTCAAAAGTGTGGATCAGAACACCATCAATCTGAGCAACTTTCTCCATGGAACCAACACCGTAATCGCGAAAAATAATCAGCTGTTCATTCAGATCCTTAAATATGACCACAACTTTCTGACACAATGCTGCATTCATCACTCAATCACTCTTAGGGCAGTTTCATATTTCTAGTCTAGTGTGTTCTTTAAAAAGCTGATACTCACAAATCCAATTGTATTGCACATAACACATGTTTTAGACAGTAATGACTGCAAACAGTGTCCTAAAGTGCTAGCTGAGATTGAGCACATTGACGACGATGCCGATGACTCCGGGATCAACTTTGTGAAGATTGATGATAGGCAGATGGCTAAGGATTTCGGAGTGTTTGCTCTGCCTGCTGTGTTGTTCTTCAAGATGGGCTCTAAGGATCCTGTTATTTATGCTGGTAAAGTTGATTTTATGGCTTTATCTTATAAAGTTTCCATATTCTGTCATGCTCCTTGTTTATGTTGGTCTGCTCTTAATGATGACATTAACAATGTTTATTTTGTAGGAGATCTGTATGACGAACAACAACTTCTAAGTTGGTTGTTAACACAGAAAAATCCAGCTGGTGATGTTATAGAAGCCCTTGAAGGTCAAGATCTTCTAGACTTGATAGAAGAGTCCGGATCACTTGCCGTTTACTTCTGTAAGTTGCATGCTAGTGCGGGACTTAAACACTTGTATACTGCACATACATTACACAACTAATTTTAAATTCTGCTAAGTGCATTCTAATAATTGTTTAATAATATGTATTATAGAAACATGAAGAAAACAAAGAAGAAATTGAAGATTGTACATAAAATTAACATGAATACGTGTATCTTTTATTAATGCCTCTTGCTTTTTATTAGGGAACAAAACGTTATGTGAAATGTGCACATCGAAATTGCAGAAAAGAGCAACGAAAAAGAAAGTTGTAGAACACGAGGAGGAAGAGGGACTGGATCCAGAGGGTACTCCTATCCCCTTAGAGCCGTGCCCTTTGGCAATATGTTCCCTCACAATTGCAAACATTTCCAATGACCCTATGTCTGTGTAGTCATTACTTTTGTTGCATGTAGCATGAGCGCACTTAGATTAGGTACATTAAGGTCTCGTAATGATTAGTTAGTCTAGTCCCTTAGTCCACCCACTTGTATCAAGTCTGTGAAGTGTTAAGACCACGATCGCATCTCAATTCTAATTTACCAAACGCATAAAGAATGATATTTTGGTTTTGGTTTTCGTAGCAGCCAGCACAATGTAAATTACCCTTAGCGCACTCAATAGTACCGAACAGTTTTTCCATCCAATGAGGTTTGCTCACAAAATGTTATTACACTTTAATTGGCAATAGATCGGGATGTTACAGACAGCCTGGACTGCGAGCAATGCGCCGGGATATTGGAGGAACTGGAGAATATCGATGATGACTGCGATAGACATGAAATCAAGTTCGTTAAGACTCAAGACTATACGATCGCCGAATCGTACGGAGTAACAGATTTCCCAGTACTAGTGTATTTTGAGAATAATGTGCCAAATGTATATGAGGGATCTCTGGCTGAAGAAGAGGAAGTACTGCAGTGGTTGATTACTCAGAAAACTGAAGATCGTATTGAACTTATTACTAGAGTGATGTTGGAAAAGATGGTCGAAGATACACAGTATTTGGCTGTTTACTTCTGTAAGTGTGATACTCTACAAACTCACAATGGGGTATCAATTTTGACAACACTAGATGATAATATCATCTGTTTCTTTTTATTTAGACAAACTCAATTGCCATATCTGCGACCATATCCTTGACGGACTCGAGAGCATTGACGATGAGTGCGATGTCTACGGTATTCACATGGTCAAGATTCAAGACCCGCAACTCGCCAAGAGATACT
Organism: Xestia ashworthii; assembly: GCA_950022955.1. Classification (NCBI taxonomy): domain Eukaryota; kingdom Metazoa; phylum Arthropoda; class Insecta; order Lepidoptera; family Noctuidae; genus Xestia; species Xestia ashworthii. The sequence continues at coordinate 4,439,446 of OX465557.1, forward strand.
CAATCAAAACTTTCCCGGCTATGGTTTATTTCAGGTAAGAAAAGTACTGGCCTTGGAACATAGATTTGGATAAAGAAAAAAATAAAATTTATAACAAAATATTACTTTTAGGAACGGCAACCCTCTTCTGTTCGAAGGTGATTTACAGAACGAGGAGTCAATACTAGAATGGCTTATTGATGATGATAACAGAGAATTGGCTGATGAAATTGAATCTGTCAACGATAGAATGTTGGAGAGATTGCTGTACGAATCACACCTGTTGGTTGTCTTTTTCTGTAAGTACATATTTGTCAAAACTGTTGGTAACATAGATACAAGAAATAAATTTTAATCAAATCCTTCATTTTAGATGACGATGAAGACTGTGCAGAATGTGAAGAAATCCTCGAATCTCTAGAACAAATTGACGGAGAAGTCGACCAATTTGGTATTGATTTCGTCAAGATCGCCAGCCATGAGGCAGCAGCTACGTACAACATTGTTAATATACCTTCTTTGGTATACTTCCGCAAGCAAATACCGATGTTGTATGACGGAGACCTTCATCAAGTGGACAGGATCTTACAATGGTTGACATCTCAAGACGTCTTTGAAATCAAAAACGAAATTGAGGAGGTAAACCGTAAGATGTTGGACAAATTATTGGAGGAGAATGAATTTCTGGCTGTTTACTTTTGTAAGTAGACTAAAAGATACGAGATTGTTCATAATTTCTTTGATTTGTAAGAGGTTTTACTCATTTTGGTGGTTATAGACGAGAAATCAACGGAAAGTCGGGCGGTACTCGACAAATTGGAGAACATTGACAGTGAAACTGATAACCTAGACATAACGTTTGTGAAGATGCAAGATCCGCGGTATGCTCGCAAGTGGGGAGTCACCAAGCTGCCAGCTATTGTGTACTTCAGGAAGAGATTCCCTAGTATATACAGAGGTAAGATAATGGAACAAAGGTAGTTACTAGTTTGCTAAAGCATCTTCAAAAGTTTGAAAACAATTTTTTTTTTTTATTAGAAAATTGTTGCATCAGTCTCAGTCGAATGTTTCTAGTACTTAATTAGGTTTGTGACTTTTGGAGACCTCATTTCCAATTCTTGGATTTCTAAGCTACATGCTGGCATCAATCCTCATTTTGATAAAATTTACAGGAGACCTCATGTCTGAAGACGAAGTACTGGAGTGGCTCCGAAAGAACAGATTCAGACAGCCAGAGCTGAACATCTTCATGTACGCATTGATAGCGCTTTCAATAGCGTTCGTGATGTATACGGCCTTCCTCATGCAATGCTTTAAGCCGGCCCAGCCCGCGCCCGCGCCGCATCCGAAGCAAGCGTGAGCTTCACAACACGCTAGTCTTCTTTATATAGATTGTGACTTATCGGCCTCACGGCTCAGATTACACCCGACTTTGACACATGATCAGTTAGTCCTTGACGATCCACCGATACAAAGCTTTCTTCAGACATGGACTAAGGATCTACTTTACGTTTACGTTCTTGGGATCAAACTTTTATAGAGATTTTTAGTGGACGACGAAAACACTGGATTGGACTGAAGTTTTTATCTGATCTACAATCGGTTCGATGGTGACCTTCATTTCTTGTTCAATGGAATTTTGAAGTACGACCGTTTCGTTAAGACTGTATTCTCGGTAGAAATATGGAAATATAGTATGAGGTGTAACCGTTTTCCATTATCCAATCCGTGTTCAATACAATGATTTTTCACCGATAATGTCTTACTGTTACTTAATGTCTATAGCCTTTTAGGTTTCGTTGAGCCTTTGTTAAGTTTGTGTTTGAGTTTTCTGAGCTCTCGAACAATGTTACTTATCAATAGAAATCATTTTTGTTTTCATTGAAATTGGGACATGTGTCTTTAACCGTTTAATACCGTTGTTAAAAATATTCCGGTACTAAATCTTGCCGCGTGTTTATAATAGCTGTGTCGTAAATTGTATGTTACAATGAGTTTTATAGTTGTTTTGTCGGTGATTTTGTTTTAGAGCTCACTTTTTTCGAGTGACTGTCCAATGGGCGGGAGCTGGACTGACGCCCGCATGGTACTACGATACTTCATTATGTTTATTTCTTTCATAATTGAATTTTATATTATTGTTGTGCGAAAATAGTTTGATCGATGTTAGATACTTGTATTATTATTATAAAAACGTTGATGATTGTGTGGTTCACTCATACACTGATTTGATAATTGATATTTTCTATCAGTTCATGCTTTATCTTCTTTCTTTCTTCTTCTATCTCTATACTATATCTCTTACATTGCACATAATCAAAGACAATCCCGCTTTTCATATGCTAGCTATGTATCATATCCGAAGCCATTGCATTGCCATCAAAAACTTCATTTTCTTGTACTTCACTATCATCAATCTATTATTTTATAAGTAACGTAGTAACATGCCCGATATACTCTGTATCATTCCCGCTCGTATTGTATATTATTGTGTATAATTATAATGATACCTTCATCATGAAACGTAAGGGAGGCATGTTGGCTATGAACGCACAAATGTGGCGACAAACAGATGAACGCTAATTAAGAACAGACGATGTTGAGAAAGGAAACAGAATAAATGATGGATGAGGTAGTAAGTATGTGAACTAAGAAATACCAAGCATCCTTAGTAACCGAGTTGTTGGTGTTTTACACCTGATCTGGCTGCGAGGAATACGTTTTCTAGAAGGTTCATATAAATACCGTTCCCTGTTAAGGATAGGCACTTCAGCCACGTGTCGTGTAATATTTGTGTGTTCATAGCCGAGTAATAAAAATATGCTCAAATGAGTCTTACGCTAAGACATGCGCATTCGTTAATGTTAACGTTGTATATAAAATGTAAATATATAAAATAAATAAAAATAGTAAAATTATATTGTTTTCATTCGTTCATAAATATGCCGAAGTGGTAGTGGGTTGGCCTGCCGAAGGACACGGACGAGATGGAGCAAATGAGTTCTGGAGTGGAGATCGCTCAGTTGGGACGCCCCGAATGTAGATGGACCTATCACAGACGACCAAGTTGACTGAGACGGACTGGATGCGGAAGACGAAGAACAGGGGCTTATGGTGCAACTTGGGATAGTTCTATGAACTGACGTCTGGCCAAGTGATAAGTCGGGACGACTCGTGTTCCAATAGATAGCTTACGGAAAGATACGAAACTACCGCCATCAATTCCATAAACCATATTGGTCAATATAATAAAAACACCCTTTTACAACATATAAAAACACTTTTATTCATCTACCCGCTTATTTTAACAAACTTATAACTAATTCATAATATAATATATCAATCAGTCTATTATAAAGGCATTAGTATTTCTACTAAATTAACTGATAGTGTAGTGGAAATATTTTTAATTATAATATTCCGTAAAATGTATAATAATATACTGTCCTAATGGAAGCAATTTATTTTAATGTAGGATTTTTCCTCGTTGTTAAATTATTTTTATGGAAGATTATTGATATGTTTAGTTAAATTAACTTCAACCAGCAGAAAGTTCGACAAAAATACATATTTTGTGTAATAGCTTCAGAAAGTCATACTCTGAAGTGAGGAACAAAATGTTTAAAGGGAGTTGTTAGCCTACGCTTTTTCTCACGTTTATGATTCGCAAAGCCTGCAGTTTACAGCAACTATTTTATGCAAGTTACGAATGCAACCATCACCTACTTTTTGTTCACTGTAGTGGGAGAAAAATGGTGAGAAAGAATACTGTATCAACAGTGTAGGTACCTACTAAGAATCATGAAAGAATAATTTGGTAAAAAGTTACTAGAAGAAAGTATTCACTTACAAAACCGAAATTCTATAGGTAGCCAAGACCAATTTCAAAATGTTTTTGAGGCGATATCCAAAAGCTATACGCTTTTTAAGGAAGTCCTGCGAGGTGCCATCTGAGAAATTCGTTCGTTGTAGGCAGCTGGCCACTGCAGGTCTCTTATGGGTCATACCGTTCAGTAGCTTTATCGGAATAATTCGTGCAGATTTAACAAAGTGAAATGAACGCCTGCTGTGCTGGACAAAGTCACATTTAGAATCCATAACCTAAATAATATGACTAATCGCACTCATAAATGTCGTGTTATTCAAGGATGGGCCATGGAATTATTCCCAATAAAATAATGTGTGCGGAAATGCAGTATAGGTAATTAAAGTAATATGCCTACGTGATGACTAGTCGGGCTTCTTCGTGGTACTTTAAGTACTTGACCTTCTCAGTATCAAAGAGTCTCTTCAGGCGTTCTGTGAACTCTGCATGTACTGCGTCTATTTCTTCGCTTGTTGGTTCCAAATTTCTTTTTACTTCCATTGGTGCACCAACTGGAATGAATTAGGTACAAACTTGGATTAGTGCGTAAACCAAATATACACATTTATAAACTCCAACGTAAAAGGTAGGTACCTGTTAGGAGGAAGTTCCGTAAATCAATAAGACCCGAAAATTACGATTTTATGAAGTTAAAAATAAAACTATCGAATTTGCAAGGAAACAATACAAGGTAGGTAAATAAGAAAAGTCAATTGCAAATTAAAATTGCAAACTGAATGTTTATGGTCAGTTAAAAATATTTCAAAAATTGATGAAGGCAACAGTCTACTTGCTGGCTACCCAGAAATCTGGAATCTATAAAAATCTATACATATAATAAATCTGTAGAAGGGTCAATTCTGTACATTAAAAATATTCAAAAAATAAATAGCGGGGGGTGTTGCTGGATCGATACCAAAACCAAATATGTGATTAAAAAAATTTTTGTCTGTCTGCCTGTATATGCAGGCATCACGTGAAAACTAACGGTTCGATTTCGATGAAACTTGGTATAATTATACCTTATTATCCTGGGCATAAAATGGGATACTTTTTATCCTGGAAAAATACGTAGAAAAAAAAATCTTATTTTTCAGTTTTATTCATAGACGTTGTTCTGTAGAACCGCGAACACACGTTGCATTACCCGCAGTGGATTCCGCGCCGTAACCTGTAGTGCCGAAAGTCGGATTTGGTTTGAACCGTTTGCGGCACACGCGGGCCACGCCTCCCCGACTCCTATATAACGAGCCGCGTTCCGCGCCGCGCGGTGTTAACATCCGTCGCATCCTCCAAACAGCTGTCGACTCGCTCGGCGCTTGGTTCCGTAAGTGGAGGATTGAGGTTAACCCTGACAAGAGCCAGGCAGTTCTGTACTATAAGGCACGCCTTAAGCGTTCGCCAGGTCCCCCCGTCACCATGTTTGGCAAGCCTATCTCTTGGGAGAAGCAAGCCAAATATCTTGGAGTTATACTTGACGACCATCTGTCATTCAAGGCTCATATCAAAGCAGCTCGTGACCGAGCTGCCTTTGCTATGGGCCGACTCCATTTCATGATCACTAGGAAGAGCAAGTTGTCACTCAAGTGCAAGTTGCGTCTTTACACCGCAGTCATCCGTCCCATCATGACATACGCTTGTGTCGTATTCGCTCATGCCCACCCGCGTCATATCCACACGATGCAGACCTTGCAGAACCGATTCCTCCGTAAGATCACCGGTGCCCCCCCGTACGTCCGTAACGACAGTCTACACGTAGACCTTAGAATCCCTACCGTTAAGCAGTTCATGAAACGCCTTTCCAAGCGTTACTTCGACACTGCCATCAAACATAGGAACCCCCTAATCGCATCGGCCGCCCGGTACGACTCATCGCGTATTAGCTCAGTCCAACGTCCGCGTCACACCTTAGTCACCCCCGACGATCCGATCACTATCTTGCAAGAGAGTAGGAAAGATACCAGTACAGTTCGTAGATTGTACAAATACAAACCGAAGACCTTCCGACCTCGCCGCCGAGGTCCGGCGCGTAATCCCAAGTCAATCCCTCCCCGACCCATGCCCGAGCCAGCCCGCGATGCTGAGCCTTTAGCAATAAAACAGTCCCTAAATAAAGACAATCAGATCCAGCCTGTCCCTTTGCTGCCCCCAGCGACGCCCTAAGCCGAGGTCCGTACCCCACAGGGGGTGCCCTTAGAGCGCTGTCGCTTAGTTTTTAGTCATTTTTGCCCTGGCTGGAGGCCTTAAATTCAAGGCATCCACAGGACTTGCCCGGTTAAGCAGAAGCCAGTCTTCGTAGACTGAACTGCGAGATGCCCTATCCAAAAAAAAAAAAAAAAAACGCCGCGCGATGCATATAAATTCTGCATTTTGATGCGAGCGGACGTGTCTAGTGTGGCGAGCGGTCGTCCGTGGAATTAATATTGTATGCGTGTAATTTTAAACCGTACTTTTCAGCGCGACCTTTTTGATTACTGTTCCGATCAGTTATTTGTAAATACTTTTGTAAATATTATAGTACGTACGTAGTTTAAGTTTTCATCGTAAATTGGTTTATTTCATTTTCTTTTTATTTATCTTTGGAAACGTAGGTATAGTAATTAGGTTATAAGGTAAAGTAGAAATAAACCATCCACGCGAAGACCGACATCCGCGCGGACGGAGTCGCGGGCGGAAGCTAGTATGTTAATAAATCACTGGAACTCACCAACAGCAGTAACAGGGGCCCTAATAGGCAACACCCCATACGAGTATTGGAACAGGCCCCTTCCCATGGGGAACATTGGTGAGATCCCTGTGTACTTGCGCACCTGCTCCTGGAACCGGCGCAGTAAGCTGTTCTCAGGGTTGTTCGGTGGACGAAACAGGTCCGTTTCGCCGAATGAAAATACTGGCACTAGGGAGGCCCTGGAAACACGAAAATTACAAGATGCATTATTCCATACCCGTAGTAGATTTGAAATCGCCAATCCACCTTGAGCAAGCGTGGTGTTCAATGGTTATGTCGTCTCTGTTTGAGAATAGGACTTTGGTCTGCAGTAGGAAGGTAAATGTGGTGGTATTACCGTCATCATCTGCTTAGCCTTTTCCCAACTATGTTGGAGTCGGCTTTAAGGGGCCGGCGGAGCATGCGTTTTTCATACAAACGTAATACCAAAATAATATGAAAATCAAACATATTCTTAAGGTGGGGTCAAGGTGGGGAAGTTCGTCTACGGGGGAACACCGTACAACGTCTCTCTAAGCTGTATCTGAATAGCTACGACGTTGATAGCTCGGTCGGTAATAGAGAGTCACTATCTTATCCTACCTTTAAATTATAGGCGGCGCTGTGTTGCGTTCAATATCAAAAACCGGTCTCTGAATTTTTTTAAAGTTGAAAAGTTGAAACACGAGTTAGTAGTGTCAACTTTAAACCTATCGTGAAATGTGAATACCAACAGATTTTTACATATTGTAGTGGTAAGTGGCTAGCTTGTATTACATTTGAATGTTTTATTATATTCAAATCGAATTTAAATCTATATTGACTGAAATATTTGTTGTACAATACACTTAAACTATAAATTCAATGTTGGGGCAAGACTGTCTAGTATTTTAGGGAAAGGCCGTCATGTGCCGATCTTACCCCAAGTCAGATGTTGTTAACCTTTTTTTTGGTATAAGCGTTATAATGATCATTTTTTCTTGTTTGTTTTTACGGCTTTGACGAATTGTCTTTCACAAACCGCTCTGAATGAATAAAAGAGATGTTGGAGGAATCGGACTCCAAAAATGAAATGTATGAAGTTTCTTCAGACAACGAAGGCGAAGATTGTGTATAAAACGAATAAATGGTACAAAGTGCAAGCGACACAAATGTTAACTTTGGCTCATCAAGCTCGGATTCTTGAGATGATGTTGATCTTTTGACCCTAATTGCAACTACACCAAAGTTGCTTGAAAGGATAGGATGGAACACTAAACAAAAGAATCGCAGATTTCGCGGGGGACACTCTGATGAACCTCCCCGGAAGGTTCTTGGAGCTCGTAGGAGATGTCAGGCCACACTTGCAATTCCAGATATAAATATGCCCTGATCATTAAATCCCATACTGCCAAAATTAAAGCAGTTCCATGGCTAGGTATGAGGAAACTAAGGACTAATATAAGTAAAATTGTAGTTCCTAAGTGTGTATGATCTCTCTATCAGTAAATAAGATTTTTTTTTGTTATTTTAGTAAGTTCTATCAGAAAATTTAACAAAAGTCGATTTTATGAATATATTGGCACTTTTGTTATTTTACCCAATAAAAAATAACACAAACTAATACATGAATCAATAAATTAGGCTGTTTTCATTACATAACATTTTGAAAAATGCTGATAAACTTCGGGTCACTTCTACCTTTAAAAAAATCGCGTTTTTTTAACGTCATTGGCCTGGTTTGTATTATCTTGAATATGTACTAAAACGTATCAAAGTTCACATTACATTTCACCAATTAAACATATTTACCTATACCCTGCAGTAAGAATTTTCAAATGTAATTGTACTGATTTAAATGTTGACAATTCCTGCCCTTGCAAATATACCGGACTTACCCCACTTTTTGATTTTACCGCTATAGATTGTGATTGCTACCTTATGTCACAGAACTTTAAGCATGTATTTGATTAACTTTTATTTTCGAATACTTTCTGACTATGACTGCTGCAAATATCTATCAATTTACAAACAAATCATGCATATGACGGACTTACCCCAATTACTCGGGAAAGTCCGTCATAGTCTCACCTTTTAAAAAATCGCGGTTATTTTTATATTGGCATTAGTTACATTGATGTTTGTAGAAGTAACTGATAACTAAGGAATCATTAGTCATCATTAATATCCAAAACACACAATTAAGTTAAAAAATCAGCCATAGGGTGTTTGTCAAATCCAATTTGCAATAAAATATGACGGACTTCGCCACCTATATTTCGATTGTGTTATAGAATATCTATGTTTCCAAATAAATATTTTGAAAGGTCAATGATATATAGACGAGATATGAGGAATTTAAAATTTCTATAGAAAATTTATTTTTCTCATAACTCTTGTTTAAATCGGTGTACATTCAAAATATGTGTTTGGGAACCTAGATATTCTGTAATCCAATCGAAATAAATACACACTACCTTAAGAATATGTTTGATTTTCATATTATTTTGGTATTACGTTTGTATGGAAAACGCATGCTCCGCCGGCCCCTTAAGTATTATCGGAATCAGCTGAATTACCTCCGCAACCCAGTTAGTACTGGGTTGCGGAGGCTTTGCTAAGACTGGTTATCAAACTTTCGGGCCACTGACAACCAGATATTACCTATGTATGAGTGGGGTTTATCGAGTCAACCGCCACAATTGAACGCGAGATTCAAAGTTTGATTCCCAAATCGCTTAAAGTGCTATTTATACACTTGCACAATATTTCGCATTGTGCCGGTGACGGGCCGGAGATGTCACCGGCAACAGCCAGCCTATCTCGTGTTATCACGCACAGCTGATTGCGAAATATTAACAAGCGCTTGTGTATAAAAGTATTAAGTACCTATAAAATACTAGTGAACGTCAGGCGGTTTCACCCGCGTAGTTCTCATGGGAGTACCGGGATAAAATATAGCCTATGTTACTCAGTAAAGACGTGGCTTTCTAATGGTGAAATATTTATTTTAATCGGTCGAGTAGTTTTCGAGTTAAATCGTAACACACAAACAAACAAAAAATCTAATCTTTCCTGAGATTTCGCTTTAAGTCTAAACAAACTTCCTGAGATTTCGCTTTAAGTCTAAACAAAGGAGCTACTTATATAAAATAAAAAGATCTTACCCAGACTTCATAGCAACGCGAACAAATCCTTTTCTTCTACTCAAAATCACTTTATATTCCTTCGGATGAGCATCCAACGCTTCAGCAGCACCACCAATGATCATACATGCACAGTTTCCTTGATACTTCTTGTTATCTAACAAATGTAGAAGACTTTGCTCTGAAGAGGCACAAATTCCAAGGGCTAGAGCTAAATCTCTGAAGAATGGGATCAAGAAGTGTCCTCCCAATGTTATTAAGTGGCTGGTCAGGCCAGGAAATAATTTGTGGAAGTCGGTAGCGTTGGTGCAAAAACTTCCGAAGGCTCCCAAAGATAAGACGCCGTGGGGAAAGCAAGCAAACATGTAGTTTTTAGAAGGGTCTAAGTCGACAGTTTTTACAAGTTTGATCGGAAAATAGTCGCAGAGGTAACGCCACCATGTCCAGCTTCTGACCCATTGGGACCTGGAATTAGAAAAAGTTTCGGTGTTAGTAACAGATGATTTGATTTACTATCTGTAGTGTAGTTGATGGAAACATGAAATGATGAAACATTCGGCTCAAATGTGCGCTAAACAATCAGATCGACAGAAATTCGTTATAACATCACTCTTTATAATCTCCGAAAGGTTTAGGTAGAAGTTCTACCTAATAGTACACCCACACTTTTGGCAGTTATGTTCAAGTCCCAAGTAATAGATGATAAGCCTATTGCCATCAGCTGGACACAATTTCAGATTCTGTAGCTGTTACCGAGGAATTCCTGATGGAAAAACTCTTTGCTCGACTCGGGATTCCAACCCAGGACCTTTGGGTGGCTCAGTAGTAGCGCTTGCGACAAATTAGAACAATGAGGCATTAAACAAAAAGCTAACGTTAAAAATCTTCTTATTATTATTTTTATATATTATTATTTATATAAAATGGTAAACTGACTGACTGACTGACTGGGTGATATATCAACGCACAGCCCAAACCGCTGGGTCTACAGATTCCAAATTCGGCATGAAGGTTCCTTATGTGGTATAGGGGTGCATTAAGAAAGGATTTTTCAAAATTCACCCTCTAAGGGGGTGAAACGGGCCCCCAAAGTTTGTATGGGGAAACAATATTAGTTAGACTATTTTATTCGAAACTTCACAAAAATATTCCTATTGATAAATGAGAAGAAACAGGTTTCAGTTTTTTTCAAAATTCAACCCCTAAGAGAGGTAAATAGGGTGACAAAGTCTAAAAATCAACGCACAGCCCAAACCGCTGGGTCTACAGATTCCAAATTTGGCAAGTAGGTTCCTTATGTAGTCTAGGGGTGCACTAAGAAATAATTTTTCAAAATTCACCCTCCAAGGGGTGAAACGGGCCTCAAAAGTTTGTAAGGCGAAACAAGATTTGTAAGACTATTTCATTCGAAACCTCACAAGAGTACTCCTATTGATATATACAAGATAGCGCCCAGGAAAAGTATTTGTTTTTCCATCTCGGGTGTCGTTTACATGGTTTTCGAGGTCGCTGATTACAAAAATGAGATCGAAATGAAAATCGAAATGGCGTTGAAGTAAATTTTTCGTCATATGTGTCGTTTTCATGTTTTTTAGGGTCGCTGATATCGAAAATGAGGTCAAAATGAAAATCCAAGATGGCCGTCTAGGGTTTTTTTTTAATATTTTCGTCATGGGTGTCACTTGCGTGGTTTTCGGAGTCGTTGATAACAAAAATGAGGTCAAATTGAAAATCCAAGAAGGCACCTAGGATTTTTTTTCGTTTTTCCTTCATGGGTGTCGTTTTCATGGTTTTCACTGAACACAAATCTAAATTTTCTTTAATTTTTGTTTGTCTTCGTAGCGTATCGTTATGTTATTTACCGGCCATAACAATTCCATCCTAGACAATAATTTAAGATTTTACACAATACTTCTGCAAAGTTCCTCTGTTTTACTTTGAAACCAACTAATTTATGAGCAACCCAGATATGTATATCTTTAAAAGTCTGCTGGATCTTGAATTTTACTTACTAATTGTTTTGCACAATGAAATTCTCTCATTTTTTAATTAAAATTACCCCGAATACATAAAAATCTCGTGTCACATTGTTTGTTATCGAAGTCCTCCGAAACGACTTCACCGATTTAATATTTTTTTTTTTGTGTATATTTGGTAGGTCAGAGAACAAGTCGAAGTCTACTTTTATACCCTTAAGTGACAAGGGTGGTTTACGCGGACGAAGTCGCGGGCAACAGCTAGTATTTATAAATTAATATGATAAGTTGGCAGCTAGTCATTTAACGTATATAATACTCACGCTCGTCCACCACGGCTGCAAATATCAATATCATTTATGAACCAGGCTCCATACAGTATCCCCATCCACCAGAACCTGGAGTACACCAGTTGTATGAACAAGTATATCGAGACGGCTTCTCCAAAGAGTATGAGGTAGATCCAGACGAAGGCAGCCAGAGTTTGCAGCCGGCGCGACATTGGGATGTCCATAGGAGCCCATTGTATACCCAGTAGCGCGGATATTTGGCTGAAACAGAGAAAAATAATCTTAGATTAAAATACAGATTAGAAAAACACCAACGCAAGTACTTTTTATGCAAATCTTAAACAATTTACAAACAAGTCTCTTTTAAATTAAGTTCTTTGTTTGGGTTCTCAATATACCTAATATTCTCTCTCAAAGGAACTAAATTGGTCGACGTTAAATATGGTTAGGCCATTGCTATGTCTAAAACTCTAAGCCACACTCATTATCATCATCTGCCTAGACTGCCTAGCCTTTTCTCAACTCTTCTAGTCTAACCGGATGCAGCTGAATACCTGTATTTTTCATAGAGCGACTGCCTATCTGACCTCCACAACTTTTAGTTCTGGGTAATACGACAGTGTTACGTCTATCTATAAGTCAAACTATTGTTTCTTATCTACCAAGCTTCATAATCTTCTATGCATTTTCTACGAATTCATCAGAAAAGGTTATTGTCCACGTTACAGTAGGTAAAACTATCTACGAATCACTCGAATGTCTGATTACTTCGATTCAGGTGAAATTAGACCATAATCTCGGAATTTAGGATACTCAGGAATCGGTTTCAAAGTCACTGTAAACATACGTAAACATTGGTGTTTTCTCCCTATAAGGTAAGTATTGCCTTCGTTTTCTCATGAAAAATAACTGCATTGTCACATATTTTACTGAAAATTTACTGTTTTACTTTGCTGCTGACGAAAATATATAATATACCTACATAATCTAGGTGGTTTTGAAAATTAATTTATGAAAGTAATTGATAAAGGTTTAATTTCCCAATAGATATATGATATTTTCAACACACTTGCTCATAAAGTGGCTCTAATTTCACCGCAATTAGGCACATAATGACACCTGTAATCAAACTGTGACTTTTTCATTGCTATTATTCACAAGTGAGTTATAGGGTTTTTTTTTATTTTATTGGTTGAATTGCTTTGTTCTTAAAAAAGTTTCGATACAAAAAAGATCGTGTTCAATAGTACAAATAAATTAATGTACCTATTGCTTGCTCATTTCAAGCAAACTTCGTATCTACATACCTAGATAATTTCAACTTATAAACTTATAAGTTGAAATTATCTAGGTATTAGTTATAGTAGTTAGTATTAAATAAAACTTTCACTCAAATGTAACTTTTGTTTTCTCTGTATTAAATAAAACTTTGAATTCCCCATTTTGTACGTGGCTAAAACGCTATCCGCGAAAAGCCAAAAAAAAGAAACCTCATTCTTTTAGTCTATGGCCGATCGCCATTGTTAGATGCGCGCGCATAGGAAAACTGATTAATTACCGTTTTCACTGTTGAAATTATAGTTATTTTTAGTATTATTTTATTCTCAAGTGTGTTGAAAAACGTCGTATGATACACGTGTGTGTTAATGATTACCGTCCTCGGCTCTCTTAGGACACTCGCCTAACGGCTCGGGTCTCAATGGCGCCTCAGCGGTAATCACCAACATTACACACTTGTACCATAATGTACTATTGTTATTGCTCAAGTCAAGGCAATACCTAAATGATTGTTATATACACAGGATGAGGTCTAGAAGTAGATGTAGAATATGTTACTATTCCTTTGATTATCTTCTTAGCACGTCGTTTTAAATTGAAGTCGCCCAAAATTTGACGAGGAGTTCGGTACTTACAGTAGCGTCCATCAGTTCCTGTGATGTGCAAGCAACAGGACAAGCAGGACACGATATCAAGTGTCCCATCGTTTGTGGGGCAACACTACATTTACACTCCAGGTCGACTGGGGATTCATAGATGAATATAATGTGTAGATAGTCATCTATGAACCTCCACCTGAACAGGTTTTCCTTGCTTCGGCCAACCTGTATCCGGAGTCTATTCAAAGACTTCCAGGTCAGCCATGGCAACTCGTGTCCTGGTTGGAGATAATCAGAAAGTGACACAAATGGGTTGGGTAGGGAACACTATAATGAATGTTTTAAAACGCTCACCGCTCCGCTTGTGATTTGACCCACACGGTGTAGAGAAAAGATATTTTTTTATATAACTACTGCAACAATATACATGATAAGCAGTGAGTTTATCGTTTGATACATTTTTCTTATTTTACCAATTAATGATTCATAAAATATGCAGTCCGAAGTTGCGATGACTCATGAGGTTTAAAATCCTTGGTAAATATCGAGATTGAATTTTGTATTAAAATTAACATAGCATATTATCACATCAGAAGGGATAGGCAGAGATGACCTTATACAAGACCATATTTAACCAGTTCTATTTGAGTCCAGCGTGAAAGAAGGTGACTCCAGAATGCTACTGAGAAATATTTAAAAGAAAAAACCCAGAATCAATTTGCCCGACCGACATGGATATCGAACTCAGGACTTTCTGCTCAACAGTAGTGATTGCTGCTACTGGCTAGGCTAGATCAACGTGGAATACTGTCAATACGGACAAAGTTCGAACAAAACTGTAAGTGTAAATGTACATAATTATGTATAATGAGAATTATGACGTAAGTATGACCTTTTTTTTTTTTTTTTTTTTTTTTTTTTTTTTTTTTTTTTTTTTTTTTTTTTTTTAGGATGGGAAATCATCAAATGACTTCTCCCACTCTGGGCGGAGCGGGAGGGAGTGTCAGACTTTTACTGACTAAAACCCATCCATGTTCCTTCCTCGCCCTTTACGTTCCGGGGCCGCGGTATCTCTTTCGAACAGTCCCGCAAGACGTAAGTATGACCTTTATGCACGAATAAAATTCTGACTAATTCACTCCCAAGAAGTACCTACATACATTGAACTCTGGACAATCGTCCATTTTTATCATTATCCTCTTTATAACTTTGTTTGTCATCATAAACATAAATGTAAATGCAATGTAAAACAATGTTACTTATCACACAATGATTTACTTTCAAGAAGTTTTGTACTTTTGACCTTCAGAATCACACACTAAGTAGGTACAACTAAATAATACTACGAGTATCTATATACTTGGTCTAATAAATTGATAGTTAAGTGTTTATTAACGTGGAAAGTATATCAAAATAATTTATTATCTCTTCACAAACATGACGTATTATGAATATGTACAGAGCTTTAAGTTTCGGTTAGGTACTAGATAAGTTTGTGAGAGACTGGTGTCTGCACTAGGAAAACCTGTATAGCAGATCACCAGGGGTCAAAGATTTGTTAGGACATGCGTCAGGATGAGGGGGCACAAAACTGATGAAACGGTTTTGTATTACCAACCTTTGTGACATCTCACACTCTCACTTACAAATCCTACTAATATTATAAGTGCGAAAAAAGTAGACAATATATTTGTAAGGATGGATGGATATTTGTGAAAAACTACTGACAGATTTTTTTTTTCGTGTGGAAATCCTCATGGATGTCGTGTGCCGTGGGGTCAGTGGAGGGATCTGTCAGACTCCTACTGACCAAAACTTTCTCCTCGTCACTTCTGGCTGGGGTACGGGTGGGTGCACAATATGCATGACGACAGTATCATAAAATTGCAAATCTATTTAGTCCGTCAGTTAGAGTATTGGAAAATAATGGCCACGTAATTTTTTGTTTTTGTAAATCAATGAATATTGACAAAGATAAAACGCATCAAAACTCGGGAGTGGGGCTGGTGACGTCAGAATTACAAAATTATACCAAGGCGTGACGTATTGAGAATGTTAAAATGTGCGTCGTATCTTTCAATCAATTTTGATTTATGTAACAAAATAAAAAATAAGGTTCAAATATTTGTTGATAGTCTAACTAATGGACTAACACATCGGATACTTTTATCCCGGCAGTACAATCCCGTGGGACAATCACCGAACTCCACGCCGGCGAAGCCGCGGTATAAGCTAGTTCTCAATATTTAAACTAACTCTAAGTATCCGTGTATCATTAAGCCGAACAATACCAATAGGCACTTAGGAGGTAAGTAAGAATGAGGATTATTTTTAAATTGCTCTCCGATACGGCCCAAGTCCAAGGCTAACGTTGTAAGGTAATCTCGGTAGCTTTGTACCTGAACACAAGGCCACATAGACACTGCAATTTATGGTGTAACATGGATTTATTGCCACACAATGGAAAAACAATGCTTAAGGTTGTGAGTTTGGCTATATTTATGCATTGCATAAAGGAAGACCCAATGTTTTACGGAAGTGAAGGAATTTTAAATGGTAGGATGGATGGCTATTTTTCCAGTCTAGATAATTATCTGCTGACAGCAAAGGCTTCGACAGGAACCTAATGATCGCCAATTCGTCCCATGGACGACCTAGGAAAACCCTACGATCTATGAAGTAGCTACCCGAGTTATAGGTTTCCAGCATTAGGAAAACGCAACACCGTGACATTTTAGCGATGAATATCCATAACCCTGCGTCGTATTCAAGAGGAAGAGAATCTATTAGTGAATTTCCCTCTAAAGAAAATACGTTAAGAAACATAACTACCTGCCTGAAATTGACCTAATAAAACTTTTTGTCGGGCATGAACCTTGCACTACATCTACGTTGATGATCCACGTGAAAGAAAGTACCTAATAAGTAAAGATAAGTACGGTTAGTCCGATATGTTATCAGGTGTGCTATCTGGGGCAGGTTACGAAATGTAAGTAAACGGATACCTACCATCTATGAGGAATGTTTCTACTAATCCTAATATGCAGGTTGTTTTGATTAGAATTATTGATTTTAAAGCTAAACTAACATAATGTGTTAGGCGCAGTTTAGGTCTGTCATAAACTCTTATCATTCCTCGGAAGTTCGGCCAAGAAAACTCATTGTGACGTCGACAAGGAAAAAGAACATTTTAGGTAGCAAAAATCTTATTCAGGAATGTGGCTGTTCAGTTCAGAGTGGTTTCTGAAAGTTTAATAACTAAATAGTACATTGTTACCCTAGGGGTGAAAGTAACTTATTTAGTCCCGAGACGGGGTTTGGCGCCCAAGCGTAGCGCGGGTGCCAATAGTTCGAGGGACTAAATAAGTCTTTAACCCGAGGTAAATTCAGCCTTTATTTTTCACTTTCGTCACTGAAAAAATAGTAAATATTTTGCACAAATCTATGTTATTTCAAAAGAAATATGTGTAACCAAATTATAATAAGTTATTTATAAAAATTATATTCTTTAATTAATACTGAATTTTATGTTATTTCAATTTTACATCGCGGTGTAATTTAGTGGCTGTATAGAAGTCGGAACATGGTTCAATAGAAATGTGAAAATAGAACTATTTTTTTTAATAATTTGGCAGCTGTCAGATGAAAGCGATTCTCCCTAGGGCTGAAAAGTGTTACTTTCAACCCGCTCCTCAGGCAACTTCAGACCTACTTTCCGAGTATGAGTAATGAAAACATACCTACCAAACCGTCAAGCCGAAGTGTAATAATGTTAAATTAATAAACTCTACTGATTTTGTTTTTGGACGAGGTCCTTAAGTCCATAACCAACAGACAGCGATAAGCTGAGTAAATCATAGAAGTAAATAGTACTTATTTCTACACATCAAGTCAAGCCATGGTCGTCTAATTGCATATAAACAATAAGATTAGGTAATAGACACACTCGGTCCAATGTCATCTAAATTAGACGAGATCAAATTGAGCATGATTAAAACTAATAGGAATAACGGCCTGAGTCTACCCAGCACAATCTTCTACACAAGTTGCGTAACGGCTTGTCTTCTGAATTACCAAAAGGGCTTTTTTTTCGGATGGGAAGTCATCAAATGACCCCTCCCGCTCTGGACGGAACGGAAGGGAGTGTCAGACTTTTACTGACTAAAACCCATCCTTGTTCCTTCTTAGCCCTTTGTGTTCCAGGGCCGCGGTATCTCTTTCGAACACTCCCGTAGCCCCGGCATCGGTCCTTGCGGACCCATTCCTGTGTGGACTGGTGACATCTGTTTGAACCAAAGAATCTTTGGTCAGATTTTTCCGGTTAGATTGGAAACCGACTCCAACATAGTTGAAAAAAAAAGGCTAGGCATATGATGATACATGTTAAATTCTAAACAGTATTACTTCAAGCAGATCTTTCTATTAGCACAAATCAAAACATTATTGAATGGTAGAAAAGTCAAACGGTTTATAACTACCCACATCCATACAATTTGCCATTGTTGTGAAACGTCACAAAGGCACTGTTGAATTATTTTTAATTAAAGAAACTATTAAACAATTGGAACTCTTACTTCCTTGACATGTTTTAAATTGTATCGTTTACGGGTGCCCTTAATAGCTACACCATGTGCATTTAGTAGTAAAGTATACCGTATTTTTATACGACTGCTGGATACTTATTCTATTTCTAGTTATTTAGGTACCCCTGCTTGCTTTAAATTACTTATAAGATGCTTATTACAGTTTCGTATAGGTACCTCGAAATCACTTTGTTTTTTATTTATATTTGTATCGATGAGACGATGGATAATATCAAGTTTAAGTGAAGTTGAACTCTTTAGTAAACATTTGTTTTAGTGTCAATCTCGTATCTATGTATTATTTTATTTTATCGAGTCTGGCGCTAATCTCTTTCAATATAACTACACAGAATTATGTTAATCATACAGCTAACTGGGAGGAAACTGTTTACATACTTATCGGTAACCATACTTATTTAACCTTTACCAACTAAAATATGAAAAAAAACAGAAGTACTTACCTAAACAGTAAATACAGAAATAAATAAATACTTAGGCAATGTAACTTACCTGAATATTTTTGTCAGTATGTCCATAACATAAGATATATGTTCCAACATTTTTTATTTACTTATCACGTTTTCGCGTTATCACTGACCGATACATTAACACGGGTGCTCGCGCCTACATCCAACTTATGACTGAATTAAGACGAGTAGGTAGGTACAGTCTAACAGCTCTCAATGTCAGCTTGTGTTGACAACTTTGTTTTAGATTTAGAAAACAATCCGTCGAGTATCGTTTAGGGTTTACCTACTTCTGAATTTTCGACCTTATTTGTGTTGTGCAGGTAGTGGCCATTTTATACTTTTAGGCACCTAGACGGTATACAGAGTGTTTTTCCTTGTAAAGTGGTGTGATACGGAGATAAAATGCCATTGACCACATATTTATGAATCATACCTACGTACCTATAGGTAGGGACGTGATATTTATTTGTGAAATGTTTTATGAGCCACTCGGGCCGATCTTTAGGTTAAGCCGTGCTTGCCTAGGTTGGTCTGTAGATGGGTGACTGCCCTTACATACCGAGTTTCCTCCGTGCCTCGGAAAGCACGATAAGCTGTTGGTCCCGGCTGTCATTTGTCCATCTTTGACAGTCGTCACAGGTAGTCAGTGGCCCAAATAGTCTGACAACCAGTCTTACCAAGGGGTATCTATTACCCAGTATTAACTGGGTTGTGGAGGTCAGATAGGCAGTCGCTCCATGTAAAATACTGGTATTCAGCTGCATCCGGTTAGACTGGAAGCCGACCACAACGTACCTAGTTGGGAAAAGGCTAGGCAGATGATGATGATGTTTTATGATATGTTTTGTGTAATAAATAAATTCAGAAAACTACTATACAAACATGTATTGTAGTTTTCTGAATTTATTTATTTGGCTTGTTTGAATTAAGTCATTAAAAAAATCCAAATAAGTAAATAAATGAACATCAGACGAGTTGATGGACGCTACCGAAAGTGCCAAACTCGTCGCCTTTTGGGCTTACGTACTCAACTTAATTGTCATCGACAAGATAAGAAAAAAAAACCGGCCAAGAGCGTGTCGGGCCACGCTCACTGTAGGGTTCCGTAGCTTCCCAGACCATTAAAAATACCAACATTTTTCGTCAGCAAAAATAACTTTGTTTTTCATAGTATTTGTATAAAAAACAAAGTTATCATTTGCGTTTTTTTGAAAAAGTGCTATATAACTCAAAAACTATTCAACTCATCAAGTTGAAAATAATTTTCCTAGAAAGTTCATATAAAGGTCTACTTCTGTGATTTTTTTCATATTTTTTAAACTTATGGTTCAAAAGTTAGAGGGGGGGGGACACATTGTTTTTGACTTTCGGAGCGATTATTTCCTAAAATATTAATATTATCAAAAAATGATTTTAGAAAACCCCTATTCATTTTTAAATACCTATCCAACAATATATCACACGTCAGGATCAAAATTAAAAAAAAAATCGCTCCCCACTTTACGTCTGGGGGAGGTACCCTAATAAAAATGTTTTTTTAAATTTTTATTTTTGCACTTTGTCGGCATGATTGATATACATATTGGTACCAAATTTCAGCTTTCTGGTGCTAACGGTCACTGAGATTATCCGCGGACAGACAGACAGACAGACATGGCGAAACTATAAGGGTTCCGTTTTTTGCCATTTGGCTACGGAACCCTAAAAATGAAGTCATTGATACAGTGAATCGCACAATCTATTGCTATCAATTTAACGGTTAGAATGTACGTAACGGGGCACTAAGAAAAAAAAAGCGACCAAGTGCGAGTCGGACTCACCAATGAAGGGTTCCGTAGCAGCAAGTAACATAAGTAATATAAAAGTTCTTGTAGTTCGTTGTAAATGAAAGGTAAATTCCGGTTTACGATTTATGAGGTATTAAAAAAACTACCTACTCACTAGATCTCGTTCAAACCAATTTTCGGTGGAAGTTTACATATAGGTACCTAGTAATGTATATCATATATCTTTTTTAGTTTTATTATTCTCTTATTTTAGAAGTTACCTCCACACAATTGTGTGGGGGTAACTTCTAATTTGTGTGCCCCCACACAATATTACACACTTCGACATATTATATTCTACCGAAAAATAATGGGTCATGACTATGACTCATGTTGTAAGCAGTATGTTCAATTGACAATATTTCGACAGTTTACAATCTCGCTAGTTATATTACAATCTAACGGTTTTTACAATGTGACGCTGACAGATACATTTGAATGTTACATAAAAAAAGTTTAGTAATTCACTCGCTGGCGTCAAAAGGTAAGCTCACTTTTAGATATGTTTTCTAAACAACCTGTCGTGCATTTTCCTCGTTTTTCTTCGACAATAATATTAAACAATCACTGGAAGTACCCAGAGTGGTAAAAAGCTATAAGTAACAAAAATGTGGTAAACTTGCTAGCCGAAAAACTGCGCTCAATACGTCCTGGCCACAGCTACGAGCGGCGCGAATTGCGAAGCGAGTTGCGGCGCGACAAGCGCTGAGAGACGAAAACAAATGTTAGACAACATATTATGAAGTACCTATGCCACAGCTACCGGCTGCACGATTTGCTTCGCGACTTGCGGCGACACGGGCTGCGCGACGCGCGATTTAAACAAATGTACTAGCGAGTATCGAGACGGCCACAATTTATTCAGAGCGGCGCGATGGACGGACTCGGCATTGCGCGACCGAAACAATTAATTTTTCACACCACCTGCTCGAAAATGTCAAATTATATGTCAAGCAACCTTAACCTAAAGTGAGTCATTAGTGGCCGGGGGCACAGCCGGTCAATAATGTTGTACTGGATTTCATTATGACCCGCTGGTCAATAATGTGATTTGAATTTGGAATCTCACATGCTCAGCTAGATTGGCAGTATAGTACTAACCAACACTCTTTGGTGCCAGGAAGAGGAAAGGCCTTACTACGCGTGGATGATATTCTCGATTTCCTACAAAATCATAACGACTGCTTCTACATATCGTTGCCATGTTTTCGAAGACATAATATTGTAAGAATAATTAGATAACTACGAACCATTTTTTAAAAGGAATGGAATAACATTAGAACTGGCATTAATAATAACAAATACCGTACCGCGCCGTTATACCGTAATAGTAATTGGCTGTAACATGGGTTAATTTATTTATTCTTACTGTTTGTTTAAACACTGTTTTAGGCTTTCACGGTTTAAAACTAAACTTATATTGTCACTTACGGGATATCTTCCGTGATTATTTATTGTTTTGAGCTCCCGATATCATGTCAACCCGCGATCATGGCGCTTGCAACAGCGTCGAAATATCGGGAGCTCAAAACAATAAATAATCACGGAAGATATCCCGTAAGTGACAATATAAGTTTACTGTTTGTTTATTCAATAAATATTTTGGTTTTCGTACTATGGCTATTATTTTCTCACAGTAGGTGTAAAAAGTAGAGTATCCTCCTCTGGGCTAAATGTGTCTTTGCCTTGGGCTAGCTTGAATCCCTCGCTGCATTCAGGATTCTTGTATTAACTCCCTCGCTTCGCTCGTGAGTTAAACTCATAACTCCCTCGCTGCGCTCGGGAGTTAAGTCCCGAATCCTTCATTGCGCTCGAGATTCAATATGACGCCCGTGACATAAGACACAACTTTAGCCCCTTGGTGCATAATCTACTATTGTTTTATCGCGCGTCCAGCTTATATGTAGGTACTTATAAACAAAAAAAAACTTGAAATTATACCTATGAGCTTTCAAGTCTTCATATATGTGGCCGAGTAAATAATCTAATGTTTCTATGCTTGCCCTCGTACATTCAAACAACTTATCGGGACAGTTCATATTTTCATAATACAGTGTCAAATTCGCCAACCTCTTTTCATTTTTGGTTAACTGGGTGCACTCCTAAACATATCTGAATGATATCTTGAGTTAAGAACGCACTTGTTTCAACACAGTACCGTGCCACTTATGTTCTACAAAATACGTCCACGGCTGACGCTGCTGCGCTGCGGTCGCTTCTAGTCGAGCCATGGCATACCACCGCGAAACGCGAAGCAAAACGTTCCGCGAATCGCGTCTGTTATTATTATTAACGATGAACATTATATGTCACCGTAAAATTGTCAAATACTTTATATTGTAATATCACTAGCGATATTGTAAAGTCTCGAATTATTGTCAAATGAACATACCTACTGCTTACAATAAAACGCATTATTTTTCGTGAAATGCATGCGATGGTAGTCAACTCACGCGGTGTGGAGTGAAGGAGGGGTTCCCCTTGCCCAGTGGTACCACTCTCATGAAATGATACTGTACCATTCCTGAGAAATATCGATTAATATAACCTAACCTTAAAACACTTCATATTCCCCTAAAAAGCGTAGTCGACGGAGCCCCTATTTCCGGGTGCAGGGTTTAAGGCGCTACCCCAGGCAAAAGCCGTTTTTTGTGCAGTTTTTTGGAACCAACTCCTCTTTATCCAAAAGAAATACCAAGTAATAAAAATACATTAAATTTCTACATATTCTTAGACTGCAAAGTGGTAGTTTTATTTTTTATTTTAAGTCTCATAATGTGTAATAAATCCCCTCACAATGAAACCACAAAAATGAGAAAAAAATATTTATAACATGCTTCTTCTCGTAAAGTTAACATTATTTTGATTTGCTTCTTATACTAATGGATAGACAATTTAATAATGAACATAATGCTAGTTTTTTTTTTTTCAAAAGACGGATATTTGATTTTATAAAGAATAAAAATCACTAATTTCGCACTATTCGACCCGCAGTGACTGACGTAAAAACCACTTTGTAGTGCAAGCTGATTAGAACTTTATTCTAATAGTATTTCAAACGAAGTTTGAATCACCACAAATAGAGTTGCTAATTTTGCCTGGGGTAGCGCCTTAAAGGAACCTAACTAACCTAACGGGGGGGTGCCCCAAGTCCCGATTATGGGGGCAGAGATACTTCCGTATGTTCAGTTGACAATAATTCGAGATATTACAATATCGCTAGAGAGAAACACGTTATATTGTAATATAACGTGTTTGACAATTTTACGGTGACTTAAACCTGCATTTAGGTTGCCCCTCTGCATTGGCACTACAATCTCCTTGGAAGCAGTAGTTTTGACATACTGAAGCGTCGCATCTGTCACCGCTGTAACCCTGTGTACATTCACAACGATCTTCTTCAATAATTATATCAGTAGAAACGTCGAGGGAATCATTTGCGTTGGTCACTGATTTATTTGGTAGGAGACTCTTTAGTGCTTCACAGTTCTGAAGTCCCCGAGTTAAATCTTCAATGTTATAGTTGGCGGCCATTGCCGAAATATACTCATCATGTTCAATAAAAACTTTGGATTCCACATCTATGTCACGTAGTGGATTTTTTGGAATTGTCCTGATGTCAGTTTTTAATTCACCTTCAAACCCAGTTCGATAGTAGAGTAAATCCTTTGAAGCGGTCAACAGACCGCGTGGCATCACTGGTGGTTCTTCACGCATTGTTCGTATGTTCTTTCCATTCAAATCAGCACATACAAAGCAACCGCGAGTATCCCAGTACATTGTTTGTGTCTGTTGGTCAATGGTAAAAATGCCATAAACGGTGTCATGCTTTACAACTTCTCTCTCGGAGCCATTGAACCGAGCCCTGCTTATAGAACCGTCGCTGTATGTTACCCAGTAAAGAAACCTGAAATATTTTGTAAATGTTGTTATTAGTATTTGATTTTCATAAAATTCAAATCGAGGATTTATTGTAAAATACTTAAAAAAGTATTATTGTTAACATACCCTCCGCAGCTATCGACGGCAGTAATACGGAAAATCGATTCATCCGACAGCACAAAGTTTCTTTGGATACCAGTGTTGTTAAATCCAGGTTTTATTAAAATCGAGTATAAATGTTTGCCCTCTTCAGTCCAAAAGAGTAATTCTGTAGCCGGGTCGTAAGTCAAATTAAAAACGTAACCGGTATTTATAACTAAAGATTCTATTTTTCTCGTACTGATTTCAAAACTATATATACTAGAAAGTTCCGTGTCATCATTTGAGTCGACAAACAGCACCCTTTCGTGTACTGGGTCATAAGTCATAAAATATATTGCGTCCGCCGTAATGTTTTCTGTGTGCGTTAGTGTTCCTTGACTATCGTAAAATTCTAGTCGATTGCCAACGACTATAACGATTTCTGAAACAAAATAATGTAATTACTTTTAAATATTAAACTGAAATATCGGTCCATCTACTTAAAATCTTGTTTGTTTTGCTGTGCGCAGTTTATTTAGATGATTTTCTTTTGGCCAACCAGTCAAAATCGCAGTTGGGAGACGAAATCGCATTCACGATCAAGATACTCCGTGTTGGAGTAGGTTGGACAAATCAAATACGAGAAGTCTGTACTGGTTCCGACACAATACCTCAAGTTTTTCGGCATTAAATGGGAGACAAAACGCAACGCAAAGTCCCTGTCGGAACCAAAGTGCCTAACGCTACGCAAAGGTCTTCACCAACAGCTTCAAGTGGCAAGCAAGTGGTCCCTCAAACTGTACCAAACTCTGAAGGGGAGACTCAACTTTGCAACGTTCGTGACTCCGAGGGGTCGCCTTTACTCTGCAATACTACAGTCGACAGCCTGTCGGTGAAACACCCGTATCGGTCGATCACTGTGCCACAACCAGCTCGATCAGAGATGGAGTGGTGGTTTCAAGCCATAGGAAAGTCGATGCCGATACGTCAGCGACGTCACAATTATTGACCTCAAACGCATCAGACATCGGATGGGGGGTCAACTCAACGACACAATTATTGTGGGCACCTGGACAGATTCTCAAAAGACATGGCATGTCAACAAAAAAGAGGTATTTGCCGTTTACGCAGATAAACGTCAGAACCAGCAGCAAGTCCGGCGGCGGCGGCGGGTGGGGGGGAGGGGGAGGGGTGTTGTTCCTCTGGTGCCATGCCAGGGTTGTGATGATACGGTAGCCATTCGTTTCTGTCACTAACTTTTCTAGCACAACATATTGACTTTTAAAGATAATATTTTAATTTTAAATTAAGGTTAAAAATGCTATTTTGTGGCATTGAAAAATGGCAATAATGCCAAATAAAATTATTCCAAATGAAATTTTGCAATCTTTATAGTATGCCAAGTGAATTATATCAAATAATCATCGTTCTAAATAAACATTATTCTAAACGAAATTATGCGAAATTTGAACATTGTCAAAGGTAATTGTGCCAAATAAAATTCTGCCATCTAAAAGTATGCCATTCCAAATTCGGACATACAAACATTCAGCCAAACAATACTTATGTTTTAAAAAAATATGCCTTTAATATATATTCGTTTTATGAAAATTATACCAAGTGTGATATATGCTAAATGAATTTCGGAGCAACAAGATTCTGCCAGATAGATGGAACCCGTGACAGAAACCATGCCTGCTGCGTGTTGCATTTTCGTTTGCTGCATGTTTGCTGCAGGCTTGCTGCATGCTTACTGCACGCTTGCTGCATGCTTACTGCATGCTTACTGCATGCTTGCTGCATGCTTGCTGCACGCTTGCTGCATGCTTCCTGCATGCTTACTGCATGCTTGCTGCATGCTTGCTGCATGCATGGTGTATGCAATTCCTTCAATCGTCAATTGCACCTTTGCTTGATTTAAACACCTTGAAATTACTTTGTTCTGAATTTTCCATATTTATTATTTTTTTTCTACGCTTTTTAGGGGAATACAAAGTGTTTTGAGGTTAGGTTATATTAATCAGTACTTCTCAGCAATATGTATTATGTTTAGACTACCGTACAGAAAATTCAGCAAAGTTTAAAAAAATGGGTATTTCACATAGCTTTTATTCCGTAACAGAATTTCTTAAAAAAACTAATTGTCAATCATATCACTACCGAATTGAATTGTAGAGAATTCAATATTTTTTATGATGTTATGTTTTTATATTTAAAGAATATATTTTTATTATGCCAACAATTTGTTGAATATAGGTAGGTACTTTAATAAGTTACCAGTTCTTTTGTAGTATGTAGGTATAATTATAATTGTTATTTTTGTTGTTTTGTGTCTAGTTAATTAAAATTAGAAATAGGTTTTATAGTTTGTGTTTATTAATATTACGTAGCATGCTATTTTTATGGCGAAATGTGTCATCGCACTACAAGTTTTTTACCACCTTTTGTACCACATTTAAGTACTGCAAATAAGTTATTTTGACTTTGACTTTTATTTCTGATCACACGAGCAAAAACTATAAGTAGTCAGAAACTGATACTTAATTCTTGAACTCACCCCAAGAGAAGCAGTGTGTCATCGCCATCCTCGCGTACCTACAGCACTAACAATGCCAACACAAATTGCGCTCTATACATTTTATACGCCACAACGATGTTTCAACAGGAAAGCCTACCTATAGTGCGCGTCACGAGAAGCTATAATTTTTGTAAACAAATAATTTCTACCAAGATACGTAGCGTCAATTCAATCAACAAGAAATACTCCCAAATTCAATCAACTCAAATTATAAAATACGGGTTCCATCTATCTGGCAGAATCTTGTTGCTCCGAAATTCATTAAGCATAACACACTTGGCATAATTTTCTTTAAACGAATATTATGAAAGGCATATTTTTAGGGTTCCGTAGCCAAATGGCAAAAAACGGAACCCTTATAGTTTCGCCATGTCTGTCTGTCTGTCTGTCTGTCTGTCTGTCCGCGGATAATCTCAGTGACCGTTAGCACCAGAAAGCTGAAATTTGGTACCAATATGTATATCAATCATGCCGACAAAGTGCAAAAATAAAAATTTAAAAAAACATTTTTATTAGGGTACCTCCCCCAGACGTAAAGTGGGGAGCGATTTTTTTTTTAATTTTGACCCTGACGTGTGATATATTGTTGGATAGGTATTTAAAAATGAATAGGGGTTTTCTAAAATCATTTTTTGATAATATTAATATTTTAGGAAATAATCGCTCCGAAAGTCAAAAACAATGTGTCCCCCCCCCCTCTAACTTTTGAACCATAAGTTTAAAAAATATGAAAAAAATCACAGAAGTAGACCTTTATATGAACTTTCTAGGAAAATTATTTTCAACTTGATGAGTTGAATAGTTTTTGAGTTATATAGCACTTTTTCAAAAAAACGCAAATGATAACTTTGTTTTTCATACAAATACTATGAAAAACAAAGTTATTTTTGCTGACGAAAAATGTTGGTATTTTTAATGGTCTGGGAAGCTACGGAACCCTACAGTGAGCGTGGCCCGACACGCTCTTGGCCGGTTTTTTTAAATATACTTATTGTTTGGCTGAATGTTTGTATGTCCGAATTTGGAATGGCATAATTTTAGATGGCAGATTTTTTTTGACATTGTTCAAATTTCGCATAATTTCGTTTAATAAATAAATAAAAAAAAAAAAAAACTTTATTTCAGACCTTGATCCATATGATGTTAGTAATACACACTACTTATAAATTATGTTAGTGACTAACGAAAAACAAGATTTAATTCATATATCTGCTGCACTCACCAGACGCACCGGGTATAAGTACATGTACACGTACCCAATGCGCCATAATGGTGCAGCACGGCTTATCACTAATGACCCTCAGGATGTCATTGCCGCTCCCCCGCACTCTGCGCATCATAGAAGCAGTCTTCTTACGTAAAATGGTACTGAAACCATCAGTACGCGCTTCCGCAAACATTCCTGACGCGCTACAGTAACGTGGGAGCCCCAACAACATCCTGAACGTATTATTATACTGAACTCTGAGGGCGTTGTATGCCCTCTGCGTATATCGAACCCACAGAGTGCACGTGTACAATGATTGACAGAAAGCCTTGAAAAGAGTTATTTTGACTTCTGGTGTACAACGTGCGAACCTGCGGGCCAACATATTGCATCGAACAGCCAACGCCCTCCGTTCTCTTTCCATATCCGCATCATCCTTCAGGTCCTCCGTAACTATGTGCCCCAACTACTTAAAATCTAGCACTCTTTCAAGGGCCACACCCCTTAATATAACCGGTGGCATATTATGTGCTGGTTTTTTTTGCTTCGCCCTAAACACAAGCAGTTTGCTTTTTTGCACGTTGTATACAAGCCCGTGCGCTTCAGCATAGGCCTCACAGACCGCCAACAACTTCCTGAGTGCGCTAATTGACGGACTCAGCAGCACCATGTCGTCCGCGTAACTAATACAATGGAACAACCAACACGAGTGCTACTGAGCTCGACAATCAGTTGGTTAACATACAGGTTGAAAAGCGCTGGTGAGGTCAATCCACCCTGTCTCACCCCGCATTCCAACCTGTACTCCTCAGACAACTCGTTGGCCCATCTAACTTGATTGGTTTGATGGCCATACCAATACTGAAACATATTTATTATGGCGTCAGGCACTCCCGCTTCGCGCATCTTACACCACAAGACGTCATACCTTACCAGGTCAAATGCCCTGGAAAGGTCTAGGAAAGCCGCATATACAGGCGTACTTCTCTCCGTATAGTACCTGACAGTATGCTTGAGGGCCAAAATAGCACATTCAGTTGATAACTGTGGCCTAAAGCCGAACTGAGCATCGTGTATTTTAAGATGTTAACTAATTTGACTCTCAAACACACCGTCAAGCACTTTGGCCGTAACGGTCGCCAGTGAGATCGGTCTGTAATTACCCTTGTCACTGGCGTCACCGGTTTTATTTTTCAATATTGGTACAACCACCGTTCTCATCAACGCAGCGGGTAGGCGGTTTAGAATAATGTTTATTTAGAACGACGATTATTTGATATAATTTCACTTGGCATATGAAGATTGCAGAATAGGCTAGTTTCCACCATCAATAAATTGCAAAACTAATTAGTCCGTCAGTTAGAGTATTGGAAAATAATGGACACGTATTTTTTGTTTTTGTAAATCACTGAGTACTGACAAAGATAAAAACGCATCAAAACTCGGGAGTGGGGGCTCGTGACGTCACAACGCACTAAAAACTATAGCACGGCGTGACGTTTTGCGAATTTTAAAAGCGTCATATCTTCGTCAATTTTGGTTTATGTAACAAAAGAAAAAATACGGGTCAAATATTTTTTTATAATCTAACTGACGGACTAATTATATTTTTTTAGGACACAAGCCTATTTCATTCGGAATAATTTTATTTGGCATTATTGCCATTTTTCAATGCCACAAAATAGCATTTTTAACCTTAATTTAAAATTAAAATATTATCTTAAAAACTCAATATCATGAGCTAGAAAAGTTAGTGACAGAAACGAACCGCTCCAAAACCGACTCCACGTAGGTAGTCTTGTCTGCCCTACCCCTAGAGTGTTATTTAAAATCGCGTAGGCGCGGAGGGGCGAGGCGGGCCGCGAGTTGAGGAGCAGGTAGTTGTAACACTCGCTACCGCGGCTGAGGTTGGCCAGCGAAGCCGGCCAGCACGCCGGAGCTGCGGTCGTGAGCGTTAAACCCATCTGCAACGATAAGCTCGCGTGGGACCGCCGTAGCCCCGCAGCGCTGGAGCCGTGACAGAAACCATGCCTGCTGCATGATTGCTGCATGCTTGCTTGCATGCTACATGCTTGCTGCATGGTTGTTTGCATGCATTCTGTATGCTTGTTTGCCTGCTTCTTACAGGGAAATAAAAACCAAGTGTTCACAATCAACTGACTCTATGAATTTTCTGTGATTTGATAGATGAGTCTTTCCAATATTATGCATATGAAATGTATGCCAAAAGATAATTCTAACTGTAAACTTTCTGAGTTATGATAGTTCTGCCTTTATAGACTATCGATATGAAAATTATGCCTAAAGATGATTTTGGCTTAGAAAATTATGAGTTTGAATGCATAATAAATGAGTATCTGCCAAACAATTTTCTGCCAAATGAAGTTTATGCTATCAGCTGGTATGCAAAAAAAATAATATTATGACATAAAAAGTTCTGCTATAAAGGGTGGAACCGTAAAACATACCTACGTGTAATACGAAACTAACGAGCAACTTTACTTGGTCGGGTTATATTTTGGCGATAAAAAGCGCTGTCGTCTATAATTGTTTTGTGGTACTGGAACGCATCTGACACCATGGAACGTAAACATTTGGGCCGCTGTCTGGCTGTCATTTTTTAATTTGATCCAAAGGTTGCGAACCCGAATGTGTGTAAAGTTTACAAAACATAAAGCTTCTCGTGGCGGGGACTATAGATGTTTCGAATAGCCGGGTTATCGCTCGTGAGATATATTTAGAAGTAAAACGCAGTTTTTTACAAACATGTACTAATCATATATGTAGTTTAATTAAAAACTATAGGCGTACCTAATGATAACGTCCCCGATAAGAGGCGAAGTAGGGATATCCAGCAGTTATCCTCATGTTGGATACTGTTCCATCCCTACTAAGCTTTTGAGTTTTTCAGTTTCAAGAGAGACATATAAATAACCTAACGCTATTTGTGGCCCGCGAGATTCAAATTTTCTTCCGTTTTTTGCAATTTGCTGGGCAGTGCTAAGTTGTATGTTGATAAAAATATCAGTCGCGGCTGTAAGACGTATGTAGTTACAGAATTATAATCATCCAAATCATCAATACAACCCTCCAAGTTCATAAAGAGTCGAGGAACGATTTTTTCACGGTCAAAGTCGTTCCTCGACAAAAAACGTAAGAAAAATTGAATTTCGCGGGCTACTTTGGAGCATCAGCCTTATCTCAAGACTCTTTAGATGGTGGCCTTGGCCAAAAATGCATCAAGCTCTATTGTGAAGTTAATACTTATTAACTATGCACATACATTAATAAACACACATTATTAACAGGCACGAAATGCGACTACTTATGTGTTGTATTATTTTTTATTATACTAGACACGACCTGCGCAACGCATGGGATATCCCAAATGTTGTTCCCGTAAAAAACCAAATGATAATAATTCCGGGTGAAATAATAGGCACAGACGTATAAAGAGTATATACGTCTGTGATAATAGGTAGGTAAATTCGGCCAACGAAAGCTGTCCACGAATTATTTTCAGAAGTTTTAAGATGGCAATAATTTAAGACTGTCAAAATTGACACGTTTCATACTTGAGTCATCTTGATCTTGTGTTTACGTTTACATTAATAATGCCGAAAACAATCAAAAGTTCGACGATGAAGCTTCTATTTACTATGATTGACAAATTAAAACATAAAAAGTGATTTGAATCAGAATGAGTGTGAAATTTACGATGTATTTCCTAAACTACTGGACCGATTTACATGATTCTTGCGTGGAAAATGGTTTTAAGCTAAGTCCAGCGTTTTGATACTAATGTATACGTTATAAATCTCAACAAATAAAAAAATATCATTTCGAGTTAAGTAAGCAATTATATGACACGGTACATTGTCTCATTACGGAGTTCCGTGACTCTTGGCTTCATCATCAGATTTGATGGTAGAATGGTTCTTATCAAACGCAAATGCTTCACTTGTTGTAGAAAATACCAAAATCGCAACACGTTTTCATATAAAATTTGAAGAGTTCCCTCGATTTCGCCAAGATTCCATCATCAGATCCCGACTTGGTGGCTATGGGACCATTTGGAAAGAATACCCTTTCCAACAAAAAAATAATTTTCCAAATCGGTTGGCAAGCGACGGAGTTATGACCGAACAAACATAAAAAAAAAAAAAAAGAACTTTTTTAGAAGTCGGTTAAAAAACATTTTTTTTTTCCTGAACAATAAATAGTATCAACACCGTTTACGCAGTGTATAGCCAGGGTTAACAGATCTTGATTTTTTTTAAATTCCCGCCTTTTTTCTTGGACAGCTTTCGCTGCCCAAACTCTACCTATAAGTAGATCACAGAGTACTTTTATATATAGGTAAATTAGATACATAGACACAGACGAGGACGACAGACGTTTTTTTGTGAGACAAACAAAAATTCTGTGACTTTGCGTCATTGACGTGTTTGACTACTTTTTTGTCCATTTGACGATCAGTAGAATCCTTCCCATCAATATCGTTAGAGTGGACGAAAAAGTAAGCAAACACATCAATCGCGCAAAATTCGTCGCAGTTTTTGTCTGTAGCAGACATAAACACAAAGTCTGTCGTCTGGGCTGCCCCCTATAACGACTCTATAAAAAGACGGTGGTTCTCAATTCGTTTGAATATGTTCCTTCGTCAGTGAAATTCATAATCATAAATCTTTATGTATCTCGAATTCTCGACATCAAGAATTACAGGCGCTGGTTCACAACTCGATCTATCAGCCTTATGCCGAGCATGGCACGATCAATGGCTCTCTGTGTAACTCTCAGTCTGTATACGTATACAGCCTCCTGCGTTAGCGTCCATGTTTCGGCACCGTACGTCATTGTGGACAGGACACACCGGTTATAGCGGCGGAGGCTTGTTAACTGAAAAAATCTAATTAGTCCGTCACTTAGATTATATTTGACCCGTATTTTTTCTTTTGTCACATACAACAAAATTGACGAAGATACGACGGCGACGCTTTTAAAATTCCCAATACGTCACTGTTCGGTATGATTCTTAGTGAGTACTGACGTCACGAGCGCCCACTCCCGAGTTTTGATGCGTTTTATCTTTGTCAATATTCGTTGATTTACAAAAACAAAAAATACGTGTCCATTATTTTCTAATACTCTAACTGACGGACGAAATAGATTTGCAATTTATTGATGGTGGAAACAAGCCTATTGTGGGTGATTTTATAATGTCGTCCAATTTGCTGAACGCAGCCAAGCTAACCAACCCAAGCTGTATTCTTCGGGATATCTCCTTTTGTTGGTGCTCTTTGCTAAATGAAAGCATATGACCAAGACAGACATACTGGTCTACCTTCTCCAACTCCTCATTAATTTACAAATTTGACAGAAGGGTTTCAACAGCTGTTGATGTTTGCCGTAATCTTCGTCTTGGTCATATTCATTCTAAGACCTACTCTAAAAGAAGCATAGTTACAGGTCTTGAAGCATAACTTGAAGATGTCCAAAGTTCTCAGCAAAGAGGACAAGCTCGTTTGCAAATCTTAAATGCGACAGGTAAACACCATTGATGTAAGCACCGCAGTAGTCCCAATCTAAGCATTTCAGAATGTCTTCGAGAACTGCTGTGAAAAGTTTTGGTGAAATGGTGACCCTGTCGCACTCCCTGCTTCCTGACCTTCCGGACCTGCAGAGTGGCCATTGTGTAAAGTTCCCGCAGCACATCCACGTACTTATCGGAATCACTATTATTTGCGACCGTAACAAATAAATTACTTTACAGGGATATGCTCATTAAAATCTATACTAATAGGTATTACAAAGCAGAAGAGTTTGTTTATTTGGTTGAACGCGCTAATCTCAGGAACTACCGGTTCGAATTGAAAAAATATTTTTGCGTTGGATAGTCCATTTATCGAGGAGGGCAATAGGCTATATAACATCACGCTATGACCAATAGGAGTGGAGCAGCAATAAGAAATGTTGCAAGCGGGAAAAAAGCTTCCGTTGAGCAGGCGATGCGTTGCGATATCAAAACTTCACGCGAACGAAGTAGCGGGCAGAAGCTAGTCATCAATAAAACTATTGAAGTCGAGGCGTTAATAAGGTTAAGAGTGCTATCACAAATTTTCTTGTATGTGTGTGTGTATTTGAGTGTTTTATGAGCAACACCTAATACTTACAAGAAAAAAATGTAATATTTATTTTGAGCACTCCGTAGAGAAATTATCATACATCAAAACTGAGAATTTAGATGTGGCTTAGATATGGCCACAAAATTAAAAAAAAATGTGCTCGAGAAAGTTTGATTATTTCTCGGAGTGCTCAAAATAAATATCACATTTTGTGTCTAGAAAAATTAAGTAGGTAAGTATTGTTTCATAAAAAAACCTTCCACGTTCTTAATGCACGAGGAAGCCAGAGGTCAGCCTTAACTATTTAGCTGATATTACGGAGCTGTCAAGAGCCTCCGGCTGGGAGCTATCATAGTACTGGTGGATATTGGTGTCTATGTCACCGTAAAATTGTCAAACACGTTATATGACAATACAACGTGTTTCTCTCTAGCGATATTGTAAACTCTCGAATTATTGTCAACTGAACATACGGAAGTATCTCTGCCCCCATAATCGGGACTTGGGGCACCCCCTCGTTCGTTAGGTTAGTTAGGTTCCTTTAAGGCGCTTATACGAGCTAAATTAGCAACTCTATTTGTGGTGGTTCAAACTTCGTTTGAAATGCAGTTAGAATAAAGTTCTAATCAGCTTGCACTACAAAGTGGTTGTTACGTCAGCCACTGCGGGCCAAATAGCGCGAAATGAGTGGTTTCGATCGATTTACAAAAAAACTATATATTGGATTAAAAAACTAAAACAGTATCATGCTAATATATTGCTTGCAGAATTATTTGCCAAAAAATCAGAATGATCGCATGCATATTAGTATGTTTTTTATTGTTTGAAAGATATTTTTAGAGGTAAGTTTGTGATTTCTTTTTATCGAGCCAAATTAATTGTATTATGTTTTCAAAACAGTATCATGCTAGCATATATCCTGAAGAATATCAAATATTTTTCTGGTCTTGTTTAAAGTAGTGAATCAAATACTTTTAGTAATTATAAAACTCGCATTTAGCTCGTGTAATCGCCTTAAACCCTGCACTCGGAAATAGGGGCCCCGCGAAGCGGGGCTCCGTCGACTACGCTTTTTAGGGGAATATAAAGTGTTTTAAGGTTAGGTTATAATAATCGATATTTCTCAGGAATGGTACAATATCTTTTCATGAGAGTTGTACCACTGGGCAAGGGGGACCCCTCCTTCCCTCCACACCGCGTAAGTTGATTACCATCGCATGCATATCACGAAAAATAATGCGTTTTGTTGTAAGCAGTAAGTATGTTCATTTGACAATATTTCGAGATTTTACAATATCGCTAGAGATATTACAATATAACGTATTTGACAATTTTACGGTGACATCTACACCTCTGCCATGGCATTTTTTGCAATCAATAACGGCATTTAGCTAGCAAGTGTCGGTCACTTCCGAAGTTACAAGAACCAGGTCTTTAGTACCTACTTTCTCAATCATCTCCTGTATTGGTAGATGGCAAAAAGGCTCACATGGAAAAACAAAAAAAATACAAAAAAACTCAAAAATTATTATATGACTTTTATTACGAATAGTAAGTAATATTAGAAAGAATAGCTAACATAAACAAAAAATAAGACTTCCTGCCTTGCTTGCAGGTAAAATAATAGTTCATAGGCAATTCAATATGATATTTCTTCATCATGTGCCTAGCCTTTTCCCAACTATATTGGGGTCGGCTTCCAGTCTAACAGGATGCAGCTGTATTTTACATGGAGCGACTGCCTATCCGACCTCCACAACCCAGTTAGTACTGGGTAATACGATACACTTTCAAAAGACTGGTTGTCAGACATTTTGGGCCACTGACTACCTGAAACGACTGTCAAAGATCTACAAATGACAACCGGGACCAACTGCTTAACGTGCTTTCCGAGGCACGGAGGATACTCGGTATCATGTAACAGGTGGTCACCCATCCACAGACCAACCTAGGCAAGCACGGCTTAACCTAAAGATCGACCCGAGCGGCTGTTATTATTTAGCCACAAGTTCCTCCAATAATATGATCTTTCTTAAAGACACAATATTATGTTAAAACCCAAAAGAAATCTTAGTTACTGGGAAAATAATATTCCACGAAAATTGGAACTATGGCTACGTCCACTTAGCATAATCGGATCTACTTTGACACAACCATTCTCTCCATGAATAGGAGTTGGCCATACTCCACCATGACGACTGGTGGATGTCTCATGTCTTCCAATTTTTGGTTCCAGGGCATGGCAGTTTCCTCATATTGTTTACAGTCACCGTTGTGTGAACAGTGGTGATGAAATCTCCTATTTACATGCTAAGTATTTTAGGGGTATTTAGTACTTTTAGAGGATGTACCTATATTTAAGTCTCTACTGTAAAAAAATTATAACAGGCCTTGCATTAAACTGTTTATCATACCTTAACCTGTCCAACTAAACCGTTTCTCCAACTGTAGGTACAATCTTGATCATTGATAATTCATGTAGGTACATTAACCCCAAATACCTTGGGATTTGACAGTAGCGTGATGGATACATAACATCACACCTACAATCCCCAAAGGGTTAAACAGACGTATAGTCCAGCTAAATTTCGCCTGTTATACTAAACTTGATATTGGTGTCTGATGGATTCGTGTTTTAAAGTGCATCAGCATCAAGAATACTGCGGAAGTGTTTAATCCTCTGCTCAGTTTCTTTGATGGAATCTTTCAGATCCTTGTGTATCTCACTGTACGCCTTTATAGACTGGTTCGTTTCAGTGAAGATGTTCTGCAGGATTTGTAGGTGAAGAATTCTGAAAAGAGAATATTTGGTTATATTACAAAGTTATTCTTTAGCGCCGTCTTTGCCTATGCTGCCTTCACATCCCACATCTTATTTATTTCATAGTGTAGCTCACTGGCGAACTATGGGTGTATTATTAGGTAAAGCCCTGCTTAACTCTGTGGGTATTACAGGCTTGATGTTATCATCATCATCATTTCAGCCGAAATGTCCATTGCCTGACATAGACCTACCACAAGTATCGCCACATTGGCTTGATGTTATGTTATTAGGTCATATGGAATGACTGACTTGACAAGTGACCCCAAAAATCCTTGAAAAAAAAAAGTTACCTCATTATAGAGATTTTTTTTGGAAAAAAAAATCCATTCAGCTTCCTTTGTCATACATAGGTCATGGTCCAACATAAGAAAATATAATAATTATATTCATTACACTATGATCTTTAAATGAGTAACAATTAAGGAGACAAAAGTAATTAGTTGTCTTTATGATCCATTTGTAAGGAAATAGTCCTCTCATAAGTCATAGTACACTGTTATTTAATAGCTTAAGTTTGGATTGTATTACTTAATTAACATGTGGACAAATATACTGCTTCAGACAAACGATGAAAAAAAGAAAGAAGAAAATAGGTTTATTGTATAAAGAAAAAGACAAGTTTCTAATACTCACTTAGACTTCAAATTCAGGATCTTAGTCTTCAAAGTCAGTAGTTCACTAGAATCATGGCTGAACTTTGTTACATCTCGAAGCCTGTGATTGAGCCACTCCATCATCAGCTCCACTTTCTCACTCTCTTGTTCTTCAAGAGTGTACAGTTTCTTATCAATACTGGCCTGAAAGAAAGAAAAAATATTTGTGACTTGACTTATTTGTACTCAGTAGGGTTAATATTACAAAAGCCTGGGGAGCTACTCACTAAGTCCATCAACGAAGATATGGGGCCCGTCGGAAAGTAACTTTATACTTTGAAATGGAGCCTACTCCCTAATATTTTCGGATTAATGAGTTTTGAAAACACATTGGGAGTAAGGACAGATGACTAATCGAGTTGTCATTCATATTTAGTTCGGGCCCCTGCAGGTTTCGTGCTTAGAAAATAGAGCCTCTGGCACTGCCATTCACCTTTTATTCAAAATTGCCAAAACTAACACACAAGTATTGTATGAGGCAACCTCAACAACCTTTTTACTGATGGTGCTACCAGTACCACTATTAAACAAGTTTTAGAACAGCAAAAATAATATTCCCCAGGTGGGTCCCGGTAATGCCGGGGAATCCCACACCGACTCGTCGGTCTGCCTCCACCGTAATCTGGGGGGGGGGGCACTCTTCTGCCTAAGGCGGTTTTACCGCCAGCATCGGCTGCGGCTCACGCGCCAACAAAAACAAACTCGGACACGACCACGGCTGCGATTTGTGCGCCCATTGACTCGACGACAACTGCGACACCTTCCACGATGGCCTGGCATCAGAGTATCGTTCGGAACAGTGTCACAAACAATCCCGACAATGACGCCGACAACCCGCTAGTATCCAGCCTTAGCAGCGAACTCCGCACGCTGGCACTCCAGCGTGAGAAGATCGAGGCAAGGTTGAAGGACATAGACTATCTCGGGACGGGAAAGGAAGCGGAGCCTGGTGGTTCCGGTTTCATCTCTGTGGACGAGGTCCGCAAGCTGAAGACTCAGCGCGGAAAACTCCGAAACAGAGAAAGAGAGCTCAACAAACGTTTGCGCAAAGCCCGCGAAGGCATTAGTCTACGCGATGCGCAAACGGGAGGTTGTTAGGGAGTACGCGACCGGCTACAGGCACGTGAAGGGGAAACCCAGAGCAAGCAGCAGTCGGACGCGTAAACGAGCGGGCAGGGAACAGTACGCGGAGGGGAAACCCAACGCGAGAATTCACTGCCCGCACCGGGACCATCCGGAGGAAGCAACCGGAACCGCGACGAGACGACTGGCGACCGACACCGGACCAGGAAACGAGGAAAGCTGGGTTCCTAAACCGGGTGTCCCTGGAACAAAGAGCCAAGCCGGGCCCCACAGAACCGCAACCAGGTCCAAGTGGCCAGGGAGAGGCGAAGCGGGAGCGCCCGGACGATACGGCTTCGACAAACACGCTCCAGGGAGACGCCAAGCGTTTCAGAACCCAGGCTGCTCAAGGGGAGCAGAGAACCTACGCGCGGGCCACAAAGCATATTCCTGCGCGACTCGCCGTAGCGATCTGCTTCCCGCCTCCATCACGAGACATGACACCTGTCGAGGGCGAGGTCGTAAAGACCAAGCTCGAAGATCTGATTGTGGACACGTGTTGTACGGACCCCACCAAAGTCCCGGCCTTCCGCACTTACCCAAAGGTAGCGGATGGCATGGTGCGAGGACGACAACGCCTTGACTTGGCTGACTCTGAACGTACCCAAGATACGACTGCCGGACACTGACGTGACACTGACTATAATGAGACAGTCCGACGTACCGACCCGACTACGAGCGGCGCTCTTCGTGCCCAGGTACAGTGGGGACATAGCGCTGCTCCAGAAGATACTGACATGCCAGAACCCCTGGTACGCTGTCGGTAGGTGGTCCCTGTATAGGGCGACTTTGGTCGATGGAGATAACCATAGGACTTATTTGACCCTGGGTATCCCACCGGACGAAGCCGAAAAGGTCTTGGGTAGGGAGCGACGGATATCGTACCTTCTTGGGTCGATATACGTTCGCTTCTTCCCCAAAACCAACCTCCCCGACACACAGACTGACACTCAGACCGACACCGACACGGAACGGACGAAACCGGCAACGACAGACATCGACCTGACCATGACCGAACTGGAGGAGGAGATGGCCAGAACGGCGATGGCTGATGCCGACGCGTTGAGGACTGCAGCCTCACCATCAGGGTGGACGGAGCGGCTGCTTTCGTCGTCACCGGCACCAAGTGAAGGCAAGCACGGGCTGGAAGGGGGGGTTGTATCATCCGATGGATCCCTCTCCTCCTAATTCCAACCCACTACCGCCCACATCCCGTCCTTTAAAGATTATCCAGACCAACCTCCAGCATAGCCAGACGGCTACCGCTTGCCTGCGCAGGGCACTGGAGACGGAAGCCCGAAACATTGCACTCATCCAAGAACCGTGGATCCGCAAAAATAGAATATGTGGCCTTGGTAGCATTGGAGGTAAGCTAATCCTCGATACACAAGGCACAGATAAGCCACGCGCCTATATACCCAAAGATGTACCCACCACCACACTCACGCAATTATGTTCCAGAGATCTAACAGCCGTCAGGATCAAAACCGACGGCGATGCACCTGATATCGTCCTAGCCTCGGTAATTCGGTATACATGCCTGGCGAGGATGAAGACTGCCCACCAAAGGAGATGGCCGACCTGGTAAGGTATTGTGAAGATGCCAACCTGGACCTGGTCATCTGCACGGACTCAAACGCCCATCACCCACTTTGGGGCTGCAACAAAGCCAACACTAGAGGTGAGGTACTTTGCACATATTTGTTCTCCACTAACCTTAACATCGCTAACCGCGTCTCGAAACTGGGGCCTAAGCCCCAAAATCACCTACTGGCTATACACCACAGTTATCCGACCAATTATCACATATGGGTCTTTAGTATGGTGGCCCAGGACCAACCTAAGTACGACCCAAAAGGACCTTGAAAAACTACAAAGATTTGATCACCAACTGCTGCCCTACAGGTGATGCTGGGGCTACCACCCCTACACCTCGTCGTAAGAGAGGAGGCGGCCTTAGCGATTTTCAGACTCGAGTTAGCCGGCACCCTAAGTAACGACTCTAGAATAAAACATACATGCATCAAAGGAGATGCAATCAAAGAACCGCCGATGATGGCATCACCTATCGACAGAACTCTGAAAACTCATTGCTTCAAAAAACACTACAATACAGAGCTCATAGAGGAGTTGTGCGACTACTCAGGCACAAAAGAGCTAAGAATCTACACTGATGGATCAAAAACCAACGATCAACTCTGTCTACCAAGCAGAGTGTTTAGGCATTATCCAAGCAGCACACGCTATAGAGGCCAGGGAGGTTACGGATACCAACATTCATATACTCTCCGACAGTGCCTCAGTCCTTCAATCCCTAAAGAGT
Organism: Xestia ashworthii; assembly: GCA_950022955.1. Taxonomy (NCBI): domain Eukaryota; kingdom Metazoa; phylum Arthropoda; class Insecta; order Lepidoptera; family Noctuidae; genus Xestia; species Xestia ashworthii. Next base: position 4,480,939 of record OX465557.1, read on the forward strand.
AACCAGATTACGTTGAAACTAATACTAGAATGCCACAAGGCCCTAGAACGAATCACGGTGTTGAATCACAACACGGTAACACTGCAATGGATTAGAGGACACAGTGGATCACTCGGCAATGATGCGGCTGACGAACTTGCCAGAAGGGGATCCAGCACAAAACCCTACAGACCCAAACCCATTGTGCCCATTCCCTTCAAGCAGCTGAGGAACTGGTTAAAGGATCACACCCGATTACAAGCAGAGAAATGGTGGGCCTCGACACCAGGTTGTAGGCAATCCAAGGAAGCTATGCCAACCTTGGATCCAAAGCTGACCAGGCGCCTTCTGCGCAGAGACAGTGCGTGGACAGAGATAGCCTGCGTCTGGTGGCGGGGACCATCACTGGTCACTGCTTGCTGAACAAACACTTCCACACCCTAGGTGTCACTGACAGTCCTCTGTGCAGAGCGTGCATGGAGGCGGAGGAGACGAATTGAATACCTGAAGTTCCTTCTTCTCATCATTTTGTGGTTTCTCTGTGCTGGTGGATTGCTTTAAGTGTTCTAGCTCAGAACTGAATGCTGGCAGCTTGGTTTGTATCTTTTGCAATACTGCCTGGTTGAACTCAGTTTGTTCATCAAATGATAGCTCTGCGGCAGATTGGTGCATGAATCCTGGAACATTATTAGACAGACATTATTTAATACATTAATTAAAGTATTGGTTAATACAGCCATAAAACTAACGTCTTGGGTGGCTCAAAGAATTGTTAAAGTAATAGAACTAACTGCTTAACCATTATGGTAAGCTTAATCAACAAAACAAATGTACCTACCAATATAATATCTACACTGGTCAGTGGGTCGTCTTACTATATAATTTATGACTAGAAAAAAATAGGAGAGGGAACCTTTTTTTTTTTTTAATAAATATAGCCTGTGTTATTCAAGGATAAATAATGTACTGTTTAGTTAGGGAAAATAAATGTCCACACGAGCGAAGCCGGGGGGCCCGTCCCGGCCCGGGACGGGCACAATTCGTCTAATTTTCCCAAAAGATTCTAACCTCTCTCTTTCTTTTGGAGAAAAGCTTGTAGGATTTTAAATTCTTTGTTCTTTACCTAGTACAGTAGCAGTACTCTCATCCCCGGTACTCAGCCTGTGCAGACTGGAATAATACGAGAGGTCGCAGTTAGCGATGATCCTGTTCACCTTCCCCTTCAGTTTATCAGACAATTTGTTGTTTTCGCTACAAACTTCCCTGATAATCTCAAGTAAAACGTTCTCTTGGGTCATCTTTATGTCCATGCATACGTTGTCCGTGCTCGTGACTGAATCCATTTTTATTAAAATAACGTAAATTCAGCAAATTGTATTTTTCTGATAAAAATTTAAAACATTCTGTAACCTTAGCAACCGTTGTTGATTTTTGAATTGAAACACGGCTGTGACAGCTTTAGTTCCAAAGGGTCCGTTTTGGCGCTGGCGTAGCATCGCCGGCGCCATGCGGCCATCTTGGTTTTGTAATGTCAGTGTGTGTGTAATCAAATGACACTTGAGTATATAATGCGCTCATTGTCAAAAATCTTCAGAGAATTCTAACCTCTGAATGTATTTTCCTTAATTTTCCTCGTATTTTACTGAGTTGAGATACACAATTTCCTCTGTAGTTTGAGACAATACTGATTGTGCATGTTAAATGTGCGATTATTCGTCATGGGAATCCGAAAGTGGTGTGTAGGTGGTTGCAATGCAACAGTGAGTTTTCCCAAGAACAATGAACTTAGAAATCTGTGGATGCCTTCCTAGTGCCAACAAATTCCCTCCTCATTGGACTCAGGAAACGTGTCTATGAAAAACAGAAGAAGTTGCATAAGGTGTTCCGCTTAGTGTAGCTGGTGAGTTTCGTTAAACTTCCTAGGTTATGTAAAAGTCGTTTTGTTATAAGTACTCAGATCAAGTAAAAAGAGGACTATTTTTTGATTACTTGATTTGAGATGTTATAAGTTTTTTTATTAAAACTTCAACTATAAACCAACAGAACGTAAAGAACATATAGCGGACTTATACAAAAAACATAATTATACATAATGTACCTATAAGGAAAACATAAAATCAACTTCGAAATACTAAAAATTACTTTATTAACTGAATCAAATATGTTTCCAGGGTGGGATGTAATAACTTGATGGATGGGATGACTTGAACATAATTATTTCAAGGAACAAGATGAGGAGGATGTACATGTACTACAACTGGTGTGTATGGTTATCTAAATATAGTCCCATTTATCAGTATTATTTTACTATAAGTATGAGTACAACTCGCCAACCCGTCTTGAGCAAGCATGGTAATCAATGCTCGTGCCTTCTCTGTTGAGAAGAGGCCTTTGCCCAGCAGTGGGTCAGTTATAGGCTGGTTTTATTAAAATGAGTACAACTTATATATCGGTATTTGTTGTAATGTGTTCATTATTCTTATTTTCAGATAAATTACATGGTCTAGATTCTGGAGCTACAATAGCCACAACAGCTGAAGTTGTTGAATTTTTTGATGAACTGTTTGACAGTGTTAATGGCTATCCTGGTGGTGGAAAAAGGAGAAAATTAAGACGAGCTGTAAAGAAGACTCACTACATCATTCTTTTTGGATTGACGCCAACAAAAAAATTTAATCAGTTAGTTTAAAAATGTTTATACAAATATAAACCTATAAATTATCATTTTTATTTTATTATGATTACCTGAACCTCAAAAATAAATCAACTAATAATATGAAGGCCCCATTAAAGTATCGATATCGATGAAAAAGTCGATATTAAAGAACATCACTAGTTATCGATAACAAGATTCCTGCAATCACTATTACACCTACATACATAAATATTATTATATATACTTCTGTCAAAACCCCGATGGCTACAACAGCGCCAAAACGGACCCTTTGGAAACTACCAAAAAGTCACTGTCGTATCTGTAGCTAGCTACTAATATAGTAATCTGTGAATTGAAAGATGTATGTCAGTCAGACGTCAGACACAGCAGCTGCATCAGTTTTGTTTTGACGGATTTGTTTTTTTTATTCGAAAAATTTGGAGATTTTTAATTTACTTGATTGTTTATGGAACAATTTAGGTATAAAATACTTATATTATTGAATACAAGTATGAAATAAAACTATTTTTTTGCAAATGTGCACAACTGCACATTCACATTTACATCAGTTTGCGAGTTAATTTCTGAACGAATATTATCCTTCTAAATGAAATAGCGTAAACTACAAGTCAAATTATTTTTTGTCTCTTTCTGTCACAACTACTTGCACGCAACACTACCGCCGACAAATGGTTTCGTATGAGCTATCTTATTTGCTGCTGTTATATTTTGTTTCAAACGCTTCACCTTGGATGCTGTCGTCCCCGTAATTTCGTATTTTATTTATTTTGGAAACTTTAACTTTTTATTAGCTGAATTCATAAAATGTGAGTGGTTAATATAATTCGATCAATAAAGCCATTCAACATTGAAAATGTCGTCAGCAACGACGGAGTCATACAAGAAATCCTCCGAGTCAGATGCTGGTTCCAACAATGCTCACAACAATCAATCGGAATCTCAAAAGCCGGGAGACAATACAGAAAGGAATAAATCGAATAAAATCTCGAATGAATCTCAAGGAAATTGCTACTGGTGAGTAAGAAATCTTAGATTCAAAGCCTTTTTTTTTTAATTCCGAAGAGTGCCAATAATAACCTTTTTGATCATTTGTAGCGGGAAAGATCGAAATCTGAACATAGCAGAGTTACTCTGCGCTTCTTGCAATCGATGGTTTCACGAATCATGTATTGGTTACCAACTTGGGAAGTTGGTGCCATTCATGACAAACTATTTGTTTATTTGCAAGAACTGCTCTCCGACTGGACTTGAAACATTTAAGAAGAACCAAGCTCGTGAGTATCTGGAAACTATGACGTATTAATCATTTAAGTGATTAGCATGGACATTTGTTTTGACATGTATTTACAAACAAAAAAGTATATAAGTATAAGTAGTATATCAACTATCTGGTGTCCGACACAAGCCTTGCTTAGTGGGGCACTAGATGGTGCTGTGTTAATTTCCAGTGATATTTATTTATTTTATTTTATTTATTTTAAGTAATTTATTTAAAGACATTCCATATTTAGGGCTTTTAGTGACCGCAGTAACTACCGGTTATGGGTTATTAGATGACCTTCACTATGAACTGCTTCTGATAGTCAAGAACACAGTACACAGAGTTTACATCTCTCCGAATCTCTTCATTTCTATGGTGGTGAAAGCTGGTACCTACTGTGAAATGTTAATAATTTATACCTATTGATGTTGTCTGTATGACATAATATGCTAAAAGACAAAACCGTGTTCACATAATATACAAACTGTACAGGCATAGCAGTTTGACTATGTACAGCTGTCTTTATTTATTCATTTATAATATTACCAAGGAACTTTTACACATCGTAGGCATTTCCTCGAAAAAATTATGTTCAGTATTCCTCCTGGTAAATGTGTGTTCTTGTTTTCAGCATTCCCTCAGATGTGTTTGACAGCTATAGCAAACTTGAAGCAGGAGACTGTAAAAGATGGCAGCAACAGACTTCTGTTCAGCAAGGATCGGGAGATCATACCATACATAGACCAGTACTGGGAAGCCATGACTACTATGCCGAGAAGGTGAGAGCTTACGTGAACAAAGTTTTAGGTTGGTAATAAAAAATTGAATCCAGCCACTGGTAGCTTGGGCCCTGCCTGATACAATTTTAATAATTTTATCTTCAAATATTTAAAGACGTATAATTCATAGATTTGAATCAAATTAAATCCCAGTACAAATCTTGAATAATTTAATTCTATCAGACTACCCTCCAAAACAGTATAAACAGTGATCCAAAAAGTTTTTAAGTAACTGCAAAACAAGTCACTGGCATCTTTGATCTTTGCAAGATGAAAAAAACATAAAAAAGATTGACAGGTCTTGTCAATTTAAGAATTTGCAAGACAAGGTGCTTAATGTTGTGAATATCCAGGTAAAAAATGTTTTTTATTATTAAAAAATTGTAATTTTATTATTAAAAAAGTTTTTACTTATTCTTCTTTAATATGAGAATTTTATAAAATAACTTATTAGTTTTCTTCATAAAAGGATCTCCTGATCTTCTTGAATATTCTTATCTAGACTCCTTCTAGACCTTTAAAAAACTCTAGAACACATTAGAAGTATTAAGGGTTTTAAAACTAGATATAACCCAGTCAATATTTTCTAAAACACCATAATTTTCCAGAGTAACCCAATCTTGGTACGCAACAGTACAACGGGCCCTTATAAAGGACATCCAAGTACTATTCACCTACGAGGAGGACGCCAACCAAGGACCAATGTTTGGGCTGTACAACATGGAGTTGACGGCTATCAAGCCCAACTATGAAGCTATGATCAAGCAGGGGCAGCTCAAGGTTACTGATATGGGCATAGCTACAAGTGAGTTAGAATATACTTTACTTACACCTAGACAGCACCTAAATTATTTTTTTTTCCTCAATCTTAATTACGGCTATTATTCATGAGGAGATGTACCCCACTAGGAACATCCTCCATATTAGTATATTGGCCTATTCAACGCCGCCGAGATCCAGGGTCCTGCGCCGTTTCAGGCGATTTAGACAGTCAGGTAATGTGAGCTGGACAGCGAGCTGGTTAGGATGGTTGTCCAGTCTTGTTTTGTATTTGCCTGCGAATGTCTTTATCTCATCCTTCACTGTTGGCATGTTGTTGACAGCACCTAAATGAATCATCCATCATCATCAGTCTATTAATGTTCCCACTGCTGGGACACAGGCGTCCTCTCTATGAGAGGGAATGGGCTATATTTCACCACGCGGGTGCGGATTGGTAGACGTCACATGTCTTCGAATTTTTGGTCATGCCGGTTACCTCACGATGTTTTCTTTCACCGTTTAGAGAGCAGTGGTGATGAAATAAATTACTCAACGTAATGCGCCTGCTGAGTTCGAACTCACGACTCACTGTTCGTAAGACGGGGCTGCCACCACTGGGCCACCACTGCTCTCAAACCTAAACTAATGCCTAAGTAGTGCCTAACCTGGTGTCAGAGTGAAACAAACCTAAATTAATGCCTAAGTAGTGCCTGCTTGGTTTCCTCGCGATGTCTTCCTTCATGGAAGCTGGTGATAATTATACAACAATTATGCACATGAATCCGAAAAATCAGAGGTCAAACTCGACGCCACAGTCCGATGGTAACAAAATTAAGCTATCACTGCTATAACTCACTGTTGGATTTTCAATGCTTGGACGTGTTGTGAGAGTTGAAAATGCCACAGTGCATAATATTTAGGCGTTCGGTGTTAGGTGTTTCCTAGTGAAAATCGGTATTAGATTTGATGTGATCCATTTTCGGGATCAATGTTAAAATCAGTAGAGATGATTTATTCATCAAGTAAAAACCATTAATGATATATACATGTTGCAACAGAAAAGAAAATTAAGTACTCTTCTTCTTGGCATTGAAGACCCTCCTTCAAAAGCATTTATTTTCTGATGGTCTATTAATAAGAAAATCACATTGCTAGAAGGAATCAAATCTTTTACAACCTCTGAACATTAAATAATAATCCAAGGGGCAACAATGAAAACACCAATTTCCATGGCAAAATAAAACAGGTTTTCTTCAAATCAATTCCCAAATTCCTATTTCTTGTAGGAATGCAAATTACAAATTTGCATTTAGTTGAATGGCAGAAGCATTAATCATCAACAAGAAGCAAGACTATTCAATGAAATAAAAAAAATATTATTATTATTAATAATAATGTCTCTTAATCCCAGACGGCAAAACAATACTTGCTGCTCAACACTAAAATTATTATGCAAAACTGTTGTCAAGGCCGATTATGTTATTATTAAAATATTTTTAAAGGAGCACGCTCATATAAAGTGGAAATTATGAAGATTCAACCAATGGCTACAATTCTCTCAAGACGGTGACCCTCTTTATCCAATCAAGTAAACAAGGCAGTAAATGTTTTTTTTTTAAATGATTTAACTATTTAACCAAGGACAAACTAGAATAGCGTGGTGATCAATACTCGTGCCTTCTCAGTATGAGAAGAGGCCTTTCCCCAGCTGAGGGACAGTAACAAACTGGTATTATTATTAATATTTACAGTCGCAGGAAATAAGTTTATGACAACTGCGACCTACTAATCAGACCTCAATAAAATAACGTCAAGTTGAAAATAATTGAGTGGCGTAAACACCATAATTGACCGACTTACATGTCGCTTTGGAAACGATCCAAAACACTGAAAAACGTACACACGTACCGCGCGCGCTGCATACATAGAATTGTAGAGTCAACCACAAAGACATGTTATTGAATAATGACATTGTTCTTTATGCATCGGTGTATGTAAACAGAAGTTCGCGACGCACACAGCGGCCGCATTAAAACACTATATTCTACGTTAGTGTGTCGTTATATTCGCCGATAAGTACACATAGGACCGTCGCGTTAGCCGCGCGATTTCTCCTCTATTGATTTTAGATTTAAATAGTTCACTTCATAATCACCTTGAACTTTATGGCTGGTGAGTTACGTCCGATTATTTTTTTCTTTCTTTTCAAATTCACTGTTACACCTCCTTGGAATTTTATGTGCATACATAATTAGTTAAACACGGCTATCTGTTATCAGAATCGTAATTTGCCTTGAACAAATGGTTATAGTTATAAGTAGGTGGGTATGTATTGGCGTTGTGTTTTTATCTCGTTAAAGTAGCGTATGTATAAGGCTAAAACTATTTTTATTCCGTGTATATGATGTTGGTGAGTTGTTTATGTTCGGCGTTCCACAATGTTGTGTTGTTTGTCACGTAAGACCCCGGTGGTATCGCGCGTAGGTTCGACTCGATACGTATACTTTATCTTATCAACACTTGCACTAAATATATTTGTCAGTTTGTCCAGTTATCGGTGCTGACGACATGGATAGTAAGTTAAGATTTCAATTGATTTTAGTTACCTATGTGTTTTAATAGATGTATGGTATGGTGTTGACATCCTTTTGCATAAATAATTGTTTCCTGCAGTACGATTGGCATGGCTCGAGTGGTAGGAGTCACTTTATTCGTTTATTCAATTAGGATTTGTCCGTCGCCTTTGCAATAAAGCTGCAGTCGTTTTAGCTATTGTACTTAGGTCGAATAATCCTCTGTTGTAAAGTGTTTTACTGCCGCTGTAAATATATTTTTCTGATATCAAACCCTGTTTGATGAGGAAATTAAAATCATGGCCAAGCTACAGACGTTATCTCTATTGTTTTACTGGTTTTACTCAAAAATATTGGTTCTCTATTGCGAAAAATGTACTAAGGTATAAATAGAAATTTTCTTATTTTAACGAGCAATTTGTCGTGTACGTGTTAGTCTAGCTAGATAACCGTGTTTCTAGAATTCTATGACGTCGGATGTTTTTAATGGTTGCAATGAAACTACGTTTTTCTTCGAAGAAGACAGGAATAGCCTTTATGTCTGTGACACCTCCTAAGTAATTTTAGTCATTGTTAGGAATGAAACTTCCGTAGAAAATGTTCAAGAGCCTTAGTCTTTGGGACTATTACCTAATACTTACCACTTATTACGTCGGAGTTTTGACCTCGCCTCGTCCCAACCATCAACGAACATTAAATAATTAAAATAGAGATAGGTTCCTACCAACCAATATAATATAACTGCCCTTTTGAAGCTATTTCTGAAGCGATACACTGAAAAAAATAATAACAAAGTAATTTCTGTCAATAAACTAAGGGCAATGGAAAACTGCTCTTATTTTGGGCATATTTTTAAGTTTATGAACAAAAAAGGTTAGGTCAATTTTGAAGGCATACTGATAAACAGAATAGCTACAACAATAAACAGGCAAAGTAGGTTCCTACCTATAGGAAGACATTTTGCAGCGATGTGGAATGAGGTCACGATGTTTACTCTATGACTGCATCTCATTCACGTGTCACTGTCCGTTGGCTATTATTTTGCTCCAGTTTACTTTCATTCGCGTTCAAATTGAGTGGCCAATTTCGAGCGAATAATTACCTAGCTCAAGAAGTCTAATCTTCGATTACCATAATTATTCTTCTGGTGGGAAAAAATATAGGTACTTACAGTATAACGGGGCTACTTGGGTTTTTGTGGGATATTTGGTCCCATACCTATACTTAAACCAAAATGTTACTGAGTAAGATTTACATCAGGGATTTTTCAATAGCAGCCAATCAAAGTGTTTCCAACCGACAGTTATCGATAATTTTGTTCGAAATTCTGGGTCGTCCCAAATAGCCCCCAAAACCCAAATACAGACGTCCATGAAATGACTGAATAATAAAAGACATCATCGAAAACTTGGGAGTGTGTAGCTCCCGCTCCACTATTTCAATAACTTCGCTAGCACGGCAAGCAAGTATAGGATAGGAACCCTATCTTATTAGGTTTGCGCTTGAGAGAGCACACTTCCTTTATACGATACCATAGCATTAGCCTACCGTGCTACTCGTTATCTAGCAATTTCACATAATGTTGTTTGATGACTGCCTTATGTGATCATAAGTATGGAAGCATAGCCAAGAAATTAGAATATTTTTTCTAAATCATTATCTTGCCCTGATCTCGTGTTCTATGGGGTCGGCGGAACAACGCGTTAATTTCTTCCATTCTCCGTCATGCCATCATTTGCTACTTTTTCTTTCATATCAGACCTCGCAAAATTCATCTACCTCATCTGTAAAACTTACTTATATGTCTATGACTCCGTGTTATTCAGTTGTTTTTAGTTTAACACTTTTGAGAATGGCATAATTATCAATGCATGCCAGGCAGCAACCTGCGCAAATAAACATGGCGAATCGAAAAGAAAGTTTAGCCTACAGATGTCAGATAGTTGTAACAACTACTCTTGGATGTGTGTGCATATGAGTATGTCTGAAACCAAACAAACGATATGGTCTACGTGGTGGTACCTAACTGTCCGTAAATATTGAACGACTGAAGACGAAAACGACTGAAAACATGATGAGTAATAATAAAGAAGAGAAGAACTCTTCTATACTGCGCCGATCCCAAAAAAAGTGGGATAAGGGAATGATGAAAGATGATGATGAGTTTAAGTAAAAGTTTGAGTAGAGTCATTGTAGAGCGTCGTCTCTGTGACTCATATGCCTGTGACAGTTGCTTTATACATACATTAATATAATACTCGTACCTAGGTATAGTCGACCTTGTAACTGCGACCTGAAGGTTGAATGCCACTCGCACGACGTAAACCGTCAAGGTCTAGAAGAAGACCTTGAAAAACAATGTGACAGCTTGATTGTTTCAACCTTACGTACTAAAGTTACAATTACTATGAGCCTTTATGCCTAGAAGTTGTGAATCAATAACGAAGTAGGTACCTACCAGATTTTTGGTCCCTACCCAACTAGCACACAAGCTGCTTCAATCACTTCTGTACAACCTCAATGTTCTACAATAGCCGTTCAAGGGGTTTACAATAATACTTAAGTGGTACAGTAGCGTATTCAATCGCTCTTTAACAGGCAGGTGGTACAATGGCCGTACAACAGGGCTATAATAGGTAAAAGTGTTTAATTGGAGTTACAAGCTTCCTTTAAAGCGCTTTAGGTTGTATATTGCATATTTGTAACTCTATATCTACAGCAGAGAAACAGGTTGTACAACGGAGTATCAATAATCCGTTGTACCACCTTAGACTCTTAAAAAGAAATATTAATTACCGATATAGACCTAGAAGAGTACAATAGAGCGTCAATACCACCATCAAAGGTCTACAATGGTCGATACTAGCGGCTTAACCGGTAGAATGGTTCTAGTAAACTCTGAAGGCTGTTGTAACCGAGACGCCATTAGAGTTTTTAATAAAAACAAGTCTCATGATTTTTTATAATTTATTTACATCATAAATATGTATAAAAACCGAATTCACGTCACTCTTTCTCACCCAGGATTCTAAAGAAACTACCTAGAAAACTAAACTGTCTTAAATAAACTAAATTCAAAATTCAAACCAATTAAATGTACTTTTTATCCAAAAAACTGCATAAACAGCAGGCGTGTGAAAATTTTAGCTAAAAATAAACTAAATTCAAAATTCAAACCAATTAAATGTACTTTTTATCCAAAAAACTGCATAAACAGCAGGCGTGTGAAAATTTTAGCTAAAACATATGTATATTATATTCACAATACAGTGGCACAAGCACTGGTATTTTGCATACATAAAAGGAAAAATCAGCACTACTGTTGTTTATTGTCATGGCATCCATCAATCACTCATAAGTTAAAATTTCAATTAGTTTTGTTCAGTTCAGAGATACAGCTCTAAAGTCGCGCTACAAGAACTTATTTTAGATCCTGAAGCGCACTATACCGCTCGCATAGCACCTTTGTAGATCCAAGGGTGCTACAAAGGGTGTTGCGGGCCTGTTCGAAAGAGATACCGCGGCCCCGGAACATAAAGGGCGAGGAAGGAACATGGATGGGTTTTAGTCAGTAAAAGTCTGACACTCCCTCCCGCTCCGCCCAGAGTGGAAAAAGTCATTTGATGATTTCCCATTCTAAAAAAAATAAAAAAAGGCTGCTACAAATGGTGCGAGCGGTAGAGTGCGCCGTACTAACACCTCTGTACAACCATTGTAGAGACATTGTAGATCCTTAGGCGGTACTGCGTGGGCCACTTTCGGGGGTAAAGCGGCGCTATAGCCGCTTGTACATCTACTGTAGAACTTATCTGTAGAGCCTATGCCGTTATTAAAAACCTCTAACCGGCCGCTGTACGGCTTGTTGTAGAGTTTGTGTGCTAGTTGGGTACTCATCGTCTGCCCAGCCTTTTCCCAACTGTGTTAGGGTCGCGGTCGGCTTTCAGTCTAACCGCTGCAGCTGAATACCAGTATTTTACATGGAGCGATGGCCTATCTGACCTCCACAACCGGGTTAGTACGATACCCCTTGGTAAGACACGTTAGAATTTCGGGCCACTTACTACCTGTAACAACTGCCAAATATCTACAAAAATGGCAGCCGGGACCAACCGATTAACGTGTTTTTTGAATTTTTCGAGGCAAATTAATTGTTCTCGTAATTTTTAACCGACTTAAAAAAAGGAGGAGCTTCTCTATTCGTCGGAATCTTTTATTTTATTTTTTTATGTACCTATGTTCCCCGATTACTCGAGATGGTTGTACCGATTTGAATTATTATTTTTTTGTTTTGAAAGGGTATACTTCCCAGGTGGTCCCATAATCATCAAATCGGGATCTGATGATGGGATCCCGGAGAAATAGAGAGAACTCTTAAAATTTTATAGGCACACTTGATGCGATTTGGGTAGTTTTTGGAAGAGTACTTTCTTAAAGAGGTCCCATTTCAATTTGGTGAAGATCTGATGAAGAACTTCGGAGATAGGCAATGGAACTCCTCAATAAATGATAGCAAATGGACTGGGATTGCTGAAATCTCATGTCTGTCTATTGTTTACACCAGTTCATAACATAACATCACGCCGGTGCGCTGTGAAGGGGTAAACACATGTGAACCACTAAAAAGTGGAAAAAAAACTTTTTTGCAAGAAATAAAACTGACTTCAAAAAACACAAAAAAAGTGAAAAATAAATTTAGCTTCAGAAGTCTGTGACAAAAAAACAGTAAATCAACCTAACAAAGGTCACCGACTAGTTATTCACTTTTTTGTCTTTATTGAAGTCGGTTTTATCATTATTATCGGTATCAAACGGAGCTTTAATAATAGGAATTGTGTTACTACGAGTATAATCACACATGAACTATTAAATCTGCTGCTAATTTACTACTTCTACTGATTCTATTTGCAACGGTAGGCTCTATGCGTCATGAGCGGGGCGGTGTTAATTTTCTTCCATCGCTTCTGTTATTGGCGCTTATAAGAATGTATTTGTCTATTTTATGGTACCTACCATGTGCTCGTTTTTGTATCAGTCTTTGAATTTGATTAGCACCTTCTAAAAATAGAATTAACTAGCTTCCGCTCGCGGCTTCGTCCGCGTGAATTGATTTTTTTCGTCTTTTTGAATTATATTAGTTTGTGTTATTTTGCAGGGTTCGAGGATATACATATATCAATGGATATTATCATATAGTTTTTATAAGCACATCGCTTTTGAGTATTTCTTTTAGACTTCAAAACTTTTCCACGTGTTTTTAACTCTTTTGTCGACTTCCATTTCATTATTTTGCCTGTCAAAAGAAATCCTTTTTCCCAGGTAAATATAGCTGCTGGCATAAGTTAGAGGTGTATCTTCTACGCATATAGTGGTTTCGATGTGATTTGTCATTATATTTGTTTTATTTAAGTTTATCTCTAAACCTGCCTTTCTATTTTCTTCGTAAAGTGAGTTGATCACTGACTGCAGCTGATTTGCATTTTCTGATAGCAAGACTATGGCCGTTGGATGCGAGTCGCAAGGGACCGGTCATTGTGGCGACACTTGGGGGAGGCCTATGTCCAGCAGTGGACGTCTTTCGGCTGAGATGATGATGATGATGATGAAGACTATGTCGTTCGCAAATCTCAAATGGTTTATATATTTACCATTTATGTTTAAGCCGAGTTTGCTCCAGGCTAGTTTGCCAATGATTGACTCTAGCACCGCTATGAAGATGGTGGGTGGTGGTGGGAATAGGCAACTAGAAGGAAATTAAATTTTCTTGTAAAATTTCATTGAAAAAGTACTACAACCTTGTGAGCGATTTTTGTCATCAAAGAATCAAATTCCTATTTCTTCCAGTACCTTTAGCGGGCAACGTAAAGGGCAGACAGGGCAAGCGCCGACCCGCGGTAGGCGGCGCCGCAGACACCGGAGCACCTGTCGGCAAGAAGGGACGCACGGCTGACCTGGGCGCCTTGAAACTACCCTCGCATGGGTATCCTACGGAACATCCTTTCAACAAGGACGGGTACCGGTACATACTGGCCGAGCCTGATCCACACGCGCCTTTCCGACAGGTGAGGGCAAAAAACAAAGAATATACTGACACCCCTGTTGTCAGAACTTCAAACGTTCTTCTTGAACTTCAAATCAGGTGGTTGGATCGTCAATCAATCAATCAGTTTATTTGTGAAACATAAGTGTTTATGTCACCGTAAAATTGTCAAACACGTTAAATTACAATATAACGTTTTAAATAATTATATCGTTTGTACGAGTATAAAGGATATACAAACGATATAATTCTTAAAACTCCTAATACAAATCGTTTCCCGTTGTGTATTTTATCAACATTGAATTCTTTTCTTTAGTTTCCCGTATGTCATTACTTCCCAGAATTTGATCCTTATTAGAGAAACTATACAGTGTGTGTTTTTTCCAAAATCAATGGGTTCGATTCCTGGGTAGGAATATTGCTTTTTTCTTCGAGACTCTTGAGCATTTTTCGCTATTCCTCATGGTTTCGGATTTGGCCTTCCACACCCACTTGAAAAAATCAGCCTGTATAAATAACTTCACACCCAAAAAAAAAATCGACTTTGAAGCCATAGTAACAGAAATGGAAGGCTGCAAATAAAAACAAATAATCCCAAACTGGGTGATCTCCTTTCCCCAACAAAATAAAATAGAACATGTGAGAACATACATGCACGCCAATCTTTTAACTTTCAAAGATAAAATTTCTAATATAATCTTTCCACGACTCAGTAAATGTGAAACATATCCCTTGTATGCCCTGCTATAAAATCTAACGTATCATCTAGGAGTTCGATGAAAGCAACGAATGGAGTGGCAAGCCGATCCCAGGCTGGTTGTACCGGTCCTTATGTCCCGGTATAGTGTTGCTAGCGCTGCACGACAGGGCGCCGCAGCTCAAGATATCAGAGGACAGGCTCGCGGTCACCGGGGATAAGGGGTACTGCATGGTGCGGGCGACGCATGGTAAGCATAAATAATCCTTAAGCAGCTCCCATACGGGTAATTATTTAATCATCAGCGACTTTGCCGACTTCCTGTTCCTATGTGCGCTTTAAGCTTGATTCACGCTAGACCGTGTTGGATCCGAGCTGAGTGTCGGCTGTATTGTATCGTATTGTCCGTTGCTCGGCTGTCACTCGATGGCCGCTCGAACGAAGTCGCGAACAACAGCTAGGTTGACTGTAATATTTAGTTGACTGCATTGTCTAATAAAACAAGGTCTGGCATTCCGGGAGCGATACATGCTTACGTCACTATTCAGTTGCCACTTTATTGCGACAAAACACGAAATTATGGAAACATTTTCAGTTACCATTCTATGAAAAAATATATAAAGCTTTTAAATTGGTGTTTTCGTTTGCCTGATCAAACGAAATAATTCAATTTAATTATAAATCAACGTACGTTTTACTCAAAACTTCAATGTTTGATCGGATTCGCACAGGGAATAAAGGTAGTTAAGGGAGTTATTCTTTCGCACTACTGATAACACCGAAACGGGCTGTCTCATTGACATACCGTCATTTCGTCATGTATCGCTATTCTTTTCTAACACATGTGCCGGTCATTATATGCTGATTATCGACTGCTAAATCGTGGTAAGGTTAACGTTAGTTCAGATACCATTGTACCTTTGTTCTAATAAATAGTCTACCGAACCTTGGCTTGTAATTTGAAGCTTGAAACCCTAGGATGGACACAGGATTCTTTTTGTCACCGAAAACCTACAATGCGGGTAGAGCTATAGGCAAAAGTAAGTAGGAGTTTAATAATTAGATCAATGTTTTACTAAATTAAATTTCCCCAGACTATAAACTTTGAGAAACATTGACAGTGGTGATGACGTAGACATGTGTCACCTACGTGACCTCTGTGTCGGATCATTCTCAGTGAGAATTAATTTTCTCATTGGATCCTGATTTCAAAACATGGATCTACTGAGAATCGTTCATTCTCAGAAGATCCATTGGCCAAATCCATGATGGATCCAATGGATCTAGTGAGAAATAATTTTCTCATTGGATCCTGATTTCAAGATATGGATCTACAGAGAATCATTCGTTCTCAGAAGATCCATTGGCCAGAACCATCATCGATCTGGCCAATGGATCTTTAGAGAATGATCGTCTGTGTGTCGGAATGCTATACCTGGCGAACTATATTATTGTACCATGGTTGACTGTGCTACAGCCGACACTCTGCTAGGACCCGACATGGTCTACCGTGGGTCATCATTTAAAATGATTCTGGTGACAACAAACTCGCTTGTGTTAGCTTCAGTCCATATTAATCTCAAAGTCAGAACTATTAGTATTTTAGAATATGATCAGGTCGATGAATGAGCTGGTTGTGTATATCTGTACAATCATTAATTCAAACAACGAGTTCTCTATGTGACTTCTTATATAAATATAGTGTTTATGTATTTGGTCGATAACATTGGGCTTTATGGCCCCGATAATAACAAGGAAAAAACATGATTTCATTTTCCTTCACTTATCGGTAGACGAATTTCATCTCATTAAATTAATGAGATGAAATTACTGAACTGAATTATGAACTAAACCAAATAATTTCCTGTTGTATTAATGACATTAATACAACAGGAAATTATTTGGTTTAGTTCTTGCTTAGTAACGGGATATTTTAATCAAGAAACCTAGATTATAATGTCTGGTGTTTTCGGAGGCCATGTAACTTAATGTATTTGCCCGGTATTTTCATTTCAAATTTTATCCTTCAAAGAAAAAAAACTAAAATGAAACTCCGAGCAGAACCCACTCTGCAGTGCGTCGAGCGTCTTTGAATTTTTGGATCGGCCCCACTGTCCGTGTCCACGTTTCAGCAACGGTTGTTATAACGGATAATAAAATAAATAACGCTGGACATTACACACACCGCCATATAGTGCCACACTAAGCAAAGAGGCTTGTTTTTTTTTTGTAAATAGATACTTATCATAAATGTGAACATCCATGACTCGGAAACAAATGTCCATACTGATCACACAAACATTTGCCCCTACCGGAATTCGTCCCGAGGCCCTAAGAACGTAAGGCAGCCTCACCACCGCTGCGCCATACGGGTCGTTAGATAATGTTCTACAATAAAAATACAGAGTGTAAACAACTTCATCACGAAGCCGTCAACCAAGCATTGTGTACATCAAACTAACTAACTTTACGCAAAAATTATTGCTGGGAAACGAATTTCTTTTTTTGGGGTGAAATAGTAGATTGTTGCATCGAGCACAAAGTAATTTATTATTGCACCGAGTGCCTGATTTAGAGCCCGAGCGTTAGCGAGGGCTCTAATCTAACAGGCACGAGGGCAATATAAATTACATAAGGCGAGGTGCATAATCTGCTTTCCTTTCAACTATTACTTAGGAATAGTAGATAAAAGAAACTCATATCAAACAGTTAAAATAGAAGTTTCTATAACACTGTCGGCTTCATTTAGAATGTTTTCCGGAGTTAATGTGTGGCTAGATGATTCCATTTTAATTCGAAGCCGAAGCACTCAAAATCAGATAGTATCACACTTTATCGTTCCCAAAAATATTGTCAAGCAAAATTAACAAAGTTCCCGCCAAATCACTTTTTTAAATTTCTTTCATTTCTGAATCAGAGTTAGCAGCAATCATTTTTTAAATTTGGAACAAGTAGGATAGAAACGAATAATACACGTAAAAAAAAGTGTATCGGCTGGCTGAACAGAGCTAATCCATTGAGATTGGCACCTTTTGGTGCGATTAAAAAATAAACTGTCCATTAATGAAATTTCATACATTTTTATTGCTCTAGAGCATTAAATACTCGCTTTGTACTGAGTTTTTAGTGTGATTATGATGAAATTAAAACATAGTTGGAATAAAAAACACTTTTTGTGGTAGAACTCAATGTAATGCTCTCAAAACATTGTGCTGGATGGATTTAAATAGTACGGGAGTCGTGGAAGTGTTTAAAAATCTTACAATAAACACTTGTACTAAAAAAAAGAGTTGGAACTTTGGCCCCAATATCTCCGTACCTAGTAGGTTCCTAGGTATGGTGTAAAACAATGACGGAGAGAATGAGTGCCTTTCTACTTCGTTAAGAGGTTTTTTCACAGCCTTTATGATATGTTATCCAGGCGTGTCCCGCGGCAGCTGGTACTGGGAGGTGTGCGTGGAGGAGCTGCCCGAGGGCGCGGCGGCGCGACTGGGCTGGGGCCGGCGCTACGCCAACCTGCAGGCGCCGCTCGGGTACGACAAGTTCGGCTACTCCTGGAGGAGTCGGAAGGGGACCAGGTAACCACACTGCACACCAACATCTGTCTGCCCATCTGTTACATACCAAGCTTGACTCACGGTAGACCGTGAAATTTAGTATGGACACATTCACGCTTCCGAGCCGCTACCTCACAACGAACAATGGATTGTGCTACGGCCGACACTCGACTCGGACCCGACACGGTCTAGCGTGCGTCATCCTTTACTTTGGGATCAATGCAACACAATTGTGTCTGCCATTTGTACCTGTCAATATTCACTCCATTTTCTCGCAAGTTATTCACACGATCCATTCATCTTTTTTCCTTTAATTAATTCTTTCCTTCTCGCTATCCATCCATTAACATTCCATCATGTATTTCATCATAGTAATAATAATAATAATAACATCAACAACATCTTAGGAGGCTCTCGCTTGGCAGCTGGATCAAGGGCTTGATTCAGAAAGCAGTACTTCTCGACACGGCACGTATTGTTAGGAGGTTCCTCTCTCAAGAGCCCTGACCACCGGTAGCTCGGACCCTGTCCCCAGCGCTGGTGGGCTACTGTTTTTTATGTTTTTAAATGATTTATTGTTTAAATTTAGTTTTATAAATAAATATTTAAAAATGTAATTAATATGTTAAGCAATGAATAAAGGAAATAATAATAATTTATTTATTTCGGAGAAACTCCATATAGGTAAAATAATTAATATCACAAAACATACACAATCATGAACATAAAATGTTAGTGTGTTAGTAACACAAAAATGTACCTAGAAATATGTTAGTATTTTTAGTACCTATATCTAACTTATGCCTATGGCTGTCCTTACCCACTGATTCTGGAAAGGACAGTCAAAACGGGCAGCAATCGCATTTAGAATGCTGTTGCTGCTGCTTCGTAGACGGTGCAGCATGGAGTTCGCTTTTTTGCGCATGATGGCTTGAAAACCATCCGTACGCGCTTCAGCAAACATACCGGACGCGCTGCAGCGCCACGGCAGCCCCAACAGCATCCTAAAAGCGTTATTATACTGAGTGCGCAAGGCCGTGTAAGTAATGACATGGCATAACATTTTATTTGTAAAATGTTGGTTTTCAAAAATAAATGTCTCATCCCCTTTGGACCTAGCCTACTCGTATGTCGCTCATTTCCTTAATTGTTTGCTGTTCCTCCTCCAACAATTCGTAGAACAAGAATTAGTTTGTTATACCCGGCCTCAATGAAACTGAAACCTAGGTTCGTAATTAGACGTTCTCTAATATTTCAATTCGTTACATTCCAGGTTCCATGAGTCTAAAGGCAAGCACTACAGCTCCGGGTACGGCGAGGGCGACACACTGGGTTTCCTCGTCGTGTTGCCAGAGAGTGGCACCACCAAGTATACTCCTAATACATATAAAGACAGAGTAAGCACTATTTGTCTTCTAGACTTACAAACGCAAAAACTGTGATGATGTAAAGCGAAAAATTTGAAAGGCTTCTACGAATTATAGAGCTTAGACAGACGCTTAAACAATAAAGAGTCGATTAGTCATTTAATAGGTAAGATCCATGTTCACCGAAAAGCAAACATAAAAAAACAGCTGTCACTGTGACATGTTCCCATACAAAAATGTGTTTTAAACAGCTGATTTAGATAATCAGTGCATCATTTTTTTGGTGAACATGGACCTTAGTATGTCTAAAATAAAAACCAGTTCATTTATGTTGATTATTTTAATCAAGGCACATTAAGTTTTCGGTGACAATCGGGATATTACTTTAAGGGGACAAGAAAATCAACTAGAAACTCTTACCCTTTTTTTTTTTTTTTAGTGTTTGAAATCATCAAATGACTTCTCCCACTCTGGGCGGAGCGGGAGGGAGTGTCAGACTTTTACTGACTAAAACCCATCCATGTTCCTTCCTCGCCCTTTATGTTCCGGGGCCGCGGTATCTCTTTCGAATAGGCCCGCAACCCCGGCAGGTTTGGGCCCTTGCGGGCCCCTCTCTTCTGCTGACATCTCTTTGAGGCGCGCGTGGAACACGAACGCGCCGTCGACACGGCCTGTCGTCACTAGACGGACGGACGGCTAGCTAGTCCATAGCCAACCATCATCACCATCAACCACCACAGGCCCGAGAAATTCTTACCCTGTAACACACTTTTTTTTTACTTTCAGCCATTAGTAAAATTCAAGAGTCACCTCTACTACGAAGACAAGGACAACATACAAGAATCTCTAAACAATCTCAAGCCATTACCGGGCAGTAAGATTTACTACTTTAAGAACGGCGAGTGTCAGGGCGAGGCCTTCGTGGACATTTACGAAGGGTGCTATTATCCTACCGTCTCCTTGCATAAGAATGTCACTGTCAGTGTCAACTTTGGACCTAACTTCAAGCATGCGCCGTCGTCGAACGAGTATAAGTATAGGCCGGTGAGTGTACTAAGCGTCTTCGTGTCTCTGGCACGTCAGTATATTTTCCTTTGGAAAGTAATGACGTACGGCAAACTGGAAATAGTTATTTTTTGATAAAGTATCTAATAGTTTACAAATAGTTTGTAGTAATCAAGGCAACGTTGAACAAAATCATTTCCTAAGTTCAATTTATTTTTCTTTTATTTTCGACCTCAACCGTGAAGAGTTAGAAAAAAAATGTAATAAGTACAATAGTATTATTTAAAAATGTAAAATCTTGCCGCATGTCGTTATCCAGAAGTTTTGTCTAAATGCACCAGTTCAAAATGTATAGAAGAGGTGTGGCGTGAGACATACTGAAACGGCGTGGCGCGGGCACCGCTTCCTCGCCCTCCGCGTACCCGCAGTTAGCTGTGGTATACACAGGGCGGGAACAAGACGGCGAAAATGCGTGACAATTTAGAGATTACAGACAGAATGCGCGCGCCGCGCCTTGCGCCTGTAGGCACTGCGCTGCGGCGCCGCCATCACCTCGCCCACGCTGCGACACCGCGGGACGCTTGTATTTCTCCCGCGCCTAAATGATTTCATAATTATTTTCCAGATGTCAGAGAAAGCAGAAGAAGCAATCTGTGAGCAGACCATGGCAGACCTACTGTACCTGACTGAAAATGAAGGCAAGCTACGATTGGACAACTTCAACCTCTGATACAACTAACACCGTTACAACGCGGTGTGAATTGAATGAATGTATCGAGTGCAGTGATCAAAGTGAACTATTTGAAATACACTGTACAACAGTGCAACAAAAAGTGAACAAATAAACGATTATTAATATATCAGAATATATAACCGGACCTTCACATCTGGTGTCAGTTGAAGTCACGTATACAATGTGTATCATCATTCTCTTGCCTTTATCCCAATTCATTTGGGGTCAGCGTATCATCTCATCAGACCTCTTTTCTTGCCATTTATCATCCTTAACACCAGTGGTTCCCAACTCGGGGACCACTTTGGTGTCTGTATTTAATAGCAGGGGCCATAATTATATCTAGGAGGTGAATCTTTAACTCACACAATGTAAAAACTGGAAAGGATTAAGATAGTGGAAGATAGAAAAGCCATCAAAGTAAGCTCGAAAAACGGTGTTTTTAGCACCTCGCCTCTGATAGGTTCAATTAGGTTTAGGTGAGTTGCATCTTCTGTCGAAGTTAAAAAGTACGCATAACATTTTAACCATTCGCGGACCATATTCAAGGCTCTTGCGGACCACCGGTGGTCCACAGACTATAGGTTTGGAACCACTGCTTTACACATTTCATCCATTGTTTCATTGGTATTCCTCTAAATCTTGTACCTATCGACTGCTATACTCAGTAGACAATGCTTATATTATGCCACGTAATTATTGTGACATGGTGTTAGTGCATTGTACATGTTTGACAATAACCAAAACTAGATGTGACGGTCACCAGAGAACAATTTCGTCAGTTATTTGACAAAATATAATTAAGCATTCTACAATGTGAAATAATTATTATAATCAAAATAAAAATGATGAACAAACTATCAATCAAAAAATATTGAATCATACTAATATTTGTAAAATAGTAAATAAGGAGCTCCAAACACAATGTGGTTGGTGTGTATCTTGCATGTATTTCATACATGTCTATTATACAAAAAAAGTTAAGGTGAAAGCGTCAGGGTTGCCCGCGAAATTCAATTTTGTCTTACGTTTTTTGCAATTTCCAGGCCAGTAGTAGGTTGTATGAAGTTGAAAATATCATTCGCGACTGTAAGACGTATGTAGTTACAGAATTATGTTCATCGAAATCACCTAGCAGTGGCCTGCAAATTGCAAATAACGTAAGAAAATTTGAATTTCGCGGGCTTCAATGGAAATTAAAATAAAAGTACAGCAGGCTACTGAGCTACTCCGCCATACTGCTTTTCGTGTTTAGGACTCCGGAACTTTGTATAAATTCTTTTTGTTGTATTGTATATGAGGCTGGTGTCCACAACTCCAAAGCGCGTATTTTGCGTACGGGTGCGAAAATTGATCATCTAATCCACTTACTCTTACAATTAATTCTACTCTATGAAAATGCATGCTGTACAGTTTTCAAATAATATCATTATTGTTGATTGAAATTGTGTTGTGTTGAAACTGAATGTATGTATTATAAATTGAATATAACGGCGGAGTATTCCCATTTAAATTTTTAGAAAGAGTGACGTCAGCATTGCTGACGTCACTACTCTCGTTATTATTCTCAGACATTGCAGGATAATGAAAACACAAAACAATAGAACAACACTTTATAATTTGGTACACATTAACGTATGCACTTAATTAAATTAATAATATTACTAAGCACAGTAACTTAAAACTATAAAAACAATTTACTCACAGGATCTCCTAAGTCTTCTACTCTCTACAATTTCCAGCGGCAAAATGGGCTCTCAAAAACTTTTTGACGATCCAACTAAACTCAACCAAAGAAAACAACATGGCCGATCGCGCCACCGGAACTTGCATAAATGTTTGACATTTTAAATAAACAATAACCAAACAAAGATGAATGTAATTGCTATTATAAATCGACAAATACTAACTCAATTTATAAGTAATTTTAAAACCTGAAAATGAATTTTAGCGTTTGATTTTAAATCGGATGTGTTTTTATCAAAGGAAGCAATATGGACGCCATTTTAGTTTTAATGTTATTTTATTCAAATGTTACTAAAGTTAGATAAAAACACACCGATTAATGTTTACAAATCATAATATGAATTAACAATATGGTTTATGTAATAAATCATTTTATGTAACTCACATCTTAATAATTAGTAGTTTTTAAACTTGGTATATTGACTTTAGATGGTCAATATACCAATCCCAATTAAAATTACGAAATCAAATGAATTGACGATAATGGTTAGAAACGCTACTAAACGATTAAAGGATTTTAAAATAGATTTGATTAACCTGAATTATTTAACTAGTAAGTTATTACAAACTAAAATTAATTTGACGCGTCGACACGGCCATTCTGCGAGGTGGTGCGCGCTCTGCACCAGCCCGAGGTAATCATTCTGAAATGAGGAATGTTAGGTTGTAGTCTAGCGCCTAAACACAGGCTCGCTAGCTGATAACTTGGGTCGGTTCTTAAAGTTTTTTTTTTTTTATTTATTTTTGGTTTACCCAAGCATTTTATTGCAAATTTCAACTTTATTTTCAAGTAGCATAGCTAAACAACTTCACCAAGTCATCAGCTGCATGTAGCAATTATTATAGTTCAATTACACATTCTCAACATAATAGCGAAGAATAGAAGATACGAAAGAAATACGTTTATGTGACCATGCAACCGCATCATGCCACTACTTATTATGTCATTTTTTTTTTTTTTAATACAGTTACTCCACGTAATACTGCATTCATTTTATTTTAATACAGTTACTCCAGTGTGCGTACTCCCAGCGGAAAAATGTCGAATTTCTTAATTTCTGTTATGCAGATAATTAGTGTATGAGATCGTGTAAATGTGTATGGTAAATTTAAATTTGTGTATACAACCATTGGGGAGATATTCAACAAAAACTGTTTCCGCTGGGAGTACGTACTCCTAGCGGAACTTTTTTTTTCCAATGGACGGACAAGAAAAAAATTACATACAATAATTAGTGTGTAACGAGGGGTAAATGTGTGTGAATAAATGAAATTAGTGTGCCATAAAACTGCGAAGATATTCAAGTTTCCGCTGCGGGAACGTTTGGCGATTTGTTGAAAATCATATAAAGCGGCTTTGCACACAGTTGTAATTTTCCACGCACGTTGCTTTGAATTTGTGTATAATGTTTGTCAAAACAGAATTTGGAAAAAACATACCGTTCAAAAGATATACACGTAAAAGTAAAATAAGGTTATTTTGTCCTAGAACCTAAAATAGGAATACTGGAGTTTAACTTGTAACGTTTACTTGTATCTTGTAAGCGTTTACAATGTCTTGCCAAGTTTCACTTATGTAATCTTAGTGATTAATGAGCAATGGCATAATTTCTACTACTGGACGACTGCATTATTTGACATCCAATTGTAGGACTTTTTAATGGAAAATCAAAATAGAATATATTCAAATATTCTGTGTATCAATGCAACTATTCAAATGTCAAATTTCAGATCATTTCACTAAGTAAATAAAGAGATATAATAAAAATACTAGAACAACCTCAATGCACGGATAAACCGACCAAATTGAATGGCTACAAAAAAGCGGCCCTGCAGTATAAGAGCTAACGTTCTAAAATTTCCAGTATTATTTCGTACAGGTACGTACAGAAGTTTAACTGAGAATTAAACTGAATTAAATCTGTACCCTAAAAAGTATTTATTCGAAAATAACTTATAAATAAAACTAATTAAGTCTGATTAAAAATATGTACCTAACTATATACAATTGATCTATAGGTACATAGTGCTTTTAGATTTTCAACGACGTCGAGAGTTAAGTTACAAAACACAGTTCTCACTTGAACCTCTAAACTTCTTTTTCTAGTAGACCGCTTCCAAAATGTTCTGGTTTCGGTGAACCTTCTGCAATTTTTCAAGCCCGTGGACCAGAAAGACAAGCAAGAAATTGTCAATAATATTTTTTAGCACTGTTAGGATTGCACGATTCCTAAGATTTGTTTTAGCAAAAAATCAAAAAATTAGAATATTATAGCTTCGAAATGATTTTTCTAAAGTCTCAAATACGACCATTTTCAGCGAAATACAACCTGTCATCACCTTTTTCGAGTTGCTTATTATCTGCCTACATAAACATAAACCCGGAGCAGCTCGTGGTAAATAATAAAAGCCGCTCGAGTCGATCGTTACATTAAGCCGTGCTTGCCTAGGTTGGTCTGTGGATGGGTGACCATCTTTACATACCGAGTTTCATCCGTGCCTCGAAAAGCACATTAAGCTGTTGTTCCTGGCTGTCATTTATCCGTCTTTGAAAGTCACAGCAGATAGTTAGCGGCCCAGGTAAAAATTTAGTGAAGTGACCGCTTCAGAAGGGGTGGCAAGGAGGGAGGGAGGGGAGGGGAGGGTCCTCCCTGCCCTCTGGTACCACTCCCATGAAAAGATAATACACCATTCCTGAGAAAAATTGATTAATATAACCTTTTTTATGTTTGTTCGCGCATAACTCCGTCGCTTGCCAACCGATTTGAAAAATTCTTTTTTTGTTGGAAAGGGTATACTTTCCAAATAGTCCCATAGCCACCAAATCGGGATCTGATGATGGAATCTTGGCGAAATCGAGGGAACTCTTCAAATGTTATAGGATAACGTACAGTGATTTTGGTATTTTCTACTACAAGTGAAGCATTTGCGTTTGATAAGAACCATTCTACCATCAGATCTGATGATGAAGCCAAGAGTCATGGAACTCCATAATGAGACAATGTATCCTAGTCGTGTTTGGTCTTGTTGCAATTGTAACGGTATGCACTTTCCATGTGTATCAAGCACATGTGAATCACTAAAAAGTGAAAAATAAAAACTTTTTATGCAAAAAATAAAACCGACTTCAAAAAAAACAAAAAAGTGAAAAATAACTTTAGCTTCTGAAGTCGGTGACAAAAAAATTAAATCAATCAAACAAAGGTCACCGACTTCAGAAGCTAAAGTTATTTTTCATTTTTTTGTTTTTTTTTGAAGTCGGTTTTATTTTAACGTTTCGTTTTCACTTTTGAACTGATTTGAGGTTAGAAACATTTTACATTTAACTCTCGGAAAATATGCATTATCTTGTATAAGAGTGGTCTAGTCATAATAGGGGACGCATTCCCTATCAGCTTTAACCCCTTTTAGCCCTCTCCGCGGCGGACAAGTAACTAAAGCCAACCCGTTTAACGCTACCATGGAGGGGGTATGAAAGCACTGTTTCGTTAAACGTTCAACGCTCCTGGGGAGGGGGACCAAATTACGAAGCTTCACTTCTTCCGCGCGGAGGGACTCCACGCACTATTTTTTTTTTTTATATTTCAATTTTTTTTTAAATATTTTTCTTGAATATAATATAAACATTTTTTACGAAAATATAAAAGTCATGCACCTAAGGGTTAATAATACAGACGCAATTATATTGTAATAATTTAGTAAGTTTAAGAAAAAACAAGTGACCTACTATTTTTATCAATAAAGTTATTTATTGACTTGTTCAAGAATTGTGTGCCCACCTGTACCAATTCCAAAATGGAAAAACACTGGAAATTTTAGAACGTTAGCTCTTATACTGCAGGGCCGCTTTTTTGAAGCCATTCAATTTGGTCGGTTTATCCGTGTTTTGAGGTTGTTCTGGTATTTTTATTATATCACTGTATTTACCGAGTGAAATGAGCTGAAATTTTACATGTGAAGAGTTGAATTGATACACAGAATATTGGAATATGTTTTACTTTGATTTTCCATTGAAAAGTCCTACAATCGGATGTCAAACAATGCAGTGATCCAGTAGTAGAAATTATGCCATTGCTCATTAATCACTAAGATTACATAAGTGAAACTTGGCAAGACATTGTAAACGCTTACAAGATACAAGTAAACGTTACAAGTTAAACTCCAGTATTCCTATTTTAGGTTCTAGGACAAAATAACCTTATTTTACTTTTACGTGTATATCTTTTGAACGGCATGTTTTTTCCAAATTCTGTTTTGACAAACATTATACACAAATTCAAAGCAACGTGCGTGGAAAATTACAACTGTGTGCAAAGCCGCTTTATATGATTTTCAACAAATCGCCAAACGTTCCCGCAGCGGAAACTTGAATATCTTCGCAGTTTTATGGCACACTAATTTCATTTATTCATACACATTTACCCCTCGTTACACACTAATTATTGTATGTAATTTTTTTCTTGTCCGTCCATTGGAAAAAAAAAGTTCCGCTAGGAGTACGTACTCGCAGCGGAAACAGTTTTTGTTGAATATCTCCCCAATGGTTGTATACACAAATTTAAATTTACCATACACATTTACACGATCTCATACACTAATTATCTGCATAACAGAAATTAAGAAATTCGACATTTTTCCGCTGGGAGTACGCACACGTTACTCCACGTAACACTGTATTGTTTACGTTGTCGTAGATAAGGGATGATGCTGTGGTCTGGGCGGTACTGAACGCCGTGGTCCACAGAGGCTCTAAAGGAAATGGGTCTAGGTCGATGGTGTGGTCTGGATCATTTAGTATGATCGTGGTCCACACGGGAGAAAAATGATGATGCTGTGGTTCTGGGCGGTACTGAACGCCGTGGTCCACAGAGGCTCTAAAGGAAATGGGTCTAGGTCGATGGTGTGGTCTGGATCATTTTAGAATGATCGTGGTCCACACGGGAGAAAAATGATGATGCTGTGGTTCTGGGCGGTACTGAACGCCGTGGTCCACAGAGGCTCTAAAGGAAATGGGTCTAGGTCGATGGTGTGGTCTGGATCATTTAGTATGATCGTGGTCCACACGGGAGAAAAATGATGATGCTGTGGTTCTGGGCGGTACTGAACGCCGTGGTCCACAGAGGCTCTAAAGGAAATGGGTCTAGGTCGATGGTGTCGTCTGGATCATTTAATATGATCGTGGTCAACACAGGTTATAAAGGAAACATGAAATAGATCTCGTATCGTATGTGGATTCATCACATGTCATGTAGGCTTAGTTTAATGAAAATGAGATATTGGTTAGAAACTCAGATTTTATAAAACAAAATCTGAATTTCATAGTTTGTACATTTAATAAACATGGTAGGTATAACTCATCGTAAATACGAGAAATTACCAAACTCGCCAAGTAGTAGATACTGGTGAGCAAGCCATATACACGTTATAAATGTGATGGGTATGGCAAACAATTTGCTACGCCCATTAAATTGTAATGTTATTGGATAGAACTCACCGAACTTATTAGGCATCCACAGGACAATCTCCTCGAGTTTGAGGTGGTAATGATGGGCTTGACGTAGGCACTTGCAATGAACGAAGCTCAGGTGTTGGAGGTATTGGCTGCGATGTTCCAGGTTGTTGCTCATTATCATCTTCAGATTCCGTCGACACGGTTGCCTGGTCGCCTGGCTGAGGAGCTCTACGTAGTTGATCGTGAGCCACCTTACGCGGTCGTCCTCGGCCTGTGACCCTTTTCACCATGTAGCGGTCATTGTCCAATACTCTGTAAATCTCAAACGGTTCACTGTATTTCAAATCAAGGGAAGTTTGATTACGCGGGTTGTTCTTGATAAGGACGTAGTCTCCCCTTTGGAATGGTTGAAGTTTTGCTTTATTTTTATCAAAACGCTGCTTTTCGTACTGTGCTGCAGCTGTCATCTTCTCACTTACATGTTGCTCTAGTAAATCGAAATCCATTGATTCGTTATCAATGTTAACCAATTTCAGGAGCTCTGGTGGGACACAATGTTGTCGTCGTGTGAGGAGAGTGAGGGGTGCAACGCCGGTCACTCGATGTGCAGTACAATTAAATGCAAGCTGCAATGCTTCTAATGCAACTTGCCATTTCTCGGTGTTATAATTTTTGATCATGATCAGAGAATTTTTTAACGTACCCATCACACGTTCCACCTGTCCGTTCGCTCGGCTAACTCCTGGCGCTATTGAATGGATATCAATACCAACCCGATCACAATAGACCTTGAATTCACCGAGGAACTCCCTTCCACCATCAACAACAATCTGTATCGGTGTTGCAAACAGATGTACGAGGCGTTTCAATGCAGCAAGACTACTACTTTGGCTCTTGTCATTAGAGTAACTTAAAAGTATGTACTTTGTATATGCGTCAATTATAACGATCACATATTCATCACGTCCTTGAGAGTCTCTGGTGCCCAATTTTCCAGTGATATCCATATGGACCACTTGAAATGGTGCAGTGGGTTTTTGGATAGGATGAAGTTGTACCTGAATTGCACCAGAAGGCCCCTTCGAAGTTCTGCATATGACACAGTTTTCAACAAAGTTCCTCACGCCGGTGCTCATCTTATCAAACCAGTAAGATTGCTTCAGTTTTTGTAGGGTCTTCTCCCATCCCGGGTGATGTAACGATGTGTGGTATGAATTAATTAGGCTCCACTGGAATGCTTTTGGAACTACTGTAAGCTTATACGTACCAAGCACAGTGTCTGTGCAGATCTTCTTTAGGGTGCCGTCTTCTACTTCAAAACCAGAGGTCGGGTTTTCTATGAGTGAACGCAGCTTTTCATCGCGTCGTTGTTCTATTTGGATCCATTTCATGTCGGATGTTAATGTATTTGTGCAAAACTTACCAGAGGGATTTCTGCTGAAGAAATCTGCGTGTTGCAGCCTTTCACCTTTTCTATATTCTACGTCAAAATTATAATTCTGTAGAAAAGCCCACCAGCGATGTATTCTAGGTAGCAGGTCTTTCTTGTGTTTGGATGCCTTGAGAGCATTGCAATCTGTAATAACCTTAAACTTACGTCCATACAGATACTGCCTAAAGTGTTTGATTGCTCTCACCACCGCCAATGTCTCCAGCTCATATGAGTGATAGCGGCTTTCCGCGTTAGTGGTACGTTGACTCATATAAGCGATCGGGTGCTGGCGTCCGTCGATTACCTGGACCAGTACAGCTCCGTATCCAAGACTGCTGGCGTCAGTGTAGAGTTCAATTGGTGCATCTTCCTGAAATAGAGATAACGTAGGCGCAGTAGACAAATACTGGATAATTTTGTTGCGAGCCTCATCATGTCTGCCGTTCCATTCCCATTTAGTGTCCTTTTTTGTTAACTCGTAAAGTGGCATCATAACTCGGGAAAAATTGGGAATGAAACGCCTGAAATAGCTAGCGAGGCCATTAAATTGTCTGACTTGCTTAACTGTAGTCGGTACCGGTGCCATTGTTAAAGCTTCCACTTTCCTTGGACTTGGACCAACTTGCCCATCAGTTATTATATTGCCCAAGTACTCAATGGAACGTTTAAAAAAAGCGGTTTTCTCAATATTAATTGAGAAGCCAGCCCTTTGTAAAGCAATTAAAATTTGCTCTATGTTAGAGAGGCCTTCCTGAAAATCTCTACATTTTGAGAGGACGTCATCTACGTAAACCTGGCATACCTGCTTTATCAATAGCGGCATCAACGCTTTATTAATACAACGCTGGTAAACCGAGCAAGCGTTGCTTAGACCAAATGGCATGGCTAGATATTCATAAAGCCCATCGGGCGTGACAAATGCTGTCTTTTCAATTGACTCCTCCGCAACTGGAATCTGATTCAATCTCATCAATTGAAATCATATTGTGTGCTTTTCCCTATTTTGAAAATTTGGGTAATAGGAAAAACAATTATATACATATGTTAAATAACCATATTCATTTTCTAGTAGGTCACTATAGTGACAGACTTATATATCTGGATATCAACACTATTGTTGGTAAACTAAAGTCGACACGGGGTAAGGTGTATCTACCTATTGTATGTAGACACAAAATAGCTCGGCTATTATCTTATAGTATTCACACAGACATAAATAGTATGTCTAAGTTTAGTTATATTATTAATACATCGACAATTAGTAATTCTACTAATGTTCAGGTGACTGGCACGAATGAATATAGCACTAGTGCTATAAATGTTTACACACATTGTACTGGAGAGGATCCATCTGTCACCGTGGAAAATTCTCAATTAGGGTTTATTAGTGATAGGGTCTTGTTGTCAGAGGATGGCACGGGAGTCTCCGGCCTCACTCCATATATTAATTTAAACTAGAAAGTGAGACAACAGAAGGTACCATTAACAATATTATTGTTAATCCTACCAACACCAAGGTATCTTCTTGCACTCAACTAGTTAGTAAAAAAGGGCCTCAGCAGAACACCTTAAAATTATTCCACCAAAATATCCAAGGCATTTCTTCCAAATTATTAGAAATTGAATTGTTTTTAGAAAGTAGTAAGTTTGACATGATTTGTTTTACTGAACATTGGCTAAAGGATTACCAAATGCTTATTAATTATGAGAACTATATGGTGGGTAGCTGCTTTAACCGTAAAACTATGCTTCGTGGAGGTTCCCTAATATTAATAAAAAATAGTTTTAAATATAAGCAACGTAATGACATAGTAGGTCTCTCGGTTGAACATTGCGTCGAACTGTCCTGTGTTGAGCTAGATAAGCATGTAGTTGTGTGTGTGTACAGACCCCCAAACTATCAAAACTTTTCCTTATTCGAATCAATAATGGAAGATGTCCTGGCAAAACTTGCAGCCAGTAATAAGTCTACAATTATTTGTGGTGATTTCAATATCAATATTTTAGAAGAGAATCCAAATAGCAGTCGGTTATTAAATCTTTTTAAGTCATTTGACTTGACCAATACTTTTATAGAACCTACTAGAGTAACATCATCTTCTGCTACTTGTATAGATAATGTTTTCTGCAATTGTGATTATTTAGATAAAGCCATAGTGAATTGTTTGCCGTCTGACCATAGCGGACAAACTGTAACTTTTAGGTGTAAAACTCCAATACAAAATGTTCAGATTAAATATAGACCTATAACTTCTTGCAATTTAAATAGGTTTAATATTTCCCTACAGAACAAGTTAAGTGAAATGAGCCAAGAGGATATTAATATAAATCAATTGTATGACCGTTTCTTTTCATTAGTTCACACGGAATTCAACAAAACTTTTGAAAAGAAGACAAAGAGTATTTGCCCTAAATTTATATTTAGTGATTGGGCAACTAGAGGTATCAGAAAAAGTAGGGAAAGGCTATTTGAGCTTTACAGCCTTAAGACTTTTATAAACACAGAAACTTTTAGCAAGTATGTTTCTAAGTATTCAAAGATTTTTAGAAATACTTGCAAGGTTGCTAAAGCCCTGCACATTAGCAACAAGATCAAAACAGCAGAAAATAAAATAAAGACCGTTTGGAAAGTCATAAATAACGAGACTAACAGAAAGAAAATACGTAATAATAGCTATACATTAGATACAGAATGTGGTTCTAAAAGCTCTAATCAGGAAGTAGCTCAAGAATTTGTAAATTTCTTTACCGATATACCAATAAAAACTACGGAGGCCCTTAATTCCTCACCTGAAAACTCAATTGGCTTATTAAAGGCGAATGTATCTGGCTGCCTGGCTGAATTTAAATTTAAACACATTAACCCTATGACAGTTATTAAAGCTTTCCGGCAAATTAAAATCAAACTGACCGAAGATCTATGGGGAATGTCTATCAAAGTTTGTACATCTATACTTGAGACCATAGCCCCGTACTTAGCTTTAATTTTTAATTCATGTGTAGACCAAGGAGTGTTCCCTGATTTAATGAAATACAGTAAAGTCATACCTCTTTTCAAATCCGGGGACAGTAAAGATGCCAATAATTATAGACCTGTATCCGTGTTACCAGTTTTTAGCAAGGTTTTTGAAAAAGTAATGCTTAATCAAATGCTCTATCATTTTAACACCAACAGAATCTTACATGATCAACAGTATGGTTTCACCAAGGGTCGTTGTACAACTGACGCCGGTGTAACCTTATTAAAGCACGTTTTTGCTGCGTGGGAAGATTCCCAAGACGCAATAGGAATTTTCTGTGACCTCTCCAAAGCTTTTGACTGCGTAAATCACGACACATTACTTTTGA
The DNA here is from genome assembly GCA_950022955.1 of Xestia ashworthii. Taxonomy (NCBI): domain Eukaryota; kingdom Metazoa; phylum Arthropoda; class Insecta; order Lepidoptera; family Noctuidae; genus Xestia; species Xestia ashworthii. The sequence continues at coordinate 4,514,344 of OX465557.1, forward strand.
AACTGGAGCATTACGGACTAGGTAAACTTGCACTTAGCCTGGTAAAATCTTATTTGAGTGATAGAAAACAACATGTTCAAATAAATGGTGTCAATTCACAGGGTTTGAAAGTAAAAATGGGGGTTCCGCAAGGCTCAATATTGGGTCCTTTCCTTTTTCTAGTCTATATAAATGATCTACCCTATTTATTGAAAAACCAACCACAAAATATGGTGCTATTTGCTGATGACACTTCCCTAATTTTTAAGATAAATAGACGGGCCCAAAATCTAGATGAAGTGAATAATGCCCTACTTCAGGTCCAAAATTGGTTCACAGCAAACAATTTGGTATTGAATGAAAAGAAAACTAAATGCATAAGATTTTCATTACCGAATGTTAAAAGTAGTGATTGTGAGATAATATTGAATAAAGAGAAACTCGAATTCGTAGATAAAACTGTTTTCCTGGGGCTTACGCTTGATTCAAGGCTACAATGGGGTTCTCATTTAACATCGCTTGCGGGGCGCTTAAGTTCAGCAGCATATGCCATTAGAAAAATCCGTCAATTCACTGATGTAGATACCGCTAGACTGGTCTATTTTAGTTACTTCCATAGTATAATGTCTTACGGTATTTTGCTATGGGGACGGGCTGCTGATATTGAGTCTATATTTATTCTGCAGAAAAGAGCCATCAGAGCCATATATAATCTTCGTAGGCGCGATTCTCTAAGGGAACTTTTTAAGGATATTGGCATCATGACGGTTCATTGCCAATACATCTACGAAAACATAATGTACGTCAGAAAAAATCTGCATCTTTTTGGTAAAAGAGGTGACAGACACAATTACAGTACTAGAAATAGGGACCAACTAGTTCAGCCAGGCTTTAGACTCGCTAAAGTAGACTCATCTTTCATGGGGTACTGTTTGAGATGCTATAATAAAATTCCACAAAGTATTCTTGAACTGAATGAGACGAAATTTAAAACATGCGTTAAACGCACACTATGTAAACAAGCATATTACAAGTTGAGCGATTATATCGCTGATAAAAATGCTTGGCTTAATGCTGGTCCTGCTCCACATGGACAGGGGCGCAAAAATTGATAGCATTAAATGGTATTGTTGGAGCTGCTGAAGATTGTACAAACTTATCTTTGCATTGTATAGATTCAATGTTAGTATTATATAATCGCATAGCCCATATTGTGTGAGTACCATGTACTAGTAAGCTATCATTCACTGGAAACCTACGGCAGTTCTTGACTTGAATGTGCCCTGGCGGTTGAGAGTATGTCATGCTCACTCAAATGTCTCGCTGATGGTGGCGCGTGTGTCGGACCATTTAGTTCCCTTCAAAATGGTTGAGCTGAATGGTGCTGATCCATGCGTCATGTTCGTGAACGGGCGCTGTCAGTTGTGACTGGTCATCTCTTAGTCGCCATGGTTTATTTGAATTATTTTGTTTTTGAGTTGTATTTTATTTTTGTTTTGCTATGGACACTTTTAACGTGCACATCTTGCTACATTGTTCTCACATAATATACCATCTCAACATGAATGATGTAACCAAGATTTTGTAACAATATTTTGATTTAAAAGAGTGTCCATGGAGTTTCTTGCCCGTTCTTCTCCATAGAGATCTACGCTAGGGAATGGGCAACTACAGTACTTTCACAGTTTTTATGTCTTGTGACTGGGACTGTAGCTAGGTACTTTAAATGTTCATTTTTGTTTCGACAATTCAAAAGTGCCTGTAACTGGCCTACTTGAAATAAATGCTTTGATTTTGATTTTGATTTTGATGGAATCCAGCTGCCATATCAAAAGTAGAGAAGAAATGACCACCAGCCAGTTGGTCTATTTGGTCCGAAATGATTGGTAAAGGGTAGTGGTCTCTAAGGGTATTTCTGTTCAATTCCCTAAAGTCTACACACATACGATCCTGACCATTCTTTTTTTTGACCAATATTATTGGACTTGCAAACGAAGATTTACTTTCGCGTATGATTTTGTGTTCAAGTAGCTCACTTACAATATTGCGTACTTTCTCCCGTTCAACCGGACTTAGACGGTATGGTCGACGTTCCACTCGCTTAGTGGGGTCTTGTAGCCGAATTTCTAATTCACCGGTGTTCACCCTAGTCTTTGGGAACCCGCGAATAAAGACATGTTCATATTTGTTAAGCAATATTTTCAATTTAGCTATTTGATCGTCATCAGTTAAATCACAGTCCAAATTATCGAATTTATTACTATCAGATCGTATGTGGTTTATTATCGGTTGATGAAACAGTTTAGCACCCCGTGACGTCACTAATACACCAATGTTTGTATTGTCGACAAGATTTATGCCAATAATGACATCAGCACATATTTCATAATCTGCTACTACATGAAATTGAAGCTCTACTCGTAAATTGTCGATAATACATACTGTTGTTATTTTTGTTAGGGAAAGCACCGTAAATTGACCAATACCCTTTAAATAGCTAACCTCATTCGTTCTTTTTCCCGGCAATTTACCCGTTACAGACTCGCGTATTAGTGAACATTCTGCACCACTATCAAACATGGCCTGAATTTTAACGTTACCAATTATTATTTGTATAAAAGCCAACTTATTTGCACCCACACAATTAATTTTAGATATTACTGCACGTTCACGCTTGAAACATTTGTCAAATGTATGGCCTATCCTTGAACAAAATGTACACGTTGGCTTGTCTGTCTCGGCACTAAATGTCTGAGAAACCGATTTGTTTTCTTGAGGACGTGGTGGGATGCTATCAGGTTTTTTATTAAAATGACAGTCCCGTGATTCATGGCCCGACTTTTTACATACTTGGCAAAATTTTTGCTTTTCAGAAAATCGTGGTCGCTTGTTGTTAACCGACTGAGTATTAGATGAATCTGGGTTTGGTCTTTTAATATGGCGAATGGATGAGGCCACAGAAATAAGTTCTGGGACCGATACCGCACGCGCGTTCAATAATTCGATTCTCAATCGGTCATCCCCAATACAGCCAATAACCGCCTCAACCGCGTCCTCATTAGATAATTTATCTTTTGTGATGCGGCGCCAAAGTACCCAAGCTTGAGACAGAAATTGCGCAATATCCTTATTAGTGTCATAATTATGCTCTCTGAATCGAAGAATGTCTCGAGAGTACCTATTTTCAGGTTCGAATGTGGTTATTAATAAATTACGCAATTCCTGCCACGTGGATGTGGAAACCAACCAATTGTCTACCCACAACCTGGCACGACCTTTTAGTAGACTTCCAACTTTCATTCTAACATCGTAATCGGTCAGGTTGTAGGTTTCCATGGCTGTACTCACGTGTTGGCACCACTCACGTATTCCTATATTGGCATCTGGATCGTATGACGGTAGAAATACATCACTAATTTTAACTTTCTCAGATTGGTTAGAAATACGATCGGTTATGCCCTTCATCACCTGCAACATCTGTGAGAAAAACTCAGTGGGTACGCCGATAGCAGAAGCAGAAATATTTTCATTGTTTGTACCAGAATGTCCGGCAGAAGGGGGTAGATATCCCACTTCTGATAACGGCGGAGTATTCCCATTTAAATTTTTAGAAAGAGTGACGTCAGCATTGCTGACGTCACTACTCTCGTTATTATTCTCAGACATTGCAGGATAATGAAAACACAAAACAATAGAACAACACTTTATAATTTGGTACACATTAACGTATGCACTTAATTAAATTAATAATATTACTAAGCACAGTAACTTAAAACTATAAAAACAATTTACTCACAGGATCTCCTAAGTCTTCTACTCTCTACAATTTCCAGCGGCAAAATGGGCTCTCAAAAACTTTTTGACGATCCAACTAAACTCAACCAAAGAAAACAACATGGCCGATCGCGCCACCGGAACTTGCATAAATGTTTGACATTTTAAATAAACAATAACCAAACAAAGATGAATGTAATTGCTATTATAAATCGACAAATACTAACTCAATTTATAAGTAATTTTAAAACCTGAAAATGAATTTTAGCGTTTGATTTTAAATCGGATGTGTTTTTATCAAAGGAAGCAATATGGACGCCATTTTAGTTTTAATGTTATTTTATTCAAATGTTACTAAAGTTAGATAAAAACACACCGATTAATGTTTACAAATCATAATATGAATTAACAATATGGTTTATGTAATAAATCATTTTATGTAACTCACATCTTAATAATTAGTAGTTTTTAAACTTGGTATATTGACTTTAGATGGTCAATATACCAATCCCAATTAAAATTACGAAATCAAATGAATTGACGATAATGGTTAGAAACGCTACTAAACGATTAAAGGATTTTAAAATAGATTTGATTAACCTGAATTATTTAACTAGTAAGTTATTACAAACTAAAATTAATTTGACGCGTCGACAAATACGTTATTGTATTAATGAGTATTATGAGTATCTATGATAAATTGATCTGCTGAAAATAAAAGTCCAATTAGAATGTTAAGTGATGGTGTAAGAATAAAGCTTTTATCATCAAAATGTTCATATTTTATTTAAAAAATCCCTTAAATAATTATGTAAAGAAAGAAAAAACATTTATTGCGACTCGCCCTGCCGCTGTCGCACAAGACAAAATTCACGTTTTTTAATTCACACATTGGTGTCGATTCTGTTGTGCACAAACAACTTAATTTAGGCTATTACTATCTTTTTCTCACTAATAAAACGAGAAAGAGACGTAATTTAGAGCTGTAAAATTTAATTCGAACTAATATTTCCATACAAATGAAGGGTGCACGTAAAAACATGTCCCCCTTTTTTTTTGAAGTCGGTTAAAAAACACGGTGAAGCGCAAGGCATAAACTAGTTTGACATTTCTAACTTAGTGCATAGCTATAGCCGTCCTTTTCTCGCCCTGCCTTTTAGTAAAAGATAGCAATAGTCTAAATTAAGTTTAGTTTGTGCACAACATCGACACCATTGTCACTTTACACCATGCTCAAATCTTTTATTCAACTTTTTAAGACTGATAGTTTGTATTTTACATTTTGTATTTTACAACGGGCTGGTGTCCGCAACTCCACGTCAAAGCGCGTATTTTGCGTATGGGCTTTAATCCACCACGCGGGCCCAGTGTGGTAGATGTCACGTCTTCGAATTTTTTGTTCTAGGACATGCCGGTTTCCCCACGATGTTTTCCTAAACCGTTTTTGAGAGCAGTGGTGATGAAATAAATTACACAAAAAGTAATGCGCCTGCATGGGTTCGAACCCACGACTTACTGTTTGTAAGTCGGGGCCGTTACCACTGGGCCACCGCTGCTCTCGGCTAATAAAAAATGCACCTTGTGACCATATTATATAATAAATAAATATCGCTGGACATCACACAGCGTCATCTAGTGCCACACTAAGCAAGGCTTGTGTCGTGGTCACCAGACAGTTGATATACTACATTATATGGCTTTTTGTTTGTAAATACATACTATACAATATATAACCATCCATGACTCGGAAACAAATGTCCATGCTCATCACACAAACATTTGCTCTTATCGGGATTCGAACCCAGGATACGATTCTGCAAAACTTTACTCCAGCAGGAAATGCAATATCTCGAAAACCTGAAGGGGCACTAATTTTATTTTCGGGGGCACTTTTTGGCACTATTAAAAGCTCTCTGGCCATGCACAATGTTTCTCTCTCTGATCATTCGTTTAGAATTTTCCTGCTGGTAAAACGTTACCCCAGCAGGAATAGTTTTTTTCCAAAACGACAAGGGGCATTTACAGCAGCTAAGGCACTATTATACGTTCCACTCATATAACTGTACACTTTCCTGCTAGGGTAACATACACAAAAATGGGCCCTCAATCTTGATGCACACCATCTGGCCCTGCGCGAGGGAACGGGACGCCGTCACCTCCTTCCCATCCTAAAAAAAAAAATAGAATATTGACAAAGATAAAACGCATCAAAACTCGTGAGTGGGGCTTGTGACGTCGCTGGTACATATCCGTACACGACTACCTTGTACCAGCTATAAAAATTGTACATAAGCGTGACGTATTGAGAATTTTGAAAGCGAAAAACTTTAACTTCAATTTTGATTTACGTAACAAAAGAGAAAAGTACGGGTCAAATATTTTTAATTTACCTGACAGACTATTGGATTTTTTTTTGTTGTCTACCCTATTCAGAAAGTTTTTTTTTTGTGCACCATGTTAAAAAAGCTATGTCTACTATTTCTAGAGCCAACCTAGATAGAACTAGAACATTAGTTTCTTTGTCTAAAAGGTAATAAAACCAAAAGTATTGAAATATCAACATTATTTTATTTCAATTAAATAATCCACGAATTAAAAACAAACACTAATATTCAAAACTACTTTCCAAATCCACCTTTACAAGATGGGCTGCTCTCCACAACTTTGTCACTGGAGTGCCACTGCTGAGGACTTCTAGCTATGATGGACAATGCATGGACACCACTCTGAAGTTCCTCCTTCAGAATATCATTTATTAAACGGTGCCTCTGAAATTAAGCATCACACATTCAATTTATGAGAGAACAGATGCAGAGATTCAGACAGTCATTTATTCTGATCGGCATTTTTTAAATTATAAATCTAGCATTTGGGAACCTTATACCTCATCCTAGTGTTAAAGCTGCAGAGAAGCACTGAAACAAACTCCCCCAGTGGTAAATCATCAAATATTATAATAGTAGCAGTCTGTTGACATGGAGTTGTGGACATCAACCTCCGTTCATAATCTGCCTAGCCTTTTCCAAAATATGTTATCGTCGGCTTCCAGTCTAACCAGATGCAGCTGAATACCAGTATTTCACATGAACTACCCCGTTATACAATACAATAGAAGCAACCTGGCTATATTCAAGTGTAATCTCCTATTACAGTACAAAAGATTAATAGCAATTTTGTTACATGCAAATTAATGCTTTTAAATTTGGGCCAATAGTTGACAATTTACCTTGAGTAATGGCAATCCTTCAAATTTATCAGATACCACCACTACTTTGAAGTGTGTCTCGGCTCCTTTAGGTACATTGTGCATGTAGGATTCATTGATAACATCTAAATGTTTGGCGCTTAAATTGGACATCAATTTGTTTCTAATTGTACTCTCCACTACTCCTGCTATAGAAGACATGCTTCTGTGGATGGTAACGACACCTGAAACCATTGACCATTGTTTTATAAAATAAAATAATTATAATTTATCAGTTTGTTTGTGAACAATAGTACGTCGTTCGTTTTTAAGTTAATTTAACCTCTTCCTCCTACTTACCCGGCCTCAAAGTGGTACTCATAGATTCAATTATTCTTATACTGCGTACTTAATTTTATCACAATGAATTTGAATTGCTAATTACGATGTAATATTAGTATTGGTTACAATTTTTCTTTGACTGAACAGCTGAAACAACAAACAGTAGTAAAATGTCACGTTGACATTGGTAATTCGGGATTTTGAATTTGACATTGACAGTTTATGAACGTTCTAAAATCCGGTAAGGTTTAATGTTTTATTATTGTTTTGAACACTTTTGCTCACAAAATGCATTTACGAAGCCTGTACATTGTTCGAAAGTTAAAAATTACGAACCATACAACGGAACGTGCGGTAAAATAGGTCTCACCTATTTTACCGCATTTCCCCCTTATAAAGCACCGTGCGTATTCTTTACGTTTTTTTTTAAATCTCCATAGTTATTTATGATATTAATGCAGTAAGTTGGTTTTTACAAACGAGTAGACGAATGTAACGTTTTTCAACACATTTGCGAGAAAATTATTCATTAAGTATATTAAAACCACGCTATATTTTTTTTGTAAATTATTAAATAGCGCGCTCGCGGTTTTGGCGGCAAGAAACTGTTTTCCGCAATTTGCACCTCATTCAAAATTTCAGGTGGAGTTGATTCCATATTAACATCTGATTCCTCGCTTGAACTCATTATTATTTTGTTTATCAGTCGGAAAGTCGCAACTATCTTTGACGGTTCTATAAAAATGGCGCGAATTTGCAAATGGCGCCACATGCACGTGGTGAAAATTAGAACTACATCTTTCGTCTCGCTTACTCTTTTGTATTAAAGTGAGACAAACGTATTGAGGAAAAGCACAAGTTCCTGTGAGGTTCGATCAGTCAGCCTATTTATTCTCGTAATGTGAAACTCCTTGGTGGAATATTTTTTTTTTTGGAAATTAAAAAAAATGCCGTAAAGAATACGCACGGTGCTATAAAAGGGGGAGTGCGGTAAAATAGGTACTTAGGTGAGAGTACCTATTTTACCGCACGTTCCGTTGTATGGGGCGTAATTTTTAACTTTCGAACAATGTCAACGACCATACAGCCGTCGTTGAACAATGTAAACAGTCTTCGTAAATGCACTTGTTGAGCAAGTGTGTTAAAAAAAAAATAAGAATTCCACCAAGGAGTTTCACATTACGAGAATAATTACTATGCTGATTGATCGACCTCCTTGGAATCACTTTTGCTCAATACGTTTGTCTCACTTTACTATAGAAGAGTAAGTGAGGCGAAAGATGTAAAATGTGGAACATTAATAGAGCGACATTTGCGCTAAGAACAATTGCGTGAAAAAACATCTGTACGCATGGACTTTTCCGCGAATGGACATTTGCGCAACATCACGCCTGATATGGTAACTCCTACAGACTGGACGGAAATAGTTAAGATCGCTGTTTTTTAGTGCTTGACAAAATTAAAATTCAGGGATCTCATTTTCGTTATCAGCGACCACATGCACAATATGCATATTGAATTCATTTCAGCCGTGAGACGTCCACTACTGGACATAGGCCTCCCCCAAGTTCCGCCACATTGACCGGTCCAATGCGACTCCCATCGAGCGTACCTACTCCCGAATCCTTCACCAGGTCATCGGTCCACCTAGTGCAATGGCTCTGTTAGATATGAAGCTACAGAGGTGTGAAGTGAAAGACGGAATGATTCGAACTGATATATTTACGCGGTGTTCTTACTATGCGGCGCAGCCGCAACTATAGCTATAGCTACATAACTATAGCTATATAATAGCTCTCAACCTTTCTTCGACCAGGGACCACTTTAGTGACTAAGGCGCTTAAATGAGCTAAATTAGCAACTCCATTTGTGGTGGTTCAAACTTCGTTTGAAATGCTGTTAGAATAAAGTTCTAATCAGCTTGCGCTACAAAGTGGTTGTTACGTCAGCCACTACGGGCCAAATAGCGAGAAATGAGTAGTTTCGATCGATTTACAAAAAAACTATTGATTGGATTAAAAAACTAAAACAGTATCATGCTAATATATTGCTTGTAGAATTATTTGCCAAAAAATCAGAATGATCGCATGCATATTAGTATGTTTTTTATTGTTTGAAAGATATTTTTAGAGGTAAGTTCGTGATTTCTTTTTATAGAGCCAAATTAATTGTATTATGTTTTCAAAACAGTATCATGCTAGCATATATCCTGAAGAATATCATATATTTTTCTGGTCTTGTTTATAGCAGTGAATCATATACTTTTAGTAATTATAAAACTTGCGTTTAGCTCGTGTAATCGCCTTAAATTCATAGATAAACATGGACATCTACTGGATTATTTGAAGGAATATTTGACTCACACAATGCGAAAATTGGAAAATGAGATGAAAACCTTTAAAAACCATTTTAATTAAGATATTGAAGGATACAGGAGCGATCGAAGTGAGCTCGAAAACTTTGGCAATCAGAAATAACAATAAGTTCCTAGAATTTGCTTCTGAATATTGCAAAAGCGAGCGCAGGAGCAAGTTAAAAAAAAACACCTCACCTTTGATAAGTTTTCCATTATGTTGGGCTTAGCTTCCATCTTCTGTGCAAGTTGTTGTTGTTGTTACATATTATGTAACAACTGAATGTACACATGAATGCAATACAGAATTTGAGTTTGAGTTAAAAAGTACGAATAACATTTTATCCTTTTGCGGACCATTGGGCCACAGGAGCATAGGTTGGGAACCACTGGCCTAGTGGCCTTCCCTAGAGTCATAAAAGTTAATTATTACTTGTTTACAAATCTATTATCGTCCAAATTCAAACAAAACTAACAAATAAAACGGTGAATAAAAGTTTATGAGTAATGCCAAAAAAACTACAGGCAGTCTACAAATCATTCCACACCGTCGAAATAATAATATTGGACTTGATAAATTGATTTTTCATTGGATAATGGAAGTGAGTTTGTTTTCGCACTCCCCCATTTCTATCCGTGATACATCGTACGATCAAATAATATCCGTTTTTTCTTTTTCACTTTACACCCAATTTTTGTTGGTCACATATTTTGATATGAATGATACCTGCTTGTGTTTGAAATATTGATTTTAAATCGTTATTACGTATTTATGACGCGATGTTTTATTTGATTCAGAGGACCGAGAACTTTACGGCTGTTTGGTGGTACCTATACTTTTTGATTACTTAGTTTTGTAATAAGTTAAGGAATTGCATCGGTTTTGTGGGGCTTAGTTTACTTCCCATTTTGGAATAATAATAAATAAATAATAAAATAAAATCAGGGTTCACTAGGATATTTAATATTAATTCCGCGAAAATGTTTGCTGCTGGGCGAACATAACCATCTGTGGGTGGTGCACACAAATATTCAACACAAAAATAAAAAAACTGCGAAAAAAGATCCTGTCTAAAATATTAATTTGTATAATATGAAATAGAAATAGTTTTCTAATGTCACATCTCTCTCTAGTCATATCGAAATGAATTCTTAAAACCAGATGGATGGATTAGATGGGTACCTACAGAGGAGGCAACTTTTGAACACTAATAAGCATGCTGTAGAAAGCAGTATTGTAGAGGAGCTGCCGAACCGCGAAGTGTAGCATAGCGGCATCCGCTTAGCGTAGCGTAGCTTGGTGGTGCAGCGACGAAGAAACGAAGCGTCGTAGCCGTAGCATTAATTTCGTAGCGTAGGTGTACCGGTCGTTGAATATAATAACGTAGTATTTATCTGTTATTAAATACAGCTAGGTAGGTACATTTATTTAGAGTCCAACAACTACTTGATACTGGAGAATGAGGTCTAGAAACATTCTTTCCATTACGAAATAGAACATTGCGATTTCATAAAGTCTAATAATTATCACACCGCTTTAAGAACTTCCTTTTCGTTGTCGATTAAAACAACACCGAGATAAGAAACGAGCTATGAAAAATGAAAATTCGACGAAATAAAAATCTTTAAAACGCGATTCGTTCCTTACAACAATTATAACACCGGTTAATATTGCTCACGAAGGCCGTAGTTCGTGCTATTGCGCTTTTAACGCTACACCTTATCGACTTGAGATCTCAACGGTATTGCAGCAAAAGTAATGTTTATAGGTTGGCAACACCGACTCGAAATGTTACAATATCAAAATATTATTACGAAGCTGTTGTTTCAGACTCGAATTGTTAATGCGATTACGTGAAAATTTTGTTATGTGGTAATGTTTGTTACTTTCCTTAATTTGAAGTCTTATTTTGTATTTGGGTTGCTAGTAGGATTTTTTTCGTGAACTAATGCTTTGCCGACAGTGGCGCCGGTGACTGAAAAGTTGTGTGGTACTCGGTTGTCGTGGTATGGGCATGTGATGCGGAGGAATGAGGAAAATGTCGTGAAAAAAGTTTTGGGTATGAATGTGGATGGGTATTTGAGTAGAGGAAGACCAAAGAAACGATGGATGGACAGTGTTAAGAAGGACATGGTAAGAAAAGAAGTGACTGATGAGATGACGAAAAATAGAGCAGTATGGAAGAAGAAGACATGCTGCGCCGACCCCAAATAGATTGGGATAAGGGCAGGAGAATGATGATGAATGCTTTGCCGACAGACGTTTTTTAATTTGTAACTAGGACTGTTGAAACATAGGTTCGGGAATACAGATGATGGTCGCTTTACATAGCTACACACGACATAATATAATTTGAATCCTTTACCAGGCAGTTGGTTGGTTTACCTATGTAAAATGCTAGTACAAGCTTTATTCGGTTGTGTTGGAAGAAAACCATTAATGAAAGGTGAGAAAGACCTTTATTATTATTACTAGATATTTAAGTAATCTAATCTGGTAGAGCATGGAATACTCACTATCTATTACCAAACGTTTTAATTTCGACCTTAAGTAGTCTCAAGTTACAAGGCACCAGTCTCTATTCTCCCCCGTGAATAACAAATAAGTGTCTGTTAATAACACCCCTTGTATGTTCCACATTCACAGATTAGCAAAACCGCTTCATCCCTTACAATACCACCCCTACCACATCGAGATCCTTCAACTTTTTGCTTCCCGTTTTTCTTGACGTTCCCCTTCCTGGCACTTACTCTTCAAATGCCATTGACGCTATTAGCGTTTCCCCTCAGTAAAAAAAAGTTAATGATGGGAAAATGCCTGCAGCTGAATAAAATGGTTTTAAGCAAAGCGTTTAGTTAACTTCAGTCGTGGTTAACATCTTTAGTTTATATCTTTGAGAATCTGGTTTTATTCCATTTCGTTGGGATAATGTTTTTGCTGATTTTGATTTAAGAGTTTTTTAGTGGATTAAAAAGTACCAAATTCATGATTACTCTGACGTCAATAATTCGAGGCTGCACTCAGCAGTTTAGGTCCTTAGATTTTAAGAACGAGTATGCATGTAAAAACTAAACTAAACTAATTATCTGATTGTAAAAACAGCATTTCTAGGATGGCCAGTAGAGTAGGTATGTTATTTTTTACGTATATTTGGAAATAATAATCTGCTCAGATTTTGCCATTTTCCTCGTTTTAAATAAAATCCTGATTTATGTTTTAACTGTTCCACTTATTTCCAAATTTCAATGACATTTCTACTCTATTTTAATTTTGCAACATGCAATACCAAATAATATATTATGTCATAAAGTTTATTTTTAAATTCTGTGGGTAATTTAATCTGTGATCCAATCAGAATTTTATATCGTCCACTAACGTACCGCGGGCAATGTATAGGCATCGAATATGTATGCATTGTGGCGCCATCGCACGTCAGGTAACTGGCAATTAATATTAACTGCATTGTGTTGTAGGTACAATGTTTCTGTCGAGTTACATTTGCGGATGTTACCTACGAATTGGGATGTTTCCGGACCGATTTAAAAACGTACATTACGCTACATTGAACATTGGTGTCGATTCTGTTGTGCACAAACTAAACTTAATTTAGGCTATTACTATCTTTTTCTCACCAATAAAACGAGAAAGAGACGGACGTAATTTAGAGCTGTCAAATTTAATCCGAACTAATATTTCCATACAAATGAAGGGTGCACGTAAAAACATGTCGACTAAAAACACTGTGAAGCGCAAGGCATAAACTAGTTTGATATTTCTAACTTAGTGCATAGCTATAGCCGTCCTTTTCTCGCCCTGCCTTTTAGTAAAAGATAGCAATAGTCTAAATTAAGTTTAGTTTGTGCACAACAGAATCGACACCATTATCCGCCTAGCCTTTTGCCAGTTTTGTTAGGGTTGACTTTCAGTCTAAACGGATGCAGCTAAATGTATGAACCCCACAACCCAGATACCCTTTGGCAAGTCTAGTACTGACATGACTTACTTTGGGTATATTTGTTTTTAATGTGTTACTTAGTACTAATTATAACTCGCAATCATGCTCTTTGTCAGATTATGGCAGCATTGCCTCAATTCCACAAAACAAGCTATACTTAATTACCATTTCAACGTCATACAGGTTATGCTGAGCTCCACGTGTCGACGACGACGTACACAAACCACAAACTACTATCAAACAAACTCTTGAGTCGTGTAGCCATGTCGAATGGTCGCGACGTTTGACGCCGATCTCTTCCGGCCCGGCTTAGGGTTGCCACTCGGAATAATAATAATATTAATGAGTTCGAAATGTTCGAATTAAGTTGACTGCTTTCCAGAACTTTATTTGAGAGTTCTTGTTTGAGATCACGTATGGTAATCGGGTTTTAAATAGCTTTATTACAGAAAGTTTTGTTGAGCAAGTTCTGTTTGTTTTCTTCGGTGTTATTCTGGGATTGAGAACAATGGAATCTTTAGAAAAATAGTGTATCTTTTAAGAATCACATAGTTCGGCAAGAAAGGAGCTGACTGCTGAGGTGATAAGTAATAGAGAAGAGGAAGACATGCTGTGCCGACCCCAATGAAATCAGGATAAGGGCAGGAGAATGACGAATCACATAGTTCATATCAGTCTGCCTGAAGAATATGGCATGGTATTATTTTATAGTCTGAATAAGGTAAGGCAAGGTAAGGCCACCAAACCATTAACAAATTAAAGTAGATATGTCTGTAATTATTTTATTTTTAACCGCGGCAACATCGACCACTATTCCAGATTCCTAGTGCAGCGACGCGACGGATGTCCTAGCCTAGAATGACACCCGGATATTGGAAGCACAACACACACTCTTTGCTCGCCAGTCGGACGACACGCTTTCATTCTGACGGCTGCAGAACTGTAAGATAAAATCTTCTTGTCTTGAACGAGCAGTGGACTCGTTTTTATGTATTATGCAGTGTTTAATGAGGTTCTGGACGTCCTTAGTCACTTGATTCGTTTTTAGGGTTCCGTAGCCAAATGGCAAAAAACGGAACCCTTATAGTTTCGCCATGTCTGTCTGTCTGTCTGTCTGTCTGTCTGTCTGTCTGTCTGTCCGCGGATAATCTCAGTGACCGTTAGCACCAGAAAGCTGAAATTTGGTACCAATATGTATATCAATCATGCCGACAAAGTGCAAAAATAAAAATTTAAAAAAACATTTTTATTAGGGTACCTCCCCCAGACGTAAAGTGGGGAGCGATTTTTTTTTTAATTTTGACCCTGACGTGTGATATATTGTTGGATAGGTATTTAAAAATGAATAGGGGTTTTCTAAAATCATTTTTTGATAATATTAATATTTTAGGAAATAATCGCTCCGAAAGTCAAAAACAATGTGTCCCCCCCCCCTCTAACTTTTGAACCATAAGTTTAAAAAATATGAAAAAAATCACAGAAGTAGACCTTTATATGAACTTTCTAGGAAAATTATTTTCAACTTGATGAGTTGAATAGTTTTTGAGTTATATAGCACTTTTTCAAAAAAACGCAAATGATAACTTTGTTTTTCATACAAATACTATGAAAAACAAAGTTATTTTTGCTGACGAAAAATGTTGGTATTTTTAATGGTCTGGGAAGCTACGGAACCCTACAGTGAGCGTGGCCCGACACGCTCTTGGCCGGTTTTGTCATTGTGTTTTAATAGGTCATCTTGGGAGAGCTTTGCTGAAGATTATGAACTTTCTGACTAGTTATCTTTTTCAATACACTTCCTCGAAAACTGGCTCTTTTACTAAGCACTTCTCTCTCTTCTTCTTCTATAAGGGTTAGTGGTGGTGGTGGTTGGTGCAGTGTGTTTCGCAATTGTGGCGTTTTATTTCAACAGATAAATAAACTAAGTCCAACGTACTTTAATTTCTATAGTCGGGGCGGTGATTGTTTTTTTAATCTCAGCAAAGAGGACTTTGAAGGCCTTTTCTCAAAGAAACAAAAAGTTTCCAGCTAATCCTTTGCTTATTCGAAATTGCAATTTTCAAAATTAGAACAAACAATGTTCAGTTTGCGTTCAAATAACGAGTAACATCTCTAACAATTAAAGTTTAGTATCTGCTTTCGTAGCTTCGAAGTTGAACGCGCGTCGAGCGTTGCATGCTCTTTGCTCATTATGAGCAGACGAATATTATCTTTATTACTGACTTTATAATACGGTGGAATTTAGTGTGGCTCAGATTTGGGTTATCGTGCTGGAATTCTGGCATGAATATGGAAGCATTGTCTACTTTAGATTGACGTAGAAGGTCGATTGGAATGAGGAGATAGGAATTTAATTTTGCTGGCTAACTTAGGTTGGTAAGAAGGCACACCAATTTTGGTGCGAGTTACTATGATTTATATTTAACAAATGCCTCGACTGTCTTTGTGGTTTAGATCGAAAGCACAACTGGTAAGCTGGTCCTGGGATCGATTCCCAGGTTGGCCAAATAGGGTAATTGAATTTTTCCATCAGGACTTTTTTGAGAAGCAGCCACGGAATGTGGAATTGAGGATCACAGGTGTGTAGTTATGTTATGTTATTTTATGAACAAGTAAACACGTAAATTAAATTACTAAGAGGAGGTCATTTTTTTGCGCCATTAAGCTGATGAGGATGTCTTCAAATCTTTTTTCTATTACACGAGACCATCCACCATTAAACTCGACTCATGACACCCGTACGTGACTAAAAGGCAGCAAAATAATATAATTTTAATTAGCATTTAAATCTCGTTAACAAACAGGTACAAAGGGCGAACAGAATTCAGGATTTGTCAAACCTCCGCTACTCTTGGGTATTATGGCACCTATGTCATAATCCTTGCTTAAACGGGTCCCTGGCGTGCAAAAGGTACACCGGACGCGTATTTTGAAAATGTCGTTATTTGCACGCCTAATGCTGAACAGTATATTGGAAGAGCTCATCTTTTTTCGATTGGTGACAGGATTTCTTAACATCACAATTTAAAATCTATAACAGTCATAACTGAACAGTCTGTACGAACCAAACTTGTGTGTCCTTTAAAAAACATTGCTATTCATAATTAATAGCAATGAAATTCATGATCGCATCGCAATATTTCAGTTTACAGTTTTGCGCATAGGAAACGTGTCACTGGCTGACCAAGAGCACTTTTTATGTGATGCATAACTCGCATAACATACAATCATAATTTCATTCAAGTTTCAGTAACGTGCTTGGAGTACAATTCCAACATACGCGTCCCGTACAAAACTCCACTTTGGAAAAGATTACAGTAATTACATTTCGTTGTAAATTTTCCGCTTGGTATGACGTAAACACAGTATTGTAGCTTTCATTGAAGATTTATATTGCTAAGCCTTTTCGGTTCAACAGTGAGGTCTCGTGTTTATTCGTGAAATGGATTTAGAAGCGTAAAGTTTGAGTTCATTGTGGCAGACCAATGAACATTGATCGACGTTTTTGTTTTGTGATCTGTATAAACCGTTCGGATTAACTTTTTCTGTTGGAGGGTGAGAAAGGTGATCCTCATTATTAACTGTTGGTTCTTTTGTGTTTACATTTTAAAGAGACTGAACGCGATCGGCACATTGAACTGCGTTTAAGAACTGCCAATTTGCCACGCAGTTTTGACTGACAGCTTAATGAGATTAATTGCTGAAATTCGCTCTTAGTGTAATTGTTAGTGACGTAAAACACAGTTTTGTTAAACGAATTTGTTGAGTATGAATGTAAATAATTATAAGATTACAGGAAGACGAAAGAAACGACAGATGCACTGTGTGAAGGATTATATGGCACATGTAGGAGCCAATGGTTGTAGGCACCGTACACTATCACTTAGTAGATGTTGGTTAAGTTGTGGAGTACACAGAAAGAACCACAAGTTATGTTTAAAGTTATATTAAAATGTAGAAGTTACAATAGTTAAAGTGGTAGCTATTCTTTCTCTTGACAAGTGGTTAGTTCCACAGTTGTTGTCTGACTCGCTTTGCCTAGTGTGAAAAGTTACAATTATAGCGTAATATTTGTGACGCACGACATCCAAGTAAGTAGGTTGCTGCGTTCGCAAAGTAAATGTACGGTTGATGAGACCGTACAGCACAAAAGAAACGACAGATGCACTGTGTGAAGGATGATATGGCACAAAAGGAAGTGTCTGACGAGATAACTAGTAATAGAGAAGTATGGAAGAAGATGTATGCTGCGCCGACCCCAAATAAAATGAAGACTACTAAGTTTCATGACACCTCACAAAAAACAGTACGATCAGTCTGCATTCAACACCAAAACATGTTCACCAAGTTCAACTAAAAACCGAACAAAACGCGTTGTCAAAAGCTCATATTCATGAATGATCAGCACTGTTAGTTGTAACCGCAGCCGTTCGTTAGTGAGCCGCCCGTAATGCATTAATTGGCTTAACAGACTATCGACCCGGTTCGAAGACAGCTTTGTACCGCCTTTTTTTTTGTTGCTGGGGTGGAAAATCCTCAATGGATGTTCTCCGCCCTGGGGAGAGCGGAGGGGTCTGTCAGACTCGTACTGACTAAAAACCACCCCGGTGTTCCCTTCCCACACTTGCACCGGGGATCATGGGAACTAGTGCGCCTTCCACGATCCCTGGCTAGTGCCGGCCCGCCTGCACAGGCCTCCTCAGGTCTGCGGGGGGAGTGAGGTGAACTCCTCCCGCGACGTCCTATAGGGGCGCGCGCGGAACACTACGCGCCACCGCCTCGGGTCCAGTTATTCGGCGGGGCGGCGGACCTCCCCAAGTCCACCGTCCCTCTGGACCCGTCTAGGGGGGCTGGAAGAGGGCGTTGTCCGCCCTCCGCCGACGCCCGGTTCGTCTGCTGCGGGTCGGGAGAGTGGTCTCGAACTCCCTCAACCTCTCCGCAGCCTCCTTCTGTGAGATGACCGTTTCACAGAAGGAGATCACCGCATCCCACGACTCTGCGCTCCCGACCATCGCGCGAGCGACGGCCGGCAGCGACAGATCGGTTCCCACTTCTGTCACGAGGGCACGGCGCGGCTCCTCCCATGCGGCACACTCTGCCAGCGTGTGCCGAACCGTGTCCTCCAGACAGTGGAGGCAGTGATGACACCGAGCGTCCGGCTCCCTGTTTATGCGACACAGGTTCTTCCCGAAGCAACCATGCCCCGAGAGCACCTGCGTCGCCCGAAACGACAAGGAGCCGTGCCTCCTCTCGAGCCATTCCTCGAGCACCGGTCGGATCGCCTCGAGGGTAGCGGTAGGGCGTAGAAGCCTGTCCCGCCACTCCGCCACCAGGACCACGCGGAGCTGAGACCGACGCAGATCGATCTCTCGCTGCATCGGTCCACCGCCCCGCGCCCGCACCTCCTCGCGCCACCGGTAAAGTGACGAGCTTTGTACCGCCTGAACTAACTGCTGTAATGCGCTTCGGTTGGACGGAAAAATGTACTGACTTCTGGACGATATTGTCTGTAGGTTTCATAAATATGAGTAGCTTCCGGTTTTGGATAGAACTTTTGTGAAAAGCGTTTTCAAATAGACGCGTTAGCTTGATTATTTTTTACT
The DNA here is from genome assembly GCA_950022955.1 of Xestia ashworthii. Taxonomy (NCBI): domain Eukaryota; kingdom Metazoa; phylum Arthropoda; class Insecta; order Lepidoptera; family Noctuidae; genus Xestia; species Xestia ashworthii. The sequence goes on from OX465557.1 coordinate 4,533,535, forward strand.
CTAAAGGTATAAGGAACAGGGTGCAAGGTTCCTTACCACCATACAAAAGGGAAGATCCTGTGACCAGACGATTTCGTGTCTGGTTAACCCACCGGACACAAAATCATCTGGTCGCAGCAATATTTGCGCATAACATTTCTTGTGTCAGTGTGTCGTCTGGGGTGTATGTGTAGTTCATAAGTGATATTGTAGTCGCTTTAGATACGGAAACATTTTTGTAACTCTTTGAAAGTTGACGATATTGAAATGCAGTATTAGAGATAAGCGCTGTTACAAAGACCCGGTGGCCTGTCTCATGGATTATTCTACTTGAGCAGATGCATGATTTTCGTGCCCTCATGTATGATAGTAGTTCGTAAGTACCATTGTAAGTGCCGTCGCTTTAGGCAAAAATTATTTGTCACCATTTATTGACCACATTTGTCAGATATTAGTCAACGTTGTCGCGGTCCTAATTTCAATTCACTATCGATTTCGTTACTGTTTTTTCAAAACTGTAAACATCCGCGAAAAATAGTTTTGTGTCCAGTTATTTTACGGACTATCTGGTTCTGTTATGCAACTTCGAATAACAGCACACCGGTATTTGGACGAGTCAGTGTTTCCGTACATATTTTAGAGATAACGACTTCAAAGGACCACTATTTTTGTTGCACAAGTGTAAATTAAGGCATGTTGCATAACATTAAGGAGCACTCTTAAAGTAAAACAAAAACCCATTAGAAATTCTTCGTCAAAGAGAGCGAGCCTCCATTACAGATTTGTGTCCGAGCTGCTAATTTAAAACAAGGAAGCGCCATTAAAAGCATACCTTTCCATATCGTGTAAACCACTTGCAAATTTATTCAGGACACTCATTCCCCACTCATCAAATAATATGACGGTAGCATTTTCATTCGTACATTCATACTTCATTACAATCCTTAGCTCAATGTGTTAGAGTTGATAATTATTTGTTTGTGTCCGGGAAATATTTCAATTTAAGTATTATTCTAGCAATTTGCATTGCATTGTGAAGCTGTTACAGCGAGTAGGTGCCCTGTCCCGTGGATTTAGAATAATCAAGTATTTTACATTACAAGATGCATTTACGAAGCTACAATAAACATTTCTACTGGGCTTACCAGGTTTATTTATAAAGGCGGGACTCACGTTACATTATTACTTAGCTTGGAGCTAAATAATTTATTGCGGACACTTAAATTGTTTTTGTGAAATTAATTTCGCTGATGGAGTGGCTGGCTGGAATTTAGGTGGCGTCGGTGATTCTTGATAAAGGTGATTCGGAGTTATGCTCTCAGAGTTTTTAAATTAGGTGCAATGTTTGAAAGTTTTTGTGAGGTTTTCTAAATCTGATTATAGAACTTCGTGGTGTTGAAAATTGGTGTTAGTATTTTTGTGTTGACGTGGAAATAATGGAAGGGACTGTCTGCTTTCAGTTTATCTCGATAGTAAACATTTTACTTTAGTACTATAGAGTGGTTTAAAAATGTTGTTTCGCCATACCCAGGTGGGTTTAATTAGCACTCAGTACCAATATTTATCGGACTGCTGAGTGCTGCGAGGATATTGTTGTCAATCATCTTGACATAATCTAGTTATCAGCTGTCACGATAACATAACAACAATCAAATTACTACACTTCATGCATTATCCCTGTAAGACAATTATTGTATAGACTTTGTGTCTAACTGATAGCAGTAGGCTCACTCTTAGGGTGAAAGCGTCAGGGTAGCCCACGGAATTCAAATTTTCTTATGTTTTTTTGCAATTTGCAGGCCAGTGCTAGTTTGTACGTTGATGAAACTATCGTTCGCGACTGTAAGACGTATGTAGTTACAGAATTTTAATCATCAAAATCATCAATACAACCTTCCAAGATCATAAAGGTCGAGGAATATCTTTGACCTTGAAAATGTCGTGCCTGGAGTATCAGCCTTAAGCACAACATACAAGGTGTAAACAACCTCATCACGAAGCCGTCAACCAAGCATTCTGTACATCAAACTAAGTAACTCTATGCAAAATAATATTGCTGGGGAACGAACATATTTTGTTTGGGTTGTAATCTCACGTTATGCGGTAGGAGTTAAGGTCATCATCTGCCTAGCCTTTTCCCAACTATGTTGAAGTCAGCTTCCAGTCCAGCCGGATGCAGCTGAATACCAGTATTTCACATGGAGCGACTGCATATTTGACTTCCACAACCCAGTTAGTACTGGGTAATACGATACTGCTTGGTAAGACTGGTTGTTAGACTTTTTGCGCCACTGACTACCTGTAACGACTGTGAAGATGGACAAATGACAGACGGGACCAACAGCTTAACGTGCTTTCCGAGGCACGGAGGAAACTCTGTATGTAAGGGTGGTCACCCATCCACAGACCAACCTAGGCAAGCACGGCTCAACCTAAAGATCGATCCGAGCGGCTGTTATTATAGTAGAAGGGTTGTTTGTAGGAGTTAATGTAACGTTCTTAAAATATTGTGCTGATAGAAGGAAAAGTAAAAACTTTTGAAAAAGTTGAAACATTGAACCCCTAACTTGACGGTTCCTAGATATGGTTAAAAACAAAAAAAAATGTGACGTTGACCAGGGGCACAGATGCCTTTCGGTACTTTTACACCTATTAGGTACAACCTCTGCCTAATCTCCAGAGATTACAGGGTTGATGTTAATTATGTTATTTTATAGTTATATCGTTCTCGCTCACAGCTGTGAAAAGCCAAGTGAACTAGTAACTGCTATCTATTGTGTGCTCACGTTCCCGGCAAAGTATCAAATAAAACACATAGCTAGCTCCAGTTAGTTCTAGTTCTAAGAAGCACTCCTGTCAGTGCAAGTGTTCAGCACATTCTGAAATAGTTTAGTTAGTTATGGTGGTCATACACGGGCAACTAAATTGTGGGAGTCTTCACATCTCACAATTTTCCCTCTGAAACAAAAAATGAGAGCTATAGAATTTGGTCGAAGATGGCGGGATGAACTGGATATAACAAATGACCGGGTCTACATTTACACCTGTGGATAATAGAATACAAAAACGGGACGTCATGTAGTTTGGACAATGTTTGCTGACTAGGAAAAAGTGCTGTTGAAGGAGAACACTTTAGGAAATACTGGCCATCTCAGCCTGCATATATGCCTTATGCTGCCTATAAAGCTCGTGTAAACACAGGAAAAGTTCAGCAATAATAATAATAATGAATTTGTTTTAATCGGAACAACATAGGCACTATTTCTGTTAGTAAACACAATAAATAGACTTATACACTAGGATTAGTACCAAATTAAAGAAGAAAAGTAAAGCAGGTAGGTTACTGATTCATGTACTTATACGAGGCATTTCACACGGACAATGATTCCGCATGAGATGCCTCAGTACAGGAGCTCTCGGGTCCCCAGCCACGACTTTCAGGATGCTATTGCTACTCCCCCGAATCCTCCTCACAAGCGATGCCACCTTTTTCCTGTTCCTTTTCCCAATTGCTATTGACTTTTTTTTCGTTTAAAAAAGAAACGTTGCCCCACACTAGGTGTTTCTCCTATATCGTGGGTGCGTTGACTAACATTTAAACTCACATACTCGTAACAGCCAGATCCGAAACAAGTCTTGTAGGCCATACAAAAATGTTTGTTCCGTGCGGGGATCGAACCCGCGACACGCAGAGCAGCAGCCCATGAAATAACAATGTCACATGAAATATGACATCAGAAACCTTTGCACAAATGCGTAAATGTAACGTATTTACAGTAAGTATTTCGGTTTAAATCGTAACAAGTATAATTAAGTAAAGCCCATATGAAAAAACTCTTTGAAAGTTAAAGTAAAGATAGTATTTTGCGCAGATAATGTGACGTAAAATCATTCGAATGTACTCACGTTACGTTTCGCGTTCGTGTTAAGCCCACAGGCACAATAGACATGAAATCTTTTTAGATGTTTAGTTGCTCCACTCGGTGGCCGAACTATAGCCCGTTTAATAATAATAATAATAAAATAATAAAATAAAATTTATTGTGTCAAATAATTGGTTTACAAATTGTTGTGTTCGGAATCTTCTTTTAGACAAATAATGCCTGTAGTAGAAGACTCCGCCCCTCCCTATTTTGTATAGCGTGATAATTAACACAATATTTTTTTAAATGTAAAAATTTAGTTTAGAATACTAAGTCTAGGCTAACAAAAATAAGAAATAAAAAAAGAGTATACTTAAAGATTGTGAGCGTGTGTGTGTTTGTGTGAGTGTGTGTGTTCGTCGTCCGTTTAGAATCAAAATTACCTGCAATGGCTTTAAACTTCAGTGCCTTGGCAAACTAACCTGACAATTACGCCATTGTGTTTTGCAGATCAGTAACTAAAGTAAGGCAGTGTACGTAAGGCATATTAACTATATGAGTTCAAGTTTCTAATACTCGTAGTAACTGTATTTTCAAATGCAAAGGCGGAACTATAGGAACACCTAAAATGTTGCACTAACATAAGTCAGTTCCCAGTTTTACCAAGTTGTATCGTATTACCCAGTGCTTACTGGGTTGTGGACGTTCGATAGGCAGTCGCTCAATGTAAAATACTGGTTGCTGCTGCATCCGGTTAGACTGAAAGCCGACCCCATTATAGTTCGGAAAGGCTAGGTAGATGAACATGAAACAAAAGTGTGAGTATTGCCTAAAGCCTTAATGAATTTTCATAGTACCAATTTTTTCCACATTTTCATCCCCATCTCTCCAGTTACAAATTGAGCACCCTTGTCCAATTTGTAACCAGAAACCTTTCCATCCCACCTACAGAAAGTAATGATTATTTCCCAACGTTATCTTACCATTTCTAAGATAATTTTATATCAAAATATTCAGACGCAAAGCTGCTCGTACTTCCAGAGCGAAATTAATGGAACAAAGAAAACTAATGATAGTAAATAATTTGCAACTACTACTTTCGAGGAATGTAGCTTTTAATTTACGACTTTCATAAATAACTTGTTGAATATTCTTTTTATTCCAGGAGTTGTGTTGTTGGATTAACTATGTCAAATACGTATGCTTTGTCATAATGAGTTTCTTTTGTTAGCTAAGTTAATATACCTGTATTTTTATTTCTTTGTTCTTCTTTGTGAAGAAGGCTCTGTGATTTAATTAAATCCATGCTAGTGATATTAATGACAGAAGTCCTTCTGTCTGTTGACTATGCTTTTAAAGCTAAATTACTGAACAATTTTCATGATTAGTAGCTCAATGCGGTTTTTGTAATGACTATATAAACTGCCCTTTTCACTCGCATTGAGACTATTGTTAGCAAAGAAAACCAGAGTTCATTGGGGTGAAATTATTTATGAATATCCTAAACAGAGTTGCCAACTACATCCTCCGCCAAAATCCATTACCGCAATCCTTGGCGCGGAACAAAAACTGACACGACGCACCATACAAAGAAAATAACCTCTTTTCTTTTATACCCCCAACATGCATCCAGCTTTAAAAACAAAAATATAAGGACCACGTACACAAAACGAATCACATCTACAAACTCCAAATTCTCAAGAGAGGAAGTGAAATGAATAAAGGCTAGTCGGACACCTCTTGGCGTCGAAAAAGACGTGGCGCGGGTGGCTCCCTCTCGCGGGAACGCCGGCAATTTCACGGTGTTGTGCCACCGCGTTTTATAACGTGGGACGTGTATTTTTTACTGGATGCCTTGACTTTAATAGGCAGGTCTTGGGAAGTTCTTGTGAGCTGATTTGTTTTAGATTTAAGGGATTCTGGTTTAATGTGGTTTGATGTAGTTCTGTTATTCTAGTTGAATGATGCGTTTTAGTTTTTTTTTACATTTTTAAGAATATCTAACTGCGTTAAAATCAGGTAAGCTTTCAATCTAGATTTATTTGAAAGCACGACACTAAATAATATCCTGTATTTTAAAGATGTCTGTTGTCATGTCGGAGAAAATACGTTTCAAATCCAAAATCAACAGTTCACACAAAACAGTTTACGAGACCCCTAAAGACCGCACTCGCTTCAAACAAAACCAAATCCTAATGCATTTCCTATTTCCTTTCCAAACACTTCCATACCTCAAGCTCTCCAAACACAGCCACCATTTTTATTTCTATTCGTTCCCCTTCACTTGTTTTTGCGGAGTAATCCGTCTTCATTACTCGTTCTATTTTGTCAGCTCGAGAGTCGCGTGCCGTTCAAGACTTGGTAAGCCCTCCAGCGCTCAATTGCTGACTAATTGAATTGTCGTCGAAGGGACTGATTCTTATTGTTGTGTATTGCGGTTCTTGAGGTCGAAAAAATATTTTTTTGAGTTGTTCTTGAGGACGTTTGGTAAAAGAAATAATGAGTTAATGAGTGTCTCCGATATTGTTCCTGAAATAGAAAATTATGATGGCTTTGATAGCTCGTGTATTCATCAAAAGAAAACAAACCGTAAGTTTAAAAAGGAAAGAGGCATCAAATAAAAGCACTCAGGATTTATCAAACTGAATTTTAGGTTCTCACAACCTCGTCCATTGTGTACTTACTTCATTTTAAATAAAAGCTTCTGAAATAAACCAAAGAGTACCACAACTTCATTAAGATTCATTCAACTAAATTTTAGACCCTTACAGTCACAAAAAATGTACGTTAAAAGCTTCGGAAGGAAAGCCTAGAAGTATCACAACTTCATAAATGCAATTAGAACTGCCACATGATGAAAAAACTTTTTGGAATTGATTCCAATTTTCAAATATTCCTTTGTGGCTCGGCCATTCATCGTAGAGGCTCAATGTCGATCATCGGCAGGCTTTTTATCGCCCTTATCTGTTTCAAACTGCCAATACGGGCTGTTGGTGAAGTTAGATAATACCTGCCTCTGCCATATGATCTTTTGAATTTTTCATTTGTGCCGTAAATTCTGCCTTTTTTTGTTCAGTACGCTTGTGTAAGTAATAATTTTGTTATTTCGTTCCATTACGGATGTGTCAAAAGGGATTGTCGTTTTGTAAGCTTTTTATTTGTTTTTCCTCGTTAGCAACATTATCTTTTCATATTTATATTTTTTACAGCTGCTTCCATAAGGTTTCGTACAAAAGAACGTTTAATGTTAAGTCCATAATTAATTATTCTTTAATCAAAACTTTATTTATAAATAAATAAATAAATATCGCTGGACATAACACACAGCGCCATCTAGTGCCACACTAAGCAAGGCTTGTGTCGTGGACACCAGATAGTTGATATCCTACTTATATACTTTTTTGTTTGTAAATACATACTTATTGTACATATAAACTTCCATGACTCGGTAACAAATGTGCATACTCATCACACAAACATTTGCTCCTACCGGGATTCGAACCCAGGACTCTAAGGCAGCCTCACTACCGCTACGCCATTCGGGTCGTCATTTATGATTACAGCCACTCGTAGTTTTCATATAACTTAAGTTATAAATACGTAATCGTCTATTGACACTTCACTCAATCCATCATACTTTTCTCCATCAACACTTTCTGCTACATCTTCAAAAAGTAATACTTTTTAAAGAAAACAATGTAGTTGATTATCATTTTCACAACGTCTACCCTCCAATACAGTGCATGTTTATTCATCCGCTGAATATTTTATAACTGACATTTACGCAAATGAAAGAACGTAACGCGTGTTTCGTTCGTGATTTTAAAATGGCCGCCACGTTATCAATATGTATGATACTTTCGTTAAGTACAGATCCATTGCGCGGTATTGAACTCTCGATTAATAAAAATAGCTTTTTGAGTGTTCATTGGATTTTGGGAATTAAGATTTTCGGGAATTGTTTCGATTATTGCTGGTTAGTCTCATGCATGGCCACGTGTGATGACACTTGCGACGCGTCTTACGTTCGATATTTGCGCGCTTCAATTGCTTCCTACGCGTGAATAATTGTACCAGAATACCGTCTAACTATATTTTTCGTTTGTTTTATCGGTCGCAAGACCCTCGTCGATAGAGTATAAATATGTCGTAAGTGATATAAGCTGGCAAAATAAGTAGCTGTTGTACTGGATAGATTAATAATTGGTCAATGACCACTTCCTTAAACTGAAGTAAATAAAACCTTGTCTTGCAGTGTTATCTTTCTGGTAAGTCAAGCTATTATCCGTATATCGTTCGTTAATTCCAGTTTCGAGTAGGCAAACATTCCACAAAAGACTAGTTACTATTTTTTTTACAATGCTGTGCTCACATTTAGAACCTGCATTGCATGACAAACTCGTGTTTTTCTTGTTAATAATTTATGGTCTTCAAATATGTTTCCAGCCAGGAGTTACCCCTCTATGAAAAGAAATAATGTCATACAAAAAAAGGTTTAAAGGTATTAGCAAATTCGATAGCCGATGTGTGCTCCATTGATTTAGAAACAAAATGGCGCATGTTTGAAGTACAAACGATCCTTGTTCCACATTTTTCCGTGCATTAATGAATCCTCGCATATGTCGTTTGGAAATCGGTTCGTTAGTATGTATGGATGGGAAAAAAGATGATTATAGAGGTAGAAATATTTTTAATTTGATGTTTCAGGATCTCAACTCATTGTATGTTTACGAAAACTATCTACAATGTTTGTTTGTTTTATCCCAGTGTTTTTTTGGTTTTACCGGTAAACGTGAATGAACCCTTCAATATGCTGTGTAAATTATTTTTTAATCTTTTTTCCTTTTTTTTCACTACTGTGACACAGCTTTTTGTATCACTAGCTCTATGTTTGTTTCCAGTATAGGTGTCTTATTTTTTAATCTCATGCTTAGCTGAAACAGAAAAGATTTCACATAAATTGAAATACCTACACTGGTAGGTACTCGTATGACCAGTGGATAAGTGAGGTTCGTTTATGTGTATGGAGGTAATTTCAATCTATTCTTAATTAATCAAGTATTTATATGAAGATGATGTCTTCAGACTACAGTTGATCCGGCTCGAAGGACCAACTTGCGCATAATGATCCTTTGAGCCAGATCAAGTGGTATTATAACAGACAGGATAAGAAGCCCTAACTAAGCGTTTAATCGAGAAGCATAGACAAAACATTTTCCTATCTTTCAACACACCTTCCTGACCTTTCTTGCTATCCCTACCGGCCGGTGGTCAAACATTCGCAATCAGTGAAAACTGGTATGTTTGCCGTGTGCGCGAATAAATTGGAGGCGCACGGTTCAAGCCGACTCACGGATATGATCGCGAGGAGACCAGGGTTAATTGTATAGCGTTCTTGCTCACCGAAATGAGTGCGTTAATTCTATTGAGTACAGCAATAACATTCATATTGAGACTGAGGATAAATCTGCATAAGAGATTTACACAGTAAAAAATATAACGTAACGTAAGTTAGGCGTGCCGACGTAGCTTATAAAGCTGCTAGACTAAAATGGGACTAGGAAGGCCATATCTGTCATATCTTGAGGTTAAGCTGTATTTGACTAGGTTGGTCTGTGGATGGGTGACCACCCTTACATACCGAGTTTCCTCCGTGCCTCGGAAAGCACCTTAAACTGTTGGTCTCGGCTGTCATTTGTCTATCTCTGACAGTTGTTACAGGTAGTCAGTGGCCCAAAAAGTCTGACAACCAGTCTTATCAACAGACTGGTATCGTATTTCTCAGTACTTACTGGGTTGTGGAGGTCAGATAGGCAGTCCATCCATGTAAAATACTAGTATTCAGCTGCATCCAGTTGGACTGGAAGCCGACCCCAATATAGTTGGAAAAAGGCTAGGCAATATGATGATGTCTGCCGGTTGCCGGCACAGCTGTGGGCCGAATATCGCGGGGTCGCGGCAAACCGAGGAGAAGATGGCTGCACGTTTCGGATGGATTGGCAAGAAGAAGCACACGATAGTGAGAATTGGAAAGAATGGGGGGAGGCCTTTTCTCAGGGGTGGGGCTATCGGGCTAACAAAAAAAACGTAATTACCGTATTTATTTTCATTTGCATTCAGTAAAAAGCTGTTATTTTGAAATAACAAACAGAAACTTCAATTTATTAATTTGTGAAGAAGATTAGTATTGCAAAAAATCATCAAATAACAGTGGCAGGAATTAAAGCTCCACTTAATAAAACAAACAGGAAAATGCAAAATGTTCACAACATTTTCCCTAAACATAAATTGGTTCACAAAACTAAACATCAAAGCCAAATCGAATGACAGCGGCAGTTTTCCAAGTTCGCTTTAAAAAACAGAAAATAAGAGTTCAGAAACGATTTTACGTGAAAAGAGGATTAAGTCAGTGGGGATGCTGCAATCGGATGCATTTCCACACTGAGAAATCTACGATACATTGTGAAACGTAAACAGAGAAACAATTAGATATTTTTGTAAGCTAAAAATATTACACGATGTATTTATGGAAAAACCAGTTTACTTACAAATTCTATTATTTTTAGGGCGTTTTTATACTGCCCTGCATGGGCCTCTGACTTGGCTTTTACTAGGATGCAAGTAATCCTAGTATAGTAATGTTGGATCGTGTTTTGGCCTAGCGTTGTACAGGGTGTATGTATACTTAAGGTGGTCAGCTTGGGGTTGCGGGCCTGTTCGAAAGAGATACCGCGGCCCCGGAACATAAAGGGCGAGGAAGGAACATGGATGGGTTTTAGTCAGTAAGAGTCTGACACTCCCTCCCGGTCCGCCCAGAGTGGGAGAAGTCATTTTGATTTCCCATCCTAAAAAAAAAAAAAGGTGGTCAACTTCTAATAGTTTCAGCATTGACGTGCGGCCGTAAAGTGAACAGCTCTAGTAAGACGGCACAAAACAAAATAAGATTTACCTCAGAATACAAGATGATCTTATAAAAGATTTCTCTCTCTCCATTCCCCATACTTCATACCAATCACACAAGTTTATCAAAACAAATAAATTCGACGAACCACCTAATTTAACACGCTTCCCTTCAACCCGAACCTACTCAATAATTTCGAAGACACGGCGAAACACGCTCGCTTTCCAACTGGCACCGTGTAACACCGTCGATACGAAACCGATGGCGAACTAAAACCCGAGAGAGTTAAGTTATGGAGGGAGGCAGGATTCAATAAAGAATTGAAATGTATTTTCTGTTAGAATTGTTTCTCGCGTGTTGGGAATACAAGCCCAGCGTGATTACTGTGTGGAATGAGCGATTGTTTTCTTAATATCGTACCGATATTGTACGATATTGCTTCGGTATTGGGTATGGAATGGAATAAATAATTTAATGCGGTGTGTCGTATTAATTTGGGCGGCGGGCTCCATGTGTAGGGTTGTCGGTTTGATTGATTGATTTATTGCGAATATTATAGCAGTTTTGAATGTTAATCACATAAATTCAAGACCAACATTTAGGTATTTCAGATCGGAGAACAGATATTGTAATCTAATAATATCAAAATTGACTTCGAAATGTTTGTTAACTGATGTATTGAAGAATAATACATGAGACTGTAGTCATGTAATAACATAACATCACGCCTGTAATATACAATGGGTTAGGCAGAGGTGAACCTAATAGGACACCCACCCACTTTCACCAGTCATGTTTAAGTCCCATGTAGTAAGGAGCGAGCCTATTGCCATCAACCAGACAATCTAGACTCCGTGACTGCTACTGAGAAATTCCTGATGGAAAAACCCAATAACACTTTGCCCGACCTGAAAATCGGGAACCCAGGACCTCGGGAGTCCCGGGGTTGCGGGCCTGTTCGAAAGAGATACCGCGGCCCTGGAACATGAAGGGCGAGGAAGGAACATGGATGAGTTTTAGTCAGTAAAAGTCTGACACTCCCTCCCGCTCCGCCCAGAGTAGAAGTTATTTGATGATTTCCCATCCTAAAAAAAAAAAAGGACCTCGGGAGTCTGGCTCAGCATCATCATCATTTCAGCCAAAAGACGTCCACTGGCTGGACATAGGCCTCCCCCAAGTGTCGCCACATTGACCGGTCCCATGCGACTCGCATCCAATGGATTCCCACAACCTTCACCAGGTCATCGGTCCACCTAGTGGGAGGTCTTACAACGCATCGTCTTCCGGTTCGCGGTCGCCACTCCAGGACTTTTCGGCCGCATGGACATCCATTCTGCGAGCAATGTGACCTGCCCACTGAAACTTAAGTTCGGCAATTCTTCGGGCTACGTCGGTGAACTTGGTTCTCTTGCGGATGTCTTCATTTCATTTCATTCTCAGTATTTTGTCAAAAATCATAAACTTAAAAACAATTAAAGCCTTACTAATTCATAACGGAAGTTTACGGAGCTCGTCAAAATCGATATATAAAACGCACTCATTTACACTCAGTTCCAAACAAACTATAGATAATCCAATCCATTGTATATCCAAAAATAAACTCTATTTCAAAAACAATATACGATCATTTAGATAAACCAGCTCCGTATAATGGTGTGGTCACATTGTTCTAAAAGCCGCAAGATTATGTTAGACAGATATGCCTTAATCTGGGCCAAGACCCTGTGGTTTTCCCAAGATGTACTGATTGATGAATATCTGCCCCAAGGCTAGATGGCTACGAGCCTTCTAGCCAAGGGTTCACGAAATAATGTATGAAAATTAATCATTAGGGATTAGCTCAGAATATCTTAAATTATTCTCTAGAGGGTTTAAAAGATAATTGAGTGTCAATCATAATGTTAAAGGGATTTTTCTATAATGCTTTTGATAAATCTTGGATTAAAAGTGCACCCTCTTTTGGTTTTGTTATTAAAACTGATAAAAAAAGTTTTGTTTTCTTACGTCCAAATTGAGAAAAACAAGTCCTTATAAAGAGAACACTATTCCACTAATGGCACCTACGAAAAATATTGATAGGTGCCGAATGTGGAATACCTCAGGTGCCCTTAAAGCGGGTGCCCAAATGTGGCATACGTCCATATTTAGTGAGTCGGATTGTCTCGATATTTTGGCAAAGTATTGATCGTGAACAGAACAGTATCGACACTAAATTCTTAAACTGATATGGTCATTAACATTATCAGTAAACATGGTAAATATCCCGTTTCTAGATCCTATTATCGCCACTGTTTTATTAGTCGCATGCGTTTGTGATAGACCTTTAATTATCTAACATGAAACCATCTATTATAACACCGATGATGTGTAGGTGCGCACCTCTATTAAACTACACTGGACTGCAAAGAAAAAGGATCGGTTAGAAAATCTTCAATATCTCCAAACGTACGCCTTATTTTTGTTTGTTTTACATTCGTTAAAAATAAAAGTTTGAATTCATTTTTAATTATCTGTTTAGCATATTAAAGTATTCTTTAAATTAGTCTTTATTTCATAATACTAGGACGGGTACTTTTGAAGATATTGAAGATTCTCTAACCGACCTTGTTTCATTGCGGTCCAGGGTATATCTATATTTTCTCCATTATAGGCATACATTTAAAACGTTTCCATTGGTTTATTTCGTTAAAAAGCTAAAGCTGGTATTACTGAAGTCACGCTGCTCCTTGACAGCCCACAGACACTAAACTCATCATCTGCGTAGCCTTTTCCCAACTATGTTGGGGTCGGCTTGCAGCTGAATGCAGACGAGGACAGACGGACAACGGAGGCTTAGTCCCGTTGGTTACGGAACCTAAGAATAATGGACCAAAGCAAATATCTCCACTTCATAGTAGTGGACTGTCGACTTAAATCAGAAACAAATAGCTAATCAACAGCAAAACATTCGTTATTCACAGTTTAAATAATGTACTGGGATTTCCGCATACTTCATTAGGTTGAATACAAACCATGCTAATACCAATACACAATTTATGAGTAGCGCACCATGAATCCTTAATGCAATCCAATTCTTTACGGGCTGCCCGCTTTGCCCGGTTGCCCCCTTCGCCCCACCACTTTAATTAGTTCGTACTTTAATTCTACATGTAATATTCGCTCTGGCAACATTTTTATTGGTTTCCCTCATTTTTCTTTACGTTTCTGTGTTTATAATTTAGAAGTAGGAAGTTGGAAAATAAGTTTTTCGTTCAACATTTTTTATATATTTTTTTTGGTGAAGTTATAAGTGTTGTAATTCTGACAGTCGTTTTTGGGCTTTGTATTTTGAAGGTAAATAAAGTGTCTGATGACCATAATTTTATGAAGCGTCTACATGAATTGTATTAGCTGAATGATTGTGTATTTATTAGAAGAAAAGATTTATTAAAATTACGCACTTTGTTAAAAAAAAACTTCAACAATCGCTTCAAACAAATATTTACATTGAAAAATATGTTTCCAATTTAATTTTAAATAATTCAGAATTTGCCATTTCAATGAACACGAAAACATACTATCTTCGTAATTTCCATTCTCATTTGATATGCTTACGTAAGGGTGGGTGTGAAGGTCAAAATGGTTGAAGGTCAAAAAGTCTATCTGTCTGTTTTTTTCTTAACATTCAGTGAATTCATGATAGAATAACTGTTATTGATATCTTTATGAAAATTACGAGAGTTTTTGTTTAGACTTTATTTTGCGTTATTTCAATATCAAGAGCAACTTTGTTATGTCTGCGCCAAGGATCAACTTTTTTTTTTCAAGGAAAAAAATATTTTATTCGAACGAAACTATTTGGCAAATCTGAATTTGAATACTCTGACAATTTATTTTGACAATGGCTATATTTTGTGATTTATTGCCTAAAGTAAGGAACTATCTTTTTTATATTAAATGGGCCTACTCTTGACCTTACTCTCGTTCTGAGGACAGAGATGAGGTCGATGATGGAACGAGTTACCTCAAAAGAAGCCTTAACTCGCGTATTAGATGGGGTCATATGAATTCGGGAACACCGACGTAGGCAGGGAATTCCACTCCTTGGTTAGGCAGGGAATTCCACTCCTTGGTTAGGCAGGGAATTCCACTCCTTGGTTGTTGACGTGATCGTGTGCGATTGTATTATTTCATCACCACGCGCCACGCTCCGCCCCTCAAAACGGTGAAGGAAACAAGCCTTTCTTACACCTAGGAATTGAAGTCATGTGATCATCAAACCGCTCTCTCTCTCACAGAGAGGAGACCCTTGTCCCAACAGTGGGAACATAATGAGCTGTTTATGCTAAAGATCTGTACGAGTTTCAAAAAAGGAAACAAATTGATCAGTCAAAAGTAATTGAATCATTTCAAATAAAGAATCACTCAGTTCTAATCCTCCTTTTCATAAAGCCCCCTCCACCCTAAATTAGGCACAAACGCCCCACCAAAATATGTGTGCAACTGCACAACTCAATTGAAACGTGCCTCCGCATTAATGTGTGCACATCCTTACGAACAAAGGACACCAAAGATATACATACTTCATGCAGTGTGCGGGGCTGAATAGACCAATTGTTTTACCTGAATGGCTCTTTTGTGGGACAAACATAGTGTGTGTCTTAATTAATTTATAAAGGCCACGCTTTGCAAAGCCGGCTGTGTGTGGGCAAACGTTAGCGGAAGTATTTTAGAAGGAAATGGAGAACAAATTGAGTTGCATGCTCTGACGGACGGATGGTTTTTTTATTGTTTTTTATGAAACTTTAGTGCATGTGCCGGGGTAAAAGTTTCACAGCTTTAGTATTTGTGGTGTAGGTATACAAGATTTTGTTTTTGTAAACTCGACTACTTTTTTTTTAATGTGGAGTAAAGTTATAACATCACGCCTGTAATACTCGAAGGCCTCTGCAGAGGTCAACCTAATATTACCTACACCCACATTTTGCATGTAATAGGGGGCAGGCCTATTGCATGCAAAAATCTTGACTCCGTACCAACTAAAAATTCAAAACACTAGACCAACGAAAATGCGAAATAAGGATCACACGTAAGATCATCATCGTCTCTACTGAAACCGTTTAGCATCATTTATGTGACACTCCACATCGCAATTTATGACACGCACCTCTTATGTCCAGATTTATGTGCGTATTGTATAGTTACGTAGTTTTTTCCCTTGCTTCGGCGAAAACAAATATCGTGAGAAAACCAAACCGGCATGCCTGAGAGATATAATTATGTGTCTCGCTTGACGGCATGTAAAGCCAAGTCAGAAGCCTATGAGTGGCATAAAAACTTTGACGCCAGGTTCAGGCACTAACCACACGAAAAGTAAAACACTGGTCTGTAGTATGAAGCAAAATCTTCTCCAACACTTTCACTTTCCAAACTTTTTCCACTCAACCACAGTTATGTCAGCAATTTTATAGGTATTTTAATGCCAAATAAGCACAATTTTCTTTTCTTTCTTTTCTTTCTTTTCTTTCTTTTCTTTCTTTTCTTTCTTTTCTTTCTTTTCTTTCTTTTCTTTCTTTTCTTTCTTTTCTTTCTTTTCTTTCTTTTCTTTCTTTTCTTTCTTTTCTTTCTTTTCTTTCTTTTCTTTCTTTTCTTTCTTTTCTTTCTTTTCTTTCCTTTCTTTCCTTTCTTTCTTTTCTTTCTTTTCTTTCTTTTCTTTCTTTTCTTTCTTTTCTTTACTTCTTTCATTACAAAACCATTTCCCCAATGCACTTTCAAAAACCACAGTTTTAAGAGCGCCGTTGCAAAACCATTTCTTCAATGCATTTTCAACCCCCTGTCTAATAAACATCAAAGCACAATGTGTGCCTGTCCAGCCTTTAGCATTTCCACTATGGATTCCTCTCTTCCTGTCATAAACCCTCGGTCGCCACTGGCCGGACACTTGTAACTTCGGCCGGACACTTTAAGGAGTGTATTTACGTTTGACTAGCACGCAATCTGTTCGGAGACATTCCATACTTTGTGGCTATACGTGGATTTTTGTTTCTTTGTTGATGGTGTTATGGTAAAGGATGATTTTATTTATTTTTATTTATTTATTTTATTTGGCTCTTCAACAATGAGTACACTATTAAATTTTTGCATACAGTACAACCTTAAGTCTAAGTGCCTCATCACTTAAAGAAGAGCACCACATGCACTATATTTTTGCGTACATCAAAAAAGAAACAATGAGAAAAGAGGGAAAAAAAAATCAAATGAAAAATAACAATTAAAAATAACTTACTGACACTTAGATATAAAAGTACAATAAAATATGATATGTTTATATATGTCACCGTAAAATTGTCAAATACGTTATATTACAATATAACATGTATCTCTCTAGCGATATTGTAAAGTCTCGAATTATTGTCAACTGAACATACGGAAGTATCCCTTGCCCCCATAAATGGGACTTGGGGCACCCCCCCGTTAGGTTAGTTAGGTTCCTTTAAACCCTGCACTCGGAAATAGGGGCCCCGCGAAGCGGGGCTCCGTCGACTACGCTTTTTAGGGGAATATGAAGTGTTTTAAGGTTAGGTTATATTAATCGATATTTCTCAGGAATGGTACAGTATCTTTTCCTGAGAGTGGTACCACTGGGCAAGGAGGACCCCTCCTTCTCTCCACACCGCGTGAGTTGACTACCATCGCATGCATTACACAAAAAATAATGCGTTTTATTGTAATCAGTATGTTTATTTGACAATAATTCGAGACTTTACAATATCGCTAGTGATATTACAATATAACGTATTTGACAATTTTACGGTGACATATATAATGATATGGTTAGAAAGGAGGTGACTGCTGAAATATGGAAGAAGACATGCTTCGCCAACCATAAATACATTGGGATAAGAACAGGAGAATGGAATGATGATGATGATGTTGATTGATGGTAATATTGTGGATGTTTTTGTTGATATGATATGACGTTAGACTAGTCATCAGCGACACTTTAAAAAAAATCTTAGATGTTCTAAGGGATGATGTAGGTACTGATTTTCAAAGAATTTCCAAGGTTAGAACTATACCAAAATTTTGTAACTATGTTGTACATACTAGAACAATACCCGTGTCTGCGGCTTCACTGGCATGACTGTGAATTCCATTTGCATTCTATGAAATGGAAACTTAAAGTGATTGTATAACCATAAGAAAATTATAATAAGATCATATAAAACTTATCATAACAAGGCTAAGGGTGCGCTGCTGCGAAATAACAAATCTCAATACAGTTCAGTGAACTAGCTATGCTTAGATGACACTACCCACATTTTACTGCTATGTTTGAACACTTTCATAATTCTATGCCTATAAATACAAGATTGTTTAACGGAATTCAATTATGTAATAAAACATGTTTTATTATCCTTCGATCATTTGTAACGATGGTTACAGAAGATTTAACCCGCGAATTCTCCCACAATTTCTCAGTTAATTTACCCCAAAAATGGAACATTTAGGAGGGTATTTGTGACAAATATGTCACACACTGGTATCACTGACTTACACGGTTAAGGATGTTCTTGCTTGCGGAGGGTTGAATATTTTATGTGTATTTCATATCAAATGATCTATGGTGAATGGAAACACGGTTCTGCGGTTCTGGTTTCCTCGTGATGTTTTCCTTCCTTGTAAGAAGCTTGACTGGCAGAGTTAATGGTCTGTAATCAAGCCCCATGAGTCATCACTCGTAGAGGCTATACCTATACTTGAATATGGTGCTGCATAGTTCTATTGGTGCGTGGCCTATTCTTGGTTTTTCATAATAATACATTTTTAACAAAACTTTACGAACTGCGCACGAAATTCTTTTTTTTTTACGTGTTTTGCAATTAACAGGCCAATGTCTGTCTGATTGTATAATGATTAAAATATGATTCGCGACCGGAACAAATATGGCTTCACTGTATACACTATTTCATGAAAACAATATTCAATGGGAATATATGAACTTAGAGGGAGATTTCAGTTATAATAATTCTGTAACTTCATTAGGGTTATGGTCGCAAATCGCAAAAGTCACAAAGAAAACTAAAGAAAAAAAATCGAACTTCGCTTTGCTTCTCCTGTACCTCGTAATTATAATTTTTATCATCACTGAAATCTGGAACAGATTTTCTAAGACCTCTACTTCTGAGATCCTCTATTGAAACTTAAACCTCTTTCTAAACTGACAGCATATATAACACAAAATAAATGCATCTCATATCCATGTAAAACTCTACTCAGAACTCCAACAAAAAATCCAATACAATCATACAAACATTGCATTTACCCCAATACATACAGAGTCCATTTTCATGTAGTTGCTCGCATGCTAATGTATATTCAATTTATGGGTCCTATTAAAGACATTGCATTGGCAAGTGGAATGGTTTCCAGTCTAAGCACGTTGCTAGCTCGTGTAGGACTACGGAATATTAACAATCCGGCCGCATGTAGGGGTTTGAGAAAACTGCCTTTTAGCAGACACTGAAAAATAAAATCTTGCTGCCACGCTTCGTGCGAATGAAATAAAGTTTTTGGAGGTCGTTTTGCATGGTAACAAGGAGGATAGTGTATTTTATCTAAAAATAAAGTGGGCGTGTTTTGTGATTGTTATAATATATAAAGTTAAATTAAACACATAGTGTGCTTACTCGAACATCTACAGTCCAATTAAAATAATTATGGGTCGTGGTTTTATAAGAATAAAGAACCTAATGTGGTGGCTAGTAATAAGGCAATATACAGTTAGTTGGCTAGTTTACATTTTTCCGTGCTTCGTTGGGCTACGAATTTGTAAGTTTGTGAGAGATACATCGGGAATTGTTTTCTGTAATTCTGGTGCAATTTTCTATAACGAAGATTTTGCTGTCCGTGAGGTTCTAGGTTCGATTCCTGGGCACATTATTATTGGGTGGTTCCATCAGGCATTTCTTAGTAGCAGAGACGGAGTCTGGATTTGTGCCCGATTGATGGCAATAAGCTCGACCCTATTGTGCGATGTTATGTTATAGTTTTCCCGGTTTTATGTAAAGATTTACTTTTGTAAACGAATCTGCATATTATGTTAAAGTTACAAAAAACGCATTGCCGTAACATTGATCCTACTAAGTAAAGTGTAAGTGGAAGATATTTAGTAAGTGCCAAGTTTCGTCCGGCGTGCGAAGAGGTAATTATTCTTGAAGCTTTAACTTCGTTTAAATACTTCGGAAAGAAAGGATTGCGCGAGGTTAATAGACCTTATGTATCTTGTTGAGAAGGCAATGTTCAGTAAAGTGCACTGGGTTTGCTTTTCTTGAATGAAAACGGCGTCATTTTCTTCGTTTACAGAACTTTTTTATATGTCTATCAATTTGAAGGGTAAACAACAAAAGTGAGTGGAGATTTTGGTATTTGGTAATTTATTCTGGAAATTTGATTCGTATAGAAAAATTGTTATTAAAAGATTAATTGATAAAAAGATTTTTATAGAGCGTATGCGTATGAAGTAACACATTGTTTGTTTTGTTTGAGTTTCGTAGCCAATCATTCATTTTTTGTTATGTTTTTTCTAGTGTGCATACGTACATGTTACGAGTACTGCTAGAAGAAGAAGTAAACCTAGGTTTATTTGGGCTAACTTAGTATTACACGAGCTATCAGATATGCAGTCGATCCATATCAAACACATTTATCTGCATTCGGTTAGACTGGAAGCCGACCCCAACATATTTGGAAAAAGGCTGAGCAGATGTTTTGACTGTCAATAACCGCCTCCAGTCTTTACCAATGTATTTATTATTTGATCTTGTATCAAAAACAAAAATAATAAGAAAGAAGATTGTTTGGGTAATCCTGGTCAAGGATTTTCGGAAGTTTCCAACAAAACATCCACTCAATACACTCGATCTTACCTTAGGAGGGAGGAAATATATATCAAATGAGGCGAATCAACCTAATGAAGCATTGCTTAATGGATACTGCGCCGATGTACCTTCTTACGGTTTGTTGGTCAAAGTTGGGGTGGTTGATTAAAGATGCTGCGGAGATTTGTACTCATAACTTAACTCTAAACACATGGTAGGCCTGGAGTAGAACTTTCTGAGAAGATTTTAACTTAAGATTAGATAAGATAAGATTCTTTATTTGTTTAATGAACTGAAAGAGACGAGGGAAGATCTGAGCTTGTCTAGGTTGGTCTGTGGATGGGTGACCCATTCCATACCGAGTTGCCTCCGTGCCCCGGAAAGCGCGTTAAGCCGTTGGTCCCGGCTGTTATTTGTTGATCTTGGACCGTCGCAGCTTTTAATTCGAAAAAAATATAAAATAGTGTTATTTACTTTTATTTGAACTTCATATTAGCACATAAAGGATCATACGCGGACTTAAAGTGCGATAAGGCAAATCTATACCAGTCAACCTTATGAACACACATCATCATCATCATTTCAGACAAAAGTCGTCCACTGCTGGACATAGGCCTCCCCCAAGTGTCGCCACATTGACCGGTGCCGTGCGACTCGCATCCAGCGGATTCCCGCAGCCTTCACCAGGTCATCGGTCCGCGTAGTGGAAGTAATAATAAACACACATTACAGTTTGAAAATTTACAGTAAATTAATAATTAAGGTATAGCTTTAAGGTAAACATTGAAAGTTCTAAAATTATGTGACAGCCTTCAGATCCCCAAATATTAACCAAGCGTAAACATCTTCGGATAAACGAAATGAGCGAAAAATAAACAAAATATCCCTATTACTTACAACTTAATTGCTTATTTAATTTTCTGCGTCTATATCTTCGGTGTTTCTATCTCTTTCGAACACTTAAGGAAAGAAAGAGATAGAGTATTGTAACTCTACCTTTATGTCGAGCCCCTTAGTCTAAGTCGACGTAACAAAGATATTATAAGTGTGTCCGTGGGGTTCAGTAATTAAAGTTAACGAACTTAGCATGCAAATGAGTTCTCTTTATCGTTTTTGGGTTAAAACATCTATTATACGACTTTATAAGGAGTCCCCGTAGTGTAGGGGCAAGATACAAGGCTACTTCATTTTGTGGGGTTACCATAGGGTGTAGCGGTGTCTTTATTAACAAGGGGTAGGTTGGAGTGTTAAGGAGGATGTAATGTAGTCTTTGATGACTACCAGCTAATGTAAGGTGGAAGAGTACCCAGATCTTATTCGAATTTCCGACTTTATATACACCTTCTTCATTGTAAATGACTAGCTTTTGCGCGCGGCTTCACTCATATTATGTACGGATATTAAAACACGGGTACTTTTTAAAATGTAGCCTATGATACTTGGGGATAATGTAGCAATGCGTTACTGAAAGAATTTTCGAAATCGGATCAGTAGTTCCAAAGATTAAGTCACTTTTATCTCTTTATAATATTATTATTGTTTAAAGTATAGATGTACAGGGTTCTGTTTGGCTCGGGGTATGTCACAACCAGTAATTGTTTTAAAAAGTCATGTTGATTATAATGTATAGAATATCGTATTGAATTCAAAGGCATACACCACAGGCACAGGCATCCTTTCTATGAGAGGGAGAGGGTATACACCACGCGGGCCTAGCAAGGAATTTACTTAATATAAAAGCTCTTTTCCGTTAAAATATAACCCTTATCATCATCATTATTTCAGCCGAAAGATGTCCACTGCAGGACATAGGCCTCCCTCAAGTGTCGCCATATTGACCGGTCCAGTGCGACTCGCATCCAGCGGATTCCCGCAACCTTCACCAGGTCATCGATCCACCTAGTGGGAGACCTTCAAACGCATCGTCTTCCGCATCGCGGTCGCAAATCCAGAACTTTTCAGCCCCATCGGCAATATTACAATCCCTTGATATTGTTCTGCGAGCAATATTAATTAATCATTTTCAAATATACATAGATACCTACATGGGTAGGTACCTACTAATCTTTTTGGCAGCGTTACCTATAGCTCATCTAATCCATCTTCTCTACTGAACAGTATTTTCGTATAAAACTCAGTAAACACACACGAACGTTAGAAAAACAAAGTGAAAAAGGTTTCTTCAGACTTCGAAGTAGCGCGCAACCCTAGGTGTATATGTACTATTGCATATTCTGATAGGGGTAACGCTCGCGCGCTTCCAGTAAAAGGCGTGTGTTTTTGTTTCGGCATGAATATCATCGGAATGGTAATGCTGGTTCGTTGAGTATTTGTCGGTATTGTTGGGTATAATACAGAAAAGAAGATGTTCTAAAATAAAGATTGTAAGAAGTAACATTTCATCAATGATATTTCAAATGCGAAAGTAAGTTTGTTAATAGTCACCTTTTTAAGCCTACACCGCTGAACCAATCATCCAGTTTGTATATACGTTGCCATGTGTCCAGAAACGAACATAGGGTACCTTTCATTCTGATATAAAAACTACTGTTACCGAGGACAACAACAGTAACGTTGTCATGATAATAGATGGCGCCACGTATCTTTCGAATCATGATTTGAATTATATTATTACACAAGCAGAGTACAAACCGAATTGATTGTCAAATTCTAAATAAACGCAAGCGAATCCGCAGGCAACAGCTAGTTCTACTGTAAGGGTTGTATTAAGTACCTAGTTTAAGATCTGTATTACTATAATCTATGCACCTTTGTAACCATTTATAAGCACTATCCTATGAAATATATCTCAGTATTATTCAAGCATTCGTTGGTTTCATTTACCATCAACACCGCACCTTACATGGCGACCCTGCCAGAGGAATCTAGACGCGCGACGAATTTGATACCATTCGATGTGTTACGAAAAATTTTAGTGACAATAGGACGAGTACTTTTTTTTTTGGCCAACCGACTGGACGTCAGCAGGACTGTACGAATCATCCACGAAAATGGGCAAGCAGCAGTCTAAAGAGGAAACCCTGATCGTTCAAAACGCGGGGGCTGGCAGTAACCTAGCTACAGCAGATGAACTACGCTTTCATATGTCTACATCCAACGTAATTCTGTCCTGTATCCTGCTTATACTGCTACTTGGCGTATTGGGCTTCGTGTATCGGCTATACAAAAGGTGCCAAAAAAAATGGATCACCAATGAGATAAATAGGACGACTATGAGGAGATCTCTTTTCCGGCTACGCATGCGGATGGGGGTCACGGAACCATCAAAAAACTACGAGGAAGATATAGTGTGAAACAGTGTTTAAAAAGTGCGTTCAAAAAATTTGCCGATGGTTTGCGAAATCGAAGATTAAGTACCATTATTTCAGCAAGAAATTACAGCTCATTGAAGGACGCCGTCCAAGCAGCACAGGACGAGGAGGTCTCGACTACACCTCCACATGGTGGAATTATGGGTATGTATAAAAGGCCTTACAATAATTTCTATTATAACAAAAGCCGTTCAAATAATTATAGAAGCCAACGCGGCCGTGGAGGTAGAAACTTCTAGGTATACAGAGGTCAAGCGCGAGGGCAGCAGCAAGGATACCGCCCTACTTTTCGGGGGCAGCCGGCTCAAAGGGCAAAGCCGGGCAAAGAGGTAACTTTAATCATACCAATAGAAGAAATCGAGGGATAGCTAATGTGCGTGACGTTAATGTTCTTAATAATTCGAAAAATGCAGAGTCAGTATTAACATCCAACCAGTTTTTTCGTGACTAATAGTGATAAATACAATATTCTAGCTAGTGATAGTAATTGCTATATTTCTTTAAGTTTGCCATTACATAATCGTCATATTAAGAAACATTATTTTCTAGTAGATTCTGGAGCATCGGTGTCAGCAACATATAAACATGCTCTCGAATGCGGCATTCCAATCCATAACGAGCATGTAGCCATAATTAATGGTTTACGTGGCAGAGTTCAAGCAATAGGATACTTATATTTACAATTTAATTTAAATGGTGAAACAATTAGTCAGAAGTTCTATGTATTTCATAACTTACCCATTAAGGGAGAAGGAATTTTAGGTCGTGACTTTTAAATAAACATAAGGCTTAGTTTTATTTTAATAAAAGTGTATTCACTTTATCAAAAGAAAGAACAACTATTTGTTTGCCATTACTAAGTAAATACAATGATACCATAGACTTACCAGCTAGAAGTGAGTATTATTCGAGCATTCGTTGGTTTCATTTACCATCAACACCGCACCTTACACTACTTAAATGCGAAAGTAAAGTTAAAAAACCAAAAAAGCCCTTTAGACTTCGTGATCTTAAATACACTTGAAAAGTCAACGAAGCCAACAAAACACAAGTTCCTACTGAACTGTCCTATCACAATGGCCTGTCATCGCTTCAGACATGTCCAAGGTCCAAATTAATGGCTACCATTTGGGGACGCCCCCATATCACTTTTTCGACTTCCCGGGGTCCTTTGAGAATTCTTGTGAAAAAAATGTGATGTTCCGTGTATTAGTAGCGACAGTAAAAGGTTTTTGTTTGTCTGTCACTCATTTTTTGATGGCGAGAATGTATGGCCGAGTTTTTCGTGAGCTATGTTCCTTAGAGGGTAAGCAGAGATATTGGATGTGGGTGTCGTGTTTTGTAGTTGTCGCCATATTTTTGTTGTTAAATATGAGATAGGTATTTTTGTTGTGTAATTTGTTTTGTGAATATGGGTGGGAGGTAGTTGAAGTCTCAGTTGAAGTGGAATTGCTGTATTTATGGGTACTACCGAGTAAGGTTTTGGAATGAATTTCAAATTGTATTAATGTCTTTGTCCAATGTTTCTGCTTATATAATAAGAAATTATTTCTGCGATGTTGACGTCTAAAACCAAAAGTGAAGACTTTGTTAGTGGGGTTTTAAAAAATAAATAAAATCACGCTTATCATGAGAGTTGCTTATTTTTTTAGGCAACGAAGATCGAAATTTAACTTGTAAGCAACGACGATTGCTTTGTTCTGTGTTTGATATTTCTTTTCATAAAAATGTTCCAATAAAAAGCTTTAAAATACAAAGTATTTCAAAACAGCAGCACGATATTGGAGCGAAGGCGTCAAGCGACTTGTAATATCCGGTCCAAACCAGATCGTTGGCTAAACAAAACGCCTGGGAGCCATGTTGGAAACATATACACTTGCAAATATACTCTTGTTCTTAGTTCGACTGCTCTCTCTCCCTTTCTAACGTTGGAGAAGGGCAAGAGATGGAGTGTTTCAAACAAAATGTTCCAAAATTAAATAATTCATTTAATTTTAGAAGTCGGTGATATTGTATGTTTGTTGTTGTTGACAAAGGGCGTACAGATGTTTAAATATGTATTTGTGTTTGAATAAATATGATAAACTAACTGTTTGCCGTATGGAAAGGTGGTGCTTGCCGTATGGATACCATCAACATCTAAACTCCGGGCTGCCACTGAGAAATTCTTATTTATTTATTTATGTACACACAAAATACTTGAAAGGACAATATATTAACATAGAGGAGCACAAAGGTACTGCTTTTTTCAAAAGAAATTTCTTCCAGCAGAACTGCGAGAGGCGGTAAAAACCCAATAATTATATTTTCCAAATCAAACCCAGGACCCTGCACTAAGCAGTCATCGCACTTGCAACCGCGAAACTAACGAGGCAGTTAAAACTTACACCAATCCCAATCCTGATGAAATTTGTTGTAGAAACATGGATCACTGTTGAAGCTATTGTCGCTTTGTTCTTCGGTTTTCTCTCTCACCATATCTTATTTAATTATTTATTTAGGATCTCCAACAAAGAATGTACACAAAACACAAAAAAAAGAATCGACGACAAAAGTAGCACGTAGGTGTACTCCTTCACTTACAGGAGACCACAGCATGCATAATAAAATGTATAACTAAGCAAACAAAACAAAATTATAGTAGCACTTCAAAAATAAAATTAACATCAACACATATTTAGTAATAAAATTTAGAAACATAAATTAAAATTAAAATGTCATAATTAACAAATAGATAATTTTTAAGGCTTTTTTTTTTGTAATTTTTATTAAGTTGAAAGCGTCAACCCTGACGCTTTCAGTCTGCGAAATTAAAATTTTCTTACGTTTTTTACAATACTTATTATTTCATCTTAAGGCTGATGCTCCAGTGTAATTTCAATTCAATTTTTCGATTCCTAATTATTTATCGTCGATAGGTCGAGGAACGACTTTTTCATGGTCAAAGACATTCCTTGACTTTCATGAGCTTGGAGGGTTGTATTGATGATTTTGATGATTAAAATTCTGTAACTACATACGTTTTACAGTCGCGAACAATATTTTCATTAACATATTATTAGAATAGAATAGAATAGAATACTCTTTATTATGTACACCATAAAAATTAAAATACAACAGTTTTAAACATTTTACAAGGGGTGACACAATGGGCGGTCTTAACAGTAAACATACATTTTAGACATTTAAGTTGATGCCAACATAAACTAATTAGAGTTTTACCGTGCACCAAGATCATCGACTACATAATTTAGAATTAGATCCACTTAAGTAGGTACTTAGTTAAAAATAAAGAAACAAACTACAATAGTTACAACGGGTATTTGGCGAAATAATATCAACGAGCGAAACTCGGTGACCAATCCAACTGTCCGTTCATAAAAACAAAAGTTTTAAAATATTCGGGTTGTTCATAGAAGTACATATTATATTATTTGGTATGTTTTTTTTTTGTTATAAATGCCATGTATTACTTTTATAACCATGAATTAATTTATATAACCTAGCACTGGACTGCAAATTGCAAAAAACGTAAGAAAATTTTAGTTTCATTGGCTACCCTAGAGCATCAGCTTTAAGATGAAATAACAATTGACTATACTCGTAGGTGTGCAAAGTTAACGAGCACATTATTCAGTTGAAATAATTCTATCAATTCCTCTGTAAAATAAAATCTTATTGCAGTACATTCTAATCTGAAACGCTATTTCACGAGTTCACCTGAATTGAATAGAACGTGATACAAAAAATCTAGACTACCTAGCACTTTATTTTAGCGACTAGGTTTTAAATTCTCATATCTGAAGAAAAATGTGAAAGATAAGTTGTTGTAATTTATGTGAACTACGCTCGCTTCGTTCTTGCACTTTATCAGAAGTAATAGAAATAGAATTTAGTTTTTCGTAGGTGTAGATATTTTTGTACCTTTTGCTGTATAGTTTCTGTTAAAAATAATGTGCTTCTATGATTGGTTGATTGCTACGGCGTAGTGTTGCTACGGTGTAGCGTTGCTACGCCACCTTCGTAGCAGTTATCAAACCAAATAATAATATATGGGTTCAATCGTGTATATTAATAGTGCAACTCCACTTGTGTGAAAACGTTTACTACGACGTAATCATCATGTCTACGACGTAGCGATCATGACGACAGCTATGGGTACTACGGCGTAGCAAAGGATTAAGCGAAACTGTTGTTTCAACTCAATTACGCAAGGAACAGTGTTCGAAACCAAAGACCTCTCACTCCCTAGGCTTTTACCATTCCTGAAAAGCGCCAAAAGTTATCTGAGAACAAACATACCTTAATTCATTCATTCTTTTTTTTTTCATTTTTCGTTTCTTTTTTTCAATTTTATTATTTTTCTCTTTACGTTTACTTTTTATTAGTTACAATTACAAATTAACCATTTTTTATTTTGTGTTTTATCTTGTCAGGCCTAAAAATGCTTTTTCTTTCTTTCTAAATACATTATGTAAGTATGCGTGTGTATGTATATCATATTCTTATCCCCTGATATAATCATAACATACTCCTTTTAATTCATCCACGTTAAAAAAGTTGAGTAAAGTTCTTAAATAAAATACAATAACCGATTTCCCTCTTTATTTAAGTGCCAGTTCAGAAAATGCGATAATAAAATTCGTGTCCTTAATTATGTGAAGTATATTAGCGGGCCCGTCCACCCTGGGGGCCCGGAATGTCGAAGGATTAATGGGGCCCCGGGCGACATGGCCGTTCTCATTTTTAGCTTAACCTTCCACTGCTTCAGTTTTGAGTGTTTATAGGTAATGTTATCTGTTACACTCAGAGGTATTCGGGGGTTGTTATGAAGGATATTTGAGGGTGTAAATAGAATGATGGTGTAAGGGAAGCTTTCTGTGGTTAGGGTTGTGAATTTGTTTACTTGTGCATAATATGGTATTGTTACATCGGACCTACTAGAACATTCGATAAAGCACGTGATTACAGTATGTGTACGTTAGAATTTCGAGAGCTTTCTATTATTATTAGTTTTAAAGTTAAGTAGGTACAAACTCGCGACCTCATTATAAAAAGACATTAGAATTTCAACCGTACGCCTAGGGCATACGGTTCATATTTGTTTGTTTTGTACAAGTAGCTAGTAATAATAATTACCTACTACTTTTATTACTTACCTACTGTTCTTTTGTTAGTGTTTTTTATGACCCTCTAGAATATTCGAGGTTATTCTGGTGTGTCTGTGGGCGAGTATAAATAGACCGCTCAGGGCCGCGACAGTCAGTCTTGTTTTGGCTACACAACGAAGCAACGAAGCGAATCGAAGTGAACTTGAAGTGCGATATCTAAGCGAATAGTGATCAGTGGGGTATTGTAGTGTACTTGTGATTAAGTTTAAATTGTTTTGTGATTAATAAAGTTTATGT
Source organism: Xestia ashworthii (assembly GCA_950022955.1). Lineage (NCBI taxonomy): Eukaryota > Metazoa > Arthropoda > Insecta > Lepidoptera > Noctuidae > Xestia > Xestia ashworthii. The sequence goes on from OX465557.1 coordinate 4,562,878, forward strand.
GTTGTTTATTTATTTATTTATTTATTTATTTAAACTTCATGTACAAGAGTGGTACATAGGCGGACTTAATGCCACAAGGCATTCTCTACCAGTCAACCTTTGGGTCAAATAAGACAGCATTGTGATAGAGTACAATAAAAATAAAAATACCATTTTTAAGCATAAAAGCGAGTTTTTTAGTTTAATTGGGAGTAATTAATATATCTCATACCCAGCTCGTAACAGTATGATAAATAATTAATAATACACGGGAAAATGTATAATTTATTCATACAGATCCTGTTCATTTGTTATTTCGCTTTTGTGTGATTAGTGTCTAACTTGATGTCAAAGTTTTTATGCCACCCATGGGCCCCTGACTTGTCTTTACATGCTGTTGGTGTGCAGTTTTAGTGTTGTTTAGTAGGATTTGATGGGCATTTCTATCCAAGATGCCCATCAAATCCTACTAAATGTAATAACGGTTACTATTACTAAAGTTTCCCATAATTTCGTGGTTATTAAGTGATTTTCATTTCCGTAGAACAGATTCCGTAGACACACATCTCAGTGTTAATACAAACACATTGTATTACCTCAAGTTGATTTAGTCTTATAAAATAATTTTCATACAGCCATGATTCTTCACTTCCTTTTCGTATTCCTCTAAATTCAAACATTTCATAACCAAAATATTTCACCTAATTGATTTTCATACATGTATTTTCGTATTCCTCTAAATTCAAACATTTCATAACCAAAATATTTCACCTAATTGATTTTCATACATGTATTTCTTTCAACCCTACACACCCATATTAACCATTCTATTTTGTTGCTTTAATATTCAGTGAACGTTCGGACCCGCAACCCTACGGTCTAACTTCTTAGCCTCCACATTCTATGAACGCGGAATTATCATATTTTAGATATTTGAACACAGCCAATTTTGTGGTTTACCTCTTCGCCAGGAGCTCCCTCAAATTACATGCGTCTTGCGACAGTGACTGAAAGAAGTAAAACACGACTCAAACTCAAAGCATTTATTTCAATTAGACCATTACAGCACTTTTGAATGTCAAAAAAAAAACAAAAAAACGTTAAGCTGCAGTCACAGTCACAAGGCATAATAACTTGAGAAAGTACTGTAGTCCATTCCAGAGCGTAGATAAATCTCTATAGAGAAGAATAGGCAAGAAACTCCATTGACACTCTTTTCAATCGAAATAATGTTACAAAGTGTTGAGATTATACATATAATATGTGAGAACGTTGTAGAAAGACGTGCTAAGGGTGGTCACGGATGGGTTCCACAGCTGCAGCAACTTATATGAGGAGGCTTTGTGTAAAATTAGGGACCTAGAGGAGGAATTAGTCCATGCTAATGTTAAACTTTTAAATTTAAAAAAGGAACAGGATCGTACTCAGGTTATGGAAACTGATCATTTGTACAACGAACTAGTAAATACAAATTGTAACCCTCATTCCCTCATAACAATAGACCTTACAGAGGGCTCCTTACTGAAACATAATTCATACCATAAAGTAAGTAAAAATAAAATTAAGAAATATGCAAGATTGAATAAAATCATTAAAAAATGTCATAAACACAAGAAACAACAAACGCACTGTTCCAAAAATATTCAATTAAGGAAAGAACGTGTTTCTCTTGTTAATAGATTAAATAACTATCAAATTAAGTTAGAAGACAGTACAAGTATTTATGAAATAGACACTCAGCGCTTACAATCAGAAACTGAGGCACTGAATGAGTCACTAAAATCTTTATATAATAAATATGAAAGCTCTAAAAAACAAATTAAGGAGCATATTCTTGTCACAAATGAGTTGGTTGACAAAGTGGACTTGCTGACTCTCAGCAACACTCATTGTACTTGTCGGAGTGAACCCAGTCTTGATGCCCTCCAGCCTGAGGCAACGGAGGACCCGTCTCAAGCTGTGAGTGCTCAGAACTTTATCATCCATCAAAACCATGATTCACAAGTAGTACAGCCTGAGATTAGTCATTTTGTTTCACCTGATTGTAATGATTGTCATCATTCAGTTATGTTTTCTGATAGTATGGGTAGAGGGCTAGGTAAATTGATCAGTAATAACCTGAGTTACTGTACCCAAAATTATTGCATGCCAGGGTCAAGCTACAAACAAGTAATGGCATCAGTAATAAAAAATGATTGTTATCTTAACACTACCATTACTCTATGTGTTGGTAATAGTTCTAATGTAAAAAAGGAAGATATCACCGACTGTGTTTCTGAGTTGCTAAAGTTAAGATGTAATAAAATCATATTGTGTGCTTTTCCATATTTTGAAAATTTAAGTAGTAGGAAAAACGATTATATACATATGTTGAATAAACATGTACATTTTTTAGTGGGTCACTATAGTGACAGGCTTATGTATCTGGATATCAACACTATAGTTGGTAATCTTAAGTCGACACGGGGTAAGGTGTATCTACCTATTGTATGTAGACACAAAATAGCTCGGCTATTAGCTTATAGTATTCACACAGACATAAATAGTATGTCTAAGTTTAGTTATATTATTAACACTGCGACGATTAGTAATTCTACTAATGTACAGGTGACTGGCACAAATGAATATAGCACTAGTGCTATAAATATTTACAAACATTGTACTGAGGAGGATCCATCTGTCACCGTGGAAAATTCTCAATTAGGGTTTATTAGTGATAGGGTCTTATCGTCTGAGGATGGCACAGGAGTCTCCGGCCTCACTTCAAATATAAATTTAAACTAGAAAGTGAGACAACAGAAGGTACCATTAACAATATTTTTGTTAATCCTACCAACAGCAAGGTACCTTCTTGCACTCAATTAGTTAGTAAAAAAGGGCCTCAGCAGAACACCTTAAAATTATTCCACCAAAATATCCAAGGCATTTCTTCGAAATTATTAGAAATTGAATTGTTTTTAGAAAGTAGTAAGTTTGTCATTATTTGTTTTACTGAACATTGGCTAAAGGATTACCAAATGCTTATTAATTATGAGAACTATATGGTGGGTAGCTGCTTTAATCGTAAAACTATGCTTCGTGGAGGTTCCCTAATATTAATAAAAAATAGTTTTAAATATAAGCAACGTAATGACATAGTAGGTCTCTCGGTTGAACATTGCGTCGAACTGTCCTGTGTTGAGCTAGATAAGCATGTTATTGTGTGTGTGTACAGACCCCCAAACTATCAAAACTTTTCCATATTTGAATCAATAATGGAAGATGTCCTGGCAAAACTTGCAGCCAGTAATAAAGCTACAATAATTTGTGGTGATTTTAATATCAATATTTTAGAAGAAAATTCAAATAGCAGTCGGTTATTAAATCTTTTTAAGTCATTTGACTTGACTAACGTTTTTATTGAACCCACTAGAATCACAACTTCTTCTGCTACATGTATAGATAATGTTTTCTGCGATTGTGATTACTTAGATAAAGCCATAATAAATTGTTTGCCGTCTGACCATAGCGGACAAACTGTAAGTTTTAGTTGTAAAACTCCAATACAAAAAGTTCAGATTAAATTTAGACCTATAACTTCTTGCAAATTAAATAGGTATAATATTTCCCTACAGAACAAGTTAAGTGTAATGAGCCAAGAGGATATTAATATAAATCAATTGTATGATCGTTTCTTTTCATTAGTTCACACGGAATTCAACAAAACTTTTGAAAAGAAGACAAAGAGTATTTGCCCTAAATTTATATTTAGTGATTGGGCAACTAGAGGTATCAGAAAAAGTAGGGAAAGGCTATTTGAGCTTTATAGCCTTAAGCCTTTTATAAACACTGAAACTTTTAGCAAGTATGTTGCTACGTATTCAAAGATTTTTAGAAATACTTGCAAGGTTGCTAAAGCCCTGCACATAAGCAACAAGATCAAAACAGCAGAAAATAAAATAAAGACCGTTTGGAAAGTCATAAATAACGAGACTAACAGAAAGAAAATACGTAATAATAGCTTTACATTAGATACAGCATGTGGTCCTAAAAGCTCTGATCAGGAAGTAGCTCAAGAATTTGTTAATTTTTTTACCGAAATACCAATAAAAACTACGGAGGCTCTTAATTCCTCACCTGAAGCCTCAATTGGCTTATTAAAGGCGAATGTGTCTGGCTGCCTGGCTGAATTTAAATTTAAACACATTAACCCTATGACAGTTATTAAAGCTTTCCGGCAAATTAAAATCAAACTGACCGAAGATTTATGGGGAATGTCTATCAAAGTTTGTACATCTATACTTGAGACCATAGCCCCGTATTTAGCTTTAATTTTTAATTTATGTGTAGACCAAGGAGTTTTCCCGGATTTAATGAAATACAGTAAAGTCATACCTCTTTTCAAATCCGGGGACAGTAAAGATTCCAATAATTATAGACCTGTATCCGTGTTACCAGTTTTTAGCAAGGTTTTTGAAAAAGTAATGCTTAATCAAATGCTTTATCATTTTAACACCAACAGAATCTTACATGATCAACAGTATGGTTTCACCAAGGGACGTTGTACAACTGACGCCGGTGTTACCCTATTAAAGCACATATTTGCTGCGTGGGAAGAGTCCCAAGACGCAATAGGAATTTTCTGTGATCTCTCCAAAGCTTTTGATTGCGTAAATCATGACACATTACTTTTGAAACTGAAGCATTACGGACTGGGTAAACTTGCACTTAGCCTGCTAAAATCTTATTTGAGCGATAGAAAACAACATGTTCAAATAAATGGTGTTAATTCACAGGGTTTGAATGTAAAAATGGGGGTTCCGCAAGGCTCAATATTGGGTCCTTTCCTTTTTTTAGTATATATAAATGATCTACCCTATTTGTTGAAACACCAACCTCAAAATATGGTGTTGTTTGCTGATGACACTTCTCTAATTTTTAAGATAAATAGACGGGCCCAAAATCTAGATGACGTGAATGATGCCCTACTTCAGGTCCAAAATTGGTTCACAGCAAACAATTTGGTATTGAATGAAAAAAAAACTAAATGCATAAGATTTTCATTACCGAATGTTAAAAGTAGTGATTGTGAGATAATATTGAATAAAGAGAAACTCGAATTCGTAGATAAAACGGTTTTCCTGGGGCTTACGCTTGATTCAAGGCTACAATGGGGTTCTCATTTAACATCTCTTGCGGGGCGCTTAAGTTCAGCAGCATATGCCATTAGAAAAATCCGTCAATTCACTGATGTAGATACCGCTAGACTGGTCTATTTTAGTTACTTCCATAGTATAATGTCTTACGGTATTTTGCTATGGGGACGGGCTGCTGATATTGAGTCTATATTTATTCTGCAGAAAAGAGCCATCAGAGCCATATACAATCTTCGTAGGCGCGAATCTCTAAGGGAACTTTTTAAGGATATTGGCATCATGACGGTTCATTGCCAATACATCTACGAAAACATAATGTACGTTAGAAAAAATCTGCATCTTTTCGGTAAAAGAGGCGACAGACACAATTACAGTACTAGAAATAGGGACCAACTAGTTCAGCCAGGCTTTAGACTCGCTAAAGTAGACTCATCTTTCATGGGGTACTGTTTGAGATGCTATAATAAAATTCCACAAAGTATTCTTGAACTGAATGAGACTAAATTTAAAACATGCATTAAACGCACACTATGTAAGCAAGCATATTACAAGTTGAGCAATTATATCGCTGATAAAAATGCTTGGCTCAATGCTGGTCCTGCTCCACAAGGACAGGGGCTCAAAAATTGATAGCATTAAATGGTATTGTTGGAGCTGCTGAAGATTGTACAACTATCTTTGCATTGTATAGATTCAATCTATTTAGTATTATATAAACGCATAGCCCATATTGTGTGAGTACTATGTACTAGAAAGCTATCATTCACTGGAAACCTACTTTAGTTTTTGACTTGAATGTGCCCTGGCGGTTGAGAGTATGTCATGCTCACTCAAATGTCTCGCTGATCTTGGCGCGTGTGTCGGACCATTTAGTTCCCTTCAAAATGGTTGAGCTGAATGGTGCTGATCCATGCGTCATGTGCGTGAACGGGCGCTGTCAGTTGTGACTGGTCTTCTCTTAGTCGCCATGGTTTATTTGAATTAATTATTTTGTTTTTGAGTTGTATTTTGTTTTTGTTTGGCTATGGACACTTTTAACGTGCACATCTTGCTACATTGTTCTCACATAATATAACATCTCAACATGAATGATGTAACCAAGATTTTGTAACAATATTTTGATTTAAAAGAGTGTCCATGGAGTTTCTTGCCCGTTCTTCTCCATAGAGATCTACGCTAGGGAATGGGCAACTACAGTACTTTCACAGTTTTTATGTCTTGTGACTGGGACTGTAGCTACATTTAATTTTCATCTTTGTTTCGACAATTCAAAAGTGCCTGTTATTGGCCTACTTGAAATAAATGCTTTGATTTTGATTTTGATTTTTTGATTTTGCACATTAACACGAAAGAATAAATGAATATCGCTGGACATTACACACAGCGCTGTCTAGTGCCACACTAAGCAAGGCTTGTGTTGTGGTCACCAGACAGTTGATATACTTCATATATACTTTTTGTTTGTAAATACATACTTATTATACATGTAAACATCCATGACTCGGAAACAAATGTCCATGCTCATCACACCAACATTTGCTCCTACCGGGATTCGAACCCGGGACCCTAAGAACGTAAGGCAGCCTCACTACCGCTACGCCATTCGGGTCGTCAAATGACTTGCGCTAGCGCAGCAAGACGTTATTCATCATCTTCCTACCTGTATCCCATGTTAATTAGGGTCGGGGCATTCTCCCCTGTCAATCGTCACGCTATCGTTTACGTTTTTTTCATATAATTCAATACATCCATATTTTCTTTGGTCTCCCCCTCGCCATTCATCAACATTTATTATTCTTCACTCTTTTAATACTTGCGATTCGTCCCTCCTCATGATGTTATTCACGCGAAGACGCTGTAAGTTGTCTTTTTAAGTCGCATAGTCTGAGGTCCTGAACGAGGTGTAAAGAGAATCGCGTTCCTCACGAAACGCGTGATGTTATAGTTTTGGCTTAATTTTATGTAGATTTTGGGTTATTTTTAGTTGGTCCTCAGTTCCGGATTGAAGTTTTCGGTTGAATAAACATACAATTAATTAATATATCGAGATTGTTGTGTGCTTCCTGGTGATTCGAAATCGAGGTTTCTGACATTGGAGTGATCGTCGACAAAAATATTAGTTAAAAGAGATCATAAAGTTCTCGAGTGATTTCATTATTTTTAACTCATATAAGAGTTGTGATACTAAAGACCTATTAGATTGTTAATGCTCTTATTAAATTCTAACCAAGATAGAAATCAGGCCCCGCATCATGGCAGGTGTCACGAAGCTAACCGTTTCTTAATAGGTTATTTATTAGTATTCTACCCATGTTCTTAGAAGTCACTTCAGTTGGTAGGATATTATAAAATAACATTATTCAGTTTGGATTAAGAAACAAATTAGAATTTGGAAACATCTGGGTAATATAGTCCACTCTTGTAAACCGTAAAGGACCCATTATAATTTGGTCTTTCGAGCCGGATGTTCAAACATTTGAATGTGAAGACAACCCGTGCCCCCCTGCACCCAAACACAATGCAAATTATGTAAAACAAACGACAACCGAGGAAAACAATAAAATATTCAAAGATTTCTTTTCATAGCAAACTGAATACGTCACCCTACAAAATGCTATTTATGATAAACATAATTTGTCAGAACCTTTTTCACACATTTGTATACAAGTCATATCTTATGAATGTCCGACAGTACCCTGTCCCGACTATGCGAGAGGGTTATTTTTCTACCCTCAAGCTAGGGTGTGAAATGGAGAAGGGAAAAATGGACACTCATCGGTTTTTGGGACGCGTATATTTGAATTACGTTGGAGCGTTGGTCATTTATAAACTCCAGTTCAGGTCATATGTTACTAGGTGGAAGAGTAGTCATGAAAGGTTCCCGTTTCTTTCACCGAATTATGCAAAACAAGTAGGTACACATAACTCATCTTCGAGTAAAAAAAACTACGTAAAACTGATGTTTACGATGCAAAATACGTTTGAAATAATTACTATCACTGTTTTATACACACCACTACTTCATAATTAAATTGATCGGCATTAATTGGAAATGCTCTTGAATGAATAAATAATAATCATGTCTTAAGGTCGCATAATTTATTCAACAATCATTGACGACGTCGTTAAAAACTCCTTATCCTCATTCCGGTTTCAAGGTCAAGTCTGTGAATATTATACTTAGAAAGAAAATAATGGGAGATAATTTTGCTGCTGAAGTGTTTATATTATTTATCATAAATTGCCGACTCTATAGGGCTTTTTTGTTGGGTCTGTAACTACTGCTTGTTCACTTTGTGTTCGGCGATGTGGTGTGATGACATGTGAAGTCTCACTTCACTTTTTTACTGTGGCATTGCAAATCGCATTAGTACTAAGTACTAACAGGGTTGTGGAGGTCAGATACGTATTTGCTTCATGTAGAATACTGGTACCTAGCTGCATCTGGTTAGATTGGAAGCGGACCCCTACATACTCATATTTGGGAAAAGGCTACGTAGATAATGTTGCAAGCCACATTATTCATGTTGACTCAGAGCATGCTATCATTTTTTAAATTTATTTCGCTGCAGTCAATGTCGCATCATTCAAGAGCTAAATTAGCAAATCTATTCGTGGTGGTTTAAACTTCTTTTGAAATCATCATCATCATCATCATCATTTCAGCCGAAAGACGTCTACTGTCTTTTGAAATACTGTTAGAATAGAGTTCTAATCAGCTTGCACTACAAAGTGGTTGTTACTCGTACGTCAGTCACTGCGGGCTGAATAGTGCGAAATGAGTGGTTTCGATCGATTTACAAAAAATCTATTGAGTCGACTAAAAAAATAAAACACTATTATGCTATTATGTTGCTTGTAGAATTATTTATCAAAAAAAATCAGAATTATCGCATGTACTATAGTATGGTATTTATTCCTTAAAAAAATTTTTAGATATATGTTCGTGATTTTTTTTCATCGAGTAAAATTAATTGTGTTATATTTAGTCTGTGTTTTAAAATAAATATATTGTATTATGTTTTCAAAACACTATCATACTAGCATATACAGGGTGGTCCAGGCCAGATGGAAAAATATATTTTCTGGTTTTGTTTATTGCAGTGAATCATATATTTTCAGGCATTATAAAACTCCGCAAGCATATAGTTGGTGACCAACTATTTAAACTTGATACCTTTACTCGTTCCTGAGAAAAAGGGTCTTGACAGACGGACACACAAACGAAAAACAAAGTGGGGTTACTAGGTTCACTTTTAAAATCTCTTCAAATTCAATAAAATCTTCAATCATTCTTTTAAAATCTTAAAATTTTTAGGGTTTCGAATTTAAAAAATCTGAAGTTAACATAAAAACAGTCTCAGAATTCTCGACAGTAGCTTTTGCATATACGCGACCGAGTCCATTAATCTAAGGTCGCCACCGGACCTTAATGCAAACGATGGGCAACGTCGCACCATGCTAATTCACTACCTTCTCGATTTATATCACCTCATATGATACATTATGTGTTGCGACAACGGTACGGTTTGGGATAGGGAGGATATATTCGATGGAATTTTTATCATGTTTCCTGGAAAAGCGGATAAAAATGAGTAGTTGTCATGACGTTGTATTAAGTTTATGAATTAGCTCGTCAAAAAAGAAGAGCAGGCAAGGTTCTGCTTGCTCAATTATTTTTAAATGCTTTTAATGATTTTATTTTGTCACACACAGCTAATGCCCTGAACAGAGCGACCTTCTCTTGCGGAAATGGGGATGTCAAAAATTGGTTGGATATGTTACCAAAAGGTCTAATTAAGTCAATTTATTTATTTACTTGTTAATTCCGTCATACTCAAGGGGCAAAACGCCACAGGCATGGTGCAGGGGTGTGGTGGTGCTCTTCTTCAAGAAGGGTGACAATGCCCGGTTGAAGAATTACAGGCCCATCTCACTTCTAAGCCATGTCTATACAAGTTGTTTTCAAGAGTCATCACGAATCATCTCGCGCGCAGGATTGACGATTTCCAGCCACCCGAACAAGCCGGTTTCCGAAAACACTATAGCACCGTGGACCACATACATGCGCTTCGGCAGGTTATACAGAAGACCGAAGAATACAACTTGCCTCTCTGTTAAGCGTTTGTGGACTACGAGAAAGCCTTTGATTCGATCGAGACCTGGGCTGTACTGCAGTCTCTTCAACGGTGCCAAATTGATTACCGGTACATCGAGGTGTTGAAGTGTTTCTACAAAAACGCCACCATGTCAGTCCGACTTCAGGACCAAGCCTCGGAACCTATCCTTCTGCAGCGAGGTGTAAGACAAGGAGACGTCATATCTCCGAAACTGTTCACCGCTGCACTGGAGGACGTCTTCAAGGTTCTGGACTGGAGAGGGCTAGGCATCAACGTCAATGGGTAGTACATCACTCACCTTCGGTTTGCCGACGATATAGTGGTCATGGCTGAGACCATGGAGGACCTCAGTACAATGCTCGATGACCTCAGTAGAGCTTCCGAAAGAGTGGGTCTAAAAATGAACATGGACGAAGGTCATGTTGAATGCCCATGTCACACCCATTCCTATCAAGGTCGGAGACTCGACACTCGAAATTGTAGACGATTATGTATACCTAGGACAAACGGTTCAGTTAGGTAGGTCTAACTTCGAGACAGAGGTCAATCGTCGAATCCGACTCGGCGGGGCAGCGTTCGGGAAGCTGCGCGGTATCTTCTCGTCCAACTTACCGCAGTGTCTCAAGACGAAAGTCTATGATCAGTGTGTGTTGCCAGTGATTACATACGGGACCGAGACGTGGTCGCTCACAATGGGCCTTATCAAAAGGCTTCAAGTCACCCAAAGGGCAATGGAGAGGGCTATGCTCGGAGTTTCCTTGCGTGATCGAATCAGAAATGAAGACATCCGCAAGAGAACCAAGGTCACCGACGTAGCCCGAAGAATTGCCAAAATTAAGTGGCAGTGGGCAGAACACATTGCTTGCAGAACGGATGGCCGATGGGGCCGAAAAGTTCTGGAGTGACGACCGCGAACCGGAAGACGATGCGTTGGAAGACCTCCCACTAGGTGGACCGATGACCTGGTGAAGGTTGCGGGAATCCGTTGGATGCAAGTCGCACGGGACCGGTCAATGTGGCGACACTTGGGGGAGGCCTATGTCCAGCAGTGGACGTCTTTCGGCTGAAATGATGATGATGATTTATTTAACACTTCAAGCACATAGTACAGAGGCGGACTTAATGCCATAGGCATTCTCTACCTGTCAACCTTGTCTTTCTTTCCAATTCTGTAATCTGTTGTAAGTCATTATAACATTAACAAGACACCCATAATCCCCGAAGGGCTAGGGCGGAGGTGTACCTTCCTAATAGTACACCCACATCTCTTCAGTTATGTTTAAGCCCTATGTAGTAGGGAGCGAGCCTATTGCCATCAACCGGGCACAAATCCAGACTCCCTGGTTGCTACTGAGAAATTTCGGGAATCAAACACGGGAACTCATGCTCAGCAGCCGTGATTGCGACTACTAGACCAACGAGGTAGCAGACAGGAACAGAGCTGTTGTAAGTCGCTTTAGAAATACGAAAAAATCGCTTTGATAGCAATCGCATTTCTTGTTTTGGCATTTTGCCGTTGCTTGAATGAAGTGGCGAACAAAGCTACATAAGTTTCACGGATTAGTAATTAGAGGGTGTTGTTATAAGCAGTCAAAAGATCTCTGTTGCTCATCCATTGAAGGTTATGCAAGCCAACTTTCAGTCTTGAATTCCACACTAAAACCCAAATCTGCACCTTAAAGCAACATAGCATTATACTGAGATTCCAACTCGCTTCATTCTAAGCCATATTCTGACGTCACAGTGCTCAACTCCGCGTTAAGTTTGAGAGCGCAGCGCTGCAATATCCGGACGGAACATGTGTAGTCTGCCCTCGCAAAGCAAAGAGCTATATGTAAAAATAAAATCCAAATGATTATTAATAATAATAATAATTGATGTATTTGCTCAGACAACAAAGATTCACGTGTTAGTAACAAAAAACTTACAGAACTATGTTAGTGTTACTAAGATGAACCATGTAACATACAAAAAAGAAAGCAAGTAAAAAAATCTCATCTCATTTTTCAACAGAAATAGAGGAAGATCCACATCACCATCATCATCTGCCTAGCCTTATCCCAACTATGTTGGGGTTGACTTCCAGTCTAAATGAATGCAGCTGGATACCGACTGCCTATCTGACCTCCACAAGCCAGTTAGTCCTGGAAAATACGACGCATTTTGGTAAGACTGGTTTTCAGACGTTCCGGCTGCTGTTGACTTTCACATATTCTTTGTTTTCTTGAAACTTTCATTTGTTGAGTTACCGCGTTTTGTCTTATAGGGTGGTTGTGACGTCACATAAGGAACGAACGCCTTCTAGAGCGGCTATATTGATTCAGATCCGGTTATTGCAATGTTTGAATGAAACAGGAGATTTGGTGAGATGGTTGCGGTTTGATTGAGAAATCTGCGTAAAATCGCCCTTTGGCAAACCTTGAGACTGAACTTTTGCGACTTGGTCAGGGACCAAGTTTGAGCACCATACCGTAGGATGGGCAAAATGTACATTTCAATGAGTTTGCGCTTCAGAGGTAAACGTAAGTCAACCTTCATCAGCGACTTCAATATAAATTTTAATATTCACTGTTATTTGTTAAGACGTAAGAAAACTAAAACAGACTGTAAGCATTTTTTTAAAGAGGATTACCACTGGCTATAAATACGCCAAAAACTATTCAATTGACTTAGATCAGGCAACGAAATCAATCAAAAACAAAACCAGTAAATGTTTTTCTTGCCAGTGCTTATTAATATTAATGCAGCTTACACATGACAAATCGATAAACTATTAACAGACTGTCGTCCTTACTCCGTAGTAAGACACACATCGGATATTACCGAGTCTTACTTCGTCCACGCAAACTGGGCACGTGCTCAGTGTGAATACTCTGCTGTGACGGAAAATGTCTTTAGAATAATTCAACGACATATGCAGCTTGTGTCACATCGTGTTGTAGTTGAAAATTGTTTTATGTATGTTCTCTTGCATGTGTTTTTTTTCTGATGATTCCTTCCTATGTTTTTGGAGTAATAGGCTGGTACGTCATAGTTCCATAGTTTAAGGGGTTTATTTCACAAAAGAAAATTAACCATACTAACAATTTACAAAAAGTCAATTTACTAGCACTCTACTAACCACATTTGAGATATGGAATAAATGGCTTTTTTAAATTTATTTAATGTCATACATAGTTCATCACTATTCATTTGACGTTCCATACTTTTCTGTTAATCAACATCTCGGTAGGTAACCAACTACAGAGACAGTACAGCCATTAATAAATAAGAGTTCAGAACTTTTTCACCTCACCAGTTAATGTATTATCTACCTGCCCATTCAAATGTTGACGAGAGATATAGCATTATTAGAAGTCAGACTGCCTTTGAAGGAGACTGCCTCTGAAGGAAAAGTTTTAAGGCCAAATGAGCTTTGTTAAAATCGTCTTCTGGTGCCACTCCAATTTAATGAAGGTTAGCTGTTGACTCCGAATATTTCTGCATGTTTTGTTCTTTTGTCAAAATGTTGACGTACAATAAAGCAAATAGGGGAGACGACAAAAAACATTAATCCGTCACTTTGATTATCAAAAAACATTTGTTACGTAAACCAAAATTGACGAAGATACGAACCTTTTAAAATTATCAATACGACACAGCCTTGGTATAATGTTTTGTGCGTTCTGACGTTACAAGCCCCCCACTCCCGAGTTTTGATGCGTTTATCTTTGTTAATATTCATTGATTACAAAAACAAAAATTAAGCGTCCATTATTTTTCAATACTCTAAGTGACGGACTAAATAGATTTGAAATATTTTGATATCGTCGTCATGCCTATTCTTATTCATGTATCTACCTACAGGTCCCGCGATCCTGTGACGTAAGCTAAGGCTGTTCCATTTAAATGTAGTGCATACGCAATGAGCGGCGTATGGGCGCACGCTAAATTGTCCGTCAGTCTAGCGGGATAAATGGAATTTGTGGGAAAATGTGCTTCTACATCACTTGATAGTGACTGCAAAGGGTGGTGCAGTACATCTTTTTTAAGAGGCCGTAGTTTGGGTTGATTTGCTTGTCTAGTCTGGTATTTGGTACTGGCTTAACGTGTCATTATGCCAGTACTAGAAGACGAACTGGAAGACGTTACGGTGGAACTTGGAAGGCCTCCTACTAGCTAGACCGATGACCTAGTGAAGGTTGCGGGAATCTGCTGGATGCGAGTCGCACGGGACAAAAAAAAATCTGTTTTTTTTTGTTTTTTAGGGAATTTTTAAAAAAAGTGCCTGATGGAACGCTGTACGGCTAGGTCTTAATTGCCATATCAAACTAGTAGGTTGTTAAACTTAAAATGTCACTTCCGGGATATCTTCCGTGATTGAGTTTAGTTGTGACCGTGATAGCTTAAAACAGTAGCAGGTTGTTGTCGAGCTTCTTTGTCTCAACGCTTTTCTGATGATCGCCACTTTTGTTATTATTTCAAACGTAGACAGTTGGCGGGCTGGTGTATATAATATACTAGTCTCGCTGATAGCTCTCAAATGCAGTATTTTGTATGACGTCAGGTATGATACGTAATTTAGATGGCGTTAAAAATACTGCCACTATATATCGAAGAAAGGATCTGTCGACGTAGTCGAAATAATTAACTGTCGAAGTTCAGGATGACACTCGTGTTTATACGTCCCGTATACAATAGATTAGGCTAGAGAGACGAACGATATCTATACAGCAACAGAACCGTCGCAGGTATATGAGGAAGCAATATTCTTTAATATATTCAATTATTTACCTAAATGACCGAGGCAGCTGAAAATATATCTGTCACCGTAAAATTGTCAAATACGTTATATTGTAATATCTCTAGCGATATTGTAAAGTCTCGAATTATTGTCAAATGAACATACTGCTTACAATAAAACGCATTATTTTTCGTAAAATGCATGCGATGGTAGTCAACTCACGCGGTGTGGAGAGAAGGAGGGGTTCCCCTTGCCCAGTGGTACCACTCTCATGAAAAGATACTGTACCATTCCTGAGAAATATCGATTAATATAACCTAACCTTAAAACACTTCATATTCCCCTAAAAAGCGTAGTCGACGGAGCCCCGCTTCGCGGGGCCCCTATTTCCGAGTGCAGGGTTTAAAGGAACCTAACTAACCTAACGGGGGGGTGCCCCAAGTCCCGTTTATGGGGGCAAGAGATACTTCCGTATGTTCAGTTGACAATAATTCGAGACTTTACAATATCGCTAGAGAGATACACGTTATATTGTAATATAACGTATTTGACAATTTTACGGTGACATATCCATTCTAAGCGAACTTTGGAGACAGCAATCAGTAAAGTAAATTTCGTAACAATTAACCTTCAATGCACAGGTGTGTGGGATGGATATTTTGAAACAGCCGTGGGTGTTGCTTTTATGAGACGTGTGGGTGTGCAATGGAATTAACTCGAGGTTATGTAAAGAGCTCACTTAAAATGGATTTAAAGCTCTAGATGAGTCCAACGCCAGTTAAGTATATTTCGTCAAGTGTGTTAAGTTTAAACCGGTTTTATGATAGTGAATAAATAAAAAAATAAATATCACTGGACATTACACACAGCGCCATCTAGTGCCACACTAAGCAAGGCTTATGTCGTGGTCACCAGACAGTTGATATAATACATACGAGTATATACTTTTTGTTTGTAAATACATACTTATTATACATATAAACATCCATGACTCGGAAACAAATGTCCATGCTCATCACACAAACATTTGCTCCTACCGGGATTCGAACCCAGGACCCTAAGAATGTAAAGCAGCCTCATTACCGCTGCGCCATTCAGGTCGTGTAGATTTTATTAAATGGGAACTGGTATTGGTATAGTGGTAGCAAGTGCGACTACTGAGCAAGAGCTCCTGGGTTCTGTTCCCAGCTTGGACAAAGTGTTATTGGGTTTTTCCATTAGAAGTTTCTTAGTAGCAGCCACGGAGTCTGGATTTGCGCTTGATGGCAATAGGGTCGTCCCTTATTACATGGGACTTAAACATAACTGGTGAAATGTGGGTGTACTATTAGATACACTTCTGCCGAACCCTTTGGGGATTACATTATGCTATACACATACGCTAATATTACACATGCATCAGTGCAGTGCGATGCGCGCTCGAACACGGACGTGTTTCCACTGTGCACGACTCGAATTTTATTCGCGTGTTGCGCGGCCATAGCCGCTGCCCGTATAACTATGAGTTCCAGCTCCATCAGTTGCAATTTGTTGGGGGCAAAGAGTTTCAGATCCATGTAAAGCAGGTGAGATATAACCTGACCATCTTTCTTAGTCCTGAATTCTCCAGCAATGTGCTTAGAGGATTCAGGGCTAAACAGAACCAAAGTGGACTCAGACTGTCGCCCTGGAATATTCCCCGTTTAATCCATACAGGTTTATCGTTCCCTTAGATCTGTCGACATCCCGGATATCGAAGGACCGTTCTCCATTGCCCCATACATGACTCAAGGAAGGCGCGTAGAGTTGCATCTATTTTGTACAACTCCAGCACCCTCATGAGCCATGTATGGGGCACAGAATCATAGGCCTTCTTGTAATTTATCCAACATGTAGACAGATTCTTTCGGGAGCGGCGAACCTGTTGGCTAATGGCCACATCAATGAGGAGCAGCTCCTTAGTACCCAGGGACCCGTTCCTACATCCATTCTGAGAGGCAGATATGATAGAATTACTCTCAATATGTTGGTTGATTTTTGCTCTCAAAATGGATGTAAGAACTTTGTTGGCCGTTAGTAAACGAGTGATTGGTCTATAATTTTTGGGCTCCGCAGTACTACCTGATTTATGGAGCAGGTGGGTAATTCCTGTCGTCATGAACTGGGGCAGCGACCTTGACTGAACTGACTGAATTGTTATGATTATTAATATCCGAGCTCCCCTAAGATTTTTCTACAAAAAATGAAATCATGTTGCTCAAAGACAACCAAAGCAAAATCTCCAAAAGAAAATCAATTTAATCACTAGACAGGAGATTTGACTACAGATTACTTCAATAAGCCCTCAGAAACTAGATTACATCCATGGCAATAGCCTTAAATTGTCTAGCAATGGAGCTTGCAATAAAGCCGTATCTGCACTACAGGATCCACTTCCCCGCAGGTAAATAAACCGATTAAGGGGCATTTGTATCGCCGTCTACCCTGCCCGGGCGAACGCGTATAAATCATTGTTTGTGCATATTATAACAACATTACTCCGCATTAGTGCACAATCTACGTGTTTATTGTACATCCAGTGTGGCGGGACTTTTATTTTTCTATTTGCAAAAGTAATTTATTAGGTGTTGAGGCCCCGGGGAGTTGTTTTATATTTATATTCTGTTACGAAGATTTGTTGGGTGAAATATTATGTTTTTATTTTGGATTGTTTTTGGGAGAATTAAGGGTATGGCCTTTATGACACATGTGAAATGTGTGAGGATTTAACAGTAATAGGTTTTTAACATTTTATCATGTGTTTACAATGAAATCTAATAGTAGTAATTGAAAGATTCATAATACAGGGTGTAAACAACCTCATCACGAAGCCACCAGTCAACAAAGCATTCTGTACATAAAACTAAGTAGCTTTACGCAAAAATTATTGCTGGGAAACGACTTTTTTTTTTGGG
Source organism: Xestia ashworthii (assembly GCA_950022955.1). Taxonomy (NCBI): domain Eukaryota; kingdom Metazoa; phylum Arthropoda; class Insecta; order Lepidoptera; family Noctuidae; genus Xestia; species Xestia ashworthii. The sequence goes on from OX465557.1 coordinate 4,580,768, forward strand.
TGAAAAAATCATGTTTTGTGGTAGAACTCAATGTAACACACTCAAAACATTGTGCTGATGGATGGATTGAATAGTACGGCGGTTGTAGAGGTGTTTAGATCCCACAGGTGGGATCTAAACAGGCCTTTCTTCATGACTTCCAATTGCTGCAGCGACGCCTTCTGGCTGTGTCAGTTCTCCAGAAATTAGCCGTTGACCTTGACTGGGGAAAAGTAGGTTCGTGGAACGGAATTGACTCCAATACCCTTTAAAAAGGTACCCATCAGACCCAGAACTTTAATTAAACCGTTTAGACAAAAGTTTCATTAAGTTGTTCCAGAGACAAATTCAAAGGGCGAAGCGCAGTATAATTAATTTGAAATTATATAAAACGTCTTATTGTTCGCTAAGTAAATTTTAAAGAGGAGAATCCCCGTGAGAATTGGCCAGGCCTGATTTAACGGGGTTCGATTTATGTTTCGAGGGCACGCTAGAGGCGCCTACAGAGGGTTGAGGTACAGGGGATGAGCGATTTTTTTTTTTTTTTTTTAGGATCATCAAATGACTTCTCCCACTCTGGGCGGAGCGGGAGGGAGTGTCAGACTTTTACTGACTGAAACCCATTCATGTTCCTTCCTCGCCCTTTATGTTCCGGGGCCGCGGTATCTCTTTCGAACAGGCCCGCAACCCCGGCAACAGGCCCGCAACCCCGGCAACAGGCCCGCAACCCCGGCAACAGGCCCGCAACCCCGGCAATACCGAGCCCCTAAATTAACTGTCTAGTCTTTGCTCTCACACTTTATGTAAGTACAGTCGAGGACTTTCATATGTGAGCCACTAGCCGCTATTCGTATTTTAGTCATGTAGTGAAAATCGAGTTTAGTCGGTAATATTCGTACTCGTGAATTTATAAAAGTGCTAAATTGGAAAGCAGTGAAAGTGGCTTATCAATTAAAGTCTTCGACATAGTCACATCTACTGTGTGTGTGTTGTTGTGTTTATCAATATTCTATTATTATTTACTAACTGCTACGCCTTATGGAGAAGATATCAAAAAGAGATAGCGTGACGAGCTGAACTCTTATGAAAAGGATTGGGCCCAAATAGCCAATGACAGAGATAAATAAAAAGACAGAATAGAGGCCTTTATCCTGCAGTGGGACCCAGGTTCATAATAATAAATGCCATAGGAACATCCTATTTCTTCAAGTTGCCTGAGTCTGGTTAGGCTCTCAACTCAGCTGCTGTCATTAAATCTAATAAATAAGTATAATCAGCCTGTAATGTTGGCCTTGCTTCCTCTTTACGAGAGGGAATGGGCAATTAATAATAAACCACGCGGGCCCTGTCCAGGTTGGTAGATGTCACATGCCTTCGAACTTTTGGTTCTAGGACATGCCGATTTCCTCACAATGTTTTCCTGCACCATTCATTTATTTCATCAGCCTGCCTCCTTGCATGGTAATCTAATAAATGAAAGTTGTAAATGGATTACCTTTTACAATCCCCATTTGCTTATAACTTGCGCCTTAGTCAGCGACTTAATTGAATTTAGCGATATACGCTCCGCTCCGGATTTGGAAAATGCTTGAAAACAACAGGACGTGTATTTAATATTATTTATAGATATACGCAGACGAAATCAACAACGTCATTGTAGCAAATAGGTGATATACTATAGGAAATTGGTTTGGAAAACATTGTTGAAACTGTATTCGTGTATTGTGTAAAAAATTGTGTGAATTGATGCGGAAGTTAGTCCCCAATATGCATCGCTGTTATTCATTTAAACAAAAACACATACTTATCACATTGCTGTGTTATAGTTTAGGGGTAAACTATTCCTATTCCCGCCGTATAAATTCATGTTTTTACAAAATTTATTCTAGTGTATAAGGTAAAACATTCTAACGAACATCTATCTATCCGTCCCCGCAACTTTCGATTTAATAGATTATATTTTTTTTATTTTATTTATTTGCATCAGACACAAAAGATCCATAGATGAGTTATTATATACATTTGGAAATAATCATAGACACACGAAACAAATACTAAACTACTAACTAGGTTTTGTACAAAATAAAATTTAAATAACACAATTATTTTTTTCTAATCTCCGTCATGACATTTAAAATTTAAATAAGTTAATTGCAATATACATAATCATTATTAAAAATTAATAAATCACTATAAATTATGAACCATATACATTTGAATTGATTGAATTTACATTTGTTTTTTACCTGCCCCATGTCCGATTTACGGGTGCATGTAAGGCCTGCCAGTGCTGCATGAACGGTCCGTTCAACCTGTTGGCAACAACGGTAAGAATACTGTTGCCGCTGCCCCGCCCTCTACTCGCTATCGAGGTTGCCCTCTTGCGCATGCTGGCATAAAAACAGTCAATGCGGACGCTTGCGAACATTCCCGATGCGCTGCAGAAGCGAGGCAGCCGCAGCAGTGCCCTCAATGCGTTATTAAATTGAACGCGGAGAGCGCGTTAGGATTTCTGCGAATATGACACCCACAGACTACTCGTATAAAAAGATGTGCAGGAGGCTCGAAACAAGGTGATCATCACATCCTTGGAGCAACGAGTAAACCTGCGGGCAATCATATTCGACGTCACCAACAGCGCCCTCCTTTCTCGCTCAATATCAGCGTCGTCCTTCAGGTCGGACGTCACAATATGGCCCAAATACTTAAAAGTATGCACCCGCTCCAAGGACACCCCACATAGTCTTACTGGTGGAACCTCTGCCGGACACTTAGAACCCGCATTGAAAACCATAAGCTCGCTCTTTTTGACGTTATATCTAAGGCCATGTCAGCACGCGTACACTTCGCAAATGCTTATCAAATCTCTGAGTCCCTCTATTGACGCGCTCAGCAGCACCAAATCATCAGCGTAGCTTATGTTATTAAAACAAACATCATCAATATGGCATCCAACATAGCGGCTTCTGAGCTCGGAAACAAGTTCGTCGATATACAGATTGAAGAGCATTGGTGAGGTCAACCCCTGCTGCCTCGCCCCGGACTCCAACCTGTACGAGTCCGACAAAGCTCCCGACCATCTAACATTATTGACCTGGTTCCCGTACCAGTGATAGAAGATTTTAACAACTTCAGCAACTTTTTCTACAGCAATTTGTACGAAACCAGGTCAAATGCCCTAGAGAGATCGAGGAATCAGGCGTAAACAGGCGTGCTTCGCTTTGGTCTATGTTATCTGACAGCATGCTTTAAGCTGAGTATAGCACTATCTGTAGACAGTTTGGGCCTAAACCCGAACTGGTTATCATGCAAAGTTATTGTATTGTTCAACTGAGCAGCATGCTTAGCTGTCAAATACCTTTGCGATGACTGTCGTGATGAGATCGGTCTGTAATTGTTCTTATCTGAAATATCACCCGTCATATTTTTGACAATTGATAGTACGACCGTCCTCATCAGCTCGTCCGGCCAGTACGAATGGCGAAGGCAAAACGTGAACAGCATGGCCAAAACACGTGGCAGGTGGGGACCTGCATGATGTAGGTTCTCGATGCTGAGTCCATCATCTCCTGGAGACTTACACCTGGTCATACACCCTATGGTCTTAGCTATGTCCGCAGCTGAGAACTTAACTCTTGGTTCCAGGACAGTGCTCTGTAACTCAGAATCGGCCACCTCAGAGGGTGGAATACTGCTTGGCTCGACACAAAACTGGGATTTAAAAACACTGGCAATACCCTTTTAAACAGACACGCCATCGACGCTCACTGGCAAACCAGGCCTAAGGTTGTGCTTTTTGTAGATTTCCAGATCTCTCGAAAGTCTTTTTAGTGTGTGACTCGGCTAGGATATCCATTTGATGGTCTTGGTGATTTTTGCACCACCTTAATTTTGATTTAAAGGTCTTTCGAGTGCCACACATTTAGTCATAAATTACGCCTGATGTAGGTTGGTAGGTGATGTAGGATAATAGCACGAGAGATCATATCAAGTCATGATGAATACAAATAAGGTATCCATTATATATTATGGTCCACCTGAACTATCCGAACACAGTATTATATTCAGTACTCTGAAAGCCAAAGAGAACTTCATTTCCTACACTCTCCGAGATTTGCTACAGTTGAAATTGTATGACATTCTCGTAGTTCTCAACAATAGTCTCCGAGCTCATTCATAGAAACTGCTCAAAGGTATAGTATCTTTATCTAAATTTATATTAAATCGAAAATCCAGTCACCCATTATTATTAGCATGTAATATGAAGCGACTCCATTGAAATGAACTGGACTGTTACCTAGATTCCGACGGGCGTCTACTGAAACTTTCAACTTTGCTTTACCTGGTAATTTAACAATAACGGCTGCTCAGATCTACCTTCCTAGGTTGGTCTGTGGATGGGTATGGACCACCTACTACATACTTAGTTTCCTGGTGCCTCCAAAAGCACGTTAAGCGTGGCTTGGTCTCGGCTGTTATTTGTGCATATTTTTCAGTCGTTACAGGTAGTCAGTGGGCCGAAAGTCTGACAACCAGTCTTACCAAGGGGTATATCGTATTGCCCAGCGCTAACTGGGTAATGGAAGTCAGATAGGTAGTCACCCCAAAGTAATTGGGAAAAGGCTATGCCGATGACACCATGCTCAACAGACGATAGCTAGAATAATGACACACAGTCTTCTCAATGTCCCAACAAATTAATTTCCGTTCGACATTATTTTCTCGTAACCTACAAATAAGTCGACAGCCAAAGTTTCAATGTGTAAGTCGTGCCAGACTTAGATGGCTTCCATGTCTTAAGACTTTGTTTAACATATTATACACCACAAAGTTTGGAAGCGAAGTTTGATTATAGCATAAGTACGCTATACGTTTTCGCTTCGGCGTTCGCTTTTACGTGGAAGGTAGAGTATGTAAGTATATACTTACATGGGTTTACACAATACGCTTTATAAGTAGCTACTGGTTAGGTAACAGTTTAGCAAAAAGTTGTTGTGAAATATTATGTTGTTTTTCGTTAATCTTTAACATCTTTTGTTGCGATGCAAGCTTGCATGATGAGATTTTGTTTTCGTATACAATACCTATTGCAAACCTCTACTAGGGTCTTGGTAAAATCGCTGATTTCTCAATAGCCCAATAATTGATTATAAATTCAAATTCAAAATCATTTATTTCAATCCCTTTAGGATCATAATTATACACATTCAATATAAGTTAACTATAACAAAACTAATTTTTCAATCAGTACATAAGAAATAATCAATTAAATAGTATAAATTAAAACTAAAATTTCAAAATTATAATGTCTATGACTAAAATAAAAAATTATAATTATAAAAATTTAAATTTGAATCACAATAAGTACAAAAATAATTAATTAAATAGTAAACATGTCATTAAAACTAAAATTACAATAGAAGACTAATATTACACCTGCCCCATTACATGCATTATGGTGTGCAGTGCCCTTTCTTTCGCTCGTAATATTGATCTCATGCTTACAATCTCCTTAGATAGATTATAATCTAACGGGTTTTGCAATTTTTGGGTGACATATTGTGCATAATAATTCAAAAACAAATAAAGATACTCATTCCATTTAAATATTTCATTCTAACCACTGAAACATGATACAAATTAGATTCAATTATGATTAGAATAATAAACATTAAAAATAATTGAAATGTTAATTTTATCTGATTCACAGAAATAGTTTCATTCATTCAACATAAACCACGGCGTATAGTTATTCGTAATTGAATTGAATTATCTAAATAGTTTCATCGTTTATTTAAATGATCAAATAATTTAATCTGTTTATTTTGATTCCAATTTTAAATTGTATAAAGCCATTTGTTTGATGCTCTCAGCTATTAATTATATAGGAATCCCTTTGTTCTAGATCTATGGTATTATTTTAGGACGTGTTGTGCCTGGGGTTTTCGGCCACGTAACTGTGTGTTCTATTATATCTAAACCAAATATAGAACTTAAAGGCGACAAACTCTGGGTTAAGCTCGCCTTTGTACATAAGCTACTCGTATGTTATTGCAATTAATATGTATATTTGTTGTTTTTTTGTGCAATAAAAAATAAGAATAAAGGCATAGTTTATTTGATTTTGTTCATTTAATTTACAACTGACTGACATTTTTGGATGCGTGCCGTGGGGGCTGGTTCTTAGGTAGCAGTGCAGCAGTGGGACAGTTAACTTCATGCTTCTATTAAGTACCTATATGAACGAAAGAAAATAGTAGTAACTGTTTTTTGACTCTTTAATATGAATATATTGATAATTATGTTATTGAAAGGCGTAGGTGTAGATCTGAACTTATTTTTATAATCCTGATAAGATCGTTGATGATCGTTTCAGGTAAATTGGTAATTTTGCCGCTATAAATCAGGTTAGGTTACCACAGCCTGTGATTATTCACAAAATAGAGGACACAGCTTTCCAGCAGTTATTAGATTAGTTCAATAAGAAAGTTCTGTTTCTTAAAAGCGTCACCGCCAATCAATTCTTCAGTAAGTCGGACACATCTTGAAAATTTAGGTCCTAATTATGCTGGCTGGCTAGTCTTCCTAGCATTACATTTTCATCTGCCTAGCCTTTTTCCAACGATGTTGGGGTCGGCTTCTAGTCTAACCAGACACTGCTGAGTACCAGTATTTAACAAGGAGCAACTGCCTATCTGACCTCCACAACCCATGTCTTCCTACCATCACGAGCGCTATCTTAACAAGATCTTAAACCAAGAACAGTAATCAATAACTTTATTAATACAAACCCCCATAAACCAGCTATATTTGTAAACTTAACATCATAAAACCCATCATACAGTAACTTGTATCAATAGAGATCAGCATCTTAATCCAATGACGATAACATTGTATCAAGCCGCTAGTAAGGGTTAACTGTGCGGCAGTTAAACTCCAGTTAAGCCCTGTTAACTGTTCAACCGATAGTTATATAGGGGGTCAACGTCGTTAAGTATTTACGAGTCTTGTCCAATCACGGGGTGATGTTTCAGTGGATATTGTGGACATTGTATTGTTTTCAGTTTTATGAGGGTATAGTAATTGTTTACTGTGGTAGTAAAGGGCAGTTATAATGTTTGATTGTATTTGATGTCGGAGGGGTCAATGACATTGACTTCAAGCTTTTTTCTGATTGAGATAGGTGAATTAGAGATGGCGTCGTTGGTTCACCTGTCAATTCAGAGGATATTTATAAAAGAACAGACTCTAAATTCTTGAAGATTTATTTTTATACAACGGCGCGCGATGATTTAGTTGATTTATTGCAACACTTTTTGTACGTTGTAACCGATTATTTTTATTTTGTGATTTAAGGTTGATTTCACTTCCTTAAGAATATGTTTGATTTCATATTATTTTGGTATTACGTTTGTATGAAAAGCGCATGCTCCGCCGGCCCCTTAACACACAGCGCCATCTACTGCCACACACTAAGCAAGGCTTGTGTGGACACCAAATTGTTGATATAGTAATACCTTTTTGTTTGTAAATACATACGTATTATACATATAAACATCCATGACTCGGGAAGTAATGTTTATGCTCATCACACAAACATTTGCTGCTACCGGGATTCGAACCCAGGACCATAAGAACGTAAGGCAGTCTCACTACCACTAAATGACAAATGGCTAATTAGCGGCTTATGTTTTAGTCGGTTGGTCTCTTATAACTTTTGTATGTCCTTTATGGTTTCATCGTCAAAGCTCGCTAGACTTTGATATTGGATTTCTTATTAAATCATCGGTTTCTGAATCTTATTTGAAACAAAATGGTTTTACTGAGAATTTATCACTGAATAGGAATCCATTTAACCAGCTAAATAGTTTAACTGATGGACTGAACGGGATTGAACAGGCGACCCTTTAACCTCTCGACGACTTTCAGTTATTGTACATTTTTTGGCATTACTGCCTCTCTGTTATCATTTTATAGATTAAATTGAATACACTATAGAGATAAGTTACAGAAACTTGTCGTTAAAACTAGATTTAAACATAAATTAATTTAACGAATCGTTTTTAAAAATAATCCATTTTAATCTCATACACACGAAAATAACTGTCAGGAAAGGCCTGTCTGCCTGTCGACTGTCTACATTTTCCGGACTTAGGCCTGAATTCTTGTCGCGCTGTCGGTAGGTCGTGTACGCGCGGTCGCGTTTGAGTATACATTGTGTTCTAAATAGGTTTCCTTCTTCGGTAGCTCACGTACTATACTTAAAATATGTAATGATTGTTTCTTATTTGAACTCTGTGGACAGCCCCTGTTTAATCCGAGCATGTTACACTATCACTGCAAACTTTCTGTTATGATTATGATCACAGTATTATTTGGTATTATAATATTGTTTGGTTTGATTTTACTTCGTTACCTGACTTATGTAACGTTCCAATCAAAACAAAACAGATATGTCCGCCCGCGTCTATGTTCGTCAGTGTTGCCAGTGAAAGTCATGGCACAGATTGGCGAACAGAATGGACCCGTGGGGCGTATGTGTAATTGTTAGTTTCTTCGTTTTCATTATACTTCACAAATATGTATTGTTTATTCGTATACACTTTATTTTTTATTTAAATCATATCCGTATCTGATCGTAGCATCACTATCACTTTGGGCCCTATCAGAATACCAGCGCTGTGACGTTTTTTAATGGTACAGCACCAGACTGAGATAGACGCCTTTTGGCCTCGTTCAGGACCAGTTTCTTTTTATTTTTAAATTTTTATCCATGTTTAATTTTCACTCGTTGTAAATAATGTTAATTTTATGTGTTTTATCCTGTGCGGGCTAATAAATGCTTTTTCTTTCTTTATATAACACTACACTCCGACGCTGACGTCAGCGGCCGTATTTTGTTCTCCCTGACAACACGACCGTCAGCGCAACAAGAATTCAGGCCTTAGCAAAGCCGCAGGTAAAAGCTAGTGGTTTCAAATGAAGGTGGGAAACATAATCCTCATTCAATTTATTATGTCATCAATTTACAAAATAATAATTATTAATTAATATCTCAATATAGACATGGGACTATATTATAAAGCCCCCAGTTAACCATTCTAGGAGAACAGATATTGACCATTACACGACTAATCTTAGAATAACTATAACAGTATCGTTATTTTAAAGGGATCTTAATAACTTTAAACTACAGTTAACGAGATTTTAGCGGTACTTGTGTTAAGGGTTCCATATCGTAACTTTGTTAAATATTAAAGTTGTTTAACACCGTGTTTAAATCAAAAGGGATTATCTAACAAAACATTACGCTTGAATTCCGCGAAGGGTTAGGCAGTGGTGTACCAAATAGCACACCCACATTTCGCCAGTTATGTTTAAGTCTAATGTAATAAGGGACGAGCCTATTGCCATCAAACAGGCGCAAATCCTGACTCCGTGGCTGCTATTGAAACGCGCGCCAGATTAGGGCAAAATTAGGACAAAATTAGGGCGCAGCAAGTCACTTCAAACTAATAATATTGCAGTAAGTATAACATCAGTCGTAGATACGTACATGTAAAATAAGTACTAGCTAGATTCTACGTGGCTTTCAAATAAAAATATTATTTAAATTGTGTACCTGGGTATATTTAACAATATTTGGCTGAGCAAATTTCGACCTATCAAGGTGCAGATACGAACCGCGGCCCGCCTGTTGTTGGCGTTGTTGGGTCTAGGCGTTTAGCAGTGACCCACCACTTCTGGCGGATATTTCATAAAGATTTTTCATAGTAGTTCTATTAACCGGTCATCACGTTGATAGTTTGCGCACAGCCAACCCTTTAGGCCACGAACTATGGATGACGCACGCTAGATCGTGTCGGCCATGGCACAATCCATTGTTGGAAGCGTGAGTGTGTCTTTCCAAAATTGCACGGTCGACACTCGGCTCTGACCCTACGGGTTTCTTCCATAATATCGACAGTAACTACATCGACGGTCACTGTATCGACAACGTTCCATCGACGCGTTAATGAGTCGACAGTATTAGCATTGCCATTCAACGTGGCAATGCTGCCGATCTTCTGGGCACGTTTCCCGATGTCAGCGATGCGGAGGAGTACTTTGACGCCTAAGTTACTCGTACACTAAATCGACGGTACGCTACCATAGTCTAGCTTGTGTCGTGCAGAAAACAAATGAAACAAATGCCACAAGTCATGTCGACGTGACTTGTGGAGTGACGGTATACTCACGCGATAGAACAAGAGAAGCGCGTGTCGCATGACGCAAGTCGTATCGCCCGGGGCCGAAGCCCGGGGCCGTGAAAGGGGTGTTATGGCCTGTGTTATCGTTTCGTCAATCACCAATCCGTCTGCCAAATGTACTGCATACGGTAATTCCGTTTGACGACTATTACTAGGGTCATTTGGGACCAATTTTGGCAGTGAACGCCTTGCTTGCCGGTGGTACTTTAGTTATTGGGCTCTCGAGTGTAGATCTATATGTGCATTCACATGCACGCACACTCAGTCTTAGGTTTGCTGACAACAAGATGCTCTGAGTGTGATGTTTTGAATAATATCATGAAAGATTTTTCCATAGAAATAATAATAAGTGAAATCTCCGTCCTCCTGAGACTGTTTAACAGTCCCACATATTAGATGTTAAATGCTTTTTTAAGCGCTGATCGTGAGACGGCTAGACAGCATTCTTGCAGACCGAAGAGAGATGGCGGGATGCCTTGTATGGTTTCCTCAATAAATAGCAAGAAGAAGTACAAAATCGGGAAAAGTGTAATGAATGGGTCTCCTACCTTTGGTCAGTACCGAGGCAGATCAGGGCAACAAAAAATAATCCATCATCAACTTTAGTGTGTGACATTCACCGACGTCAAAACGAAATCATCATTATTCCTTAAGCAAATAGTCTTGCTTAATCATAAATTCATTTAGGTTGGTCTGTGGGTGTCCGTGTGGTCACCCATCCACACATCCTTAAATACCGAGTTTCCTCCGTGCCTCGGAAAGCACGTTAAGCTGTTGGTCCCGGCTGTCATTTGTCCATCTTTGGCAGTTGTTACAGGTAGTCAGTGGCCTAAAAAGTCTGACTACCAGTCTTACCATATGTACCCAGTATTAACTGGGTTGTGGAGGTCAGATAGGCAATCGCTCCATGTAAAATACTGGTATTCAGCTGCATCCGGGTAGCCTGGAAGCCAACCCCAACATAGTTGGGAAAAGGCTTGGCAGATGATGATGAATCATAAATTCATCATATACAGTTTACAATACCGATTATAGACTACTACCACATTGTACGCAGAGTGATTCCTGCGGTTGCACGGGACCGCACGGACTGCATATTGCAACACATGACACGTCATCCCGCAATAGGTGCCCGCGGTTTGATCACTTGCCAAATTGAATTGCGATTATTAGGTCGGTTTTTTTCTCAGGACGGCACACATCTATTTGCAACTTTTTATCAATATTGCTCTTCCAAATTACTCTCGTTATAGAAAAAATTAAAGGGAATCAACTGTCTTGAAATGGACATGTAATGAGGAGGGACGAATCGCGTGTGATTAAAAGATATTTATAGAAGAAGTGATCAATATTATGTTGGTAGATGGCGAGGAACAGGAAGATCAAGAAATCGAAGAATGGATTTGTAAAGGAGTAAATGCAGAGGAGAATGGAGGAAAATAAAGTGTTGCGCAACCCCAAGTAATACGGTGTAAGGGCAGGAAGATAATTCTCTTTTATAAATAGACTAGCCGATGCCCGCGGAAAATTATATACAAAAACATTCCTCTTGAATCACTCTATCTATTAAAAAAACTCGGCTCAAAATCCGTTGCGTAGTTTTAAAGATCTAAGCATACATAGGGACAGACAGACGCGGCGGGAGACTTTGTTTTATAATATGTAGTGATAGTGATGTGAATAAATGGATGATGATATCTCATTAGTCATCTCAAACTTCTGTTCATTTTTTTTTTAAATTAGCTCAAACTTTTTGCAAAACTTAATTATGAGTTTATGACGCGGCCTTACTAAAACTCAGGTGTCTTTTCCTTACCAAAAGTAGAAGAAATTTGGACAAATCATAAATCATGGTGAAACTCTTGTAATGAACAAACTTTGCTGGTGATGAATTGACATAAAATATCAAATGTATTGGTGACCACAGTTTTTTTAACAGGAAAAAAGAGATAACTTTCTGGAGAACTGGGAAAGTCGCTATCACTTTCAAACTGTTATATTATAATTCTACAAAAACTTTTGAACAGAACTGACATAAGCTTTTCGGGAACGTATGTATATCAGTCTCATACATGATTGACTTAAAATTAAATATCCTACAGAATTTTAGTAAAATGGTTTCCAACACGAACAAACCATAAATATGAATAAAAACAAATTATGAAAATACTATTTTCAAAACGAGTATTTTTAATTTTGACGTATTTACTTTCCAAAAAACGTCAAAACTCGTGGTAGTCGCTAGCTCGTCCGGCTCCTAGAAGTAGGGTCATATTTTTTCTATACAGTCCGTTAGGCACTTCAAGGTGTAAGTAAAAGAACTTAGTAAGCAGTTGACAAAGCAGCATAACGTTTACATAACTAAAAGATGCTTCCCCATAAAAACTCCACACTGAACCAAAACTCCTATAATTCCTTTGTTAATGTAATAAAAATGTAATCACAATCGTTTATGGAGTGTAGAGGTAGCTGAGTCGATGATCAGACATCGGCTCGTAAAGGGGACATAAAACTGTTCACCGGATTGTGAGACCAAACAACGAGGTGTACTGAATTAGGAAGAAAGGTAAGTTGGATGCGGTAACATAATTTTTAAAGGGTGTAAAAACCTCTTTACGAAGCCAAAAGGCACTTGTTCTCCCCATCATTGCAATCATTTTGTTGTTCTACAAAAATCCTTCTAGTTACGCAGATATTGGGGGTCAAAGTTCTAATTTTTTGACAAGATTTTTTTTTAAATACAATTTTTCAATGTAAGATTTTTACTTTGTAATTTTACCCAGGCTAAAAGAACATAATAGTTTTGACTGAAGGCAAGATAGTAAAAACCATTAATAAAGATTTTTAAAGCTGCGCCAAGTGGCAGTTCGTATGAAAACCGTCGTAAAAGTCTATTAAGTGCTACTGAGCTCAGCATTGTCTTTTGGCCCTTTATGATTTAATTAAGATAGTTAAACTTATAAACAGGTATAAAAGAAGACGCAGTGACAAAATTGAAAAGATTATGCTTCGGTGGTTGGTCACGAAGAGGGAATGAGTAAAAGGCGACTAGCAAAAGGTATTTACTAGGCAGATGTGATTGGCCACGATCAAAAGGGTATGGCCTAGGCCTAAATTCTAGTCGCGCTGACGGTCGGTTGGTGCTGCCGGTCGTGATGACAGCGAAAACAAAATACCTACGGCAGTCGGTCACCGCTGACGACAGCGTCGCAGTATGGTGCTATATATAAGGTGTTAAAAAATTAACTGCAAGAATTTCGTGTACGTACTCGGTATCAAAAAACATATATATTCAAAAAAAAACAAACTTTTTTCAAGCATTTTTAGTTTTTACAAAAAAAAAACATTGCCAGTCCAAAGTCTGCAAAATGTGATGGAAAAGTTAAAATCAGCTGTCTACGTTTGCGCTGTCGCAGGGGTGAACAACCGCGCGCGCGGCGCCCTGCACAGTGCAGTCACAGTACAGGCAAGTGCGCATATTCAATAATTTTGTGCGCAGTGAAAATATTGCATATATATTTTTTTATTGAAACGGAACGTTACTTATATAAACATTTTTCGTGATTATTTTTTATTTGTGATTCCAAACAACTCCTCAAGTTTCTTGCAGTTATTTTTTTAACACCTTATAGAACACGTTGCTGTGCGCAACCGTCCGTCAGCGCGAGAAGAATTCAAGCCCTAGAATGGCATACGCGGAACTTATCAGTGTTCTTCAGAAAGGTCAGGTGCGGAGTACTCGCAACCGGCGTTCGTGTATGGTCAGATGTACATATAAGCGTGGACGGGGCAAAAGGAGTATTTAGGCCGTTTTTTAGGGTTCCTGATCTAAGTATGTATTGAGGTACTCCCTTGATTGTCCTAATTTTTTTTGTCTGAAAATCATTATCCATAACACGTTTGCTATAAACTTCAGTAACCATAATGTTCAAAACACCGAAATTATGTTTTACATAACTAACTTTACTTCTAATACTATTTTGTCATAATATCGAATACTATAATAATTGAATCTCCTAATTTAACATGACATAAAGTCGTATGTCCTAAGTATTGTATCACATAATGTGTATTATTCCGAATGGTCATTTATAAACCTAACTTTTAGGGATTTTTTTAGGTACTAACAGTCGCTAAAAGTTAGGTTTTAGTGACAGAAACGAGTTGCTGTAAATCCGACTCCACGCAGTCTTGTCTGCCCTACCCCAAGAGTGTTATTTAAAATCGCGTAGGCGCGGAGGGGCGAGGCGGGCCGCGAGTTGAGGAGCAGGTGGTTTCATCTGCGACGATAAGTTCGCGTGAGGCCGCCGGAGCCCCGCAGCGCCGGAGCCGTGACAGAAACCATGCCTGCTGCATGATGCTTGCTCGTTTGCATGCTACATACTGTATGCTTGCTTGCAAGCTACACGCTTGCATGCATGCTTGCTTGCTGCATGCTTGCTTGTTGCATGCTTGCTTGCTGCATGCTTGCTTGTTGCATGCTTGCTTGCTGCATGCTTGCTTGCTTGCTGTATGCTTGCCGCGTGCTTGCTGCATGATTGCTGCATGCTTGCTTGCATCACATGCTTGCTACATGCGTGCTGCATGCTTGCCGCATGCTTGCTACAGGCGTGCCGCATGCTTGCTGCATGCTTGCTTGCATTGCAGGTCAACGCCTACATACGATTAAACACTTACTTAGAATAGGACTTATGACTTTTATTGAAAACGATTTTATGTCTTTTGTATATTATTGATTGTAATACTTATGACAAACAGATTTAGGGCTTATTATATTTAGGGATTTCAACTTTATGGCATATGATATTATGTGATTTAAAGTTCGGGTAAATTATCATTCGGACGAATGATGATTATGACAAAAAAAAATTATGTCATTTTAGATTATGGATTAAAAAGTTAGATATACGATAGAGAACCATGTATTGGTGATAAATTACGCGTCAGCAGTTCTCCTTTGTAAGTTAATTTCATTTTCACATCTCTTTTCTTCTTTGTTGTTATCTTCATTGTTGAAGGTCGTGTCTAGTCCGAGAGATCAATACCTAAGTATTGATCTCTCGGTGCACTATGCTCTTCCACGTTTCTCTGTCCTCGGCGGTCTTAAAAGCTTCGGCTATTAATAGGCCAGTGAGCGTCCTCACTCGGTCTGTACAACGGATAGGTGAGCGACCGCGTGTCTTTTCCCGTCTACTTGGCCAATTACCATAAGCTTCTCGAGGCTGTCAGGGTTTCTACGAACGACAAGCCCAAATACTTAATATCTTGCTGGAAGCATAAAGCGGATAGTCTTGTGGTTATTTGGAGCTCCTTAAGCATAGACAAGTCGGTCTAGCGTGCAGTCCATGGAATTCTCAGTATCCGCCTCCAAACCCACATTGCGAATGCGTCACTTTTCACATAAGTGTAACTAAAATTTTTAGGTAAACATATTGTAACCAAATAATTTCGTAGCTCCCCAACCCGACGGTATCTACACAAGTACGTTTTACGATTGCCAACACGACACGTGTTCGTTAAGAGAACGTTACGGGGACGTAAACAGATCGTTACGTGGTCGTTACGTAGCGTCGACGTCTCACGTACGTCCTTGCGACGTAAAACTTAATAGTCAAGGTATTTACTGTGTTATTGTTCAGCGATAAAAGTTTTCGTGGCTTTTGGTTGATAGGTTTTGTGGTATTGTAATGTAAGGTTTAGTTTTGGTTAGACGGTTACTGAGATTAGCTGTGATCTTGTTATTGTTCTAAAAGTGCTAGAGAGACGATGAGGATAAAGGTAATAAATTTGGGATTGGTTAAAAATAATTTGTTTATGATTTTCTTTACAATTATGTTATGGCCATAATTGTCCCACTTTCCCGCAATCGCCTTCGTGGTCTGCTGTGACCGCACCAATTCTAAACAGCACGCTCCCCCAGCTCGTTCAGCATGCGGCAGACAAGTCCTGCCCAGCCAAATTATGTAATTTTAAATTTTCCCGATTTCCACGAAGGCGGAGACGAGTGGAGTGCAGAGGAGAAGTGTGAACACCAACCAATAACATTGGTTGAAATCTGCATCACGTTTCTCGTCGCTCCTGTGATTGGCCGAATCATGCACATCTCGTCTCCGCATTGGTAGAAATCGGGCCTTACGCATGTCACAAAGAGTAAACAAATTATATAATTAAACTTAACATTTATAGAAGCTTTACAAACGCAGGGTAGGTTGCAGGTCATCATCTGCCTAACCTTGTCCCAACTATGTTGGGGTCGGCTTCCAGTCTAACCGGATGCAGCTGAATACCAGTATTTTACATGGAGCGACTGAATATCTGACCACCACAACCCAGGTAATAAGGTAGGTTGCAGGTAATAAGTACATTTATTTTATAACATCACGCTTGTAAACCCCAAAGGGTAAAGCAGAGGTGTACCTTATAGTACACCCACATTTTACTAGTTATGAATATGGCTAGTCTATTGTCATCATCATCGGCTTATTAATGTTCCCACTGCTGGGGCAGGCCTCCTCTCTATGAGAAGGAATGGGCTATACAATCCACCACGCGGGCCCAGTGCGGAATGGTAGATGTCACATGTCTTCGAATTTATGGTTCTAGGCCATGCCGGTTTCCTCATGATGTTTCCCTTCACCGTTTTGAGAGCAGCGGTGATGAAATAAATTACACAAAGTAATGCCCCTGCCAGGGTTCGAACCCACGACTTACTGAACGTAAGTCGGGGCTGCCACCACTGGGCCACCGCTACTCTATTGTCATCAGTCGGACCCAAATCCAGAGTAGCTGCTACTGGGAAATTCGTAGTAACAATTTGGCCGAACTGGGAATTGAACCCTTTCCTTTTGACGATTCCTCCCACTCTGGGCGGAGCGGGAGGGAATGTCAGGCTTTTACTGACTAAAACCCATCCATGTTCCTTCCTTACCCTTTATGTTCCGGGGCCACGGTATCTCTTTTGAACAGTCCCGCAGCCCCGGGAATCGAACCATGTTCAGTAGTCGCACGACCAACGAGGCAGAAAATCCTTCTAAGCCGGACTAACACTATCCTTTATCAAAGAGCCTCTTCATCCATCCACTCCTACAATTACAACACAATTAAAGCGCAACTCGTCATAATGAACTGCAGCGCACGCCGTGACGTCACAACGTGTGAAGTGTCGCCTACGTTTGTAGTGTTGCGGGAAAAGTCGCGCTTGTGTTGAGAGCCCTTACATGTGCGGCGTTTATAACCGTCTATGTACGGGTGGGAGTTTGTGATGCAATTTCGGGAGGAAGTGTAGGTTTTTTTCAATTTTGGTGTGGTAAGGGATTGTATGAGATCCAATGGTTTCATCATCATCATTTATATTTCTGATGAACACCCAAGCAGTCGTTAGAAGATAAGAGAAAGATTTCCCAAGACCTAATTTAGGAGGTTACAAGTATAAACGGGTCAGTCACTGGACAGCTTTAGTACAAACCCGTTATCAATATCAAACATTTTGCTGAATATCTTGAATCATAGATAACAATAAAAAAATTACAAAAAAACATTCACAGCCCGACTTCACCTACTGCTGGTTATATGCCTCTCTTTGATTGTGCAAAGCTTCAAGTTCTTGTGCCAGCCTCATCCAGGATATTCCCGCGACGAAAAAAACTGCTCCTTGAACTTCTGCTAGCCTAGTACATTTTGATGGGCTATCAATGTATTATTTAAAAATACGGAACCGGATGAGCAAAATAACTATCGATAATAATGAATGAACCCTTCTCTATTTGTAATCAGGGTTGCGCTCCGAGGAATGATTTAGTTGCGCTTAGATGGTTGCGCTCAGAAATGGGTGCGCTCTGAGGAATACCTCCGGCAACAATGTCGTGTGCTCATCTCACCAACTCTTCTCTTTCCAGTCGTTCGACGCCACACTGGGATGTTTTGAGAGCCGATGAATGACTGAAAATACCATGCTAATAATTCCCGAAGGTTGAGAGTTGAAGCTATTGCCATTATCTGGGCACAAATTCGTTTTGCGCGATATTATTAAGAAATTCGTGATGGAAAATTTCAATGGCACTTTTCCTGACCTTGGTTTTAAACTCAAGCCCTCAGTTTTCAGCAGTAATCTTTATTACTGGAGCAACCTGGTAAAGTTACTATAACGACTGGAAAATAAATAATAAAAATTGCAGTTTTGTAAACTAACTTGGATATTGAATACTTTTAGATGAGTGTCAATGGGGAAAAATGGAAGTGGAAAATTTTGTTTCTATTCATAATTAAGAATAGATTACCTACCTGACCGTTTGTGAATGAGTGAACATTGTAGGCTTTGTAGATTCCTAGATGCTGTTTAACTTTTGTTAAATATTTATCTTGCTTTACATTTTTTGTATAGTAAGCAACGACCTATTGTCCGGCTTACGCTGCCCCCCCATACTAAAGTACTATTGCTGTAACATAATAATATTGTAAATTGTAATACCAAATTATTTGAAAAGAGTAACCATGGGGTTTCTTGCCGGGTTTTCTCCAACGCGAACGTGCACCTTTTTAGACGTTTTATAAGTGGCCATCTAGGCCTATATGAAATAAACAATTTTGATTTTTAAAATATTCCTCAGAGAAATAAATAACAAACTTGGATACAACTTATGAATATTGTTGATTGGACAAAATGAAACCTTTTCACTACCAAACAAGAATGCTGTTTTACATAACACTAGCATCATGTTGTAATAGGAAGATCAGATTACTATTCCGCCAGCAAAGTTCTTTTTCCTTTCATGTGCTCACTGATAGCTGATAGCAACTAGATTCCATTGCAAGTTTCCTTGCATTATAGCTTCGAGATAAAGAGTTCTCATTCCGATGGTACGCCGTGAGAATAGCTAGTGTAACTTTGTTTACAGAAGTTAATAAGGCGGCGTTTCATACATGTTACGTGAAATGCGCAAAACCTCAGACACCCCAAATGATTTTTAATTCAATTGGTCTAATTCTGAGAGAAAACAAAACATTTAAAAAGTTAAAGGTTTTGTGTGCTGTTTTAGTTTTACTGGCAATTAGATTTACTGGCAAGAACTATTACTGTCCCGCGTATAAGAAAAATTAAATTGGACGACAAGCATTTGTGTTTGTTTATTTATCTGCCTAGTTTGGCGGGTTTGCGCACGTGATGGCTTGACCTATTAATACATAGACAGGGCAACATTTTCAATGAAGATTTTTTTTTATATGTGACCTACATGGTTAAAAAGTGGTTCAATTGATTCTGCTCGTGATTTTGATCAAACTATTTTAAAGTTTTGCGCATTTAACGTTACATGTTGTATAGCAATGACATGGTATAATAAATCGATTATTTCAATAATAAAATATTACTCTAACAAACATTTCCGCATCGTAAGGAAATTCGACTTTCAGTCTAACCGGATGCACTTAAGTACCAGTATTTTGGATACATGGAACGACTGCCTATCTGACCTCCACAAACCGAGTTAGTTATGGGTAGTACAATACCTATTGGAAATACTGGTGGTCAGACTTTAGGGCCACTGAATTTAACGACTGTCAAAGATGTGCAATTGACAGCCGCGGGACCAAACAGCTTAACGTACTTTCCGAGGCACGGATGAAACTCGGTATGTATTTGGCATTTACCCATCCACGGAACAATATAGGCCAGCGCGGCTCAGTTATTATTTAGACACGAGCGCTTCTTTTTGTCCTAATACAATAAATATTACTATCCCATAGGTAATCGTGTCTAATGAAGTCAAATCTCTACCCCACAACGACAACACACAATTAGAAAACTGTAAAATAGGTAAATTTGGGCATCCACATCGTGTGTTTTACTCGCTTACATCAACTGAATTATCTCTTCATCACACGACTAACAACTTACAAACTACCATACTTCATGCGCTCCGCTGGACCAAAGTTTTTTCTATTATAACAAGTTTGAACTGGCCAGGTATTGTTCAGTCTACAAGTTAAATTCGCCTCTCACCACAATCCACCTCAAGGGAAATACACAATGTTAATGCAATTTAAACATTTATTTTTATATTCGTATGTAGGTAGTAAGAATTATATGTGGCGATTTTTTTGAATATGGAACCCGATGTTTGTTCTATAATTGATTGGCTGGCTATCATTGGGATTTTTGGCGAAATACTTGGTTTGATTGTTGAGTTATTTTTTTGTTTTTTCTGGTATCGTTGTTTTTATGGTATGCTGGTGAATCGTTGAAATTGCCAGCTCTATTTAAAATTGAGTACGCCAAACTGAACCTTTTAAACCGAATGAAGGCGAATTTTACCAAACAAAATGAACGTGATCAGCCCATTTGAACTGATTTCAAGTGCTAGCATTGACAACTCTTGAACGTGGTTTCTTGAGGCCAATTTCCATAAAAAAAATATAAATTTATTTCAAAAGAAAAACCAAAATCTCATAAAACATCAAATGTTTTCCCTTCAATATTTTTTTGAATTGACACTTCCCGAATCCCAAATAAATTACCCCAATTACATTGAAAGAGACATTCATATTCATGTCAAAGTAAAATTCCTTCATTCATAAAATCAAATATTGAGAAGGGCAAACAAAGAAGCATGGCGGTAGTCTCATGTCTTCACAAAATAAGGGTGGTAAGTAGTCGTGACAAGGGTGAAATGTGCGAATGTCATAAACATATGGGAGGTACAGATATTGAATAATATATAACTTTACATGACTCTCGAGTTTGTATGGTGATTTTTCTTGATCAGCATCTTATCTGAGTTTTGTATTTTGTTGTAACATAACATTCAGAAGAGGTGTACCTACACAGTACACCAATATATCACCAGTTATGTTTTTTAAGTTCTATTTCCAATAGGTGGAGAGCTTATTGCCGTCTGCCTGGCACAATCCAGACTCCGTAGGTGCTACTGAAAAACTCAATAACACTTTGCCCAATCTGGGAATCGAACCCGCGACCGCATGCTACCACTAGACCAACGAGGCTGTGTATTTTGTTGTTTAACTAAAAATGAGGAAAGAGTTGTCAATCAATTGGATGAGGCAAACAAAAAAGCGTTGGTAAATTCTATTGCTATGTAGATTCTGAATATTTGCAATGGAAAGGTTTGTGGTGTTTGTTGCATCTGTCATTTGTTTGCTAGCTTCGTATTTCTGCGTAGTGTGGCCGTTTGTTGGCGATCCCGCTTACATTTTCATATCAATGTTATCCGTTGGTTGAGCGACGCCTTTACTGCTGAATTAAGGTTTACATAGTCTATAATACACTGCGACACCTACGGACGACACCTACTACGTTAGAAAATCATCATTATCGCCACCATTTCAGCTGAAAGACGTCTACTGGTCGGACGTCTGCTGGACATAGGCCTCCCCAAGTGTCGCCACATTGATTGGTTCCGTGCGACTCGCATCCTATGAATTCCCACAACCTTCACCAGGTCATCGATTCCCCTAGTAGGAGGTCTTCCAACACAACGTCTTTCGGTTCGGAGTCGCCCCTCCAGAACGGTTTGGCCCCATCGGCCATCCGTTCTGCGAGCAATGTAAAAAAACATGTAACTTATTTAAGTCAACGTTTTTTCATTTACCCTTATAGCTTTGAAGGTGTCACCCACAGAGCTGAGTACTTCCCGGTGACATACAACCTATTTAATACACCTCTTTACCCCATAAAGCTTCATAAATAACAAATGCATGTCAAGGGACTACACTCTTCCCTGATGAATCTCTGCATAATGCAAATACCACCTGGGCTTCCACAGGGCTCTATCATCGGACCGCTTTTACGATGAAACTTGGTATGCAGGGTGGTGTCATAAAAAACTATTTATTTTTATGGAAACCTTTGTATCCAGGGTAAAAGATATAAAACTGGAGTGACATGGGTGTATAGTAAAGACTTGTGCCTTTTGTTTTCTTTTTGAGTGCATTGTTTTCGTATGCCTTTTTATGTGCGGATGGCCTTGCCATATTTCACCAGTTATATAACAAAAAAAGAAAAATAACGTTAATTGGCATTATAATAAACAGAAACACTAAACAAAATAATTAAACCATGACAAACTATTAACTGCAACTACCTATCTATC
The DNA here is from genome assembly GCA_950022955.1 of Xestia ashworthii. Classification (NCBI taxonomy): domain Eukaryota; kingdom Metazoa; phylum Arthropoda; class Insecta; order Lepidoptera; family Noctuidae; genus Xestia; species Xestia ashworthii. The sequence goes on from OX465557.1 coordinate 4,603,101, forward strand.
TAACATCTACTCCAAATCTATTAAACTCAGACAAAAACCAAACCTTACAAAAAATAATGTCATTCTAAAATATTTGTTTATTCGTAAATGTAACTACCCAAGTACAACTCAAATTATGACAGGGATAATGTGTACCCTTAATTTAATTGATAATTAATAAACTTAACACACTATAACTCTATAAGAGTAATAAAATACGTACAAGTATTAGAAAGGGTTACCGGGCGTTGAAAAATTCGTCCACATATCGCTACCAACAGATAAAGTGCCCAGAAGGCTGGTAGCATTAATAAATTCGCAAACTTACACATTCCTACCCACATAACCAAACCATTCTCCCAACTGTATCAAAAACCAAACTACAATTCTTAGAACGAGCAAAACACTAAAAATCACTATTCGAATCGTATCCTCCAGCAATACATCGGTGGCGACAGCCAGACTTTCAGTTAGCACTAAATGGAATTCTAAAACAGCTTTCAGGAAGCCTTAAAGAAGGCAAGGACATGAATACTGAAGCCCAGCTTACGATCGACTTCCATTCGGACACGTATTGTTCGAATGTCATTATTACTTTGTAGGAATTCAATTGTTTTGTTCGTGTTTGTACTCGTAAATAAAGGCCATCGATTTAAAAAAAGACCCACTGATTATATAAGAAGTGCCTATAAAATAGAATTACGCAAATCAGTAGCAAAACCTAAAAACACCACTTATATAAAATCAAAAACTCACTCGAGCAAAAGAAAAATAAGTTCCAAATGTAACGAGCCCCTATTACCTCGCGTTTGATCCCTGAATATCAAGCGAAAACCAATTAAGTGTTCTTAAAAAACCTTTTAATAACTCTTTATTGTATTTCTCGTCTTTTATTGTAAAAATTTAGTCTTTCATGTACACTTACAGAGTAATTTATTTTGTTATAAGCCGAAGGTTTTTATCAACCGATCAATATGTTATGAATAAAGGCTTGGCCACGCGTTTTACGATTGCGACTGTGAACACGAAAAAGAAACCAATGACACGCGTATGTCGTCTAAACGTGCGGTTGATCCATGTGCACACTGTCACTGTACTTTGATAGTTGTGTCAGTACATTACGAGTATACCAGTGTGACCGGTCCGTTCTCCAGTCTGCTAAGTTTTAACACACCTTCACTGTAATACGACGTTATACATCGAAATTAAAGGACGCGTGCGTGTGTCGCTTGACACAAGTTGTGGCACGCGTAACTTGAGGTTGTGACCGGGGCTTAATACTGAAAAAGTTGCTGAAATACTCGACTTATTTTTATATGCAGGGAGGTCTGTTTACAGGGGGAAATTGAAAAAAAAACCCTTTCATGAATCATGATATATCGATGGTTTTATATGCGATGGTATGATAGCTTGGAAGGGTTAAAATCGGTTTAAAAATGGAATTATGAAATACGCTTCCATTATTTTGATGTCAATTTTGTTTATCTACCTGTGGTGGTTTTTGAATGAATGCGATCGTAAAAATTTACTCGTAGCAAAACAATGCAAATCGAATTTTGAATGCAAGTTCCTTTTTGACTTTGGTCCAGTATTTTGTGGTTAAAATACTGTCATTTTGACACTTTCAAATATTGTTTTTTAAAATAATAATAATTCCATTATAGGTAACGTTGTTATGCTAACAAAACTCTCTTTGCTGATTGATGGTTTGATACAGTGTCATGGTAAAACTATCGAAGTGAAATTGGTAAAATAGTAAAAAAAATAGCTTACTTTGGGAATAGAAACGTTAAGATTTTTCAACAAATTAACTAAATACAACACAACAACTATCATCAATTTCCTATCCTTATCCCAATACATCTGGAGTCGGCGCAACATGTCTTTCCCTTCCATACTTTTTTATTACTTACATAACATCTTTTACGCAGTCCATTCATAGTTTCTTTGGTATTCCGTAAAAACAAACTAAAGTATAAACACAATATTTCTAAACACACAATAAATGCACCCCTGCAGGAAAGCTGGGAGCACTCTAGTGTAGGTACTCACTTAGGCTCAGCGCAGACAGAACGCAGCGCAGCGGAGAGGATTTTATTAACGCACTTGAAAATAAACTTTAAAATATTACAATAAAGTGCATAAATGCTTGAACCTGACCAAAAATGCTGGAGCGTCCTTGAAGATACGCTCGAGCATACGCGATCCGTAAAGATAATGCCCGAGACCGCGCGGGGATTATTCCTCTCTGTCTGCGCTGACCCCTAAGCGACTAGTTTCTTTAACGGCTCAGTTGCCCCCAACGCGAGTTCACGAGCAACAGAATTAGAAGCGACTCGACCAGTCACAGCTTAGAGCATTGCCCGTGTACACCAGAATTGATTTTTCACAACATCTTTATAAATGACCTGTACGTTGTTCTAATGTATTAACTGTGTTACTGTACTCGTAAATAGAGATGTATGGGGTAAGCGCAAGAGTATGATGTTCTCGTAAATTTCATTATAATCTGTTATGTAGTTTTTGCGTGAAACAGTAGCAAACATCCATCTATCCTCACAACTTTAAGAAAAGTACAACTTTAACAAAAGTACAACTTTAACAAAAGTACAACTTTAAGAAAAGCATTGTTCTATTAATAAAATCCGAAAAATTAGTAAGTTGAAAATTAAGGTAAATTTTGGTACTTACAAAATCTAAATTTGCCCATACTTTTAAACGTGTTGACTCATAGCCTTGGTTTTATACACCTAAAAGGGACTATGGACCTCAGTATCTGGTATACAATTCCACTTTATAGGTCCCCCATTTCTGAAAAAATCGGTGGTGACAGAGGGACAGACAGACGGACAAGAAAGTGATCTTACAAGGGTGCCTTTTTTACCTTTTCGGGCTACGGAACCCTAAAAACAAACAGCTGCAATCTAACAATAATATTTCTAAACACAAAATAAATGCACGCCTGCATGAAGCCGAGAGCACACAAGCGTACTTACTTAAAAGTACTAGTTTCGTTAAGGGCTCAGTAGCTCTCAACGCTAGTTCCCAAGCAACAGAATTAGAAGCGACTCGACCGGTCTCCGAGCATCGCTCAAGTGAGGGACGTGTGCACTAGCGTTTTACGTTATTAAAATTATGTAGGTATGTTGTTGTTGGTAGGTGCTCTGGACTCGTCTTGAGTTTATTGTACGGAGTAGAAAGTTGAGGTTAGGTTAGTATAGGTTGTGCTCATATTATTATTTTCCTGCATGTGTACATATTTTTAGGGGGCGCTGGTGCTGCATCCTGCATCCACGTCTGGATTTCGCGGAAGTTTAATTTTTAATATATGTAAACCGTTGTTGTATGTAGTTTGCACAACATTTAATGTCTTGGATTTCTGAAAAGCAACGCCTGATTCAATAACTTTTGATTTTTTTAAGATATTGCTGCTAAAATTTATAAGACGGTAAAACTTGGTTAAGTGAACCTGGATAACTGAGAAACCTCCATAGCTGGAACTCATTCTGAGGTCCCGACATTTATGCCTGGATAATTGAGACAGTGGGTAAGTAGAATACCTCTTTAAGTGAAACCAATTTGCAGGTCCCTTGAATGTCCCAGTTATCCAGGTTTCACTCTAGTTAAATATTACAGTTTTGGCTAAAAAGAACCAAAATGCGATTTAAACATTGGGATCAAGTTATAGAAAAGCGAATTATAATTAATGTAAATGAAAACAATAGTTAACTAATTCGACTAAGGGCTGGTTTTTCAATCGCCAGTTAACTTTTATCCGAGGAATAAGTTTCATAATTTGACAGTTTTTGTATGGACTCTCTGTCAAAACGTCAGATTTACTCTTCTGATAAAAGTAATCTAATGATTGAAAAATCAGCCCTAAGTGATATATTAATAGTAGCATTCGAGAAAGCATATGAAAAATACTGTTTTCTTTATCAGAATTGGAAGCGACTCGATCAGTTTGCAGGACGTGTGCACAACCATTAACTTTATTAAAACTATGTACCTACGTTGTTTCGGAGAATTTTCCGTTGGTCTTGAGTTTACTGCATGGAGAAGAAACTTGGTTTATTAAAAATCATATTTGCTGGTAGAAATAAAATCGTGTTTTGGCTAGCATGAGAGAAAAATGTGTTCAACGTTAGCATACGTAAAGTCTGTAGTTTCTTGAAGTTTACACAAGTGGCAATCAATTTTAAAGCATTTCGGAATTCTATAACATATTTCAAAAGGATTGACATGAGTTTTCGATAGTTTATGTCAATCATTTTTCATCACTTTCACCGCTGTAATAATTGTATCTAGATCATTTTGAAAAGTTTCCCAAAACGCAATAGATTCGTTACAGACTTTCTGTGACGGTGCCGCCTGTGACAAAGATTTCTTATTCAAGGTTTACAATCGTTCGACAAAAGTATTTATACATTTTTAAATTGCCGATTCGCTTCGGTGGGCCTTAATTCGGTGGGCACGAACACGCAAAGGTATACGAAAATTCCAAATTCTCGTTTCATTTATATTTGTAATTCACTTGTATTATTTTCTATTATCATTATTTTATATTTATTTATAATTTATTTATTATTTATTTATTTACTTATTTATTTACTATTATTTTCTGTGATTTTCGATTATTTATTTATTGTATAATATTATGTATAATTTGTATATCCCGTTTTCAGTGTAAATAATGTTGTTGACCATGATAGTTCAAACACTAAAAAAAAATAAGTACAAATCACCTTGCCTGTAAATGCAGAAGAGTAGGGCGGAGGTCATCCCACATTTCGCCAGATATATTATGTTTAGAGTGTGAGTGTAGAGCAGCGGTGGCCCAGTGGTGGCGGCCCCGACTTAAGAACAGTAAGTCGTGGGTTCGAACCCAGACAGGCGCATTACTTTGTGTAATTTATTTCATCACCGCTGCTCTCAAAACGGTGAAGAAAAACATCGTGAGGAAACCGGCATGTCCTAGAACCAAAAATTCGAAGACATGTGACATCTACCAATCCGCACTGGGCCCGCGTGGTAGATTATAGCCCATTCCCTCTCATTGAGAGGAGGCCGTGTCCCAGCAGTGGGAACATTACAGGCTGATGATGATGATGATGAGAGTGCGAGCCATTAATTGCCATCAACCGGGCACAAAGCCAGAGTCCGTAGCTTCTACCGAGAATTTCTTAGTGGAAAACCCCAGGTACAATTTCCTCGACCTGAGAATTGAACCCAAGATTTCACGTTCAGAAGAAGCGCTCATCATCATCATAATCATTTCAGTCTAGAAATACCCACTGCTAGGTTTTGTCTGTCTCTGGACTGCCTTCCCTTTTTATGTCACAGTTAACGGTTCTGGGCATCCCTTATTCGGGTGTTTTCCGTCTGACGATGCAGCAGAAGCTCTTGATTCCGTAAACCAATAAAGCAGTAAAAAAATCAACAAACGGCTGTATTATCACTTTCGATTCCAAAATCTTGACCTCAGATACACAGCCGAACAGCCAACATAAAGGGCGAGGAAGGAACATGGATGGGTTTTGGTCTGTAAAAGTCTGACACTCCCTCTTGCTCCGCCCAGAGAGTGAGAATTTATTTGATGATATCCCATCCGAAAAAAAAAGTTATCAGCCGCGTGGTATTGGACGTCCCCAAAAACAATATCCCACATTTCTCCCCATAATTCATCTCCCACAACATAGACGCCAGTAGATTACGATATCACAGTACGAAATACCTTTCCTTTAAGAGAGAACAATAAATATTAAAGCTTACCTTCGCCGGTTTATCGCGCATAAGGCGGCAACCGTGAAAAACGGATAAATGTGGAATCCTCGTAAATCCCGTTGCCTGAAAGTTTAGGAACGATACTTGTGTGTACCGGGCTTATGTCGTGCGGTTGAAGTCTTGATCTGTGTTCAGGGCTGGCGACGGTAATAAATCTACTTTCCATTTAAATTACAATTAATCGAAAATAGAAAAAAAAGATTGTGTGGTTATTGAATACATAAAAAGTCCAATTAAAACAGATGGACAAACTTTTAGGAATCATTCAGACCACTAAAATAAAGGCAATGGTAAAAAATACAAGAATAACGCATTAGATAAAGAAGAAAAATAAATCACCTAACGCAAATACACTAAAAAGCTGGTTACCCAATGCATAACCACATCCATGTTTTTGTTATCTCAGTGTTTTTTTTTTTGCTAGGATATCTTTGGTGTGACGTACTGTACGCTGTGTCAAAATTTGTCTATCTATTTTAATGGGACCATAAACAACTTGACGTGTATAGCCGACTAGCTTTTATATACAGGAAAAGTTTTTAACCAGTGCGCAAATTTTGACATGATAAACTTGAATGTATTTTAATAGACACGTATTTTTTATTTTGATATGTGTTAGTAGTAAAAAATAAAGTTATCACTTACGAGACTTATTTACCTATAAACTTATTTTATGGTCGCTTGCCAGTCGGGCACCCGGTCGACCGACTCACGCGTCGACCGGTCGCCCAACCGGCAACCTGAGATCAGCTGAGTTTTGTAGGTGCGCTCGCTGGATGCGACGGCGCCGACGTAAACTTACCTACCTACGCGCTGACGGTTACTGACCGCCGTTTCGCGCTACTTTTTTAAGTTTAGGCTGTGATATGTTATTTGTAAACGTAATTCCAATTTTTCCTTCATACTTTCATGGGCTCAGGATACATCGTACGTCAGCAGCCAGCGCGTTTTCATTCACAGTATTACAATTAAATTATGTCCATGTTATGCTTATTTTAAAATGGGACAAGATGGAAAAATTTAAAAAAAAAAATTAAAACTAAAAATGGGAATGTGTTCTATTACTAACACTGAGCTACCAAAAAAAATTTACGCAGTGGTTAAAAACTTTTCCTGTATAAACATGAACCCACCGGAACTATAAAACTAGGGGATAACGTAGTTTCCTATAGGTGAAAAAAGTTCAGAACCGGATAAGTAATTCTGAAAATTATCATTTACAATATGAAACCAAAATATATAATAAAATAAAATAAAAAAACAAAATAAAGAATACCAAATAACTTGTGATAAACACAGTTTATTTTAATTTTATAGTCGAGATGAATCCTTCGCTTTGACTACATGATTATGCTTTAGCCATCTGTCACCATGGTGAATCCTCAATTAGGGTCTATTACAGATAGGGTCTTGTTGTCTGAGGATGGCACGGGAGTCTCCGGCCTCACTCCAAATATTAATATAAATTTAAACTAGAAAGTGAGACAACAGAAGGTACTATTAATTCTTGCACTCAATTAGTTAATAAAAAAGGGCCTCAGCAGAACACCTTAAAATTATTCCACCAAAATATCCAAGGAATGTCTTGTAAATTATTAGAAATTGAATTGTTTTTAGAAAAAAGTAAGTTTGACATCATTTGTTTTACTGAACATTGGCTAAAGGATTACCAAATGCTTATTAATTATGAGAACTATATGGTGGGTAGCTGCTTTAACCGTAAAACTATGCTTCGTGGAGGTTCCCTAATATTAATAAAAAATAGTTTTAAATATAAGCAACGTAATGACATAGTAGGTCTCTCGATTGAACATTGCGTTGAACTGTCCCGTGTTGAGCTAGATAAGCATGTAGTTGTGTGTGTGTACACAAACTATCAAAACTTTTCCATATTTGAATCAATAATGGAAGATGTCCTGGCAAAACTTGCAGCCAGTAATAAATCTACAATAATTTGTGGTGATTTCAATATCAATATTTTAGAAGAACATTCAAATAGTGGTCGGTTATTAAATCTTTTTAAGTCATTTGACCTGACTAACGTTTTTATTGAAACTACTAGAATCACAACATCTTCTGCTACTTGTATAGATAATGTTTTCTGCAATTGTGATTACTTAGATAAAGCCATAGTAAATTGTTTGCCGTCTGACCATAGCGGACAAACTGTAACTTATAGGTGTAATACACCATTGCAAAAAGTACAGATTAAATTTACACCTATAACTTCTAGCAAATAAAAGAGGTTTAATATTTCCCTACAGAACAAGTTAAGTGTTATGAGCCATGACGATATTAATATAAATCAATTTTATAATCGTTTCTTTTCAATAGTTCACACGGAATTCAACAAAACTTTTGAAAAGAAGACAAAAAGTATTTGCCCTAAATTCATATTTAGCGATTGGGCAACTAGAGGCATCAGAAAAAGTAGGGAAAGACTATTTGAGCTTTATGGCCTTAAGCCTTTTATTAACACTGAAACTTTTAACAAGTATGTTGCTAAGTATTCAAAAATTTTTAGAAATACATGCAAGGTTGCTAAAGCCCTGCACATTAGCAACAAGATCAAAACAGCAGAAAATAAAATAAAGACAGTTTGGAAAATCATAAATAACGAGACTAACAGGAAGAAAATACGTAACACTAGCTACACATTAGATACAGCAAGTGGTCCTAAAAGCTCTAATCAGGAAGTAGCTCAAGAATTTGTAAATTTCTTTACAGAAATACCATTAAAAACTACGGAGGCTCTAAATTCCTCTCCTGAAGTCTCAATGGGTTTATTAAAGGCGAATGTGTCTGACTGCCTGGCTGAATTTAAATTTAAACACATTAACCCTATGGTAGTTATTAAAGCTTTCCGGCAAATAAAAATAGAACTGACCGAAGATCTATGGGGAATGTCTATCAAAGTTTGTACATCCATACTTGAGACAATAGCCCCATACTTAGCTTTAATTTTTAATCTATGTGTAGACCAAGGAGTTTTCCCTGATTTAATGAAATACAGTAAAGTCATACCTCTTTTCAAATCCGGGGACAGTAAAGATACTAACAATTATAGACCTGTATCCGTGTTGCCAGTTTTTAGCAAGGTTTTTGAAAAAGTAATGCTTGATCAAATGCTCTATCATTTTAACACCAACAGAATCTTACATGATCAACAGTATGGTTTCACCAAGGGACGTTGTACAACTGACGCCGGTGTAACCTTATTAAAGCACATATTTACTGCGTGGGAAGAGTCCCAAGATGCCATAGGAATTTTTTGTGACCTCTCCAAAGCGTTTGATTGCGTAAATCACGACACATTACTTTTGAAACTTGAGCATTACGGACTGGGTAAACTTGCACTTAGTTTGGTAAAATCATATTTGAATGATAGACAACAACATGTTCAGTTAAATGGTGTTAATTCACAGGGTTTAAAAATAAAAATGGGGGTTCCACAAGGCTCTATATTGGGTCCTTTCCTCTTTCTAGTATATATAAATGATCTTCCCTATTTATTGAAAAACCAACCTCAAAATATGGTGTTATTTGCTGATGACACTTCCTTAATTTTTAAGATAAACAGACGGGCACAAAATTTAGATGACGTGAATAATGCCCTACTTCAGGTCCAAAATTGGTTCACAGCAAACAATTTGGTATTAAATGAAAAAAAAACCAAATGCATAAGATTTGCTTTACCGAATGTTAAGGGTAGTGATTGTGATATATTTTTGAATAATGAGAAACTTGAATTCGTAGATAAAACGGTTTTCCTGGGGCTTACGCTTGATTCAAGGCTACAATGGGGTTCTCATTTAACATCTCTTGCGGGGCGGCTAAGTTCAGCAGCATATGCCATTAGAAAAATCCGTCAATTTACTGATGTAGATACCGCTAGACTGGTCTATTTTAGTTACTTCCATAGTATAATGTCTTACGGTATTTTGCTATGGGGACGGGCTGTAGATATTGAGTCTATATTTATTTTGCAGAAAAGAGCCATCAGAGCTATATATAATCTTCGTAGGCGCGATTCTCTAAGGGAACTGTTTAAAGATATTGGCATTATGACGGTACATTGTCAATACATTTACGAAAACATAATGTACGTTAGAAAAAATTTGCATCTTTTTGGTAAAAGAGGTGACAGACACAATTACAGTATAGGGACCAACTAGTTCAGCCAGGCTTTAGACTCCCTAAAGTAGACACATCTTTCATGGGGTACTGTTTGAGATGCTATAATAAAATTCCACAAAGTATTCTTGAACTGAATGAGACGAAATTTAAAACATGCATTAAACGCACACTATGTAAACAAGCATATTACAAGTTGAGCGATTATATTGCTGATAAAAATGCTTGGCTTAATGCTGGTCCTGCTCTACATGGACAGGGGCGCAAAAATTGATAGCATTAAATGGTATAGTTGGAGCTGCTGAAGATTGTACTTAACTATCTTTGCATTGTATAGATTCAATGTTAGTATTATATAATCGCATAGCCCATATTGTGTGAGTACTATGTGCTAGTAAGCTATCATTCACTGGAAACCTACTTTAGTTTTTGACTTGAATGTGCCCTGGCGGTTGAGAGTATGTCATGCTCACTCAAATGTCCCGCTGATGGTGGCGCGTGTGTCGGACCATTTAGTTCCCTTCAAAATGGTTGAGCTGAATGGTGCTGATCCATGCGTCATGTGCGTGAACGGGCGCTGTCAGTTGTGACTGGTCATCTCTTAGTCGCCATGGTTTATTTGAATTAATTATTTTGTTTTTGAGTTGTATTTTGTTTTGGTTTTGCTATGGACACTTTTAACATGCGCATCTTGCTACATTGTTCTCACATAATATACCATCTCAACATGAATGATGTAACCAAGATTTTGAAACAATATTTTGATTTAAAAGAGTGTCCATGGAGTTTCTTGCCCGTTCTTCTCCATAGAGATCTACGCAAGGGAATGGGCAACTACAGTACTTTCACAGTTTTTATGTCTTGTGACTGGGACTGTAGCTACATTAAATGTTCATTTTTGTTTCGACAATTCAAAAGTGCCTGTAACTGGCCTACTTGAAATAAATGCTTTGATTTTGATTTTAGTATTAAAATATCTAATCCCTTCTCATTGAGAGGAGGCCGTGTCCCAGCAGTGGGAACATTATAGGCTGATGATGATGATGATGATGATGATGATTAAAATATCGATGCAGTAATTCGACATATTTGAGCCCAGTGGATGCCTAAGTTTATTGTAAACTTAGCCATCCATTGGTCTCAAACAATAAAATCAAAGCAAAGTAGCATGAACACAAAAAAAAGAACACAACGCAAAAAACAATAATTTTTCTTTGCTCTGACAACCCTATCAATAGAGTCGTGTTATCACTAGCGGATGCCGTGCTCATCTGCGTCTATAACACGCAGTAACGCAAATGATGCCGCGATACGCACTCCAGTTAGTAATTCCGAAGATATTCATCAATATATCTGCACTATGAAACTTGGTTCACAGTGTAGTAGAGGTTGAACCATGTAACACACTCGTGTGGAAAAACGCATACTGCATCGTTGACCGAATTTTCAATAGTGGTGATTTAGGGTCAATTCACACCGAGACGCGACGCTTCGCGCACATTTTAATAGAGCGATTCAAAATATAACTTTGTTTACAACACTAAATTATACACATTTAATTGCGTTGCGTTTCGCGGCGGCGCGCGGTGCAGTGCGAAATCTCTTCCAAAACCGTTGCGCCGCGTCGCATCGCGTTTCGGTGTGAACTGACGCTTAGTGGAAAAACATAAGATTAAATAGTAAATAAAGGGTGTAAAACACCTCTTCACGAAGCCGAAAGGCACTTGTTCTCTCCATCATTGCGATCATTTATTTGTTCTACACCATACCTGGGAACCTTCTAGTTACGGAGATATGGGGGTCAAAGTTACAACTTTTTGACAAGTTTTTTTTAAATACAAGTTGTTTTTGTGAGATTTTAACTTTTAACACCTGCACGGCCCCCGTACTATTCAATCCACCCATCAGCACAATGTTTGAAGTGCGTTACATTGAGTTCTACCACAAAACATGATTTATAACCTCAATAAAAAAAAGTTGTTTCCCAGCAATAATTTTTGCGTAAAGTTACTTAGTTTGATGTACAGAATGCTTGGTTAACGGCTTTGTGATGAGGTGGTTTACACCCTGTATAACATAACATCACGCCAGTCATCCCTAATGGGTTAGGCAGATATTTAGCTATAAGTACACCGACACTTCGCTTGTTATGTAAAAGTTCTATGTTGGGGCGTACCTATTGCCATAAAGTGGGTAAAAAAGTAGACTCCGGTGCTGCTACTGCGAAATTCTTGATGGCTAAACCAAATAATACTTTGCCCGACGTGGGAATCGAACCAAGTACTGCATGCTCACCAGCCGCACTTGCGACCACTAGACCATAGAGGCAGTCTATAATAAAAGTAGAATAATTTTACTAAATGCTATTCGAGAAACCTTTTATAACCTTTATTAAGTGAATGAGTGGTCAAAATAAAATTGCATTACTATTGAAACCACAATGTTTCGTCCCGCGCGGACTATGGAACGCGCTGACTGTCATGGCGGCCGTCACTTTGGTTTGACGTGACCTGTCATCTAGTTGTCATTGATCACTTGTCTTTAAAATTGCTTGTGAACTCGCCGGCTATTGTTTGTTGGGCGTAATATTGATAAATCCCTTTGAATCCCGTATAAACAGGGACCATTTGGTTGAAATAAATTGACTAAAGCCTCGCCATTGATTTGGGAACCGAGTAATTGTGTATATTTTGTGAACGTTGAAGCACCCACGCGCCCTTTGAGGTTAGGTCGAACCCGTCGCGTGCCGTGTGAACAATTGAACAGACTGGAACTATTGTGTTGTTGTGACCTGCTAACGCGTTGGAACCTGTCGCCAGTTGATAGCCGGTCAGGTTTGAAATCGACTACAAAATCATAACACTATTCACGTACACACACACATACCTACAGACACCCATCAAACCTGGACCTGAATCATGGCCTCGGAGCAGGACTTCACCAGCGCCTAGGTGAGTTGATATATTTATAATTAAAGGGCATCTTGATTGAATTGTCTCCGCGGATCGCGGACATCTCGTCCCAAACTTCCCCTTGGTTTGGGAGCGAACATTGGTAGCAGAGCGTGGTTAAAATTGAAAAAACAACTTACTTAGTGCCTGGTCAATTGGAAGTTTGAACAAGAGCTAATTTGTTATTTGTCAGCCGGGCTCAAGTTGGAACATAATTGTTTGATTGGAATTAATTGCATCATATGTCCCCTTGTCGATTGTACTTGCAGTGTGAAATATTGTATTGTGTATTGGACACATGTGTGATTGAAATTATTGTTGTCATTTAATTGTAACTTGATATTAATTGATATTTACTGATATTGAGTGGTATTTGTTGGTTAACTAGAGGTTTATGTAAATTGTTCTAGGTTCTAATTGAGATTTATTTATGGGTTATTTGTTGAAACAGTTTATTGATTTGATTTGTTTGATTTGTTTCTTTTTGACATACAGTGTTATTGTTGAATTTGGTTGCAATGGCCTCACTGAAGGCTGTAAAGGAGGCGGCCGCTGGTTTGGTCTCACAACTAAGATGGTTCACCTCAGCTGCGGCCACGGTTGAGCGCTTGGATTTGGAGGAGATCACACTTGCTCGGTCCGAACAATTGGATGTAAGACTCGGTGATGTGGATAAGTTGTTCACCCGGTTCAACGAGTTTGTTGTTGATTTGGAATTGGAAGCTTGGGGCCAGGCAGCTCGAGATAAGGTCGTTGCCGACTACGACCAGATTTTGGAATTGGGGGACGCAGTCAGTCAGCGAGCCCGGGAGATTTTGAGGAGCCGAGCGCCTGACCAGGTCAAGCCGGAGACCTCGGTTGTTTCAGGCCCCGGTCTATTGAGTAGGCTTCCCACGTTGGAACTTCCACACTTTGATGGTCGCTTGGACCACTGGCTGAGTTTCCTAAACCAATTTGAGAGTCTGGTTGACTCCCGCTCGGACCTCGGACCCGCCCAAAAGTTGGCCTACCTATTGTCGGTCCTGGATGGTGAGGCCCGAGCCTTGGTGCAGCACTTGCCTGTGACGGACTCCGCCTACCCTACCGCTATGGAACTCCTATCCCGACGGTATCAGAATAAGCGCTGCTTGGCTGATGTTCACATCGGCCAGATTTTGGGGTTACCGGCCATTGAGAACACGTCGGCGTTGCGCACTAATCTGCTGAACCCGTTGGTTTCAGCAACCAACGCTTTGCGACGTTTGGAGTTGCCGGTGGACCATTGGTCCTACTTGTTGGTGCACATTGTACTGCAGTTGCTCCCCGCGGACTTGAGGTCCCGCTTCGAGCAGAGGTATGGTGGGGACAGTGCCACCCACCTTCCCCCCTTTGACGACCTCATCAAATTTTTGGAGGATGAGTGTCGCCTTTTGGACAACACTTGTGGCGCAATGGGGTCGCGCCCACCACCTTCTCGGCCAAGAGACCAGGGACGGACTAGGGCTAAGGGGCCGGTTGATAGTCGCCCCGCCCCCCGTTTTGCGGGCACCCAGAATAGTCCTGATTGCGTTTTTTGTAAGGCCACGGGGCATAGCATGGCAAGTTGCACGGCTTTTTTGGAGTTGCACGTTAGTGCCCGCCGCCGAATTGCCAACGCACGCCGCCTATGCTTCTCTTGTTTGGGGGCTCACTTTCACCGGGACTGCCCCAAGCCCCGCCCGTGTGGAATTTGTGAAGGGGCTCATCTTGAGATTTTGTGCGCCAACGCGAACCGCTCTGGCAGATCAGCTTCTGATGAGGGTTCGCGCAGGGGGGGGTACCACGGAGACGAGCACCGGGCCTCTGGTACGCCGGTCGAGAACCGGGTAGAGGCCCGCAATTTTGATGGCTGCACTCCACCCCCCGCGCAAGTTGAACGGGAGCCGCGCGCGCGCCAGTTGGTCTCCCCTCGTAATGGTAAACGGGAGCCGCGTGCGCGCCATTTGGCCTCCCCTCGTATGAACAATTGTACGGCGGCTGCTGGGCAACAATGGCCAGATCAGCACCGCTACCTTTCACCTCCGCTGGCGGAACGCCCCCGGTTGGAGTCGCGCCCTCCGCCATTCAGGCATCCGGTGGGATATGCCCTTCCAGCGATGGCGAGCGGCCCGGGACACCGCGCGGACGAAGCATTTGAGTGCTACCCTCGTCGTGAACGACGGCAGCCTGGATGCGGCGATCAGTCGCCGCCCAGGCATTGTTAGAAAATTGGCGTCTGCCCCGCTACAGGCCCCCTGGGTGACTCTGTTGTGGTCCGTGCTATTTTGGACACGGCGTCCAGAGTTGCCTTTTGTCGTCTTGGTTAGCGGGTTAAGTGGGCCTGAAGGTGAATGACCTTTCAGGCAAGTTTCGAGGATGGTTGGCCTCGAACGCCAGTCTTGATGTCGGTCCTTTTGCCCGGGCTTGAGGTGCTCGCTGTTGGGACAAAGGACCCTCCGTTTGATTTGTTTGTTGAACAGATACAGCTCCCTCGACAATTGTTGAACGTTACCTCGTGGATCAGGCGTCTTGGTCACAATTCTAGGAATCCAGGGGACAAGCGCCTATCACCGATTCTCTCTCCTCAAGAGCAACAGGAGTCACTCCTCATTGGGTCCGCTCTGTGCAGGCTGGGCACTTTGAAAAGGAGATCGAGATCTTGAAGTCTGGCAGGGTTAAGCTCGGGAGCTGTGAGTAAGTTGAGCCCCTTCTTGGATAATGCGGGTCTTTTGCTTGTTGGAGGACGGTTGAGGCACTCTAGCCTTCCTATGGGACTCGTCACCCCCCTTATTGCCCAAAGAGGGCCATTTGATTTGATTTGTTGGTGACCGATCGTCACATTGGGAACTCGCATGCCGGTTGCAATGCGCTGTTGGCCATTCTAAAATTGTCAAGGCTTACTTGTGTATGTGTCTGTCTGTCAATGAAGGCAGTGCACTTGGAACTGTTAACCTCCCTCTCGACAGAGGCCTTTGTAGCGACCTTGGATAGATTTGTCTCGCCTAGGGTTACCTTCTTTGATCAGTTTGATTGCGGTACCAACTACAAGGGTACAAGTAACTATTTGAAGGAAGTATACGCCTTCCTTAATGAGAGCCAGGTTGACATTGGTAACAAATTGGCTCGCCGAGGAGTCACTTGGTTGTTTGACTCACCAGCCCGCCCCCATTGGGGGGGTATTTTGAGACTGCCAATTGATTAGCGGACGGGTAGGCCCGTCCGGGGGGGGTAGATGTTTCGTCCCGCGCGGACTATGGAACGCGCTGACTGTCATGGCGGCCGTCACTTTGGTTTGACGTGACCTGTCATCTAGTTGTCATTGATCACTTGTCTTTAAAATTGCTTGTGAACTCGCCGGCTATTGTTTGTTGGGCGTAATATTGATAAATCCCTTTGAATCCCGTATAAACAGGGACCATTTGGTTGAAATAAATTGACTAAAGCCTCGCCATTGATTTGGGAACCGAGTAATTGTGTATATTTTGTGAACGTTGAAGCACCCACGCGCCCTTTGAGGTTAGGTCGAACCCGTCGCGTGCCGTGTGAACAATTGAACAGACTGGAACTATTGTGTTGTTGTGACCTGCTAACGCGTTGGAACCTGTCGCCAGTTGATAGCCGGTCAGGTTTGAAATCGACTACAAAATCATAACACTATTCACGTACACACACACATACCTACAGACACCCATCAAACCTGGACCTGAATCATGGCCTCGGAGCAGGACTTCACCAGCGCCTAGGTGAGTTGATATATTTATAATTAAAGGGCATCTTGATTGAATTGTCTCCGCGGATCGCGGACATCTCGTCCCAAACTTCCCCTTGGTTTGGGAGCGAACACACAATGTCTTTCCATATAAAACCAGAAACACAACATTTCATAAATGCAATAAAAGTAAAGCAATTTTGCTACGGCGTAGCTGAAAGGACACGGTGACACTGCTACGCGGCTACGCTTGCTACGGCGTAGCAAAAGCTCTTTGTGTAGTGCACGTGTATTTTTGCCTGTTCTTAATACTTTGAATAAAAACGGTCATTTTCAGTTGTTTTAATTACAAAAGGATCCTTTATGAGTGGTATCTGGATTTTCGTACGATATTAAGAGCTGGTCACCATTTTGATCTGAAAAACTAATAATTAATTATGAAAATTCTGTTTTTCGACATAGCCAAAGGTTTTTCACTAATGAGAAGTATCAAACTCCGTATGTTAGGGTGGTCACACATGGGTTGCGGGCCTGTTTGAAAGAGATACCGCGGCCCCGGAACATAAAGGGCGAGGAAGGAACATGGATGGGTTTTAGTCAGTAAAAGTCTGACACTCCCTCCCGCTCCGCCCAGAGTGGGAGAAGTTATTTGATGATTTCCCATTCCAAAAAAAAAAAAAAGGCTGGTCACCCATCTACAGACCAACCTAGGCAAGCACGGCTTAAGCTAAAGATCGACCCGAGCGGCTGTTATTATTTAGTTACGAGCTACTGTAATAAAGTACAACAAAATTCAATCGAAACAAATATAGAAGTCTATCTCAAAAATCTCCACTGTCTTGATTTTATAACCGTTTTTTTCAAAGGCTATCTTTCTAAAGTTCGACACAGCGAGGCCGTTATTAGGATTAATGGGACTGAGTGTGCTATCTTCGGCACATTCATTGTGCTCTAACAAATCGCTGCTAGCACCTTCGGCTCTATTGTCGGCCTTAAGCGATCAATGTCGGGAGTAGGTGTTCTTTTTGTGTATGTAAGTGTTTGATGATGCTGCGAATTATGTGAAAGTACCTATGAAATGGTTTCTTCTAGAACTTCTCTTGTTGTGGACGG
Source organism: Xestia ashworthii (assembly GCA_950022955.1). Taxonomy (NCBI): domain Eukaryota; kingdom Metazoa; phylum Arthropoda; class Insecta; order Lepidoptera; family Noctuidae; genus Xestia; species Xestia ashworthii. Next base: position 4,620,768 of record OX465557.1, read on the forward strand.
AGATAAAGGTCTCATAAGGATGGCCAGTAATAGGATAGAATAGAATAGAATATTTTTATTTGTGTTAAAACATGTTACATTAAAGTCTTATTAATAGGGTTGTGAACTTAGATGTTTCGCCATAGAACGGCATACAAATATTAGAACATCTCAACGTAAAATTTTAACACATTATCAATAGTTTATATTATTATTTTATATTATATAGTTTGAGGTAGTTTTGCGAATTCTAGGAGCTCGTTGCTAAATAATAACAGCCGCTCGGGTCGATCTTTAGGTTAAGCCGTGCTTGCCTGGGTTGGTCTGTGGATGGGTGACCACCCTTACATACCGAGTTTCCTCCGTGCCTCGGAAAGCACGTTAAGCTGTTGGTCACGGCTGTCATTTGTAGATCTTTGACAATCGTTACAGGTAGTCAGTGGCCCCAAAAAGTCTGACAATCAGTCTTACCAAGTGTTATCGTATTACTCAGTATGAACTGGCTTGTGGAGGTCAGATAGGGAGTTGCTCCATGTAAAGAACTAGTATTCAACTGCATTTGGTTAGACTGGAATTCGACCCCGAGATAATTGGGATAAGGCTAGGCAGATGATGATGATGGTGATGTAGTTCTGTGAATTCACTGGCAACAAAAAGTAGTTACGTACATACTCGTATCAATATGATTATTTTTTTGTCTAATATGACCAGCAGTACAAGTACGTAGGATTCGATAGGACTCGATAAGATAAATGTGACAGTTATTCTCGATAAAATGAGTTTTTGACTCCATAGAAACTCATTTTATCGAGAATAACTGTCAAATTTATCTTATCGAGTCCTATCGAATCTTACGTACTTGTACTGCAGATTTTACATAATTATATAAAAAGCATGAGAATTGCAACCGTAACTAGCTTTACAGTTAATCAGCTATGAAGTCAATAATGTTATCAAAGCGTTAGTTTAAAGTGTCATTAAAAGTATTTGTTACTAGCTGACCCACGCAACTGTGTTTGCGTCACGTAAGCGAGGAAAAGCTCACTAAAGGAACAAATTTTCCGCGTTTTTGCAACATTTTTCATTTATGCTTCGCCCCTATTAGTCGTAGCGTGATGTTATTTAGCCTATACCGTTTCTCGATAAATGGACTATCCAACACCAAAAGAATTTTTCTATTCAAACCAGTAGTTCCTGAGATTAGCGCGTTCAAACAAACAAACACACTCTTCAGCTTTATAATATTAGTATAGATTTTAGCATAAACTATGTTATATAAATGAAAAAGTTACTCAATTTTTTACAAGCTAAAAATAATGTTGCCTGTTGTGAACTAAATTAATATTCCCTAATCTGCGGAAAAATCTCTTCTGTACATTGGACATCATCATCATCATCATCATCAGCCTATAATGATCCCACTGCTGGGACACGGCCTCCTCTCAATGAGAGGGAACATAGAGGGGTACATTGGACATTTCAGAGCATTTGCAAAACTAGGCATACCAAATATTTAGTCAGTTCATTACTAGACCTTCAGAACAAACTAGAAATACACTAAGCAGTTGTCAAAAACATTTCTGATTCATCCTAATGAAGCTAAACATTTGTGGTGTTACTAGTGGAGACGCAAAACTACTTCAAACTAATTATTTGGAATTTCTACACTCTGCAACTTTTGATCAGTACTGAATCCCAGCCGTAGCAATGTTGTTCTGGCATTTATCTAAAGCTGTTGTTAATATACCTCTAAATTTATGAAAACAGCTTAAGGCGACTAGATGAGCTAAATTAGCAACTCTATTTGTGGTGGTTCAAACTTCGTTTGAAATGCTGTTAGAATAAAGTTATAATCAGCAAGCACTACAAAGTGGTTGTTACGTCAGTCACTGCGGGCCAAATAGTGCGAAATGAGTGGTTTCGATCGATTTACAAAAAAATGATTGATTGGACTAAAAAACTAAAACACTATAGTGCTAATATATTACTTGTAGAATTATTTGCATAATTATTGCATCACAGTGCGATAAAAATATCGCACTGTGATTCTTCGCCCAGCGCATAACAGTCAGTGACGCAGCGTCTAGCTAACTAATTCTTGCCCCACGATGACTAAAACTCATTGTTTTAGGAACATATTTTTGAGTCCTATTAAAATGATCATCAAATTATTTAGATTTTTAAGTATTAGCCGTAAGTCTGTTTATTTCTATTTATCGGTTGTGTTTGAAAACCACTATTGTATTGGGGTCATCCTGTAAAGATAGTGTGTAAGTTTAATAAATAAATAATCATTATTTCTTACAACAAAGCGCTACATCGCTTTAAGCTACAATTTATTTGTCTGCTAATATCAGACCGTTCTACAGAATGACTTCGAAGCAAATCCGGGATTAGTCAAGTTTAGAATGGCATTGCCATGTCCGGATCCAGTCGTATCCCGGGCTCGTGGCTCGAGCTTCGGGGGCTAAGTAAGTTATTTAACACGATTCTGTAGACCTGATTGGAGGGATTAGCGAGGTCGATTGTTTCAACCGTTCGTTCGCTAGTTTTGGTCAGTGACGGCGGTAATGGGGTTTGATGAATCTTTTATTATTCTACTCTTTGGTACGTTATGGGCAGGTGTATTTACGTAATATGGCTGTGATTGTGCTCATACATGCATACCCGCACAGGGTAAGGTTAGGGTAGGTTAAGGTATGATCACTATCATAATCATCACGATCATTAACTCAACTGTTTTTGCATCCTTTTTGATCCTTACACAATCCTTTCTTGATAATGATCTGTAAAAATGAATATAGTATTAATTAAGTGATATTACAATGGTTCAATTTTTAAAAACTAACAAAAAATCAAAGATAAAAATACTTTCCTAAAATAGTTGTATTAAAAAAACAAGTATTTTACCACTGAATTGCACTCGCCAACATCAATGAATAAGCCTACTGATACATGATAAAATCATTACAAATACTTAAAATTATTAAACTAAGGTACCTACATGTTCACCGAGAAGATAACAGTCTGATTATCTAAATACAGCTGTAAATGTGACATGTCCCCATTCAAAAATGTGCTTTAAACAGCTGTTTTTAGATAATCGTCCGTCATCTTTTTGGTGAACATGGACCTAAGAAGAAGATAGGTTAAGTAAACAGCTCTTCTAAAAACACCCAGAAATATCTTAAGTATTTCGTTCATTACTTCATCTGTATAACCTTTTCCAAACTATGTAAAGGTCAACTTCTTGTCTAACCGGATCCAGCTGAATACCTGTATATTACATGGAGCGACTGCCTATCTGACCTGCACAACCCAGTACTTTCGGGGCACCACCTAAAACGAATGTCAAGGTCGTCAAATGACAGCAACAACAACCAGCAGGACCAACGGCTTATCGCGCTTTACGATTCACAGAGGAAAATCGGTAGTTAATTGGTGGTCACCCATCCACGGACCAACCTAGCCAAGCGAGCCTTAACCTAAAGATCAACCCGAGCGGCTGTTATTATTTAGTCATGAGCTGATGTTCATTTGCGTGGCAAAAGAAAGGTAAAGGACTTTAAATCAATTAATATTAGATTAAAAAGCAATTCTCTTCTATCACAATGAATTAATCATAACGAACGAGGTTAAATTTCCTTTTAAAAAATTAATTAGTCTCTTCCCCAAGTTATAATTAGAATACATTCCCTTTATACTGTTGCCTGTTTATTTAATAAATAACGCTTTGTTAGTATGCAACGGTAACGGATATAGAAGTTCAAGTCTAAAAATATTTTGAAAAAGAGTCGTGAGTTTTTTTGTCATTTTCTGTAATTTCTGAAGGGTCAGGCCGAAGTGTCCCCATTAGTACACCCACATTTTGCCAGTTTTGTTTAAGTTCCATGTAATAAGGGAAGGGCCAATTGCCATCAACCGGGCACAAATCTAGACTCCATGGCTGCTACTTCTTACGTTTTTTGCAGGGTAGTGTCAGATTGTATGTTGATAAAAATATGATTCGGCTTTACAGAGTTATAAATATTAAAATCATCAAAACAACCCCTTTAAGTTCACGTAACCCCATTCTGTGAATACATGCGGATTGCCACCGCAAAGCATGTTATTTTCAGCATACAACCTGGCACTGACCTGCAAATTGCATAAAACATAACAATATTTGACATAACAATATTTGACTTAACAATGTTTGACTTAACAATATTTGATTTAACAATATTTGACATAACATTATTTGACTTAACAATATTTGACATATTTTGACATAACAATATTAGACTTAACAATGTTTGACATATTTTGACATAACAATATTTGACATAACAATATTTAACTTAACAATATTTGAATTTCGCGGGCTACCCTGGCGCTTGTACCTTAAGATGTCGTGGTAGGCCACCATGCTGGGAGATAAGAACCAGACGTGTCCCTGTGGTCTGCTACTGCGGTTTGTGGGGCGATCGCCTTGAGAATTGTACCTTGTGTAATATCGTACGACGCTGCCAGGACACCAGGCTGCGGTCTGTTAAAATATTAATCGTATGTCTCCTTTTCCAACATAAAGTTTTAAACCAGGAAGCCTTGTTGTTAAGAATCGATGTTTTATGTAATCCACCTAGATCCTAATAAATAAAATTGAAGTATTTATTTGTAATTTCAAAGTAACAGCTTTTTCTGAATGTCATTTTTTTTGACTGCGTACGGTACTTTTTAACCGACTTCAAAAAAGAGGAGGTTCTCAATTCGTCGGAACCTTTTTTTTATGTATTTTCCCCGATTACTCAGAGGTGGCTGGACCGATTTGATTTTTTTTTTGTTTTATTTGAAAGGGTATACTTTTCAAATGGTCCCATAATCATCAAGTCAGAATCTGATGATGGGATCCTGGAGAAACAGAGAGAACTCTTCAAATTTTATAGGCACACTTGAAGTGATTTCGCTAGTTTTAGGAAGAATACTATTTCAGAGAGATCCCATTTCAATTTAGTGAAGATCTGATGAAGAACTTGGGAGATAGACAACGGAACTCTTCAATAAATGATAGCAAATGGACTGGGATTGCTGAAATGTCATGTCTGTCTATTGTTTACACCAGGTACGCTGTGAAGGGGTAAGCACATAATTATGAAACACTAAAAAACGAAAAATAAAACTTTTTAGCAAAAAATAAAACCGACTTTAAAACACAAAAAAGTGAAAAATAACTATAGCAGAAGTCGGTGACAATACTTAAAGCTAAGATAAACAGATTAAAAAATAGCATGTTAGACTGTCAGCCAATTAAAAGTCCTCACTTCTAAGAACAGATTTTAAAGAAAGAGAGTGAACAACACAAATAACAATACAGATACAAAAAAAGAATACAGAATAACATTCAACCTTAAACTAAATTAACATTCTATATCTATTATGATAACATTAAATTCTCTTTATTAAACCTTCTGAACCTACCTTTATCATGTCCCGCGTATGTTAACAAAAGAGTTAATTCTGTTCCTTATTCCTTCGCAGTTAATAATTTAGTCCCGGGACACCATAATTTTGTGGAAGCGATTACGGCGTCACATCTGACGTACGGAGCGTCATACATTTATTATAACATATCTTTGTCTTTCAGTCCGCGGTTTAAATGAGTTTTTTGAGTGGAATTAGTCGTTGGGGAGTTTTTTGGAGTTTCCTTGTTTTTAGAATGAGTGTTTGGGGAAACAATTAGGTGGTAATATATTGGCTTTGAGTTTGTGCTGATGCTTTAGATATCTGATCTTTTAGTCGATGATTAGACGATGAACATCCATGAACGGATGGCCGATCGGGCCGAAAAGTTCTGGAGTGGCGACCGCGAACCGGAAGAAGATGCGGTGGAAGACCTCCTACTAGGTGCACCGATGACCTGGTGAAGGTTGCGGGAATCCGCTGGATGCGAGTCACACGGGACCGGTCAATGTGGCGACACTTGGAGGAGGCCTATGTCCAGCAGTGGACGTCATTCGACTGAAATAATGATGATGATGAGACGTTAAACAATGAGATAGAGTGTATCTAATTAGAAGAATTATTGTATTTGGTCAACCAATTTTCTAGTTTCGGTAAAAGGTGCTACAATCAATGGTATTTATCAAAATTGTTACTTTATTGTTTAACAACAAAGGAAAACAATATAGAAACACCCGAAAATAACGGTCGGGGAGATCAGATACAACACCCGTCTGGTCGGAAAGTTCATCCCTATTCTATGAAGTATTGAAAACTCTATTTACACCTTGTTCCTTATATTCCTAAAATATTGCCAGTGAATGGTTGCTATAAGAGTAAAAATAACTACATACAATGGGACCGTTTAAGGAAACCTCATCCCACAAAGATTCCTAGTACCTACATTGAAACAAAAAACCATCGAATTCGGAAACTGCATCACAAATCACACACTCCCAGCTCCTGAGTAACGGCTGGAGCCGGTCAGTGCGCTTATTGGCCGGCCGGAATTACGGCCGTATCGTGCATTAGTCATGCCGGACAAAGGACGGATTGGGCGACGCTTGTAATTTGTCTGCAACGTCGACCAGCCTGGTAAATAACTATATGTGGCGGTACAGGTTGCGGTTTAGCTGAGGTGTTTCGGCAATTAGTGGGTTCGGGTGTCATTTCAGTTATAAATTAAGTTCTAATATTGCATTAGATCTAGGGAACCGGAAATAGGGAAGACCCTACAGTGGAATAATCTAATTAATTAAAAATAACATTAAGAAGCATTATTTAGCATTGCTATTCAACGTGAGGTAGTGGTAGTTATAAAAAATACTGACGATGCCAGGTGTATAATTTGTGTACCGTCCAAATCACATAGAATCTAAACATGAAATAAATAATTTGCGTTACATTAAACTGGAATTCTGAAATAAAGTTTTCAGCAAAGTTATTTGTGCATAATCGTTGTGAACTGTTTGCTAGGCTCAACAATAAAACTACGTGTTGCCGGTACAAGGTTTAATCGTCGACTGCCACACAGAAATAATTATACGGATACCTACATTACACCTCCACCACTAAATTTAAGCTATATTACTGGGTAAACATAAGGATCTTAATTTCTAACAAATAGTAGGCACTTGGCCAGATAATAACATTAATAATTGGGTAACTAAATACTAGGTAACTTAATCCTACAAATAAAAACAACTTAATTACTTAATACTAAATAAACTCGGACCCATACCTAATCACGGGTTTTCTTTCCCGTTTAGAACGCGATTGCAGTTCTGGAAGTGGTGAACCGAGAGTAGGGTTGTCACTTGGTAATGGTATATCAACTCGTATGACGGGCGAGTCCAAGTCCTGAATTGGTAAATTAACCCTTGATTGTGATTCAACCGTTCCTTCATGTTGTGGGTCTTTCTCTCTACTCTCATTCCCCAGTTCCTTCCCCGGCGAAACGGCATTCTCACCCCTGATCGTCGATGAGTCATCCGTATCTACCTTAGGACAGGCAACATCTGATAAGCGCGATCTACGACGCATTTGATCTACATGACGTTTTATTATTTGACCGTTATCACTTTCCACTATGTACCTACGAGAGCCATCTTTACTCCGTACCTGCCCTTTAACCCATTTATCGTGTTGACCATAGCCCCTCGCCCAAACCGGTTCGCCATGTACAAAATCGCGATTAACCCCGCCAGCATACTGTGCTTGGCTGTCTTGTGCCGATCGTACTTTGTCCAGTAAGGTTTGGTCGTTCCTTAATAGATCCAGACGTGAACGCAATCTACGTTTTTGTAGCAACATAGCTGGAGTTTCGCCTGTAGTGCTGTGTATAGTGTTTCTATAGGTTAATAAAAAGTTCTGGAGGGCTAGATCTACATCAACGGTATCCCTGTACGCTTTTTTGATCGTACGCTTACACAACTTGACGGCATTCTCCGCAGCCCCATTCGAAGAAGGATGGTAGACTGGTGAGAATGACTGCTTTATTCCATTGTATTTTAAAAATTCAGAAAATTCCCTACTTGTAAACGGTGGACCCTGATCTGAAACTAGTTCCTTCGGAAGCCCGAATCGCGCAAAAGTATCTCTCAGAATTTTTATAATTACTGTTGCATTGGTTTGTTTCGTTTCAACGGCCTCGATCCACTTCGATGTCGAATCTACCAATATTAAAAATGTTCTACCCTTAAACGGTCCCAACAAATCAATGTGTAAGCGTGTCCACGGCTGGAGTGCGTACGGCCAATGCTGTGGTGTCGCACGAGGTGGCGCGTCTGACTCGAGCGCGCACGTCTCGCAAGTGCGGCACAGCGCCTCCACATCGTCGTCGATACGCGGCCACCACACGTAACTTCTAGCCCAGCTCTTCGTTTTAACTATGCCCATGTGGCTACAATGTAACTGTTTCAATACAGTCTGCCTCAAAGACGCTGGTATAATCATTCGGTAACCCCACATAATACAACCCCCTTCAATGTAAATCTCATTTCGCCTATTGAAAAATGGTTTTAGCTCCTCTTCGCTACAAAAATGCGGCCAGCCTGATTCTACGTAAACTTTAATTTTAGTAAGTAATACATCCCTAGCCGTAGCCTTACTAACCTCCGTGTTAGTTATAGGTAAAAAGTTTTCTACAAAATTTACATACGTTATCTCTTTAACATGTCGCTCGTTAGCAACTCTGGACGGTAATCGCGATAAAGCGTCGGCGCAATTATTTTTTGAAGAAACATATTCAATATCATAATTGTACCCGGATAAAAGCACAGCCCAACGTTGCAACCGCGACGCCGACATAACCGGAATACCTACCTTGTTACCGAATATATAGGTCAAGGGTTTGTGATCTGTTCTTATGGTAAATTTCCTTCCATACAGATACTGATGGTATTTGCGTATTGCGTATATAATTGCTAAAGCCTCTCTGTCTATCTGCGCGTAGTTACGTTCAGCAGGTATAAGCGAGCGTGAGGCGTATGCGACCGGCCGTTCGCCGGCTGGTGTCAGCTGTGACAATACCGCGCCCACCCCGACACTGCTGGCGTCCGCCGTTAATATTAGCGGTAATTCAGCAGAATAGTGCATAAGGACTTCACTACTTGTTAACGTATCTTTAACTTTTCTGAATGCCCTTTGACACTTATCATTCCAGTCGTATTTCGACCCTGACTTTAGTAACCCGTATAAAGGTGCTAGCAATGTACTTAAATTTTGAATGAATTTTGAGTAATACATAATCATGCCTATAAACGACCGGAGTTCTCCTACGTTCACGGGTGCCGGTGTATCGACAATTGCCTTTACCTTGTCGGGACATGTATGTACGCCTTCTGCACTAATTATATACCCTAGATAGTTAATCGACTTTGCAAAAAGGTCGCACTTCTCTTTTTTAACTCTTAAACCATACTTTTCCAAGCGCTGGAAAACCTTGTGTAAGTTTTCCATATGTTCATTTGTCGTTAATCCAGTAATTATAACGTCATCTAAGAATACTCCTACTCGGGGTAAATCTGCAAATAATTCCTCTAGGCGTCTCTGGAAAATTCCCGGACTTGACGACAGTCCGTAAACAAGGCGATTGTACATAAATAAGCCCTTATGGGTGTTAATAACAGTATACTTTTTAGACTCATCCAAGTAAAATTGTGCATAAGCCTGTGACAGATCAATTTTACTGAATCTTTGGCCCCCGTGCAAGCGAACCAGTAAGTCTTCTACACGTGGTAGTGGATAGCGGTCAACCTCTAAAACTTTATTTAACGTCAACTTGTAGTCTGCGCAAATTCTTATGTTACCGTCCTTCTTCACTACTGGCAAGATCGGCGTAGCCCAGTCGGAACGCTCGACAGGGGTAAGTATGCCGTCTCGCACGTGCTGCTGCAGAGCTCGCTCCACCGGCTCGCGCAGCGCATACGCCAAAGGCCGCGCGCGCATGAACACTGGCCGCGCTCCTTCCCGCAAGTGAATGCTCACTGGCGGGCCGGTGAAGCCGCCCAATCCCTCCGCGAACACGTTACAATATCTGGAACTGAATTCCTCTACATTAAACTCATGGTCCGATAATTTATTTAATGATGTTAACTTAACAGTAGGTAGTTGAATACCTAATTCCAGCATCCATTGCCTACCGAGTAAGGCCATTTTACCCTCTCTTATGATGTATAACTCGAGCTCTTTAACCTTATCATCATACATAACTGACGGTGTTATTACCCCCACAGGATATACTAACTCGCCCGTATAATATCTTAAAACAATGTTACATGGGTTAATTGTTAAATCACTAAACTGTTTGTGGTACATTTTATAACTAATGCACGACACCGCACTACCTGTGTCGCATTCCATACTTAAAACTGTATTATGTACCTTTAATGATATCATAAAAGGTTTGCACTGACTTAACGTTAAATGATTTAAATTAATGTCAATTACCTCCTCGCTCTGATCACTTTCACATTCTACACTGCCATTTTTTGCTTTTGAGTCCATGTAAGATTGGTTCGATATTATGTTCGGACACACACGCCGCAGATGACCTGTCTTGTTACACACACGGCATACGTAACGGCCGAATCGACAAATGGACGTTTCATGTGTTCCGCCACAAGCTTGACATTGATGTCGGCGCTCCGATTGCGCCCCCGATGACGTCGACGGATTCGTCGCGCCACCTTGACGGCCCTCGCGCGGCCGGTGCCCGCCGCGCGGGCCGGCCTCCCGTGTCGTACCTCTTGCGTACCGCGTAGCTGTCTTCTCGCCACTCGCACTCGCTGTGTCCCTCCGTTGCCACCTTGTGCCTTCCATTGCTAAACAATCGGTCGCTGTCGTCTCGCCGTTTGTCCTTTTCTGACCTTGAACTACGGCCGCTGCATCTTTTTCCGCTGATTCCAAGCTAATCGCTAAGCTATAGGCTCTTGAAAAATCTAGCTTAGGTTCAGCGAATAACCGTTGGCGAATCGTCTCACAGCTGATACCACATACCAGCTGGTCCCGTAGGCTTTCTTCAAGCCACGCCCCGAACTCGCACGTTTTGGACATTTTCTTGAGGACAGCGATGTACTCAGCTATTGATTCGCCACCTTGTTGAGTCCTCTTCCTAAACTTGTACCTCTCAGCTAGCTCACTCGGCTTGGGCTGCAGATGTTTTCCCATGATATCCACTATTTGCGTGAAAGTCTTTGACTTTGGTTTATCTGGTGTGCACAAACTCACTAATAGTTCATAACTTTCCGCGCCCATAATCGTAATTAATGTCGGTACAAATAGCTCACTTTTCACCTCGTTCACTACGAAATACTGTTCTAAACGTTCGATATATAGCCGCCAATCGTCTTTATGCACATCAAACTCTGCTATTTTACCGATCGTCATTATTGTGCTTGATACAGATAATCGCACGCTGAATTTATATTTTTGTCCTCGTCGCCACTGAACTGTTTGCTAGGCTCAACAATAAAACTACGTGTTGCCGGTACAAGGTTTAATCGTCGACTGCCACACAGAAATAATTATACGGATACCTACATTACACGTTGCAATGAAGGCAATCAGACCAAAACATCTAAAAATGAGTTTGAATGACATTTTTTCCATGATTAAAAGCTTCTCTCGTTAAGTAATGCAATAAAGTCCCAATAAACCAATATCATGTCGCATTTCATAAACCACTGTACGTTGAATTCTCAATTTATTTTATTAAAGGCTGCCACGTTTGTGAATCAAATTGACAATTTCGCTTATAAGCTTAATATTGTACACACACACATAGCGTATTCCCCATGAGGCGAAAATGGCTGACTAACTGAATATGTTCGTATCTTTTCGGAATAGTCATAAAATTACGTTTTAGATTTTGTTAGTTAACGTAACTCAACTTAGTTAACGTAACTCGGCATAAAGCTTGAGTTCTTAACGTCGAAATCCAAAAACGCACAAAAGTTTTTGATATTGGATATCGCGAACTCAAATGGAGTTTGGCAAGACGAAGTGATGATGTTTGATGGCAGTTTGACGACCCGAATGGCGTAGCGGTAGTGTGGCTGCCTTATGTTCTTAGGGTCCTGGGTTCGAATCCCGGTAGGAGCGAATGTTTGTGTGATGAGCATGGACATTTGTTTCCGAGTCATGGATGTTTATATGTATAATAAGTATGTATTTACAAAAAAAAGTATATATATGCAGTATATCAACTATCTGGTGTCCACGACACAAGCCTTGCTTAGTGTGGCACTAGATGGCGCTGTGTGTAATGTCCAGCGATATTTATAAAAAAAAAAGTGATGCCAGTTGGACCAAGACTATCATCGAATGGCGTCCAAGAACTGGCAAATGGAAAGTGGGTCCTCCGGCGGCGAGATGGGCAGATGATATAGTTGCTGTCGGGGGAAAAACCTGGATGAGGCTGGCACAAGACCGTGGAGATTGGCACAAGAAAAGAGAGGCTTATAACTAGCAGTGAGTGAGTTCGGGCTGTGGATGATGACGATGAACGTATTTCAACAACACGCCTGAAATCTCCGAAAGGATGCAGAGGTGTAACTAATGGTACACCCACATTTTAACAGTAACGTCAAAGTGGTAGTGGTAGTAGTGGCTAGAGGGTGTAACATAACAAAAGCAAGACCTCTCGTGTAGGGTCTTAGACGATTCGGCGCGTTCGTGTTCCACGTGCGCCTCAAAGAGATTAAAGCAAATTGAAGGGGCCCGTGAGGGCCGAAGCCTGCCGGGAGTGCAGGCCTGTTCGAAAGAGGTACCGCGGCCCCGGAACGTAAAGGGCGAGGAAGGAACATGGATGGGTTTTAGCCAGTAAAAGCCTGACACTCCCTTCCGCTCCGCCCAGAGTGGGAGAAATTATTTGATGATTTCTCATCATCAAAAAAAAAACAGAAAAAGGTCTTAGACGATGGGAACTGACCAGCGTTTGTTCTAAGACTTTTTTGAAAATTAGTTAGTTTTGGACAAGTTGGTCAGTTGATCACACAAGTTCCTATAAAAAATCCTTTTCTTTCGCGAATTTCAAGAACTCGTAGAACAAAAGCTGTTCAGTTTTATGGTCCGGGAGGCCGGTAAGGTGATGACAGGGGGTGATTATTTAGTCAGTTAAAGTCTGACACTCCCTCCCACTCCGCCCAGAGCGGGAGGAGTCATTTGATGATTTCTCATAAGAGAAAAAAAAACAGGGGGTGATTATTACTATTAACAACTAACAAGCCCCGGTCTCCTACTGCGAAATTCTTGCTGAAAAAAACCATGCAAGGCAGTCTTTGGGGATCGAAGTGAAAACTAAGTTTTCTATATCTGCTACGGGTTGGGCCCCGCGCACGCCTAAGTGGTGCTACGCCGTAGCGGATCAGCTACGAGTGCTACGAAGAGTTAGGTGAAGGTGAGTTGCATGATTTTTGTTCACCCAAAAGTGCTCAATGCGCCTAAAGAAGTTTTCACTTCGAAAACCCATAAACAGTTTACTTGACCTGGGTATCCCACTCAAAACCTCATGCCCAGTTGTGCTTGCGAATTTTAAGCCATCAAACCAAATATTCAGTTAATTATGGTAATCAAATACCACTAAACTCATTACATTATCACCAAATCCTGCCATCAAACTTTCGTAGCGACGCTTCCATATCGAGCTGTCAATTTGCTTCATATCATTAATGTTGCAAGCTCACATAAAGCGGGTTTCCCGTGAGGGAGAAACTTGGCTCGTTTCGCCGCCGCGCCGCACCGTGTGACGTTGTCTCTTATCTAAATAAGCCATTATGTGTGAGAATGATAATTATTATGAAAACCTTGGTCGATGCTTTGTGGGGAAAAGAAAGATATTCCCTTATTTCTGTACGTGTAAGAGAATTTAACGAATAGAGGTTGATGAAATATACGAGTATCATTGTTCAAATATATTTGTTGTATGTATATAAATAAGATTTTTGTTTGCATTCACTTCAATTTTTTTTTTCTGCGATATTATCCGAAGACCATAATAGGCATGACGACAGTATCAAAAAATTGCAAATCTATTTAGTCCGTCAGTTAGATTATTGGAGAATAATGGACACGTATTTTTTGTTTTTGTAAATCAATGAATTTTGACAAAGATAAATCGTTCCAAAACTCGGGAGTGGGGGCTCGTGACGTCATAACTCGCTAAAAATTATACCAAGGCGTAACGTATTGAGAATTTTAAAACCGTCGTATCTTCGTTAATTTTGGTTTATATAACAAAACAAAAAATACGTGTCAAATATTTGTTGATAATCTGACTGGCGGACTAATTATTTTTTTTGGCATCTAAATGTGATATAGCAACTGGTTGATTTACATAAATAATTATTGCCAATCACATATAATTACTGCAAATTGCTCCCAACAGTGAAATTTTTAATTCTTGTGTTTTTTTTTGTAAATTTCTTTTTTTACTTTTTTTCCGTTTTAGCCATGTTCAGTTTTCATTAGTTGTAAATAATGTTATTTTTTATGTGTTTTGTCCTGTACGGGCTAATAAATGCTTTTTCTTTCTTTCTTTAATCAATGTTCGTATCTACTTATAGTTTCAAATAAGAAACAGGTACCTATTTATTTTTAATTTTAAATCATCATCACCACATCACGCCTGTACTCCACAAATGGTATAGGCAGAGGTGTAACCTTATGGTACACCCCCACGTCGCCAGTTGTGTTTAAGTCATCTAATAGGGAGCGAGCCTATCGCCATCAACCGGGCACAAATTCAGACTCCGTGGCTGCTGTCAAGAAATTCCTGATGAAAAACCCAATAAAACTTTGCACGACCTGGGAATTGAACCTAGGACCTCAAGCTCAGCAGTCGTGTTTGCGACCACCAGACCAAGGAAGTAGTTAGTTATGAATACCTCCACTAATTCTAGAATCTAGCACAGAACACAAGGGTTAGCCAAATTACCCCTAAATCCAATATGTAGGTTATTAATTCCCAGTTTAAATTGATATTGTGTTACGTCGCTTATTAACACAAATCTCCTTATAATTATCAGCTTTGGTGCTTCGTTCTATTGTACACATGATATTAGATACATCAGCCAGTAATGTATTATCATCATTATCATTTCAGCCGAAAGACGTCCACTGCTGGATATAGGCCTCCCCCAAGTGTCGCCACGTTGACCGGTCTTGTGCGACTAGCATCCAGTAATGTATAATGATGAAGAATTCTTTGAAATAGCTTGAGGGAACTTTTTGGTTGTTCGTTTGTATTATGACTAAACCCGCGAACCGGAAGACGATGCGTTGGAAGACACTAGGTGGACCGATGACCTGGTGAAGGTTGCGGGAATCCGGTGGATGCGAGTCGCAAGGGACCGGTCAATGTGGCAACACTTGGGGGAGGCCTATGTCCAGCAGTGGAAAGCAGTGGAAAGCAGTAGTGTCCAGCAGTGGTGGTCGTCTTTCGGCTGAAATGATGATGATGTTATAATGACTGGCTGACTTATTACTAAGAAGAAAGAAAGAAAAAGTATTTATTCAACATAGAGACAGTTGCGTTCCAAAACATTATTATAGCTAGGCCATTATCGTCCCACTGCTGGGCAAAAGCCTCCCCTCCATTCCTTCCAACGGTCATGATTCTGTGCTACTCCTATTCAATTCTCAAGGAAGACATTCAGTTCGTCTCGCTAGCTCGTTCGTGCTTTGCCGCGACCCCATGTCACGTTTTCAAGGCACCAATCCTGAGCTTGAGCTTTAGGGCCCACAGAAAAAATAATACAGAGAGAAGTAAGCATTCAGAGTGAAATACAGCAATGAAGTTGAACTTGAAAGTGCACTGTATAGAAATGTAGAGAAATAGTACAAAAACAACTGGTACGGTCGTAAGAATTACTGCCACGATTTAAATACACCAATCCATCATCTTTCTGCCGTCCTCTTATTTTACTTGAAGTTAAAAAAATAGCAATTACTTCTACAAATATTTGTATAAATGCAGTCTCAACCATGCGGAAAAGTTTTACTACTTTAAAGCCTAATTTAAAAGCTTTTATTTACTGCCTTTTCCCAACTATGTTGGGGTCGGCCTCCAGTCTTACTGGAGCTGAATTCCAGTATTTTACCTATCTGAAATCAACAACCCAGTTAATAATATTATAATATAATAATATCGCTGGACATGACACACGGCGCCATCTAGTGCCACACTAAGCAAGGCTTGTGTCGTGGACACGAGATAGTTGATATAATACATATATATACTTTTTGTTTGTAAATACATACTTATTATACAACATCCATGACTCGGAAACAGATGTCCATGCTCATCACACAAACATTTGCTCCTACCGGGATTCGAACCCAGGACCCTAAGAACGTAAGGCAGCCTCACTACCACTACGTCATTTGGGTCGTACAGACGACTAGCTACAGAGTTAGTACTGGGTAATACAATACCCTTTCCCTCTTCTACTGTCAAAGATCTACAATGAACAGCCGGAACAAACGCCTTAACGTGCTTTCCGAGGTACGGAGGAAACTCGGAATGTAATGAGTGTTTAGATCCATCATGGATCTGGCCCATGGATCTTCTGAGAATGAACGATTATCAGTAGATCCATATAAAGAAAAGAAAGAAATAGCATTTATTAGCCCGACAGGAATAAAAAAAAATATGGTAACATTCGAACCCAGGCAGGCGCTTTACTTTGTGTAATTTATTTCATTGCCAGTGCTCTAAAAAACGGTGAAGGAAAACATCGTGAGGAAACCGGCATGTCCTAGAACCAAAAATTCGAAGACATGTGACATCTACCAACCCGCACTGGGCCCGCGTGGTGGATTATAGCCCATACGCAAAATACGCGCTTTGACGTGGAGTTGCGGACACCAGCCCGTTGTACAATACAATACAAAATGGTAAAATTGTGATTATAACACTAGTATAAACTCAGGATCCAATGAGAAAAACAATTCTCACTAGATCCATCATGGATCTGGCCAATGGATCTTCTGAGAATGATCATCCACAGACCAACCAAGTAAGCGCGGCTAAACATGATGATTGATCCGAGCGGCTCTTATTGTTAAGCCACAAGCTTCTCATAAAATGTCGAAATATACAAGGGCGAAATATCTTGATAAATGTCTGCACGTCTAGATTATTATCAAAGCCAATAATTAATTGTACATCCACTTATCACGGAAATACACAGATTCCTGTGTCTGTTGGTTCGACAGTGTTGTGTGAATCAATCTGATTGACAAGTGCAGTTGCAGGTTAACGATAATAATATCCGCGCTTTGTACACTAGACGTTGAATAGAATATGACAGGAGTATTGTTTCTGATGCACTGATTACTATACTTGCTACTTAAGACAGTGCACACAGATGTAACTCAATTTGTCTGTTGTAGACAGAACATTTAGCTATTCATTTTTTTTGTTGTATTCGGCATCTTTGTTTTCTTAAAGTCATCTTGACTAAGGCGTCTAACTAACAATTCTGAAATAAAATAATTAAAAACAGAAACTTTTTTTGGGATTGTCAAAAAAACAGTACGTCTATTTAATTTATCAGCAAGTGCTCATCAAAATCAAAATCAAAGCATTTATTTCAAGTAGGCCAATTAGAGGCACTTTTGAATTGTCGAAACGAAGATGAAAATTAAATGTAGCTACAGTCCCAGTCACAAGACATAAAAACTGTGAAAGTACTGTAGTTGCCCATTCCCTAGCGTAGATCTCTATGGAGAAGAACGAGCAAGAAACTCCAACATCTTAATTTAAGTATAAGCACGCCTATTATAATTCCGTTGCTGGGATACAGACCTCTTCTTTGTGGGAGGCTCGTGTAAAGACGGGTAGTTCAGTCAACAAACTATGTCCCACCCTGACATTATACTGACTCCGTGTTCTACTGACTGCCTCATTGGTCGGGTGGTCGGAAAGGCGACTGCTGAGCATAAGGTCCGAAGTTCGACTCCAGGGTCGGGCAGTGTTATTGGCCATCAAGAATTTCTCAGTAGAAGCCACGCAGATTTGTGCCCGGTTGATGGCAATAAGCCTGCCCCTTTTAAAGTTTACGTCTGCCTTACCCTTCAGGGTTTACAGGCTTCATGTTGTGTTTTGTAAAATTAAGTTATATTATAAATTATTTACCAAATATTGGAAGAAATTTGACACTGACTAACCCACACAAAGCTCGCGTGTAGTTAAGGTCCCTCCACCGTATTCCACCGCGCGGAAAACCCGTCTTCATTAGATCTAAATCTAGATATATATAGTCATCCTGAACCCCTTAAATTGGATCTTCCAAGTAAACACAATAACTAATTAGCCAATGCTTTATCAAGGAAACACATAGTTATCTTGAAACAGTATTGTGTGAATCAATCAGATTGACGGATGCAGTTACAGGTAAACAATATCTGCTCTTCGTGTGACGTCACTACACGTCACTTGTCTCTATTCTCTGTCATCTGAATTTGACATTAATATTGTTTGTGTCGCAGGGGTGGCATTAAAGTTGTGTTACTGGAACAAATTCTAGAAAGAACCCTAGGGCCTATACAAAAATACACACTAACAGCGATCGTTAGAGCCTTATTACAATAGCGAGTTTGCGCAGCGAGCTTGCGGCGAGTTCAAAACGTGTGCGCGGCGAACATGCCACGGGTGCGCAGCGAGCTTGCCGCGAAGACGCCGCGGGTCGCAGTGTGCAATCCGCGTTTTGTACAATGATTCGTTTTGTTTTTCAGGCATGTTCGCCGCGCACAGGTCACGAACTCGCGGCGAGCTCGCTGCGCAATCGCCCCGCTTTCCACTCGCATGCAACTCGCTAGTGTGATAAGGCCCTTAACGTTAAAAAAATTATGGTACTGGCCGGATAGCGAAAACTTGTGTCAATCCCCCTGAAAATTGTCGAGATGTCAAACTGAACATCATAATAATGTTACTGATTTTGGCTACGCAACGAAGCGAATCGAAGAACTGGAAGTGCGATATCTAAGTGAATAGTTGTGTATTTGTGATTAAACTTTAAATGTTTTGTAATTTATAAAGTTATTTAGTTGTTTAATCGGTAGTAATTAATTAATCCCATACTGAGTTCGTTACAATGACACTGAAACAAATTCTTAGTTAAACTTGTACATTCTTATTACAAAAAACTAAATAAACCTTGTTTTAAACCTGGACTATCAAGTCCAGGCTTATCTGCAGAACGATGGTCTAAATTAATTCGTATTACAAAACTTAAAAAAACATCGGTCTTCATAAAACTGTCATTTGAACCATCAACCACAGATTAACAGAAAAATCATTCGTTCACCATGATATCATTCAATTGCAACGTTCCGTATTCCCATAAAAGAAAACGTTTTATAATACGTTAATGATAGATGATGTTTAGGAATGTTAAAAATATTGAAACCCGGTTATTTAAACATTATTTAGTTGTTTCGTCGATTGTAGTTTTGTTTAAGTTTAAAAATATTCCTTTATGTCATATTTATTTTCTAAAATTTTTATATACGTAGATCAAAACGTAACATTCCATAACATTAAACAAATCGGTTGGTTGAACAAAGTTCATTTAGCTTTACAATTTAGGTCTCTAATAGAACATTTGCCTTATTGTTTACCATCTTAGGTAATTTTAATAATTTAATGTGAAATGGATTAACAAAAAAAAACGATCTGAAAACACGATTAACTTATTATTTTTATTTTTCTTTATGTGTGTTCCCCGATTACTCAGAGATGGCTGGACCGATTCGGTAGTCTTAGGAAGAGTACTTTTTCGGAGAAATCCCATTTCAATTTGGTGAAGATCTGATCTTCGGAGATAGGCAATGGAACTCCTCAATAAATGATAGCTAATAGACTGGGATTGCTGAAATGTCATGTCTGTCTATTGTTTACACCAGTTCATAACATAACATCACGCTGGTACGCTGTGGAAGGGTAAGCATATGTGAACCACAAAAATAGTGAAAAATAAAAACTTTTTTGCAAAAAAGTCGGTGACGAAAAAAGCCAAACCAATCAAATAAGGGTCACCGACTTCTGAAGCTAAAGTTATTTTTCACTTTTTTGTGTTTTTTGAAGTCGGTTTTATTTTTTCAAAAAAGTTTTAGTGGAGCCATTCACTTTATTCAAGTACATTTCACCTTTGACGTTAAGGAAAATCATCACACTTCGCTGTCCTAATTTCCACGTCCACTATCATAGGTGGCAGGCACATCCTATTTAGTTAGATGTAACAATTCATCTGCGACAGATGTCGCTTCTGTGTAAGTGTTAGGTAGTTAATCTCCTCTGTCTATCATCTGTGACCCACATTAATAATATTTTGTTGCTATGACGCAGTTATTGTTTCAGACGAGATTAATAGAGCAGTGATGTAACCTCTTCTAAAGGGATTTAGATTTGGTAGTGAGTAAAATAATGGTTTACAAGAAAAAGTTCAACCAGACAATAAAATAATTTTTCAATGTACCTCCTCGAAAACTGGTTCTTTTAACACTACGATTATGTTCAAAAACCAGTGTATTTCACACACGTGCGTTTTTGACATTTTTTCCACACGTGTGCGAAAATGAAAATTGCCACAGATACCTATACTTAGTCCGAATTGGTTCAATGCCTATAGTCAGGGGTGAATGTATTTTTTTAATTTCGGTAAAGCAATATGTCTCTTTACGGCGTATTTTTTTTTTAATATTATTCAAATTGTGTTTATAAATTCAATATCATAGATAAACATGATTATTGAAAACTAATATTTACTTTTAAAAACAAATTAACATTTATATTTGTGCTAAATTTAAAAATAAATAAAAATCTATCTTTTTCGTTATTAGTCTGTATAACGGCTTCATACCTTGATTCTTCTTCAAGCAAAGCAAAGCGCGGAAAAAAAATAAATTTAAATCATAGTTTCGTAGTAATTCATGACACAATTCATTATTTTATTTTTATTTCTTCAAAAGTGTATTGAAAAACATCGTTTGATACACGTGGACAGTTGTTATTGCAGTTCTCGGCTCAAAAACACCCTCGCCTACGGGTCGTGTGTTAGTTCCGCCTCAAACTACAATAAAAAACTTTCTCCGTGTATAAAAATGTACTAATACGCGTGTTTGTGCCAGGGCTGAATAATTCAATTATTGAACAATAGCAAGACCGCGCGACGTTAATACACTCGAGAGCAATGAATCCGGGTCACTTAAAGAATGTTAAAAATCTCGGAAACTAAAAATGATAGGTTAATGCAATAAATTGTATTTACCTAATAGACAATGTAATACTCCTTAAATGAAAGTAAAAAAAAATATGAGTCACCATACATTTTATTAACACAAAATTACATAAAGAAAAAAACTGCTGATCTCTCCTTAAAACAAAAATAGGAAACATGAAATTTTTGAACTTTATTACGATTTTCTTGAATTTTAATACTTCGTATTGCCTCCTCGTGCTTCCATTACTGCGTTTACGCGGTTTGGCATGCTGTACACCAAGTTCCTTATACGATTTTGGGGAATATTCTCCCATTCCTCTGTGAGAGCAATTTTGAGCTCACGAAGCGTGATTGGGGGAGGGTTTCGTTGTTTTACGCATCTGCCTAGCTCGTCCCAAGCATGCTCGATCGGGTTGATATTCGGGCTGCGCGCTGGCCACTCCATACGAGTAATGTTCATCTCTTGAAGGTAGTCATTCACAATCCTACCTGTATGATTTCGGGCATTGTCATGCATAAATATAGCATCCTCACCTTAATTGACCATAAATGGACCAACGTGATCATTGAGGATTTCTTCCACATATCTTACGCTAGTTAAAGAGCCGTTTTCTATGATCACCAGCTCTGTGCGACTTTCAGAAGAAATTCCGGCCCACACAAGTACAGACCCACCACCGTAGGCTACTTTTTCTTCGATGCATGCTTGCTTGAATCTTTCCCCTGGTCTTCGATACACTCTGTGTCTTCCATCGTGCTTGTAGAGCATAAATTTTGATTCGTCGGAGAACATAACTTTTGACCAATCTTCAATACTCCAATTTACGTGGCTCTGGGCATATCTTAGTCTTGAAATACGATGCCCACGCTCCAGTTTAGGGCCGTTTGCAGGTCTAAGGGGTTTTAAGTTAGATTCAGCAAGCCGACGTCTTACTGTCCATGCACTTGGGTTACTTCCTCCGAGGCGTCGAAACTGATTTGTGAGTTCAGTTCCTGTGAGAAAGCGATTTCGAAGCATGGTGTTCACCAAGTATCGGTCTTCTCGTGCTGTGGTACACCTGGTTCTGCCCGTTCCTGGTCTGCGTAGGTTAGAACCAGTTTCTTCGTAACGTCGGAGAACTCTTTGTACTGTTGACAGCGACACACCGACAGTTCTGGCTGTATCGCGCTGACTCCGGCCGGTTTCCAGCATTGTAAGTATTCTGGTGCATTCTTCAGGCGTAAGCGACATAATTTCAGCTTGAATAATGAATATAGAGCACTATCAACATGGTTTATGTACCCAGATAAATGACAGATTACAAACAAAAGCAAAACCAAATGCTGTAATTTCGTAGTTCCATCTTCGAAAGTGGCCCTTTTTCAAATTTGATTTTTTTTTATGATATAACTTTACAATAACTAAGAAGTTTTAATACCTTCATTTAAGGAGTATTACATTGTCTATTAAATACAATTTATTGCATTAACCTAGCATTTTTAGTTTCCGAGATTTTTAGGATTCTTTATGTGACCCGGATTCATTGCTCTCGAGTGTATAACGTACGGTCGAACAAACTTTATGGTTCCTTTTAAACCTCTAAATTACATTGTAAAATAAAATGTAAGCCAAATAGCTTGTTCGAATGGTTTTTTAATCGAAAATACAACTGCTACAGGATTAAATTTAATCTACCAAAAATAAAGAAATGAGGGACACAAGTAATTTGAATTTGAAAAACCATCGTATTTACTTTACCTTCACGTGCGTAAATTAGTTTTATGTATAACAATTATTACAAAATAAATCACATAAATAATTATTATAAAATAATTAAAATGATTTTAGGTAAGCATTGAATAATTATAAAAATGTTGAAGACCAGTTTTCACTTTTACCTAAAATCAGCAACGCAAAACAAAGATAAATATCCACGTTCTCTAAACAGGACATTCCATTAAAGCAAATCGATTTATTATAAAAAGCTCGTTTGCGTACTCGCTCTCTCTTTGATTAATTTATTTGTAACATGTTGCATTATTCATTTGGACATGTTCATCAGAATATAAATTGTTTCGTCCAACAGTTGGGAGGGAGGGTGGATGTCCATTGATTGCGAATAGCTATACGAGGATATTAAAAAGATTGAATTTATCTATTAATAGATTGCTGCTTCTAAAAATAATACAATAATTGACAGCAGCGGTAGCCCAGTGGTGGCGGCCCCGACGAACGTGGGTTCGAACCCAGGCAGGCGCATTAATTTGTGTAATTTATTTTATCACCATTGCTCTCAAAACGGTGAAGGAAAACATCGTGAGGAAACCGGCATGTCCTAGAACCAAAAATTTTACGACATGGTGAAATCTACCAAACCGCACTGGGCCTGCGTGGTGGATTATAGCCCATACGCAAAATACGCGCTTTAACGTGGATTTGCGGACATATTGTGGCTTATATAATCATCATATTGATGGCTTTTTATATTTTAGCTGACAGTGGAGGGTCAGACTTTAAATTGAAATTGTATTGAAATGTTATCCACGTTCCAAGTTAGTTATTGTAAATGTGCTAATCATGAGTTTGTAAAACAACGGCTAATAAATAGGTACTTTCACATATTTGTGCTGGCTTTTGAAAATTTGTCACGCTTGTCTGTATTCTACTTATTTGAACATTGTGTACCGATTTAAAATGTAAACTCTTTTTGGAGAGCATTTTTGAACATTGCGTTTTACAAAATTTTTGGAGCTATGAAGATAGTTAAATTAGCAATTTTGTGTTAAAAGTCTTTGTTCATATGTAATTACATAATAGCCAGCTAGACAAATGTAATAAATTCACCTTTTGTCTTTTTACATCATTTACACAAATGTGTTTTTATCCCCATTCATTGTAACTCAGTTTCAACCATCCCTTTACGCTGTGTCGCTTTTAAGATTATGTTATAAAACAGACATCCGCTTCCGTATTCCTAACACTCATTCTTTTTACGAGTTAATTGTTTAAACTTCAACACGGCCCTTCTAAAGTAAAGCATAAAAGAATAATGTTAAGACTCGGGCTATATTTTAAACCTGTTATAATGGATTGTTACTCAACCCACACTTATTTTATAGACGAAGTAACAAAGAAGAAGGCAGAAGATTTAGTCCGTGCCAGTGTAAAAGTACCTTGGCTTTGATACATCATATAACATGTCATACAGGGTGTAAACCACCTCATCACAAAGCCGTTATCCAAGCATTCTGTACATCAAACTAAGTAACTTTACGCAAAAAATATTGCTGGGAAACAACTTTTTTTTTGAGGTTATAAATCATGTTTTGTGGTAGAACTCAATGTAACGCAGTTAAAGCATTGTGCTGATGGATGGATTGAATAGTACGGGGGTCGGAGGTGTTAAAAGTCAAAATCTTACAAAAAAAACTTGTATTAAAAAAAATACTTGTCAAAAAGTTGTAACTTTGACCCCCCATATCTCCGTAACTATAGAAGGTTCCCAGGTTTGGTGTTTAACAAAAAAATGATCGCAATGATGGGGAGAACAGGTGCCTTTCGGCTTCGTGAAGAGGTGTTTTACACCCTTTATAGTCTGTCTTCTTTTAAGTCTGTTGATGGGATAAAGGGTGTAAAAACCCTCTTATCGAAGCCGAAAGTCACTTGTTTTCCCCATCATTGCGATAATTTTTTTGTTCTACACCATTCCTGGGAACCTTCAAGTTACGGAGATATTGGGAGTCAAAGTTCCAACATATTGACAAGTTTTTTTTTTAAATACAAGTTTTTAATGTAAAATTTTTACTTTAAACATCTACACGATCCCCGTACTATTCAATCCATCCATCAGCATAATGTTTTGAGTGCGTTACATTGAGTTCTGACGTAAAACATGATTTTACACCCCAAAAAAAAAGTAGTTTCCCAGCCATAATTTTTGAGTAAAGTTACTTAGTTTAATGTACAGAATGTTTGGTTGACGGCTCCGTGATAAGGGAGTTTACACCCTGTATTGTTTGAAAAGAAGTTCTTTTTTTGTTTATTTGCCAGTATTCAACAAGACTGTCACTTACGTTTACGTGTAGGTACAAATGACAAGGCCATGCGATACAAGATTAGAAATAGGAGGACGTTGCTTTCATATTGAAGATTGAAACCATCTAAGAAACCACACCTGCATGTAGAGATTGTCGTTAACTTACGATTGGTATCGTCCAAGTATCAATATTAGCTCATCTTATTTAATCGTCCAAGTTGACCACGCCGAGGCTTCTCTCGGTAAACATCATATATCTTTCCGTGGTAATGCCACCACTGTCTTTAGTGACGTCTCAACTGAAGTCGACAACGAACGTCGCATTTTGAGGAGTTGCAGCGGCTAAGACTGAGAAAATCTTAAGAAAATAAACCCAAACGCTTCTAAAAAACCTACTTATGTTCTCATCATCATCATCAACATCATTTCAGCCGAAAGACGACCACTGCTGGACATAGGCCTCCCCTAAGTGTCGCCACATTGACCGGTCCCGTGCGACTCGCATCCAGCGGGTTCCCGCGACCTTTACCAGGTCATCGATCCACCTAGCGGGAGGTCTTTCAACGCATCGTCTTTCGGTTCGCGGTCGCCATTTCAGAACTTTTTGGCCTCATCGGGCATCCGTTTTGCGAGCAATGTGCCCTGCCTACTGCCACTTACTTCCTCATGCGCTCCATAAAATACAGCAACAATAACGCTCAACATTTCTGGTAGAAGATTAT
The DNA here is from genome assembly GCA_950022955.1 of Xestia ashworthii. Lineage (NCBI taxonomy): Eukaryota > Metazoa > Arthropoda > Insecta > Lepidoptera > Noctuidae > Xestia > Xestia ashworthii. Next base: position 4,646,688 of record OX465557.1, read on the forward strand.
GTGCGCTATCGATTAGTTCAGTTACTCGCTCACAGGGCAGGTCTTTATCTGGTAGTGGACCCACACTTATACCCCTAACCCGTAAATTCTAATCTACATCTGTCCTAATATTATGAAGAAGAAAGTTTATATTTTGTGTGTGTGCTACGATTTAACTCAAAAACTACTCAAACGATTTTAAAAATTCTTTCATCATTAGAAAGCTACATCTTTACCGAGTAAAATAAGCTATAAATCATATTGATATCATGCAAATTAGTTGAGCTATCACAATTTTTGCGGACGAACTCACGGGCAAAGTGCTAGTCGTAGATATAGTAATTATTGACTTTCTTAATCAATTATTATGATCATGAAGATAGTGAGTACAGATAAGGGACATTCTATGATCATCATCTGCCTAGCCTTTTCCCAACTATGTTGGGGTCGGCTTCCAGTCTAACCGGATGCAGCTGAATACCAGTATTTTACATGGAGCGACTGTCTATCTGACCTCCACAACCCAGTTAATACTGGGTAATACGATACCACTTTGTAAGACTGGTGTCAGACTTTTGGGGCCACTGACTACCTGTAACGACTGTCAAAGATGGACAAATGACAGCCGGGACCAACGGCTTAACGTGCTTTCCGAGGCACGGAGGAAACTCGGTATGTAAGGGTGGTCACCCATCCAAGCACGGATTAACCTAAAGATCGACCCGAGCCGCTGAGGGACATTCTATCAACTCTTTAAAAGCGATACCATTTATTTTTCGGATGGGAAATCATCAAATGACTTCTCCCACTCTGGGCGGAGCGGGAGGGAGTGTAAGACTTTTACTGACTAAAACCCATCCATGTTCCTTCCTCGCCCTTTATGTTCAGGGGCCACGGTATCTCTTTCGAACAGTCCCGCAGCCCCGGTAAAAGCGATACCTGAACCTTGTTTCTTGTGAAAAAGTTTTGGGTTTTCTGTTTGTAATTATCCTGTGGCCTTAGCAACATCGTCATTATTTCTGAAAACATAATTACTTCCACAATTTGGGTAAGAAAAACATGAAATGTATCACTCGCCCGCCCTTGTAACAATGAGTGTAATTAATGTAATCCTCTACAGGATGTTACAAAAAATACAAGTGTTATTTTGCTTCTGAAACGTGGAATATTTTATGAAATAATTTATGAATTGTCTTAATTGCTTTTCTCGTTAATGAACCATCATCTGTGTAGGCTGACATTTTAAGAATAAGAATTAACTATCTTTATACTTCTTGTTACTATGGCATTTTAAGCCAAAATCTTCATGAATGGAGAAGTCACAAACAAGAGAGTGACACGTTCTTGGCTAAATATTAACATCCACATCTGAGGTCGATCCTAGGTTAAGCTGCGTTTGTCAAAATCAGGGCTTAGAAGGGGTATCGAGACCCTTTCGTCCTACGGAAAGCATATTTAGTTGTTGGTACCGGCTTTTGAAGCCAGTAACTGTATTGCGGCGTTCATTCACCTGCAGCAAGATCGTTGTAGTTTTTGTCCACGAATAAGGATTCACAAGTAACACCACTTTATTATCACCGCTTTACGATATAGTGGTCTATAGTCGAAATTCTTCTAGTCCCTTAGGCATATATCATATGTTTTCCCAACGCCTATCATCCATACATATTCTTATTTACATTTCTGCTTTAGTCCGGTCTTACAGTGGAATAAGACCCATATAAAGGGCCCTTAAATAAAATATCTGTTCGGACTTCTATCTGCTTGCGTTTCTACTAAGCCTCACACTGGTCGAACGGAACATTGAGTAGTAATGGCTTATAGAGCGCTGATTGTTAGAGCTAGTTGTGACAGGAATACGTCATATTGTGGACTACAACAGGTAGTTTTTAGGGTTCCGTAGCCAGATGGCAAAAACGGAACCCTTATAGATTCGTCATGTCTGTCTGTCTCTCTGTCTGTCGGTCTGTCTGTCTGTCTGTCTGTCTGTCTGTCTGTCTGTCTGTCCGTATGTCACAGCCACTTTTTTCCGAAACTATAAGAACTATGCTATTGAAACTTGGTACGTAGATGTATTCTGTGAACCGCATTAAGATTTTCACATAAAAATAGAAAAAAAGCAATACGTTTTGGGGGTTCCCCATACTTAGAACTGAAACTCAAAAACTTTTTTTTCATCAAACCCATATGTGTGGGGTATCTATGAACAGGTCTTCAAAAATGATATTGAGGTTTCTGATATATTTTTGTTCTAAACTGAATAGTTTGCGCGAGAGACTCTTCCAAAGTGGTAAAATGTGTGTCCCCCCCCCTGTAACTTCTCTCAGTTTTATCATTCTCTTAAAATAAGAGAATGATAAAACTGAAAAAAATTAGTGATGTACATTACCATGTAAACTACCACCGAAAATTGGTTTGAACGAGATCTAGTCAGTAGGTTTTTTTTAAACGTCATAAATCGTAAACAGCAAGTTACCTTTCAATCAGTCTGCTACGGAACCCTTCATGGGCGAGTCCAACTCGCACTTGGCCGCTTTTTTTTTAGTAATGAAAAAATATTGTCAGCTGTCTTCCAAACATTAATCAACCTATATAGGACCCGCGTGGTAGGTTAAAGCCTCTCACTGAGAGAAAGCGTAATATAAGCTAATTAAGTACTTTATTCTATGCTATTTGTAATCTATAACAGTCGTTATAGGTAGTCAGTAGCCCAAAAAGTCTGACAACTAGTCTAACCAAGTGGTATCGTATTACCCAGTACTAACTGGGTTGTGGAGGTCAGATAGGCAGTCGCTTCATGTAAAATACGGGTATTCAGCTGCATCCGGTTAGAAATATAATAAATTACTAAAAAAAAGGTCCTCTTGAAATGTTTATTTCTCTTCACTGAGAGCTGCGATGAGCCAGTTTCCACCGCCCTCCTTCTCGTAGCTTGACAAGTACTTACGCTGTTGTCAGGTCTAGAATAATTGAAATGAAAATGTTACTTGCTGCAATTTCTCAGTATGCCATAAAATTATGTTGTTGTTATTTCCGTAAAATGTAATATTTACTGGCGTTAATTTCTTAAGACGAGCATTATTGTCATACTTCGTAGACTATTTAGTTTGATGCTGGATACTAGCTACTTACATTATTGTAGCATAAAGTCTCCTTTATTATTTAGTGACCATTAAAAAAGAAGAAGAATGGTTGTTAGATATGTATCAAAATAATAATTTAGTGTACATTCTCGTCATCTATGAAGATATGTAAAACTGTGTCATTGTTTATGGTTGTGTTCTATTAATAAATAATTTTAGTCTGTGGAAAGCAACGTGTAGTTTCAATAATGGTATTTGCCGGATGTAGGTATGTTGCTAGGCCGGTTTTATACCTTGTCTTATTAATACTCCAAGTGGTAAATAGAAATGGATCTGCGAAGTTATTGCCTACGTATTTTCTTAGGATATGGTAATGTGTACGTATAAATGAAATTTTCATTTTGAATAACATATTTGAGTCCTTTCAGTATTATTGTTGGTTTTAAGCGTTATTTAGAATTCCCTGTTATCGGTATTTTAGTGTCATAACGAAACTAAGAGGGATGAACGAAGAATAAATCATTTATGATTGATTATTATCAAAAAATAGATTTTTTTTATAAAATAAGGCTTCCTCTGTGGTGTGGTGGACACGAGGGCGGTCACTGTGCATGTTAGTCTTGGGTTCGATTCTAAGAACAAGTAAATAATTATTATTATGTACACATGAAGATTGAACATGTTAACTTTATATAATATTAAAGCGATAAAAATCAAAAATAGAACAGTCGTTTAAAAGAAAATTGCGAAAACATCTTAAAGATTATTGGCAGCCATCATCTATGGGGGAATTGGGTAAACTTAACCCCAATGTTTATGTATTATTACCTCATCCCTTATGGGGTAATAATACATAAACATTGGCGTTTCCTAATGCAATCAGATAGGCTGAAACGATGGGAAGTTTTGCGGAAAGAAGGTAAGAAGGCTTATTAACATGAAATGAGTGAATTTCCTTATTTTAGTGAAATAGGGTATTTTGATGGGCATGGATGGTAAGATTTAAAATGATGTAGGTACTTATTACCGACTTAATAAAATGTTATAATGTGTCGTACTGGGTAGTCAACTTTATAAAATGTTCAACGGTTAGAATGCCCCAGTGTCAAAATGTACATTTATTAACCCCCGGCGCAAAAACGACGGGGTGTTATAAGTTTGACGTGTCTGTGCGTGTGTGTTTGTTTGAAAGATGAATTAGTCGGGAGTTAGTGTTGGGTGTTTGTCGGGTGTGTTTGATAAAAATCAGTCCAAGATGGCCGCTGCCACAAAATGGCGGATTACCTACATATTTATTCAACAACTCCCTCAATATGGGTATCAAATGAAAGGGCTTGATTAGTAGAATACTGTACACGACGATAAATTAAAAATTCAAGATGGCCGCCACCACAAAATGGCAAATTAACAAATTATTTTCTATTTAACATTTAGTGCATTGTGTCGGGGGTTTTTTAAATTTAATTTGACTTGTTTATAATCTTCGTTACAATGTTTTATTGACAAATGATCAGCTCTATAGACTGTGGAGCTTGTAAAGAGTTTATTGAATCTCGGAGATACTCAAAGGCATATAAAATAGTGATTCTCTGGAATAAAAATATATTAAACAAAAATGCTATTTCCGCAGTTTGGTAAACGTTCACATTTGCATTTCGAACTCAATCTGTCAAAAATTCCAAGACATTTTTGGTATTGGTTCTCGCTGAGATAAGATTGCGACAAGTTTTTTTTTTTTTAACAGGCGAAAAAAAGGAGGAGATTCTCATTTCAACAAGAATTGTGTGACATAACTTTCCGATAAAAGTCCGATTTTTATGTTTTTTTTTATATCTCAAAGTTACAATTTTAAGTGGGACCACCCATTTAAAATTGTTTTCATAGGAATTGGCCTTCTGATCGCGATTTCTAAGTTCTCGAAAGCGAAGGAATTTTAATACACTTCAAGCTCGACAATCGTTACTCTGCCGTCAGTCTGACAGTGAATAGGGAGCTTTAATTCATTCGACTAAAAAGGTGCGTGCTACAAATGTATAAATTAAATAACGCACTAAGGGCTCATGTAAAATAGTACATTTGGTGAGAGTTCGGAGAGTAAATGAAATCGGAACTTACCTATTTTGTTCCTGCCTTTTTTTGCTTTAAAAGCAAGTAGATCATATACGTTTTGGTGTGAACTGTGCCAGTTAATGAATTTAAAAAATAAAACCTAATATTTTATAAAAGTTTTGGTTAATATTTCTAACTCTTAAAATGAACTAAACCCTACTAAAATATAAATGCGAAAGATTGTGAGCATGGATGGATTAATGGATGTTGGTTAGTGTTTCACGCAAAAACTACTGAAAGGATTTGGATGAAATTGAGCAACAGATAGTTTATAACCTGGATTAACACACAATATACTTTTTATCCCGGCATTATGATCCCAAGGCGGGCGAAAAACCATGGGCCTAGTAAACCAGTATTTCATAATTGGATACACATACCTACTGGATCTTCAATATGTTCACTTAACTAACTTCACTCACTCACTAACTTGATGTTATGAAAGTACAGAATTCCTTAACGATAATACAATATACAGGCACAAGGAACCAGTTGGAAAGGGCTTGGAACATTTTGATTTTATTTCTAAGTAGCGGCCACGCATAAGACCTATATTAATCGATAGCTGGTATCAATACAAACAAGTTTTGTACGAGACCAAATGTTCTAAAGTATCACGTTTCCGAGATATGAGCTATCAAAGTTTAAGTAATGGCCGAAAAAAATCCGGCCAAAAAGTTCAAACCCCTTTCTCATCCTCTATTGAAAAGGGAGGCTAACCGGTCTGGTGGAATGAGTGACATTTCACAATTTTACAGTTTCACTTTGATATATCATTATCTACCGAAAAATAATGCGTTAAATTGAAGCAGTTTGTTCGGTTGACAGTCTTTCGAGGGTTTACAATCTCGCTAGATAGATTACAATCTAACGGGTTTTAAACATATACGGTAACATACTCGTATATGCACGTGTAAATCGGTATAATGTCGCCAAAACAATATTTTTTGCAGAAAATTTGATAACCAAACACGTGATTTCAAAGTTCAAATTCATTATAAACACCGCAAATAAAACAAAAACAATTCCAAAATGTCCCTAAATTGGGTTAACCTAAACAATGCCCACAGAATATCAAACACACAAACATTTTCGACATAAAAGCAATAATTTTAGAATGGACATGTTATTTGTTGAATACCGAACGTTTGTACTGATTGATACCATTAATTTAAATTCATTACACGAACAGGATCGTTTACGTACATACGTACCTATATATGTGGGTACCTACTCACCGACCACGTATTGCGGTAATCCTTCCAATTTCATATTAGTCTCCTATTATGTGGTGAACCGAGGATATTTTACGGAGAAATGTTTATTTTGGTGTGTTATTATTATGATGAACAACCATCACACAATTTTTGCCTGGGTTTGTTTTTGGACCAGTTTTATTATTTTTTTATTTATTTTATTTATTAAATAAAAGTTTACAAAAGTCTTAATTTAAATAATGCCCCACCCAACCGTTTTCACGGTTGGTCTGTGGGAACGGAATAACTACTATAACTACAGTAAATCTACATATAGGTATTTATTTAACTCCTTAACTACATATTTGCTCCTATTCAACAATCTGTAAACCACTTTCTTAAGAAGATGGTTTACAGACTAAAGTAATTTTGGCGAATTCGCCTTTTATTTTCTAAGTTCTTAAGTCAGCAGGCAATCGGTTGAGAAGAAAAGGTACTCTTTGAAGATTCGAGTCATAACGAATACCAAAGCTGACCGTAAGATAGTTGAGAAAAGTTATGACAGATGGCGACTTGCCTTAGTTATAGCTCTAATGCATATGACCTACAAGTGTTGATCACCATGGTTGTTCATTTTGCACAACCGAATAAATTAAAAGATTTGTTAAAGAAGATTAGCTCAGTTTTAGTGTTTTGTTCAGTTGGAATTAATTCCATGTCATCATATGCCTAGCATTTTCCCAACTATGTTTGTGGTGGACTTCCAGTCTAAACGGATGCAGCTGAATACCTGTATTTTACATGGAGCGACTGCCTAGCTGACCTTCACAACCCAGTTAGTACTGGGTAATACGATACCCCTTGCTGGTAAGATGCGTTGTCAGACGTTGAACGTCGTCATATTCCAAGTGACGACGTTTACTAAATACGAGTAGGTAAATAAGTACGAATTCCCCAACCCAACGTCATCTTGTTAACGAGGTATGTCAGGGAAAGTCGGCTTCGTTTGTCCATCCAATGTACTTCGAAAAAAAAAAGCGTCGTCGGGAACCTTGGTTCTCAGCACATATAGTACCGTAAATAATATGTAGTTAAATAACAAAATACTTACAGGTTTCTACGGAACCCTCGGTGCGCGAGTCCAACTCGCACTTGGCCGTTTGTTTTTAAATAATACACTACTACGATTTTTCCCAAGACAACATTTTTATGAACGTATTCTTTCAATTCAACTCAAGTCAAAACTAATGCTCATCGCAACAAAACAAATATGGCTGCGAGCCTCACTATTCCCGTGTTGCCAGTAGGAAAAATTAAATGATTCTTTAAACAAAAGCCGGGCTGAACGTCTGGGAACGTAATTAAATGGCCGTCCTATGGGAAATCGTCGGTGGCTGGCGGTCACCCACCGAGGTCGTAGTGTCTGCATCCTACCTCTGTCTCATTCGTGGAATTGCTATGAGATTGTGATTGTCCGCCTTTTTGTGTGTGCTGGAATACTTGTGTAAACAGGTAAAATATTTCGTTTATTTGATTAATGCCAGCGTGTTTGGATTTGTTTGGCTTTTTATGTAAAAATAAAGTTCCAATCATATTCCATGAGTTCCTCGGCAAAAGCGTTCAGTCTCCTGCTCCTGTTAATTTGGGAACAGATGACATGTCAGTGTCTACATGTCAAAGGATCACGATACATCTTATAAATTTGACGAGATAATAAAATGCGCAGGATATAACTACGCAGGGATATAACTAGGCCGCGTTCCCACTTTGTCGTGACGACAGACAATTGTGAAGTTTAAAGCACAAGATTAAGTAAACGGAACAGAGTATAAGCTTCATACAACCACGTGAATCGGTAGCACTACTACAAGCAAGCGGAACAGGTGTGCGTAACCACTGGCCGCTTGTGGCGGTTCCGGCGAGAGTGGTCAAAACCGGTGTACGCTGTTACAGCCAGTTGACAATCTCAGGGTTATCAGGGCAACACACGTGTGACAAGTTTGAATATTTTAATGTAAAAACGTGGTATTCATTAATAATGGTTGTTTTTTGTACTGTGTGTATGAGAAATACCAGAAAAAATAAAATATATCATAATTTAACTATACCAAGGAGTACGATAGGTAAAATATTGATCAATTTGTCTTCACCCATTGTGACAACCCTACCAAAATAGGTAACAATTTTGCACGTTCTTAAGAAGCTTATACTCTGTTCCGTTTACTCACTCATGTGGTTTAAAGTGTCGTGGCTTGTGTATTTAAAAGGAAGTGTTCACCTATAGGAAAGACGACACGATTACTGTTGTCCACGACTTTTGCCAACTAAAAACCAACGATAAATTAATCGCAGCAACATAGTGGAAACGTGGCCTAAGAATTTGAAATTACAGTTTCACTTTCAAGTTCTGTGCTGTTGTGTAGAAACTAAATGCTACAGGATAAAAGCTTGTAACATCTAAAAGTGTCCAATTTTCCGCCAATTAATGAGGAAAATTGATTTGCACGAGGAAAACGAAGTGAACGATATGATATTTGTTCTGAACATGTTGACTTAATTATTATAATTATTTTCTTTCCTGTTCGCTTTATTTTCTGAAGTTTCTCTCAAAGTTATTTTAGTCCGTTTATGAGTTTTATTTTATTTTATATTGATCTAGTTTTTTCTGTATCTACTTTTATAAAAATTTTAATTAAGTTTATAACTATTTCATTAAGTAGGTAACTTTTTTTTTTACTGATGGGAAATCATCAAATAACGTTTCATCTTTTTTGACTTTTACTGACTAAAACCCATCCATGTTCCTTCCTCGCCCTTTATGTTCCGGGGTCGCGGTATCTCTTTCGAACAGTCCCGCAGCCCCGGCAGGCTTCGGCCCTTGCGGGCCCCGTCACTGTGCTGACATCTCTATGAGGCGCGCGTGGAACACGAACGCGCCGTCGACACGGCCTGTCGTCATAAGACGGGCGGACGGCGAACTAGCCCATTGCTCACCGTCCACAGGCTCGCGCCTACGGTGGTCGGTGGCCACCACATGACCCTCTCGCGTTCCGCCACCTCCTTCGCTAGCAGGACTGCTTCGCAGAAGGAAGTGACGGCTTCCCATTCCGTCTCGCTCCGGACTATGGATTCAACCAGGGCCGGACGCGAGAGGTCGCCGCCGCCGATCGCCGCTACGAGGACACGGCGGTGTTCCGCCCACGAGGGGCAGACCTGCACCGTGTCCTCCGGTCGATCCTCGCAGTGGTACCTTAATTAGTTTTCTGTTTGAATTTGATGTTTTTTTTTTTACTTCAGAAAATGCACAACTAAATCCATTCAACGCACATCCATTAAGGGGCCGGCGGAGCATGCGTATTTCATACAAACGTAATACCAAAATTATTTGTAAATCAAACATATTCTTATGGTAGTGTGTATTTATTTCGATTGGATTACAGAATATCTATGTTCCCAAATATATTTTTTGAGAGGACAATGATACAAAGACGAGATATGAGGAATTTAAAATTTCTATAGAAAACTTATTTTTCTTATAACTCTTGTAAAAATCAGTGTCCAATCAAAATATATATTTGGGAACCTAGATATTCTGTAATTCAATCGAAATAAATACCCACTACCTTAGGAATATGTTTAATTTACAAATTATTTTGGTATTACGTTTGTATGAAATACGCATGCTCCGCAGGCGTCTTAAAATCAATCAAATTTATTGAGAACCATTTTCATTAACAGCACCACAAACTTACGAGTATGCCTATTTCTCCAAAAGACATGTCTACAAGTAATTCCTCGTGGCATACATAAATAGGGGTCACTTCGCCCAGAAACTACATTTTACCACACTCCATAAGCTACTCTATACAGCGCGAAGATTTGTGATGTGATCAAGCCATAAATCAGTGTCAGCTACTGTCCCCAAGGAATGCTCATAAAGGCGTCATCTGTCACCTCCACTGAGATATTAACGTTGACGATGTAGTGCGGGAGACACTTGTTTATTGTCTTGGCTGGATACGGTTTTGGGGTAAGCTGGATTTGAAGGCATTTATTAGTAAGATAGTAAGTTAATTTTCGTCTGACTGCCTCGTTGGTCGCACACACGACTGCTGAGCTTGCGGTTCTGGGTTCAACGGGCAAAGTGTTGTTCGGTTTTTTATCAGAAATTTCTCAGTAACAGCCACGGAGTCTGGATTTGTGCCCGGTTGATGGCAATAGGCTCGCTCCCTATTACATGGGACTTGAACATAACTGAAGAAATATGGGTGTACTATTAGATACCTCTGCCTAAGTATTTGGGGATTATAGGCCTGATGTTATGTAAGTTACCTCGGTTTTGTAAGTAGGACGTGGATGAACTTGACTTGAACTAACTATTCAAAAAGTGTAAGATCATCAACCTTCACTGTAAAGGAAGAATCTTCTGACTAGATAGGTGTTCTTTCTAGGGCTACTACTTCACGGTTTTTGTCAGGCTATTGCCTAAAACACCAACCACCTGACAACGGTAGAGCAGTATGTGTTACGTACGTCACGTCAGATATGATGCGTAGTTAGTAAGTGGCGTTGTAGATGCCGCTACAGACTTTAATGATACGAGTACGCCGACTAAGAATTAAATCTGAACCGGAAGACGTTGTGTTGGAAGGCCTCCCACTAGGTGGACCGATTACCTAGTGAAGGCTGCGGAAATCCGCTGGATGAGAGTCGCACGAGACCAGTCAATGTGGCAACACTTGGGGGAGGCCCATGACCAGCAGTGGACGTCTTTCGGCTGAAATGATGATGATGACGATGAAATTTATTGAAACGAATCTTTGTGTAGAATAAAAGCACGATGTGAGAAATGCTTTAGAATCTATACCGACTTAGTACACCAACTTATTACTTGCCAAAGAAAAATGGATTGCTTTGTTTGTACTTTATTTCAGTGCAAAATGATGTAAACAGAAACACAGACTAAAATACGATCTAGTATTAAACAGAAGTAGATTCGAAAACAAACTTAAATCAAGTCAATTGCCATTACATCACAAGCACAATACACGGCAGGCCGAGCGTAATCGTAGCCCATACACTGCAGGCCAAATTAATAGCCCGTTTGAATTATATGAACCGCGATAATCAACACAGTGAGACGCGTAATAGCTTATTATTACCTTTCCGTTGAGCAAAGGGCTGTTGGTAATAATGAAGGCGTATAATAAATTAGAGGTTGGTTAGGTAGTCAGTTACCGAGTACTTCAATGCTTTTGTGGATGATTTCATACAATGCTGTCGTGTTTAGTCGCTTATCTGTATGTTTATGTTTTCAGTATTTAGACTTGTTTGATAGGCGGATGGCTTTATTGTAGGGCAACATTTCTTTACGTTCTACAACGTCGAAATGTTTTTTGGCACCCAACGTGGGCTACAATTTTCAAGTTCAAGACCTAAACAATACAAAGCGTGCCAAGCGGCATGTCATTTAATTATTTTCTTCGCAAGTAACGTCACGTCAACATTGTGCCCAACGAGTCATCTATTTTTTGACACCCAACATGGGCCAATAGTTAACATTTTTGGCGCCCAACACGGGTCAAAGGTTAATGACTGTAAATCTAGCATTATAAATAGAAAACGAATTGCAAACTATTTTTAAATTACAAGTTTTAACTACTTTATAGAAGTATATACTAGAAAAGGAAAGGGAAAGTGAAAACCAGCTAGTACATAGTAATAGTACGAGTTCTTAAAGAAACTCGACATCTTGTTCAACACTCCGACCCTTTTGGAACGTTTAGACCACTGCAATCACTCAAGCGTCCTTCCTTCTCAATTTGTGCCAGAACTAAGACGATTCAATTGTTCAGGTTCGTGGAATGGGGACCTGTATAAGCTGTTTGAATCTATTTAGGATTTTGTAAATGGTTTTGATCTGGACTGGGAAAATTGAAGGAAATTATGAATTTGTTCGTTTTATAACAACCAATGCTTAGCAAGTTTTTATAAACACTGTTATTACACACACTGTTATTATGCATATTCATGGTACTTTACTAGGTGGACAGTTGGTGGAAAGTTGCGGGGATTCGCTGGATGTGGGTCACATGGGACCGGTCAAAGTGGCTACACTTTTGGCAGGCCTATTTCCAGCAGTGGACGTCTTTTGGCTGAAATGATGATGATGATACTTTGCATACATTCTTTCTAAGAAGGGAATACGGTACGTTTACTCATAAAGGGTGTAAATAGACCCTCAAAGAAATCGAAAGGCACTTGATCATACCTGGGAACCTAATAGTTGGTTTTTAGGGTTCCGTAGCCAAATGGCAAAAAACGGAACCCTTATAGTTTCGCCATGTCTGTCTGTCTGTCTGTCCGCGGATAATCTCAGTGACCGTTAGCACCAGAAAGCTGAAATTTGGTACCAATATGTATATCAATCATGCCGACAAAGTGCAAAAATAAAAATTTAAAAAAACATTTTTATTAGGGTACCTCCCCCAGACGTAAAGTGGGGAGCGATTTTTTTTTTCATTTTGACCCTGACGTGTGATATATTGTTGGATAGGTATTTAAAAATGAATAGGGGTTTTCTAAAATCATTTTTTGATAATATTAATATTTTAGGAAATAATCGCTCCGAAAGTCAAAAACAATGTGTCCCCCCCCCCTCTAACTTTTGAACCATAAGTTTAAAAAATATGAAAAAAATCACAGAAGTAGACCTTTATATGAACTTTCTAGGAAAATTATTTTCAACTTGATGAGTTGAATAGTTTTTGAGTTATATAGCACTTTTTCAAAAAAACGCAAATGATAACTTTGTTTTTCATACAAATACTATGAAAAACAAAGTTATTTTTGCTGACGAAAAATGTTGGTATTTTTAATGGTCTGGGAAGCTACGGAACCCTACAGTGAGCGTGGCCCGACACGCTCTTGGCCGGTTTTTTTCACAAGTTGTTTTTTCAAATACTAGTTTTTACTTTGCTTTAAGAGGCTTGCGGAGCATGCGTATTTCATGCAAACGTAATGCCAAAATAATTTGTAAATCAAACGTATTCTTAAGGTAGTGTGTATTTATTTCGATTGGATTACAGAATATCTAGGTTCCCAAATATATATTTTAAATGGGCACTGATTTAAACAAGAGTGAAATTTAAAATTCCTCATATCTCGTCTTTATATCATTTTCCTTTCAAAATGTATAGTTGGGAACATTGATATTCTGTAACCCAATCGAAATAAATACACAATACTTTAAGAATATGTTTGATTTACAAATTGTTTTGGTATTACGTTTGTATAAAATACGCATGCTCCTTAATACCTCGAGGTACTAAGTTTGATGTAGAATGCTTGGTTGACGGCTTCATGATGGATTCGTTAACACCCTTTTACTTTGCGTTTTCAATACGTAAGAGAATAGCAATATAAACACAAAAGAGAAATATTTAGTGCCAACACATGCATTTGCCAAAGAAAACATGATGCATTGGGTGAAGACTGATATGAAAGAGAAAGGAGTAAATGATAATAATAATAATAATATATCATTTAATTCAGGTAACAAAAGACCCATATTACATAATATACCTTACAGACTAACATACATATTTATAAAAAACCACTAAACATTAATAAACTATTACACATGAGAAGACGGCGTCATGTTGCGCTGCGTGGTGTCGCGTAGCCTTCCGCGGAATCGCCGATATATGACACCCTTCGGCCAAAACTCTTCCTTGAGGAAGGTCGCAATATGATGAGTCGGAACTCGAACCACGAACGACTTAAAATTTGTAAATGATACCCTGACGTCCACAGGGGAGAATGAAGAAGAAAACGTGTTGCGCAGACACCAAATAAAATGGGAAAAGGGCAACAAGATGATGACATGCATTTGAAAACATTTGTACACAACGTACACAATTTTGCTATTGTGAATAAAACACTCACTTATCACATAATAAATAACAACAAAGAGATCGGCTTGCAGACAAGAATCCCGGACAGTTTATTAGCAGTCTTCTATTAGCACAACTAAGAGTACTCGATGCCACTCCAGTCGGCGATAAAGCCTTTATTTATTCCCTAGAAACATTAAGCGAGTTAAAATATTCCCCTTTAAATCTTTAGTTAGTGAGTTTAACAGATTAAATTTATGCGAAAGTGTGTCGTATATTTTGTTTCGAGTGCTGGAAATAAAGTTGATAGTTGTTGAGTGTTGAAAGAGAGACTTTGTTGTTTAGTTTGTGCTATTTATAGGTGTTCATTTGTTGATTTATCGAATATTTTTTTCTGATCTTGATGCCTGTTATATCTTTGCTTACGTTAGATCTTTTACTTTATTTGGAGGAGATCGTGGCTAAATAATAACAGCCACTGGGGTCGATCTTTAGGTTAAGCCATGCTTGCCTAGGATGGTCTGTGGATGGGTGACCACCCTTACTTACAGAGTTTCCTCCGCGCCTTGGAGAGCACGTTAAGCAGTTGGTCCCGGCTGTCGTTACAGGTAGTCAGTGGCCCAAAAAGTCTGACAACCAGTCTTACCAAGTGGTATCGTATTACCCAGTACTAACTGGATTGTGGAGGACAGATAGGCAGACACTCCATGTAAAATACTGGTATACAGCTGCATCTGGTTAGGGAGAAGTTATACAAAGCGGACAGCATTGGCGCTCCGGAAAGAAATATACAAAGCAGCGCGGGGGCATGGCAATTTCGTTCCAGAACGCCATACATTTCATTAGACTTGATGCCGGCCCCAAAATAGTCGGAAAACGCTAGGCAGATGAGGGAGTCAATGATAACCAAGTAATCGTAGTTGCACTCCGTTGATTGTGGCAAAAACTATGTCCAGTAGTGAACGATTTTTGTTATTGGTCATTATGAGCTATTGTTTTTTTTGCAATTGTTAGTGACTCGTGTTCTATTCTGTAAAAATTATGCATCACTTTACCTGGACCTTAAATGAGTGCATATCCATTCTAAAAGCAAACCTTTCAGAGACTTTACAATTTAAAATCGAAATACCACTAATTCGCTAACTTTATAATCAGGTATCTATTTTATTGAGTCGTCATCTTGACCATATTTAATCTCCTTTGAAAAGAGACAGCTGGCACAAAAGTGGCGAGATCGCCCATTTCTGAAAGTTGATGGACCAGACTAAAGATATTAGACGTTCAGACGATTAACGAGTCGTAAATGACAGGTCAAAGGTCTTTTGGAGATCGATACTCGATTACAATGTCGGAAATAAGAGTACTAGATGTGATGTACAAAACTTATTCGTCAGAAATCATGTCATAATTGCGCATGTATACTAATTTGTGGATAACTTTGTATGAAGGGGCTAATCTCCGGAACTGCTCTAGTTTAAAAGAAAAACTTGTACTGGCAGAAAGCTACGTTATTGATAGGTACTATAGGCTATGAATTATATTCATCATCATCATTATCATTTCAGCCGAAAGACGTCCATTGCTGGACATAGGCTTCCCTCAAGTGTCGTCACATTGACCGGTCCCGTGCGACTTACATCCAACGTATTCCCGCAACCTTCGCCAGGTCTTCGGTCCACCTAGTGGGAGGTCTTCCGACGCATCGTCTTCCAGTTCACGGTCGCCACATCGGCCATCCGTTCTATGAGCCTTGGGGCTACATCGGTGACCTTGGTTCTCTTCTGAAATAATTATGCTTACGAGAAATGCATCTAGGATGTAGAGACATTCATTATTCGCAAGCATCATTATTGCAACCGAAGTTATTCGTTAGTAATTAGCAACAGAAAGTTAACGATTTTGTCGTTATAATCCCATATAATCCAACACGCGGGCCCAGTGCGGGTTGGTACTTTGATAGAACACATATAAAACGTGTAACAGAAAGGGTATAGTCATATGAAAGGGTGTGCTACAGACCATCAAACTGAACAACTTCCTCCATGGGACCACCATCGTAACCGTGAAAAAATTATCAACGACCGCATACAGAATTCCAATACAATTATTATATTAATTTTGTTTCGTCTTTTTAAGATCCCTTTTTTACGTAGTCGGGTCTTTTTTTTTTTTAACTTATTTTATTAATGTCAGAATACGTATGGACGTAACAAAGGAAGTGTGGCCAATATTTTTATTTTATTTATTAAGGACATGCTAAAGGCAATACAAAAAATCCTTAAAACCAAAGATCACAAACTTGTAATCCACACCAATAACCACGTCTTAACAAAATAAAATGTAATTAATTCTGTTATATTTTTCCCAAGTTATATGCCATGCAAGCAAAAATAACATTTTATTTCACACAGTTTTATCCACTCAGAATTTTAAACGAATCATAGACAATCACTAGTGGTGTACACACTAATTACATACTAAATGTTACTACACCATCCACAGATCAACGATCCGAGTGGATGTTATTATTAAGCCACGGACTCCTCCGAGTAGTACAGTCAGCAAAACAGTTAGGTTTACAGGCTAGCAATCTTCTTACTACTATTATAAATGGAAAAGGGTTATAATCAATCTGTTTGCAATTTCATCCAAATCCTTTCAGTAGTTTCTGCGTGAAAGTATAACAAAAATCGATCTTTACAGACTTTTACATTTATAATAGTCGTAAGAAGATTGCTGGCCTGCATAACTAACTGTTTTGCTGGCTGTACATAGAAGTGAAATAAATTACACAAAACATCATGCAAGAGTAAATAAGGATATTAGACACATTAGATATATACATAAAACTAACGTAAAATAAAATGTGAGTGAGAAAACTAAAGCAATAACACAAAATTGTTTACGAAAACATTCGCGAAACGCGAAAACGTAATTAAGAACTTGTTTGAAACTTAACGTCTCATGTTTTAAACGTGGTTTAATTGTAGCGGCCATATTGTCTTCTTTCAAACGGAACGTTTATTTGTGCTAGTTAAAATGATGGCAGTCGTTTAAAGAAAATTGAGGAAGAGCTTTTATGAGCTTAGTGCTTCGTATATTGAACGGTGACTGGTTTTCTGATTTGGAAGTCTCTTTGGCATAGCAATCACTATTGCATATATTAAAGGTAAAAGAAAAGAAAGGATATAATATGTAAACTTGCTTCGTCAGCGAAAATGGTGATAGCTCAGCTAATTCGTATTTTATCAATATTATTTATAACCAAGATTACTCGCTATAGATGTAGCTTTCTAATGGTGAAAGAATTTTTAAAATCGGTTGAGTAGTGTCGGCCGTGTAGGCCACAGAACAGAAAAACTTTTTTGCAAAAGTCGGTGACCATTGTTTGATTGATTTATTAAGTTTTTTTTGTCACCGACTTCTGAAGCTAAAGTTATTTTTCACTTTTTTTTTGAAGTCGGTTCTATTTTTTTGCAAAAAAGTTTTTATTTTTCACTTTTTAGTGGTTCACTTGTGCTTACCCCTTCACAGCGTACCGGTGCGGTGGCGTGATGTTATGTTATGAACTGGTGTAAACAATAGACAGACAATAGATTTCAGCAATCCCAGTCCATTTGCTATCATTTATTGAGGAGTTCCGTTCCATATCTCCGAAGTTCGTGATCAGATCATGACAATATTTATATGGGACCAACTTGGAAGTATACCCTTTCAAACAAAAAAAGAATTTTTCAAATCGGTTCAGGCGTCTTCGAGTAATCGGTGAACATACATAAAAAAAATACATACAGTCGAATAGAGAACCTCCTCCTTTTTGGAAGTCGGTTAATAAAAGAGGTTAGAGCGGCGTGCAGGCGGGGCAGGCGTGCCGCTCATATAAGTGAACGCTCATATGTCAATCGACCAACATTCGCGCTCTTATTGTGTGCGTGTGTGAGTGCACGTCAACTACAGTTTTTGCGTTAGTGCGGCAATCAATAGCAAGCCGCGATCTAAATCTTCATCATCATCAGCTTATTAATGTTGCTGGGACACAGGCACCCTCTCTATGAGAGGGAATGGGCTATAATCCACCACGCGGGCCCGGTGCGGATTGGTAGATGTCACGATGCGATCTAAGTGTGTGTAGTTTATTTGTGTCCATAATACACGTACGTATGGGCTCTAGCTTGTAGTGAAGTTAAACAGTGGGAGACAATCGGCGACACGCGTTCTAATACAAATCAGGAATAGGCAGGACAGGTTTCTAAGGCATTGCACTTTAAAGGAAATCGCTGTTTTTTTTTGGTTCAAAATGATATACTGAATACGTGGCAAGCGTTTGAGTATCGGTGTGCTTTCCTCCTTGTATACTTATTCTACTTCTTTTTCTAATGTATTCACAGTATTCTTATTGTGTATTTTCCGTACATATGGTCCACTAAAACGGGTTAATCTTTACCTACTCAAAAACACACACCACAACACCAACAATACTAAATAACCACCAATATCACTTACAAGTCTTATCCACTCATCTGGTTATGTAGTTGTTAATGAATTTTTACACGTAGCCAAAAGTAACGCCGCCATTTTGTTTATAAAATTTCTCAAATATTTACCAACAATGCGGGCTCACAATATCATTTAAGCTCTAGAGTCTCTGGTAGCATCGAACAGCCCGGCTAGCATGGGCAGGGGATAAAAATTTTATCCACCGGTTATTTCCACTTTTGTTTGAATTTTGTCCTTTGTCAGTGGAAATAACCGGTGGATAAAATTTTATCCCCTGCCCATGCTAGCCGGGCTGGAAGGCAACCCTAACACAATAAAAGAAATGGCTATGCAAATGATGAATTATACAGGAAAGCCGAACAAAACAACGACACTGAAACACATTAACAAGACGAACTAAATGAATGAGTGAATGAACGAGGCCGCATGTCGTCCTTTGTATACACAGTGGGCGCCAATCATCGCCACTATGACGGACATTCGATTAGCTTTGAACCGAGAATAATGATGGCTCAGTTCTGAAACGGAAGTTTTGTTAGAAATGGACGTGATATAAAGAGAGACGAGAGTATGTTTGCTAATTCATTGTGCTACATGATAAACCACCCCATACCCAGTCCACTAGGTGGAAAGATGACCTGGTGACGGCTGCGGGAATCAGCTGGATGCGAATCGCATGGGACCGGTCAATGTAGCGAAGGAGGAGGAGGAGGAAGAAACTTGGGGGAAGCTATTGTCCAGCAGTGGGCGTCTTTCGGCTGAAATGCTGATGATGATGATGACATCATAAACTGTAACGTTACACTTTCCCGGGAGGGGAAAATGTAAGGTCTTGCGGCTTTCAAGGAAGTAAAACTTTTAACAAAATAACAGTAATATTATAAACATACAGAAAGCGGCATACTTCTTGACACGGCACGTATTGTTAGGAGGTTCCTCTCTCAAGAGCCCTGTCCACCGGCCGCTCGGACCCTGTTCCTAGTTTGCTACGGTTTTTTATTAATTTTAAAATGATTTTATTTCATTTAGTTTCATTAAGAAATATTTAAAAATGTAATTTATTTGTAAAGGAATGAATAAAGAAAAAAAATCGTTATTTAACCTAACAGGCCCTACCTGAGAGACACTGGAGGTTCCTAGATAGCTATATAAGGCTAGGGACGCCGAGGGAAGCCGTAGGAGTCCTTCTGAGTGAGAGGTCTAGGGGTTCCTTGAAGGAAGGCCTCGAGTTAGACCTCCAAGTCGCCGACCTCGGAGGGGCAGGCTGCTACCAGAGGTTGGAGGGCCACTAGCCGAGTGTCCAAGTTTGCTGCTTTTCTGTAACATGGTGTCAATATTTACTGATGGGCTTGTGTTCTTATTGCGTCAGGGATGCCAGACTGACGCTAGAGCTAGGCATCGCCGGTTTGTCGACCCTCTGAAGGCATCGAGAGTGACAAACGACGCGTAACTTCGATTGCTACACCCACATGACTTGAGGAGAGAACTGCCCTTCCATCGACCGATGCTTAAAACACCGGACGGCGGCGGTGGCCCAGTGGTGGTGGCCCCGACTTACGAACAGTAGATAAGTCGTTGGTTGTGTAATTTATTTTATCACCGCTCCTCTCAAAACGGTGAAGGAAAACATCGTGAGGAAACCCACCGGGAGGATGTCCTAGAACCAAAAATTCGAAGACATGTGACATCTACCAATTCGTACTGGGCCTGCGTGGTGGATTACAGCCTATTTCCTCTCATAAACTGGAGGCCTGTGTCCCAGCAGTGGGAACATTAATAGGCTGATGATGTTGCTTTATAAAAAGCAACTTCAGTTGAGTATATAAACTGTTTCCAAAAATGTAATATCTAATTTAAAAACTAAAATAAAAAATAACCAGCTGCATTTTCTTTAAACTGCTTTTGTTATGCGAATTGCGAAGGTACCTAATGCTGTTGATAAAAATTAAAACATTAACGAATAAGTATAATTTATTTAACTTTATACAAAGGCTTAACACGCGCGAGAGCCTGTTAAAATTAATTTAAAATAAATAATTCACACGTGTGTCGCATCTTTGTGTTGTGTAAATACACTTTTAATTATAAGTGTAGTATTTACAACACAACATGTGCTTTTTATAATTATGTCTTGTGGTATAAGGTAGCTGAAAATTTTAATAAACATAACAGGGAACATTCACAATGAGGCAGCAAGAAATAGCTTTCAAATCAAAGTTGCTTTCTCATTTTAATACTTGCACTTAATAAAATCAGACCAGCAACGCACTAGGCAGCTTTACAAGACTGCTGTTAATAACTCATGTGAGTACAATAGTACAAAAAAAAGTAGTACCTGTAATTCTTGATAATTATTAATAAACTAAACTAAACCAAAAATCCAGGGATTAATTTGATATAAATAAATAATAATAAATATCGCTGGACATTACACACAGCACCATCTAGGGCCACACTAAGCAAGACTTGTGTGGCACTAGATGGTGCTGAAATATGTTCATGCTCATCACACAAACATTTGCTCCTACCGGGATTCGAACCCGTGACCGTAAGGGAACCTCACTACCGCTGCGCCATTCGGGTCGTCAAATAATAATATTCGTAATATGATATACCGTCACCACAATTTTAATATACAGGCGGCTGTCACCGTGAAATTTAACATAATCCATCAACAAATTGTGTCAACGACATTTCACTCACTCATTGCAAAGCACTGTTTAAGCTTTTCTCGCTCATTACGCGTATCAAGTATGCGCGTAATCCAAGGTGAATATAACCCGAGGTAACTGTCAAAGATCAACAAATTACAGCCGGGACTGACGATGGCACGGTGGAAACTCGGTATGTAAATAGGTGGTCCACCCATCGGCTACAAATACAAGAAACGTCGGGCGGAGGCGAGGTGCGGGCGCAGCGCGGGCGAGGTGACGGCGCGGCGCCGCGCCGCCGGCGCAGCGCAGAACAGGCGCGCTAACTGTGTCGGAAAGGCAAGGCGCGGGCGCATTTTAGTCTTTAAAGTTTATATTGTCACGCATTTTCGCCATCTTGTTCTCTCCCTGTGCATGTCACTGCTAACTGTGGGTGCGCCGAGGGTGAAGAAGCGGCGCCTGAGCCGCACCTGCGCCGCACCGTCTCAGTATGTCTCGCGCCACACCTCTTCCATACATTTTATTTGAAATATCAAACAAGTGGCAGCGCGACCGCGCTGCGCCCGCGCCTCGCCTCCGCCCGACGCCTCTTGTATTTCTCCCGCGCCTATGCGCGGCTTTACCTGAAGATCCAAACGGCATTTATTATTTAGGCACGAGCTACATACAGCTCGTACACGAACGCAACGCAGAAAAGATTTTTATCGTAAAAATGTTTTATACAAATCTCACAATTCCATGTAACATGACGTTACATACAGCTTGTTCACGAATTTATTCGCCCGACCATCTCGCCGACTGAGTAAGGCCTGGTTTCCACCAACGCGGAGAGGAGATACGTGATCAAAGATGAACGGTGTAGCTGACATGGTGTGTCCATCTAGCGAAGCAAGGATGAGCTGGCTGGAGCAGAACAGTCTTCGGGTGTTGAGACAAGAGAACCGTTTTCATATTGCACCTCCTGTTTTACCCTCTTAGCCCAAAATCATGCAGCCGAAGTGACTTTTGCGCTGCGATCGATGGCGCGGTGGAAGTGGCGAATATGTGGCCTATCACAATTTAAACTTTTGTCGTCCCAGCGATACGAAGAAGGAGAAGAACAAAACATCTCATCTCGTCTCTACTCTTATAGTGGAGATCGAGCTTCAAGACGTTTCGTGTGCTTCCGACCGAAATAGCGCCGACGCGGCAACGTCCGACTCGCGCACAGGGCGTAAAAACAACAATATGAATTATATTCATCTCTAGTTATGTCCATGAGAATAAATTCTCGGGACAATCGTAGCAGATAAAGGAAAGTGCGTCCTCGCCGAGTCGCCGCCGCTCAGTTTCAACACAGTCGAGCAGAAAAATCCGGAGTTCCGTTCCGAATAGGGTGGCTACCATTTTTAAATGCGAGATTTTTTGTAGGTAATTTTGGTGACCCATTTTTTGTTGAAGCGAAATCTGTTGCGCTGGAAAAGTGCTTTTTAGGGTTCCGTAGCCAAATGGCAAAAAACGGAACCCTTATAGTTTCGCCATGTCTGTCTGTCTGTCTGTCTGTCTGTCTGTCTGTCTGTCCGCGGATAATCTCAGTGACCGTTAGCACCAGAAAGCTGAAATTTGGTACCAATATGTATATCAATCATGCCGACAAAGTGCAAAAATAAAAATTTAAAAAAACATTTTTATTAGGGTACCTCCCCCAGACGTAAAGTGGGGAGCGATTTTTTTTTTAATTTTGACCCTGACGTGTGATATATTGTTGGATAGGTATTTAAAAATGAATAGGGGTTTTCTAAAATCATTTTTTGATAATATTAATATTTTAGGAAATAATCGCTCCGAAAGTCAAAAACAATGTGTCCCCCCCCCCTCTAACTTTTGAACCATAAGTTTAAAAAATATGAAAAAAATCACAGAAGTAGACCTTTATATGAACTTTCTAGGAAAATTATTTTCAACTTGATGAGTTGAATAGTTTTTGAGTTATATAGCACTTTTTCAAAAAAACGCAAATGATAACTTTGTTTTTCATACAAATACTATGAAAAACAAAGTTATTTTTGCTGACGAAAAATGTTGGTATTTTTAATGGTCTGGGAAGCTACGGAACCCTACAGTGAGCGTGGCCCGACACGCTCTTGGCCGGTTTTTAATATTGGGTAGATACATTGATTTTGATCGTACCGAGCGTAGCTACTATAAAGCAAAACTCAAAAAAATGCAAAGACAAGAGTTTCAAGAAAAATAATAGTACCACATTTGAAGACACTATATTTTACAATTCGTCTAATAACAAAACAAATCTCTAATGGCAAATTTCTCTAACCGTTAACGTAATCAACCCCGATAAAAGTTTTTGTTTTTTCATATAATAGTGTAGATGAAAAAAAAATCTAATTATTCCGTCAGATAGATTTCCAAAAAAAAATATTGGACACAATTTTTTTTCTTTTTTACGTAAACATAAAATGAAGACGATACCATGCGTCGAAAACTCGTGTGACGTCACATTTGAGTACATGTATTACAAGAAAAGTGACGTCAAAAGCCCGGGCCTCATGATCTTTGACGCGTTTTATCTTCGTCATGTTTTATTAATTTGATAAAACAAAAAACATGTATCCCATATTTTGCGATAATCTAATTGACGGAGTAAACAGAATCATATTTTTTATTGGTTAGGAATCATACCTATTACCCTTTTGAACATCATTATTTATGCAAAATCCTAAAAACTTCTAGGTACAGCATGGCGACTCCCGTCTCAGATTTATTGCAGACCAACTGAATTTGTAGGTCCCATCGAAATGATAAAGCGTTTCCCTACCGTTCGGGACTAAACAAAAGTTAATAGTTTAGCAACTTTGGACCCTTTTGGTGCCAATACCGAATAGTTTTTGTGATAGCTCTAAATATAAGTGCGGGATGTAAATTGTTAGTTTGAAATCGCGGTCTTTTAGATGCGCAGCAGATTCAAAAGGTTATGGTCACAACACTATGGTGACGACTCGAACGGCGTAGTGGTAGTGGGGCTGCCTTACGTCCTTAGGGTCCTGGGTTCGAATCCCGGTAGGAGCAAATGTTTGTGTGATGAGCATGGACATTAAATTTGTTTCCGAGTCATGAATGCATATATGTATAATAAGTATGTACTTACAAATAAAAAAAAAGTATATATGTAGTATATCAACTATCTGGTGTCCACGACACAAGCCTTGCTTAGTGTGGCACTAGATGGCGCTGTGTGTTAATGTCCTGCGATATTTATTTATTTACTATCTTTGTCTTAGCAGAATATAGGTAAAGCTTTTATATCTTTCGAGTGATGTATTTTAATGACGCTCATTCCTTAACCTACGCTTTTGAATAAGTTTTTTAAATCCGAATCAATCCATACTAGTGAAACTGAATGTCTATTTATAATGTATTCAAAGGTAAACAAGTCACTAAATGCTTGACAACGCAACTAAAACTGAAGCCAGCATACAGGCATGTGTCCTAAAAAAATCTAATTAGTCCGTCAGTTAGATTATAAAAAAATATTTGACCCGTATTTTTTCTTTTGTTATATAAACCAAAATTGACGAAGATACAACGCTTTTAAAATTCGCAATACGTCACGCCGTGCTATAGTTTTTAGTGCGTTGTGACGTCACGAGCCCCCACTCCCGAGTTTTGTTGCGTTTTATCTTTGTCAGTACTCAGTGATTTACAAAAACAAAAAATACGTGTCCATTATTTTCCAATACTCTAACTGACGGACTAATTAGTTTTGCAATTTATTGATGGTGGAAACTAGCCTATTCTGACAGGACGTTGGTGTAGTGGCTGAGTGATTGTCTGCTTCAATGCGAGTTGCGGGTCCGATTCCTACCTGGAACAATAAAAATGTATGGCCTACAGGTCCGCCTGTGTTTGTATGTGATGTTAGTAACCGCAAGAATAGCTCGTGGCTAAATAATAACAGTCGCTCGGGCCGATCTTTAAGTTAAGCCGTGCTTGCCTAGTTGGTCTGTGGATGGGTGACCACCCTTACATACCGAGTTTCCTTCGTGCCTCGGAAAGCACGTTAAACTGTTGGTCCCGGCTGTCATTTGTCCATCTTTGACAGTCGTTACAGGTAGTCAGTAGCCGAAAAAGACTTACAACCAGCCTTACCAAGTGGTATCGTATTGCCCAGTATTGACTGAGTTGGGGAGGTCAGATAGGAAGTGGCTCCATGTAAAATACTGGTATTCAGCTGTATCCGGTTAGACTGGAAGCCGACCCCAACATAGTTGGGAAAAGGCTAGGCAGACGATGACGAGGCAGATGATAATTATGTTATTAACCGTACCCACGAAACAGGAGAAATTCCTAGTATGGGATTATGTTACAAATAGAAATTTCAAATAAATAATATCGATATTCTCACAGATAAACCTATTCATTACATCGAAACTTGTGTACCGACTTAAGACGCCTGCGGAGCATGCGTCGTTCATACAAACGTAATACCAAAATAATTTGTAAATCATACATATTCTTTAGGTAGTGTGTATTTATTTCGATTGGATTACAGAATATCTATGTTCCCAAATATATATTTTGAAAGGACAATGATGAAAAGACGAGATATGAGGAATTTAAAATTTCTCATATCTCGTCTACATAGATATTCTGTAATCCAATCGAAATAAATACACACTACCTTAAGAATATGTATGATTTACAAATTATTTTGGTATTACGTTTGTATGAACGACGCATGCTCCGCCGGCCCCTTAAGGCGACTACATGATCTAAATTAGCAACTCTATTTGTGGTAGTTCAAACTTCGTCTGAAATATAACTGTGAGAATAAAGTTCTAATCAGCTTGCACTACAAAGTGGTTGTTACGTTAGTCACTGTGGGCCAACTAGTGCGAAATTAGTGGTTTCGATCGATTTACAAAAATCTATGGATTGGACTAAAAAATAAAACACTATGATGCTAATATGTTGCTTGTAGAATTATTTGCTTAAAAATCAGAATGATCGCATGTATGGTTTTACTCGTTAAATGATTTTTTTAGAGATAAGTTCATAATTTTTTTTAATTAAAATTAATTGTATTATGTTTTCAAAACACCATCATATATTTTTCAGGATTTGTTTATTGTAGTGAATCATATACTATCAGGCTTTATAAAACTTGCGTTTAGCTCTTGTAGTCGCCTTAACAGAAAACTATACGACCTACTTATCGAACATCAGTGGCGAAGGGTGAAAAAAGAGTCAGGGTAAGCCGAGAAAAAAAATTAGAATGATTTTTTTTTTGACTTGACTTTTTGATGTTTGTTTTGACCTCATTTTCATTATCAGCGACCCCAAAAACCACGAAAACGACACCCATGAAGAAAAAACCAAAATTTTTCGTCGGCGCCATCTTTGATTTTCATTTTGACCTCTTTTTTATCATCAGCAACCCCAAAAACCACGAAAACGACAACCATGAAGAAAAAACTGAAATTTTTCATCGGCACCATCTTGGATTTTCATTTTGACCTCATTTTCATTATCAGCGACCCCAAAAACCACGAAAACGACACCCATGAAGAAAAAACCGAAATTTTTCGTCGGCGCCATCTTTGATTTTCATTTTGACCTCTTTTTTATCATCAGCGACCCCAAAAATTACGAAAACGACACCAATGAAGAAAAAACTGTAATTTTTCATCGGCGCCATCTTAGATTTTCATTTTGATCTCATTTTCATTATCAGCGACCCCAAAAACCTCGAAAACGACACCCATGAAGAAAAAACCGAAATTTATCGTTGGCGCCATCTTGGATTTTCATTTTGACCTCATTTTCATTATCAGCGACCCCAAAAATCACGAAAACGACACCCATGAAGAAAAAACTGAAATTTTTCATCGGCGCCATCTTGGATTTTCATTTTGATCTCATTTTCATTATCAGCGACCCCAAAAACCTCGAAAACGACACCCATGAAGAAAAAACTGAAATTTTTCATCGGCGCCATCTTGGATTTTCATTTTGACCTCATTTTCATTATCAGCGACCCCAAAAACCACAAAAACGACACCCATGAAGAGAAAACCGAAATTTTTCGTCGGCGCCATCTTTGATTTTCATTTTGACCTCTTATTTATTATCAGCGACCCCAAAAACTACGAAAACGACACCCATGAAGAAAAAATTGAAATTTTTCATCGGCGCCATCTTAGATTTTCATTATCAGCGACCTCAAATACCACGAAAACAACACCCATGAAGAAACAACCAAAAAATGTCATTTTGGATTTTCATTTTGACCTAATTTTCATTATCAGCGACCCCAAAAATAATGAAATTGGCAACCATGACAAAAAAAAAACAAAAAGAAAACAAAAATGCAGAGGTACCTTGAAAAATAAAAGTGAACAACAAAATAAACATCCAAATAAATAACCAAATACGAAATCCACCATTACTAATACTATCTCGTTCTTCCCCTATCATACTTTCTTTTTCTGCCCCTGTCGTAACTCGATAAAATTCGGTTTACTGCACAAAATAATGTCATTCATCAAGCATGAATGATGTCCGATTCTTTACGAAATTCAACGAGCGATAACGATTTCTTTCCATCTCGCTCACGCGCACGCATTTTCTATTACTTTCTCTATGAATAACTCGGTTTGCTTCGGCTTACCAGAGCCATACTATGGCGGGCTGGCTAGTGACGTCATGACGTTTATTTTGCTTAGAAATTAAGCTGCCAAAAAGCCGATAGCGCCTGCGGGTTATTTTATAGCAAAATGTTATTGAAGGGTAATTTTTTTTTTATTAAATGCGAGTAGGCGTTTGGTGATGCTTGTAAGAAGTAGTGATTGTGCAATTTTTCAATTACGGTAGGTAGAGAGTGGTTGTGTTCTGAACTTCTGAAGGTAAGCCGGTGGGAATGGAGTTGTTAGGAGCCTGCGCCACTGTCGAACATGTTATTGCCGAACTTTTGCTCACTTCCCCGAATAGGTGTGGTATTAACACAAATGCTCTAGTATTCACGTGATAAAGCGGGTTTCACTGTAATAGAAAGTGCCCAACCTAACATTATGTATTTCAGACATACTGTACCTACGTGAGCGCTTTGGGTAAACGATCTGAGGTCTTAAAAAATATGCTTTAGCCTTGAGAACGGGAATTTTGTATTGAAGACATTCAAGGTCGCTTTTATAAATCATGAGTACTGGTAACTGAAATATTATTAGCTGAAATTAAAATAATAATATAATTATCATCATCATCATTTCAGCCGAAAGACGTCCACTGCTGGACATAGGCCTCCCCCAAGTGTCGCCACATTGACCGGTCCCGTGCGATTCGCATCCAGCGGATTCCCGCAGCCCACATCAGATCATCTATCCACCTAGTGGTAGGCCTTCCAACACAACGTCCTCTGGTTCGCGGTCGCAACTCCAGAACTTTTCGGCCTAATCGGAAATCCGCTCTGCAAGCAATGTGCCATGCCCATTGCCACGTAAGTTTGGCAATTCTTCGGGCTACGTCGTTAACCTAGGTTTTCTTGCGGATGTCTTCATTTCTGATTCGACCACCTTACGTTCTTAGGGTCCTGGGTTCGAATCCCGGTAGGAGCAAATGTTTGTGTGATGAGCATGGACATTTGTTTCCGAGTCATGGATGTTTATATGTATAGTAAGTATGTATTTACAACAAAAAATGTGTATATGTAGTATATCAACTATCTGGTGTCCACGACACAAGCCTTGCTTAGTGTGGCAGTAGATGGCGCTGTGTGTTAATGTCCATCGATATTTATTTATTTATTACGAGAATATTATTAGAGGAGTTTAAGGCTAAATAATAACAGCCGCACGGATAAATCTACAGGTTAAGCC
Organism: Xestia ashworthii; assembly: GCA_950022955.1. NCBI lineage: Eukaryota > Metazoa > Arthropoda > Insecta > Lepidoptera > Noctuidae > Xestia > Xestia ashworthii. Next base: position 4,675,966 of record OX465557.1, read on the forward strand.
GTGCTTGCCTAGGTTTGTTCGTGGATTGGTTATCACCCAATACATACCGGATTTCACGTTAAGCTATCAATCCCGGCTGTTCTATGTACATTTTTGACAGTCTGTTCTGGACCTAGTCATTAGTCTGAAAGCCTGACAATCAGTCTTACCAAGGGTATCACATTACCCAGTATTACTTTTTTTTTCCGGATGGGAAATTATCAAATCATCAGTATTACCTGGGTTGTTGTGGAGTTCAGATAGGCAGTCGCTTCACATAAAATTCTTGTATTTAGCTGTATTCTGTAACGGGCTGGTGTCCGCAGCTCCACGTCAAAGCGCGTATCTTGTTGTGATCACTTGTTATGTATTTTATTCTAATAATTAGTCTCTCTTTAACAGCTTCCGAGACAATAGCTTTTTTTAAATTTAGTATGGGGAAATTCCTACTAATTAGATATTTGGTACTTCCAAATACCTAATTAGTAGGAATTTCCCCAGAAATTCCCAAACAGTTTGAAATAATGAGTACTTCTCTCGTGTAAGATTTCTTGTGAAAACATTACGTATGGAAACTTTGTTGAACTTCGGAAATTGTTTTTTTTTATTATGTTTTCCTCATTACAACGGATTATAATGGTAAGTCTAGTATATTTTCCTTTTTAAAGACTCATTAACCTACACAAACAGGATGTTTTGAAAAAAAATATTTTTTTTTTTTCAATTCCAACATAGAAACATAGAACCAAAAACCAATTACTGTTGATAGGATTTTTCAAAGAATTGCAAGTTTGACCCCAATATCTCCAAAACTAAAAGGTTCCCAGGTATGGTGTTGGACAAAAAAAAAATATCGCAATGCCGGGGAGAATACCTAAGTGCTTTTCGGCTTCGTTAAGATGTTTTTTACACCCTTTATGAATGAAAGTCACTATTCAACATTGCCATTGTTTTTTTAAATGTTTCCATTCGCTCTAGGAATTACTGTATCGTGGCAGCGTCTACAAACATTTAAATTCACATATACACAAACAGTAAGGTATTTGATGCGGTGTTCACCATCAATTAGAGAATTTATTCCCAATGGTATAAGTTTCGTAGCCAACTGGTTTAATTAGCCGTTCAATTAACTGCCTAGCCTCTTAGTCCGATAGCGCTGGGCTATTTTGATGTCATAAGTTTCAAAAATTCTAAAGTTGCTTATATTGCGTTTTGTGTCACATCTGACTATTACATTTTCAGTAAATCGATGATTTTTGTTTGATTATTTTTATTAAAATCAAAACTGGCAAAATTGATTTAAACTTTAAAATAATTATGATGTCTTATCTAGGATAGCCTGCAAACCCAGTTTGTGTCATTTTCGTCCAGTGCAAACTGACAATAGGGTCAATAAGTTTGTATAAGTATATTTTTTTCAAATAATTAGATTGCGTGGATTAAAACGACACAAATTATGAATGGTGTTTTGTTCCACCATAATAATCAAAATCACGTACGAAAACTTGTTTTTTTTTTGTGGATTTTACAGGGTTTTATTATAAAAAATTAAATATCGTGGATGAATTCGGCACAAAATATTTTGAACAACAGATGTCAGTATTCTAAAACGAGTAACACCTACATATTACACCGATTGTAAAATAATTCATAATATTCTTTTAAAGCTAGTTGGGCGACGTGTCAGGTACCTACTGGTTAAATCATGGTTAAATATAAGAATTCCCGTGGACAGAGATGACACAAAATGCCAAAGTATATCAGTTACTACTTCGTAATTATATTGAATGAAAAATTATCAATTATAACTTTCTTTTTTTTGTAATAGTGATTGGAAAGACAAATAGCCAAATTTCTCCCAATGCAAGTACCTAAAATGACACAAATGTTGGGTTGGGTAAATGGTCCGGAAACTATATGCGAAAAACAAACAACTTTAATATTCTTGAAACCTCAAAACCTAGCGCTATCCAATTATCTTTTTCTAAACGGCGCGGCGTCGGTCATCTAGTGACCTGGGCCTCGATTCTGCTAATACAATAGTGTCAGAGTAGTCGATCATCATCATCATCATCATTTCAGCCGAAAGACGTCCACTGTTGGACATAGGCCTCCCCCAAGTGTCGCCACATTGACCGGTCCCTTGCGACTCGCATCCACCGGACTCCCGCAACCTTCACCAGGTCATCGGTCCACCTAGTGGGAGGTCTTCCAACGCATCGTCTTCCGGTTCGCGGTCGCCACTCCAGAACTTTCCGGCCCCAGCGGCCATCCGTTCTGCGAGCAATGTGCCCTGCCCACTGCCACTTAAGTTTAGCAATTCTTCGGGCTATGTCGGTGACCTTGGTTCTCTTGCGGATGTCTTCATTTCTGATTCGATCACGCAAGGAAACTCCGAGCATAGCCCTCTCCATTGCCCTTTGGGTGACTTTAAGCCTTTTGATAAGGCCCATTGTGAGCGACCACGTTTCAGTCCCGTATGTAATCACTGGCAACACACACTGGTCATAGACTTTCGTCTTGAGACACTGCGGTAAGTTGGACGAGAAGATACCGCGCAGTTTCCCGAACGCTGCCCAGCCGAGTCGGATTCGACGATTGACCTCTTTCTCGAAATTAGACCTACCTAACTGGACCGTTTGTCCCAGGTATACATAATCGTCTACAATTTCGAGTGTAGAGCCTCCGATCTTGATAGGAATGGGTGTGACATGGGCATTCAACATGACCTTCGTCTTGTCCATGTTCATTTTTAGACCCACTCTTTCGGAAGCTCCACTAAGGTCATCGAGCATTGTACTGAGGTCCTCCATGGTCTCAGCCATGACCACTATATCGTCGGCAAACCGAAGGTGAGTGATGTACTCGCCATTGACGTTGATGCCTAGCCCTCTCCAGTCCAGAACCTTGAAGACATCCTCCAGTGCAGCGGTGAACAGTTTCGGAGATATTACGTCTCCCTGTCTTACACCTCGCTGTAGAAGGATAGGTTCCGAGGCTTGGTCCTGAAGTCGGACTGACATGGTTGCGTTTTTGTACAAACACTTCAACACCTCGATGTACCGGTAGTCAATTTGGCACCGTTGGAGAGACTGCAGTACAGCCCAGGTCTCGATCGAATCAAAGGCTTTCTCGTAGTCCACAAACGCTAAACAGAGAGGCAAGTTGTACTCTTCGGTCTTCTGTATAACCTGCCGAAGCGTATGTATGTGGTCCACGGTGCTAAAGCCTTTTCGGAAACCGGCTTGTTCGGGTGGCTGGAAATCGTCAAACCTGCGCGCGAGACGATTCGTGATGACTCTTGAAAACAACTTGTAGACATGGCTTAGAAGAGAGATGGGCCTGTAGTTTTTCAACCGGGCATTGTCACCCTTCTTGAAGAAGAGCACCACCACACCCCTGCACCATGCCTGTGGCGTTGTCGTAGTAGTCGATCATTGATTTCATAATGGTCAAGTTCTGTCAAATTTTGACAAGTTTTTTAATTCTACTATCATAATGGTGCCATTATGGCTTTTCAGTGGTCAACCACTGACACTTCATTGAAAGAAATGTCATAGAATGATATCGTACATGAAATCTGGCATGAATAAATGTTCGCATTTAGTAGTAGATGTCGAAAACCATTTGTACTAAGGGTTTTATAATAATGACAATACGACAATGCCATTAAAACACATTGTGAATTTAGCAGATTACGAACTTTAAGCAAAATGACAATGGGATGAGAAAGGAATCGTGTTGGAGTGACGAATTTATTAAAATAGCAGAATTAGGCCCCAGAATGATCCGCTAGTTGAACGGCGCCGTTTAGTAACAAAACCAGTTGGCTTCGACATACACATACTTAAAATGTGAAAATAATTTCGATGTTTTGTAAAAGACATTATACCAAGCGAAGCGGTGAGTCACTGGAATATTAAAAAAAATACCCATAATTCTCTGCGTCTTTCTGTTCACAAGCTGCACAAGCACAAGCTAGAGATCACACAGCAAACATCAATTCTTCCCCGGTTCTTCTCAATAACTACTTACTCTAATTACACTCCAGACTACCCAATTTCCCCTACAGAAGATTTAAACTAGTTCTTCAACATTTTCAATTTAGCAGGAAAATAAGCTGTAAGTTTTTAAATGAAGACTGTTCGCTGACTCGGCTAATTCCGTTAATGGGTACCCCGCGTTACTTTCGGCTACATTCGGGAGTTATCGGGTTTCCCTTCGTGTAGCAAAGATATTTGGGACTCGTTGGTTTTTGTGCTTGGCTTGTTTTTGATTATCTTTGAAGATATAATACTGAGCTGTAATTATCCTTGTGGATTTTTTTCTAATGAGAGGTATGAGTGTTCATTACCTCGTTTTTTAATGTGCGTCGGTGTTTCAGACATTTCAGTAAGTAGATCATGCTGTTTTTGAGTGAGAAACAATCTATTTTATTATTTTGGAGTCTATCTTAGTATGCGCTGCTTTGAGGTCAAATTTTGGTTTATGAACGAAATTGTTTGGTTAATCAGGTATCATAATCGGACTAATTTTTCTATGATCACGTAAAGTTATTAGTTCGGATACAAAAAGGTCCCGCTATTAGATTTGATTGTAACTACAAGCGCTAGTTCAACATTTCAGTAATAAGACAGTTTACCTACTTTAATAGGCTAGACTCCAAAAAATTATAATTAGTCCGTCAGCTAAATTATCAATAAATATTTGACCCGTATTTTCTCTTTTAAAATTCTTGGTATAATTTGTTGCATGTTCTAACGTCACAAGCACGACAAAGATAAAACACATCAAACCTCGGAAGTGGGGACTCCCGAGTTTTGATGCGTTTTATCTTTGTCGATATTCTTTGATTTACAAAAACAAAAAATCGTGTCCATTATTTCCCAGTACTCTAACTGACGTACTAAATAGATTTGCATTTTTTTGATCCTGTCGTCATGCCTATACAGCGTGTTAGGTTAAACGAGGGACATATTGAGGGAAGGTATTCAGTATTCGATTCTCAATCCAAATAAGTAAAAAACCTATAACCTTAATTTTTGACAGTATTGTCTAATTAAATACATTACTCATGGACACTGACCGCGCAAGTAGGTGTCACGCGGCAAAACACGTGCCGGTCCTGAGCTCCGTGAGCAAACTCCGCCCCTTTCCTTTGTAATGTCCCCGATGCACCGACAGGGCACATCCCCGCGCAAAAATGAAAAAAAAAATGAAATGATTACACCTAGAAAGGTCATTGACCCGCACACATGTTCTGCGATAAGCGCATGGCGCACACGTTGCGAAACTTAGGCGAAGTTTTTGGTATGGATCTATCTGTTATGTACTAGTGTTTTCTTTTTGTTCATATGTTGATTAGTATCATGTAAGCATGGACTATTGCGGGTTTGAATAAGTCCCTCGTTTAAACTAACATACTGTATATTGGACAACAGTAACTTTAGGAGGTTAAAAGAGAAAGTATATTTATCCTACTGTCTAATGAACAAGGTAAGTTTTATTGAACTCTGTTTTTCTAGTAGATAAGGCACATGTGACCAAGACAGAAATTGTACAAAACAAAGAAACTAATCATGACACGTCTTTGTTGAACTAAACCCCGTATTTATGTAAGACTGTAGACCATAAAGTGTTGCCAGCTTGCAGTATGGATGAGAGAAGCTATACAGTTATTTTATCATTTATCTGCAGTTTGAATTGCATTCACTTGCTTTGCAAAAAAATTGTGAGGAAACCAGCATGCCCGAGAGAAGTTTTACGAAGGCATGTGAAACCAAGTCAGAAGAACATGGGTGGCATAAAAACTTTGACACCAGATTAGGAAGAATGTACCACGTTCATGGTATCTCGTTGGAGAGGTAGTTTTATTTCAAGTTTAAGGATGCTTTAGTAGCTCAAAAGACTGCCTATTTAAATGGTACTGAACAGGACATTTCTGCCGAAAAGCTGAACGAACTGAGGGCCCGTAAAACACAGTATTGGTGCTCTGAAACACTAATACGTGGCCGTGGATTTCTTTTTTAAGAAGTAGTGTAGAATTGTGACAAATGAAAGGAATGAAGGAGTGCAGACAGTATGGAGTGATAAGAAAAGACTTCAGAGCCGTGTGGACTGGCAATGGAGACATGTGGACTTGAACGCCATCAGCCGTAGATTTATATTGATGTAACCACATTTTACATATCGTCGACCGTAGGTTCAATTGAGGTAAGGGACAAAATACGATTTTTCAGGAGAGGCCGACAAAGTTTTTTTTCGGACTAAATCGCCTATAACTTTTTTTCTTATTAACCTTTTTCGGGTCTGATTTCACACATAATCTTGTATTTTAGTGCTCTATCTACACGTGTAACATTTATTTAAATAAATTCATTATTTAAGAAAATAGATGTCCCTTACAACAACGTATTTTGTTAGTAATGTCCTTTACTGACCAAGTATCTTGTAGTCTCGTCCCTTAAATTAAATTGACCTCTGCGTTGGATTCAATTTATTAATGAAAAAATAGTGTAAAGCACTTGTTGAAAAAAATTATGGAAAAAATACAGTGTAAAGAGATTTTTGACATAAAATGAAGTACACACTTTTGACGTACGGATATCATAAATTTGGAAATCGTTATTATTGTTACAAGAAATCATTTAAGAGACATGAAAATGTATTAGAACCGTGTGTCTGTTTTTTGTGTGTTGCTTACATAGTACAATGAAGAATTGATAGTTGGAGGTGTTTTTAATGGACATGTGGGAAGAATGAGAAGAAGTTATGAAAGAGTACACGGGGGATGGGTATATGGTAATCTCAACAATGAGGGGGAAACTCTACTGCAATCGGCTACTGCATTTGATCTGGCAGTGGCCAACACTTGGTTCCAAAAAGCCGATGGACATCTCATAACGTATAAAAGTGGTTTGCATAACACACAAATCGACTACTTCCTCGTCAGACGCAACAACCTTAAGCACATCAAAGACTGCAAAGTGCTACCGGGAGAAGACTTGGTTTCACAACATAGACTCCTGGTTATGGAAGTAGTCGTTCAAATAAGGTTTATTAAACAAAGAGAGCGACCTCCCTCTAAAATAAAATGGCATATGCTAGAGAAGTATGATTGTGCGAAGAAATTAATAGAACGAGTGGTGGATAAAATGATAGAGATGGGTGATATGAATGATCAAAGTGTAAATGAATGTTGGAATGAGATGGCTCGGTGTATAAGGAGCGCAGCAAAAGGTATTTTGGAAGAAACGAAAGGAAAGGGCACGATAGACCGGGATACATGGTGGTGGTCGCCAGAGATACAGAATGTGCTGAAGGATAAAAAGAAGAAGTTCAAAGAATGGCAGAGTGTTGGAAATGAGAGTGCTAGTTTGAAAGCTGAAATGAAGCGTGAGTATGATGCTCTCAAGAAAAAGGCTAAGAGATCTGTGGCTATAGCGAGAGCAAACGCCCAGAATAAACTCTATGACACACTGGATAGTCCAGCAGGCCAAAAACAGCTATACCGGCTTGCTAGAGCTAGAGAGAGAAAGGCGAAGGATGTTTGTCAGGTCAAATGCGTTAAAGACGAAGCTGGAATGGTTATTTCGGATGATGAGAAAATTAAGGATAGATGGGTTACTTTGAAAGACTAATGAATGAGGAGAATTACTGGAGTGGGGTACTCGAAAATAAACCAGTGAATGAGGGCCTAGTGAGAAAGGTTAGCGAGGATGAAGTAAGGATTGCAGTAAATGGAATGAAGAATGGTAAAGCATTAGGACCGGACGGAATACCGGTTGAAGTATGGAAGTTATTGCGGATGGACGGATGGACGTGGTTAGCTTTATTCTTCAATAAATTGTTGCTGGAAGAAGCCATATCTGACGAATGGTGTAACAGTTCGCTGGTGCCCATTTTTAAAAACAAAGGTGATGTGCTGGAGTGTAACAATTATAGAGGAATGAAGCTAATGTCACATAGTATGAAAGTTTGGGAAAAAGTTATTGAAAGGCGACTGAGAGAAGAGAGTGAAATTTCACAGAACCAATTCGGTTTTATGCCTGGTCGGGGAACGACGGATGCCATTTTCGCTATCCGCCAGCTGTGCGAAAAATATAGAGGTGCACATAAAAACTTGCACATGGTGTTTATAGACCTCGAAAAGGCATACGACCGGGTACCCCGTGAGGTTTTGTGGTGGGCCCTTAAGGAGAAAAGTGTGCCTGGGAAGTATGTGCAGTTGATCCGTGCTATGTATAGTCGATGTAGAACCCAAGTACGGTCTACAGCAGGCACTACCGCCAGCTTCAATGTTTCAGTCGGCTTGCACCAAGGGTCGGCTCTAAGCCCTTAGGTTACCTCTTCCTGGTGATAATGGACGCTCTTACGTTCGACATCCAGGAAGAGGCTCCCTGGTGTATGCTGTTTGCCGACGACATTGTGTTAGTTGCCGAGAGTGGCCTGAGGTCCAGAGCAGATTGGAGGTATGGTGGCAAAGACTGGAGAATGTTAGCCTGAAATTAAGTAGAACCAAAACGGAATACTTGTTTTGTGATTTCGGCGGTCTCTCCAGTCCTGTGCCCATAACCCTTGCCGGAACGCCCATACCGGTCTGCTCCGATTTTCGGTACCTCGGGTCGCTTATTCAGGGAAATGGCGAAGTAGACCGGGACGTAACGCACCGGATCAACTCAGGATGGATGAAATGGCGACAGGTCACTGGAACAACTTGCGACCCACGGATGCCCCTCAAGTTAAAGGGGAAAATATACAAGTCCGTGATTAGACCTGTCGTATTGTATGGATCAGAATGCTGGACTGTGAAGAAGATGGATGAAAAACGATTGCATGTAGCGGAGATGAGAATGCTGAGATGGATGTGTGGAGTGACAAGAATGGATAAAGTAAGGAATGAATATATTAGAGGAAGTTTGAAAGTGGCACCGGTTACTGAAAAATTTAAAGGAAGTCGTTTGGCTTGGTATGGACATGTAATGAGGAGGGATGAAACGCATGTGACTAAAAGAGTGATGGATATTAGTATTGATGGATGGAGAGGGAGAGGAAGGCCAAAGAAAAGATGGATGGATTGTGTAAAGACTGATATGAAAGAGAAAGGAGTAAATGAGGCCGTGACTAACAGGGGAGAATGGAAGAAGAAAACGTGTTGCGCCGACCACAAATAAAATGGGACAAGGGCAGGAAGATGATGCTTACATAGTACAATGAAATGAAATGTTTGTACATTGTAATAGCTAATTTGTATAGATTTATTAAAACAAATTATATTTCATTTAATATGTTTATTGTAATCAAATTATTAAAAGAAATGGTAACAATTTTATCTAACTTTGAATTTTTATTCAAATAAAAAAGTAGCTGCAAATAATCCTAATAGAGCCTCTAAAATGGTTTTGTTTTTCCATTTTTACCACTGTTTTTGTCAAAAACCGTGCACAATCCCGACCAAACGACAGATGAACTCGCACTGATAGCGACTTTTTTGATGCCCGCGCGCTGCTTTCGCATTGGTATCATCCTCTCTTTCGCACAAAGAAAGACGTTGTGAGATAGAAAAGGATGGTAATAGTGCAAGTACGTGCTATCTTGTGTTATGAAGTTAGAAGTGTGTGTAAATAAAGGTAACAGGGATAAACAATTCAATACTTCTCATCAGCAAATTAGTGTAACGGACACCGAACCTAAATATTATTCGATTCAAATTGGTGTAACGTTGACACTGCTTAAAGTATGACAATGCAAATTGAGGTAAGGGACAACTATGTCAAAACTCGTGCAATCCATTTAAAGTATGGATGATATTAATTTTTTTAGATAAACAAGACATTAGTGTAAGGCCAGTTTTATTATTGTTTCTTCAAAAATAAACCATGTAATGGTAATTCGTTGATTGGGAAGACCCTTACCTTATTTCAAGTGGATTGGCGGCAATAATTACATCATTTCAAGTTCCTATATTGTATAGTTTTTCAGATACATTGTTATTATGGGGCTGATTCGAAATTTGGATCCAAAAATCATTAGGGTAAGGGACATTTTTCTTAAGCTAGAATTTTTTCATATACACCCTTCGATAGAGCGAAAAATTCTGAACAAAACTGTATACTTAACTCATTTTGGGTATTTTGTCCCTTACCTCAATTGAACCTACGGTCGACGATATAGCAGTGATAGCCTAGTGGTGTGACCGTCGGACTGTATAGTATTTTCATGTTTCAGACACTCTATACTTATGAGGAAATGTAGTATTTAGACACTATAGTTACTTACACTTTTTACTATCATTCATATTCATTATCCTTGTATATTATTTTTACATCTAAGTCGCGCTTTGGCAGTAACTATTTTAGCTCACGTTAGTTTCAATCTAGAACGATGTTTTAACATCGATTTTAGCTGAAATAAAAATTATTTTTTCAATATTTACTTTTTTGACATTACGACAATTGTCAAGCTGTCAGTTACTTTTCCTCTACTTTTAATTTTCTTACTGGCCTAGGCCTATGAAGGTTTCTTTTGATTTATATAATTTTATTTTATTTTATCAATATATTAGCTCAAATAATGTATTTTAGAGTTAATTACGATTGTTTACTAAATAACAGTATCTTACCTTACTTTTATAAAATTAATTAGCACGCTCACAGAATTCTTCGAGGAAGTTTTTTACTGAATAATACTGGTCGTTTTAAATACAGGCAACTCACATTTTTGATTTTAAAATCAAAATAATCTAGAGAGAATGAAAGAACTAAAATAAAACAACTGATGTGGAAAAACTGAACAAAAAAAGAACTGTTGGGTATAAAAGGGCATTCCTGACACATTTCAGTCAGTCTACTACGGGATCTGAAGCAAGTTACTTTATAATATATCAAGTCACCGAATTCACGGTGAAGTTCGCCCTCTGGAGTTGTACCTTGGTGGCGCTGACGCTCTGACGCGCCCCAAGCCCTGAAGCTGACCAGGAAGCAGTACTCCACGCTCTCTACTGAGCTGGACCAGGAGGTTGGAGCAGTAGCTTGGTGGCGCTGACGCTCTGACGCGCCCCAAGCCCTGAAGCTGAATAGGAAGCTGTTCGCCTTCACAAACAAGCCCTGAAGCTGACCAAGAAGCTGTTCGCTTTCACAGAGTTGGACCAGGAGGTTGCTCAAGCCAACAAGTATTGTGACCTTCCTCTAACTTTTTTGTTTTTCTGTGAAGCGTGATAGGACTGAATTTTATTTAATTAAATTAATTGTTTGTATTACTTTTTTTTTTTTGGATAAGTAATACGACAACTGCCGTCTCAAGTTCGAACCCAAGGCACGCACCTCTGATTTTTCGGATTCATGTGCGTATTGTATAATTGTCACATGCTTCGGTGAAGGAAAACATCGTGAGGAAACCAGCATACCTGAGAGATATTTCTCGACGGCATGTTAAGACAAGTCAAAGGCCCATGGGCGGCATAAAAACTCTTGACACCAGGTTAGGCAACTAACCACACGATAAAGAAAGAAAGAACCACATTTTAGTTTCAAAATCAATGAATTAATTTCAAGTAGGCACTTTTGATTTGTCAAAACGAAGACATCAACAATTTGAAGGTCTCTCAGTCCAAGGACCTCTCAGTCACGAGGCATAATAACTGTGAAAGTACTGTAGTTGCTCATTCCAAAGCGTATCTACGAGTATATGTAGAAGAACGAAACGAAGAAACTCCATCGACACTCTTTTAAATCAGAATATTGTTACAAAACCTTGGTGCAAAACACGTTTAATCTTGTAACCCTAGATTTAAAATAAAAAAAGACACTCGCTGAAATAAGTGAAATTAATCTTAGACAGTAATCTGAAATCTCCTAAAAGAACGTCTTAAATTCATCAAGCTTATTGAGCCATCCATCCAGTTTAATTAAATTATGTTTCATACGTTGTTTTATTATGACTCCAACGCAGGTCGTGCGCAAGTTAAGCTCGTTCGCAACAGTCTCAGTGGAAAGTTCTAGTAAATTGGTGCAGCCAACTTCTTGGAATCGCTGACAAACAAACAAATTAGTAGATTGTTACTTTACTGTTATTCTTTGGGTGTTCAAATTAATATTTTCTGTAGTTTTAACTATCTAGAGTTAAAACTACTAAAAATGTTAATTTTATGATATGACATAGGTATTATTAAACTTCTATAATAACTCAAGTGAAATTGTTTTCTACCAACTATAAAAACTACTACTATTTTTCTATTAAATGCAACCATGTTAGCTTAATCAACCTAAAAAGTTCCCACTGCTGGGACACGCGGCCTCCTCTATAGAGAGCCCTGTGTAGGCCCTGTGCGGGTTGGTAGATGTCACATGTCTTCGAATTCTTGGTTCTAGGACATGCCAGTTTCCTCTCGATGTTTTGACGAAATATAAATGATAAATATAAAAAAATACCCATAGTAACAGATACTGAATTGATAGGCTTCGAGAACCCTGATCTGTGTTCGTGTTGGAAACTTTGTGCTAAGAACTGGCCGGCAGTAACATGAAAACAACCAAAAACAGTAATACACTGTCCTGAAAATTGTTAATATTGCGGTTACTAAAATACAGTATCACAATACCCACATTACAGAGAACATCACTCGATCTAAAAATAATAAATTCGATACCGATATACCGCGAACAAATCTCAAGTGTTATTCACCCGCAACAAAACAAGTGAATAGCGGAACTCTATCCAATCCACAAATCGTTTCGGGCAAAATAAAAATGGACCATGATACGTAGGTAATTAAATAAAGTATTCCCTGCGGCGGTTTGGTCGGTGCCTCACATTCAAGCAATTTCTTTCCAATCGCCGGAACGCTGGGTCGTCAGCCACATAGATTAAAGTTAAAACTACCCTTGGGGGATTGGTGGGGAGTTTCATGCTTTTATTGTTCAGGTTTGGTTGGCAGGACTTCCTGGTATTCAAGTTTGAGGTTATGTAACTTTAATAGGCCTTTTTAGTATTGTCTTCGGTAAATAATGTGATGAGACAAATAAACGAAATCAAAGAACATAATAAAGGTTTTTATTATTTGTGAAAGCTTAGTGAAAGTAGGGCAAATATCATAGGGTCACTGAATAGCCTGCCGGGGTTGCGGGCCTGTTCGAAAGAGATACCACGGCCCCGGAACATAAAGGGCGAGGAAGGAACATGGATGGGTTTTAGTCAGTAAGAGTCTGACACTCCCCTTCCCGCTCCGCCCAGAGTGGGAGAAGTCATTTGATGATTTCCCATCCTAAAAAAAAAAGGGTCACTGAATAACGTTGTACTACGCTACAGTTACTAATTAAATTCCACGAAACACTCACATTTGCTTACAACTTTCTGAAGAACTGACATAGAAAAATAATCCTATCATCACTTTGATATTAGAAAAGAAATAAACTGTCATACAAAATAAGAAATAAACGCGTATACGTAAACAAAGGTAACAAAATGATACATTATTTATAGAAAAATCTTCCATACAAAGGCGGCGCAGTGTCTAGGTTTTTTTGCCCGAAAAGTCTGATCCTCAGATATTTTCCTTGTAAAAACCGAAGAAAGATAACACGACAAACTGATCGCAGGAGGAATTACAATGATAAATAATTCAGGGCCGGAAATATGGATGCTTACCCCTTAATTCTGTTCTATTTTATTATTATTTTACTCGTATTTGTTAAGAAAAAGCACTTTTGTACGTACGATATGATACGGTAATGGTACGACACGATATTGGATAAATTTTTTGACATTGATTGTTAGCAAGACTGGGCGTTGACCGTAAATATTAATATTGTATGCACGTCATGGATTTGCGACGAATAAACATTTTTTCTTTCTTTCTTTTCTTTCTTTCTAAATACAGTTTTGAAGAATATAATGTCACTGTAAAATTGTAAATACCGTAAGATTGTAATCTGTCTTTTCATGGGAGTGGTACCAGGGGGCAAGGGTGAGTCCCCATCCCTCCCTCCACAGCTCGCGAGGTGAGTTCCGTCGCATACATTTCAAAATTTTCATCTGATCATACTGATTGTGCTAGTTGCAAACTATTTATCCGTGGTGCTAGGCAACTGGGCCTATCCCAGTTGTAAACTTTCCTTTGTGCCTATTGGCCTTGTTTCGTTCTGTGTCCTGCTAATATGGAGGGAAGTGGAAATTACGCTCCGGAGCTCCGCTATACTTTCATTGCAGGATCCAAGACAGTTCAATTTATTCTCTGGAACTTGAAGCTTCATTGTCTCGGCGCTTTTCTGGTGGTCGCCACTGTTGATTTTGGCTTGCAGGAGTGACAGTGGTTTGGGAATAGTGTGGCGGGCTTGTCCCAAGTTGCAGGCTATAAGATTTTGCCTTTTCTATTTAAAAAATCGACGTATTTACGTTACATTTACACCGTGCTAGGGTCTCTGATTTCTTAAAAATCGTGTAACCCTGTATCGTGTTGTCAACATGTCGTCCCGTTTAAAATTATACATACGTCTAAAGACGTACGATATTGGCATCATATTTTTGTTAGACTACTGTGAGCAGAATACATTATGGTTGGGGTAAACTGTTACTCATAACGATGGTCCATTCATTCGTGTAAATTGTTTTGATAGGCTCCAACATTATATCTATGTATCTAGTTTGTTTTTCCACACTTTATTATAGTTGGGGTTTTGTGATACCGATTTAGGACTGGTTTTATTTAGTTAGGCGAGCGAAACGGGTTTTTATGGTCGTGTTAATGTTTTAGTTACGTGGTGAATATTGTTGACGGTTTCACGAATTTTAGAGATATTAATTTATTTTAGGCGTTAGTTGATTACAACGTATTTTGAATTTAGTCCCAATTAATATAATAATGTGTAAGTTACCGTTATTTTCTGTCTGTTGCTTACCTATTCACGTGTTAACAGCTAAACAGATTTCGGTGAAGCACACAGAAAGACCATGGCCGGTATACAAAAATAAGCAGGAAAATCCTAGTCAAGGATAAATTTAGAAAATAATTGTCATATTACCAAGTATTGTTCCAAGTTCAAATACAAATTGGAAAACTTACATCTAAGGAAAAGGTTGATACCATTCCTATCCTTTAAAATCAACATAAACCTTCTCTCATAAACAATGTCAATTCAGTCGTCCTTAATTTTAATATTTTAAAAAGATCACGCTTGTACCGTAGATTAAGTTATAAAAACCACATTACCAACATTAAAGTTAACAATGTAGCAGAAACATTGTAGTACAAAATTAACACCACCATAAAATTTATATAGGCCCAAAATTATTCAGTTTTTTGATAGACTTATTTCCCGTTTACGCGAGTAAAACAAGTGCCCATAATAGTAAATCTCGGGAACGTTCCAGAACGCCTGTAGGCTACATAATGCATATATTTTTGAAGCCCGTATGATGTTGATGTGGGAATTTAACGCTTACTGCCGCTTTAAAGAGCTGCGAGTTAATCACGGCAGCTTTTTTAATTTCCCCATACCTGTAACCTTTTTTTTATTTCGAGTGTTAACGCGTTATGGGGAAATTTTTGGGGTAATGTGTTCTTTTGTTGGTTAAAAATTTATAGTAAATATTTCACAGTACTTGGGTATTGTACATTATAACAAGACTAGAATGGATAGAGCAAGGAATTAGTACGTTAGAGGAAATTTGAAAGTGGCATCTGTTACAGAAAAATTGAAAGGAAGTCGTTTGTCTTGGTATGGACATGTAAAAGAGTCTAATGCTCTTATGAGGAGGGATGAAACGCCTCTGATTAAAAGATAGATGGACATGAATGTTGATGGAGAGGCAGAGTAGGGCCAAAGAAAAGAAGGTTGGATTGTGAGAAGAATGAGAAGAAAGAGAAAGAAGTAAATGATGCCGTGACGTCTGACAGGGGAGAATGGAAGAAGAAAACGTATTGCGCTGACCTTAAAAAGAATGGGACAAGGGCAGGAAGTTGATGAAGATTTGGGTATTGCTCCATTTTTATAACTAGCAAACTGTGAGTGTATACTTGTTACACTTCTACCTGACCCATCGGGGATTGCAAGCGTGATTTTATATTATGTAATCAGAAATATTGTAGATGATAAACAGAAGATTTCAAAAACATATTGAAATACAACAGAAGAAAAAATCAAAAGCCGACTACTCAAACTGCATGTTATGAAAACATAAAAAAAACTTGCTTACAGCACTTAAGTCCGCCATTCACTCGAATGTAAAAACTTGTTCAGTCGTGCACATTTAATTCTAGAATATTCGTAAACCATATTTAACTTAATTTGGCGTTCGTTTAGGCTTGTTTTCCAGCAGAGATACGCGAAGTAGCTAAACGATGTGGTGGTAACGTTTAGAAAGAAAGAAAGTAACATATTTATTTGACGTCAGCTTCATTCAAAGCAGTGCGAGGATATGAAGCGAATCGAATCGAAGCTGTATCAGGGAAAGCTGAGTGGTGCGAGGGTGGGTATCGGACTTTATTAACTGATTGCTGCAAAGCCAAAAGGTATGGTGATGATTTTAGCAGTCCAAGTATGTTTGTTACATTTTTATGTGTAACGCCTAAACTTCTTAGCTGATTTTGGTCATTAGTGTATATCGATTTCCTATTACGGTCCAGGTGAAATAGACTACATTTTTATGAACAAAATTAATATGGCAGATGCTACACCAAAAAATAGGGGGCGTCGGACATTTTCTTTGCTAAGCTGTCGATTGGTTAGCGCTAGTGCCCTAGACACTTGCACACGTTTTCCACTCGCATCTCTTGCACACATTCTCAAACGAATCCTAAAACGAAATGGGTTTGTAGCCCTGTTAACTCCTTGCCACCAGAGAGCTGTGTCAAGCGTAGCAAGAAAAAAATTGTAATCATATTGGTGGATTTTCCGTGCGCTTTGCCTAGCTACCTCAATTCAATGGAAACACGCCCTTAAACTCATTTCTGTTTCGCTTAATTATGTGTATTTTAACATTCGTGTACAAATATGTCAATTAAATGTTTTAAAACTTTATATCCTGGAATTATGTTTAATGAGTTTTAGTATTTCCCGTGTTGGTTTGGATAAGTTTATTTGCCTCGTACAAACTACAACAGTTTTAAAGTTATGCTGTATGTGTATAAGGTAGAAAAGCTGGAGATATGGATGGATGTAAAATAAAGGTATCCCTGAATTCCAAAGCCGGAAACACACGTGGCGTGCCGTGGCGTGGCGCTTGCTGTCGTGACGTTGCCCGTGCACACTATTATGTTGTGTCGTGGCGCGCTCTGGCGTTATTTCTGAACAGCACATATTGAAGCTTTGCAGCGTTCAAACGTGCGTAATGTTTTCTTCGGCAAGCTCGCACCACGTGGTGTAGAAACACATTTGGCTGTTGTGGCGTGTCGCGCCATAACACCCACCACCACTCTGGCGCAATCGATGGTGAGCAGTCAGTGTCACGACAGGACCCGCCACGACACGACACGACCGACAAATATGTCTCTAACCATACTAAATGTATGAAACCGATATGCTTCTGGCGCGCCACGCCACGCTACGTAAGTGTGTTTCCGGCTTTACTCAAAACTGTGAAGCCAAACATGTGACAACTATTAATCCACCCTGGGTGCATCGCCTGATGTTTTACAACCCACTGTCTCTTTAGGGGCCGTCTCCACGAGAGAATCGCGGCGCCGCGATTCGCTCTCATGAGAGAGGCGGCCTCTTAGACAGTGGCCCCGTGTCTCAGCAGTTTTTTTTGTAGTGCGTCATGAGGGGAAGGCAGCAAGGGTCAAGCTACATGCTCAGCGTCGCGGGCTGGCTCGTCGACCAAGGGTCGGGCAGTGTGTCTCAGCAGTGCGATCATTATTAACTTTAAGTCTTTAGCGGTACGAGTTAAAACCTACCATCTACAGACCTGCCCGAAACAGGACTTGAGACACTTGCATGAGACAGGCCGAAAGATTGGTTTATTCGAAACCTGACCCGCAATCCTAAACCGGTCGCGGGTTAGGTTAGGAACATAGAAAAAAAATATTCCGAACGTAACCCCCTTCCTAACCCTTTTTTTTCGGATTTGGCCACTTCAATGTGCTAACATCTCTTTGAGGCGCGCGTGGAACTATCGCGCGCCGTCGACTCGGCCTGTCGCCACAAGACGGACTAGCGCCGAGCTAGTCCATAGCTCACCTTGCACCTTCCTTACCTGACCCAAAGTACATTCAGTCAAAAAAGTATGGGAATGGATGATTTGTTTATGGATAGTCGGTTTGTATATCGACGTTTCCGAGGACAGTTACGCGACACCACGCAGCGAAACACGACTCCATCGACTTAGACACGTGTATAGTCATAGTTTCATGAGGTTTTTAATATGTATTAGTTTATTTTTGTAGATTATTTTAACCGACTTCAAAAAGGAGGAGGTTTTCAATTCGTTGGAACCTTTTTTCATGTGTTTTCCCCGATTATTCGAAGATGGCTGGACCGATTTAGATTACATATTACTTTTTTATTTGAAAGGGTAAACTTTCCAGGTGGTCCCATGATCATCAAGTCAGGATCTCATGATAGGATCCTGGAGAAGTAGAGAGAGCTCTTACAATTTTATAGGCACACTTGAAGCAATTTGGGCATTTCAATTTGGTGAAGATCTGATGAAATACTTCGGAGATACAATACGGAACTCCTCAATAAATGATAGCAAATGGACTCTGATTGCGGAAATCTCATGTCTGTCTATTGTTTACACCAGTCCATAACATAACATCACGCCGGTACGCTGTGAAGGGGTACACCAGCACATGTGAAACACTAAAAATTGGAAAATAAAAACATTTTTTTCAAAAAATAGAACCGACTTCAAAAAACACAAAAACTTGAAAAATAACTTTAGCTTCAGAAGTCGGTAGTAAAAAAAAACTAAATTAATCAAACAAATCAAGGAAGAAAGTCTCACTTTTTGAAAAAACGTTTTTGTGAAAGTATTCTATATATTGGCCTTAATAGTTGCCTGAAAATAAAATGATAATTACTATTTTTCAATTTAAGTGAAAGCTTCTTTAGGCTCTTTTTGAGTGAACACAAATCATGAAACTCGCGTGACCGCGTCGCCTTTTTATAGCACTCGTAGAGATCCGCAACGGCTACACCGTGAGAAGTGAAAACTCGAATCGTTACGAGTTTGCACTTCTATTGGCTGTCTCCAAAGACTGCCTCGTATATTTTGATTTTATTATAGGCTGGTTCTGACTGAAATCATGCTAAAATATCTATTACTAGCTGACCCACGCAACTTCGTCTGCGTCACATAAAAGAGAAAAACGAAAGGAAAAAAAATCCCCGTTTTTGCAACATTTTTGCATTAATATCGCCTAAAGCCTTCCTCGATAAATATGGACTATCCAACACAAACAGATTTTTTAAAATCGAGATGGTAGTTCCTGATATTAGCGCGTTCAACCAAACAAACAAACAATCAAACAAACAAACTCTTCTCCTTTATAATATTAAGTATAGATAAGGCTCTCTCTATTTTGCCGTAACAAAATATCAACGTCTCTCACAAAAAATACATATTTCAGAGAGCCACGTTCTCGAACAACGCGCAAAGTCCTAGTTAAGTATTACAGAGCTTAAACAAAATATTTCGTTTCAAAATTAGAACTCAGAAGCAGGCCGTTATTCTATTATTAGGCGCGAAAATTACATCTACAAGAATGCTACAATGCCTCTGTACTAAGAGAGAATTCCGTGAAATATTAAAACCTAATTTGTGTTTGCACACATGCAAGACTTTGATGTAGATGTACAGGCTGTTTGTTTTGTGCTGGTGTGGGTGTGTTTTCTTGCCAGACGTGTAATTTATTGGGTGTAAAAGTACTTCAATGAAACTGGAAGGCACTAGTTCACTCCGTCATTGTGATAGTTTTTTTTTGTGTTTTGGATCGTTCCTGGAAACCTTCTATTTCTGTAATTAGTATTTTTTAACTTTACCTAAACTATCACCATGACCCCCGTTCTATTCAATGCATCCAGCAGCACCATTTTTTGATTGCATTACATTGAGTCCCTCCATAAATCGGGAATTTTGACTCCAAAAAGTAATCCTTGACAGTCAAGTGTGGTTTCCCAGCAATAATTATTGCGTAAAGTTACTTAGTTTGATAAACAGAATGCTTGGTGGACGGCTATACTAAGGATTTTTTTGGTATAGATGTCATACCTGCGGTCATGTATCGGTATTTTAAGGAGAATGGTCTATTGGATAGATGTCTCCGGTTAAAAGTTAGGAATAGATTATTTATATTCTAAATAATCGTGTTCAAACATGGCCTTGTTTTGTATAGCTGTTTTTTTTTGTGTATCTTTGAGATAGGTATCTCGTGTTTTCCGAAACTTCTCCAATAGGTAGAACTCCGCGTCTTGTTGCGCTTTCTTTAGCGTTCATCAGTTCATGTAGTGAGCTAACAACAGGGAACGCAGCAACACGATATTAAGTAATGATAATAAAATAATTGCTATGGAATACGAGTATAAATCAGTCAGATCTCGCTCAGTGTTCTCGGTGATTTGGTGTATCCGATATTAGTGTGTGTGTGTCTGTGAACAAAGTAATACACCCTATACTTGTGGGTGTGTTTGTGTGCAACTTTAATTTAGACGCGGCGTTACTTCAGCAGTGCTAAAGCATATTGCTGGCAAAATGGCAACTTTTGGAAGTTTCACAGTCAGTTTAGTTCACGTATGGAAAAAGTTAGTTAATACCTTGACCTTTATAGGATTAGTTTGAGTTATGGAGGTTGGATGCTCGTTTTAAACTCTTTTGTCATAAAGAGGGTGTGTCAGTTTTATTTTTTTATATTTATCATTTGCTTAATTTTCGTAATCACAGTTTTTAGTACAGTGAACTTTAGTGATGAAATTTGACATGAGGTAATAAATGTACAATACGTTGTTGTGTCATCATCATCATCAGCTTATTAATGTTCCCACTGCTGGGATACAGGCCTCCTCTCTATGAGAGGGAACGTTGTTGAATAAAAAGTGTTTTATGGGTATTTTGTAGTGAAGTTTTCATCAGAACTAACACCATCGCATTTTTTTTACAATACAATACAATACATATTCTCAACTCAGAATTCCAAAAAAGTTTATCAGGAGTTCAGGGTTCTTATAAATATCATCCACGTGCTTAAAAACCACGAAGCATTGTTATTAATAGAGCCTACACACTAATTTGAGTAAATCGGACTTAAACAACACTTATTTAGAGATCAAAATCTATTTTAAAATATTATGGCAGGTGCGTTAGCAAATTCGGGCCTAGAGAGACCATTAAATGAAAAAGATTTTCATGCGAGCTTCTAGCCCGAATGACACAGGTGTCGCAGATATTTTTAGCAGCCATATAGACACACCAATAAAATTTTATATTATAACCGATTGGCCTTGAGCAACATCTTAACCGACACGTGTAAAACAGCGACAGCAAAGAAAACCAATTAAAGAAAATTCTGACAGAATGCGCGCGCCAATGGTACTCACGCGAAAGTAACAAGTGACACATGCGCGGAGGGTGTCCTAAGATAACCCGGGAAATTTAAATTTTTAGCCGCCATATAAACACACCAATAAAATTATTATAACCGATTGGCCTTGAGCAACATCTTAACCGACACGTGTAAAACAGCGACAGCAAAGAAAACCAATTAAAGAAAATTCTGACAGAATGCGCGCGCCAATGGTACTCACGCGAAAGTAACAAGTGACACATGCGCGGAGGGTGTCCTAAGATAACCCGGGAAATTTAAATTTTTAGCCGCCATATAAACACACCAATAAAATTATTATAACCGATTGGCCTTGAGCAACATCTTAACCGACACGTGTAAAACAGCGACAGCAAAGAAAACCAATTAAAGAAAATTCTGACAGAATGCGCGCGCCAATGGTACTCACGCGAAAGTAACAAGTGACACATGCGCGGAGGGTGTCCTAAGATAACCCGGGAAATTTAAATTTTCTTACGTGTTAAGGGTTTTGTACCTCAAAAAGTAAAAAAAGAACCCAATGATCACTCTCTTGTCCGTCTGTCTGTGTGTCACCACCAATTTTACCATGAATGGGTGTACCTAGCATTTTGAAATTTAAACCAGATACAGAGGTCTATTGTCCCTATTAGTTGTAAAAAAGGGCCTGAATCAACACGATAAAAAGATAGGGCCAAAATTAAGATTTTCGTGAGAACTTGTAAGTACCACCTTAATTTTCATATTTTTGCCTTGCTTTTAACCAAAATTGATAATTCATTGGAAGATCACTTTAAGGCTTTGGGTCGCAATCCTATATTATATTTCCCGTTGACCTAGAATCACGATGTCTACATGTAAAGGCAAACATCTGAAAACCGTAAATATGTAGTTTATTAACAAAATACCCTCAACATTATACGAAACCATCGGTGTGCGAGTTCAACTCGCACGTGGCCCGTTTTTTTAATTCCACATAAGTAAAGGCTAACATTGACCTGCACATTGCAGGAAACGTAACAAATTTGCATTTCGTTAACAGAGGTCTTACATCATGACCATTTTATCTTTGCAGTTCAAGGTAGCACCGCTTGTCAAGAAAGAATGCATCAATATGTTAAACTTCGTAAATTTACTTTAATTCTGTGTTTTTCGCCCGCACATATAAGTTGGTTGAAGTGTATGAGATGTCGTGAGTGGTGTATTAGACTGGCTGTGAGAGCTTGTGTCATCGTCCTAAATTCCACGCAAAATCAAAACAACAAAATTCATAAATAAATCACATCGATACAAATATTTTACGACAATTCCGTCCGAAATTGAAATTCAAACAAATAAAGACAGCTTCTAAAATTACTGATACCGGACAGCTGGGAAACGAGTCAGATTTTATCGATACGCTCGTAAACAACGCAATGTCATTCCATGTTGACGTTTATCGATACTAATATCGACATGCCGATAACTGGCAAATGTACCCGCACTGGTTGAGATGTGAAATTGTAAAAATGTAGTGAATAGTGATTTATGCTTGCATGGTAGTGTTCACACAGTCAGAGACAGAAACAGATACAGGTACAAGTGGTACCGAAGGGAGGTCACGACCCTCTCTCAGCATTTAGGAATACGACGCAAGGAGGAGGGTAGTGTACTAAATAAGGGTGTAAAACACCTCTTCACGAAGCCGAAAGACACTTGTTCTCCTCGTCATTGCGATAATTTTTTTGTTCTACACCATACCTGGGAACCTTCTAGTTACGGAGATATTGGGTGTCAAAGTTACAACTTTTTGACAACTTTTTTTTTAAATACAAGTTTTTACCTTAAGATTTTTACTTTAAACACCTCTACTACCCCCGTACTATTCAATCCATCCATCAGCACAATGTTTTAAGTGCTTTTCTTTGAGTTTTACCACAAAATATGATTTTTCACCCCAAATAAAAAGTCGTTTCCCAGCAATAATTTTTGCCTTAGTTTAATGTAGAGAATGCTTGGTTGACGGCTTCGTGAAGAGGTGGTTTACACCCTGTATAGTTATTGTCAAATAATAATTATAACTCAACTACAATACGGTGCTACACATATGTTTATGATTGAGTGACGTGGACATGGGGAAATGGTTGGTTTGTGAATAATTTTGTGAAAAAACAGTTGGCTAGCCGACTTCATTCTAATTTAGAAAAAAAATATCCTTGTGCAGCTTTATGACGATAGCGACGCATGTCGAATGTCGTTTAAATTATCGTTAGTGCTAATTCAGTAGCTATTGATTATGCCAGCCAGCATTAGGCATATTAATCAATAATTTATTTATCGATTAGTTTAGTAGGCTGCTATAAAGCTGAATAAAGCTGTTAGCTGAAAAGTTTAGTTGCTGACGTAAACAATTTTTCTTTGTGAGAAGTTAGTACTAATTAGGAACTTGATGAGAAGAACTTTGAGAATTTTTACTATTACATGATCATCATCATCATCAGTCTTGCCCGTATCTCAAATCGTTTGGGGTCGGCGCAGCATCTTTTTGCATACTTCTCTATTACTCGTCAGCTCATCAGACACCTCCTTTATTGCCATATTATACTTCACACAGTACATCCATCGTTTCTTTGGTCTTCCTCTACTCTTATACCCATCCACATTTATACTCAAAACTTTTCAAAGCATATTGTAACCGATTTCTCTAAACTTATTGTCGATTACTCAGCACATTTATCTGCACTATAAGAAGTTTTATTACATCATTTCGTTTTGAAAGAAGGTTATTGATCTCGCGAATTCGAGACAGTTCAAAAAGCATTTTAAAAGCAGCAGTAAAATAAATGCGACAGACTTCATAACGACATCTTCGACGAACATTATTATGCTTGAAAACTTCGCGTCGAACTACTCGATTGTGGACGTGAATATTCAAAGGGGAAATGACAAAATAGAGAAAAAAAAGTATGTATATTTTCTAGCGCGCGTTGCCAGTGAAAGATGTTTCGATAAATAACCATGTTTCTCTCGAAATATAGGGACTTCTTATGAATTTCAAATTCCATATTTGAATATATAATTCCGTTGAGTTCGAAAAGTTATTTTTCTTTAAATCTGTGTTGCCGTTCTGCGGAACGTTTAAGATAATGTGTAATTTGCTATTCAGAAAGAACTTAGGTGGCACTCGAGTTGGCTAGATACTTCAAAAATTTTGTTATTTAGAAGCAAATGTATGGATTTATTTAGAAGTACATGTTTTATTTATTATTACTCATTAGGTTATGTAATGGTGGGTTCTGAAGTGCGTAATTTTGTTAGATTTAGTTCTGAATTTTGTTGAAGTAGGCAATATACAATAATTAACAGACAATAAAAAGTTTTTTCGGTTTCATAGTTCTCTTTACTTTTATTTAGATTCACTGAAATATTATGCAAGGATCTTCTTGCGTTTCATCATTGGAACTGTGCAAAATCGCCTCTTGGTTTTTCATGACATTTTACTAATTTTGCTATCATTGTCATAATAGCGTCAAAAGATTTTTGAAGTCCGTTTTATACTCAAAGAGAGATTGTCTAAGATTCTCTTAAAAACGACCTTCACCCATTTGACAACCAGATGAAAATTAGATTTTAACAAATAAAATATGCTTGTTAAAGTTTAGCAATAGGGTTGCCGCAAAAAAAATGGTCATGGCTATGATTAATTAAAATTATAAAAATATTTTTTCTTCAAATTCCGACTCTTTTACTCGTTTACTCTTTTAGTCATCGTCTAATCGAAAGTATACAATATTCGCTATATGCTGTTGATGGGTTGCTTACCTTTTTCTGGTCCCTAGTACTTGGTAGCCGCGTACAAACAGAAACATACTTATTAGTAATTGCGCTCATCTGCTCACCACGATGAATATAATATGTATATTAAAATGTGGGTAATTTTATTGCGAGTAGAATAGTATAGGGTTGCTTGCGAAAATCTGGTCACAGATAACGGTAGCCAGGCTTTGAAATTAAGAAGTTTACTGCATTTCATCACTTTTTTTTTGTAAATATTGTTTCCAAACATTTTATTTCTATTTTTACTAATTCAATTTATAATAAAATATTTATTTATTTACTTATATCTTTTTAAACACATATCAAAGCTATTTGTGAAAGAAATTTGCGCACCTGGCTATTAAGTCTTGACTACGCTTCCACAAAACCTGTGTCTTAACACTCACACATAAACATTAAACATTTGAAATGATTGCAGTGAAATGCCTTTTAGGGCAAAAAACTACGTACGTTAAAACTCAATGTAACGCACTCAAAATAAAGTGTTGATGGAGACATTTAATAGTACTTAAATGAATTATGAAGGTATTTCAAGAAAAGTTATGATCTTAAAAACTAGTATTTGAAAAAAAAACTTGTGTAAATGTTGAAACTTTGACCTCCGATATCTCCGTAACTAGTGGCGTCCCAGGTATGGTCCAGAACAAAAAAATAATTGCATTGCCGAGGAGAACAAGTGCCTTTTAGCTTCGTTATGCGTCTATGTACACCCTTTATTTCAGAAAAAGGATTTAAGGATTTTTTTGCACGGTACCGTGCAATAAATGAGTGTCACCCTCAAAAACCCAAGAAATTCTTTAAAAAAATTATAATAATTTCCCGCGCACAAAATTCCAGGCAACGCTAGTTCTATCAACCATCACTGTGTTATTTAACTTCTTATCTCGTCATTTCAGAGTATGAAAATAAACACACACCGCAATGTAATACATTATCTTCCTCCATCAGAACTAAAGTACCCACCGGCACTCGCGACCTACATATGCAGATTTAACCCAGCTCTTCACATAATTCGTATAATTGTATTTAATTTCAACAGCAGTTGCACTCCCGGTGATAAATTACAGTTCATATCATACGAACTGTTGGAACAAGTACTAATAATAATTAATACATTTGGGTTATTTAGTTTTGTGCTGAGTGTATGAATTATGTCACCGTCTGAAAGTGAATTTGCAGTCATATTATGTTGTTTTATGAATTGTGTTTGTTTTCTTAAATTAAGTAGTTCTATAGGTTATGCCCGCGGCTTCACCCGCGTGGAGTTCGGTAATTGTCCCACGGGATCGTACTGCCGGGATAATAAGTTGTAGTTGTAGTTGTTACTCTAATTGACATATTATGCCGTATCGACGGCGCGTTTGTGTTCCACGTGCACCTCAAAGAGATGTCAGCATAAAGGGCCGCAGGGCCGAAGCCTGCCGGGGCTGCGGGACTACTCGAAAGAGCGGGAGCGGGATACTGCGGCCCCGGAACATAAAGGGCGAGGAAGGAAAAAGGATGGGTTTTAGTCAGTAAAAGTCTGACACTCCCTCCCACCCCACCCAGAGATGGAGAAGTCATTTGATGATTTCCCATTCGAAAAAAAAGGGCCGCCACCACTGGGCCACCGCTGCTCTGGGGCAGTAATTAGCTTGTATTATTGTTTTTTTGGATCTTCCTACCCGCACTGGGTCCGCAATTTGTGAAACGGCCTGCTCATTGGAAGAGATGGCCTGTATCCCAGCAGGAGAGGGGGTATGCCCCCTCAAGGTTCATTGGAAGACCAGCGTCAGACAGCATCACCTGTCTGGCATGAATGCTGAAATGGACCTCCTGTTTGTAACTTTTTTTTAATTATTGTGCTGTTTGTAACTTTTTTTTAATTATTGTGTGTGTGCTTAATGTACTGACGTCAAATAAACATTTTTTCTTTCTTTTCTTTCTTCTTTCTATGCTGATAATATCGGTCAGTCGCGACGATTGAAAACAAACCTCATGTCGGCCATCTTTTTTTCTATCGCCAGTTGTTTGTCTGCCAACAGTTACATAGCATAGTAATAGTATCGCTAACGGTAGATAAACCTGTAGCGAACACGACTGGGTTATCGGTGTATCCTTCCACGTGCAGCGTTGATTGGTCGTTAGAGGCGCGGGAGCCATTTTAGTGCTATTCGCGTTACTGACATGATTTTACTCTTACTGTTAGCCTATGTCATCCCACTGCTGGGCAAAGGCCTCTCCCCATTAATTCCATATTCTTCCATTCAGGGCCAATGTGGACCACTGTTCGTTCCTGACACAGCCAGAAGGCGACTTGGTAGACCTAGCAGGAGATGGCAAGACGAGCTGGACAGAATTTTACACTCTGAAAAAAAAGTTATATTGTGAAATGCCGCGTCTAGTATGAATGTCCATGAATGGTCATCCCTATCACTGCTGGGAAAATCCCTCCTTCCATTATTTTATACCTCCTGGTTACTCGCAGCCGTGGATCAGTCTTTCATAAAGCGGTCTTATTCGGCTCGCCATCTACACTTGAAGAGGTCCATGTTCACCAAAAAGATGACGGTCTGATTATATAAAAACAGATGTATAAAACACATTTTTGTAAGGGAACATGCATTTAACAGCCGTTTTGAAATAATCAGACCGTTATCTTTTCAGTGTACATGGACTTTTTTTTTTTTTCAGATGGGAAATCATCAAATGACTTCTCCCACTCTGGGCAGAGTGGGAGGGTGTGTCAGACTTTTAATGACTAAAACCCATCCATGTTCCTTCCTCGCCCTTTACGTTACGGGGCCACGGTATCTCTTTCGAACAGTCCCGCATCCTCAGCAGGCTTCGGCCATTGCAGGCCCCTCCCTTTATGCTGACATCTGAGGCGCGCGTGGAACACGAACGCGCCGTCGACACGGCTTGTCGTCATTAGACGGACGGACGGCTAGCTTGCCCATAGCTCACTGTCCACAGGCCCGCGTCTACGGTGGCCGGTAGCCACCACGTGGTCTCCCGCGGCGGCTAGGGCGAGAGGCTCTCTCCCACTGGCGTTCCGCCACCTCCTTCGCTGGCATGACTGCTTCGCAGAAGGAGGTGACGACTTCCCATTCCGTCTCGCTCCGGACCATGGATTGAACCAGGGCCGGACGCGAGAGGTCGCCGCCGCCGATCGCCGCTATACGAAGTCAAAATGGACCTATGTACCTAACTCTACATCCCAAAAGTTATTGCTGAGAAACGCCATTTAAAAAAAAAACGCGTTATACGATAGCACGTAAGGACGTGATAGGGTGTAGCGCACTCAAAAAATTGTACTCGCACTCAAAAAATTGTGCTGATTGATGTATTGAAACAGTACGGGAGTCGATGAGGTTTCTAACATAAAAAAAGGCTTTTATTTGCATTATTACAAATAAGGTTTCTAACATAAAGTTATAATAATGTTATAGTATGTATTTATAAACAAAAAGTACCTATGTTGTATATCAACTATCTAGTGTCCTCGACACAAGCCTCGTTGCTTAGTGTGGCAGTGGATGTTGCTGTGTGTAATGTCCAGCGACATTTATTTTCGTTTATTTCATTAATTTTTATTGAAACAAAAAAAGAAGCAAACACGAAAACAAGTGCCTTTTTAGGGTTCCGTAGCCAAATGGCAAAAAACGGAACCCTTATAGTTTCGCCATGTCTGTCTGTCTGTCTGTCTGTCTGTCCGCGGATAATCTCAGTGACCGTTAGCACCAGAAAGCTGAAATTTGGTACCAATATGTATATCAATCATGCCGACAAAGTGCAAAAATAAAAATTTAAAAAAACATTTTTATTAGGGTACCTCCCCCAGACGTAAAGTGGGGAGCGATTTTTTTTTTAATTTTGACCCTGACGTGTGATATATTGTTGGATAGGTATTTAAAAATGAATAGGGGTTTTCTAAAATCATTTTTTGATAATATTAATATTTTAGGAAATAATCGCTCCGAAAGTCAAAAACAATGTGTCCCCCCCCCCCTCTAACTTTTGAACCATAAGTTTAAAAAATATGAAAAAAATCACAGAAGTAGACCTTTATATGAACTTTCTAGGAAAATTATTTTCAACTTGATGAGTTGAATAGTTTTTGAGTTATATAGCACTTTTTCAAAAAAACGCAAATGATAACTTTGTTTTTCATACAAATACTATGAAAAACAAAGTTATTTTTGCTGACGAAAAATGTTGGTATTTTTAATGGTCTGGGAAGCTACGGAACCCTACAGTGAGCGTGGCCCGACACGCTCTTGGCCGGTTTTTTCATAGTTTACCTAGTTGGGTACTTTTACATCTATAGTATTAGAAGTATCGAACTCACCGTCATCAATACAGACCCTCCCCACCGGGACAGTTCAATTTAGCGTATGTGATAGACAATAGTCGCTAACTGTTCCATCATAGTGTTGGTCAGTGTTGTTATAAAGCAATTTACCTATGTCTATTTGACTACAGCTGTCCCGAATGTGATAACATTGTGTTTGTGTGTGTGTGGGCTATGCATAAACGGTGTCAGGGACATGGTGATTCAAACTCATCAGTCATAGTCATTTATTCATAAACAAGTAATTTGTCTTATGTGTGTATATGTATGTATTTATTTATTGTACATATGTAAATGGTACACCACAGGCTACCTGCAGTATTGTCTCTCCTTCCCCTTTAAGTCCATCCAAAGGTTGTCTTTAAAAGATCGCTTTTAGCGATAAGACCGCCCATTGTGTCACCCCTTGTAAAATGTTTAAAATTTTTGTATTTCAATTTTTATGGTGTACATAATAAAGAGTATTCTATTCTATTCTTGTATCTGAATTTAAACACAGAAATAACACGTCATTATTTCAACCCGACGATGCCGACGTAGCCCGATGATTTTGGGCCAAAACGGTAACCTTGGTTCTCTTGCGGATGTCTTCATTCCTGATTCCATCATGCAAGGAAACTAATCAGTTGCGTAGAATTCTTCCTAGCTATGTTGGGGTCGGCTTACAGTCTAACCTTAGGCAACTGAAAACCAGTATATTTCATGAAGCGACTGTTTATTTCATGAAGCGACTGTTTATTTCATGAAGCGACTGTTTATTTGGCCTCCTATGTACTATTAGGGTTACCTCATACTTCATAAGTAGAATAGAGACGTAACTCCTGCTGGACTTAGATACCTTCCAGATAGCTGAAAAAGACGGACTTCAACGCCCGGGATATGTCCAAATCTTCTTTATATTGTACTGCGACCGAGGGGATTCTTTCTTACAATCTCGCTAGATAGATAACAAACTAACGGATAAACACACAAAACTAAACTATTAAATATGATTATGTGTGTGTGAAATGTTTGTAAAATATTGAATTACATTAATAAATACAAAATAAATCAGTGTAGAGATCAAAGTTATTTCAAAGTTCTTTATTAGAATTCAAGTTACGTTCTTTGTTGACGTTACCACGAAAACGACATTTGTTTTGCTTTTCACGGGTCATATAAGTTGTCCACTCGTGACCATATGCACGAAAATGTTCTCAACGTGAGAAAATAAACATGAGAATGTTTTGGAAAGTTTTATTTTCGTGATGATAGAGCATTGGCGAAGATGTAACATTGTAACTATTTTGATTTTGTTGAGTTATTTTTAGTTATGGCGACTACATGAGCTAAACGCGAGTTTTATAATGACTAAAAGTATGTGATTCACTGCAATAAACAAAACCAAAAAATGTATGATATTCTTAAGGATATATGCTAGTATGATAGTGTTTTGAAAACATAATACAATTAATTTGACTCGGTAAAAAAAAATCACGAACTTATCTCTAAAAATTTCACGTTCAGCCACGTGGTGGCTCCCGGCCACCGTAGATGCGGGCCTGTGGACGTTTAGCTATGGGCTAGCTAGCCGTCCGTCCGTCTAATGACGACAGGCCGTGTCGACGGCGCGTTCGTGTTCCACGTGCGCCTCAAAGAGGTGTCAGCATAAGGGGAGGGGCCCGCAAGGGCCGAAACCTGCCGGGGTTGCGGGCCTGTTCGAAAGAGATACCGCGGCCCCGGAACATAAAGGGCGAGGAAGGAACATGGATGGGTTTTAGTCAGTAAAAGTCTGACACTCCCTCCCGCTCCGCCCAGAGTGGGAGAAGTCATATGAAGATTTCACATCCGAAAAAAAAAAGGGGATATGTAGCTTTTTAATTTTCTGATACAAAATGATGAGCGCTTTCACTAGGCGAATGAAATCAGAATAGCTGTGATTAATTTTTTAAATGTTACAGCACCGTGTTGAGAAACCTTTTGGCCTTGTAAAGGACCAATTTAGACTATGTATGTCTGTAAGTACGTCTTATTTTTACGAGTAATTGAATTTTTCTTGTTTTTAATTTTTATGTAATTTTCTTTCATTGTTAATTTAATAATTTGTTTTGTCCTGTGCAAGACACTTAAATACCTTTTCTTTCTTCTTTCTTGAAGATTATAATAACAGCTTAAACTGACATGTTGATAAGTGGATGCTCAGACAAGAATCTTCATTTATTTGATTTGTGTCGAGATTAATTTCAAAACTGTCAGTTTGTTGCCTCACAAAGTTATAATGCAAAGTTTTTTAAATGAAAAATAAAATGAAAAGACAAGTTTTATTTTGTATTTTGTTTTGTAAGAAAATATGTTTTTAACAAATTGCTTGACTACAATCTAATTTCAATTTGACCCATATTTTTTCTTTTGTTACGTAAGGTAGAATTGACGAAGATGCGACGCTTTTAAAATTCTCAATACGTCACGCCTTGGTATACATTTTTGTACGTTTTGACGCCATGAGTTTTGATGCGTTTTATCTTTGTCAATATTCATTGATTTACAAAAATAAAAAATACGTATCCATTATTTTCCAATTTTCTAACTGACGGACTTAATAGATTAAGATTATTTGATTATTTGCAATTTTTTGGTACTGTCGGAATGCTTTTTACCTAAAGATATACATGAAAACTGAAAGAGTGTGTTAATTTAAATGTTTATACTGTCACTGACTGTACTTCAAACAAACAAAACTGATGAATTATAAATAAAATGCCACATAACACACCAAACAGTTTTACGTCCGATAACACAAATATGACAACACAAATTCGACACGATTTTAAATCTCGATAAACTTAAACAAATACCGATTAAATTGGATGTGAAATTAAAATATTGTACTGACAACAATACTATTACTGTTCCTACAGATATTTCCAGAATCATTGCGTGTTCGATGTGTTATTGTACAGTGAACAAAAGCGGTAGTATGAGCAAAGCGAACACCGAGCTACATTTTGTAGCAACTGTTATAAGTGAATTAGAATTTCATATTAAAGTATTACGATAGTAGTATCGACAGTTTTGATTCTTTCCATTCACCCCAACAATGGGGTCAGCGGGAATACACCTCATTATCCACATCATCATAACATTATTCACCTAGATAATTACTTACTAGCGAACGTCACGCGGTTTCACCCACGTAGTTTCCGTTCCCGTGGGACTACGGGGATAAAATATAGCCCATGTTACTCGCTGATAATGTAGCTATTCATTGCTGAAAGAATTTGTCAAATCGGTCCAGTAGTTTTTAAGTTTATTCGTTACACAAAAATACAAACATACAAAACTTTTCTATTTATAATATTAGTATAGATTTGGGGTTCTTCTACCTTAACACTTTCCAATTAGTGGTTATCACGGTAATCATCCTTTTTTAGCTATTTAACTTTCTTTCCCATTGCTGCTTAGGTTTTTTTTTATAATTAGTTTTCTACCGCAAACGTGGGGGTCCACGCTCTTATTTACATTTTATTAATTGTTTGATTGATTTAAAAGAAAAAAAAAATTAAAACTACGATCGTGCTCCATCATTGGACACGTTACATTAAACTAAGCTTATTATTAGTAACTTAAGATCTACGTGGGTCCATCCAATTTTTTTTTTTTTTTAGGCTTTAGTTGATGTTTCCTTAACCACTAATTAAAATTAACAAACTACAACAAGCTATTCTTTTGTTTATTTTTTTTTTGCTGCTTAGGTTTTCACCTAGGTACTCTTATCATCATCTTCCTCCCTTTTCAAACTGTACTCGGGGTCGGCACAAGACGTTTTCTTCTTTCATTCTCCTCTGTCAGACGTCACTGCATCATTCATTTATTTCTCTTTCAAATAATTCCTCTCACAATCCAACCATCTCGTTAATCTTATAACCAAAATAAAAAAAAAATATATATATTCATACTCGAGAAGCTCGTGGCTACATAATATCAGCCGCTCGGGTCGATCTTTAGCCATGCTTGCCTAGGTTGCAACGTCTGTGGATGGGTGACAACCCTTACATACCGAGTTCCCTCCGTGCCTCGGAAAGCACGTCAAGCTGGTGGTCCCGCCTGTCATTTGTCCATCTTTGACAGTCGTTACAGGTAGTCAGTGGCCTAAAAAGTCTGATACCAGTCTTACCACGTGGTATCGTATTTCCCAGTATTAACTGGGTTGTGGAGGTCAGATAGGCAGTCGTTCCATGTAAAATACTGGTATTCAGCTGCATCCGGTTAGACTGGAAGCCGACCCCAACATAGTTGGGAAAAGGCTAGGCAGATGATAATGATTCATACTCAAAATTTTCCTCGCGATCGTTTAATCATTTTTTCAAAGAAAATGCATCAAAACCAAGAAAAATCACGAGTCGACGTAAAGGGACTCGACGCAGAGGGAATAATTTATTCTTTCGTATTCCTTACCTCCTTGTTCCTTCCTTGACAACCGATTACCACACAACTTTTCAGTCACTAGTGCCGATTTCAGCAATAATCTTTTTGTTCGATATCTATGCTGTTGAATTGAGGGTAGATTTACATCACTAAACTCATCACCAGCGGCGAGCCGCTCGTGAGCTAGGTAGCATTCGCGCGTCGAACTGAACGGATGTTTTTTTATTTGATCGTATCAAAACCTCATCTTTGGACAATTTAACAACTTTATTGTGTTAGTGGATTCACTGCCGTGTAGTGTGCTTTTTCCGAGACCTATTGAACCTAGGTCAGCCGTGCTTTCCCTGGAAACCCACCCTGGACTCTGTGGTGTGCCGTGCATGCCTGGAGCCGAGCTTCAGCCCCCCTGGTAGAACGGAGGTAGGTGGTGTTCAATCAGCCTTCTTGGAGACAGCAGGAACGAACTTTTCCATCCTCAAATACTATACACACATCTATCCAGACACACAAAACCTGCCAGTAAAAATCTCTCAAAAAGATTGTAAAAACTGCACACTTTTATACTCACTTCTTATTCCACTTTTTATACCTACACTGAGCACAATATTGCTACCCAACACACTTCACAATACACAAGAAGCAGTTCATGTGCTCCAAAAGTTCCACGTTCAAAATCTGCACACATTTACTCCAGGAGTTTTGCGACACAATACGGCTTCAATACGGTACGTGCATAATTAGAACTGCTTAACGCAACCTCATGCAGTTCGCAATTAGCAACACTGTCTTCAAGAAAACTTATTTAAGTTGTTAATTTTGTTTGTATTTTGGGTTCTTGTTGAGAGCGAGGTAACTTCTTACAATTGGACATGTCGCGAGTCGGAGATTTTTGAGTTCGTTATTTGGTACGTTTTTCTAAAGTGTAGTGGAGGTGCGGTTCTGGAGTCGATTCTTGGGTCGGGCAAAGTGTTATTGGGTTTTTCCGTCAGAGATTGTCGTTATGTGGGTAGAAGCTCGCTGTCTGAATTTGGGCCCGGTTGATGTCTAAAGCCAGCTATTACATGCTGAAGAATGCACCGCTAAAAAACTTTATTAAAAAGTTAGAAACGTGTGTGACCTTCATCATCATCATCATCATCATCATCATCTTCATAATTCTTCTGCCCCTATCCCCATTTATTTGGGTTCGGCGGAGCACTTCTTCTTCTCGTCATATCAGCAGACACCTAATTTTTTGCTTTATCATCCAATGACCTTAAGGCGTTAAAACCACATATCTCCACGTGTGACAAAACATCGATAATCCTCAGTCCCGATTTAAAAATGAGCATAGTAAGAAAAGTGTACAACAAAACTCTAATAGCGACAGCACAGTTCAATCAGGATTTAGAACGTTTTGTGTCTCGACACTGTAAAGCACTAAAAATCTTTCATCGGTCCGTCTTTAGTTTCGTTTTATACCGAGATAGATAGTACCGTTTGGATGGGCCGTATTTACGGATGTAGTTTTGAATTTATCCAGAAGAATTCAACCATAGTAAATTCAAGGCAAACATGTATAATTTATGTTTTAAGGTTTATAAAAAAACAGTTTATAAGGTTACAAAAATCAGGTTTCCGACCACTTGTTTTGGAAGTTCGCATAAAAGATGATACGGAAATAAGACTGGGTTTTGCCATTGTTAATTCTGCAAAATTAACAAAAACATTTATGTCCTCGCACATAAAGACTCATAAAGCCAGAATTATACGGGAACTTATTAAACTAGGCACTAAACTAAACCCACCCAATATGTTTGACAACATTACTAAGGTATAACAGCTATAAACACAAAAGCAAGTCTCTGTTACAGCCGTACCTTTTGTTAGTACTTTTACAACTGTAAAGCCACAATGTCCCAGGACTTCAGTTACTATCATACTCACCCATAACTGTCCTGTAGTTTATCACCGTACTAGGTTTTCAGCACTTTTTTACACCGGTACTTTTGTTCAGACCGTTGGATTTGAAAACTTTACAATGTCAGAGTTTTGTAGGATTCTGTACTAAAAGTTAGCTATTTTGTGTGTGTGTCAGATTGTGTAGGAAATAAATATTTGAGGGGTTAAACTGAAAGGGCATGAAAGAAAATAAATGAATAATGTCGCAACGGAAAATTTACAAATAATCCACTATTGAAACGTTTTTATTGGTCCAAACCAACATGTTCAGAGGAATATAATCACTAAGAAATGAACTGTGGAATTTAAAAGAAGCCGTTTAAACATGATATAAAACGCGTAACTGGTGTAAAGTTTTAAATCCGGGTTAACAATTGTCAAAAATGCACCAAGCGCCAAGTTTTAAGCTAATCCACCATTTATAATCACCATAGTGACATCAACATAAGTTCACACAACGATTCTCTTACAAACAATTTCTGGAACGACTCCAACACTTAAAAAACTGTCCAAAAATCACCGACACGTAATACAGCATATGATGGGAATAAGAAATGAGCCAAGTACTAGAACAAAACCATTTTCAGAGAAGAAACTCCTGCGCCATAACGTCATATTTGGAACATTGCCGGAACAATTATTAATGTGGAATCGTCGCATGCACTTGGGTGCTATATTGGCGATATCGTTGCACAATTGGATAAATTCCAACTGCGCCGGTGTTTAATGTGATAAACCGAAATAAAGAACGGTTTCATACTTAATGAACTCTTGGTGGGTATTGTTCGTTAGATTAGATTTTGCTGCCAAGTCTTAGATATTATTTCCATATAGTAAAGGAGGAGTTTCTAATATTTCAGAAGAGCCAAATCGTTTTTGTTTACTTCCTTCCAAGGATTTATTGAAGTCAAATCGTTTCGTATTTCAACAATGACTTGCGACATCAGCTATTTCGTAACGTAGCTATTACGTCAATCTTATGCATTTTTTTATTTTTCCAGCAACACTTTCGCTGATGGCTCCTTGTCATCCATGTAATAAATATGTGTTTGAAAAAAAAAAGGTCAAAACTTGTTATAAGGCAATCGTTATACCTGAAATCACTTTTCATCTGTGACATTTGCGTGATTTTTATATTTGCCGCAAATATTATATTATTGGTCTCGATGGGAGTCCCGCGGGATCCATAATAATGCGGTACTCACGGCGTCAGGAATTTTCAAAAAGTTTTATAAACTACCAAATAATTTGTTCAACTATGAGTTTACGAGTTTTCATCTGTGGTTGCAGAATATTGTGAGTTTCATATCCTACCGACGTATATGTAGTTTAAATATGTTATAGAGGGTTTAGGTCTTTCAAAAAGCAATTTATACGAGTGTTAAAAATAAATACATTTTGTAAAACTTTAACAGTACCTAATTATTACTTACTGGTGACGTTTGTGTAAAATAGAGTTTAAAACTGAAAGACAATCTTTGGCTTTGTAAGACAATAATAATTCTGGATACATATAGTTCAGGATAAACCATCCCACTGCTGGACAAAAGCCTTCCCCAATTCCTCCCAAGGTATTTTTTCACGCCACCTCGTACCAACCCTCATGGTACACGTTTACTCTCAAAAATTAATTTAATTCACATCCTTCGGTCCTAGAATATTAGCCCAGACGTAAGAATTGAGAAAGGACACAAACAACAAGATATTCATCGTTCACCCTATGTCACTGCCTAACTCCTTAATATCATTAGTTTTGTTCCAAGGCACTATCTTTTAGAAACAGCCTTTGTTCGTAACAACAATAAAAGCATCGTTAATGTAACACGATAGAGAACCTGTTTAATTATATTGGCGACTATTTTCATTTATAAATTGACTGAGTTCAAGTGACTGTAGGTCCTTGACTTGGCTTGGTCAAGGACGTTCGGTTGGTTCAAGGTCAATAAGCATAAGTTTGCGAGCAGGTAGTAAATGGTGGTTTCACAATGGGTACGTATTCCTTTCTCTCGTGACCTTTCAAATGTTACAACAAAACCAATTCGACTAATGGCATTACTGAATGTATTTGGTTCGTAGTACTGATGTGTACGAGTTTGGCAAATTATCAGCTAATTTGCTAAACGAATCGGTAATAGTAGAATATTTCCTTTTATTTTCTTTTGTCAATACATCAGTATTTAAAAAATATGCCTGGCATGACCTTAGGTCCTAGACAAAATGTGACCAGCTACATTATCATCTGCCAAGCCTTTTCCCAACTATGTTGGGGTCGGCATCCAGTCTAACTGGATGCAGCTGAATACCAGTATTTTACATAGAGCGACTCCTCCACTACCCAATTGTATTGGGTCATGTGATACCCCTAGGTAAGACTGGTTGTTAGACTTTCGGGCCACTGCACTACCTGTAACGACTGGCAAAGATCTACAAATGACAGCCGGGACCAACAGCTTAACGTGCTTTCACGAAGGAAACTCGGTATACAATGGGTGGTCACCAATCCACAGACCAACCTGGCTAATAGCGAGACAGTTGGCAGAGGAGAATGGAAGAAAAAATCGTGTAGCATCGACCCCATGAAACTTCTCTACTTGACTATACAAAACATAAAATTGGTCAACGGCATCAGTTGACCAATTCAAAAATTCATTAGGTCGATTGATCCCGCGGGATCCACCTGAGTGGGATGAATTTACTAAAGAGCCCATGTAACATGGTACATAGGCAGGAAAATGATGACAGTTGTTTTTCTCAACATAAAATAAAGTGGTCATGTAAAGTAACACATAAATTGGTTATTAATAATTAATACAACTTTGACTCACTGCTCCAGAACCGACCTCCTCAATTCATCAAATTAATTGGTATTTTGGTATTGAGCTAAAACATTTCAATCAACTTTGCTGAATTTCACTTTGATGTCGCATGAATATTCTGTTCCTCACGTTTCAATGCTTTGCAAATATAGTGTTGCCAGGTGAAATGCTGCTGTTATTTAAAACAATTTTATTGTTTATCATCATCATAGTTTCAGCCGAAAGACGTCCACTGCTGGACATAGGCCTCCCCCAAGTGTCGCCACATTGACCGGTCCCATGCTGCTAGAACTTTTCGGCCCCATCGGTCATCCGTTCTACGAGCAATGTGCTGCTCACTGCCACTTAAGACTGATTTTATGGTAATTAAATAGTAAACAATGATATTATTATCCTTAGTAAAGCCTATAGTAGTCCATGTGCTACCTACAAAGGAATTGGTCTTAAGTGGGTTATTCTTTCATTTATTAAAAGCTTTAAACTCATAAATAATGGCATGGGAGCCGACCTCAACATATTTGGGGAAGGCTACTATGTAACACGATACCCACGACCACTTATTACGACTGTCAAAGATCAAAGATCTACAAATGACGCGACGGCTTAAAGTGCTTTCCGGGGCATGGAATGCATGGTCAGCTCTCTACGGGCCGACTTTAAAGACCAATTCCAGCTTTTTATGTTTAACTACGTGTCCTTAACAAGCAGACACTTAATATCAACG
This sequence comes from Xestia ashworthii, assembly GCA_950022955.1. Taxonomy (NCBI): domain Eukaryota; kingdom Metazoa; phylum Arthropoda; class Insecta; order Lepidoptera; family Noctuidae; genus Xestia; species Xestia ashworthii. Next base: position 4,715,493 of record OX465557.1, read on the forward strand.
TATAAAACACCGCTAATAACAATGAGATACAGCAAAAATAAGCCCACTTTTGGACAAGTTCCAATCGACACTGTTCCTGAATGTAAAATTACAGTTTTGTTTGCTTTGCGCTTTTGAGCTGTGATTGCTGTATCGTATTCATACGGGCAGTGGAGTACAAGTATGTACTGTTCTGTTAGTTTTCAAGTTTCAAATAAATATTGTTCGTGAAACTTGAACACTGGGTGTTTGTATTGAAATGTTGCGGTCTTCGGTTGTTTTAAAGAAAAGTTGGTATGTTTTTCCTTGTAGTAAAAGGAAAGCCAAAGCTACATTTAGATGCTTGATAAATTGGCTAAGACTGAAGATTTTCGGCTTTCACATAACCCCTACCCATCGTGCTACCTAGATGTAGTGTTTTGTTTTGTTAGCCTGTACTGACCCAGTACTGGGCAAAGGCCTTCCCCAATTCTTTCCATGAGCTTTTTGTCCCAGAGCCCTTGCGGTACGCTTCCAGATCGACTTGCTCTCTGCCTCTTTCAGGGCGGCCTCAGCAGAGCTGTACGTTTTCCGGCACCCATTGTGTGGTGACTTGTAGTGTACGATGGTTTTAATGTTTGTATGAAACTGATGTAGAAGTTCTGCAAAACTTGTTTCATAATATTATTCATCTTCCATGCTGGACAAGGTCAAGGTTGGTCAGCGAGCTATGCATCGGGCCACGATTGGAGTCTCCTTGAAGGTTCGTAAGGTGATCCGACAGAGAACCAGATTTGTCGACATACCTCATAGAGTAAGTAAGCTGAAGTGACAATGCCCAATGGCTGGTAGATCCGATGGCCAGGTAGACGTGACCCTGAGTGGAAACCGCAAACTGGCCAGCGTTAGGTGGAACGCCCTCGGGTTCGGTGGAGCGACGATCTTCGCAGGGTAGCTGGTAGTGACTGGATGAGAGTTGTCGAGAGTCGAGTTAAGTGGCGTGCGTATGAAGAGGCTTTTGCCTAGCAGTGGACTGCCGTAGGCTGATGTTGATGACGCTGTCAACGCTCCCGGAAATATCTACTTTAAAAATAATCAAGTACTGATATTAGTCCCTATTTTGTAAATATTTAGTTTTAATTATTCCATGTAGCCTTAGTTAATTGATGTATCTATTGATTAACTACATTAAAGTGTAGTAGAGATTTTATAAAAGAAAATAGCAACTATGTACATAACATTACCATTACCAGTTATCATTACATGCTATGTAGTTGCAGTGAACAAATATCATGTATTTGTAGAGCGATGCATAACAACCAACAAACGCTCGGCTACCAATCTACTAAACTGAACAACTACACGGTGCGGTACTACCGCACAGAAAACTGTTGCTTATTGACAATTATAATGTTGAATAGGGATTGATTTACCGGGGGGTTGGGGTTGATTTTGATAAACTAATCTGTACAAAAAATGTTATTTTCGCAAATTGTTTATTTTCTCGATTCTATCATAATGGAACACCTAAATATAAGGCTAAAAGTGTCTTGGTGTTTTTTTGTCTACGACTAACTGTTTGCCGTAAACACGGTGTCGAAGGGATCCATAAGTAGGGCACGCCACGATAGTGGCGGTAAGTCCCCTCTTTAAGGAGTGGCTTGAGAGGCGCCACGGCGTCCTCACCTTCCACCTGACGCAGGTCCTCACCGGACACGGATGTTTCGGGAGGTACCTGCACCGAATCGGGCGGGAGGAAACGCCCGGGTGTCTCCACTGCGAGGATCGACCGAAGGACACGGTGGAGCACACGGTGGAGATCTGCCCTGCGTGGGCGGAGCACCACTGTGTCCTCGTAGCGGCGATCGGCGGCGACCACCGGGCGTCGGGGGCCACGTGGTGGCTACCGGCCACCGTAGACGCGGGCCTGTGGACGGTTAGCTATGGGCTAGCTAGCTGTCCGTCCGTCTAATGACGACGGGCCGTGTCGACGGCGCGTTCGTGTTCCACGCGCGCCTCAAAGAGATGTCAGCACATTGAAGGGGCCCGTAAGGGCCGAAGCCTGCCGGGGTTGCGGGCCTATTCGAAAGAGATACCGCGGCCCGGAACATAAACGGAGAGGAAGGAACATGGATGTGTTTTAGCCAGTAAAAGTCTGACACTCCCTCCCGCTCCGCCCAGAGTGGGAGAAGTTATTTGATGATTTCCCATCCTAAAAAAAAAAGGGATCCATAGGTTAGGTTAGGTGAAAACTGTGACCAACTTCGAAATTTGTCTTAGTCCATTTTTCGCGCGAAGTCCATTTTTCATAGTGCCCCTATGACGATCCACTGTCCGTATGAGGTCCTAAAAAAATCTTATATCGTCGAAAGTGTTGGTGGATTTTTCATAAAGAATTTGTCAGGTGTACCCACGGAATCTGGATTGCATTGATGGCCATAGGCTCACCTCCTATTACGGGGATTTAAACGTAACTGGCGAAATGTGGGTGTACTACCATGCACACAAGTGCCTCGCCATGTGTGTGGGTATCACAGGCGTGATGATAATTATATAAGTAATTTTAATCGGTTCAATCCCACACAGAATTATGAACGTATCGTATGCCTCCTAAATAAAAAAAAAACTAATTCTCTACTACACATGGTTTGACAATGCCTTTCTATTACTTAGCGAAATATAAAGTGAAACCGAAAAACAAGCAATCGCATCACTGTAATGGCTTGTAAGGATTCAATTAAGAAAATATACGGTTGTCTTGTTGTGAGATGTAATTCCATTCTTTCTCCTTCTTAAATCATTTGTTAAATTAATATCTTTCCACTAAGAGCAAATTTTTCAATAGGCACTTAACTTTATTCGAGGGTTTTTAAAGTTAATTGAGTTTTTCTATGTGTGAACTGTCAAACGGCATTATTTACTAAACGGATAAAACATACTCTGGCGTTGGAAAAATCAGTCTGTCTTGAATGTTTGTTTGTATTCGTTGACAAAAGTTCTAATCACACAGAACACGCGGAGGAGCTCAGGATGCAACGAAATATACCATTCACTAAATACGAGTACATTAATAAAGCGGCGTGAGCTTTAAGGTTCCGTTTGTAAACTAGTCTTCACTTATCTTGGGCAGCGAGTGCACGTACCTCTAAAGTAGTTCATCTACTTACTGATAATTTGTTTGGTTTTGTTCTGAACCATAACTAGTGGTTCTAGTGAATACCACAATGTTTATACATTACAACTTAAAAACCCAAGCAAACCGCACAACTAATTTCCCCCACAAATTGTAATCACTTCTCGCTTCAGCAGTACTCAGCTCAATTTGTGTTCAACTAATGCAATAGATATAACACGGCGGCGAATTGCATAAACATTGCTAAACCAGATACAAGCTCGCGCATAGCGTTCGCCGATATACGATGTGAATTTGTTGATAATCTAACTGACGGATTAATTATTATTTTTTTGTAGTCTACCCTATTGTCTATTACTAATCGCTGTTGCCCACAACTTACTTCGCGTAGTTGATGTGAAATCGTGCTATTCCGACCTATAATGTATCTAGTTGTGTGACATGACGTTTGACGACTGTGACAGTTTTAAGAAGTGACGTCTTTGAGTCTATTTTGTCTTTGCTTTGAGTTTGGATTGGATGTGTTCAATCAAATGTCTTTGTCAAAATGACATTTTTGGCATACTGCTGCTCAGCTGGGTTACCACAAACTCTAAATGCGATTCAATTCAGGTCCTAAATTGAGTCGCAAGCTGTCAGTTTCATAGAAAAACTGTCAGAAAATGACAGCTCAAACCTAAATTGAATCGCATTTGGACGTTGTGGTAACCCCGCTGATCCACCATGTTTAATTCTATGTTGTGTTGCTCTCCCCGACCAAGTTAATTTGAATATACATTGAAACGAAGTGAAATTAAAAATACGTGCGTTCACTATATTATACTTCGATATTAACATATAGAGTGTACATAGTGCTGGCCCAGGCTCCATACACCGACTTCAGAAGCTAAAGTTATTTTTCACGGTTTTATTTTTTGCAAAAAAGTTTCGCGTCTATGTGGGGGACCCTTAAATGTAAATGTACATAATAAGATACTTTTGTGATAATCAGTTAAATAATCAGTGATGTAGAAAAAAAACTCACATTAAAAACGTTTATTGATTCCACCAAAATATTGAACAATGTCAAATTGGTAGAAGTTCGTCTAAAAACTGAACTGCACTCGTTCCTGAAAGATGGTTTTCGAATGCAACAAACATTACATTTTAACAAGTAATTAAAAGTAGCCTCACAACTTTTAAAAGGGTCCTCATTATTTGAAAGACATTCGCTGCTGGATCTGACTACCCGAATGGCGTAGTGGTGGTGAGGCTGCCTTACGTTCTCAGGGTCCTGGGTTCGAATCCCGGTAGGAGCAAATGTTTATGTGATGAGCATGGACATTTGTTTCCGAGTCATGGATGTTTATACAGTATGTTAGTTTAAACGAGGGACTTATTCAAACCCGCAATAGTCCATGCTTACATGATACTAATAAACATATGAACAAAAAAATAAAACCGACTTCAAAAAAAAATGTGAAAAATAACTTTAGCTTCTGAAGTCGGTGAAGTTTGTATGATTGATTTAATTTTTTTGTCACCGACTTCAGAAGCTAAAGTTATTTTTCACATTTTTTTTTGAAGTCGGTTTTATTTTTTGCAAAAAAGTTTTTATTTTTTCAATTTTCAGTGGTTCACATGTTCTTGGTACACATGGAAAGTGCATACCGTTACAATTACAACAAGCCCAAACACGACTAGGATACATTGTCTCATTATGGCGTGACTCTTGGCTTCATCATCAGATCTGATGGTAGAATGGTTCTTATCAAACGCAAATGCTTCACTTGTTGTATAAAATACCAAAATTGCTGTACGTTATCCTATAAAATTTGAAGAGTTCCCTCGATTTCGCCAAGATTCCATCATCAGATCCCGACTTGGTGACTATGGGACCATTTGGAAAGTATACCCTTTCCAACAAAAATATAATTTTTCAAATCGGTTGGCAAGCGACGGAGTTATGCGCGAACAAACATAAAAAAATAAAAAAAAAAAAAAAAAAAAGAAACATCCGAATTGAGAACCTCCTCCTTTTTTAGAAGTCGGTTAAAAAGAAAACACTAATACATAACAGATAGATCCATACCAAAAACTTCGCCTAAGTTTCGCAACGTGTGCGCCATGCGCTTATCGCAGAACATGTGTGCGGGTCAATGACTTTTCTAGGTATAATCCATTTTCCCTTCATACTTTAAATCTGGCTTTAGACAGGCAAATATCTAGGTAACTAGGTACTGACCGAATGTTCGCAGTCCTTGATTGACACCTTGCATAATAAATAACGGTTCCTCGCACAATATCACAAGATAAGTACATCACAACAACAGTATCACAACTTAAGCACGAACCATAATCGCAATATTCTTCACGGGAGTATGACGTAATTTTTGGTTATTAAAGAACACGTTTACAGGAAACTCTTAATATCGCGAAGGAAGCGGGGTTGTTTGTTAAATGCGATACGCGGAAACGCAATAATAGACATGCGGAAGTACCGGCGCTCGCGCATACACTGAGGTGAGCGCGGGGTGGCGCGGGGGTGTGCCCTGTCGGTGTATCGGGGACACAAAGCAAAGGGGCGGAATTTGCGCACGGAGTTCAGGACCGGCACGTGTTTTGCCGCGTGACACCTACTTGCGCGCTCAGTGTCCATGAGTAATGTATTTAATTAGACAATTATGTCAAAAATTAAGGTTATAGGTTTTTTACATATTTGGATTGAGAATCGAATACTGAATACCTTCCCTCAATATGTCCCTCGTTTAACCTAACACGCTGTATGTATAATAAGTTTATATTTACAAACAAAAAAGTATATATGTAGTATATCAACTACCTGGTGTCCACGACACAAGCCTTGCTTAGTGTGGCACTAGGTGGTGCTGTGTGTTAATGTCCAGCGGTATTTATATAGGCCTCCTCCAAGCGTCGCTACATCGCGAGGTCCTAAGCTTTCCCATCCTACGGATTCCTGCGACCTTTCTTAAGTCATCATCTACTTTTCTCAACTATGTTGATGTCGGCTGCCAGTTCCATCGAATACAGTAGAACACCTTTATTTTAAAAACAGCGACTGACAATCTGACGTCTACCAACCAGTTAGTACTGGGTAACACGATACTCCTTGGTAAGACTGGTTGTCAGACTTTCGTCAAGGCCTTCGTAGAATATGGAACAGTAAGTGCACAAGAAAAACCAAACTCACGAACAATAATGATAGGGTAGACGACGAAATATAATTAGCCCGTCTTTGTCAGTTAGATTAGCAGCATTTATTTGACACGTATTTTTTCATTTGATACATAAACGTAAACTGACGAAGTATTTAATATTCTCAATAATTTACGTCACGCCTTGGTATAATTTTAGCTAGTTCTGATGTCACAAGCCTCCACTCCTGAGTTTTGATGCGTTTTATATTTGTCAATATTCATTGATTTACAAAAATAAAAAACACAGGTCCATTATTTTCCAATTCTCTAACTGACGGGCTAAATGAATTGCATTTTTTTGATAATGTCGTCATGCCTTCCAATCTCCAAATGATAGAACATTCTGACAAAACACAAGACCAAACAACAGACGGCAAGTGAAGTGAGCAATCTATTTTGTATCGGCTGCTAGACCATCTGTAAGTCTCACGTACCGTATAGCCAAGGAATGGACCGACGCGACGTCAAGTCGAGAATTTGGAATGCAAATTCACCAATTGACTGAGTACGGCACCACGGACCGCCGTCACACCGTAGTGTAATTGGATTAACGTTCGCCGATGTTTGATCGGGAACTGATGTTATGAGGAATTGTAATGGAGTGGGGAATATACGAATCTTACCTGTGCAGGTTGTTTTTGGAAACGATGTAGATAAAAGCGGCCAAGTGCGAGTCGGACTCGCCCATGAAGGGTTTCGTAACAGCAAGTAACATAGTATATAAGTTCTTGCAGTTCGTTGTAAATGAAAGGTAAATTGCGGTTTACGATTTACGACGTATTAAAAAAAAACTACTGACTAGATCTCGTTCAAACCAATTTTTGGTGGTAGTTTACATGGTAATGTGTATCGTGTATTTTTTTTAGTTTTATCATTCTCTTATTTTAGAAATTACAGGTGGGGGGGGGGGGGGGGACACACATTTTCTCACTTTGGAAGTGTCTCTTGCGCAAAACTATTCAGTTTAGAAAAAAAATATTTATGAAACCTCAATATCATTTTTGAAGACCTATCCATAGATACCCCACACGTATGGGTTTGATGAAAAAAAAAATGAGTTTCAGTTCTATGTCTGGGGAACCCCCTAAATTTAATGATATCGCTCATTAATACAGAAAATATATTAGGTATCACAAAACTGAGTAAAAGGGAGAGAAAACGCACCTGGCGTTTTCTTTCCCTTTTACTCTCAGTGTCCGATAGCAATTTAAAATAGCGGGAATTCAGTGCTAGGTGATCAGAAAAACTTTAAATAAACTCATTAACAAAATCCTGAAGAGAAGACCACAAATCCGCAGAATGATTTTACGTTAAAGATTTTTTCTTAATCTCACCTTGTCGATATGGCAAACAAAAAGAGATAATAAATTGCTGACTCTAGAAGTTTTAAGAAGTATAAGTTACAGCGGATGTCACGCGGTTTCACCCGCTTAGTTCCCGTTCCCGTGGGAGTACGGGGATAAAATGTAGCATATGTTACTCAGGGTGAATGTAGCTTTCGAACGGTGAAACATTTTTTGAAATTGGCACAGTAGTTTTTGAGTTTATTCATAACAAACATACACACAAAAATACAATATTTTCCTCTTTATAATATTAGTGTAGATCAACCAAAATATTCATTTTCAATATTCTATAGCCATACCACGGTGTAACACTCACCTGCAGTAACAAGACTGACTATAAATTTCTATTCCTTACAATAGTTACAGAGATTGCACCTGGGATCTGTCTTAGTGGTCTTAGTCTAAACTTGGACCAAAGATAAATCCCTCCGAAGTTTACCGCCTCAAGCAAGAAACGACAAATTGAGTTATCAACTTGAGGGAATACCTTTACATCATTTCTCTGCTGTCGCGAAATAAAAAAGGTACGTGAGCTTGTCAAGATTTTTGTGGGACCAGCTTTTAGAGGTAAAAAGTTTGTCAGCAGTTTTTTTTTTAAATTGATGTATGATTTGAAATGGTTTTTTTTTAAATTGATTCTAGAACATAGATACAGTGTCCAGGGTTCAGTAATGGCAAATTGAGATTTAGAAGTTATATTCTTCCTGCGTTCGAACCAAAGCGAAAATGTTGTGACCTGCGACATGCGACCTTCGCGGTCAGTTTTATCGGTGAGCAAGTTTGCGTGGTCGCACCGATAGACGGTGATTCCAGTTTTCGGAACATATGAGTGACAAGACGCTGCTCGTATATTCGTGTGAGCAATCGCTGTCACAAAGTACAGTTTTATATACCTGAGGTCGCTTTGCTTCGGGGGCGAGGCCACAATCGCTATTCGTATCCCATACTAGGAAACTCGATTATTATGAGTTGAAAACTGGCATAAAAACACAGTTTTCAAATACAAACCATGTCACTACAGTTTATCCAGTCTTAATTTATAATATACTTAAACAAGTTTATATAACATACCAGTAATCAGTAGCAGCCACGGAGTCTGGATTTGCGCCCTGTTGATGGCAATAGGCTCGCCCCCTATTACACGGGACTTAAACAGAACTGGTGAAATGTGGGTGTGTAAATTAGATACACCTCTGCCTCACCCTTCCGGTATTACATTACAGGCGTGATGTTATGTTATGCTATCTATTAGTATTCCTAACATAATCGTTCAAGAAAATATACGAAGTAAAATCGGGAAGTGCGTATGAGGAATGAAGTGTACAAAAATAGTACATTTTGATACAAGTGGAGAAAGTTTGTTATTGTATTCGAGGCGGAATTAACATCCGAGCCGTATGCGAGGTTGTTTTTGATCCGAGAACTGTCAATAACAAATGTCCACGCGTATTAAATGACGTTTTCTAATACACTTTTGAAGAAATAAAATAAGAGAAGGAAAATATTTTTATCATGAATAATTACGAAACTATGATTTCAATTTTCTTTGCTTTCGCCAGGTTGAAGGAGGAGCAAAGTTATGAAGCCAGAATATAAAAACGAAAATAACACAATATGAATATAATTCATCAGGCATATAAAAAACATATTAATCCCACGTGCATAAAACACAAAATAACAAAACACATTAAATTAAAGACGTTATTTACCGCTCGGATTCACGACACCGACGTATATGGAAGTTAATTAATCAAAAACAAACGTGAACAAACGTTTAGATGTGGCGTCTCACAGGGCGTCCCGACGATCTTATTAGGCTCGCGAACCCAAGTCAAAAGTTACCCTTTCATCGTAATTTAAATACCCTAAAGTTGAGTCCACAATGTAATTTTGATACAAACGCTTTTCGACAGACCTCAGCGAATATTAGAAGGAATTTCGTTAATTTATTTCAATTTTCGCTTTTCATGTCGTATTATCGTTGCCAATTATCTGTACAAACAAAGGGAGTTTTCATTATAAGCGATGTTTACTTAGTTAATTTCTAGCAATATTTCATTCAGAGTTCAAAGTCGTTGGAATTTCAGATGAACCAATGGAATTAGGGATATTTCTTGGGTATCGTTAAATTGGTTAGGAACGGACGGTCTTTGGGGACAAGCGCTTGTCTATAATAACTGTGAGGTAGATCGTTCTACTTAGAGGGATTATTGTTTTAAAGGCCTTCTCTATTACGTTCCATGGGACGTTGAAATTAATTTCGACATGTTTGCTGAGTTGTTTGCTTGGTTCGTGGTTTTATTTTACTTGTTAGACATCACATTAGAATTGACGTTTCATCTATTTAGACTGTAATTAGATATGTTATTTATAAATCGTACATACACACTTACAAAAAGTGTGATACCGAGCGGTATTTATTTGTTTTTGTTGCCCTGTCATGATATAAAGCAGAGGTTCCAAAACTTTTTTTTCTGGTGGACCATTTTCAAAATTTTCTGTTTTCGGTGCCCTGCTGCATGTGCACGGTTTGGCACGGATTAAAACAGAATAGCAAGAAATTTGTATTATTATTTTTTCGCGCTATCTGTAAGGATTGCATGAGGACCGTAGCTCTTTTGTTCTTTAGTATCGAAACCAGATAAATTTTCGTGGACTTCTTGGGCTCCACATGGACCTCTTTGGAATCACTGTCATAAAGCATCATCATCTTCCTGCCTTTGTTCCATGTTACTTGGGGTCGTTTTTTTCTTCCATTCTCCCCTGTCAATCGTCACGCTATTATTTGCTCTTTTTTCCTTCATATCTCATTCAATCCATCCTGGATCTTTTTTTGGTCTTCCTCCCCATCGTCATTCATCAAGATTACAATGTCATGCCATTAAGCATCGATGTAAAATAATAGCACGAGCGAAACCACCGGCTAAAAACTACAACAAAGTATTTCTAAACAGTTAATTTTCCAAAATAAACAGGCATCCCAAAAAGCTAGAGCTCCAGGCTTCGTAAATAAAGGTTCATAAATACTTTACCGTCTTCCATCGGGGAGGGGTCACGTACAAGCAAAAAAATCTCCCGCCAACCGAAGGGTTCCAAATTCGAACGTAATTCAATAAGGGAAGCCTGGCCACACTCCCTTCGGGCCCGATCGCCCGACAGTCATACCCAACAAATTGATGAGATTTACAGCCGAGATTCCCCGAAGTTAGCCGAAGGGAAATTAAGTTCGGGAAACTTTTCAAGTTGTTCGACAAACGTACTGACCTTATCGCTTGGGTTTAAGGTTGGTTGGTACCTTTTTGTGATGGTTCCAGACAGGAATAGTTTCGAACTTTGATAAGAGGTCAGGAGTATTTAGATAAGGCGGTTTACGAAGAAAAGAAAGTGGTCCTTGCCATTTTTGGCGCAAATGAAACTGAATCGTTTTTATTTTTCATCCTATGTCCATTACGATGTATTCTGTTAATCCGCTAGCTTTGCCATAACCACTAAAGCATCCAGCTAGCGGTTACCGCAGTGTGAATGGATTCTACTCGGCAGTCTTTCCATGTAAAATTATAGTATCCAACATCAACTGAATAGACTGGAAGCCGATCCTACCAAAATCGGGATCGGGATGCGGCTAGGCGAATGTGAATACATTCATACAAAAACTGGGTGTAGGCAGAAACTGCGCCACCTACTACGATCCATACATACTCCTTTTGCCTCGTCCACGTTCTTACATCTGGTCATGTGTGATGATGTCAGTTGTATTAGTGAATGGTTTGACATCACTAAACCACTAATTTTTAATTAGTACAAATACATAAAGGGCTTGAAGAAGGTTTTGCTAATATACAGAGTGGAAACAGGATCGATTGACCTAAAAAAATGTGTTTTGTATAAAATAGCAATTTTCTTGCTGACTGTAATTTTTTTTTTTAAATCTGTAATTGGGAAGATTAAGGTAGCTCCCCTTATTGCCCCGTTTACCGTTTCCGCTCCGTAAACCATTTCCGCCCCGTATAAAGGGTGTAAAACACCTCTTCACGAAGCCGAAAAGCACTTATTCTTCTCGTCATTGTGATATTTTTTTTTTATACCTATGTTCTACACCATACCTGGCCCTGAGAACCATAGAGTTATGGAGATATTGGGAGTCAAAGTACAATCTTTTTTTTTTAAATACAAGTTTTTAATGCAAGATTTTTACTTTAAACACTTCTTCGACCCCCGTACTATTCAACAATCCACCAGCACAATTTTTTAAGTGGGTTACATTGAGTTATATGACAAAATCCCAAAAAAAAAAGTCGTTTCCCAGCAATAATTTTTGCATAAAGTTACTAAGTTTGATGAACAGAATGCTTGGTTGACAGCTTCGTGATGAGGTGGTTTACACCCTGTAGTAAAGTCGCAATGAATAATATTGAAAAACAGCAAAGTTTGCGTTTGTTTATATCCCTAAAGGTCGTGGCACACTTGACAAGCACCGCACCAGCACAGCTGCTGACCGGCGTCGCCTCGAATATAGGCTACAAGCGAGGTGTAAGCACGCGGTCCCCTCGCTTGCGGCGCGCGGACGCCGAGTGGCCCGCGAGGCGAGTCGTATGGTAGCGGCAAGCGCGATGACCACCCGCCGTAAGCTTTTTCATATGGACATTAAAAATATGTTATGCGACACACGATTTAATGCTCTAATTTGAATGGCAAGTTAACTGCTGGGTTGGAGCGGTGCTTGTCAAGTGAGCCACGACCTTAAATGTCACTCAATTTATGTAAATATTGTACATGGTATTCTTTAATTCTTAATAGTATTCATTAAACGTTTTTGCGACCATCATCCGTCATTCAGTCATTCATCCGATCATCATAACGTCATTCAGTTATAAGTTTACCAATTATGCTAAATTTTCACAATGTAGGGATTTTGTTTTTTTGACTTTGACTACATAAATATAATCAGTAAAGGGGACGGATAGAACCCCATTTTTGTACTAATTAAAAATTAGTGGTGTATAATTGATGTCAGGGAATTCCCGTACATATAATAATAAAATATATAAGATTGCGAGGGTCGAAAATGGATCAAAGAACTTGCTTAAATACCTTTAATTTGTCAACACTGTAAGTACGGTCAAACAGAAACATATACGGTCCTATATGGGTATGGATATTTTTTAGGGAATCAATAAAAACCTGATATTATTTTAACGTTCATATATTTTGTAACAAAATCACATGTAAGTTGCCATTTCGAAAACTTTTAAATAGGACAAAACCTTAGACGTTATTCTAGTAAGTACAATTTTCAGTAATAGGAACACATGAATAATCTTCACATAAATCTTTAGATATATTGTATCAGTTCCTAATAAATAGCAAGGGTAATTTATACCCAAGTTATATTTTTCACAGAAATCACACAAAAATTATCTAAGAAGATAATTTTTTTAGTAAGTACTTAATTTTGCCTCACACCCCGCTTACGGTGTCATTTAGGTACCTAAAATTACGGATAACTGTACAGGGCAGTTTTTAGATGGAGATGTTAAAAATCAAATTAAAGAAAAGGTACACATATAACGTTAAAAACACCTTACCCGATCCGCGAGGGTATTATTAGGTATCGAGATTAATTACATTGTAATTATGTAATCCGTTTTGGATTACAAGTGAAAAACAAAAATACTCTCTTAAAAATTTAATAAATTTGACTACAACGACGAAACTTGCATGTCAACACAGGGGCGCGAGTGGCGAGATGCTCCGGTCGGTCGCTTCTCGGGTAGTGACGTCATAAACAAACAATTGACGATTAACATTATACCAATGCCGAAGATGGTGTTGTCACGTTTTAAAAGTTTGTTTGATTTTAGGGAAATGGTGGTTCTTTGGACACTTAAAGCAAACATTTTAAAACTTTGAATATTTTATAATTCTTATTTTGTTTAGTAATTGGTGTATCTGTATTATTATACCCTTTTGGACACACGCACAATGGTCCACTACAAAGATTAAGTGCGGAAACCTAAACCCCATGATAGATAGATCCCCTTTTGGATCGGACAGGGCTGTTTTAATACATCGTAAGGTCATTAATAGGTATACCGGCCCTGTCTTATCTTATCACAAATCAATTACAATTTGTTGCAAACAAATTATCTGATGCATTACAGTTAAATACAGGACCCTTGTCTGGTTGCAAATATTTTAATGGTGTATATTTTTACAGAGTTTTTTCATCAGTAATTGAATCTGACGTTATTTCAAACATTTTTAATTAATTTATTATTTTATTTATATTATTTTTGTACGTCGCATTAAGTTTGTGTTTTGAACCTTAATAAAGCGTTTTGATTCGACTAGATACTCGTAATACTGTTTTATTATCACGACATTTTCACATAATATAGCCCATGTTGTCGTAAGGTCCTTGGTTTGCTGATTCATCTGTGGTTACTATTGAATCTGACCTTGGGGATGATAAGGATTTCTGAGCTGGTTTCCAGGCTTCCGTTGGTGTGAATAGTTCTTTTCCACGCTGCAAAATAAATATTAAAGTTAGCAATGGTCAGAGAGATTTAAAAAATGTACATTTTGATTCCAAAATTCCAGAAGACGACGGTAACGCCACGTAACGCCACACAATTTTATATATTTAAAAAAGATTTTTTCGGTTTTATATTTGTTTTTGCGAAAAGTACATTAAATTTTATTTTACTTTTTTTGTAAAAAAATATTTTTTTTTAAAAAAGGACATTAAAGTTACAGTTTTGTCATATTATTCAAAGTAGACGTTTAGCGAGTAACCAAAAAAACCAGCCAAAGTGGTCGAAATCTGTCATGGTGTATTTTAATTAACATAGTTTTCATAGAAATAGATACTCACATATCCATGGTACAGTGCCCATCCAACGCCCACTGGGAAGAACATCAACGTAGACAAGCCCACAGCCCAACCCAGCAGGTCGGCGAACAGAGGGAACACATAGCCTTGGTAGCTAGGAGTTTCCCATTCTGTAAATATGAAGACCAGGATGGCCTGCACAAAAAAATTATGAAATCATTTACAGGGTTCCAAATAGCGTAGGTAGCTGCTATCTACACGTTGCTTCAAAGTTTAGCAGCATTGAGGAATTGTTTTGTAAAGGATTTTTTTTTGCTGTGTTAGATTTCTGTTTTCGGTAATGCACAATGTACATGCAATGGTACAGGAAGTGTAGGGGTATATAGAGTGTATAAAAACTAAACTTGTTTTCATTAAAAAGAAGTTGTAACTTTGACTTTTCTCTTGAAATAGAACTTTTGAAGATCCTAAATGACGCCAACAGGCCCATTTTCCCATCATTCAGTTTTTTTTTGTTCTGAGCCATACCTGAGAACCATCAAGTTATGGAGATATTTGAGATTAAAATTCCAACTTTTTCAAGTTATTAAATTTTAGATAATAATAATACCTGGCTATTACTGTGCCACAGCTGGACAAAGGCCTCTTCTCATGCAGAGAAGGCACGAGCACCACGTTTGCTCAAGACGGGTCGCCTATTTCAGACTTAAATTAATTATTCCAGGTTCCCTCATGATGTTTTCCTTCAACGATGTCTGTGATATCTAAGATAAACTTTTCTTTAATTATACCTCCACTATGATGCCATCCAGCCAATTTCACCCAATTTTGTCGACAATTTTGGTGTTCTGCTCGTAATACATGAATGCTTCGTTCAATGCTTCGTTTATAGGGTCCTGGGTTCGAATCCCGGTAGGAGCAAATGTTTGTGTGATGAGCATGGACATTGGTTTCCGAGTCATGGATGTTTATATGTATAATAAGTATGTATTTACAAACAGAAAGTATATATGTAGTATATCAACTATCTAGTGTCCACGGCACAAGCTTTGCTTAGTGTGGCACTAGGTGGCGCTGTGTGTTAATGTCCAGCGATATTTATTATTATTATTATTGATTCTTACAATACTGCCAGCAGGCACAATGACGGTCCACACGGACATCCAGTAGAAGCGCAGCACTTTGTTGTGCTTCATGCCCATAGTCGCGAGATCGTCCATAGCACGCCTAATGCCATAGCTCCAAGATACTGCGGTACACTGGTGGAAAAATGAACTATGAATCATATTATCAAGGTTTTACTTACTTATAAAAATATACACAAGAATTATTTACTCGATATGTATTTATCAATATATTGTGCTCTCTTTTTCCAAAAAAATCATACAGTTCAAAATAGACTCTAATGTTTTTAAATCTAGTTTGAACTCACCTCAGCCATACCAATCAGCAGAATAGCCCAAGAAGCCGTGTTCCAATTTAGAAGTTCAAACAAATACACTCCTCCGCTGAAACACATCGGGATCCCCAGAATGAAGCAAGAGAAACATGTGACCGCGGTTACCTGAAACAATATAAAAATTAATTTAGTATAAAATACAGCCTCATTTACATGATGCTATTTTCTTGAACATAGATGTGCAATAATTGAATGCAATAATTTAAGCGCAATAATTTACCTTCAAGAATTGCAAGAAACTGTTTACATAAGGATCTACTTAAAAACTTGAAAGCAAATGTATATTAACAACAAGCAACAAACCCTCACTGACTGCACTCATATTCGCAAATGAAGAGAGAATCTAATTAAATACAAAAATTGCATAAGAAATTATTGTACGTGCTGTTTATTTCAAGAACAGTTTTGAATGGAAATATTGCTTGATTAGAACAAGAATGTGACATGTTGTTTAGACAATGGCAGTCCTTTATATTATTATTGTATGCAGCAGGCGATAAACTTGCATAGTGTAAATCAGCCTTAAGAGTAAAGCAAAAGTCAAAAATCACTTGAAAACATGATTAAATGAAATTATATTATTTGATGATATTGTCTAGATTCTAATGATGGTAGAATGTCGTAACTCTTAATCATACTTTTAACTTTACCGTACTTACTTCACTACTAAAGTAAAAACTAAAAACCGGCCAAGAGCGTGTCGGGCCACGCTCACTGTAGGGTTCCGTAGCTTCCCAGACCATTAAAAATACCAACATTTTTCGTCAGCAAAAATAACTTTGTTTTTCATAGTATTTGTATGAAAAACAAAGTTATCATTTGCGTTTTTTTGAAAAAGTGCTATATAACTCAAAAACTATTCAACTCATCAAGTTGAAAATAATTTTCCTAGAAAGTTCATATAAAGGTCTACTTCTGTGATTTTTTTCATATTTTTTAAACTTATGGTTCAAAAGTTAGAGGGGGGGGGGACACATTGTTTTTGACTTTCGGAGCGATTATTTCCTAAAATATTAATATTATCAAAAAATGATTTTAGAAAACCCCTATTCATTTTTAAATACCTATCCAACAATATATCACACGTCAGGGTCAAAATTAAAAAAAAAATCGCTCCCCACTTTACGTCTGGGGGAGGTACCCTAATAAAAATGTTTTTTTAAATTTTTATTTTTGCACTTTGTCGGCATGATTGATATACATATTGGTACCAAATTTCAGCTTTCTGGTGCTAACGGTCACTGAGATTATCCGCGGACAGACAGACAGACAGACAGACAGACAGACAGACAGACATGGCGAAACTATAAGGGTTCCGTTTTTTGCCATTTGGCTACGGAACCCTAAAAACAGTTTTATACGACTCACCCTCCAATAATTCTTCCTAAGATGTGGCCACCTGTCAACAATGGCGGTGTTTATGGCTTCAATACCAGCAAACTGACTGCCCAACCCCAGGATGAAAAGCATGATGAAGAACAGGATACTCCACATCCTGGCCACGGGCATTTGAAGAAGCGCCTCCGGGTACGCCACGAAAGCTAGCCCGGGTCCAGAGTCCACCACAACTGCAAAAGAAATGGTTTGTGAATATCTGATGGTGGGCTGAGGACCTTTAGAGGTGCTTTGGAATTGTTTGGTTTTTCTACGAAGACTTTGACCAGGATTAGCGGAAGCTTCTCAGTACTATTTGAAGAGAAAACTTATTCAGGCGAAAAATCATGGAACTCGCGTTATCGTCACCTAACGCTTCGTGGCACTCGTGGCGGATCGGCTACGAGTTTTCACTTCTATCGGCCGTCCCCAAAGACTGGCCTGCATGTTTTTTTTCAAAGCAATACTGTTTACACTTTATTTTGTGTACACAACAAAATATGGCCTTGAGAAAGCTTCTAGAATTGGGTTTAGACTTGTGTATTTTTAGCACGTTTAAGCTCTTTTTGGATATACACGCAGGTTTTGGCCACACGTTAAACTCGTACGGCTCGTATTGACTTGCGTATAACTTCGTACCAGTGCGAGACGCGAGAGAAATTGTTAGGGCGTTCACTTTTTTGTGAGCGTGTAATGAGATGCGCGTGGACCCTCAAGCCTGGACGATACGCACTACAAAAAAACGCGTTTCTGAACCGCTCTGGTAAAACACTATTAGTGCGTTGTCGATATTATAATAATGCGTTATCATACGATAAGAACTAACATCAATGTTTGGGGCCATGCCAACCAATAAAAGCTTTATCGATACACAAAAAGTTATTAATAAATAAAGGGTGTAAAAACCTCGTAATGAAACTAAAAGGCACTTGTTCTCCCCGCGATATTTTTTTTGTTCTACACCAAACCTTGGAACTTTCAAGTTGCGGAGATATTCGGGGACAAATTTCCCCTTTTGACAAGCTCTTTTTTAAAACACACAACTTTTTACTATATGATTTTAAACACCTCCACGGCCCCCGTACTATTCAATCCATCCATCAACACAATCTTTTGAGGGCATTACATTGAGTTCTACCACAAAACATGCCTAAAAAAAGTGGTTTCCCAACAATAATTTTTGCGTAAAGTTACTTAGTTTGATGTCCAGAATGCTTGGTTGACGGCTTCGTGATGAGGTTGTTTACACCCTGTATACGAAAGAGTGATTAATAAAACAACCATTCGCGTTTGCAAAAGGATGAATAATATGGCTATCATAAGTAATAAAGGGCTTGGAAGCTGGCCACACCAAGATCATAAAAAAAAACAAAGAATTTGCTTTCCCCAGAATATTTGACAAAAACGAACTGTACAACTATTTTACCAGTTAAGCAAAACCCCCTCCTTGTAAAGAGGTTAGCTTATTGCAAGGCTCTTAGCTTTTCTTAAATAAAACTTTCAGGAATAAAAACAAAAATGTAAACATGCTTGATTTTCTACTGAACTCATCAATTACTTTATTAAAGTAGGTCATAAACGATGAAAACACACCTCAATATCTCGTGTGTCTAATCGTGTGCGGTCAACAGTTAATTGGTTATTTGATTCATAAAACCAAAACCGCTCGTCATCATGACTCTTGTTTTATTACCGGTCATTATCAGTCCTGCAAAAGAGTAAAACGCTTTTTTTTCGGCATTCCGAAGAATTATAAAGGAAATGTTTACTAACATAATTTATAGTAGGTCTATGTTGGGGATAATCTTCCACACCACTGATACAATTTCGGAAATGTTTCGCCAATGGGAAGCTAGATTATCTCCGAGTGTCCTAGGCTATTTTTAAAAGGTGCCTGTGGTTTAATCTAAGACAATAACGTGAGTGAAGCAAAGTGCAAAAGTTAGTTCGATTCACATACTCGTACATTGCTTCAAATGTCTGAAAAACTTGTCTGTTTGACAACGTAAAAACTCAATTAATATTGTTGCATTGTCAACTTGTAGCTCGTGGGCAAGACTTTATGAACGGTCGATGAGGGATTTGGCTTTTAGTAACATAGGGAATGTACTGTTTAAATGGTATGGCTGGCTCGGTCACCTGAAAAAACGTCGAGTTTTACTCTGACAAAAAAAAAATATTGAGCCTTTGATAGCAATGAAGAAAAAGCTGGGGCTTTTAACGGTCGGGTCCGAATTTTTGTCTTTTGTATTTATATGTGCTTTATGAGTGTATTTTAAATTTGTTTAGCGATTAGTTTATAGAATATATTTATTACTGTGTCTGTGTTACTGTCCGTATTATTTATTTCTAACCAACCATGCAACGTCTTAAAGCGTTCAGTTTCAGTGGTTGAGAAGAGTCAACAGTGGCAACAACTAGAAATCGCCGAAGCAGACCATAAAGGGCAGCCGAGAAATTACTTAATCTATAAAAAACCTAAAACAATAATAAAGTTATAGAAACCAAGGATGCTGAAATAGAAATAAGTAAACTTACCATCAATCTCGACCCCCATTAGCTGAGCCTGGAAGCCCAGCACAGAGAAGATGGCGAACCCAGCGTAGATAGATGTGAGGAAATTTGTTATACTGACGAAACTCGCATCGAAATGACAATTGTTGCTAAATTTGTTATAAGACGCCAAGGTTACGAGAGATCCACACGCCACACCGAACGAGTAGAATATCTAGAGGAAAAAATAGATAGATGTATGAAAAATATAATTCAAGAAGAAATAGATGAGTCTAAAAAAGATACCTATACAGAGTGTTAAAGATAAACAGTTGACCATAGACGGTGTAGAACACTTTACCTGTGCTATAGCTGTTGTGGAATGACTTCATAAAAAAGTGTTTTGCAAATAAGTCGTTTAAAATTATTCAGTTCAGCGGTAGGCTTTTGTTAATATTTTTTTTAAGGAATGAGTTAAGACTTTGTTTTACTACGGCAGCCTCACTTAATTTTTCGAAACAAGCGAATCGTTTCTATATAATTATCAACAAAAGTAACATAGAACAGAACTTTTTTAATAATGTAAATACATTTTTTTATACTTAAGTACCAATAAGGTTTTGTGAAATCAGCTATTAGTACAAAATTATCTTGACGGTTTGACTGCATCTCACGAGAAAATCTCCAACCTTTCAAAATTACCTGTGAAGCTGCGTCACCCCAAACTTTGGCTGTAGTCAACGTTTCCCATTTTGGTGATAAGTAGAACACGATCCCATCGGCAGCTCCTTCCAAGGTAACTCCTCGGATGAGAAGAGCCGTCAACATGACATAAGGGAACAGAGCAGTGAAGTAAACCACTTTACCCGCTGATTGGACACCCTAAAAACATTTAATTATTTGAGAAGCGCTATAATAACTACGTGGAACAGTTTATCTATATTCTCTTCTACTTTTCAAAAAAATCGAAACAAGTGATCAGGCATCTTCGGGGCAGTATTGGTACACTTAACTTCATATTTGAGCTCAAAAGCACGCCCAGGCAGTAAAAACAATGTATTTACTATATATAAAAAAATATGGAAAAGTATACTTAAATACATAGAAAATACTGATCTTTCAGAGATGTTCTTAATGAGGGCTGATAAAAATGGAAGTAAATCGCGTTTGTATCGCGATTGGTTATAAAATCGCTTAAAGTAGTACTATCTTACCTTGATAACACAGAAGAAGGCAATGAGCCACGCTAATGCCAAGCACCCCACCAGATGCCACTGTATGGCGCCCCAGTCCTCCCAGGTAGCATCGCCCCTGCCCAGCACACGTTCACTGAAAGAACAATTATTACGCTAGAGAACTTAGAGAAAAATTATTACGCTAGAGAATCTTTATACTTTTTGTTTGTTTAATAAACAAAATTAAGTGTCCTCCTACATTTTGCCGACAGTCGTATCGTGTGGTACTAAACGTTTTTTTGAAAAAAAAAAAAGAAACTTTTGGAAATTGTATGTACGGTTAGTCGGTTACACTTACATCAGAAACCAATCTTCGTCGTTTCAGTCTGATGTCCGATGGCCTACGTACGAATAATGTGTCCCCCAACAGTTTTATTACAGTTTTAGTTTCTGTGCATTTTTGCTTAAACAAGCATCGGGAGAATGATACAAAATAACTTCGTTCTATTATTATTCAAAAGAGGAAACGAACTATTTGTAACAAGTAATTGTTATTTCAAGCAACGAACGGGAAGCATATAATTTCAACGAGAAAAACGCGCATTTTTTGTAACAGGCCTCTTAATTTTTCACAACATTGTTGTAGAGGCAGGCGGATAGAAGTAGGTGACTTTTTTAATATAAACCAGCTGGTATCTTACTTGAGAGTATTCTGGTAGGAACACACAATAGATACAGAGAAATAAGCTTAATCTAGATAATTTATTCGAACCAACTCACTTGTAATATTCTTCAGCTGCTAAAATCCTTGTAACATTTCTGTACCAAGGGAAATAATTGTCTTCTCCATCATTGCAATGAGTTCCATTGTGTGGCTGGTAGCCGACAGAGAGGCAGATATCCCCGATAGTCCTACAAGTGCGTGTGTAGTAGGTCTCGTCTGAAGCTGATCCATTGTTGCCAAGCCGGCAACGGGCGTCGTATTCACCACTGTAACAAGCTGAAAAAAAATGAACTGAAGTGAACATTTATGTTTAAATCCCGTGTATCTGTATATGTCACCGTAAAATTGTCAAACATGTTAGATTGTAATCGCTCTAGCGATCTCTAGAAGTTGTTTATTATCATGAACACAATCACGTGTTTAAGTTTCGTACACTAATTACCAGTCACCCTATATATGGGGTACGAGCCTATTGCCATCAAGCGGGCACAATTGCAGGCTCCGTGGCTGCTACTTAGAAATTCCTGTCAGACAAACACTTTGCCTGACCTGGGAATTGAAACCAGGACCATATGTTTTGGCAATGGTGTTTGCAACCAAAATGGACCAACGACGAATGTGATATGTTATAATGTTATGATATTATAATATTAAAGCATTACATTCTTTTGAGTTAAACAAAGGTGTTCCCATTATGATTAATGCGGTACCTAAAACGTATATTACCAGCTATGTTACCAGGATTACCCGTTGCAGTTAAGTACCAGTATTTTCCATGGGAGCCACTGGTTATCTGATCTTCACAACCCAGTAACTGGAAAACACGATACTCCTTGGAAAAACTCTTTCGGGCCTATATATTATTATACTCCTAATTAAAAAGGCTTACAGCCGCTTACAAAACATATTGCTGTTCTTTTTAGAAGATTCTTTAAACTGAATACAAGGCATTTACCATCGGTATTATAGGAATTGGTGCATGACCCCCAGTCCAGGAACCCGGCGATAGAAACAATCGTATAGAACAAGGTCCAAGCGACGATAATCATGTAGTATATTGATATAATAGTGATGACCATCAGGGTACAGTATCCCAACCCACTGAAGAATGGGGATATCGCTGTAAATGCTTGCAAGGGACCGATGCCTGTGAACTGGCCTATATACAGCTCAAGGTAGAAGATAGGAAGTCCAATGAATATTAACATGAGGAAGAATGGTATAAGAAATGCACCTGGAACAAAGAAATAGAATTTATCATTTGAAATTCTTATACAAGGTTACTGAGTTGAGATTTTGGAGTTGAACACTTGTCAAACTTTACTGAAGCAAAATTTGATACTCAAAAATCTACCACAAATCGCGGAGTACATAAGTAGAAATCAATCGCCTTGTGTAATGTTAAAGCTAAACCCAAAATTCCTCATTTTAGAACCTGGTGGAATGGTGGTTTATCACATCTAGCAAATAAGGTATCTTTTTGCTAAAATCATTGTGGTATTCGTAACAATAGCAACACAAAATACATCGTGTGGTCATCCATCGCTCTAATACAATTCTACGTAAAGCTGACTTTGGGGATTTAAATCACCAAAATTCTAGTTAGGACTAAAAATATACGGATAGATCATCCATAAATAAAATGTGTACTCTCTAAAAACAATATTTTCGTTCAAAATCCCGGGGCTTGTCTGACGGGAGGTCCTTATTGACCGATAGGGATTCAATAAATAATTCATACAGATTCAGGGATATATGGTTTTTATTTGGCTCTTCGCTTTTATCATTCTTTGTCCTTTCGTTGACGTGATGTCGTAGTAAAGGCATTTATTGTTTATTTATTGCTTACGTATTAACGTGCTGCTTCTTATAAAGAAATTTTTGTTAATCGATTAAATCGAAATATTTACTCTTTGCTTTAATATTTTTGTTACATTTGTAAAGTAATGATTAATGGTACATATCAACAATGAAAAATTAGAAGTGGAAAGTAACTCCACTTTTGGAAATGGGTTACTTTTGTTTGTTTTTTGCCACCGACTTCCGGAAGTCAAGTCATTGTCAAATTTTTTTAGGAAGTCGTTATTTAATCGGTCAATCAATTACTTTGAAGGTCGACATCAACATCGCCTCAACTTGGTGCCGTTCAAGACTCTTTTATTGTAACTTCATGCTATAACACACACTTACATATTATGGGTGTTTAGTCGGAACGGCCCAAAATGAATGGACCGTTCGGACGTAGACAAAAAATGTCTTTGTCCGAACAGTCCATCTAAGTACAGTCAGCAAAACAGCTAGGTTTACAGGCTAGCAATTTTCTTACCACTATTATAAATGGAAAAGGGTTATAATCAACCTATTTGCAATTTCATCCAAATACTTTCAGTAGTATCTGTGTGAAAGAGTAACAAAAATCGATCTTTACAGACTTTTACATTTATAATAGTCGTAAGAAGATTGCTAGCCTGCATACCTAACTCTTTTGCTGACTGTACATCGAAACGGCATCACCTCCATGCTGTAGTATTAATATGATAGGTCTGTCATAAGTTTCTGAGCTTTAATATGATTCTAACTACAACTACGAGTACCATGCATTGTACTTACCGCCGCCATTCCGGTAGCAAAGATAGGGGAACCTCCAAACATTTCCCAGACCAACAGCGTATCCGAGACAGGCTAATATGAACTCTAAAGGTCGACCCCAAGTCGCTCTTTCAGGAGTTTCATCTCCTGCTTTATCTGCTAGCGTCCCATTTGGTTCTGACTGTAACAAAACCATTAGTCGTTAATGCTGTGAAAAGTACTAACTTGAGGATTTTTTTGGATTCTTTTTGTTAATCGTCAAAATACTGACTATACTTAACAATAAAAAACTTTAAATTCATTAATTCACCATAAGACAACACTCGATACGAAGCCATGCAGTATTGATATAAATTCATTGGCAATTAAGATTATTTTGACAACTCTCCAGACAAACACTTATTCGAGATCACATTAGCTCTAAGAAATTTTCGTAAGTTTTGAAGCCTTTTTACCAAAAGTTTTATCAAAAATGAATGAACAAGAAACAGCTTTGGAACAAATTCGATTAAACGTCAATAGGTACCCATTTATACGCTGACTAACTTTCAACGTGTTCAATCGGTAATCCAATAATGCCTGGCGAACAGCTTTTCTTGTAAACTCTCAGTTAATGTATTCCAAAACTGGTGTCTTAGTTTTGTAATCACCAATAAAGTAATTACACAAACTTTGTGCGGATGAAAATCGGGAAGTGCTCCTAAACTTAATCCCTTCAAACAGGGGAATAATCGTTCTCATTAAAATGTAAATTCGTTGAGTTGTGACGAGAGCTTGAATGGAGTCGCCGAGTTTTCGTTCGATACGCTTTTCCGCTATTCAAATAATATTATGCACGAGTTCGTATTATTCCGGAAACTAACGACTAACTTCTTACCCACATACTTTATGTTTATTACATGGAATAGAGAATGCATGGCGCTGTTTCTTCTAGTCATTTATGTATTTGCTAACTGAGATAACCAAAATTATCATAATCCTAAGATCAATTCGTTATTGGATGTCATTGTCCATTGGGCTTATCATAAGATTACATAACACACATTATTTTATAATTTACGAACAATAATAAGCAATTAGTGTTTTGATATGTTGATTATTTTGCTTATTTTAAGAAGGCATACATCACTAGACAATATTATTACAATTTGTTTAAGTACCCACAACAAAAGTACTGTGTTATGAGAGGACATGCCTGGATTTTTCCGTGCCTCGGAAAGCACGTTAAGCTGTTGGTCCCGGCTGTCATTTGTAGATCTTTGACAGTCGTTACAGGTAGTCAGTGGCAAAACAAGTCTGATAGCTGGGAAACGTCTTTTTTTTGGTTGTAAAATCATGTTTTGTGGTAGAACTCAATGTAACGCACTCAAAACATTGTGCTGATGGAGGGATTGAATAGTACTGGGGTTGTGGAAGTGTTTTAAGGTAAAAATCTTACAATGAAAACTTGTATTTAAAAAAATAAAATTTAAAAATGTTGGAACTTCGACCCCCAATATCTCCGTAACTAGCAGGTTCCCAGGTATGATGTAGAACAAAACACTTGATGGCAATGACAGGGAGAACAAGTGCCTTTCGACTTTGTTAAGAGGTTTTTTACACCATTTATAATGCGAAATGGAAGAAAGAGAGCAAGTTCGAAAATTTTCTGTGTTTTATAATTAAATGCAAACAGTCGACTCTACACCAGAAACAGTTCCACTATCAACGATCTTAAGCATTGACACCGACTGGAGCAAGTTGAGAAAACTCCCCCTTGAACACACTAGAAACGGCTATGCACCTGCCCTTATTATTGTTTGAATTACTTTCCATTCTCTGTATTATGAACAGAATACCTATAGGAACTAATGAAGATATTTGGGATCGACAAAATGTGTCTAAACGGCAGGAATTTTGTCAATTGTAACTTTTGGGTTGTGGTATTTTTTCGAAAATAGGCCTAAAAACTATTTTGTGAGATATCAAAAGTTTGCATTTTTTTCTTTAAACTACATAACGGTTGAACTTCATTGGTGCGTTTAAAAACTTTTACCTCATAAACACTGACAGCTAGTTCTAGCCAGATTTACTATGAAAATACAATATATATATTTTTTAGCTACATTTAATTTTCATCTTTGTTTCGACAATTCAAAAGTGCCTGTTATTGGCTCAATTGAAATAAATGCTTTGATTTTGATTTTGTAGTAGAATGGCACAAACAAACAATGGAATGATCCACTGACTATGTCCACAGATGAATTTGACACTGACGTTCCATTTCTCAGTATTAAGAAGGTAAATGTCAAACGTTGCGTTCGGAAACTGCACGATGACTAAAGTAAAATCATTCGTAACATTCCCATCTCCTTGTAACTCAATATTTTTTAAATAGAACTCTGATAAACTCTTTACTATAATCAATATAAACTAGACCGTGAACGGAGCTCCGTTGATTTTTAAATTACGTGGGTCCATACCACCATTCTCCATGAGGTGTTTAATCACAAACTAGGTTTGCCTAGGCCGACTTGGGGATTTTTTTTTTAAACCATTCAGAAAATGGCGATGCTCCGTCACGGGGCTCCGTCGACCGGGTCTCCCTCGACTCGGATGCAAGAGCATAACAGTTCAATTTAAAAAAATAAAGTTTTGGTTCTAATTTCATGATAAAATGGGGATCAATTTTGGTGATCATTTACTAATTTTGGTAATCAAAAGTGTTTTTTTTTTTACAAAATATAAATGGCATGTTATGCCATTTACTAACACAGTGTGGATAAAATCCTACCATGAATAAGCAATAATTCGTCAAGCCGTTGCGCGTTGGTTAAAAATCATAACTAAAACGAAGTTGTCAACATTTTAATTGCAAGTGCCCCCGCACTACAAAATGTTGACAATAGTTGTCAGCTATGCTATGTTAGTGAGTGTGACTAGGACCCAAATGTTATGGTCTCATTGCTTGGTTTGCTCGAACTTTGGTAGTTATGAATTTGATGCGGCGCAGTTCGTGCGACCATTGTTGTAAGTATCACGAAATGTCCTGCTCACCTGGAGAATTTTGAATGAAATTTTGTGGAAATCCGGCTAGTTGTTAAAAATTGTTAGTGTTTGGCGTGACATGGTTTTTTTTCAGTTTTAAAATGTGTAGTATGGGTAATTGATCCTTTGCGAGAATCCGCAGTGACCCATCAGTGTCAGATGGCATTTACAATTTAGCCGAAATGACGAATGATGAATGCGGAACATTTTGGTTAGTTTTGTTGTATATTTTCAATGTGGGTACTTTCTTTTTAAGCTCATCTCAGTATGTGCAAAGAGTAAACGTTGTAGTGATTGCAAAAGCTTCGTCTAGTTTATTTTGCAACGCTAGGTTTATGCAATAAAAAAAGTAAATATTTGTACTAAATTGGGACAAGGGCAAGAGAAAATTGTAATGTTAAGTGTCCTATTACATTTTCTTTTGCCAGGTCCGGGTCCTTCCTCGTCCAGCGCTCGCGTCAGAATGACTTAAACTGAGGAACGAGCTGAATTGATGCAGAATTTAGAGTACTTTAATTTTATTTATTGTAAAGTTGTCTTATAATACCGACAAACGAATACGAATGAAACGTATTTATGGAAGATTGAAGTTTTACATCATATTAATATATTTGATAAAATTGAGTTTATTTGGAATATAAATTTCAATCAAGAAATTTATGGCTTAAATTAGGCTTTCTTTACGATTTGTTTCGTGAAAACTCAAGGAATTTAACGAAATTCTAGAACTCCAACATTCAAGTAAAACATTCAACTTATATTTAGTAATTTTAGCTTTTATAAGAATTGAATGTAACTATGTGAATTTGAGCGTCAAACTTCCATCGCCGACGGTTTTATTTGCAAATCTAGTTCGTAAAATATTTATAGTAAATAACTCGAAAAGAAATATGAAATTGTGTAACTCCAACTTTCAAGAAAGAGAATGGCACTATCGTTATTCTTATGCAAATAATTAAAATAACTTACTGCTGCTGGAAATTATAGCGTCAAAAATCATGAAAATGAAAAAATCGCGTTAACGTTATAATTATATTCAAAAAAGAAATGGTTTAAAAATATTGACGCCTAAGTGTCCTATTGACATTGTTGTATATATATAAATTGGTATTAGTTTAACGTTTAGTTTTATTTCTGTAATTATATAATTACAGTTTTAGATGTAGTATGTAAATATTGTACATAATTAAATATTTTACATCATGCATTCTCCTGCCCCTATCCCAATTTTATACAGATATTTTATAATGATTCTGTATTTATATTTATAAAACTAATAAATTATTAATTTTTACAACGAATATTAGCAACGAAAAAACAAAAAAAAAAACTCAAATATGAAATTAACAAAAAAAAAACCTTTCCGAACTTGCCTTATTTACAGTAAATTCACTGCCAGCCATTTTTAATCAAACACATAAACTATCGTTTTTTTTTTATAAAAACAGACAATTAAAGGCACAGAACTCCGTAGTCTATAACTCCACACCACACCACAGGACTTATAAAGAGATTGTGTAGCGTCGTATCGCAAACACCGACTGAAATTTAGAGAAAATCGTCTGTTTTATCACTAGATTGGTATCGGACTAAACAGTGATAGCCGTTATAATAAAACATTATCTAGACGAATCAGAATGCCATGATAATTTGTGTTTCAACTCCAAAACGGCTCAAACCATGATCATCATAATTTCAGCCGAAAGACGTCCACTGCTGGACATAGGCATCCCCCAAGTGTAGACAGATTGACCGCTCCCGCGTGACTCGCATTCAATGATTCCCGCAACCTTCACCAGGTCACCGGTGCACCTAGTAGGAGTCCTTCCAACGCATCGTCTTCCGGTTTGCGGTCATCACTCCAGAACTTTTCGGCTCCATCGGCCATCTGCTCTGCGAGCAATGTAAAAAAAAACGTAAACAAATAAGCTATAATATTCAAATATTGCCCGATATTCGTATTCGTAAAATTCAAGCGAATATTTTGCGAATATGAACGTCAGAAAAAGTAAATAAGTACTAGAAACTGATTTACTGATGTGACCAAATCAGTATTCACTCTTATTTTAAAATTCACTTGTTCTTGTCTTGTTTTAGTCTATCGATAGGAATGGACGAGAGACAAACCAATACTATCGGATTTCTTTGGATCGGCTTAACAAGCAATATGACAAATATTGTGCTTTCGATAAGCGTAACAATTTCAAAAAAAGATTTTCATGAAATTCGCGAATGCGAATGCAAACATCTTTTATGGATAACAATGTAGAGGATCTTCAGCTTCATATCAGATTTTTTCTACATCGGTTATGCACACTCAAGCAATTGACTGTAATGTAAAAAATCAAAGATTCTTTGAGCATTTCTTGCCCTCGTTGAGAGCATATTTTACTTGAAACATAATGCTCTGAATGGTCTGTAATGGGTAATCTACCAAAATTAAAGATAAATAAATAATTTTGTCTGTTATGCTACATAACAGACAAATTTATTTATCATCCAAGATTATGGATATCAAGTTCCCATACCTACATAAGATTGCGAAGGTCGAAGAATGATATTTGACTTTTCTTGTACACACCGGAAATTACATTGTACTCGTATTGATAAATACATGATAAATACATGTAGGTTAATTTGGTTAATAATTAATCTTTGTCAACTAGATGCTAATAAGTATCAAGGCTGTACGTTGTCCTTATGGTCCTTAATCAAATCTATCATTTTTCAAACATAGATAAGAAAACTTAAAAAATCTTCATTCATTGTCTAATATCGGGTAACTCATTTGTTGAAGAGTGCACATCAGTGGACGTTGTACTAACTGTTTTTTAAAGCAGAATATTAACTGAATACTGTTCGAGTTCTTTTAAATAAAATATTAATAATATTACATTATATTATACTATTATTATACATTCTTAATAATACATATTTATTATATAAATATTATTATATTTTATTTTTATTATTTTTATGGTGTACCTACATAATAAATTCTATTCTATTTTTAGGGTTCCGTACCTCAAAAGGTAAAAACGGAACCCTTATAGGATCACTTTGTTGTCCGTCTGTCTGTCTGTCTGTCAAGACCTTTTTTCTCAGGAACGCGTAGAGGTATCAAGCTGAAATTCATATCAAATACTCAAGTCTATGGTCTCTTGGAGCTGTGAAAAAATCAAACTTCTAAGTCAACGCGATCAAAAGATACTCCCGTTTATGCCGCAAATTTTCGACACTCGCAAGGGAATCAAAACCTACAGGGTACTTCCCGTGAACTCAGAATCTTGAAATTTGGTACGAAGCAACGTCTTATAACACAGATAAAGGAAAAATTGCGAAAAGCATACATTTTTAGTTACATCATATAATAAAAATATTTATAATAATTTTAAACTTATTACCCCTTTACTCATGAACGCGTAGTGGTATTATATTGAAATTCTTAACAAATACTCAAGTCTATAATATCTTTAAGCTGTAACAAAATCAAACTTCTACGTCAACGCAATCAAAAGATACAGCAATTAAAGCCGCATATTTTGAAACTCGCAACTACTCGCAAGGGAATCAAAACCTAAAGGATACTTCCAGACGACCTGGAATCTTGAAATTTGGCATGAAGCAACGTTATAAAGTACACATATAGGAAAAATTCCGAAAATCTTAAATTACCATAACTTTTACTTATATACCTACAGGTTTGTACGGAACCCTCGGTGCGCGAGTCTGACTCGCACTTGGCCGGTTTTTTTTTAATTCTTTGGTCTACTATAGAGAAAGACTGTTTACATTGTTTGAGACTGAGGCTGAGATTCACAGACCGCACTTTGACTTTACTTTGATGGAAAAGTCTACTTTCACCCAAAAAAATATTTCTTAGTCGTGTCAAGCTCTTCTTTACTTTCCAAAAATGACACTTTGCTTAGTAAAGGCTAAGTAGTCGATAATCATGACTTTGGCCTCAAAGTAAACTTTGCATTACTATGCGTTTAAATAATGTAGTCATTCTTGTCAAACTAATTTCCTAGAAAATAAACACATTTTATTATGGTTGGGTTATAGCTCGAAAAGTCACGTCGACTTGAGTGATTTTTTTTTGTTTGTATTGTGTTGGTGGTTGCGTCGCGTCGTTTCTTTTCTTTCAATTTTGCTGTGTCTACTGGTTTCTGATATTTTCAATTTGATTTAAAAGTTGGTCAATTTTTCGTCGTTATCCATATCGAGCAGCAGGTCAATAACTACAAGCTAACAGGTGAAGCAGTATCGGGAGTCCAAAAGTAATCAATTAATCAATCAATAATTCAATAATTTTATTATCAGGCATCATAAGACCCATAGGTAACATACACAAAATAACAACATAAAAATATACTAACACATAAAAAATCTAAATTATAAGCTATGAACTATCATATAACACACGAAGTGGCGGCGTCGTGTTACGCTGTGCGGTGGCATGTAGCCTGCCGCGAAAACTTCGGTAGATTACACCCTTCAGCCAAAACTCTTCCTTGACAAACATGTCGAGATATTGTGTCGGAACTCGCACCACAAACGACTTGAAGTTGGTGTTGTGACGCGGCTCTAACCTCTTGACCCTCAAGGTCCAGCTAGTCTTCACCTTCATGTACTCAACGATCTCCTCAACTTTCGTGGAGTGATGCAGTCGGGACACATACAGCAACGTCGTTGGTGTCGCTGGACGCAGCAGCATATTTGGTCCTGACAGTCCAGTACCGCATTGATTGCGACAAGTAGGCTTCTTCTTCTTCTTCTGAACTGAAGTGAAGCCGTCCTCATCACAGTCCTGCTTTGCTGGACATCGCTGTACCGGAGAGCAGAGGGGCGGGGGGCGGCGGGGCACGGTGCATCGCCCTCGCTGTTTGCAGGTGACGACGAATCCAATTTCTCCGACGCAAAACTGCTGTCCGAAGCATTTTCTGCACCACGACGCGTGTTTATGTTGGCATCTTCATTTGTCCTACTTTCCGAAACCGCACTGCGTAGCAACACTATCTCGGCACGTAGTTCATGGATGGTATTCTCAGAATTCTCCAAGTTACACTGCACCTCGGTCAGGCTTCACTTCACCGATGTAATGTCCTTTAACAACCTGGTGACGTCTACGTGATCGAAAGTGACGGGCGGTAACTTATGTAGCTCCTTCGCCACGAAAGTTGGCACGTCAACGTGTAATGCATAGATAGAATCAAGTTAATACATAATATTATAGATGAAAAACATTTTTTACGTACAATAAATAGCAAACAGAACGTCAACCACACGTCAACGATGTTTCGTTTCGTTCCACGTACTTCGTACATGTTGTTTTTTCCAAACACCTTTACTTTTCATGTAAAATGATAGTATTTCTATTATAAATCTAAGCAAGAGCACGATATAAACACTCGTCTTGAATAATATGTTAATAACTATTTTTTTAAGGAAATAAAACGATTAAAAAAATATGTTCTCCAAAACATTTGTACGTGTGACGTAACAGCCACACGTCTTAACCTATACTTTACTTTGGAGCCGTACTTTTCTAAGGAAAGTCAAGCAACTGTCTCTGAAATTGAATAAATAGAAAGTTTACTTCGGTAACGCAAAGCTTACTTTGTGAAGACTCCTTTGCTGTAAAGTAAAGTCAGGACTGTGAATCTGGGCCTGACAAGCGACTTGTCCAATTGTTCGAAGTAAACAAAATCATATCATTTAAATATGGTAAAACATGGCCATAGGTTCGCTCCCTGGGCCTCGATTCTGCTATTACAATAGTGTCAGAGTATTCGATCATTGATTTCATAATGATCAAGTTCTGTCAAGTTTGTTAATTCTACTATCATAATGGCGCCATTATGACTTCTCAATGAACAACCACTGACACTCCATTGAAAGAAATGTCATAGAATATTAATCTCGTACATGAAATCTGGCATGAATAAATGTTTGCATTTAGTAGTAGATTTCTAAAACCATTTGTACTAAGGGTTTTATAATAATGACAATGCGACAATGCCATTAAAACACAATTTTATTACGAGACCATTGATCGACCATTGTGAATTTAGCAGATTACGAACTTTAAGCAAAATGACAATGGGATGAGAATGGAATCGTTTTGGAGTGACGAATTTATTAAATTGCAGAATTAGGCCCCTGTTCATGAGAATTCAACGTTACTGCCAAAATGTGGGCGTACTATAGGTACACTTCATGTTCTTCTTCATTATGTTGATTATTCATTAGCAAAGCTTTTGAAGTAATAATAAAGATCATTTTTGCATCATCAATTTTTAGACTTTCGGTGGGTACGAGTATTACCAACCGGACAATGGACAGCTGCAAAACATGATTACAGGATATTACTTTTTCGTATCATAATCAAGAAATCAGTGTAGATAACGATAATCTAAGCATTGACGTCGTTGTCTGTCTGAGGCACAGGTAGTCAACGAGGCAATCAGTCAAGGATCTATTAAAATAATTCCGACGGCAGACAAAGCTTTAAGGGGCTGACAACGCCTGATTGATGATATTTAAGCAGTTTAAATGGGCTCGATAGAAAAGGGTGGTCTTGTATTTATAAAGGTCTGGTGTCCGCAACTAGACTTGAAAGCGCGTATTTTGCGTATAGGTGGGAAATTCACTCGATCCACCCAACTCCCCGAGAAAGGCCAGCAGCGCATCGATGTTGTTGACTATCTCGCGGAGAGTATCAGGGTTACCGAAGTACTTTTCCCTGTACGTTGCAACCTTTGGGCAGTGCAGAAGCACGTGGGCTGCTGTTTCGTCTTCCTCCATGCATGCACAGGGGGCTGTCTGAGACTCCTATGACCAAGAAGTGTTTATTAAAAGAGCCGTGTCCGGTGATGGCGGTTGTAACTGTGCGCAGCTGTGGCTTGGTTAGCCGAACCGCACGATTGGTGAAGCCGTCGATGGCGGGAAGTGCCTCCTTGGCCTACCTACACTCGCAGTGGTCTAGCCATCACAGCTTGTGGTGTTGTTCACTAGTTCGTTTCCTTACCAGTGTGCGTCGGTATCCCAAAGGGAGTGGTACGATGGGTTCGGGTCCCACCGTTGCCACGCTCGATCCCCTTCTAGCGAGTTAATCCACCGCATCATTGCTTCGGGAATCGCTGTGTCCTTGAATACACGGATGGTTATATTATTGTGCCTGGTTCAGGCGTTGATGACACTCGTGTATTAACCCAGAGTTGACTGTGGAGTTGTTTAGAGCTAGCAGTAACGCCATGCTGTCTGAAAGTATACGAATTAAGTGGTCCACAACCTCCCTGGTTTAAGATGGCCGATGCAGCCAGGGAAATGCCAATTCATTCTGCCTGAAATACCGTGGCTATGTGGAAGTTGAGATCTTCCGAGAAGACTCCTGCACCAGAGCCAGTACCTATTTTAGATCCATCCGTGGATATCCGTAGTTCCGGGAGGTTTAATCCCTAGCAGCGGTGATCATCGTGGAGCAGGATTTAGTATTTATTGTCGAATATGAATTGTTTTGGTATCCGATAGTTTGTTGCTTAAAGGGTGGTCTTAAAATCAACATAAAAACGGTTCTATGTCTTTTTTTGACGTATAGGTCTGCAATTAAAAACATGAAGTCAATATCACCAATACCTAAACCGCTAACGAGGCATATTTCGCAAAATGAATCCACATTTTTATTTTTTATTTTTTTTATTTTATTTATTAATTATTTTCTTCTAAAACAGGCCACCCAAGGCTCTCATTCTAGTTTACTCTGATACAAATAGACAGTGTCCGCGCATTTTGGTGTTGACATCCCCTTAAAAATATTGAAATACTTTAGGTACTTAGTTACTAAGGCCCGTATTAATAAACGTCCCTCAACACCGCACTCAAGTACGTTATCATTTGATACGCCATTATGACGTCATCAGCACCTCAAGATCGTTGCTAATTAATAGACGCATAAGTACAGTATTTCAGTTATCAAGACAGCTCCTCAACTAACTGTACTTGAGGGCTTGATCTCGTGAACGATGACGTCACATTGACCGATGTTTTGAATGATACTTCACGGTTTTCTTTATTACTCTTCAGAAATAGACGGCAAACCTGTCGTGATTGGTGTAATTGCTTGGATGTTTATTGTATATGTCACCGTAAAATTGTCAAATACGTTATATTGTAATATCACTAGCGATATTGTAAAGTCTCGAATTATTGTCAAATGAACATACTGCTTACAATAAAACGCATTATTTTTCGTGAAATGCATGCGATGGTAGTCAACTCACGCGGTGTGGAGAGAAGGAGGGGTCCCCCTTGCCCAGTGGTACCACTCTCATGAAAAGATACTGTACCATTCCTGAGAAATATCGATTATTATAACCTAACCATAAAACACTTCATATTCCCATAAAAAGCGTAGTCGACGGCCCCTATTTCCGAGTGCAGGGTTTAAAGGAACCTAACTAACCTAACGGGGGGTGCCCCAAGTCCCGTTTATGGGGGCAAGAGATACTTCCGTATGTTCAGTTGACAATAATTCGAGACTTTACAATATCGCTAGAGAGATACACGTTATATTGTAATATAACGTATTTGACAATTTTACGGTGACATATAGACAACATCATGACGTAATATGACGC
This sequence comes from Xestia ashworthii, assembly GCA_950022955.1. Taxonomy (NCBI): domain Eukaryota; kingdom Metazoa; phylum Arthropoda; class Insecta; order Lepidoptera; family Noctuidae; genus Xestia; species Xestia ashworthii. Next base: position 4,751,439 of record OX465557.1, read on the forward strand.
CTGTATGCTTTGAGGGGTACGCAGATGTGTACAATACACCCAGATTTCGACAGTTATGTTAAGTTCCATCTAATACATTAAATGTATTGTTTACAATGTAAAATAAATTCATGGGAAATATTTGTTTGGGAAAAACTAAAAAGGAAGAATAAAAAACTTATGTGCAAAAAATAAAAGCATTTGTAGAATTGTACAATGTAGTTAATTACTTACGATATTATTACATACTAACCTAAAATGATGCTGTTGCATAAAACCTAAAACTAAAAAGTACGGCTATCTCCGGCGAAATTAGAAGACCTCTGTTATTATATTTTACGAATGAGTTTTTGATTAAAGTTAACAATGACATTTGAACAAATCTAGATCGTTTTTTTTTGTTAATTTTAGGTACCTAGAAAGCATCGCATAGAATAAACTTTTGATAAACGAAATCCCAAAGGTCACAAAATATCGTCATAGTAACCTATTTCATCGTAATAATTAATATCACTCAAAATATTTTCAATTTCCATGTTTCGCGCCACGCTAATCACTCCTCAAGTCACGGACTATCTGCACTCACGATATAGCATCTCAGGGACCCGCGCTCAAAATATACTTGAGGGTTGAGTTTCGTTTATTAATCAGTCCATCACTCAGTTGATGACGTAAACCTAATCCGCAACTTGAGAACATAAACAATCACGTTTATTACGATTAGGATCTCAACATTCATATCAAGTGCGGTATCTTGGGCTGAGTTACGTTTATTAATACGGGCCTAAGTGTGGCATAATGATGTGCTTCAGAGATTTGGAGGCTTTTTCCGTTGCAACGGTCAGTTTTTATCGCTCTAAGCTTCTTATGTTTGGCGGTATTTGCAGGAATGACAAACAATAGGTACCTACTCCGTTTGTCTGCCTGCGTAATTGTATTACGTCTTCGAACTAATCATATGATACTCATCAAAATTTCAGTTGTCAACTGTTGTTATCACAAAATGTTCAGAAGGTATACAGCTGTCTTGGATTATTTAAATTTTATTTAACTTACCTATTCAGATAATTTTGACTTCTCATTTTATTTATTTTAAATTGGCTAAAAACGAGAAGACTACTGAGATGACAAGTAATAGAGAAGTATCTAAGAAGAAGACATGCTGTAATGTACTCAAATAAATAGTGATAAACTCCTTAGAATACATCACAATATTATCAAAACATACCTAAAACGCATTAAAATAAGGCTGATAATCAACTCTTTTTGAGCGTCAAAGACGACAGTCTTTCAAAATGCCCCCTTCGTCACTCAGGGTTCCGCAAGAAAGAAGTAGAAGAAAAAGAAAAGGAGAAGAAGTGATGGAGAAGAAACGGTGGAGAAGAAGCGGTGGAGAAGAAGCGGTGGAACAAACTCCGTAGCTCCGTAGCTTTGCAATAGTATACCATAAACGAAGCTGAAAGGCACTTGTTTTCCCCGTAGGAAACTTGGGAACCTTAAAGGTTCCTAAGTTCCCAGTTGCGGAGATATTGGGAGTCAAAGTTCCAACTTTTCGACAAGTTTTTTAATGCTACTTTAAACCCCTCCACGACCCTCGTACTATTCAATCCATCCAGCAGCACAATGATTCGGGTGTGTTACATTGAGTTCTACCACAAATCATGATTTTTCACCCAAAAAACAAGTTGATTCCCAGTAAATTTTTTTGCGTAAAGTTACTTAGTATGTGCAGAATTCTTGGTTGACGACTTCGTGATGAGTCTGTTTACACCCTGTATTCTAATTCATCTTCCTGTCTTATCATAACGTCAACGTACTTAGGCATATAGAAACAGATTAATATAAAAATTAATGTATTACGCACATCCTTAATTATATCTTTGTCTGATTAACGTATTGGTTTTCCCTTTCTCACGTCGTTATGCCGATAGGTCTTGCAACCAAGGTCATAGCGTGTGAAGAGCCTTGAGCTTTGTGATAAGATAAATCCATACCTAATAATTTATTAATCCTTACATAGAAACAGAAAGATTGACTGTATGTAGGATAATGGTGCAAGAAAGGAGGTGTCTGATGAGAAAACGAGTTGTAAATAAGTATTGAAGAAGAAGAACAACTACAAATAAATTGTGATAAAGTTAAGAAAATGATGATGATGACATAGAAACAGAATGATTCAACACCTTTCTGCTTTGTTAGGTAAATGTTTTCTTTCAGATAGACGGACTTATGCGCCCCTGATTTGATTGCAAAGGGTTGCAAAAAAAAAATAGATTTTACGTATTCGTGCCATGATTTTTTTAACGTAACTATGTGGGGTCCGTGGCCGCACTTAAGCCAGATTTAGACGAAGTCAATAACGCTGGCGCTAGGCCTCAGACAAGCCAGCGCTGGCCTGGCCCTTGTTGTTTAGATGAGACCAATGGATTCATTTCATTCCTGGATTATTCTTGCAGTGTGCACACGTTTGGTATACGGATAAGCGCCAGCAACTGTCGCGATGCGTCTACACGCATCCTCACGCTGGCGCGGGGGTTGCGGGACACGCGGGTGGAGGTCACTGGCTTGAAAAATAGGCCGTCGCTCTATTCCCGCCATCTCTGGGTTGTCTTGAAAAATTGTTTGACGAGGCCAATAACAAGCCAGAACTGGCCTGGCAGCGAACACTGGCTTCATCTAAACCTTGCTTAACATATTGTAGGTTCGAACATAGTACGGCATTAAGCGTAATTATTTCATCACCATCATAATGGGGGAAGGAAAACGAAAACCAGTGCTATAACTTCGAAGATACGCGACCATCTACCAGTACGCACTGCGCTGATGTGGTCCGCTGTGTCTCAGTAGAAGAAAAACGATTTATGCTATGAAAATTGTCACTCCACCAATCCTGAGGGCATCGTAAACTGTGCTTGCCGATTGAACGTGCAAATCATTGAAGCTGTAAAACCTTAACTGTTCTACATACAATGATAATAAAAACAGCTATCTGTTTGTCTCATCGTTTCATGAATAAAGTAATGTAGACAGTCTTCAAAACAATGTAGCCGTGAATCTGTGTTTTAAACAAAACTCTGTACAACGACAGGAAATGTTCAGAAAACTAAAAGTGGCTCCGACTTCGTAATAAGTCTACATTGTTCGAACAGTGGAGTGTACTCAAGATTGACCTAAGGTCAATCTAAATTTAATTGTTGATTAAAACCCCGAAACGACTCTCATGCTACAGTATTGTTTCCTAAACACTGGTGTAAGGAAGTTCGATCCTTCTTAGACTAAACATAGTGTTAATTATCAAAGGCTAATTAAGAAAGTTTGATTCTTCCTAAACATCTTCAATCACGAGAACTAACAGACTAGACGATCAATGCGAGCTAATACAGAACCTAGGTACGATGACTACACAGGTCGTCATCCAGTACCATCACATTGGTTTGAGGAGGCATGGAAAAAGAGCTCATGGATGGAATTGGAGGAAATCAGTTAAAATTTTATTTTCATTTTTCTCCTGGTGACGCAAAGAAAATAGAAGGTCAGACCACACCTGTAATCTGGCGATAAAAAGCAGCAAAGCCAATAAAAATTGTGACAGACGGAAATATGCCATTAATGGCCATCCCTTGTGTTACCCAGAAACAGGAAACCAGCTGCGTTGCTGTGCTGAGGATTTGGTTGCGGTTTACCGTACGGTTGTAACCTTCAGAATCGTGCCTCAACCCACTTTTGCTTTTCAAAAATAACCTTCAGTTTAAATCCTTATTATATGGTGCATTCTTGTTGACCTCGGTCACCGAGTTAGATCACACAGTTACACTTCAAGAGTCACTCAACTTGCTCTATGAATATCTAAGATTGTCGTTAGATGCAGTTGAAGCCTGAAAGTTTGACAGATGCTGTCGGTACTTGCTCCTAGTACATTTCTGGTAATTCATAGTGTGCTAGAGTCTTGGTTTGTGCTAAAAATTCTTTGTGAATGTAGCCTAGAAGTAGGACCCAACGTGGTTTCGAGTACAAAAAGCAAGCCATCCCAATGAACACTTAGGCGGAAGTATACCTAGTACGTCCACATTTCGCTGGTTACATTCAAGTCCCATGTTTTAGAAGGGAAGCCTATTGCAATCAATCGAACACCAACCCTAACTCTGGGGTAGCTTGGGATAAACTGATGAAAAATAGCGATAACGTTTTGCCTGGCAAAGGAAACAAGCAGGACCGAGTGGCGTTTGCGACCGATAGACCATCGAGACAGTCAAAAACGAACTATCTAATTCAATGAGTAACGAAGTGTTCAAGTGAAGATACTTTCAAATCTTGGCACCTGTCTCAAGGAAAATATCAGGTAAATATTATCGTGACTCCTCAATAATCCTGGACGTGTCACGTTCTCCTAAGACACGCACGAAGCACTAGTGATTTTGTCTTGACGTCGCGCGTCGCGTACGTATGAACTAAAATATACTTTTTCTGTTAGTAAATTAAGGAAAAAGGAAGTATGTTCGTGGTGTACGTGAAACACGTGTAGAAAAAGACTTTTGGAAAACTGACACTTTCTCTTGTTAAGTTAAGCCACAGAGTAACCCTCTTACGTAGGCATGTAGGCAAAGCTTCTTAGTTTTGTACTGTTGGTATTTTGTCGTATTTCGTCTACTGCTCAAAACTGTTTTGGAATAAAATAGAGTTAATTTATGATGTTCCTAATACGATAATTTAAAATAGGTAATATGGCTGTGACATCTACCAATCCGCACGGGGCCCGCGTTGTGAATTATATTAGCCCATTCCCTCTCAAAGAGAGGAGGCCCTTGTCCCAGCAGTGGGAGCATTTATAGGCTGATGATGATGAATATGGCTGTAACAGAGTATATTAGATGTTATCATGGCGCAATTGTACTTCTGAACAAAGACGATCATTTTCGAAGCGCATAGTTTATCTGGACGATTTGTAACTATTCTGTCAAATTATTGGTCTTTCTGTCTTCTATATCGTATGGTTAGTGTTGTCAGAGTTTTTATGACACCTATGGGCATTTGACTTGGCTCATATTATTTGTATTACATCATAATTTCCAATATGTATTGATAATTCAAAACTAAGCTAGCGTTTATAAATAAATGGTGATGAGAATATTTAGGTATTTGTATTACTTTTTATTTTTATCTTGAAGATTAAGGTACTTAGGTACAGACAGGTTTAAAACAAACAATAAATGAAATCAATTGTTTTTATGATAAATTCGAATGATAATAGATTACTACTCGTATTTAATAATTCTCCTCTTGTTATTTTGAGCACGTTTTCATTATTTTTTTCAGACAGTCAACAAGATAGCCCCTGCTATCTTGTTGACTGTCCTTTGTGGGTAGGGGAACAGTGGGAAGACTGAACCAGATGTAGCACTTTTTCTGGTCTAGATTTCATAATTTAAATATTGCACTAATGACATTTAAGTTCCCCTCAATCTTAAATATTAAATCCCACACAATTATTTAGACTTCAAATTTATATAAAAGTAACGAAAAAAGCGCGCATAGGCACATTCCTAGCGAACCAAATTTAAATCAATGTTACAGTAAAATTCAGTTTTGTTGTAATAAAATTGAGCTGCACACATTTTTTGGGCGCTCAGGCAGATTTTAATACTGTTACGTAAATCAATTTATTCATACTATGAGATACGACGCATTTTGGACCATACACGTGAGTGATAAAAATATATAGCTGCTGTAAATATTGTTGTAATTGTTATTGGGAATTTCTGTCTAGTAAGACCGTGATAAAGAATGACGACACAAACAAATAATAATATGCTAGACAGAAACGTGTTACTTAGGGACTTTGATACATATCAACTTTATCTTCTATCGTAAAATTTTCAAACACGTTAGATTGTAATATAACTAGAGATATTGTTAACTCTCGAAAGATTGTCAAACGAATATACTGCTTACAATATAACGCATTATTTTTCGGTAGTTTGTAATCTATCGAAGTGAAACCGTAATATTGTGAAATCTATGCGATGGAAGTCAACTCGCACGGTGTGCAGGAGGGCGAGGGAGGGAGGGGTCAAACTTGCCCCATGGTACCACTCTCATGAAAAGTATAATGTACCATTCCTGAGAAATACCGATTAATATTCCCTAACCCCAAAACACTTCCCCTAAAAAGCGTAGTCGACGGAGCCCCGCTACGCGGGGCCCCTATTTTCTGTCTGCAGGGTTTAAAGGAACCTAACTAACCTAACGTGAGGGTGCCCCGGGCCAAGTCCCGATAATGGTGGCAGAGAGACTTCCGTCGCATGCATTTTGCAATATTACGGTTTCACTTCGATAGATTACAATCTACCGAAAATTAAAGCGTTATATTGTAAGCAGTATGTTCAGTTGACAATATTTCGAGAGTTTACAATATCCCTATTAGAATTGAAATCTTCTCTGTGTTGGATATTGCTTAATGCAATAAGGAAAGATATTGATTATATAACATCACGCTACTACCAATAGGAGCGGAGCATAAATGAAAAATGTAGCAAAAACGGGGAAAATTTATTCCGTTTGTGAGCTTTTCCTCTTCTATGTGAAGCAGACGAAGTTGCGTGGGTCAGCTAGTTTATTGATAAAGTTACTATAGTTTTAAGCTTTCGCGGTTTATAATATATTACATTGTCACTTACGGGATATCTTCCGTGATTTTCGATTAGAAAGTGTAAATATGTTGTTTCCCCACAAAAGATGGGTCACTTGATTTCATGTCCTTTCTGTCCTGTAGCTTGCACATCAGATTCACAGGAGCTGTTGGACGCTACTGAAAGTGCATTGTTTTTTTCATGATATTATTCCGTTCCTGCCTCTCCCTTTGCTGCCCTTCTTCAGCAACGCCCTTAGCTGAGGCTCGTTCCCAACTTAGGTCGCTTAGTTTATTAGTCATTTGTCCCTGGCTGGAGGCCTTACACTCAAGGCACAAACAGGATGGTCCGTTTAAGTAAAAGTCAGCCTCAAAACTAGCGCGATATAATTTAAAAAAAGATTCATTTTCAACTGTAACACTATAATATCCCCCCTGTTGGCCTCGAAGTCTCACACCTTTACCTTTACTCAATACCTGTTTGACTTTCTACCCGACTGAAATTACTGCAGTACCGCTGTAACGTCAGCGTACAATTACTCGCGAGAAGGAATTCATTCTGGCCGGTATCGACGTTGTCCCGGCACGGAGATATCTCATTTATTTCGCTTATCATTGCCCCGGGAACGAGTATCGTCAACGCGACGGCCATTTCTTTGGATGGGGCTACAAAAGTGACGGAGTTTTATGCTTTTGTTATTGCAAGAATTATTGGGCCCTCTGTTTTTGATTTGGTTTTGAGTGTGAAGTCCGTTCATCAGAAATAAGTTCGTCCGTTAATTAGAAATAAGTTCTGTGATTTTCAAACATGCACTTTTTTAAGGTTTCGTTACCACCATCTTCACTCTTGAAACTATGTAAGAAAACATGGTGGCATGACTTAGAAGCAAATATTCAAGGATATGTTGTGACATGCACCAAACGTCACTATACCCGCGTGGTGAATAACGGGCCATTTACCCCTCCTACAGAGACAAGACCTGGAGTCCCAGCAGTGGGAACACATAAGAAGCTGATCATGACTTTCAGTAAGATTAAAAATATAAGACTACTCTAAGATTTGAAGCGGTTGGATGAAACTAATGATTTCAATCTTTGGTTTTGGTTATTTTTTGAAAATTTGAGTAGTGCTTTTTATCAAAGTAAACTCGCCTTCTGCATTCACGATACTGATGGCATTAGGGCTAATAATTCGCAAATCTAAAATATTATTCATGCAAGTATGGAAAATCTTAAAAATGAAGTAAATCACATTGCAAAGGCATGTTGCAAATAAACACTAAAAGTAATAAAAAAAATACTTCATAAACCCCAATAAGTCTTGAAGTATCAAAATTTTAAAGCGCAGTATAACTCGTAATGTAAAGTAAACAAACATCAAATAATAATAATAACTAGTTTGCTGCCGGCCGGCGCGAGCGCGGCATATCCTTAACAATAGCTCAAACGCATGCCGGCCACCTCGAACGAACTCTCTCCGTTCCGCTTCTTCACGCAAAAATACGAATGCAGCGCGCGCGGGGGTGTCCTCCCGAGTCCCGAACTTTTTACGAACCGGAACTAACTTGTGACCTACTAGGGTCAATACGACTGCGCAGGTGTTTTGACGTGTACGATCCATTACTCTTGTGACGTAATCGCCGCTCACGCCTCTCGTATCGTACTCGGTTAAGAAACTTGGATTGTGTTAGTGGACTTTACTGTAAAGTATGTAGTGTGTGTCAGTCAATTACTGTTGTGACGATTCTGTGGTTGTGATAATGCCTCGACCGCGTAATGTGCAGGCTAGGTACACAAAGCAACGGGTGCGTGCCATTTGATATAATAACAGAAAGTCTAACGTTCACGTGACCTAATTTCATTTAATATACTTTTTAGTATAACGATGAAATGATATAATGAATTATTGATATAATTTCAGTTTATCTAATTTTATATGTCTTAATTAACATTTCCTATAATGCACTCTTAAACTAATATTAATTTAGTATAATATTAAGTTAGTATAATATTTAGTTAGTATAATATTCAAAATCTATAATAACGTTAATTATAATTTTGAGCGTGCCACGGCAGCGGCCGCCGAGCGCCAGATCCTCGCTGTTGCAGGTGAATCATTACCCTGTATTGTGGGTGAATGATGTGGGTTAGGTTAGGTTAGAACTGTGACCTTTTGGCGCGCGAAGGGGAGCGAGCGGAGCGAGCGTGCCGCGGCAGCGGCCGCCGAGCGACAGATCCTCACTGTTGTAGGTGAATCATTTGGGTTATTTGAGGTTTGACAGGGCATTATGATGTTTCCTGATATTTACTTATTCATTACAGAATTTCGGCTGAAAATTAGGAAATATGAAAATTAGGTCAAATAAAAGTTATGTCAACTAAACGTTATATTAAAACAGCATTATACAAATTGAAAATTATTTTTAATGAACGTTATACTAAATGTTATTAGAGTAAAAGAAGTTTATTTGAAATATAAGATTAGATCACATGAAATAAGGTTATTTGTTTTTATAGCAAGCATATGAAAATTATATCATGTGAACGTTATTTCAAGTGTAAATATACTTTCTGTTATTATATCATATATTACACACCCCAAATCAACAGTACTTCCAAATGGTCACTATTTACGATCGTACTAACAGTCTTGTGCAAAGGGTTGGTCTCCACCGATCACAGTATCTGATCACGGTAGCCACGGATCACGGCACGTGAAATTTCATCGCCGCTACCCGAACGACCCAATTCCATCACGGGGTCTTATTTTAAGAACCACACAAAACCTGTTGGAGTTTTCATCTTTTCACGTGCCAGCTCATGCACAACCTACATAAACATTAATTTGTTTTATTTTGTATTATTTAACGTAGTTTTGACCGTCCTAAGCCGGCAAAGTATGAAGGAAAAGTTGAATCAAATCGTAAGCAACTTACCTTATGACGAGTCGGGCGGGGTCAAAAGAGGTCACGCGCAATGGCGTGTATCTATGCGCCGCGCCTCGTTGATACTTTGAGATACTTACTAACATTTTTTAGGTTTTACATACTTGCATTAAAAAATAAAAATGTTTTGAAGTTGTGAACCTTAAATTAAAATATTGCGTAAGACTAAAATTGCACCCTGTATAATATCTATATTATGTCTTCTATTATCTTGATTTGTGGCCGAAACCGAAATCAATGTATATGCCAGGCAACATAAAAATATTTTATTGGCAAAGATCCAAATTCCTTGCCGTTTTATTTCGCATAGACCAGAGAATACCTAGTCTAAATTATTTAATACATCACTTCCTATATGTAATGTATTCGTGAGATATGGAAATAGTTGTCATATATTTGGATAAATAATGTTCCTAACAGTCCCAAACAAGAACATAAATAAAATAAAATAGGGAACTTTATAGTAGTTGCTCTTAATAGATAGTTTTCGGGGTTGTATTTTGTTATGATTTTTATGGAGGAATGTGACACGACCTTGACAGCCGCTGAGTGTACGTCACGTATAGTATGACCACTTTAAGTATGCAGTTCTAGGTGGCGTTGCTTGTCAAGAAAAATTGCCTAGATACGTCAAACTTGGTACAATTATTTTAGTTCTGTGTTTTCCCGCTTGCACAGATTAGTTAGTTGAAGTGAAACAAATAATCAAGCATGCTAAATAATGAAATATAACTTTTTTGGCAATAAAATTACTTTTGGCTAAAATAAAGTTATCTTCGAACCGACCAATAACATCTTGTAACTTTATTATGCTACAGTCTTGTCTTGAACTACACAACTATAATAAATTATTTATAGAAAATCTGGTATTTCATTCACCTGACATTGGGTGAAAGAAAATAAATTATAATATCTTAGTGACATCAATATTTTTTACACTTCACTTTTGCAAATAGTAGAAAACTGACAGCGAGCAATGCTACTTTGGAAAACCCGGGTTTCGATTACCACGATACCTTCTGAATAAGTTTGTAGTACTCAAGGGTAGGCTTCATATTAGCTTTTATTTAGTCAACTATCCGCTGTTTGCTTCTAGGGAATTCTTAAGTATTTTGGACATGTCGCTCGTAGAAACCCTGACAGCCTCGAGAAGCTTATGGTAGTTGGCCAAGTAGACGGGAAAAGATCACGCGGGTGCTCACCTACCCGTTGGTCAGACCGAGTAAAGACGCTCACTAGCCTATCAATAGCCGAAGCTTTTAAGACCTCCGAGGACATAGATAGAAACGTGGAAGAGCATAGTACACCGAGTGATCAATACCCCAGACTAGACACGACCTTCAACAGTAAATAAATAAATTATATCGCTGGACATAACACACAGCGCCATCTAGTGCCACACTAAGCAACGAGGCTTGTGTCGTGGACACCAGATAGTTGATATACTACATACATACTGTTTGCTAATAAAGACATACTTATTATACATATAAACATCCATGACTCGGAAACAACTGTCCATTGCTCATCACACAAAGATTTGCTCCTACCGGGATTAATTATTACTAATTCGAACTCCGACCCTAAGAACGAAGAAGATTTTATCAACAAAAGCCATCAATAATATCAACGCTCTTTTTCGACATAAAACCTCTCTTCTCGTGGCCTTACCGTCCCGCGCCCCGCGGCTCGGTGGCGAGATGCAATGAAAAATAAAAGGTGCACAACACAAAATGAACAGAAGTCGCCATGTTGACACTGTCATTTGTTTCGCTGAGATTCAACTCCCTAGATATCAGGGAATGTTTATTTTATGCCAGTGTCATAAAATGAGCTGCTGGGGCTTATCAACGGTTCTGGTGACGTCTACCTAGATGAAATTTGAAGATTTCGTGTGATTTTGGAAATTGCCAAATAGATATTCTCAAATCACCAATTATGTTTAAGATCCATGTAAATAAAAGTTAAATACCTATGTACAGTATCTAAGTAACAGTTTGAAGGATAGCTATCTGTGAGTCTTTAAAAAAAAATTGAATATGTTCCCTCCCATGATCACGAAACAATTTTTTTATTGTGTTTAAAATTACGTTAGCCGTCCTAAGCGCTTGGTGAAAATTTTCAGACACATCAGAGTTTCCGTAGAGATTAGATTTTTATCATTGCATTAGCATAGCATAGTATAATCCAGCTAAATGTTCCCACTGATGGGACACTGGCCTCTCTATGAGAGTGAATGGGCCTCTCTATAATCCACCGCACGGGCCCAGTGCGGGTTGCTGGATGTCATATATCTTCGTATTTTTGGTTCTAGGAAATGCCGGTTTCCCCACGATCGATGTTTTCCTTTGCCGTTTCGAGAGCAGTGATGATGAAATAAATTGCACAAAGTACTACGCTTGCCTGGGTTTGAACCCACGACTAACTGTTTGTAATTCGAGGCCGCCACCACTGGACCACCACAGCTTTGTGTTTGTAAATAACCACCTCGTAGCTTCCATCGTTCTAAATCTTCCCCATTTATTTTAGGACAACTTTAAAGACACTTTCACAAGTACATTTAAATCAGATGGCGCTGCTATTTCATCTGGAAAGCTCTAAAAAGAATCGCCAAAACAGGTAAAACATATATGAAGTATCTCTATATATGTATATTGAACTGTATATCGTATTTTATGACATCAACATCAAAACGTATGTCGACTCCCTATTCCGTATTAAAACGCCTGTTACCATGTAGACAGGGAAAAACCCGTGAGAAATTCGCACACATGGGACCCCTAACAAGCGACAGAAATAAACATTTTACGATTGGTTTAGTACGTTAAAGTACACTGTGTCAATTGTATACAACGTTTGTTTTGCACCCGGAATTGGGCTGTATTTATATAATACGTTTTTGTTTTGAAGGGAATATTGTAGTGAATAAAAACTTGTGTTTATGTAGGTACCTTTTTCTTTATAAGCGCTTTTATTTTCGGTTTCATTTGTGTAGTAAAAACTTTAATGCTCGTTACTGGGCATTGGGAGCAAAAACATACTGCAGATAGGGGTTATGTCATAATAATAATAATAAGGCTGTTTTTACGATAATGTATTTAGAAAAAAACATCAACATTTTAAAAAAAAAATTTATACGAAGCCGTCATTCTGTACTTCAAACTAAATAAATTTGCGCAACTTTGTTTTTTTTGTGGTGGAAAATCTTGTTTTGTGGTAAAACTCAATGTAGCGCACTCAAAACATTGTGCTGGTGGATGGATTGAATAGTACGGAGGTCGTGGAGGTGTTTAATTTTTTTTTTTATTGAAAACTTGTATTTAAACAAAAAGCCTGGTAAAAAGTTGTAACTTTGACCCCCAATATCTCCGTAACTAACAGGTTCCCGGATATGGTGTAGAACAAAAAATTGATCGCAATGACGAGGAAAACAAGTGCCTTTCGGTTTCGTTAAGAGGTGTTTTACACCCTTTATCACAAGATATTCGAGGTTTATATGTATAGTATAATGTTTTAATTTAAAAATTTAATGTAAACGCTCCTTTTGAACAGATCTTAACATGATTAAAAATAATAAATACTAAGTACCAACTTTTGAGATAAAGTTTCAGGTTTTTCGTTGAATTTTGGCAAGCTTTTTGGTGGAATTCGCCAACTCAAAATAAAATAATTATTAAAGTTTATTATAAAAGGGTTTCAGCAAGAAAAACTGCACAGTAACTAAATTACATACCCAGGTGCAAAACCTTTTATAATTTGTTCAAAATAGTTTTAGGTGCTACACTTTAATTTAACCTAGACGCGATAAGTCTTCACTAACAAAAATATTACACCTTTGACTTTGAAACTGCGATAAATCATCTCGCGAAATTGAATATACAGCATGATTTATTTATGGCAATAAATTATTATAATTATATTGTGTTCTTACACGTCGTAAAGTATGTGGTGTAGTGCAATGTCATAGTCAAGTTAGGTGGTTTTGTGGGTGAAATTAAATGTCAAATAGATAATAAACATGTAATCTCGTTCTCGAAACCGACTCTAACAATTTCGTTAAATGTTTTTATTTATTGGGGTTTACAGTGGCGAAAAATCGACTGAGCTAGTTTATAACTGGTAAATTTAGTTTTCTCAAAATCTTTGTAATACAAACTTTAAGGTCCATGTTCACCAAAAATATGACGCTCTGATTATCTAAAATCAGGTTTTTAAAACACATTTTTGTATGGGAACACGTCACAGTGACAGCTGTTTTTAGATAATCAGACTGTTATCTTTTCGGTGAACATGGACCTTAGTATTGTAAACTTAAACGCTAATCTTCTACATCGTACTACATCTACTACGTCATATCATCTGCCTAGCCATTTTCTCAACTATATCAGGCTTGGCTTTCAGTCTAACTGGATGCGGCTGAATACCAGTATTTTAATAATAATTTTTATAGCATTAATGATTTTTTAATACGAATTCATAATGTATCTTTAGTAAGTAAGTTTGCATGCTTTAGCATTAAGCAAAACATGTCCGATCTACTACTTTTCTTTGGAATAACACCTTGTATACCATGTTTGATGCAAATAAAAATATCTTATCTTATCTTTTACAAGGAGTGACTGCCTATCTGACTTCCACAACCCAGTTCATCATCATCATTATCATTTCAGTCGAAAGACGTTCACTGCTGGACATAGGCCTCCCCCAAGTGCCGCCACATTGACCGGTCCCGTGCGAGTCGCATCCAACGGATTCCCGCAATCTTCACCAGGTCATCAGTCCACCTAGTGGGAGGTCATCGGCCATCCGTTCTGCGAGCAATATGCCCTGCTGGGTTACCACAACCTCTAAATGCGATTCAATTCAGGTCCTAAACTGAGTCGCAAGCTGTCAGTTCCATAGAAAAACTGTCAGAAAATGACAGCTCAAACCTAAATTGAATCGCATTGGGACGTTGTGGTAACCCCGCTGCCCACCGCCACTTAAGTTTGGCAATTCTTCAGGCTACGTCGGTGACCTTGGTTCTCTTGCGGATGTCTTCATTTCTGATTCGATCACGCAAGGAAACTCCGAGCATAGCCCTCTCCATTGCCCTTTGGGTGACTTTAAGCCTTTTGATAAGGCCCATTGTGAGCGACCACGTTTCGGTTCTGTATGTAATCACCGGCAACACACACTGGTCATAGACTTTCGCGCTGCGGTAAGTTGGACGAGAAGATACCGCGCAGTTTTCCGAACGCTCCCCAGCCGTGTCGGATTCGACGATTGACCACTTTCTCGAAGTTAGATTTACCTAACTGGACCGTTTGTCCCCAGTTAGTACTGTGTAATAAGATACACCTTGGTAAGACATCTATTACGTCATAATTATATTGTCTTATTTTTTTAATTTATTGATAATATCCAGGGACATTCGAATGATATCTTTTTATAGAATACCAGCACACAATTCTTTTCGTTTGCAATATATTATAAAAAATTAAAAGCTTTAATAAAATAATTAAAAAACATTCGTTTCGTTTGTATTTAAGTATAAAGACAGGTATATAAATATAAGATACAATTGCTACTTATTATTTATTTCTTCGTCTTGTCTTGTATTCTAAGAGTTGTACAAACAGTTCTACTTAATTAATTACTAGACTAGCAGCTTTCATTAAAGATGCTATGTTATTCAAAATTTTCATCACGACTTAATTTCACCTTTTATTGATAGGACGCTCTGTAATATCAATGCAAAAGTATAAAATATATTAATATATATAATTTTTTAATTATGTTTTTTAATTGCACTCGATCCATGTAAAATACTGGTATTTAGCAATATCCGGTTAGACTGGAAGTCGATCATAGTTGAAAGAAAGACAGAAAGAAAGAAAAAGCATTTCTTAGCCCGTACAGGACCAAACACATAAAAACTAACAGTATTTACCACTAATAAAAATTAAACGGATAAAATATCACTACCACTACATACATAATACACAATTATTATAAAACAAAGTCTCCCGCCGCGTCTGTCTGTCCCTATGTATGCTTAGATCTTTAAAACTACGCAACGGATTTTGATGTGGGTTTTTTTTAATAGATAGAGTGATTCAAGAGCAAGGTTTTAGTATATAATTTGACGCGGGCGAAGCTGCGGGCATCGGCTAGTTAAAAATAAAAAGAAACGAAACTGATCCTGTACGAGGCCAGGTCGGGAGTAGCCTTGGTAGATAGACTTTATAAGCGATTGTCAGTTCACAATTAGCTCTGGGGGTCTAAAATGGCCGCTTTAGCAGAATCATAATTTGAATCACGTTAAAAATTTAAAATTTTTAAAATGGAGTTTCTGGTTAAGACTATAAGATAAGGTCCATTTTTAGAATTTAATTTTTTAAACGTCATTGATTTATGATTCTGCTAAAGCTTCCATTTTAGGCCCGCATGTCTGAGCACAGCTGCTTAAGACGCCTGCGGAGCATGCATACTTCATACAAACGTAATACCAAAATAATTTGTGAATCAAACATATTCTTAAGGTAGTGTGTATTTATTTCGATTGTATTACAAAATATCTAGGTTCCCAAGTATACATTTTGAATGGACACTGATTTAAAAAAATAAGTTTTCTATAGAAATTTTAAATTCCTCATACCTCGTCTTTATATCATTTTCCTTTCAAAATATGTATTTGGGAACATAGATATACTGTACTACAATCGAAACAAATACACACTACCTTAAGAATATGTTTGATTTACAAATTATTTTGGTAATACGTTTGTATGAAACACGCATGCTCCGCCGGCCCCTTAAATTGTTATCTTTTTTTGAATCAATGAGGCAGATTATCAGACCTACCAACAACCATCCATTAAATATTATATTTGATTCCACGAAAACATAACCCACTTAGCAACAACGAAACCTCTATTACTTCTGAATAATATCTACATCCCTTTGAACTCCGAACAAAATCAGTTGAAAAAGCATTGGAAATATTTTTACCGAAGTCCTAATGTGAACGTGCGGGTTGAAGTTTCGAATGACTTTAGTTCTGAAAACGCTTCCAATTAAATTGACTTATTTAAACTTCATGTACAATTTAGTGGTGCTGGACTTTATTGCAAGGTATTCTGTATCAGTCAACCTTTTCATAATCCCGTAGCATTATGCTTTTTTTAAATTAGATAATTCATAGATGCGAAAAAAAAAGAGTATTAGGGTCATTACAAACACACGATTTCGACATCATGTCGGGAAAACTGCCGATGTAATTCTGCGCCGACACCATTGCAAAGCACAAACCTCATACGAAAACATTTATTACTATCCACGAAAATGTCATAGCAACCTATCATGATTCGACGTCGTAATACATTTTTGCATTTTGCCCGTTTATTCAATACTTTGTGTAAAATGTGTCATCATCAGTCTAACCTTATCTTAACTATGTTGTGGTCAGCTTCCAGTTTACTCGGATGCAGCTGAATACCAATATTTTACATAGAGCGGCTGCCTATCTGACCACAACA
Organism: Xestia ashworthii; assembly: GCA_950022955.1. NCBI lineage: Eukaryota > Metazoa > Arthropoda > Insecta > Lepidoptera > Noctuidae > Xestia > Xestia ashworthii. Next base: position 4,768,508 of record OX465557.1, read on the forward strand.
CAGTTAGTACTGGGGTAATACGATACCTCTTGGTAACACTGGTTGTCGTATTACGGTCTACTGACTAAAAGAAAGAAAGAAAACATATTTATTCGGCACATGCCATAAGCACACTTAACAAATAAAAAAATAAAGTAGGTAAAAAAATACTTAAATCTACACTTGTTTTACAAATCTAAAAAATAGAAAATACTCGTATTGTGTGTCTCACGGCTGCGTCGAATAGGGCCAGTTCAGAAAACTGCCGAGCAGCTAGTGCCCGACGCGCTGGTTTTCAACTGGACCTGTCATGATGATGTTACGGACATAAAACAGTTTTGTACCTACTTTGTGTTACCCTTACTTGAGTTTATTATATGTAAAGACTGTCAAAGATCTACAAATGACAACCAGGACCAACGGATTGACGTACCTTTCCGAGGAATGGTTCTGTGGTAGTGGTTACTCATCCACGAACCAACCTTAACCAGCACGGCTACACCTTTTTTTTTTGTTTTTTTTTTTAGGATGGGAAATCATCAAATAACTTCTCCCACTCTGGGCGGAGCGGGAGGGAGTGTCAGACTTTTACTGACTGAAACCCATCCATGTTCCTTCCTTGCCCTTTATGTTCCGGGGCCGCGGTATCTCTTCCGAACAGGCCCGCAACCCCGGCAGGCTTCGTCCCTTGCGGGCCCCTCCCTTTATGCTGACTTCTTTTTGAGGCGAGCCCAGAACACGAACGCGCTGTCGACACGGCCTGTCGTCATTAGACGGACGGACGGCTCATAGCTATCCGTCCACAGACCCGCGTCTACGGTGGCCGGTAGCCACCGACGCCCGGTGCGTCTCCCGCGGCGGCTGTGGGGCGAGAGGCTCTCTCCCTCTCGCGTTCCGCCACCTCCTTCGCTAGCACAACTGCTTCGCAGAAGGAGGTGACGTCTTCCCATTCCGTCTCGCTCCGGACCATGGATTGAAACAGGGCCGGACGCGAGAGGTCGCCGCCGCCGATCGCCGCTACGAGGGCAGACCTCCACCGTGTGCTCCACCGTGTCCTCCGGTCGATCCTCGCAGTGGAAACACCCGGGCGTTTCTTCCCGCCCGATTCGGTGCAGGAACCTCCCGAAACATCCGTGTCCGATGAGGAACCTGCGTCAGGCGGAAGGTGAAGACGCCGTGGCGCCTCTCAAGCCACTCCTCAAAGAGGGGACTTACCGCCACTATCGTGGCGTGCCCTAGCACGGCTTTACCTGAAGATGTATTTGAGTGCCTGTTATTAAATGAGAATATTCAATTTCCTGGGCGGTGTGGCTCAAGTGGACCTTGGCAGGACATGTGGCTATACGCCGAGATAGCCGATGGAGCAAGGCATTGACCGAGTGGTGGCCAAAGAAGCTAGGGCCGTCCTAGAAGTCGTTGGGTCGACGATATCGTTAAAGTAGCGGGAAACACCTGGATAAGGGACGCACAGAAGCGGGAAGATTGGTAGATAAAAGGGAAGGCCTATACCCAGCAGTGGGTGATTCCGAGCTGATATGATGATGATTCAATTTTACAATCGTTCGAGCTTAAATCACAATTTTTCTTGTATTTAATAATAATAATAATGTGAACAAACATGTTTTGCTTAATAGATATAAGTGTGCAAATACATGCATAACGAAACAATCAGTCATCATGCGATTTTATGTTCCAGAAACTCCTTAACACAGTAAAAACTATAAAGTCTAACACTCTAAACCATAATCACACATCACAACTGAGAATTAAGATGTGTGATTTTGGTTTAAATGTGGCCACAAAATTAAAAAAAAATATGCTTTGATTATTTTTTATGGAGTGATCACAATCAAAATCATATTTTTCTTGTATTAGAGTGTTAGACTCTTGAAACCCTCAAATACATTATGTGAAATGTGCATTAATCTACGATTATTCCGCACGTTTGTGCTAGGCCCATCACCGGCCTATTTTACATGTTGGTACAATAAAATTCGCTCAGTATGTTATAGGCCTAATAAAGTGAGTACGTGATAGTGATCTCTAATATTTTATAAACATTACGCGGATTGTTTCATAAATTCGCATGGTTAAGCTATAGAGACGTGCAATGTATGCCGAACGAGAGGAAATCTGTCGTTTCTAAGAGACAGTGGTCTATAAAAGACGGTTTTTATGAACTTGTTTTATTGCAGTTAATAAATAAATACATCCATGAATTAAAGCTACTTATATAGAATAATTACGAAAATAAAACTAATTTATGGATTATTAGTTTTATTTTTACTAGTTGCGCTCTAAGTGGTGTTATCTTTGTTCTAGTAAAAATAAAACACTTGCCCCAGTACCATATTCGGATAAGTGCATTTCGATTATCGACAGGCAGATAAATCTTGTGTCCACACTCAAGTTCTTTAGGTAAGCATCGTAGTGCATTTTGATACACTGACAATAGTTCAAGTACTTATTAACAAAGGAAAATCAATACGATTGATAAGAAGACTATTAATCGGTTAAAGTAATTATTAGGGTTCCCTAGCCAAATGGCAAAAAACGGAACCCATAAAGATTCGCCATGTCTGTCTGTCTGTCTGTCTGTCCGTCCGTATGTCACAGCTACTTAAAAAATAAGAGAATTATAAAACTAAAAAAAAAAATTATATACATTACCATGTAAACTTCCACCGAAAATTGGTTTGAACGAGATCTAGTACCTAGTAGTTTTTTTCTATAACGTCATAAATCGTAGCTTTAATATTATGTTACTTGCTGCTACGGAACCCTTCATGGGCGAGTCCGACACGCTCTTGGCCGCTTTTTTTTGATCCTGAGATGTGATAATCTCCATAACATCATGACTGTAACCACCGATGGATTACTCAGAGATGTACCTAATAGTACACCTACATGTCGCTAATAGTGTTTAAGTCTAATGTAATAGGGGCGAGCCTATTGCCATTAACCAGGCACAAATCCAAACTCCGTGGCTGCTATTGAGAAATTACTGAAGGAAAACCTAATAACAGTTTGCCCAACCCGGGAATCGGGTCTACAGGACCTCATACTCAGTATTCGTGCTTGCGACTATTAGACAAACGAGGCAGTAGCACATGAGTAAGTAAACGGCACAGAGTATAAGCTTCTTGACAACGTGCAAAATTGTTACCTATATTGGTAGGGTTGTCACAATAGGTGAAGACAAATTAATGAAATATTTACACCTTGGGAAACCTTATATAATATTTACACCTTAAAGTACGATATATTTTTATTTTTTTCTAGTATTATTCATACACACTATGCAATAAATAACCATTATAAATAAATACCAAGTTTTTACATTAAAATATTCTAACTTGTCACAAAACAAACAACGTGTGTTGCCCTGACAACCCTGAGATTTTCAACTGGCTGTGACAGCGTACACCGGAATTTTCCATTTTTGCCGCGTACCCGACAAGCGGCCAGTGGTCACGCACGTGGTGCAACCGATGGGCGCGGTTGTATGAAGCTTATACTCTGTACTGTACTCTGTGGCAATAGTACACAACGCATCAGCATCATCTTCCCGCCCTTCTCCTATGTTAACATTCTCCCTGGTCAATCATAACCTCAGATTATAGAAACCGGGCCTGTAGACGATGAGCTATGGGCTAGCTCGCCGTCTGTCCGTCTTATGACGACAGGCCGTGTCGACGGCGCCAGAGTGTTCCACGCGCGCTTCAAAGAGATGTCAGCATAACGAAGGGGTCCAAGAGCCGATGCCAGCCGGGGCTACGGGAATGTTCGAAAGAAATTCTCGTTGCTCCGGAACATAAAGGGCGAGGAAGGAACATGGATTTTGTTTTAGTCAAAGTTAAAAGTCTGACACTCCGCTCACTCCGTCCAAAGTGGGCGGAGTCATTTGATGAAATCCCATTCGAAAAAAAATATAAGATCATTGAAATAACATAACGCTATATTTTACTCCTTTTTCTATATTTCATTCTTCATACAATTCATTCATTGATTCTTTGGTCTTCCTTCCGCTCTCCAACCATCAACATTTATGGTCATATCAATAATCTCCTTCCCATTAAAAACCTATTCAATCATGGGACACGGTAGTTTAATATCTGCCAGCAATACGGTACAATATTCGAAGTTAATAATACTGCTTTATAATGCTATTAAGAACAGGTGTTGTGAAGACAGGGGTCTAATTTATTAAAGAAATTAATAGGTTATTTTACGATTAATTGTATTTTTAATCGTCTTCATCTTTTATAATCTTTCCCAGTTTTGGTTTACTTCTCTAGGGTAGCCCGTAAAATCCAATTTTTCCTTCGTTTTGTATGCAATTTTCAGGCCAGTGCTAGGTTGTATGTTGATAAAATATGATTCGCGACTGTAAGACGTATTAATCAGAATTACAATCATGAAAATCATCAATACAACCCTCCATGTTGACTTTGACCTTTGAAAAGTCTTTCCGACAATCTTAGCACTGGCCGGCAAATTGCAAATAATGTTAGAAAAATTGAATTTCGTGGGCTACCCTGGAGCATGATCATAACAGATACAGTTGAATACTGAAAAGTATTAATGAGTTTTCTGTAGTTTTTAACTAACTTTTATATCTGTATTCATCAATAACAAAATATTCAAAAAAACACAAACACTGTTGACGTTATTTTAATTTCCAACTGTTTTTTATATTCATTTATCAGTTAAATAGACTATCAAATTGATTGCAAGACTATGATAATATTACAATCGGATTAGGAACGGTTGACCAGATTTGTACATCGCCTATTAAGTAGTTCGTTTCGTTAATAGAGTATTAATGGCTTATGGACACGGCTTCGCGTGGAGTTAGATAATGCCCAAGGCATTAAGATCACGTATCCAGAAACTTGGCAGCCTCGCAAATACCTGTAAAATATTTACCTTTTTTAGAAATGCTACTGTACAGATGGTTTAAAGGCACCTAACTAATCTAAAGTCATGGGTTTTAGTCAGTAAAAGTCTGACACTCCCTCCCGATTATGGGGGCAGAGATACTTCCGTCGCATGCGGTGTCACATTAGTACCTATTGAAGTATTGATAATATGGATACATAGGTTCAATAGATTCAGATACATTGAAACAATTCTGAATTGAGTGAAATGGAGTTGTATTGTCCTCCTGAAAGCTGCGTCACAATGCCACCACAAATCCATCCCGAATGGCACTTGATAATGAGTTATGTTCGTCCTTTGTGCTGGTTATTGGAACAAATAGGTATCTACCTAGGTCCATATTGTCCATCAATAGATGACCCTCGGGCATAATGCAATTACCATGATGATACCGAAATGATAATTATGCCATTTTCGAGCTCCGGGAAATGAGATTTTCTGCTCAGTAACTAGTCGCCTAAATTAAGTTATTTGTATAACTTTTAGAAAATTGAATTACATTAGTTAATGAGCATAGAAAAATCGGTAAACAACGTGTGCAAAAGTTGGAACTTTGATCTTTATTATCTCCGTAACTAGAAGGTTTCCAGGTATGGTTACTGGAACCAAAAATATCTCAATGACGCGAAAAAGTAAGTGCCTTTCACCTGTGGTTATAAGATACAAAAGATATGTGCCTTTCACCTGTGGTTATAAGATTCAAAAGATATGTGCCTTTCACCTGTGGTTATAAGATTCAAAAGTTGGATAGGAAGATTTAATGAAGTACTGCGCGAACCCTAGTGTTTCTCACTCAAATTGCATAACACAATAATATGTGCAAACACTACTCGTGTACGAAGGATTTTGAAAGAAACTCATAACCCATTACTTCATTCGTTCTAACAATACACCCTCTTAAATATGAATGACGCAATTCCTATTTTTGACTAATCAATTTTTATTTTCTTGAACGATCCATAATGAAAATAATATGTATATATAGGAATGCACTACAAGACGTAAAATAATCGCCCACATCGATGTCAATAGGAGTTAAGCCCTGGCACCATTTGCCACTTTGGAAAGCAAATCCAATTCGTTGACAAACCAACAGACCAGCTCTCTGGTCAAGGGAAGAGTAAAGGAGACGGAAAACGGTGGGCCAAAATGTAGTAAGTTGAGATATGGTCTAAAAAATTAGTCATATTTTTCTATTTCAAAACATGAAAAAACAGCTCAATTCTCAATATGGAAGAAGAGAAAAATTAAAACGATAGTTTTCATAACATTACCGATTGAATTAATCGATTACAGAAATTAAAAAAAGAAAAGCTTTGCACTAGGTAATTAACTCAAAGTATTTAAATGCACTTTGAATACTTGTTTACAATATAGTGCATTTAATTAATAAAGAACGTGTCAATTTATAACGGAAAAATCTAAATCATTATCGATTTCGTATCGATTAAAATCAATAATATTTTTAGTAATAGCTTTAGTATTATATTATCTGTGACAGCACTGACAGCGTACCGACACTGACACTCTCTGACTAGTATATAGTTATCTGTGACTGACACTGGTCAATTATTTCTGCTCAACTCGTTTCGTGTTTTCCATTATGTTTTGAGTGCTTTCCCGATTATTTTATAATTTCAACGACCACTGCTTTGTTTATTACGGATTCTGACCCTGCCTACCTGGTAGGACACTTGCTTCCATACTGGACATACCGAATATCGCTTACACGTTTGACTTGGAATTGTTTTCATGGAATTTTTGTAAATAAGGATCGCTGTTTGAATAATTGTGGGATTACAAATAAAATAACTTGATAAGTCATTAGCTCTTTTATGTAGACTGTAACATAACCTCACTTTTACTAAACCTCAAATAACTCGGCTCTCAGATAGTCAAAACTTACTGAATTTTCAGTGAAGGACTTATAAATTTGAATCTATTGATTCATACCATTTTCGTCTCCTTACATCCAGGCCCAAGAATGTATGTAATAGTTTCCGTCTCCTTTAGAGACATCTAATGGGTTAAGCAATTGAAGAACTTAACTTAAAATAAACTTTCGAAAAAAAAATTGAAAATTAAATAGAATGATTTTTAAAACATTATCAGTTGCGATGTAAATTGCGTTACACTGCTAATCATTTTAGTCATCCCTTTAACTAGAAGACAACACAACAATTATTTGAGTAGGTAGTAAATCTTTTTAAAACGTATCTACTTGTTGTGTATCTATACATATCATAAAACAGTAAAAAAACTGTGTCTGTACATTGAATATATTAAAAAAAATTGAGGGGGGATTTGAAACAGTAATAGAACACGAATCAAAAAAAAATCTGTCTGTTTGTCTGTTTGTTTGTACACGCTAATCTTCGGAACTACTGGACGGATCGGACGGATACATCTGATGTGCAAAAAATCACTTATTAATCATCAAAGCTATCACTTATTTCACTGTATAATAAAAGCTTAGCTAATGTTATAAAATAACATAAGCTGAGAGTACCTCCACGCGGTGAAAGCGGTAACAGTTTAGGACTGATTTTCAATGACGATGGTATATCATTGAAAATTTGACTCTACTGGCCAAAACTCCCATTTTTTTTAAATTATTTTATCGAATAAATATGCCTTCGGGCTTATGTCATTTGAGTGTTTAATTTCCTTTTCGATTTATCTTTTTGACACGGTAGCCTACCCGGTAACGCAGGGGAGCAGTCACTTAGATTTTAATTGATCAGGTATCTTCACAACAAAACTATAACCATGTCTATAAAGAGGTCTAATCTTTCCCAAAGTTTCAAAGGAGCTAAAAGATTGAGGATCATAAAATCCCAAGAATCTACCGAAGAACGTCAGGAGCGACTTGATGCTGTTCGAGAATATCAGGCTGCAACTCGCTCCATGGAAACCTCTTCGGATCGCGAAGCACGCCTGCGTTCTCAGCGTATTTACGCATCTACATCCAGATCTCTAGAGACCAGTGAAGAATAGATGCGCGACTGACTGCTGATCGTGAACGTCACGCATTGTCTCGCGAGTCGGAGACGTTCACGGATAGAGAATTGCCCTTGAGTTCTCAGCGTATCTACGCATCTGCTTCTAGGTCTCTAGAGACAAGTACGAACTTAACGTAATGGGCGACTGTCCGCTGATCGTGAGCGCATCCCGTTGTTTTTCCGTCCCTGTGCTCTTAGAATTCGACGATTTTTTGTATCTAGAGCTTAGCGCCGAAATAAACAGAACGTTAATATTTGACGTTTCAGATCTTCGATTTTGACGACCCGTTGTTGCTGGTATAAGCAACAAGTCGCGGGCAGCAGCTAGTCATAAATAAAGATTATTATATTCTTCAGCGAATGTATCAAATTTTCTACTCAATATATAATACAATAAAACAGACTGTTTAATTATTATTTAAAGCGGGTTTATGATTGACTCACGAGCAGTTTTGGGATTACCTTAAGCCCCCAACATTGGATTAACCGAAAAGATAGCTCTTTCTATTAAAAAAAATCCCCTTTTAGTACACAACGGTAGATGGCACATCAGTGATAACTAAACCAGTCCAATCTGGTCCTTTATCTATTAAGATAAAAGCGTCAGAGTTGGTCGCGAAATTCAAATTTTCTTACGTTTATTGCAATTTGCAGGTCAGTGCTAGGTTCGATGTTGATTTAAATTTTGGTCGCGACTGTAAGACGTAAGTATGTAGTTACAGAATTATAATCATCCAAATGTATTACAACCGTCCAAGTTCATAAAGGTGTAGGAACGATTTTGACTTCGAAAAAGTCATTCCACCTTAAAACTATTTTATATCCTTTGTCAAAAAAAAAAGAAAACTTAAAATCATAAGTTATAGAATACTTATGATTTTAAGTTTTCTTTTTTTTTTCTACTACATAGTATAAGATTCCGATACTTATAGCGACTTCGAGTAACGCTAGTTCATTTTAAAAGAACGCTGAATATTTTATCTGTTTTGTTATCACTATATCTATATGGGGAAGATTAATAAGCATATGGAGAAACGGTATCACCAAATAGTTTGTTCCCGATCAAAATTATTTACGGTTACTGTGTCATCCCACACTGCTTCCCCACATGATCCTCAAAAATTTCGATTCAGGGCCCATGTGGACCATTGGTCCATTTTTATGTGGAGCCCCGACACAGCCAGAAGGTGACGCCGTAGACTAAGCAGGAGATGGCGGGGCAAGCTGAATAGAACCATCCAAAATTAAGTATATAAAAGCAAAAAACATGTTCAAGTTTTAAGGCAACTACCTATTCTCCACCAACTTATTAAAGAAAGTGTTATCTACCTACACAAAGATAAAATGACACCAAAAAACAAGACCAAAAGAACCACAAAGGTTTTAATAAAACATCCTATTTCAAACTAAACAAGAAGAAATCACCACGCGTCGTGTAGCCTTCTCGATTTGTAGCCGCCACGGTAACAAATGTACCGAAATTGGCTCAATAAACTAAGTCCTTGGTCTCTGAATGGCTATTAGCCGTTGACCGCGGCCACCGACCCCCGCTATTTGCCACATTAATTATTTAAATGTACACCCGTGCCAATCCCTAGGGCTCATTGCTGTTAATAATTTTGCTCTGTTCATATGTTTCTTGAGGGATCGTGGAAGAAGAGAACGGTGTTCGGTGATGAAATGAAAATGTGGTCAGTACGTAGCAACCTAGACCAATGATTTACCTCATTCACAATATTACGGTTTCACTACGACAGATTACAATCTACCGAAAAATAATGCATGGTTTTATTGTAAACAGTATGTTCAGTTGACAATATTTCGAGAGTTTACAATCTCTCTAGTTATATTACAATCTAACGTGTTTGACAATTTTACGGTGACAAATACATTAATAGCAGCAAGTCGTCTTGAAAGTGTCCTCAGAACAAAAGACATAGTTCTCTTTGTCTTTTGTTCTCTATAGTTACTAAATCTGTTTTTCCTGTTTACAGTCCAGTTGCCAACCTTGTTAACTTGCTATCATGTTCACCACGGCAAGGTTTTTAGTTGTTCTCATGGAAATAAATCAAGAGGTTTTCCAACTTTTGTCTCCAAGAACTTCAGTAGAAGGCCTTCCAGACCAACTGGACGTAACCGGTACCAGTATTTTACATGGAGGCGTCGTCATGAACCGTCGTTGCTTGTGCAATTAAGAATCCTAAAATTCTTAGGACACGTTACCCGCAACAATGATTCCATGGAGCATTTGGTGATTCAGGGTAGAGTCGAAGGCATGACACCACATAATGGAACAACCCGATGGACAGTCTCCATCAAATCATTCACCAAGATCGCTCTGGCAGAATGTGCCTGCTATGCGCCCATTAGAGACCGGAGGAAAAAGATCGTGAAGGCAGCGATCGCAGTTGTGGGCGACCCCCTTTGACCCTGATCTGACCATCATTATTTGCCTAGCCTTTAGGTCGGCTTCCAGTCTAACCGGATGCAGCTGAATACCAGTATTTTACATGGAGCGACTGCCTATATTATGACCTCCACAACCCAGTTAGTACCGGGTAATACGATAGCGATACTTACCCCTTTGCTTAAGACCCACTGACTACCTGAAACGACTATCAAAGATCTACAAATGACAGCCGGGACCAACATCTTAACGTGCTTTCTTAGGCACGGAGGAAACTGGGTGGTCACCCATCCACAGCAGACCAACTAAGCCAACCACGGCTTAACCTAAAGATAGCCATCCTGATCTGACCATATTATCAAAATAATCAAACAAAAACTACCTCCAGATTACTCACTTAAGGAAAAATCAAAAGAAAAAGAATATTGTCTCTATGTATAACTAGGCAAGACTCAATTACGGATGAACACTCACAAGGCCCGGTACAGGATTGCGGTTGGACAAAGCTAGTAATTAGAGGAAATCAAATGACGACCCCAGCTATGTATTCACGGCCTAAAATAACATTAGAAGGAAAACATTGGGTTTGTGTCCTTCTAATAAAGCTGTGTGTACTTACAAGTAGGTACTGTAATTATGGTAGTAGTGGTCTCGTTTAGAATTGGTTGTTTCACGTTGATCCTATCAAAAGTTTCAGGCTGTTTTGGGCTATTTGTTGACTTAAGTTAAAAAAGGTCCTATCCCTAATTTTGAATTCAGCACTCTTAATATAACTGGTATGTACTGATCTGATTAATTACTATTTTGAGTAACACCCGATCGTTTGGCTACGAGTATTTTGGGCTATTTGTTGACTTAAGTTAAAAAAATGTCCTATCCCTAATTTTGAATTCAGCACTCTTAATATAACTGGTATGTACTGATCTGATTAATTACTATTTTGAGTAACACCCGATCGTTTGGCTACGAGTATTTTGGGCTATTTGTTGACTTAAGTTACAAAAAATGTCCTATCCCTAATTTTGAATTCAGCACTCTTAATATAACTGGTATGTACTGATCTGATTAATTACTATTTTGAGTAACACCCGATCGTTTTTTTTTTGGTCACAATAAATAAGAATGTTTCAACAAGGGTTGCTCAATAACGCTGACGAATATTGGGTCAGTTTTATTGAAAGAAAAAGAAAAGAAAAAAATGTTTATTTGACGTCAGTACATAAAGCACACACACAACAATATTAAAAAAGTTACAAGAAAAAAGAGAAAATACATAGTATGTACTGTGTGCCTCACGGCTGCGCCAAAAAGGTCCATTTCAGCATTCATGCCAGACAGGTGATGCTGTCTGACGCTGGTCTTCCAATGAACCTTGAGGGGTTTAGTGACATACAGAAAACAGTTTCAAACATATTAAATAAATAAATGGTTAAACAATAAATAGATAGCGTGTAAATTAATGATATGTGTACCTATGTATGAGTAAAATCTACTTATTACCTTTAAAGAGAATGTGAGCAATACGTATTGCATTAGAAAATACACTGATAACAATAAATAAATACACAGATAAGCCGAGACAGAATAAATATTTTTACTTACATGAAAATAAAATATAAGTACCTACGGTTTTCTTAGTATCAAACAACTACCACAATTATGAAATAAATAATTAAAATCACCACTACAAAGAAAATAATAATACAATAGTCAATAACAATAAACGAGTATGTGTGAAATACATGTGCAATGTTATGGGCGTGTCTTTGACTTTATCTCGCTCCCACCCCAGCTTCGCGTCGCCGTCGCGTCACCTGCGCGCGCGCCACTGATCATTTGACTTCGTCACACGACGAAAAGATTATGGTCCGTGAACAGTGTCGCAATAGTTCGCGTGTATGCATAAGTAAGTACTTACACGGTGCAGTCAGTCTGTTGTTGTGGAGCATTTATTTAAATGATTGAAATATTCATTGTGACCATATCGAATTTTTGCTGTGCTGCTATCATATACTGCCGCAGTCGTGTTCTGAACGTGTGAATAGTGCTCAGTACCCGTAATGGTGGAGGAATATTGTTCCACACTTTAGATGCAGCATATCGGAAAGTACCTCTGAAAGCTGCTGTTCTATGAGACTGTGTTGATAATTGCTGGGCACAAAGCCTAGGTGCGCACTCTCGTTTACTAGCCATCCAACTTAACTTGTCGTACAAATACTTCGGCTTCATAGTCCTAATAACACCAAAAAGAAGACACGCTAGGTGTAACTTTCGCCTCGACTTCATTTTGAGCATACAGTGTTTGTTCAGAATAGGGGTGACATGACTTCTAGGAGGAACCGAATAACAGAATCGAGCACACGCATTTTGGACTCTTTGTATAAGCCTATCCGTACGAGCCAGCAAACGTGGGCCGTAAACCGTATCAGCATAATTTAGTTTAGACAGTACAAGGGTTTCGACTAGCTGTTCGCGAAGCTTTTCAGACAGGTAAGGCCTCATTTTGTATAGCAGTTTCAGGCGGTAAAAACAGTTTTTCACAGAGTTAGCGACGTGTTTCTCAAACCTAAGGCTATTGTCCATACACAACCCCAGGTTCCGTGCTTCATTAACTCGGTCAATAGGCTCACCCATTAAAGTCAAATTAAGGCTTAAAGGTAGCTTCTTTAACTGCTGCTTCGTACCAAACAACATATACTTTGTTTTCAATGGGTTCAAAGCTAGACAGTTCTCATCTGACCAAGTGGCGATTCTTTCCAGGTCGTCATTTAGATCTTTAATAGCCGAGTCAATGTCTTCAGGTTTAAAGGACAAATATAATTGCACATCGTCAGCATAAATGTGATATTTGCATTTCTTCAGACACTTTATTATGTCTGCACAATATAAAATAAAAATAATCGGACCTAAGATAGATCCCTGAGGAACTCCTCTTTCTATTGAAGAAAGGGCCGAAGTCAGAGTAGTACCGTCCGGCAACCGTAATTCCACGAGTTGTTTTCTGTCACTGAGGTAACTATGGAACCACTGGATTGCTTTGTTGTCAAAACCGTAGTATTTTAACTTGGATAATAACAGTGGGACATTAATGCAATCAAATGCACGGGAAAAATCAAGAAGCACCATAAGAGTACACATGCCCTTATCTTGGGCGGACAAAATGTTATCGGTTACGTCCAGCAACGCCGTTGAAGTACTGCGCTGTTTCCTGAAACCAGATTGCAGGTCGGGTAATATCTCGTTCTCTTCCAAAAATTTGGTCAATTGACGGCATACTACCCTCTCCATTACCTTTGAAAGACAGGGCAGAACACTGACAGGCCTCAAGTCTTTAACATCAATAGGGTTTGGATTCTTGGGTAGGGGTCTAACTATTGCAATTTTCCATTGGTAAGGAAACTTTGCTGTCCATATGGAGCAATTAATGATGTCAGTAATAGCTGCTAAGGTGTATGGCATAGTCAGGGTAAGCATGCTCAAGGTTATGTTGTCGTAACCTTCTGCATTTGATTTTAGGTCGGATATAATGCGGGAGACATCATTTTGGTCTACCGGACCAAGCATGAAAGTAGCTTCACTGTGTCTGTTGGTCTCATAAAATGATAAAAGTGAAGTGCTAGCTACTGGGTTTCCAGGGACAGTCAAAAAAGTATTATTAATAAGCTCTGGGTTTCTGAAATGTGATGGAAGGTCCAATCTTTGCTTAGTGGGTGCAAACGTGGATTTAATGTTTTTCCATAGTAATTTCGGGTTATTAATTCTATTATTTATATTGTGTCTAAAGTATGCAATTTTTTCATGGTACAGGGAACTTTCAACTAAAGATTTTAACTGTTTGTAGTATAATTTTTTAATTTCAGATTTCGTATACCGATACTTGCCTAGTGCATTGTCTCGTAACTGCATCATAAGTTTAATAGTGTCCGTAATCCAAGGATACGATAATTCCCTAATAGTGCAGGTTTTTAATGGTGCGTGAATATCAAACAAAGATATTATGCAGTGATTAAGACTATCAACCATGTCATTAATATCGGTTTGGTCGGAAACACGCTCAATGTTTAATCGTGTCAAATCCATACGGAAATTATCCAAACATATATCTTTAATTGGCCTGAATTTAGTTACGTAAGGTATAAACTTGTCCCGCTTTATTTGAAATTCACTGACTAGAATGGAGTGGCCAGTAATCGATCCGAAGGGTTCCACTGTCGTATATCCAGGCTTTAGGTCTGTGCACAGTAGGTCGATCAGAGTTTCACTAGTATCTGTGAAATGAGTCGGCATCGTAACTAGCTGAGCGAGACTCGTGTAGTTTAAAAATTCTTGCACCTTTTTAGTTTTAGTTTCGCTTACGTTGAGCATGTTTACATTGAAATCGCCCAGCAAAACGTAATGATCGCAATTTCCCAGTGTGGTGAAAGTATTCGTGATGGCATCCAAGAAAAGGTCAATATCTAACCAGGGTGGCCGGTACGCTGAGTACCGATGGCAATTTTTTTCCCGCTTATCGAGATTGTCAGCCACATCTGTTCGACGGAATCGAACCTGGGATCAACCGTGCCAGAACAGATACGCGCGCTCAGGCCCCGACGCAGGTAAAAACCAACACCCCCACCACGCCCCGCGCGAACAGCTGTAGGCCGCGGAGTGTGACGTAGCCGGTAGCCGGGGACAACAGGCGCGCGCCCCTCCTCGCCCGCCCGAAGCCAAGTCTCGTTTATGGCCATAACATCAAAACCATGTTTGTCCATTGCACAAATCAAATCGTCATGGCCCGTTCCCAGAGACCCTGCATTGAGGAAGCCTACTTTAAAATATCTACCACTTTTAGGCATCATGACAATGTTGAAAAATTTATGTAATTAGATTTGATAAAACCAGTGTTGAGTGTAACATTATAGGTATTTGGGTAATATACTGTTATTGAATAGTAGATACGTGTAATTATGTAAAGGAATCTGAATGTGTTTAAAATTCGTACTTTTGATGTTTGTATGTTGGTGTAAATAGTAAATAATATAATACGTGAATTTTGAAACCGGTTTATGAGCCCACCAAGTAGTTGCGCCGCCGTGTGACAGACAGCTGCGACGATTAACAAAGAAAATAGATCATAATAATTGTTGTGCCATGACCATTTGGCGAGATACAGCATTGATGCCATGGATACCTTAAAAACTAAAAACACGCAACAAAAATACAATAATAAAAAAACGGAAATTATGAGATTAATGAGAACCATTAATAGAAGAAAACAACCAAAGAATTCATTACATTTAGGACAGCATGTGGCAGTCGGTAACCGGCAGAGGTGTAGCTTCAAACACGCGCTGTATATCTGCCTCGCAGCTGATTTGAATAGTGGCGTCTCCTGGTTTATTACGGGCAAGAATACGGCCTCGTTTACACCACACAAATTGCCACCCGTGCCGTCCCCCAGCCTCTCGCGCCTTCCGAAATAACTCACGGTTCTGCTTGGTAAGACGCTCGTTGACATAAAATCGCGCTGGCGGGCCGGGCAAACCGAGATCAGCAGAAGTCATGCCACGGCGAACTCGTGCGGCCTCCAACAGCTCGTTGCGTAGATCGCGGCGCGCAAGGCGCACAACGAGAAAACGCGGGCGAGATTAAACCGGCGCTGGCTGAGTTGCATTAATGCGTTTCCCTCCCAATCGCTCGGCGCTCACAATATCGCGAGTCTCCACATTTACGCCCATCTTCGACGCCACCAACATAGCTGTATGGACGGGGTTTTCACCACTCGCCTCAGGCAAGTTAGATATTTGGATATCTGTGGCTAGGAGCTCCTGATCGCGAACATTTATGTCGCTCCGCAATTGGGCAATTAAATGATGCACATCTGGCGATACCTGGGCGTGAACCTGTTTTCGGTTCTCCATAATGGTCACCCTTTCCTCCAAACTGCTCATACGGTCATTTGTGGACTTTAGAGAGGCTCTTAAATCAGCCAATTCATTACGCAGCAACTGAAATTCACTCCGTACTGTGTTTATGAAATCTTCCTTAAACTTCCTCAGTTCGGAGGTGAAGTCTTTGGAGAGTTCAGTCGTCGCATCCGAAGCAGTGATGTTAATTAGTTCAGTTTCTGTGGCATTTACCGTGCTCTCGTCAATTGGTTCTTTTGCCTGCCCTCGTACTGGTGTTTCGGACCGGTTGTCCCGCACTAAGTTTTTTTTGCACTCCGGGCAGTGCCAGGGAGATGCTACGGGACCTGTTAGGCTCAGACCAGCGCACTGGCGATGATACCACAACACGCATTTGGTGCATTTGGCGGCTTCTGCCGACGCGAGAAATTTACCGCAGGCTCCGCACTTGACCATGGCAACTTATTCGATGTTGTAACTTCGATCGATCAACAAGCAGTTTGCCTTGAATACGATAGATGGCGCTGTTTTCAATATGTGCGTTTATGGCAATTTTAATGGTGTTATGGTACCTAAGTTGCAACACCACAGGACGTCACAGCAACTATGCTAAGATCTACGCAAACACTGAAGCTATGTCACTAAGTATTTTCAGACACTGAGCAAAACGACTGTTAATATTTATCCGTATCGGGTAGAATTTTAGCAGTACCAAAATAGAATGGAGTTTTGGTGTTTCATTTAATGTACACAGCACTGATTAGCAGGATAATAGCGTCACTTGTAAATTGCACTCTGTTGATGACTTTCACTATAAAGGTTTTTTAAAAAAGTGTTTGTTTTTTTTTTTTAGAAATTGAGATAAATATGATACTGTCACTCGATAAAAGATCCGATACCCTCCTCCCTATTGTTATTCATATGAGTGCAACTAGTGCTTCATTCTGGATCAAAATCAAAATCAAAACCTTACCTTTTCTTTTACCATAACAAGTTTTTTTAAGAGTTTTAGACACTTCACTCAACCACTTCGCACGGGGAGACCGACATATTTGGCATCAGAGAGATGTTCTTCTTCAGATCATCACAGACGGGGCCGTTACCAAAAATGTCATAACCTCCCGAAATACGTGTATTCAATTTAGATGGCGTGTGATAGAAGA
The DNA here is from genome assembly GCA_950022955.1 of Xestia ashworthii. Lineage (NCBI taxonomy): Eukaryota > Metazoa > Arthropoda > Insecta > Lepidoptera > Noctuidae > Xestia > Xestia ashworthii. The sequence goes on from OX465557.1 coordinate 4,785,888, forward strand.
ACTAAGAAGCCTATGCACACGCACAGTATTTGCGTAGTGGACTGCTAAATACTAAAGATGTTTGATTATTCTTAAGTCAGTTCACCATCTCCCACTTGGCCAGGTCACATATATTGAGAACATGGCGGAAAAAGCACCTACGTGATTTAAGAAATACAGGAGCACCAGATGATCGTTTAATTTATGTGGTTTGTATAAGTATACATTTACAAAATATGTATTTGGGAACCTATATATTCTGTAATACAATCGAAATAAATACACACTACCTTAAGAATATGTTTGATTTTCATATTATTTTGGTATTACGTTTGTATGAAAAACGCATGCTCCGCCGGCCCCTTAAGTGTTAGGTACTCGTAGGTAAGTACAATAGTTTAACCTTTAACATTTAATTTAAAAATAAGTAATTAAAATTAACCGTGGCAGCTAAGAGATGACCAGTCCCAACTGACAGCGCCGATTCACGGACATGACGCATGTATCGACAACTTCTGTCAACTCCCTAGCATCTGCAATATGCTACTGTTACCCCTGAAAAGATCACGATAATAACAGTAATTTAGCCACACTATCATCCGGGATCATAGCCAGCATCGAACAATACAATGACAGGGGAAATAACAAGCCTGATTCCGATACTTATCTTTGAATGCGACATAGTTCCGATCCCTATTGTTGTGCACTTGAATTATTTCAGTTGTACCGCTTTATAGGGCTGGGAAACAACGCTATCGATAAAAAAGTCAATTCGTTATCTAACCCCTCCGAAAGCACGTTAAGCCGTTGGTTCCAGCTGTCATTTGTAGATCTTTGACAGTCGTTACAGGTAGTCGGTGGCCCGAAAGCCTAACAACCAGTCTTACCAAGGGGAATCGTTTTACCCAGTACTAACTGGGTTGTGGAGGTCAGATAGGCAGTCGCTCTATGTAAAATACTGATATTTAGCTGCATCTGGTTAGATTGGCAGCCAACGCCTACGTGGTTGGAAAAATGCTTAGTTTGCTTTTTGTTGAAAGAACTTAATTGCTGTGCAGATCGTATGCTCAGGATTTTATTAAAGAGAGCACACTGATCTTTACTGCAGTGCAAAAATATGAGGTGTGTTTTATTTGTTCTAACTTTTATTCTTACTGCATATTCGGAATAAGATTTCTGTTAAGTAAACAGCTTAAGTGTTGCGCATAATAATAAATTGCAAATGTTTAAAACAATAATTCTCTTTCTACTTTTTTCTCTAAAACACTACATAATAATGTACTCTTTAAAAATAATATCAGCTTATCAGCTCTCAATTTCCATAAGGCACATAGTGTCCAAGTGGCAGTAGAACACTGACTCCTAAGTCACAGGTTTTCCTAGTTTAGGAGTCAGGGTTTCATCTTTTGTACGCCTTAACTATTTGTGAACTTTTGCTAGATATTAAGCATTTGTGTGTAAGGATTAGTATCAATAAAGTATTATTATTATTAATAAGAAAGAAGGGCTGAATCCCGATTACCGATAAACCTAAATAAACTTTATCGACACTTTAACATCACTATCAATAAAACAGACCATCGAAGTTCGCAAGTCGATACTCGCAGACAATGATAAGAGAAAATAATGGCGATAGCAATGATTGTTCTATTGCGTTAGAACGAGACAAATGTTTTAAAGACTTTGAAGTGGGTACTTTGGTAGACAATTATTGTTTCACTTGAGTTTTCAATGATAAGCTGCTTATTTGATAAAGTTGTAGCGAGTGTGGCAAATAAATGTTTATGACCTCTTTGGTTTGAATCTTACTTTAACAATTAGTAGTGTGACTGCCTCGCTTGTCTAATGATGAGGTCCCGGGTTCGATTCCCAGTTTAGTCAAAGTGACGAAGATACGGGGCTTTTAAAATTCACAATACGTCACGCCTAGGTATAATTTTTAGCTAGTTCTGACGTCACGAGCCCCCACTCTCGAGTTTTGATGCGTTTTATCTTTGTCAATATTCATTGATTTACAAAAACAAAAAATACGTGTACATTATTTTTCAATAATCTAACTGACGGACTAAATAGATTTGTAATTTTTTGATACTGTCGTCATGCCTATTCAATCAACAACAAACAATCCCGAATTTAATCAACTAAAATTAAGTATCATACGTGTAATACGAAACTAACGAGCAATTTCATTTGGTCGGGTTATATTTTGGCGATATAAAATGCTTTCGTCTAATGTTTTGTGGTACTGGAACGCATCTGACATTATGGAATGTAAACTCAAAACTCAAAAAAGAACTCAAAACTCAAAGCATTTATTTCAATTAGACCATTACGGCACTTTTGAATGTCAAAAATACAAAACATGATCGATCAAAGCTACAGTCACAAGGCATAATAACTTGAGAAAGTACTGTAGTTGCCCATTCCCTAGCGTAGATCTCTATGGAGAAGAAAGGCCAAGAAACATATCACAATATCGAATTGGTTCTAGCCTGTAAGGATATTTGTATGTTTAGAGTAAATAAATAAATAAATTAATTTGGGCCGCGATTGTGATGTAAATTCACTCTGTCGCTGACATTTTTTATTTTTTATTTGAACCAAAGGTTGCGAACCCGAATATGTGTTTACAAAATTTATAGCTGCTCGTGGCGGGGACTATAGTAACACCTCTGCCTAACCCTTCCGGGATTTCAGACCTGATGTTTATGTAAGATTTTGAAACCTACATGAAATTGAATCCTACGAGTACATACTTAAAACAAAGCCACTAATTACTATAAGTAGCCATACCATGTAATCAACATGACGTTTCAGCTGTCAAGAGGACAAGGCCCAGTCGATCAGTTGAGCAAATGTATGTAATCAAACTCTAGGGCTCTCCATTCGAGAGTCGAATGGCAGGGGATTACAGAATCAATTGCTTGTACAGTCGCAGGGAAAATGGATACAGTAACAAAATCATGAAACGATTTTCATGACGAGTGATGACGTAACATCGCGTCACGCTACCTAATATAATTTTGTCCTGAATGGGGTTATTTAGTTGCATTTATACGAGAACTACTAGAGAATCAAGGTAACAGATTAAGCCCGAAGAATAGGGTAGACATCAAAAAATTATAAGTAATTAGTCCGTCAGTTAGATTAACAACAAATATTTGACCCGTAATTTTTTATTTGTTACATAAACCAAAATTGACGAAGATACGACGCTTTTAAAATTCTCGATACGTCCAACCTAGGTATAATAATAGCGAGATCTGACGTCACGAGCCCCCCCAACGCATCAATACTCGGGGTATTGGTGCGTTTTATCTTTGTCAATATTTATTGATTGATTATTTTTCAATACTCTAACTGACGGACTAAATAGATTTGCAATTTTTTGATACTGTCGTCATGCCTAAGTGTGGGCAGGGCACATTGCTCGCAGAACGAATGGCCGGTGGGACCGAAACGTTCTGGAGTGGCGACCGCGAACTGAAAGACGTTGCGTTGCAAGGCAGTCCACTAGTTCAGTGGTTCCCAACCTTTCTTGGACCACTTTGGTATCTTTATTTTTAGCAGGGATCATGAGATCCTAGATTAGATTATATCTACGGGGTGCATTTTTAACTCACACAATGCAAAAATTGAAAAATGTGATGAGAACCTTTAGAAAGTGAAAGATACAAGAGCGATCGAAGTGAACTTGAGAAAATTAGCCACTAGTCACAAATTTAACCACTGCACTAGGTGGACCTATGACCTGGTTAGGGTTGGGTGTACTATGTACCAATATAACCGACTAAACCCGCTAATTTGCATTACACGGCTAAAATACGAATGGTGGCCAGTGGCTCATCATTTATAGTCCTTGACTGTTCATGTGACATTAACATAATAAATCGGATCTATGTTTCGTATTTGTTTCTTGTCTTGCTACTTGTGGTTTCGGATTGACATTAAACATTTTTTTTCTACGTCCTCTTTAGGTACCTACCAATTTTAAACTGACCTAATTTTGTTCACTCCTTTTATTCTATCAAAGTCTCTTTTGTTTTCGCTGCAAACTTTTACAGCATAAGTTTGTAAAAACATTATTAAAAAGTTAATCCTCCCTTAGCATAATCCAACCGAGACTTTAACTTTGTTACTTAACTGGTTAATCAATATAATATATTCGTGGCTGTTAAACTTAGTTTAAAACCTCTTCTAGTGAGTTTAAACTACAATATTACTCGCGAGCAAGTTCGTCTCGTGTTAGGAAATAACGTAACTTAGCGAGTTATTTTTACTAAGATACTAAGAATATGGATAAAAATAACTTCGATGACGTGGTTAGTGGGTAGCAAAAATAATGTCATCTTTTTCCTTTACTTGGGTGTGAAAATGTTAAGGTCGTTATGGAAAATATTTAGCAGGGGAAAATACCTACTGTACAATATTCTCGTGTAATAAATCTGAAGTCAGCAGTTGTAAAAAATTACGTAGACGTAGAGAAAGAAGACTATTCATCCCCAAGACAAAAAGAAAGGAAAAAGATTATTTTTGGAGTAGTTTCTCTAAATTTGAATAATTAAATAGTTCATGAATACTATCTAAAGAAATAAGTTGAGATAATTATTAAAAAAAACTTGAGGTTGTGTGTCTAGGCAGCATCTCGTAACTTTCCCATTTCGGCAAGTAACCAAAGCTACCTCAAGTTATTTTTTTTATTTTAATGTAGAACTAAACTCAAAAAAATACTAATGAGCTAAGCAGTATCTTTGCGCTTTTTGCTCTACAATTTTCTTCACTAGTTATTTTTATAGGTACGTACATACAAACACTCAAGGCTCATAGTGAAATTAAATCACTCTCTAAATTAAAATAAACTAACAAAGTCCTTATTATTTACAGATCAGGGAAACTTCATAATATTTTAATTAAATGTTAAAGTATTGTTAATTTCACCGACGACGTGGGAGGTGCTAGGGCGCGAACATGGCTCGCCCGGAAGCAACGAAAGAGCTGCGGCCAAGATTTATGCGTTATGTTCCCCTCCCAGCGGGGTACTGAGGGGGCAAGTTTTGAACTGGAAGCGTTGTTTGTTAGCATTAATGCAACTTGAGTGGTGTCTCATTTTCATTCATCATCATAATTTCAGCCGAAAGACGTCCACTGCTGGACATAGGCCTCTCCCAAGTGTCGCCACATTGACTGGTCCCGTGCGACTGACATCCAACGGATTCCCGCTACCCTCACCAGGTCATCGGTCCATCTAGTGGGTAGTCTTCCAACGCAACGTGTCCGGTTCGCGGTATTCATTATTCATGATTATTAATTTCCTTTATTCATAATTTTTCTTATTTAAGACATTTTTAAACAAAACATTTAAAAATAGAAAAAAAATTGTGGTCCATCACTCAAATAGATAGTGGTCACGGCTCCAGAGAAAAGAACCACCCCACTATGCTAGCCGTGTCCAGGAGTACTGCTTTCTGAATCAAGCCTTTGACCCAGCCGCGCAATGAGAGCCCCCTAAGGCGTTCGCCGTGGGTCTTTGCAATTCGTCCATTAATTGTTAATTCGTGACGACTATCGGTACAATGATTGCAGAGTTCACGCCCCACATGTCGACAACCTCATGCCTAAATTAGATAATTGTTGTTCCTACTGAAATGGCACAGGCCTCTTCTTAATAAGGTTCCAAAAGTAGCTCATAAATCCCACGATACCTAAGTATAGAAAATATTAATTTTCACCTAATAAATCATTTAGGCCCTAGACTCGAACTCAAGCAGTCTACATTATTATTAACTTGTCTGTGGTGACCTACTGCTGAGCCTCCCTCTCTATTTTCCAGACATTCTTCCTAATAACGGTGGGGCCTTTCGGTAGTTAGTAGTGGTGACATCCATCAACCAGTAATGGCTCCATGTGGTGTATTATGGCCCACTCCCTCTCACAGACAGAAAGTCAGCAGTGGAAACATTACGAGGCTGATTATGTATCATCATTCATCATCATCAACCTCCTGCTCTTATCCTAATTTATTTGGGGTCAGCACAGCTTATCTTCTTCGTCAATTCTTCTCCATTACTCGTCATCTCATCAGACAGCAGCTGTATGAATAGTTTCAAGTAGTTTGTACAGTTCTGCTCAATCTTTCCGGCCGCTCTAAAGTTAGCTGCTAGCGACGCGACGACGACGGTCTGAGTAGAAAAATACAATTTTACTAATCAGCGGGGTGCAGAAAACGGTCACCTTGGTTCTATAATGCGCAGCCCGTCACTTGCAGCTAACTTCTGAGCCGCCATTAAGTTTGAACCGAACAATAAATATATAAAGAAAAAATATCTTAGGCAGTCTTTGAGGACCAGCAAATCGAAAACCGCAACGCTTACAGCTATTAACTTAACCCACCACGAGCACAGAGTTGGTTACATTAATTAATACCTTCGTACTACACACGCTTCTCTCCACAAGTAAACAGTTGACGGTGACTGTTTGCAGTCTCAGGTTGACACACAACTAAATAATACATTACCTCGTCAGTTTCTAGAATTCAACCGCTGCCCCTGCCTGCAGAAAAACAACTTACTGATGGAACTGGATTATACTGAAATGTCGGTTTTTGGTCTGAGTTATGTTGTCCTAGTTTCTTTATAGTAGACAATATTTTGAAAACAACATTCAAAAAGAGTACTGAAAAATCACGCTCTAATTAAAATCGGGATTTACAAGGTAAAATCGACTCCTCCTATTGTTACTTGGACTACAATAACGAATCGATTGACATTTTATTCATCAAAATCGGATGAAAAGCTTAGGCGCAACCGAGGAACACTCGTAAATACAAAAAAACATAGACTGCTGAAATTGCTATACTGCTTTTGGCTTTGCCGTAGTTAGGTAAAAAGGTGAGGTGATGCTTATTAAGGTCACGGTACAGTATACCGGCACCGCAAATGCACGATGCAGTACGGCGTCGCCTACGGCTAACTACGCGTCGTCCGCGAGGTGCAAGCTCGCTGGCAGTCCGCGCGCTGGCCGCGAGGTGTAAGCTTGCTGTGACCGCGAACACAATATTTATTGTTGTATGGCATTTTTGATCGACGTTGTTTCGCTGGAGACTCGGAGTCGGCGCGCTGTACACGCGCAGTGCACGCTGTTGGCAAGCTATAAGCACGCTGCTGGCGCGCTGTAAGCACGCTGTTGGCGCGCTGCAAGCATGTGTTCCGCTCGCTTGCAGCGCACGGCCTGTGTAAGTCGAGTTGTATGGTAGCGGCAAGCACGCTGACTGCTCGCCGTGAGCTTTTTCAATTGAAATTACGAAATTATTAGACGACACACGATTTTCTTATTTAAATGGCAAGTTTATTGCTGCGAAGTAGCGGTACCGGTATAGTGTGCCATGATCGTAGCACACGTGCTGATAGTCTCGTACGCATTTAAAACAACTGAATATTGCTTTGTTTGGAAGATGACGTTATATCGTCTAGGCGGATGTTACATACTCATTATAAATAATGATCAGTGATTACGATTTTATCAATGAATATTGCACAATAATAGCAGGTAGTACATCAGAGGGCTCTTTGCTAATTAAAGTAGTCACATGGGTTTGTGTTGCTTGTGGCATAAAACCCGCCTATGTTGCACCGAAGATTAAATAAATAAAGCAATACTAACATACGGGGCACCTCCGTTTTTTTCCGTTTCTACTTTTTCTTCATATATTGCGTGGTTAGTGCCTTACCTTGCCATACCACGACGATCTGAATGGCACAGCGGTAGTGAGGCTGTCTTATGTTCTTAGGGTCCCGGGTTCGAATCCCGGTAGGAGCAAATGTTTGTGTGATGAGCATGGACATTTGTTTCCGAGTCATGGATGTTTATATGTGTAATAAGTATGTATATACAAACTAAAAGTATATATGTAGTATATATCAACTGTCTGGTGACCACGACACAAGCCTTGCTCAGTGTGGCACTAGATGGCGCTGAGTGTCAATGTCCAGCGATATTTGTTTTATTTATTATTATTATTAACACAATTCATACAGCATTTCTTTGGTCTTCCTCTACTCATATAGCCCACATTCATACTCAAAACTTCACCTCTGCTACACTCCTTCTTCTAATATTCTTGGAAGGACACTGTTAATTCGACAATATGGTATAAAACACTGCCAAATAGAATAATAATAGCCCGAAGAATTGACAAACTTAAGTGGCAATGGGCAGGGCACATTGCTCGCAGAACGGATGGCCGATGGGGCTGAAAAGTTCTGGAGTAGTGACCGGGAACTGGAAGACGATGGGTTTGAAGACTTCCCACTAGGTGGACCGATGACCTGGCAAAGATTGCGGGAATCCATTGGATGCAAGTCGCACGGGACCGGTCAATGTGGTGACACTTGGGGGAGGCCTATGTCCAGCAGTGGACGTCTTTTGGCTGAAATGATGATGATGATTTGGCATTGCCATTGGTACATACCTGTAGCCCCTTTCGGATTGGACAGGGTTTTTTACATACTGTACACTGTGTTTATCGGACTATTTTCTGGAAACGAACTAAAATACTGTCGAACTAAGCTGTTTCACGAACTAGGCAACTAACAGCGACAATTTTTAGGTAGGATTACCGTTTGACCCTTCTTTGATCCGAACGGCAGCCACGTGAGTTTTGATATTAATCCACGTGGTGGTGTGGGCGTGACGCTAAATCCCAATCAACACAATGGTTGAACCAAAAGCCAGGTGCGCGTGATCGTAAAGCCACGGTAAAGCGATGACACAACGTGTATAAGGATTAGCGACGAAAGCGCTGAATTGTTTAATCTATATCTACTCGTAAAGAGGAAAGATTTGTATTTTTGTATGTAACGAATAAACTTAAAAACTACTGGACCGATTTGAAAAATTCCTTCAGCAATGGATAGCTGCATTATCAGCGAGTAACATAGGCTTTATCCCCGTACTCCCACGAGAATTGGAACTACGTGGTTGAAAGCGCGTAACGTCCCAGAGTAAAAGCGAAAAGTACAAAGAGTAGTCAGTATAAACAACTAAAACAATAAACAAAACAAAACCATCAAACATTGTGTACAGTAAAAGTCTGAAAGATAAAGCGCCAAATCAAAAGCTCTCGACAAAAACAAATCTATCGAAACATCTTAATCACAGAACTAAAAACAAAACATTTCATGAAAGCAAACAGCGAAGAGCTAGCAATTTTTACGATTATCCCAGACAAGAGGGCCCCATTGAGCGCAAGGAGCAACACCGTCAACTCTCAAGCGAAGTCATTGAAAAAAAATGAAGAAAGCAAAAGTGTCCCTCGTTATGTAAATTAAAACATCTTTATCCATAGCCCATTTGTAGAGAATTATTTGTAATTTGCAAACAGGATATTTTCCAATTTGTCTAGAGAAGCTCCCACTACTGCTGTTTTTTCCATACTAATGGCTGGATATATTTTCGCATTACCGTCGTCCGTTGTTTCTAAGGTCGCTTGAGAAATGGCAGGCAATTTTGTAAGTTTAAAACAAAAACGTCGAGACGGGATGATACGGCGGAATGCTTGTAAGCTTTGCTTATAATTTTCTTTTATTGCCGTTCGCAGTGTTCGCAGCTGGTGGTATGGGTTTTATGAATGCATCGTCTTGACTTTTTCATTTGCAACGAACGGTAAAATTACAGAAGTTTTTTGAAGGCTATGATGCATTGACAGTAAATCCTTTGTGAATGTAGTGCAATACTTGGTAGGAATCTACCAAGTATTGCAGTTCTAATCAAGGTTACTATTTAAGGTATTATTTAACTGTATAGATGAAACAGGTCGATCTTCTTTTGTAAAAACAAAACCTCTGTACCAACTTGTACGGTGAAATTTTTGTCCGCGGATTCGTGAGCCTCATTCATTGATTTTTAATATTATTTCCATGAGGACAATGTCGATAATAATTTGACAGTGAAAAGTGCTCTGCGCTGCGCTCCGCCATATGAGTATATTATTATATTATCCGGCCCTTATATTGTTACAAAACAAACATCAAAAAAAAAAATCGAGTGGAAACCAAACATGCGGTTTTAACATCAATGGTGTTTACCTGTCGCATTTAAGATTAGCAGATGACCTTGTCCTCTTTGCTGAGAACTTCGGAGACCATCAAGTCATGCTTCAAGACCTGTACGATGTTTCTTTTTTAAGTACGTCTTAGAGTGAATATGACCAAGACGAAGATTATGGAAAACGTCTACAGCTGTTCGAATCCTTCTGTCAAAGTTGGAAATGAGGAGTTGGAGTAGGTAGACCAGTATTCTATCTTGGTCATATGCTTTCATTCGGCAAAGAGCACCAACAAAAGGAAATATCCTGGAGAATACAGCTTGGGTGGGCTGAATTCAGCAAATTGGACGACATTTTAAAAACACCCAAAATTCCACTTTGTCTAAAGTCTCGCCTCTACAACCAGTGTGTCCTGCCCACAATGACGTACGGTGCTGAAACATGTCACGCAGGAGGCTGTGTACAAACTGAGAGTTGCACAGAGAGCCATGTAGCGTGCCATGCTCGGCATAAACCTTCCTAACGTCGAAATCCGAAAACCCACAATAGTTTTCGATATTGGAGATCTTGTTACGGAACTCAAATGGAGTTGGGCAGGATACCTAGCAGCGATGACACGTGGAGCAAGGCTGTCACCGAATGGCGTCCAAGAAATAGAAAAAAGGAACGTGGGTCGTCCGGCGGCGAGATGCACAGACGCCATAGTTGCCTTCGGGGGAATAACATGGATGAGGCTGGCGCAGGACCGTGGAAATTGGCACAAGAAAAGAGAGGCCTATACCCAGCAATGGGTGAGTTCGGGCTGTGGATGATGGAACCAAACATGTCTTAGAGATATATTTCTTGACGGCATGTAAAGCCAAGTCAGAGGTACTACATGGGCGGCACAATAACTCTGACATCAGGTTACGAACCAACCAAACGAAAAATACACCCACAGATCAAACAGTATTGTAAAAAGAATGTGTAACAATTTCAGTGTACGATCTTAGTTACTACAAACGGAAACAACAGAATACTAACTCTATAACTCGTTCCTTCGTTTTATGTCTAGTCAATATTATTAAAGCACTGATTGTTTAGCCTCAGTTCTTAGAGTCTAGCTTAAAGTTAGGGTTTTAACAAAATGTTGGTTTATCAATATCAGTTCTTGTGAAATTGGTTACAAACTTGGTCTAAATCAACAAATTGATTGCCAAAGATTATTGAAAGCCTACTTAATTAAATATAAAGTTAGTGGTCGATTTTGTAAATATTTCATAGATTCTTGGAAAGAGAACCTTTAAGATAAAGCAAAAACAAATCGTTCCTAGCGAGACCCTACAATATTAAAATAGATGAATTTTGTAATAAAATAGAATGATCTAGATAGGTACAGAAATTAATGTTACCACTGTTTTCTTGCTCTACGAAAACCACCATTACTGCTGTAACATAAAGGCGCTGTAAATGATATAAAGATGTGAGGTTGAATATAAATATAACACACTAGCTGACCCACGCAACTTTTTCTGCGTCACATAAGAGAGAAAAAGCTCACAAAAGAATAAGAATAAACATTCCCCGTTTCTGCAACATTTTTTATTTATGCTTCGTTCCTATTAGTCGTAACGTTTTATATAGCTTATAACCTTCCTTGATAAATGAACTCATCACCTGCCTAGCCTTGTCCCAACTATGTTGGGGTCGGCTTCCAGTCTAACCGGATACAGCAGAATACCAGTATTTTACATGGAGAGACCTATCTGACCTCCACAACCCAGTTAGTACCAGGTAATACGATACCCCTTAAAACAGATCATAATGTTTTTTGAAGTGAAAACTTCTATAAGTGCGTTGACCACTTTTTGGGCGAACCTGTAACACTCGTAGCCGATCTGCTTACTTAGTTTTCACTTCTATCGCCAGTCTCAAAAGACTGGCCCTCATGTTTTTTTTATTGTAAGCCTGACCTGTCCCACTCGTGGGCAAAGCCCTCGCCCACTCTTGGACATGGTATATTTTCTCCCCGTCTTTATTGGAGCTGTGGGTGGCTTGCATTACGCCGCCACTTCGTGTGTGATAGTTCGATAAGTTAGATTTTGTATGTGTTAGTATATTTTTATGTTGTTATGTTATTTTGTGTATTTTATCTATGGGCCTTAAGATGCCTGATAATAAAATGATTGATTGATTGATTATTTGATTTATTACATAGAATGAAGAAATAAACACTAAATAAAATAAAAAAACTTCATTTTGAGTCCCTTCCTTATCGTGTGGTTAGTTGCCTAACCTGGTGTCAGAGTTTTTCAATCAATCAATCAATCATTTTATTTTCAGACAACTTAGGGCCCATAGGCCCCATGGGCCTCTGACTTGGCTTAACGTGCAGTAGAAATATCTCTCGGACATTTAACAGTTTTCTCACGATGTTTTCCTTCACTGAAGCAAGTGATCATTAATAATTATACAATACGCATAATGAATCCGAAAAATCAGGGGTGCGTGCCTTGGGTTCGAACTCGAGACACCTTAGACTTGGACCTGACAGTCCATAGTTTTGTTAGTATTTTAGTGTTACTAACAATAATGCTTAAGTAATTAAAACAATAATAACAAATAATATTATTAAAAACAAAATAAAAACATAAAAAATAATAATATTGTGTGTGTGTTAATAATATTGTGTATTGTGTTTGTATTGTGTTGTTTTTGTTTATAATATTTTTAAGATTACTCATGTTGACAAACACCACCACATTACAAATAACGTCAATCATCCCTCCCTTCATATTACAAAAGGGTGCGAGAAAAATTCGAGCCACAGTATAACATAACAACAATGTCAATTATTGTTCCACTGCCAATTTCATCTAAAAGGGTTCTATCATATTTCTCGGACAGCATTTTATTTCAAGTTATTGATGTGGCGATTTGTTTCGTTTTTCTAATGGGGTTTGGCGTCTCGAGTGCTGTTATTGTTATTTCTTCGGATTGGTTGAAACAATGACATATTGGGTTTTTATTCGTGGTTTTAGCTGTTGTCTTGAACAAATTGAAATAAATTATTATAAAAAAGTACTTCTCTAATTAAATCAGATTTTGTTAACAATTTCACGGGTTTTATTTTTTCTTATTCTTATTCTTTATTGCACACAAAAAAACAAATATACAAATGAATTGCAATAATATAATTTATGTACAAAGGCGCGCTTAACCCAGAGTTGGGTTTTCTTACAGCAAACCTAATTTTAAAGCGAGATTTTGCAGAAGAGGAAACACTTACGTACCTATGTGCATTAATATTAAATCCTAAATTAATTCAACTTATAAACTAAACTACATACATACAATATAATATACATCATACATACAGCCTAGATATAAATACATAAGTACCTATAAAATCCAAAATTTATAAACATACATACATATTGATCATGTTTACAGGAAATGTTTCCTTAGAGCTATCCCGCAAAGAGTGTGGAAGTGAGTTCCATAGACGCACAGCATGAACAGTGAATGTATTGTAGTGTATTTTGTATTTGTATTTGTATGAGCGACCAGGTTTACCTCTAGGATCGAGACTCTCAAAACATTCCCGAAGATACGAAGGCCAGCTTTAGAATTATGAAGAATGGAAAAGAGAATAGAAAGAATGTGAAAATTTCGACGCTGCCGAAAAAGTAGCCACTTCAGCTGCTTCCGAAATTCCGACACGTGGTCGCACTTACGAAGACCGAAAATGAAGCGGATACACACTAGATTATGCAGACGTTCGAGTTATTAAGAAGTTCCTCAGTCAAATCAAGAAAACAGACATCAGCATAGTAGTTTTATCTATAAAACCCCAATCTTTTTTCTCAAATAAAAGTAAGCATGCAAGTTACTCTATATAAAAATGTAAGTACCATATATATACATATAATCCTACTTCCTACGGCAAAGCCGCGGCTACAAGCCAGTACTTTCATATCTATGCAGTAAATAGCTGTCATTTTCAAATTACACATGGCACTTTAATTTTATGAGCCCTTGAAGTTTGATAGAGAAATTAAATCTCTGACACACACTGTACACCGTAGCCAGTTTCAATTTGAACAAACTCTT